>CM077571.1:55982008-58723000 GCA_039657325.1 Stephania cephalantha
ACCATTATTTTCCTCTTTAGCATGAAATAACCACATATAACCACTTGCATTCACCATTATCATCTTAACCGAAGTTTACACATATAATGTAGCAAAAGTATCGGTTCTCACTAACTATATAAAATGACCTGGCATTGAAAATTTTCACCTCTACATACTACATATCGGTTTCTGAACTGGAGCTCTAACCCGTAATGGTATCGCTGATATAGGTGGCATAAAGATCAATGGGCGCTTGAAACGATGATTCCTCTCGCACTTCGCAATGAGAACACACTGAGGGCACTCCTATCCCATGGTGCGAGGCTCGTCGGTATGCAAATCGACTCGGCGCGATTGGTGCTGTGTAACCGACACTTTGGTCTCCAAGGACAATCTTTCTTATCATGTCCACGCCGCCACATCGAAAACATCTACGTCGTTGTTTTGCTTTTCCCATAGTCTCCTTGAACTCGGCTCGAATTCCCTACGTATTGTGCTCGAAATAGGGACACTGGATCACGCTCCCTACCTGCATGAGGACCTTCAAATGTCAACATGTACTCCTCTTGCGTCATCTGTCTCATTCTCCTATCTTCATTACCAGTGCTACGCTCGACGGACTCTGGCTCTAGTTGGGTTGCAGTGACTACTACTGGGTTTCAAGATGTTGTAGTCATAGCTGTAGCGAGTGATGTAAGTGCGGCGGCCCGATCCCGTAATAGTCGGAGTACCTCGGTCATCTGAGTCTCCTAAGCTGCTAGTCGATCCTCCACACTCGCGGTAACAGGAGTATCCCTAACTGTAACACTAGTGTGTCTGATCTCATGAGGCGTAGTCAATCGTCCGTCCATGATCTCGCATCGAGAAACGTGCTTCGGATCAACCTTAATATTTATATACGTGTACGTACGTATAACATACATTAAAAATATAACACGTGTATAACCACTAACTCTACCCGCCTCACATCACTTCCCAACTAAAGTTTTAAAGCCATAACATCGGGTTTCCACATCTAAGATTTGTATGTTAAAATTTTATTCAATTCCATTAAACTTATCACGAGGCTTCCGCGAAACCTCGCTCATTCGATACCAACTATGGCGGCCTGCGCCCACAGGGTGACGTGTCTCCGTGCACTTCTCGTCCGGTGGGCCTTGCTACACGTGTCCCAGGCACTCGCTCGTCTTTCTCATATCTCAAAATTCGTGTCCACATGTATTTTATTAATTGAGAGCGATTCCAAAAGCGATAAGGAATGATGATAGTGTTCGAGCACGACGTCGAGTGGATGCTTGAGATGTCACACCGCATATGGTGGACCACGTATCGGGATACGCATCCGTGAGGACATGACATGGTGAGTTTAGAGAGCTATTCTATGACCGGTACATACCTATGGAGGTCGGGGACCGAGATCGAGGGAGGAGTTCTTGACCACGAGACAGGGTAACCGGGACCTTGATGCGAACATCGAAAGGTTCGACATTTACTTCGATTTCGATGGATGTTGCGGGGACGAGCACATGCGAATCTACTATTTCGAGAGAGGTTGATGACGGGATCGCTTCGGGTTGTATCATTTAGGACATCTATCAGTGCGGGACATTTTTGACAGAGCATTAGCACATGAGACATATCGATGCGAGAGATGGCGAGCGTGTGATCGGTAGGGATGTACAAACAAGGCGAGTTCTCGGTCGGATCGAAGGTCGAAGAGACAAAGGGATCGTCAAGATAGAGGTCGGAAGGATGATAGACGGGACGGGGGTCGTAGGAATGATCATCGGGCGCTTTGTTCCGGTAAGACGAGGAGAGACAACCGGTTCATCCTTCACATCGGGACTAGTAGATCGGCATAGGCCACGGCCATGCGATGCACCGTCGGGGTAATTTGAGATCGAGGGTCGAGAGAGACTGGAGTCGGGTCCGAGATCGGAGACGACGGTGACCGAGGCAAGATAATCGCGAGATGCCACAAGTGTGGTCGAGGGGACATTTGAGGCCGATCGCATGACACCACCGTTACCACGTCGAGAGCGGAACAGGCGAAAGAGAGCGCTCGTGCGGTAACACGGCCCCGATGGTGGAGTGACCAGACAGCTCGTCGAGGGCACGTTGCATATTTTTGGACGACATGCATGTTATTTTGATTGTGGTAGTTCTTTATCATTTATTGTTGGACGTGTTGTTGGAGCGTTAGGGTTAGATACACGGACATTAGACACACACCTTGTCCTCAGTACGCCGTTGGGGATAAGATATACCCTAATCGGATATGTAAAGACGTGATGATAGAGGTTGAAGGACATCAGTTACCAGCCGATCTTCGAGTATTGGAGTACCTAGAGTTTGACGCACTTCTCGGGATGGATTGGTTGTCATCCTATCATGCACGGATAGATTGTTATGGTAAAAGGATAGAGTTTCGTATTCTTGGGATACCAGTGTTTGTACTAGTTGGATCCGCAACTGACTTATCGATCACTAGAGGCCAACTAGCTACAGCGCATGAGATGGAGGCATTTGCAGCGATAGTTGGGCCGGAGATTAGGACGGAGGTCATGATTGAGGATGTACCTGGTAAGAGATTTTGTTGATGTATTTCCTGGATGACCTACTGGATTACAACCGCCAAGAGTTGTCGAGTTTAGTAATCGAATTGATACCAGGGGACGCAATGATTGCCGGTAGACCATATAGGATGTCACCATCGGAGCGGAGGATGTTAGACAACAAATGGATGAATTCTTTGGAGAAGGGTTTTATTCACCCTAGTATGTCACCTCTGGGGGGAGCTCAAGTATTGTTTGTGAAGTGAGGTGATTTAGTCAAACGATCCACGACCACCTGCAAGCGCATCATGACCTTTCGAGTCGTCGGTATCCCCGAAACAAAGTCCATAACTATAGTTCCCACTTCCATTACGTAATGGGTAACGGTTGCGATAATCCCCCAGCTTTCGGTGGTATGCTTTCAATTCTTTGTTATATCTCGCAATCTTGAATATAAGTAGGGATGCCCACTTTCATCCCCGCTACCAATACATCCTCCACATGTCCCGATACATCTTGTTACCCCCAGGATTAATGGTGAACCGAGATCTCGTGCGCCTCCCTAAGTAAGTCACCTCTCAATTTGTCTATGAGAAAGTATCTACAACTTTGTCTCGAAATCTCAACGCTCCATCACCAAAGTCTCCAACCCACGTCATCAACGCTATCAACGAGTGACTTGTACCTCCCGTATCTTGAATAGACTCTCGACCGTCAACCACTCTTGAACACAGCCACTAGCTCTGCTCTCATCTGAACCCGTGACTGACCCTCTGAGACATCTAAGCCAACAACTGAGCCATCTACGGGTACTCCATGTACATTCATTAAGGTCTCGGACTTTATCTCTAATCGTACATGGCTCAAAAAATCTGCCACTACATTAGCCTTCCCTGGGTGGTACTCAAGCGTGAAATCGTAGTCTTTCAAAAGTTCCAATCATCTCTTACGTGACTGTAAAACTCGCTTCTCGAGTGAATAGATACTTCAAACTTTTGTGATCCGAGTAAACAAGTGAATTTCTCCCCATACAAGTAGTGCCTCCATAACTTTAAGGCAAACACAATTGCCGCCAACTCCAAGTTATGTACTTTGGATAGTTCTTCTCATGTACTTTCACTGTCTTGATGCGTAAGCAATTACTTTCTTGTCTTGCATTAATACACCTCCCAAACCAGCCCCGACGCATCGTCAGGTATACATTGACAACTCCCCGTGACCTCTCGGTAGAATCGAATCGGTGCGGTAGTTAGACGGTTCTTCAACAACCGAGAGGCCTCCTTACATGAATTATTCCATTCATAGGCAACATCTTTCTTAGTCAAGTTGGTGAGCGGTGAAGCGATCGACGAGAAACCTTGCACGAGTCTTCGATAGTACCACTGCCAAGCCTAGAAAACTCGAATCTCTACGATGCATTGGTGGGAGGCGAGGAGGGGAGCAAAGAGAGTTCGAGCAAAGAGAGTGCGAGGGTGGTTAGGGCAAAAATAAGAGAAAAGTCTCGATCGTGTGGGCTCCATTCTGTCTCTATTTTAATCAATGATTCTCATCAATTCATGCACGAATATCGAGGCGTGATAAGCGGCTAAAAAGTATCTGAGTTTGTGAACTTTTGGTAGGGAATTTGGCGCCGCTTTTTAGCAACGAACTTTAAATTCCGTCTCTATTCCGTCTCGATTGACCCAACGATTTTCCACTATAACTGTCTCATTTTCGTTTCTAGTTAGCGACGAAATTGGATTTTGTTGTTATTTTTGTTTATAATTCATTATTTTCTTGTAGTGGAGCCGACATTGATTATGAGGAAACATATTCTCCTGTTATAGATGCAATCACATTCCGATTCTTGATAAGCCTTGCGGTTTACGAAGGGCTTGATATGCATTTAATGGATATCATTACAACATATCTGTACGAAACTCTAGACGGTGAGATATATATGAGAATCCTGAAGGATTTAAAATATCTAAAAAAATAAAATCAAAACCTCATAACGTGCATTATATGCAATTACAAAGGTATTTGCACGGATTGAAACAATGTGGATGAATGTGATACAAACGCCTTAATGATTATTTACTTAAAGAATGATATGTAAATAATCCACTTTTTCCATGCACGTGTCTTCATTAAAAATAATCAACAAGATTTGTGATTATTGTTATATATGTTGATGATTTAAATATAGTGAGAAACCACGACGACATCGTTAGAACATCCGAATACTTGAAAAATGAATTCGAGATGAAAGAACTTGAAAAAACAAGACTTTGTCTTGGTTTGCAAATTGAATATTTTCCAAGTAGAGTATTTGTCCATCAATCAAATTATATTGAAAAAATACTAAAAAGATTTTATATGGACAAGGCACATTCATTGAGCTCTCCAATGGTTGTCGAGATCACTTGAAGTGGATAAACATCTATTTCGACCTCATGAAAGTGATGAAGAGTTACTTGGTCCTGGATGTACCATATTTAAGTGCAATTTGTGCACTTATGTATCTTGCAAATTGTATAAAGTCGACATTGCTTTTGTTGTCAACCTAATTGCAAGATACAACTTTTCACCAACTCGAAGACATTGGAATGGTGTTAAACATGTTTTTCGATATCTTCGAGGAACAATTGACATGAGTTTATTTTACTCGAAAGAAGTAAAATTGAATCTCCAAAGTTATGTTGATGCTGAATTTTTATCTGATCCCCACAAGAGGCTCGTTCTCAAATGGGATATGTATTCACATATGGTAATATTGATGTATCATGGAAATCGAAAAACAAACTATGGTTGATACTTCTTCCAATCATTTTGAAGTACTTGCAATTCATGAAATAAGTCATGAATGTGTATGATTGAGAAACATGATTGAACATATTCAAGAATCATGTGGATTGCATTCAATAAAAGATTCTCCAACCATATATTATATAAAGATAATGCAGCATGTATCGCACAATTAAGTGAAGGATTTATAAAAGGAGACAGAACAAAACATATTTCACCAAAATTCTTTTATGCACATGAGCTTCAGAAGAATGGTGAAATTGATGTCAAACAAATCTGATCGAGCGATAATTTTGCTGATTTATTCACAAAAGCCTTACCAACTATGACATTTAAGAGGCTTACATATGGTATTGGATTGCGTAAACTTAAAGACATTGCAAATAAAGAAACGAAACAAGTTTCACCCATGTTCACACGAAGGAGAGTTATTGATTAGTGTATTGTACTCTTTTTCCCTTTGCTATGATTTTATCTCATTGGGTTTTCCTAGTAAGATTTTTAATGAGACAATCTTAACAATATTATACTCATCTTAAGATTTATGAGAACAATATACTCTTTTTCTTTTACTATATTTTTTTCCACTGAGTTTTTCCTAGTAGAAGTTTTAATAAGGTACATTCTCTAAGCAAGTGTCATCCGAGAGGGAGTGTTGTGAAGTATGGATGACCATGCATGTTGTGTAGTCATGTAACTTGTATTCCTCACTAATGGTACCATCACTTGTCTATGTATTGTCATGTTACTTATAACCATTTCCAATGTACACCAACTCTTCCATTTATTGTCAAATTACTTGTAATGTGTTGTATGACATATGATGTATGTGCTACTTGTACACATTGTCTAAGTACATTTATCATCATCACCAAATGACCTATATAAAGGGTGTCAACCTCATTGTAAAGACACACCAAGTTGAATGAAGAATTTCTCATTTCAACTCTCTCATTTCTTCTCTTCTCCTTTGTAGTAGTAGTTTGTAGTAGTAAAAGTTCTAAGTCTCCTATTTTCCTTCTCTAGTTTCTTGCAAGTTCCAACTCAATTTATAACAGATAACAATAATTAGCCAATGATTCTAATTTTTTTGTTTGCAAGAATTTAACTTAACTTATATTATACCAAAAAAAACTTTTTATAAGAAAAAAAACTAATTTATCAATACTTAAACTTGTACAAATGACTCGAACTTCCAACCTCTCTCATAAATTATATACTAAACTATTGAACTAGTGTTGGTTGATTGCTACGTTCTGTTTGGTAACACTAGTTGATAGTCTAGCTGATAGCGAATAATCTAGCTGAAAGTTGATAGTCTAGCTGATAGCGAATAATCTAGCTGAAAGTTGATAGTCTAGCTGATAGCGAATAATCTAGCTGAAAGTCGATAGTCTAGTTGATAGCTGAAAAGCTAATAATTGATACTGATAGTTGATAATCTAGCTGATCAATTAAAATTGTTTCGAACGATTAGGCGATGGAGTCGCTTATAAATGTAAAATAACATAAAATGACATATTTATTAGTTAATAAATCTCACAACATATTCATACATTTTTAACATATTAAATAATAATATACTTATTTATGTTAATTATAATTATATGAATGTATTATTTATATAAATACAACAATAACATAGCCTCAAGTCATAAATTAATTAGGGTCGGCTACTTGGATCGAATTCTTTCATTGTGCTCGATTAAGGGCAATTAATGGTGAGCTTTCCCAAACTATCCAAATCCCTCTTAATTACATTATTTATATAAATATATATTAAAAATAATATATTGATATTTATATTTGTTATTAGTTGTACTTACATATAATTTTTTGACGAAATAAATATGCGTACTTATTAGTTATGTATATTTACATAATTCTGTTGACTTCAACTATATATTATTTATTAATACAAAAAATAATCAAATGACATTTCTATCATGAAATCGATTTGCCATGCATATATATATTTGCTCGTGTGTCGATAGAATATATGAGCACCATAATTTTTCGATGAGCAACACATGCATTACGTGGACTAGGGGTGGGCAAACCGCGGTTTGGTGGTGAAAACCACCAAACCGCAACCAAACTGAGGGTCTACGGTTTGGTAATTTTTCAAACCGTGACCAAACCGTGAAAATTGAAAACCAAACCAAACCAAACCGCGGTTTGCATGCGGTTTGGTCGGTTTGGTTTCGCGGTTTTCATCTATTCATTAGAAAAAAAAACAAGCATTAAAAAAAGCAAGAAAAAAAAAAACAACAACCTTAGAATCGAGCTAGGGTTTCTACAAAACCACTCATCAACCATTCGATCTGAACAAAACACAACCCGCAACCCTAGAATCGCACGGATTGAACATCCTCAGAACCAGAACCAAATCGAACAAAACCATAACCGAAAGAATCGGCGAGAGAGCGAGATCGAGGTCGGCCATGGCAGCAGTGGGGGTGAGTGTCGACGGAGAGGCGGGGATTGGAGTCGGCATTGGTGAGGTCGGCCATGGCAGCAGTGACAGTTGCGGAAGCTCGAGAGACGGAGAGAGTGAGCGGCGGGAGGGAGGAGAGGGAGGAGAGGGAGGAGAGATTTTTGAGAGACGGAGAGAGTGAGCGGCGGGAGGGAGAGAAGAGGGAGGAGAGGGAGGAGAGATTTTTTGAGAGACGGAGAGAGTGAGCGGCGGGAGGGAGGAGAGGGAGGAGAGATTTTTTGAGAGACGGAGAGAGAGCGGCGGGAGGGAGAAGAGGAGTGAGAGAAGTGAGAGATTTTTTCTTTTTTTTGGTTTTGTTTGAGCCGTTAGGGTTTTTGGTGGTTATTACCAAAATACCCTCGGTTTGGTTAAACCGCGGTTTTCCCAAAATGAAAACCGCGACCAAACCGCGAAATCGCGGTTTGGTGGTTTTCCAAACCGCGACCAAACCGCGAGGTTTAAAAACCAAACCAAACCGCGCGGTTTGGTCGGTTTGGGCGGTTTGGGCGGTTTTTCAAAAACCGATGCCCACCCCTAACGTGGACCAAATCTTTGATCAATCAAAACGACATCTAGCACAAATGAGTGAAAACATGTTATTTTGAAGATAAAGTAAAGGATAAAGTGGAATAAAAAAGTTAAACGTCAGTTTTAAAGTTGAAACGCTACTCATTCAAACGTTTAAAGTTTGGGCTGATCATCTAACTTATTTGTGAAATCATCGATCTGCTAATCAAACGCAACTTATTTCTTAAAGTAACTTATTAGCTAGATTATAAGCTAGCTAATAAGTTACTTTGTGCATGCCAAATAGAGCCATAATCTAATTTATTAACTAGTTGATGAGTTAGTTTGTACATGCCAAACAGAGCCTTAATTAAAAGATATAAAATTTATTAATTAAATGATATTTAGTCTTACCATTACATGTGTAGTAAGTTTGGATTAGGGATGTCAATAAATAGAGTATATGGGGCAGGTACACCTCACCTACTCATTCCATTGTATGGATGCCCTACTTACTCATATACCTTACTTTTTTACCCTATTTTTTTATTGAGGCGGTATGAGTATCATCAGTCTGAATATAGTAAAGGTAGATGTGAGTATCTATTTTCATTAATTACTAACTAAATATCAAATAAGAAATTTAAAATGTAAAAGGAGTAAAATAAAATTTGTAAGCATAGCAATTAATATAATGTCAAAAAGGTATATATATTAGTTCAAATTAATAAATTATAATGATAAATTTGTAAAAGACTTAATATTATGATAAATTTGGCTATTAATTTTTTTCGAACGCAATATATTTTGTTAAAAAAAACTACGTATTGTTGTAAATTGAGTTGGAACTTGTTAAGAACTAGAGAAGGAAAATAGAAGACTAAGAACTTCTACTACTACAAACTACTACTAAGAAAGGAGAAGAGAAGAAATGAGATAGTTGGAATGAGAAGTTTTCATTCAACTTGGTGTGTGAATTACAATGGGGTTGGCACCCTTTATATAGGTCATTTGGTGATGATGATAATTGTACTTATACAATGTGTACAAGTTATACATACACCACAAGTCATACAACACATCACAAGCAACATAGACAATACATGGAATAGTTGGTGTACATTGGAGATGATTACAAGTTACATGACAATACATAGACAAGTGAATGTACTATTAAGTGAGAAATACAAGTTACATGACTACACAATATGTTGGTGTACATGCATGGTCATCCATATTCCACAACACTCCCCTTGGATGACACTTGCTTAGAGATTGTGCCTCGTTAAAACCCGTACTAGAAAAACCCAGTGGGAAAAAAATCTAGTATAGGAAAAAGAGTACAATGTTCTCGTCAATCTTTATTTGTAGTATAATATTGTTGATTGCCTCATTAAAAACCTTGCTAGGAAAACTCAGTGGGATAAAACCATAGCTAAGGAAAAGAGTGCAACACATCGATACACTTTGAGAGAATATATATATATGCCTCATTAAAACCTTTACTAGAAAAACCTTGTGGGAAAAAAATCTAGTACGGAAAAAGAGTACATTATTTGCTTTCATAATTTTTTTCTTTTTATATGGAGTATAATAATGTTATGATCGACTCATTAAAAACCTTGCTAAGAAAACCCAAGTAGGATAAAACCATAGCTAAGGGAAAAAAGTGCAATGCACTAATCAATAACTCCTTTTGATTTTTCCTCTCATGTTCACATGGGTGAGACATTTTGTGCATTTTGTTGCACATGGACATCGTTTTCTATATGAGCCGTTTCATCTTTGAAGCATATGATTGTCACTCTTTTGTGTATAGTACTTGCATCAAGTAATTGATTCATAACTTGTTGCTACTTGAATGATCTTTTGAACTTTGAGTTCATATTAATTTATACATGGATCATAATACAACAAATTTAATGCAATTTGATGTGTTTCAAGCAATTTCACGTCATTCCTTTTGAATTGGCTTATATCTCCCCCTAATTGTGGGAAAATTGCTTCATCAAAGTGACAACTAGCAAAACTTGCTATAAATAAATTCCCTATTAGGGATCCAATGCATCTTATAATATGATTGATGGAGAGTTAAATCAATATAAGTCTCCTATTGATTTGCCTTGAAGTAATCTCCAGCTGATAAAAAAAATCCGGTTCGATAAAGGATGTCTGTGCGAATTTACGATAATTTCGCATTATTGATGATTATGGATAATCAAATAGATCTTTCCACAAAACGAATGTCATTTGATTTATGACGACATTCGTTTTAATG
The DNA here is from genome assembly GCA_039657325.1 of Stephania cephalantha. NCBI lineage: Eukaryota > Viridiplantae > Streptophyta > Magnoliopsida > Ranunculales > Menispermaceae > Stephania > Stephania cephalantha. The sequence continues at coordinate 55,992,594 of CM077571.1, forward strand.
TGCCTTATATATTCCAGAAGTTAAAGCCGGGAATATTATACTCGAGATTAAATCATATTCATATAGATAAATTTTCTATTATTCGAGTAGACTTCTTCCGAACAAGACATCAACGATAAAATTGGTGTATCGATTTTGCACGAGCATTAGCCTCCGCTAAGTTCGAATTCGAGAAATATTCACTTTTATATTATAATGTACATGCATGTAGCGCGATACACAAGACATAAACTCATCGCCCATATTTAGGTCACGATTTAAACACATATCGATGTGCATGTTTTATCGAGCCATTTTCAATTATAAAATTCATAATATTTTGCCATTGATTTCGAAGGCGTGGTAAAGGTCACAAAAATACTCGGGTATATATATGACAATATTTAGGCAAAATAGCCTTTCATATATGACCAAAAAAATGTCACAATTATGAGCGCTCATTGTCAATAATTATTTGCCATTTGTAGTGGTGCACCACTTTTGTTCCAATTTTTGTAGAATTGTCAATACGACCTTTACCTGATATTTTCACCTTTTCCACGTCCATAAATTTATTATTGCGATCATGATCATTATATGCAACATATGCTTCTTAATTTGAAGCTGAACTAATTGGACGGGAGCGATATTATATTTATAATATCTCATTATTTTACTTAGCTACCATGAGACAAGAAATCAATCATTAATATTTATTGGATTGACGTGCGCACTCGATATTTGTTGCAAAGAATAAATCGAGCGGGCACGTGACCTTCTTTTTATTGTCTCATCGATCATATTTCCACATAGCCTCAACATAAAATTAATTAAAATTGTGGAATTATAATTAATATTTGATCGATTAAATTTTGTAGCTTGAGACTCAACCGCTCATTTTGAGCTTTTGGAGCATTACCCTTTTGGTATATATATATATATATATATATATATATATAACTCCATAAGGTGAAAAGATATATAAAGTGAAATATTCACTTTTCAGATCTCTAAAGAGAAATTGGCGAATGATTGTGTATAACACACAGTTTTGCATATATTCTTCATTCACAAATTGTAGTATCTAATTGTCATGACAAGTAATTCTTGTCGGTAATATAATAAGGCAACAAGTTCAACTATGGTTGAATAATATTTTGAAAATAAATTTAATATATAATAGTTTTTTTCTTTTTATGTAAAAACATAACATATGATTAAATATATGTTCACAACTTGATTCATTAATAAACAAAATGTACTATTCGTATGAGTTGGTGGGACAACCTCCGGGTTGGGTGGCGAGACATAGTCTACTTAATACCATGCCTCCTCGAACGGGATAACTCGTCTCCCTTTCAATGTTTAGTTTTACCGGGGACAAGGCTTACCCACTATCAACTCAAACTTATAGCATTATTTGTATTATAAAATCAAGAATAGAACAATAACTAATCGTTTGTAGTTTTAAAAGCAAAACTATATGTCACACATTGACTTTTGATTTCTGATGTAGAAGATCGTATACGACGCAGCTACAGAGCATACTTTCGTAGTCGGTGACGTTACAATGCATAATGTATGAATAAAGTACATTTACATAATTAAATATGCATGTAACAAAAAAGAAATTAATCATGACAACATGGAAATAAATTGAACTTATTTAAATTAATAAAAATTATACCTTCTTAGCTTTATATCTTTGAAAAACTTCTTGATCTTCAAGACCTCCTCTTGTAGAGCAACTTCGTGCTGATAACGTGTTGTAAATTGAGTTGGAACTTGCTAAGAACTAGAGAAGGAAAATATAAGACTAAAAACTTCTACTACTACAAACTACTACTAAGAAAGGAGAAGAGAAGAAATGAGATAGTTAGAATGAGAAGTTTTCATTCAACTTGGTGTGTGAATTACAATGGGGTTGGCACCCTTTATATAGGCCACTCGGTGATGATGATAATTGTACTTATACAATGTGCACAAGTTATACATACACCACAAGTCATACGACACATCACAAGCAACATAGACAATACATGGAATAGTTGGTGTACATTGGAGATGATTACAAGTTACATGACAATACATAGATAAGTGGAGGTACTATTAAGTGAGAAATACAAGTTACATGACTACACAATATGTTGGTGTACATGCAGCTCATCCATATTCCACAACATGTATTACTTTTTTTTCCTTTTTTTTATTCTTTTGAAAGCGAACTGCGACTTTTTGACTTGAATGTCGCATTAACTTTTTGGAGTGAGACGACTTACCTAAAGAACGTTATGCCAAGCCAAGCTAGCCATGCTTGAGCGAGACTCATCGATCAAATATTCAATAAGACGGGCCATTTAAGGGACTTAATTAGCTTGACCTCCTCACCACATGGTTTCAAAAGAAAACAAAGACAGCTCTCCGAACGTACCAGAGACTTAAAATCTGTGCATGTGTTCTAGAAGGAAATCGTCATCTCTTACGCACCATTTCCTTGTGTGGTCTGTTTCTAGATAGACACCAGAGTACTTCCAAACATGTTCACTGCCCCCACTTGTCCTCGACCTCCATACATATCACCACATGAAATAATTCCCTACCATGCATATCTAAAAAAAAAAAAACATCCACACATCAAAACACTGTTTTTGTTACGTACGCAATCCTTTAAATCCTACATTATTGAGACATGCAAGCACACATTGCGATGTATATCCGAAGGACCACATCATCAATGTACCTATCAAAAGCATGCGATCACTATCTATATATCCCAAGTCATAGACAATAATTCCAACGAACCACCCCAACTATATATATACTGTATACATGTACGCCCTCATCACAAAATAATTAACACACCAAAAAAAAAAGGCAAGAATGAGAGAAAGCACTACTAAGAAATATGAGCTTGTGTTCATCCCTGGACCCGGAATCAGCCACTTAGTCCCAACCGTGGAGTTTGCCAAGACCCTCCTCGACACCGAGCACCGCTTCTCCGTCACGGTTCTCACCATGAACGTGCCGTTCGGACCCATCCAACCGAGTTACACTGACTCGTTTCCTCAAATTCGGTTCATCGAACTCATCCGACCCGACTCGCCACCGCCCGAAATGAAGCATAGCCTGAGCGGGCTATGCGAGTTCATAGACCACTACAAGCCCCACTCGCGCCAAGCCATCGCCCAACTCATTGCCACCGAGTTGGACCCCAACTCGGTCTCCCTCGCCGCGCTAGTCCTCGACATGTTTACCACTACAATGGTCGACATAGCGGACGAGCTCGGTGTCCCCTCGTACGCCTACTACACCTCGGGAGCCGCGACGCTCGATCTCTTCCTCTACATTCCCGTCCTCGACTCGACCATCGAAACCGATCTCAAGGACGACTTGACTCGCGAGTTGGAGATCCCGAGTTTCAAGAACTCGGTCCCATCAATAGCTGTTCCTTCCGCTTTGTGGACGAAGAGTTGCGATGATTACATATGGTACGTTTACTGCGGTCGAAGAATGGGTGAGGTCAAAGGCGTGATTATCAACTCGTTTTACGATCTCGAGACTCATGCTATCGACTCGCTTGGTACTGTCTCGGGTTACCCGAAAATCTACTCTGTCGGACCGGTTCTTGACTTGGCGGGTCGGGCCAACTCGGATAAGAGTCAAACCCAACAAAATGAAAACATCATGAAATGGTTGGACAAGCAACCTGCCCGGTCCGTGGTGTTTTTGTGTTTTGGGAGCAGAGGGACTTTTGATGTGGACCAAGTTAAGGAGATTGCCAATGGCTTGGAACGGAGCGGGCACCGGTTTTTATGGTCGGTCCGACCTAAAGACGGGTCGACCCGATTGGACGAGTTGGTTCCGGAGGGGTTCGTGGAGAGGACGTCCGAAAGGGGATGGTGTGCGGGTGGGTGCCACAAGTGGCGGTTTTGGGTCACGGGTCGGTTAAGTGTTTTGTGTCGCATTGTGGGTGGAATTCGATATTGGAGAGTGTTTGGTTTGGTGTACCCATTTTAACGTGGCCTTTGTACGCGGAGCAACACTTGAATGCGTTTATACTAGTGAAGGAGTTGGGGTTGAGTGTGGAGCTTAAAGGGTATTATAGGGTAAGTGAGGATGACTTGGTGACGGCCGAGGAGGTGGAGAGAGGAGTGAGGAAGGTGATGGAAGGAGAGTGTGAGGAAGTGAGGAAGAGAGTTGAGGAGATGAAAGAGAAGAGTAGGAGGGCTTTAAAGGAGGGTGGGAGCTCGGCAGGGTCAGTGAAGAGATTGATTGAAGATTTGATAGAAGGGATGTAGTGCTACGTACTATGTGATATGTGTTTATTGTCTCTTGTAGCAATGGAAGATTAATGTTTTGGTAACTAGCTAATGCTACTAGCAAAGAAAATAGGCATGTTGTAATTGTACCAATTTTTCGAGAAAATAAAGGTTAGTATATGGTATCAAATTTAAGAAGATTGGCTATTATTAAGGCTACGATTGATGAAATTAAGTATGTATGATCTTAATTTCACTTTCCGTTTTAAGAACACATGTAGATACAGCGACAACAATAACAACAAAGCCGTGCAAATACATTATGTTTCTTAAAAGTGTTGGGATGGTGCTCATCCTGATCATCTTCCGTTAGTCCCAGACTTAATTAGAAAAAAGGTCGAGGTCATTGGACACTCATGGATCTTTTTTTTTTTTTTCTTAAAAGAAAAAAGAAAAAACCAAAGTTTCAATCTTAAACTAATTGAGATTTACTATATAAACTAAATTCTTTGTTGCTTTCGACTTAGTCCACAAATAAAAACTCATTTTTTTAGTAAGAAAGAAAAAAACTTATCGCTCTTGCATGATCTTATCGCTGGTGTTGATATTCGAAACCCGAACTCTGAATTGAACCTTTCTAATTTGCTTCTTATCTTATCATAATCTTTGTTGGATCAAGCGAGCATGCATGGTCCCAAATAATTAAATGAAGTAAAACATAATGAGTATGCATGGTCCAAAAAACATTAAATGAAGTAAAACAAAATGAGAAAATTACAAACATACCGTGAAAAGTGGACACACGAATAGCGCCTTTTCAAAATGCGTTATTCTTGTTTGCGGCATACGTGGACTCGGGTACGTGCATGCTCTGTAGTGGATATGCATGGGTTGTCCCCTCGAGATACGTGCATGATGTTTGCATAGATTGTCCACCTCGAGATCCGTGTCTGTCGTTTGCATTAGTTATCAACCTCGAGTTACGTGCATGACGTTTGGATGGTTTGCGTGGACTGCAGCAGGTTGCATGGGTTGTCTACCTCGAAATATGTGTTTCACATTCGCATGGTTTGCTTGCATGGATTGCGCGAGGTTGCATGAGTTGTGCACACCTCGAGATATGTGTGTGACGTTTGAATGGTTTGCACGAAGATGCATGGCTCGCCCACCTCGACATACGTGCGTGGCGTTTCCATGTGTTGTCAACCACGAGATAATTGTGTGTGCCGTTTGCATTGGCTTTACTACCTCGAGACACGTGCGAGTCGTTTGCATGATTTACTTGGACTTTACTAGGTTGCATGGGGTGTCCATCTCGAAATACGTGTGTGACATTTGCATGGTTTGCATGGATTAAGTGAGGTTGTATGAGTTGTCCACATCGAGATACGTGCGTGAGGTTTGCATGGATTGCAACGGGTTGCATGAATTGCACGAGGTTGCATGGGTCGCCACCTCGACAAACGTGTCTTACATTTACATGAATTATCCACCTCAAAATACATGCGTGACGTTTGCACGGTTGTCCACGTCGATATTCGTGCGTGTCGTTTACATAGCTTGTCTACCTCGAAATACGCGAGTGACGCGGGTTGTCCATCTCGATATGCACATGTCGTTTGCATGAGTTATCCACTTCGATGTGCGATATTTGAGTTGAACAAATAACTTCTTTTCAAAAAGAATCATTTATAGAGTTTAGTATATTGTATAGATAGCTCTTTTTCAAAAAGAGTTATTCATACAAGTGTCTTCTACCTCACCAACAATACATGTCACCTTATCATCAATAGCTCATTTTGAAAAGGAGTTATACATTAGTTTTAAAATTTTAAAGTAAGCCATTAAAAAGTAAAGTCACCTTATTACCAACCGAAATAGTGTTATGTGTCCGTACGTAATAATATCAAACAATAATAGACCCTTGCGTTGCGTGACATCATCTTTTGTCTTCGCAACAAACACAATAGTCCTTCGAGACCCTGATGGTTATTGATGGGGAGATAGCCTCAATGACCCTAACAACTTGCCCAATAAAAAGTCGAAAGCGAGAATGGTGAACTTAACTCACACAACCAGACAACCCCACACCGACGTTATGCCAAAACCGTTTGGGTTTTACTAAGACAATAATAAATCATCAATAAAACGACCCATCGAAACATAAGAAGACCCACCCACACCCACAGCCTTCCTACTCAACTCCCTCATCTCATCACCTCTCTCTCTCATCTTCACCGCCACGTGTCCTTCCATTACACACTTAACGCTTCTCTCCACCTCTTCCGCACTCGTGACTTCCTCCTCCTCCTCTTCCCACCCCCTCATCTCTATCGCCACCCCCAACTCCCTCACCAGCTCGAACGCGTTCGAGCCTTCGCTCCGCGTACAGCGGCCACGTCGACATCGGCACCCCGAACCACACGCTCTCCAAGCTCGAGTTCCAACCACAGTGCGACACGAAGCACCCCGTCGCCACGTGGCCCAGCACCCGAACCTGCGGGGCCCACCCGCAGACCAACCCCCTCCCCGCCGTCCGTTCCGCGAACCCGTCCGGAATCCCTCCCTCGAGATCCGCGCCGCCTTCGTTGTTACTGTTACTGTTACTGGGCCGACGTAGGGCCCACAAGAATCGGTGACCGCTCCTCTCGAGCCCATTAGCTATCTCGGTCACTTGACCTGGGTTAAGTGATCCCATGCTCCCGAAGCACAGGAAGATAACCGACTTCCGAGGCTGCTTGTCTAAAAACTCCACGATTTGATCAAGGTGGGCCCCGTTGGCTGATTGATGGATTTCTCCGGTTCTGTCGATCATGGGGCCCACCGGATACACCTTCGGCAGGACCTGATCTTGACTTTCACAGACCATCCGGTCAATGGAGTCAACGGCGTAAGACTCGAGCTCCGCGAACGAGTTTACTAAAATACCCTTGACATTTCTAAGCTTCTTCGACAAGTCGAGCAGCCGCTTGTACCCTTCGTCGTCTTTGTGGAACATGAATTGAGGAAACGCACTGCGCGGGACTGAGTTCCTGTAACTCGGGATCGTCAACTCGGCCGAGTTGGACCCCGACTCGGTCTCGACCTCCGAGTCCAGATCCGGCAAGTGCAGCATCAAACCGAGCACGGCCGCGCTGGAAGTGTAGTACACATAAGAGGGCATGCCGAGCTCGTCGGCTATTTCGAGAACCCCAGATGTGAACGCGTCCAAGATGAACCCGTCGAGCTGAGTCAACTCGGTGGAAACGAGTCGACTCACCGAGTCTTTGATGATGGGCATGTAGTGGTGGACTAAGAGGCCAATGCGCGGGAGGCCCGGTCGGTTGGCGAGGATTTGAGATATTGTTTGTGGGGATAGGGAGGGGAGTTGTACGAGGCGGAGATGGTCGGTCGAGATGAGAGAAGCGAAGTGGTGAGGGGAGGGAGTGGCGCGTGCGATGGGCGAGTCGTCCATGACTAGGACGGTTAGTGAGACTCGGTGGTCGCGCTGAGTCAGGGCCCGGGCGAACTCAATTGTTGGAACCAAGTGGCCGATTCCTGGCCCGGGAACGACTATGAGCTCTGCTTTGCTCTTCATTTTTTAACTTTAGAGTTGTTAATAATTTCTCTATGATGATATTCCCATGGATGATGATATATATACATACTAGGATCCTCCTAAATGGTCAGATCCCATTGCACGTATGTCGATGATTGCTGCAAAACACACTGGCCGGTCGAGCTGCTTTCATAATGTCATTTTAGCACCAAGTCACCAACCAATAATGTCATTTTAGTTCCAATCAAATCGGTGGCCTAATAATTTGATACAGGGTTTGCGATTAAGAGATCATAACATTCATGTGTCTTCCGATACACCTCGAATGCATATCTCAAGGTATATCAACTACGCACGACCTTTAAGTGTCTAAAGTCGATGTCTGAAGTAGGTACTCCCAGCAGCTTCCTGAAAAATAATAATAATGTAATTTTAGCATTTTCCTACATACTATGTGATATTGGAATCACAATCAAATAAGGTTATGTTGTAGTGAAGGAGAGAATTGGGATACGCAAGTGACCATGAGGGGTGGTTTAATTTTTCAAGGTGTTTGGAGTGGTTGCTTTCATGTTTTTCCGGTTCTGGAATAATGTTGATCAAGTGAGATGTGTAACACTTGTCTGGTTGTTCTGGAAGGAGTTCTGGTTGTGGGGGGTTTGTGATGGTGTGGAAACGGTGCTGGACCAGCTCATGCGGTCCCTTTGATCTATCTTTGTATTCATATTAATTGTCTTTAGTTTAGCAAGTTTGATTTAGTGTAATAATTTGTAACTCAATCACCATATCAATATCAAAACGAAAATTAAAATAATTTCTCAATTTAAAAAATAGTTACCTTAATTTTTCTTTGAATAAATATTTAGTCAAGTGACAAAATGATCAAAGAGTGGAGATCGATCAAAACATACGACATTTTAAAAATTTGATCGAAGGAGAGCAAAGTTCACGTGTGGAGTAAAATTTAGAAGATAAATCCTCGCTACATGTTATTGATCCCGTGGATAATTTTTCTACAAATAAAGATGCAACGTAGCTTGGTTTATTTGAATTTCAAGTTGTTTATTTGAGATTTTTTGTTGTAACAAACTGTCATAGATATATATATATATATATATATATATATATATATATATATATATATATGACAGTTTGTTACAACAAAAAATCTCAAATAAACAACTAAGTTACATCCTTATTTGTAGAAAAATTATTCACGCGATCACTAACACTACATACGCACCCTATTAGCAGAATGAGACATATTCTTCAATCCCCATCCTACCCTGCCACATTTGCAACCCTAACTTAAGTAAAAATCCACATTTATATTTTTTTATTAAGCAGTCTTTTTAATTAGGATGAAGTTGTATTTCGATCAACATATATCATAACAATTAGTGGACCATAGATTTTGTTGAACAATTTCTCATACTTTTTTTTATTTGATAAGAAAGAAATTTGCTTTTGGTGGAAATCGGGAAAACGCAATAGTAACACCCCGAAGTCATACTCAAAGTCATATTAGGCGACGTGGCATGCGGGCCTTATATAAAAATGAGTGTCCGTACATAATTTTTGGTGCATAAAATACAGGGTGTCTATCCCAAAGCAATATAAATGACTCGAAAATACGAGCCCGCATGTTACATAAGGCGACGTGACTTTGGGTGTGCCTTTAAAGTATCATTGTAGCATTTTACGTGGGAATCGAACCCAATCTGTTAGAAAAATGATTAAATAACATACTTTGAGCGCAAAACTTTATTTTTTAGTCATTTATGGTGTTTTGTCACATGTAGAGCCCACACTTTGAGAGACAAAAAAGAGTCATATATGGCTAAAATACAAGGTGTGCGCCTCAACTTTGCCTTCTAAAGCCTTGTTTGGTATGTGAGTGAGATATCTCATAGGAAATATCTCAAAGAGAGTTTTATTTGGTTGTCCAACTCTATGTGAGATATCTCTCAACTTACAAGGGAGGGAATGAGTTATCTCCCCTCACACCACATAGGGAGATATCTCACAAGAGTTCAATAAACAAAAATACCCCTCACAAATCATCTTTTTCTCAAGTCCCTCACAAATCATCTTTTTTATTTTAAAAATATATTTGAATGACATTTAAGTCAATTATCACATTTTACTGTTTTTTAAAAATTTGCAACTTCTCTGTAAATATAAAGTTCAACCGAACATGATATATAAACTTACACTGTTAGTTAGCTCGATAAAGTTATCTCCACTCATATTGTAAATTGACAAAAAGAAACTAAGCGAGGCGTAAGTGTCTTGTTTTATCATTCTCAATCTTTTATATCCATAACTGCTTGACAAAAAAAAAAAAAAAAAAAAAAAAAAAAAAAAAAATCTATTATATCCATAACTCCATACCATAAGATGCGAAAACATGCATCTTGATGACTGACAAAAAAGGTCAAAGGTTGATCAATGTATGTAAAGACTTTCCAGTCAAAATATTGGTTGATCATACAGCTGGTCAACGTTAATTATGACAACAAAGGTCTGGTCTGGCGTACAATATCTACAGGTCTTGATGACTGACTACTGACTGGCGTTGACGGCTACGCGACAATGGTGCATGCGTTGTTTCAAATTACTAACGTGCCCACTGCATACCCACAACAATAATAAAAAAAAAGTCTTCAATCTAAAGTCTTCTGCACCGCTAAATTTAATGCCCTTCGTTGCTTTCCAGAGGTTTTTTTTTTTAGTCAGGCTATGTACACCCCGCATAATGATCGGGGCACTCAGCAAAAATTTTGTGAAAATTGGTTTTGGAAAGAAATGTCAAAAATGCCCTCAAACCCAACAATTCACTCACGATCGAAAAACTTCATCATTCCCGCACACCCCATCTTTAATCTTCTAATTTTTTTACAAGTGCAATCGATTCCTAGCCGTCCACATACGCGGAGTTGAATGAACTCAGTTGACCGATTTCGAATGAGACAATAATGTCGGTTTGTATTATAGGGTTTGTTAGATTCGCTATGTTTACATTAATGTTAATGTATAATCACTAGAACAATTTAGGCTTTTATAACACCTAATTGATAGAGGTTTTTAAGTAACCCATATATATTAGGCGATTAAGCTTTCTATAACACTTAATTGATAGAGGTTTTTAAGTAACCCCCATGCATTAAGCAATTAGGATTTTTATAGCACCTAATTCATAGGGGTTTTTAGTAACCTCTATGTATTAGGCTATTAAAACTCAAAACCACTCTCAATCGACTTACTTTCATCGACTCTCATCGACTCAAAACCATTTCTCTCAATTCTCTCTCTTTCGCGCGAGCGATCGATCTCTCCAACCATCGAAGTACGATTATGACCGAGTGCTCAAAGACAAAAGTGATATGACCAGGGAGAAAAATTTGGATCGAATGACTTAAACTCTTGTCAATGGAAAGTGGGTGTCCAATATGTACGTTGCTTAATGAACCAAGCACTCCGGTCACTAAAGGCAAGAAAAAAATACAACTAAGAAAGTTGTTGAGCAAGATCGGTCAAGACGAGTCCGATGAGGAAGAAGAGACACCGGTGCAAGGGGAAGAAACAACTGACGACGAAGAGGATATGGAGGAAGAAAATTCTGACTATGTTGATGATGAGGATGCTGAAGGCACGACAGAGAAGGTACCGAGGGACCCATATGATAGTCAAGACGACATGGAGATAGACAGTGGAGGAAAAGGTACATTGGATTAACTTGTTTTGACGTTTCATTGCTTATTTCGTTAGTGCTTCCATCGAATTATACTTTATATCTTAAGTAATGGTGATCGTTTGATTTTTTTGATTATTTGCCTTTGGGTTTCTCTACACTCCATTTCAGCTATCTTAATTGGATATTTTGCCTTTTGCATTTGTCTACTTGTAGCTGCTTCACTTGCCCATGATGATGATGTTGGTCATGACTTTATTGCCGAGTCAGTTACCGCTGATAAAGGCAATGACAAGGGAGAAGATCCAGCCAATGAGAAGGTGGAGGATCCCGTCAGAATCATACATTTTACCCTCATCCAGCCCCAAGGACGACGAGAAGACCAAGCAGCATACCCCCTTCCCAGCCCCAACCAGCAAGAGGAACAACCAATGAAGGACAACTTCAAACAACAACTCGGGGATGACATTGTTCAGCCCCCCTTCCCGACCGAGACAACAACACCCAAACCTGACTTGCCAATAGCTCCGGACTTGCCAACTCCTCCTGCTGATGACGTTATGATGAGCTTGCTGGAACGATGCAAAACAATTGAGGAAGACGTGGAAGAAATCAAGGTGGTCGTGCAAACCACTTTGGCCATGTAGAGGAAGGAAATGTAAAACTCTTTGGCGATGCACAGGAAGGAAACAAAAGCTTTGTTGTACAGTGCCATCAACTCACTCAAGCAGGACATCGGGTTATGTTTGGCAATATGGGGAATGTCTTCAACTCTACGATTGCGAGCTGGGAGGACAGATTCTCGAAGGACTTGTTTCACAATTATCATATGATGGATGATCGAGTTAGGGGAATTGAGCAAAACATTGCCGACCATGGGCCAGTCTTACAAAGGGCACTTGCACATAGGGCTGGAAAAAAAACGGGACCGGACATAAACGGACCGGACACCCCCTCCCTATAATGATTAAATTTAGTGTCTGGACCGTTCCCGTTTTTAAAACGGACACTTTTTTTGTCTAGACCTGTATTTTTGTAAAACATACGGCTCCCGTTTTGTCCGATTTTTATTTTTGAATATGATTAAATATTTTATTTATCAATTATTTTTTAAAAAAAAAACCTCAACTACAAGTCTACAAGTCACCTAACATTCAATTACCAAAAAATAAATACATAACATCACAATTTTTTAATTTCCAATATAAACATCACAAAAGTTTCAAAAAAAAAAAGATCATCTCAATAGTCCAAATTATCAAAGTATATCTTGACCTCATGCATCAACAACAACAACATAAGAAAGTTCATGACACAAACATGAAATAAAAAATTAAGTGTGGTTCTTCAACTCATCCTACACAATTCCACATCCTTCAACTCTCCGTGACTCCGTCTCTAATCACTAAACGGTACCCATTTTTTTGAAATTTTTGTCCGGACCCGGTCCCGTATTTTTAAACGGACACAAAAAATTGTCCAGACCCGTATGTTTTTTACAAAAATATTGCCCGAACCCGTTTAAAATGGGTCCGACAAACAGGTCTGGACAACTTTTGCCACCCCTACTTGCACAGATGACTACTCAGATCAGGATGAGGCACGACCAGCTGACTGTGCTTCCAAGCCCGGACGATGCTCATTCTTCAACTGCAGCCACCATGGCCGGGACATCCGGGACATCCAAAGAAGATGATAAATGATTTTTTCTCCTCTGCCTTCTGCTTTGATCCTATAACTAACTTTTAATTTTATCTTAGTTGTTAAAACTTGGTTTTTTATGCCACATCTCCTATGTGGCTCAAACTATGCTTTGATTTGTCATTTGAACTGCTGTTGATCACATTTGCTTAGCTTTGTGTTGAGCAAATTTATGGATGTTTTTCTTCTTCATCGCATTTATGTTTGGTTTGGTTTGATCTGTTGTGCATATTTTTTTGGTGTTTTGAACAGGGTGTGTTTATGCGCAACATATGTTGTGCATCATGGATGGCTGTGTCAACAAGGTATGTTTACTGTCGTTGTGGGTTACTGTCAATATGCTCTTCGCTTATGAAGTTGTTAAGTGTTCATCATATATGGTTGTGTTATGAACACGGTGTGTGTTCATCATGGCTATGTTATGCACAACATATGTTTGTTTCTTTTGTTTGTGATTATCATGTAGGGCTGCAAAACATAGCATAAAACAAGGGAAACATTGTTTCAATACATTGTTTTGCGTTGAACACAAATAAAAAATAAATACATATCCGATAAGAGTTTCAATACATACGACAGCCTCTAATCCTCTTTCTTAATGTACTTAATTGATGTTTCTGACTCCATTTGCACTCTACCTCGGTTCCCTTCACTAATGGATATTGTAAAGGTGAATAATGCCACCAACTCATGGACATTATCGCAACCTTTACTCATTGGCTACCGAACTCAATGTCGGATGATTGTCTTCGAATGCAAGCATAGTCGCTGGCCTCGCCCCAAATATATCGCAAACATGACTACCAAACTGCATTACAATTGGTTGTCCAGTAACAGAGGTGCGATCGATCTGGTCTCGCCAAATGAAGTTACCACAACCTTTGTTACAAGTTGAAAGATTTCGACCCTTGTTGGCGCCTTCCTTCTTTACGCGTCTCTTCAACATAATACCAGTTCCACAAGTTGAGCAGTGCTCTTTTTACGGGCAACAATTTTCAAAGTGGTTGTTGCTTCCGCAATTCTAACATCGTCCATCGTTCGGTAAAGACATTGCTCTGTTAAATGTTAACAAAATGTTTAGCTAATAAAAAATTACAACCTATACAACAAGATATAAAACGATTGTAGCTGACAACTCTCTAATTCCCCTAACACAATATCGTCCTCACTCAGTCAAACTGACCCTAAAAAAATTTAACCAAATCTCACCACCAACTCAGAGCAAATGAACCATTAAAACTACATGGCCTAGATGAAAACAATACCTGCCTATTTAAAAATGTTGAAAAAGCACTTGCCTTCTTCAAGAGAGAGGTCTTCACTGAGGCTCGGTGATGCAAACCAGGTGGAAAACCAGGTGGGTCTCCTTCCGCCAAACTAACGAATACTTATGTCATTGGTGCTGTAAACCAGTCGAATGTGTTGACTGAGCCTCCCATTAATCGGTTGTAGGTAGAAGATGAATCCCTAAAAATTTGAGAAGAACATGAGAGGGCAGAGGAAACAGAAGTTTCATATCTCTTGTGGTCGAAACCATCTATTTTTTAATGTTTTAAACTCAAAAAATGAAGGGATTTTAAAAAAAAATTTGGTCACGTCGGATCGATAGTCCGATCGTACTGTCACACTTTGTCAAATGGTCGATCGAACGACCATTTTTATTTTGTTTTTGAGTTTTCAAATTTATTTGAAAATCATTTTATCTTCCCTAACAAATTTTTACCACGCTTGACGAAAAGTAAAAAAAAGTGGGTCCCACCCCTGCAACGTCGGCGCGGTCACGAATTTGGGTTAGCAAATCGAGTTAGTGAAGCATTTCCCTTTTCTTTTTACTCTTCTCCACCACTCACTACTTCATCACTCACCCCTCTCGGCCTCCTTACGGCTTCGGCGGCCACCGTCGCCGATGACACCCCTCCACCACTCTCGGCTCCTCTTTCGGCTCTGGTGACTACTCTCACTCGTCGATATTCACGTTGACCGAGGTATGTGGTTAGTTTTGTTAGTGTGGGTTGTGTTTATTTTGGTTAGAGAAGATGGTGTGTGCCTAACATTAATGGGGTGTGCCTAGTGAGCGTGTGTATGTGGACATCAGGATTCGTGTAGGGTGGGACTGCATCGAGATTCGTGTCATGATCTTAATGTCCCTAGCAATTGCCTCGAAATCCATGTTAATTTTGGAGCGTTGATGACTACCTCGTGATGTGCACTAAAATCACATTGAGATGTGCACGCGCATCTTGAGATTGCCTCGCGATGCGTACTAATTTAAATAATAATAAATATACATATGCAATGTGTGTATATGTCATATGAGATATATACACACACATATGATATACTTTATGTATAACGTAATCAATAAAAATAAAATAGAATAATAATCAATTGACGATGAAGGAAAAGAATAAAGATCAAATTTGAGAGAATTGGTCGAGTCGAAAACCAACCAATGCGGTTTGACCCAAAACACGGCTGACGGGGTCGCAACCCGCGAAATCTTATATTTTTGGAAATCGAAGTAAATAAGAAGAAAATATAATCAAATAAACTAATATTTAAATTGGATTTTCGAACTGAAATTACAGACCTAAACTATCGATGAGACACTCATCAAATCTATATTAACCATATATATCATAATTGAACTTTGTCTCGAGATACGTGCAACAATCGAAAAATGTTTTTAAGGTAATTCACTTCGAGATCAACTTTGTAATGCGTGCGTAATTTGAAAAGTACGAATAAAAAAATAGAATTGAGTCTAATAAAGATTATGAAACAATTTAGGAAATTTGGACGCGTTGAACACGAGACGATAGTACGAATTTGAAAGACGTCAAGCGGCCTACGTGACTAAGCGATTTACATGGTTATTTGTAAGTAAATCAGTAGGAGCATTATCAGTAGTTCTTTTCTACTTCTTGAATTAATTTCTTTAATTATGCCCATTTATGAAATTATATTCCTACTTACAGTGTCCGAGAGCTAAGTGAGTCAGGAAGGTAATCTTCTGGGTATGGCGATCGATTCGCAATCGGAACCATACCTCGGGTTACTGGATTTAGGTCATGGACGGGAGGTGAGGTATTCGGGGTGTCGTTGATAGCCCTACGTTCACGACAATTTTGAATCTGTTGGCGTAACCGCGATTCTAGGAGGTCGAGCTTGTGGCGGTATAGTCGCCACTCGATGGATTTGAGACCACTTAGCTTCTCTCTTTTGTTTCCACGACACTCTCCTTTCATTGCTTTTATTTCCAGTCTATTTATCATGCATTCACTTTATTTCTTGTTCTTTTATATTCCTACATGATTTATCGGCTATTTATTTAATTCTTGAAGTACTGTTAAGACTCCTCTGGATTTACCACTGGAATTGTCTCCTATCGTGGTGACAATTGTTGGCCCCTCGTCTAGCAAGGGCAAAGAGCCAGTGATTGGCGACGACCTCTGAGGGCTCACGGAGCGGCTCACACTTTTGCGATACAGTAGGTTTTTGTATTATATATACATTTTGATGTTTTTGTAAAACTTTAGGATAATGGGGTTGAGTGACGCTTTGATACATGTATATGCTCATTTTGTCGTCGTATGTATACATGATATATATTACAGGGTTCCACATCTAGGTTGTCCCATTTTAAATGCTTTAAAGTTATTTTAATTGCTTCATTTATTTTCCTTCCGCTGCTTACTAATTTAAATTTTGTAAAATTAATAACTCAATATTAAAACACAAAACTGACGATGAAAAGGTATAAAAAGGCTGACTAGGCTTGCGTTGACCTTGCAAAAGTTGATTAGGGGTCCACGTAGGTCTAGGCGGGCGGGGTTCAGTTTATGGGAACTGGGGCCATTACATCTATTGTGGATCTTATAGGCAGAATAATTCAAGTTATAGATAATCATTGTAAATCTCCAAGTCCACGTGGATCATGGTAGCCCGTCAAAGCCACTAGGCATAAGCTCTATAAGTTTACAGTATTGACTCACCTAAGTTTTATAAGTCTAATATGACTGATTAAATCTATCAATTAAGCGCCAATAAGCTTGTAACTACTTCTCGTGAGTTTGTAATGGAGACAAATGACTCTTAATAGGGCAAATATGAATTGGTCTATTCGGGCATAAAAAAATAGATAAACTGTTATTTAAAGGGTTTTTCTTTGATGACACAATCTACAGGCCCAATCAAATGCGTGTAAAGTTGCCATATATGTCAAAAGTGGATAAAAAATAAGCTGCTGCACATACTCACTTTGAGCCCTTGCAATGCATTTCGGGACGTGCGCCAGTGGGCACACATCGAGTGAGTGAATGAGTATGTGTTCAACTTGATGCCCAAAGTGGGTACTTCAATTATTTTTCAAGAAAAAATGTTTTTCAAAAAAGAAATCAACTTACTCCCGCTAGGACTCCAACATCTTACATCGGTGAACTAATGTCGTACCAATGGGCTACCCACTTAGTTGATAAGCGCTCTCAAGAGAACAACAACAATTTAATTTAGCCTCAATCTCAAATTAATTGAAATCGCTTACATAGATCGAGCTCTTCCTTTGTGCTTGATTTAGTGCAAGGAAATGTAAAATTTGAACGGTTGGTTTGAGCTCAAAGATTGAGCAATGTATTTAGTAATACAAAGCAGATCATGACATCTAATGTTACAACAATGGCAGTGGAATCATGGAAAAAAAAAAAAATAATAAAAAAAAACCAACATAAATCGTGTAGTAGTAGTGGCAAGCGTGGACAGATTTAAAAGTCTCCAATTTTCAGAAAATTAGGCAGCTTCATTTGCAAGGAAGGTGCTCTGTTCTTCTTGAATTGTCTTGATGCAGCTTTCAATACTCTGCCCCACCCCTGTAACGTTTGACTCAAAAACATAAAAATTCAAATACCCAACAAAAAAATTTAAAATTCAAAGATTTGTTAATGAAAAATGAAAAACACAATCAGATTTATTTGAAGCTACCCTTAATCGATGAATTATCTCTACTCATCCAAACTTTGACCATGAATCCTTAATAATAAAGTTGATGACCAATAATAGCTAGTCTGCATAAGCAAGAGACCCGATTCCCCTAACTGAGTTAGATATTGATTTCGAGTTTAGTAGATAGAACAAATTACGTTGGGAGGGTGACTAGAACATAGGTACCCTCCGGCCTCTGGCCCGCCCAACATGTGTTGGGTTTGGGCCGATTAGTTTGGGTCGAATCTAATCCTATAGTATTTTGCCATAATTTCAAATTAGTTGAGGTCGACTACACAAAATAAACTCTTCCATCGTACTCGACTTAGCATAATTAACGATTTGCTTTTAAAATTATTTAAATCCCTTATAATCGATGTCTCACAAGTTAGCTCTAGTCTATCATTTTCTCGTCGAATTTCTTTAATTTTTATTAATCAAAAATAAAATATTTTTTTTTTTAAAAAAAATGGTAAGTGATCTTGTTGGACTAGGTGTGGACCAAGCTTTATAAGCTTAACCAGACTCTTGAATGGATTTAGCACTCGTCCATGTGAAGCCCGACGATACCCAAACACGGATTAATCAGTGAGATTTTTTACATCCGTGGGTATTTAGGCGATCTTGATTATTCTCATGAGATCTCGGTGCAATCTGAACATACTCTCCTAGCGATCCGGAGAATCTTGACTTAACGAAGAATCAAACCTGGGTCTATACGACTAACCCGCACCATTCTAAGCTCGCCATTAACGTTGAGCCAACCCGTCCAGGTTGATTAATCAGTGAGATTAACGTCCGATACCGCGTGAGAAACTGAAAAATTAAACAATAGCAAAGTTGATTAATTTTTCACTAACCTTTTTGGGATTAATAGAGACCTTATGATGATCATGAGCAAAACTGCTACCCTCTTTTCTAGTCATTACTGCACCAATCATCATCTTCTTCTTAATCTTTGCAGCAACATTGGACAACCTATTCTGCTGAACCTTCTCCAACCCATCAAACAGCTTTCGGGGCATCGCCAACGGAAACCCAGAACCCATTAATGAAGGCCTAGTATGAGGTAGAAGAGGAGACCATATTCCACTCTGGGAGTAATCAAACCCAAAAGTACTAGTAATACTATGCTTGCTCTTGCTACGCTTGTTATTACTGATCAATGTTCTGTTTTCTACGCCGTCGAAGAGCTTTCGCCGAAACTCGATTGGGGAAACGGAGAGTAGAGTGGCGGTACTGTGGCCGCGGTGTGGGAGGAGAGGGGACCAGATTCCGCTCTGGGAGTAGTCGAAATCGAAGGCGGAGTTGTCGGGGAATTTGCGGAGGAGCTCGCGAGACATGGAGGGCTCTAAGTACTCCACTGTGATCACTCGTTCGATCATCATGTTGTGTGTGTGCGTGTGTGTGTGCGTGGGTGTGTGTTGAGTGGGTTGTCTCTGTGTTTTGTGTTGTAGTAGTAGATGTTGTTGTTGGTTGAACTGAGGAAAAGACGTTATGAGGCTTCAACGGCTCTTTGGCGCTTTGTTTTTGCTTTGTTTCTTTCATTTTTTATTTTTTTATTTAGCTAAAGTTGGGAAGTTACCGTTGAGAATTTAAAATAGATTTTAGGTGTTATTGGGCTTGGGCATTTTTATTTCTTATTTTTATGGTTACGCGGAGATTTATACTGGGTGGTTTGGAAAAAAAAATAGCTATCAACAAATTGGTCCTAGTGATAAGAAACTCAATTCCAATTTATTTTTTTTTTTTTTTGTCTAGTGGATAAAAAAATTGAGTTGGAAGAATGGCTTCTATATGGGCATGAGATTGCTTGAGCGTGAATTTGAGTGAGAAGAGAATAACTTTGGTATCGATTTTTTATATGATTAAAAGATAATAATGTCTAGTTATAAATGAGAGTTTCTGGAAAATGGCACCCTGATAACATAGTCTCTCAAAATTGTAAATAGTGTCATGACGGTGGGGAAAGAGGGTGAGTTCCAAATCAAGTGTTGTCTTTGCAAATGAAGCCAACCAATATGCAAATTCATTACCCTCGTGAATGAATGTAAACAATACGGATAGTCCACTCATGCTTCTTTGTAGTAGTTGACTAATTGATAAACAAAGTATAACGATAATGATTGATATGAGTACTTTTGGTAACATCTCGATTCTAATATCTTCTTTGAGCAAATTAAGTTGGAAATGCCATCTATACCACATATGAGGTGCGATAAAAAAACAAAGGAAATAAACCCATAAACGATAAACTTAATCAAGAAACGACACACACCTCGCCAGCCGCACGAATATGCCTCAAATGCGTAAGCAAGACAGGTGCATGTCGTTTATGAGTTAAATTCATAGGTTACTTACAATAACAGTTGAGTCGCTGCATGGATAGAACTCTTTCATTACGCTTGATGGCTCGGTTTCCAATTAGTTGGATGACGCATCGAGATGCATACGTGCACATCCCAATCCCAATACTTACTTTAGACTGGAAGTCGAAGCCATTGTCGAAGTTAGAAAGTTGGTCTCAAAAAGGGCGCGAGCGAGAATTCCTGATCGATCTTTGGAGGGAAAACGAAGAAGAAGAAGAGAATGCCGGTCGCTCGGCCTGAGCCGTCCGATGCTCGCGTGATCGCTCTCGTTGACATGGATTGCTTCTACGTCCAAGGTACCAATCCCGACCTACCCATTTAGTAATTTTGAGTTCCCCATCACACACCCTCACAACCAATCTTCATTTTCACTTCGATTGTTCGTAATTCCAGTTGTTACTGCAATCACAGCACCAATCCCGACCTACCCATTTAGTAATTTTGAGTTCCCCTTATTGGGTCTTCAGATTTCTTGATTTTAAATGACAAAGCACACCGAGGGTTTCACTTCACCCAATTAGTCTAGAATCTTGTGTTATAAGATGAATTTGATGAATTGTAGTTGCGATCTCGATTCCCGCCGTTTTTGTGTTTTCGAAAGGTTTATTTTGATTGGGGGAGCAAAGGGCAATGCTTGTTTTTTTTGCATTTGGTATCCATGATGCGTATATTGATATCCGGAACTGGAACTGCATTGCTATGTCTTATGAGAATTGGGGGAACTTTGTTTGAATTCAGTAATGCTACTTCACATTGGATGGGATTAGTGAGGGAATTAATGGATGCACTCTTGTTTTTCGCCGTGGTTTGGACACCTGCAAAGATGGTATAAAAATGCACTAAATTGAGCACAATGGAAGAGTTTGATCTATGTAGCCGACCCCAATTAATTTGGGATTGAGGTTATGTTGTTGCTGTTGTTGTACTCTTTTTTTTTGCTGAACATCGATCTTTAAGCTGCCAAAAGAAAGGTTGGTGATTCGACTCATGTTGGAGTCTAGGGGTTGTAATTAAGTTGGTTTATTATCAAAAGAAAAAAAGAGAAGAAGAAAAGTTCGATCTTTAGGCTCACCGTCGTTGCCATTGTCATATGTGCATTAGATTTGTGTACAATGTCCCCATCTAGAGGGGAATCCCGATTTTTTTTTAAATTTTTTTTAACAGTAGTGTGAATTTATAAAAAAAGGTTGCCACTTTACCATCTCACTGAACATCGATCTTTAAGCTCTCTTTGAAAACTATATATGTTTGATGCCTCATTTGGAAAGTGATTGTTTGTGTTGATAGTGGAGCAAAGGAGGCAACCACAATTAAGGGGGCTGCCGACTGCTGTGGTGCAGTATAACTCCTGGAAAGGCGGTGGTCTCATAGCTATTAGCTATGAAGCTCGCAAATATGGGGTGAACCGGTAAGTGACATGTCTTTGTGTATATATACATGGTTCTTTTGGCTGCAAAGAATAATATTGTGCTTTCAGTTCTATGCGAGGAGATGAAGCCAAGAAACTGTGTCCAGAAATCCAGCTAGTTCAGGTCCCTGTGGCTCGTGGTAAAGCCGATTTAAACTTGTATCGCAATGCAGGTTCAGAGGTTTGAGTTTTCAAGCATCCATTATTTTTTATTTATTTTTTGATTGTTATAGTTGGAAGCGTAGTTTTATTAATTGTAAAAAACCTTTTCCAGGTTGTTTCAATTCTTGCGCGGAAGGGTCGTTGTGAGAGGGCATCAATAGATGAAGTTTACCTTGACTTGACTGATGCGGCTGAAGCAATGCTATTTGAAAATCCTCCGGAAAAATTGGAAGCAATTGATGAAGAAACCCTCAATTCACATATTTTAGGACTTGATGAGGAGGTAAGAAGTCTGGATTTTTATATTCTGTGATTTGTTTTCGCATGGATATACACCTTTTTAAGATTCCCTAAATAGAGCAGAATGAAGAAAGTGATCTTGTATAGGTGACTCTATATATTGGAGAGGCGCCTTTTCTTTTGAATGGTACAAATGACATTTGCCTTCGGTATAGGTTGGAAAACAGAAAGGAAAATTAGCGAGAGAATGGCTATGTAGAAGTAATGCAACTCAGCAAGATAAGCTGTTAGCATGTGGGGCTATTATTGTTGCCGAACTTCGAATGCAAGTGTTGAGGGAAACTGAGTTTACATGTTCCGCTGGCATAGCTCATAATAAGGTATGAACTTATTTTTTCACTTGCGCCTGCAGAAAAAGGCGTTAACTAAAATATTTAGCTGATTGACTGACCAATTTTTGTTGGCAGTTGTTGGCAAAACTTGCAAGTTCAATGAACAAGCCTGCACAGCAAACTGTTGTGCCGTCCTCAGCTGTGAAAGGAATGCTGGACCCCTTGCCAATAAAGAAAATGTAAGCATTGAACTGAAAAGTATATACTATCAACAACCATAACTTTTTCTTTCCCGTGTCGTATCTAAAATGCATATATTCGAATTTCAGCTAGTATTCAGTAGGATAGGTTGAAGGCTAGATGCACGTTCGGGAGTTGAAAATCAATTCCTCCAAGCTTGAACACAAGGTTCACATATGATGAGAATAGGGAGAGCATGTGGCCCAGATGAAATACCCACACCAAGAAAGAAATGTAAATTATACACCTAATATTAGAATTCTAGAAGTTAAAGAGGCATTGAAAATGATGAAAATAGGAAAAGCATGTGGCCTATATGAAATACTCATAAAGGTTTGGAAATGCTTAGGAGAAATTGGATTGACTTAGTTAACAAAACTTTTCAACAAAATTTTAAAATCAAAGCGGATGTCAATGGATTGGAGAAGAAGCATGCTTGTGCCAATATTAAAAAACAAAGAAGACATTCAAAGTTGCTCAAACTACCGGGGAATTAAACTTATGAGTCACACTACGAAACTTTGGGAGAGGATAATTGACAATAGGCTTAGGAAAGAAACAACAATATCAGAGAACCAATTTGGCTTCATGCCTGGGAGGTCAATTATGGAGGTGGTTTTCCTTGTAAGAAGATTGTTGGAAAAATATAGAGAAAAGAAAAAATATCTTCATATGGTATTTGTAGATTTAGAAAAAGCATATGATAGGGTCCCTAGAGATGTTCTTTGGTGGGTTTTAGAAAGAAATAGAGTGCATGCTAGATACATAGACACTATTAAGGATATGTATGATGGAGTAGTAACGAGTATAAAGACATTTGGAGGAGTTACAAAAGAATTTTCATTACGATAGGACTACATCAAGGATCGACTTTAAGCCGATATCTATTTACTTTAGTTATGGATGAACTAACTAGGCATATTCAAGATGATATTACCATGGTGTTTGTTATTTGCGGATGATATTGTCTTAGTGAATGAAAAAAAAATGGAGTGAATAGGAAATTAGAACTCTGGAGGAATACATTAGAATCTAAAGGTTTTAAATTGAGTAGTACGAAGACCGAATACATGCACTGTGAATTTCGAAATACTAAACATCGAGATGATGGAGTGGTTAAATTGGGGTAAATAGAAGTTCCTAAAGTGAACCACTTTAGATACCTATAATCAATCATACAAAATGATGGTAATATTGAGAATGATGTCACACAAAATTCAAGCTGGATAGAAGTAATGGCGGAGTGCAACAGGGGTGATTTGCGATCGAAATGTTCCTATTAAGTTAAAAGGAAAATTTTATAGGACCGCAATTAGGCCAACTATGCTTTATGGAAATGAATGTTGGGCGGTAAAACAACAACAATTACATAAAATGAACATAGCAGAAATACGGATGCTTAGGTGGATGCGTGGTAAAAATCATAAAGATAGAATAAGAAATGTAGAAATTCAAAGACAAGTAGGAGTAGCACCAATTGATACAAAGATTAGAGAAGGGCGGTTGTGGTGGTTTGGTAACCTGCAAAGACGGCCTACAAATGCCCCCACTAGAAAACTTGACTCAATAGAAACCGTAGAATTTCAATGAGCTAGGGGTAGACCAAAGTTAACATGGGATGCATTAATTAGGAAGGATTTGAATAGTCTGGAAAGCTCACCATTAATTGCACTTAATCGAGTACAATGGAAAAGCTTGATTCATGTAGCCGACCCCAATTAATTTGGGACTGAGGCTATGTTGTTGTTGTTGTTGTTTTTGTTGTTGTTGTTGTTTACTACATATTCGACTCGTCTAAAATCATTTAAAATCCTCTAAATTAAATAGGGAAATTCAACAATGGGGCTACCCATATCATGGGAATCTCTCAAAATGTGTTGTGCATTTATGATGCCTCGATTAATGTATCGGATTAGAATCCAATGGTTGTAAATAGTGTACCCATGTCATGGGTATATATTTGGTTCCCATGGTAGTAGTACCCATTAAATAATTAGGTTAATCAGGTCTTTAGAATCTAGTGATCAACCCTACGTGGATCTGTTGCTATTGCGTTGTTTTTAAATGATTAAATCTATTCCTGGCAATTATGAATTGCATAGTAGGAGGTTTAAATAAAATTTCATTTACTTGATAGTTGGCTCATGATTCTCATGCCAAAGTTCTATGCTGCTGCTTTTCTGTCTACAAATGCCTTTTAGTAATGCATGGTGATGCCTCAGACGCACTGAAAAATAATTGGTTTGCAGGAAGCAACTTGGAGGAAAACTAGGAAGCTCATTACAAAGTGACCTTGGAATTAGCACCGTTGGAGATTTGCTAAAATTTACAGAAGAAAAGCTACAAGAGCATTATGGTACTAATACAGGGTATGCCTTTATCATCTGGAGTCTTTTTTTTTCAACATTTCTTATTGTTTGCATCTACTAAGCCCAGTTCTTCGCATTTTCTTAACAACTTTTTTCATGAATTGTTGATATTAGTTGTAAAGTGATGCATAAAATGTTATATGCAATCTCATTTGTTTATGCGGGAAGTCATGTAGCATACAGTCTTCTGTTCGATAAATTTATTCCAGCAAAAGTGAAATGAATTTTAATTCTTGCTGGAGTGATTCTTTTGTTCTGCCAGAACATGGTTATGGAACATTGCAAGAGGAATCAGTGGAGATGAAGTTGAGGGCCGGCTTCTACCTAAGAGCCATGGTTGTGGCAAGAACTTTGCAGGTCCACAAGCTTTGAAGACACTTGCATCTGTATGAGTATTACTTTATAACCTATTTATTTTCTTATGAACGTTGATCCTTTAGGATTTTTATTCAATGTGTTCAATGCTACCGACCTCAGTTTATCATTTTTGGGATCGCTTTTACATGCCTAATCTTTCGTCGTCACATTGTTTTCTACTCCTCTAAACAATTAAACTTCTGCCCGCTACTTGGTGATTCGTTGCAACAATAGCATCTTGGTCATCGGTTCATGATCTTTTCTTTTAAATTCTGACCCTTGTTCTAGAGTTGTGTATGGAACTATACTTTGGACTCAACCCCTTAATTCAACGTCTTAAGTCCCTCTGGGTAGAGAGAAAATCACGCCGGAAGACCTTATCTCCATATGGATCCTACATAAGATTAGTTCAAACTAGTTGGGCCAACTGCCCCCGGAAACCAGTGGGTAAGCCCTTAAAAAACTTAGTAAACAATGTAAGTTAAGTATGAAGATCGAATTCTAAATAGTTACCAACAGGGTAAATTGGTATCCAATATGATCGAAACCACTAAAATTGAGTTTAAAAGCACTTTTTATATATGGTGTAAAAGAGAAATGACATAAAGTATTATAATTTATGAACAATATACTTTAATGTGTTTTAACACAACTTGGATCTTACTAGCACTTGGAAGAAGTTCCTCATACTTCTCTATATTACCAGAATTTTGTGAAACTTCCCTATGTCGAGTAAGACTTTCCGAGTTAATTTTTTATTGTGCATAAGTACATTCTTAGGTGAAGTCGCATTTAAGATCCAGGTTTAGAAGTTAGTGGCACAAATTGCATAAATAACCGCCTTGATTTCATTAATTAATTTCTGCTTGTTTCTTGTTCTTAGAATAAAAAGAAATCTGCTACTAGCATTGCATAACTTGTCAAACGTCGATACTTGCCTACCTGCTTCTGAGTGTCTTTTGTCCAGGTTGAAAGCTGGCTCAAGGATCTGTGTGAAGAGCTCAGCGAGCGGCTCCAATCGGACTTGGACCAAAATAATCGAGTTGCTCATAGTCTCACTCTGCATGCTGCTGTATACAAGGTATTCCTTTGCCTAAATGCTGCTATCAACATCTCTTGTGTGATCACAATTCATTGATACATATGCCTGGTTTCTGTTAGACCAACGACGCAGATCAACTCAAAAAATTTCCATCCAAATCATGTCCGCTGAGGTATGGCGCTTCTAAGATTCAGGAAGATGCCCTCAAATTGTTTAACAGTGGTCTGAGAGAATTTTTAGATTCGCAAAGAGCTGAAATCCAAGGAACTTCAAAAACTGCATGGGTAGTTACTCATCTGTCAGTTTCGGCTAGTAAAATATTGGCTAAACCATCTGTAAGTTAAAAATTACTTGTTTTAACATCTTCTGCATGGACTTGTTTTTTTTTTTTTGTATCATTATAAGTTTTATTGGATCATCTCTTCATTAGTTTACTGGACATATATTTATTATCTTTTTTGTCATATATTTGTGGTCCTCCCTCCCCAAATTACTCCTAATGGTTTCCTTTCTGTAGTCAACTTCATGATCACTGCTATTGATGCATGCCCTCTTGAGTCATCTTTTATGTGCTGTTGGCGGGCATTTCTTATAATGAAAAAACTTTTCGCATGTATATTAAATACTAGCAAGTGCAAGTGGAATGAGTTATTTTCATGATAACCATAGGTACTAAAAAAACCCAACTTTTCAGTTGTCATGGGAAGCAGTCGAGTAGATTTGTACGATGAACCTAGTCATTAAAAAACTGAATCTTCCCTAGATCCTAATAAATCTTTTAGTATTGCTATTGCTTTACTTGCGATTCCTCATTTCTGAGGTTTTTAGTGATCGAACTCATTGGCTTTTGTACCAAATTTCAATTTACAGGTTTTCAAGCTTTACAAGTACTTGGTACCCGAATCTTTGATTTTTCTGTAAAGCCTTTGGAATATACACTGATTCTATAGCTCAAAAATGAAACAAGTACTGGATACCTAGTGCATGAATGTAAGGGGCTAGTTCTATTTGCTATCGCATGCTCGCTATTTGTCTGTTGCGGTTTGATTTTTAAGCTTAATGGTGTTCTTATCTATTAATTTACAGGTTGTCAAGCTTTAAAAGTACTTGCACTTAATCGAGCACAATGGAAAAGTTTGATCCATGTAGCCGACCCCAATTAATTTGGGACTGAGGCTATGTTGTTGTTGTACATGAATGAAAATGCACAATTTTAAATTTTGTATACCCGTGACAGATGCGAGTTAGGCGCAAATTTAGAACTGTATGAAAGATTGAAGTCGGATGTGTGGCTAACATATGCATGGGAATGGGCATGTTTCTGTTTTTATTTGGTTCATTGGGATGAAAGAATCTTGTTCTTGAAGAGTGTAAACTAAGTAGTTTTAAGACCCTACAAGTTTTTCAGTGAAACTCGCAGTCTATTTAGTTACCATATCATTCTTTTCTTTTTTTTTTTTTTTTTTTTTTTTTTGGTACTAACATGGCAGTTGCAATTCTATTATATTTTTTTTTGGTCACATCTAGTGTGGTTAAATGCATATTTCATTTCAAGCTAGTCTTTCTCCTTGTGCCAGGGGACGCATTCAATTTTGAGATTCTTTCACAGCCAAGATTCTTCTTCCTCGTCAAAAGAGCAAACCTACGTCGGGATAGATGAAAATTCCATACAATTCTCACCATCAGGTATCTTACGTACAACGGAGGACCAACAGGCTTTTTGCATAGTGTTCGCTTTATTTTTCATTTGACCTGCCAAAATTAAGTTCAATTTATGGCTCAACTTTAGGTGGTGAAAACCAGGTGGCTGCAGATGAAGTTGAGGCAAAGAAAGATCCCATGATCAACCGTGTCGATTCTAATCCAATTCAAGGTGACCAGAGGGAAGTATCATATCACAAGGTTAGAAAGCGACTCCTGTGTACTATCGTATTGTTGTTCAAGCCCCAAGTCGTGTCGTTAAAACTTATCTGGTTCGAACATGCTTTACAGTATGGCTTTTGAATGCTTTTCTTTAGGGAACAAATTCAATTTTGAGATTATTTCACAACCTTGATCCTTCTTGCCCTTCTCAAGAGCAAACTTATAATGAGATCTCTCAGAACTCTATACCATCCTTGCCATCAGGTATCTTGCATATGCTACCGCCTTCTCGGCGTTGGTTTTCATTTTGTCTGTCATTTAGGCCTTCCGAAGTTTGGTTGAAGTTTTTGGCTTCTTTTTTAGGGTCTGAAAACCGAATGGCCGCAGATCAAGTCGAGGCAACGAAAGAAACTCTGATCTCCCATGTCAAGTCCTATCTGGCTCGAGGTGAAATGCAGAAGGAAACTACTCACAAGGTTAGGAAGTTGCGCCAAATGAAAGTATCTTCATTCTGTGTTTCTTGGCATAATGATAACCAGTTTGCTCTCCATTTTGCTTCATTCTTCATTTCCCTATACAGTTTTCGCTGTATGATTCATTGAACATGTAGAAGCTTGCTTTTGCCGCGTGTAATTTTACCGACCGAGATGCGCATTATTGTTATTTTTGTCCATGTTTTTGGTTTCTTCATTTGCTTAGATAAACATTAAGGTCTCACTCACCTTGAGTACTAGGCACATCTTACATAACATAATCTGCTAGTTACATTTTGTTGAAACAGTGATCAGATGTTTGTCTTTATCAATGTATCTCCTAGTGGTTTTCGTCGGTGCATTTTTTCAGTTTACTTTTGAGCAAGTCGGGTGCAATTGAAGAGTTTGATTCATGTAACCGACCCCAACTAATTTGTGACTCAGCTTTGTCATTGTTGTTGTCGTTTGAGCAAAATCCTATCTATCGATCTCTTGGATCAGGGTATGACATAGAGTACTTTATCTTCTACCAGGGATCAGGACCTATCTTGAGATTCTTTCAAGCTCAACGCCTTCCCTGCACTTCATCAGATAATGCTGTACCTTCAACCTCTGGTACTTCCATTTCCTAGAAGTTGGTCCAGGGGCTCTTCACTTGCTTTGTGTTTTCCTTTCTTGACTATTTATGTTTTTATAGGAGCTGAGCATGAGCAGGAACTGGATCGAGTCGGCACGTACGAAGAGTCTCGGAAAGAAAAGGTAGAGATCAATGACGACTTGAGCAGTCTTCACCATGAAGAACATAGACCAGAGAGATGGCGTCTCAATCCTGAGGAGATAGATACCTCTGTAATTGATGAGCTTCCCCCAGAAATCCAGCATGAAATTCGAGGCTGGCTACAACCACTCAAGCGCGCAAAGACGGCGACGCGAGGATCCAGCATTGCTGATTATTTTTCACCAGCCAAAAAAGGTCCCAAGAGCTCCAACAGCTAAATCCTTGCATCAATAATTGTACTGCTTTTTATTATCTTTCCCAGCACTATGACTGCTCTCCAACTCTCATGGCTAGCAGACTGTGTAAAATTATTTATTGTGAGCTATCTTCTCTAATTTTACTATACCGCCGCAATGTAATTTCAAAGTGAACACTGGAGTTCTATGTTGAAATAAATAAGCAAGTACTACAGAACACATGTAGCATTTTGTGATTCAGTTCTAATAAACCAAAATAAGGCAAGAATGAGATGTATCTGATAATGGGAAGGAATAGAATTAAGCATAGTTCGCAAAACAAACAGCAATATCCGCATCATGTAATGCATTTCAGATAAAAGTCTTCAAGCAGTAGCAAAAACAACAGTCTAAGTAAGGATGAGCTAAAACAAGATCACCCAAGCTATATGGGAATTTAATGACCGAAAAGATGGGAACTTACGAAGCCTCAGCGGCGGGTTGGGTCACTCCGACCTTAACCAACAACTTGCCGAGGGATTCGGGTGAGCAAACCTGGTACTTGACCTCTCCTGAAGGCGTGAGGAACACCTCTGCCAGTTCGAGCTTATCTGAGGTAAGGCTGGTGCTATCCATGGTCTTACTAAGTACCTTCACAGCAAGCTGAATTGCCTCTTCTCTGTTGATCTCATCTTTGTAATCCTGCTTTAGCATTGACTGGGCAGCTTGGTTGTTGGCTCCTATCGCCGCAGCTTTCCATCCACTGTAATTCCCACTTGGATCACTCATGTACAACTGAAAACCGAAGTTCTTATCCCATCCTGCAAACAGAAATGAGACGCCAAAAGGACGGAGCCCGCCAAATTGTGTGTAGCCTTGCTTGGTATCACACAGAGATTGAACTAGTTGCTCTACAGGCATAGGCTCCTGGTAGGCGAAAGTATAGCGCTGAGCTTGGACTCTAGCAGTGTTGATGAGGATGTTGGCATCAGACATTATACCAGCCACAACGCAGGCGACGTGGTCATCAATCTTGTACATCTTCTCAGTTGATTTCGACGTCTGAAGGAGCTTCGATGTAGTTTTCTTTTCACCAACCAAGATTACACCATCTTTAGCCAATATACCAATTGCACTTCCTGCATTTCCGATGGCCTCCATGGCATATTCAACTTGGTAAAGACGACCTTCTGGGGAGAATATGGTTGTCCGACTATCATACCTTCGAGACATTGTTAGGTATCACTAGAAAAGAAAAAAAAAATGAAGTGAGAAGTCCTTGTTCAAGAAAAAAAAGAAGAGATAAAAGATATGGCTTCCTCATTCAATTAAAAGAAGACCAGAAAAAAGCAATCAATATATGTTTTCCTTCATTTTGGGAAAGTTAAGAGTGAAAACTTCAAGCATAAGTTTCATACCAACTTGAAACAGCTTTAGCTACTACTACCATCAAAAGCACTATTTAGAAACAAAAAAGGTATAAAACATAAGAGGAGCCAATTGAACGCAAGCGAAAATAATGTTAAACATGTGCTTTCAGCATTTCAATGTTCTCCATGATATGAAAAATCTAAAAATTGAGGGAGCGACTATTAGCCCCCCACTACCCTATATCAGCCCCCCATTTAATTTAAAACATTTTTAAACTAAAATGTCTTTAGGCAAAATTACATAAATAACCTCATTCTAAATCATGAACATACTTCATTTCTTTTTCCCCTTCTACTTTCCACTCTCTACACCCCTCAACTTTACTTTTCGCTCTCTACACCCTCTCTAAATGAAACGTTAAACTCATCCACAACTACTATCTCACTCACTACATTCACCTTCTTCTCTTCTACTTAATTTTCACTTCCTATATCCCACCCCAAATAAAACTATAAACTCATCTCATTTTCTCTTCTACTTTTTAATCTCTACACCCCTTCTCATCTCTTTGTCCATACACTCAACAATTCACCATCAAATACAACATCTTAATTATAGTATTTGATTGAGATTTGATTCTTATTCTTGAATTA
This sequence comes from Stephania cephalantha, assembly GCA_039657325.1. NCBI lineage: Eukaryota > Viridiplantae > Streptophyta > Magnoliopsida > Ranunculales > Menispermaceae > Stephania > Stephania cephalantha. The sequence goes on from CM077571.1 coordinate 56,024,575, forward strand.
TGATCTTTTATTTGTGTTGAAACTTAGTTTTTAAGGATCAAAGAATCAATTTTGGAATGCATATGGAGCAAATTGAGTTAAGGGGGAGAAAAAAGATGATGTTCAACAAGGGATTGAAGGTTGAAGATCACAAAGATGAAAAGAGGGCTTTCTTATTGGGGAGAGAGGGGGGCAAATATAAACTAGGGGTACAATGGAGAGTTTACCAACAATTAAGAGAAGAGGGGGGCTACAAATAACATTAAATTAAATGGGGGTACTTAGAGCATGAACTAACTTATTGGGGGGCTACAGATAACATTAAATTAAATGGGGGGCTGATATAACATATAGGGGTGCTAATAGTAACTCCCAAAATTTATCTAACGTAATTAGATTAACTAACCATCAAACTAAGAACTGGAAACAAAGAAACAAATGAATCAATGATCACTAAATTTATCTAATCGATGATTGATGATGTTATTTGCAATAAGGCATGTAAAGCAACCAACCTCACCCCTAATTCATGAAAATTTATGCACACAAAGAACAATAACAACAACAATTTCAACCAAAAAAAATCTGATTACTGCCAAGGGTGAGTACAGGTTTTGCAGTACAAATGCAAATTTCTTTGGATGCCTAAATGGATCAAGCAATATGGTCATGATTACTGCCTTTATTCCATAAAAATTTATAGCATAATCCTCCCTATGAAGAAATCAACAAAATTTAATCTGTCACAATTTTAGGGTTTTTGTCATACAAAAAGACCGATCAAATTATCACAAAACTCAATCAAACTAGAAATTAACAGTAATCATAGATGAACACCCATAAATTACAACCCTGAACAGAAATTGGTGATTAAAATTCGAAACCTCAATCTTGTCCGGAGAGACACAACCGTGAGGTAGGGAGAAGAGCAAAGAGAAAGGAGGCGAGGGCTTAATGAACCATGATGTAGAGACGTAAAGGTGAGTGACGAGGCCTTCGTGGTGGTGAGGAGCAGAGAGAGAGAGGAGGCGACTGCTTGAGCGTTGATGCGGAAGAAATTCACAAAATGTGTTAAGGTAATAGGGTTTTAGGGTGTGAAGGTGTAAAATTATGGAAATTCTTAAAATGTCCCTTTGGTTTGGTGAACTGCGGTTTTCTAGAAATGAAAACCACTACCAAACCGTGAATCGCAAGTTCCAAAAACCAGCACTGACCAAAGTAGTTTGGCCAGTTTAGCGGAGACTCTACACACCCCTACTAGATATGAAAGACACAAAGAAGCTTTTTCTTGGATATACTGTGATGCAAAGCATGGTGGTGATGTCCGACGAATATTAAAATTTTGAAGATAATCTGTGAGAGAGTACAAGAATATTAATTTGGTACTAACCTGTTGTAGTTCAGATGCCTAATAATATTTACATAAAAAGTAACTTTGCACATGCAGGACATGAAATTCAAACCAAGTAAGAAACACATATACCGCATTCCTAAAGTTTTTAATATCTCATCCACGGTAATCGCATTAAATAACAACAAAAGAAATTTGCAAAGTCCAAGCACAAATACATGCAAGTTGCAACTACCAACATCCCTGGACAGTAATACTTCCCAAGTTGAACTGGAAATACACCAAGAAATCTTATTTTCTCAATATTTTAGAGTTATCTATTTTCCCGCACCATGTCATTTCTCAATAACAATCAACCTTTTTTTTTTCCTCTGCTAAGAGATATAAGCTATCGACATAGAAGGATTAAAAAATAAGCATTACTCGTCTAAATACCCTAACCCATTTTCCATGTTTGTGAGGGTACGAATCTAAGAATCTTAGCCTTACTCATGCCTTTTCTGTAAATGTTGATCCCAACGAACTTTCAAGCTATTACGCAGCCAAAAAATAAAAATCGAGACTCAACTAAAATGTCTCACTAATTCTAGGATTCCTTTCATCAACAAAAAAAAAGAGAGATAGAAGTCCATCCAAGTAGTAAGTACATCCAAAATAACCTGTCGCGGAGACGCGAAAAAATCATACATAAAATGCAAAATACACTTATTAGAATGAGAATGGACACTAAACAACCAACAAAATCAACTTATCAATACCCAAGAAAGCTCAAGAAGTGATCGAATAACAAGTTTCTGAAGCGAAATACACAGTCGACAACAACAAAACTGATACCAAAACGCATAGATCATCAAACTTCCTAATTGGTGCACCTATTGTTCATGTTTGAGGCGTTTGAATCCACTTTGGACATTTCATTCCTTTCATTTTTCTCTCTACATGTATGTCTACAAGGCACAATCTCTGCTGCACGGCAATGCAAGGCCATAATTTCCACTGGCTCTGATAACCACACAATTTAACTCCAAGAAGCTGCAGTTCGTAGTATAATAGTAGATACCCACACTCAATTCTTCATCCTAAACCTATTCTCAGACAATACACGCCTACATTTCAATTTACACATCCCCAATAACCTCAACTCAAATTGATACATACATCCCAATCTAGTCACTTATTCATTCAATAATTTTGTCTTTTCAGTGTGGATCAATATGAATAAAGCCCAATTCGAACAATGCTGAGTTCAAAACTCAACCAACTACATCTAATAGCTCAGTGATTAATTTCATCAAACATATAGAGAGAGCACTACACAGAAAAAAACATACTATAAACACAAAAGTAAACATTAGAGCAAAATCTAACTTTCATCCATCACTGACAATCTACCAGACCAATCACACCAGATTAAACCCTATAATCATGCTCAGCAATCAAAACACTTCAGATCTACACTCTCCGCACCTACAAATCCCCAAAACCACTCGCTAAGACGATTCAGGACACCAGTCTCGACCTAGAAATGCTGAAAAACCACACATAAAGAACTGAAACGCAATCGCACTTCACTGCCCTAACCCACCAACCAACCAACCCCCCTACAACACCAACAATGATCAAAACCAACAACGAAATCGCTGAAGAATTGCAAAATCCATCCATAATTCATCGAAAAGAACATATTTTTCAGAAAATCAATCAAACTCACCTTTCAAACCCTCTGAATCTCGTCTCTGCGTTTTTTTTTTTTCAAATGCTTTCGCGTTGTCTATTCTTATTTGTGTGCTCTGCTTCTCGTCCAAGCAAGGTTTTGTCTTCCCGGTCTACGCCCGGTTCAACCGGCTCAGTTAAACCGGAATATACGTTAAAACCCACCGGGTTTCTTAAGGCACCCCGAATGTTTACCAAAATACCCTTCAAGTCAAATATAGCTTCCTTTGTTTGAAAGACGTGAAGTGGTATCGGTGATGTCTTGCTGACATCCATATTTAAGTATCGGTCTATACTAACTAACACTCAACTCGATGGGTGACCATTGAGGCTATACAAGTGGTCTCGGTGGCTTTGCGTCGAGTCATGTGTATATATATCGATTGATACCAACCAACACTACAACTTATATCTCGATCATGAATGTCTGAGACTATACCTGAAATGTAATGTCGAGCTCTAAGCACCATATTGTTTGAGAAGGTGAAATATGACAATTTCATTGAGAGTGGAAACTAATTCAAAAAAAAAAATAAAGGGGTGTACTCAATAAACGCTGGGATTGCCTATAGCGGGACTCGAAAACAATATATAATACGCGAAGCGCACTTAGTTTTGAACACAATTACGAACAGATCTGACACAGAGAGAGCGCGAGCGAGTCGTCAATGGCGTCTCCGGATCACCTGTTCGGGCTTCGCAACAACTTCTACTTGGGAGCGTACCAGGCGGCGATCAACAACAGCGACGTGCCGAATCTCGCAGAAGAGGACGCGATCGAGAGGGACTGCCTCGTCTACAGATCTTACATCGCGCTTGGGAGCTACCAGGTCAGATTAGGTCGAAATCGAAATCGGATTCGAATTCGAAACTTACGATCTTGCGTTGATTGAGTTTGTGATTTGGTTTTTCGTAGCTTGTGATCAACGAGATCGACTCGTCGGCGCCCACGCCTCTTCAGGCCGTCAAGTTACTCGCTCTGTACTTGTCCAGTCCAGATAATAAGGTGTGTTTGGTGAGAAGGTTTGGTTTTTGTTTCAGATCTGTTGCGTTTGATTGGTAGTTTCAAGATCTGAATGTTGTTCTAGGGTTTAGGTTTTTGGTTTGGTGTTATGATTGAATTTCATAGATCAAGTTAAGGTTTTGGAAAACACACCATCAATTGCTCTAAAATCGAGCGCAATGAAAGAGTTTGATCTTTGTAGCCGACCCCGACTAATTTGGGATTGCATTTCGATTCCAATGTGAAATCTTGGAACGAGTTTTGGGGATGTATGAATGGTGGTGTGTGATTGATTGATTGATTGATGGAGAATGGTGTTGTTGAATTGTGTAGGAATCTGCGATTTCGAGTTTGAAGGAGTGGTTGAGTGATGCTGCTATTGGGAGCAATCCTGTTCTTCGGTTGATTGCGGGGATCATATACATGCATGAGCAGGATTACAATGAGGCTTTGAAGCATACCCATGCTGGAGGGACTATGGAATTGTGAGTATTGTTCTTATGTTGAGTTTACTCCAAAATCTGTTTAGTTACTTTTTATTTTAGACACGGTTCTCTTGTAATTTTACTTTTGAACTCGAAACATTTGATCCATGTAGCCGAACCCGACTAATTTGAGATTGACATTTTGATGTTGTTGTTGTTGTTGTATGTAAAGCTTATAGGCTTCATTATTTTTCGTACATCAAAAAATAACAGATTTCCTCATTTAGCTTCTTTTGATCGAATCACTATCATCTATAGAATGCACTTTTCTTATCTTATTCTACGAAGTTCAATTCACACTCCTCTCTTTACGTTCGCATTTTGATTCATATCTTCTTTGGATTATCTCGTTATTATACCCCATATAACCAAAAGCATTTTCTGTTTGTCATCAAGAGTAACTCTGAGATGCCACAAATTATAAAGATTGTCAACAAATCTTATACATCTTATACAAATTTCTCATATCTGATCAATGAATTTTCAACATTTATATTCTTAAATCTTAAGTTTTAATCCATGATTCTCATGATAACAATTTGTTATATGGTTAACTATGGGTTATTTTACTTAAAATTGCTTTAATATCACTTAAATTAACTTCCAACGGCTACATCAATGGAGATAAGCAATGACTGCTTCGAAAATGCATATGAAAGTTCCTATTATTTATTAATTTAAAATGATCTCAATACTTAACAGAAACTAGGTGAACAGTAAGACTGCTAGTCAAGATAGAATCCATGTGAAAGTTTATATTGTTTGTAAAACTAGCATTTGTTCCTTTGCAGGCATGCTCTGAATGTTCAGATTTTCCTTAAGATGCACCGGTCAGATTATGCTGAGAAGCAGCTTAAGATCATGCAACAGGTTGAGGAGGATCACACGCTAACTCAACTTGCAAACACATGGCTTAACTTGGCTGTGGTAAAGCTTCTCTTTTGTTTTCACTTGATCTTTTAATTTTTGGAAGGTTTTGGAGGGAGTAGAAGTTTTATATGTTCTAACTGTGATTGTGGTGCTGCATTCATCTTATGTGCTTTTCTTTGTAACTAGGGTGGTTCCAAGATACAAGAAGCATTTCTCATCTTCCAGGATTTTTCCGAGAAGTATCAAATGACAGGGCTGGTTCTGAATGGGAAGGCTGTCTGCTACATGCACATGGGAAACTTTGATGAAGCTGAAAATCTGCTGCTTGAAGCACTGAACAAGGCAAGTTCTGGACTTTAATTAATTATTCGTCATTCTTTTGAATTCATCGGGAATGGGAAGCTTTGCAGAGTTTTGACTCTGAAAATGCTCAGCTTAGATGTTTGTGGTTTGAGTCGCGTTTGACGTGTAAAATGCAATTGAGGGGTTTATTTGGTGATTGCTCCAGGATGCAAAGGATGCTGAAACTCTTGCTAACTTGGTAGTTTGCTGTCTCCACCTTGGTAAACCATCATCTCGTTTCCTCAGGTAATTCAGGATTCTGTGCTTTTCGATCTTCTATGCTGCTTATAACGTTGAATCTTAGACAAATTCTTATAATATTTGTTTGGGAAAATAATTGCACTTGCACTTCTGGACCTGTATATGCTCTTCCGAGTGCTCTAAACTGAATAGGATTTTCCTAGAGCATACTTACACGCACATGACACGTGAAATATGTTTATTGTTCGACATGATTGCTGGTCATTTTTTGTACCCCTGTGATTGCCCTCTGTCTGTCTTAACCTTAGTTGATCTCCATCATATACCAATGAGAGTTTACTTCTTTGGTCTAATTCAGTTTTATGCAATTAAGGCAACATATAGGAGATGGGAATCATTTTCCATCACTTTCGTGCTTCAAGGGCCAAAATATTTCTGTTGAACTAGGAATGAATTTTGTGTTAAGCCAAAGCATCTTCGGTGAGATGGTAGAGGCATCACTTGCCAAAAGGTAAGGTTTTGGGAGGTCGTAATTTGACTTCCACCTAAGTAATAAAATAAAATAATAATAATAAGAATAATAATAATAATAATAATCATAATAATCATAATAATCATAATAATCATCATCATCATCATCATCATCATAATCATAATCATAATATGTATTTGTATTTGTATTTGTATGTTAAGGTCAAGATAAAATTCTACACATCGGTTTTGTGTCCTAAGTTGCATTCAGCGTTGTTACAGTATTGTTACTGTATATCTGTATATCATACAAATTTTGTTAAGCTACTTCCTAGAGCAAACCATATAATTTGTCAAGATAAAAGGAATGTGGGAAATTTGCCATTATTGCCCACTGATTTGTTGGTAATCAATAAATTTGATTTGATGATTAACGATCTAGGTTTATTTCTTTTTTTCAGTCAGTTGAAGCTGACACATCCTGAGCACATTCTTGTTCGACGCATGGAGACTGCAGAAGAGAACTTTGATAGAGCTCTTCAGGCTGTTGCATGAAAGCTCTGTTCTACCTCGTCACCTTGCAAAAGCATCATATATCGTCGTCCGATGATTGGTTTGATCTGCCCTGATGAAATGTTGACAGTCATGGGAGCATTGCATGCAGATTAAAGATATGTTTCCAATTCACAATTGAGTTAAGAGGAGGAAAGGATTCTTTTTTCTTTGTTATATTTGGTCGTGGCAGTAACTTTCAGATACTGATAGGCATTCTCATACTCATGATTATGATATAAGTAACATCTTGTATTCAGTTTTGTGTTTGGTAATGAAATTGCTGCTGTTGCCATTAAAATGACTTTAATGCCTCATTTTCTTTTTCCTATCCAGTGATTGATTACTTTGCAGCCTTGATTCAAACACCTGTTCCAATGTATCTCTAACATGATAACTAAATGCATCTCGTTTTTCTCTTTTGATTTTCTTTGTGATTCCTTCGTCCGAATCACCACCGATCTTCTCTTTTGATTAGCGTGATTTCAATCAGTGTTTATTACATTACTTTTTTAATAAATCAGATGTATTCAAGTTTTAGAGTTTCAGTCTTGTAATAGTTATCAGATTTATAATTGGCACCACTTGCTCCCTCACCACACGTGCATATGCCATCATTCAAGTTCATCTCCACTTTTATTGCTCGTGCATGGATCTATACTTACAATTGTTGATTTGATATTTTCGTTAGATTATCTTTTTCAATAATTAGTTGCCTTGTAATGTTGGAAGTTGGAAGTTTGAGTGTCTTCTCTGGTTGAAAGTTAGTTATATTTTTCATTATGATTTCAGTATAGTGTTTTAATATACTGCTGTATTCCAAGCGTTTGTCAACAAAACAATTGCTTACAATCACAACTTTTTGGTCATCAGTATAGTATTTCAATATACTGTTGTATTCTAAGCGTTTGTCAACAGAACACTTGCTTACAATCACAACTTTTCAAAATCTAGTACGCGATGGTTCAATATTCTTTTGAATAATTAGTATTAGCGAATCAATGAGCTTTTATCAAGGTAACTAATTCTATGTCTACTCACATTAATGGAATTTTTATTTTACGTAAAAAAAAAAAAAAAAAAAATGCATCTCAGTATTGCTGGTTCAAAGCTTCAAACTCTGAAGGGCTCCTTGGTATTTTGGTTTTCAATAGTTTGCTTGGAACATTTATGAACTCAATACGTTAATAGCATCAACATATGCAACTATTTCAATTGTAAATTACGCATCCAAAGAAAGAAATCACTAGTAACTCAGTTATAATCAGTTGCGTCGTTGCCTGCAACAGCAATCTTCATCATGCATTACTGAAATTGAAAAAATAAACAGACATGGTCTGAAGTAAATTATCTAAACCTGACCGATGTACTTGTTCTCAGTTCTGATGTTGGTCAAAGTAAATTAACAGAACAACAAACGCTAATAGATTAAAAAAAATGTAGCTGAATCCTCCTAACTGATCTGTAGTGAAAGACAATTTTGTCAAATTTTGCAGTCACTCTAACCATTCAATGGATCATTTCATAGGAATGGAAAAAGGATACAAAGACTCACAGCACTATACCGATCCGCAATATTGGAAATGTGCTTTAGCGCTCATACCAGTTACCAACCCAAAGCCAATAGCAGCTTATCTGTATTCTCTTCGAAAGGGGCACAGTAAGAGTTACAGAGGACAAGCTAAACCAAAATGAAATCATGCCGCAACTAGATCGGGTGTTTCTGCCTCGACTGACAACAAGGCTGTGTGCACCTTTTCCAGCCAATTGTCCAGTCGATCTCGCAAAGACTTGATCTGGGGTATTCCTAGGACCCTAGGCTGCACCCAGGAAACATGAACAGTGCCGTCAACTTGATCAATTATTCCCTCAATCAGATGAACCTGCAATATAGTTTTCCAAGTGCTTAGGACTGACAGTTACTAAATAAGGTACCGGCAGAATTGTAAATTAAACAAATCTACCAAAGTGATACTCAATTAAATAACAAATCTTCAGTACAGAGACTAAAGTCAAACGACACTTAACAGAAAAACTTATTGTAATCATATTGCCTTATACAACATTAGATGTTCAGCTAACACACGAAAATAATCTCACTACATTAACAAGTGAACATAACAATTAACAAGTAACACATGACAAACAGGGGAAAAAACACATTACATTTTCTCATCTAAAATTTATGCAGCTTCCTTAGGTTCAAGATCAAGTTTTAATCACAGAATAATGAAAATTTCACAAGAAAATGAGTATTGGCTACCCGTCAACCAAAATTCCTTAGGGCTTAAGCTAGGTAAAAATGACCTCAAGATTCTTTCCTTCCTTGAAGTTGGAGTTCTTGTCCAAAAAAAAAAAAAGTCACAACAAAATGAGTATTGGCTACCATCCAATCAAAAGAAGAAGAAAACAATAAGGAGTTAATTTGGCAAAGGTCATTGGTTAAGGTTTGAGCTAGTCAAAATAACCTCAAGATTCTTTTCTACACTTGAAGTTGAAATTTACTTAACAAGTTAGCAGATAGGATAAGCTCAAGAGTATTTGATATCACTGATTCAAGGCAAAGAATTGAATACCGAATGACATGAACAAAGTTGAAGGATTCTAGATGTCAAAAACAAATAGAATGTCTGTTTATGGTAGACCAACATCATGTTAAGTAATTATTAATCCAAAGAATCCAAGAATAACAAGGACTTACAGAAAGGCTCTTCATGAGGAGATATTCCACATCCTCTATAGAAAGCTTAGTTCGTTCCGCAATGACTCTAAGCGGGATTGTACGATCCTCAGATGGCCGACTGCACAATATAACCATTTGTCAAATTTCACGTCAGCGAATGAATCAAGGTCTAATTCCCAAAGGTTCCAGCTTATCCAATACTCGTAAAATATAGAAAGACCAGGATTACGCTTACTAATTGAACAAAACTGGTTATCCCAGGAATCCAAGAGACACGAGCTAACAATAGCACAACATGAAAGTATGTACCTGAAGATAATCTCCATCAAACAAAGAATGTTGATCTTTTCCAGTAGCTTTCTCTCATTTTGCACCAATGCTGGTTGCGCATTCAGAGCACCCTTGTGGACAACGCAGAGCTCTTGATACCGGACTAAATCGCCAAAATTGAAAGCTTGCAGAATATAGTACATCCACTCCACCTTAGTCCCTAGAAGACTTTTTATCTGCAAATATTAATAAAGACCAAAAAAAGACATTAATTGGATCTCCTGGACCGATTGGGAAAGGAACTCTCTATCTCTATCCAGATTTAAGAGCTCATGAAATGTAATATATGCAGTGAGGCATCAGTGTAAGAAAAACTTCACAGAACTTCCGAAAGACACATAACTGGCGAAAGATACTATAACCGTAACCATTGTCATTGAACTTTAACTGCCACTTCCAGGAAACTACATGAGATGAAATCAAGTACTGCAGAAAATTAGATCCAAGCTTCACGTAGTAGTATGCTTTAAAATGGCGCCTGATTCCAAATACCAATTAGGAAGATCATGCACATCCGTAATGAGCTGGTGCAATGATTCCATAAGTAAGAAATTGACAATTAAGCCTTTATGTTGCCTTCACGTAGTTCCTACTAAGTTAAAAGCAAAATTTTATAGGACCGCAATTAGGCCAGCTATGCTCTATGAAAGTGAATGTTGGGTGGTAAAGCAATAACAATTACATAAAATGAACGTAGCGAAATGAGGATGCTTAAGTGGATGTGTGGTAAAACTCGTAAAGATCGAATAAGAAATATAGAAATTCAAAGACAAGTAGGATTAGCATCAATTGATACAAAGATTAGGGAAGGGCGGTTGCGATGGTTTGGTCACCTGCAAAGACGGCCTACAAATGCCCTAACTAGAAAACTTGACTCAATAGAAACTGTAGAAATTCGACGAGGTAGGGGCAGACCAAAGTTAACATGGAATGCATTAATTAGGAGGGATATGAATAGTTTGCAAAGCTCACCATCAATTGCACTTAATCGAGCACAATGGAAAAGTTTGATCCATGTAGCCGACCCCAGTTAATTTGGGACCGAGGCTATGTTGTTGTTGTTGTCTCAGAAGTAGTCCAAATCAAACGAGACTAATCGGGGTGTTGTATCCTCGAAGTCGTATGATATATCCAGGCACTTAGTGACAGGAATGAAGTACGGGTATGCGTGTAGCGATTAGATTTGTCCACTCTCTAGTCAAAAGAACATATAGACTCAAGTATTGCACATGGGAATATGTCTGTTCTACACTTTCCACAATGAGATTCATTCCATATTTATTTTTACTCGTTTGGTTGATACTGAACACCTCAAGAGAATGTGTTTTGTATCTTTTAGAAATTCTTAAAGGGCTTATATCATGATTCCATGTCCAAAAATGTTGTGTCCATCAATATGACATGCCATATCGATACAGGTTCTTCATGCAGATGTTTCAATAAGAATACTTCCAAGTATTTGAACAGTAGAATATAGAATCAATAAAAACATTCGGAAGACACTCTTACTATTGGATGTGCAAGAAGCTCTCCAAAGTTATAGATGTTATCTCCAAGCAACGCAGAAAGGGACAAATCAAACGCCAAATCCTGAAAAAGAGGCATATTAGAAAATGTTAGAACACTAAGAACCGACCAAAAGGATGACAATACAACATTGATCAACATTTTTCTATGATGGTGAGAAGAGAGTGGGGAGAGATGACGAGAGGGCTATGAAAAAATGTCATCACTGAAATTGACTTGGACAATACAATGATTGGGACAAAAAATAAAGATAGTTCGTTGCCATAAAAAAAAAACTACTACACATTTGTGCCAGTTCAAAGCTAGAAACAAAGAAAATATCAGAAAAAATACCAGCTTAAATGACTCAGAGAGTGACTCCACCGATGTGTAGGCCAAATACAGAAGTGCGCCCCTGTAAAATTCTGCGAATTCCTGGCGACATTTATGATACAGAGACAAAACCCGATAGTAGATAGCATAAACTGATGGATCGATATCAGTCATACTTTCAAGAGTAGTCTTTCCATCATCTAAAAGCTTCTTGCACTCCTTCTGATCACCCTTTTCAAGCTGAAATGCAGCAATCTGCATTTTCACATACAGAACCGGCTCCCCAATCCGCAGCTCCCTAGTAGCCTGAAGCTTCTCAATCACCCCTCAAGATAACCAATGGCAGCCTCCTTCTCCGAATACTGTCGAGACACTGTGACCAGAATTGCGCAAGCTTGAGGAGATTGATCTTCGTCTCGAAATCGGCAATGAAGTTGTGGTACAGCTGAATTAGAGCATCACCAGTCTGGAAAACATAATTGCATAAGACCCGATCAACAAAGATACAAACTTGATAAGACCCTAGTGCCCTAACATATCCTACTAATTGATACCAAAATCAAAACCACAATTTGACACCAAAGCATGTGAAATGATCTAAATAGCACATAAATTGCTTCGTTAGCTACTGAATCAAGCGAGAAAACCCGATCAACAAAGACACAAACTTGACAAAACCCTAATGCCCTAACATACAGTACTAATCGATACCAAAATCAAAACCACAATTTGACACCAAACCAAGTGAATTGATCTAATAAGCACATAAATTCCATCACTTGCTCTACTGAATCAAGCGAGAAAACCAAATCAACAAGGACACAAACTCGAGAAAACCCTAGCGCCCTAACGTACAGTACTGATCGATACCAACATTGAAACCGAAATTTAAGACCGAAACAAGGGGAACAATCTAAGAAACACAAAGTCCTTCATAAGCTACAGAATCAAGAGAGAAAACTCAATCAACAAAAATACAACCTTTACAAAACCCTAGCGCCCTAACACACATTACTAATCGATACCAACATCAAATCCACAATTCGAGACCGAAAAAAGAGAGATGCTCTAAAAACCACACAAATTCCTTCATCAGCTACTCAAAACCCTAGAAATCACCGCAATCGACCAACAAAGCACTAAATCAAGCCCTAATAGATAACGAATTCAAGCAATCACTGAAAGAGAGATGAAGACGAATGAAATCAGACCTGAAGTTCTGGAAGAGCGAAGAACTGCTCGAGCTTGGCAGTGAGCTGATGCCAGAGCTTCTTGTGGTACAAATCGAGGAGCGAATCGTACCATTCAGCGAGATCGGGATGCGCGTCTCGCTGCTCTTCTAGGAACCCCGGTGCGTCGATGGTCGTCGACATCGGCGTCGGATCTCAATCGACCGAACGAAGACTTCGGAGAGGTCGAGATCGAGATTGCCGATCGATTGGAACCGCCAATTGAGAGTTGCGATCAGCGAGAGACGAAGAAGGAGAGGATCGAAAGAACGGATCTTTTCGATTTCTAGGGTTTCAAAAGGGGGTTTTGGGGATTGCTTGCGAAGAAGGTTTGCTTCACTTTCTGTTCGTCTCTCTCTCTCTCTCTCTGGAGTTCAACAATAGCGTTCACTGTTTTGTATATGCATGTGTACGCGGGTCGGACCGATGGGTCTGTACCCGGCCCAGTTGTAACTGGATATGGGTTGTGGACTATTTAGGGACTATTTATGTCATATAGGCCCAGCCTAATAAAAAAAGTTGGTACGAGTGGTAAGCGATTTGATTTCCTACAGTGAGGTCTCGAGTATGAGCTGACAAAAAAATTAGGTTGGGAGGACTGTTTTTAGTATGGGGCTTGATAGAGCTCTAGTGTAGATTAGTCGGTACGGCTGACGTCGAATGTCATATGAAAAACTAAAAAAAAAAAGAAACAACTTTTTATGAGTGAATGAGTCTCATGGATGAAGTAAATGGAAAGGTAAATATCAGGAATGTCACGCCATAATATACCTGATAAGGGTCAAACCTTAATTAAGAGGTTGAAGACAACAAAGGGAAGGAAAATAAACAAGAATAAAGATAAAAGGAAAATAAAGACAATTAAAAAGGAAATAAATACATCAAAAGTAGAAGAGATAGAGATAAAATAAAAGTGGCTTGGTTTCTTTTTTGTCTTTCAATACAATCAATACATCTTATATATAAAGTACTTTGATCTATTGCTCTCGATAAACCCTAACAACCTTAATACAAATTACAAAACTATCCTTATAACACTTTACTCATATATTGTAAGCCTAACATAATATTTAAGAGTAAATAATAGATTAACCTTGATATTATCAGTGTCAAACCAATAAAGCTACCACTTATTTAATACCTATTATTCATTTTGAAACTTTAACATAGGTCAAACCCTCCAACATTAGGTTTGACATGTGACGTCTCATTTATGTCACTAAAGATGCTTTAAAAACTTTGAGTGCGGCTATGTGCGCTCCGCATAAGGACGATAATTTGGGTCATGAAACGATTAATACGACATGACACGACACGTAATAAACATGTCGTGGGTTTGGCTTAAGTGAGTCCGGGTCATAAACATGTCAACACGTTTATACACTGGTTAATAAACGAGTCATTAATATGTCAACCTCGCTTAACTCGTTTATGACTCGCTTAACACGACTAAAGAATAATGTATAAATGATAAATATAATATAATAAATAGATTGGTACAAAATTCACCCATTTGAATGCATGTTAATAGCATGATTTATTTATTTTATTTATAGACATCTTTTATCATATTTTATTTTATATTTGAGAGGAAATATTCATTTTACTTTTAATATATTATTTATGTTTTAGATTTTATTAATAATTATTTATTAAGAAAAAATAAAACTTTTCACCAAAGTAAAATTTAGATATTTTTTTAGATGATTTTTATAATTTTGTTTATGTTATTATTACGAGTCATTTTTGCTTTATTATTAAGAGTAATAAAGACTTGAATGAAAAAATAAAGTAAAACTAACGACTATATACAACCACATTATATTTTATTGGCTATTTAGTATGTTTGTTCGAATTTAATCATTTAGATATATTTTAAAAAGTAGTAATCAAATTATAAAAGTTAAAATAAAATAAAGTTTTTAAATATTATATTTAATAAATGGGTGACACGAATACACGACATGTTTAACAAGACCAACTTAGACACGAAAACGATTAACACGATTAATAAACATGTCATGTAATGAGTTTGCATTATATGGGTCATGACCCTGTTTACGACTCGACACGTTTACGACTCACCGACGCGAATTCCCACCCCTAGCCTCGCAAAATGATTAGGGCACCCCGCCAAAATGTTGTAAAAATTGGGGTAAGAAGAAAATGTCAAAATTGCCCTCCCAACCCAACCGATTCGATCACGTACTCAAACCTCTCCATTCCGTGCACCCCACCTTTAATCCTTCAATTTGTTCACAAGTATAATCGATCTCCGCACATACGCGGAGTTGAATGAACTCAGTTGACCGGCTTTGGAGGAGACAATAATGTCGGTTTATGTTGTAGGGTTGTTAGATTCGGTATGTTTGCATCACTGTTAATGTATAATGGGTGAAGAAAATGAGTGAGAGATGGACGTAGAACAAGATAAAGTTTGTTTTCTTCATTTTTCTGTATTTTTTCATTTTTCAAACTGTACAGGGGACGCGAAGTGATCGGCCACACATGACCGAGACACTACATAGGGTCTCGGTTGTATCTAGCCGACTCTCTTGCATGAGTCTCGAACAAAAGCAACCGAAACCATATGTATATACTCTATGGTACTAGTCACAGTTATTGGGTACCGAGACTTGAGGAATGGTCTCGGACATGTGCAACCGAGACTGCATGATGTTTCTTGAACTTATGAGACCGAGAGAGTCAAGGTGCCTTGAGAAACAATCGGTGCCCTGATCAGACGGGTGCTCATTTTTGAACCAAGGGGCAATTTGGGAAACTTGAGGGGTTGCCCTGAGAAATTGATTGGGTGCCTTGATCATCGAGGTGCCCTGATAAACAGCCGAGGTGCACATAGCTGCACTCAAAATTTTCTAGCAACATCAATGTCTGACACAAAATTATCTAAAATTGTTGCAGCTCAAAAATACCACATGCTCCATTTATATTATGTTAGCGGATCCCACTAATTTGGATTGGTAACACAAACATTTGTAACTTGTGATTAAGAATTTTATTCCACACATTAAACTACAACTTTGTTGTGGCTCATGACATAGTAGAAAGACTTAAATTCTTTGAACTAGAAGAGATGCAAGACAGACAAGTAAAATTTGACAAATATGTGGCTCGAACATTCTTGTTTTTTCATCAAATGTTCATATTGGTACATGCAAATGATTTATATAGCACACAGAAACAAAGTAAACTTCTTCAAAGGGCCTTTCCTTCATCATCTCAAGTCTCTCTTGCCCTGCAACAGTAGCATAAAACAATCAGCACAACAAGATTAATTAATTTCAATGTAAACATTTTTATATGTATTTTTGTGACTCTCCTTTCAGGGGATAAATTGGAAAATATTAAAATGACAACAAGAAAATCACACCCCAAATCACATCAACGAGCCGTCAACTGATAATATTTTGATTCTTATTTAGAGACTTCGTATTAGTTCAGAAAGTCCCCTAAAGAAACCATAGTTCCAAAATAGTCTTCACATAAAATAATAGTGTGGAGCATTGAAAATTTGAAATAATTAATTTTCTTAAAAATTATCTTTTGCTTATACGACTTTCTAGCACTAAATCGAGTGCAATGAAGAGTTTGATCCATGTAGCCGAGCCTAACTAATTTGCGATTAAGGCTATGTTTTTGTTGATACGATTTCTAGTTTATCATGTATGAGCCGAGCATATGACTTGGCACATGATTAAATTTGAGAAACCATGACTTCTAAAAATGTTGTTACATATATTCAAAGAAATGGACCATAATATACTGCTAAGTTGGCAACTAAATTATATATATATACTTGAAATTATATTAACAGCATATTTGATGAACGCAAGTTGTACCTTATTAGGCAGGGCACTGGAACCCTTCAGGGGGGTGCTTGCCACAGTCAATGAGGACTTGAAGAGCAATAGGAATGATAATATTAATGTTAAGAAGCTTCAACTTAATAGTAGTACAAAGGCATAGAGCAGCATCTAAGTCGACAAGCCCTTGAAGAACAGGGCAGCATGTATCCTTAGCACTACTGCCTATCCCAATGTGCACTAGGCCTCCCAAAACGTCGACGCAAGCCCCGAGCTTCAGCGCATCAATCGGGCATGTTTGTGGCACCGGCGGCGGGGGGCATGGAGTTTGCACTGGTGGAGACGGCACTACCGGAGTCACCGGTGGCACATAAGGCGGACTTACCACCGGAGGCGGCTTAGGCACATAAGGTGGACTTACTACTGGTGGTGGCTTAGGGACATAAGGTGGACTCACAACTGGAGGTGGCTTAGGCACATATGGTGGACTAACCACTGGAGGTGGCTTAGGCACATATGGTGGACTAACCACTGGAGGTGGCTTAGGCACATAAGGTGGACTTACTACTGGTGGTGGCTTAGGCACATATGGTGGACTAACCACTGGAGGTGGCTTAGGCACATAAGGTGGACTTACTATTGGGGGTTTAGGGACATAAGGAGGACTTACTACTGGAGGTTTAGGGACATAAGGGGGTGTACTACTGGTGGTTTAGGTACATAGGGGGGTGGACTATTATTGGGGGTGGACAATGGGCGTTTTGGGGGACAAGGGACAGGGGGTTTGGGCACATGAGGGGGCTTAACAACTGGGGGTTTGGGCACATGAGGGGGCTTAACAACTGGGGGTTTGGGCACATAGGGGGCTTAACTTTGGGAGGGTGTTTTGGGTGCAATGGTGGAAGAGGAGTCTTTACTTTGGGGGGTGTTTGGGGGGACTTTAGGGGTCTTGGGAGGGTAAGGCCGGCAGTAAGGGCAAGCAAGGGAGGGAATGAGATGAGCTCCTAAGTTGATGAGGAGGAGAAACAAAAGTTTTGCTAAGGAAAACTTCATGACCATGGCTATGCATGCAATGTGAGAGTGCTCTCTATGTGTGAGTGTGTGTCACTAGAGCTGGCAGTGGCATTAGAGAGAGTGAGAGGAGTTGGTCTTATAAGAGAGGTGATGAGGGGGTCATGTGGTTGCATGTACATGTGGGCATCACCACTTGGGCTAGGATTTTCCATGAATTGGATTGTTTGATTGAGATTTGAGACATTTGTCATGATTCATTGACTTGAGGTACAACACAACTAGGGACATGCTGTCTCACTTACTATTGATATGTTATTATTTAATTTTTACACCAATTGGCATGGCATAATTTTTACACGTACGATGAACCATTACTAATTCTAATCACAAGGCTGAAGCCTAATTTAAGATAATTTGAAATGCATTAATTAAATTTTTTTAAAAAAAAATTATGAAACTACGCAAATGTATTAAATCGATAAAAAGTTTCACATATTTGATACATATAACATATCCTAATTAATTTGAGATTTACATTGTTATTATTGTTAAATGGAAAATGTTAGAATGACACCCAAGTGACACCCCTATGATATGGCGGGCGAATCTTATATAAAAATGTGACGTGGCGTGTTGACCCACATTCATGAGAGCGTCGTGCGCCTTCGAGATACACACCACGCGTGTTATGCACCAGATCGAGACTATTTTGCGCATACTCATTTTTTTATGTGGGACCCGCCCGCCACGTCATAGGGGTGTTACTTAGAGTGTCATTAGGGGTGTCCTTCTAGAATTTTCCTTGTTAAATTATAATGATCCAACCTGAATTTAGCGATCATCAATATTCAACATTCAACAATAGTTAATTAAGTCTTAGTTTCAAATTAGATGGAGCCAACTACATGAATTCAAAATGCTAGAATGATACCCCAAGTGACACTCTTGTGACGTGATAAGATGCAACCCCCATGTAAAAATCGATATGCGTAAATAGTTCCTTATGCGTAACATGCAGGGTGTGTAACTCGAAGCGCGTACGAGCATTTAACTCTCTCATGAATACACGTCCCACATTTTTACGTGGGGCATGCAGTATCACTTGGGATGTCATTTTTAGCATTTTCCATGTTTCTATTCACCTCAATTAAGGCAAGAGGCGCCCTCAGACCTCAACACTCTTTATAATACTCATATGCTGTCAGTAGGCTTGTTTTCCCTCATCTCTCCTAAATTGGCACCCGGTCTGTATTTAAAAGTTGGCTTCCTTTTAACTTGATTTTGTAGTTCCGTCACTAATTAAGTAGGATTCTCCTAATTTTGAAATTTGTTTGATAAGTTCCTCAAACCTTAGATTTTACCATGCAGAGAGAATCCAATTAAATCAGATATTGGGGTCATGGTTGTTGTTTTTTTTTTTTTTTTTTTTTTTTTTTTGGAAAGAGATGTGTTATGCTATCTTTGATCATGTACATCATTGATAAAACGCGGTTTCATAGTGTTTTTTTTTTTTTTTTTTTTTTTTTTGTGTGAAATTCTTGATTATAATTTGACATGTAGTGGCTATTGAGCCCGTGACATTGCCTAGACTTTCTCTGAGGTGAGAGGACAAGTGGTGCATGCTTGTCCGATTCTGCATGTGATGCTCTCACTTCACCAACCCTGCTTTATTCTTCTCCATCACAGATTCACATTTCACAAATTAAAGCTGAGAATTCACTGAATGACCTTGTTAGCTTGGCCCCACAAAGATATGCACCGATCAGTCTCTTCTTGGAAGTAATATGTACATTTTCTTGTTTTGTTGTGGGTGTCGGCTAGCCTTGAAATATACTATATATTCTTCTCTTCTGGGCTCCCTTGTTATGTGTGTAACATCAATCACAAATATACAACAACAACAACATAGCCTCAGTCTCAAATTAATTGAGGTCGATTACATGGATCAAAATTTTCCATTAAGCTCGATTAAGTGTAATTATCAATCAGAAATATCAAGTATATAAATATAAGCTAGCTAAGATTCCAGTCATGATGAGAGGCAGTCTCTAAGTATATTTATTCACATTTATGGTACAAAAGGAATGCTAAAATTAAAGCATTATAAAAAAAATGGCATACATCCATATTCATTAATTTGTGGCATTGTGTACATAAAGGATATAACTCATTAGCGTGAGGTTTTAAAATGAAAGGTTGAAATTGTACTATTGAGAATTGGATCAGCCTATGAGGCTTTTAATTTGCCTTAATCTTCAAGAAAACTTTTATTTTAATCATCCCTAAGATATTATATAATGCATGGTTTGGTGATAATACAAATTGAAAGAAAAATGTTAGACGATATCCTTTTGTTATAATGTTGTTGAGATCCCTTAAATCTTATATCGAAATGTAGGCAAATGTGTGCAAACGTCTTTTCGTGCATGTCTAAAGGTTGTCAACAACCGTGTAGCAAAATATGTTGTCGCAATATGTCACGAAACAATTATATACACAATGCATGCACTTGGATTTCGATGGACATCATGGTTCTCAAATGTCTGTGTCATAAAATACTTAATGCAATTAACTTATACATTGTCCATGTTCTACCAATTTTCCAGTTGTACATATATAAATAGTTATATTTTCTCAAAAAAAGAAATAGCTATATATTTTCCTCTCTTTTTTTGTACTCGAAATGGTTCAAGTTCCCAATCACACAAGCAATATTCTTATCCAAGACTGCTGATCCTCTAACGAAGAATTTTTTTATTAATTAGATGGCTTGTCAACAACATCTGAACCGTTTAGGACTCCAATTTGAGCCCTGAAGTTTGAAGATATTGAAGGTGTAGGACCCAGTACTACTGCTTCATAAGTCCTGAATATTTGAGTAAAAAATAATTGAACAATGCATGTTATTGAAGCTTTAACAAACCAGAGTGAGAGAAAAATGCATGGCCTATAAGAATTTGAATAACCAAAATGGGGCACTTGATGTGTAGGTCTGTGGATTTTTTTTTTTTTTTGATAAGCGTAGGGCTGTGGATCTCCTCTAACTATAGTATATCCTTTGATATTAAACTCACTAATATATTTGTTAAAAAATTGTTTTAACAGCCAAAACATCTTTGGCGAGATGATATATATAGGCATCACTTGTCAAAAGACAAGGTTTGAGGGGGTGGTGAGTTCGACTCTCACTTAAGTAAAAAAAAGAACCGATTTGTGACTATATATTCGTCCACAACCACTATTTAATCGTGGAAAACTTAACATCAAGTTTACAAAGATCTTTTCGAGTGAGGCTCAAAAGGAGGATTTAAAGCTTTTTTTTTATTTGAAAAAGGATATTATTATAAAGTCTTTGTTAGTTCCGTTTTAATCTCTCGTTCAAATGTCCAATTATAGAGGTCTTCTACAAAAATCAACAAAGTTAATAGACTAATCTATCTCAAACTTGGGGCGAAAATCTTAAATCTATCTACAACCAATTGTCGAATTAATTCAAACTAGTACATTTGGTCAAAGTAGGAAGGTTTTTACCCTTTTTTTTTTTTTTTGATAAAGAGGTTAGTTTTTACTTTTAACCGATTGGCATCTACAAATGAGAATTAGAAGTATTTTGTTTTTCTTGATTTTCATTTTTCTTTACAAGATGAGTATTGATTTTGTTTCAGTTGATTACATGACTAATAAAATGGCCCCACCAAAAAAAATGATTATCAAAAAAGAAAAGAAGACAAGGCCACTAATTAAATTCTTCTCCACGCACTAACCTCCGCGTTTTGGTCCCAAGCATCCCGTTGATTTCGCCATTCCACATGTGAGAATCGCCTTAATAATATTGGGTGGGTCAATATACTAGTTAATTGTATTAAATTATAATATAAGATTGTCATTGTATATTCATATACTAACTTTTTTTTTTTGCTCATCACATCACACGCTTTGTGACCTTTTATTTTTTATTTTTTGGTCAATTTCTTTCTTTCTTTTTCGAATTGATATGTTTTTGATTTTAACAAAATTAAGGTTTTTTTTTTTTGTTTTTTTTTTTTTGTCTAAAACACTCGCGAGTATCTGGACTTAACCTACTACTTCAAGCTTGAGTCAGGTAGATTCACTAGTAAAGCTTTTTTAACTGTGATTTTTGCGTTCGTGGAGTCTCAAACTCAATCGAGACGCGCATCTTCTTAAGCCGCTAGAGTGTTAAACCACTCCAACGCACCAGCTGTTGATAAAAAAAAAAAGTTATAAGACAACCATGTCATAATTTTTATTTAATGGTTTTTTGGATTTTTTTGCAACATACTTTGACTCAAGTACCTACTAAGGGGGACCAAGTGAGGCAACCATATCTAACTATTGTAGTGTTTGAGAAAGCGACGAAAGGTGTTGGATATGCAAGTTAAAGTTGGATTTAGCTAGCTTAATTTGTGGTGCGTAAACTAATACTGTCTAATTACACCTAAGAAGTTCTAGAAAACGTGGTAATTACTTCATGCGAAATGCAAAATTATATTGAAAAGATAAGAAGCAACCGATATTACAATATTGATGTCACATCACATAATTAATTAAGAATACCTAATGAAAAGGAAAGCTAGTCCTTTTATTAATTACTATGAAGATATACAGTGAGAAAATACTGCAAATAAAGCAGCTTATACAACAAAAGCAATTAAGAAAGAGTACCCACTAGCTTGGTAAAAAACTTGCCCCACGTTTCCTAGTTCTTAATAGCTCGCCAAATGAATTATCTCATTATGTTTAATTTGGCTGCAAAAAAAAAACTTGTGTATATATATAGGTCATTTTCAAAAATTAATAGAAGAGAGCCATGCACTGCATAAAACTTATTGATTCATCAGAGCACTTTCTTGTTTGTGGTCTTCAGTACCGGAGAAAAATGCACCCATCAAAGCCTATCAAAGGTGACAACAAAAAACGAGAGTTAGTATTATATTTGTTTCTAGATTTCAAAACTAGATTTTTTTTTTTAGATAAAAGAAACTAAATTTAAATTTTTTTTTATTAATAAGAAATAAACTTAACTTGCCCTCGTCCAACTCGAAATATTTGTTAGGATATACAAATATCGAAATATAGTTTCTCGTGCGTTAATAGCTTCACACTTTTGCTAGTAAGGTTGCTAAGTTGAGGATAATATATATTAGTTAGTGGGGATTCATGAGCCTATTCAAAGAGCCCAACAAAGTGTAACACGCACTTTGGCCACGCAGGTCGGGAATGCACTTGCGCCCACTAACTAGGCGCATCAAAGGGACACACACAACCAAGTGATTGGCTTGAGTGTCCGCTAGCATTCTCCTTTAAATTAATCTTAAATAACCAAACAACATGTCAATCAAATAGAAATATTTATTTATTTTAATATGGTTTTTGAACTCACTTGGGTCTACAGTGACCAATATGGCTGTCCCTCCAAAATCACAAGTGCCACCACCAGATTTTGTTCTCTGCCAATAGCTATTGAAAGCATAGGAAGCATGAGCGGCCAGATTGTTGGGTTCAAAGCACGACCCGGATGGCCCGATCGAGCTGCAATCCGCCCCGGAAAAGCAAGCGTAGTCCATGGCCTCTTGGATAATCGGGTCGGGCACCGAAGGCTTGGCTACACACCATAGAGGCAAATGGGGCCCCGAATAAGGCGTAGGAGGTCCGAGTGGTGGAGGGTACACCACCGGTGGTAGGAACACTGGTGGACTAGGGAGGAACCCTAAAGGTGGGTTTGGGAAGTAAGGTGGCGGGTAGGGTGCGTACTGGGGTGGACTCGGAGTAGTCCCAGGTGGATTCGACCCATAACTCGGTGGACCGGGGGCGTAGAAGGGCGGGCTAGGGACTAGTACTTTAGGTGAACCCGGAACATAATTGGGTGGGCTGGGTATTATCCCGGGCGGGTTTGACCCGTAATAAGGTGGGAGTGGAACGTAACTAGGCGGGCTAGGTGATGGCACCCCAGTACCCGGACCCGTTTCGGGTGGACCGGGGAATAACGGCGGAGCACCCGGAAAGATAATCTCAGGTGGGCTAGGCCCATACCATGGTGGGCTTGGATTCGGAGAACCTTCGGGAGGGCTCGTGCCGGGTACACTTGGGCCCGTGCCGGGTAAAGTTGGGCTTCCAGGTGGGCTTAGGGCTCCTCCTCCTATTGGGCTCGAAGGTGGGCTTTGGGATGATGGTGTATTAGGTGTTGGGTAGGAAGAGAAAGGTGGGGCTGGTGGTGTTGGGTTGGTTGTTGGGCTTGGTAGTGTTGTGGATGGTGGTTGTTGGGAAGAAGGGGGGTTTTCACAATAGGGAGGGGCATTTTGGGGAAGAGGAATTGGGCCCAATGACTCAAAAGGTGGTAGAGAGAATGGTGAACTTACATAGGGTTGAGTGTTACCAGGGCCTGCTGATGATTGAGGATCAATCTCAAAGTGCTTGAAATGTTTTAACCTCTTTGTTGTTGGGCTTCTTAAATGGTTGAGATTTTGGGTACCCTTGATGAGTCTATGCTTTGATAGTCTAGCTTCTGCAAAATAATATTGATTACAAGCATTAGAAGGGAAAGAAAAAAAAAAAAAAAAAAAAAGACATACTTATGTGGATAACATCTATTTTGGTACTTCTCACTCGGTAATTAATTGAGGTTTACTAATTCGGACTAAACTTCTGCAGAGTCAAGTGAGATATGGTCTCTTAATTTGGTTTTCTTTATATCCAAGGCTCGGAATCGCGACATGTAATGAAGGGGCTCAAACTATATTATTATTAGTTTACTGCTTAATTGTGAGTGAGAATACTTGGATTTGAAGTAACACAAGGGAATCTAACAAGGCAGTGTTTGCAAGGCAAAGGCCATTGCTCAAAAACAAGCTAATTAATCACTATCACATTGAATTGATGACAATGTAATCCTTTTTTTTTTTCGCAAAACAGCGCGAACATGATATCAAAGGCAAGCTAATTAATCACTATATATCACATTGATTTGCCATTTAATCTAAAGCAAACCAAACTGAAAGATGTATGAGAAGTGTCACCTGAGTGAGTGATAACAGTGGCTGCAATGCAGAAACATATAAGTAGAGAGTGAAGCCATTTGCACTGCCTTCTTAGCTTCATAAGTTCAATCAATCAATCACTACCTCTTCGCGAAACACGCAATGGCCGAATCCCCCTTCTCTTCTTTCTTCTAGTTAGTCTTCTCCTTAGCTTGAATTGTGTTTCCTTTGCTTCTAACACTACTCTATATAACACTATGAACAATGTTAGTCCCTTCAAAACCATTAGAACACACTAGGCATAAATATAAGCTAGCTTGAATAGGTTGACAAGATCCTAAAAGGGCGAAACGAGGATAAAGAAACGAGCCATAAAGTATGCAATGGGACTAAAGCAGATCCCATTCTGTTGGACAAATTTGTAATGCAAGTGTTAATGAAGAAGCAAACAGGATAAAGAAGTGGTTTTGTTTGTGTTCATGTGAGTGAGTTGTTAATTGAAGTTGTATTATTATTATTATTATTTTTTTTTGTATGCCTAGTTTAATTAGGTATATATGCTTGCTTGGGACACAGAAAAACTGAAAAATAAAGGTGGGTGTCATGGCTTTCTGGGCCTTTTGTCTTGCTTGCTTTCTACTCAAAGAAGGCCTTCACTGTGAATCCATGACTCTATATATTTGGAAAACTATATGTTACTTTCCTATTAGTTCTTATGCAGAGAAAGTGAATCAGTAGAGTTAAAGTGCTGGGGTTTTCTAGATCTGGTTATTTTTACTTTGTTGCATATCTAGGATTTCCTTGTAGAGGACCAGAGTAAATTCATGTTTGATAGTAACAACTAACAAGGATTTCTTCTCATAATTAAACAATACTTTCGCGGTTCGAGATTTTTTAATTAACTTGCTGTTTATGTTATAGTACTGCAATTGAATCTATGTTTGGAATGTGTGATTATTAAAAACAAATGGAACAACTAGACTGTTAATTTTACCATGTCACTTGAATTTTGGTATTACGAACCTTGATTTCACAATTAACAGGCTATTAGCTAGTTCAACTCTATCTTGTCTCATTTTTGCTTTTAGTTTATACTTGCATTCAATCATTTTTTTTTTTTTGTTAAAGCTCTCCTCAGTTCTTGGTCCGAATCATGTAATCCTTGTTACCTTGTAGAGGTGTGTAGATAGATCTATTGCAACCGATTGATTAAGTACATGGGCCTGTCCATTATGTCAAAATTATTTGTCGCGAAAATTGAAACTTTTACAAAGATAGGAAGGACAAATGGGACATAGGGCTCTGCTCTTTAGATTGGTCTAATTATGCATTCATGTCATCTGCTTTTCACATTTCAGCTTTCTTTCAAACATCATTGAACTATGGGAAAAGATCGTATATGCAACATGCTTTTGATGCATATGGTTGCTCTTTGGTTGCTGGAATCAGTTGGATCGATCGCGCATCGAGAGGCATCTGCGCATGTCTCGAGAAATTTAATAAGAGGGAACTCCAATTGCTGAAATGCTCAGCCATGTGAATTTGCTGAATTATGGAGCAATTAACCATCATCAATAGATTTAATTATATTATGTTATTAATTATGTGCATTATGACCGAGTTTCAATATTTTGATGACATTATTATTAAGAATAATGAATAGGAATAATGATTGGAAGTTATGACATACTTGACAACAAGCAAACGAAGTTACTCATAAGTTGACAGAGCTCTCACGATGTCATGAATGTCATGAAAATCTCGATTATTAAGAAAATGCCCCTAGAAATGTTTGATTAATGTTTTGTATCATTTTGTAAGAAGTGAGCCAAATCAATGAAATTATTTTATTGGTAACAAAAAAAGTGATCAAAACAAACGTCCTCACTTTAACAAAAATTATAGTATTTTAGCAAGGGCTTAGATTCTTCATATAAAAAATATGAAGTGGCTAATTTTCTGACATTTATATCTCTAAAAATAATAAAATATATTATCAAAAGTATTACTATATTAAAAGCGTGAATGTTGACAGTAAGGATCAAAGTATATAATTTGCCCCCTTTTGTAGTTCGTTCCCAACTCTTTGCATTTCAATCTCCATCTCTATCCCTGAGTTCCAATTTTCTTAATTTTAGTCACGCGATTGCCAATCCCAGGTCCAAATTTTTAATTGTGTTTAATTCCTTAAACAGGATCACCGACCCGTACCGTGGGATCCACACCGTGATACACACGCATACCGAGGCATGTTGCCGAGGTATATTTTATATTTGTTGTGATGTTTTCATAGTGTAATATATTTGTGTAGATTATTTAAGTCATTTTACCCATTTGTAGGTGTCAAGACGTTGCGAGGACGCACCTCGAGATGCGTGCCGACGTGGGACCAGGGTAGAGAGTGAATGTGGTAAATTTGTTTAGGCTTAATATAACTTTAATTAGTGATTTTATGTGGCTATAGTTAGTCTTATATTAAATGTACCTAAGTTAAGCAACTTAAAACAATAGCCATGTGATGATTCTCGAGACACGCGTTGACACATCTAAAGGTCAAGTGAGTTTAATTTGGTGTCACTTAGCATAAATTAGTGGAGAGTTAGTGGGACATGTACCAATGTGTAGATCATTAGATAGGTCTCGGGATACGTATGCACTTCAAGATCAATGGCTATTAGTTAACATTATCTAATGCATATATAAGGTGAAGATCAACACATGGAATTCATTTATTTCACTCACAAAACCTTGTTGGAGAGAAGGAGAGTTGCTGGAGGAAGAAGAAGACCAACAATCTAGGTGTGAAAAATTGATCAAACTAGTGTTTATCTAACTAGGTAACTTTTCTACACTATAGATTTAGTTCAAATCAATGAATTCATGAATTTGATGTTGTGGTTGATGTCATGGAACTCTAGAAGTGTGTATGGAGGTTCCTTAGGCATTATGTTTGCAGAATTTTGAGTTTTTCTCGCACATAGCGCGTTAGGTAGGAAAACTAGCGCTAACTTTTATTAGCGCACTAGATAATCTTGGTAGCGCTCTAATAAGGTCATTAGCGCGCTAACCAGGGTCATTAGCGCGCTAGGTGCTTGAGCAGCACAAAAATCTGAACTTTCTAAAATTAACTTAAACATTATAAACAAGTATAATACTTATAGTTAATGGTTTAAACACACTATAAAACATATCAAACAACTTCGGGAACTTTAATGGAGGTCTCGAGAGTTCGAGAACGCGTTTTGATGTGTCGGAAGGCCGGATAAGTTAGGATAAGCTTTGTGACTTGTAAGTAAAGCTGTGAGAATTATCTATTTCATTTCATTGACTCTTATTGATTTATAGTCTATTTGTAGACGTTACTAGTTGTAATCTCAAATCTTGTTGTTCTTGTTTCTATTCATTATTGAATATTGTTAATGTGACGACCCTTTCTTCTAAACAGGACACCGCCCTGCCTAATCCCATAATCAAGTCTTAATCATAACCACATAAGACTTAATTAGTATTAGTCAACCTTTTGTCCATATATTCCTCAAAACACATGTTCAGGTATTATTAGATGTCGTAGTTAATGAAACTTTTTTATCATTTTAATGATATTATATACTTTAAAGATTACGCGGAAGCTTTTACTATTCAAAATCTTAAGTGTGGAAACTCAGGAAAATCAGGAAAATACAACATCACATGCATGTATATTTATCAGTCTCAAAACATGAACTATACACTCAACCCGCTATACAACCCAAAGATACACAATGAAGACACAAACAGTAATAATACAACAAAAGTCAAGTCATACAAAATGAGATAGGAGAGTCGCCGAAATGCTCAAAGAAAGTCGCCGATCTTCTCCTTCCCTGGCCTGCTGTTGCTCGACGGACCTACACCCAGCGTCTCAAACTAGACGGTGACTATAATACTATTTAAGTAATAACTGGAGAATTATATGCCACATTTTCAAAATAAAAGAATGGTATTTAAAAGCATAAAGTAGCGAAAAAAATTGCTGAATCAAGTAATGCAAATAAATACCACAGTTAAAAATGTATAGACTGACACAGGCTAAGTCGAGATGATCTACGTCCGGTTGGCGATGAGAACTATCACCTAACCTTTCCCACTACTATATGGAGTTGCGCTCAACATATCTCACACAAATAGTGGAACTGCGCTCTACGCTTATACAACATCAATCTAATTCTTGCCGACCACCCCGAGTCCCATAACTCATGTGTCGCGCAAGTGCAGTGGTGAATGTCGGAACCCTGGTAGACCCATGTCCCCGTGACCAGCACATCTCTCATGCAATGGACACTAGATAATCCCTACTTTAGTTTTCAAAGACAAATAATTCAAAATCTCTAGGATTTCAAAACTATTTAGGCTACAAAGCCTAAAGGAATAGAATACAAGTTTAATTCATTCCAACTTATCCCTAAAACATGTTTTTCATCAATTATCTATCAACAATGACATCAAGAGTATGAATTGGAATCAATGAAACATGTCACAAGGCATCATGCTACAATATTCAAACATAACTAGACACAAGAACAACATGATATGAGATTACAAGTAGCAATGTCTACAAATAGACCATAAACCAATAAGAGTGAATGAAATGAAATATAGAATTCTCACAGCTTTACTTACAATTCACAATGCTTGTCCTAACCTATCCGATCTCTCGACACTCTGAAATGCGTTCCCAAACAACCGAGATCTCCCCTTAGTTCCCTGGAGTTGTTTGATACGTTTTAGAGTGAGTTTGGACACATTTATAGTGTTTAAACCATGTTTGGACTTTGGTGATTTTTGTACTAACAGGGGCAATTAGCGCGCTATTTTACACCTCTAGCGCGCTAATCAAGATTAGCGCGCTACTTTTCGACATTAGCGCGCTACTTCACATATCTAGCGCGCTATGTGCGGCAGAACCCAGAATTCTGCACTTCGAATTCTGGGTTTTTGCTACACATAGGTTTCGTTTTCGTCTTAGGGACTTTCATATACATTACAAGAGGTCCCTAACATTCATCCCAACACAAAACAACAACAACAACATTCAATTCATGAATTTACAAAGTTTATGGTGTGGAGAAGTTACCTTACTTGATGACCTCCTTCTTCCTCACCAAAGCTTCAATGGTTCTTTCATATTCTTCACCAAATCACTCCAGAACTCGCTTTTCCTTCTCTCCTCCTTCCTAGCAACGATTCTGGTGAAGGTAAAATGAAAATTTGTGGACATATAGGTTCATTTGACCACATGAGATATGTTTAAACCTTAACCTTTGATTATTGTGTGCACACGTATCTCGAGGCTCAACTCATAAACCACCTTGTCTCACTTGTCCCTCAAGTCACCATTGAGTGACTCAACATGTTGACTCCTTGTCTCTTGATAAGTTAATGCGTGTCTCGATGCACATTTTGTGTACATTGTTTTATTTCACCAACTTTAGGCACATTAATGTTTAAATTAAATGTGACCACATTAAGCCACTAATGCCACTTACAAAACCAACCTTAACTCAAATTAATTAAGCTTACCCTATATGTCGCTACCTCGGTCCCACG
Source organism: Stephania cephalantha (assembly GCA_039657325.1). Classification (NCBI taxonomy): domain Eukaryota; kingdom Viridiplantae; phylum Streptophyta; class Magnoliopsida; order Ranunculales; family Menispermaceae; genus Stephania; species Stephania cephalantha. The sequence continues at coordinate 56,055,042 of CM077571.1, forward strand.
TCGACACGCGACTCGAGGTACGTCTCCGCTCATCTCGATACCTATACACATGTATAAAATTGACTTAATAATCTGCGCATATACAATACACTAGAGATTCATCACAACAAATATAAAATATACCTCGACCCTTGCCTCGGTCAATGGACATATCACGTGTGGGTCCCACGGTATGGGTCGTTGATCATGTTTAAGGAATTAAACACTGTTAAAGATTTTGGGTCGTTACAATTTTTCCCAACTAATGAAAATTTCGTCATCGAAATTTAAAATTCGAACTAGGATTTATATCTGACTCAAATAGGTACGGAAACATATCTCGCATATAGTCCTCCCATTCTCAATTGAGTTCCGTATCATCGTGAAACTGCCACTTGACAAGTACTTTTGGGATAGACCTGTCTCTCAAGTTCTGTACCAATCGATCCAAAATTTGCACGGGCTGCTCCTCATATGAAATATCATCACTCAAGTCTATCGACTTAAATCTATAGTCGTACGATCACCCGCTCTCGATTCAGCTAATTGAAGCATGAATATATAAAAGACTAGATGAATTCCTGACTTCTGTGAAAGTAACTCAAGCTCATACGCAACCTTCCCGACCCGTTTCTTAATCTTGAAAGGTTTGATAAATCTCGGTGTAAGTTTACCTTTCACACCGAACCTCTGAAGACCATTCCGAAGAGAAACCTTCAAATATACAAAGGATCTCTCGGTGTATGTGAGATCACCGCGATATCTGCCCGCATATTTCCGCTGTTTGTCCTGGGCTCCCTTGAGTTTATGACGAATCAGTCGTACCTTCTCCATGTGATCAACAACAATCTCAGGCCCCAAGGTCTCCCGGTCATCTGGCTCGGCCCAACACGATGGGGAGCGACATGGTCTATCATATAAAGCCTCAAAAGGTGTCATCTCAATACTGGCCTGATAATTGTTGTTATATGCCAACTCACACAATGGTAGATACTCCTCCCATGATCCTCCAAACTCTAAAACACAAGCCCGCAACATATCCTCGAGAACCTGAATCAATCTCTCGGTCTGAGGATGAAAATTCGTACTAAACTGTATGCGCATTGTAACGGCCCGAAAATTTGACTTGTGCCACATGTCAGGTCAGGGTCGTATGTGGGATCCACTCGTCAGAATACATATGTCCGAATATCCAATTTGAGATTATAATGCTAATTGTAGAGCTGTTTTACGAGTTGGTATACGCGAGGAATTTGTTGAGTCGAAACACGAACGAGGAAGCGCCTCGAGTCGTGTGCCGACGTGGGACCGAGGTAGCGGCTTAATGACGCAGCGGAGATCTTCTAAACCAGTTGAACGAATCCACGAACAACTCGATCTAGGTCAGAACTTAAGCCAAAGTTCGAAAATTCTTTTATTCCAGCCAAAAACTGCGAATTACATCCAATAGGTCGCTTAAATAGCGAAACCCTAAAATTTGCCAAAAATAGTAAAAAGTCTAAAAAGCCCTAAAAGCCCTAAACTGGAAACTAGATGAAAAATAGAAACAAATGCCGCAAATGACAATAAAAACGGAAATTCCTAATAAAAGTTATAAGCTAAACAAAACTTTCCTAAAATATCAAAATTGCCGTTTCGGAGGGCGAAACGATGGAATTTCGCCGAAAAACGTCGTAGACACGGCGTAGCAGTGAGCCGTGATCTCCACGCCGTTTCCAATCAACCCATGCCCCCGGAACGCCGAAACTCAAATGCCCGAACTTCACCGAAATTACCAAAATGTCATCCTGTCATATTTTTCATATTTTTCCAAGAATTTGCAAACTAATTCTAGGACTTCATCATTATCCTGTCAAGAATTTGCAAACTAATTCTTGGACTTCATCATTATCCCGTCAAGAATTTGCAAGCTAATTCTTGGACTTCATCACTTAATGTGGCTATAGTGGCTATAGTGTGGTCACATTTAAAACAATATACATTGGATGCGTCTCGTGATGCGTGTGTCGAGATTGTGAAATGATGCGGGTAATAGTGTGAATATTTGTGGTGTCTCGAGATGCGCGCGCTTGATGGTTAATGAAAGCATTGAATAAATATGTTTTTGACGTGTTTTGAGTTCCACTTCGCACGAATCTCGAGGACACATTTGGTTTCTTCTTGAGGAAGAAACAAAGAGAGAGAAATATTGGATAAGAGGGAGAGAGAGAGAAAAAAAAAAAAGAGGGGGAGAGAGAGAAAAAGAGAGAGAGACACGACGGAGAGGAAAGAAAGAGATAGAGAGAGACGACGAGCTCCGACATCCGAGCGGCGGCTCGTAGCGACGGGGCGCAGATGGTGGTTCACGGCGACGCGAGGGCGCGAGCTGCCGGGGCGCGACGCGAACCAGCGGCGCGAACCAACGACGTGAACCAACGGCGCGACGAGGGCTCCGGCCGCCGCGGACGGCGGCGGTTGAGGCAAAAAGTCGCGGACGGCAGCGGCGCGACGATGGCAAAGCGAGCTGCGGCGCGAGAGGATCGCACGCGTGGCTCCGGCGAGGAATGGACGCGACCACGGCTCAAGCGCATGTTCTGCTCGCGGACGATAAGCGGTAGAGCGTGGTCTTGGTGGAGTAGACGAAGCGCGCGGCGGCCGGCAGCGGGCGTCGCAAGCGGCAATGCGGCGGTGCGGTCGGCACTGCGAGGCGGCGCGATGGTGCGACGATTCGCCGCGATGACGCGGTAGCGCGCGCGGGAACGGCGTGGAGCAACGACTCTGTGGCGCGTTGCCGGGTTGATCGATCCCCGACGAGACAACAACAGTGGACAAGGCGTTGTGAGTTCGACGAAACTCGACAACGCGATGGTTCATGGTGAGGTTTATGTTAAGTAAGTTGGTTGTGATTTGAATGATGTAGTACCTTAGCCCTAAAAGGTATAAATGGACACCAGAGACTTAGGACGTATAGTCGGGTGTCGGGTGCGCATATCGAGGCGTGCGGGTATCGGGTGCACATATCGAGGCGTGAGCGAGACGTTCTCGAGGTAAGTAAACCGCTTAGAAAATTGTACAAGAATGTCATTGCTTTGATATTGTTGTTCATTGCTTTGATATGTATCCTTGAAAATGCTATTGATTGAGTGGGTCCATTGGCAAACGAGTCATGATTACTATTCATCTGCGATATGAGCTCTTATCCGGACTTATCCGGGTTTGTGGATATCTCATAGTCGCAAGGTTAGGGGGGAGCGATGTCTCGTCTGAACCGGAGTATCTTTGGGCTTTTGTCGCGACTCAACGACCTTTTGTCCGGACTCCTTGCTATTTGGCCTCACTTATCGATTGATTTGTGTCTTTTCTATGCATGCGTTACTCCATTGGCAAGTGAGTCATGATCTTTCTTTCTCGTGATATGAGCTCTTATATGGACGCCGTCGATATCTCCCAATTGAGTGTACGTTGGGGTACTTATCCGGGATCGTGGATATCTCATAGTCGCAGGGTTAGGGTGGGAGCGTGTGTCTCGTCCCGAACCCGAGTCTGCAAGGCTTTTGCGTGACTCAACGACCTTTTGGTCATGACTCCTTGTTATTTGGCCTCACTTATGGATTGATTTGTTTACGATCTTTTATATTCATGCGTTCTTTATACCTTTCTTTCTAATTGCATGAATTCCAGTGATTTAGTTATTTCAATATTGTATATATGTCCTACTGGCGTTACTTACCTGGGCTCGTCATTTTTGGGTTTGACTGAGTGCAGATCTACGGTCCAGCAAGGGGAAGACTCCATAGCTAGGTGAATCTTTTGTATATCTTTTATTTACTATCCTCCGATGATGATATAGTTATGCAGGGTTCCACAATTATGTTGTCCAACTCTTTTACAGTTATTGTTGAGTTGTTTAATGCATTAATTGCTTCCGCTAAATTGTAAAACATGAAAAATATAAATAACTCAACTTAAAACTTATGAATTTACGTATAATGAAGGATTGGAAGGCCGACTAGGTCTGCGTTAACCTTGCGAGAGCCGGCTCGGGGTCCACGTGAGTTTAGGCGGGTGGGGTCCGATTTTGGGAAATTGGGGCCGTCAAAGTGTGCCTTTTTGTGAAAGACGGCCATACCCCCATCGACTTTGTAGAGTGGGCTCCGGCACCTCCAAGAGCGATGTGGGTACCTCTACCCACACCATCCATGTCCCCCCATATGCACCGGGGTTTAAGCCCACATCGAAATACATATTGGGCACAATTTTTCGCCTCCCAAGTCTCGAACCTACGTCCCGGAGGCTTACGACCACGATTTGGCGAGACTTGTACCACCGAGCTAGTCTTGGGAGGCGAAAAACTATGCCCAATATGTATTTCGAGGTGGGCTTGAACCCCGGTGCATATCGGGGGACATGGATGGTGTGGGTAGAGGCAGTACCCACACCTTGCCTTGGAGGCTTTGGAGCCCAGACTCTACAAAGTCGATGGGGTATGGCCAGCCTTTCACGCGCATACCATACTTTGCTCATGCATACTTCGCCACATCCCGGACGTATACATAACATCTCGATCGACGTAATAGTCACTTTGGTGCCCCATGCAATCTAATAATATCTCCCTCGAACAATATACTTAGCTGATCAAACGTGTATTGAGCAGACTTTGTGTCTATCAATAATAACCCAGATGGAATCATGTCTACGGGCGATTCTCAGCAATCCTATCACAAAATCCATAGCAATGTCTTCCCACTTCCATCGTGGAATGGGAAGAGGCTGTAGCAATCCTCCAGATCTGCGATGTTCAGCGTTCGCTTGCTGACACATTCCGTAGTTCTGATAAACTTCAACACAACCGCCTTCATCCCAGGCTACAAAAATGCCTATTCATGTCGTGGTACATGTTGGTCCTTCCTGGATGAATGGTGAATCGGGAACGGTGTGACTCATGAAGAATATCCTCTTGCAGCTCCGGTAATAACGGTATCCACAATCGGCCCTTAATCTCAAACATTGGTCAGACGTCTCCGTCCAATCAACACAATCTGCACTCTGCGCCAACTCACTAAACCTCGAGTACAACTTGTCGGTCATCTGGCCCTCTGACACTCTTTGTGTAGACACGGTCTGTACTCTCATCTGAGCGTAAATCTCAATCCGAGTTTCAGTAGGAATCTCCGCATCACCAACATGTATTCTACTTAGCGCATCCGCAACTACGTTCGCTTTTCCCGGATGATACTCCAAGGAAAAGTCGTAATCCTTCAGAAACTCTAACCATCTGCGTTGTCTCATATTCAGATCCTTCTATGTGAAGAGATACTTCAGACTCTTATGATCAGTAAAAAATGTGTAAATTTCTCTCTATACAGGTAATGTCTCCATATCTTCAGTGCAAACACTACTGTTGCCAGCTCCAAGTCGTGCGTCGGATAATTCTTCTCATGTACCTTCAGATGTCTGGATGCATAAGCTATTGTACCAACACCCTGCATCAACACACATCCCAGCCATCAATGAGAAACATCAGTGTACACTGAAAATCCCTGTCCAACCTCTGGTAATACCGATACTGGCACTATAGTCAACAATCTCTTCAACTGAGTGAATGCCTCCTCCCATTCCTCAGTCCACTCAAATCTAACATCTTTCTGGGTCAATCTCGTAAATAGTGAAGCGATTTTCGAGAAATCATTCACAAATCGGCGATAATACCCCGCGAAACCTAGAAAACTTCTCATCTCAGTCACTGAAGTCGATGCTGGCCAATCCATAATTGCCTGAATCTTGGCTGGATCCATTGATATCCCTGCTGTTCCTATAACATGCCCTAAAAATTTGACATTTGAGAGCCGTAATTCACATTTGCTGAATTTGACGTAAAGTCTATGCTCTCTCAAGGTCTGCAACGTCTCCCTGAGATGTTGTTCGTGATCATCCCTTGTATTCGAGTATATTAGTATATCATCGATGAAGACTATCACGAAACAGTCATGAAACGGTCTGAAGACTCGATGCATCAGATCCATAAACACTGCTGGAGCATTGGTCAGCTCAAACGACATGATCGTGAACTGAAAATGTCTATATCTCGTGTTGAAAGCTGTAATGGACCTATCTTCATCCCTGATCCTAAGCTGATGATACCCTTATCGCAGGTCTATCTTGGAGAAAAATTATGCTCCTATCAGCTTGATCAAATAAATCATCAATCATCGGGAGTGGATATTTGTTCATAATTGTGACTTTGTTCAACTGTCGGTACTCGATACAAAGTCTCAAAGTACCATCCTTTTTCTTCGCAAAAAGGACGAGTGTTCCCCATGGCGACATAGAAGATGTAATGAATCCCTTGTCCCAAATCCTAAAGCTGAGTCTTCGACTCCTCTAACTCTCGGGGTGCCATCCGGTATGGTGGTATGGAAATCGGTTTAGTACCTGGTACCAACTCAATAATGAAATCAATCTCTTGCGGCGGCGGTAAACCAGGTAAATCCTCTGAAAACACATCAGGAAACTCTCTAACCACTGGTACGTCCTCCAGCCTAGGTCCCCGACTCTTTGGTACAGTGTATAGCGAGATCAACGCCTCCATCTCTTGACTAGTCGCAGGTCGACCTCTCGTACCTACTGTCCTCGTTGAATTACCTCTATCGGTGAACGTCGAACACTCAGGGATCTCAAATATCATTGTCATGCTGAAACAGTCGATATGAGCGTGATATGCTACTAACCAGTCCATCCCAAGAATCGCGTCGAACCCCAAATAATTCGAGGACTCTAAAGTCAGCAGGTAGCTCTACCACATATATCTCGACCAGACATCCCTCAATAACACTATTAGGTAAACCTATCGGCGGTACAAGACTCAAAATCAAATGTACGATAAGCCTAACAGGTTTCAACCCTAAGATGTCTATCATGCGACCAGCTATGGAAGATACGATAGATCCAGAATCAAATAAAACATATGCATCTCTACCGCAAATAGAGATCATACCCTCAATGAGACATCGTGTAGCGGCGACGTGTGGCTCGGCTACCACATGAACCTCCTCTCGGGCTGCTTGTGCATGCATTGCTATAGGATGCGTGCACTCTCTCACTATGTATCTGATCTGTCCACATTTGTAGCATGTCAACTGTCTGCGCTGACCCCGAATCTGAGAATGGCCATGTGCCTGATACTGACCATGTCTTTGCTACTGTCCCGGTCCCTGTCTAATATCTATGCCTCTGCCTCGGCCTCTGCCCCCTACGGCTGCTACCGTGAAGCTTGTGGGGTGGGAAGTGCAGGAAAGACGGGAGCTGGTAAAGCTGGTCTGATGAGAGGTGGCAAAGGAGGTCTACCGACAACACTCTGTGTTGAAGCAATGGATGATACAAAAGGCACAACCAGTGGGTGAGTGGTTGTCCTTAAACCCTGAGCACCTCTGTTCTATCCCCTTGCGCCCTTACCCCTATGTCTTTGTCTCTCATACTCCATGGTTTGCTCTGCAGATAAAACTGGACCTGATGCTCTGTCATCAGCGACTCTGCCCAGATAGTATGTCTCATGTGCTAGGGCTCGCTCGTAGAACTCGGTCAGTGTCCTCGCGCCTGAACTGACGACGTAATACCCAATATCGGGCTTGAGTTCATCACTGAAATGGTACACATCCTCGAACTCATCTCTCACCAAGTCCCTAGTAAACTGGCGCAGATAATCATATCTATCCATGTACTGCATCACATGCACATTTGGCCCCTGTCTCAAGTCCATGAACTCTCGTTTCAACCTCTTCATTACCGAAGGTGGAAAATATTGTTGATAGAACTTCTGCTTAAAAGCATCCCATGTCTCAAACTCTCCGTGAGTAGCTACTGTCATATGCCACCACACGTCGACGTCTCTCTCGAGTTTAAGATGAGATATATGCCTAAAGTCTATCCTCGATCTTTAGTATCCTATGGAGCTTCTCTTGAGATCGCGACGCCCCAAACTCCGAGGCAAACCGGTGCCGCCACGTCGCGACACGTCACCAAGCATGCCACGTCACCGCACACTTATTTTTAAGCGTTCGCTACCTAAACCTTTGTACGTGTCTTATTCGCCTTAACTTAGTCTTTATGAATATTTTTATGAATATTTACATTAAATTGACTAGGTTAAGTTATTCGCAATTTATTAAATTAATATAAGTTAAATATCAAGCGGAAGTATTTAACGCATGCAAATATCGTAGAAATGAAAAATTTGCATTTTATAAATAACCATATAGTGTGGAAACCGGCATTAGATACCATGTATATCGAAAGCGACAAAAGTACAAAAGATGAGCATATACATGTATCGGGTATACAAGTCCTCCCAAAATCTCATAAAAGCGAAAATTATGTATACAAACACCTACGCAAAAAGGCGATGGGGCTCTCCTAACTCGAGAGGTAGTCGCTAAGACCTCCTTGCCCCGGCTGTCGTAGGATCTGCGATTTGTCACAAAAACAATGACAAATCCCAAGTGAGTAAATCCCGAGAACGTTAGCTAATATTCGCGAAATCCAATAAAACGCTACAATTCATGCAATTTAAATAAGGAACAAGAATAAAGTAATCGCATGAAAATAAGTCGTTGAGAAGTCGAATTTGGACACGAGTGTAGCGTGACAGAGAACCCTGGTCGACATCAGGAATCGTCTTAGCTAAACCGAGAGGAACCCATAACGATCACATCGCTAAACATCTCACGGTCGAATGAGAGGAACCATTGAACGGAGAAACCCCATCCAAACATCTCTCGAGAGGAACCCATGACGAATAAGTCTTCGTCAAACGTCTCTCAACCTACGGATCTCGCAAAAAATAATCACCGCATAACCCTAACATGACCAATTACTCGAACAGCGCGGGGTAGCTAGCTTTGGGGTGTAAGTCTGTGCCATGCCCGACCCCATCGACAAACACACATACACACGCGTGGAGTGGATGAACAAGAAATGAACAACATAAATAACACAATGGAATAATTGAAATGCGAAATAAAGTAAGTGACATAAATGAATTTTAACTAATTTTCTAATGGGTTTACTTACCTCAAACAAATCGCAAAACGCATTCGAAACGTCCCGCACTCACCTCGAGATACGCACCCGACACCCGACTATGGTAGCCTAAGTTCCCGGTGTCCAATTATACCATTTTTATTATTTTAGAGTCTCATTAAATGAATTTATAGTTTGAGACCAAAATTTGTAAGATTTTTATTCCAAAAGTTTGATTTTTGGCACACTTTTCGAACCATACCGGGGATCGATTGTTCCGACAACACCCCACAGCGCCACTGCTCCACGTCGTTCACCGCGCCGGTGCCGGTGCCGCCTCGCCGGCGCCCTGCCGGCGCCGCTGCCGTACGCTGCCGGCGCCGCTGCTGGAGCGCGTCACCGCTGCGGACGCCGCTGCTGGAGCGCGTCGCTGCTGCCGACGCCGCTGCTCGTTCCCGACCTCCCGCCGCCGCTGCTCGTCGTCCGCCGTCCGTTGCCTCGCTCCTTGCCGCGAGCCGTCCCCGATCTTCAGCCGCCCTGTTCTGCCGCTCCTCGCTGCTGCCTTCCTCGGCTCAAACGGGCTCGACCCTGATCCCCACTGCCGGCACCACCCTCGCCACCGCCTCTCTCCCTCCTGGCCGTGACTCTCTCTCTCTCTCTCTCTCTCTCAACGACATCTCTCTCCCTCTCTCCCTCTCTCCTCTCTTCCCTCGCCGCTGCTGCCAACCGCCGTCCGTCGCTGGTGGGCTCCGCCGTCCGCGCCGCTGCTGGAGTCGCTGCTGGGGTCCGCCGGCGCCACTGGTGCTCCTCGCCGGAGTTCCCTCCACCTCTCTCTCTCTCTTGCTGTCTCTCTCTCTCACTCTCTTTCTTCTCTCTCTGTCCCGTTTTAAAGAAATTTTTTTAAAAATTTTTGGAGAAAGAGACAAAGTGAATGATGAGGGATGGGTTTGGTGATGTGATGTGTGATGTGATGGGATGAGTGATGTGACAACTCAATCTCATACTACCCCACTGCCGCGTTACGCGCACACATGTCGCATGCCTCTCGTCACTACACGCGCATATCGTGACCAAACGTAATTCTCAATCAACGAGTCGCGAACTATTAAATAATAGTAAAATAAATAAACAATCGCCACACAAAAATAACATATTTCACCCATTAGGCGTGTCATAGACTTTTCCACGACGTACACGTGGGTCGAGCTTATGTTCTTAATTTGTAATTTGCCAGTTAATCGGGATAGATTAGAACGGGCCGTTACAGAGACATAATCCATTTTTTAATCTTCTGAAAATCTCGTACTCCATCGAAGTAGACTGGCTTGAGTCTGATGAAATCCTTCACCAGTTGAACTTCAACAGAAGTGTTGGAGGATGCGGGCGTGAGAGACGGTGTTGCCTCCGTTGTCTCCACTACTGGTGCGGTCACGGCTATCAGCGCTGCTAAAGCTGCAATAGGAAGTGCCTGTACAGGTGGTGTAGCAATCGTTGAAGTCGATGTCGATGTCGTTGGAGCAAAACGAGCTGTCATCATAACGATGAAGTCACTCAATTCCTGGCCCTGAGCTGTCACTTGATCAAACAACCTCTGTAGATCCTCCGCAATAGTAGGAGGCTGACTGCCACTAGACTCTACATCTCCTCCCCCAGTGTATCAGACATCGAGGTCTGCAATGAGTAGCGAACGCGAATCAGCTTGTGGCGGCCCCAGCCGCCCCGGGGTGACGTGTCTCCGTGTACTCCTTGTCGGCTGGCCCAACTACACGTGTCCAACACCTGCCCATCCTCTTTATGTCTCGTAACTCGTGTCCACAAGTGTAATATTAGATAAACTAGTAAATCATCCTTATATTATTTGTCCCATACTAACTGTGGCTATCTAACTGTTTCAACTGTTACCTAGTTAACAATTTATTGAGATCCTAACCATACTAATGGGTTGTATTTTAAGGTTAACGTCACGGCCCAAATCTCTAACCCTGATTTATATATCTTAATCAGGATCACCGACCTTGGACGTGGGACCCGCACCGTAATACGTGCACCGACCGAGGCACATGGCCGAGGTAGATGGTATTTTTGTATTGATGTGTGCCTAGTGTTATGTAATGTGTAGACTTACTAAGTCATTTGGTACGGTTTTAGACGTAGTGACGAGAGCGGGGACACGTCTCGATATGCGTGCCGACGCGGGTGCCGGGTAGTTGACTAAATTGAATATTATGTCGAGGAAAACAAAAATACACATATGAACTATATTTTTGTAACTATCGACCCGACGTTATGCGAACATTCCGTTTCGTACGCGAAACGGCATCGAAACACCCGAAAACGCGGCGAGTGTCGTAATGGTGTCACCAATTGGTGTCACCACAACAACACCCCAACACATGGCCAAATAACAACAACAGCTGTCCATACACCAGCAACACCTGTCCCACCTTCCTCCACCACGTGCCTTCTTCACCCAAACTCACCACCTCCATCTCCACCTACACCCACTCGTACATACACACAAATGATCGTCCAAAACAGAGAGAAAAATCAGAGGAAGAAGAGGGAAAGAAGGAGAGGAGGGAAAAGAGAATCAGTGACTCAATTGAGGTGAGTTTTTGCAGTTGTTGTGGTTTGTTGTTTCGGGACCAAGATGGAGGGGGTTCGGCATCCATGGCCGAACCCCATGCTCACGGTGGTGATGGCAGGGGCCTCCCCTGCCATCAGCCCACCGGGGTTGGGGTGGAGAACCACCCCAACCCCTCACCGGAGGAGAAGAAACAAAAGAAAAAAAAAAAAAAAAAAAAAAGATTTTCTTCTTCCTCCCGATCGAACCAGTCGATCGGGAGGAAGGAGGCACACGCGCGCATCGCGCGCGTGTGCACCCTTCGTTGGGCCGGGCCCAGAACGGGCCAGGCTCGGCCCATGGGCCGAGCCTGGACCTGTTCTGGTCCAGGCCGGGTCGGTCCGACCCGTTTGGGTCGACCCGACCCAAACAGTAAATAAATAAAAAAAAAAAAAGAAAAAGAAGAGAAAAAGGGAAAAAAAAAATGAAAGAAAATTTGGAAAAATTATGGAAAAAATTGGAAAAATTGGGAAAATTATATTTCAATAAAATAAAGTTGATTGAACCAATTTGAATACACAATAAACTCACTATTTGAACTAATGAGACACCAAACTCGGAACCTTAGAAAAGTGTACGAGAGAGCGAATACAAGACTTGGTGTATCGGGAGGCCAAGCTAACACTTTACTTTGTTGTTGTGAGTATACCCATTGACAATTTTACTTGGCATTTCATTCCTATTAATTATTATCCTTGCATAGTCCTTTTGACTATTTGCCTTTGTACTCTTATATCATGTGTTCTTTGTGTCTATGCTCATTTGATGAGTCTAGTTTGCATGATATCCATTCGTTTGATTTAATTCATTGACTCCATTCCATGCTATGTCTATTCTTGTTGTTTTAAATGTGAATTGAAGGATAAATAGCATGCTATTAGGCTAGTGAATATCTTATAAATGTTGAAGATGACTTGTATTCCTTATTTGTTTAGGTGTGTAGATGTGTCTATGCCTTGACAATCCATACTTGGTATTTCTTGAAAATGTAAAAAAAAGTAGTTGTTGCATTTAGGTCCCGTACTTGATCGAGGTGTGCGCGAATCACGGGGTTAGAGTCCCCGGAGATGTCTTGCACACGTTACTTCCCCCGACATTGTATGACACACTCGGGGTTAGAGTCCCCCCGAGGTGGTCTACACACCGGGTTAGAGTCCCCGGTAACACTTGGGTTGAGTCCCTTGTGTTATATGATTATTGGGTCGGGGTGACACGTTTCACCGCCGACCGGACCTAAATCACTACTACTTAGCCTAAAGTGTCGTATCACTTGTTTAACTATGATATTTACTCGCATATGGTTTATTTTTCGCTTTTCCAATTTATATGCTTTTAAATACCATTTGAATATTTGGAAATGCAAATTAAATTTGTCACTGGGATTACTGTTTTATTCTTGTACTCACCGTCCTTTTTATGACGGTGGGTGCAGAGCCATCTACTAGCAGGCCGGGGAAAGAGAAGATCGGCGATTATCCCTGAGCCACCGGCACGTCACTACATTAATTGTAGGTCTTCTTTTGATATTTTGTTTGTATAGTTTATATATGTCTTTCGTATTTTTTGGGGTTGTATATTGGGTTGAGCGTTAGTTCCCCGACTTGACTTAGATTATATTACAGTTTCAATTATATATATACATATATATCAATGTGATATCATTTCCCTGGTTTTCCACATTTAGGTTATTATAAATGAATTCCGCATAAGTATTAATATTTCCGCAATTAAAATTTATTTAATGAAAGACTTAAGTTGAAAGGCTGACTAATACGTAGTTAAGTCCTGTGAGGAGATGATTAGGGCTTACATACGGATTAGGCGCGGTCTGCCCTAGATTAAGGAGAGGGTCGTCACAGCTTGGTATCGAGCTTAGGTTTAGACGAACCTGGGAAAGTTTTAAAAGTCTCATGGTTTAAGGCATTGTGATACCAACGTCACAGTTGGTATCAAAGCCTGAGAACTAAAGAAGAAAGAAAAACACAAACCTTAGAAGTGGAAACCGTATGATCCTTGCTTAGGCATTTTTGTTGGGAATTGAGTGAAGGTGAGTTGGGGGTACGTTTGTTTTATGTATTATTTTCAATATACATGTTAATTGATATATGTGTAAGACTATAAGATACGTCTCCTAGTAGCTTATTCGAGTACGAATTATCAATATGCAGACACCGATGGCGGATTCGCGCGATGCCGGAGACGCTGGAGCCGGCGGCAGTCAACCTCCCACCGTATTAGTTGAGGATTTTCAGAGGTTGTCTGACCGGATGACCGCTCAGGAGAGACAAATCGCCGAGTTCATCGCCTACATGTCGACAGATGACTGCACTAGTTTCGCATGCCCCCGTCACCACAGCTTACTACAAAGACTCTAAACCCCAGAGACTCCCGTGGCACCGATATCGCTCCTACTATCATGAGGCACGAATACGGCACCACCCGTAGTACTAACGACGAGTCACCAAGTAGACACGCTATACCCACTATATCGAATATCACCGGTTTATCGAGACGCCAAGCTAGTGAAGGAATTCATTAGACTCGCACTGTAGTGTTTTTCGTAGAGAGAGGACCACGACAAGATTGAGAAGTGGATCCTATCACAGAGAAGCTCGCATTTACTACTCGGGGGTCGAGGACGACTCCACCGATTCTCTCATACTATACGTTGGCTAAGTGTGCCGATGTTTGGTGGCGCACTACAAGCGAGCGAGTCGAGGTAGTTTCACATCCCGGGCGTACTTCAAGCGCGCAGTTCTACAAGCAAGCGTATTTTCCGCCTTCGATGTTGCGAGGTTGAAGAAGAAGTTTATGAGCTTGAGACAGCAGGGGGGGAAACAAAGATGATGTATCGCGACCGATACGGGCAGATGAGGCGCGTCATGGGTGATTTGGTGAAGAACGACGCACGACGCATTCTACTTTGGAGATGGGCTAAGGCCGATATATAGCTAGACACATCGTCGGCACCGGGGCTCGCACGCCGCAGAAATCTATGAGAGGGCACTCGCCCAAGAGACTTACGAGTCAAGGCGTGTGAGGAGAGAGCGGCAGAGGGTTCGGATTATGACATGAGACGGAGGGGTAAGGGACGAGGAGATGGGACAGGGTTCACGGAGGGGGGGCACCCGCTACCCCTATCTCAAGAAGGCCCCACGCACCTCACCCCGCTCCCCCACATACATATGATAGAGCTCCCTTACCACCTTCCACTGACAGCATTACCAGCTCCATCTAAGACCGCGACAAAGAAGCAGCAGGGTGGTCGAGGCAGGGGTAGCGGTAAGAATGGACCACGACAGGGACAGGCACAAAAGACAGGACATCGTCGTCCAATCACATGCTGGAAATGTGGCCAGGTGGGGCACATGTCTAGGGAGTGTACACAAACCAAGAAGATATCCTCCACAAAGCAGGCGAGAGCGAGTTAATATGGTTGCACAGCCAGACGCTGGAGCGACACGCAGTCTCATCGAGGGTACGGTTTCCGTTTATGATAGAGATTTATATGCATTGTTTGACTCGCTCTACTTTTCTTTCTTTTATTGCTGGTCGCATGTTAGGCATATTAGGATTGACTCTGTTAGACTTAGCGTACATCTAATTTTGAGCACCGCAAATGGGGGATAGAGTGTACCCAAATAGTTTAGTGCGAGGATGCCCAAGAATGATAGACGGGGTAGAATTACCTGCAGAAATTTAGAGTCCTCGAGATGTTAGAGTTCGACGTCGTTAGGAATGGATTGGTTGTCACCTATCATGCGCACATTGATTGTTTCAAGAAGTCCGTTATATTTGAGATACCGGACGTCCGATATTTGCTCACCAAGGTAGTACACCGAGATTCAACACCACGAGAGGTCGACTTGCATCCAATGGAGAAATGGAGACTCGATAGCATCACGTCAGAAGAGAGAGTCGTGGACCCGACTAGAGGAGATACCAGTTGTTCGAGACTTTCCAGATGTTTTCCCAAGATTTACCAGATTACCACCACCACGAGAAGTGGACTTCGTTATTGACCTAATACCAGTGCACTGACCGATCGCGATCCCGCCGTATCGCATGGCTCCGGGAGTTGGAGGAGCCGAGGACTCAACTTAATGAATTAGGGAAAAGGGATTCATCACACCATCGATGTCACCGCTGGGAGCGCCGCTTTGTTTGTGAAGAAGAAGGATGGTAGTTTGAGACTATGCATCGACTACGATACAGCTGAACAAGATGACAATCGAAACAAGTACCCACTTCCACGAATAGACGATTTATTTGATCACCGAGAGAGCGAAATTTTTCTCCAAGATTGACTTGAGATCGAGATATCATCACTCGGGATCGTGGAGGAAGATAGGTACAAGACATCATTCAACACTGATACGGACACTACCAGCTTTACGGCCATGCCATTCGGCCGACTAATGCCCCGCCGTATTCATGGATTTGATGCATCGAGTGCTTAAACCATACCTCGACCGCTTTCGTGATAGTGTTCATCGACGACATTTTGATATACTCAAAGACACGCGAGACCACAAACAACACCTCGTAGAAACGCTGCGTACATTAAGGGAACATCGATCGTTTGCTAAGTTCAAGCAAGTGTGAATTCGGGCTTGCAGAGGTCAAATTCTTGGGGCACGTTGTTGAGCAAAGCAGGATTGTCAGTAGATCCGAGCAAGATTCGCACCATCACGATTGGCCAACGCCGTCATCGCATCTCGAGATCGAAGCTTTTGGGGTTAGCAGATATTACCGTAGATTTGTGAAGGATTTCTCAAGATCGCTTCACCAATGACAAGGCCGACACGTAAAGATGTTGCTTATGAGTGGACCGAGAAGTGTGAGGCCGCATTTGCTCGCCTGAAGAGGTCATTAACTACAACAAAGTTAGTATCGCGTAGGCCGGACTGGGATTCCTAGTGTACACAGATGCTTGTTATACAGTGTCTGGGTCATGTGTTGATGCAGTGGTAGTGGTGTCGTAGCGTACGCATCGAGACAGCTTGAAAGGTACATGAGAAAAACTATCCCACTCACGATCTGAGTTGGCGCAATGGTTTGTTTGCGCCGAAGACTTGAGATACCTTCCGTATGGAGAAAAATTCACACTTTTCACCGACCACAAAAGTTTAACATATCTGTTCACCCGTAAAGAATCGAACATGAGACAAATAGATGGTTGGAATACCCGAAAGACTACGACTTTTCCTTGGAATATCATCCAGAAAAGCGAACGTAGTCGCAGATGCGCCGAGTAGAGACCGAGTAGAGACACTAAGTGGTTACATGTCACATGATGCATGAGTATGGATTACTGAAAGCTTAGCCGACGATAGTGTGTCGACAGAGGTTCCTATCGAGACTCAAGTGATGATTTGCGCCCAAATGAGACTCCGACCGTGTCTACACAAATGAGTGTCGAGGGACGAGAACGACCACGCCGTACTCGAGATTCAAAGTTAGTTAGTACGAAGAAGTGCGTAGTGTACAGATTGGGCGTAAACGACGATCGTTGTCCGAGATACCGAGGTAGGTCAGTGGATACCGAGGCAACTCGAGTCGAGAGATGAAATCCTTCAGAGTCACACCGTTCCAGATTTATCGTACATCCAGCAGACTAAGATGTACCATGATATGAGGAGACATTTTTGGTGGCCTGGGATGAAGGCGACGTGTCTGATTCATCGTGAACCGTGGTATCTCGTCGCAGTCAGGAAGGCCGAGCATCGCAGACCGGGATTACTACAAACTCGCTTCCTATTCCCCGATGGAAATGGGAAGACATCTCTATGGATTTTGTCGAGGATTACCGAGGACCGCGAAGAGACATGACTCCATCTCGGGTTATAGTTGACAGATCGACGAAGTCTCGCTTTCATTTTTGCCGCGGCGTCGCATTACACGTTCGATCACCGAGCATACTATTCGAGAGAGATTATCGATCGCATGGAGTACCAAGAACGATCACTTCAGATCGAGATGCTACGTATACGTCCAGGATGTGGAGGAGTATGCAAGAGCAATACGGTGACGCGATACATTCTCAAGATTTGCCACCCTCGATCGACGGCAGATCGAACGATTGATTCAGTCCTCGAGGACATGCTCGCGAGCATGCGTGTTAGAGTTTGGCGGATCTCGGGCGAGTACCTACCGTTGTGTGAGTTTGCATATAACAACAAGCTTATCGTGCTAGCATTAAGATGGCACCATTTGAGGCCTCAGATGGCGACCGTGTCGCTCGCCATCGTGTTGGGTGAGAACGCAGGACCGGAGATAGTGGGACTCGAAATTGTTGTCGACCACACGAGAAGGTCAAACCGATCCGTCGAGACTCGAGGAGCACAGGATGACAGAGGAAATATGCAGATAAGTATCGCGGTGATCTCGCGTATTCCGAGGGAGCCTTTGTCTATTTAAAGGTTTCCCTCGAAAGTGGTCTTCGAGATTTGGGGTGAAAGGTAAGCTCGCACCGAGATATGTCTGACCTTTCATGGTTAAGAAAAGGGTCTGGAAAGTGGCATACGAGCTGGAATTACCTCCACAGATGTCGGGGTCCATCCCGTGTTCCACGTTTCAATGCTTCGACTAGCCGAGTCGAGTCGCGGGAGAGCGCGGCAACCGACAGACTGACTTGAGTCGATCGACCTAAGCGATGACATCTCGTACGAGGAACACCCATTCGCATCCTAGACCGGAAGGTACAACAACAGGAGCAAGACCATTCCGAAGGTACTCGTCAAGTGGCGCTCCACGATAACACGAACTCACTGGGAGCGGAGGATTACATGCGAGATAGATTCCCGATGCACTGCTCGAGTCGTAGAATCATAACTTAAATTTAATTTCGAGGACGAAATTTCATTTTTGTTGGGAATATTTGTCACGGCCCAAATCTCTAACCCCGATTTATATATCTTAATCGATCACCGACCTCGGACGTGGGACCCGCACCGTAATACGTGCACCGACCGAGGCACATGGCCGAGGTAGATGGTATTTTTGTATTGATGTGTGCCTAGTGTTATGTAATGTGTAGACTTACTAAGTCATTTGGTACGGTTTTAGACGTAGTGACGAGAGCGGGGACACGTCTCGATATGCGCTGCGACGCGGTGCCGGTAGTTGACTAAATTGAATATTATGTCGAGGAAAACAAAAATACACATATGAACTATATTTTTGTAACTATCGACCCGACGTTATGCGAACATTCCGTTTCGTACGCGAAACGGCATCGAAACACCCGAAAACGCGGCGAGTGTCGTAATGGTGTCACCAATTGGTGTCACCACAACAACACCCCAACACATGGCCAAATAACAACAACAGCTGTCCATACACCAGCAACACCTGTCCCACCTTCCTCCACCACGTGCCTTCTTCACCCAAACTCACCACCTCCATCTCCACCTACACCCACTCGTACATACACACAAATGATCGTCCAAAACAGAGAGAAAAATCAGAGGAAGAAGAGGGAAAGAAGGAGAGGAGGGAAAAGAGAATCAGTGACTCAATTGAGGTGAGTTTTTGCAGTTGTTGTGGTTTGTTGTTTCGGGACCAAGATGGAGGGGGTTCGGCATCCATGGCCGAACCCCATGCTCACGGTGGTGATGGCAGGGGCCTCCCCGCCATCAGCCCACCGGGGTTGGGGTGGAGAACCACCCCAACCCCTCACCGGAGGAGAAGAAACAAAAGAAAAAAAAAAAAAAAAAAAAAAAAAAAGATTTTCTTCTTCCTCCCGATCGAACCAGTCGATCGGGAGGAAGGAGGTGCACACGCGCGCATCGCGCGCGTGCACCCTTCGCTTGGCCGGCCCAGAACGGGCCAGGCTCGGCCCATGGGCCGAGCCTGGACCTGTTCTGGTCCAGGCCGGGTCGGGTCCGACCCGACCTTTGGGTCGACCCGACCCAAACAAAATAAATAAAAAAAAAAAAGAAAAGAAGAGAAAAAGGGAAGAAAAATGAAAGAAAATTTGGAAAAATTATGGAAAAATTGGAAAAAATTGGGAAAATTATATTTCAATAAAATAAAGTTGATTGAACCAATTTGAATACACAATAAACTCACTATTTGAACTAATGAGACACCAAACTCAGAACCTAGGAAAAAGTGTACGAGAGAGCGAATACAAGACTTGGTGTATCGGGAGGCCAACTAGGACTTTACTTTGTTGTTGTGAGTATACCCATTGACAATTTTACTTGGCATTTCATTCCTATTAATTATTATCCTTGCATAGTCCTTTTGACTATTTGCCTTTGTACTCTTATATCATGTGTTCTTTGTGTCTATGCTCATTTGATGAGTCTAGTTTGCATGATATCCATTCGTTTGATTTAATTCATTGACTCCATTCCATGCTATGTCTATTCTTGTTGTTTTAAATGTGAATTGAAGGATAAATAGCATGCTATTAGGCTAGTGAATATCTTATAAATGTTGAAGATGACTTGTATTCCTTATTTGTTTAGGTGTGTAGATGTGTCTATGCCTTGACAATCCATACTTGGTATTTCTTGAAAATGTAAAAAAAAGTAGTTGTTGCATTTAGGTCCCGTACTTGATCGAGGTGTGCGCGAATCACGGGGTTAGAGTCCCTGGAGATGTCGGCACACGTTACCTGACATTGTATGACACACTCGGGGTTAGAGTCCCCGGTGGTCTACACACCGGGTTAGAGTCCCCGGTAACACTTGGGTTGTAGAGTCCCTCAGTGTTATATGATTATTGGGTCGGGGTGACACGTTTCACCGCCGACCGACCTAAATCACTACTACTTAGCCTAGTGTCGCATCACTTGTTTAACTATGATATTTACTCGCATATGGTTTATTTTTCGCTTTTCCAATTTATATGCTTTTAAATACCATTTGAATATTTGGAAATGCAAATTAAATTTGTCACTCGGGGATTACTTGTTTTATTCTTGTACTCACCGTCCTTTTTATGACGGTGGGTGCAGAGCCATCTACTAGCAGCCTGGGAAAGAGAAGATCGGCGATTATCCCCGAGCCAATGCACGCACGTCACTACATTAATTGTAGGTCTTCTTTTGATATTTTGTTTGTATAGTTTATATATGTCTTTCGATATTTTTTTGGGGTTGTATATCGGGTTGAGCGTTAGTTCCCCGACTTGACTTAGATTATATTACGCTTCAATTATATATATACATATATATCAATGTGATATCATTTCCCTGGTTTTCCACATTTAGGTTATTATAAATGAATTCGCATAAGTATTAATATTTCCGCAATTAAAATTTATTTAATGAAAGACTTAAGTTGAAAGGTCGACTAATACGTAGTTAAGTCCCGTGAGGAGATGATTAGGGCTTACATACGGGATTAGGCGGCGGTGCCCTAGATTAAGGAGAGGGGTCCGGAATGTAAAACAGAACAACGTAAATGGCTCATCGCATGAATAAACAACTGACAAGCTAACAAATGTGTGTGCTCGCTCCATAGAACATTTACAAAATATAAAGTTGTTTTGAATTATATTTTCTAAATAATATATGAATTTATATTTGCAATATATGTTATAAGTTTTTTGTTGATTTTTTTTAAAATTTATATTCATAAATTGCGTGTGAAGCACATGCGGCGTTATGAAAACTAATATATATATATTCTTTTGAATCCACGTCAGATCCCCACTTTTTTAGTTCCTCACTTCAATACGATTTCATTTTCACCAAATCCCAAGCCCATCAACCTTTGCACCAATTCGCCACGTCACTACTCCCACATCATCGATCATTCTTGAATCACAACAAC
The DNA here is from genome assembly GCA_039657325.1 of Stephania cephalantha. NCBI lineage: Eukaryota > Viridiplantae > Streptophyta > Magnoliopsida > Ranunculales > Menispermaceae > Stephania > Stephania cephalantha. Next base: position 56,076,426 of record CM077571.1, read on the forward strand.
GATAAAGCCTCAATCCCTAATTAATTAAAGTCGACTACATGAATTAAACTCTTCCAATGTTTGAGCTCGATATAGTGTAATTGATAATGTCTTCCAAATTTTAGAAATCTTTTTTTAATAAATTCTCTACAGAGTAATATTTATAGGCCATTTCAATTTTTCTTAATTCAAATTTTTGGATAATAAAATATTTTTAAGCACGAACTGCTAAAATAATGGACACCATCCCTACGTAATAAAGTGGTTACCTTTGCATTTTCGATTGTAGACAATCTTTACAACCGAAAAGATTGGGACAAACATTACGACACGTAGGACGATTATCCCTCGAGACTCGCATTACCAATCTCAACATCAATATGACGGTGCACGAACTGAATATATCCGTCGCAACCGCCGGAGACCAACTGACTCGAAAAACCCACTCAGCTTGCGCACTTATAACCTCACCCGACCCACCATTCCTCGCTCGAACTCGAAATCAGCGCCGCCGCAGCAGCAGCAGCAGCAGCAGCAGCCATGGACGGCGACCACCCCATCGAAGACGGCTTCGCCGCGGCGCGACTCTTCAACCAGGGCTACTCGTACACCTACGATGACGTCATCTTCCTCCCGCACTACATCGACTTCCCGACCGAGTCCGTCTCCCTCTCCACGAAGCTCACACGCAACATCGATCTCTCCATCCCCTGCGTCGCATCTCCGATGGACACCGTCTCGGAGTCCTCCATGGCCGTGTCCATGGCCGCCCTCGGAGGCATCGCCATCGTCCACTACAACAACACCCCGTCCGAGCAGTACTCCATCATCCGCTCCGCCAAGTCCCGCCGCATCCCCTTCGCATCCGACCCCATCTTCAAATCCCCCTCGGATTTCATCGATTCCGGCGACGATTTCGCCTCCTCCCCCTGCGTTTTCGTCACCCGGAACGGGGACTCCAAGTCCGAGCTTCTAGGGCTTGTTTCGAGGTCGAATTGGGCGAAATTGGGGGAAATTGGGGTTAGGGTTGGGGACTGTAAGGAGGCGGCGGCGGCGGCGGCGGGGTTTTCGCGGTACGATTTCGATTAAGCGGCGAGTTTTCTGGCGCGAAACGCGGTGGATTGGGCACCGTTGGTGAGCGGGGAGGATGGGGAGGTGGTGGATGTGTTCAGTGCGGAGGATGTGGAGAGGATTCGGGGTTTCCGAAGCTGGGGCTGCCGTCGTTGGGGGCCGATGGGGATTTCATGGTGGGCGCGGCGATGGGGACGAGGGAGGAGGATAAGGAGAGGCTGGAGCATTTGGTGAGGGCTGGGGCCAATGTGGTTGTGTTGGATAGCTCGCAAGGGAACTCAATTTATCAGCTTGAGATGATCAAGTATGTGAAGAGGAGGTTTCCTGAATTGGATGTTATTGGGGGGAATGTCGTCACTGCTTATCAAGCTCAGAACTTGATTCAAGCCGGTGTCGATGGATTGCGGGTCGGTATGGGTTCAGGCTCGATTTGTACTACTCAGGAGGTCTGCGCGTCGGGCGAGGACAGGTGAAGTGTTTCGACCCTGAATTCAGTTGAATCAAAGCTTTTTTACTTAGTTTATGTTGATGTGCTAATTGTTAGAGAACTGTATATGGACATGTGAAGTGTTTGAACTGTGAATTCAGTTGAATCAAAGCTTTTTACTTACTTTATGTTGATGTGCTAATTGTTAGAGAACTATATGTATAGGCAACTGCAGTGTACAAGGTTGCTAGCATTGCCTCGCAAAGCGGAGTACCCGTGATTGCTGACGGCGGGATTTCGAACTCTGGCCACATTGTCAAGGCATTGACACTGGGTGCATCAACTGTTATGATGGGGAGTTTCTTGGCTGGTAGCAATGAGGCTCCCGGGGCTTATGTAATTCAGGTATATTAGCTTTATTATTTTGAAGAGGAGCATGTAATATCTATTATTATGTGCTGTTTGTAGATTCATAGTTTGTTATTTTGACTGTCAATCTTCATTTTTAGTTGTCTTGCTTAGAACATAGATTCCATGATGAGATTTATTTTGTTCTTTGTTACAAAAAAACATATTAGATTGGTTTGCGGTGTGGTAACAATAGTTGTCGAGGGAACAATTATAGTTGTGAGAGATTAAGCAAATCTTGACATATAATAGTCGTCGAGGGAACAGACAATTCTAGTTGTGAGAGATTTAAGTAAATCTTGACATATAATAGTCATAGAGGGGACAGACAATTATAGTTGCGAGAGATTAAGCAAATCTTGACCTATAATAGTCGTCGAGGGAACGGACTATTATAGTTGCGAGAGATTATGCAAATCTTGACATATAATAGGGTGATCCAAAATTTTGTACTTCCTTTCTTATGACGAGATTTTGAGATTTGGGTGCTAGCTTCGATGCTGCTTCAAAGGCTAGGCGTGTCCTCTAAAATCTTTTGAAACAATAAGTCTCCTTGTGCGCTTTCGACAATTGAATGTTGAATGTTTTGATAACTACGAGCCTTCTGCATACCTTTTTTCAGGATGGACGTCGAGTGAAGAAATATAGAGGCATGGGATCCCTGGAGGCCATGATGAAAGGAAGTGACGCACGGTATTTGGGTGATAAGTCAAAGTTAAAGGTGGCTCAGGGAGTTGTGGGCGCTGTTGTGGATAAGGGTTCCGTGTTACGGTTTATTCCTTATACAATGCATGCTGTCAAGCAAGGATTCCAGGACCTTGGTGCATCCTCAATTCAGTCGGCTCATGAACTCTTAAGATCGAGTGTGCTTAGACTGGAGGTATGATTTGCTGTTTGATCATTTTTTTACTCATAACTTTTAATTCATATGATGGTATATGGAAGGTTTATACTTTATGTTCCTAAAAGCTATACAACTTATGTTGATTGTGGTACTAATGGCAGATAATAGTGGTATACATGCTCCTTGAATCTGTGTATTCGTTTGATCTCTGGAAGCTCATTGAAATTGAATTGTCTAGTACGACTTATGTACTCGTTACACTGTATGCAGTAATATGGTTGATTTTGTGTTTTTGATTCAGGTTTTTCCTCGCTTAAGTTACATGTCGCCCACCCTTATAATCATCATTATCTGCACTTGCATATAATCGCTTGCGTGCATACAACTATTTATCTGGTTTATTACATAAACATCATATAGCATTTTGGTAATTATATCCGCATCATTTCTGTGTTCTGCATACAGGTTCGAACCGGTGCAGCTCAAGTTGAGGGTGGCATTCATGGTTTAGTATCCTACGAGAAGAAATCGTTTTGAAGGTCTTAAAGCTCTGATTTTCTTGGCAATTTTACCTTTCTATAACTTGATTATGAGTTATATTTATGAGTTATATTTCCCCTTAGCGGCGGCGGTGGCAGCATCAACAGAGTGGATATATGGCTAACAAGGTCTACTTATTGTCCTCATTTGTCTTAGAATCTTTCAAGCGTGTGTACGATTAATACCATACAATTTCAAAACCTTAATCTGCCAATTCCTTTTTAAGCCTATGTTAGAAGAAAAGTGGAGTGCCTTGATTGCAATTAAGATTACTCTATGGCTCAGTTTAGTTTGTAGAATTAGTACAATAACAACAACACCTCAATTTCAAATTAGTTGGAGTGGCTATATGGAATAAACTCTTCTATTGCGATGATTTAGTGAATATTTGTACCATGCGGGCAAATCGTATTCATATCATAATAATAAAACTTAAAAATAATTAGAATTAGCCATGTTTCCCCTTGAGCACGTTAGATGCATGTGCGTACGTTAGTTGCATGTGTGTGGTGGCCTAAAATGAAAACTTGAATCAAAATAGGAAATAGTGGTATCTTCTAAGAAAAAAAAATAAAATTAATTGATCGAAGCAAGTGTTACCTTTATTTGTTGTGACAAACAGTATCAACCTTATTTCGATGGCTTTAACTTTCTTTATTCCAATTTTTTGTACTTGCTTTATGTGTTTATGTGCATCTATAGCGTGCAAGATTTAATTTGGATCAGTGACAAAACGGAAGGAGAACTATTAAGACATCAAGTCCCACAAGAAAACCTAGGCATAAAGATACCAACTGAAAGTAACAAAAAAAAAAAAAAAAAAGAAAGAAACCAACAGAAAACCAAGTCCGCATCATCACTGTCATCACATTGTTTTATACTTTGGGGTTGTAATTCAACTATTTTTTAAAAATATATATGTATATTGTCAAGGCATTCAAAGCCTCTTGTTCCCACTAATCTTAGAGTCGATGAGGGAAGGAACACAAGTGCAGCAACCACTCCAAGAGTTTTAAAGTTTTTTCATTACCAAAGCTCAAACTCAAGACCTTTAATTAAGGGACAAACACAATTTTTGAGATACAATACATGCATAATTCATTTATACAGAAGTTCAGCATGGATGAGGCTCTAGCTCACAATAACGAGACTTCTCTTTAGAGTTTCCAAATAAAAGAAAAAACTTCTTGACAAACTGAACAGGTTAAACTGAGAAAAAACACGATTTGAACTAGAACACTTAGTGCAACAACATAAAATCCACACTCAAATGTCAACTCATTTCCCTTCAAGAGGAGGTGCTCAAGCTTAAAACTCTGGGTGTCTTCTAACTTTCCTCTAAGTGGACTTAGCCTCGTTTGATTCGTTTTTGTCAACTTACTAGAGAGTTTTTTTACAGGGGAGTTAACTCACAACGAATATCGTTTTTTCATGCATGTTTGATTCAACTTTGAACTTATTGAGAATTGCAAATTTTTAAACTATAAAATATATGAATTGATATAAATATCATTCAAATAAGATAGAGGAATATGAGGAGTAATTGTGTCCATAACCTTATGGGAGATAACTCTCCTAGAGGGGTGAAGGAGAGTGTGAGTTGAGAGATAACTTGCGGAGAATAATCGAATTTATAAAACCAATCAAGCAAGATTAGTTTCAGCTCCAGCATGCTATCTCATACCTCAACTCCATCCCAACCAAACAAGCCCTTAAAAAGTGACTCAATCTTACCAAGGTGTTTTTCACAAACTAAGGTAACAAGACTTTTTTATTCATCAAATAAGGATGGCTACTTTAAATTTACAAAACTAAGGTATGTCTCCTTTTGAAAAGGATTCATTGATGATGATGTGGCTCCATGCGTTGATGTGTTTTGATGAGGTGGAATGAATGACTCATTTTGAAAAGGAGTCATTTATACAAAATAATGAGGTGGAATGAATATCACCTTTTGAAAACGAGTCACCTATACAAAATACAAAAGCTCTTAATCACTCCTCAAAATGAGTAATTTGTTTAACTCGAAGTGGTGAACCCATGCAAGCGACATGTACGTATCGAGATGGACAAGCCGCGTCACACACGTATCTCGAGGTAGACAACTCATGTAAAGGACACGCACGTATATGGACGTGGACAACTCATGCAAACGTCACACATGTATCTCGAGGCGGAGAACTCATGCAAACAACACGCGCATATGTCGAGGTGGCCGACCCATGCAACCTCGTGCAATTCATGTAAACGTGACACACGTATCGTAAGGTGTCCAACTCATGCAACATCGTGCAATCCATGCAAACGTCGCGCACGTATTTCGAGGTGGACAACTCATACAACCTCGTCCAATCAATGCAAACCGTGCAAAGGTCATGCATGTATTTCGAGGTGGGCAACCCATGTAATCTCGTGCAATCGAAGTAAACCATGTAAACGTCACGTGTCTCGAGGTGGACAACTCATGCAAACGACACGCACGTATCCGCGGTGAACAACCCATGCAAAGAACAAGCACGTATCTCGAGGTGGACAATTCATGCAAACGCCACGCGCGTGTCTTGAGGTGGACAACACATGCAAACGACACGCACATATCTAGCGGTGGACAACCCATGCAAACGACACGGACGTATCTCGAGGTAGACAATCCATACAAATGACACGCACATATCCGTGGTGGACAACCCATGCAAACGACACGCGCGTATCTCGATGTGGATAATCCATGCAAACGTCACACACGTGTCTCGAGGTGGACAACTCATGCAAACAACACACACGTATCTCGGTGGTGTACAACCCATGCAAACAACACGCACGTATCTCGAGGTGGACAATCCAAAAACGTTATGCACGTATCTCGAGGGCAACCCATGCATATCTACTACAAACCATGCAACACAATCATGATCATAAGAAGAGATATGTAGATGAAAAACTCGTAAAGGCCAAAACCACGTTATATCTTTGTCTAGAATTTAAAATTAAAACAATACGGAAGTTTTGAAAGTATGATTTCATTCCATCAAAAAATTTATCATACAGTCTCTCGACGGTTACGTTGACGTTGTTGCTCCGTGATGCAAACGGAGTACTCTATGTCGAGTTGGACGTTGTGTTTGTACATCCGGTTGAGTTTGTCGAGGTTGCTTATCTTGCATTGATTTTGTTGAGTCGATTGATGTTCTTCCTCCGGTGCACTCGACTCACCTCTCGTACTAATGTTTCCAAAATCGGAGGTTGAACCGTCCCAAAAAATTGACTTCTGTATGTGATGAATGAGCCATCTCCATTATATGACATATTGTGATTATAACATGGTGGAGTAAATGGACTCGGTATGTATTGAGGCAATGAATGATACATTGGATGTTTAGGCATTCCATGGTTCATATATGAAGATGACGACCAGTGCATAAGGATCAAAATGGTAAGGAGAAAGATTCATGATCGGCGCGCTAAGTACAAACATTTGAGGTTTTGGTTGCATTGAAGACAATGTAGGAATGTACCCATGAGAAGAATGAAGTGGTGGGGATGAGCGTTGGCTAGTACTACTGTCACCTATTCTAGCTTCTTTTTTCTCGCTCTTGACGAGATGAACGTGGTGTAGGAGAACGTCTGCTACTCTCGCAGCAGTCCCTGTCCGACGAGAAGGACGTGGTGGACGAGAATTAAATTTATAAAATCAATTAAGCAAGATTAGTTTCAGCTCCACCATGCTATCTCATACCTCAAGTCTTCCCCAACCAAACAAGCCCTTCAAAAGTGACGCAATCTTACCAATACCAACTCCCCGACTGAAAAACCGCGGCATGACGTCCATAGTTTTTAATGCGTGAAGAAAGAGCTTTGGCACCTATAACCCAGCTAGGACATCACCCATTGCCGGATTTACCTCGAATCACGTAAAACACATAGTTCGAAGCACCATCCGACCAAGTAGGATTAGTATCAATTCTTATCCAAAAAGTTGACTAATAATACGACGTAACTTTATGACTTTCATTACGGACCACCGTTGATTGAGCTCTTGAGATGCAACTCAACGGTTAGGATCCCACGGCCCGTCTTCTGCTGAAGATCAAGATTCCTAGGTGCGGCTCACAAGCAAATGGTTTCGTTGAGTACACATGGAAATTGACGAAATTTTTCTTCAGCTCTTCTTCTTAAACACACTGTCCAGTGCACCAAATTCACTGTTCTTGATCTAATCGACCAAAAAATTTGATTTTTTTGCTTAGAACAGTGAAGGGTCTCTTTTAAATCTGTGTTTCTTTGGTTCAGATTCATGGGCTTTGGCGCTTTACTCTGAGTTGGGTGGATTGCAAAGCTTGGCCTTATTAGGTACTAATTTGATATGTGTAGTTATTCTGTTTGTTTTCAATCAATTTGGGCTTCTGGGCATGCTTGAAATTAGTTTTAGTATGATGGGTGTTCTTCAGTTTTGGTTTTGATCTTGTTATTAAATTGGGCTAAATCAACCGATTGGTTACCACAACGGTAAAGGCGAAGGAGGAGTTGTGTGAGTTAAGCACACTAACTCAGTTTCGATTCCCACGATGTGGTAAGATTGCTTGGGCCACTGGGTGCACGCTCAGGGCCTCTTGGGAATAGTGATATCCATAGATCTCAAAAAAATTGGGCTAAATCCAATGCAAGTTGAGTTCCTTTTTTTATTTTTTTATTTTTTTTGTGTATTTTGTTTAAGATATAATTTTTGTTCTTGTGTTAATTAATAAGTACGATGAGATGATGGGATGATGTTTGAGATTTCTTTTTGAATAGTTAAATTCTGTCTTCAGATACCTTTTTGGTTATTGACTTATTTTTTGTTGTAATTTTATTAGATTAATGTGATCTTTCCCACCAGTGAAAAGAAAGTTGGATCTTCATTGAATCTCACCTGAATTAAAAAGTGTGATTTCAATGTGGTTTGATGCTGATGATTCAATTAATGATCCAATCACTTCAATTAGTAGCTCATAGTTACTTTGACGGCATCGATGAATTTGATTGATTTTCTTGACTATTGGTTGATCTTGTTTAGTAGCTCAACCTACTTTTATTAGTACAATGTTGGTCTGCTTTGCTGCTGTTGTTAATTTGCTATATCTTCATCCGAAGTGCGGTATACATCTAATGCCGAAGTATAGTATAGACCTGTGTTTTTGAGTAGTTCGGGAATGAAAAGCATGTAAATGAAGTGGTAGATTTAGTTTTTCAATTGATCCTGTTAGCTTCTAACTGCTTTAACAATGCGGCAACTAAACATAGAGAATTTTCATGGGGATTAATATAGGGACTCGATGGAACTTTCATGTGTGTGCGTTGTTGTGAGAATTTCTAATGTTCGACTAGAATCATGTCAACTCGTAAGATAATCATGCGTGAAAAATGAAGTTCTACCCCCATACAGTTGAGTAAATCTGTGCTTCCGCTGCTATGAGTATTCTGGTTGAATGTCATCTCATGAGTAAACGCAAGGGCCTTGTATTTTTATTGGAACAAAATCAATCCTTCTGCTGGTGTTGTTAAATTTTGAGACGTAATTGGTTTATTTCATTTTGATTGCCAATTTCAGCTCTATCTTTTCCATGAAAATGAGTCCCGGGATGTACCTTTTTTTTCCCTTTATTTTCATATTGTTAAATCAACTATGCTACTGAAATAGCTGTGTTTTATCGTCACTGCTTTTCCTTATATAACTTCTACTTAAATGCTGTTTTGCATATACTTCCCAGATTGGTATCATTGGAGTTCCTTCGGTTAAATTATATCAACTAGCCATAATTTTGAAGCCGTGTCAAACTAGTGTTTTTACCATGTCATTCTTGTCAAAGCTACGGTGCATTACCATCGATGTCACTGGCACTCTTATAGCTTACAAAGGAGAACTAGGAGACTACTATTGCATGGCGGCTAAATCCGTCGGGTTGCCTTGTCCAGACTATAAACGTATGCATGAAGGCTTCAAAACTGCGTACTCAGATATGGCAAAGAAGTATCCATGTTTCGGGTTTGCAGCTAAAATGCCAAATATCGTTTGGTGGAAAACATGCGTGAGAGACTCCTTCGTTAGAGTAAGTAATCCGGCCATCCTATTGCGCCTTTTCATCCCGAAATCACTCTTAATAATGGCTTTATCAGTAACTTATGAAATAGTATGTTGTTTTGCTGGCAGGCAGGCTATGATTACGATGAAGAAACATTTGAAAAGGTCTTTAGACGCATATACTCAACTTTTGGTTCCGCCGCTCCTTACACCGTCTTCCCAGATTCCCAACCGTTCCTAAGATGGGCACGTGAACAGGGGCTTACGGTTGGAATTGTCAGCAATGCGGAATACCGGTATCAGGATGTCATTCTTCCTGCCTTGGGTTTGAACCAGGTAATAAACCAAGCTCTGTTGTTGTCAACGCTATGGGTACACAGCAATGTAGAAGTAAGAGTTTTTCAAATAAGGATTTGATCTAAGAAGCTTTAGTTTTATACTGCTACGTCTGGGTTTATTTATTTGAGATAAAATACTTTCCGATTAGTCTCCTTTCAACTCAACGCCAGCCAATGCCACCTGATTCATCCCCTCATGGAAATGACTGCCATGAAATTTAATTGATGAATTACCGTCATTGGCCCTTATGAACATTGAGCAATGAGAAAAATGTTTCTTATCTTTGGGGGCAACGAATGAAAAAAATTTCAAAATTTACAATTTGGCTTGTCCGAGGGGGAATGCTTGTCATAATTGGCAAATGAGCCGTCACAGACTGATATTTACTATCTTTATGCACTCAAATCCACAGTATTCTTTCCCTGATCATGAATTCGTTTTTTTTTTTTTTTTTTTTTTTTTTTTGTTTTCGTTTGTTTTCGTGTTATTGAATTATCCATGATTCTCGTGCGTGCATTTTTATTTTTATTTTTTCATATGAACTGCAAGTCTTATTTTGTGATTGATGATGAATCAGGGGTCGGAATGGGATTTTGGTGTATTCTCGGGCCTCGAAGGAGTGGAAAAGCCAAACCCGAGAATCTATGAGATTGCCCTGGAAAGAGCAGGAAACATAGCACCAGAGCAAGCTTTGCACATCGGGGACAGTATGCGCAAAGATTATTTACCAGCAAGGAGTGTGGGAATGCATGCTTTACTATTGGATAGATTTAAAACCCCCGACGCCAAGAGTTGGAGCCAATCTGGTGCTCGCGTGCTTCCTGGCCTTGTCGAGACACAAGCTTGGCTTACTGCAGAAAACTCTTCCAATGGAACTTCCTTTTCTTCTCAAGATGGTCAGGTTTCCTCACTGTAATGTCTGGTCTGGTGATCAGTAATTTTGGTCAGTACCCTTCTTTTTCGTCGGGGTGGTTTTCGAATCTGGTGATCAGTAATTTTGGTTAGTACCCTTCTTTTTCGTTGGGGTGGTTTTCGAATTATACTTCAGCATCAAAAGCCATAAATGGGAGGAGTAGCAGTGCTTTGCCGCTTCGTCCTATCTGCGCCTTCTGTAATGAATTTTGTGTTCTATATAGTTGTTCCCATATTGGCATAACTTAAAACAGACTGATTACAATGTATATTCTCAAATAGTTGAAATTCAATTACGCATGAACATGTTGAATTGCATCCAAAAATGTTAAAATGGATAGTATATATTACTGTTTGATTCAAATTAACATGCAGCAGTACCGTGTGAGTTGGTCACAGTTTCAATTTATAATTACAACTCTGACTCTTGTGAGCACAAATAGAGCCTGAAAAACATCACAAAAGCATAATAAAGTTGACATGATCATCAAAATAACAAAAGAACTACCGCAGCTTTTTTGAAACATCATGCATTATATGATCTGGTTTTTTATTCACAAAAGCTTAATTCATTCCTAGAGCCATCTGATCTGAGGGCATCAACTAACCATATGGACTTGCTTTTTTCTCTGAAAACAGCTTCCTAGTGTTAGAGAGGTGAATCAACTGATCACAAGCTTGCCTGGATGACAATCTTTCAGCTGGAACAGTTCTTGTGCACTGCAATGCAATGTCCAGCAATTGAAACACTGCCCATTCTTCATCAGGCAAGAGAGGTTTCAGGTAGGGATCCACAATATCCTCTCTCGCCGGACCTGACATATCGATATGCTGTTCGACCCACCTCACCATGTCCATCTCTACTCCGAAAATTCCATCGGTAGGCATTCGCCCGCAAACTAGTTCCATAAGCACAATCCCCATGCTGTATACGTCGCTCTTCTCCGTCGCCTTCAATGAATAAGCATACTCTGAGAGAGATAACATCTGATCAGCCATCAAAGTAATCTTACAAACATGGAGATGCTTGAAATAGAATTGACTAGTGTGTTGTTACCTGGAGCAATGTAGCCATATGATCCAGCAAACCACATATTCGATTCAGTATTCGTCGAATCTCCATTGTCAACAAGGAACTTAGCCAGCCCGAAATCTCCTAAATGCGCTTCCATGTCTGAATCAAGAAGCACATTACTAGACTTGATATCTCTATGAACGATCCGAGGCACGCAGTCATGGTGCAGGTACTCCACGCCTTGCGCCAAACCGATTGCTATCCTTAATCTAGCTTCCCAGTCGAGTCCCTTCTTCTTGTTGCCGTTCGCAGCTGAACGGTGAAGCCAATCCCATGCACTTCCATTCTCCATGTACTCGTATACCAAGAGATTTGAACCTTCTTCTTTGATGCTGCAACATCCTATTAGTCTCACTAGATGCCTGTGCCTTATTCTCCCAAGGGTGCGCACTTCCCTCACGAAGCTTCGGTCGGATAGAATGTCATCTCTTCGCGGTATCTTCTTCACGGCTACTGTCTCCCCGGTAGGTAGTTCCGCCTTGTAAACGGTTCCGGAGCCACCAGAACCAATCACAAAATCCTCATTTAAGTTGTTGGTTGCTTCCTTGATGTCTTCCCATTTGAATTCTCTCCTTGTAGCAGCATGACCTTGGAAAAGAAGTTGTCGATGTGCTTGCGAAGAGCTTGATGAATATGCGCAATTGACTTCATTGCTTCTTCTTTGCAGTTGGTGTCTTCGCCGGATAAGCAAAACAAGTCCAAGCAGTAGTAGGACAGTAGCAATTGCAGTTGAGCAGGCAGTGATGACTGTTATTGATGAGCCGTTTCCACTGCGGCGGTTATCGCTTGAGGAGTTGCCGCAGTTTAGAAGCGGACTTCCGCATAGCCTGGCGTTCCCCTTGAATGCATCGGCTGGCCAACGCGAAAACTGCTTATCGAGTTGGCCTTGAAAATTGTTGTAGGAGAGATCAAGCTTGCCTAAACTGCTCATCTCACCAACTTGTAAGGGTACCTCTCCAGTGAGCTGATTGTGAGACAAATCAAGCACTTCAAGTTTGTACAATGTCCCTAGAGAGGATGGAATTTGTCCACTCAAATTGTTGAAGCTAAGGTCCAGTACACTCTGCAGTTCATGGAGTTGTCCAATCTCTTCCGGGATCTCTCCGTCGAAGTTGTTACTGGAGAGTCGCAGCTCGTAAAGATTACTCAGTCGCCCGATCTCTTGAGGGATCGGTCCGGAGAATATGTTGCCATTGACATCAAGGACATTGAGTGATTTCAGATTTCCTATTGCAGGAGCAAGAGTTCCATTGAGGGAATTGTTGCCAAGTGAGAGCACCAAGAGACTTGAACAATTGAATAGCTCTAGAGGAAGAGTTCCGGTGAATCGATTAGAGGAGAGCTTCAGCTCCCCTAACCGAGGCAAGCTTCCTAACCATGTCGGGACTGGTCCCGAGAGAAGATTGTCATTCAGATCAATGTGGTTCAATTTCTTCGCGAATGAAAGCTCCGCCGGTATCTCTCCAGTAAGTAAATTCCCCGAGAGATCAAGTAAAGATAGCTCGCGAATTCCTCCCAATGTAGAAGGAATTGGGCCCGTAAACCGATTGCTCCCCAACCGCAATCTCTCAAGAGAAGGCGAATTCCCAAGCCGACGAGGAATCTCTCCACCAAACAAATTGTTGGTGACATCGAACGAGAGAAGAAACCGCGAGCTGCACAATGGATCAATGCTTCCATTCAATCTATTATTAGAGAGATTCACCCTTGTCAAATTAGCAGCATTGCTCAGCTCACCAGGAAGATTGCCTTCAAGTGAATTGTTGTACAGCATCAACTGCTGCAGCGATTCGAGAAACCCGAACGTCGCTGGGATCGCACCCGATAGATGATTATCCGCCAAGTCGAGGATGCCCAGTTGCTTGCAGTTGCCTAGAGTGGCAGGAATTCCACCAGAAAGCTCATTCTGCCTCAAATGCAGAAAACTCAAATTCTTCAACCTTCCTATAGTAATAGGAATTCCTCCACTGAACTGGTTCCCATAGAAATCCAACATTTGCAAACTAGAACAACTGCCAATCTCTAGAGGGATTTCTCCTGACAATTGATTCTCATAGACATAAAAAAGTTCAAGCTTTCCAAGCTTCCCTATCTCAATAGGCAAAGTCCCATGTAAGTTATTGTGATGTAGAGTCAGTGTCTTCAATTCACTGAGATTACCAACACTTCTAGGAATTGAACCAACCAAACTATTGTTGTTCAACAATAGATCAGTGAGGTTTAGCAGATCAAACAGTTCGATCGGTATCGACCCGTTTAGTCGATTATCGGACAAATCAAGCTGTTTCATTGCCCTGCATTGTCCTAGACTTCTAGGAATTTCTCCTAGAAACCCATTGCCAGACAACATCAAGTGCTCCAAATTAGAAGTCCTAGAACAAATGCTTCTAGGAATTGAACCTGAAAGCCTATTGTTAGACAAAACCAAATAATTCAAACTTCTCATGGCGCCAAATTGTACCGGGATTTCTCCGGCGAGCTTGTTACTCGATAAATCGAGATTCTGAAGACTGCCCATCTTTGCTATTGATCTGGGTATCTCCCCTTGAAGCTCATTCCCCATGAAATTCAGGTAAACGAGTTGACTCAGCTCCCCGAGTTGACTCGGTATCTCCCCTGATAGGCTATTGTTGATCAAATTCAAAAGCTTTAGACTTCCCAACCGACCCAATTCGCTCGGTATCGACCCGTTAAGCTTGTTATTCATAGCAGTGAACACAGCTAGGCTCGAACAGTTACCGAGTTCAGGCGGAATCGGCCCACTGAGTTCGTTTTCTTGCAAAACCAGGTTCTCCAACTCAGTGAGTTGACCAAGTTCAGCCGGAATCGGCCCGTTCAAGCTACAAGAAGCCAGACCCAGTACGTTCAACTCAGTGAGCCTGCCAAAACTGCTCGGAATCGGTCCGGTTAACCCATTGTCGCCTATCCGAAGCACTCGAAGGCTCGCGAGGGAACCGAGTTGACTCGGGATCGGCCCAGTGAGTTGGTTGGAGAAGAGAAGCAACGAAACGAGCGAGGAGAGGTTACCGAGCTGAGCCGGGATCGGACCGGTCAACCGGTTCGACGACAGGTCGAGTTGGACCAAGGAGCGAAACCGGTCGAGTGAGGGAGAGATCGACCCGGCGAGCGACGAGTCGGACAGGTTCAGACTCAGTAACTCGGCCGAGTCCGCCCGGCACGTGACGCCTCTCCATGTGCAGTAACTCGGGTTCTCTTCGCTCCAGCTCTCCAGCACCCCAACGGATCTTCAACGAACGATTCCTTGACTCGGAGCAGAACTCGCAGAGTCGACTCAGTCTCAACTCGGCCACATAAAGTAAACGGTACTGAACAGAGCAGAGTCGTGGAAAACAGAGAAAACAGAGCAAACAGAGCAAGCTTTGAAGCCATTTTTTAGCAGAAACTGAACTGGGTTTCTTCAAATTGAACAAGAAATTGAGATTGAAGAGCGTGATTTGATGGAATCCGAAAGACCCATTTTGGGATTCATCGATTATGATGGAATTGGTGATATTGATTGTTGAGAGAGCTGTGGCAACAGGGGCTCGTTTGGCGAGAAAACGCGTTTAATATTTCTGGGGCTGCCACCCTTGTGAGCGAATGCATGAGTAGGAGCATTAATGAGAGCCACCAAACAGTGCTCCAACTCTATCAATTCACTCTCGATATGTGAGAAGAAAAGACAGCAATGAATCAAGTGTTGAGAAATAGTCAACAACACTTGGTTTTGATTTGTGGGGATTGTGTAGTAGAGATTTTGGGGTATAGTGGTTGAGAGAATGACAAGGGAAGGGGTTTTGTGGGTTTGATGAGTTTGATTGAATTGTGAGTGTTTCAGCTGAGGAGATGGTGAGAGCAGGGGAGAAAGATAGTTGTTAAGTTTCCATTTTTAAAAGTTTGTACTTTAAGCTTTTCAGAAGGTTTGGAAGTCAATAGGGTAGACCACACTGTCAAGACAAACTTCATTAATATCAAAAACTTAGAATTCCAACCAACAATCGGATGTTCGGAGTAGGCTAGGGACTCGACTTTCCTTAAGCGATGCGCCGAATTTGAGTGGAATAAATAATTGGGTTGGAAATCGGACGGGCTGGTTCAATAATAAGGGTAAGCTTGGATTATGCGAGTTCATTTTCTCGTTGTGTCAAGATTGTCCGGTCACTAGATACACTCGACCGATTGTACAAGGGTCTCATGAGAATAGTCAAGCGAGTCGGGTCAATGAGGTACACTTACGCCGATTGCACCAAAGTCTCGTAAGGATAGTCGGGCTCGCGACGCTTGCCTGAAAGTGCCTATATATATATATATAGAGAGAGAAAATTTTTTATTATGGTGATCTTTTTAAATCACCGTAGATGGTGATTTAACTTTTAGACCATTAGATCAATTTGATAACTTTTAGACCATTGTTGGTATATATATAGCCTAGGGTAGTGCTATTCGGACTCATGAGTCCGGACTCAAAAAAAATTTTTATTTCAAATACATCCTCGAGCAATTAATGAAGCAACCATAATCACTTGTAAAATACCTTTAATACCCCTTAAATATTTACAAAAATTTTAAAAACATCCCTATGAGTCCGGACTCATGAGTCCAAGTAGATTTATTGATATATATATATATGCCCAACAATGCCTAGACGTGTATTATTTAGTATGGTTATATCATCCTATACCACGTGACACCGAAACCCAAAAAAAAAAAAAAAAAAAAAAAAGTTGAATTCCCACCAATAACCATTGGTCCAACACTCCAACTAGCCTCGATTTCTTTTTACCAGATTTCAAGTTTTGTGGATGGAGCAAATCGAGTTGGAAGAGCCACCGCTTATTGAGACTCGATAGTGCCCGAACGTAGATTGGTATGTGCAATTGGTGTTGAATACCATCACGCCACATAAGAAACTATGAAAATAAAAATAAAAAAAGTTAAATACGCTTATTGGATTTCTTATATTATATTCTTTGTTTTATTTATTAATGTTGCTCTCCAATTCTATAAGAGCATTTAAACAAGCCTTTAATGGTTGTTCTCCTTTTGGGTTGAGTCACCAAACTCTAGTGTCCTTTAGTCCCCCTATTGCTTGTTCTTTTTTGTTTCTCAAGTTGTTTTTATGCTCATTCATTATCATCAAAACCCACTCTATTAAGCTAGGTGGGTGGATGAAGACATTGATTTCTCTTTCTTTTTCTTTTTTTTTTTTTAAAAAAAAAACCTTGATTAGAATCAGAGAAAAGAAATTACTTGTATACATTCTCTCATATATGTCTCTCTCACTTTAATATATTACTAGTAGATAATGAGTTGGTGCTTAAATGATTAACTCTGTTCTTACTTTTGCAAAATAATTAAGAATTTGTCTAATTAGAACAATCAAGTTCATATATATAAATTGATTTTTTTTTTTTTCATTAGCAAATTGAGTTCAATCAGATCCCAATTTGAGAGTGAATAATCAAGTCCACTATAGTGATCTTAATTGCATGAAATGAAAGATATAATTGAAATCAATAATAGCTATATATCTATCTTTGCATATACTATAAATATAAATTAAAAGAGTTGAATT
Organism: Stephania cephalantha; assembly: GCA_039657325.1. Taxonomy (NCBI): domain Eukaryota; kingdom Viridiplantae; phylum Streptophyta; class Magnoliopsida; order Ranunculales; family Menispermaceae; genus Stephania; species Stephania cephalantha. The sequence goes on from CM077571.1 coordinate 56,093,654, forward strand.
AAATTCTCTCAACCCTCTTATCATCTACTCTACTGCTGTGAAATTGATTTTGATTGGAAGACAGGTTGATTTAGTGATCACGAGCAGTATGGACAAAATTGACCAAGTTGAATGAAGGCAAACATCTGATGTGCGTAGTAATCTATTAAATTCGATGTCCCTTTAGGTGTCTCATGTCTGCCTTAATATATCTTGGTTGGTGTGCTGTGCTCATGAACTTTTTTTTTTTTTTTTTCCCTAATGTATTGATGATCAGTCAGTGCTATTGATTGGGCAATGGGCATATAGGAGGTAAGGTGATGTAGGACACAACACAAGTTCACATGCACTTGTGTGTTGTTAATGCAGGGCAAAGGTCAAAATTCTCGTGCACAACTTGGCGATCGGTGTGGCTGTGTTTTTTTTTTTTTTTTTTTGGTCAACTTTTTTTATGTTAATCACATCCAAAACCGCACAACAATCTATTACAACGAGATATAATAGATATTACAATCCACTGAAGGTTGAAACATCTTCACGAGAAGAGCGACAATCCCATGAGGGAGACAACAACCTCCCGAATGAGGGCAACAACTCAATGAAAAGGGGGCGTATTCCCACATAAGAGACAAAAAAACCTTAGCTGTGTTATTGATAACACATCACCTTCAACCCAGTCGGTTTGCCACAATGATAAGTGCGAAGGTGGGGTTGTGTGAGTTAAGCGCACGACCTCGATTTCGATTCTCCGGTGTGGCAAGATTGCTCGAGCCACTGAAGTATGCTTACGCCGATTACACTGAGACCTCGTTGAAATAGTCAGACTCGCTTGGTCACTCACAAATATAAAAAAAAAAAACACACACACACACACACGACCTCCTCGACAATAATATAGCCTAAATCTCAAATCAATTAATCCAATTCAACTAATTAATTGGTTCAATATTTTGGTATATGATTTGAAAGTAAAAAGTAATAAGTTCGAATATTAGTGAAAGCAAAAATGTATCTTTCTTATCAAAATAAATAAATAAATAAACCAAGTTGAGCTCCTCACATAGATCCAATATTTTCACCTAATTTAATTTAATGCAATTGATGATGTAATTTTTTCTTGTTAAGTCGAAATTATTATTATTCAAACTTCCATCTAGTTGACATATCATAAGTTTTATGTAATCTTAAGTTTACTCGTGAATGCCAACTGCACTATTTCTTCTTCAACCTCAAAGTTAGTGGTAGAGGCCCCCTCTTAATTCTATAGGATTAATCGGGCCTTCATTAGAAGGAATTGAGACAATTCAGATACCCACAAAGAATCCAAAAAAATTAAACGAGCTTATTGTGTAAAAAAAAATGCAATGCATATATCTTATACCAGAGTTATAAGGGTTGATAGTATTTAGTGAATGAGTTTAAAGACTAATAATTTGTCCATTTGATCGTAATCACTAATCATTGTATTCCTAAATTCCTAATCACCTTTATATATAGATTTTCCCTTCATAAGTACATATCCGTTTTCATTGTGAACAATGAATCATCTACTTTACGTACATTCTATAATCTTTTTTATTATCTGCTTAGTTCAACAGAGTGGACAACAAGCTTCTTGCCAATTATTTTCTTAATCAGGTTGGCCCTACATAACTTTACTAGTAATTACTAAAAAATTAACTTAATGATATATCTAGCGAGCCTAGGTGTATCTCGATCAATCACCTAATCGTCGTATTGATCATATGTTTATAACTTTACAGACATTCATCTTAATTATATGTAGGCTCTCAAGCATTATGGTAATAGAGATTTAGAAATAGACCGCCTAATTGGTTAAAATATTCTGATATTTCACAACTTTTATTATTATATCACAATTTTTAGCTTAAAATTTGAAATATTTTTACTAAATTGATATGAATTTTTAGCTTAAGATTTGAAATATTTTTACTAAGTTGAAATATTTTTACTAAATTGGTTAAAATATTCTTATATTTTCACAAATTTTATTATTATATCCTAACATCTTAATATGAATTTTTAAAACCACCTCATCGCTCATAATTATCAAAACAACTATTAATTTAATTTGAAATATTTTTACTAAATTGTTTGAGTTCAATTTCATGTTTTCGATATTCTAGAATTTGGAAGATGCTACTTAAAACTTGAGCACTAGTTTAACTTGAAACATTTTTACTTAATTAAAAATAAAAAGTGTAATTCTCATTCATCTTTGAAGAGCACTTTAAACTTTAATGTCTATTAAGTCATTTATAATAGATATTCTCTTCACATTCCTGACGTTGCGTTTATATTGACTTCGTTTGACTTGTTTTTGGCAATTTATAGTGTGGGCGGAGTTAACTAGCTCCTTGGAGTTATCTCCCGAGAGTTGACTCTACCTATAACCAAACAAGGCCTTACCATATTTACTATTGGAGATGCTGTTAATAACTTTTTATATTGAAATTGCATGTTAGTGTAATAAAAATTAATTAATTATAACATGCAATATTGTACAAGTACACATTCATAGAAGAGAAAAGGTTGGGATGCCATGTCCAAGTGAAAGTGACAAAAATGATGAGGAGATACAAACATCAGCACCAAATGCCCTATATATAATACATGCTAACCATATACAAGGCAATTAATAAGTTTGTTTATGAAATAAAATAGCATTATCGATCTTAATTAATTTGATTAGTGGATTGGTAGAAGAGAACAAATCCGGCAAAGGGGCCTTAAAGGTTGTTGGTTACCCTTACCAAATCTCATAAAACAATTAATTTAAGCAGGAGAATTAATTAGAGCTGCATTTATCTCTTTTGTTATAATGCTAAACAAAATATGGCTTTGAGTATGGTTTAATTAAACCTCGTTCAAGAGGTTAAGGAAATATGTTACTTGTAAGAATATGGGACATATTGGAACTAAAAATTAAATAAGCCCAATTTGTTTTGGCACTAGTAGCATGGACTTGGGCTCTTTTAATATTAAAGATGGACTTGTAATACATACTAACAATTTAGCTTCCACAAAGTTGAAAAATACAAACAAATGGTGTAAAGCCCTTAATTGGACGGAACAAAGTAGCTAGGTTGAGAGGGTTACCTTCTATCCGAGGCCCAATAGTGCTCGATCGAGTGTGGACTAGTGATCAACGCAGTTGGTATCGAATACCACATGAAATGTCATAAGAGAAAAATAAAATAAAAAATTACACATTGTTGGGTCTGCTCGCGCCTTTATTCGCGGGTTCGTGGATCTCACTAGTATCAATCACAAGTGTGGGGTTTTACTTCAAAAGAGGATCAGTACTATTTGGGGAGGGATAACCACTTAAGTACTTTATTAACTCATACTTAAACCAATGTGGGACTATTATTTTGTCCGCACATCCCAACAGTCTTCACCTTGGACCGAGATTTCAGGTGCCTTTACTCCACCTTAGACCGACTCCGCGACTACCAACATACATGCCTTATCCTAGTCGAACCATTAACTCTGATACTACTTGTTGGGCTCGCTCACGCCTTTATCCGCAGGTTTGTGGATTTCACTAGTACCGATATTGTCCCCACCTTAGCTACCTTCAACTCACCGATGTGGAGTTTTACTCCAAAATGTCTCGGTACTATTTAGGGAGAGATAATCACTTAAGTACTTCTTTATTAAGTCACATTTAATCGATGTGAGACTATATTTTATTCGGTCCACACATCCCAACACACATGAATAAGAAGGAGAAGATTAGTAATTCAAACTTTCAATTATGAGTACATTATCATTCACAACGGTGCAAATTGCAAAATCATGGCAAAATGGCTCCATGAGACTATTAGCTAATTGAATGGTTAATGGGTTTTTTTTAATCAAAGAATGGTATATGGGCTTAGAAAACTGATTATATATAGGCTAAACTATGGCCCATTGGAGCTACCATGTACAAACTTAAACGTATTATAATTCTATGATTCATGAACCATTCAAAAATTAAAAGTATATTGACTAAAAATAATAATAATAATAATAATAATAACAATACAAGGTTATGTCTCATAACATGCTAGCATGTCTTGTATATCTGCGCTTCACGTTCTCATTTCTTTAACAAATTAAACAAAAGCCTGGGGAGTTCACAATTGTAATCAAATTGTATAAATCCAATAGTACCATCTATTGAACATCATGAACTGATTAATATATTGTTCATACACATTGCTTAATTCAAAGTGTGGGATCATCATGAAGTGCTTCAGTACTAATACTCTTCCAATGTTTGTTGTCCTCATTTTTGTTACTATTCTTCAGCTTATGAACTTCTCTTCAGCTGATTCGCGCCAAGCCTTTTTGTCGATCGAGTACTACCACAAAACATGCCCGCAACTCGAAGGAATCATCCAGAACAAAGTCTCTGCTATGATCAACAAAGACTACACCATGGCTCCCAGTCTCCTCCGATTGCACTTCCACGACTGCGCCGTTCGGGTACTTTTTATTTTTTATTTTTTGAAGTGAAATATCTATTTCATTAATCATTAATGACTCAATATAGACTAGAGCTAGAATCACCTCCCGTAATAAAAGTACACTAATTGGCTAATCCTATTCGTTCAAAAGATCATCTATCCGTAATAAATTTGGTTGTGAATGCGACTGTAATATTAAAACAGTTTGATAATCGCAGACTGTTTACTACAAACGTACATCTGGAACGCTTGACAGTGCATTTATATTGGTTGTCTCATTTATATTAGGGGTGACAATTCGTATCGGTGAGTCGTAAACGTGTCGTGTCATAAACAGGTCATGACCCATATAATGCAAACCCATTACATGACATGTTTATTAATCGTGTTAATCGTTTTCGTGTCTAAGTGGATTTAATTAACATGTCGTGTATTCGTGTCACCCATTTATTAAATATTGTATTTAAATTTTTTATTTTATTTAAACTTTTATAATTTGGTTACTACTTTTTAAAATATATCTAAATGATTAAATTCAACAAACATACTAAAATAGCCAATAAAATATAATGTGATTGTATATAGTCGTTAGTTTTACTTTACTTTTTCATTCAATTCTTTATTACTCTTAATAATAAAGCAAAAATGACTCGTAATAATAACATAAACAAAATTATAAGAATCATCTTAAAAAATATCTAAATTTTACTTTGGTGAAAAGTTTTATTTTTTCTTAATAAATAATTATTAATAAAATTTAAAACATAAATAATATATTAAAAGTAAAATGAATATTTCCTCTCAAATATAAAATAAAATATAATAAAAAATGTATATAAATAAAATAAATAAATCATGTTATTAACATGCATTCAAATGGGTGAATTTTGTATCAATCTATTTATTATACCAAATTTATTATTTATATATTATTCTTTAGTCGTGTTAAGCGAGTCATAAACGAGTTAAGCAGGTTGACATGTTAATGACTCGCTTATTAACCGTGTATTTAACGTGTTAACATGTTTATGACGAGACCCACTTAAGCCAAACCCACGACATGCTTTATTACGCCGCAATGTCGTGTCGTGTTAATCGTTTCACGACCCAAATTGATCGTCCTAATTTATATTAATTGTTCAATTGCCAGGGATGTGATGGTTCTGTTCTACTAAACCACAAAGGGAGCGAGAGGAGTGCCGCGGCGAGCAAGACGCTAAGGGGGTTCGAAGCGATTCAAGAGATCAAAGCAGAAGTTGAGAAGCATTGCCCGAAAACGGTGTCTTGCGCAGACATACTCACCGCGGCGGCGAGGGACGCCACAGTTGGTATGGGGGGACCCTTTTGGGAGGTCCCTTTTGGTAGGAAGGATGGCCGAGTCTCTATTGCTCAAGAAGCTGATCGACTTGTCCCAATGGGCCGGGAGAATATCACCACTCTTGTTCAATTCTATCAAGCTAGAGGCTTAACTCTCCTTGACTTGGTCATCCTCTCAGGTGATTCACTCAGCTCATTGCGTACTAATATTTTGATATATACAGCAATTCTGTTGATGACTACGAATATAAGGTGGTTAAGTTGAGAACAATATTGATTCCGGATTTATGAGCCTATATTGGGCCGGTCTTTACCCATCCATGGAGCCCCATGAATCTCTGCCACTACTAGCAATGTCATTCAGTTAACCACCTTCGACGCACATGTATGAAATTTTACTTTAAAAGGCTAATGCGGGCTTATATTTCGATCCACACATCGCGGACTGAATCAACTTTATTTGGGCTTATATGTTTACTACAACTAAGTACAGGTGCACACACCATTGGGAGGAGCTCATGCGGGTCTCTTCAGTTCAGGCTCTACAACTTCAACGGGACTCGAAAACCCGATCCGTCCATCGACGTTAAGTACTTGAATTACTTGAAGAGGAAGTGCCGATGGGGCTCGGAGCTAGTCGATCTCGATGCCACAACGCCTCGTAGATTCGACGCCGCATACTATACCAATCTGCAGAAGAAAATGGGCTTACTTTACACAGATCAAGCCCTGTACTCAGACCCAAGAACAGAACCACTTGTGACTGCTATGGCTACTCAGCCTTCTCTCTTCTTTCAGCAATTCTCTGTGTCCATGGTGAAGCTTGGGAATGTGCAGGTCCTCACCGGGAAGCGCGAAGGAGAGATTCGAAGGAACTGCAATTTTGTCAACTAAAGAATTTGAGAGAGATTGATTGATTTGTTCCATCTAATTATGTGGGATTTATATACTAGTAATGCTACTATACATATTTACAAAGTATTGTTTTCAATCATACTAAATATTGTGTACCTTTTTTTGTCTTGAAATGAATAAATTTTGTCAATGAGCATGTTGAAATTTTGTGAATAATGAGTAAAGGACACATTGTGAGTGACCATGTGTTCCACCAAGTTTTTTTTTTTTTTTTTTTTTTTTTTTTTTTTTCTTTTCTATTCGTGTAGGAAAACCGGACTAGTCCCGCATATATAGTCCTGGTGGTAGTTGACATAATCATGCTCCAATGGCCCTGAAAGTCTTGATAAAGTGGGGAATCAAACCCGAGACTACGTGTCTAACCCACGTAATTTCAAGCTCACCTTTACCATTAGCCAACCTGTGTTCGAATGGTTCATCGTGAAGATGATGAATTTCTTTAATTTCCAGCTTGTATACCACTTCATTAATGCAACCAAAGAGAGGAAATCAGATATTGATCCCTTAATTTTAGTATGACTACTTGCAGTACTTGATTATGCCAATGTTACAAAAAAAAAAAAAAGGTAGATTGAATTACTATAACTATTACTACTATTTTCCCAACACAACGTTATAGTGGCTTTTGACCTCAAGGGCGACTTCCTACTGTGGCAATAGGGAAAGTTCAATCACATTGAAAAGGGACTAACTGCCTTGATTTATACACATTAAAAGAACTTAATTACACATTACATAGAATTAACAAAATCAAGTCTTTACTGATTTCAATCTAAATTACAAATTTAAGCAAGCTTTTAAGTATTTGGGCTCACGAGTCCAAATAGCACTATTCTTTTACTCCCTTCGGTCATTTATATAAGTTATTTTAACAAAAAATTTGTGTTCAAAATTGTAAGTCGTTTCGAATTCAAGAGTGTATTTATTGCATTTTTATCCATTTTACCCTTATAAAATTCAAACATTTATGATTATTCAATTCTTCAATTCGTTTAATATCAAATGACATTTATGTAAATTACACTCGTAATTAAAGTGACTTAATTCTTGTGTCCTTACATTAAACGACTTATATAAATAACTAGATGGAGTACTAAATAATGTAAGAATTAATCTTTAAATTTACTTTGACTCAAAAAGTAATATTTACTAATGCGTATTAATTAAGTGGTATTAACTTCGTTAGTTTGGACTCATTATGAGTTAAGAGTTTAAGTCTTCTAAAAAAATAAAAATACTAAATAAATAAATAATAAATAAATAAAAAAAAATTGCATTTTGCATAGGCAACACCATATAAGAATTGAAGTAATCCTTTTCCAAGAAGAAAAAAGAAAAGAAGAAGAAGAAAGAGGGCCATGAGTCATTATATAAAGTCAAAGTAATAAAGAGTTTTGATTTTGTTTAGAGGGTGGGCTCCCACCATGTTTCATCCTCAAAAAAAAATTTAATGAAAAATCAATCCTAGATGTGGCATATGTCACCATCTTGTCAAATCTCAACGCACAAATAATTAATTTTTATTCATCAGTTTTAGTTTGAGTAACCAATGGTATAAATACAATTAATTAGATAATTACACCTTGCTAAATTTCCAAACCCCCATATGTATTAAATTCTATAAAAGAAAATTTCTTTCATAACAAATTATAAAAAATCTTAAATACTCTATCCCACATTTATATAAGTGATTCTATCAAAAACTTTTTATTCAAAATTATAAGTCGTTTTCGAAATTCAAAAGTGTATTTATCGCATTTTTATCTATTTTATCCTTATACAACTCATACAACTCAAACTTTTCATTGTGCTTCGATTAAGTGCAAGTTAAACACTAACTATTTAGGCTTTATTTGGTTATGATAGATTTAACTCTCTCGAATGTTACTTAGACGGAAGTTGAAACTTATCTTGTTTGGTTGCTTCGACTTCCCCAAAATATTTCACAACTCACACCGAAGGTGAAATATATCTCTCCCACCCCTTTATAAGAGAGTTATCTTCAAGAAATTTGTCGACATATATGTAAATTATACTCGTAATTAAGGTCAATTTTAATTCTTGTGTTCTTACTTTAAACGATTTATATAAATGACTGGAGGAAATATTATGAGTTTAATATCATTTAATACGAATCAATATAAGACTTAAACACAAAACACAACAAAAGTTATCCATGCAATAATATTATCATTGTTGAATTCCTCCCTAAAGTCTCATATCTATTACTTTTTCATAGAACGATCAGAATTTTCATCTTCACAACTCTCAAACTCAAAATAATCAAAATATCACAAAAAAACAAAGAAGAACAAAAATTGAACTGCGACTAAAAAATGAATTAAATTCAAAATTTATTCCATTTCTAATCTAACTTTCGAGAAGTGGTAAAATGACAACTAAGATGTCACGCCATGCAAAGACACATTAACCCACATAAATCGCTCATGTGCACATCGAGACATTGACATACATATATTCAAGTGTCTAAGACGCGGGTTGAGATTGCGTAGATGATGGCTTCTTATAAGCTAATATATTTTGAAGTGACATAAGCGTAAGGTTGTCATTTTTTATTTTTCAAAATAAAAAAGAGATAAATTTTGCCGACGACTTTCCCAATTAATTCCCTTTTCAATGCCAACACACTTTATATAACACAACACAACAAAACACAAAACAGAGAAAAAATCAATCAAAGATTGAGAGGATCAGAAGAGAAGAAACGAAGAGATGACGAAGAGAGCAGTTCTGGTCGGATGCAACTACCCAGGAACCAAGGCCGAGCTGAAGGGCTGCATCAACGACGTCAATCGAACATACAAGTCCCTAACCGGCCGATACGGCTTCTCCCCAGACGACATAACAGTCCTGATCGACACCGACGACTCCTACACCCAACCGACCGGGAAGAACATCCGCCGCGCACTCTCCGATCTCATCCGATCCGCCGAGCCCGGCGACGTACTCTTCTTCCACTACAGCGGCCACGGGACTCGGCTCCCGGCGGAGACCGGGGAGGACGATGACACTGGGTATGATGAGTGCATTGTCCCCTGCGACATGAACCTCATCACAGGTGTGTAGATCGTTCGTGAATTTGATTTGATGTGATTTGATGGTTGTTTTTGGAGTTGATTGATTTGGGCGTGTTGGGTTTTTCATGAATTGAATTGGGTATCGATGGTTTGGGGTTTGGATCAGATCTTCTGTGCCAAGATTTGATCTTTCCATGATTGCTCTGTTTTGATCACCAAAGCCATGATATTTTATGCGATGACAAAATCTGAAGTTTTGCAGCACAAGCCCTCTCTTTTTTGATCCAAAAGAGTTTGAAGTTTTCACATCTTTTATAACAAAAAAGGCTTGATTTTGATCAAAATCCACAATGTTATTATGAATGGAGAGCTGACCAAATTTCTGTGCTAAAGTTTGGATTTTTCTCAATCAATAATTGTTCAGGGAAAGTTTGATCCATTTTTGATTTCTGTGTTTCAATCTGATTTTGATAATCCAAGAAAGTTAGATGTTTTGACATCTCTTATGCTAAAAAAGGATTGATTTTGATGAAAGTGAAGTTTTGGATAAAAGCACTTAATCGAGATCCATGAAGCCGAACCCAATTAATTATTAATTTGGAACTGAGGTTATGTTGTTGTTGTTTGAATAAAAAATTTGGCAGATGATGACTTCAGAGAGTTTGTTGATCAAGTGCCGGAAGGGTGTCGGATTACCATCATTTCGGATTCATGTCACAGCGGGGGACTGATCGACGAGGCAAAGGAGCAGATTGGGGAGAGCACCAAGAGGGAAGAAGAAGAAGAGGAGGGAGAGGGGGAGGGTTTGGGTTCAAGGGCTTCTTGAAGCAGACAATTCATGGTGCATTCGAGTCTCGCGGAATTCACCTCCCTATAGGAGAGCACCACCACAGGAGGCATCACGGGCGTCGTGAAGAGGATGATGCGGTGGAAGAGACTGAAGATGAGAGGCGGCGGGGGATCAAGAACCGATCGCTGCCTCTCTCGACTTTGATTGAAATCTTGAAGCAGAAGACTGGGAAGGATGACATTGATGTTGGGAAGTTGAGGCCTACCCTGTTTGATATCTTTGGGGAGGATGCCAGTCCTAAGGTTAAGAAGTTCATGAAGTTTGTCATGGACAAGATTCAACATGGTCATGGCGGTGGTTCCGTCGGAGGTGAAGAGAGCAGCGGCGGTGGATTTATGGGAATGGCGGGGAATCTCGCAATGCAGTTTCTCAAGACAAAGCTGGAGCAGAATGATGAGGACTATGTGAAACCTGCAGCAGAGACCAAAGTGGGAAATAAACATGAAGTTTATGCAGGATCAGGCAAGAGAGCATTACCTGATAGTGGCATTCTGATCAGTGGTTGCCAGACAGACCAAACATCCGCGGACGCAAACCCTTCCGGCGATGCTACCCAAGCCTATGGAGCTCTTAGCAATGCGATTCAGATCATCATCGAGGAGACTGATGGGAGAATTTCAAACCAGGAGCTTGTGCAGACCGCGAGGCAAATGCTGAAGCGTCAAGGGTTCACTCAGCGCCCAGGCCTCTACTGCAGTGATCACCATGTCGAAGCGCCTTTTATCTGTTAAACCAGGGTGAAATCTGCTTATGTTCCTGTTCTGAGTGCTTGTGTTTGAGTGTGATGAGCTTGCATGGCTTGTTTTCCTGTTTGTAGACAATAAGACAGCTTCATATTTTTATAATAACCAGAATCAGATTTGCGTACGTACACTCCATTAGTCGTCTCAGATGAGCATTGCAATTGCGTGGATGAATGCCAGTAGAGCAAGAATATAGTAGGATTTGTATTGCATATGTGAACGTTGTTATCAATTTACAAGATGAGAAAGACCCCCTCCCTTGCCTTCTCATTCTAACCCAAAAATAAAAATGGCAATAACAATTGGCAAGACTTTCACATATATAATTTGTAAATGCTCTTGCGCTGTTGCTGCAACCGGAGATTCGAGTTCTTGATCAGAAGCCAGTCGAAGCACATCAAAATAAAAAACAGCATCCCAGATATAGGTTACGAGATGCCATGTGCTTTAATCAATCGCTACGGTATAGACTGGAGTGTTAGTTCCATTTTGCAACATTAATCGTCGATCTCCTGAACCCATTCTAAATCTGAAACAAGAAAGAAAAAGGAAGGCCGTTGTCAAATATGGTTTTTCCGAAGAAGGAAATTATTATCTTCATCAAAGCCTGTCGCAACAGATATGTTAGGCAATCTTGTTTTAAGTCGGACCCTAGGTAACAAATTCAAATTATCTTTAGTCTCCTACTACCCCATTGAAAGAAATATGAGCTTTCCAACAAGAGCAAAAGCAGAATGCATAGCAGTCATAAGAAAAAGGCAAAAAGAAGTAATGAAAGAACGTTAACAAACAAAAGAGAAATGTACCTTGCAGCACTGATTTAACCGCTGCATTTGGGATGAGAAGTCCCACAATCCGTTGATTATCGGTTGTTGTTTCTATACGCACAACACGTATTCGTTTATGACTTTGTCGAGCCTGTAGAATCAGTATTGTGATATTTCAGTGACTGTACGTAATCATTTATGCAGAATCCAAGTAAGCTAATAACTGCCAATAGCTGAATTTTCATCAGCAATGAAAAAAAGGGAAGCAAAAAAAGCAAATATTCTCCAGACAAAATAGTCGTGAGCTCAGCAATGTTTTTTGCAGCGTCACAGGGGTAGAACTAGTGACTTTGCAATCTAGGAAGGTTTAAAACACAAATCACGAGCAGGCCGATTATGCCAGGGCCTCGTGGGAATAGTCAGGCTCGCCTGGACACCCACGGATATCAAAAAAAAATAAAAATAAATAAATAAATAAATCCTAATCAGACAAATACCATGAATCATAACTGGCTGATGAAGATAAGAATTAAGGCAAGAACCTGAGTCTTTGAAAATAGCTAATGTTAATATTTCATTATGCATGCTATTTGAAGCAAGCCAAAATTGAGGTAAATTGTCAAAAGCAAAGTTGCGTCACTGATTTACAAGTCCAACAATTACCAGAAAATAGCTAACTTATCGATTCAAAAAATAAAATAAATAAAATTGATAGAACTTTGTTCCAAATAAAGTGCCGAAAAAATTATATCATCCAATTAGTTACTGGAAAAAACTACACAATCATATCATGTTATGACATTAAGTGCCTAGTAGATTGCCACTTAATCAAGTCAAGATTCTTTATACAGATCCATATGCATCAACTGTGGGAAAGCAAATCTAAACTAATACATCATAAAGGTAAAAAGAAAAATAACAATAACTCCAGAGAAATTTCACTCATCGCGTCACATTTGACATTAAATAGCATAAACAAAATCATCGAGAGCACCAACCCAAGGACAACATTATACTAAATCAGTGAGACAATGAATACAGTAAATTACCTGCTTAGACAAGGCTTTCTCAATAGTTCCCCATACGGGAAGAATTAGACCACCCAACACATTTACCTCTTGTAACCTTCTACCAACTGTACAAAAGCCGCCAAGCTTGCACTTTGGACCATGCATGCACTGCAGTTCATTGCATTAAAAAAATGAAACACTACGTAAATTGACATCCAGAAGACATGTTAAAAGAAACAATGAAGGGGCTCAAGCATCTATGCAAGAATAAAAAACGAGAAGGCTCTTGAGTTGACGCTGTGGAATACTGCAAGAAGACAAAAGCAGCAGAATAAGCATGCTCTAACACTGTTCCTTGTAAACTAAGTAAAGATGCATACTACAACAATGCAGCAGAATTTTCACCAATATGGGGGACCTGGTCGACAGTAGCTAGAAAACTGTCTTAACTTTGAAGTTAGAATATGATTGCAAAGAGCAACTCTTAACCAAAACGCGGATAGCTTTACCTGGCTAGAGGAAGTTTCATACTCTGCCTCCCAACCTTTGCGAGCCTTCTCTGGTGACGAAATCCTTCTATACTTGCTTTTCAGCTCTTGTAAGGGCATTTCCCTGGAGAAAGAAGGAAGTGAGAAAAATCAAAAGAAACTAGTTTTTATTACACAAGGCTTGGCAAACTGAAGTTAAGGCAGTAAAACATACCTCAATGCCTCGCCAACAGCAGGGCGGAATATCTTAAACATTCCAGAAGTGGACCTGTAAACCGAAAAAAGAAAATTACTCGGAGCCTATCAACTAAAATTAATTACATTGAGTCCAAGTCCCAACAGAGCAATGAGAATCAGTGAATTTCTATAACGATCAGGAAAAAAGTAATTACAAAATACATCAGAAATTTAATGTATGTCAAGACTAATATGGAACACCGAATACTTGCATTGGTACATGGGATTGCAATCAGAGATAAAAAAGACCATCATTCCTTGATCCTCTTTCTTATAGGATTCATGACAAGAAGACTACTAGACAATGTCATTGGATACATTCTTCTAATCGGCAGCAATGTGCATCTGTTTTCGTGAATACGTCAGTGGTAGAACTTGACACCTATGGTTTTACCAACTTTAACTTCTTTGGTATAGGCAGTTGATGGAGGGGACCCTGAATTCTCGTAGTGATGGTGAATAGGACGATAAAATAGGGGGAAAAAGCAGCATACCCTTCAAAAGCCAATAGGAAGTGTCTTTTTCCCATCCACTCCCTCTTAGATTCAAAGAAACCATCATTGGAGTTATCATATCCACTATTTTTCTGCTCTTCTAGTAAGGTTGAAGCCGACTGAAAATGAGGGGGAAAACTAAAGTAAGAACATGGAGACAAGAAACGTTGAATAAACCAAAGAGGTTCAATCACTATGAATATATAAATTGTTCAGCAAAGAATGTGTACCTCCCATGTGACTCCGCGATCCATAATGAACGTAAACAACACAGTGGATGCACCAGACATCTTATCAACATGAACAGTCTGCAACCCCATGAAATCAACAAAACATAAGAAGAACTGGTAATTATGTAGCTGCAGAAAGAAACTAGTGTTCACAATAACCTTTGGTTTTTCCTTCAGTTCGACTGTGTTGGCTTTCATATCAACAATTCCGGAGTCAAAATGTCCTTCTCTGCGTGCATTCTGTATAAGAAGATCAAGAATACTGACGAATAGTTCAAACAACCTGCATCCAGCAGTAATAGTCAACGGTTAAGTTATTAGTTTAAACAAACAAGTAAATTAGTTTTAGCAGCAGTCAACCCAAACCTATTTTGAATTTCGGGAGGCAAGCCTAAGAGACGATTGAGGAAACGACCAACATCATGCATGTCGGAATCAACTATTCGACCAGAAAACTTTCCGTACTCCTTTCCATTTCCTGAGGCAAGGAGAAAATTGAAATGAACAACCAAAAGTTAAATGATATTTGAAGAACTTCAATGCTTCAGGAGCAAAGAAATCAAGGATGCCATGTTACAAACGTTTAGGCCTTGAGTGAGAGTAGAGGAAAAAGCTTTGACCAGAAACTGCTATAATTACTCATATTAGTCTTACAACAAAGCGTAGGGGCAGACCAAAGTTAACATGGGATGCATTAATTAGGAGGGATTTGAATGGTTTGAAAAGCTCACCATCAATTGCACTTAATCGAGCACAATGGAAAAGTTTGATCCATGTAGCCAACCCCAGTTAATTTGGGACTGAGGCTATGTTGTTGTTGTTGTTTGTAGTCTTACAACAAAGCAATTATAGATAACAAGAACATGAGAAGAAAAGTAATTACCCAAAACAGTGTCCCTAACTATGCCAACGGACACAAGAGCAGCTTTTGCCTTCATTATAAAATCATCAATAGTATCTGGTTTTTCAGATGAACATCCAGGAGGTACAACGGGCAAAGATTCCTGAAAAAAGAAAAAGAATACATACGAATTTAAACCACCAAGGGTTCAGCTTGCTTCTACTAAACCAGAAAAAAATAGAAACAGTGTACAGAAACCAAGAATAAGTAAAACCTGTTCAAGTATTCCTCTGTACATCAACATCAAGGCTCTTTTCCCATAACCACTATCATAATTATAAGCACTTAAAGATGGCCCAGCCCTGCAAAGGATGAAGCTCAACAATGAGCACAGCATGCTGCCCTAAAGAGCTTTCCCACATAAACATGGAACACCAACTAAATTCTCCCTAATGAGCGAGCAACAAAATCCAACTTACCGTCGATCTCCCTGTGTTAATGCTCCAAGAGACTCTAACCTCTTTGCAACTATAGATGCAAAGCGCCGTTCACCACCGAGATCAGTGAAGAGTAGCCTGCAGTTATTTCAGAACTAAAAATCAAGGGAGAGAGAAAGAGAGGAGAAACAAAAACTGAGCCACCAAAAAGATACTGACAGCAATAAGTTAAAGAGAGCATGTATTACTAAGCAGTCAAGAAAAGAATTTAGAAAGAGAAAATCATTTCATTGGAATCAAACAACAAAGAGAGTATGGTGGCGCAGTAAGCGTCTTTGCTAGACAATAAATGAAAGCTTAAATAGATTAAGGAACAAGAGATGACATCAGACTGCATTTTACGGTAATGATTTTCATGCAAACGTGGAAGGAAAACATGTTTCATGACAATAAGAAAGGTTGCAAGTGTTCTGGTTAATTTATGGTGTCTAAAACAAAGGTTGACAAAGTGAAAGGGAATCGTGTGCACGGGTACGAGAAATACAAAAGAACAGCTGCAGGTCAGAATTGACAGCATTGTCAGTGGATAGGAATTTGGAATATGGTGTACCACATTGGATGAGAAACAAAAGTAAAGAAAAAAGAGCAAATGGATGTATTTCTTTATGAGTGGGGTGGCTGCGGTTTTGTCCATCTTTTTCTTTCTTCACCATTTTGTCTTTTGGAACTCTTGCATGTGTACTTCCTTGTTACTAATGCAAAAGTATAACTCCATCTAATAAGAAGATCACATATTAAAAATATCACCCATAAATATTGAGGTTCAACTGCATCAAGTACAGAGTGATCACGGGTGGACGGGAAGAGCAAAATATAATAGTTAATCTACCAGATTTGCATGAGATCTCATGATAAAACTATATCGTACATTCAAATTGTTCATAGCAATCACCTTTCAAGGAATGAACTACAGAATATAGCATCACAATAAAGCATGATTACTGTACGAACGCAGCAAATGGCTTTCAAAATTGACAAAATACTAGTAGTAAAGTGAAAATGTTCACCTGTATTCAGGTGCAGATGTTTGGTTTGACCGATGAGTTCTTCCAAACTGTTGAATTGCTCGATCGGCACTCCAAGGAAGCTCAAGAGTCAAATGCACTCTTCTTCTCTGGCATGCCAATGTCAGCCAAAAGGTCCATAACTCACTCAGAGAGGTAAAAAAAAAAAAAAAAAACCAAACCAAAGAAGAGACTCCAGGATAGCTAGAATTAAGGCGTTAGCAGTTAGCAACCAATTGGGTATTATGCAACAAGACATGCAAAACTTTTCCAATCTAAATATATACCTGATTAAGTGCCCTTCTGTCTGCCTGTAGAGACACACCAGCTGATCCAGCTTCAGAAATTACAGCAACGAACTTCTTGCCATCCATGAAAAGTTGCTTCTCGTGCATATTAACCATTTCCATGGTCACATCCTTCCTGAAATGCAAATAGCATCTGAAAAAACTGGACAAATCCAAACCTAATACTTTTAGCCCGGCTATACGCACCCCACGTTTCCATAAGGGCACCCAAATTTTGAGTGCAACCCAAATTCAAATTTCAATTTATGAGGGCACGCAACATTTTTACCAAATACCCCTTCATCCAAATCGAAGCACCCAACTTCAAAACCTTGGTCACGACATCTATTTTAGGTTCGGCGACATGTGGCCAAGACTTATCTTCTAAGTTCCGTGTTGTCCAACCGAACCTCTTTCGTGGAATTTGATTGACAACTACCGACCTAAAGGTTCGGTAGGTTTCGACCGACTCTCCAGTTAAAGGTTCGGTAGGCTTTGACCGGCTCTCCAACTAGAGGTTAGGTGGGCTGACCGACGCTCCAAATACAGATTCGGACCTGCGAGGCAAAGCCACTTAATGATGTCCTACAAATCACATGAAGAGAGTGCGTGGAGGGATGATGGTGAGGTGCACAAAACGAGAGGAAAAGAGTGGCGAGGTGCACTAATCGTAGTGAGAGGCATAATGGTCATTTTGCAGTAGAATTGACCTTTTTCTAAGTTTGACTTTTTTGCTGGGGTGCCCTAAGTAAACGGTGGGGTGCGTATAGTCGGGCTCTACTTTTTTCAAAAACAATTGGACTCACGAGTTCCTTGCTTGATAAACAACACCTTTTCCATTGGAGGCCCTCACAAGCATGCCCCTCCTGCCTGTAATTTCTGCAACATTATCAGGACCGCCAAGCTACAACGAAGTTGTAGGTGAAAGCTGATTAGCCAATATTATAGCTAAATAAATGTAAAGAGTGACAATCAATATATGAATTCCATAACTTTAGTATGACTATTCTCACAAATGAATCAGTTCAAATACAAATAAAACGATTAAATTCTCTTAAAATCATTTAAAATCATTTTTATCAAAAGCTTATTTCAATATTTTCGAAAGGTTGTTGAAATTACCTGATCAATAAGATCATCTAAAGGGTTGTTAGGAAGACCCAAAGAGCGTATTATCTCCAATATTTTTGACTTGCGTTCCATAGCCGCTTCATACCTAATATTATAAATTAATAAATCATACCTAAATTCCAATCTTGAACTTTTGAAGAGGACCGTATTTGAAACAGAAGATTGATTATACAGTAAAAACCTTTTCAACAGTTCGGCTAAGTATACCCTTCTTGCCTGAAGATATTCATCAGTTTTTTCCTTGCATGAACGACATGACCAATCCTCAGGTACTGAATCTATGATAGGTGGGACTACACACGCAGGATGGACTAGATGACCACAGCAAGAACAGCGAAGTGATTTTTTCCTTTCCTTTAAAAGGGAAGAAAGAAAAATATCAGGACACCACAACATAAGTATTTCAAAATATCGAGTGTCAAGGTAGCAAAAGATTACTTACCACTTCACTACTGCAAATTTCACAAATTTGAAACTCATCATCAGACTCAGTAGAATTATGATCAGACTCAGCTGCATAAACCAAAAAGATATTAACTGTCATGTCAATGCATACCATAGCCACATAATAAGACTTGAAAAGACAAGCACGACGCAATATTGCAAAAATCAATCCAAATAAGTAAGCCTCAATCCCAAATTAGTAGGGGTCGACTACATGGATCAGATTCTTCCATTGCCACTAAAGCATAAATGACCAAGAAATGAGACTAAAGCATAGAGGAAGTCAGCTAATCTGAATGGGTAGAGCAAACATCAAATGATTCAATTTTAAAGATTAGGAGTAGCATGGGAAGTGTCGAAGATTAAACAAACAGACTAAGAATATCTTCTGTAAAGCACAAAGATTCAATTCAATAGGTCGAAAAAGATACAAAATTACACAGGGAATTACATAAACATGGTCAATTATTTGCCAGCACAAAATGACTCACTCTCAGATTCTTCATCACTTTCACCATCGCTTTCAGCTTTCCATTTTGCAACTTTTCTAACTCTTCCATTAAATGAAACACCAGGATTGGCAGAGTGTCTCTTACGTTGAAGTTCCTTCACACTTTCCTCTTCTCCTATTAATATATGAAGCAAAAGAAGAATAAAAAAAAATCATGCAGTCAAAGAACTACAAGAATTAGATAACGAAAGGAAATCCCAAATACCTGGTAGTGAATCGGGCTTAGGAGGCAATGGGTAATTCTCTTCGACAAATTTTAGCAATAGCTCACGAGGACCAGATACAAAATCATCAAGCTCAAGACCCTGTCCGAAGAAAATTTAAAGGAAGTGAGTAAGCATAAAAGAAAGAAGGAGAAAGATAGAGAATAAGCCAATAAATACTGTGCAACAAGATACACACATATTTCGTCACTGCTTCTTCAGTCCGTGCTTCACCTGTACTTTGCAGCCCGATGACCACACACTTATTTTCTGCAAGAGCTTTCTTAGCAAGACTTACAGCTGCAGGCACCTTGGCTGACATGCACAAGTGCCTAAAGAAACGCTATCATAGGACAAAGGGAAGGACACAACCAAGCATAAGAAAAAAGAATGGAAAGAAACGCTATTCTAAAACAAGACCACATGAAAAGAGGAATATCTTACTTGGTGGCTAGCCCAATACAATCGCCACAAGTGACTAGAATTTGGCTTGTCTTCAGAAAGACAAGCACTTGCCGCCAGTAACTCCACCCGGAGTTCTGCCCAAAATTCTGCAGCTTTCTTATACATATCCTGATGAATCATGTAAAAAATTATTATATATTTAGAATGAAAAAGGGAGAAGAGCTGAGTAAGTGAAAAAAAAAATTAAAGAAACAAAAAAATAATGCAATCTTGATGTCCAACAAAAGGTTTCTGCAACAAAGACTTACTCAGAAAATAGAACAAATGAGATAGGTTTCCAGTTATGCAGTTAATTATGAGTAGACTAATTCACATTATCACTTATCAAAAAACACCATTCTTTAACACCAAGCGACTAACCATCATAGCCATGGTAACCTTTAACCAAATAGGATTTTCATCATCAGATGACGGTATTGCTAAAATGAGGATTTTTTTTTATATCCATGATGTCCGAACCTTTTTCAACTCCTCCTTACTTCAGTTCGTCTAATCCCACGGGAGTTAGTTGGACGCCTTATAACCCAAGGCCAAGAGTAACCAAGGGGATGTAATCTAGCTACCAAGAATTGAACCCACAACCACTGCCTAAGTCAGAGTTATGGTGCTCATCTCTTTGCCCCTACACCACACCACTTGGGGACCATAAAATGAGGTTTTGAGTAACCTCTGTTAACATATATCTCGAGTTCTTCTAAAAGATAATCCTGCAGATATGGAGGCAATGGTATAACAGCCTACAGAAGATGTTCTTCAAGATATGCAATTTAGAGAACAAAATGAAAATGAGGTGCAACGCATAAAACCTTAATACCATATGTTCAATTATCTGAAAGAAAAGGTAAGAGTGTAAAACAGAATGCCTTACCAACATTTCTACATCCAATGGGGCTTCGACAACTTCAAACTCTGCCCCCTTATAGCTAAGCGTGCGACATACATACATTCCCCTGAAAAATGAAAGCTATTAGAAAGCAAAGCTCAAATAAATACTACAATGGGACCCAAATAAATACCCATGGCAGAAAAACATCATTTTATGACCATTGGATTTTGATCTTATGGTTAATACATTTGTGCATTAATTGCTACAAATAGGTCATTAAATGCTTGACAACACACAAAAAACATAGTTCACATCTCATGAGTATATATTTGGGCTCCGTTATATAATTACCCATATATATATATGTATACTCCTTAGTACTGTAACTTTAGATTTTCTAACCTTGCCTTCATGTCCATGGCAACAAGTTCTAAGGCTCCAACACCACCTTTATCAAGTGAATCTGCAAACATTCCCAGTGCACCATATCAATAATTAGCAAACAAGGAAGAAAAGTACGAACTTAAGTGTGAAATAGGTAGAGCTCAAAATTGATTTAAAAATAATGAAGGAAAGAAACAAGTAAAGCTTGTGTGACTATCAGTCTACCACCAAAACTTAACTTCACTTCTTTAATTAACTGGTACAAAAGAAACTTGACATGCAAATCTAGCAAAGGGCAATGTGTCAAGATAAGCGTAATCCAAATATACTCTCATAAAAAAACAGTAATCAAACAAAACAGACATGGAAGAGATGGGTAATATGCAGAAAACCCATACATGAACGCCTAAGCAAAAAAAAAAAAAAATCCAGGTTCCCTTTTTCCAAAAACATCAAAATAAAATTTAAAAAAAAATTGCGAACAATGATTGACATCATTGTTTGTCGAGGTAACTTCTGACAATAGGAACGCAAAAGGTGAAAATTGCGTGGTAGAAAAAATTATTGAAAAGGAGCATTTCAATAAGGGGTTGTCGCCCAAATAATTAGAGGCAAAGTACCCCCAAAAAAAAAAACAAAACAAAACAAAACAAAACAACACAAAACAACAACAACAATTTTCAATCGCAGAAAGGCCTCAAGATAAGCCTTATCCAACTATCTCAAACCAAATTAATATGCCTCGAATACTTCTGAAGGCGTTGAATAAACATATCTAAAATATAGAGGATTGCAAGGCAACCATCACCTAGGTAAATTGAGGCAGAATCACCAGGGCCATCTCCAATGTAGGCAGTGTACTAAAAAGCTTTTAAAAACTCAAAGGCTTAAAAGTAATATTGAAGATTGATGCTCATTGTGATTTCATGAACTCCAAAGCAACGATTTTTTTTTTTTGGATAAGAAACCTCCTTTTACGCCACCCAACAACTCCTACTACCACACGAGGAGATTCAAACCCGCAACTTCGTGCATAGTCGGGAACATAACAAGCCAATGGAGCTACCACTTGGTGGGTGCATTGCAGTGATTTTAAGGTTCCACCTAGGCGGTCATCAGGGCAACTCATTGGTATTCTAAAAGGAAATCGCCTAAAAGTTCTCCTAGGGGAGTAGTAGGCTTCTAAGCATTTTTCTAAAAATTGGAGAGGCTTGTTGTAAATAAGTTAACTTCCTTTCCAATTTATTATACTATCATTTGGCTCTTTCAATTTACATCTTCTCTTCCCTTCACAAACTCTGTCTCCATTTCATCTCTCTATTATTTAAATGCAATGTTGTTGTGCTACTAATTAAACAGTCGGTCAATAAAACCGCGGATTCATGGAGCAAAACAAAAAGGTAGATGATCTAATAAGAAGAAAGTGAAAGCTATTTTTTGCTTTAGCATTTCCTTCTACCAATTTAATCTAAAATTAGAAATTATGAGAAACCGGCACATGAAAGAAATGAATATCAAGCAATAATAGAAGCATGTAAAGGAAAGAATAGACGGACCTAGGAAATCACGAAAATCCAGGAAGCATGTCCCAGCACCCCAAAGTCCAAGCCTGACCATGTATCCCAAATTGCGTGGTTCTGAAGCACCAGTTGCTGAGCAATAAATAACACGAGCTTTAGGAAGACGTGCCTGTTGTTTGGGAATTTGAACTTACTTGTTAACATGAATTCACCAAATGTATCTAATACTACCACAAAATAGTCAACACAGCACTGTCTTATACAATTTCTCTTTTTTCTATGAATTCGATTTGGTGGTTTTTTGCCAATCAAACAAAAAGGACAATTTTGAAACAAAAATAAAAGAAATGAATTGTAAGATAAATGTCATGTAACTAGTAAATAGTTACATTAAAATTGAAAAAAAAAGGAGTAACGCAAAACATAATACTATGTGATTCAAGACTAGAAGACCAACCTGGAGCTCCAGAACTGCTTCACCTGTTCTAGTTGGTTGTGATCCAGCTTCAGGAATTAAATTTTTGGCCTTATGGCACTGCATTGAACGCATCAACCACATATACAGCTTTGTTAGCCAGATAAGAGATACAAATAGAACCAGCACCAAGGAAACCATGAGAGAAATCACACGAACTCAGTGCTAAAGGCTGATAAACCAAGTTCAGCAAATCCTTAATACATAAAGAGTACCTCATCAAAGACCACCAAACCCTTATAATCAGACCCGCACCATTGTAAAAGCTGCTGCAGACGAGTACGACCTTTTTCTGAGGACGCAATAAGGCTGCTATAAGTCGAGAAAACAACACCCTCCCTGATGCCAACCGACTTTGAATCAAGCTTAGAGTAAGACAGCTTGTTCAGGGCATGCACTGAATGGCGCAAACAAACAAAAAAAAGTGCCCATTTTGGTCAAGAAAAAATAGTAACAGCTCGCAGAATCAAATAAATTTCTAGGATTGAAAAAAAAATATCTAGCCAATGAATTAGCACAGGAGCTAAGTTGCGAAGTCATCGATGCAAAAAACTTGTTAGAAAATTCAATGCAAAAACCTTAGTGTCAAATCCGGCACATGGAATGATTAAGTTCACCAAAACAAGCTGGTTGATACTCCGATACTAGCCTAGAATTAGACTTTTAAGATATGTATCTTCCTCATGTTGACAAAAGAATGCTCTAGATCTACTAGTAGTTTCTTTCTGTATATTATCTAGTAGGCAAAGATTTACTGATTTTACTAGTAATTATTAATGCTTATTATTCCTTCAAAAAAATCAATGTTTATTGTTAGGTACACTAAGAATTAGTACAATCTATCACTTCATAATTTGGCACAGAAAATACTTTGGAACTATGTCATAATCGGATGTACACATCCACCATTTGGTTCAATCCTATTACTAATGACTTGAAATTTAGAATCCAAAAATGTCTGACACACTCTATATCTTGATCCTATTTGTAATAAGAAAGTTGTCACATATCTTCTCAGAGGGGAAATTTTGATTTTAATTAAAAATGCACAGGCATAATCCTAATCCGGCATGATGACCCAAATCCGACCAAAAGAGATGTTTTCATGGCAGTCTCACTTAACCAAGTAGCTCGTTACAAAAAAAATAATAATAAAATAAAAATCTTTTACTTTATTCATCATTGGACCATGATTTTGGAACAGATACCTTCAACGCAAGTAGCACCCACATCATCCAAGTCTCGTCTTGCGTCAAATTTCAGATCTGATCCAACAGATATCCACCTGCAGAAGACCACTACACAAGATCAAAACATGAAGATGGAATATAACTCATTTTCAAGACAACTTGTCCTACATCTATGAAACAAAATATAATAAACTACTAGGTAATTACAAACTGTTTATCCAATAAAAGAATGTCTACTATTAAACAATGATGCATGAAACTCCTATTCTCAAATTACAGTAAAATTTTAGGCTTTGGCTCCCCATTTTTTATATGATTTTCTCTAACGAGCTAAAAAAAGGAGAAGAGAGTGCACAAAGATAAATGTGAAAGGCAAGAATCGAACGTAACAAAAGGTTCACTTAATAGAAACTTACAACGCTTTCCTTCTACCAAGGTTCCAATTTTCCCAAATTAACCCTGCAATTGTTCGACCTTTACCTACACCAGCTCCATCTCCAATAAAGAAACCTGCCCTAGCACCATTCATAAGTTTCTGTTTGTGCCTCTGCCATCAATATAAGTAGGATACGAAAACATTCAGATGAGTCATGCCACATAAAGGTTGAGTTGGCTCAAAATTGAAGCTTTGTCATTGTTGTTGTTATATTAATCATTACTACAAATGAAAATTCTCATTCATGCTACATAAATAAGTGTTGTCACTTTGTTAGGAAAGTAGAAAGTAGACACCTGACATGCATATACTATAGTCTCAATCTGCAAGCATGACAAGGACTTGTATCTCTCCAGATCATTCTTAATTCTTAGATTATATGTAGGTTCTGGTGGCTGTACAGCTGACAATGAAGATGTTTCTACAATAGGATCTGGATGGGAAGGACCAATAGAGAGCTTAGGAGGACGCTGCAGAATAAATAAATCCGTAAGAAATGAGTTTTAAAGACCAAAGGTCTACAGTATAAACAACGCCAACTAATCAACGATAACCATTATAAACATAGAAAGGAAGGGAAGGGAAGGGAAGGAAATATTGAAAGTTCAAATGAAAGCATAAACACCATAGTCACATACATAATCCATAAATGTTTCTCCGATTGGGCCCCCTTCGTCTTCTTCTCTTTCCACATCAATGGCTACCTGAAAGATTAAAAGAATAACAAAAATTAAGGAAACGACAGGAACCTAAAATGATTTCCCCAACTAAACATGAGCATGTCTACATAAAAAAAAAAATGTACAAATTGAAAATTAGGTTTGTATAGGTGAATAATCATAAAATATCTAAATAACCCAAAATTGAATATACCATCCAATTTTCACGATTTCCCAAATATGCAAACCACACGCCAAACTCCGCCCCCAGGTTTTGCGATTCTATAAACCATGACAAAACAGAGATAGGTAAAAAGCATACTAAACTGCACTGAGTCACGTGGTCCAGTGCAGTTTTACTTTGTAACTTCGGATTGGCCAATGTAAAAATAATTTCGGCGTGCATCTCCCATTTCTAGTTAAAAAGCCCATACAGGATTAGCCAAATTTCTCCACTCAAATAGTATTCTTAGTAAACCTCGATGATCAACCAAAAACAAAACTAAATTAGTCCATTGTTCACAAAAAATAGAATTTGCCAAGTGACAATAACTTATAAGCAATAATTGGGTACTCAATTTATAATCCTCAAACTCAGACCCAGCCCCTGCAGGCCTGGTTTCCCTAAACATATTATCCAGACCCATTTCGAGTTAGGTCGAACGACGCAAATTAAACAGGTTTAATCGCATTACTCCACCCCCAAAAACACAATGATCTCACTAACCAATGCCAAATTCTACTGCCCCATCACGTAAACTAACCTACTAATAATCCAATTAGGTCAATTATCTAATACACTTGCACACAAAACCTAAAAACATCAAAACAAAATCGAGATCAAAACTTTCTACACTAAAAACCTAATTACCATCAAAAACATCATAAGAAACAGCAATTGGGGCAAACATGAGACCTCATTGATTTCTTCAGGGGGTTCTAGGTAGCTATTAAGCTTCGAAACGTCGACGGCGAGATCAATCCCGCACTGAGGGCAAGCGAACCGCGACAGCCCGTGAGGAACATTGAGGAGCGCCTTGCAGTGCGCGCAGGGCAGCTGGATCTTAGTCGGATCGATGCCCTGGGCCTGCGGCGGCAGCGGCGGAGGCGGATGCGGATGCGGGTGCGGCGCGGCGGAGCGCATGAGCTCCGGCGGAAGCCTCTGCGGGAGCTTGCAGGTCGGGCAGCCGAACTCCGTCATCCCCGGTGCCACCGCGAGGATCGTCCGGCATCCCGCGCAGCGGACCTGGCAGGTCGCCGGCGCCGGCGGCCGCGGCATGGGCGGCGGCAGCGCTAGGGGCTGCGGCGGCCCCGACGGTTTCCCCATCTGAGCAATTTCGGAACCCTAGATGAGAAGACCGATTGATCGATCGATCGAGAGAGAGAGAGAGAGAGCGGTTAGGGCGCGAAAGGTTTTGGTTGGGTTAGCGCCCAATAGAGGTGTGGTGTGGTGTGTGGCTTCGGTTCTCGCGATTTTGTTGGTGGAGTAGATCTCCGACTGTGTTCAGTGAGTATCTCGAGGAGCATGCTAATGTGCTTAGTACTGACACGCAATTGTCGGTGTCCCCGCTATGCTTAACATGATAAGTGCGTCAAGATCCCAATGCAAAAATAATGGACGTCAATGCGTGTGTGTCGGTTGTGCGTGTTCGTGTGTTGGCCCGCGGGGGCACAACAGTGTTTTCCAAAAAAAAATTGTAGTTTAAAAGAATTTAGAGTAGAGTTGTCGAAGTGAGGTATATAAACCGAATCAATAAATCTACTCGGACTCATGAATTTGGATTTATAAGGGGGTTTTAAAAATTCTTACAAATATTTAAGGGGTATCGTAAAAATTTAATAATTTATTGTGTTAGCTTCATTAATTGCTTGATGATGACTCAAAAAAAAAAAAAAAAAAAATCGAGTATGAACTCATTGGTCAAAATAGCACTACTCAAATTTGTTGTGAAGTTGTTGAGATAAGGGAAGATTGTTGTATGTGTTGTTGGGACAAACATTCTTGGAGTGCTTGGATAGATTTGGTTTCTAGTGCTTCAATAATTGTATGATACAACTAATGGCTATAATGGATTCATCTTGTAGTTGTAACATAGAAATCGCGTTGGCACTTTACCATTAAATTTACACAATTTATTGCATTAAGAATAATGTACATGATTACTTTTGTTTGCAAGAGAATTATTAGCCTCATTTAGATGTGCATATTGGGTTATATATATATTCTAGTTTCTTAAGGTGCTACTACGCACCAATAAACTAAACCATCACTACGCTCATGGGAATATAATTTTAACATGTCAAGATCCAATCTAAACTAAATATACTACTTTAATTATATTATGATCCAATAGATTTTAATCGCTTCTAAATATGAAAATCATTGCAACCGAGGTTACAAAGTCGCTTTAATAATGTACTACTCCAATATCGCTTACATATAAATCAATGTTATTTTATACTCTTTAATAAAGTTTCAATCAAGACCGATCAAACATTGTCAAACTTTCTCTAAAATTAGTAACAAGAGAATAAAATTAGTGAAAACAAGTCAAAAATTGATGTAGGGAAATAACTATCAAAATCATAATCATCATTGCAACGTGTGGTTCACGTGGATTATGATAACTATTATGGGCATAAACATGAAGTGAGGATTGTGGAGAACACGCCGTGGCATCAGTGGTTCGATGAGATTTTGAAAGAAATATAAGGCTTAATTGATGCACCCACTCGATAGATGAAAAAGAAAAGCAATAAAATCAGAAGGTAATACGATGGTAGAATAGTAATTTTAAGTGTTCATCGAAAGGTTATGCAATGGTAGAATACTAACTCTAAGTGATGAAGGAAAAATTGAAGATTGGTGCTTATTATATTACTTTTAATTATGAAACCTTAAATATGAAACAGACTCCTAAATCTTAATCTAATAGGTCTATGTATAGTTTATATATATATATATATTATCAAATAAACCTACAATACTAATCCTTATAATATACCTACATACATAGTTATGTATATATATATATCAATCCTATCCTGATTAATAGGAGATCTCCTATAAATAATCAATCAATCACAATCACTAAGATAAAAAAATTTACTAATTCTAATTAATATAAATTCAATTATGCCTTTACCTATTATGATCGATTCTAACCTATTATGATCGATTCTATTTTGCTAGAAAAGATAATTGTTGTCATACTTATATATAGTTATGTGTATATATATATATATCGATCATATCCTAATTAATAGGATATCTCCTATAGATAATCCGTCAATCATAATCGGTGAGATAAACAACTTACTAATTCTAATTATTATAAATTTAATCATGCCTTAATCTATTATGATCTTTTCTAATTTTGTTAGAAAAAAAAGAAATCGAATATAATAATAACTATTATTAGATAAGGGCAAACTTGTACATTCAAGTAACGAATGAAAATTTTAAGATTCGTGCTTTTAATACACAGGTAGATAAATGTGCGTGTGTGTTTGTGATCGTAGAAGCTAGCATTCAGCTGCATCATGCACACATGGACGCAATTGTTACTTATATTTAAGTAAAGTTCAAGTCTCATAGAATACATAATAAATGCTAAGTTTTTAGGTAGTACTAATGTCTAAGTCAAGTTCATTACTCTCTCATCGTTTTTATAAGTCGTTACAAGAAAACCTCATTTTTCAAAATTATAAATTGTTTTTGAATTTCGAGAGTGTATTTATTATTTGTTTACTCATTTTACTATTTCAATTACACTCATAATTTTTTTTCGAAAGAATTACATTTGTGATTAAGGTTGCCTTAATTACTTTGTGTGTTATATATATATGAATCCCAATAGTAGTTCTGCGAGCTTCTCAGTCCCATTTGATTCAGATGACATTATATATATATAATTTCAGTAAGACTAACCTATCCTAATTATATGCCTCATAGGATAAATATCTAAACGTGGACTGACACTTGTCATTTATATGGAATAAAGAAAAAAAATAAGTACCCTAGATTGATCAATGGTGGCATGAAAATATGGAATGTAGGTACCCCAATCCTAACTTAGATATATGGAATCAAACACATGCACCATTTTCTGCTAAACACATCAAATCTCGCCCAACTTTTACCTATATTATAAGATATTAAGATAGGGAGGTATCTTTCAAACCGATTATTACTATATAGGGCCATTTACTGTGAAGGAATAATTAGATTCTATTTTGTCCAAAAATAAAATAAAATGAAGGACTAAGCGAATTGTGTGCTTATAAGAGAGTGTGGTGTTGATGTTCATGTGGTGTAGTAGCTGCAGCAGTGGTGGACATGGGGAATGGGAGGTCATCAAGAAGAAAGGATGTGAGCAGGCCAACAGTCATCTCCAATCCTTATGCCTATATACCTGATAATTTTTCTTCCATTCAACAGGTATTCTTCTTCTTCTTTTTTTTTTTTTTTTTTTTTTTTTCTTTTCAATTCGATCTGTTGTTTTATGATTATGTTTTATAGAGTGTATTTTTATTTTTTATTTTTGATTACCTGGGTGTCCCCTGCTAATTAAGACCCCACTAATCCCACGGGGTTAGGAGGGCACCCCTACCACTAACCCAGAGGTCAAAAGAGCTAGAAATAGTGCAATCGCCATGAATTCAACCCGTGACTTATGCCTTAGTCATTATATTATCTATGTTGGGGAAGCAAGTAAAGCAATACCTATATTTAGTTTTGCTAGCTAATTAGTTGTTATGTTTCAAACTTTTTTATTTTTATTTTTTTTTATTTTTTGGTATAATGTTTAAACTTTTAAGTTGAATAGGTGATGCTAGATTAATTGGAAGTGCTTTGAAATGTTAATTAAGTGCATTACAAGTTTGAAGAAGATGGGGAATTGCACATTCTTATATAGGAAGAAAAAAATGAAAGGAAATAGTTATGCACCTTAACATTAAGCTAGTGTCAGCACCATTTTGATTTGTGAGAGTAAAATAAGATCAGGGTTTTAAACTTTATGTACCCTTAATTAGTTCATGTGGATTTCATATGAAATTGAGCTCAAAAGAGCAGTTCCTTGCTTTAGTGCCACAACATACACTTAGGATATGAAAGCTAATAGTGGGGGACCTCTAAGTTCAACATTTGTGAATTAAATTTCTATAATTTGTCCAAAGTAGGATTAATTCTAATTGAATCAATTACAGGTTTGTAAAAAATAAAAATACTAGAATTGGACTGGGATAGCATAAGCATAGAGGTTTCAGACATTTTTATACGTAAAATGATAGAGTTAGATGTTTCTTTTCCATTGTGCTCGATTAAGTGCAATTGATGGTGAGCTTTGCATGTTTCAGACCCTAGATTTTTATTTTCTAATTGGAGCATTTGGTTAGAATGATAGAGAAAGATTAACCATGGGGAAATTATATGGTAGAACCATTCTTCTAATTTGAACCAAAGATGCAGTTGTTTCCTAGTTAGGTACATCAGTCCTTTAGAAAATACCTTAAGTTCTTGTTCAAAGCATGCTTTAAATGATGACAATGACAATGGTTGTAATTTATCACTGATGACTTAAAATGGCTCTGTGAGTTTGTCTCTAATTTTGGCATTTGTTTGAAAGGTAACACTTACATTGAGGGAACAAGGTCTGGAGTCTTCAAACCTTATAGTTGCAATTGATTTCACAAAAAGCAACGAATGGACAGGTTAGTTCGCTCAGTATTTATGTTGATTTTCTTCTTTAACAAAGTAGTTACTCCCTTGACATCGCATTTATGTAAAACATGGATACAAAGATTGATTTTGCATGAATATGTAAAACAGCTATACATGTATTTAGTTGATTAAATAGTTAAGGTAACCACATAATTAATCTTCTGCAACATTTCTAGACCATAGCATTTGTTTTGTTGCAAAATTTACGATGTTTTGAATGTGTAGTTTCTTTCCTTGACCAAATTACTTTGAGAGATATTTAGGATAAATTTGTTGATATGAGCTGCCAATGACTTTCGATATATTATTTGCTTGCATCTCACTCTGGATTTCATCTGTTATTTTATATGTATATTTTTTTTACTAGAAAGGATCAGAATTTATTCCATTAATCCGTGAGTTCTTGCAGGAGAACAATCTTTTGGCGGCCAGTGTCTGCACAAAATCGGCGACAAGCCTAACCCGTATGAGCAAGCTATTGCAATCATTGGAAAGACTTTGGCTCCCTTTGATGAAGACAACTTGATTCCTTGTTTTGGATTTGGTGATGGTATGCGAGCATATTCTTAGTTGCCAATTTGCAGACAAGTTTTCATTCTTCTTTGCGCATCAATTTCATATGCAATTCTATTTCCGAGTACTAATTACTTGTTTGCTTTCATTTTCATAGTGACTACCCATGACCAGGAAGTCTTCAGCTTTCATAGTGACCATTCTCCTTGTCATGGGTTTGAAGAAGTTCTAGATTGTTATGGAAAGATTGCTCCAAGAGTGCAGTTGGCAGGTTAGCAAGATTTTGCTCTCCTTTTCTTTTTGTTTACTGGCTTTAAATTTTGAAAGCACGCCATCAAGAGCACTGAATCAGGTAGAATTGAAGAGCTTGGTCCATGTAGCCGATCCCAACTTATTCGGGATTGAAGCTTTGTTGTCGTTGGCTTTTTAGATTTTCTTCTTGTTTTTTTTTCCCTCCAGTGAAAATATTGCTCAGTTGTTGCTCTTAATATATTGTTGATTGTTTTGCATGGTTTACCGATCCTTTTACATGCATTATTAAATCTTTTCATATTGTATGAATTTGTTTTTCAAAGGGCCTACTTCTTTTGCACCGATAATTGATACTGCCGTG
Source organism: Stephania cephalantha (assembly GCA_039657325.1). Lineage (NCBI taxonomy): Eukaryota > Viridiplantae > Streptophyta > Magnoliopsida > Ranunculales > Menispermaceae > Stephania > Stephania cephalantha. Next base: position 56,125,924 of record CM077571.1, read on the forward strand.
AGCATTGTGGAGAGAACTGGTGGCCAGTTCCATGTTTTACTCATAATAGCAGATGGACAGGTTAGTGTGTGAATCCTTCAATGGATCAAATTCTTCGTTTTTCAGCTTTTCATGTCATTCATGCATTTACTAATGACCACCTTTATGTGTTGAAGGTCACTGGAAGCAGAGAAAAAACATCTAAAACACTCAGTGTCCAGCATGAGAAAACAATTCAATCAATTATTAATGCAAGGTAATAGTTCTCTTAATAAACTATAACTCTTTCTTTTCCTGGAAAAAATTGAATCTTAGGAGTCAGCTGTTTCGTGCTTAATATTCCGAGGTTGAAATTATCTGTACATGGAACGGCAATGGCCTGTGCTCTTCGAGATGAAAACTTTCATGTCTGCGGTGTTTATTAAATGTTTTACTTATGCAGAGAATTTGTATAATGTTCCTTGAAGGGAAAACCATTCAGGGGAATGTGGAATAGGCTATATAAGATTACACCAGACACTTAATTGCTTGATATTTACTGCAGCTCCTACCCCCTCTCTATTGTGCTCGTTGGAGTTGGAGATGGACCATGGTACGACATGAAGATGTACGATGATGATATTTGTGCTCGTCAATTTGATAATTTTCAGGTATCTATTATTCTCGCAAGTTTCGTTTTAGAGAGAAACATCTTAGTCGAAATGCAAAAAGATATTATATTGCTTTAGTATATATGCTATCTTCATTAAACGGTAGATTTATTTCCAAGTGTCTTCCAAATATTCATTATGGTCTTTGGTTTTTTGCTTCTATTTGAAGTTTGTAAACTTCACTGCTATCATGTCAAGAAAAGCAGCCAATGACCTAGTGAAAGAATCAGCATTTGCACTTGCTGCACTAATGGAAGTCCCTATCCAGTATAAAGCATTCATAGAACTTGGCATACTTGGGTACATCATCTGAATTATACATGCTAAAGTACCATTTTTTTTTGCTACTCCATTGATGCTCCATGCATGTGCTTACTCATTTATATTTTGTTGCACAAAAGGCGCACAAAAGGGAATGCAAAAAGGGTCGCTCCACGTCCACCTCCTCTTCATTCTCGGGATCAACCGATACAACGACTAAGTAATAAAATCGTGGAATCTAATGCAGCTCTTCCCTATGTGGTAATGGCAATTGCAGTTGATGTTCTTTGAATTAATTGTGCTGGTGCACATGTTTAAAGATTCTACTTATCAGTGCAGGTGTGTCCAATTTGCTTTGCAAAAGCTGGGGACTTGGCCTTTGGTTGTGGGCATGTGGTTAGTTGTTGGAAACTTGAAATAGTGCTACATTCTGAATTTTAAAAAATCATGTTCTTCTTTTTATTGGAGTTCTTGTTGTGACCTTATTTTGTTATGGTTTCGATTGCAGACATGCCGAGACTGTGGCTTGTTTTTATCCATTTGCCCCTACTGTCACACGAAAATCATCCGTCGTGTAAAGCTCTACAGCGGTTGACGAAGAGCAACAAAGTCGAAAGAAAAAGTTTTTGGCGATGATTTCAAGTGAACTAATGTGGCTAACATATATCAATGGTAGATAAGTAGAAGCAGTTATCTTTGTACATTGGAACTACATGTAAAAGAAGAGATTGTAGTTAGTCTCAGGTTGTTGCTGTGTAATGAGTGTCAACTTCAAACAACATGGTATATGTAGATTGTAATATTGCATTTAGGCTTATTTAGGCTTAACCAGACAAAAAATAGATAGGTGTGAAGTTGTTAAACTTTAGTTTCTTCTTATGTTTCCATTTTCAAGCAAACCTTAGTTTTTTTTTTTTTTTTTTTTTTTTTTTTTTTTTTTTTAAAGAAATGAAAATATTTGAATGTAATTAATGAAACTGGCCAAAGCATGTCTAGTCATGAGAAGGATGGGGCATCATTTGTTAAAATGCAAGGTTCGAGAAGTTCTAGGTTTGACTCATGTTAGAGTCACTTGTCAAAAAAGAGAGAAAGAAACTAGGTTGCTCACAAGGAATGGCGAACACCGAAATAAGTATCATAACTCTGACTGAGGTAGAATTCGTGAATTTTAATCATAATAGCTACGTCATCCCTTTAATTTCTTTCAAATTATGTGGCTGAGACGGTCAATTAACTTTAAATGATTAGTCAAATCGAAGTAAAAAGGAGTTGAAAAAAGTTTGATCGATCAACTGCAAATACCCGAAAAAAAGAAGGAGTTTAACTACAATTGTCATTCGAGTCGTAGGCCTAGCAAATACCATGACGACCAATACTTCAATCCTAACTGGCTCAGTAGGTCGGTTCGAATATTTAAGGCGGTAGAAAAGTTTACCGCACTTCCACATTCAAATCTAGTCTCCAGATATTATTTGTATTGGCCCCCCCTAAAAAAGATCAAATATTCTTCCTAATCTCAATATCCACATCTCCATCAATTTGGAACCCTAACCCTAAAAAAATGGGATTCTTCAATCGATCGATTCAAATTCGCGATCCTCAACGATTCCCGCTGTGATTGAACGAATCAGGTTCCATTGTTACCGATTAAAGACGATGAATCAAGCACAAATGCATTGCGATTACAGCTCATGGGGAACCTCATTGGTCGCCTGGGCAAGAACAAGAAGTCTTCGACGAGGTATGGGATCAACGTTGGGAACGCGGAGAGGAAGATCAAGTCTCTGCCGGAGTTCAATGGAGGGGTTGGGAAGTACAGCTGCATACCTGATAACTTCTCCTCCATTGATGAGGTGGTGTTCCTGTTGTTGGTTTGGTTTTAAAGGGTTTTTGATTGTTTTTGATTTGTGGGTACTTGGTGGATTTTTGGTTTGATTAGGGCTTTGTTGTGAATTTGAGCTTGTTTTCTAGGAGAAAGGTTGCATTTTGGGTAACCTAGTTCGATTAATTGTAGCGAAAGTTTACAATTAGGGCATTGTATGAAGATATTGATGGAATCATTCATGTTTGGAGCTGTGAATTTGAGGGTGTTTTCTAGGAGAAAGTTTGTGCTTTGGCTAATGCAATTCGATTGTAGTGAGAATTCGCAATTAGGGCACTGCATGAACTAAGTGATGGAATCATTTATGTTTGGAGCTGTGAATTTGAGCTTGTTTTCTAGGAGAAAGTTTGTGCTTTGGCTAACATAGTTCGATTGTAGTTAAAATTCGCAATTAGGGCATTGCATGAACAAACTGATGGAATCATTTATGTTTGGAGCTGTGAATTTGTGCTTGGTTTCTAGGAGAAAGATTGTGCTTTTGGCTAACACAATTCGATTGTAGTGAAAATTCGGAATTAGGGCATTGCATGAACTTATTGATGGAATCATTTATGTTTGGAGCTGTGAATTTGAGCTTGTTTTGAGCAGTCTTTTGTTGTGAACATGAGCTTGTTTTTCAGGAGAAAGTTTGCGTTTTGGCTAACGTAGTCTGACTGTAGTGAAAATTTACAATTAGGGCATATTGATACTGATGGAAGTAGTTGTGCTGGCTATGGAGTTGAATGAATGGAAAATGTGTTATGTCATATATCCTGATTTACGACTATATGAAAATATAATTGATGAGTACGATTATTATCGATGAGCTAAAAGCTCTGATGGTTCTGAATTGGCATTTGCCTTCTGAAGGTTGCATTTGCGTTGAGGGAAGCGGGACTAGAGTCTTCGAACCTCATAGTTGGAATTGATTTCACAAAAAGCAATGAATGGACGGGTATGTTTCACACAGAATATCTGATTTCTTTGTTCGCTTTTCTGATTCGATTGGATGTTTTCTTGACTCACTCAGAACTTTAGTTTAAATATCTTGATTCTGTTACCCCTGATGGCTTACTATGCTGTCAGGCTAATTGAGTGAATTTAGCTTGATTGGACTAGGTGATGCCCAGGCATTACAGGTGGTTGTTCAAAAGTTTAAATTGGATACTGTACATAAGAATATGTGGGTAATGTTTGTAAATATAATACTAACCACTTAAAGGTTTTGTGATCATACAGAGTGCAAGTGCTAATTGAGAAACATTTAAAATCTTAGAAAAAGGATTAGTGGTGTTAAACCTTGAAGCATAGAAACATTTTCTCATAACCTGTTTTACTATCTGTGAGGTAATGTAGTCATTTCCTTTTTAGGTAAATGCGTAGATTTAAGAATGAATAAATAATAAACGCTTGCTTCACCAATGTATGCAAAGAAACAAATGGGAAATGTTTTAACATTGTTTTTTCAAATACATGAACTTCAAAAACATTCTGAATTCAAATAGCCTGCTTAAACATTAGTTTCTGTCTAAGCGCTAGGAATGAAGAATTGACATAATTAGTCGATTTTTTTTTTTTTTTTTTTGAATTTTAAAAACTCATGTAATATGCTTTAAGTCTTTCAAATTACTGATGTGGTAGTAGATACTTTCTGGCAACTCATTGTATAACTCATTTATGATGCTTTTCGAGGAATTTTGTTTTGGAAAATGCTAGGGTGACATTTTTGATACACAGTTGTTAGTGTCCTTTGGACACAACAAATTAAAATTGACGCACACAAATCTCGATGCACAGTTCTAGAGACACCAACAACCGCATGCCAAGAGGATGTTACCTATCATTTTCCTTGTGCTTTTAAAGAATCTTAATTTTTGTGTTTTTATTGAAGGTCGGACTTCGTTTAATTTCCAGTGCCTACACAAAATAAGTGATAGACAAAATCCGTACGAGCAAGCTATTCGTATAATTGGAAAGACTTTGGCCCCCTTTGATGAAGACAACTTAATTCCTTGTTTTGGGTTTGGCGATGGTTAGTCTTTAGCTTTATCACTTCGAAGAGATGAGATTTCTCCTTATATCATTTGCCAGTTATGAGGCATTTTAAGTGCTAATGACGTGGTTCTTTCGATTTTACAGCAACTACAAAGGATGAGGGAGTCTTTAGCTTTCACGAAGACCATTCACCTTGCTTTGGGTTCGAAGAAGTTTTAACTTGTTACAGAAGGATAGCTCCAAATCTGCAATTGTCAGGTTGGTGATTCTGTCCATTTTGAGTATTCGAAAATGAAACATATGAAGCCTGACTTCGCGATCAATTTCTTGGTCAATGGTGTTCTGCAAGCAAATTTATATTCTTTACGGAATTCTGGTTATTTTATATCTTTCTGGGATACAAATAGATTTTATGTAAAGGTAGAAGTTCTTTTTTTTTTTAATGAGTAAAAACTCTGGAATCATACTACAGCAACCTGACACTCCTTGCTTATCTCTACAATCAATCTATGAATAGTTACACTTTCATGTCTATGAAGAACGTATTGATGTTTATACCAAAAAAAGAAAAGAAAGTATAGATGTTTTAAATATATTGAATTATCTCTTTGACTGGCTTTAAGTTGAGTAAGACGAAAACCGAATACATGCATTGTGAGTTTAGAAATACTAGACATTGAGATGATGGAGTGGTAAAATTAGAGGAAGTAGAAGTTCCTAAGGTGAACCGCTTTAGATACCTAGGATCAATCATACAAAATGATGGTAATATTAAGAATGATATCACACATAGAATTTAAGCTGGATGGAAGAAATGGCGGAGTGCAACAGGGGTGATTTGTGATCGAAATGTTCCTACTAAGTTAAAAGGAAAATTTTATAGGACCGCAATTAGGCCAGCTATGCTCTATGGAAGTGAATGTTGGGCGGTAAAACAACAACAATTACATAAAATGAACGTAGCAAAAATGAGGATGCTTAGGTGGATGTGTGGTAAAACTCGTAAAGATAGAATAAGAAATATAGAAATTCAAAGACAAGTAGGAGTAGCACCAATTGATACAAAGATTAGGGAAGGGCGGTTGCGGTGGTTTGGTCACTTGCAAAGACGGCCTACAAATGCCCCCACTAGAAAACTTGACTCAATAGAAACTGTAGAAATTAGACGAGGTAGGGGTAGACCAAAGTTAACATGGGATGCATTAATTAGGAGGGATTTGAATGGTTTGGAAAGCTCACCATCAATTGCACTTAATCGAGCACAATGAAAAAGTTTGATTCATGTAGCCGACCCCAATTAATTTGGGACTGAGGCTATGTTGTTGTTGTTGTTGAATTATCTCTCTGACTGTTTATTACTAAAAAGCAATGATGATTGATGACTAGTGGCATTTCCTATATACTTTGAAGCATGAAATATATGAGGTTGAGAATCTAGAAATGAGATGTTTAAATTACTCATGTTTATTAATAGTCATTGAATTCTTTCTTTAATGATTCCAAAAATTAATAATCAACTTTGGCGTACTATTACTTTAATTCTCCTAACATATTAGAGACTTGGTGTCACTGAAGTGTCAACTTAAGCCTAACATGGCGTTTTTTAGGCCAATAATCATATTAGTTGCTAGTCAGGACTGCCAGTGCACTGCAGAACTAAGGAGCATGCATAACTTAGGTACAAACTATAACTTATCCCATGCCATCTTCAATATGATCTTGTTAGGAGAAATACTGCTCAGTTTTCTCATTACTGTGTTTCTTTTTTATGATGAGATTTAAAATCTGATTTTCGCTACAAGTTTGTTGTCATTCTACTTTGTGCGAAGAAGTTTCTTGTTCTCCTAAATACAATGATAATTGTGGATATAGTGCTCATATGTATTCATATATTTGATATCCTAGGGCCAACTTCTTTTGCACCAATTGTCGATGCTGCTGTTGATATTGTCGAGAAAACTGGTGGGCAGTTCCATGTTCTAGTTATACTAGCTGATGGGCAGGTTATTGTGACTGTAAATTTCTCTTCTTTCCTTTAAAAAAATATAATTCAGGCTTACCTTCTTTTGCTTGATGCAGATCACTAAAAGCAATGAGTATGGAACTCTCAGTAAACAAGAAGTGAAAACAATTGAATCAATAGTCACTGCAAGGTGTGGATTGTGATCTAGCTTATTTTATTCTCTTTCTCTTGGATATCTTACTTTATTTTTCCCAATAAACTAAACAGATAATTTATCAGACCACAATTAGGCTTGCTATGCTTTATGGAGGTGAATGTAGGAAACAAAGAAACAATGCATACTAACATAATGGAGATAAAAGATGCTTAGCTAGATATATGGAGAAATTTGTAAGGATAAAATAAGAAATACAAAGCTTTAAAGAAAAGTAGGGGTAGCGCCACTAGAGCAAAAAAGAAAAGAAAAGAAGAAGGGCAGTTGTGGTGGTTTAGACGCATCCAAAGACAACCAACAAGTGCCTCGATTAGGAAATTAGACTTAATGGAAATCGGGTTACATTAATTGTGAAAAGATTTGAAAGATTAGCAATTCAAATCATCAACTGCATTAAATTGAGCCAAATGGAAACATATGATTCATGTAGTTGACGGCCTCAACCAATTTTGGTACTGAGGCTTGGCTGTTGTTTTTACTGTTGGTCCCTTGGCTAGTTGAATTGTTTGTCGTGTTTTGTTCTTACTGTTCTCAGTTTGTGGAAATGCTTGTGTTGTGACCTCTTTGTGCTGTGCTACAAGCAGACTTTCATTTTCCGTTGTATAGTTTCCATTATATTTCATTAGGAATACTTGAATTATTTGCTCTGGAAGTGTTCTTTGATTGAAGTCTGTATTCTACAGCCTCAATCCCAAATTAGTTGGGATTGGCTTCATGGATCAAACTCTTCCATTGCGCTCGTTTTAATGCAATTGATGGTGTGCTTTCTCAATCATTTAAATCCCTCATAATCAACTAGTCGGCATCCCGCACTTCACGCACGGGTAAGACTAAATATCAATATCTTATAGAAGAATGAATTCCATGAGAAAAAATGCGACAAAAAAGGTTTTTTGTAATCCATGATAAACTACTTGTAGCTAAGAACAATATCAACCAATTTTCAGTAAGAAAAAAAAAGAAAAGAAAGAAAATATACAAACTTATAGATGGGGCAAGATGTATGTTACCTCTAATAGGTTAGGATACCAAAAATCAATAAATAATTTTTTAAAAAAACTCAATTTGTATAATGGATTTGAAGTAACAACTCAACCTTTGATGGACTATAACAATATCACTCAAATTCCCTTGAGGGAATATATAATACATTTTTACGTACCTTCATCGAACAATATATAACTTCTCCATTACCAATGCATGAGTTTTTTCTTCTTGATAAGTATTATATGGATGCCACCTCAGTTAAGCCCGATCGTCTATAGTTTTTTTTTTTTAAAAAAAACGTCTAAAAATTATTTAAGTAACATTCTCGATCGTAATATAGGTTGATCGCGAGTCGAACGTCGAGAGAGAGTTAAAGAGAAACCCCGTGAGAGATTTAAGAGAGCCAACTGTGAGAGTGTATAAGAGATTTGAAATACCAAAGAATTAAAATAGTCTTTCATAACTTATGATATGTGGCTGCGTAGTATCCATACAATATAGTCTAATATCAATATCAATGTAGTTTCTTCTTGATAAGTTTGTTATTAATATAGATTTTTTTCGACAAACTTATTAATATAGATTTTGATAATTGTGTGAATAGTTAATTTATTTTCCGCAAATTAAAACATTTCCATGAGAGATAATAGGTACAGTAATTGTAAGTGTTAATTACAATAAAGATATTAATGTAAGAGACTAATTGAGATAAAAAACACATATATATTTTAAGAATTTAAGTTCAATTAGAAATAACCACATACTGATGTAAAAAAATATATAGTTAGAGACATTAGAAGTAACCACTGATATAAAAAAATATATATGTAGTTAGATTATATAGCAATGCCAATTAGAGTAACTATTTTTTAGGATTTTATCACCTTAGCTAATTAGATTTCGTGCCATAAATAAGTCAATTAGAATAGCTATTTTTTAGGATTTATTAACGCACCAATTAACTATATCTTTTAGTTAATAAAAATAGGAGTAATGTCAACAAAAAAAAATAGTTAATAAAAAAATCGAAAAAGGGCCACATCATGTTATTGAGAGCTGTTTTTTTTTTTTTTTTTTAAATCTTATATATAAAAATGGAAAACGTAAAAATAGAAAATCTTAAAAATAGTCTAACTCTTTTTTTTTTTCGTCTATTACAATCCTAAAAAAATAGCTAAAAAACGAAAAAAAAAAAAGAAACTATGACATTATCATGCCACATGTCAATTTGTGAGAGCCCCTTATAATGCCACATGTCACGTTGTGAGAGCTTCTCATAGAAACAGTTCATTTATATATATATATATAGAAGATGTGTCCGAGTTAGACATCGAATTTCTTGTATTGAAGTATCGTTTCTTGATGACTTCTAACTCATCGAATTTCTTCGAGTTTATAAACGTATTCTCGTGGCACCGCCCCAACTTCTAAACAGGGCACCGCCCCGCCTAATCCCGTAATCAAGCCTTAATCTTAACCACATATGACTTAATTATGTATTAGTCAGCATTTCGTCCCTTTATTCCTCCAAATCCATGTACTGATATATTATTCAATTTAAAGTTAATTCAAATTCCATTATCATGTTAAGCGGAAGCTTTCATTCTCCAAAATTCTTAAGTGTGGAAAATCAGGAAAATACAGCATCACATGCACGTATATATATGAAACTATTCACTCAACCCAAACTGTACAATAAAAACATAAACAGTATAATACAACAAAAGTCGAGTCGTACAAAATGAGTGATGAGAGTTGCCGAACTGCTCAGAGGAAGTCGTCGATCTTCTCCTTCCCTGGTCTGCTGCTGCTCCACGGACCTACACCCACCGTCACAAACTAGACGGTGAGTATAGTGATATTTAAGTAATAACTAGAGAATTCTATGCCACATTTTCAAAATAAACTAATGGTATTTAAAAGCATAAAGCAATGAAATAAATTGCTGAAACAAGTAATGCAAGTTAATACCACAGTTAAAGATGTAGAGACAGACACAGGTTAAGTCGAGATGATCTACGTCCGGTCGGCGGTGAGAACTATCACCTAACCTTTCCCACTACTATATGGAACTGCGCTCAACATATCTCACACAAATAGCGGAGCTGCGCTCTACGTTTTACAACATCAATTTCATGCTTGCCGACCACCCCAAGTCCCATAACTCGTGTGCCGCGCAAGTGTAGTGGTGAGTGCCGGAACCCCGGTAGACCCATGTCCCCGTAAACCGCGCATCTCTCGTGCAATGGACACTAGATAATCCCTACTTTAATTTCAAAGACAAATAATTCCAAAATTTTAGGATTCCAAAACAAGTTAGGCTACAAAGCCCAAAGGAAATCGAATACAAGTCCAATTAAATCCAAATTATCCCATTAGCATGCTTTTCATCAATCTTTTCAAAAATGACATCAAGTGTAGGAATCAGAGTCAATGAAACAATTCACAAGGCATCATGTCACAAGATTCACCCATGAATAGATACAAGAACAACATGATGTGAGATTTCAAGTAGCAATGTCTATCAATAGACCAATAAATCAATAAAAGTGAATGAAATGAAATATAAAATTCTCACAGTCGTACTTACAATTCACACGCTTGTCCTAGTCTATTCGATCCCTCGACACTTCGAAATGTGTGCCAAAACTCCTGAGCTCTCCCCTTAGTTCCCTAACATTCAATAATGTATCAATTTAGGCCAAATCGAATTCGAGATCAATTTTGAAATTTTTAGGTCAATTCGCCCATTTCGCGCTTTTCGAGGTAAGTCTCGTCCGAAATTTCAAATATTTTATTTTTCGTAGAAATTCATTACTTTCTATTTATTTTGTCGAAATATAATTTTTCTGAATATTTCCCCAATTTTCTGGAATTTTTTCTAATTTTTTCTCCTTTTTTCTTTTTTTTTTTATTCTTTTTTTTTTTTTTTTTTTTTTTTTTTTTTTTGACAGTTGAACCGACCCTGGCCAGGGCGCTGGGCCTGGCTCCCCCCATGGGCCGAGCTTGGCCCAGGTCCCTAGCCCGGCCCAATAAGGGAAGGGGTGCACACGCACGGCCCGTGTGTGTGCCCCCTTCTTCCCTAATGAACCGGGGACTCCCTGGTTCGTTGAGGGAACAATTTTTATTTATTTATTTATTTTTATTTTTTTCTGTTTTTCTTCACGAGCTGGGCGGATCAACCCCAGCTCGTTTGGGGAGAGGGAGACGACTCTTCCGAGTCACAACTTGGCCTACCAGCGCCAAGCTGTGTCCCACATGCCATATCATCCACCATTTTATCATTATTAACCTCAATTAACAATAATTTACTGTTTAAATTGATGAAAAACTGTTTATATTACATTTGACGTTACAGAACTGGTCCAATTTTCTGTTTATTATTGTTAACCTCAATTAACAACAATTTACCCGGTACCTCAATTAACAACAATTTACTGTTTATCATTATTAACCTCAATTAATAACGGTAAATTTAATTCAGGCCGTTACAGAACTGGTCCAATTTTTTGAAGATTTAATTTTTAATGAAAAGATGGGAATTTCTTTTGCTTGGTTTTAAGTTTCATAATATTACCCTTCTTCTCTAACAGATCGATATTTTCATGTTCATTCTGACAATTGTATCATATACCCTGAAATCAGGGCTTCCCTGGTGGCTATTTATTTCCTCGTTGCAATGTAAGCTAAGGAATATTAATTGAATTGGTGATAGAGGCATTTTTCTTCCACAAAATTATGCGCACGTTGAGCCAAAAAAATAAATAAATAGAGAATATAGTCTGCTGCCGGTGTGAGGTTGCATTGCCAAAAATATTGAATACTTGGGCGTAAGACTGCAATTAGGCTAGCCATGCATTATGGAAGTGAATATTAGGTGGTAAAGAAACATCACTTACATAAAATAAATGTAGCGTAAATGAAGATCTTTAGGTGGATGTGTGGTAAAACTTGAAAAGATAGAATAAGAAATATGGAGATTCAAAAAAGAGTGGTAGTAGCACTGCTCAATGCGAAAATTAGTGAAGGGTGGTTGCAGTGATTTGGAAACATTCAAAAATTGTCTCTAAATGCCCAGTTAGAAGAGTTGACTAAAGAAATTAGATGATATATGGATAGATCAAAGATAACTTGGGACCCATTGATTAAGGAATTTAAAGAATTTGGAAAGCACGACATCAAGTGCATTAAATCGAGCGGATGGAAGAGTTCGATCCATGTAGCCGACTCCAACTAATTTGGAATTGAAGTGTCGAGCATAAGTTTTATTGGACATGGAAGGTTAACATCCTATTTCTATTACATGGCAGATGTCAAATGATTTAATTATCAATTAATATGTCGATTTAGCCAAAACGAATTGATACCTGAATGAGAATTTTTTTTTTCAGTTTTGTGGCTATACTGTCTTTGTAATTTCTCATAACTAATGGACTTGTTTGGCATTGATCAGCTCCCACCCACTTGCTATTATACTTGTTGGAATCGGAGACGGACCATGGGAGGGCATGACGACATTTGATAATGAGTTGCCTCAACGTGCATTTGATAATTTTCAGGTACTGCATAAATAATCTAAAGATGATAATTCTTGATGAAATGGTTCATTCGATACAGCTACAGGATGTTGATGTACAATCACAATCTACCATCTTTTCCACTGTTGATTAAAAAAAGCATTCCAATAAATAATGAGTTTGGTTTTTTGATTTTCCATTTAAAGTTTGTTAACTTCACCGACACGATGTCAAATAAAGAGAACCATGAGGCTGCGTTTGCTCTTGCTGCCTTAATGGAGATCCCGGATCAGTATCGAGCGTGTGTAGAACTTCACCTCCTCGGGTATGACCTCTAACACTTCGTAAAGTGCTGTTCTAATAGTTAGATTTTATTTTGTTTTTAGGCAGAACTAATAGTTGATGTTAACATTGCTTATGAGTGTGCATTCTCATTCAATGATAGCAAACGAATTGGTAGACCAAGAAAGGCGGTTCCACTTCCGCCTCCAATGTATTCCCGACATCAGCTGTCACCATCACCGAGTGATCTGGACTACCCCGCATATCATCAAGGCGAAGTAATGATGTTTATATTTAAATCAATCTTAATAAAATTATATCGCATGGAGCATTTTCTTATTTTCTTCTTTGGGTTATAGGTTTGTCCTCTTTGCTTCGCAAATGTAAAAAGCGGTTGGGGGCATGTTGTAGGTTGCAGCAACGCTCGTTCATATTGAGAAATATGATTTCCTTGGGTGGAGTTGCACCTTTTGACGACGTTGAGCCTGCGAAGAATGCAGAATGTTGCTTGCAGTTGATCTTGTATATCTAGTTATTGATTGGAGTGGTTGTTTCTATATATCGAATGCTTTTTGTTGACATATTAAATCTATGCACTTCCTGTCTTAATGTTGCAGTGTGAAAGTTGATGCCATGGACCATGGCACTGTGGTTGTAAAGAAACACAGTTGGATTGTCCTCAGTAATGTAATAGTGCAACTGCAATTTTGCAGTTTTAAATGTCATGGCATTGTTCCTCAAATGCAAAATGTTCGTTAGCAATGTGAAGCTGACGTGGAGAAGACAACGTTCAATGAAAGTTATATTACTGTTCATTGATTATACAGTTGCGAGAAGTAAAAGTAGGCAACTTGGTAAGAAATGTCTTGGCAATTTCCTTCACTATCCCATGAAGCCAAAGCAATAAGAACTGATGAATAAAGGCCTAAAAATTCCATTATCTTTAGGAATTTAGGATCCAATTCGTGAACGTAGAAGTTCACCAAGTCAAGTCATGAGGTTCGCATAAAATCACCTATTTTCAGATTCGTACAAGCTTATGAAAGAAGTTCATTCTACAAAAAAAGAGTTAGGCTTTGTTTGGTTTGAGACGGAGATATTTCTAAGAGATAACTCACATGGAGTTGAGAATTAATCTTGTTTGGTTGCGCAACTCCATGTGAGTTATCTCTCAACTTATAGGAAAGGATGTGAGATACCTCTTCACTCTCCCCCATAAGGAGATAACTTCTGAAGTTACATGGACACGATTAACCCTCACAAGTTTACATTTACCCATATCCCTACCTTTTCAAATGTTTGTTATTAATCCATAATAAAAAGATTAAATAAATCATTCATTCATAAAAAAAGTATTTTTCAAGTGAGAAATATTTTTAAGAATCATCATTTGTTGTATTTTATAGTATTTATTATCAATAAATATTGTAAATAAATATAATAATACTTATAATTATTTAACGTTGTTTAATATTTTTTTGTAAATAACATTTTATGTTTTTTATTTGATTCAATTTTTTTTATTCTAAATAAATAAATAGTAGTTCATGTGGTGAAAATAATAATGCTTTCTTTTTTCTTTTAAAAATATGTTTGAAGGGTATTTATGTCAATTCTCACATTTTACAGTTTTTGAAATTTTGCAATTTCTCTGCAAGTTCAAAGTTCAACCAAATATGAAATATGAACCTACATTTTGAGTTAACTCAAAGGAGTTATATCCATTCGCACCGTAAGTTGACAAAAACGAACCAAACTTGGTGATGAAATGGTACAGAATGTATTTTGACTTTTGATTGCGTTATAGTAATTGATATTGCACTAAATCGAAGATATGAAAGAGTTTGATCTGTGTAGTCAATTTTTTTTTATTAATTATTATTGTTGTCATCCAAGTTGAACGTTTTCAAAACAAAATTTTTAGTTCGACATTAAAAAAAGTTTGGGCCCACAAAATTAATGTAGCTTTTACACTTTTTTGAGTGTCAAAAAAACTCCACAAGAGCTATGTCCAAGTGAGCGTGTCTATAATGCTTTTGTAGGCGCACTTAACACTTGTGCGTGTGTGTGTGCTAACCATCATTTTTGCCAATTTTCAAGTATGTTGAAAGTGGGCGGTTAATAGACATATTCAATAATAAAGTAGGTAGTTAATGAACTCATTTAACAATAGAAAGTGAAGCAGTTTCAACCATTTGAAGTTCCTATAAAAAGAGAGGTTAGATAGGAAGAAAAATACATAAAAAAATTACAGCAAATGCTTTGGTTAAGTTTTCAATTTTTACTTCTGAAAGTGTGAACTGGGTTTTCACCGTATTTTTAGAATTTTTGCTGACTCTATCGAAATTGAGAGCGAAAATTTCTTTTAAAAAGTGACAAAGACTTTAAAGTCACTTGTGAAGACCCAAAACCTAATAGACCCGCCCTATAGGCAATTTAGTAACTTCACAAACCCTACACTAAATTAGCCTTAACATAAAAGTCAAATTGTAAACCCTAGGTCCTTTTGTGCAAAATCAACACGTTTGAAAGAAAGGGAGTTGGAACAGTTTGGATTTGCTAACTCAAGGAGAACCCCAAATCAAACCAAATCGAATGTACACACATCTTCCCCACCCTCTTAATCTTGTTTTAGATAGGTATTAAACTCAAATTCGACAAAACAATAGTGAAAAAATCATGTTATTAGTAATTTGTGGAGCCGACGAGGCGAGCGGCGACCGACAGCGGCCTCACTATCACCGCCACCGGTGACTTCCCTGTCGCCACCGCCGGGCGCCACCAAGCCGCCCCCACTAGCATGGTAAAAGAGGAAGGGAAGGGGTGGAATCATGACCACCCCCACCCCTATGGTCGTCCCAACCGAGGGCTGGAAGGGGCTGCCGGGGAGGCGCCCAGCGCCGATCGGCATTGGGCCCCACCATTAGTGGTTAGGGAGGGGGGTTTCCCCTGCCCCGTCGACCATACATACCAGGAGCAAACATGCCTTTGGCTCGGTCTATAAAGGTCGAACCGGCCCCTGAATCAGTCAACATGGGCCAATTTGGCCCCGGGACCTTAAAACTTATAAAAACATAATAATAAGTAAAAATTGTTGTAAATTGGATGACCCTTTAACCAAGCTTATGAATGATAACATTGTCAAGCATGGCTCTCACATTGAGTTGTAACATCAAGCATGACTTCTACATTGAATGTAACTTGTACACTCTACATAACTTGTATTCAACTCCAATATATAATCACTTATTCGTGTATTGTCATGTAACTTGTAATCTTGTATGACATGAGACTTTGGTGTAACTTGCACACTTTGTGCAAGTACTTGTTCTCATCATGACTAAGGTCCTATATAAGAGGGTTCCTTCATTCGTAAAGAACACATCAATGTATGAATGAAATCTCTACATTCTCATCTCTAGCTCTCTTCTCTCTTGTATCATCTTCTCTACTTGTTCTAGTAGTTCTTAGTTTATGCCTTCTATGTTTAAGTCTCTAGCAAGTCCAACTTAAGTTCTAGTTGGCTTACAACTTAATTTACAACAAAAATAAAATAAACTAATATAAATACAAATACTATATATATAAATTGAAAACAAGTCCTTGTCATTAGACGGGGCACGGTACCGTGCCCCTGAAGGAGACGACCTGATCCCACCCCTCGACCCTCGCATCGGGCAACGGAGAACCCGCGGCACCCACACTAATAGATCTCAAATACCAATAAATGTAAGTCAGTTGGTATAGGAAGTCAAATAAGCCCAACTCTAACTAGGACTACTAACTAACCCAGGGTTCAAAAGTGAGAAACCTCTAGTTAACCAATGGGCAGATATTTTCAAAAGATAAAAGATACATAATTACATACAATTAATACAAGCGCAATGAAACTTGTGTTTCAGCTCAACAATCTTCTCAGAATCCGATTCTCTCTAACTTGCTTGCTTGCTTGCAGACGCAATTGGAAAAAAGCAAAGTAAAGCGAGATGCGGTGGTGGTGTCGTTGGGGGCATGCATAGCAGCAGGCATAGTCATAGTGACTTATTGGTGAATTTATGGTCTCCTCATCATCATCATCATCATCATCATCATCATCAGCTGGTCTTCATGGTGGTGGTTTCGAATGGGTAATTTCTTGCGACGCGCGTCGGGCGAGCAGACCAACAACACCAACACCAAAAGCAAGGACTCATCATCCTCCTCTGCCTCATCGGCTGCTGACAACCGTGTCCGTATTCGACGACAACCTTCTTCAGGAGTAGTGCGTAGGAGCGGGAGTCGGTCCAACATGATCCGGGCCTCTTCCTCTTCCATCGACAGCCTACCTTCCACCAAGAAGTACGCTTATATCCCCGACAACTTCACTAATGTCCACCAGGTCCCCTCCTCCCCCCTCACTCTCTCTCTCTCTTTCACTACTCTTCTTAATTTTTCATTAGTCAAACCTGTCATTTTTTGTCCTTGAATTTTTATTAAACTTTTATAAAAATCTACGTTACGTTCTTCCATTGTCTAAATCGTTAAATAAATTTCATTGACGTGGGTAATAGAAATGTCGCATAACTAGTTAAGTAAAGGGGTTTATATTACTGAATTGAACATCCACCAACAAAATCTGAAAAAAAAAATAATTTCTTTCAAAAATGTAAAAAAAAAAGTTGGGGTATTGCCTTTTTCATTTGGGTGTCTGTCAGGTGTGAACGGGAACTCTGAGTTTGACCGTTTTACACTCCAAGGCTCCAAGTAAAGTCAAGCTAGTGATACGGATTCGAGGAAGATCTGACGGTTCTAAGGGATGTGTTTTTTTATATATTGGACTTTGGGTCACGTGAGGGGCTTCTGTCTTTGTTAACCGTGAGTCAGCACGGATTGGATAGTTTCAAAGACGACCTTAAGCTAAACTGGAGCTCCCTAATTAAGGGAGATTTAAAAAAATTGAAAAGCGAGTCATTAATTACACTGAATCAAGCGTAATAGAAGAGTTTGAGTCTCATGGAGCGGACCGGACGCCAACTAATTTGGAATAGCTTTTAGGGCCGGCCCACTGAAAAAATTAGTAAAACTAGCTAGTTGTTAAGAGACTATTATGTTATTTCATATTGATTTAGTTGTTGACTTGGAAGTGTTATGTCTTTTCAAAGTATATCAAATTATCAATTAATTTAGTCAATTTTTTACGAGTTGTTTATTTAGGCCTCTTAAAGTCACAGGTTCGAGTCTTGTTATTTTTTGAGGCATATTTCTTAAAGGGTGGTGTGCATCTCTTCTGAAATAGTCAGGAGTGATCATAAATACCACAGTATAAAAAATAAATAAATTTGTACTATGATGTGTTATTGATATCTTAGACAAGGATGTGGTAATATATGGTATATCCACTTGCAGTTTACACTAATTTTATGAATCCATGGTTCTTAGTTGATGTTCATCTTTCACAGGTTACGTCTGCCTTAAAAGAAGCAGGTCTTGAGTCATCAAACCTTATAGTTGGAATTGATTTCACAAAAAGCAACGAATGGTCAGGTCTGTTGTCTTTTTCTTTTTCTTTTTGTTCTACTTTAGATTTAGTAGTAATAGCATCAATGATTTCAGTGGCGGAACCAGAAAATCTTGTTGTTGGGGGGGCGAACTTTAACCTTTAACTTTTTTCTTTTTTCCAAACAAAAAAAAAAATATTAGTATGAAAACCGTAGCATAATATATAGGGGTACTATAGGGGGTTCCGGGGATTGCCCCCCGCGCCCGACATCATCCACTTGAGTCTTGGTGATGTATCAATGTGAATGCCTGAGAATTCTGCAAGTGATATGAGTACCTTCCCAACAATAAAATCTTAACATAGTTAATGTTACGTAAGGGAGCCAAAAGGTTTATAAGTATCCTTGAAGTATATAATGGATTTGAATATGGATTATAGTGATTAATAGATTAAAATTATTGTTTTTTAAAGATCTATAAATAAATAAAAAATAAGCTTAGGGGCCTCTAAATAAATATGTTTTGGCTGCCTAGGCACCCTCGCCAAGTCTCAAGTCAGAGAAATAAATTATAGTTTGAGGAGCATGTTACATTCGCATTCAGCTGTGCCATGCTGAATTTGCTGGTATTAGAAGGCTAATAGGGGTTTATTTCATTAGTCTTTTGTACAATATTGTTTGTAATTGATTCCACTTTTGCCAATTTATTCAAGAAGCCACTGCATTTGCATTCTTTGAAGGTCAACGCTCATTTGGTAACCGGAGCTTACATGCAATTGACAATGGGCCTAATCCATATGAGCAAGCGATTGCTATAATTGGAAAGACATTGGCTCCCTTCGACGAAGACAACTTAATTCCTTGTTTTGGCTTTGGCGATGGTTAGTTGCTCAACCGATAAGTTTCCATGGTCTTCTCTCTATTAATTAAGATGAAAAAGCATTTGCAGTTTTGGAGTCTTACTACATTCTGATATAATCTCTTTTTTTTGTTTTTTCTTTATAATGCAGCCAACACTCATGATCAAGAGGTCTTCAGCTTTCATAGAGATCAATCACCTTGTCATGGTTTTGAGGAAGTACTGAACTGCTACAAACAAATTGCTCAAAATGTGCGTCTGTCAGGTTGGCATTCTAGTCCCCTTGTTTATGTATTTTAAAAAAATTTATGGAAAACCAAGGGTGACATGAGAATTATATAAAGTTCGATCTTCTAGTAAAGATCAGAGTTGAAGGCAAGAAGCTTTTTTTATCTTGACAGATTTTCCAATTAACTTAAGCGCGCAGACTTCATATATTTCCATCTATCAATAAATATTCGGGGTGTCCGGTGTTCCTACCTTATCTGCGGCATCCAGAAATATTAAAGTCCTAATACTTGTTAGCATTGCAAATATTATGCTCATGAATGAAATTTGTTATATTTTTCAATTGAACTAAAGCTATCTCTGCTAGGCAAGTCAGTCATATATATGCCTTGATGTTCAAACATAGGAAATGAACATAATGTGGCTGACCATTGTGTATGCTATGTTTTCTTAGCTGCTCAGTTCTACTAGTCTACTAAATAGATAAAAAAAAAATTATTTTCTTGAAATGTCTTAGCTATTCTGCTCATAGAATCCATGTTTTTTTTTTTTTTTAATTCGTCTCGGCAATGGGCGGTGTTCTAGTACTGATATCTTATATTACTTGTGCTTTCTTTGCCAAGGGCCGACGTCTTTTGGACCAATAGTTGATGCTGCAGTTGACATTGTGGAGAAACATGGAGGACAATATCACGTTCTGCTCATAATTGCCGACGGCCAGGTTGTTATATATGATCAGGAGACTTGTTTGTCTTTCATTTCATATTTGCTTCTTACTTCACCAACGATTGGATTCCTATTTTATAGGTTACTAGAAGCATCAACCCGAATGAGCAAAGCGCACAAGAAGAGAGAACAACCCAATCAATAGTCACAGCAAGGTAGAGAGCCTCACAACACCATGCCCACTATCTGAATTATGCATATCATATTGTAGTCATTGGACCTCAATCATTCCTGAAAAGTAAACTTGCTATGCCTCACCCTCTCTGAATGACAAAACTATCTGTTTATGAATTCCAAGGAAATGACATGAAGTTTCTGGTACTTGATATTGGTTCGACGAGATCCTCTTTTTTGTAATGGCTTGATAGCTTGATTTCGCAAATGCTATTCATTATTGACAGATTTGGAAAACTGTACATTAGTGTTTTGTTACTTTATTTTTTAAGCACATATCATACTTCCCATGTACATGGTCTCAGTTTTTATTTTCTGCGCGCAGAATTCAGATTTTTTTTCTAATTGTTTCTTTGTCTCATTTCCATCAGTTCCTACCCCCTGTCAATTGTTCTTGTCGGAGTAGGTGATGGACCGTGGGACGACATGAAGAAGTTTGATGACAGGCTTCCTGCTCGTGAATTTGATAATTTTCAGGTATCTAATTAACCGTCGTTAACTTGCAAAATAAGTCCTGCTTTGTTTAAGACAAATATGGTGATATTATACATGACTGATATGTGATAGCTAAGAAACATGGTACTTCTCTTGTATATTTATCCGGTCTATATTTTTTATTCCATTTGAAGTTCGTTAACTTCACGGATATCATGTCAAGAAATGCGAGTCAGTCCTCAAAAGAAGCAGCTTTTGCTCTTGCTGCGCTAATGGAGATCCCCATTCAGTATAAAGCGTGTAGGGAGCATGGCGTGATTGGGTGAGAGTGCTAAACTATATATGCTATGTTAAGGAAATTATAGTACCTAAACTACGAAATATAGCAACTACTATAATTTCCTTAACATGCTAGTAGCTATAGATACTGTTGTTACTTAAAGCCGCCTTGCGTTGTGCTAATTAATTGATCGAGTGTGCTTTATTGGACACAAGTCGGGTGACAGGAACAGCAAAAAAAGTCGTTCCGCGCCCACCTCCGGCTCCTTACCAGCGCGAATCATTTCAACCATCATTGTATCGACCCGGTCCAGAGTCATTTCGACAACCATCAAGACAATCAAGCCATCTCTCTGATTCTGACTCTAATATTGATCGCGAACAAGTAATTACCGATGATTACTACTTTGTTCTTTCGTCATTCATTAATTTTCTTTACTAGACAGCGCCGTGATTCGTTCTTATGGATGCAGGCATGTCCAATTTGCTATAGCAATCCAAAAGATTTGGCCTTTGGGTGTGGGCACTTGGTAAGCTACATCATTATAAATTTTTCAAGAGTGATTTTCAGGTCTCTAAGATTTTCTACTTGTGCTTATTACTTGAAGTTGCAATTGTTGTTCTGCAGACCTGCCGAGTGTGTGGGATGAATTTATCAGATTGCCCTATATGTCGCTTACCAATTCGTAGCCGTCTCAGGCTCTATATTGGCTGATGTATAGAAAGCAAACCAAACTGCGCGCACAAGTAAGTTCGATATGTTTAAAAGTCAGGAATATGTACTCGATCGATCTGCTTTAGCTATCGATGTCATTGTTTTCGCTTTCTTTCTCTGTATTTATTTGGATTAATTAATCGCTTGTTTGTTGTTTGTACATTCAAGCTGGTTTGGTGATTTAGATTAGGTGTCTCACCTCTCTCCTCACTTCTACTGCAATGTGATCAGTAATGTAAATTCCATTCTCGTCGTTCATGTGCTTGAGATCTTTGAAGGAGCCTTCGATGAAGAGTACCATCTTCTATATATTGTACAACAAAGAATAAATGTTCAAGTATTTGAATAAACAACATGCATGCATGTTTGCAAGCATATACATATATATATATGTAGCATTATTGTAATGAACATGGTTCTTAATTGCCAATTAGAATGTATGTATATCTTGAAATGGCACAAATGCATGGAGTTGGAACTTTTTTTTTTTTTTTTTTTTATCTAAAGGAGATGGTTAGCAGGCTCTGACTTCTCTGACATGAAGTTGGGGCTTTTTTTTGGCTGATGGAATGCCAACATGGCTAATTTGTAGTATTCAAGCCTATAAGGAGATCACTCAATTGACCGCGAAGAGTTTTATCTAGGTAGTCGATCCCAACTAATTTGGATTTGAAGCTAGGTTGTTGTTGCTTTTGTAGGCCTATAAGTGAGATAAAATTGATGTTCATTTTGCTCCTCGACACCAGCTGGCTGTGTATATTTATTTAGGCCTATGATTCAAGAAGCATAACAAAAAATAAAGCTTCAATCTCGATTAGTTAGGTTGGCTACAGGATCAAGCTCTTTTACTCTACTCGATTCAATGGAGTTGACAAGGTTAGCTAGGTCATCTTATGTCTATCTTATATAGTTGAATATGTGACGAATCTTCTAATTAGACACTTTTCGGCTATCTTCAAAAATGTTAGAACTCAAAGCTAGTGTAGTTGCCCTTCTCTAATTTTGCATCTTATCTTATCTTTACGAGTTTTATCTTACCATTCACTTAGGCATCTTTATTTTTGCTACACTTATTTTTGATTGAGTTGTTTTTTCACCGTCCAAATATTAATTCTATTAAGCATGCATATAGCTAATATAGCTAATCTAATTGTGGTCTTATAAAATTTTTTTTTTAGCTTAATAAGGACATTTCAATCACATAGCGCATTTGTTGACTTTTCCATTTTTATCTATCTATAACTTGAATTTTTTTTTGATAGGAACGAGACTTTATTTTATATAGCCAAAATTATGTACATGGAGGGGGAACACATTGTTCCTCAAAAATAAAGTCGAAAAAAACCCTTACTAATGTAGTAGTAAAAAACAAGTCGTCCCTTTGAATAAACATCCTCCCCCATATTTGCAGTCGAGCCACTAGTAATCTCGCCACAATGTGTCTATAACTTGAATTTTACATTCAACAACATATCCTCAAAACTAGTATCATCAAGTGGAAAATAAAAATTAGTTAGTTTTATGGAAATAGTTAAGGTGGATGCTTTGATATATCCAATTAACAAATGGAAAAGTTGATAGGACCCAATAGTAATGTGCAGTATATATGTAGTTTCATTGTCAATGCAGAAACAACTTTTGGTGGGGCTGTCCCTAAGGTTTAGGGGGGTGCCTTTACCTTATTTTTTGTTGGGGGTACACTCTTAAAAAGATTCCTGATTTCCATTCTTTTAATACATGTTATCTTACCAAGTCTCAAAAAAAGGGGTCTCTAGCTTCCTCCCAACGGTATGACGGTTGTTATATGGCTTGCTTTTGTTACGATACTTATTAATTATTATTTCTTTCTCATTCAAAGGTTTGTTTGGACTGAAATTGACTATACATGTCCTCTCCCAGCTATATATGACTCTAGCTTCTTTATTTTTCCATGGTCCCCAGTGGCGGAGCCATAGCCCTGTATATAGGAAACTGCACAATGTAAGTAATAATTTTTTTTTAAAAGTGTAGAAATCAATTTTTGTATTCATTTTGTATATATGTGATGTACAACAACTCTTGTATACTAAGTGAAATAAGTATTTTACTATGATAATTTTACGATATTTTACTGTTAGTTAGGTTGTGGGGTCTTGGAGACCGTTGAAGACAAGTCATTCTTATCAATGACTATTAATTTATCTATCGAAATTGTCTCTACCATTTTGCATGTTGTCACAGTTGGTCTAAAAAATGAGTGCTTCTTTCAAGGTCTTTGTGCTTCCATATATTTATATATATATATATCGTACGAAAAATATATCTTAAACAAGAATCAATCATCGTTAACCCATGTTTTAGTCATGGCCTAGCCCAGGGAAGATAAAATCTTGGCTTCGCCCTATTGGTCCCTCTCTATTAATTAAGTTAATTCTTCTATATTTTTTTATCTAGTTAATTAATTAAGAAAAAAACTCAATCATTTCTACTTGAAAATTTAGTATAGATTGACTCAACTCGATATCACATTTCGTGCATACCGATCATTTTAACGTGTAATTAATTTTTTGCATTAAATCCAACGAAGTGAAAGAGTTTGATAGTCAATTTCAACTACATAAAGTATAATTTAATTTTAGAGGCAGCTAATCACTCATTGCCATTTGCTTTAATACCATATGTTTCATGCTAGCCTTCAACGCGACCTTTATATTGCTTTTTTGATCTCTTTATTAAAAAAAAAAAAAATCTCTTTACTTTAGTTTATTAACTGCTTTAATATCTTTATAGTAAAATTAATTGCATATAGACATTTATTTAAGTCAATTCAAAAAAAAAAAAAATGTAATAGACATGGAACTAGCTATCCCCCACCTAAAAAAAGACAAAACTTTCCAAGATTCCAAAATTTTGCAAGCCGTCCGCACTTCAAGAAACAGTATTTCCTTAATATTGAGATCTTATATGTGATAATATATATGAGTTATTACATTTCATATCCATATTTATAGTTAATTAATGATGTCAGATATATTTTTTTCAAAATTATGAAGCATTTGACGCTCGTGATTATTGAGTTGCCATGGTAAAATTACTAAGGTGTGATTGATGACCAACAAGTCATATATGATATAGAATTATGTCATCTAATTTTAAATATATTGATTTCTCTCATAAGGTTAAGATACTAAATTAGTCATCTTAAAAATAATCGAGCCTAAAAAAAATCAAATTTATATTCACGATTATCGAAAAAAATAAATAAATTATGTGGCATTTAATATAGGGACAGAGTGATCTTGTCTCCTATAGTTGAAGACAAGAAGTAACAAACAGGATTGAAGCTTTGTGAAAGAGATTGAAGATTTGCGAATTGCAGCGTGAATTGCGTGGCTGCTTCGCATTAAATTTCACGTTGAGAGAGCTAGCTAGCTAGTAAATATAGTATTGGTAGTTTGGTACCGCTATCCTCTTATTTTCAATTAAAGTCTTTTTTTTTACAGCATTTTGAAAATCTTTACCAATTACACTGCATGTGAATGCATGTATATACATTGTGTGTGTATATACATCCACCAAGAGCAAAGCACCTCGAACAACAATAACATAACCTCAATCTTAATCAAATTAATTAAGATCAGTTAACTACATGAATTGAACTTTTCTATTACGCTCGATCGATTTGGTGCTAGCTCAAAGCACCTATACATATGCATGCAATATTACCTTGACCGTATTTGTTAATATTGTCTCTTCGCTGTGGGCCAAACCATGGTTGTTGTATATGTTTATGTTCTGATCCTCTCTCTCTCTCTCCCTTTCTCTAGTTGGACAAAGTTATTCTGCGTTGCTTTCAAGCTCAAATTTGTCCTCGGCGTTAACGTTATCAAGATGTCAAAACTATCAATACATACATAACTTTTAGGGAAAATGTTTTGATATATATAGCAATAGTAGTGATAAGTCGCGAGAGACATATATAGCTACGTGTATCTCAAATTAAATTTCAAACTTAATTAATGTGTCTACTATACTTATATCCTCATGTCCAGATATAGGTCATTTCTTAAACAGAAGTCTTAATTTCGAGTCTTAAGAATGATTTTTTTTTAAGTATTTTATATAGCTAAAGGCGCCGCCCTTATAATATATATATATATTCTTGGAGTCTGAGATTAGATGGCCTTTGCATCAGATACCCCAATAATAATAATAGAAAAGATATACAACAAAAAAAATCAATTCTAAATTAGTTGGTATTGGCTATTGTTAATAATTAATTTGTATTTCATAAAATCTATTCTATGACACATGTTCTTACAATTAGCTGCTAACACATATAGCCATCACTGCAAATATCTCAAAAGCGGCTCTCTCCCCTCACTTTATATATCACTCTCCTTACTTTCTCTCTCTCTCTTTACTCTCTCTCTCTCTCTCTCTCTCATATACTTAGGCTCTAAGTTTACCTTACAATTGTTACAATCTAACCAGCTACCTTGTTCACTGCATAGATGGAATCTTGTGTTGTTTAAAGGGGTTGTTGGATGGTTTGTTTACTCCATCTTGCATGGCTATAGCTACTAGGGATGATGAAGTTCCTACTACTCATGCTCTTAATAATAATAGGAGGCTCTCACTTCCAATCCCTCTTCATATTTCCTTATTAGCAACCATTCTTCTTCTCCTATTATTTTTTCCTTCCAATACCATTGCTGGGAGAGGCTATTTCATGAACAAGGTCATGAGTAGAGGTTCATTTGACAGTGCAACAAAGAAGCAAAGCATAGAAAGATTGATGACTGTGAAGAAGGGTAGACATGAAAGCACTTCAAAGAACAGTACTACCACTGATGATCATGATAAAGAAGTATTACTTCCAGTAGTGGTAGTGTCTCCACCTCATCCAAGCAAGAAGTCTCATGACCAAGACTGCCATTGGTCATGGAGATCACAAGAGAGAGCCTTCAATGCTAGTGCCCATGAAGTCCCAAGTGGTCCAAACCCTATTTCCAATAGGTAACTAAGTTTTTGCAAGCAATAGGTACCCCCATCTGTTTTGCTCATCCATCTTCCATATACTTTAATTTGTTTCATTACATAGTTCTTGCATGCACCAGTAGAGCTACTAGCTACCTCGCTACTACATGTACAAGCGATCCGACGTTTTGTTAATTATATATTGTGTTTATAATGAGTTTGTCAATCCTAATGTAATGTAATGTAATACTTCTTTTTTTTTTTTAATCCACGGGTAATTCCCCGCACGGTCGTGTGTCTTAGTGGCCCAAACGATCTTGCCACACCAGGGAATCGGACCCTTGATCGATCGTGCACTTAAGTCATACAACCCTGCACTCGTCTGGGATTGTAATATATGTAATACTTTTGATGATATACACTCTTAATTTATCATATATGTAGCTGCTAAATGAGACTTTATATGTAATCTATAGCTACCTATATAGGGTTTTAGGTTTTCTTCTTTGCCAAACAGTTATTTCTTCAAATGTTTGAAATATTTTATGTATGTTACTTTTTTGTAAATATATCTCTTTGTTTGGTATACATATAGAGAGTTTCTTACACATAAATGAACAGTTTCCAAGAAGATGAGTGAGTTGATGATTAAATTTGAAGTTTTTAGTTTGAGAAGAAATATTATATTGAAGAGAGAGCAGATGAAGCTATGATGAAAAGGGAAGCAAAGTTAATAAACCCTAGTTTTGCGTGTAAAGCTACAAGGATGCAAGCATCCAAAGCACAGGCGAGGAGTCACTTTCTCTCTTGTGATTCACAAAAAATGTCCTTGTTTCTTCTTGTTGGAACTACAGTAGTTAATTTTGGTTCTTTGTCAGTGCCTTTTATTTTTTGCAGTTAAAAAGATGGATTCTAGTAAAAGGAATCTGTGTCCTTTAGCAATTGTCCTCATGAGCTATATTATGCATTCAATATATATTTGAAAAAGGTTGTGGTAATGCTTTGCTTAATTACTTGATTTTTGATCATTTCCACATAATGTGTGATGTATATTGCATGCATTTCAGTTCTACTTTAGTGCTAGCTAATAGCCTAATAATATGTTCGCTTATATTAAACTAGTCGGTTCCTTGCGCTTCGCGCAGGCGTTATTGAAATTATACAATAGAAGGTTTATTAAATTATTTTACATCCTAAATTAAGTGTCCACATCGATATTTTTAGATGATATTATGACTATATCAATATCATCTGCCCAAGACTAAAAATTACACCAGTAAATGTAAATATTTGGACCTTCTGTTCAAGTACTGAATTCAAAACAACACCATTTTTTTAATGAATGAGAGGCGATACTACTATATAGTATATATTAATTTGAAAAATAGTATGTACATGGCCATGGGTTAAAAAAATAGTATCGGCTGTAAAAAAAAAGTAGACAAAATGAGTCCAGTTGACTCCTTTACAATATGTATAATACACATAGCCCCTCCTAAAATAATAAAAAGCACTAAAAAATCAACTCCCTGATGTTGGACATGCATCCCCAAGTGTGACAGCCAAGCCATAAACAACAACGTCCACAATAAGGTATTCATTTTGCAAACAGACCCCATTCGCCATGCAAACACTGCGGCACTCCATCGCCTCTCCCATGGCTTCTTAAAACACAAAAACTCCCCCGCATCGCTTTGAACTCACAAATAGAGGACACAACCCAACAACAACCGAATCATGCTAGATTACCCCACCAAACGCATTGCAAGAGAAGAATGGATGGGAGGTGAAATTTATAGGGAATAGAACTTACACTATACTCCATTCTATGTATTTGGCCATGATTTTAAAAAACCTTGTACTACACTCCATCCATGCATCTACCCATGATTTCGAGTTGAACGTACTCGTTCTATGAATCCATTCGTTGATAATATAACAATTATTAATTATTAATAGGTGCACACTTAATATATAATTATATATCTTGGGACAATCGATAATAGAAATAAATAAATAGCAAAAAAAAAATCGAGAAAATTAGAAAATTAGAATGGTGAGAGAGGTTGCTTCATAAATCTCTCTCCTCCTACTTTTATATATATATATATATATATATATATATATATATATATATATATATATATATATATATAGATATAGATATCTCTTACTAAAAATCTTGTTTGATTGATGGAGAAAAATTAGTATTTTACGAAAGAGCATACATATATAGTTTTCCTATGAAGATTTTGAACCTGTGACCTCCGAGAAACTCAAGTACCATGAACAAGTAAGTCCAATAACCACTATGTACAACAAGGTTCCCTTGGTGAGCATGTATAATACATATACATATACGTACATATATATATATATGAAGATTTTGAA
Organism: Stephania cephalantha; assembly: GCA_039657325.1. Classification (NCBI taxonomy): domain Eukaryota; kingdom Viridiplantae; phylum Streptophyta; class Magnoliopsida; order Ranunculales; family Menispermaceae; genus Stephania; species Stephania cephalantha. The sequence goes on from CM077571.1 coordinate 56,154,876, forward strand.
CCTGTGACCTCCGAGAAACTCAAGTAACTCAAGTACCATGAACAATTAGTAAGTCCAATAACCACTATGTACAACAAGGTTCCCTTGGTGAGCATGTATAATACGTACACACACACACACACACATATATATATATATATGTATCAAATTAACACACCACTTTTGCGAATTTAATTACGATGCAAGTGCATGCTATTGGGTCCTTGGCAATCTCATGTGATCTTCAAGAGTATCTTTTATGTACTTTATTCTTTGACAATACTGCCTGAATGAAGAGAAAAAAAGCAGCTGAAAGAGGGGGTTCATGAGATTCAAATTATAACACCATGCAAAACTGGGAATAAAGATCAAAATGAGTCTATAAATCATTGCTTTATATATGTATGGATGTCACAAGAGAGATGGATAGACAGCGCTGGTTGAGTCTTTGATACAAAAGTTGTGAAAAAGTTGAAAGCAAAAATAACAAAATGGAAGACAAAATGATAATCTCCTTGTCAAAAGCAACAACAGCAGCTCTAGCCCCAAAAGTAGGGGAGAGAATTAATGGCTTTCTTGTGATGGCCATAATAAGAACTTAAATCCAGAGAGTACTTATGAGTAAATAGACCATATCCACATGAATTGCATGATTAAAATTAATAAAATAAATAATTAACATGATTATACATTACTAGGAAACCCTTGAAGAGATTTAGATGGTTTGGAAAGCTCACCATCAATTGCACTAAATCGAGCGCAATGGAAGAGTTTGATCCATGTACCCTACTTGACCCCAATTAATTTGAGATTGAAGCTACGTTGTTGTTGTTGTTGTTGTTGTTGTTGTATTATACATTACTAGGAAACCCTTGAAAACTTTCCTATGGTCATATCCACATGAATTACATGGTTCTGCAATGTGGGGAGAATAGCAGATTCTCTCCTTGCAATATCATTCGGAACTCCTCTCAAAGAAAAGCTTCGTCATCAAAACTGCATGTAAAACAGTTCTTCTCTGGATCCAAGCCATGCTCCTGAGTTATTACCATATAGACATTCTTCATAGATTTGGTTTTCCTGAGACTGTCTATTTCGCTCTGCAAGAATTCCATCAATCAACTAATTGTTAACATTCATAAGAGTAACAGAAAGAGTCATCGCAGCATGTACCTCCAATTCCTGACCAGCACACCGTTGCGGGTACAGATTTTGATATCTTTTCTGCAAAGAGTAGCTCACCAGTTTTGATGCTCCAAACACGTACCTTACCGTCTTCTCCTCCTAAGACATTCCACAGAGACATTCAGCTTGCTGATTATATTACTTGAACTTAGGTATGGATGTCGGGTGCGGGTACATGACTAAAGGTCGGACCAACCTATTATCCACTTCAAGGACAAGGGGACTAGGCAAAAACGTCTAAAAACTTGCACATATGCTTAGATATATGTACTAACGTACATATACTACCCTATAAACAAATATTCTTTCTTATTTTTCACTTCTTCTACATGGGGAAGCTTTTGTTATTTTTCTCTTCTTCTTTTACATTTTGGATCTTCTTTATACGAAGAGCTTTTAAAATGAAATGTCCGGATTTTTTTGAGTGTCAACTCGTTTAAAGTATTTGACACGGGTATTTTGGGTGAGAGTGAAGGGTCCGGATAATATAGCTTGATGCGAATGACCAAACTGTAAACAAAACTCAAGTGGAATGCACCTGAAATGATGAGCCTTTCAGCTTGATCTACTCCAAGTTGTATGCGGGTATGGGAATTCACATGTCCTTCATAAGATTGGACGGAGCCTTTCTGCATCATACGATGATCGTAGAGCTTTATCTGCATCACTATCAAACAATGAGGGAACTTTATTCAACTGGATCTAAGGGTGCCAACGGGGCAGGGATGGGGATAGAGTTCCCATCCCCATCCTCATCTTCATCTATTCCCTGAGGGATGGGGAATCCCCATGACAAAATATTTTTCCTCGTTTAATTCCCCGCAAGGAATTTGTATTATTTTCCCCACGGAATTTTTTCATTTAATTTTCTGCGGTGAATAATCTCCATGTCACACAATAAAACACTCTATTTTAAAATAAATTAATAATCAAAATCTATATTAAGCATACACATCCACGATAAATAATAGATTTCTATAAAAATTATTTAAAAGTCTGAACTAAAAGTAAGGTGTAAAAGACACATATATCACAATTGACAAAAGGTTTCAACCAAAATAAAATACCCGCATATCATGCAATGAAAGTTCCAACACTTGTAATTAAGATCAACAAAACTATTGACTACATGTTATAAATATCATATAGTATATATGTATGTATATATATTGGATTGATATTATAAATTTATGTATGGAGATTCTCCATTGGGGTACCCAATGGGGATCCCCATAGGTGTATTTTGTTCCCCATCCTTATGCAAGGAATCAATTTTTTCCCATCCCCATTTAAATTCTCTATCCCCGTCCCATTGCGGGGAATCCCTGTTCGCCGTGGGAATTCCCCACCCCATTGACGCCCCTAACAGATCTCGAAGACATAGGCTACTACTACCATGAGAACCATAGAAATACTCATGTTATGGGAACATCATTTACAACCATTGAATCTTAATCCAATGGTCAAAATTTTGGGACATTTATTACAATCCGTGAGTCATAAATGCTCAAAACATTAAATGTATAACACATTTTAAGGGGTTCCCATAGCATGGGTTCGGCTCTATTGTAGAATTATATATATATATATATATTCAACCAAAACAGAAGTGGATTTGATGAGTCAATAGTCCAACAAAAAATACTTCCAACTACATAAAATATGTGAATCTATATTATAAATCGTATTCAATCACTTTCACTGAGTAATTTACAAGGTCAACTCTGCCACCGTTTCACAATTGGTTTTACTCTGTGATATGATTTTAAGGAAAATACGCAAATAAAAAATAAGCGGCAAAAAGCTGTGAATGATCACGCCAAGCGATTTTGGAAAAATAAAAACTTACCAGACCATCCATTGAACTGGCCAAGAAGTGTTGGTCATACATTTGAAGCGATACCAAACTACAAGGTCAAAGTTGGACTATAGTCAGTAATACCACATATCAATACACAATAGCTCCCCTCCATTCACTTAAAAACAATTTTTGCATAGAACGGGAACACAATTACCTGGAGACTGATGAAGGCATGCAAGCTGTACAAGAAGGAACTATATTTCCTTTTATCTGAAAATATAATATGCAAAATAGTGGTTGTTAAAAAGAAAATTAAGAAGAGAGGTTCTGGTCTGATGTATAGGAAATAATGAAATTCCAAAAAAAATAAAACAACCATGAGAAAATGATAAAAATCTTCTTGTATCAATGGTTCAATGCTACTCTTACCCAAGAAGAAAAGAACTTTTCAATAACAGGCAAAAAACCCAATATCTAAGAAGACGAACTGAAATGAAGCAAGGTCTAGAAGTGTATTAATGGAAAAGAATAGTTCAGTACCTCAAAACATTGTTCAACCGAATTCAGCGCATTACTACTTGAAGTCTTGGCGTATGTCACTGGATAAATTTTATGTTTAGCAAGCCTAGCAAGATGGCGCTGTCTTTGACGAACATCAATTGTCACTATTGCACCATTTCGAATCCAGCTAGAATAACATTTCCCTGGACATTGACAAAACCCTCAAATTAAAGGATGCTACTGTGTCACTAACTTGAGATGCAATATGCATGCAACGAACTCCAAGCTCAGTTTGAATTGACATAACTTGAGGTGGCATTCACAAAAAAATTAAGAAAAAGAATCTCACATAACATTCCAGTTATGAATTAATAGATTAATCCAATCTCCATGGAATTCCCAGTTGTTTCAAACTACGTAATTTTGCAATGGAAAAATTATTTGAAACCACGGGTATTTCCCAGCTTCTGACTAGACTAATCCATAGGAACTAGTCGAGTGCCCCAACCCCATATTAGGGTGACAGCCTCAATTATTGGGAATATATATATATATATTGCCAACATTTTTCTCTTTTCCAACTGTTAAGTTATTGAGTTGAAGACCATATAAGGATAAATACAGATATTATTCCAAATAAATGAAAAACTGAAGGTTCATAGTCAAAACATCAATACAATGCAAGGGATCTGTGTCAATCAATTAAAGAAATAAAATATTAGTGGTCACCTATCATAGGAATTATTGAATCTCATTCCTTCAAATCAAGCCTTTACAAATGGGAAGCTCATTGGGCTGCATAATTTTTCAAGTTTCTGTGGAAGTGAAAATTTCGCAACAAAAATCACAAGGTTAAGGCGAGATATGATGAATGAATGAATGAAAGGGATAGGATGTCTAGAGAAGATTCAACGTAAATAGAAAGATAAGGAATGACACAAAACTCAATGCACCCACCATCCCCTGGAGGCAAGTAAAGGCACTAAATAGGAAGAAGATGAATTTCCAGACTTTTGTAGCAGTTGTTTGTTGCAGTATAGCTTACTAATTCAATTGAATCTATTTTCTTTTCTTTTGGTGAAAAAAATGGGTGGGTCTATGTAGAACATTGTATGTGCTACATAGTCGGTCCCAAGTCCGGATAAAGGAGGAGGGCTCCTAAGCCCATTATCCATACCGAAAAATGTGGGAGGTAGGTCTCAAACCCATTTTTCATACTCAAAAAATGAAAAAAGGTTGCGATAGGTTGACACCCAAAGATTAAGGAATGGCGGTTGCGATGGTTTGGACATCTTCAAAGACGGCCTACGAATGCCCCCAAAAGAAACTCGAGTCAACTCAATATAAACTAGAAAAATTCGACGATGTAGGGGTAGACCGAAGCTAACTTGAGACGTATTGATTAGGAGTGATTTAAATGGCTTTGGAAAACACACCATCAATTGCACTAAATAGAGCACAGTGGAAGAGTATAATCCATGTAACCAATCCCAACTAATTTCAAGTTGAGGCTTTGTTGTAATTTGTGGGTGGGTCAGTGGGGGTCAAGGGATCTTGAGGGACACAACTATGATCATGCAGCCCCATATTCAAAACTTTTAAGCCAGATGTGCCCAAGATTTAGGATTTATTTGCCATTTGATCAAATTTAGATGATTTTCCTCTCAAGTGGAAGAGTGGTGATAGGTTATGGACTTTGCCATCTGAGAGGTACCCATTTTTCTCTTCATTCCTCTTCAAGTGCCTATTGAATGATCATCAACTTCATTGACTTCTTTATTTTTCCATCGTCAATCATCATGCATATTTAGAGTCTATTACTTGATCCAAGGACTTTGCACAGAAAAGGAAAGCGGGCAGGTGAGAGCTTATAGTAATGTCTCACTTCTTTCTAATTCATATGTTGTCGCTTTTCTTTCATCCATATTAAATGTCCAAACAGGCAAACATATATAAAGTCCCTTGGAGCAATAAAACTTCACCTTCGGATAAGGCAACAGTAATCCGTCCCGATTTCATAACCTAATGACGCTTCAACTTAGTTTCTCTCCAAACAGAAGAATCAGTATATCAATCTAGGTTTTTTTTTTTTTTTTTTAAAAAAAAAAAAAAAAAAAAACAAACAAATAACATTGTATTAGTTGGAGAATTAAATATTGAACTTGATCTTCAATGATTAGGATCAAGGTACAATGCATGACAACATATATTCATAGTTTCATACTCAGAATTTTAACTGCTTAACATTACCGAATGATCAAATTGGAGCGCGAACACATCACTTTTACTGAGGCATAACTGTGATGGAACTCCGGTTTCTAAGTTTATTGATGTAACTCCTGCATTTGTGCCTGTATAAACAAGGAAAAGGAGAAGAGATGGAATTTAGAAATTCTGAATCAGTATATGCTAACATGAAATCAATCGCTATGGAAGAGTTTGATCAATGGAATTGTCCACAATGCATGCTGATGTAAATAATTTTTTTTCAAGTACTTAATATGGTAAAGAATGGCTTCAAAAAAAAAAAAATATATATATATATATATATGTGGTAAAGAATATCTGTAAGACAGTAGTTTATATGAATAAGCTCACCATCAATTGCACTTAATCGAGCACAATGGAAAAGTTTGATCCATGTAGCCGACCCCAGCTTAATTTGGGACTGAGGCTATGTTGTTGTTGTTGTTGTTGTTGTTGTTGTTGTAGTTTATATAAATAACTCGAGTCTTAAAATGAATTCTTTCATCGTTCATATTTTATCTTTCTTCTTCTTAATTTAATTAACCAAATAGAACTTACTAGTTAAGTTTATTTAACAATTTTTTTTTATGGATCTAGTTCATATCAATAGCTCAGATAGATGTGCTTTTGCTTAAATAGCACATCTACATTTTCCATCATTCATAAGTATTACAAAGCCTCAATCCCAAATTAGTTGGGGTCGGCTACATGGATCAAACTCTTCCATTGTGCTCGATTTGTGAAGTAGAACAGAAGGCAGAAGCACAAGTAATCTATATTCAAAAAACATGCCAAAAACACTTTGAATTGCTGAAGTAAACTACAAACATGGCCAAATAGAGATACCATCTATACAGACTAGAGAGTACCACTCTGAAACAGACATGGAGAATATTTTCACAGAAATAGAAAGATCAGAACTGTGAAAGAGTGTAAGACAAGCATTAGTATAACTTGCCTACGGCAGCTTGAAATCCAATAGGACTGCAGTCAGCCGTCCAAATCGTACAGTTCAATGAAGCCACTTTGCAAATTCTCCTCCTTGAAAGGAAAGATAAATCTAATGGTTCATCGAACTTAATGATATAGACTGATCCACCAGAACCTTCTGATCCCAAAGTACTTATTCTGTTTCCTCAAGTTAAGCCTCATAAATGAGCTGACAAAATAGGTGCCCACAGACAGACTGACATGCTCACTCATAGGTAGATGAAAACAGAGATAGATATAAATCCACATAAAAGCAATGAATGAACATAACTACCAACACCATTCAATAACTCAAATGTTTCCAGAGAAACGTCTACTGAACTCATTAATACATTCAACATAACTTTATGGATACAGTGCGTGCTGAACTGCTGAGCTAGCATCAACCACATCGGGAGAGTGCTTCATAGTTTTCTTTATGCAAGATATATTGGATGGCATGAGCAATGAAGCTCTAGGATTCCAAACACTATTAGGTGCTTTACGACCATCTGCTCGGCTTTCTGCGGCAACTGGCCAAACACACTCTGGATAGAATTTGGAGCCTCCATAAAAACCGTGTCCAACTCCTCCAATTTCACAGAGACTGAACAACAGGATGTCAAAAACCATTTTTGCAACTTATTCTCAAATGAAAAAGGTAACATGTTTGTCTAATTAAGGGGCATCCATGAACCACTCAAAATAAATTATGCTTTAACTCATAAACCTGCAGTTCTCTAACGAGTAAAACTATGGCTTCTAACCATGACTGGCTCGAGATCGGGAGCATATTTTTACAAGTCACGAACCAGAATTCAAATTTATTAGCAGGCCAATTAGCTCCCTTCCAATCACATATCCATGTGTCAACTAACATCTAGCCAAAGCTTTCAATTTCAATGTAAACAACAAAAACATAGCCTCGATCCCAAATTAGTTGGGGTCAACTACATGGATCAAACTCTTCCATTGCACTCGATTTAGTGCAATTGATGGTGTCCTTTCCAAATCACTTAAATCCCTCCTAATCGATGTGTCCCCAAGTTAGCTTCGATCTACCCCTACCTTGTCAAATTTCTTCAGTTTCTATTGAGTTAAGTTTCTAGTGGGAGCATTTTTAGGCCGTCATTAGAAGAGTCCAAACCACCACAACCGCCCTTTCCCTAATCTTTGTTTCAATTGGTGTTACTCCTACTTTTCTTTGAATTTATGTATTTTTTATTCTATCTTTACAAGTTTCACCACACATCCACCTAAGCGTCTTGTTGTTTTTTTACTACCCAACATTCACTTCCATAAAGTATGGATAGCCTAATTGCGGTCCTATAAAGTTTTCTTTTTAACTTGTTAAGAATATTTCAATCACAGATCACACTTGTTGCACTCCTTCATTTCTGCCATCCAACTTGAATTCTATGTGTGACTCAATTTCAATGTAACTGAAAAACTATTTATTTCCATATTTCTTTTCTAAATTGCAATTAAATTCGGATAATAGTTTGACATTAAGTCATTTATGACTAAGTTACTACATTATATTTGAATGCAAGACAATATAAAATTAACATATTGCAAATAATTTTATTTCAATAGGTCATTTAAAGAAACAAAAGGAGCGTTAGTAACGAATTCGCGGAACGATGTTCTTGCCAAGGTTGCATGTCTTTAGCCAACTCAAGTCAAAACCATTGGGTTGTCCTGTTTTCCATGAAAAGACATTTAATTCAATCAAAATTCACATTATCACAAACAAATCTGAACCTGAACGCATGGCAACATTGGTCTCCTTTTTCGTGGATAACAAGCATTTTGCAGTTCTAACATGCACATATAATGCAATCTTCAAATGGCTGAACTTGTAGATAGAGAAAAGCACTGTGATTGAAGTTATAATTTATGCAAAAGCAATGATACCTCTAAAAACATGTTTTTTTCGACTTTATTTTATGGAAACACATTGTTTCTTGCCTTTTGTAAATATTGTATATATTTGGCTATAATAAAATAAAGTCTCGTTCCTATCAAAAAAAAATGATACCTCTAAAAAAGAACAATAACTGGACTAAAGCAAAGCAACCGCTAGTGAATTTGTGGTTCTTTGAAATCATAGATTTTTTTCAGCTCGAGAACTTCACAGAGGGAGCTAAGAAAAGCTTAAAACAGCTCAATTTCATCCAATAAAATTGACTCCTCAAACTTTCTTTCCAGCAAAGTGAGCTGGTCATTCCAAAAACATAATTTCTTAACAAATGAGAGTAGAGCAAGCGAATGAGACATACAAAACATATACTAGGGAGAAAAACCTAAGCCACACTCACCTAATAGGGTCTCTTATGCAACCCATCAATAAAACACTAGACTTATGTTGGCCTTCTTGTGTTTGAACGTCAATGTGGAATTGCTCCAAACCACTATCAGCAACCCTTTTCAAGCCTTGGTATTCCCATATCTAATTCAAAAAAGAGAGATTATTCAAAATAAACAATGAAGGAACAAAAAAGATCTCACAATTTGATCACAAGTAGAAAATAACCAACATAACAACATACTAATATTCCTTAAAGAGGAGGGGGTGGAACAAATGTCTAGTAAGAGTTATTAGAAATGTTGCTATCACTCAAGACACTCCTTGAAAATTTGACAAATGAAATTTGTATTTCAGATCATAACCTTTTGATATTTCTTCGAGTTTCTATTGAGTTGAGTTTACTATCTTCAGTCCTTCCTAATCATTGATCACAAAAAAGGGTATTCGAAACTTGTTTTATTCTTGACTAGTGATTGTTGAGGTTTTTATATGTGCTATTACGTTTTACATAATCCATTTTCTCTGTATTTGCGTGTTTATATGAGAACTTGAATACCAAAGAGTTGTTGGTTTATATTATTATTGTCTCACAAATTGTGTACTCCTTCAAAGCTTGCATACATAGGGGAAGGGGTGTTCAACCATTGGATTCTCATTGTTTTCCATCTTATGGATATGAATATATGGAAAACTCGTTGACTAAAACTCTTAATCACAACCATAACCTTTGCAATATAGCATTTGTGATAATTTATCCCAAAGATGCCTAAATTTTGCAAGGCGTTATGGTGGAGATGTGTGGACCGAAATTATAGTCCCACATCGATTAAGTGAAACTATGTAATGAATTGTATAAGTGATTATCTCCCTTCTAATAGTATCGAGGCCTTTTGAGTTAAAACCCCCACACCTAAGAGTTGAAGGTGGTTAAGTTGGGGACAATATCGATGTTGCCTGAGATCAATGGGCTTGTGCACCCGTATCCAGCATTGCCGGAAGAATTTTAACATGGTATCATAGTCGACGGTTCAATTGGGACCTGTCGAGACGATAGAAGACAACTTGGATGGATTTTGGTTCAAGGTAGAGTGTTGCAGATGTGTGAACCGAAATTAGAGTCCCACATCGATTAAGTGAAACTTCATAATGAAGTATATAAGTGATTACCTCCCTTCTAATAGTATCGAGGCATTTCAAGTTAAAATCCCACACCTAAAAATTAAAGGTGGTTAAGTTTGGGACAATATCGATGCTGGCGGAGGAGATCCACGGGCTCACGCAGGCACATGCGGCGCGGCTGGGAGAATTTAACACGTTAAGCTGCATTTATTACCCCATACGGAAGCGTAGAGAGTGCACGAGCCCGCGAACTTTTTTTTTAAAAAAAATGTCAACCTTTTTACGTTTTTTTTTTTTTTTTTTTTTTTTAAGTTGAAAAGTTAAAATCGTGAAATAAATGTTGTTTTTAAAGTTAAAGGTGTGATGTGATTATGGGTCCCGTTAAAGTATGTAGTCAAGTGTTTAACTATAGTGGAGATAAGTATAGTAGAGGAGAGTTTAGTGAATTTATGAGTTGGCCCTCCACAACACTCCTTTTGGGTGTAACCATTGCGGATGTCATAAGTGATAGCAAAATTCCTAACAGCTCTTATTTGACTTTTGTTTTTTATATGGATCAAACTCTTCCATGGCGCTCGATCTAGTACAATTGATAATGTGCTTTCCAAACCCTTCAAATCCTCGTAATCAATTTGTGTCCCAAGTTAGCTTCGGTCTATCCCTACATCGTCGAACTTCTTCAATTTCTCTTGAATCGAGTTTTCTAGCTTCGGTCCCCCTCCTACTCATTGATCACAAAAAAGAAAAAGGATATTCAAAACTTGCCTTTAGGATACAATCAAGTCTCTAATGGTGTGTTAGAGATTGAGTGTGAAACTCAATCCTAACCAAGAATACCCTTGTATGAACTTGAGAGAATGATGCATTGAAGAATTCAAAAGACTTCTATTCAAAGATTTTGATACTTTGGAATATGTTAAATGTTTTGGTCTTTCACTTACATAAAATACTAAAACACGTAAACCTACTCATAAAGAATCATGACTTTTCACACGAAAACGGTCAAAACGGCTAATTTTCATCCCAAACAATGCTCGGTTTCGCTCAACTGCCGCTATGGCAATCACCATGTCCTACATAAACATCACCATTCAACTCCTTGAAACGATTATCCTACGCTAGGATCTCGATTGAAAACATCTACAACTTTATTGCCAAAATAAACACTAGCCTTTTTCAATTCTTCCGCTTGATCGCCATGTAAAGAGCTCTAAGATTCTTCACCCAGAATACTCGCACTACCCAAATAAGCAATGGTTTGCTCCAACTGACAAACCCTTTCTGTCAATTGCCTCTGACATTGATCTTATAGCCATTCTCAGACCACGCTCTAATAAACGATCCTTCAGGTTTCTAGCTGGTGGTTTTACAGTGTGTTACATTGCATATTAGCTTACTTACGCAAAGAACATTTACCCTTTGCCCAAGCAAGGTAGTCGCAAAAGCTACCTCGCTTCCTAGCTTCTCTCCTTTTGAAACCTAACAACTAAAAATTGTCTAGTGAAGTTCCTACCACTACTCAATTCTCAGTATGGAAAATGCCATTGAAAGACAAGGTAAGAGCTTGTGCAACAAAAGCTTGATGTTGCCAAACGATAATAGCGAAAAACAAAAGCGACGATACGATTACACATTGCACATACCACAGGTTGGGAGGCCTGTATCCTTTGATACTCTCCTTGAAAACCACACCTCCACTTGCTCGAATTAACCACTCTACCGCACAACTCTCTCGCTCCAATCAACTCGCAAGTCTTGATTCTCTTCCGCCTACTACGCGCATCATCGCGCTGCTCCTGCAATAGTTCCCACTCCATTGAACTCTTCTTAACACAATTGCTACACAAAACTCACAAAAAGAGTATCAATTGAATCGAAAGCCGATCAAACCTGTTCGTGCTTTGGTTTTCGAGAACGCCACGAAGCGGAACCTGGAATGGGGCCTTTGATGGGGAAGTACCTGTTCTTCTCAGAATCATAGTAAAACCCAGGAAGATCTGCACGAATTCGAGAAAACGAAGCGATTACGATCGCGAAACCAACGACTGAGAATCCAGGATTGAATCATTGAATGTAAAAATCGAACCTTGTGGCATCTTTGTTGATAAGGAGCAGAGATTGGAGCTTTGTGTGAAACCCTAATCGACTGGAAGAAAACGAAACGAATTTGATTGTCTTCAATTCAAATTAAACTAACACCTTCGCCGCCTCAAAAACGCATTCGCAAAGTGCGAGGTTGTAAGGCGCCATCAAAAAATTGAGGGCCGCTAAGGGCACCCCACCTTTTCATGAAGGCACCCAAATTATTTGTAAAAATTCCAGCAAAAACTGGAAAAGACCATTTTGCCCCTGTATATATAATGATTCAAAACCCACAAATCATTTTGACAAAGAAAAAGGGCACCCCACCACCAAGCTTGAACCACAAAGCCACATTGCGTTTGGCGGCGTTTATCGATTCTTGCGGATTGACATCATCCGACAGCGATGTAACAATGTTTGACAACCATATGATGGTTTCTTAGAACTGTTTAGTTGGGTAAAACTGTGAAAATGATGGTTTGTTTGTCAACGTAGGGTTTGGTAATTTCCTCAAATCCGAACTTGTTTCCACTATATAATGGAGGATTGTCTTGCTACTTGCAAAGGAGGTTGAACTTGAGGTAATTTTGCGAATTTATTGTGTTTTTTATGAGGTTATCCGAAGTTTCTGTCGATGTGCGCGATTGTTTCGGCCTCGCAGGACCGAGATATATTGAAATGTCTCGGTCATAGAGGACCGAGCATACTCTAACCCTCTCGCCAGTGTACAACTGAGAGTAGGAGAAAATTCTCGGTTGTACACCACCGACGCCACATTACCTATCACTAATTGTAGCTCTCGTCAAGTCTCGGCCGAGAGAACTAGAGTACTATCGGCCATGCGTAACCGAGACACTCGTGAGACTTTCCCGCCTTTGTGGCCGAGATCTGCGACTTCCCAAAATGTAGCTTCCTCTCGCCATGCTTGGCGAGACAAGCTAGCTACGCCTCTCGGCCTCGTGTGGGCGAGAACCGCGAATTCCCATTTTTTAACTATTGAACAAACCACCACTGTAAATCACAACTACTCTACCAAATGTAACTTAATTACACTAAATAAGGTGTGTCCGACGAACTTCAACCGAACCCTAACTTGGAGACGAAATCGGCTCACACCACGACCCTACGAATTGCAAAAAAGCCGTAAACCGAAGGAGAAACACAAGGTGAGACACGATTTCGGAGATTCCTCTCACTGGTCTGGTTCAAACCAAATGATTTCTTGGAGTCAAGATCGGTGAAGGTGGTGGAGGGGGTGGTGGGGTGCGGTGGGTTTTCTTCGTGTTTGTGCGGGAGGGTATTTTTGGTAGTTCGGGGCTAATTTTTGGGTGCCCCAGGTAAAACAGTTTGTGCCCACATTAACCGAGTGCCCTCATTAAATGGTGAGGTGCCCTTAGCGGCCCTCAAAAAATTAGGAGATTTAGTCGAATATAGCGAACTGAGCAGCTGGTGTCATATATCTAGGGGTGGGCAGCGGTTTCCGAAAAACCGCCAAAACCATGTAAACCGTATGATTTGGTCTGATTTTTAGAACTCGCAGTTTGGGGGCGGTTTAAAAAACTTTAAAACCGCATAATCGCGGTTTGGTCGCGGTTTTCATTTTAAAAAAACAGCGGTTTCACCAAACCGATGGTATTTTAGTAAATACCCAACATTTATTTGTTCTAATCTATTTGTTTTTGTTGTAACTTTTGAGATGAACTTGAATTTCTAACTTTGATTGAGTTCTTTTTGGTGAATGATTGGTTATATATGTTTTGTTGTATCTTATGTTGAATTTTGATGAACAATTGAACATTAAACATGTATGGACTTTATGGTATGTAATATGTATGATTATATTTTTATTTTATTTTTTTGAAAATGGGTCGGATGAAAACCGCGAAACCAAACAGACCAAACTGCGCAAACTGCGCAAACCGCGGGCGGTTTGGGTGCGCTTTTGATGGTTCACGCTTTAGTGGTGGTTTGCAAATCGGTCAAACCGCTAACCCTCGGTTTAGTCGCGGTTTAATGGTTTCCACCACCAAACCGCGGTTTGCCCACCCTATATATCCTTATTATGTACCTTTTATTTCTTTTCAATGTATTAGCACAAGATCTCTTTTTGCTTTTAACAAAATAATGAAATTTTGGTAAAATAAATTAATAAAATCTTGTTAATAAATAATAAAAAATGTGATGGAAAACGCACAGACTTCAAGTTTAAGAATCAAAAAACAAGCAAAAGAGAACAAATAATATTGTTCAATAAGCTAGTTGAAAAGATCGCCACAAGCAATGAATTGCTTGATAAAATCACGAATGTCACAACTCACGCAAGGGCTGATAAGTTCTTACACACACTACAGACGTAAAATATCACAAAAAGAACGTCAATACTCAAACTCAGCTCTACTTCAATGAATAAGTGTCTTTATGTAATCTTACACAGAAACTAAACAAAGAGCATGGAAGAAAATAGAAATTAGGCTTGTTGAATCCAACATGCCTAAAGAACAGGCACCAAATGTAAAGGCTAACGAGCATATTAAAGCAAACCTCAAGAGAGCATACCCAGACCCAAAGGACTTCAAGAGCTACTTAGCAAATACATGCACCAAATGTAAAGACTAAACAAGAATAAGCATGGAACTTCACCGGATTGGATTCAGCTCACCATCAGCCACTCCCTTTTATATGGTTTCAATGTGAATGCATTATTTACATTGTCAAATGATGTATCTAAACTCGTATCACTATTCAGGTCTGTCAAAACAGATACATGGGCCAATACAAAATGGCACTTGGGTTTTCTCCTCTCCTACTTCTGCTCTTTATCAGGTTGGGCATTCTTTAGCTCTGGTACCGGTTGGATTCTCTGATACGGATTTCTAGTCAATGTCTCTCCTCTTAGAGCAGCTACATATCGATCGTTCGTGTCCTCTTTGCGCTGTAGCTCGCCAAGGTATTCTGCCAGCCTTTCTCGATTAACTTGCCCCATTCTCTAATTTGCAAATCCAATAAGAGAACAAACAAATATATGGCATTCAATCTCACGAGCAGGTTTAAGGAAATATAAATAAGCTAAAAGTTTAGAAACACATGTAGTTAGAAAACAAAAACTAAATATTGGAAAAGGAACAAACAAGCTATCTCTTCTAGAACAAATGGAACAAATGAAGGTAATGCAAAACGAAAACCGGGCACCACACATTAAATGGTGTGACATGCAAACAGGGAATAGCAGATGCAAAAACTGAGAAATGAGAATTATCAGAATGGTTGGTAAAACTCAGAGATGTGCTTGTTATGTCCACTGCTGATAAGATGAATTACCAACACACAATCAATCAAAAACCTCAGCAATTGCGCAACATGAGCAACATTTTGTAGTTTGGAATAATAAAATATGGTTGTTCATACCCAAACTAGGATGCACAGTCAGTATTAACTTGGTTTTCCTTCTTCATAAACCTGATATCAGAATGTGAGGCCCAGTTTGCTTCATTTGGATACACTTCCCAGGAAGTTGTTATTTATGCGTTTGGGCCTATGTTACCCAAACTCGGGTGTGGGTATTAAGTACCGTTATGCGTCTAGAGGTCAGACTTGAATATTCTCTAATTTTAAGGACCCACGTACTTGGCTAAAAGTGTATGAAAACTCATATACGAGTACTTGGACATGGCATACCAGTGAAAATGTCTCATTATCTTTTATGAATTGTGATACATGCAACAACAACAACAACAACAACATAGCCTCAGTCCCAAATTAACCGGGGTCGGCTACATGGATCAAACTTTTCCATTGTGCTCGATTAAGTGCAATTGATGGTGAGCTTCTCAAACCATTCAAATCCCTCCTAATTAATGCATGAATTGTGATACATGTATATACTCAAAACCAAAAATCTACTATAAATGCACAACTCGAAAACAAAAAACAAAAAAACAAAAAAACAAAACAAAAAGGCAAAAGATGAAATACATTCAATTACACAACTAATGTCATCATCAACTCATCATGAAATTCTATAATAAGATAAAAATGCATCAACTGTTTATTAACAAAAGAAAATTAACTATAACTTATAAGTTTTTAACACTGAGAGTGAAACATTCCAAATATGGCCCAATATTTACAATTCTAAGTTCCTACTCTCTTACGTTAATTTCTCTTGAATAAAGAACGAAAGTGTCCAATATAGTTATGAAGAGTCCGACGCATATCAAGTGTCAATGTCCATGTCGTGTTATGTTGACATGGGTACTTGACTCCAAAGTGAATATTCCAGGTATCATAGGTTTGGGCCATATGCATGATTGGAGGAGAAGCAAGAGGGAAATAGACAACTATCCTTGTTTGGTTGACACTTTTGGCCAACCTACTAAGAAGAGGGGAAGTGCACTCCATGAAGGGGACTAAGGAAGTGCAAAATCCCTTTAGTGAATTAACTTTAAATCTTTTTAAACAACATTACAAGAAAACACGACAATTTAATATTTTTAAATATCCAACTTTTTGAAAAGAAGAAAACTCGACCATACACATCTATAAACTTCCAGGAAGTGTACTTCACTAGAACTGAACCAAACAATGTCTTGGTTAAGCTTTCTACTTCTCGAGAAGTTAGATATTCGAAAATAATAAATTGTAGTTTGGTCCTCCCAGTCCCCATGGAAGTGCACTTTCCCTCTAAGGAGAAACCTAACACCTCCCACTTCCTGAGAGGTGGACCCAAATAGCCAACCAAACAAGAGAAACTGCATAGTTCTTAGGAAGCGCATTCCCCTCCTCACACTTACCCCCAACCAAACATGACCTGAGCTACCAAAGATCCCTTAGGAAAACTAGTTTGGCCAGCGTCCACCAAGGATCCTCCAATGTTAAAGTCAATAGGAAGAACGAACAGATCAAGATTCTGGCATCTCGGGTTTCCTAACTTTTTATTGTCAAATCTTATGAAAAGGAGGTCATCCGACAAGAAAAACGGAATGAAATATAAGTACCAAGAACTAGCTACCTAATTATCCATTCCTGTCAAGCCTATCATCCTCCCATCAAAACGGATGCGCAAAAAGTGACCAACAAACCTTGACCGGCCAAATAGTCAATCAAGTTGAATTCTTTTTCAGTTATGTTTAGTTTGTGGTTTCCAAAGAACAAACCAAATTAGTAAATTTTCTAAAAGGCAAGGTTCTGCATTAAATCGAGCATAATGAAAGAGTTTAATCCACATGGCCGACCCCAATTAATTTGGCACTGAGGCTATGTTGTTGTTGCTAAAAGGCAAGGTTCGGGAGGTCCCAACTCCTACTCGTGCTGGAATCACTTATCAAAAAAAATAAAAATAAAAATCCTAAGATGCATAAGTAGGTTTGAAGTTTGATCACTTTCGATGAAGTAGCCACAAATTGCAAACTAATTATCGAGCTAGAATCACAATTACCGCATTGAACACAAATCCACAAGTCCACTTCCAACTTTCAATATTGGAAGTGGACTTGTGTTAGATATCCGTGAGTATTCAGGAGAGCCTGACAATTTTCACAATTCCCACGAGCCTCTGGTGCAATAGTCTGGGTCAATAACACAAGTCCACTTCCAACTTTCAAAGTTGAAAAATGTTGAATTACCATCGCCATCACTAGATTTGAAATCTAAATCAAGGAACATAAGATTCACAATCCGATTCACCCATCGATCAAAAGCAAATTCACGAATCCCAAACATTCCAAAACGAATCCTAAGACCTCTGCACCTCAAAATCAGAACGATCAATGTGAAAAGAAGGGTTGGAGATCGTACTAGGGTTTCGGGGCGGGCGTTCTTGCGGAGGTAGGCTTCGAGCTCATCGTTGCGAGAGCTGGTGAGTTGCATGACGAAGTAACCCACCACGCCAGGAACGACGCCGCAGACCGTCGCGAAGGCTAGGAAGAACGGCGTCGAGTCCCTCGTCTTCTGCACCATCCACCTCCACGCCCCCGCCATTGATGATCGCACTTTCTCTCTCTACACTCCACCTGTGCTTCCTCACTCTCTCTCTCTCTCTAAAACAAGCCTAAATGGGCCCGTGGGCCTCTTGGGCCTCTTGGGCTGCAGGTCCAGAAACTCAACTCCTTTTATTAGTTGAGAGCAAGACACATAAACTCTTAAGAGTCATCTATGCGCGTCGAGATATGAGTATACATAGATCTCGATGCATAACATATGGGTTGAGATCGCATGAAAGGTTGTTGCGAGCCAAGGTGTCATGTGGTGTGATATTGTTGTTGTTGTTCTAGTGTTTTTTTTTATATTAGTTTTGGAGATATAGCTCGAGACCTTTTCCAATGAGAAAGTACATTTGTTAGGGGGAGTTAGATCAAATGAGGCCTTACTCAAGTGGGTGGGGTCTCACGCGATGGTCAGGGAGTTTGGGTATGGAATCTTTTTAAAATTTTAAAGGGAGAGTTTCGCTACCACTTTGTTGTCTTACTCGACTCGAGTCAGAATAATCAGGGCCCATTAAGCTTCAGACACTAAATGGATTATAAAGAGGTTTATAAGAGTACTAGACTGTTATCATATAAACTTTCTTCAGATTTTTAGCTCTCAACCTATCGTAACCTCCTAGATCATTACACGAGAGTGAATATTGACAGTTGAACATAGCTTAATTTTTAATTCAAATGAAGCCCAAATTCGCAAAAACTTAATCAAAACCTTCTAAAAATAAGCAAAAAAATAAGGTCACATGAATGTACAAATAAATCGGGCTGGCGGATCCAGACAAATTATTGCTAGCTCTATCACATATTTACTTGCATTTTGTTTATCTCGAGGCTCGAATGTCCTAATTAGAAAATTTTATCCCCTTATTATCTCGGGTTATGAGGTAAAGTCACCCAACTAAGTCTAATAGGATTGTTTAGTCGTAAAACTAGTCGAAACAAAGTAAGGAAAAACTAAAATAGATTCAAAACACCCGCAAATAATACATTAAGATACCATAAGAAAATTACCGATAAAAGATCTTCCCATAGAGATGTAAGTGGGGCGGGGAATCCTACGGGGCATGGGGATTCCTTGCAACGGGGATGAGGATGAAGAATTTAAATGGGGATGGAGGTGGGGATGAGGATGATAAATCTCATATCCACGCGGTATGAGTACGGGGATGAGGAAAAAAATATATTCGCGGGATCCCCGCATGGGAATCCCTATTGGTAATATTCGTGGGGATCCTCGTGGAGATTACCCATTGAGATCCCCGTAGAGATTCTAGTATATATTAAATACATCTATATACATTGTATATATCAATTTTATATAATATTACAAGGCTTTCACCCAAAACACTAGTGATAAACAAAACTTTAATGTGATTTATAATTTTAACTTGTTTGGTTAATTATATGTTTTGTTTAGAATTGTTTGTAACTATATTTATATGTTATACTTTATTTGGTTGAAATTTTCAACGATTGTGATCCTATGTATGTGTATCGTACTTTTTATAGTTTTTTTGAAAAAAATTAAGTGAGAAAAATATTTATCCGCGGTGATTCTTTGCAAATTCTCCGCAAGAATCCCCGTGGGGATCTTCAATGGGGAATGAAATGGGAAAAGATTTTTCCCCATGAGGATTTCTTATCCTCATGCGGGGATTAGGCGGGGATGAGGAAAGGGATGAAGATGAAAGTTCATACATGGGGATGAGTAAGGTCATAAGCATGGATGAATGAATTTTAAGCGGGGATGAAAATGGAGATGGGTCTTATCCCCTAACCTCCCCATTTGCATCCCTATCTTCCCAACGGACTCATAGATCGAGCTACTATTGAAGTTGCACAAGCATCAAAAAGAAGGCAGGCTAGAAGCCAACATGCATAACTGCTCATAGATTCTCTAACTAGAGTACTGACTCCATTGTCAAAGCATATTTAGTTTACTATCTTGGCACATTGCACCACAAAAAAGGGAGCCTGATACAGAGATCTTCACTGTTTCATATGAAAGCATTCTATGGCACATGGACCCCACCTTCTGACACGTTAAACACCAGTGATTGCTCACCTGATCCACAATATTCTCTTTTTTGCATCGAGATCTGTGCAGGAGCCTGCCAAACATATTTAGCTTTAACAATGTTCTCTTAAGGAAATCCCATGTAAGAACACTAGCTACTTCATCAAAGCCCACATTCATACATGAGACCCTCTTCATATTTTATTCATGTTTTCTTTTCAATGATCTGTCAAAGCTTCTTCATTCCTCACTTTCATTTAAACAAAAGTTGTAGATGATGTTTTTTTTTTTTGATAAATTGTAGATGATGTTTAATTAATTATATACATAGCTAATTAATCTACTTAATTGTTGAGATGATGATACACATGTAGGCCCAACTCTATATTTGAATAGTATTAAGATTAAGATAAACTCCACCTATGATCTGCGCTATACAGTGAGTCCTCGGTTTACTAATTTTTCATACAGGAGGAAGGGTTGCGGTAAGTTGACAGCTAGCGCAAAACTTAAATTTTGTCTCTCTTTATGAAATGAGAAGCCGAGCCCTACTAATTTGGGATTGAGGCTTTGTCGTAGTAGTTGTTGTATAAAGATTAAGATATTTATGTTGATTGCATGACCATAAAAATGATCCATGGCAATTCACTTTTTTTCACAGCATGTGATCCAGAAGTGATGATCCACAAGAGTAGTTCTGAACTAAAACTTGGAATGGAAGACGAATCTGTCTATTTGCCTTTGCACGCAAATCATAGCCGACACTCGAGAATCTGGTGCTCATAGACAACTCCCACTCGACCGCCGCAACTCACTTTATATATCCATTTTAAGACGAAGATATATATATATATATATATATATATATCCAAAAGCCGAAAGGGAGAGTGTCTTAATTTAGAACTTCATTAATGGATATCTCAGTATACTAACAGATCATCACATCGAAAACCCATGTCGAGGGACGTTAAGAACATTGATCGAATGGCGCTCTTTCGAGTGTCATTGCATGGATAGGTGAAAGAAAGAAAGATAGGGATTTGAAGTATGGGAATCTCTTTATGTAAAATAAAAAGACTGGTTTCATGATTCCATAAGGTTGAGATTGGATGGACTACTGGTGTTGTAGGAAAAAAGGGGCTTTGAACAAAAGTACCTTAGTCACTATGTAACCACCAATTCTCTCAACTGTTTTTACTCCTCCCCACATTACGCAAATCTTACATTTTGAGGTGGAAATAATGCTCTAAAGCCCAACAAAGCTAGCTAGCTAGAACCAAAAAACAAAGTCATTATTAAGTACAGAGAATACTTTCAGTACCTTAAACAATATATCCATCTTTTCACACACCACACCCTTCTCATCACACACATGATTTATGCATGTGTGAATGCATTTCTCTTGTGTTGATCAAAGCTGCATGCAGAACTAAAGAGGAATCTTTCCGCGTTACGCGTCAAAGTATCATTTAGAGCTTTTCAGTACTGTTATTGTTAATGCCTAAGAGATGTTACATGTAACTGTTTTGCTCATTCAAATTGTTACTATTGTAGAAGAAACTCAAAAAAACTAAAACACTTAAAAACTATCATCAGAGTTAGTAACTTCAGATCATATATAATAATCTGTTATAGATTATAGGGTGGTAAAATTAAGGAAATGTGACCATTTCAGTTTCGTGGCAATTAACGTACGGTTT
Source organism: Stephania cephalantha (assembly GCA_039657325.1). Classification (NCBI taxonomy): domain Eukaryota; kingdom Viridiplantae; phylum Streptophyta; class Magnoliopsida; order Ranunculales; family Menispermaceae; genus Stephania; species Stephania cephalantha. The sequence continues at coordinate 56,176,765 of CM077571.1, forward strand.
GTTAGACGGTCTAACGCCGTTTTCCAGGACCAGATCGAATTTGGAGAGGGAGAAAGGGGAATGACCAGTCAAAGATTTGTGTTTTGATCATTAAAGTGTTTAGGATGGCTTTACTGATATAGAAATGCTAATTTTTTATATGCAAAGGAAAGTAAAGTAGTGGCACAAGTGAACAAAAAACACTAAAGAGAAAGTGAGTTGATGAGGAAAAGAGATAAAGAGAGAGAGGAGGGACTGCAGGCCAGGTAGGCTTGTTCAGTGATGATGATGCAGCAAAGAGTAAGCCAACAACCATCAAACAGTAGTTTGAATGACAAAGCAAGGTTGATAGACATGCCTTTGAATATCAAAGTGGAGATCCCATAAATCATAATATTATATATTCCTAGCAACCACACAATGACCAACAAATAATGAGCAGATCAATTACAGTTGCATCATGAAAATGATGAATTAGCCAATCATATACCATCTGAGCAGCTATTACTTTTGATGGAAAGTTTCATTTAAATTTGTCGAATATAAGATACATGGATCTTTTTAATATTGTTTTGAATCCCCAGTAAATGTAAAATTTAGGGAAGGACGGTTTTGTTGGTTTGGACGCATTTAGACAACATGCAAATTAATGCCTCAGTTAATTAGAAAACTCGTCACAATTAAAAAAAAGAATTGAAGAAAGTCGTAGGTATAGGGTTAGACCTAAGATAATTAACTTGGGATGCATTGCTTAAGAAAGATTTAAGGGATTTTGAATACATGTCATCAAGCAGCGATGGAAGAGTTTGATCCATGTAGCCGAACCAACTAATTTGAGATTGTTGTTTTTGCCCAGTAAGTACTAGAAGAAGTTAATTAATCTTGACAAATCCAATCTTATTCTATCTCATCTCATCTTGCACTACAGGGGAGCTCCATTAAGCTGTTGATTTAATTTGAAGCTCCTTTTGTATTAAAAGAAGATACAAGTAACTGGAGATGCAAAAGATCATTGTACTAATGTAGAATTAATTAGACATGAGTATTATATAGCTGCCACAACCACATAGATATATAAACCATATAGCTAGATATATAAACACTAGTTTTAACACTAACAATCCCACCAACCAACAAAACTACAAAAAAAAAAAAAAAAAAAAAAAAAAGGGTTCAAGGGGCAATGCTATGTATTATATAGTGTTTGCTTTATTTTCAACAAACTTTCCCTGAAAGAAAAATGTGGACACTCTTATCATTGGAAACAATTACTGTTTCAGCTAAGATGATAAGATAAAACTCCTTTTTTCCCTTTTGACAAAGCTATGCAAGCGCATGCAGAACCAAATAACTAGAGCGAAAACTTCGCAATTTATTGAAGTTAATAAAAAATTCTGTTAGATTGATATTTTTGTACTTCACCATCATCATTATTATCTTTTCATTGTAAAAGTTATTAGTATAACATCATCAGATACTCAAGAATATTATAACTCAGATGATTGTCAATACTCATACTAGCTATTAGCTAAAATACCGACATTTTATGTCCTGTAATCAATCTCTCTCTCTCTCTCTCACACACCATATAAGATTTTCATTATCGCAGAATCTCAATGTCCACGCAGACCTCATTGATTGATGTCATCAATTCTACAACAACAACAACAACATAACATCAGTCCCAAATTAACTGGGGTCGGCTACATAGATCAAACTTTTTCATTGTGCTCGATTAAGTGCAATTGATTGACGTAATCAATTCTAAGGTAATTAATTTTATACATTCACCATAACATCAACAAAGAAAAAGCAGCAGTTTTTCAGGTAGTTAAACTCATGAAATCTTCATGTTATGTTTAGATCATCTTTTGTACTTAAAGAAAGAGTGCCCTATGATCCAAACCTCTTATAGGGACTATATATGGCATCCTAACAAGGTTAAGATAGATGACATCATATTTGCAACCCTAGCTAGGTAGATACCCATCTGAGATTAACAATTAATTAATTGTTGCTTTACATAATTATATAAACACCATAGAGCTAGCTCATCACACACCTATGTAACATCTCTCAGACAAAAGAATACCTATGTCTTAATTGCATGTGCTACCGAAAGTACAGATGCATATATTTTAATTTGTAATAGCTATGCAAGAGTAGTACTACTGGTCTTTTATAATACTTGAACAGCATTAAAAAATGCTCTTTATGCTCAATGTAATGTAACATATATGCCTTATAAGGAAGGACATATAGCTAGCTAGTATGTTAGAGAGGGCATAGTATTGCGTGTGCTGGGACATGGGCGGTGTGGGCCTACACTGCCTTTTTGAAGGGACTCAGATTTTGTTAGTTAGTGACCAGACAAAAGCAGAGAAGCTTCTTATCCTTCATTCCTCATTGTAGGTTTTCACACAAAACTCCACCCAACAGAATCTCTAAAAGCCAAAGCTGCCTGGGCTTTCATTCACTTTCAAATTTATTCAACAACCAATCTCTCATCAATGTTTAATTATATATAAGCTTAGCTGATCCTAATGAATTCTTTATTCAATCCAAGGGAATAAAGAACACACCTTAATTAATTAGTGTGATTTTTAATTGGTGTTTTATTTTCTTAATTAATTAATGTGATCATATGAAGTAGAGATAGATGCAATTTTATAAGAAAAGTGAGGTCTATATTGTTTTACATTCACATCTATGTAGGACTACTGGGGCTGAATATATATCATCACAGTACTACTAGAAGCCACCACCCTGGACCAACAATATTCACTACTCTCATTTAATCAGTCTTTTCACTTCTCCTCCTTATCATTGCCTGCTCTCCTATTAATGGCTCCTATGAGTCTCCCACCCGGTTTTCGATTTCATCCCACGGACGAAGAGCTTGTCGCCTATTATCTTGATAGGAAAATCAGCGGGCAAGTCATCGAACTCGAGATCATCCCGGAGGTTGATCTCTACAAATGTGAGCCATGGGATTTGCCAGGTAATTAATTAAGTTTTCTCATATATATATAATGCTAATTAAGGTAGGCTGGTTTGGTTTATATATATCACAACAATAATAATTACTTCAATTCAAATGATTTAATTTTGTTGTTGTTGTTGTTGCAGACAAGTCATACTTGCCAAGCAAAGATATGGAGTGGTATTTCTTTAGTCCTAGAGACAGGAAGTATCCGAACGGCTCAAGAACGAACAGGGCAACGCGAGCAGGTTACTGGAAAGCGACCGGGAAGGATCGACCGGTGCATTCGCAGAAGAGAGAAGTAGGCATGAAGAAGACATTGGTGTATTACAGAGGTCGCGCGCCTCATGGCATTAGAACAAACTGGGTGATGCACGAGTATCGTCTAGTCGATTCAGTCTATGAAACTGTATCAATTCTCAAGGTATACAAAAATTCACCTTTTACTGCACTAGTTTAATTCATATATGATCATCATATCAAATTAATTACGCCATAAGATTCACGCTAATAAAGCGATCCATATATATATATATATTGATGAAGTTAATTAAAGCTTATATATGGACTAATTATTAATTGAAAGCTCATGAAAGAGTAACATGTGTTAATAATTGAATAGACAATATGGTCCCACTGGCACATGAAGGAACCTGAACCATCGGCTCCTAATCAAACAGTGCTACTCACTCAAACTAAATTCATGATATCCTTTTTCTAGGCTAAAGCCAAGCTTGGAAAGAAAATTAGGATCTACTTTTTCATCATCATGGTGTCAACAAATCTCTTTATGAGATGGTCCTGACTCCTGAGTAGTAAAATACTTCACTTTTGTGCATAATAAGCCTACCGCGATTAATGGCCATAGTAACTTAAAAAGGCACCAGGGCCCATGAATTTATGAGTACACATGATATTGATGAAATTATAAGGTTGTTAATTTAACCCCCATTGCTTATCTAATTTACCTCTATAATTTTATTCATCATCACAACAAGTAAAATTTAATTGATATAGGATTTTAATAATCTAGGCTTCTAACAGTGTAGAAGAAAAACATATATACTATACAGTAACACTATATATATGCCTTAATTCCTCTATGTTCAAGCAATTCTATCTATACTCACAGATATATTTTAACTATAGGTCTAACTTCATGCACGGCATGTGTTTTTTACAATAATTAATGTAAAAATTTTGATTTTTATCTTCTTTAATTTACTTGCAGGATGCGTATGCATTATGTCGAGTATTCAAGAAAACAATCACTCCACCTAAATCTAAAGAAGGGGGGACTGGGAGTTCGGAAAAGGAATCAATGTGGATCAATGATGAAGATATGGTAGCTGATTATGCAAATGATGACAATGACATTGGTCAGCATACAGACCTTCAAGAAAGGAACAACGAACAAGATTACTCGAAATTACTGTCGGATACTTCCTCGTCGGAAATCACACAAGGGACACCTATTGATCATTGTTTAGTGGACGATCATCTGCACATTCCGTTCGCAGGAGATGAGGCAAACAGTTTGAGGCATGCTAGTCCACACAATGTGGAGTATCCACCCAATCCAATCAGGGTATGTATATTCAATAATACATGTATAATTCTTCGAAAGCTAGAAGTGAACATAGATTACGATTATTCAACCGTAATACAACAACAACGTAGCCTCAATCCCAAATTAATCGGGGTCGGCTACACAGATCAAACTCTTCCATTGTATTATTGAATAATCGTAATCTATGTTCATATATAATAGATAAGAACCATTATTCGGTTCATTGCTCACTTTAATCATGAGAGACAAAACCTTTATCAAGTTCAAACTCACCCTTTAATACAAACAAACAACAAGTCTTGGGAGTTTGGAAAGGATGCTAAAAATGGATGTAGGAATTGGTTCAACAGAGTAATAGGTGACTAATTGAGTGCCACAGTACTACTTCATCATGTGTGAGTGTGTCCTAGTGAATTTCACAATGTACATATGGTTTCTATGTTCAATCAGTCGGCAAAAGAGAGAGGGCCCCTTGTTTTGAAGAAGTAGAAAAGCAGGATTAAAAGGCTTTAGGGACTGCCACTGATGAAACAACATGATGATTTTAGTTCTTTAAGCTTTTCTAGTTTTCAACAACATATATTTAAGTTCCTAAAAAGCACAAATGCTTATGAATTTGTGCACAAAGTTCAATAGTCTTATGAGCTGAAATTATGGTCTAAAATAACAGCTCTCTTGGGTTTTGGACATGAAAGTGGCAAAAATTGGTTTCAGTTCATCCTTTAACATGCATTCTCCTTATTCTCAGTTCATCAGTTGTTGACTGGCTCTTCATATTTCTTTCTTCCCCTCATTGGATTTCATAACGAGACCTTTGGAAAGAGAGAAAATAATACATATGAAATGTACTTACTGTCTTCAGACATTTAGTATTTCTATATCTTCCTTTGTCAGCAACTTTTCCCTTATTTGAGTTGGTGAGATTGTGTATGTCTTGGTTTTATATGGAGAGAGACATCACCTCCAAGACCATTTTATCAGTATTCCTTTTTTCCCATCTCAAAATCACATGCAATTCGATTTCTACGTCTTTCCTTTATTAGTCTCCAATCATACTATGACAAGTACAGTTGGTTTTCTCTTCTTTTTCAAAAACATAAGTTGATTTGGTTTCACTTTTGCCAATCTCTAAACCGCTTTTTTTTTCTTCTTTCTTCTCCTCACTTGGTGTCCAAAGCTAACTGTCTCGACTAATCTAGACTTATCTATTGTAAATGATGAAAGGTCTCTCAACAAGTTTGCCTCCATAGTTTAGGATCAAACTCGATCGAGACCTCTAGTAAAGCGGCATTCAGTTCAATTTCTACGTCTTTCCTTTATTGGCCTCCAATCATACTACGACAAGTACAGTTTCTTGGTATTCCCTTCTTTTTTCAAAACTATAAGTTGATTTGGTTTCCTTTAATTTTGCCATTCTCTAAACCGCCCTTTTTTCTTCTTTCTTATCCTCGCTTGGTGTGCAAAGCCAACTTCCTCGACTAATCTAGATTGACCTACTGTAAATGATGAAAGGTCTCCCAACAAGTTTCCCTCCATATATGCTTAAGGCTCAAACTCGATCGAGACTTCTAGTTAAGGAGCATTCAGTGTTATTGTTTAATTTTTTGCTTCAATTGATTTATGATGATGAACTTAGTTTGACTTTTATTGTTCACCTTTCTTGATGCAGGATGTAAACATGACCAACTGTACAAGATTACAACACCAAGCATTACTACCATATCCACCATTGGCTCTAGAAGATTTCCCACACATGGACACAATAGATTCATCAAAACCACAGTCCATTGAGAGTTACATGATGTTAGAAGATGTTTTCTATGGGAACTCCTCTCAAGACACTACTTCTGCTGCTCTATCCATGCAAGATTATACGTACTCATCAAACTACCCAAGATTCATGAGCTAATTATATAAGTTGGGATTCATTCAGATTTTTTACAAGTAATGAGAGGATTCTTGAAGAAAAGTGATCACTCTACTCAAGGAAGATGATATACTACTTTTTTTTTTTTTTTTTTTTTTTTTTTTTTTTTACAGATTGGATACCGAAATATTCATTGGGGGTACAAATGGAGAAGTGTACTGAATAATATATAGAAATTAAGAAAGCATGGGAATTATTTTAAGGTGGGAGTTACAACTTACAAAGTACAAGGGCAACAAAGGTTTAGTTTTGGTGGCCTTCATAGAAGAATACATGAAATTTAATATAGAATACCCCTTTAATTCACATGAGTTGTTGTTTTTTTTTTTTTTTTTTTTTTTTTTTTTTTTTTTCTATTATTGTTGATTGGAAAATTTATGGCAAGTATACACATACCAATTACCAGACTTTCTATTAATTTATTTGCATGTGCGTTTTGAGTGTTTCATGTACATAAGAGGAACGTTGAATAATTGAAATATACATGTCAAACTAAGATTGGAGGCGAGTCGCAAACAACCAGCTTGGTCCGAGTAGTAAAAGGACTCGGTTCCCTTGAGCGAGGTCACAAGTTTGTAATAGAAACTACGAGAGAAACTCACTTTGGGCACTAACCCAATCGAATGCTATGCAATACATGCTTAGATGTGCGCGTGCGCATTTCGAGACAAAATGCGCGGCGTCCAACAGATCGGCGCCTAAAGTTGTGTCCAAAGTGAGTTAATTTAGCATTTTCCTTGGTTATATACGTGGCACCTTAAAATGATGAAGAAAGCATGCACAAAAAGGTAGTTTTTTTTTTTTTTTTAGCAGAGCAATAATAGGAGAAACAAAATTAGACCAAAACGAAATATGGGTTTACTCTATTTCAAAAAATAGGGCACAGATAAATATTGTTGAATTAATAAATTAGATTAGTACCAGTTTGAGAAGTGGTCTTTGGAGATTTGGTAGTCTTCGATTGATCGATCCGGGGCCATGCGGAAGACAAACACTAAACAATACAAATACTTGAATAGTGATTAACCTCGACTCTTGAGTTTCACAGCCTAAAAAAAAGAGGCCTTTTGGGTTTTTATAGAAGGTAGTGTGCGCCTTGCTCTAAAGGATGTGAAGAAGGTTTTATTAGTACTTAGATTAAGGCAGAGGTGATGTGTTCCATTTACAACAACTTCATCTCTCCTTCAACCTTTAAGTTAGTGATAGAGATGCCTTCTTAACCCTCGAGAGATTAGTCGGGTTCACTATCAGTTCAGTGTCAGCAGCGGTGGCGACGTCCTCTTAACCCTCGAAAGATTAGTCGGGTTCACCATTAGTTCAGTGTCAGCAGCAATGACAACACCCTCTTAACCCTCGAGAGATTAGTCGGGTCCACCATCAGTTCAGTGTCAGCAGCGGTGGTGGCTCGGATACCCTCGGCTATCAAAAGAAAAATAATGATAAACATGGTATTCGGCTTTGACGGATTGACTGATACACATTTTCGTACTGCGGGGCCGTGTAACTTATAAGAGATCTCGCTTAAAGGGGAGATCATACTAATTAGTTGTAAAGAAAATGCTACAATTAATGACACCCCCAAAGTCACACTCAAATAGTCACGCCAAGTGACATGCATACGAGCACAAATCCTTAGCAGACGTCGTCTGTGCAACCTCGGGATACACACCACATGTGTTATGCATCGATAATTATTTACGCACACTCATTTCATAAGAGGTCGGCTCGCATACCACGTCACCTCAATGTGACTTTGGGTGCGACTTTAGGATGACATTATAACATCTTCCTAGTTGTAATAAACAATTGGATGGAGCTACCACTAGATTGGTTCACAAATTCACTTTAATTTGTCAACTCCGAAACCTCATCAAGTCGAATTTTATTAACATTTGACATAATTTACACTTTTAATTAACCTATCCATTAGATTAATGCAATGTCATGCTATTGTTTTTGGTACACAATGTCATGCTATTTAGCAATTGCATTTCTTTGGTTTGTAATTCAGAGGCATGCTTTTTCCCACTGTGTTATGAGTATGGTTGGCGGATCCTGATTGATTAATTAACAATCAAAACTTTGACAATCATTTACTCTCATCTCCAAAAGTAAAGAAGAATTAAAAAAAAAAAAAAAAAAAAAACTTTGCCAACCAATCAAATCCTGGATTGTCTTGTCAGGGCTTTAATCGTAGGCCCACATGAAAATGGGCCTGGTAACAGCCCAATAAAACTATCAAGTTCAAATGGGTCCAATACCGCAAAAAACAATTCTTCTAGAATAACGATCCAGTGCTCCGAGGAGAAAACTACTTAGACCTCTTCAAGTTTCTCCAATGCAAACCCCAACGATCAAGTTTCTCCAATGCAAACCCCAACGATCAGCTGATAATCAAACAAAACAGAGAGATACAATCAATTCCGCATGGCCAAAAGCGATAATTTTTTTTTTTTAAAAAAAAAGTGAAAATGACTAAACGCTTTGTTGGTACAATTGAAAGTGATTTATGTCCCTTCACTAGTGACTCGAATTCGAGTTTTGAGAACAAAAACACCAACGTTGGGAGCTCTACGTCTATACAGTGTGAGACTCCAGGCAAATTGGAGTATTCGGATAGTCAGGATACCCGGTGTTTTTGAAAAAAAAAAAAATTGTGAAATGGAGAACAATAAATTAAGACCGGAGGACAAATAACTATGTAACTTCAAACACCACAGGATACAAGCCCACTTTTGCTAGCCAAGAAACGGCCTTGTCTTTCTTGTACACTAGTATAATTTTGTCTTGTGTTGCATGCACAACAAACCAAAAAATTACAGCAACGACAACAATAAAAAAAGGGCAAGTTACAAAACTGAACAGCTTTTCCGCTTTCAGAGGCATCGAACAGGATAACTCTGCCCACATAGACCGCCACGTGGCAGATCTTTCTACCACCAAACCACCTATTACGACATCACCCTGTATTGGCAAATCCTAGCCGTTGGATTTGCACAAATTAAATTAACAAAGCTACAACCCAAATATTCAGAGGGCCCACCAAGGCCTCCTCGAGATTCACACCCTTGACAATGATGGTGAAGACTGAAGATTGATGAAGATTATGTGTATACTATAGTGTTATATATATGTTCATAAGATGATGATCATCGCAAATTAATGTATAGTACTTAATTAATTAACTATATACGTACGTACGTACCCTAATGAATGAATCAAGATATATACTATATCTCAACAATTCCATGCAAGTTGATGGTCGATGTGGCTGTACATTTCACAAGGCATCAATGTGGACTCCATAAAGTCAAGGTCAAAGTTGGAGGTCAACGAAGAATCATGATCATGAATGCCTTGATCATGATGTCGACTACCGTTAATAATATTATTCTTCTCTTCAACATTGATATTAAACTCCATTAATTCACGCATCATCATCATCTGTTGTTGTGGCTGCAATGGCTGGTCAACTAAGTCTTCATGTCTGGTCAACTGATGAACATCATCATCAAAGCACTGGTAGAAGCCATTCTGATCATCTAAAGCCCCGAACTCAGATGGGTAATTCATTGAAGATGATGATTTCATATTTGTGGATACTGTACTACTCTCAATTGAAGATCGAGTAGTACTTGATGAAGAAAAGTCATTGATCATGAGCTGAGCCTGAGAGGCCTGGTCATCTTTGACCGAGGTCATCCAATTATTAGGGTTAGGGTTTTGGTTGAGTGCTTCATGCAATGGAGATGTGTCAGTGAGAGTAGTAGTAGTAGTAGTAGTGGGCATTGTGAGAAAACTAGGGTCGTTGTTGTCTTTGATCATGATCATCTGATTTGATGATGATGAATTAATGGAAACCTTAAGTGGTGGACGTTGTTGGTAGAGTAGATGGTGATGGTTAGGGTTAGGGTTGTCGTTGTCGTTGTCGTTGTTGTTGCATGCATTGGTGGATGAGTTGGTGAGATGATGATGAGAACTAGGGATGAGATTGTGAGTTCTTGGATCAAGCCCTTGTGATATTAGCTTCTTCTTAATGCATGAGTTCCAAAAGTTCTTCACCTCATTGTCTGTCCTTCCTGGTAGATGCTTTGCAATTTGTGCCCATCTGCGCAAACCATCATCAAACAACATGTATTTAAAATTAATAAGCCGAGGCTGTTCAGACACCCACGGTCATAAAAAAAATAAAATAAAAATAAAACAATGTATTTAAAACATGTTTAATTTCCCTTAATTATAGATCAAGAAATATATATACCTGTTGCCAAGAATTCTATGAACATCAATGATGACCCTCTCTTCTTGAGCAGAGAAGGAACCCCTTTTGAGGTCTGGTCTCAAGTAATTAATCCATCTCAGTCTGCAACTCTTCCCACATCTCTGAAGCCCTATTAGCTCCGTCAATGACAAGACCCACATACATATATATAGCCAAATTAATTTACATCTGAGAGAGAGAGAGAGAGAGAGAGAGAGAGAGAGATCTAGCTAGATCTAGAGTCGAGAGCCTTGAATTTATCAATTAATGTACAATAATGTATACCTGCAAGTTTAGGGATAGAACTCCAACAACCATGGCCATGGGTGGTGATGCATTTGATGAGTTTCTCATCTTCTTCGGGAGACCACAACCCTCTCTTCACTTTCTGTTTGCTGCAGCAGCGATGGCCCATCGATCTCAAGCTGCCACCACCCTCATCAACATTAATGCTCAACTTAACATGCACACCCCACTTATATATATATATTACTAGCTTCCCAACCTCATAGAGACTATAATTATATATATATATGATCATACAAGTATTAGCAAATGCATGTATTAAATTAGAGAGAGAGAGAGAGAGAGAGAGAGAGAGAGAGAGAGAGAGAGAGAGAGAGAGAGAGAGAGAGAGTTGAGATGAGGGAAAATGTGCTGGAATTTTAACTTAGGGTGCACTCATGAGGAGGACCACTAATTAAGCCCATCATGAGAGACATATATATTACTTTGGTACTTCCTTCACAATTAAACCTTCTCTCTTCATCAACAGTTTTAATTACTCTCATCCAATCAAATCCCATATGTATATGTATACATTTGTAATGTAGCTGCCATATCCATCATAGTTCTTGCTTTAATTAGAATTAAGTGGCATTTATTTATATAATATAACAACAAGAGCCTTTTACAAGCAATAGTAGTAGGCGCTATATACAATCAAGTGTTTCATGTCGTTTAACAAATGAAATTAATAGATTATTAGGTACACGTTTTCCACACTTTATTATCCTCACTCGACAATTCTCAAGTATAGAGATTTAGTTACTTATATATGTATATGTATTTCGCTCGGCTAGCTAGCAGACAATATTATAGATATATTTTATGTGCATGAACGTACGTATAGAATATGTTGGAGTAACGCTTATGGTTTCTTATGTACTTGAAGCATATATGTATGTAAATTAATTAATTAGTAATTGTGAAACTCAGATTAGAGTATTGATCAAGATTAATTTACATTGCTGGCAGTGTTTTCCTTTTTCTCAAAAAACAATTACAAGTTGGAAACCTGCATGCTACAAGAAAGTTATATTTTTTAACTAAAAGGCAAGCCACAATTCATAAATTAATTAAATGAATTTTTTTTTAATATTTTGATCTACGACGAGTTTGAGAATGCCCTAGATGTATAGCTTTCTTACCACCAGTGGTGAAGAAAACAAGTTAATTTATGTAAGTCTATCTAAACTAATATTTATATATTTTAAGACATGCAAATTAATAGAAAAATATGTCGTTCATGAATATATTTTTAGATTAATTAAAGATGTTTCTGGTACATTATTCAACATTAATACAACAAACACTACTCATCACTTTTTATTATTATTTTTTTCAAAAAAAAAAACCAACAACAAAATTGATCACTTTATATATATCAGAACATTTTTTGTCTTTAATATAGGTTTAAAAACTCCTATTAAAGAGAGCATTATTAAATGTCATATGAGAATGTGATATGTTTTAAAACCCCTCTCAATTAGGTGTTATTTAATAACACCCATCTTTAAAAGGGATTTTAAAACTTCTATTAAAGATCAAAATTATTCTAGTGATATAAACTAGTTGGGTTGCTCAATAATTTGGTACGGAATTTGAAAGTAAGAAGTCATGTTTTTGAACCTCAATATGGTAAATTTGTTTTTTTTTTTTTTATCAACAAAGATTGACCGAACCATAAAAGGGCGGGGCAAAAAAGGGGTGAACACTTTAAGCCCATTTTTTCCCAAATCGAAATGATTGTGTAGCCATTCAGGGAAGACCTAATGATTTAAGAAGAAAAGTACTCATAGAATATATCCTTTATGATCAACCGACTTCTTTGAAATTACCAAGCCTTTCTCTTAACTATTATTACATGTTTGTACAATTGCTTGGGAGTGCGCATGATATATTAATTTCTTGGTGTCAACGAACATGGTGATGATCGATTGGATGTGTGCTTCCTCTCATAGTGTCCCGCCCTCCTCCATCTCTTTAATTTTTGGAAGATGCTAGCTAAGGACCAATTTTGGACACTCGGGCTAGACAACCGGTGATAGTGTGTCCTTCCATTCGCGCATCATAATTTATGGTGTCTCAAACGGTCACCATAGCTAACTAACATTTTCCTTAATCTATATATATAAAGTAAGATCTTCTGAAAATGATTAATAGAATTGTGACACATATGATTAATAGGATATATGTTGTTATTCATTGTCACACGTAGCGATTAAACTTTACTAACACGTTTCACATGGACAGCAAAATTGTGACACATATAGGATTAATAGGATGTTGTAAAATACATCAATAAAATTGTAATTCATCTCATACATACGTAGTAGCGATTAGCGACGACGACAAACATATATGGTAGATTTATTTGATTTAATATGTGTTAACTATTTAATTTTAACTGCTGTTTTTTTATCTATGCTTAATTATTTAGTTCTTTAAGGTTTAAGGTTTACGTTGAGAAGTTTGGGATTTCATCATGATTAGCGACAACGACAAACATATATAGTAGATTTATTTGATTTAATGTATTAACTATTTAATTTTTAACTACTGTTTTTTTTTATCTATGCTTAATTCTTTAGTTATTTAGGGTTTAAGGTTTAGAATTGAACTTATTCTAAATATAATTAGACATGTATATTAATTAGAACATATATAAGTTTTTTTAGATCCTTTCTCTTTTGTTTGTGATGGATTTTATTAATTAATGAGAGTTTGACAAGTGGCATACTTTAAGTAGTAGTTTCTATTTTTGTTTTTTTTACTTTTTTATATATATTTTCGTTTTCAAATATATTTTGTAGATTTTGGTCAATCTTTTGAGTAGTTTTCAAATTTTTATATTAGCTATATTTTAATGACTTCTATGGTAATTAGGATTCCAAATGGCATTGGCTATTTTTTCACATTTTTCTCGACTTTTTAGTTCAGATGTTTTTGGGATTAAAACATAAAACATAATTCATCCGATATTTAATAGCTATATATTAACCGATTATAAAGCATGGGTGCACGTTTAGCTATTTTGATATTTGATGTTATCTTTTTTCTTTTTTCTTCCAACTACTTTTTTTCTCGATTAAAATTTATGTTGTACATTGTGTTGCATTGGATTTTTTTCTAAAGTAATAGGACATTCTCTTAAGAAGCAATATGAACAAATTAGAAATTATGGGCGGACTTAGGTGTTAGTGGCCTTTAGATAATAATCAAATTATGTAACAAGTTATTAGCTTCAAGTTCAATGGAGATTACATATAGCAAGAATAAGTTTTTAAATTTTGTAAGTACCATATACTTATTTACATCCATAGAAGAGTTTCTTCTTTAATTCTAATAAGGTTATATGGCTAAGTATTAGTATGTACACTCTCTCAACGAGCAATACGAACATATTAGAAATTATAGGCGGACTTAGGTGTTAGACATTTAAATAATGATCAATCTGTGTGACAACAAATTATTAGCTTTGAATTCATCGAAAATTACTTATAGAATAAGTTTTTTTTTTTTATTTTTGTAAGTACCCTACTTATTTACGTCCATAGAAGATTTCTTTTTTATTTAATCTTATTTAGGTAAGTATTAGTACTCTCTCTCAACGAGCAATACGAACATAATAGAGTTTTGGGCGGAATTGGGTGTTAGTGGCGTCTAGATAATGATCAAATTGTGTGACTACAATTTATTAGCTTCAAGTTCATCAGAGATTACACATAGAAAAAGTTTTTTAATTATGTAAGTACCATACTTATTATTTACATTCATAGAATAATTTTTCCTTTAATTCGTTGTGGAGGTGATTAACGCAATTTGAGGATTTTTGGGAGGAAATTGAATTTCTCCAAATAATTACTCAGTACGTATATGTATAAAAAATATATTTTGAGTTGTATATGTAATTTTTCTTTACTAAGGATATTGAATGATGTTGCTTCAAGACCATTTAAATTTTTTTTTTTTTTTGACTTATGCTAGAGTCGAATTCATGATCTCCCCGAACCTTGCCTTTTGACAATTGATGTCTCACCATTTAACCATAAATACTTAGGCGACCATCGAGGTTGCATAATAAGTTCCTTTTTATTTTTTTTCTTATCAAATTAATTTTTATATGATATATTAATACTCTGTCTTGCCCGTGCGCGAAGTGCGGGTCTACGACTAGTTTATATATATAGAGAAAAAGCACCGAAATATATTATATATATCATGAGCAAATTAACATATAGTATTTTTTTTTCTAATGTAAAATAATTAACACAAACATTATTTAGATAAATATTTAATTAGCCAAAATTATATAAACTCTTTGGGCCTTTGTAAATCGATGAATTCTATATATAGGACATGGTGACGACTAATTGGTTGTGCTTACAACAACAACAACAACTTGTAACCTAAAAAAAAAAAACCACATAGCCTCAATGATGGTTGCACTTAATTAAGTAAATCAGCTCTATAGAACAAGTAGCTAGTTAATGTGACTATATAATTATATTTTAAATATTTTAGACGATATTGTAAGGCCATAATGTGTTTCATAATGCTCTGATATCACATGTAAGCATTTTTTTTAAACATAAGAATTAAGAACTTACACAGAAAAAAAAAAAAAGAATAATAGATCAATTAGATAATTACTCGGAAAAGATTATCTAGTTGAAATACCTTAAGAACTATATCAAAACCTTATTGCTTTCATGAACCTCAACACATTCGACCCCTTGTTTGATGGTACAAATGCCCTTTTATAGGCTTGAGGAGAACTTTTAAGCTTCCTACATTAGTATCAATTTCCATCAAATTGATAACTGTAATAGAAGCTCAAGAGTCTTTAGGTCTATACGTTACATAATATATTCATTACATTAATTAAAAGGATTATGAGACTCATTATGGTCATACATTCTCCCACTTGTCTCATAGTATCATATATTTCAATAACGTGGGTCACATGCATATAACTTAATGGTTCTCTCACTTGACCCATATTACAACCAAACATTACGTAATTTGTATGTCAGCACGCTTATATGTTCGACATCATTAATTAATCATTATAAGATAAATTAGCAATGAGAGTTATAGCGGTTATATATCAAAACAAGACATATTCCCTTCCATGTACCACAAACATTACTAATTCATTTTCAATGATTCATAAAGCATAATGTTCGTGTCAAAAACTAAATTCACTTACAATGATCATTAACATAAGTGTGCACATACTATAGTATAATTAGCACATTAAATGATATCTCATAAAGTAAACATAAACTTAAACTTAATCAAATCCCAAACTAAGAAATCATTAGGAATTACAATCAAGGCCCATTATGTCGACATGTTCTTAATATGCATTTGATGTAATTTTTTCGTTAGGGATTTGTAACCATAAGATACGTGTTAATATGTTTAATTGACACTCTTTCTTTTGAACTTCTTCGTTAATGGCTTGAAAATTAATTGAGTTGGTAGTATGAAGCCCTTAAATGAAGTTCCTTAACCATAATCCTTGATTTGTAGCTTTAATGTAGCGGCCCATTTTTCGAATGAACCGCCACAAGGCCAATGCGGGCCTACAACCTAGCCTACCAGCAAACCACCTGTGTCCCACATGCAATCTCCATCCACATTTAATCATTATTATCCTCAATGAACAACAATTTATTGTTTAAATTGTTAATGAACTCAAGTCATCTGTTAATATCGTTTCAAACCATAAATAATCACAACTAAGTCTTTTATCATGACAAATCAAATATTAAAATATCAAAGTCATGCATTTAACTCTGATACCTAGTGTGGAAAACACATATGTCAATATATATCAAATGTACACCTCAAAGTCTCAAAATATTAAAATATAGGGTCCTGATGAGTCTCATAATCCCAAATTCCCAAAATGAAAACATAATACATATAATACAAACGTACAAGTCTGGTTCAGGTATTTGAATCACCGGTACTCTGAAAGCTTGCCGTTGCCACAACTCGTACTCGGATCCGCACTCAAGCCATCACAAAAAGCCAGATGACGAGTCCAGAGTAAGAATTTCCAAGAAAATTAAATGAGCAATACCGAAAGTAAATACTGGGATTTAAATAAAGCTATTAAATAAACATGCGAAATAAATACAAGCAACTGTGATCATCGCATGCATAAGTAATAGTAAAAGCTCAAAGTGTGTTCTTAGCCCCTAGGGTCAGACTAGCACCATACTCTGGACACTCCCATGAGCATCGCCAGCGAGTCACACTCCAGCATGGCCAGCCTCTCCGGGTCCTCTCGACGGCCGGCATGGTCCCAACGGTGCACCGACACATGCACCGAAAAGATCCTCGGGTCGTACTATTCACCGAGACCCCAAGTGACACGTGATATGGTCTAGTAGACATACACACAGAAATCGCACGGAGGGAGAGCCTCAACGTCCGTCCATTTAACAAAAACCAAGAATAGAGTATTGAAATACATAATATGAATTTAAAAGCCAAAAATAAGTAAATGCTCAAGTAATTTCAGTTGGGATACTACACACCTCAAACCGCACTCCGTGTCCCGATAAATAACCCCCGGTCTGGCTCCGCCAAATCCCCGATATCCAAATTACCGCTCGAAATGACCTATTTCCATTTATAATTGATTTTTAATCAATTTGATGTATTTTATCACTACAAAAAAAACAGCAGATCAGAAACGGAAATTTCCGTTGCTGATTAGCATAAATTTCGTCTCTGATTCAATTCTGCAACGGAACATAGACGGAATCTATTCCGTCTCTAAAATCGTCGTCGCTGATTTAGTCAACAACGGAAATGTGTTTCAGTTGCTGATTAGAGACGGATTAAAGACGGAATTTAGAAACGGAACAGAGAGACGAACAAAATGCACATTCTTCTAAAGTGGTACAATTGTAATTGCATTCCGTCTCGATCCGTGCTAATCGAGATTTGATCGAGACTTTTAATGCAATAATTCCGTCTCGATTAGCAACGATCGAGATGCGAATTATTGCATTCCGTCTCTGATCCGTCTCTGATTAGCAACGGATCAGAGATGAAATTATTATATTCCGTCTCTGATCCGTCTCTGATTAGCATAGGAACGTTGACGGAATGCAATAACTTCGTCCCTGATCCGTTGCTAATTCATGAATTTCGTCTCTGATCCGTTGCTATTTAGTATCAAAGTTTAGTTTTGCCCAGTTGGGCTCGGCTATTTCCTCGGGAAATAGAGACGAAATAGCAACGGAATCTCTGAATTCCGTTGCTAATCCGTCTCAATTCCGCTTTGTTTAGTTTTCAAAACTAAGCTCAATCCAATTGGTTCTCCATAACCTCTAAACCTGAAAATACAACCATATGACCTACTCCATCGCCTGCACCCCCTCCAACAACTCCTTGGGGGTGCTAACATCCCCCAAAAAGCTAGAATTTGACATACATACATCGACAATATATATCAACAAATATTCAAATGAGAGAAAAAAATGTACAATTCGACATTGAAAAAGATTTATATATCCACGAAAGCTTGTCAAGTATAATAAATGTTCCAAATTTCTAAGTATTCACAAAAACCACCAATCCTATTGTTCAACAACCACCAAAAAAAACTTACAATCCTCTAAATATGCACAAAAAGAAGTATCAATCTAAAAGTCATGTAAACAACTATAAAAGTTATCTACAAAAGCAAAATTATCATCTCTCACTTGAAAACCAGATTATGGCAGGTATTGTCACAGGGATATGGGCAATCAATGGCACTAACTCCCACTCGATCGAAGAACCAGTCACCTACTGATAGGGCCACGCTATGCAAATATTGCAAAATGGATCAAACTCATGATAAACAAAACGAAACCGCAAAAAAACTATCTTCATTTACAGTGCAAATCTTTCTTCACCGATGAAAATTCATTGTCGTTAACTTAATTCACATGTAGGCTAATATTCCCAAAATGTATTACTAGTGTAAAAGAACCTTCAAAAAATGTGCGTAGTAATTAAAAATGGTGAAAACCAACTCCTCATCCGATCGACAGGTGGGATTTTTAAGATCGACTAACTAACAAGTCTCTTCAAGTGGATATTAGTAAATATAGTAAGCCTTTCAGGAAAGCGGGAAGACAATTCATAGCAAAGAAAAAGAACAAATGCCTTTAGATTAAAGGGAAAAAAGGTACCTTATCTTGAATCATAGGAGAATCATCTGCAAACCACGTGTCTTGTCTCTCGGATTGGCAGTGAGCAAAACATGAATTTATGAACAACCCATTTTTATTGGATTTTGAAACACCCTTAATTGCGTCCATCATTTGGTTCCTGAAGCCTGCTTCATTAGAACAAATGGTAAATCCACATGATTTTACAAGAGAAGCCTGATCCAATAAATCTTTAAACAAACAATGGTAAAGTGATTAATTACCTTGCAAAAATTGGATCTGAGATACTTTGCACCGTGCATGATTTAATTTACAGTCATACCAATCATTATTAGGGTCAGCTGCACGAGGAGCTAGACTTTCCTGGAGCTGATGAAAGGGAAAACAAATCCAATGCGTCACCAAATAGTAAAAAAAAAACATTACACTACACAATGTGACATGTAAGGATATAACATGACAATAGATTCAAAGATTTTACTAGCGCGTCAGTGTGAAACTAGCAGTGCTCCAGTAAGGATATAACATGACAACAGTTTATCATCGATAAAGTTCAGAGGAAAAAAACACTGCGATTTGAGACAAAAGAAAACAATTTATTTTACCATAACCCGATATTGCGCAAAGAAATGTGTAGTCCAGGAAGCAAGAAGTGTTACCAAAGTTGGGTCCAATTGGTCTCATAAATCATGCAAGGTGAGTTCTTTTGAGCTCCTCGTCATACAATTTTTTTAAACGCATTAAAACTTCATGCAACAGAACTGCAAAGCATGATTATGGAACTCAAGTAATATTTCTACTTCAAGAGCAACACACAAGGAACTTAAGGGTATTAATATTGAATTACTCTAAGATTCTACGAACCAAGTCCTCCTTGGGGGTTCTCATTCTTCTACAGGCTAGACCCTAGAGATAACAACCACCCGACAACAACATTGCCTCAATCCCAAATTAGTTGGGGTCGGCTACATTGATCAAACTCTTCCATTGAGCTTGATTTAGTGCAAATAATAATAAAAATTGGCTTAATCAGAACCGGTGCTTACCCTTCTTCCTGAGCACTAACATTGGTTCACAAGTAGCAAAATGTTGTTTGAAATTGATGTGGTTCAAGCAATTACTTTAAGACCATAAATATGTTGAGGTTAGCTTTAGCTTATGTTAGAAACTATCAAACGATGACAAGATATGCTTTATACCAGGGGCATCAAAAGGAACTATAGATCCATACTTTAAAAGCCAACAATGGCGTTGGCTATCTTATCAACTAAGAGTAAGCATGCTGATATTAAGCTCGAACGTATCAAATAAATTACCTGCAATTTAACAACACCCGCATACAAATTTCTCATAGTGCGGTTACCAGATACATCAATCCTGTAAGTGGAACATCAGTATTAAATCAAGAATGTCAAGGGATAGAGCAATGGCCAATTGAATTGATAAAGACCAACAGTAAATGCAATGTACACAGGAACATGATATTAGCACAATTGATAAAGACCTGGTCAGCACTGTGCATTCCCTGAGCCATCAACTCTTCCATGCCAGCCAACCAGATACGCTGTCCTCGAAAATAAAGTTGCGAGGCCTAAAAATAACTACCAAGAGCTTGGTGTATCAAATTGGACAGAAGGAAAAATCATCTGAAGTGCAGTGCTCAAGTTTTCTTGCAAAAATAACCTTGGCATTCAAATACAATCAATGACTAAACAAACCTGCGGAGGGGGGTCCCCATTTGGCATCCACGCCTTGACTCAAAAGTCACAGCCAAGAATAGCTAAGCATCTAAGGCCACTTTCGAGACCTACCACAAATCTCAAAACTCATACACCGCAACCTCCAAGGAACACTAGCAATCTTCTACACGAGCATGCTACGAAAGTCCCGTGTCGCAAGAAACTTATAAATTCATTAGTGAAAAGAAAAACATGCCTAAAAGTAGACTTCTTAGTTTGAAGACAAACAATAAAGTTTACGTCTGAATGACCAATATCTTTAAAGTTAATTATCAGATTTTCTATAAGTGAGCATGTAATCTTTTTGTCCATTATAAATATTGTAAGACCTTCTTTGCGGCTCACTAATGGTCTATGTAAGGGTTACTTTGGTAATATCCTAACACGCCAACAAAGAAATCGAATTCGATTTGGTAGATCATTCGTTTCAAAGATCTGAAAGAGAAACTCTTTGATACTATGAGACAAGTGGGAGAATGTAAGATCATAATGTGTCTCATCACTAAAACAGTTTTGGTCTTTAATAGAGGTTTTAAAACTTTTATTAAAATGAGTGTTATTAAATGCCATGAGATAATGTGTTATGTTTTAATTTTTAATACATGTATTACATAGAGGTTTTTTTAAACCCATATCAATTAGGTCTTATGTAATAACACCCATCTTTAACAGGGGTTTTAAAACCTCTATTAGAGACCAAAATTGTTCTAATGCATAATGCTATTTATTTATATAATGAATAAATTATATATGTAACGTATGAACCTAACACTTTTTGAGTTCCATTACCATTACCAATTTGATGGAAATTGGTATTAATGCGGGAAGCTCAATGGTTCTCACTCAAGCCTATAAATAAAGCATCTTGTAGCCATTATAAGTGTGCTGAAAATTGAGGCTCATGAGGGCGATAAGGTTTTGATGTTGTGCTTAAGATATTTCAACTAAATAATCGCTTCCGCATGTAATTCTCTATTTGATATATTTCTTATGTTAAAAGAATGTTTACAAATATTATATAAACTCTATAACCCTTTATTCACCTCTTTTAATTCCTATTGACTGAATGGTTGATTTTTCTGTTGTCACATGTTATAGGGCCCTTGTCACAAACAAGTCTCTTTCTCTATGATTAATTTTTAATTATTAATTCAATGATCTCTATATAAAAACAATATATTAATTATAATGAATTAAACGGGCTCCTCTAATTAATTAATTAGACATTTTAACAATGTGGTTTTTGATTGGTAACTAAATTATTTCAAAGACCAATCAATTGCCGAGCTCACATTTTTCAGTGCCAAAAAGATCTATCCTTTCAATATTGCTTATATATATGAAAAAAGAAAGAGAGAAACAAGGCTTGATTAGAAGTCAAAGTTAAAGTATCGTGATCAAGTTGAAGCAGTAGTAGTAGTAAAATAACAAGGTGATTTAATTAATTAATTAAGTTGGGCTAAGATCTAAATTAATTGGAAAGAAGGCTTAAGTGCTCAATTGTGGATGATGGTCCACTATTTAAATCCCATCATAAACTTCCCATAAACAAACCTTACCGACATTTTACATCATTGTATCTTTGAAGTTTTTATATTAAAAGTTGTTTTATGCCCTTGTGTCAAGCCAGCAACCTTGATTACGCACTCTACATATATATCTCTCGCTCCCTAAACTACTCCAAAGTGTATTTTAGAAGTTTTGGTATCAATTAATGTTTCTTGGATTGCCATTGATAGTATAAATGATTAGTTAATCGATCTTCCTGTCTTAATTACTTGGACGTGCATATGAAATTGTGAATGGAAATTAATTAATTGTATGTTTACGTGTAATTTCTCTTATCATTTTTGTTGGCTTGTCTAATATTGCAATGCAATGTATGTGTATATAATATTGCAATGTTAAGGAAGATTATCATTGCATTACTAATTATGATCTTTGTTTGTGCAGTAATGATTTTTTTTTAATGATGTAATTAGTGTTTGTATGGTTACGGCTTATTCTCTTGCCTTGCTTTGTGCCCCTAGACATGTCCCCATATTGCGCGGCTTTTGTACGGATCATGTGCACGTCATCAATACAACAATCGCAATCGATGCCACTTGTTGACTTGATTACCACTCGCCACGTGTCCACTGATCTCATTTGATATACCCTATGGTGTATTAATATTTTTCCATTAGATAAAACCCCCACACCTCTTACTTAAGTAACGTAGTAATGAATCAGTGAGTCCTCCACTAAGTTATCACTATATATTAATATTTGTTTTTTTTTTTTTTACTCCAGTTAGAGTCGAACTTACGATCACTCTATATTGTACTTTTTGATATATAATATCTCATTCATGTCACTATATATGCTTTGGTATATAATATTTGCTTAATTAATTTATTATATTACGTATTACTTACTGTTTAAGTGTTTAACATAGTTCTTGCAAAAAATAAAATAAAAGATTTAACATAATTAAATAGAGCCTAAACCACAACAATATATCTTAATTTAAAATATTCTATCCTTATTCAAACTATTTTGTATGATGAAGCTTTTTGTGGTCACATTGTTATCAATAACTATGTAGTAATTAATTCATTTTTTTTTACTTACTGGTTTAGTTTATGGTGTCTAGTATTCAAGGATTTGCCTTGACTCCCAAATGTGGGGAGAGTCACTGGCGCATGAATGTAAATTGTAACTTCATTCTCATGGCTCGAATTCGAGACTTTTTTTTTTTTTTTTTGTAATAAGCAGCCTAAAATTAGATGTAGCTTAGCCCATTCAAGTTTTCTAAAAAGCCCACACATTGACTGTCAGCCCAAAAAATGAAAAAGCTCACTTAAATGACTGTTAGCCAAAGAAAAAAAAATTCAGGCGAAACAAATGCAAAAACTAAAAACTAAAAATTGTTGTAAATTGAGTTGGAACTTGCTAAGAACTAGAGAAGGAAAATAGAAAACTAAGAACTTCTACTACTACAAACTACTACTACAAAGGAGAAGAGAAGAAATGAGATAGTTGGAATGAGAAGTTTTCATTCAACTTGGTGTGTGAATTACAATGGGGTTGGCACCCTTTATATAGGCCATTTGGTGATGATGATAATTGTACTTATACAATGTGTACAAGTTATACATACACCACAAGTCATACAACACATCACAAGCAACATAGACAATACATAAAAGAGTTGGTGTACATTGGAGAGGATTACAAGTTACATGACAATACATAGACAAGTGGAGGTACTATTAAGTGAGAAATACAAGTTACATGACTACACAATATGTTGGTGTACATGCATGGTCATCCATATTCCACAACAATAAAAATAAAAATATAATAAATAAATTAGTTTTAGCAGGGCTTAAAAAAAAATCTGGTTATGCCCCTGCGCTTGATCAATATATTCGGGCGACAATCCTTAATTTCTAATTGAATCAACTATCTAGAGCACCGTATTGATTAAGGGTCTTGATTAACTAAGATCAGAATGTATAGTCAATGTCAATCATATTTGTTATTCTTGTTATCAATGTTTAATTAATTAAATATGTATTATGTTAAAGAAAATTAATTAAATATATAAAGACGTGCTTTTCTTATTACAATTTAATTGAACCACTTTCTAATGATCATACAGCTCATAAACTCGAGATTTTACCTATGTACGCATTCTGTTTGATCAAGTCGCTTTCAGCTGGTTCTTTTGATAATCCAATTAGTGTTGATGATATAGATTTAACAATTTGAATTAAATATAAAGTGGATACAATTGAGATAAATAAATAAATAAATAAAATCATACTAGCATTAACTGCTTATATATATATATATGCTATTTTTCATTTTCATATAAAACTTGGGGTTGGTAACTGTATATATTACTTTTCAGTTCTCAATTATCATTTTTTATAGTAACTCTACTTTATTTAATATTAACAAAAAATATGGTACAAACTGATGAAAAACAATGTGTTTCCTAAAAATATTTCTCAATTATCATTGTCAAATAATATTATTAGTTATTGAATAAATTTTTTTGATATAGTTATTGAATAAAATGAGCATTAATTATTGAAAAAAAGGAAGGTTGTAAGTTTTCAAAGATTGAGAAAGCCATGGAGATGAAGTGTTCAAGTGAATAATCATGTTTACACTTAAATCAAAATCAAGGGCATATAGTAATTAAGAAAAATCAGAGACAGATGCATATTAAAACATTTAATATATGTCCAATAAACGTTAACTATTGTGACCAAATAGCATGATAACTTCTTTTTTGATAGGAAATAGCATGATAACTTAAGTAATACTTTGACATGACATTAGCACTTTAAACAAGCTGGTCTTAATTTGAACCCTAATGATGCATCAACATCATATTTTTGTTGAATAATTATGCCAATGAAATTCCAATTTTGTGTAAACTATAAATAGCTATAGTTTAATTAGTTATCTCGTGTTATATATATATATACCCTAGTGGGAGGGCACGTGCTACGCACTTTAATGTTTTTAGCAACTTGACTAATTAAATCAAAAGATTCAATTAAGATAACTACCCAAATCCACAAAAAAAGATAACTACTATACCGTTATCTCTCTCTCTCTCTCTCTCTCTCCGCTTTTAACTACCTACTTTTATGTTAGTTAAGTCGAATTTATTTAAACACTCATATTTTTATTTTTAATTTTTTTTTCATCCAATCAAATGTTAACATTGATATGGGTACTTTTGTCAATAAGGCTATATATTTTGGCTTCAAGAAGATGCTAGGGGTATTAATATAGATATCCAAATCTTATAAACTGAGATAGTTCTCTTGAATTATGACAATGCTAGAAAGGTATATAGTTCAACATATAGTTGACAGTACGTGTTGTCAATTATTTACCACATAATGTACGTGTATATAAACTTAGATAGGTTGCATGCATGTGACTATAGTAGATATTAATTGTCCACCATAAATCATTACCAGGCCACTTTGCCATTTGTTACATTCATGATTTTGCCTTTTGAGTTATGTTATTTATTCATGTTTTAATTGACTTAATTGCATTCATTTATACAACTGATTAACATCATTACAATGCTTCCAAAAAAAATAAAATAATAATATGAAATATCATTACAATTTAAGGTGTTGCATAGCCGGTCAATCATTTTATATAGATATTGACATGTGCTTATTCATATTCTTGGGGAAAAAAAATTTTAGAAGAGAAAACATTGTATAAACTACTGAAGAGACAAATTTAAAATAATTATATAAGAGTAAGAGGAAATCATTGTTGGTTGTTCCGGGATCAAGTAGGCAACATATGAATGTAAAATAGGGTTGTTTAAGGGTAAATAGTACATGGTATGTTACAAATATAATCCCATTTCGAGATAGAGTAACTATATAGTTTAATATTTATCTCAAGTTTTACCTCATTTTCATGAGAACTCTTTCAAATTGGGTTATTAGGCCTGGTTATAACTTAGCTCAAACTAAGGTTAATTGTTAGAGTCACTAGAACATTTTTTGCCTTTAATAAAGGTTTTAAAACCCCTATTAAATAGAGTGTTATTAAATGTCATGTGAAAATGTGTTATGTTTTAGTTTTTTATACATGTATTACATAGAAGTTTTTTAAAACTCCTATCAATTAGGTGTTATTTAATAACACCCCCTTTAATATGATTAAATACCGAAATTGTTCTAGCATTCTTTAATTATAAGCTATTGATCTGAAGATCTGATATTATGATATACCATTGTACTATCAATTAGGTGTTATTAAATAACACCCCCTTTAATATGATTAAATACCGAAATTGTTCTAGCATTCTTTAATTATAAGCTATTGATCTGAAGATCTGATATTATGATATACCATTGTACAATTTGTAGGGATGCAGTATGTGGCATGGCCAAATCTAAGCTTAGAAAAGCGATGAATGAGTGTACACCAAACTGCCAAGGTAAGATAGTGTCTTGTAACTTACTCAATAGTCACTTGAATGCACAATGTGGGACTATTCTTAAAAAAAAAAAAAAAAAAAA
Organism: Stephania cephalantha; assembly: GCA_039657325.1. Classification (NCBI taxonomy): domain Eukaryota; kingdom Viridiplantae; phylum Streptophyta; class Magnoliopsida; order Ranunculales; family Menispermaceae; genus Stephania; species Stephania cephalantha. The sequence goes on from CM077571.1 coordinate 56,203,748, forward strand.
AAAAAAAACCTGATCGCGCATAGTATTAATGTTTACTAAACGGAACCATAATCTAAGCATCCATATTGCAAACAACGTACTAGGTCTAATTCATATCCAACGGAAAGGCGAAAATCATTTAATTTCCCAATTATATATACTAGCTAGTTAAGCACTACTTTCTTGACATGGCATAGAACCTAGCTATATCGATGCAAACATAGTCATCACATCCTCTCTATCAATCTGATACTCAGGACAACCAAATCATCTTGTGTGATAGAAGTATAGAACCTTTGCAGCCTAATTCATGATTTAAGATTGCTAGGCAGCAATGTGAGAGACAACAAGTGCTACTTGACCAAGAAAAAAGAGTCCATGAACATAGATTTTTTTTTTAAAAAAAAGTTGTGTTTCCACTAATCAGTGTAGTGTATATGATCATTCCAGTACTAATCAATGTATATAAGGTTATGAACATTACAAGTACTAGCTTGTACATAAAACTTGCAGTAATTAAGCAACAAAGTTGTGATTCCATAAATCAATGTATATGGAGTTATGGACATTACAAGTAGCAGTACAAAAAGAATTCCATTAGACCAACAAAAGATGAACAAAATCATGTATATATGTGTTTTTCAATGAGGGATTGGGAGTGCAAAGGCCTCATGTGGACTGAGCGCAATTAATTACCAACTGAAACTTGCAATCTAAAGCCGAGGAACGACCTGCATCACCGTTGCTGAAATCAACCTAGCTTGTGATCCTCGAAGGCGATTAAATTAACGAACGAGATTAAGTAGAGTCCTCTCGAGCTCCTTCCCAACATTCCATTCACAAATCTTGGCCTTAAATTAATTTTGATGGGTAGGCCTTCCTTGGCATCACAAAGTACTCTCTCTTTAATTGATATTGCATTGTTTTTGTACTTCCAGTAGACAGTAGAGTATGTAAATTCATCTACAAAATACATCAGGAGCATTTCCATCAACATGAAATCCACATACTAATATTCATGGTTTTTAGGTCCTCGATCGGTTGATTTCCTCCTCAAATAGACAATCTTGGAGAATTAAATTTGTCGCGTAAGAAATTCGCTAATTAAAGTAGATCTTATGGCAAAAATGTTTACTATAGCCATATATATGTTGTCTCGTCATCCATGAAAAATGGAAACAAAATTAGCACCAAAGTCCCTGAGTAGAGTTAGTTTCTTGCTTCACTGCGCGATGAACAAGATCTTCCAAGAGCCAACTAATGCATTTGTAGCCATTTATTGGAGCTAAATTCTTTATGATGGTTCTGAATTGCCTGAATTATATAAAACAATGTGTAAAAGAGTCTCCTTTCCTTTCAATCAAAATATTACAAACTGTGAATTCTAGTTTATCTTTATTTTATTTAAAGATGTCAACAGAAAAAGCCAATATGCCTGAGCATTCTATTACTACATTACATTGGGCTTGCATTTGCTGCTTTTATTGTTCTTTGTTGCCCCTAATCATTCCAGTCCAACTCTGCTCACTGTTAAAAATTAACTTAACAAACTTAGCTGCTCAATTGGTTTGAATTAACTTCTGTAACTGTTTTTCGGATCGTTAGTTATCATTCGCAGCAAGCACACAAAGAGAGATTGCAGTGTCGAGCTGGCTAGAGCATATTTGTGTTGTGTATTAACCAAACATATATACTGCCTATAGAATCTTGACTATAATTAGAATCTTGAACTCTTCAACTAAACAGTTGAAAGTTCATCAATATATAGGACAAAAAGTCTACTGAAAATCCCAAACTCAAAAATAAATTGATTGCCTTGAGTAATTATCACAATTTAACTAACCAAAGATTCAGTTGAAACTTGATATCAAATATGACAATTTATTTACAAGAAACAAAAAAAAAAAGGAATCTTATTAAAATTGCACTTTAGATAATACAGAAGACCAATGACCCCTTATGGTGAACAACAATTCAGTAAGATCATCAGTTCCATATACATCCTACTCTATGAAACAACATTGCATTACATAAACCAAAAGACTTTAAATGAACACACCCAACACTAAAGAATCTAGCAATTAAAGAAGCAAACAAAAAAACAACAAATTAAAGTTGATTATTCAGACCATCTCAACTCTTCTAGTTGAGTCTTCGGAAGGAACAAATCTTCTCCAAAACCAATGCTGACTCCACACCTTGGACATGTCTTCGATGGGGATGCCCTTTGTCTCGGGGAGGAAGAAGGCAACAAAGAGAGTCATGGACAACACAAAGAAGGCGAAGATGAAGAAGAGGCCGAACTTGGTGGTGCAGAGCAGGCTGAGGAAGACTTGGCCAATTACAAAGGTCATCAACATGTTGATGGTGGCATTGATGCCCTGCCCGGTCGACCTGATCTCCAGAGGGAATATCTCGCTGGGGACCAACCATCCCAAGGGACCCCATGACCAAGCAAAGCCAGCAACATAGACACATATGAGAGCCACTATCCCGTATGCATAGCCTTTCGAAACACTAGCCACGCCAGCCACCCCAAACACCTTCCAAATGAGAGACCCAATGATAACTTGGGATAGGAGCATCTGAAGCCCCCCTTCCAAGAATAAGGGCCTCCTTCCATACCTGTCAACCACCAGGAATGCAACCCCTGTTGCCGCGACATTAACTAGCCCGGTGATAACTGCGGACATGAGAGAAGCATCGTTGCCAAAGCCGAGAGTTTGGAAGAGAACCGGAGCGTAAAACATGATGACATTGATCCCTGTGAGCTGTTGGAAGAAGGGAATAAGGAATGTCATCACCATCTGAGGCACATATTTTCTTTGGAAAATCGCCAACTTATTATTATTGTTGTTGTTGGCGGCCTTGGTAGCATTGGCGCAAGCATCGCACAGGTCTTGGTACTCCTCATGAACGTCTTCAGTGCCGCGAATCCTTTGAAGATTCTTTTTGACATCTTCCTCACTTGCACCGCGCTGGATCATGGAGTTGGGGGTGTCGGGGAGGCTGATAGAGCCGAGGAGGACAATGGCAGCAGGAACCGCAGCGAGGCCTAAACTCAATCTCCACCCCCACCCGCCTTGAATCTTGTTTGTGGCGTAGTTGACGAGATTGGCAACGAGAATTCCAATGGTGATCATCAATTGGAAGATGGTGTTGAGGGAGCCTCTGGATTTAGAGGGGCCATCTCAGACAAGTAAAGGGGTGCAGCTTGTATAACAAAGCCCACACCTAAACCGAGCAAAAGTCTCCCAATGTAGAGCATGGCGACATGGATGGCAGCGGCATTGAAGGCGGCACCAAGGAGGAAGATAACGGCGCCAATGATGATGGAGAGCTTGCGGCCATGCTTGGAAGTAGAATAAGAAGCAGGCCACTGCACAAGAAGAGCAGCCAAGTAGAGAGAGGATGTGAAGAAGGTGAGTTTGTGGCTATCAAACTTACAATACTGGTTGCTCGAGACGATGCCTTGCTCCTTCCTATAGACGTCGGGGAAAAATGGTTGAAGAAAAGAAGACATGGCAGTGACACCTCCGGAGATGCCGATATCATAGCCGAGCATCAAACCACCACAAGCGGCAACCAGAGATGCAAAAATGACCAAGGCAGTCATTGAAGAAGAAGAAGAAGAAGAAGAAGAAACAACAGCAGCACCACCAGCCATTTGAACGTGAACAAGAAATGAATAGAAACTGATGAGAGCAGAACAGAACAAGAGAGAGAGAATTAATGAGAAGACGTTGTTAATTGGAGATGTGAAATATGGGTGTGTTTGCTTTGGTATTTATAACTAACTAACTCCTTAGCAAGTTGGAATTGTTTTTGGACAACAAATTCGATCTTGGCGCCAATTTTGGAGTCGGTTTTGGAGTCTGTTTTGTAGTTCGATTACAAATTAACACCCTAGATTATGCCAACATGAAAATAACGGTCTATAAAGTAAAGAAAATATGTCAAATTAGAATGAAACATTCAGACCGATTTTCACAATTCTCTTTGACATATTGGGTCCAATTTACGTACTTATTTTTGTTCTCTCATACCAATCTCTGCGTTAACGCTCCATAACCATCCTTAGAAAACATACATTCATAGGAATAATAACATTCATAGGAATAATAGAGAAGGAACAGCAACTATATTTCAAAGACTTATGAGTCGAAAGATCCGCGACCAATAATCATAGTCAAACAACAAAATCAATCAGACTATGCTTTAAATTATATATAAGGTAAGCTATAACTACAAGAAAGAAGTACAAAGATCGACAAATTATGGAGTCATAGGATGGCTAAACTATTTTTCAGAGGGGGGGAGACAAAACTGAAAATCTAGTCATACAAGCGTTTTGCGGATTGAGTTCTCGAGCTTTTGTTCTCATTTTTCAAGACTTTCTCCTCTGACTTCTCGCTTAAAGATATAGCCTTCTCAATCGCTTTCTTCTTTCTGAGATTCTTCGATCTCTTTGTGGGAGCGCCCTTCTTGATCTTTCTGTTACAAATTCAGAAAACAGATGGCAAAACCAATTCATTAGTGAACTGCCATGCATTCTTAAAGATATAAAAAAGAAGCAAACAGAGGTGGAAAAATGAATAACAAGATCAACTGCTATGCTTCCTTAAAGATAATTGCCACAGTTATTAAAATATAACTTCCCAAGATCAACACATTGAAACCTTTGAAAGAAATCAAAATAAAGGCATCTCAACAATTATCTTCCTTGGTGGTCATATTCATTACAGATAGTCAATACATGGCCCCCTAAAAAAGATAATGTATAAACAAAACAAAGAATAACACTTTTGCATCAACAAATACATATTTTCCTCTTCTAAAGATTATAATTCAACTACCAAATAAGAAGAGTTTTTGTGATAGACTAGCTTTATTTTTTTCAAAAGTATCTTTTACAATGACAAAGATCTTTATTTTATTTTATTTTTAATAAGAAACCAACAACTTGACTCCAACATGAGTCGAATCCAAGACATTGGCAAAAAGAACTTAAATAGCATGTGTTTAAGTGACATGACTTACACGGTTTAGAACTTCAATCTACATCACATTACCTATAAAAGTTTTATGTATTAACTTGTTCATAACCTAAAGCAGGCCAAGGCAACAACTAGGCAGCACCTCACCTTACAAGGTCTCAATTTCATAAGCATCACCTTGAAAGCTTCATGTCTTGAAATAAAGATTCTACAAAATTCTAGTCACCTAATTTAGTACAACTCCAACTAATTTTTATAAAATGACTCTTGCTAGACCAATAATATGGTTTGAAGTTACCATTTGCGCTCAATAGGATACCAATAGGGACATTAATGAATATAGATAATCTGCAGAAACAAATGGCAAAAATTAAATGGAAATTAAACGACCTTTCTTGCTCTTCTTTCTTTTGGTCCTCTTCAAATAACTCGTCTCGAAATTGCTTTTAACTTTTACAAACACTTTCGTTTCCTTTTTGTACAGGCATGTTGTGCATTTTGAATAAACTGATTGCATGTTCAACTAATAGGCTAAGAAAGGAGCACCAAAAGTCTGACTAAGGCCAAGGTCTTGGGTTCAATTCTTAGTAGCTACGTAACATTCCCTTGATTTCTCCCGGGTTTATGGGGTTATGGCACCCAACTTAACTCTCATAGGATGAGTCGAACCAAAGTAAGTAGGGGTTGAAAAGGATTCGAACACTCATGGTTATCAAAAAAATAAAAATAAAAAGTTAAAAGAGAAACATTGACTTGCATCGGGTTAGCATTACAAGTGACTGGTGACCTTTGATTAACGCCCAATAGACCCAATTGATTGCAGCATTCTTTTACCATGTGCTTAGTCCTTTTCTTATTTGACAACTATGCATCAATCCACACTTTTTATAGTTATTAGTTATTACAAACAAAAAATAGAATATCCAAGAGATTAGTATAACTCACCTGCCAATAACACCAAGAACTTGGACAGAAGCGCCAGTTTCAGAAGTGTCCATCGCTGTGTAAGAGTAAATGGAAATGAATTTATGCAGTACAATATAAGGGACTACCAAACAAAGTTTTTCTTTTGATCAGGGAAAAAAATTATCCGTTTGACGGGAATATAAATGAACATTAAGATATTGATTCAAATTGAAAACTAATTCCAATATCCCAAAAGCTTCTCAGCATCCAAAAAAATTTCATATTTTAACATTTTAATATTTCAACACATTTTAACATTTGGAATACTGTAATATTTCTTGCTTCTGTTATTTGTGTAACAGCCTAGCTCAATCTCGATTCCCAACATAATATTTCTCCTTCACGTAACAAATCATGCCATCAACTGCGTTAATCGAACGGAGTGGAAGAGTTTGATCCATGTAGCCGACAACAACAACAAATCCAAATTAATTGGGGTCGGCTACATGGATCAAACTCTTCAATTGTGCTCGATTAAGTGCAATTGATCTTCAATTGATTAAGTGCAATTGATCTTCAATTGTGCTCGATTAAGTGCAATTGATGGTGAGTTTTCCAAACCATTCAAATCCCTCCTAATTAATGCCGCGAAGATTTATTGTGCAAATATCGCTATACATTAGTTTTTATTCACTCATACCTACAAGTCGAAGGCATAGCATTCATCATACTGACTCGAGTTTACGCTAATTCGATCTTTCAATAGATGCTCAGTTGTTCCTAATTCAAAAAACAAAATTACTGCTTGATTGTTAATAACAAACAGCGAATTCCCCTAAACCTTGAAAAATCGACCTTCCTGGAAAAAAGTTTTGATTTTGAATTGGGCCCATTTCGAATCACCCCCTCAAAACCCTAACTAAGAACAATCCCAAACAAAAACAACTAAATCTAAAGAGATTCTGATTCATGGATCAAAATTAAGCTTAACGAGAAAATCGAAGAACAAACCTTGAGGGAGATGGAGGAGATGAGATTCTTCGGAGATGTCCATCGCTGCTGCTCCTCTTCTCTGCTTCTTGTCACTGTTCTTCTTCTTCCCCATTGTTTCTCTCTCGCGCGCTCTCTCTATCTCTGATTAGGGTTCCAGACTCATCCCTTAAAACAGGGTCTTACTTAAGGTACCGTTTGGAAGGATTACACAGTTTTCGTTATCTCTTTTTAGAGACTCGGGTACCCTTGAAGAAAGAATAAATAGCCTAATATATCCGTACGGCTAAGGTTTTTTATAAATTTATCTTAATGTTTCAAATTTTACAAATACATACTAACGTATTGAAATAATGCAAATTATATCACATGAATAAATTTAAGTTGATTTAAAATTATTTTTAACCGTGTTAATGTAAATAAAGAAAGTTTCTCACGTACAGGCTACAATTTATAAGGTAGAAATGCAGAGGTTTAAAATAAGTTTGTAAAAAAAAAATTAAAACATTAAGATGTATTAATAAAAATTGAAACATTTGTACAAAACTTTAAACGTTGAGATAAATTTGTAAAAACTGAAATGTTAAGATAAATTTTAAAAAAACTTTAAACGTTAGGATATATTAAATTATGCGGATTTGAAAAAAGTAAAAATGGTTTCGAACCCTTTTTTTTTATTTCTCTCATGATTAATGATTATACATCTTGAATCACAGTCGATTAAAAGATCACATCTTTTCGTATTTTAATTATTCATTCAATAAATTACAAAGTGGTTTAGATATGTGAAAGATTGATTTCATTTTTGTTGCAATACATATCTCTTCAACAATTATTCGTGGACCTTTGCAGCTACTAAATTGATACTTTTACGTATTTGACCATTTCTTGAAGAGAACTGCTAGAGTAACCGACTTTAAACACCGACCTACTTGAATGATGTGCAATATAATCTAAAGATGTGTGCATCCATATTTCGAAGCGAAAATCACGTCATCCAATGGGTCGGTGCCCAAGTGTGCACATGGGCCTACCCATCAAATTAGCCACACCCAGTGACTTGCTACTAGTACTGACCTTTGATAATTTTTCTCATAAGGAAGAAAGAATCCAACGGTCCCAGACCACTCTGGGATTCCTTGAAAAAAAAAAAAAAAAAAAAAAAAAACAACAACAACAACTCTGCAGATCAAAATCATGAAATGCATCACCTCCAAACCACAAAGATGAAGAGTGGGTGAAGGAGAGATGGAAGAACAACAGAGAATCTTCTTTACTACCTTTTGATCATAAGAGAACTCACTCTTGACAGGGTAAGCATTTTTTTTTTTTTTTCCTTCTATACAAATCTAAACATAGATAACTATTGTTTCCACTCTCCCCACAAAAATCTTACAAATTCTTAGGTCAAAAATGAAAATCTAAAAAAACAGAAGATGCATCATATCATATCATATCATATCATATCATATATGTGTTGTTATTCAGAATCAGTCTCCATGCTCCCCATGGCCTTCAATCCTCTTGGTCTCTGCATCACCAACACCAAAAGAACCCTGGTCATGAGATCTACTACAACACATCAACCAAAATCATTTATGAGGGAAACAAAGGAAACCCATCTACACAATCAATCAATCAATCAAGATAAAAAAAAAAAAAAAAAAAGAGACCTTCTTGGATGTCTTCTTGTTCTCTCTGACTTCATACCTCTCTTGGCACAGATCAGAAAGCCAAGCACCAGGACTGACCAACTGCACAAAAACAAGTCCAACCCATCAACACAAAAATCTCAACAAACCCATGAATGAAAAAGAAGGGATTTTGTTGGTACAACTTACAAGCAAAGTTGTTTGTATGAATTTAGGCCTCTTTTTAGGCCTATGTGGGAGCTTGCACCCTTTCATGGCCATGAAGTCCTCATCTTTTTCCTTGCTAGACAGTGAAATGAAGAGTCTTGGCCAAACCAACCCCCCTTTCTCCTCTCCATTCCCATTATTATGTTGATCAAATCCCATCACCGAACCCCTTGTTGTGTAGTACCTATCTTCCTGGTAGGATTTCCTCAAAGCCCCTGAATCTGTACTCATATCCATCCTCCTCCTGCCTCTTCTTCTTGTTCTTGTTTGTTGTTGTTGATGAATCTCGTCCTCTTACTTTCATCCATCTAAGCCTCTTTCGGTTCCCCCACTGTAATACTAACTCTGCCTCCGGAAGAACTATAATATTACTATTATTATTGTTGTTGCATGATCCCCCTTCCTCCATCTGTTAATTCGGCCTGCTCAAAGGAAGGAAAGTCTCTGAATTCAGTTTCTTCTCTTCTTCACCGACGCCCACTATTCTTCTATAAACTCTAGTCTTGTCTATAAAGTGGAGAGATACGAGCCGTCCGATCTCTTGAATCATAATCTCATCCGTTAAATGAGTTGCTTTAGGCCTCTAGTCACGTGAGGTCTCTCAGGGTCACGTGCGCAACCTCAGTTTGTTTTGTTTCTGCTAGCTCAGATTTAAACCTAACTAATTAATAGTGCCCGAACCGCAGTTTAGTCGGTAGATTTAAACCTAACTAAACAATGTCGAGCGTGGCTGGCGCCTAACACCTAAAGATGTAGGTGGGGCGAGGAATCCCCATTCACCACGGGGATCCGCCCCGATGGGGGCGCAGATTCCCCGCCAAGCCCACTGTGGGGACGGGGGCAATTTCATCTCCACCAACGGAGGCAGGGCGAGGGCGGTATTATCTCTCTCCACCATGAAGAATCCCCATGGGAATTTCCCACGGGGATCATGAATATTTCATGTATGAATTGCATCAAAATCATTAAATCTTTTATTTCTCTTTTTTTGTACGGTGAATGTTTCACATAAAGTTTGAAAATCAATTGGAAGAAAAAGCTTTTAATGATTTTTAATTTCGAATCTATAATGTATTTGATCTTTTTTTTGATATTATGTAAAAAAGTGATGGAGTGGAGAATCCCTATGGGGGTGGGGATCCCCGCCGAGTGGGGAATGGGGGTTAAAAATTCCCCAGTAGGGATTTTCAAGCAGGGAATCCCAGCCCCGTCATAAGTGGGATGGGGATGGGGATGGGGATGGGGATGGGGATTGCATTCCCCGCTCCAAACCCGTCTCACCTGCATCCCTACGGACACCACGTGAAAAACTTAAAAAAATAATTATTTTATATATAATAAAATAATTTTTGAGAAACTTAATAATTATTTTGAAAAAGAGGTATGTCATTATTACATTTATTTTTATTTTTATTTTTATTTCAATGGGAGTCAAACTCATGACCTCTTTAAACCTTTTTCCTTTTGACTAGTGATGACTCGTTAATCTCACTGTAGATGATTTGGCAGAGTTACAACAATTAATTGTTGGTTACGACTTCGTAAGGGAATATATGACTACAAGAAAGAATGTCCGCATACAAAGATTGACAAATGACGGAGGCATAGGATCGATGGCACATTTTTGCCCAAGTCGAAGAAGTGAAGCTCCTCCTTATCCGTCTTACCGGTCTGGTTGAGCTGCTTGCTTTATATGCATGGTGTGGTTTTTGCACAAGGTAGGTGGCACATTTTTCACAAAGCAAGGGAGCACAATGTACACGATAATTTGGTCTATTTACGTCAAAATCTTTGTTCCATTTGCTCGAAGAATCACAGGATTCCCATCTGGAATAATGATGATTCAAATTAAGAATGCTTTGGTAGAGACTTAGAAGAGTTAGAATTGCTAAGGAACATGGACTTCTTGATCAAACTAATACCAAAGTGCCAATTAGCGTGTGGCGGTTACTTCTGCAATATTCGATTGCTGGTTTCTCGGATTTGTGTTTGCTGTTGTTGGATTGCAGAAACTCTTCTATGAGCAGATGCCGAAGGGAATTGACGCGGAGCATTGCCTCTGCGGCTTACCTATGTATCTTTCGCTACTAGAACATTAGGATAATCATTTCTTTCAAGTAGGAATTGGCATGATTAATTAAGAAGCAGCATTTTATATGGCATGCCTACTGTAATGAGCTAAAACCAGTTAATTGTTTAGTAGGCCATGTATCAAACTACATGCTATCTTAACGTAGTCATGATGTTGTTACGTACGTAATATTGCACATTAGACTTTGTTCATGTTAGGCAATGCGCATTAGAATTCACTTATTCAGGACTGACTTCAACTGTATCTAAATCAAATAAGCATTGCTAGAAAACTCTGTCTAGCCCATGTTCTGAATCTAAAATGACTAAAAGCCCAATTTGAATTAAGTTTTCTTGATTGTAACTCATGACCCCCATCCTCAAACCCCCACCCTCTTATACCATTAATTAACCTCAGGCAGCCCAACTGGTTGGTTATGCAGAGGCAAATTAGAGCATTGCCAAACTTTAAGTTACCTACATAATCAATATACATGAAAATTAGGAGAGAAAGGAATGGATGGTTGAGACCAAGTCTAGAGATGTATATTACATCCTTAAAAAAAATAGTGTGCGCAAGAAATTGTTCGTGCCAAATTGTTTCTCATACTACAAACAACCTCCTTCAAGTATTTTTTTTTTCCTTTTTAAAGAAATTAGTCAACAATTTAACTCTAAAAATGAGTCGAACTCACATGGCTTTTTCTAATCTCATATTTTAGCAAGTGATGCTTTATTCGTTTCACTGGAGATGCTCTCTGTGACGGCTTCACTTCCACAATGCTAAACTGAGCCCCGCCCGGCCTAGACTTACGTGGACCCCCGAGCCCGTCTCGCTGAGTCACGCAAGCCTAGTCAGCCTTCCTTTATCATTTACCATTTATCAAACAATTAAAGTTGAGTTAATCAATTAGTGAGTTATCATAGTTATAGCGGAAGCAATCAAACCTCAAACTAAATGAAAAACCTCAAAGACACAAGTTAAGACAACCTAAAGTGTGGAAACCCCGAATGTGTATATCATCGTCAATGAACATTCTGATGAGAGTAAACACAAGATATACATGCCCAAAATCGCTCAAAAACCCAACTCTCAGTGTTTCAAAACAAGTATATCTAATAATACAAAAGAATCACATGTGTCAGACAAGTGGTAAGAACTGCTCCGGTATCCTCAAATGATATCTCATATCACTAGCTACTTTCCCTTACTCGATTGCGGATCTGCACTCAGTTAAACACAAGAATAACGAGCCCAGGTAAGTAACGCCAGTAGGATACTAAACAACATTTCGAAATAAATAAATCAGTCCATATTCATGCAGATAACAAGAAAGATATAAGGACGCATGAATAAATAAAATACTGTAAATAAATTTGAAGCAATCGATATATGAGTGTCCAAAGATGCAAACAAAGAGGCGCAAGTAGTCCCGACTAATAAGTCGTTGAGTCTTGGCAAAACATCAAGACTCGGGTTCTAGGACTCGGTACACTCACAAGTCATAAACCTACGAGATAGTGAGACTTCCTGGAACAACCACGCTAAGAACTCACACCCCATCAAAATCAGTAACCAGTGTAGTGCATCCCGAGGTTATGACGCTGGTATGTTACTTCAGCCCGCCACTCCTTCCAAGGATCATCGTTGACTCACTTGCCCTCGGACAACGCAATTAGAATGGAATTTAAAGGATAGATAACAAAGCAAGGAACAAAAATATTCAAATAGCTTAAAATGAAATAATCGTGCATTTCCTGGCTGGTTTACTTACTTCGATCCACACGCTTATTCCTAACTTATCCGGCCTCCCAACACTCCAAAACGCGTTTTCGAACCTCCGTATCTCTTCCTTAGATTTTCTGATATCATTTAGTATCAATTCAAGTCCAATATCCTTGGTTTGGAACTCTTAAACCATACAAATACTGCGACCAAAGTACGCTCGAAAACTATTTCTAAAAATAATACTTTATAATAATTTCAAAGTATTATCAACTAGCCCACTAGAGTTACGGTTTTAACTCTGAAAACCTCATAATTTGTCGTGACAACCAAGAAGGAACTTGTAGCACTCATGACGTACTTTCCATAGACTTCAAGAATACTCAAATCGGATCACAAATTGAGAAGTTACAAATTTTCTAATATAGCATGTCAACTTGACAAACTTTATTCATTTTCAACTAGAAAATGTCTCCAAATCAATGCCACGAAACCACTCGATACCAACACCAAAATATTTTCACGGCTCGTGGAGTCAAATTGTATCAAAATCAATAATCAATTCATCCGAAAACCCAATATAAACCGATATCAAGGATAAAAACATCTCCAAAATAGTTATCAACTGACTTGCATTAATTCAAATCATCAAAACCCTAACCCACGTCGGTGAAATTTATTCCAAATTGACGCAAATCAATCTAATACACCAATTAACGACAATGCATACCAATTTCTATCGAAACCCGGTGAAAGAAATTGAAAAATCGCGAGAATTCAAATTGAAATAAGGAAAAATGTTCGTCATTGAGAATTTACCAAATTGCGGGCTGAATACCTAGATTCTGCCGCTGAAACTTAGCTTGAATTGACCGTCTTGCGATCCTCCACGATTTTGCGGAAAGAAATCGGGCAAAAATCGGATGTTGGGAGCTCAGCGAGACAGCATACACCAATAAAGAGATCCGGTTGAAACAGCATGCACCAATAAAGATTTCTATGCTTCTTTCAATAGGAATAAAGAGTGGAAAACTATGACACACTGCACAAGGCCCATCGGGCATAGGAGTAGAAGATGTTTCCCTTCCTTTATTGAGGAGTGCAACATTGCGTGTTCACCGGTCGTGCATTCACGTGCAAAAGCTCCCTACACAAAGTGCACGTTCATAATTTCAAAAAAACAAAAAGAAGAAAGAGTGGGAGACCAAAGGCTGGCAATTCGTGTCGGTGAGTCATAAACGTGTCGTGTTATAAACAGGTAATGACCCATATAATGCAAACTCATTACATGACATGTTTATTAATCGTGTTAATCGTTTTCGTGTCTAAGTGGGTCGTGTTAAACATGTCGTGTATTCGTGTCACCAATTTATTAAATATTGTATTTAAAAATTTTATTTTATTTAAACTTTTATGATGTGGTTACCACTTTTTAAAATATATCTAAATGATTAAATTCGAACAAACATACTAAAATAGCCAATAAAATATAATTTGGTTGTATATAGTCGTTAGTTTTACTTTACTTTTTCATTCAAGTTTTTTTTACTCTTAATAATAAAGCAAAAATGACTCGTAATAATAACATAAACAAAATTATAAGAATCATCTAAAAAAATATCTAAATTTTACTTTGGTGAAAAAATTTATTTTTTCTTAATAAATAATTATTAATAAAATCTAAAACATAAATAATATATTAAAAGTAAAATGAATATTTCCACTCGAATATAAAATAAAATATGATAAAAGATTACTATAAATAAAATAAATAAATCATGCTATTAACATGCATTCAAATGAGTGAATTTTGTATCAATCTATTTATTATACTATATTTATTATTTATACATTATTCTTTAGTCGTGTTAAACGAGTCATAAACGAGTTAAGCAGGTTGACATGTTAATGACTCGTTTATTAACCGTGTATAAATGTGTTAACATGTTTCTCATACCCACTTAAGCCAAACCCACGACATGTTTATTACGTGTCGTGTCGTGTCGTGTTAATCGTTTCATGACCCAAATTGCCAGCCCTAGGGAGACCTCAGTTATTACTTATAGAACTTCATTTTAGTTTTTTTTATGAGTTCCAATTCTGTCCCTAAAGAAAATGACCATGTTACCCTTAATATAAAAGGGTATTTTTTCTCATATCCTACCCTTTTTTTTTTCTTCACCTACTCGACCACATTCGAAACCCCCAAATCGACTCCACGCTTTCATCTCCGACCGAGCAAAAACATGTGAATCCACATGAAATTGACTCGGTAAGTCCGCTTTCTCCTTGTTTCCGCTAGTTTGGTGGGTTTTTTCGAGTTTTTTGGCCATTATTTTCATTGTTATTGATGTTGTTTGTTGTTTGATTTTCAGGGCTTTTGATTTGTTGATGATTTCCACATTTTTGATAAAAAATGTCGAATGAGTTGCCAAAACGAAGCCACCTTGAAAACGACGAGCCATTTTTATTGGATTTTTTTCATCGAGGAAGAACCTTCATTTTTTGTTGTCGACCCCGTGTTGTGCGGAGTAATAGAACCGAAACACATAGTTACATATCGATTTTATTCAACCGACATACAGTGCATATCCCTTGTAGTTGCTACTTGCGCCCCACCCGATTGAATATTTGAATTTTTAGCTTAAGTATCGAACACGATTATTCGCGATATTACCAACATTATCGGCTACTATAGACCGTAAGATATGTAAAGGTTTCGATTAGTATAGACTGTAATCATACTTATACCCCACCAATTTACTCTACGGACCCCACTCGAATGAATATTGAAATTTTAGGTAGTCATCGAGTTACAAGTCCGCGATATTACTGGCAATATCAATTAACAAAGACTGTTACGCGTGTAGAGGTTCCGATTTTTCTAGAACGCAATCTTACTTATACTCCACCAAATTACTACACGGACCCCACCAGACTGTATTTTCGAATTTTTAGACTAGAGGCTATGTTGTTGTTATTGTTGTTGTAGTATACAGACGACGGATCCGCCGGGTTCGACTAAAATAGACTCTCCCACGATCTCAATGACCGTGAAAGACGAATAAGATGAGTTTTTTTAGGTTTTGTGAAAGTTTCAATTTGGGGTATGAATGTTATGGGTGATTTTTTGTTTGTTGAAGATGAGGGTATTCTAAAGATTTTGAAAAAAAAAAAGTGGGATCCGTTTAGTAGCAAAAATTCAAAAAAGGGGTACGTTGGAGTAATGAGGTCCTATAAGCAAAAAATAAGGTCCGTTTAGCCGCTCCCTAAAAAAAAGTTCAGTGTATCAGTTTATTCCCATTACTCACAAATTAATTTGCTTAAATAGAAAGTTAAAAATTGTCCTACAATTCTAAAAAAAAAAAATAGTTATTAAATTATGTTTAATGTCATAAGTGATGCAACTCAAAAATAAAACCTTGTGGGTCTTGATAAAAAATTAAGTAACTATCCGAGATATGGATCTTCGCTAGTGCTGATATAGTCTCGAGCTGACCTCAAGCCTCTTAAATGCAGAGTTTTAGTTTACAAGAACTCGGTGCTAGATTTTTGAAGCGATTGCCACTAATTAATATCTTTTTATATTTCAATCAACAACTCCCCTCTTTAGTTATGATTTTATTAATCCCCTCCTTAAGATCTAATCTGCTATATATTGCCATATTGGTATGATGAAGCATTATAGAATAATATGCATCTAAAATGCCTATTCATGGCAACTAATAGCAGTGCACTGATTGCTTAGATACAAACTAACAAAACAAACTAAATATAGTAGAACTTGGAGGGCCACCTGGTTGATCCATCATATTGAACCAACATGCATGCTGATTAATACTAGATTCCAAATTATGTCTAACAGCATAAAATACCAAGGAAAAAACTCCAATGCCATGTTAATAATCAATATGTTGCCAACAACACCACCAAAATCATTCCCTGAAATGCACTCAAATCAGTAAGGGTTGCTTTTCCATTCATCAACATCATCATCTACAATGTCATGAAACCCATGTAGGTAAGCTAGCTTCAATCATTATATGTAAACATTAACATTCTAAATCTACATTAATCCCAAGTGAAGTGAAAATTAACGTTAATCATCTTAGTTTTTAATTAGCTCTCATCCATGCTTTTTTTGGTTAATTAAATATGTTCATGGAATATTTATTATTCAGCATGTGCGGTAATTAAATAAAGTAATTGTAATCAATTGATTGAACAAGAGTACACACGTCTCAGTAATTTTATTATTACATCATCAATTCCATTGGGGATACCTTAATTGTGATGATTAATTAAAAGAGTTTTATTAAATTTTTGACGTGATACTCATCATATTATATTTGTATAACTAATGAACCTAGGGCCTCGTTTGGTTAGGGTGGTGTTAACTCCCGGGAGATAACTTTGAGGAAAGTTGGAACTAATATTGTTTGGTTGTCCAACTTCATTTTAAGTTATCTCCCAACTCACACCCAAGAGAGATATATTCCCCTTAGGGAGTTATAGCATCTCCAATGGTAATGTGGATTTGGACCATGGATTGGTTTCACATCATGGATGTGGATAAGATGTCTATCTTATGTGGCACTAGATATACATTTATTTCTTAAAATGATCTCCAATAGTAATGTGGATTTAGACAATGGATTGATGAGTTGACACTTTTATTTTCAATTTTCATAATATTAATAAAAGCTTGAAAAAAATAAAAAACTTTAAAAGAATTAATAATGCTGACGTGGCAGAAGTAGACATTATGGTAGACACTTTCCACTTTGATTCCATGCCACATAGGATGGACATTATGAATTCATGGTCCCATTGGAGAACATTTTTTGAATTGAATGTGGATTGTATCCTAGGTGGATTCATTTTCAGAGCATCTCCAATGATAATGTGGATTTAAAATATGGATTGGTGCCTTGTCAATGTTGTCATGGATGTGAGGAGGATGACTATCCTATGTGGCATTAGATAGACATTTAAATTCCAAAATGATCTCTAATAGTAATATGGATTTAGACTATGGATTGTGACTTTTTAACTTTCTATAACAAACAATGATGATGTGACAATAGACTACAATATCTAGAAGTAGACATCGTGGTAGACACCCTCCACTTTGATTCCTTGCCACATCATCTAGATATTCACAATCCATGGTCCCATTGGAGAACATTTTTTGAGTTAGATGTGGATTGTGTCTTAGGTGGATCCATTTTTACTTTAATCCATGGTCTCATTGGAGATGCTCTTATCTCTCAAGAGTTTGTTGACACAATTACCTATAATTAATTACATTTTATTACATTCATCGCTTTATTTTAAAGATATATATGTCAATTCATATATTTTATTATTTAAAAATTTGCAACTTCCCTGCAAGTTTAAAGTTGAATCAACAACAACAACAACAACGTAGCCTCAGTCTCAAATTAACTGGGGGTGGCTACATGGATCAAACTTTTCCAGTGCTCGATTAAATGCAATTGATGGTGAGCTTTGCAAATCATTCAAATCCCTCCTAATTAATGAAGTTTAAAGTTGAATCAAACATGAAAATATGATCTTTCACTGTGAACTTCTAGGAGTTAACTCGGCTCTCACTGTAAATTGACAAAAACAAATTAAACAGGGCATATAAATCAAAGGAAAAAACTTTTGCAGTTAAGAGATTTATTTTTAATTTACGCATTGATGAAATTTGTTAAAGACGGAGAGAAATTAAAAATTAATACGGTCCCAGTGAACATAATATATTTAGGGGACCCTCAATATATATTATTAGTTTGGGACAGAAAGACATTCATTCTTTGGTTGACGTTTGGTGCCCAGGGGACCCTATATATATGCTTTGGGGCATCACCTTTCCATCTGTGAATCACTGATCTCCTTATTAATTATCTCTGGCATCGATTTTTTATTTTATTTTTGTACACAAATTAAGTTAATAGAAGATTATTCTTGATGTTTAAAGACTTGGTAACGAAAAGAATTATTGCTTGGAATATATGCATATTGAAGCTTTATATGCTATATATTGTGTCCATATTTAAGGGCCCATTATGTAATTAATAGCTAATTAAGGTGAAACATACTACTTTTTTTAAGAACTGTCAAAATACCTTTGACCTTGGTCAATAAATATTTGATATATATATATATATATATATATATATTTTGTCAAAGTGATTTTTGTATTGAGGCATTTCTAGTCCTATCTGACAAACAACTATTACAAGTAGATCTTAAACAATGAAGCACGGAACAAATTCAGAAAACGGGCACACAATCATGCAAACCCCAACCCCGACCCTAAGGCTGAGTCAATCACCCCGACAATGGGGACAACAACCTCGACATTGGGGACAACAAAACGCGCTTAGGCGAAAATACATAACAAATACATATCAAAAACACTAAAAAAATTGACCCGAAGAGAAGAAGATATAGATATTGGATGGACCATGTCGCATCAGTAATGCCACCGAACCGCCACATCTGGTTGACTTCACCGGTTGCGGATACCCACACCCCAACTCGCCATATCTTCTTCTCCAAGATCAAGCCCTAGGCAAAATGATTGTCGGCGGCGACCTCGCCGAAAACCCGCGATAATCACAACATCCTAGTCGGAATGTTGCGCAAAAAAGTGGAGTGGAGGAAGAAACACTGGTGGTGTGGGTGGAAGAGGGTGGATAGAAAATGAGGGAGAAACAATGGTGGCGGGGATAGTTCACAGGGGTGACAGTGAAGTCATCGCAGTGAACGGTGACAGTTGGGGGACTGGAGGTGGTGGTGGTGGTGGGAACTAGAAAGGAGGAGATAAGGTCGAGGAGGTCGCTCCAAAGAAGATAAAAGAAAGGAAATAAAGAGAAAAAAAGGGGGGAGGAGGGGGATCAATGACCAGGCGGATTGCCAGAGCAAGCCAATAATCATCGGTCCCCATATATGGGCTTCTCTTTGGTGCGAGCACGCTTTAGGGTTTTGAGCGGCCGTGCAGCCGTGATGATGGAGGACTCCTTCTAGATATTTGATAATTGAGGTGTTCCAAAGCTAGCTATCTTAATTATCCTCACATCAAGTCTATAAATCTACATTTGTTTAATGGTATGGGAAAGAATTTGAAATTAAATCTTTTTGGAAAAATAATTTTTAATAATTCTCATCACTAATTAAACAACGTTTTTCTTGAAGTTTTCATTTTAGTGCTATATCATTGAAGCCGAATTGTTTAGACAACTATCGAATCTATAGAAACTAAAAAATGGTCACTGCAACTAAGAACATTTCAACATCAAGTAATTAATTCGCATCTTTAGAATATTTTTAACTAAATATAGTATATGCAATGTTTTGAGTCTTGTATTAAAAAAAAATCTTCATTCATATAGTATTGTTAATTAAGGCTAAGAGAATACATTAAATTAAATTAAGAAAAACACGCAATCTGAGGAGGAATTAAATTTGAAGCACTACGTAACTTTTTTTTGTTAAGTAACTCTAACACGAGTCGAACTTAAGATTTTTTCAACCTCACCTTTAAGCAAGTGATATCTTATATATATATATATATATATCGCTAGAGAGACGCTTTGGCAACCTACTAGAAATATCTTATGCTAGCGAGAAAAAATAATAATAATAAAAGGGAGACAATGAGAAGATCCAAAACAAAAAGGCAATGAGTCTAAATAATGAGCTGCTAAGTGTGATGGTGGAATGAAAGGGAACAAGCGTTACTTCCAAAATACCAAAGAATATGGCGTTTGGTGGTCTAATGTCTCCATGGTCCACCATATTTGGTGGCGCCCCTACCCCCACCTTTCAAAAAAAAAAAAAAAAGTTCAATTTTATTCAATTTTTGTGCTCAGCCCAACTTTCTATCAGCCTTGACTCTCTCTCTCTCCTTCACTCCCTTAATTAGTGGCACTCCATGTTACCGTTATCATCATCAAATTCAAATATATTTCAAGTTCCTTATTTTTAATTAAAAATTCGTTACATGGACCAGATGAACAATCTTTCTTGTGGTAGTTGTTTACTTGTCCATCCATCTCGTTCGAAATTACCAAACTACCCTCTACTTAAATATTTTCATTTGGACTTTTGGTCTATTGATTAAGAAGTAGGGAGGATTATCAAACTACTACGTACTAAATTACTCATCAATGCTTGATTAGTCAAGAGATTATGTCACACCAATTAATATTAATTGAGTTTGATTAATATAATAGACTTTCGAGTTCCAACGTTGAAACGTAAAAGTATAATTCAGTGACTGATTTCAAATTAAGAACCTTCCTAACATACATATTGTTCATTTTCGGTAGAAAAAAACGTCACAATATCGAAAATTAAAAATAAAGAATTAATTTTGAATATGAAAGAGCTTCCCTTTTAAATAGAATCCAACTAGCTACACTACCAAATATTTAAAGGGTTCAGTAAAAAAATAACTCGAAAATTGACAAACAAAAAAGAGTAGCTGTAGGTATCTAGACACTTTGTCCGACTAGTCCCACGAGCCCTGAGATTGCGAAAAGAGACCACTAATGACCCGACGTTTGGCTATAGAGGGGAATTGAGAAAATCGATAAATTTGAATGGAATTTTTTTTGAGGGGAAGAAAGTTTTGATTAGTTAGTCAATAATATATGAGTTACTAGATGATTACTAGCTTTATCCGTATGGTTGAATTATTTCCACGTGTGTATGTTGTCTCTTACAGAAGACAGAAACAAAGGCAAGCTAAGCCTCAAATGTACTTGTGTAGTGTAGAGAATATAGACCGATGAGCGAGCCCTTGTGCGGGTATGGTTGGTAGCATATACACCACGTGGTTCGTTATAAAGCTTGGGAAGTTAAGCTTTCCAAATCAGCCGATCGAGACAATTTAATTTGGCCATACTTACATGTTCATTGAACTTTGGAGGTAACAGATTTTGAAGAAAAAAATATAAAAAATAGTGATTACATCTACACTACCATGCACCTAATTACTTTTAGTAAATCAATAAATACTTCATGTGTTTTCGAGCCTGGGGTTTTCTGATGGGGTTTGATCCAAGGACTGATGATGAGTGGAGGTGGGGTGAGTTCCTGCAATGTGCTGAAGAAGGGTCCGACGATTGAGCAAAGTCTAGTGTACAGTTTGGAGGATTTGTTCAAAGGAATGACCAAGAAGATGAAATTATGTTATTGATTCTAGCAGGGTTAATTAGGGAATCTCGTTTGCTTTGGAAATATGAGGCTAAAGTGTTGGATGAAGCATTTTGTTGTTTAAGGTTGTATTTTTTTTTTCTTGCTTCTACATAAAATTTTCATATATATATATATACTAGTTTCATATACGAGCTACGCATGCAGGTTTAGGCTCGCTCGCTTCGCTCACGGGATTTCAACTAATCTAAAAGATTATGTTTTCTCTTAAGTTTAGCTAGAAATTTTAATTATTAAACTTCACATTAATGTGTAAACATATTGAGCTTGTGAGAGAGAACAACAAATTTATTGGCAAAATGATATAAGACATGAAGTAAAGAATAAGTTAGGCTCAATTATTTTATTTACCATAGAGAAAAATGAGTCTGTAAATATGTAATTAGTTATAATAGCTATCTAAATTAAAGTGTAGAGTGAGAGTTATACTAAATGGACTACATGATATAATCAATGGATTATATATAATTTAATAATTGTTACTTTAAAAAAGTTGTTTAGTTGTTTAGTTCAAGGCAACACTTAAACAATGACACAATTAAATGTAACACGATTTTGAGATAGGGAAAGCTATCAAATTAATGTACCGGTTGAATGAGAGTTATATATGCGGACTACATATAATCGATTATATATATAGACATAAATCGAAATAAAAAAAACCGAAGAAACTAAAATCGCAAATAATGTTATTCGTAGGAAATATAGGCGACTTCAAAAAAAGTAGGCATAAATAAGTGATTAAAGGATATAAACGGTAATTCAAGTCACGAAGGAAACTTTTGCTATTCGTGCTTTTAATATATAGGTAGATATATAGTAATGGAGGATTACCTAAAACACTTCATGTGGGGCTTCTTATTGATGCACTCATGCACATGCTCTATTTTTAACAAGCGTGAAGTTTTGCTTTCGAGGAGAGATTCTGTTATTACTATTTTTTAGTTTTGAAGCCATTAATTGTTAATCGATGTAAGATTATATTCTGAACAACATTAGTCACCTCGTACATTATGTCACTATAATGTATGGCGAGCAATATTTAATCCTACCTTTAGGTGGCAATTAATTAATTAGCAAATATAACAATTAGACACAATAAAAAAGTGGTTTTACTTTAGAATTATATTAAAACTTAAAAGTTAGAACTTTGTGTGATAGAAGGTTTTTTTTTTTTTTTTTTTTGGGTCCTTTAAAAAAGTAGCTAACACTAAAAGAGTCTTGATTTTTATATTAACTCATCATCAAGTACTGGATAGAATTAAGGTCCGACTTTAGAATCTTAATCATATATGCATAGTGCTATATCAATAGTAGTGAAATAATCTTATTTACTTATTGAATTATATATATTCAATGAAAAGACTCTACAAAAAATGTTTAACCATGAAATTATTTAGGGATAACTAGCTAGCCAATATATACAATATTTACATTTTGGAATAATATGTGACATGCACATACTCCTTAATTAGTTTCTATGATTCCATTGTTTAATTATTCATTCATTTAATCATTGATAAAAATTGATTACTATTTTATCCATATATATATGATGTATTTTTTAACGTCAATGTTCCGAATTAAGTCACACATATTAAGACTTTATTGATGTTTCGCCATTAATAAAAAAATATAAGCCGAATAAATAAGGACTGCAAACGTGGTGTATAATTCAAATCTATAGATCACAACGACAACACATACAAAAGGGTATAATAATTGAGACTTCACTATCAAACTTGAACGACAAATGACCACATCGAAGCATTCCATTGAGAGACACTCACGTAAAGAAGAAATAAAATGTATACTTTAATACAAAATTTCCTCGTCTTTTTCTCCTCTTTGGACCCATCTCACTTCCAATTCAAATTCACATATTACATTCCATCTTTTTTTGTTGGTTGTTAATTTCCCTCCCACCTCTTTAAATTACATTATAATCTTCTTCACATTTCTTTCCTAATTACTCTATTTTTCTTTTTACGGAAAATGCTACAATAACACTTCAAAGTCATATATAAAGTCACACTGGGCGATGTGGGGTGTAGGCCTGCGTCATTAAGAGTCATCTGTGCGTGCCTCAGGATATACACCCCCGTGTGTTATGACCAAAAACTATTTACGCACACTTATTTTTTTCACGCGAGGCCCACACGGCACGTCCCTCCAATGTGACTTTGGGTTGTCATTATAACATCTTCATTTTTTCACATCCAAAAATGATTTAAAGCAAATCTCTAGTCAATCCGGGTGTATTCAATTGAGATTTTAATAGACTTTTGGTTACTTTTATAAGTGAATGACTTTTATGAAATTTTAGATTTTGATAGATTTTTAAAGACTTTGATAAACTTTTATGTAGACTTCATTATGATGACTTTTATCAACATTTAAGATTTTTAGTGACTTTTGTGAACTTTTTAAACATGATTTTGATGATACTAATAGATTATCGTGATTTTTAAAATGAAACAAATATTTTGCACTTTATTATAAAAAAATAAATAATTATCTTTTTTCTTAAGAACTATTACTAATTTTTTAAAAAATATTTTTGTATTTTAGTAAAAAAACATATTGACATATTAATAAATTACTCTCAAGGTAGTAGCATAACAAATAAGTCAATAAATATCAACATAATAAATAGGTAAATAAACCATCATTTAGTGGTAGAAAAGAATCAAGTAAGATCATTTGAAATATTTTTTTTTGATAAAAGATCATTGGAAATATTAGTTTAAAAATTTTGCACTTTATTTTTTTGTTTGACTTAAGCAAAAAAAGTATATTTTTTCCTTAATAATGATAGTTTAAATTCTAAAAAATGCACTTCTTGCATTTTAAAAAAATATACAATTATTTTCTTCAAAAATAATAATACCACACTTTTTGAGATTATAATAATACACTAAATAAACGAAACTTCTTTGTCAAAAAAAAAACTATCAAAAATGTATAATGATGCAAAAATGATATTTTGTTAATAATGACATCAATCCATTTTCACCAACATAGATATTAGAGTATAATGGGTGAGCAATGAAATCCAAGAGTTGTAGAGTGATTCGAGAAGTTGATAAAAACGATTTATAAGAAAAAAACCTTTTGTGAACAATGAAGTCCTTATTGAAAAATGTAACCAACAAAAATTAGAAGTCTCTAAAAGTTTCTGGGTTTAGGTGAAGAGAAGTTGAAGACTTCTTTATGTGTATTTTTATACAAAAAGTCTACAAAAGTCAAGATTTGTAACCAATCTACAAAAGTCACCAAAAAATTAAATACACCTTACTTTTATGAACTTTATAAAAGTTTAAATTGAATACCCCAAAACTTTTATAGACTTTTTAAAAGTCTATAAAAGTTCACATTGAATACACTTTACTTTTATAAACTCTCTAAAAGTTTTAAATGAATACACCTAAACTTTTTTAGTCATTAAAAGTAACTAAAAGTTTATTAAAATCTCAATTGAATACATCCCTGCCAGTTTGATCTCGCGCGAGACTTTAAGATGTCATTGTAGTATTTTTTTTTCACATCTAAAAATCGATATGAACTAAATCTTTACGTGAATATTCATCTACCACTACACTCATATTCTGTCGCAGCTCGCCCCAAGATATGTTTTACGCTGATTGTCAACCTATCTCATTCTTTATCCGAACTTTGACTGACTAAGTAGTTGAAGTCATCCTCCATGTATAATTATTACTTAAATTAAAATCAAAACCTAACATCTACAATGGCGTACGCAAAAGGGAAGCACATCTCATACTCACAATAACTAACGGTCTATTTTTGGTACTACAATATTCACATTTAAACCAAAATCATTAGTGCCACACAACTAATTAATTCCTTGTACACTATTTTTTGTGACAAAAGTCACAGTTTCCGTTACCAGATCGAACCGTTTGTACATCCTTTTTTATATTGTTTCAGGATGGGACCTATCTGGAAATTTGAATTTCTGATAAACCAAAACCAAAACCAAACGGAGTTTCTGCTTTTCATGGAAACGCCTCTGCACGTCGACAGCTTTTCTCTTTTTTAGCTTTAATGGCGAAACCCTAGAATTTCACCAATTGTCACCTCTGTTGAGGCGTGTAGAGTTCAAATTTCGTTCGATTTGTTTGGTGCTTCGGTTTGGTTGTTCGTGGGATTCAATTTGGGAGGTTTAGGGCTTGTTCTGGTGGAGATTTAGGTTTTTTTTTGTTGTTGATTTGTTGTTTCTGCGTTTGTTGGGGTTGATTTGGGGATCTGTGGTTTGAGGATCAAGCGTCAAGCATGTTGCTTTCGTCTTCCTCGCCTTCGCCGTCGCCGACGGCGCGGAGCTCTTTGGAGGAGATGTTGGAATCGATACGGAGGAGGGACGAGAAGCCGAGGGACTTGCCGCCGGCATTGCCTTCGAGGCCGACGTCGAAGGCGCGGTTGCCGGCTTCGAGGAGGTCGCTGCCCACCAACTTCATGGTTGAGGATTCAATTCCGGGTGTTCCAAAGTGGGAGGAGAAGAAGAGGGATCGTAATTGTGTGGAGGGTGAAGGGGAACAACTGGGTTTTGAGAGTTTTAAGAAGGTTTCGAAGGCGCCGGGGAAGGAGAATTGCGGAGTGAGATTGGAGGTTAACAAGGGGTCTGATCTTGGGATCTCTGGTTGGGCTAATGGAGCCTATTTTCTGAAGAAGGTACCCATTTTTGTCTGTTTTTTTTACTAGTCTAGTTTAGCTTTGATGATTTGATACAGCGTGATTTGATCTGGTTTCGATATTTTCGCCACGAATTGGAATTTAGTTGTGGTTGCTTGTGACTTGGGGCTCTAAAGTGATAGGATCATGAGGTAGGAGTGTGTTTTGAAAGAGGGTATTTGATAATATTTATCATTGGAAGTAGTTGATAGTAGGAATTGAGCTCCAGAAATGTGTTCTAGAACTGTTGAGTGTTTAAGTTTGGTGGCGTGTTTCAGTTCAAGACATTTATTAATCTGTTCGGATGTCGTGGTCGTAGAGCTATGCTTTTTTTAGGTTCTGATACAGCTTTGTCAGTTTGATTCTTGATCAACTGAAGGGTTACACGTTGTCTTTGTGTTCATCGCGAAAAAAAAAAAATTTTCTTATAAATTGTTTATGAGCTTAGTTGAATTTGCGCTGGCAATGCCGGCACTTAAGACTGACATCGCGGGTTACTCTCCTGGATGGAGGAGTATAAGGCTTGGTCTGGTGGTATAAGAGGTGCGGGTCCTTTTACGGCACATTAAATTTTATTACGCGATTTTTGGAGGAGATAACATATATGGTGATTGAGAGTTACAAAGTCAATAGAGGTGTACTATGTTGACATCAATTGGGAATTTTGGACATCAAACTCAAAAAAGTTCTTCTGTTGTCAGGTGCACCTTAAACCACTTATCAAAGGTCGTCTGACAACACAAAAGGGGCTTGTGCGTTGTGTGTTTGATGTCTCAACTGATGGCGATTTTCCCTCGTAGCATTTTTGACTTAAATGTTGCAATCGGAGACATTTGTTTCTTGCTATTGTTTTGATAAAATGCAAATTTATACATCTCATTGTATCTTCTTAGACCACATTCAACTGATCAATTTAGTTGTTCCTTCAGGCTTTATGAATTTTATGTTGAGTGGATTATTTGATATTTAATGCGAAGTTAGTGCTTGATTCAGGACTTCCCAATTTGGTGCCTGCTCGCAAGTGGTCAATGGCAGTCGGGAAAAGTGCACTCAACTTCAGGAGAAGATACGAGAGTCATGCTTTCGGATGGCAAAGTTGGTTTATACCTTTTATTATTGTGCAGATAATGCTATTTGATTTCAAATACTTAAAACTTTATGTACTTTGTATTTCTGCAGGTTTTGACAATGCCTATGGGAACTGTTTTGCCTGCAAACCCTAATATCCTTGAAGATACCGATGATCTTGTACAGTTGAGCTTCTTGAACGAGCCTTCAATTCTTCACAATCTCTGCTGTAGATATTCTCAAAGTAAAATCTATGTATGTCTAAGCAATATTTCATCTTGCATTCAAATTTAATTTATCTCCTCTCCTAGCATTAACTTTCACTTTGCTACCTATAGACTAAAGCAGGACCTGTTTTACTTGCGATGAATCCGTTCAAAGGGGCTGAAGTACGTGGAAATGAGTTAGTCACTGGTCGCGGGAAGAAGCCCAGAGTTTCTTCCGGCATCTATTCTTGGGCTAAAGATGCCTTCATTGCCATGATGAATGGTGAATATATATATATTTTTTGGTTTTTTTGTTAGACTACTTGTTCAGAAATGACAGATGATTTGATTCGCAAGTATATATGCCTTTTTTTGATCTCAATATTTGGCTACTTGCAGATGAAGTAAATCAGTCTATTATCATTAGGTATGTATCTCCTGATTTTATGTGGTACTGTAACTTTGTTCTTCTTTTTTAATCGCCTTGAGTCTTTGTCTCTGCACTTCAAAAATTCTTTAGTGATCCGCTAAGATTTGTAGTTTTTAACTTGACATAGTATCATTTGGGGAATCATATTTGAACTTATAATGCAGTGGTGAAAGTGGAGCTGGAAAAACTCAAACAGCGAAAGTCGTGGTTGAATGTTTGACTAACCTTGGCAGTGGGAGTGCCCTCGAGGAAAAGCTTCGACAGACTCATGTGATCCTGGAGGCTTTTGGAAATGCAAAAACATCCAAACATGCTAATTCTAGCCGATTTGTACGTCTTTTTTGCCCACTTGATGAATAGTCGTTTTTAGTCTTACAAGATGAAAAGTTTTAAGCTATTAATTCTTCAGCATGGTAGTTGTGTTCAGATATTTCCACATTTTGATATTATTTTGAATGTAAGATGCATCTTTGATATTCTATTTCCGTGAAACGAAATAAGTACCATTGTGCATTTTCTGGCAAATTGCATTTGATTACCCTGACGTGTAATTCTTTCAGTTATGCAGGGAAAGCTTATTGAAATTCATTTTAAGCCAACTGGTAAAGTTTGTGGAGCTAAGATTCAAACTTGTAAGTTCCATTTATATTTTAAGGTATTTAGCAGCACAATTATCAATCAATTCATGTTTCATATTTTTTCCTTGATGTTTGACATGATGCATTTTAACTGTGCATATCAAACTCTTCCTGCAATGCTTTGGACAGTTCTACTTGAGAAGGTATTCCTTTCTTTGAACCTACATTTCAAATTCTTCTGATTAACTTATAGCCAATCTTGAAGATTGTTCTAATGCTTTGAGCAGATGAGAGTGATTCAGCTTGCTAGAGGAGAAAGATCATTTCATGTCTTTTACCAACTATGTGCTGGCGCTCCATCTTCTCTCAAAGGTTGTATTCTGCTTATTCATGTCGAAAAGCAAGAATTTTATTTTTTTCATGTTTACTTTGATTCTTTGGGATTGAGGCCATGTTACTTCAATTTCTTTTTGTTGTTATGGAACACAAACAATTTGTTTAGATTTCATACTTTGATAAGAATATTCATCTGCACGATAGAGAAGCATTATAATGGTAAAGAAATTTTGCAGAAATAATGAAAAACAATTTACATTTACTTGAATCTGATTTTAATCACCTGATAATATATCTTATGCAACGATGTCTAGCTAACTCAATTCTTATCACAATCATAATGCATTTTAACCTTTCGGCTTTTAGATCTCAACTATATTATGGACCTTAATCATTGGTTTTTTTGGGCGTTTTATAATACATTGTATACACCATTTAACGAGTCACTTTCGGTATTGCCCTGCAGAGAGGCTAAACCTGAAAACAGCAAGAGAATACAACTATCTAAAGCAGGGCGAGTGCTTGACAATTGGTGATGTTGATGATGCTCAACAATTTCATGTGCTAATGGTATGTAAAGAGAACCTTTATTATTAAGTCGTTACACGGCCTTTTTAATTCATTACATTCTGTTTTCTTTTGACCAGGAAGCCTTGGATGATCTTCAAATCCACAAAGATTATCAAGATAATGCATTTGCTGTTCTATCAGCCATTCTGTGGCTGGGAAATATTTCCTTTCGAGTAGTTGATGACAAAAATCATGTGGAAGTCGTTACAGATGAAGGTGCTCTTCTGTCCATTCAGTTTTTGTGTTTAAGTTCAGTGCAAAGTTCTTGAAAACAAGTTTGCGGAGAGCTTGTTCTCTCTTTTCATTCTATTAACATATTTTTTCTTTTATTGCTATTAATTTTGAAGACGGCTTCAGTGGTGGTTTTAGTGCATTGTTTTTTGCTTTTCTTAATTGTTGCACCTTGCCATTATCTCATGGTTAAGGTTATAATTTGATGTAAAGAACCATAAGTTGAATGAGTACACTCCGCATGACGGTAAAATGGTAGTCATTGCTAGGTAGAAAGAGTGAGTACCTTTTGATTCTTATATCAATCAGAAACTATCTTGGCAATGACTTTGTGGTAAGATATTTTTAATTAATCATATCTTCTTTAAATGCCATTTTTCCTATTGTTATCAAATTATGTCTTAATTTTTTTGTTTTCTAATAAATTTTAGACCTTCAAAACTGTTTTTTTATATTTGTGTAATGGCATGTATGCATAAAAAAGTATTCATCAGTATCACTTCTCAAAAAAAAAAAAAAAAAAAAAATCATCAGTATCCTGTAAGGTTATACTAGCCTACTAATCATTCACGAGATGCTGGGTGCATTAGATTGTGTCATGTATTTGTGTGTTTGAGTTAATGTATCTTGGTTGGGTCATGCATGTGGCATATAGGATAGTGAGGTTCCCTCACTACCCCAAATACATGTCTTACTGTCTTAGTCACCAGAAAGGAAAACAGAGCTAATGTCATTATCTTTTGCGATACTAATATATTGCTTCCATTTTGTTCCAGCTGTAACAAGTGCTGCCAAGTTGATGGGGTGTAACGTTCAGGACTTGATCTCAGTCCTTTCTACTTATCGAACCCAAGCTGGAAATGACAATATTGTTCAGAAAT
The DNA here is from genome assembly GCA_039657325.1 of Stephania cephalantha. Taxonomy (NCBI): domain Eukaryota; kingdom Viridiplantae; phylum Streptophyta; class Magnoliopsida; order Ranunculales; family Menispermaceae; genus Stephania; species Stephania cephalantha. Next base: position 56,234,498 of record CM077571.1, read on the forward strand.
CAACTTTGCCTAAGGTCATTTGTAGTCTCTGCTCATTCCTTTTAATATGTATATATAAGGCATGTATGTTAACCCTACTAGTCTTCTGATTTTCTCCAGGCAATTCAAACTAGGGATGCAATGGTGAAATTCATGTATTCAGGTCTGTTTTTTTGGTTAACTGAACAAATAAATCTGTCACTTGAAGTTGAAAAAAGAAATGCAGGAAAGTCCATATGCATCTTAGATATCTGTGGGTTTGAATCATTTCAGGTATTTTTTCTTTTTAGTCTATGCTTTCTCTTCTTTTTTTCCCCTACCGTGTTGCTAGATTGCTATTACCCTTCTAATTGCTTGTATTTGAATTCATTTTCAGAAAAATGGCTTTGAACAGTTCTGTATAAACTACGCTAATGAAAAACTGCAACAACTTTTCTATCATTGTGCATTCAAACTTGAACAAGAGGTGAGCATCCTATTTGAATTGCAGGTTCATATTTCTCGTGAAATAAATTTCTAGTGAGTTTAGGGTGGCTCTAAAATAGAATAGGCAATTGTTTCATATTTTGTGTCTTGTTTGCGGAAAAACTCCTCATTTATTCAAAAGAGGCTCTGAACCTCTTCTTTATCTTGTTGCTGCTTGCCTCTTTTGTATGATTATGGATCAATATGTTATTGTAGGAAACCGCACTTTCTCTTGCCTATGAGGCGATGACTTTATTCACATTATATTCATGATTTATGAGCAGTTGCAATAATAGTTGAATGCTCTTATTTGTACTCTCTTTGTGGTATAAGTTATAAGTTTATAACTTCATTGCACATTCAGATATTTAATATTAATCTCATGCTGCAGTTCACAAATTTACCCTTTTATATGTTTATTTTCTACTCAGGGACTTGGAGTTTGTTTATCTGATTGCCTACAATTGACTTCAACTTTCAAGATTTATCGGTTATAGTTAGTTTAACTTGTTTTATATGAATAAACATGATGCAGGAATATGCAAAAGATGGCATTGATTGGAAAAAAGTTCATTTTGAAGACAACCAAGAATGTCTAAATCTCATTGAGGTATGTTTGTATTTCTTAGCATTTCCCTAATTTCTAGTCAAACTTTAAGCAGTATCCAGTGTTGTTGCTAACTGCTTTAAGGTAACTTTGCTTAATTGGCACAGCCTCAAAATTTGAAGAAAAGCAAGATATTGTTGTTTTTAAGATTTGGCGGGGAGTGAATTGTTCAATTTGTATCCTTAATTAGCTTACAAAATCAGATAGCAAAAATTGCATCTTTGTGTAATTGAAATTACCTACTTCAACATAGGGTTGTTGCTGGACTATGTTAAGTTATGGAACTCTGTCTTAGGGATTCTCCAAACATTGTGATGAAGTATATGCTATTTTTTGTTCCTGTGGATTCTGTCAAAGCTTATTTTTAATTTTGGTATCCACTGTTGTGTGCAGAGACCAGAGGGGCTATTGGCTTTGTTTGATGAGGAAACTGGGTCTCCTAAAGCCACTGACTTGACCTTCGTAGACAAGCTTAAGCGGCACTTTTTTGTTAATCCTTGTTTCAAAGGGAAAGGTCCAGGAGCTTTTACCATCCGTCATTATGCTGGAGAGGTGAGTTTTGCAAAGGCTGTTTTGAAGAATCATAACCTTGTACTCCACTTGACACAATAAGGAATTAGAATTTTGTCAAAGTTAGCGATTCTTTATTTATCTATTTATTTATTTTATCTAAGTTTACTGTGGTATCTTTGAACCAATATGTTATTCATTGATGAAGCAGATCGAGGTATGTTCACTGTAAATTTGCGAAAGATAAGATTTTATGACACAACACTTGCAAATTTCTGTGTATTTGCAAAGCTGTGTCCCTGAATATTCTATGTGGGCTATCAAAGTATGTATATGGATGAAAATATTTTTTTTAAAAGAATTAGCTACACTAATGCATATTTCTCTTGCAGTCTCTTCTTTCTGCTTTTTTATTAGATTGTTTAGAATATGAGGTTCCTGAACAATTGGCATGTTCTCCTGATTTACGAGGAATCTTTATTAGATGTAAAGTTTGTGGTCTGATTGTCTTGCAATTGATGATTTATAATACTTGTAGAAGTTTAAAGGATGATTTCTTTTTTGGTTCTCTTTCAATAAATTGATTGAAAGTAAATGGAGACTACGGTCTTATGGAATGTTCTTTATTGTTCTTAGCAAGTGGTTTCCTGGTATTCTCTCGTCCTTTGCAATTTTAAGGTTTTATGAATATAAGAACAGTTCAAACCACTGTGAGAAGTTATCTCAATCCTTCATCATTGTGCCTGTTTTCCTTTGGCTCATTAGTAAATAGTAACTCTTGGACAAAGATAGTTGGAGGGACTTCTATGCAGTTTAGGACCTTGTTAGGTTCTGCTTTCTCCCGAGTGACTCTGGATAAAATGTTTCTGTTATATCTTTGGTCTGAGGGCTCTGACCTAAGCTTTTCAAGTCTGTTCTTTCTTTGTTTGGAGGACTTCTGGTTCTTCCTGTGCTTAAAAAAAAAAAAAAAAAAAAAAAAAAAAAAAAATTATAGACATCAGTCCTTTTGTTCTCATAAAAAAAATAAAAATAAAAAGAGAAAACTGTCAAATGATTCTAGTACTAATATCTGACTTTTCAATTGAGTCTATTTCTATCTCTAAAATATCATGCTCGAAGACAGTGGGTGGCTGCAGGATCCTTCTAGTTCAAGTATAAACATTTCATATTTTCATCCAATTTATTGTAAAATTATCATTGGCCATCCTTAGTAATCAAAATATTAACTTTAGCTGTTGCTGGTTTCTTCCATAATTTTTTGAAAATTGTCTCGTTTTCAGGTTTTGTACACTACAAATGGATTCTTGGAGAAAAACAGAGATACTTTTCACTCTGATTCCCTTCACCTTCTCTCCTCATGCACTTGCCAACTGCTTAAATCATTTGTCTCCAATGTCTCTAAGCAATCTGGAACACCAGCAAATTCTTTGTACTTCAATCATGTTTCTGATTCACAAAAAAGAAGTATTTCATCAAATTTCAAGGTAAAGCCTGTTCATGCTTTTTTCCCCCTCCATTTCTCTTAATCTTTTCTTGAATATGTTGAATTATCCTGATTGGGCGACTCCAAGGAACTGTGATGGCAGCTTCTCTGTGGGTTATGAATCAATTGTGCTGTTAAAGAGGAAATTATTTGGGAAATTGGAATAATTTTAGTTCTTTAAGTTTGGCTCATTTGTCTCAAAAAACATATAGTTTTCAAAGGGAAGGAAATGAACTTGGTTCATTCCGTTTTGCAAGTTCCTCAAAACATCAATGAAATATATGACAAAGCATTTAAGGGTCATGCCTTCACTATTATTTTCAGGGACTGGGCCTTTTTTGTAGTTTTCCTAACTAACTTCTATTATTGTTGTAAGGAACATTAGGATTCGGTCGCCTCGTGCATTTCCCTTTTCATCATTGTTTTTTGGTTATTTTTTGTTCTTATTCAAAGAAAATGTTTAAGGATTGTAGTTCATTGTCCCGAGCGTATCTCTTGTGATAACCAATTGCCTTGAATGATCATACCAGTTTTAGCCGACCCCAGTTAATTTGGGACTGAGGCTATGTTGTTGTTGTTTTTCTGTTGTCCCATGAGCGCGCTGACAATAAGAATTCCAATATTTTCGATACTCCAAGTCAAGCTTGATTTGTCTCATGAAAGCTCAATTAGCAATTGTTTGTGCTGTTTGTAGGATCAATTGGGTAGAATGATGCAATGCTTGGAAACTACCAAACCTCGCTTCATTTGTTGCATCAAGCCAAATAGTATGCAATGTCCGGGAGTGTTAGAAAAGGATCTTGTGTTGCAACAGCTCAGATGCTTCAAAATATTTGAGATTCTCATGCTTTCAAGATCTGGGTACGCTACTCGCATTACACATCAGGAATTTGTTAGAAGGTAATTTGTGACAATGGACCGACCAACAATAAGCTTTTATATAACTCTTCTTAATAAATTTTCAGGATGATGGGAATTTTAGCTGATTTTTTTACTTGTCTTCAAACTGTTGTAGGTATAATCTTCTTCTTCTGAAGAAAATTGTGCCTCAGGATGCGCTGGTTACATCAATTGCCATCCTTCAGCATTTTAATATACATCCTGACATGTATCAAGTCGGTTACACAAAGTTATTTTTCCGAATAGGACAGGTGATATTCTATTGAAGATTCACTAGACTTCTTTTGACTTATAATATTATTCTTCATGTACTAAAAAAGAGAGAAATAGGGGTAGATGGTATGGTTTAAATTTATGCGACTATTTCGATATGAAAATTGGTTAAAGATTTTTTTTTTTTTTCAAAACCCTTTGTTTAATCATATTTTTTATTTTTTTATTTTTTTTAACAAGGCAGCTACGTCTTAGTTTATTTTGAGAATCTCCTTGAGACGTTGCATTCCTGCTTATTCGGCTCGCATTAGATGCTGCATTTCTTTTTGAGTTCTTATTTTAGCATTCTTTAACAGACTTATTTCTTGGCGTGTTTTATAGCTTGCTGCACTAGATGAAGCAAAGACAAGGACTCTAAATAGAATACTTTTGCTCCAAAAATTGTTTCGTGGTTACCAAGCTCGTTCTCGTGCTCGAGACCTGAAGTGCAAAATATCTAGATTGCAATCATGTAAGTGTTCCTTCTAAATGGTACTTTGTGGTTTCACTTTGAAAAGACAACTTTGGTTGATAATTGTTTTCGTGCATTTTACTACTATTTTTTGAGGAACGTGTATTTTACTACTTAATCAGTTGGTTTATGTAACATGCAGTTGTTCGAGGTGAAATTGCAAGAAGGGAATATGAACGTATGATAAAGAGATTGAAAGCAGTTTCTCTCATTCAGAAGTGTATGTTATCAGACCCTTTTTGTTTGGAGGTGCAATCCTGGCTACAATACTATTATTTATAATAAATTTTCTTCCCCCCTGTTTTTCTCAGTTATCCGTGGGTGGTTGGTGAGGAAGAATAGCAGATTGCAGAGGCTGGAAAAGCCAAATCTTGGAAGACCGAATGCCAACAGATCTCCAACCAAGAAAAGTTCAGAACACAAGGTATTGATATCTAGAATAGATGAGAACGCCTTAACGGCATTAGGCTTAGGATTGAATTTCAAAATCCTACTTTCTGTTTTCTATTCTTTTAAAAAAAAGCCTAGAAACTAGGACATGCGTTTGTTTTAAAAAATCAAATTTTGTCCCTGAATTTGCGGCAGGAGCATGCTCAAGAGCAATCGCCCATTGTTGTTGAACTCCAGAAGCAGATTCAAAAAACTGAATCGGCTCTGATGAAAAAGGAAGGGGAAAATGTTGCATTGCAGCAGCAAGTTAAGGAATTAGAGTTAAGGTGGTCGGAATACGAGGCTAAGATGAAATCGATGGAGGAAACATGGAAGAGACAGATGACATCTTTACAGGTGAATTTGGTGTTTTTTATTTGTTTTGATTTCTTACCTTTAGATAGTTTGGAAGATCATATCAATTCTGTGGAATGAAGTATTATGTTGGGCATGTTCATTGCTTCGAAGTGCTTATCACATCGAACATATCTCATTCCCCGGAGAACAATTTTTTAGAAGTTCTTCACTAACTAACCACCTCATAGGCTTCAAAGTATCATTCTGTCTACTTGATGCATTGCCACCAATTTATTCAATACACACCTTTTCTTGCAGCTGTCTCAGACCTAGATTGACATCGTTAGATCAGTTGACCTTGAAATTGAAAGAAAAGATGAATGTTTTTATTCTTCTGGCTGTTGAGAAGCTCTACACCATGTACATTTGTTATATATGGACCCTAAGTAGATAGATAAATACAAACACATGCAGAAAGGTTTGAACCTGAAACTAAACCGGCTATTGTTAAATCTTTTATGCCCCGAAGTCGCTGCTATTGCAAAATATAGATGTTGGCGAAGGGCTAATAGTGTATATCAAGTTAATGCACGTCACGGTTGTGATGTGACATTATTGGGCAGTGGTAGTAGTTAGCTTCTATACCTTTCTTGGCCTTTTGGTGAAGACAAAGGTAATCGTAAGCTTCTTGTGTGTGGTTTTCTTTAGGTGCTATCTGGTTTCATGCGGTTTTCTCAAGGTTTAGGGTTCATTGACGAGTAGAATTTAGGTCTTACCATTATAGAAGAACTTCCTTACGGATTGCTTTCTCCAAGTTACTAATGGTTCAGTTGGTGATCATATTGCAGGCGAGTCTAGTTGCAGCCAGGAAGGGTCCTACATCAGAAACAGGCCATCCTGGAAGGCCTGATGCTTCTCCAATGTCTCATTATAATGATTATGATGATACAACATCAATGGGGACGCAGAGTCCTGGAGGCAGCACGCCAGGCAGATTGCTTACCCGTGCTTCTGATGCTGCGCCAGGGAGAGACATTAATGGAAATCTCAGTACGGTCAATCCCCTTACGAAGGAGTTTGAGCATCAGAAATATGCCTTTGAAAATGATGCAAGGTTCCTTGTTGAAGTAAAATCACGGACAACCGATTCGACAACAAATCCCATGGATGAGCTGCAGGAGCTGAAACTCAGGTTTTACACATGGAAGAAGGATTACAAAGTTAAACTGAGGGATGCAAGATCAAAACTTCATAAGCTTGGGTTTTCCGAGTCAGATAAGACTTGGAAGTGGTGGGGAAAAAGGAACACGAAGAAGGGATAATTTCAGACCATTGGAAGCATGCCGATTTCAAAATTCGCTCTAAAGAGACCTCAGCGTTATCCTTAACATACAGGGAATCAGATGAGAACGATAAAAGCCCAGTCGATAACCTCTTGGTGTTCAGGCATTGACATGGAACAGAAACCTTCTGTGAGCTGCTGGTGCACTCTTCGCTTCAATGGTCGATCGTTGATGAACCTACGAACTAATGTTCCCGTTCTCCGGGAATCGACTTGTTTGTAGAGAGGGTTTTGCCCTTCTCTTCGGTAGGAGGTCTTGCCAGGGTTTTGTTTTATTGTGGGATGGGAAGGCAGAGAGGGTTGAATGTTTTTTATTCAGTTTCATAAGTTAATAGTGTATGTGTAAATTGTTGGTGTATAATCATATGAAGAGATACTGTTTGGAACACAAAATGTAAATAAAACTCTCATGCCTTATTTTCCCTGGCTTTGTATGGGAACTTATAGTCATTTATTAAACAACACATCTATGTGTCAACTGAATTAACTCTTAAAAATAGTGCATTAACATGTTTAACAGTTCATGAAAATCAACAATGTCATAAGGTACATTAAATCATTTTTCATACACAAAGTTACAATCTGCTTCACAGGACACCCACTTCACACTTCTCAATTCGCACCATTTCAGTAACAAAAAGGGGAGTAAACAAAGTGTTGTATGATCAGCTTAAGACCCAGGAACAAACTTGGTGGCATAGACCCAAGCATTGTTGGCAACTGGGTTGTCAAGGTGGTCCAAGAGGTTCTCAAGAGGTCCCTTGCCTGTCACAATGGCCTGAACAAAGAAACCAAACATTGAGAACATAGCAAGTCTGCCATTCTTGATTTCCTTCACTTTGAGCTCAGCAAAGGTGACAGGGTCATCTGCAAGGCCTAGTGGATCAAAATAGGTGCCACCAGGGTACAAGTTGTTGCCTTCGCCGACGCCGTCGAGGCCGTTAATGCGGAATCCCTCGACGAGGCCCATGAGAACCACTTGGAAGCCTAGGACTGCTAGTATGCTTTGTGCATGAACCAAGTTGGGGTTGCCCAAGTAGTCTAGGCCTCCCTCAGTGAAGATCTGAGACCCTGCCTTGAACCACACTGGCTCTTTGAAGTCCACCTTCACATACTTCTCCAACACTTCTGGAGTGAGGCACCCAAGTGCTCCAAGCATTGCCCACCTCCCATGGATCACCTAAATGACATTGTTCCATCCACAAATATCAGTAACACTACAATCTAAGCTGCATTTATTATAGGACTCAGCAAAACTTTTTTTTTTTTTTTTTTTTTTGGTCATTGGGATTTGTACGTGAACCGAAATACAGTCTCACATCGATTATGAGTAAAGCCCAACATTTTTGGTTGTGTTATTGCTATTTTTGTAGTGTACTTGGAAATAATATCGGTACACTAGTGGAGATCCACAAGCAAATCACCCAACATTTTTGGTTGTGTTATTGCTATTTTTGTTTTTAAAAAACGATCTCTTCCTACAAAATGCAAATTTCCCATTGTGTAGAGGTAGTGTACTCGTAATAATATCGATATTAGTGAAGATCCACAAGCAGACCACCCAAAATTTTTGGTTGTGAAATTATCGCTATTTTTGTTTTTGAAAAAATTTAGATCTCTTCCAACAAAATGCAAATTCTCCAATGCCTAGATATGGAAATACAAATTGTTGGGAATATGTGTAAAAAGCTTCATAAAGAATCTTTTGGTGTAAAACCCCAACTTTCGAGTCGAAGGTGGTTAAGTAGGGCCAGAGGCGCTATTGGTACTAGCGGAGATCCATAGGACCCGTGGATACAGGGGCGGGCGGGTCCAACACAAACAATCTTTTTAAGTGAAGAAACAAAAACAATGCATCATGTTGAGGAAGATTGAATTACCTCAAGAGCCCTGTTCTTGGCAAAGGCTTCAGGGTCAGCAGACAAGCCAGCAGTGTCCCAGCCATAGTCACCAGGGAACTCACCAGTGAGATATGAGGGGGTCTGTGCAGAAAATGGGCCCAAATACTTCACTCTATCAGGCCCATACCACTGATCATTACCCTATAAACAACACAACAATTCTCAATTCAATATCAAATTATCAATCCCTCCAAATCATGTTCACATTTCAAACAAACATATCACAATTTACAAACCACTTTGAATTTACCATGGTAAATTTCCCAGTGCCCAATGAAACAACATCTCTTAGAGAGTTGGGGCTTGAGCCCCTGGTCTGGCCCAAAAATGGGGATGCTCTAAGGACAGTGCTTGTGCTAGCTGATGCTGCCATTAGTGTAGCAACCATCTCTACTTTTCTAGGTCTCTCTCTCTCTCTCTCTCTTTTTTTTTTTTTTTTTTCTTCACAAAAACTTGTGTTTTTAAGAGTTGTTTGTGATGGGGGGAGATGTGGAGATACTAGACAAGGGAGTGATGTAAAGAAATAGAGAAGTTTATAAGGGAAAGAGAGAGAGTAACAAAATGGGTGGCCTAGAATTTGAGACAAGTTTGTGGTTGTAATTTGGGGTTGTGATTCAGCCAATGAGAGCACTTTAATGGATTTGGTGCATCTCCTTCTATCCAGATTTTTATCTTGTGTGGCCCATTGATGGACAAATGAGAGATACGAGGACAATCCCATGATCAGAACAACCAAGGGTTTGGATTGACATTTGGGCCCTTATCATAGGCCCAAATCAACAGTTAACTGAACCGAATGGCTGACAATTATCACCGGTTCAGAGCAGTAGTTTCTTATTTTTACCCCATTTAGAAGTATTCTTTGTTTAAATTACAACCAATGCGTAATTACAAGCTTACTGACGTTTAGTGAACAAATGATCTAACGATTATAAAAGACTCATACAAATTAGATGGTTACAATAAACTTGTAGGTCATAGATGAGTCTAGTGGCCCAACGGATCCGCATAACTATTATGGTCCATAGTATATCTAATGATTATTCTACCAAGATCGATGATGGACTTTGACTAAATATCAACTAAAAGTCCAGCATTTTTTATTTATTCCACGAGACTCAAACCCTGTTATCTCGGTGGAAATGCTAGACCTCGTCCACCTTAGCTACTTTACGACGAGTAACCGGTGTTAGAAAACACAAATGTTTTTATCGATTTCAAAAAGAATATTGGCTTATAAAAAAAACTTAATTAAGATTTCATTGTACAAAAACTTTTCATGGATACAAGCTACTAGTAGTGCTACTAGATTGTTAACTATTTTGCCAAAAAAAAAAAAAAAAAAAAAAACCTTTGTTTTAACAGGAAAACAAAAAATTACTCTTCGGTTTGTATTAATTGGATATACATGCCTTGAAATATACAAATGTGGATCTGAGGTGCATATTACATAAATTGATGTGTTAATTTTTTATTTTTTTTTTTTCAAAAAGTGAAACTATTCTTCATTATCAAATATAATCATAGGTACAGGATTCTGCCACAATTCTGTTACATGAGTTCTCAAATGCTCTTCTAGCTAAAATATGTGCTTAGTGTTCAAATTCCTACTTATATATTTTACATGTAAATTTCTTTTACTAGAAAACATAGTCTGATATCATAGAGAATAATTGATTCTAAGTCCGCCACCTCAATCTCTTTGTTGAATGCATCAACAACAACTTTGCAGTCTGAAAAAATAGTTACTTCTTCTTCTTGATATAGACAGAGGTACTGGGAATGATTTAGTGCTCCTAAGGATATAGCTCCTGCTCTGATGATTTTCTCATTTGAGATTAATAGCCAACCAATGGAACATTCAGTACTGATAGAATCCCTGGTTACATCCACAAAAAACTGAAAAGAAGGATTGATATGAGTATTATCAACCTAAGTCATCTTGCTTTGCCAAAAGTGCCATATTGAATAAATATATGTCTCTGAAGCCTAAACATCCTAACTCTTTAGACTTGGAGAGTTTAGCCCAGTTAAGCCAATGCATACCCCTGTCATTTGAAGAAGACCACCAAAATCTTGCAAAGATTTGCTCAAGAGTATGTGCGAGCTGAAAGTAATGACACATTTATTTTTATTAACAAATTGCCCTGACATTTTTGAAAAAAGTTGTAATATACTGGCAATGATGGAGATATCATTTTCCATGGCCCTGGAAAATAAGAGAGAATAGTCTGCAAAAAGTATTTATTAAGTTTAAAACCCTTCAAGGAGTCCTCATCTTCAGCTTTATTTAAGAGAAAAGATAATGCTTCCATGCATATGATAAATAAATAAGGGGAAAGTGGATCACCTTGCCTGATTCCTCTTTCAAGATTAATAGATATTGTCGTATCACTATTTATCAACACTTTATAAGTAACATTGGAGATACAGGAAAAAATCCATTTGCACCACTTCCAGGGAAAGCCCATTTTCATCGTCATAAATATAATAAATCTCCATTCTAGTCTATCAAAAGCCTTGGACATATCAAGTTTGAGAGCAACATATTGAGATCTTCTCTTCTTGCCTGCCATGGAATGTAAAATTTCATAAGCCATAATGATATTGTCTGTTATTCTTCTGCCTAGGACAAAAGCATTCTGTGAATTACCAATAACCTTGTTCAAGAATTTTTTCATTCTGTTTGCAAGGACTTTGGCAATTAACTTATAAGAAGTATTACAGAGGCTAATAGGTATGAAATCCAATGCATCTTGATGAGCAGATGTTTTGAAGGGATCAAAGTAATAAGTACCACAAATGTCTTTCAATAATAGCATGATGGAAATTTTTCAAAGATGATCATGAAAAAGTCTTTCCGAAGAAAGAATGGTGGACTTAAAGAGGTTAGTAAAATGATCTTCAACAAGTCTTGCCAATTTCCCATGCAAAGAAATAACCATTATCTTTCTTTAAACTTTTGATGACATTACTCTTTCTCCTGTCTTGTACAATAGCATGAAAATATGAAGTATTACGATCCCCCAGTTGAAGCCAATCTATATGAGCCATTGTTCTCTAATATTCTTCTTTTTCTCTATATGCAGCTTCAAGTTGGGCCTCCAAGTCTCTAATTTTAGATATATACGTGATGTTTCCTTGATGAAGACTCTGAATTTCCTTCGATATTTCTTCAATCCTTTTCTTTGCATTCAAACTTGGATTACCCTTTCTCCATTTCAATAGCTGATTTTTGACTTTGAAAATCTTACTTGTGAAAGAAAGACTTTGATTGAAAGAACACTGATTCCAAACTTGATCTATTAACTTATTACACTTGTCCTCATTACTAAAAGATCAGCTCATTGGGGTTGTTAGTTACCATCATAGGATAAGTAATATCCAGCATTGGTTCAGTAAGCATCTGTGGTGCATGGGCCAATAAGTCAGCAAAAAGACGGCCTGAGTTCACCACTTTAGTTCGGCTCAGTAAGGTATAAGGCCTAACTAAATCAAGGCCAAAGGGGATATTATTATAGAAAGTAGCATTTATCTCTGGACTAATATGCATTGCCACTTGTAAGGCATTCCTGGCAACTGCATCTTCTGATATTTGGTTTGAGGAGCTTCCAAAAACATTTCTAACCGATTGGGTATGATTACTTCCACGTCCCCAAACTCCGAGGCAAACCGGGTACTGCCACATCGCCAGACACGTCACCAAGCATGCCACGTCACCGCACACTTATTTTTAACTGTTCGCGACCTAAACCTTTGTACGTATCTTATTCGCCTTAACTTAGTATTTATGGATGTGTTTTATGAATATTTACATTAAATTGACTAAGTTAAGTTGTTCGCGATTTATTAAGTTAATATAAGTTAAATATCAATCGGAAGTCTTTGAAGCATGCAAATATCGTAGAAATGAAAAGTTTGCATTTTATAAATAACCCTATAGTGTGGAAACCCGGTATGAGATACCATGTATATCGAAGAGCGACAAAAGTACAAAAGATGAGCACATACATGTATCAGGTATACAAGCCCTCCCAAAATTTCATAAAAGCAGTAAATAGATGCATACAAATACCTACGCAAAAAGCTGATGGGGCTCTCATAACTCAGAGGTAGTCTCCTAAGACCCTCTTGCCCCGGCTCGTCGTAGGATCTGCGATTTGTCACAAAAAACAATGATAAATCCCAGTGAGTAAATCCCAGAGAACGTTAGCTAATATTCACGAAATCCAATAAAACGCAGTTGCAATTCATGCAATTTAAATAAGGAACAAGAATAAAGTAATCGCATGAAAATAAGTCATTGAGAAGTCGAATTTGGACACGAGTGTAGCGTGACAGAGAACCCTGGTCGACATCCGGGAATCGTCTTAGCTAAACCGAGAGGAACCCATGACGACCACCTCGTCAAACATCTCACGGTCAAATGAGAGGAACCCATGAACGGAAGAAACCCCATCCAAACATCTCTCGAGAGGAACCCATGACAAAGACTTAGGTCTTCGTCAAACATATCTCAAACTACGGGTCTTGCAGAAAATAATCACCGCATAGCCCTAACATGGCCAATTACTCGAGCAGCGCGGGGTAGCTAGCCCCGGGTGTGAGTCCGTGCCATGCCCGACCCCGTCGACAAACACACATACACACGTGGGAGTGGATGAACAGTAAATGAACAACAATAATTAGCACAATGGAGTAATTGAAATGTGAAATAAAGTAAGTACCATAAATGAATTTTAACTAATTTTCTCGTGGGTTTACTTACCTCAAACAATCGCAAATATCTCTCCAAAATGTCTCGCTCACGCCTCGAGATACGTGCTCGATACCCGATTATAGTCTCATAAGTCCCTGGTATCCATTTATACCATTTAGGACTCATATTTATTATCAATAAGTTACTTAATTCATTCAAATCAAAACTAAACCACCTGAAGTAAACCATATCGGAATTGACTACAAGATTCATCAATTAGCCTTTAGTTGAAATCAATGTGGTTTAGAACCTCACCATGGCCTTCAATGGAGGTCTCAACTCCAAAAATCCATGCCTTTCGTCTTCTTCGCGGGCAATCCTTCGCGTCGTCGAGCTTCGTCGAAGTCACATCCCCTAGTCCACTGTTGTTGTGTTTCGTCGGGGATCGATCGGTCCGGCAACGCGCCACCGCGCCGTTGCTCCACGTCGTTCACGTTGTCGTGCCACGTCGCCGCGCCGCGTGCCGCGCGCGCCGTTGTCGCCGCGCCGCTTGCCGCCGCCTCGCGCTTCGCCGCGCTGCTGGATCCGCGTCGCCGTCCAGCGATCCGCGCCGGAGTTCAGGCCACCTCACAGCCGCCGCTGCTGCTCGTTCGCGATCTCCCGCCGCCTACTACTCGTCTTGCCGTTCGCGCATTCACGTCGCCGCGAGCCGCCGTCAGCGGCTCTCCGGTCTCGGCTTGGAGCGTTGCCCTCTCTCTCTCGGAGCTCCCTCTCTCTCTCTCTCTCTCTCTCTCTCTCTCTCTCTCTCTCTCTCTATCCGTTTAAATGAAAATCTCTTTTTTTTGGAGAGGAGAGAGAAGAAGTGAATGATGGGTTTAGGTATGGTGATGTGACGGGATGTGTGATGTGACAACTAAATCCCAGACTATCCCATACACCCGCGTTACGCGCACACCGCAATGTCGTACACTCTCGTCACTACGCGCGCACAACACGACCAAACGTAATTCTCAATTAGCGCGGCGCGAACTATTAAATAATAGCAACATAAATAAACACTCGCACACAAAAATAACAAATTTTACCTCGTTAGGCGTGCCCTAGACTTTTCTGCGACGTCCACGTGAGTCTGAGCTTATGATCTTAATCTGTAATTTGTCAGTTAATCGGGATTAATTAAAGCGGGCCGTTACAATCTTCCCAACTAAAAGGAATTTCGTCCCGAAATTCAAATTTAATGAAATCTTTACCTTGGAACAAGTGGGGGTATCACTCTCGCAAGGTAGACTCTCTCTCCCAAATGAGGCCCTCGTTTTTATGATAATGTCATCGAACGAGTACCAGTGGTATTTTTTTCCTTCTGAGAGTCTCTACCTTGCGATCCACTATCTCAATGGGGTGTTCCTCGTACGTCACATCTGGTCGAACCTAGATTCTAGTTATATCGACCATCGGTCTCGGTCTTGATCTAGCCAACCGTAACATCGAAATATGAAAAACATTATGAACCCCTGCCAATCGACTTGGCAATCTCAACTGATAAGCGACCTCCCCAACTCGTTTATTCTCAATCTGAAACGACCCAATAAATCTTGGTGCTAGTTTCCCCTCGATCCCAAATCTCTGATGACCCTTCAATGGAAAAACTTTCAAGTAGACCCAATCATCTACCTTGTAGCTCAGCCCATCGCGGTACTCATCCGCATACTTCTTCTGTCTGTGTTGGGCAGCCAACAACCGTTGACGAATCAGTCTCACCTTCTTTGTATGGTCCACAACAATCTCAGGCCCCACGACTGCTATATCCTCGAGCTCTGCCCAACAAGCCGGTGATCTACATGGTCTACCGTACAGAGCTTCAAATGGTGGCATCCCAATACTGGCCTGATAGCTGTTGTTGTAAGCAAATTCACAGAGCGGCAAGTACTCCTCCCAAGACCCACCAAATTGCAGCACACATGCCATGAGCATATTCTCGAGTATCTAGTATTAATCTCTCTGACTGTCCGTCTGCCTGAGGATGGAATGCAGTGCTAAAGTGTAATCTAGTACCAAACTAGATGAGAACATGTCAGAGTCATTCTGGGCCTTCAGATTATATGTATTTTCTTCACTAGATGGTCCTCGAGATGAGTTGCGTGTTCTTGATAGGTCACCTATGTTAGATGAAGGAATTTTTGGAAGATATTCTACCAGCATCCTGTCACCATATGGATAGGGTTGACCAGCAGGATGAGCTTGATCACATAAGTGCTTCAAATGAGTTATTTTTCCACAAATGTGATAGATGACCTTGATCCTTTCGTACTTGAATTTAATGAAGATTGGTTTGGAGCCACCGTTTATCTTCTTTCTTCTCATAAGTGGCTTGTTGACATCAATTTCAACTTTGACTTTGAGATACTTCCTCAGAATAAGACTGTCCTGCCTCCAGTCCATTTCCACTTTACTTGGAGTTCCAAGTTCCTTGGCTATGAACTGAGCAATGCCTTCACTTCTACAATCTATATGTAGATTATGAAGTTGAACCTAAATTTTGCATGTGTTAATATCATTAAGGTCAAGTGAAGAATCTGGAGAACACTTCTTAATAAGAAAATATGGTCGTTAAAGAGCCAAAGACTAAAATCAAGGACATGATTCGAGGATTTGGGGGTTTTAAAGCAAATTTGAAAAAGATTTTCAGATATTTCAATGAAAACAATGTCTTCATTATGAATATCCCAGGCATATAACAGAGCATTTCTCAGGCCATTTTTGTTGTATCTAAGATGTGTGGCAAGACGACTGAGGAGACTAAGATTACAAATCTGGGTGGACTCGCTTTTTGGATCATCTGAAATGTGAAGCTTTGAGTTCTCATATTGTTCTAATTGAACATATTGGAGTAAGAGGGAAAAGTCATCAGCCATGGATGATGGATTTGAGAAGGTAGACAGATATGGGTAGTAGGATTGGAGAATAAGTAAACAACTAGACTCGATGACAGGGGAAATATGAGAGGGTAATAAGGGGCATGATGAGATCGATATTTGGATTAGAGAGTGTTGAGTCTCGTTCATTCAATCCAACCTCTTGATAAATAAAAAAAAGCTGTGTAGAAAGAGAGTATGTTGTCTTCCTCGTTGAAGTTGATGTCCTCCAAGTGAGGTAGTTGTAAGTCCTTTAATTGCTTTTCTTATGCTTAGATCTGCAAAAGTTTTATTTGCGACGCTTCGTTCCATCAAGTATTTCATTAAATCCCCAAATCTGGTAAGACAGAGAACAAAGACTGTTTTCTTCTCAATTCCTTCTTTACATTCATTTCAACCACTTCCTATTGATTGCCTCTCCCATGAAGTAAATGAGCTCTACATGAAATTTACTTGTGACGGCCCCTTCTTCTAAACAGGGCACCGTCCGGCCTAATCCTGTAATCAAGCCTTCATCCTAACCACATAAGACTTAATTACGTATTAGTCAGCCTTTCGTCCCTATATTCTTCGATACACGTGTCAATATATTATTAGATTTCACAGTTAATTAAAACTTTTTATATATTGTTTTAATATTATCACGTAGTTTAAAGATCATGCGAAATCTCTTAGTACTCAACATTCTTAAATGTGGAAAACCAGGAAACACATCATCAAATGCATGTATATATCATAAAAGGTAACAACACAGTATGATATATGAGTCTCAAAATGAGGAACTATACTCTCAACCCAATATACAACCCAAAATGTACATTAATAACACATCAAAAGAAGAGTCAAACAAAATGAGATATGAGAGTCGCCGAAGTGCTCAAAGGAAGTCGCCAATCTTCTCCTTCCCCGGTCTGTTGCTGCTCGACGGACCTACACCCACCGTCACAAACTAGACGGTGAGTATAGTAATATTTAAGTAATAACTGGATAATTCTATGCAACATTTCCAAAATATAAGAATGG
Organism: Stephania cephalantha; assembly: GCA_039657325.1. Lineage (NCBI taxonomy): Eukaryota > Viridiplantae > Streptophyta > Magnoliopsida > Ranunculales > Menispermaceae > Stephania > Stephania cephalantha. The sequence continues at coordinate 56,251,769 of CM077571.1, forward strand.
TATTTAAAAGCATAAAGTAGTGAAAGAATTGCTAAATCAAGTAATGCGAGTAAATACCACAATTAAAAATGTATAAACTGACACAGGCTAAGTCGAGATGATCTACGTCCGATCGGCGGTGAGAACTATCACCTAACCTTTTCCACTACTATATGGAGTTGCGCTCAACATATTCCATACAAATAGTGGAGCTGCGCTCTACACGTATACATCATCTATCTTATTCTTGCCGACCACCCCGAGTCCCATATCTCATGTACCGCGTAAGTGTAGTGGTGAGTGCCGGAACCCGGTAGACCCATGTCCCCATGAACCGCGCATTTCTTGTGCAATGGACACTAGATAATCCCTACTTTAGTTTTCAAAGATCAATAGTTCCAATTCTCTAGGATTTCAAAACTAGTTAGGCTACAAAACGCAAAGAAATAGAATACAAGTCTAATACAATCCAACTTATCCCAATAGCATGCTTTTGATCAACTATCTATCAAGAATAACATCAAGAGTAGAAATTGGAATCTATGAATCATTTCGCAAGGCATCATGTAAACAATATTCAAATATGAATAGAAACAAGAACAACATGATGTGAGATTACGAGTAGCAATGTCTACAAATAGACTATAAAACAATAAGAGTGAATGAAATGAAATATAGAATTCTCATAGCTTTACTTACAATTCACAATGCTTGTCCTAGCCTATCCGATCTCTCGACACTCCGAAACGCCTTCCCGAACTCCCGAGATCTCCCCTTAGTTCCCTGGAGTTGTTTGATAAGTTTTAGAGTGGGTTTGGACATATACTTAGAGTTTTAAAACCATTTATAGTGTTTAAACCATTTTTGAAAATTGCTTATTTTTGTATTGTCTAGGCAATTAGCGTGCTAATTCTGATATTAGCGTGCTAATTCCTAACTTTAGCGCGCCAATCATGATTAGCGCGCTAGATTATCTACCTAGCGCGCTATGTGCAGCAGAACCCAAAATTCTGCATTTTGAATTCTGGATTTTCGCTACACATAGTCCTTGTTAACGCCTTAGGGACCCTCATACACACTACAAGAGGTCCCTAACATCAAACCCAACACAAAAGAGCAACAACAACATCAAATTCCATGAATTTACACTTAATGGAGTGGAAAAGTTACTTAGCTTGAAAAGCTTTTTCTTCTTCACCAAAGCTTCAATGAATCTCTCCTCTCTTCCACCTAGTTACTCCAGAAATATCTCTTCTTTCTCTCTTCCTTGCCTAACCAATTGTGATGATGAAGATACTTGATATCAATTGTTGACTTATAAGGTTCATTTGACTATATAGACATGTTTAAACCTTAGCCCTTAATTCATGTGTGCACATGTATCTCAATGTTCAACTAGTGGACTACCTTGTCACACTTGTCCCTCAAGTCATGCTTAAGTGACTCAACAAGTTGACTCCTTAACCTCTTGATGGGTTAATATGTGTCTCGATGCCACGGTGAAGATTACATGATGATTGAAATGACGAACGAAAAGGAAATCGAGGTTGGAGTGCATGACCCGTCAAGGAGTATAAAGGATAATCTAACTGCGATCGATTTCTCCGATCGAGTCCGCAAAGAAATGGCAGAGGCAATGGATAATACTATCATGGTGCGGCTTCTTGGAAAGATGATAAGCTTTCGGACTTTATCAAGCAAACTCCATACAATGTGGAATCCGGAGGGAAACATGAAAATCACAGACGCAGAGAACGGGTACTTCATGGTAAGATTCGATCTATCGGATGATTGTCATAAGGCGCTTTTAGAGGGGCCATGGACAATCTTGGGTCACTATCTTCTCGTCCAACCTTATACCTTAGACTTCGACACAAAGGGGATTAATGTATCATCGGTGGCAACATGGATTCGTTTCCCAGGTCTTCCCTTTCACTATTACCATAAGAACATACTTCGATCAATTGCCTCTGAAGTGGGTACCTTCATTAAGATTGATTACAAAACAGTGGGTACACAAAGGGGACAATTCGCACGAATGGCAGTTAGAATTGATTTGCGTAAACCTCTTGTATGGCGAATGTTCATTGATGGTAAACTCCGCACAATCGAGTATGAAAGTCTCCCATTTGTGTGCTACAAATGTGCAAGATATGGTCATGTGAGCAACGTATGCCCCTTTGCGGCTATGAAACCTCATCACATTGCAATTGCGGAATCTTCGTCAACAATGGTCACTAGAGAGAACGCCAATAGTATCACAGAGAACATGAATGCTTCGTTGCCGGAGACCGCCTCGCCGGAGTCGAACGATGCGGCTGGACCCTGGATACACGCATCTCGACACGTGCGACGAACGAAGACGAAAATCACGGATACGGGAGATAACAAGGCTGATTCTCAGGGACCCTCTTTCCATAATAAATCCCGATTTGAAGTTCTAGCAGATGAAAATTTGGAAAATCTCTCCGTCAATGATTCTTCCAAATCCAAAAAATCTGGGGAGCCTAACAAGGAAGTTTCCAACGGAAAATTGCTGCTGGGCCAGAGCAATAAAAAAACTGCTACTGCAATGACCAAAATGCCCTCTCATAAGGTTTACAAAGTGAAAGATAATGCTGAGCCTACAAAGCCAATTACTACTCCTAAACAAGCCTTCATAGGGGAGCCCAAAATCATAAATGGGCCCAGTCCTGTAGCCGAACTAACTTTGAAAGCCCAAGATGTTGTTTGCACCTCTCTGCCCGCGAACGAGTCTCTACCATCGTCTTCTCCATCGTTAAACGCCTCTCTGTTGAACGCTTCCCTGCCCTTGTCTTCCGTCAGTAACCGCCTCTCTGCCCGGGAACGCCTCTCTGCCCTCGTCTTCTTCATCAGACAACGCCTCTATGCCTGTGAACGCCTCTCTGCCCCCGTCCTCATCAACAGAAAACGCCTCTCTGCGCTCGGCTACAGTGCTATCGACTTCGCTACATTCTTCTTCTCCGCCTTCGACCTCGACGAATTCTCTGCTTGTTCTTCCTCTGCCTTCGACCTTGAAGCTTTCGACGCCACCGCTATCGACCTCTCGCCTTCGACTTCTCCCCGGTAGACGCGGCTATACCGCAGATTGAAACAAAACCCTTGGGGGACAATAATTCGGAAATCGTGATGGAGGAGGTATGTCAACAAATTGAAACTAACACCATGGAGTCGGTTTGCCCTACCTTGGAACCAACGAAAAGATGCCTCGACGGAGAACATCACACGATCGTGGTGATCGAAAATAAAGGTTTAACCGAACGCCTTGGTGGTGGATATAGCCTCCTCTCCCTCGGACGACGAACACACTTGCCGCCCACCGGATCCATCCAAATTGATCAACCTAAAGTGGCGATCTAAAAATCAAGAGACAAAGTGCGAAAGGGAAGAAAGTATTAACGCCTTATATGAGAGACAATTTGTTGGTGGGGAATAAACCCTCGAAGGTCGATGACTCTGTTATGGAGTAGTATCGATTCCTCTCGTCGGGGAACTCGATTCGATCACACAGTAACTTGTTTTTTAATTATTATTTGTTATTAATGTTAATTCCTATTATTGTTTGGAATTGTCGTGTGCTTTAGGGAACAAAACTTTTGCTCGCTATTTGCAAACCTTAATCTCCTTACACAATTTGAAGATATTGATTCTAGTGGAGACAAGAATTTGCGGGATTCATGCGATAGATTAATAAGGAGGCTTCGGTTTGACGAGATCACACAGGGTTGAAGCACAAGGATTCTCTGCAGGGGTATATGGATTATGTGGAAACATGAACTCACAATCACAATATTGCAAAGTCATTGGCAATTTATCCATCTCGGATCCAATGGGGGACAAGTCTCTTTTGCTTTACAACAAAGATATGGGAGCCCTAATCCAACAATCCGACGTCATCTATGGGAGAATCTAGAGGCGTTGGCACTTCGTATACATCTGGACCCTGGTTAATAAATTTGGTGATTTCAATGCGCTCCTACACTCGACGAGATAAGTTAGGGGTTCTGACGGACCCTCTTTTACCTGGTCACGAGGACTTTGTCATGAACGCTTAGATAGGGCGATTATCAACGCCGAATGGGGGATTTTCGGTGGTTCCAAAATTAACGCATCTGGCGAAAGTATACTCCGACCACTGCCCTCTACTATTGGATATTGATGTGGGCGATGCCATACAACGTAAGCCTAAATTCTTCAAATTACTTTCGGCATGGGAAACTCACCCAGATTGGCAGAAGTTTGTCGTTGAATGCTGGGATGAAACCAAGCCATTACATGAAGCTATTTCCCTCTTCTCTGGTCAGGCTAATAAGTGGAACAGAGAGGTTTTTGGCAATATCTTTCACCGAAAAAGGCGAATATTGGCACGTCTGAAGGGGATTCAGAAGGCATTTGAGACTCATACATCGGGGAATCTTCTTCAGTTAGATAAAGAACTCCGTGTAGAACTTGAAAATATCTTACTCCAGGAGGACTTACTATGACACCAGAGAGAGCTAATGCGGAATGGTCTATGTTGGGTGACAGGGAACACTACTGCCTTCCATAGACGGGTCGATAAAAAGAAAAAAGAATGAGAATTCTTGGGCTTTTTATCTCATCAGGGGCTTGGTGTGAAGACCAGACGATACTGGGGAAAGAAGCTCTCTCATTCTTCCGTGAGGTCTATAGGGGTGACTCTTCCAATGGTTTACCATATGGTGTCCGAAATAAATTTCCGCCTATCCCACCTCCTTTGTATCTGCTATGAGCAGACCTATACTAGATGAGGAAGTGAGGACTACTGTCCTGGCAATGCCTTCTAATAAAGCACCTGGAATTGATGGGATCCCGACATTCTTCTTCCAAAAGAATTGGAATGTTGTTGGGGGGTCTCTGTGCAACATGGTAAAAGCTTGCTTTACGCATGGAGTAATGGATAAATCGATTAATAAATCTCTCATTACTCTCATCCCGAAAGTTGAAAATCCAGAACGTTTCAATCAGTTCCGTCCTATCAGCCTTTGCAATGTCAGTTACAAGATCATCACCAAAATTGTGGCTAATAGACTGAAGTGCGTTATGTCCCATTTAGTGAACCCGGCTCAAACAAGCTTTGTTGAAGGAAGACACATAACGGATAATATTTTAATTGCTCAGGAACTCCTCCACTCCATGAGAACCGTAAGAGGCAGAAAAGGTTGGCTAGCTGTCAAAATTGATCTCGAAAAGGCATATGATCGCCTAAGTTGGAACTTCATTAAAGATACGTTACGGGAGGCAAATATCCCCGAAGCTTTATCTAATATCATTTTGAATGGTCTTTCATCTAGTTCTTTCCAACTTTTATGGAACGGTGAGGTATCTGAATCATTCTTCCCATCCGAGAGCGTAAGGCAAGGTGACCCGATCTCACCGTACATTTTTGTGCTTTGTATGAAACGTCTTTCTCAAGCTATTATGGAGGCAGAAATCATGGAGAATGGATCGCACCTAAATTTGGTCTGAGGTATGTATATCTCATTTGTTTTTCGCCGATGATCTCATTCTTTTTGCGAAAGCGGCGAGAGCGGCGAATGTTCTATCCAGGATTCTAGACTCATTTTGTGATCATTCTCGGACATAAGATCAATTATGAGAAGTCTCACTCTTTTTATCTCCAAATGTAGACCCTATCCTTCTTGAGAATATTGCACGGAAACCGAATATACCTATTACGAGGATTTGGGTCACTACCTTGGGGTCCCACTTCTACATGGCGAGTGCTCAAGGCAACTTATAATGCTCTAAAACAAAAAGTACGAGCACGAGCTCAAAGCTGGAACCCTCGACTATTTCCCTAGTTTGGTCGAATCACTATCTCTCGATCTACTTTATCTTCAATTCCACTTTATACCATGCAAACCTCTCTTGCTCCCAAAAGGGCTCTGCGACGATCTTGACAAAATTTGTAGGGGTTTCTTTGGGGCTCGTCAAATGGTTTTAGGAAGTCGAGTTTGATTGCTTGGGACAAAGTCTGCGCACCCGTCCTCAGAAAAACGGTGGTCTAGGGATGCGAAATATGTATGATATGAATAGGTCCTTCATCATGAAATTGGGTTGGGAATTGATCACTAACCAAAAGGCCTTGTGGGTCAAACTAATGAGAGCCAAATATGGCATCCCCCGGCGATATGATCCCAAATGATCTTGCCCTGGGTAAAGGTTCGCATGCTTGGAAGAATATCTGCAAGATCCGGTCCCTACTACTTGGAGGTTTAAACTGGGCCATAGGTAATGGCCACAAAATTCATTTTTGGCTTGATAGATGGGTGGGCGGAGAAAAGCCTCTTATCGAGATGACGACAACCCCCATATTGGAATCTAGACGGGGTGATACCCCGTGTACCTATGTCAATGAATACGGAGGATGGTCTTGGGCGGAGTCGAAGCATACCTTCCCGCAGAGGTGTTATTACGTATCGCACCATACCACCCCCGATTCCCCAGAGTTCAGATGAGGACTCGGTTTATTGGTCTCATTCAGAATCAGGTAAGTTCTCTACATCCTCTGCATACACCTCACTAATACATATGCCTTGGTCTGCAGGGAATGCTGGTTGGAAGTTGATATGGAAATGTGCAGTTCCTGAGAGAGTAAGGACGTTCCTATGGCTTGCCTTCAATGATGCACTTCTCACGAATGAAGTCAGACTTCGGAGGCATATGATTGAGTTCGATGGTTGTGGCCTGTGTGGGGGTAACTCAGAATCCCTCAATCACATCCTTAGAGAATGTCCCGGGCGTCTTAATCTGGGGACATTTTCTCTCAATCGAACAATTGGGATCCCTTCCAACACTACCACTCCATGAATGGCTAGTCAAAAATCTGATGTGCGGTAACCAGATCATAGGCGTGGAATGGCCGATATTCTTTGCCACTACGTGCTGGCTATTATGGAACAGACGCACGTAATAGTAATTGGCGACGAGACGAGTCTCTCATACGGAACTCGCCATATGATCATGATTTTGCATATAAAAAAAAATATGTCATGTGATTACTAATATATTTCACTAACTTAGGCACTTAATGTTTATTCAAATGTGACCACATTAAAGCCACTTACTAAACCAACATTAGTTCACATTAAAGTAACCCCATAAACCGCTACCTCGGTCCCACATCGACACGCAACTCGAGGTACGTCCCCGCTCGTCTCGATACCTATATACCCGTATAAATTGACTTAATAGTCTACACATATACAATATACTAGGCATATATATATATAATATATATATATATATATATATATATATATATATATAAATATACCTCGGTCTTTACCTCAGTCAATGGACATATCACGATGTGGGTTCCACAGTACGTGTTGTTGATCATGTTTAAAGAATTAAACATAGTTAGAGATTTTAGGCCGTTACATTACTTCTCTGATCTTAAAATCTCTGCAATATCGATTCATCTTCTTCCCTATTACGAATCAAATCATTTCTCATTGTCATTTACTATTACTTCTTCTTCCCCCACTTACCCCATATTTATTACGCAAAACCCTACCTAACATCTACCTGTTAATAACATTTAGATCATCCATCAAACTCATCCATCCTATTACCTATAACCTACTAATTAAGAGCATCTCCAATGGGACCATGGAAATGAGTCCACCTAGGATACAATCCACTTCCAATCCAAAAAATGTTCTCCAATGGGACCATGGATTCATAATGTCCATCCTATGTGGCATGGAATCAACGTGGAGGGTATCTACCACAACGTCTAGAAGTAGACATTGTGGTAGACTGCCACGTCAGCATTATTAATTATTTTAAAGTTTTTTATTTTTTTCAAGCCTTTATTAATATTATGAAAATTAAAAATAAAAGTGACAACTCATCAATCCATGGTCTAAATCCACATTGCTATTGGAGATCAGTTTAGGAGGTGAATGTCTATCTAGTGTCATATAGGATAGACATACTCGCCACATCCATGATGTGGCACCAATCCATGATCTAAATCTACGTTACCATTGGAGATGTTCTAAGCCACCCTACTATCTCTATGCATACACTTGAGAAGATTTTGAGAGTAATGGTTAAAGATTTCATCCCTGCAAGTGTGTGCTACGGGATTAACTCTTCCTTGACTTTGCCATTTATGGTCAATCTACCCTCTTTGTTCTCTGGTCTATATAAACTATGGAGTTTCCTTTTTTGGAATCAACCTCACTTTCACCTATTTATTCGTGTTAATAATTATTAGCATAGTTGGATCTTGCTAGAACCTCCACTCTAAATAATACTACTTTATATATATATATATATACACAGTTGGATCTTGCCAGAATCTCTACAGTTGGTTATATATATGGACATAAAATAAAGAATTTTTTACTCTTAATAAGTCTAATAAATTCACAAAGTCTTTATTAGTGGAGTAGGTCAAAAGTGGTTTTAATTTGCCTTGACCTGACAAAAACCATTTAAAATGTTAATGGCAAATTAATAAAACTATTTCGTACCAAAACTGGTTAGAGGTTTCTTCACGAAATAATTTTATTAATTTGCCATTACAATATGATTCTCACAGTGAAGTGAACCACTTCACATGCTCATCGATCTTCTATTGGGACCTAAATCTAGCTAATGAATATAATGACTTTGTCCGCTTGTATAGTACTGTATTGACCTTCCTTTTTATATCGATCGCTCAAATCCAACTCGATCGATTATACGATATCAAGCACAACAACTAAGACACAACATATTGCACAACAATTAATGTGTCGCGTGGGGCCATCAATTTAAGGAGCACAACACTCCCTTGTATTTCGACACACTGCACATTGACGGACCCCACAAGACACATTAACTATTGTGCAATATGTTGGAATTTAGTGTTGTCATTAATTCTAGCATTTCCCTTGTGTAAGAGATTAAAGGTTTCGATCATCATGAAAGATAGATGTAGTTTTCTTATTAATTTTTTTTTTTAAAAAAAAAAAAAAACTGATTTAGAATAATTGAAACTTTGTTGTTGTTGTGGTTGTTGTAATCGAACGTACCCAACTAATTAAAAGCAAAGATACGCGAACATTCAAAATGAACATATGGCACATCATGATCGATCTCATTCATCTATTGTACATATATCTATTAACATTACAAATAAAACAGTGATCTAAGAGAGAAAGAGCATATTAGACAACTAATTATTCTTCCCTCTTTATCGACCAAAACAACTTTTGCATGCGATTTTTCACACGGAGACGGAAGAAAGAAAAAACCATAATCTTCAACTAAATAAAGGCACACAAAAAAGTGATCGATCGAGACCCATACATGCACTTCACCTAATGAAGCACAAATTGACTGATCTCACACATACATGCATAAGTGATAAGTGAACATTTTACTGCATACGTCCGATCTCCCTCTCAAGACTCAAAACTCCACTCAACACCCTAGAGTGAAAAATGCCCTGAAATATAAGCAACTGGTTGAGAATAGGCCACCCTCTTTGCTTCCACATCTTCATTTGATGGTTATGTTGATGTTGATGCTTATTGTTATTGGTTTCGACGGGTGGCGGTTCCCGATCTGCGGAGGCCTTTTCGGGCCGGTTGCATTTCGGCTTTCTTCGACTAAACTCAATGAAGATGCATAGGAGGATGGCCAGAGCAGCCATGGCCACAGTTGGAGGAGTTAAGCCAAAGATGAGGTTGTTGTTAGATGGTTATGATGAGAGGGCATGTTGAGGTCGGTATTTGCTTCTCACATAACATGGGCTCCCACTTTGCCATTTTTTTTGTTCAGAGAATACAACAAGAGATCTAGAGAGAGACCAATATTTTTACGAGAAAAAGAGAGAACTTGAAGAGGGTGTTCTCTCTCTTCCTACCTCGCTCTCTAGTTGTTCCTATATTTATGGCTATCAATTATGCTTATGGTTTCAGTGACTCTCCTAGACTAATTCCATTCATACCCTTTTAGAATATATTTTATTCTTAGCTAGAGATAATAAAGGGAATAATACATAGTAAAATCTTTGGTTTCTTTTTGAGATATTTGACAATTTAAGTTGTTTCTTAATGCCAAATTAATTATAAAATAAAAAGGAATATGTTTCGCTTAAGTTTTGTCAAGCTTAATTAACTACTCTTCATTCATAATTACGTTATTATAATGCTTCTCTATTAATGATGAATTATAGTTCCGATTGATAATACTAATTGATATCAAACACATGAATGTTATTTAGTTTAGAAGTAATAATTAAATATCATTATTAATCAAAGCAATGGAAGAATTTGATCCACGTAGCTCATGACCACAACTAATTCCGGATTAAGGTTACGGTGCAGTTTTAAAAATCATCAAATACTTACATTGGAAGTTTTAAAATATTGACTGTTGACTGCATAAGGGTTTGAAACTATATAAGAAATTAAAAAGTCATTTTACAAGTAAAGGAAAATAAAAGAGGAGGGCAGTATCGTCTTTCGAATTTACACGTGCTCCTCCTCGTGGGCGAGAACAAGGATGGCTGAATTATTTAGTCGACACTACAGGGTGTTAACAGATCGTCGCAAGCAAAATTTCAGGGACGGAGATACCCCAGTTTTAAAATCGAATGGCACACCAACTCCTCTCATAAACAATGCCTTGGAAAGGTTATTTTAGTAAGTTTCACACCTCAGTCTGACCACTTATTTTCGACACGCGAGGCTCGTGGGCTTGAAGGCTTTTAGGCACGTAGTGGGCGCCGCACTTGAATGTTGATGTGTATTTAAAATGTTATTTTGATGTAGCATAAGGAAAAAATTTAGGTTGTCAATTTCGAATGTAAACTCTAATCATTCAAATTGACATCACATACGTAGGATCAATATATTTATTATTTATTTTGTTTAGATTTTTATTTTTATATTTTAATTAACAAAATTAAAAAAATGTCACATCATCAATTGACGTTCATTCCACATCTATTATTGGAGATTTTTGAAGTCCAATATCTATTTGAGTCACATAAGATGACATCCTCTTCACGTGTATTTTACCATTGGAAATGTTGTATCCATTCCTTTCAATTTTCTCTAATAATTTTGATTTTTTGATGCAAACAAACATTAAGATCATCTCAAATATCTCACTCTAGTTAAAAGAAAAGAAAATGTTTTGATGCCCTAACATGGACAAGCAGCACAGACACACTCGTGTTAATGTCTGTCGCTTTTTTACATCGAGATGTGTGTGCACGCATCACGATGTATTGCATGTACACCAACAAATGTGTGTCTATATTAGTGTATCATAGCAAGACTCTTCAGAAAACCATCAAAAAGAGTGAATTAATAGAGTTTAAGTCTTGTACGACAACAACAAGTCTCGATCCAAATTAATTGGGGTTGACTCTATATGGATCAAACTGTTCAATTGCGCTCGATTTGGTGCAATTGATGGTGTCCTTTTCAAATAATTTAAATCCCTCTTAATTAATGCTTCCCAAGTTTTGAAGTTTACCTTTACCTCATCAAATTTCTTTAGTTTCTATTGAATCGAGTTTTCTAGTATTGGCATTCATAGGTCGTATTTGAAGATGTTCAAAAATGCAATCGTCATTCCCTAATCTTTGTGTCCATTGATGTTACTCATATACACTTTCTTTTGAATTTATGTATTTTTTATTCTATATTTACGAGTTTTATTACACATCCACCTAAGTATCATAATTTCCGCTACTTTTATTTTATGTACTTGTTGTTTCTTAACCACCCAACATTTAGTTTCCGTAAAAGCATATAGTTGGCCTAATTGCAGTCACATAATTTTTTCCTTCTAACTTGTTAGGAATATTTCAATTGCAGATCACACTTGTTGCACTCATTCATGTCTTTCATCATGTGCTTGAATTTTATGTGTAACATCATTAATTCTCAATAATACCAACATTTTTGTATTGATTGATGATTGATTTTTTTTTTTTTTTTTTTGTAAGTATGATTGATTGATCTTAAATATTTGAAGTGGTTCGTAGATTCTTCTGCTTCCCATAATTCAAAGTGAATTATGATAGAATTATAACACAGATTTACAATGGACCCTGATAATTTTGCTCTGTTAATTAGAAAAAAACTTAAAATTAATGTAATGGAAGGCATTAATTAACAAATCTAAAAACCTACAATCTCTACTATATATGGACCTTGATAATATTTGAAGTGGTTCGTAGGATCTTCTATTTCTTCTCTATCTACACCCTTGTTTTGATTGAGAGATGATGATGGATGTGGAAATCATCTCTAGAGGTCCAACACCCTCTAATCTGAAAACCTACAATCTCTCCTATTTTGATTAACTTTCTCCACATGCTTTTTTTCCAATAATTTTCTTTTTCACCAAACCCAGCTAGCACTTGTTCTTCTACTATTACTACTTACTACTACATGCATGCATGCTTGAAAGAACCCCTGTCCAAGTGCTTAACCAAGTTCTACCCTTTAGCATGCAGGGCGAATGATTTCAACCCTTTAGCATGCATGGTGAGCAAAATTAATAAGAGGTGGGATTAGAGGAGGAATTGATGGAGAGTATGTGAAGAAATTGGAGAGTGGGGATGAATGGCATTTGAATGATTTCAATCCTAAGTTTATGATGGTAAGTGAAGAAATGGGAAGGGAGAAAATTAACTTTGTGAGTTGGTGTAAGTCTGGTCTATATGATCCAGATTTTGGGTGGGGAAGGCCTGTTTGGGTTGGGACTCCACCTCCGGAACTGAAGAATTTTGTACTACTCATCGATACAAGAAGTGGAGATGGGTGACACTGCTCGAAGAGGACATGGTTGGATTTGAAAGTGATCCAGAGCTACTTGCATTTTCTTCTAAGGTGCCAATCTAATTAATGTATTTTTTATTTTTTTTTAGCTAGCTAGATCACCATCAATTGCACTTAATCGAGCACAATGGAAAAATTTGATCCATGTAGCCGACCCCAGTTAATTCGGACTGAAGTTATGTTGTTCTTGTTGTTGCTAGCTAAAAGTGTTAGTGAAGTATTAGAAAAATAATTCCGGTATATTAATTTCTCGTTGTCTAATTAGTGTGCCACCACGGGGAGAGTGCCAGGCGTGTGCACCTTGAGATGCAATTCACGCGCATCTTGAGGATCATCGCATGCACATTAGAACTTGTTTGCTTGCTGACGTGCTGTAGAATTTTTCGCGACCACTAGTGTTGTCATGTGTACGCGCCTGTTTATATGTTCTAAGTAATAAATAAAAGGGGAGACTCAATTATGAGAATTAATGCTAGACATACATGCACAGGGAACACACAGTCAAAAACACGTATATACACGCCTGCATGTATGCATAGTAAAAGAAAAGTTTAATCAGTCCTATAGTAGAAAACCTTTGTGATCTCTCAATATACTATACAAATATCAAAACAAGAAATACATATATATAAAACAGGGCGCAAAAACTTTACCTAATTGAAGCAGCTTTGGACATGCAATTAAGTTCATCACGTTTCACGTACGTACAAAAACTTTAATACCTGAACATATATACTGATATCATACATTAATTGTCATGTGTTAACACGAAGGAAATGATTCATGTTGATATCTACTGAGTATTCGACATGGATTGATTACTTGAAATGCATTTATATATTTTGGTTATTGATGATTTGGCACTAGAGCATCAGCAGTGGGGGTGTAGTGCAATTTCTGCCATTACACAAGCAATGGTGTCCCATGTACATTAATGTGCATGAGACCCATCATACTTTTAGTTTTTTTTTTTAATAAAAAAGTTTTGAACAACAACTTTTCAACATCTTACCGTTTTATAACCGTTTTTTTCAAATGTGTTGATTTTTTAAAAAGATGTTGTGATGTGATTATGGGTCCCATAAAGTGTGTAGTGAAGAGTAAATCATTGTGGGAAGAAGTATAGTAGAAGAGAATGTAATGAAATAATGATGTGGCACCTCATTATACTCCAAAATTTGTAAACCATTGTGGATGCTCTTATAGCGGGGTCCTTGCTTTATTATGGGCATCACGTACGGATAACAAATTCCCGCCTCTTTAATGAGGGGAAGTGTTATCCCTACATCAGCAATCAATTTCTGATGTGGATTTTGATGTATGAGTAGTATTTTCCTTTAATAAGAAGGATAACATTTGGAAAGAAGTACAGGGGAATCCAAGAAGAGGCGTGTGAGTCTTTTTCACATAGTAAGGTGGGTTTAATTTTTTATTCATCAAATATGAGGGTTACTTTGAAATTACAAAAGTAATGTATGTCTCATTTTCAAAAGGTGTTATTGATGATGAGGTGGATGTATGGCGTGGTGGTTTGATGAGGTGGAAGGAACTTATATGAAATGAGTTATTCATACAAAATACTAAAGTGTATGAATTACTCATTCATTCTCAAAAGGAGTTATTTGTTGAACTCAAATATCACGCGCACATATCGAGGTGGAGAATCCATGTAAATGACACGTGCGTATCGAGGTAAAGAACCCATGCAACTTAACGACACGCACGTGTCTCGAGATGGACAACCCGCATCACGCACGTATCTCTAGGTAGACAACCCATGTAAACGACACACACGTATCTCGACGTGGACAACTCATACAAACGTCATGCAGGTATCTCGAGATGGAGAACTCATGCAAACGCCACGCATGTATGTCGAGGTGGGCGACCCATGCAACCTCGATCGTGCAATTCATGCAAACGTCACTCATGTACCTTGAGGTGTGCAACTCATGCAACCTCGTGCAATCCATGCAAACCATGCAAAGCCCACGCATGTATTTCGAGGTAGACAACCCGAGCAACCTCGTGCAATCCAAGTAAACCATGCAAACGTCACGCACGTGTCTCGAGGTGGACAACCCATGCAAACGACATGCACGTATCTCGAGGTGGACAATCCATGCAAACGTTACGCATGTATCTCGAGGGGACAACTCATGCATATCCACTACAAACCATGCATGCAACTCGTGCAAACGTCACACACGTATCTCGAGGTGAGCAACCCATGCAACCCATTCTTTAAAGTTTTGTCTTACTTCTATCTCGTGATCATATGAAGAGATATGAAGAGAAAAAATATTTAGGCCAAAACCACGTTATTTCTTTGTCTAGAATTTAAAATTAAAACAATAAGGAACTTTTGAAAAATAAGTTCATCCCATGAAAAAGCTTGTATACAACTTCATTCACCTAAGATATAAATTGAAAAAAAAATCACCACGACATCAAAAAAACTCATCATACCGGTCTATCGATGGTTACGAGACGTTGTTGCTCCGTGATGCAAACCAGACATACTCTATGTCAAGTTGGACGTTGTGTTTGTACATCCGGTTGAGTTTGTTAAGGTTGCTGATTTTGCATTGAATTTTGTTGAGTCGATTGATATTCTTCTCTTGTTCACTCGACTCACCTCTAGTACTAATGCTTCTAAAAATAAGAGGTTGAACCGTTCCTGTGACGACCCCTACTACTAAACAGGGCACCGCCCGGCCTAATCCCGTAACCAAACCTTAATCTAAATCACCTAAGACTTAATTACATATTAGTCAGCCTTTCGTCCCTATTTCCTCCAAATCTCCATGTATTGTTATATTATCACATTGACAGGTAATTCAAATGTTAAGCGGAAGCATTGGTAATTCAAATATTAAGCGGAAGCATTAATTCTCTAAAATATTCCTAAGTGTGGAAAATCATGAAAAAGACAGCATCACATGCATGTATAGATATGAAACTATTCACTCAACCCAATGTACAACCCAAAATGACATAATTAATAATAATACAACAAAAGTCGAGACGTACAAAATGAGTGAGGAGAGTCGCCGAACTGCTCAGAGGAAGTCGTCGGTCTTCTCCTTCACCGATTTGCTGCTGCTCGACGGACCTACACCCACCGTCACAAACTAGACGGTGAGTATAGTGATATTTAAGTACTAACTGGAGAATTTCATGTCACATTTCAAAAGAAACGAATGGTATTTAAAAGCATAAATGAGCGAAATAAATTGCTGAAACAAGTAATGCAAGTAAATACCACAGTTAAAGATGTAGAGATAGACACAGGCTAAGTCGAGACGATCTACGACCGGTCGGCGGTGAGACCTATCACCTACCTTTTCCCACTACGATATGGAGTTGTGCTCAACATATCTCACATAAATAGCGAAGCTACGCTCTACGCTTTCCAACATAAATCTCATGTTTGCCGACCACCCCCAGTCTCATACCTCATGTGCCGCGCAAATGTAGTGGTGAGTGCCGAACCTCGGTAGACCCATGTCCCCGTAAATCGCGCATCTCTCGTGCAATGGACACTAGATAATCCCTACTTTATTTTCAAAGATAAATAAATTCCAAAATTCTAGGATACCAAGATAAATTCGACTACAAAGCCCAAAGGAAATTGAATACAAGTCTACTTAGATCCACATTATTCCATTATCATGTTTTTTATCAATTTTGTTCAAGAATGGCATCAAGTGTAGGAATCAGAGGCAACGAAACAATTCACAAGGCATCATGTCACAATATTCATCCATGAATAGATACAAGAACAACATGATGTGCGAGTTCAAGTAGTAATGTCTACCAATAGACCAAAAGCAATAAGAGAATGAAATGAAATATAAAATTCTCACAGTTGTACTTACAATGCACACGTTTGTCCTAGTCTAGCCGATCCCTCGACAATTTCGTACGTGCCCAAACGTCTGCGTTCTCCCCTTTAGTGCCCTACCATTTAATAATGTCTCAATTTATGTCAAATCGAAGTCGAGACAAATTTCTACAAATTTTTATTTATTTATTTTCGGCCATTCGGCCCATTTCACGTTTTTTGAGGTAAAACCCCGAAATATGCTCGTCCGAAATTCCAAATATTGTATTTCTCATAGACATTTATCCCTTTCTATTTATTTTGTCGAAATATAATTTTTCAAAATTTTTCCCTATTTTTCTGGAATTTTTTCCAATTTTCCTACATTTCTTTTCTATTTTCTTTTTTTTATTTTATTAAAACTTAGTTTAATGTAATTAAATAATTAAATAAATATATTTTTCTATTGGGGTGGGTCCGGGTCGACTCGACCCGGTCCAGGCGGACCCGGGTCGGTCTGACCCGTTCCCATCGTGTCGGGTCGGCCCGACCCGGCCCACCCGCGCCCGGGTCGGCCCGATCCGGCTTCTTTTTCTTCCTCGCGCGAAACAGAGCCGATGCTCTGTTTCTTTTTAAAAAAAAATTGATTTAACTAATTACACTTACCCACGAGCTGTTGCCTCGGGCCCACGTCGGCACGCAACACGAGGCGTCTCCCCGCTCGTCTCGGTATCTGCATACCCGTAAATGACTTAGTAGTCTACACATGTACAGTACACTAGTCAAACAACACAACAAATATAATATTTACCTCGGCCACCGTGCCTCGGTAGTGACACGTATCTCGTTGCGGGTCCCACGTCACGGGTCATTTTGTCATGATTAACGAAGTAAACGTGTATTAGTTATTTGGGCCGTGACAGTTCCAAAATGCTGACTTCCTGTATGTGGTTGGCCGAAAGGAACATGAGGCGGCGGCATGCTTAACAGGTTCATAAATGAGTCATCTCCACTATATGACATATTGTAATTATAACATGGTGGAGTAAATGAGCTCGACATGTATTAAGGCAATGAAGGATACATTGAATGTCTAGGCATTTTATGGTCCATATATGAAGACGACGGCCCGGGTGCATAAGGATCAAAATTGTAAGGAGGAATATTCATAATCGGCAGCCTAGGTACAAACATTTGAGGTTCTAGTTGCATTGGGAACAATGTAGTAATGTACCCATGAGAAGAATGACATGGTGGGGATGAGCGTTGGCTACTCACACCAATAGTCTATGTTCTTCTCGCTCTCGGACGAGATGAACGTGGTGGAGGAGAACGTCTGCTACTCTCAGCAGCAGTGTTTGTCCTACGAGATGGACGTGGTGGACGAGGACGTCTTGTACTCTCACCCACAGTCTCTATTTGTGTCGTTCTTCTTCTCACCTCTCTATTTGATTCGCCATGGTTCTCTTCTTCATCTTCTTCTTTATTCTCCTCATTTATGGCTTGTTCGACATTAATTCCATCAGGCCATTAATTTCATATGGCTGTGTGCGCGCGTGTGCATCAGGCCATTGGGCGAGCCAGGGGGCCTGGGCCAGGCTCGGCCCATGGGGCGAGCCAGGCCCAGGGCCATGGTCAGGGTCGGACCCGACCCAAATAAAAATAAAAAAAATAGAAAATGAGAGAAAATAGAGAAAAATACTGGAGAAATTGGGAAAATTCCAGAAAAATTAGGAAAAGTTCCGAAAAATTATATTTCGACAAAATAAATAGAAATTGATAAATTTCTAAGAAAAATAAAATATTTGAGATTTCAGACGAGACTTTTACGGGGTTTTTACCTCAAAAAGCGCGAAATTGGCAAATTGGTATCGAATTCGATTTCGACCAATTTATGAATTTTACATAATTAATATTGAATCTAAATTGATGTTAGGATCCTAAAGGAGATATTACGGGGTGTTAGGTGCGTACAGTGACGCGACAAGAAGCCGGATAGTTTAGGAATCGTTGTGGTATGTAAGTAAACTGAGTGAGACATTTATTTACATTTCATTCCATTTATTTATTCATTTTCAGTTATTCGAACTGAATTTACCTTTGAAATCCATATGTTATGCCTTGTTTATTTCTCATTTTATGACGTTGCTCATAGCATACTCTGTTGTTTATATATTATCATTGATTCCAATTCCTATACTTTGTCATGTTGATTGTTGTGTTTGGAAGTCAGTGATATAGCTTGCTATTAGGTTAGTTTGTTTATTTTGACTTTAATCCTTTGTGCATTAGTATGCAGTTACATCTCTTGGATTCTATTACCGAGTCATTATTGAAAGTGAAAGTGGTTCTTGTGATTAAGGTCATTTGATGATAGAAATTTAGCTTTCATACGGGTCACTAGACTTTCCGGGATGTTAGGGAATTTCTCCACTACCTTGCATGACACACGGGGTAACGTGCCTCGAACGGGGTAACCGGACCTCGGGGTTTGTTGGCGCAAGAATAACTTGGGTGAGCATGACGAGTTTTAAAACTCGGGTATGTTAGCAAGTATACATTCTGGTGACGACTAATTCACTTGGAATAGAAAATGCGTAATCGTAAGTACGACATTTTGAAATTATGATCTAGAGCTCAATGTGTAATGAAATGCTATATAACATAGCTCAAATTGTAGTGGAAAGGCTGATGTGACGTAGCTCACGGCCGACCGCCCTAATCCATTACTACTTAGCCTTGAGTCAGTTTCATATTTGGTTAACTCAAGTATCTCTTTGCATGATGTTTCTTTCAGCATAATTACTGATTAAATTATGTCATTTGATACTTGTTGCCTGTTTGGGAACGTGGATCAATGTCTTTCAGTATTACTTAAATAATTTCATGTACTCACCGTCTAGTTTGTGACGGTAGGTGCAGATCAGTCGAGTAGCAGACCGGGTAAGGAGAAGATTTGCGACTACCTCTAAACCGGTGGAGAACTGCTACGACGTATTTTTGTAGGTTTTGCATTCTTTTGTATTACATTTTTTATGTACTTGATATTTTACTTTTGGGTTGAGTGATAGGAACATCTGACTAGACACATGTTATATATATCACCACTCTTGTTTATATATGCATGTGATCTCTATTTCCTTATTTTTCCACAATAGGTTAGGTCTTATGTTATAAGTTCCAACAGGAACTTAAGAAGACTTCCCCTGAATAACTTGTTAGTTGAAAAAATCTTAAATTAACTATGATTTGTTAGGTAGTTTGAACTTTCTAGTTGACTGTAGGTGGTATCGTGTTTTTAATATGGAATAATTGGTAGGTTTTTAGGTGTTTAAATAAGGCTGACTAGTTCCTTGTTAGGTCATATATGAGATATTAAGGCTTAATTAGGGATTAGGCCGGGCGGTGCCCTTATTTGGAGAACGGGTCGTCACAAGTTTAGTTTTGTTTTGTTGTTAGTTTAGTTAGTTTAGTTTAGTTTAGTTTAAGTTAGTTTAGTTTAGGTTGTTAGTTTAGTTAGTTTAGTTTAGTTTAGTTTAGTTTAGTTTAGTTTATGTTAGTTTACTTTAGGTAGTTAGTTTAGTTAGTTTATGAATTTTTATTTGTTTAAAGGTTTTTTAAAACTTTTTTTTTGTGAAAATATTATTTTGTTAAACTTTTTTATCATACGTATTGTGTATAGTTTAGGATCTTGTTTTGTTTTGTTTTGTTTAGGATTTGGTTTAGTTTTGGATGTTGTTTTAAGTGTTAATTTATGATTCATATTATTGTTAAACTTTGTTTGAACCTATTTATATTTGTTAAACAGTTTTTTTGTTTAATCTTATTATTTTGTTAAACTTTGATGTTAAACTGTTTTATTGTTCTCATGTGTCCTTCAATAAACACACAAGTCGAACAAATTTTTTTTTGAGTTATTGTAGTCCATTTAAATAAAATAACTAACTATATTTTTTATAGCAAGATTATTAAATTGAATACAAAAAAGGAGGAAAATAGTAAGTTCAAAATTTAATATTTCCATAATTATTTATTTTGTTTTGTTATAATTTTCATGTTATGTAGTGACATAGGTATTTTTTTTTTAAAAAAATGGTTGATATGTTCATTGCATGGTATGTGTGCTTAAAACATTAAGTAACTCAAACAGATGGTGTACTTGAAGCAGATGAATGAGTATGCTATGTAGTTGCGCTATTAAGGCGATCATCTACATCAGAAAGTTCGATTGCGGTTTAAATCCCCCCAATTTGAAAAAATTCATGGCTTAATATTTGAAAAAATGAATGAAAAAAACATAGACTAATTGATGATAAATATAGTATATATATATAGTCTTTGGGAACAAGTTAGTATGATCTTGTTTTGATGAAATATGTGTTCCTTATGAACTAGTTTAATAGTTTTCATCGTTTGAGATGTAAATATGAGTTATTAATTGATATTTGATGCAAACAAATGAGTATGCTCTGTAGTTGCGCTGTTATGGTGATCTTTTATACATTAGAAAGTTCGATTGTGCTTTAACTTCCGTTAGTAATCAACTTTTTCGCTTGATATATTTGTAATTATGTGTGTAATCCTTTTACATCAATGTCCAATAAATTATGTAGGTTATGGAACATATGAACATCTCATTTCTATTATATGCGCACGGTGAAATTGTAAATGGTTTAAATGGCATCGCGTACAACGCACCCCCATCAGCAATGTTGATGGTTAAGTTTGGGACGAGTAGCCGAGAATTGATGGATGACGTGTGTAACGCGTTCAATATCTCATCTACGGAGACTCTAGTTATGATGACTTATCGCCACGTGATAATCCTCCCCGGAGGTTCGCATGATTTCGTCCATGTGTTGTTGCATGAGGCGACACACTTCGACTTGATGTGGGCGACAGTGTGACCAATTTACCATTAACTGCAACGGTAGATATCTATTCAACATTTGAGCCAATCGACTCGTTTCGAAATCATACGGTTCATTCGCAAGTCTGTGATGAAAATGTCGGAACATCATACGCTAGCTTGATGATGGAAAGACTGCATATGCAATCACCACAAGGTGATGTCGCGCAAGATGGGTTTGTTAGTCCATTACATGATGACATTAATGCCTCTAGTGACGATGAAGTTAACGAGGACGACAATAATGAAACAGATGAGGACATACGTCCCAACGAGGATGCTGCAACAGCTGTCGATTGGGAGAATGTCAATGTTGTGACGGATGACACAATGTATGAACCTCCATGTGCGGAAAACGTGCAAGATGATGAGCAGTTTGCTATCGATGAAGAGAATTTCTTGGAGGAAGCAAGTGATGATGAAGTTCACCAACCATTGCCGGTGTATAATGAAATTGATTAAGAGGTCGCTAACTCCACTGCAACCCAACATTCTCATCCACAGACTGGGTGGGACATGTCTAATTTTGAGTTGGAAATATAATTGTTACTTCGTCAAAGTGTGGCAAAAACATTGTTAATACTTACAACTAGGGGTCGTCAAAGTATGTGTCATGTTAATAGACATTGTTACATGACATATTATGTGATTGAATCGACTAAAACTAAAAAACTCGTGGCGATCAAGTGCAGAAGTGCGCAAGACGGGTGTATGTGGCATCTTCGTGCTTGTTTGCGAAAGAAAACACAATTATGGGAGATCACACAATTAGACATGTCGCACAACTATATAAATCTCGACGTAGAACGCGGTCATGCCCAACTTGACGCCAACATGCTTGCTGAGAGATCCAAAGCGTTGTCCAGATAGATCAAGCAATAACTATCAATGCATTAATACAAATAATTAAAGGAAAATACGGACACGAAGTAAACTACAAGCGAATGTGGGATGTCAAAAGGAAGGCAATTGCATGTGCATTTGGAGATTGTGATGAGTCATACGCTTAATTACCAAGATGGTTGGCGGATGCGAAGAATAAGAGTCCGGGACAAGAATCGAGTGGTCACATAGACAATGGGCTGCTGATGAGATAAGAACTGCGTCTCCCCAATTTGTGTTTTCGCATTTGAAGCATTGATACAAGCTTTCAAGTTTTGCAGGCCTCTGCTTCATATTGACGCGACTTTCTTATATGGCAAATATAGTGGTAAACTAATGATTGTCATCTCTGTTGATGGTAATGGACACATACTACTGGTTGCATTTGTCATTGCAGAAACCAAATCAACTGATTCGTGAGGATGATTTTTGAGGATGTTGCCCAAACACGTGACGGATAGAGATGGAGTTTGCTTTATTTCTTATCGTCGCCCTGACATTCTGGAGGCGGTAAACACCCCGACCAACGGTTTTTGTCCCCCAAAAGGATACCACCGTTATTGCTTCGACTTGCTCAGTAATTTCAACACTCAATTCAAAAACAACCCATTAAAAAAACTCATTTCTCGAGCAGCCGCTCAGCATTAAGAACGAAAATTTAATGCGTGCATGGAGCGTTTTGCATACTTATCATCACGAACTCCTCAATGTCTGCAATATGTCAATGTCATCCCTAAAGAACTATGGACTCAATCGCATGACGGAGGCATGCGGTATGGATGGATGAATTCTAATGGTGTTGGTATGTATGAAATGTAAGTTATGTTTTGCACTCAACTATATAGTTATCGCTGAAGTAGCATTACTTACACGAATTTTATCATCACTTGTAGAATGTTTTAACGGTGTATTGAAGGGGGCTCGATTTTATCCAATAACAGCGATGACTCAGATGATTTACTACAGATTGGTGACATACCACGATCGGCGTAAACATGAAATCGATGAAGCAATCTCTAACGGCCTATCCTACACAAAATATGTCATGGATAAACTCACGCATTATGAACAATCTGCAAGGAGACATCAAGTCACTTTGATCAATCGTGACATTGGTGAGTTTGAAGTGATGACTGGAAGACATGGAGATCGCATGCATAAAGGCAACAACACTCCAAGTCGTTATCCTAAAGGACCGGGTGTGCAGTTGCAATAAATGGCAATCGTTTGGTTTCTCTTGCTCACACGTGTTAGATGCATGTGCCTTTATTCGAGTGAGTTACGCGCAATTCATTGAGCCATACTATAGGATAGATGTGTACGCGCAATGTTACTCCTATAATTTCAAAGTCATCCCATATGAGAAATATTGGTCAACTTTTGGGACGAATATCATACCGGACCCAAGATGCAGACGTGGCCGAGTGAGACCAAAGGGATCACGAAGACAAAACGAAATGGATCTTCCTAATGTCTCGAGGCCTTTGCGATGTGACATATGTCATCAAGAATGACATAGAAGAACAACATGTCCTAATAAAGACCGTGAACGAGTCCCTACTAGGAAGAATCGGTGTGGTATTTGTCGTTCGTACCAATCGCGAGCCTGTAAGTAAATCCAAATCCAGATGACATATACACAACATTTCATAATATCCAAAGCAGTCAAATTCATGCAAATAGAACGAAAGGAATACGAACGCATGAATATAAAAGACTGTAAACAATCCATCAATGAGTAAGGCCAAATAACAAGGAGTCCCGACCAAAAGTCGTTGAGTCGCGCAAAAGCCCAACAGACTCGGGTTTAGGACGAGACCCCCGCCTCCGGCCCTAACCCTTGCGACTATGAGACATTCATAGACCGGATAGTATCGATCGACGACTATGAACCATCCATGGACCCGATAGTATCGACGGACGACCATGAAAGACATCGGATTTAGGACGAGGCCCCTGCCTTCCAGCCCTAACCCTCTCATATCGCAGATAAACAGTAACCATGACTCACTTGCCAATTGACCCACTCAATCGACAACAATTCCAAAGATAGCTATCATATCAAAGCAGTGAACAACAATAAAGCTATCACAAAAATCAGTAAACAACAACAGCCAATGGAGAGAAATGAAATACTGTATAAGTCCCTAGCTCGTTTACTTACCTCGAGAAATCGCGAACCTCAAAATGTCTCGCTCGCGTCTCGATTTGCGCACTCGACACCCGACTCCTAAGTCCCTGTTGTCCATTTCAAAATTTTAGGCCTATTTTACTTCAAATCATTCAAATCACAACTCGGTTTGGTGAAATAAACATCACCTCCATCGCGTCGTCGACGAAATCGCGCATCCGACCGGTCGACAACGCGCCACCGCGTCGTTCACCACGTCGCAGCCACGCCGTCATCGCCGGGCGCCGGCCGCCGCCACCGCTGGTGAGTTCCTCCGCGTCGCATCGCCGCTGGTTCGTCGCTGCCGATCCGACCCGTTGCCGCGCCATCGCTGCTGCCGGTGCTGCCGACCACCTCTCTCTGCCTCGCCGGTGCCACGGCTCGCTGGCCGCTGTTCACTCCCGCTCGTCAGTTCGCGCTGCCAATCGGCCGCGTCACTGCTGCACCGCTGCACCGCTGGCCGGCCGCCGCGTCTCGCCGCCGATCTCGCCGCTGTGCTGGAGAGTCGCCGGATCTGCTATGCCACCTTCCAGCTGGAGCGCTATCCGCCGCCGGCCTCCGCGCCGCGTTGCTCGCGCCGCTGGCCGGCGCCGTGCTGCTCATCGCGCTGCTCCTCCGAGCCGCGACACCGCCGGCTCGTCGCCTGCGAGCTCCTCGCCGGCCGGAGCTCCCTCTCTTTCCTTCTCTCTTCTCCCTCCCGATCACTCTCTTTCTGGTTCTCTCTGATCTTCTTTTCTCTCTTTGATCTTATCCCCTCTTTTTTTTTTTTTTCCCATATATATATATATATATATATATATATATATATATATATATATATATATATATATATATATATTCTCTCTCTTTTTAATTTCAAATCAAAAGTGTCATCGAAAATCGAAAGTCAAAGGCGCATCTCGAGGCACCAACCCGCCTCCTTGGGACATAACGAAAAAAAAATTTTCAAGCAGAGCTCAACCTTCCAATGAAAATCGATAGTCGATTTTGTATATTGTTTGTGATGGCTTAAGTTGGTAATTTGATTATATTGAAATGTTTAAGTATTCGTTATTGTTTTAACATATATAAAAGAGTTATTGTGAGTTTCCGAACAACACGATTAATTTTTTTAAATCAGTCATTTGTAGTTTGCACAACAATGGATCCAGGTCCATCAGATCCTTCACTTTTGCATCTCCAATCTACACACAGATCGTCACGAACCTGGATGGGTCAGGTAAACTTTTTTACATGTATACATCAAATGTTCTTGCATAAACGTATAATATATATATATATCAATTAATACATTATCAATTATAAGGTGTACGAAACATTGCGCGTGCGTCGAATACGTGATGTCGTTGATCGAACGGTGCAATATCATTCGATGATGATCTCATATCTTCGTTCAAGTGGGTTCTACGGGATTTCCCGAGTAGGATTTTTCAGCCTTGATTGGGCTTTGATTACTGCATTCGCAGAGAGATGGCACCCTGAGACACATACATTTCACATGCAATGTGGCGAGTGCACAATTACACTCCAGGACGTGCAGGTACAGCTCGGCTTACCTATCGAAGGTATGCATGTGACGGGAACGACCGATACAGACTATGCTGATGTGTGTGAGAGGTTACTTGGTCGAACACCTGTTGGAGATGACATTATTGGTTGTAAACTTAAAGTTGAATAACTTGAACGTAACGTACCATCTATAGATGATGACAGTGATGAGGAATCAATGCAACGTTATGTTCGATCGTACATACTGCAACTTATCGGTGGTTGTCTATTTGCCGACAAGTCAAACCGATTTGTACATTTGATGTTTCTACCATTGCTTTAGGATTTCCAAATAGCTTGACAATATAGTTGGGGGAGTGTCTGTTTGCTTATTTGTACAGAGAGTTGTGTCGCGGATCTCGCGCAGGTGCACATGAGGTTGCAAGCGCGTCAATTCTTGTACAGCTGTGGGCATGAGACAGATTTCCATTCATAGCACCAAGGCGCTTGGATGTTTCTAGAGTTCGACCGCGAACTGTGGATGGAGAACACATGCTTATGAACGTTCCATTGGGACACTGGTAATACAAATATTATTTCATAATTACTATAATATTAACTCCATTTTCATTTTCTATAATTTATTGTTTTGTATACAGATGGCTCGATGCATTTCCGGTTACACAGAGTGCGATGCAGGTCTTATCAGCTACCGTGATGCACTCGACTTGCAAAATGAGGATTATGTAGTATGACAACCTTATGCTGAAGTCATCGGGTCTCTTCCCGAATACTGTACTGACGGTCACGGTAGTTGACTTTCGACGTGTCCCCTAATTTGTTTCCACATAGTCGAGTAACATCGACCGGAAAGGATTATGAGACAATTCGGAATGATACATGTGGTGCCACCAAACTGTGATTACGACACCCGACTGCACCGCATCGAATTGCGTTGACACAATCAAGAAAATTGGGTGACTTTTCACGCAACCTTTTATACAAATGTGGGAAAATCGTGGCCACAACATAGTTACAACGACACAAGAAGAATGACACGATCACCAAGACTACATGACGTGGTATCGCTCAGTCACTGGACGATTCATTGGACACGACGGGGCTTTACGTGACTATTCGGTAAATTGGAAACTCTTATTTTTTTCCCGAACAACTAATATCTTAAATTGTGTGCATTAAACTCATGTTTTTATATCAGTGTAACTTGATGCATCGACTGAGGCGAATGTTTATTGAGGATAAGTACGAGCAAGGTCTTGATGCGCTTGATGAAGACATCAAAATTTTAGACGAAGATGAAAGGCAAAGGATTACTACTTTATGGAATGATGGAATTGATGTCGAACAAGACATAAATGAGGAGAATGAAGAGGAATATGAAGAAGATGATCAAGGCGAATCAAATAGAGAGGCGAGAAGAAGAAAAACACGAATAGAGACTGTGGGGGAAAGCACCAGACATCCTCGTCCACCACGTCCATCTCGTCGGACTGAGATTGCTGCAGAGAGTAGCAGACGTTCTCCTCCAACACGTTCATCTCGTCCGAGAGCGAATAGAACAGAGACTGTTGGCGAGAGTAGCCAACGCTCATCCCCCACCACGTCATTCTTCTCATTGGTACATTCCTACATCGTCCTCAATGCAACCAAAACCTCAAATGTTTGTACCAAGGCCGCCGATCATGAATCTTCCTCCTTACCATTTTGATCCTTATGCATCCGGGCCGTCGTCTTCATATGTGGACCATGGAATGCCTAGATATCAAACGTATCATTCATTGCCTCAATACATGTCGAGTCCATATACTCCACCATGTTATAATTACAATATGTCATATAGTGGAGATAGCTCATTCATGAACCTGTTAAGCATGTCACCGCCTCATGTTCTTTTCGCCCAACCGCATACATGAAGCCAGTATTTTGGGATGATTCAACCTCCTATTTTTGAGAGCATTAGTACCAGAGGTGAGTCGAGTGAAGCACCAGAGGATGAACATCAATCGACTCAACGACATTCAATGCAATATCAACAACCTCAACAACCTCAATCGGATGTACAAACACAACGTCCAACTAGACATAAAGTACGTCCGATTTGCATCACCGAGCAACAACGTCAACGTAACCGTCGTAATAGACTTGTATGATGAGTTTTCTTGATGTCGTGATGATTTTTTTTTCAGTTTATATCTTGGGTGAACAAAGTTGATGTATACAACCTTCTCATGGAATGAACTTATTTCTCAACAGATCTTTGTTGTTTTAATTTTAAACTCTAGACAAAGAAATAACGTGGTTTTGGTCTATAATTATTTTAATCTTTGTATCTCTTCTTATTATCACGAGATAGAAGTAAGACAAAAGTTTAAAGGATGAGTTGCATGGTTACTATGGGTTGCACGGGTTGTCCGCCTCGAGATACGTGCGTGACTTTTGCATGGGGGTGCATGGTCTGTAGTGGATATGCATGGGTTGTCCCATCGAGATACGTGCATGACGTTTGCATGGATTGTCCACCTCGAGATACGTGTATGTCGTTTGCATTAGTTATCCACCTCGAGTTACGTGCATGACGTTTGGATGATTTGCATGAACTACAGTAGGTTGCATGAGTTGTCTACCTCGAAATATGTGCTTCACATTCGCATGGTTTGCATGGATTGCACGAGGTTGCATGAGTTGTCCACACCTCGATATATGTGTGTGACGTTTGAATGGTTTGCACGAATATGCATGGCTCGCCCACCTCGCCATACGTGCGTGGCGTTTCCATATGTTGTCAACCACGAGATACGTGTGTGACGTTTGCATTGGCTTTACCACCTCGAGACACGTGCGAGACGTTTGCATGATTTACTTGGATTTTACGAATTTACATGAGGTGTCCACCTCGAAATACGTGCGTGCCCTTTTGCATCGTTTGCGTATGGATTAGGCGAGGTTGTATGAGTTGTCCACCTCGAGATACGTGCGTGAGGTTTGCATGGATTGCAACAGGTTGCATGAGTTGCACGAGGTTGCATGAGTCGCCCGCCTCGACAGACGTGTCTGGCATTTGCATGAATTCTCCACCTCAACATACATGCGCGACGTTTGCATGGGTTGTCCACGTCGATATGCGTGCGTGTCGTTTACATGGGTTGTCTACCTCGAGATATGCGAGTGACGCGGGTTGTCCATCTCGATATGCACGTGTCATTTGCATGGGTTCTTCACCTCGATGTGCGATATTTGAGTTGAACAAATAGCTCTTTTTCAAAATGAGTCATTCATAGAGTTTAATATTTAATTTGTATATATAGCTCCTTTTGAAAAGGAGTTATTCATACAAGTGTCTTCCACCTCACCAATTATGCATGTAACTTCATCATCAATAACTCCTTTTAAAAATGAGTTATACATTAATTTTAAAATTTTAAAGTAAGCCCCACTATTTGGTGAATAAAAAAGTAAAGTGACCATAGTTTTTGAAAAACATCAAATATGCAACCGGCGGACATTACCAGTTGAGCCAAAAAGAATAAAAAAGGAAATAAACGTGCGAGACACGTGCGTCATCAACAAGCTTGAAGAATATTTTCCATATTATAAACCGCTTACGCTTCCACGAAAAGCCTCCAATGTCACCACCACCTACAAAAACGAAAACGACACGACACTAACGTACCGTACGCGCCACCAAACCCAATCCACTCATCGTTCACGCCAACAACCTCGAGGACTCGCAAAACAAATCAACGGATTTAAATCATGACAGAACATCAACCACCATTCACCGCTTCACACAGTAGCACTCTGTATGTGAGTAGTCCGTCCCTACAAGATTCGCTAAACTGGAACGGAAAGCGTTACAGAAAATGGAGGTTAGAGAGGGAGAGGCGATTCCGAGAGAGAGAGTGAGAGTTAACGGAACCCTAACGACGGCGAAGCTCTCCGGCGACGGAGAGCTGCAGTGGGAGGAGGAGGAGGAGGGGCGGCCGCGGCGGAGGCGGAGCTTGTCTGTGGAGAGGGAGGTGCTGGGAGTGGCGGCGGAGGGGTCGCGGATCGTAGTTAGGGCTTTTGTTGAGAAGGAAAATCGGTGGTGTTGCGGAGGGAATCGGAGGGTGAGAGAGAGGGAGGACTTCGTGTTCGAGCCTCTCTCGGGGGATTCGCAGCGGCTTTGGTGTGTGAAGATTCAGGAGTGTATTGATTCTCTCGGTGAGTCGGTGTTGTGAACTTGATTAACTGTGTTGTTCAATCTGGATTGATTTGTTTGATCGATTGTGGTGTTTTTCTTCAATTTTTTCGCGAAAAGGTTGTGTCTTTGTTGCTGGATTATAGGTAGAAATAGGAATTACTTGTTTGAAAATGGTAATGCTTACAATCAAACTTTTAGAAGGTGTTTGAATCAATAGAAAATGAAGAAATTCGATGAGGTAGTGGTAGACCGAAGTTGACTTGGGACATATTGATTAGGTGGGTTTTAAATGAGCTGGAAAGCATACCATCAATTGCACAAAATCGAGTGCAATGGAAGAGCTTGATCAATGCAGGTGACCTCAACTAATTTTGAGATTGAGGCTATGTTGATTTTGATGTATGTAGTGAAACTTAGGAGGTGGGTTTTTTAATTGTGTTTTTGATTGTGTGTTTTCTTCTCAATATTGGATTAATCGGAGATCAAGAATTCTTATTCTTGTGCAATCTGTGATAATTTGCTTGTTTATGCGGATGAATTTAGGACACCTCCAAAGACTACCTACATATGCCCCAGTTAGAAAACTCAACTCAATAGAAACTGTAGAAATTTGATGATGAATGGGGTAGACCAAAACTAACTTGGAACATATTGATTAGGAATGTTCTAAAGGATTTGGAAAGCACACCATTAATTGCACTAAAACAAGGGAAATTGAAGAGTTTGACCCATGTAGCAGACCCCAACTAATTTGGGATTGAGGCTTGGTTATTGTATTGATTTTTTTAACTTACATTTGCAGTGCCAGTGGGATTTAGAAGGTATTTCTGGATTATGTTACTCAATTACTACTATTTTTGTGTTTAATACAGGGCGTCCAAAAAGGTTGTTTATTATTGTGAATCCTTTTGGAGGAAAGAAATCAGCCATGAAGATTTTTAATGAAGAAGTTAAGCCCTTGCTAGTATCTGCTGGTATCTTATATACAATGCAAGGTAATTATTTGTTTTTATCGGAACAAGGTAGTTATTTGTCTGACACTTGATTTTTTCGTAGTTTTTTTTTTTTTTTTCATGTTTCATCTGGGTGTTTCAATATGTACTTAGAGACACGACGTCAGCTCCATGCGAAAGAAATTGCCAGTTCCTTAGATCTCTCAAAATATGATGGAATTGTGTGCGTTAGTGGAGATGGTGTGTTGGTTGAGGTCAGTGCACTTGTCTTACTTATCAAATGGGTCAGAATATGGTTTATGTTGACAATCATTTGTTTCTTTCTTCTTCTTTTTTAACCAGGTAGATATCTCTGTAATGCACTTATTGATCATTTTACTGCATCATTCTAAAAAAAAAATCATTTTACTGCATTTGGAAGTTAACAACGTAGACAGGAGACAGTAGAGCATCCAAGCTAAGGCAAATTAAGATGGATTAGCATATTCATGACTTGATTAAGTTTAATTTATGAGGAGCTCAGCAGATATAGCAATTTTTGTGATTTTACATTCAATATTTCAATAGTTGAATTTCTTTTCTTTTTTTGTGGCGTATTTTGGATATAATCATTAAGATGTCGTCAAACTGTGATGCTCTCCCACATCAATTGACAGTATTAGCATGATAATCAAAATAGTAATTGCCCCCAATGGAATTGGTGCGGTGGTTAAGTTATTGAGATGTGCTTGATGACCAATAGGTCAAATGATCGAATCCTGCCATCAAACTCCAAATATGTTGGTTTGTTTCAGGTCATGAGGTTGGGGCACTTGTCTGACTCTTATGAGAATATTTGAACCTAAGTAGGGAGGGGCCGAAAAAAGATTCAGACACCCACGATTATCAAAAAAAAAAAAAAAAAAGAGTCAAAATAGTAATTTATCCGTGAATGCTACAATTGTGATGCGATCCCTCATAAATCAACTTCAAAGTCCTTCTTGATTATATCCCAAAATGTTAGGTCCGCCATTAGTTATTGTTACTTTTGTACACTATTATATCTTGTCACTAGGTGGTAGCATTTTTACTCTCATATATGAACTGTTGTGCAAGTTTCTATGTTCAAATTTGGAACTTGCAGTCAATAATCTGTTTATCGTATTCTTTTTTTTGTCAATACCGTTCATCATATTCAACCTATTTTTTGACAAATTTTACTATTGTATAGTAGGTAGTGAATGGGCTGTTGCAAAGAGAGGACTGGGATTCTGCCATAAAAATTCCTCTTGGGATTGTCTCTGCAGGTTAGCCAATTTACCCGTGTGTGTAGTCTGATCCACTTAAATAGACTGCTCCTCGCGACCATTTTATTTTTTAATGTTAAGATGGTGAATTAAGAAAATAATTAAAGTAAATTAAGGGATAGGGCATAGAGATATCAGCCCCTAAAATTTCTTTCTTTAGTTATCATGCTATTTTTCTTGTTTAAGAGGTTTTTTTTTTTTTTTTTTTTTTTTTTTAAGAAAATTTCTGAAATCATAAAAAATGTAGATAAGCCTTTTAACCTGTTTGTGTAAATAAGCTTTGGAAAATTTTGACTTTGAACCTTTTTTTTTTTTTTTTGCATTTTCTTGAATTCAACTCTCTGGAGTTCATTTTATTGTCATTTGTGCATTATATTATTTCTTTTGTTTCTATTTTTTTGAGATTAATAAAACGTCTTATAACTATAATGATTGACTCAATCGTCCTTTTTTTGGTGTTGTCTCCTCTCCTTTGTTTTTTTTTTTTTTTATTATTTGCTATTGATGGCGCAATCTCAATGAGTTGTTGGTGATGCGTATTGTATATTGTCTTGTTTTCTAAAGTTTTAGATTCAATACAGGTACTGGAAATGGAATGGCTAAATCATTACTGGATTCTGTTGAAGAAGACTGTTCAGCTTCTAATTCTACGCTGGCTATTATCCGAGGTTAGATTCACATCCATAGGCGCTTTGTACATCTCGATCTATTTAGCGATCTATCTATCTATCTATCTATATTATATGCTCTCAACAAAATTAGTTACCTGGCTACAGGACTGCAGATTTGGTTTTGGTTTTATGACAGACTGAGGCTTTTTTTGTACAAACCTTTTTTCATGTCCCCTGTATTGAAATGACTCGTTTTATTTTTGCAAAGATGTTGTGTACAGGATAGAAATCCTTAGTAGATGTTCACCTTTTTAAGGACTAATATTTGGTAAATTGTCCTGAGATGATGTTTACAGGATAGAAATCCTTAGTAGATTTTCAGCTCTTTTAGGACTAATATTTGGGAAATTTTCCTGAAATTATGTCAAATTTTCATGCATGTTATTGTTTTCTTTCAGCCTTTTTAATTGTTGCAAGTAATTATTTTACCCCACCTTTTATTTATGCATGTAGTGAACATTTCAGTTTTTCTTCTTCTTTTTTAATTATTAGTAATGGTACTTGTTCTGTTTTGATAATTTTTCTCTTTGACTTTCTTAAAGTTATATTGTTGTCTACAGGCCATAAACGTTCTTTGGATGTTACTACTGTCATGCAGGGAGAGACCAAGTTCTTTAGTGTTTTGATGCTTGCATGGGGTATTTACCAAAAGACTTGTCACAAAAACTTTGAAATTTCTCTATGCTTAAAGAAAGAAATATACAAAATCAATGGACTTTAATTGAATTAATTTTTTTGAAAATCATTGGATCATTTTTGTGCTCTTACTTGTGGAGGTGGTTGTAGGTCTTGTGGCAGATATAGATATTGAGTCTGAGAAGTATAGATGGATGGGAAGCTCTCGACTTGACTTCTATGTATGTGGATGAGTTGATACCTTACTTCTCCTAATATTTATTTTTTATTTTTTACTGTTAATATGATTTGTTTTACTCGATTCTTTGGTTGGGGCGTAGAGAAGTTAATTGTAGCTTATATTGTTGCAGTTCAGCTTATTCATTCACTAGTTTACATACGTGTCATTTAAATTGTTACATTATCTTGGTGAGAGGTTCAATTTATGACACAGTTAGCGTTGGCTAGTAGAGGCCCATAAAGTCTTTTTCTTAATATGCGTAAGACCTCTTGTTTCACCAGACCTTGAAATCAATCGAGCAGCCAGTATGTTGTGAAATATCAGCATTTGTTGTGTATTTCAATTAGATGATCCAGGTAGGAATAGAAATGCGGTCTAATCTAATATCAATTGGCATCTTCAGGCACTGTTGCGTATAATAAATTTGAGAAAGTACAATGGGCGTCTTTTCTTTGTGCCTGCTCCTGGTTATGAAGAATATGGAAAGGCAACCAACGAAATTAAAAAATTCATGGGCAACCTTGATACCCAGGATCAGTGTCAAGTGGATACTCTTAAGCAGCATTGCTATGGAGGACCTGACATCTGTTTGGAGGCTCTGGAATGGAGATCTGTTGATGGACCATTTATTTCAGTTTGGCTTCATAACGTTCCTTGGGGGAGCGAAGATACCATGGCTGCTCCACATGCTCAGGTCAGTTTTCTTGTCTGATAACTTGCGAACTTTTTTCAAGTTTTTGTTAGTTATTTTTCTCCTCAATGACATGGGAACCAAAGCACATTAAAGTATCAAGCTTTCTGTTTTCTCAAACCTATGCGTCTTAAGTTCTCTCTTGCTGCACTCTTAACTGATATTTTTTTTAATCACTGCTCACTAGCTATTATATCTTACATGTAGCAATTAATGGTTTGCTACTTGAAACAAGTCTTCTTTCACATATTGGAATATTGATTAAGAGTTGGTAAAAAATCATTATTTCTTTGTTTTGTTTTTTTTTTTTTTGTTGGCAAAGAACCTCTGTGTATTAAAAATGAGAACATATTAAAAATAAAACAAAAACAAGGAATACAAACGAGGGCCATATGTTATCTGATTTAAATTCTTCAAGCATAAGTTGGATCGAACAACTAAGATCTGCGCGGTTGAAGGCTTGAAGCACCCAGCCATCAATGATGCGTGCCGCCATCTAGCATCTGCCAGAAGATAACCTCCACCTAGCTTGCTGTTTGCCGCCCATTTGGCTCCAAAAACCCTAACTGATTTTTAAACGTGGATTCCATCTTATTAACTTCAAAAATCAGTTGCATCTGTATTCGCTTTTCTTGTTCCTTTAGTGTTGAAGATCATCTTCTTTCCTTTTTCTTGCTAAGTGCAGTTTTCAGATGGTTATCTGGATTTAGTTGTGATGATGGATTGCCCCAAATCAAACTTGCTAGCTATGATGTCAAAGATGAATGATGGAAGCTATGTGAAATCGCCTTACGTCTTGTACCTTAAGGTGAGTCAAGATTTCAAACAATTATAACCTTCCATATTTCTCTTTGCATTTTTATTATATAATTGACAATGTAAGTTACAAAATCTCGTTAGACCAAGTTGCAATTTAGGTGTGATTATGGATTGCCCCTCTGTTATATATTCATTTGTGCTGATCGCAATATCGCTTCTTTTTCATTTGGCAGTCTTGTTCAATAGAAGTGATTTGTATTTACTACTAATCTTCTAAGACTAAACGTCTATTTGCGTGTCCCTTTTTGCTCCGCTGGAATTATGCAGGTGAAAGCATTCATTTTGGAACCGGGTCAGTGTGTCGGAGACCCTTCAAGAGGGGGCATCATAGACTCTGATGGAGAAGTCCTTGCCAGAGGGGAGGGCACATACAAGTATGGGAAGAATGATTTGATGAAATATGGACCAGTTCAAATCACTGTGGATCAAGGTTTGGCTACCCTTTTCTCACCCAGATGATATTGGATCTTAGCATGTGTATTTGTTCATTCATTTCTGTTATATACATAAATGTGCTCTCTTTGGCTGTTGAAAACACTTAATATGTACTATCCCCCATTTCGTTGGGCATGCCTTCCCCAAATTGTATGTATATGATACTAATCCAAATAATGACTCGTATTGTCAACGTGGCTTAAGAGTCTCTTTTCAGTTTTTTCACATAAAGCATAATGTTTGGTGGGTCTACACTCACCATCGTTGCATGTGAATGAGACCCTAACGCAAGCTGGAAAGAAAGAGAACGTGAGAGAAATGAGAGAGAATTGTTGGTCCTTAACTTGGTTCCCTTTCATAAGGTCTTGAGTACGAGTTTTTTAAATGGAATAAAGATGGGTTGGATGGGTCTTCCATTGCATGAACAAGCTTCACCCCAAATGAGTTGTTGGCTCAAGTGGAAGAAAATCAATCTCTCGTTCGAACCTATAAAAATATTGAGAGGACAACCATGTACTTTATTGTTATGTTTTTGATAATTATGAGTGTTCGAACTTTTCTCAAAAAGCTTTACCGCAAATGAGTTTGTTGGACACCTCAACCTCACACCGTAAGGAATCAAGATAATATAATATACTTCGGTTGTTTCATATTATCTGTCACATTTGGGTTTGTGCATAAAAATTAAGGTGATGATTGAAAGTTTTTAAAAGATAGACACTGAGACTAAATTACCTCTCATTAATAGCTTATTTTTTTATAAGTTT
Organism: Stephania cephalantha; assembly: GCA_039657325.1. NCBI lineage: Eukaryota > Viridiplantae > Streptophyta > Magnoliopsida > Ranunculales > Menispermaceae > Stephania > Stephania cephalantha. The sequence continues at coordinate 56,288,544 of CM077571.1, forward strand.
AGCTTGAAAATTGTGACATTTTAATTATACAATCCTAATCAAATTAAGGGTAAAATTAGAAAAGACCATAAATACGCCTTTGATTTCTTAATGTGACATATATTGTGTAACAAGGAAAAAAAATCAATGTTACAAATAATATGGAACAGAGGGAGTAGCTACTAAGAATCTAACTCATAACTTATGTCTAAGTCAGAGTTTAGTACTTTTTACTTTCCACTGCATCACACCCCCTTAAGACTATACTAGTCTTTACATAGGCATGATTAAACTGATAATACTTGCCAATTGCCCCAATCATTTACTACATGTAACCCAAAAAACTATTCAATTCATGCATGACATGCATCAATACATACACTTATTTTTTTTCCCGTTTAAGACTTGAATTCACGACCATCTCGTTGACCAGAAAGGCTCAACTCAACTATTCAAGAGAGAGAGAGTAGAAAATAGGAAAATGATAGGAACCGAAGCCTAATAACAGGAAAAAACCAACAATAAGTGCTACGTACATTGACATTACAAACTCACACTCTAAAGTCATCCATATGCACCTCGAAATGCATGCATCACGCGACACATAATTTCCATGCGCATGTAAACGGCTCCCTACGTGGACGTGACTTTGGGGCTTGAGTTTGGCTACGTTAAAAAATCATTTTTCAAAACAACCCCGTTAAATACGAGAGCATGACAACGACCTGGGAGAGTAGGAGAAATTAAAGAGGGAAACGAAACCGAGCAAGCAAGGCAACACGTCACCTGCTTTTTATGCAACCAAAACAACAACGTTTACAAGAATCCCAAACCCACCAAATCGTGTTTCACAACATAAACTTCTCTCCAGTTGTTGTTGTTGTTGTTGTTGTTGTGGTGGAGTGAAGGGGCTCGATGTCGTCGTCGTCGTCGTCGTGTTCTTCGAGGAAGATCTGCTGCTTCAATCGAGGATGCGAGGGGGCGAAATCGGAGCAGAAGAAGTCGAGGAAGGCGTGGCGGCTGCGGAGCGGAGACTTCGCGGACCTCTGCGATTCATGCGCGTCAGTTCAATTTCTTCTCCCTCTCTTTCAAATGCGTTCCAAATTCAGTCTTAGATTGACTGGTTAGGTCTTCGAATTTGACTTCTGTTTGTAGTGGTTCGATGTAGGGTTTGGGACCGTTTCGAGCTGATTAGGTTTCTCAATTTGTGTTCAATTAGGGCTTTTGGTGGATTTTGTGAAGGAAAGTCTTGGTTTTTTAGGTTTTGGTGAAGCATAGTAGTGGTGAAGAAGTTGTTCCTCGAATTCGCGCTTTTGCGATTACTGTTAATTCTGTTTGGTGTAGTGGCAGTTGTAGGATTGATTGTGAGGTTTCGCAGTTAGTGTGTTTGAGTGCGGAATTGGTTTTGTTGTTGATGAATGCTTGGTTCGTTGTGGATTGTGTTGAGCTTTCGTTCCTGTGGATTGGTTTTCGGCGAAGCCGCCGCGAATGAACTATGTTTCTGTATGTTTCAATCATTTGCTCTAACCCGACTTGCCCTAATATCTTGCAATCGGTGTTGAAGAAAGAGGAATTGAAATTGACAAAACAGTCTTTTGTTTTCTGGGTGTTCTGATCAAAGGACTGAACCACAAATTACTGTTGCTATTGCAAATCCTTCATTTTGATTGATTGAGTGAACTCTAAAGTGTCAATTTTTTCATGCCTTCCGAACTTGTTTATAATGCGGTTTTGTGAAGTCAGGGACGCCGGTTTATGTTTTGTGATTCATGTCGCAGTTTGTTAAATCCTGACGCGGATATGAATGTAGGTCTGCGTTTGAGGAGGGGAGATTTTGCAGCACTTTTCATAAAGATGATGCTGGTTGGCGGAATTGTGAGACTTGTGCGAAGGTGAGGATTCATTGTCATGTTTAAGTTGTTTGTGAGCAAAAGCATATATTGCTTTTGAGCTGATGCGTTCGAGTGGGGGATTCATATCTCCGTGATTTTATTTTGGATCGCTGATGGTTTTAAGTATATTAAGGGAAATCTCTTTTTGCAGCCAATACATTGTGGATGTATAGCTTCGATACATACTTATGTTCTCTTGGATGCTGGCGGGGTCGAGTGTTTTGTCTGCGCAAAGAAAAACAATTTTACGGTAAGGTACTAGGGAGTTATGTGCAGATATATCCCTATTTGAATGAAATTTTTTTAGTATGTTCACTAAGTTTTTTTTTTTTTTTTTTTTTTTTCATCGTGCATAACTGAGATTGAATATCCTTATTTGAATGAAATTTTTTTAGTATGTTCACTAAGTTTTTTTTTGCTTCATTGTGCATAACTGAGGATTTGAATGGTTTGAAAAGCTCACCATCAATTGCACTTAATCGAGCACAATGGAAAAGTTTGATCAATGTAGCCGACCCCAGTTAATTTGGGACTGAGGCTATGTTGTTGTTGTTGTTGTATTGTGCATAACTGAGATTGAATATCCTTTTGAGCTCCAATGCAGATGTGGTCATCATCTTCTTTTGTGCCTCCACCTCTACCGGAGAGGCTCAAAGATCTCTCTGTCATAAGGTGGAATCCAGTTATTGGACCAAATGCAGATAGTGGACAACTGCGACCTCCTTTTAATGTATGGAATATTTCTGCTGCTCAGTCTGAGAGGCAACTAGAATTGCCCATTAAGGGCGAATGTGTAGAACTTTTTTCTGGGAAGCATTATCCTCCCTCTTTGTTAGAGAAGAAGAAACTTGAAGAGTCAACATTCAGCAACCTCAACCCAGTTGGAATTACTAAGATTGTGAATGTCACTCCATTGGATGCCTTGCGATATTCACACTCCTGCAAAGAAGAAAATGATATACAGGAAAGAAAAGTGAATGCTTCTGAAGCTAACTGTGTGTTGGGGACAACTTCTGTTGCTCGCCTTCATGCATCGGCAAGTATTTCGCTTCAGTCGTCCACTTCAAATGACTTGAAAAAGAATCCATCTGGTTTATCTATGCCTTGTCCGTCACCAAATGAGAAAGTTGTTCCAAACAATAATTCTGGAATTCAATCACTTGAGCAAACACCAGCACCTTTGTTTAACATGCACCTCTATGCTGATCCACCAAATGGGGGAGATGCATCTGGCAGAACTCAGTTATCTAATGGACGATCTCGAGGAGATGGCCGGGGCCGAAATCAACTACTTCCTCGATATTGGCCAAAGATATCTGATCAAGAGTTACAACATATCTCTGGAGTGTATCCTCATTTCCTTTTGATTTACTTGAATTTTTAAACAGTGGAAGTGTTAATCACGTATGCAAATTTTCAAGATACTTTTAGGTTCAAATATTTCGGATCGCTTTTGATTTTCTATCTATAATTTTAGTTCTCTTTTATCTATAGGGGCTAGACAAGTTTTGTGCTTTTGGCATTTTGTTTGTCCATTTTCTTCCCCCTTTTTATAAACTTAGATGTAAAAGGCCTTAATTATATCTTAGCTCAAATTCTGCCATAACACCTTTGTTTGAGAAGATGTTAAGCGCTAGTGATGCGGGACGAATAGGACGTCTAGTGTTGCCAAAAAAATGTGCAGAGGTGAGTCATTGCGCTTTTCTTTCATTTCTTTTCTTTGATTTGATTCCTAGCATCCAATAACCAAAGCTAAGGAATCACAAACTTTCCTCAGGCGATTTTTGAAGGAATGCAATTCTTGTTTTGCTTTTTGAAAATATTCAATTTTTTTTTTTTGTAAGCTTCAAATTGCTGTTTTTTTTTTTTTTTTTTTTTTTTTTTTTTTTTTTTTTTTTGGTAGGATTCCAATTGCTTTTGGCGTCCTATATTTCTGTTTTTTTTTTCTTGGATTTTTGTGCGAATGTCTTGCTACTTCATTGATACAACTAAAAATGCATCTTACCATGGGGAAATAATTTGGAGAATCAACTAAGAGCCGGCAAGAATAATGACTACACGAAGCATAAGTTAGTAAGTTATCGATCAAAGGAGAGCATCCTTATGTAGCATATATTCCTTCTTGAACAAAATATTATTTCATTCTGAAAATAGTAAAAACTTGGTGACCATGAAGAATGGGATTAGTTATATTTTCATTACTTATTTTTGACATATATTTTCATAGTGATATGCTTATGTTCTCATAAAATTCTTTGGACTTTTCTTAATCAATTAGATTTCTATAAACACTGAATTACACATTCAATGTAAATGATGTTCTCATAAAATTTCTTTCCATAATTAGTAAATTTCAAATGAAATTCTAAATGCTAAGTCATAAATGAACAAATCATGGCTGGAGTTAAAGTTCTGTCAGAATATGCCACTTAAGTCTAGAAACATGAAAGATTATACAATACAAGAAATCAACATCTTATTTGAGGAATGAATGATAAAGAGTCGCTTAAAGGCAAAAAAGAAATTATGTCCAATTGGACCAAAATCATTATAATTGAACTTTGAAAATTTAATGTCATTTTTTTTTTTTTTGGATAGCCGAGGTAATGTATCTTTATCTTTACATAGAAATCTTTATATGCATCTCTATTGCCATGAAGATTGTAAAATCGTTATTGAACCATTGTAGCACACTTACAATGAAACAGGCATATTTCCCTGCCATTTCCCAACCAGAAGGATTGCCTTTAAAAATTCATGACACTAAAGGAAAAGAGTGGGTATTTCAGTTTCGCTTCTGGCCAAACAACAACAGCAGGATGTATGTATTAGAGGGTGTAACTCCTTGCATTCAGTCCATGCAATTGCAAGCAGGTGACACAGGTACTATGCCAACTAAAATAGCAATACAGGAAGTCCCATTTTCTCGTAAGATTTTCATTGGTTGATGAGCTAAATTATTTTGTTAATGTTATACATGCAGTTTCATCAACTTATATTGCTGTCACAAGAACATAATTTATTATGATTTTAGAATTTTCATATGCACGGACTTCCCATTCCTGATTCATGTTTCCACTTATGCTCAAGTCTAATATCCTTGGTCCCGCTTACACACTCAGTTGTTATGTGGTTTATCGTTTATGCCATGTCTCATGGTTTTTTGTTTCTTCATTATATTTGGTCACGTTTTTCTTGTACCCATCTGAGAATGAACTTTGTTCTGAGCAGTTACATTCAGTCGGATGGATCCAGAAGGGAAGTTGGTTATGGGGTTTAGAAAGGCTTCAAGCATAACCCCATCCAATCAGGTTTTGTATACATATATGAACTATACAGTTCTTTTTCTTTACCTTTTTTAATAATAAAAAGGTCTAGTTATTCATCGCACCATAAAATGAGGAAAAATATTGCATCTCTTTTCACTTTTTCATGAGGTTGGCGCCAATGAAAATAATGATTTATATGCTATTCATATACTGCGAACCATCTGATATACTAGTAAGAAGGGAGGTAAATTAGCTGTTGATAGCAATAACAGAGAAAAGAAACCTAGAAAAAGACATTAAGTGGTTAGAGTACTTAATCAAATCGATCCTTAGGTTTCGTTGGTATTTTGCTCCTTTTATTTCATCATCTGTTGGTCGGGTAGTATTTTATAGTGGCTTTACGTTTTGCTTTCCAATATTTTTGGCATGAAGAAAAAAAAATGATTGCTTAAGTACCGACATAATTTGCTACTGACAGGACACAGAATCACTCAAGATTGGGAATGACGTCTCCAGAAATACAGACTCAACAAACCAGGTCATCTCAGCAGATTCAGAAAGGAGGTGTTCCACAGCTAATAAATTAGATTCTAAAGCAAAAGAAATTCCAGGAAATAGCTTATCCACAGAGCCTTGTAAGAGGAAAAGCAGCATTATTGGGTCAAAGAGTAAGCGCTTGCGGATAGAACATAAGGATTTAATGGAGCTCAAGCTGACATGGGAACAAGCTCAAGGACTTCTCCGTCCTCCTCCTAACCATGTTCCACAAGTTGTGATTGTTGAAGGCCACGAATTTGAGGAATATGAGGTAAGTTTTTCTATCAAGTAAAATGCTGAAGTGTTATTCTTTTTCTAAAGAATCCGATAGGAGAGGAAGGAAGAACTTTTTTTATTATCATTGCTCATAGTTTATGGAAGGAAGGAAAGAATTAAAAAAAGAGGATAGCATCTAATGAGAATAAATTTCGTGGTTCAAATGTTATTAGTAGCCAATAGCCATTGCTGCAACACTTGGGAGAAGCACCACTATCCTGTTTGTTGTGGAGCTGTTTGATATATACAGAAACAAAGTATTAGCAAGATAAATGGACTGTTTCTTATGAATTTGTTGAGTTCTACCATGATTGTCATTATCAAATATGCGAAAGAAGAACTAAAAATTCATACAAATGCTGCATGTTACTTTTTTGTATCTGATAAATCATTGCATGATTGTTATTGGTAGGTCCTTGTGCTTTTGTCTAATATCTGGTGAGTTCTTGGCGCACACGCACGCATGCTTGTATCTGAATCTAGATATGTCGAAACTTGTTTATTTGACATTTTGACAAAAGAGAACTTTATGAAGAATAAAATTTTCTTATGGCCCTGTTTTTTCTTTTCCGCAAAACAGGAAGCACCAGTACTTGGAAAGCCTTCAATCTTTGCTGGCAATCATGTAGGGTATATCTCGTCTTTCTCAACTTTTAATATAATTGTTTTTGTCCATGTTAGTTTTTGGTTGAATGTATGGTGTTTATTCACATGGTAGGAATTCTCTGGATAAAATACCAGTTATTGCTATTTTGACCTTTCGTCTGGGTTCCAAGTCAAATATTGAATACATTCTGTTGATGGTTTAGTGGTTCAGTAAGTAGTTGTGAGCTAGAGGCCAGAAGCTAGAAATTCATCTACTGATCTTCAATCTGATCTGTAACTGTAATTTACAGCAGCTACTGCGATAATATTTTTTATACCGAACCAACAACTTGACTCCAACTTGAGTCGAGCCCACAACTTCCCCCAACCTTGTCTTTGGCAAGTGAGGCATCATCCATCTCACCAGAGATGCTTTGGCAGCTACTGCAATAACATTTGAGGTCCAACATGAAAATGTTTGTGCTGATTTGTATGTAACAAGTTTCTGATCACATTCATCACTAGAATTATTGCATGCATTTGACTTAGTATCGGAACTAATATTATGGCATATTTAGGCATGTAATTTCACAAGATTAGTTATTTTGCTTCCTTTGTATGGTCACAATTCCTAAGTTTTACTTCCATGTGAGACTTCAAGATTGTTATGTTCAGTTATGCTCCCCCCTCCTGATTCTAAAACTTCATTTGCTGCCATGAAACTTGGATGCTACAGTTTGTTGACTAAATACGGCTTTTATTGCTTTTGTTGAGCTGGTTAAATTTAAATGCTGTGTTTCATGTGTGACAGTGACAATATTCAATGGGTTCAGTGTGAAGACTGTTCCAAGTGGCGGAAGCTGCCAATTGATGCACTGCTTCCATCAAGATGGACCTGTTCTGATAACTCATGGGATTTGAAAAGGTACAATCCGTTCGACTTAATAAATGTTTTTGTTGTTATTTGTCATTGTTGTTGGACGGCAGCACATTTCAAAAGGTGGAACTGCTTGAATTTTGGTTTCAGTATGGGTCTGTACCTCAATAGAGAACATCTCAGCAGATCATTAAGTTTGAAATCCGATTGGTTTGCTATCTTTCTTGGTGGAAAATGATGTTTTCATGTTTTTTTGGGGTTGGGGGAATTTGAAGAATACTTAGGGAAATTATTGAAAGATGGAATATGAAGTAAAAAACTAATTAACCAGTCTCTTGGTTTCAAAGATCGTAAATTTGTTGTCTTTTAGACAATTTCTCCCCTTTCGATTGAAACCACAATATACAATAGGGTATATAGAAACTCACCTTCAAGATAGAATCAAATCTCAATTAGTTATTGTTGGATGTTGAGTATGTATGTCCAAATCCTACCAAGAATACTTTTGGTAATAATCCTAGCAAAGAATGATGCTATTTTTCAAATAATTATAAGTAAATAAAAAGGCACTTAAAATGTCGTCCAAATTTGTAATGTATACACATTGGTGTCTATCAATGAAAACATTGAAAAGATACAATTTTATGTAAAGTCGTGTTTGTTCATGTAAGAGAGCCCTACTAAGAGTTGCATCAACAAACAACAAAGCCTAAACTCCAAATTAGTTAGGGAACATACAAATCAGACTCTTCCATTCCGCCCGATTTAATGCACCTACTAAGAGTTTTTTTGTTATTTTTTTATATTTCTGTTGAAACCACTCCTCTACTAAGAGTTACATCCATTCAATTAATTATGTCTATTTGGATAGACTCAACACTCAAAATTTCTTGCACTTCCCCCTCATTTTTCAAAATCTAGTATATAAGTTTGGACTTAAACCTTCACTTAGTGCTAAAAAATGAGAAAGCATTAGGTGCTATGGTGAATGCATCTTGAATCAAGGACCCTTGTGATGAAACCCAAACCATTGTACATTCAAATTTTGTTAGAGAAAAGAGGGTTTTATATGATATGCGGGATAATTTCTTTGAAGGTCGCTGAACTCTATACTTTGTAAAACTTTGGTCATAAAACCCAACTTTGTACCAAGAAAGTCACCAAACTTTCAAAAACATTTCATAAAAGTCACTTTGCTCACCTTCCGATCACTCCTTCGGGAAAAAAGTATGAGTTAGAATTTGTTTCACCTCGAGTTTTGAAATAACACATCACGATGTGCATCTAATGGACCTTATTAAAGGTGTCAAAAAGATGTATAGCTGTGATATATTTTTTTTTCCAAAATCCTACCCAAACCAAAACCCAGATTTTTATGTGAAGTGGGAGAGAACAAGAGATCAAGCAAGAAATTAAATGCCCAAATAAACATCAATGCTTTGAACACAAGTAAACAATGAGATGGATTCATCGTTTTGAGCAATTCAGGGAGATTGCACATTTGGATTTGCTGAAGGCAATTGAGAACCGTAAAGATCAGATAAAACAACATTTTTAGCGAGGGAAAATCAAGTACCCATCCTTTCTTAGGGTACCGTGAGGAAACAACAAATTGAGACTTGGTCAAGCTGAAAATGTGATGTGTCTGCGCGTTCAATGGCGAAGTGTTCACAAGAGCTCGATCTGCCATTAATGGGCTCCATTATCTCAAGAAACCATTTCTTTCGACACCTTTAATAGGGTCCATTAGATGCACATCATGATGTGTTCTTTCAAATCTCAAGGCAAAACAAATGCCAAATCATACTTCTTTGCCGGAGAAGTGATCGGAGGGTGCAAAGTGACTTTTATGAAATGTTTTTGAAAGTTTTATGCCTTTCTTGGTACAAAGTCAAGTATTGTAACCAAAGTGTTACAGAGTATAGAGTTTAGTGACCTTCAGTAAAATTAACCATATGATATGCATATTAGCCTTGTGCAAATCTTGACTTTCATGGGTGCTTTAGAGTTGGTCAAGCTCATAAGAAGTGGCCACACTTCTACTCTCATATAGGTAAGTTCACTTAAGTGATTCTACGAGTTACTTTATTCAATTCGTTAAGACCAAATGTCGACCATCAGGTTAATGCTTAGGGTACACCATCGTGCGAAAACCAAAACTAGAATGGGGAAGGACCTTCAGGTAAATGCTTCACTACTCTGTAACCATCATTTAACTTGTTAGTATCATAATGAACTTATTCTTCATTTTCAAGAATTAAGTTGGGTTTTCATTAAATGATAATTGAAATTTGAAATCAACTTACCTTAGTCTCATTCCTTTGATTTTCTTTGACAGCATTTTTTTTTTAAAAAAATTTATCAATGATCCTACCAAATTATTGTTAGAACTCCACGTAGTACGTTGTGCATTTTGAGTAATTGCTTCAAAAGGTTATGTTTTAGACTAATTAATATGTTTAGACTTTCCAGTATAAGTCTTCCTGGAAACTTCGTGTTTTGTGGCCTTGCTTTCACATTTAATTATTATTGTTGGAGATTTCTCTTTCCATAACGTCAAATTCATAGCAGATTTCTATGCCATTCAGCCTCATTTGAATTTACTTCGATTATAGTTGACCTACAATTATCCATGTCTGATTAGCCAAAATATAATTGATTCATCATTAGTCACTTTTTTCGAAGAGGAAGCATCCCTTGATGAAATTGCTTGCTCGTAATTAATTGTAAACCTTGTTTGATCCTTAATTCTTTGTTTCTATTTTCTTCCTCTAAACATGTGACAAAATTCGTCAGGAAAGTTTTCAACTGTCTTTTACTTTTCCTTTGTTCAATAATTTTGTCAATTAGAGTATCTGGATGTTTTTGTTAACATTAGAGGAGGCATTAGAAGAATCATTCATGTAATTTCTTCCAGATTTTCATGAATAGAATCTGTACGTTTCCGTATGACTTAATTAATTCAAATGTTCACATATTGAACATTAATGGATTCAATGATTTCATAAGTTTCCAAATTACATAGGTCATATGTCAGCACCTCTCTTTGAATGTCCATGATAAATCACTATCTTAGTATGCAGTCATGCTATTGTACAAAAATATCAAAAATAAGCGCATCCCCATAAATACAAGCAAGATATACATTAGAGTATCCATGATAATGCAATATGATTCTCTGATAAAAAAAAAAAAAAAAAAGATAATGTAATATGATTCGATATAACATCCAAAAGAAAAGATTCAACTGGATGAATCATTCCCAAAACCATACCAACTTGTGTACTGGCATAAAGAAAGCTATGCAAACCAAACTTCGCATCAGATGCTTAAAAAATCATGATGATAACCACAATCATGGAATAAACCAAGCATTGTCATAATTATTGACAAACCATCACAATTACCCCAATTTGGTGTGTGTGTGTGCACGACCGAAAATTAAAGAATTATCAATGGCTACACACTCATTAATCGCAATTCAAAAAATTATCCTAATAGACATGAAAGTCTAGACTTGTCACTCTTTCATCAAGTTAAATTGATGATGTCCATCCCATGAGTTTTTTTTTTTAATACTTTAGTTAACATTGACAACCGACAAACCATCACAATAATTCTCAATTAATGATTGGGTTAGGAATTGGAAGTCTATTGTAGAATGAGGGAAGAGTAAGAGAGCCAATGAAGGGGATGTGTTTTTTTATCTTTTGTCTTTTCTTGTTCCCTATTTTCACTATCTGAAAGATCTTATTACTTATACAAAAGCCGTTTCCATTTTTTTTTTTTTTAAAAAATCACACATCTGTGTCATCAAGCAAGTGATAATATTACACCCACTTGAAGTTTAGCAACAATACGAACCGATATAATAGATTGCATAGATCTTGCCAAAATCTACATGATCTTCACGCAATTTTATATATTCATGCATTAATAAGCTAAAAGTAATGGAGTTAAAAATAAACAAAAATACCTTGGAAGTTGGAACAGTTCCATCCTAAGAGAAGCCGTGAAGATTCTAATTTTAGCACACACCTCTCTTATCATTAAAGAGAGTTCTCTCCTACATAGAAGTTGTAGAAGAAAATCTTGTCTAGAAATTGTTAAGATAAAACTTAAAGAATAGTTTGAGAATTTATTAAGGGATGGAACTTAAAAACTAATTAACCAATTTTCTGGTTTGAATTCACGTAAATCTGTTGTCCTTTAGACAAGATTTTCCCATTTCGGTCAAAATTGCAAATTCACTACATAGAAACTCGTTTTCAAAACCCAATCAAACCTCAATTGGTTGTTGTTATTTGTTGATTGGGTATGCTTAAAGCTGCCAAGAAACTCTTGGTAATAATCCTCAAAAGAATGATGTTATTTTCAAAAAAGAAAAGAAAAAGAAGGCACTCAAAATGACATTCCGATTCGTAATATATAGCCACATTGGTATCTATTAATGACAAGATACGTCTTTATGTTAAGTTGTGTCTGTCCATGTATGAAGGCTACTAATAGTTACATCCATTCAATTAATTGTTTTTCTAAATTTGCTGTTCAAATAGAAACAACTCTCTAAATTTCCTGCATTAAATTGGTTTAGATATTTCCCCTTTATTAACGTAAATGCGAAGAATTCATGCCATCTTCTAGCATAATAAGATTGTTTTTGTCATGTCTCTCGTCTCCTTTTTTGTAAGTTCTATTGAGAATATTTGTGTTGGTGGACCTATTTTGTGATTTTCCGTTCAAACTTTCAGTTCAATTTAAAAAAAAAAAAAAAAAGTGAGAAAAGTTTTCAATTCAATTCAAGTAAGCAAGTTTCGTCAAAAAATTACTATCTTCTTAGTTATTTCTTACATTTGCATTTATTACTTTCGCTAGGTCCACATGTTCGGCAGCTCAGGAAGTGCCTACAGAGCGTCTCAAAAGTCTTCTTGCATCTGATAAACCTGGTACAAGCAACTTATACTGCTTCCTTTTTACTGCATGTTTTTTTTTATATTATTTTTGCCGCATTAATCATCTAGCTATCTTTCATTTAATTATCCAATCTGTCTCCCTCCCTGGATTAACTTAATGTAGCGAAAAAAAAAAAAACTTGAGAAATGTAGCGAAAATTTGATAAGTATTTTATGATCGTTCATTACTCTTTTGTTACTAATGACAGATTTTAAACTTTGTTTTTGGTAGAAGATATTTTATTTATTTATTTTTGAAACAGGAGATTTTAATTTCAGAATGAAAGAAAAATCTTTTTTTTTTTTTTTCTTATTGGGCTCATCAAATCCTTTTTTTTTTTTTTTTTTTTTTGTCTTGTACTCAGCAAATGCTTCAAGGAAAAGAAAGGTCTCGAAAAGGCACATTGCCACAGCCGAGGAATCAGAGGGGCTTGAAACCCTTGCCAATCTAGCCATACTGGGCGAAGGCGAGACCAATACCCAACCAACCACTAAACACCCTCGCCACCGCCCTGGGTGTACATGCATTGTCTGCATTCAACCTCCTAGTGGAAAAGGCCCCAAGCATAAGGACTCGTGCACTTGCAGTCTGTGTCTGACAGTGAAACGTCGGTTCCGTACTCTGATGATGCGGCGCGAGAAGCGCCAATCCGAGAAGGAAGCGGAATCTGCCAGGAGGAAGCTGCAGATGCCAACTGAACCACCTGAGAGAAATGGAGAGCATGAGGATGAGGTGCAATTGACAAGTGATTTGGGAAACAGTGATCCAAACAACAGAATCTTGGTGAATGAAAACGGAACTAAATCACCCTCTTCACCCTTTAAGCCACAGATCGACCTCAACATCCAGCCTGAAGAACGAGACAGCGCATCATCACCAGTTTCAGACTCTGGAATCGTATTGCCATCGCCACTCCGCGACATCAGTGACATGTATCAGACACCATAAATCCAGCGCATTCAACTAGCGAGGCTAACAGTGAATATGGCAGCAAACACAAGTCTTTGGAAATACCATTGTTGGCATGCCAGCAATCTTTATGGCAGAGATGAAACTCCAGAGCTGCTGCTCTAACTATCTCCCGCCTAATGGTCTCGTCGTCTTGACGCCGACTTTTGCATTATTAGTAAGTATGCTCCTACTTGGTATTCCTTAGGAACCGGCATGAATGTACATAGAAAATAGAGTAGGAATTTGATAGTATCACTTCTTCCTTCTCTTTATATTATGCGATTTATTGCGTGATCTCAATAGGTACATATGACTGCATTATGTAATTGTAAGTCCTCTGTACAGAATGTCTTGTAGTCTTAGGACAATAATAAGTTTCTTACATTACATGACATAGATTGGCCGTTGGTGACACTTTTGCTACACCACTTCATTGTAATCCATCAGATTTACATAGAGATGCGCTGCTGCATGAGCTCATAACTCTTCGATTGCTTTGGACCTTTGGTGCATGAGAGATCGTGAAAAGGAAAATGTATTGATGTATTCTCTTGTATAAACGTCTATGCTCTCAGCCGTTGGATCATGCACCGAATAGTGACTTCCTCGACATGCTAAACAAGGCATCATCCAACGGTTTCACAGTTCATCTGACATTTTCTTTCCATTTGTCTCTCAGGCATTGGATCCTCCATCCCTGCCGGCTCGTGATGCGTAATCGACGGTATCCGCGCTGCCACGTGGAAACTGAAAGCTCCTCCACTTGGAAATCCACGCTTCAGTTTTGCCGGCAAAAGTTATTCTCTCGTCTCCGCGCCAACTACTACGTTCAAGTCCAACTAACTTAACGACACAAATCTCATCTCCTTCCCAAACTACCCTCACTAACAAGCCTCGCAATGCAGTGCTGGCAAGGGCATTTTGGGCTATTCCAACGGTCGGAAAAAATCGAACTACAACAACCAAAATCTTCACAAGCGTAACGAACTCCACTTGATATCCACGTTTTTATTGAACTCTCTCAAGTAGTACTCTTTTGAATATCACAAATTGAACTCTCAGAGTCTCACATAGAAGATGAAGAATGAAGTGGTGTCAGATGAGAGAGTTTCATTTAATTCAGATCATTCTTTCAAGTCTAGGAGGGCGAAATCGCGCGAGGTGAGCTCTCGGTTTCTTTCTCCAACGCCGTCGTCGTCGTCTTCATTAGATCAAACTGGATCATCGCTTTCATCTCCGAATCGGGCGCCAAAGTCATCTGTTGGCGTGATGAATGCTAGTAGTTCAAGTAGAAAGCAGCATCAGAGTGCAGAGGACATGAGTTTGATTCGCGGGCTATGGCCTTCTTCTTCATCATCATCATCATCGAGCAAGAAGTTAGGTACTCTAGCGGAGCATCTTGGGAACGACAGGTTGAAGGATTTTATCGAGCGAAAGAACGGCATTGGCATTGACGGCGATAGAGGGATTGGTAGTGGTTTGATTAGTAGGAGAAGAAGTAGTAGTAGTTCTAAGTACTTGAGTAGGTTTGGGAAGGAGAAGGATCAGAGTGGATCGAAGGAGAATCATCGGCCGGTTGGAGGATCGGCGAGGTATACAGGGAAGTCATTGGCATCTCGGCGAACCTCAACGGATTCTCTCTCTGATCTTTTAAGCTCTGGGTCTGAATGCAGTGATGGTGTCTTCTCTAGTACTGATACTATTTCGACCACAGCAACCTCTTCGATATTGTCATCAAAGTTGAGCTCTCAAAAACCCAGCATCGAAGTCTCATCGAGGTACATGAAGCCTCGTCGGGGAACCTCATCTGATTCCAACATTACAGCAACAACAATGAATACTACTAGTACTACGGCTGGTGCTATATCTTCGTTGGAGAATTCCAACAATTTTTCGTCGAAAAACAACTTGATTGGTAGATCAAGCTCGATGAGGGTGTACGGTTCGGTAATTTCTCAGTGGGCGATGTCGCCGGGAAGGTCTGGTTCGCCACCATTATCGGTGGAGAATGGGGGAAAACCAGTTGTATCATTTTCCAGTATGAGGCCTCCAAATAGTCCTTCTAAAGGTGTGGGAAACCTGCTTAATTTCGGGTTGGAGTTGTTCAAGGCTAAGAGATCTACTTCGCCTTCGACGAAGCATGGTAGTGTTGGAGAGGATGCCCATCTGCTTCGACTGTTGTACAATCGGTTTCTTCAATGGCGATACGTCAATGCTCGTGCTCTCGCTTTAGATGCTAGCAAGAAATCCCAAGCACAAGTAAGTGCACTTCAAGGTTTCTTTTTCCATTTTTCTGTTTTGTTCAACTTGTCTGTCTACATGAATTTTCTTCAAGATTTATAGAATAAAAGACACAAAGTGTGGTTGATGACTTGCAGGGTACTTTGTTGAATGCATGGGCAAATCTTTCCACATTAAAATCATCAGTTGTGCTAAAGCATATCCACTTCAACAAACAAAAGCTTGAGCTCAAGCTGAATTCCATTTTGTGTTCCCAGGTCAGGGCACTATCTTAATTGGAGTGGAAAATGAGTTATTGACTAGATTGATCAAATGGGTTCAACTAAATAGCTCTATATACTTTTACTTTTCTTTTCAATTCAGTCCCTTTTTTATCAGTTTTCCGGCACCTGGGTATTCGTGGCTTTGCCCCCGAATAGTCCCGGACTCGGGGTTGATATGGTCACTGAGTGGCGCTGCCCTTGGCCCAAGGATTTAAGGTGACTCTATCTCAGGGCTCGAATACGAGACCTTTGGTTAAGGTCCACAACCCCCTGGGTTTAAGACATTGAAATCGCGCTGTTAAGTGCATTAAGTCTAGCAAACCGGAAGAGTTTCATCCATTTAGCGGATCCACCAACTAATTTGGGATAGAGGCTTTGTTTTTGTTAACATATAAGACTTTCATATGCAGATACAAAATTTGGAAGCTTGGGGAGACATGGAAAGACAGCACACTTCTGCAGTTTCAACAACCAAAGATTCCTTAAACTCTATTGTGTGCAGAGTTCCCCTTAAAGATGGTGCCAAGGTAATCCAAAATCACTCATTTAACAATGTCAATCAAGCATGATTTAGAGCTTTTGTTAAAGCATTGTAACTCAGTTTGCAAGATGTTTCAGGTTGACACACAAAGGGCATCAGTTGCGCTAAGAAATGCGACCGACCTTTCAGCGTCAATGAAGACGATGTTAATTGATTTTTCACCAACTGTATGTCTGTCTCTTTAACTCTAAATCTGAACCTTCATTTTTAAGATATAACTTCAAATTTATTTAAATTATGTAGGCTCAGAAGACCAGTACATTGCTTTCGGAACTAGCAGAGGTGGTTGCGAGAGAGAAATCGCTCCTAGTCGAGTGTCTCGAAATGATAGAATTGGTTTCAGCTCTAGAGGTAACTAATGCAAACACTCGTATAGTCCTATTGCTTGATAAATTGCAATCTTGACCATCAAAATATTGATTGATTTGGCATTGCTGCAGATGCAAGAGAGGAGCTTGAAATGCAACATCATTCAATTGAAACTCCAACGCAACAACAGCACTTCAAATAACAAGAATTTGTACAGTAAAAGTACTCACTTTTACAATACCTTCACTGTTAAATAATTGTACAAAAATGAATGCAATTTTTTTTGGTCTTCTGGTTAATACCGTTGGAGATTGTAATGCAATGTATCTCATCGTACAACTATCCAAATTTTAATGCTTCAATACCTTATTGAATTGTTTGTCCTAGTGATTCCCTGAAGTAATAATCATACAGTTTATAACACCTGGAGTTGTTTACAAAATTAACACCCTGGTGTATTCCAGCATGAAAATAACTGCAGAGTTTCCCCTTAAAAAATCAACAGATTGAGTTTGTCTAGCATTAACAAAAATCGAAAATCGATTTATAATTCAAAAAAGTGAGTAGGGGTTTTAAAAGTTAAGAACTGATGATTTATTAGATAATAAGAATTAAATATTTTGGTAAAATTAGAGTCGTTATGTTATATTTTTAATCATAAACGGTATTTTGATCGAAGCAAATTAAATATTTAATAAGTTGTCAACCAAGACCACGCCTTGGCGCAGTGAAAAAGACATCCTCCCACCTCTGTGAGGTCGGGTGATCGATTCTCAAAAAAAAAAAAAAAAATTACTAATAACTTTTTTATCGACATAGTGTTTATTTAACTCGAAAAAAAAAAAAACAAACAAACAATTAAATATCATGATTATAGTGAAAGATGTATTATAAATATAAACCATCAAAATAAATTTAGTTTCAGATCAATCCAAGCCTCATATGTCGAAGCCACGTGGTACCCTCCCATTCATTTTGCCATTCCTATTTTGAGAGAAATAGTTGGTTGGTCCTGATCTTTTAGTTACTCCAAACCTCTAACATTCAATCCT
The DNA here is from genome assembly GCA_039657325.1 of Stephania cephalantha. Classification (NCBI taxonomy): domain Eukaryota; kingdom Viridiplantae; phylum Streptophyta; class Magnoliopsida; order Ranunculales; family Menispermaceae; genus Stephania; species Stephania cephalantha. The sequence continues at coordinate 56,306,269 of CM077571.1, forward strand.
TCCAAAACAAACATTAAAATTCTCATTTGCAAAACAAAATTCAGTCTTTTGATCAAATATTCAAATTGATTTTTTTTTTCCCTTTTTTTCATAAGTTGCCTCCTCATCTACTCATCCCTTCAATGTGAAACAAAAAGGTTGTATAATAAGGATGAGTAGGAGCTGCATGTCTATGCAAATTCTTTGTAAATTCTAGGTGTACATAAAGAGAGAGAGAGGCCTAACAAAAGGAGGGAAACTAAATAAAACAAAGAGGATAATAATTGCAAGAGAAACAAGATGAATGATCTTATCTCAGGTTCATTTAAGAAGTATGCTGACTTGAAGCAACAGACCTATTATGATGATATCGAGGCAGGCGGAGAGGCGGGGAAGGAGAGCGTAAACCTCGAAAAATTCTTCGAAGATGTGGAGAACGTGAAGGATGAACTGAGGGGGGTTGAGAAGTTACACAAGAAGTTGCAGGAGTTGAATGAGGAGAGCAAAACTGTGCACAATGCCAAGACCATGAAGGAGCTAAGAACACGAATGGACGCCGACGTCTCGCAAGTGTTGAAGAGGGTGAAACAAGTCAAGGGAAAGCTCGAGGCCCTCGAACGTTCCAACATTGCTCATAGAAACCTTCCTGGTTGCGGACCAGGGTCCTCTGCTGATCGAACAAGGTCATCTGTCGTAGGAGGTTTAGGGAAGAAACTCAAGGACATGATGGATGACTTCCAGTCGTTACGAGGGAAAATGAACGAAGAGTATAAGGAGACAGTCGAGCGCAGGTACTTCACAATCACGGGGGAGAAAGCCGATGAGCAAACAATCGAGAATCTGATATCTAGCGGCGAAAGTGAGAATTTCCTACAAAAGGCCATCCAAGAACAAGGGAGAGGGCAGATCATGGACACCATATCCGAGATTCAAGAACGTCACGACGCAGTCAAGGAGATCGAAAAAAACCTGATTGAGCTCCACCAGGTTTTCCTAGACATGGCTGCCCTGGTAGAGGCTCAAGGCCAGCAGCTAAATAACATAGAAAACCAAGTAGCTCATGCCAACTCCTTTGTTAGAAAAGGGACTGAGAACCTGCAGGTGGCCAGAGAATACCAAAAGAGTTCAAGGAAGTGGACATGCATTGCCATAGCACTAGGTGCAGGGGTCGTTGTTGTGCTTGTTGTACCATTTCTATCATCCATTAAGACTCTAGTTTAGTTAGATACATATATGAATCATAACAGACTTAAAGAAGTAGTTCCATGAATATTAAGACATTGGAGGATTACAATGAACTAATTTAGTACAGAGATCAAGTAGCTTTATTTTGTTTTCATGTAACTTTGTTTGATATGATTCATTATTTCATACCATCAGGTCTTTTCCTATCAGAAACTGTATTGGTTTTCTTGATTAGTTTGATTTAGCAAGTATTGTCAGTATCAGTATCTTTTTTGGTTTGGTCAATATCAATACTTATTTGCAGTGTAAATGAAGAGAGCAATCACAACATAAAGATCCAACAAATTCAATACAATAACTGCAATATCTGAAAGCGTAGTATCATTAATACATTTGAAAGAGTAAAGCAATTAGGGACCACGGGATCTTTAAGGGAAAGAGAGCGAGAGGTATGCCAAGAAAACAAATGCAAAGAAAGTTATATGAAAAGAGCTGGACATGGCTTTTGTTGTCAAACATTCAAGCACAAAAACATGAACTTTTGATATGGACAGTGGGCATACAAGCCTTCCAATTTAACCAGGAGAGATACTAAGTATGTTAGCCTCCAGATCTTCAAAACATAAATCTACAATCCTTGTAAACAATTGAGAAGCAAACATCATGATTTTCTTCGCGAAGGATGTACATGGCACCAACTTCAACCTGCATAAAAAATTTTCATTAGACAGTGATAGTAAGCAACTAAATTGTGCACATAGGCGAATGACCATAAAATTTTATACATCAAAGCTATAGAACAGTGATGAAATAAGAAAGACACAAAACATAGACAATTGATTACCCACTGATACACAAGAGTTTCAAAACAGTCCTTTCACCATTCCTAGTGCAAGACATGCTTAAGAATTTTCCAGATTGAAAATAGCAGTTATCTTTACCTAAGAAGTTCTCAACATGCATCTAAGTTTTGACCTAAACCAGAATATATATACAAGAAGTTCATAAAGATAAGCATATCACTGAAAGGTCCTAGTAAATCCATCATATATCACTAAATGATTGCACAAATTATAATAAGCAAGTGTTCCATTCTCAAACCTCCGCCTTGCCCCCCAAAACCAAAAGAAGTACAGAATACATCCATCCACCATGTTGTCAAATCTTTAGGATAGGACCAAATAGGAAATGGCACATAAAAATATACAACTTGGACCAAAAAGGTGAGAATTGGCACATAGAGATCTATATCCACTACCCTCAATTTAATGTAGTCGATGACGCGCTTTCAAAGTCCTTTAAACCCTTCTTGATCAATGTATCCCAAGTGAACTTAAGTCTAGCCTATACCATAAAATTTCTTCAATTTCTACTATATCACATATTCTAATCGGGGCATTTGAAATTAAATCTTTGGATGTGTCCAAACCACCACAATCGCCCTTCCCAATAATACAATGTAACAGGAGGTAAATAGAACAGGGGAGTTTTGTGCAGCATTGATCACCATGCCAAGCCAACTATAAGGAAAGTAGCTCAAAGGAAACTTCAAAAGTTATGTATAGAAAGCAAATGTTAATGAGAAAAGAACAAAGTGTAAGAGCTTGCATTTGTCTAAAGAAGAAGATAGTAATTCCACTGCTTTTTTTTTTTTGGTATGAGTCTACTTCCTTCATCTAACCAACCTTAATTATGTGTGTCATCACCTTCAAAGAAAATTGATGACACCATCATTTTAACATTTTTCTCAAGTCAAGCTGATCAATACCAAGAAGCTAGAAATCACCTTGATGAATAGATTCTTCAAACACCCAAGAACAAAAAGTCACACCATCTAACCGTCGATAAAACTTTTTATCTTAATTCTTGTAAGTCTCTCACATCCTTTTCAACATAATTCTCAAGTTAACGATTCAATTCATTTCCTCAGTAATTTTATTAACCAACACTGCAGCTATGCAGCACACAACAAGACCTTTCCATAGGAAACGGAGCATGAACCCCATCCATAACTATCAGTCCACCACAAAAATAAAGAAAGAAAGAATAACAAAGCAACCAGAAATTTTATTCCCTCACACGGATGGATTACAGCCCCAAGCCTTCAACGCTACTAGTGACTTGAAAACACATCTTCTAGATGAAGTTAAAATACTAAGAAAATGAGGCATCCAACAACTACCAGCATGAGTTTCTCCAATTAGTAAAAATAGTGACTTGAAAACACATCTTCAAAACTTCTCATTCTTATGCTTGAGTGTTTAAAAGCTAATTCATACCTCAAGAAATAGAGTAACATAAGAACACAAATTTCATCATATCAACTAAAGATATGAACACAAATTTCATCATCACCATAAAAATGATACATTTATAGATTCATTAGCATAGAAGACTAATAATAGAAGCCCGCGCAAACCAATGAAACAGTGATAGAACAAATACCCGCAAAATCAATTTCAATGTTTCCAAACATAAGCAGAGACAAAATCAATCAATTCAAACATAAAAGGAGGGACCTTTACCAAATGAATCAAGAGGCGGCATTGGGCAGCGCCGCCATGAACAAGTTATAGGACGACTCGAGATCGAAATGAAGCTGCCTCGCCTGCTGCTCCGTCAACTCGTCGGCCGCCCCCATCTTGGACAACCTCCCAATCCACTCCCTCATCTTGACCCTCCCCTCAAACTCCCCAGGCAGTATAGTGAGCTTATTCAACGACGCCAGCAAGTCCGCCAGCACCGGGTGCACCTGATCAACCGCCACCATATTCAATTTCAACGTATCCATCGCCGTGATGAAATGCTGCACGCACTCCGCCACGGTGGCCGCAGAAGTAGTCGCAGTCGCAGCGGCCGCCGCTCGATGCTCCACCGTGGCGGGCACTCCGGAGACGACAAGGCGGTTGAGGGCGGCGGGGCAGTCCATCTTGTAAGTGTCGACGAAGCGGTCGACGGAGGGGACGGTGTCCTTGAGAGTGGAAGCTAGGGTTTTGAATTGGGCGATGAGTTTTAGGGATTCGGACTCGTAGTCTGATGATGAGACGACGTCGCGGACGTAGGCCTTCTCGAGCTTCTCAGTGGCTTTGATGATCGCGTAGAGGTCGGCGAAGTTTTCGTACATCTCTCGCTCTCGCTTGTCGCTCCACAGCTTCACCTCCATCGTTGACGTTTAAAACCCTAAAAATTGGGTTGGAGAAGTGATGGGGGAACACGCGCAGAGGAGATCGGATCTCAAAACCCTAAAACCCCAAATTTGGGATTGCTTGGGAAGTTGAATGTGAAAGCCCTAATTGAGATTGTTGAAACCCCAAATTTGTCTTGTCTTGTGTTATGATTGAAGATGGTGGGGGGTAGGAGTGTACCGTGTACGGTTGCGGTACCTACGATGGATGGATGGATGGGAGTAGATATCACGGACGTTGTCATGAAAATTGTTTATTGGGCTACATTACGTGTGGTGCATGTGGCGTGCTGGCATATTCATGAGAGTCATCGTGGCTCTTCGAGTTACCTCAAGAATTATTTTACACATACTCATTTTTACGTGAGACCCGCACGCCACGTCATAGGAGTGTCACTTGAAGTGTCATTATAGTATTTTCCCTGTGTAATTAATGTGTCACCAAAATGGCCAAGATTTATTAGGTGATGCACTCATGGGTATATTGACTATTGAGAAGGAAAATACTACTATCATTTTTTTGGAAAATGCTTTGATAACCACTTTTACCACCTCCAGTTTCACATTCGCCCTTATCATTAAACCAATCCGTTTGAGTTATAAGGCCATGCATTACTAACCGGGCAAAAATACGTCACTCTAGTATTTTCTTGGAAAATGCTTAAATAACTCACCTCGGACACCAAGTGGACGCAAGTAGGGCGTCCCTCCATGTGATACACCTCGAGGAGTGCGAGTGCACATCTCGTGGTGCATCGCACATATCAACGCCCAATTGATCCCACCAAGTGTCCAAATTACATCTCCATATTTTCTTTAGTTTATTGAGGGGACATCAGCAACATTATAAATAAAAGGCTGTAGGAAAAGAATATCATCCTAACATTTTCTTTAGATTATTATATCCATCCTCGTTAAGTAATACTCTCTTCGGTCAATTTATATAAGTCATTATAGTAAAAACTTATTATTCAAAATTGTAAGTCGTTTTTAGAATTCAAAGTGTATTTATTATATTTTTACATATTTTACCCTTATACAATTCAAACATTTATGATTTTTCAATTCTTCAATTCATTTAATCTCAAAGGACACTACCGTAATTCTTATGTCATTACTTAAAACGACTTATATAAATAATCCAACGGAGCAGTCGAATTAGCAATGTAAAGAGGAACCGAGCTGCAGACTTCCTTGCTAACCAAGCTCGTAACACATGAGAGAGAATGATTGTATTTCTTTCAATAGTAACATGCTTCAGATATCAATTTGATACTTCGATGTGATGTAATGGGATCTCCTTTGCTAGACTTCGAAATATATCTTGATAAAAAAAAAAAAAAAAAGACTCTAATTTCAACATTTCACTAATGTGTTTGTGGACAAGTAGAAGTCCAGGATGCACTATTTAAGTGATTGGGCTTTTCTTTGGGCTTTACTCCTCGCTCTTTCTTTTTCATAGACGCCACAAGCAAAAGGCATCGGAGAATATTCATAAGGAAAATATTAGAATGACAACAATAATGTCACACCACATGACACATTAGCTCACAAAAGTTTTTCATGTAACTTCGACCCACGTGTAATGTATCGAGATTTTTGTATGCACACATCCCGATGCGCATATGGATGACTCTTGTGAGCCAATGTGTCTTGTGGTGTGATTTGCTATTGTCATTCTAGCAATTCTCTAAAAGAATTTAATACCTTTGCAGACCCGTCCAAGTTCCAAGCATCAACAATTATATGGAACCTCACGTGAGAGTGGCAGTAAACAACAACAACAACAACAACAACAACAACAAAATCTAAATTTATTATCGATTAAGTGCAATTGATGGTGAAGAGAGTGGCAGTAAACAATTAACAAAATCTAAACTTTATTATTCGGCCTTAAACAACGCGTTTTGTAGGTTGGACTGCGCCCTCTACAAATTAATGCAAGTAATTCTATGTCCCTTCTTAGTTCTATAAATCTTTTATAATTAATTTATTTCAAATTTTCTCTTGACTTGTCGTGTAACATGGAGTTCTTTTGAGGCAAATAGTATCATTTGATTTTGTTGATTTGGTCCTTAAACTTTCATTAATTCACTTTTGATCAATGAATTTTCATTTTTCACTACTTTTGATCTTTCTATAAAGTTTAGAAAATAACGATTAATAACAAAACAATTCACAATCGATTTTTTGAATTAATGAATCAATTGTAAACAGTCCGTAAATTGCTCGTGAAACGATTTATTAACAAACGTTATTCTCAAAACTTAACAAAATGACTAAATATATAGAAAAAATAAAATTTCATAAACTAAAAGTAAACGGTTGAAAATTTGGAAATCAAATCAACAAAAAACTGAAAATTCAGAGACAAATTATACTTTATGCCTTTTTAATTATTCGTACGAGTCATCTAATCAAAGCATTTGAATGCATTTTTTGATAATCAAAATAACACAAATGCTCCCAAACCAAGCACTCAAATTAATCAAATTGTTTTAGAACACCACACCCCAAATTATACAAAAACCACCCCCAAAAAAAAAAAAAAAAAAATTCAATCCAATAATTGAATAACAACACGAGACATGTGCGAGCAACCTCTAAAACTTGGCCAAAACGTTAGTGTTTCATTTGTGTTAACAAAAGACAGACGGTCTATAATTAATGGGCCCCACGGTTGACCATTTCCCAGTACTGGTTCAGCGACTCCTGCCTCTGCAACCGCATCTCCTCATTGAACTTCTTAATGAACGCTTCGACTCGCCGGTTCAAATCGTCCTGACTCAGCGACGGTTCTCTCCGAACCTTCCCTGAACCGGGGGACGGGGAGGCCGACGAGGTGGTGGTCCCGCGTTCCTTGAACGTCTCAGATTTCTTCACCTTGGAGATGTTGTTTTGCTGATCCCCAGGCGAGTTATGATGATCGTGTGGTCCGTGGCGCCCGTGCGTCTCCCACGTGTCGGATTTCTTCAGGTGCCGAGCCAACGGTATTGGGCGCCCGTCCGTTATCGTCTTCCACGTGGTCTCCAGCGTGTCGTAACGTTTCGGCTTAGCCACCCCCAACGCCTTCCCACCTAAAATCAGTCATATATACCACAAAAAGTGAGTCAAAAAGTTTGTACTAAAAAAAAGTTCAAAAATTATAGTAGCAATGTTAAAGCTTCTTAGATGTGGTTGTTGACCAAAGATTTATTGATCAATTGACTTCAACAAGTGGAACTCATTCCATCTCTAAACTTTCTCTTTTTACCAGTAATGTCCCATCTATCTCACAAGAGATAATCATGACTGTCTGATCCTTGGTATTTTTTTTTTTTTTATATTTATCAATAGAATTAAAGACAAATTTGACTATTCTCACGAGACCCTATTATAATCAATCTGAACGTATTTCAGTGACCCGAACGAATTTATCATACTGAAGAAACGAAATTGAAGTCGTGCGCTTAACTCACACAACTCCGCCTTCGCTCTTATTATTGTGACAACCCGATCAGATTACCCCTTATTACTTTGATTTGTCTACTCCCTTAACTCAAGAGAAACTAAAAGAATATAATGCAACTGCTAAGAATCAAACTCATAATTGATCTCTTGGACACCGTCACGTTTGCCACAATTATAAAAAATTATAATAGCTACTAAATATTAATAATTTTATTAAAAAACAAAAGGTAAAGTTGAAAGATTTTTTTAAAGAAAAGTAGAAAAAAAAAATCAACATGTACCACAAAAAATAATATTTGATTTTGTTAAATTAAAATAGTACTTGAAATTACTGATTTTTTAAAAGAAAAGTAAAGTAATGACAGATTTTTTAGAAACCGAAACGAAGAAAGCAGTTGAGAGATTCCCATTGGCCATATGGACACACTTTGTAGGGAATCTTAGGCTCAGCTAGAGAACCAAACAAGAAGCAAAGCTTCTCGCGCTAAAATGCGCCTAGACATGCGCAAATTAGCGGCAAAAATTTCTCGGATCGCGCGTAAGTACGATCAGAGAATGATCGACGATGCAGTTCAAAATATATAAAACAAAAGAAAACCGTTCACACTGGTCACTCAACCAGTCGCAACAGTCCGAAACATGCGCAAGTTAGCGCGCGCGCAGAAAGAGAGAGAGAGAGAGAAATCGAGAGCGGTTTCGTACCTTCGGGACTGGCTTTGACGGTTTTCCGGTGACCGAACCTACTGGAAACAAGCGGTTTCTCGACAGACGTCAAACAACGATCACCAGAAACCTCATCGTCACGAACATCGCTTCGACTCGGCGTCCAATCAGATCTGGAGATCACAAAATCATCATCAACAACGTCATCAGATCTCGAGACCTCTTCAAATCCAAGCTCATTCTCCTCCAAACCCTTCGCGGCTCCATTCCTCGCATCGTCAAACCCTAACACTGCCTGATTTCTCATCACAATCGAATCGTACTCATCCGACGCAACCTTCACCGGCGCGGCCACGGCAGTGTCTTGGACGACCTCCTGATGGCCGTCGATCTTGTGGTGGAATCTCGAGGACGCCGCGATCGTGATGATGATGCCGTTGATGACGACGTAGAGATAGGGAGGAGTGAGCCACGAGGCGAGAGCGGTCCATAAACCTGGTAGCTCTGCGACGGCGAATTGTAAGACTAGTGGGATACAGAGTTTTAGGAGCACCGCCGCGGAGAGCACGGCGGTAGAGAGGAGGAGCACCTTCGGGGAGAGGAGTCGGTGGCCGGAGCTCCCGGATAAGGCGGCCGCCATTTTTACCGGCGAGGCAAGGTCTGGAGCTGATCAACGTTGGGGGTTTTGAGAGCTTTTGAAACAGAGTTGGGAGTGTGGTTTTAATTTGGCTTTTTATATGCAGAGGAGAGTGTGTGGTGCGTGTTGTTGTTGATGAGATCTGGACCGTCCATAGGAGTTCAATTAATAAGGGCGTTTCGCTTTCGAGGGCTTTTTCGAGGTTTCCAGACGACAAACAACATGTCGGCTTCTATAATGTTGATGTGCTTTTACACTTTTGCCCTTACTTAAAAAAAATTATTAAAAATTTGATCGCTATTAATAGACATTACCAAACGTTAAAAAATATTACATTCCCAACATACAAAACTCATCCCAACGACGAGTGTATGTGTATTGTATTGTAACGTGTTTCGACTTTATAGAGAGTAGTATCTGATTATCAAATTGTTTCAATTTCACACTCGCGTTCACAATCAAAGTAATGGTAGTTCTTTTGAACTAATAAGATTAGTGAATCAATGTACTTTTTCGATTCTATATCTAATCATGTACTGAATGATTAGTAATTAATCAAACTTCTATTTTTCTTCAAAAAAAATATCACATAATAATGGTGTGATATTCATTTATGTGAAGTGAAGTGACCATAATATGTATGCATCCTTTTCTCAAATTTGTTTTCAAGGTAATAACTTTTTGGATAATTGGATTTGATTAGAGTATATAGTACTTACTAAATTTTATGGCTCCAGCTATGTGCATCCTACAAAACACTAGGCGCAAACCACCCTTAGTGTTGTGCTCCAACTAATTTGAGGTCCATTGATTTGCCCTTAATTTTTTGTGGAGTGCATATAGCCGCGCCCAATTTTATTAATCAAATGGCCCAATGCATTTGATAGAATGAAAGTAGACATAAAATCAAATACCCAAGTAAGAGTAAATTAACTCAAAATTAAAGAATATTCAACTGCTACAAAAGTGACTTTGAAAAACCACGACTAATAAGTATTGATACAATGCGCCTCATATTGATAGAGTTTTAATAAAAGCTGATTGCATCCATCGAAAGCACTACGGTTACAACAATTTTAAGAAGATCATAGCCTATTGAAAGCGCGTTGTTTATTTAAATTGTTTAGAGTTTAGATGACTAATTGGAGAAACTAAGTGGAGAGTGTGATTTACGTAGCTGACTGCAACTAATTTAAAGTGAAGCTATATATGTTGTTGTTTTCATTGAAAGTGAACTCTCATCGAAATGAGAAGGTGTTTAAGCTTTATATAATAGAGAAAATAAAAATTTAAAGAAGTGAAATGTAATGTTAAACTTTGTATGATATCCAACTTTATATGTATCCTGAAAAGATGAATTTCCCAATAAAGGTTGTGACCTAAGTTTTCCTTTGCATTCATCTCATTAACTTTGATACGAATAAACTTTTTTTTTTTTTTTTTCTAAGTTACAAATAAACATTAATTTACCTATGCTTTGACTCAACCTACAAATTAATGCCGCTTATGTATATAGTAATCTTAGCTTATAAAATAAGTTTAACCAACTATTATCTTAGCAAATAGAAAGAATAACATCACGATCGAACTCATTACATAACAACAAAACATATAAAAAAGTCTTAATCTCAAATTAATTACGATCGACTATATAAATTAGATTATTACCGATAGGATATAAGGTTTGTTGCTTACGGCCAACTCCTATGCAAATTTCATTGGACATTAAAAACAATAAAACTCATAAACCCAGCTATATTCACAAAAGTTAATTAATGTGAACCAAATGTACACAAAAGTTAATTAATCTTTTTAGAGAATCTCAACATGCAGCTACTCATAAATCAGAAATTGTACACACACAATGGTGATTGATTGGTGAAGTCAGTAGAGTTGAGTGGAGTGGAGAGGGTGTGCGTCAGAATAATTTTAAATTTTTAAATAAGAGGGTGCAGTTTCAACGGTCATAAAATAGACCGTTGGTAGGGATCCCGAAACGGCGGTCCCACGAGCGCGGGCTTCGCACGTGCCACCACTCCAGCTCGTGGTGGGCCCGGCCCACAACTTTCTAAACCGACCACGCCTAAAAGAAGCATAATAAGCTGCTGTGAATGGCTGAAATGAAATCCTATATAGTCTTATATAGACTATTATATATATAGTCTATAGTACATACATAGTAACACAGCACAACCACATATCTACGATATGATAGATTTTGTGGTCAAAGATGTGTAGCTTTAGAGGTTATCTGCAACACGTAATTTTAAGTCACTTTCCACAAAGATTATGTACAATTTTAGATAACCAATAAACCTGCATGTTGATACATGCAGTTTATTGGTTATCAGACATATCACGTAACATATGTCTGATATGTATATTTTCTACTCGGTTACTATATATATAAAAATGTATTTTACGAGCATTACAATAGGTCGATCATGAACTGGTTAAAAGTACTGATTAGTTTGAATTAGCATTATACTTTTTTTTTCTTTTGAAAAGGAACGAGATTTTATTTTATTATAGAAAAAAAAAAAGTACATGACGATGTGTTTCTTTAAAATAAAATTTAAAAAAATTTATATCAATGTAAAAAAAAAAAAAACACGTCGTCCCTAAAACAATGAATTTGACAAATATCATGTAGTAGTACAGCACGATCACCGACAAGGATGTGGGTATAAACAAACTACTATTAAGGACACAGAGACCATTCTCTTCTTCTTTAATTTTTTTTTTTTTTTTATTATTGATTGAGATTGTGTATACTATAGGAGTATGTTGTTGAGTAGAGGCATTTATTGAGACACGTGAGCAGGGCTGTAAATATACGCCAAGTTGTTAAAAACAAGTATTAATTAGATGAAGCTTGCGCCTTTGTAGTTTCTGCTTTTCTTTCCAGCCTTCCCAAGCTTATTAAGTTCCTTGCCAATTCGCCAGGACACCATGGAATATGCTTAACTTCATTTAAAGACTTGTAATATGCTAAACTTCATTTAAAGACTTGTAATATACGCGCGTGTGTATATAGGTGCATGTTGTTGTAAACAAAGTTGTAAGCCAATTAGAACTTAAGTTGACTTGCTAGAGACTTAAGCATAGAAAAACATAAATTAAGAAGTACTAAAACAAGTAAAGAAGATGAGACAAGAGAAAAGAGATCTAGAGATGAGAATATAGAGATTTCATTCATACATTGGTACATTGGTGTGATGATAATTGTACTTATACAATGTGAATTACAATTGGAGAAAATTACAGGTTACATGAAGTGTGAGAGTCATGCTTGACGTTGCAATTCAATGAGAACACAATGTGGTCATCCACATGCTCAAGTGTCCATCCATTTATATATGTCATTTTGGTGATGATGATAATTATACTTATACAATGTGTACAAGTTATACATACACCACAAGTCATACATACATCACAAACTAGTGTCAAAAACAATAGACATAATGATACATGAAAGAGTTGGTACATTGGAGATAATTACAAAGTTACATGAAGTGTGTGAGAGTCATTCGCTTGACGTTACAATTAATTCAATTCAATGTGAGAACCATGCTTCACAATGCGGTCATCCACATGCTAAAGTGTCCATCAATTTCATAACACATTTAATGACATTTTTGCTATTTTTTAGATGGAAATACAAAGATTTTTGTTGTTAAGTCAATTTATGAAATTATATAAATTCATTTGTAGCTCATGATCAAATAATTAGATTCCATGATACTAAAGTTGGAATGACATTTCCACTATATTTTTTTTTTTGAAGTAAAATAAAATTTCAATAAAAAATAAAAGAGCAGCAGTCGGAAGTTGGAAAGTTAGAACTTTTAACCTTGGTCAAAAAAAAAACTTTGATGTACTGTATATATGATCCTATACATAGATGCCACGTTGCATGGTGTGTGAATTCACATGCATTTATGGTCGAACGTGGGGAATCTCGATCCATTGAGGAGGCTGGCCTAAATCAAGTCAAAATACTACTCCTTAAGGGACAAGTTTTTAAGGTATCGATCGATCACATTCCACCCAAAAATGCACCGTCGAAGGAATCAAGCACTGCCACGTGTCTGCATGGCATGTATGGCAGTCATGCTTAGTTGTTGTTAAACTTCAACGCTCTATCTCTGCTGGATGCGGTGTAGCCTCACATCACATGTAGTATAAACCAGGGCCTCAAAGTTGACTGATCATCATGTATATTAAAAGTCTTTTAAGGTTACATGGTTTTGCAAGTCTTTTTCCTGTCTAACATATGAAGAATTTCTTGAACAACTCCTCAAACACACAATGGGAGTCATAATGTCCCATCGAAAACATAGCTCACTGATTTGGTACGAGTTACTTGGGTAAAAAGTTGAGAGATGAGTTCGAACCTTATAGCGGGCTTCTACATGTTGTGCGTTTTTAGAGGTGCCATTCTAGCATTTTTGTTTACATGAGAAGGGTTTTAGAGGATCAAGTGTCAAAACTTGCTCAACAAAAGAAATCAAGACAACCATTATTTAATTACCTTTTTATTCCAATTCGCGAACATAATTAAAACAAGTATCACAGTGTATGCAACAATTTAGTAACTTCAATGTGCCAAATTAAATGAAGTTACGTTGAATACAAGCTTGGAAAAAAGAATATGCATGGGAAATTTATAATTATATCCTAGATACAAAGGAATAACTCACAAGAGAGAGGAAGCTGATCAACCTGGAAATACATACTCTATAATATCGCTAATGCTTCAGTCGTCGTAGGGGTAATTTCTTGTAGTGATTGGAAACTAAAATCTCCTACCTTCCAATTCAAAAACCCCCTCATAGTTTCTATAAGTTTATCTTAAATTTATTTATTTTTTTGTGGATGGGGAAGGCAAATAATTGACCACTCCTTCCTGCAAACAACTATGGTGAGTAGAAACTAGGATTTTGAGAACATTCCTTGTGTCAAAGAAGAGAAGTCATAGTCTTTCCCTGATTGAATGGCTGCAACAGAGCTGCTCGGAGTCGGTGAGGCGGGTTTACTTGACTCATTAACAGCTACGCCATTACTTGAAGGGTCTGACTCCGTTGGATGCATGCTGCGAAAACAAAAATCAACAAAATCAATCATCCTAATTGTTCTAGTGAAACAGGAAAACTTGTAAAAGCTACTATTACAGATTCGGATGACGCCCATCCAGTATCGATGTATCATGGCAGACATGTCTAAACAACATATATAGGTCCAAGAAATTATGGCCGAGTTCATTCTGGTAAGATTGTTGCGCGCCAAAATTATTTATGTCTAACATATTAGAAACAAGCTCACAAGGTCTAGTGTTTCTGAACAATATTCCAAGGAAATTTTTTTCATTGGTCAAGACTTCTTGCATTGCATAGGAGGAATTGGGATGAGACTAGCTCCTAAGTCCTGACATTCATACACAGCTAAGGTGCGAATAGCTCTAAATTAATTTTCACACAAATTCTTTTTAAGAGCGATTTCCGAACATGGAATTCTTGATCCTTTATGGAAAAATAATCCGGCAGATGTTGCCTGATACCTACTCAACAGAATCATACATATATGATATATGTATAAAATCTATAGCCTAAATTCTTAGCTACCCTCTAATAAAAAAAAATTCTTAGCTTCCCAAATTAAGCGTACGCTGTACATATATTGTTTGCAGCAATTATTTCCTTCTCTAATTTATAACAGAAATGATTAAATGACACTTTCTATACAACCTTGTTGGAGTCCGTAGGGTTGGACATTGAGATATCTAGGGCTTCTTTGGTAAAACTAATGAGTATAAAAAACAAAAAGCACGTAGAGAAATGCTTATGAAAGTCATGACACACTGGAAGCTTTTAGATAGTTTTGGATGCCACATCAACCAATCGAAAAGCATACCAAAAGGTATACAAATGACAGAAAAGTTTTTTTCCAGGGTCAAGTTGGCGATAAACACAAGTAATCGCTGTACCAAACAGGCAACTACACACATGCTAGTTGATCCATGTGTACAAAGAAAAAGGAAAAAGACTGGTGAAATGACGACAATACCTGGAGGTCGGAGAAGGAGCGGCATTCCCGGGTGCATGTGCAGGTGCAAAATTTCCAATCTGAAACCAGGGTCATGGAGAAAATAAATTGTTTTCATATCTAGATCCAAATAACATACAAGGAGGCAACTTGCTAAGATATCTACCTGTGAGAAATTCTGCTGTTGATCATTTCCATCCACTGGTGTCTTCAATCCACTAACCTGATTGCTTAAATTTGGCCAGTTCTGAGAGAGCAAGTTGCCATAAATTGCTTGTACACCATTAAAGTACGGCAGTTGATTATTTGTAGCAGTTGTTTTTGTTCCACCACTGGCTATAGTTGCAGCAGCCATAAGAATGGACTGTTGCTGTGCCAGAGCAGCTAATTGTTGTTGATGCATGGCAAAAGGGGACACCATATTGGACTGCACCAAGTTAAATATTATAAGCATAGTAATGTAATTAACCAACTCATCTGTATGGGGGTAAAAGACTATGCTAATCCATCAGAATTTATTAGCTTGATTAACTAATAGTAGCGAACAAGACCTCAAATAGTACGGCTTATGTAGAGGCGATAAGAAAACTTAAATTCTTTTATATAATCTCTCTCATTAGATACGTTTATTACTTCATTGTCAATTATCCAAATTGACTTGAAATCATTTTCATGTGAAATCATCAATAATATAACAATTTGCAAGTTTCGAAGTTAAACCCTACATACAATGCCAAACAAGGAGATCATTTGGCAAACCAATTGAAAGGTGCCATCAAACCCCCGGCATGCTGAAACAAGTTGGTGCCGAAGTCAAACAACATCTTCTTAGAAGATGGTTTATTAGTCCCAAAGCTTTGGACCCTTGATCAATTATAAGTTCATAATCATTAGTCAGGCTCTAGCTCACTAATAATAGTCAGTTTGCACAGAACTTTGATGACTCGAGAAAAAAAAAAAAAAAAAAAAAAAACGCACCGTTTCAAAGAGGCTCATAATATCACTTTTTACATCCTTCTGGTTTTCTTGGGGAAGTGGAGGAGTGATTGATGAAGAATCTTTGAATAGATCCTCAACTCCGGAGATTCTTTGCGACTCGGTTTCACCTGGCTTAGATGGAAATGTGACTGATGAAGAATCTTTAAATAGATCCTCAACTCCAGAATTTCTCTGCATCTCTGTCTCAACTGTCTTAGCTGGAAGAGTGATTGAAGAAGAATCTTTGAATAGATCCTCAACACCAGAATCTCTCTTCGTCTCGGCTTCAACTGGTTTGGCTGGAAGAGTTACTGATGAAGAATCTTTGAAGAGATCCTCAACTCCAGAATTTCTCTGCGTCTCGGTTTCAACTGGCTTAGCTGGACCAGTTTTACCTTTTGAAGATTCTGCTTCTGCAGCTGTGAAGTTTTAAAATTTTGTCATGAGTGTTTATTGCCAAAATGTTTGAGGCTAGACAGTGTCGTTGATAAGCTAGGAGTACTAGCAAACTGAATCATATAGTTGGAAATAAGCTGCAGAAAACACTAGTCCATTAATGCAAAATACATACATTCAAATCCTGCCCAAGCATTATTTACAGGAGGAGATGTGGTGGAGCCATTTTCATTCGGCCCATCCGTGGAAAGCATGCCAAAGAGGTCAGTAGCAAAATCAACTTTAGTTGTCACGTCCGGTGCTGTTTCGTTTAACATTGTTGTTGATTCATCCTGTGATACAACAGGTTCTGAACCCTGTGCAGCTGGTGCT
Organism: Stephania cephalantha; assembly: GCA_039657325.1. Lineage (NCBI taxonomy): Eukaryota > Viridiplantae > Streptophyta > Magnoliopsida > Ranunculales > Menispermaceae > Stephania > Stephania cephalantha. Next base: position 56,323,161 of record CM077571.1, read on the forward strand.
GGATTTGGTTCATTGAAGACCTGTTTATTAGATCAAACAAGTAGAGCAATACATTCTTCATATCCTGAGAAAGAATACAAACTAGAACAAAACAAAGATGACTTCCAAAAACTAGTAGCATGGTTCTTTCATTAGCCTTCCACCAACCAGGCAGTCATGGTTTAACTCTCCATGGAGGAGAGGAAAACGGCATTGAATCAGAGGCCCGAGGGCCACTCGTCCAGGGATTTCTTCTTCTCAATAAAAAAAAGTAAAAATAAAAACTCAAATCAGAATGACGAGGTGTCCAATCTTGCACAAAAGAAAATTATTAAGACTCACAAATAATGGGCTCTTTTAAAAAACGTCCAACGTTTTTGCACAAAAGGAAGAAAATATTATGAACCACAAAAGTATTGGGTAGTTAATCTATCATACACCACAATCCTGTATCTCACAAAAGAAAGAAAATACAGCGGTTCACGAAATTGTGGGTAGTTCATGATTTTTGAAATGAAGATGGGGAATTCCTGCCTTGATTTTGTGGTCACTTGTGTATGTACAATGGTTCTATTCCTGGCTAATGTTACTAACCATCTTTCCCTTTTTACTTGATTTCATGTAGATGAGCATTTGACGAAAAACAGCTCGTCTTTTGTACTATTCCAATTTGCATTAGCTGCAACACAACTAATGCGAGACTGATTCCACCTTTTCTTGGAAGTGAATTACACTTTTAATGAGTAAATACTATTGAAAAATGTAGTACCTGAGATGATGCTTTCGGAGGTGGAGGAATACTGATTCTTGCTACAGGGATACTGCTCTTTCCAGTAGGTTTGGTTAAGTTTCTTTGTTTTTCAGATGACTGTACAACATTTTTCGTACTTCCATCGTAGTCTCTAATTCCAGATGTATTTGTATGCACTAACACCTTCTCTTGATGTGCTTCAAGAGGTGATTTTGACCTCTCATTCCTTGAAGTCCATCTTTTATCTTCATACCTTACCAATAGAAAGTAAATATAGAAATGAGAGGAGTATCCCCAAGCTGAAAATCGCAAAGATGAACGGGAATTTATATAGGTATTAATGATGAACATGGAAGAAAAACCGAACACATACTTCGCACGGATGAAATTCTCAATACCCACTCTGTCATACTTTGGGGGTAGCTCTGCTTCCCAGTATTTGTTTGCCTTCTCATTCCCCATCGCTATTTGCAAACAAAGCCAAGATACCATGAAACACGACATCAGTCTCTAAAATGGAGAATGAATGTATTTAAAAGCTCAAAGATTATAAGATATCGAACTACTAAGAAACCGTCCTTATCATACATTGAATAAATGCAACCTGCTCTGGAAGCCATGTATCTAGAGTAGCAGATCTAACCTGCACCAAATTGAAGTACAAAATGTGAAGATACATTGCTGAAAGATCCAATAGATGCTTGAAAGACGAGAATACAGGTTTATTGTATGCATGGAACAATATGCAATGCAGTGTATAAAGAGCAACAAGTGGAACAAAATACACTTTAGTATAATGTCAAAATGAAAACATACATTGAAGAAAGAACCACAATGATGCTTAAAAGGTGAGAACACACCATTGTGTATGAGGAACAGCTCGCAGCGTATAACAAGCAGAATACACACGACACAAAGTAAATTGTTCTTTTGCATGATGTTCATTCTATTAAAATTATATGCATGTAGAAAATTAGAACATCCATCACCTTGGATATATGTACCCCAAGGCTTCTATGTATTCCCGAACACTGCATACATATGAATATCCCAAGATTTACGCTAGCCCATCTTGGACCTCTGCATAGAAAATAAAGTAGGATTATCAAAAATTGCACTCACTATAAACTACACAAGTTCTGAAAAGTTTTTCACAACATACTTAACAAACTCTCTCGATCTTATTGACACAGATGTGATTAGAACACCAAGCATATATATATATATATATATATATATATGTTACACCTTAAAGATAGAAATATACAAATGCTAGATATTTTCCTTAAACTTGAGCAATTTGAATACTTATAAGCTGTTCTATGTTAGTTCTAGCAACCCACTTGCTTTTGCAATCTGCACACACCCTATTCTCCGGAAGCTTGAGCAGGCCTTCTAGAATCTGCAAATGAAAACATAAAATTCATCAAACATGGAGGAATATCAACAAAAAATGACCTCTTTCCCTTTTTATTTCCACCAAAAGATAATATCAATAATTCATACCAAATATCTATAATTATAGATACACACAGTCCGAATCCATTCAACAACAACAACGACAATATAGGCCGATCTGTCCCAAATTGATTGGGGTCGGCTACATGGATCAAACTGTTCCATTGTGCTCGATTAAGTGCCTTCTTTACCCACACACGCCCTATGTGTGGGAACCCTTGCTCATTTTTCTTCGCACCCAGTCCAAATCCATTCAAATAATACGAATATCAATACTAAACAAAACAAATGTTTCACCATATAGAGAGGAGCGACCAAAAGAAAGAGCGCGAGAGTACGCAATGTTCCACTTAAGAGATGCATAATTAATGAGCTTGAGACTTAAAACAACTTATATTTTTTGTGGATTCACCATTCAGTTCAAATATAATGAAACGTAAGTCGCGCATTCGCAAGCTTGCGCACGTTCCGAATCACATAAAGACTCGTGTACTCAAGTTTGAAGAATTCCATATGAGATCAATGATAATCCACAACTTTATATATAACTCTTAATTAGTATATGAAAGAGAAATCTTAAACTCAAGAAAAGCAAATTGAATTGAATCATAAATTAACTTGAGAATCAAATGCAAGTTTACAACTTGCACCATCACAATGCTAATGGCAATAATGGCAGAGATCATCGATCTCTCGCCGCCGTCGCCGCCGTCGCCATTGAGAACAAACATCACCAAATTGTGCCTAAAACATTGATTCCTACAATTAACTATCCAATGCGGCGGACCAAATCAAACCTAATTAATTAATAGTCGCAAAACTCAATGTTGATGAAATCAATCAGATCAATAAAGAAACCGAAACAAACGAAAACCTTTTTGTGGCGCGCATCGAGCTCCTTCGATACGTTGGCCTTCTCGTTCATGATTCCGTCGCCGCTAATCGATCGGAACTGCAAAAACTTCGATGAGCGGATCGAAGAAGAAGAAATGAACGACAACCAACGAACGAACGAACGAACGAACGAACGAACGAAGACAACAAGTTTTGTTTTCCCTCTCTTCGTCTAAAAAAAAGAGTAAAAAAAGGGGGTCATTGAAGGAAAAATTATACCCACGCATCTCGAGGTGCATCGCACGACCTTTAAAATGTAACGTGTGTTCTGATGTGCTATTGGGATGTACGCCTAACAGTCCCGTTGTGGTGGAAATGGACGGAACCCTTTTCTATGAATTTAGTCAGGTTACTTAACTATAATAAAATCATGTTGTCAAAACATCTCTCGTTTAGATTAGAGAGGTCTTGAATTAGACTCCCATTGAAATCATATTAATTAAGTATTGTTAAGTCACAAAATCCAAATAATAGTGTGGATCTTAGGGGGTGAATTTAAGGTGTCAATTTAAGGTGTTTATTTTAGCATTCCCAATTGTTAATTTCATGATTTTTTCTTTCTTTCAAAAGAAGTAATTGTTCTCATGAATCGTGTGATTTTTTTCTTTCTTATCAAAAGAAAGTAAAAAATTAAAATCGTGAAATGTTTTTAAGGTACTCTTACAATTAAGTATTTGCTATCTTGACTCTAAACCTTGAATTCTCCTTTAGTTATTTATAAAGAGGCAATTAATAGCAAATAAATTTGAAACTGATGAAACATAAAAGATCATACACCTATGATCTCATCATTGTGATTATCTTTTAATTAAGCTTCAAAATAAAGAAAATGAACTCCACATCATTAGATGTATACCTTTGGTTTTGTCCAATTATTTGCATAGTGTTGGATGGGAGAGAAGATAGGTAATGTTGTAATAAAATGGTAGGTAGCTAGAGAATTGTTAGGTAAGATAACAATATAGAACTTTAGTTTTAGAATTATTGGAGTTTGGCCCACAACAATCTTTTTTAAAGAACTAGGGTCATTATTTTTTTTTTTTTTTTTTTTTTTTTGATTGACCCTGGGGTGTCCGAGCTTCGTCCGATTAATCCCCCGAGAGGGCGGTGTAGCCTCCACCCAAAGTAGTTTGACCAGTGGCCCGTCGAGCTTGGCACAAGTGGGGAATCGAACTCGAGACCTTGCGCCTATCACACAATCCCGAGTATGCCCTTACCGCTAGGCCAACCCGACCGAGTTGGTGTTGTTGGAACAAAAGGCTTCGGACGGAGAAATCAAGTTGAGAATGGAGGAAACCAAACAAAAAATTGAGAAGCGTAACCGCTCTCTTTTAGACAAGATTTCTCCTTACCGGTCGAAACCGCGTATACACAATAAGATTAATCAAAACTTGTCTTCAGGATACAATCAAGTCTCTAATGGTTGTTGGATGATGTGTGTGTAATACAACTCCAACCTAAAACGCTCTTTAAAGAACTTAAGGGAAAATGATGCTATAGACTCAAGAACACACATTTTGACTTAAAAACTTGTGTTTCAATGTGTCTCAATCTTTCAATGTATCTCAATATATTTAGTATGTACTAGATCCCTCTAATTTATAGAAAATTAAGGGATATAATGTCTATCCACCAAGATGTGAGTTTTGGTGCGAAGAAACGGACAAAAAATGAACAAAAAACACTCAAAAAATTCGCACCTCTTCGTTCTTTGTGACTGGCGCTGAGCTGGCGCCACAACATCGACTCAGCGCCATGGTGTTGTTTGTCCAGAAACAGTGAGCTCATTTTTTTTTTTTTTTTTTTTTAATCCAACAGGTGTCTTATGGACACACATCATAACTCGCACACAAATCTTGATGAGGGACACTAACACACATGTCTAAACTCGAAAGTGTGTCTCAAAAGATCAATCTCACCCTACCATCCTCCTTTTAATTATATCAATCAACTCTTGATTGACCAACAATTGACTTGAAGTCTCATGAAAAAAAAAAAAAAAAAAAAAATAGACTAAAAAAAATAAAAAAAAAAACAATTGACTTGAAGTCTCAATAAAAAAACAATTGACTTGAAGTCCTGTTGGCGTAATTACAGACAGTCTTATTGCCTTTTTTCTTTCGTTTTATGACTTTTATCTAAATATCTAAGTTTTTTTTTTTTTTCGACGTTTAGTACCCTGCATGAGGTTGTCGCCATCCTCTTTTGAAGGGATTTGTCCTTCTAATGAGGATGTTCCATACTTGATGTAATGGTCGTCGTAGTTCTTTAGTACCAAGAACATCAATCCAACAAAATTTAATAAAAAAAAAAAAATTAGAAAAAGACAATTGCTTCACCAATGTGGACAATACATAGATTAAATTTGTAGAATGGTGAGGCCCAACCCTCTACAGCTATGTGATTGTCCTTTAAAATAACATAGTCGGTCTTTACAGACTATGTAAAACAATATATTTTGAGGCATTTGATTGACCCAATTGAACTTATATTATTAAATGAATACTAAGCATTGAGAGTTCAAAAGTCCTTAATTTCACGTCAACTTTATAGTTTGATCAAATATATCACTCAACTTTATAAAATGTTTCAATTCAATGTAGCCATTTTTTGATAAAAAAAATTTGGGATTAAATGACCAATAGTTGGATTTCGTCGAGAGGTCTAACCTCAAACTTTGTGAGTGATGATTCCACGTGGCGAATTACCAAAGTGTTGAATTGATATTTATTGGCGCACCACATAAACATGGTCACCTTCTTTTGATCAAAGAATGGCTACAATGATTTTTGTGAAACCTTTTATAAAGTTGAGTGATATATTTGATACAAACGTGAGTTTAGTGACGAAAGTGTTACAAACTTAAAGTTTCAAAAGTCTTGTCAACTTTGATTAGGTTAATTGACCCAAAATTTAGTATCGTGTTCGAGAGTAAAAGGTCATGAGTTTTTTTTCTTATAAAAAATCGTTTACTTATTGTTAGTGAGTTGGAGCGATTCGACAATTTAGCGGCTTAAGATGATGTCTCATGTTCAAATCTCTACGAATGCAGAAACCACTGCTAAGTGAGCATTACCCCTTAATGGACCGACTCGTCGAGTAGTCCATTGTAAAAGAAAACGCTTTACTGTTACTCTCAGTAAGAAATCCCGCCAAACGAAACCCTAACTCCCACTTTGAATCTCAGATCTGCAAATCCGATCGATTTCTGCTTCAATCTTAACCTTCAATGGAGAATTCGCTCCGCAAGCGACTCAGCTTGCAAAACGAGGTCAGTTTTCTCATCATTCCATCTCTTCATCGTTCAATTGAAAGTTCTCTTCAACAAGAGCCGCAGCGCCTCCATTTTACGCATTTCATGCTTATAAACCCTAATTGGACAAGTCTTTGTTCGAGTTGAATGATCAGTTTCAGTTTTTGCTGATTCATTAGTTAAATTAGGGCTCAATCTTTCAATTTTATGGCGATGAATTGCTTTTTTGGGGTTAATGTGGTGTCTAATTAGGTTATGAGGTGGTTGAATGAATTGTCGGAGAAGGTGGAGAGGAGAGCGAAGGAGACTACTTCGGAGATGAATGAATTGATAGAAAAGACGGATCTTGTGGAGCAAGATTTGAAGAATGTGTTGAATTCTTTGAGAGCGCTCTCTCGCCGTCGGTATATTGAGAATGTACGTTGGTCGCTTGAGTATTCGTGGAAGTAGGATTAGTACTTTGCTGATTTGCAATTCACTGTGTTGGTATGATTTTGCGAGTTGTGATGATGTAATGGCTTCTTGGTGTAGAAAATAGCTGAAGAGGATCAAATGTCTGGTAAAGGTGTGGAAGACGCAGGGAAGACAGATGAGAGCATTCCTGCTCAAAGTTATGAGGCTGACATATTGCCGAGATATAAAGAGGCGTTATCTCTCAGTTTAAGTTCTTACCGGAGTCACATGCAGAAAATAAGCCGAGCCCCATTTCCGTGTTCAGTTTTCAAAGTATGATAGATGCTTGCAAGTTGCAGCTTTGATTTTACAGTACTGATAATTTACCTTTCAACATCCCTTTTTTTTTCCCTCTAATCATTTGCTTTTGTTTTGTTTGAGAATTGGAGCTTTAGATTACATATTTCTTGGTAATGCGAGTGTTTGGTGGAAAGAATTTGTCGATTATCTTTTTTTTTTATTTGATCAGAATGGTTGAAACTTTAACTGTTTGGTTTTGAAACATTAAGATTGTTCTTGGGAAGTGCAGTACAAAACATTCAGACAGCATTGGGTTTATGATATGAGAACCAGAAACCTTTTTTTGGTGAATTTGGTCAAGTCCAGTTCCTATTAATGGCTGATATTGTTTTTTTAACTGGGGTTTTTCTTCTCTATTGAACTTATTTGACATCTCAAATTGCAAAATATATTTTTCAGTACCATTCATCTTTATTGATGTTGAGATGGGTTTTAAGTTAGACTATGTTTGCAATCTTATCTGAGCTCATCTCTTTTTTTCACATGCTTGAAGACTGGTTCAGCATTTGGTCCACTTCCTCATGTAATTGGATCTGAAGAATATGTTCATGACAACACTTGTGGTTTACCAGGTATTAATATTTTTTTTTAGTTACTATACTGCAGTATGTGGAATTATAACTTTTTTTCCTTAAAAAAGTTTTTGACTTGGTTATTATTGTTTTTGAGGCTCTCTATAATCAAAATGTGGGCTCACTGAAACAAGCATTTCGATAATTTGACATTTTTTTGATAAATTGGAGGCTATACTCCTTTTACACCCACCAAGCTTTGAACCCAAGCCCTCTTACTTCCAAATCCTATACCAAACCATTGGGCCACCCAATTGGTTGGCCATATACAGTTATCCAACTGCTCGTCCACATTTGAAATTTATCCAACTGCTTTTCCTCTAGTTGGCTGGGGTTCTTTATTACATTATCAATTCATATACAGTTACTTACCTTACTACTTTTATTTCAGAGGACTTGACATTGGATAGAATCTCATTGGATTTCAGAAATCTGGAGGAACGAAGTTCTGGTAATAATGCATTGAACTTTGTTTCAGAGTCTTCAGATGGATTGTTTGGTACAGATATCTTTGTTGAACGATCACGGCCATCTAAGAAGGCAAGTTAATAAAGCATTACATTTATTTTGTCATTATCTCGTTCCTTCTAAACTAAGGGCAGCACAGTTGCAACTATAGTAAGTTATGTCCCCGAAATGCAAGCTTTTGGTGAGCGAACCCTTACACCATGCATGGCCTTGGAAAACTACAGTTGTCCACAATTTTTAACCATCATATTCCTGCTGTCATTTTCAATTATGAAGAAGCGAAGTGAAAATTAATTGAGTTCTTTCATTGTTGCTGACCCCGATTAATTTGGGTCTAAGGCTATGTTATTGTTATGTTTTCATTGTGATGTGGTTTCTGCTGTTTGACTCCTCTTAAAATTCTCAGTGCATCTATTTCACAAATTCAATCTTCTCATTCCATTTAAATATTGTTTCCAGATATCAATCAGTTTTTACGTATAATTCGTCTTTTGTTTTATTTTTTAAAATATTTAGTAGTTTATTTACTTGAAAATATTCACATTTGAAACAATACACTTTCAACTTCTATAGCTCAATGATTTCTTGTACCCTGTTATTCTTCATAAATGTTTGTATTTTCTGGTAAAGTAGAAGTAGTGCTCTTTCGACCTTTCACTGGGTTTTGGTTTTTGTTCTTTTTCCTTTTATTTTCTTTGTTCAACTCATTATGCAAAGCGACCCTTTTTGTTATTTCCTCTCTCTGCAATTCGTGTTCATCTTTTGTGTTCTGATCTCATTCATTGATCACAGGATGGAACTGAACCTCTTGTGTCAGCTGCATTAGATTTTAAGGCCATGCTTGAGGCTGCACTCCTTAGTCCTTACAAATTCTGTAAGCTTCATTATGTTTTGATACTTTCTGTGAGTGGTAATTAGCCAGTGGTTTGCATAAGTATTATTAATATGTGCAAGGAATTCACAGTGGGTTGTATGAGAAAGTTGTTAGTTGTTTACTTGTCTATAACAATCTCGAAACGGCGTATATCTTTTACCAAAATAAAAAAATAAAAAATGGAGTATATCCTTTACAGTTTTTCTACTTCCTTTGGAATTTTCACATGAAGAAAGAGAAACATGAAAAATCAAATATTACATTATCTTGTAGAATGAAGGTGATTCCATTATAATATCCAATGAGAAGGTTTGACCTGTCAACCTTTTGATTCCCATCAAAATGCGTCTGGCTGGTTATTAGATAGTATCTAATGATTCTTCTGTGTTTTCTCCTCTTAAAGTTAATGCTTATTCCTTCCTTCATTTGATGGTGATATGACCATGCTTCTTCTTCCCGAAAGTTCACACAGTTCAATTGAGCTATAACATCAGCCTTTTTGTTGTGATAATTGCTGAATGAATTAGACGTTCTGCTGATGGATATCAATATTCTACATAGTGATATTTTATTTGATTTTGGCAGATGATGAAGAAAGCTCATCAGCCGCCGACAGTGGACAAACTCACAGTAACATGGCTTATTCTACAGAGCAAAGGCATTCAGAGTTGGTTGGTTACTTACCCTCAGAGCTGAGATCTTTTGCTCCTTGTTTTCATTGATAATGTAAATAGGTGTGGGTTTATCCCATTAGCCAAACTTTTAATTGGACACAGCTAAACCCTAATTCCTAAAGCCCTAAACCCTATATACATTGTGTAAAGCTGCTGTATTATTAGGGAATTTATTTGCTTTTTATGTTTCTTTTTAACAGGAGGACAATGTAATATCTGAAGCACCAGTACTTGATATTGATGAAGTTTCTTCTCTGGATCCTCCCGATGTTTCGGGTGCCACTGTCCTTCCTACCCCAGGAAACACTAGTTCTTTTGTGCATTCAGATGTCTCTGCATTGATTTCTGGAAGCCTTTTTGACTCAGAAGAAGATTCACCTTTAGCCAGTCACAGATATAGTGAGGCGTCGTTCTCAAGCGGTAGAGATGTTCCTGGAAACGATGGTGGCCAGACTTCAACAGCCACTAAGGATAATTATGTTACACAGGAAAACCTGGTGGAAGATGAAAGTGGAATCACTGTTCCTCAAGATCATGAATTTTCAGAAGACAGTGGCGCTAGTACTTCAAAAAAAGGCACTACAGTTGTTGAGGTTAAGCCAATTGTTAGTTCTAGTGGATCAATTAGTTGCACTTCAGTGGAGAGTGATCTTCCTTAATGTCAGTTGCCTTTGAAGAAGTCACTTAATTGAAGGGAATTTTTGTGCGCGGCCGTTTCATCTGATTGCTCTCGGGTGGAGCATCTGCCATCAGGTGTAAAAGTTCCTCTTGGTAAATCTGTGGATGAATGAGATGGAGCAAATTTAGGCGAGAGAAAATAGTGAATTTGACCTTGACATGACATACTGCTGCTAACTTCTCATCTGGTGAAGCTGGAGTCGCAACCATAAAATATCTACGGCCATGGATGTGTTAAATATGCTGTAGCGAACGGCATTCATCAAGAAGCATAGGAGTGAATGCAAGTATACTATCTTGAAGTTAAAATTGCATACTGTCTTGAGTTTAAAATTGTGTACACAGCTAATAGAAAGTGCCTACCAAAGAGGAAAATTATTATTATTATAATATTTTTTTTTCTAAAATCCCTTGTTTTGCAGAAAGTTGCTACATGTTTATTCTGATATGCCGAAAGCGACAACCTTGCGAAATATGACATCGTAATGATCTCAATGGTCTAATGCCGGGACTGCTTTTATCAGGTTTTCTCAATGGCTGTGGCAACTGATGGTCCAGGTGGAGAAGACTTATGTGATTGATGGATAAGAAAATATGATCGATATAGCATTCTAGACCTTATGCATTAGAGGCAGGTTCCAATGTGTTGATCTTGGGGAGTTATATATTTTTTTTAAATAATTGTAGCAATTATCTTGAAGGAAGCATAGCAGTTGATCTTCTTATTCATTTTTCCACCTCTGTTTGCTTCTTTTTTATTTCTTTAAGAATGCATGGCAGTTCACTAATGAATTTGTTTTGCCATCTGTTTTCTGAATTTGTAACAGAAAGATCAAGAAGGGCGCTCCCACAAGAAGATCGAAGAATCTCAGAAAGAAGAAAGCGATTGAGAAGGCTATATCTTTAAGCGAGAAGTCAGAGGAGAAAGTCTTGAAAAATGAGAACAAAAGCTCGAGAACTCAATCTGCAAAACGCCTGTATGACTAGACAAACAAAAGCTTGTATGTCTTCATTATCATATATATTATGATAAGTTTTGTATTCCTCAATCTGAAAAATAGTTTAGCCATCCTATGACTCCATAATTTGTCGATCTTTGTACTTCTTTCTTGTAGTTATAGCTTACCTTATATATAAATTAAAGCATAGTCTGATTGATTTTGTTGTTTGACTACGATTATTAGTCGCGGATCTTTCGACTCATAAGTCTTTGAAATATAGTTGCTGTTCCTTCTCTATTATTCCTATGAATGTATGTTTTCTAAGGATGGTTATGGAGCGTTAACGCAGAGATTGGTATGCAGAGAACAAAAATAAGTACGTAAATTGGACCCAATATGTCAAAGAGAATTGTGAAAATCGGTCTGAATGTTTCATTCTAATTTGACAGATTTTCTTTACTTTATAGACCGTTATTTTCATGTTGGCATAATCTAGGGTGTTAATTTGTAATCGAACTACAAAACAGACTCCAAAAACAACTACAAATCAAAAAACGACTCCAAAATTGGCGCCAAGATCGATTTTGTTGTCCAAAAACAATTCCAACTTGCTAAGGAGTTAGTTAGTTATAAATAGCAAAGCAAACACACCCATATTTCACATCTCCAATTAACAACGTCTTCTCATTAATTCTCTCTCTTGTTCTGTTCTGCTCTCATCAGTTTCTATTCATTTCTTGTTCACCTTCAAATGGCTGGTGGTGCTGCTGTTGTTTCTTCTTCTTCTTCTTCTTCTTCAATGACTGCCTTGGTCATTTTTGCATCTCTGGTTGCCGCTTGTGGTGGTTTGATGCTCGGCTATGATATCGGCATCTCCGGAGGTGTCATGCCATGTCTTCTTTTCTTCAACCATTTTTCCCCGACGTCTATAGGAAGGAGCAAGGCATCGTCTCGAGCAACCAGTATTGTAAGTTTGATAGCCACAAACTCACCTTCTTCACATCCTCTCTCTACTTGGCTGCTCTTCTTGTGCAGTGGCCTGCTTCTTATTCTACTTCCAAGCATGGCCGCAAGCTCTCCATCATCATTGGCGCCGTTATCTTCCTCCTTGGTGCCGCCTTCAATGCCGCTGCCATCCATGTCGCCATGCTCTACATTGGGAGACTTTTGCTCGGTTTAGGTGTGGGCTTTGTTATACAAGCTGCACCCCTTTACTTGTCTGAGATGGCCCCCTCTAAATCTAGAGGCTCCCTCAACACCATCTTCCAATTGATGATCACCATTGGAATTCTCGTTGCCAATCTCGTCAACTACGCCACAAACAAGATTCAAGGCGGGTGGGGGTGGAGATTGAGTTTAGGCCTCGCTGCGCTTCCTGCTGCCATTGTCCTCCTCGGCTCTATCAGCCTCCCGACACCCCCAACTCCATGATCCAGCGCGGTGCAAGTGAGGAAGATGTGAAAAAGAATCTTCAAAGGATTCGCGGCACTGAAGACGTTCATGAGGAGTACCAAGACCTGTGCGATGCTTGCGCCAATGCTACCAAGGCCGCCAACAACAATAATAATAATAATAAGTTGGCGATTTTCCAAAGAAAATATGTGCCTCAGATGGTGATGACATTCCTTATTCCCTTCTTCCAACAGCTCACAGGGATCAATGTCATCATGTTTTACGCTCCGGTTCTCTTCCAAACTCTCGGCTTTGGCAACGATGCTTCTCTCATGTCCGCAGTTATCACCGGGCTAGTTAATGTCGCCGCAACAGGGGTTGCATTCCTCGTGGTTGACAGGTATGGAAGGAGGCCCTTATTCTTGGAAGGGGGGCTTCAGATGCTCCTATCCCAAGTTATCATTGGGTCTCTCATTTGGAAGGTGTTTGGGGTGGCTGGCGTGGCTAGTGTTTCGAAAGGCTATGCATACGGGATAGTGGCTCTCATATGTGTCTATGTTGCTGGCTTTGCTTGGTCATGGGGTCCCTTGGGATGGTTGGTCCCCAGCGAGATATTCCCTCTGGAGATCAGGTCGACCGGGCAGGGCATCAATGCCACCATCAACATGTTGATGACCTTTGTAATTGGCCAAGTCTTCCTCAGCCTGCTCTGCACCACCAAGTTCGGCCTCTTCTTCATCTTCGCCTTCTTTGTGTTGTCCATGACTCTCTTTGTTGCCTTCTTCCTCCCCGAGACAAAGGGCATTCCCATCGAAGATATGTCCAAGGTGTGGAGTCAGCATTGGTTCTGGAGAAGATTTGTTCCTTCTGAAGACTCAACTAGAAGAGTTGAGATGGTCTGAATCAACTTTTGTTTGCTTTATTAGATTGTTTAGTGTAGGGTCTGTTGTTCATATAAAGTCTTTTGGTTTATGTAATGCAATGTTGTTTCATAGAGTAGGATGTATATGGAACTGATGATCTTACTGAAATGTTGTTCACCATAAGGGGTCATTGGTCTTCTGTATTATCTAAAGTGCAATTTTAATAAGATTCCTTTTTTTTTTTTTGTTTCTTGTAAATAAATTGTCATATTTGATATCAAGTTTCAACTGAATCTTTGGTTAGTTAAATTGTGATAATTACTCAAGGCAATCAATTTATTTTTGAGTTTGGGATTTTCAGTAGACTTTCTGTCCTATATATTGATGAACTTTCAACTGTTTAGTTGAAGAGTTCAAGATTCTAATTATAGTCAAGAAAGCATGCAGGGTGTGCCATGCACTAGTAATTTTTGAAGTTGAAGTTCAGTGTCTTCGATTTCTTTCTTCGTGCTCCCAGTTTCCCAATGACTTCTCTGTGTGTATCAGAATTCTGAAGTCCAATATTAATGGAGTTTATGAATTATCACGAGTCCAAACATGAGTACAGAAACTTTTAGATTTATGTAGCATCAAGTTTCAACTGAATGCTTTGTTATCTATTTGTAGCCTGTCATCAGTTATTTTTGAAGAGTACTTGAATTTAACGAGCCTAAACAGAATAAAACTCTTTCAGTGCCTCCTCCGCAGTAAATATTGCTTGTGCATCATTCACTACATCTATGTTTCCAAAAGTTTTTCAATATGTGAGTCGCAGTTGAAAGAACAAGATGCTTTCTAGGGGCCAAAATATTGGTACTCATTTGCTGCTTCTATAGGCAGCATATATGTTTGGTTAAAACACAACACAAATATGCTGTAGCTAGCTCTACACCACAAAATATTGAGATTTTCTTGGACTTGTGCCTGCAGAGCGAATTTGTTGCGTGCCTTTATGCATATTCATCATGCTCTTGTTTAGTACCTTGTATGTCTTGAACTAACTCAAGTTTTCTTGTACTTGTGATTTAGATATTTTAGTGTTCAGGTAATGAGGATGAGTAGAACAATGTTTATCATTTGGACATGTTGAAGGGAGCATGGCGCTTTGGTGGAAGACCCAATATCAGCCTATATGTAATGAACCCTCTCTCATTGTCACCATGCATTCTTTATGTTATTGGAGCCCTCTCTCCTTTTCATAAAAATAAAAATTAAAATAGTCTCTGCACTCCAATATCACCTTAGTTCCTGCAGCTGCATTACACACAATCAGTTAAAGCCAGATTCCAATTATTGTCAAGGAAAATGCTACAATGACACGCTCCAAAAGTCACACCGGAATGACGTGGCATGCAGCCCGTGTCATTGAGAGCCACCGTGCGCACGTCTCGAAATACACACCCACGTGTTATGCATTGGAACTTATTTGCATACACCCCTTTTTCACATGGGGCCTGATGTGATTTTGGGTTTGACTTTATGGTGTCAATGTAGCATCTTCTATTGGAAAAGTCTTTAGAATGACACTCAAAGTGACATCCATGTGATGTGGCGTGTGAACCCACATAAAAAACCGAGTGTACGTAAAATAGTTAACGATACATAACACTCGTGATGTGTATCTCTCAAATACGCGATTATGGCTCTCATAAATGTCGGCACTCATACTATCACAAAAGTGTCATTTGGTGGGTGATTTTACCATTTTTCCAATTGACAAAGTGGTAGGTTGCTTGCTTTACCAAGTTGACTATCCCCAAAGGCCAAAGCACGCCATCTTCAATCAGAGAGTGAATCGAAATGGGAATTAAGGAGGTGTTGAGTTCAGCCAGTGATGCAGTGAAGAACAACTCCCCGGACCTCATCACCCCAATTGGCAACGCTTGTTGGAGCTCCTACAACATGGGTTGCTCTGCTTTGAAGAGCGTCAACAATGGAGCCCAGAAGCTGAGCGGCTTCGTCAAGGACCCCGAAAGCCGAGAGAAGATCGGATGGTGCGTCGCCCACCCTCTCGCCCGTGAGGGCCTCAAGCTCATCCCAGGTTCATCATTTGATTTCAATCAACGAATTGATGTAGTAGTAGTGATGACATACAAATTTTATGCCTTCCATGTTTACCCCTTTTGGAGGATTTCTTTTCCCTATTTTCTCACTTGCTATATTTATATATATATTTTCTACTTATTGCACTAAATCGAACACAATTGAAGAGTTTGATCTATATAGCCGATCCAAACTAATATGTAATTCAGGCTTTCTTGTTGTTTCTTGTTGTATGATTCATATAGCTGACCCCAAACATAAATACATATTTGTGCGCTAATTCGAGTACAATGGAAGAGTTTTGATCTATGTAGCCGGCTTAATTTAGGACAGCTGATGCTATTTTGTCGTTGTATGAGCTTGCATGCACATATGTTGTTCAATTGAAATATTTATTCCTATTGTTGTACTAGTGTATCATGTCTTGATCTCTCAGCTTCCTTGATATATGATTTCTTGATCAAATTCCTTGTTACTCCCACCTACTTGTTAATAGTTGCCCCCGTTATTTTACTTTCCTTTATCTGTTTCTATTTCGAAAAGCTTTCTTTGTTATCTGTAGAGATGGATTCAAGTGATGAACATAAGCTTTTTTTTTTTTTTATTTGGTCTTGTACTTATATTTAGAGCATTCAATAGCACTAAATGAAGCACAATGGATAAGTTTGATCCATTTAGCCGACCCCAACTAATTTGAGATTGAGCCTATGTTGTTGTGTTGTACTAATACTTAGATGTTCTGTTAGCCCCGGTAGTCAAGTGCCAATTACCTAGGTTTGATCCTCCTTCCGAGATTCTCGCTCGTTGTGGAGGGGCTCGGATACCATCTCCTATCAAAATATGTCATACCTAATTTCCATGTTGCTTTTCTCTGTGGTTGCTGCTTATATTTTTTTTGTTGATTCTACACATTAGGTGGGGATCTTTTTGCGAACTCTTAAAATGCACATCCATGCTAAATGTCCATGCCTTGAAATTCAGATGTTCTAGTCATTTTTTGAAAACCAGGCAGGTATTAACTTTAGTTTTCGGTATCGCTCATCTTTGAGACGAACTTGATTAGATGGTTGTACTACCGTGACCTGCTGGGAACGTAGCAATATTCGCATTATTCCAAAAAATACAGTCTAAAGGAGTCTAAATCATCGATGCTCAAAATTAGTTTTGATCGATCTATCACATTCAACTGGGAGCAATTACTTACTTTTCCTCGTCGTGTGCAGGTGTAAGTTATGCAGTTGGCTTGGCTGAAGCTACGATAAAGCATCACCATCGCGGCGTGGTTAGTAACGGCAAGAAGGTTGAATTCCTTGTGGAACAAATGAACAGGGAAATAAAGGAAATGCAAGCAGAGAATAAGCAATTGAAAGCAGAAGTTGAGAGCATTAAAGGATCAGTACATTCAAGTAATGCTCTAACCACTTCATGTTGTAGTATCGTCAGCTCAACGGTAGCAGAAAAGCCTGAAGAGGTCTTGAGCTCTTTCATGCTGAAAGGTATCAAGTTTAAAGACTTGTTGGGTGATCAAGTAATTCCCATTAGAGGAGAGTTTGAGTATGATCATCATCTTGTCATGGATGGTCCTAAATAAATAATTGATGACAAGGGAGTTTGCTAGTTGAACCCTTAAAAATATGTGACTTTATCAATGCTTAAACTGTGTTGTAATATGTAATTGTATGCTGACTATGCTCAAGATAGAATAACTAGTTTAATAGTTATCTAAAGTTTTTGACAAGGGAAATTACATACTATAGAAAGTGATTGGATTACATGTTTTTTATGACAATCCCTTATATACTTAATAGGTATCTAAAGTTTACATTCATATGTATAGTTAATCTAAAGTGATTGGATTACATACATATAGAAAATGAGTTAGAGTTTGAGGACTACATATTAAGGGAGAATAACAAACTTTAGCTCTCATTTTGTTTCATTATATTTAGTTTGAGCTGAACTCCCTCATTAATTCTCTTCAAGATTAGTAGGAAAAAAATAGTCAAAAATGAAAAATAGCAACAAAAAATAGGTGAAAATTTAGTCTTGCAAATCGTTGTTTTTTGTGGCAAAGTCACATGGTTAATTTAAATAGCTTTTGTCGTTGTTGTTGTTTTTTTTTTAAAACAAAAAAAACAAAAAAAAACAAAAAAAAACTGAGTGTGTGAACCACCTCAGCCCTTCCAGATTAAGGCCCTACGAATTCCACGGTGTTATTGTTGTTATTAAGATTCCTTATTGATAAGAAGAATAACTAATATTATGAAGAAAAAAAAAATCAATTTTTTTCAACAAAAAAAATACTCATGACAAATAATAATATTATGTACTAATTTAATTCTGTTTTCCGATTTCGTCTCCAAATTAGGGCTCGGTTGAAGAGCGTCGAATTAAGTTACATTTGGTAGAGTAGTTGTAATGTGTGTGTGGCGGTTTGTTCAATTGTACAAAAATTGGGAAATCGTGGTTCTCACCACACAAGCCGAGAGACGGTGTCAACGCTGTCTCGCCAAGCATGGCCGAGACGTGAAGCTAATATGTTTGGGAACTCGCAGCCTCGGCACGAAGACCGGAAGAGTTAACGACGTCTCGGTTACGCATGGCGAGAATACTTCGATTATCTCGGCCGCGACATGACGAGAGCTACAATTAGTGATAGGTAATGTGGCGTCGGTGGTGTACAACCGAGAATTTCCTCCTACTTTCGGTTGTACACTTCCGAGGGTCTCGATAGGATCGGTCGTCATAGGACGAGAGTAAGGCGAATTGAAATGGTCAATCCATCTCGGTGGTGTACAACCGAGAACTTGCTATTGGACTCGGTTGTACACCGCCGATATATTAGACTCCTTGTCGGTGATGGGTGACCGAAAATATGGGTTGTTTCACGAACACAGCTTGACCGAGACATCGAAATGGATGAATTTGAACATTACTTTTTGTAAATTTTTTTTGTGGTATGTCAAACTAACTATACAATATTGAAAATCCAAAGACGACAATTTGCACCGAAACTTAATTAATTATAAATCTCCGTAACATTCAAACCGACTCTACAAGTGTCCATCCATAAGTAAACAACAATCGAAATACAAGACAACATTTGTATATCCATAGAACATTCGAAGTAACGGCAAAATTTCTAAATGTTTAGCCATCAAGGTTTCTAGGTACAAGCTTTACACTACGGTGTATCTAAATCTACAACAGGTATGGTGGCTTCATCAAGACGAGTTGCAATGGGCGCGATGTCTCGAAATACGAATCCATCTCGCCAACCTTTGGCGCAGATCCTCAACGTACCGATCCCACGATGGATATAAGGATGACAACGGTGCATTCACACGCAACTTCACTGTCAAAGTGAACAGAGAACATAGAAGATATTGTCACAAACCCGATTAAGGTGGAAACAAAACAATTCACAAAATATCATAGAACTTACCCTAACCCAATAGATATTCCTTTCATTTGTCATTGCAATGATAAGTCATGTTGTCAGGCAACGACGACGCACGTGGAGCACTACGTAGAGGTAGGAATGTGGAGGCACTCCCATGCGAGAGGTTGACGAGAATGACATTGAATGCGGTGGATACTAACAATCCCATGTCCGGAAGTGTCAACCATTCTTTGAAAGATGCCCCCACTTGCTTCTCTCCGGGGCAATGCACCACATTCTTGACGATCTCGAAACTCGAGCCAAACACTTCCCGCCAAAGGTCTTCATACCCGATAATCTCATCGTACATCCTTCTACGCACAATCCTCCACCCGTCTACATCGGCAAGGGCAAGCCCGAGGCTACACACCGATATCCACAATTTCCATCGGAAACCACATCGATAATGCCCTCAACATGTGGCAACCAATCCGGTTCTAAGCAATGACCATAAGCCATGTTAGATCCACTTTGCGTACGTCGACCGGCACGACGCATTTGTGGAACAACCTTGCCTTTCTTCTCGCCTAGAAGTGGAGGCCTCTTTTGTGGAGTGGGAGGACTCAACTTGTTTTCTCTCGACACCGCCTTGCCTCCGATTGGAGACCCCGATGTCCTCCCACCCGCATCCTCAACTTCCTGCTCGCACTCCACAAAAGACGAAGGTGGACTAATCTCCCCCAAGCTGCTGAATTTCAAGATCTCCCACCCGCATCCTCAACTTCCTCCTCCCCTTATCCAATCTTCCTGCGGTGTCGTGATTATGCCTCCCACATATAACGATGACATGTCATAAGGAGTCGACATTTTCCTTTACGTTAATAAGGAAAGGGCATCCACATTTCTTCGTACCAGGTTGGAGTCCTCGCATTTTCATCATTTCTTGATTTCTTTAAAATTTTGGCCGCTTTCCGCTTCCCTACTCTCTGAGCCGGTCCCCTATATGTCCCGGACCTCTCACAGCAAGTTTCACCATTCCCTGCGCTTAATGCCTCGGGCATCCGAGCGCTTCGTTACTAACACAAACTTGTTCTCACGGCCTATCATTTGAAGCCATGAAATAGCCGCTTCTCGAGAGGGGAATGGCTTACAAGGTGTAAAAGTGTCCTTGTAGTCCTGGAAAATTACTAGATACCCGGCATTACCTGCAATACAAACAAAGCAGTAACATTATAATCAACCAAAATGTACAAAGACAATCACCATAACACCCCAAAAAATAGGTTCTCGGTTGTACAGTCCGATATCTTGTATTCGAGTCTCGCTCACGTACGACCGAGAGTTACTCAAGACTTCTCCGGTCGTACCATACCGTGACTGCGTGAAACATCTCGGTCCTCTACGACCGAGACATTACTATACATCTCGGTCTGCGCGAGGCCGAAACAATCGCGCACCCAGATAGAAACTTCGGATAACCGCAAAAAAAACACAATAAATTTGCAAAATTACCTCAAGTACAACCTCCTCTTGCAACCGGCAAAGACAATCCTCCATTATATAGTGGAAACAAGTTCGGATTTGAAGAAATTACGAAACCTACGTTAACAAACAAATCATCATTTTCACGCTTTACACAACTAAACAGTTCTAAAAAACCATCATATGGTTGTCAAACATTGTTACCTCATTGTCGGATGATGTCAATCACGCAAGAATCGATCAACGCTCACAAACGCAATGTGGCTTTGTGGTTCAAGCTTGGTGGTGGGGTGCCCTTTTTCTTTGTCAAAATGGTTTGTGGGGTTTGAATCATTATATATACAGGGGCAAAATGATCTTTTCAATTTTTTTGGGATTTTTACAAATAAGTTGGGTGCCTTCATGTAAAGGTGGGGTGCCCTTAGCGGCCCTCAAAAATTTTGTTGGAAGTTACTTCTTTTGTGGTAAATTGAGGTGGTGAATTTCTTTTGAAAAAAAAAATGTGTTTGCAAATTGTTAATTTTGTGGTAAAGTAGCTACTTTTGTCCTTTTTTTTGAGAAATTGGAAGCGAGCTCCAGAAAATTGCATATAACGCGCAAAAAATATGTACATTAAAGGGGCTATGTATCCTCCACGCTATCTACAAAAAATCTATCTACAAAAAAAAATGATGCAATGATATTTCCACCCCCACAAGGACAAACATAGAGCCAAAGCTCACAAATATCTAACTCTCCCTCGGCAATGAAGCTTGGAGTCAAAACTCAAATAGGAGAATTAGGAAAAACAAGGATTATACCCAAATAAAACCTCAAGGCATTAGTTTCCAAGACAGTAACACATGAATTGAGGTGTTGTCATCAGTAACGCTCCCAACAAATCTGTAGCCATTAACATGAAAACAATTCCTTCGAGTTCGAACAGTGTGTTCCCTCGCCTATCACCGCGAAACCACCTCCAACATCTACAAATCCAAAGACAATCAAAGATAGCTTTTCCCTCCCATATATTAGTGTACTACCCATTCAAAAAAAAAAAAAAAAAAAAAAAAAAACCTTGAATATCAAGTTAGCTTATCCATAATTGATCATCTATATAAAAGGGGCAGCTTCCTTTTTTGTTGGTGTTAGCGAATTTTGGCAAGAAGGCTGGGGTAAGTCTCGAATATGTCTTCCTTTTTTTGCGTTTTGTTTTTGGGTTTGATTGGTTGCTTTGTTCTTGGGAGATCCTATTGGTTTGTGATTGTTGATGTTGGGGAGGTCAACTGGGCATTATTCTGGTCGATCACGATGAGAGTGGTGCGTCCAACTCGACACCACTAAGAGTTGATCAAGAACAAGACAAACAAGATGGTGGACAGTGAGGAGGAGAGTTTATTAGACTGAAGCTTATGAAGTTTAGGATTGATGTGGTTATACTAATTTTGGATATGTTGTGATGCTGTGTGTGTGTGTATTTTTTTTTTTTTTTTTTTTTCTTTTTTGGTAAAAGAGATATCATACATATACATAATTTTTGGTATGGGTGTTGGACAAAGTCCCCACCCCATTCTTTTTAAACGGTTGATCAATAAAGTATCTTTCTTATCATGAAAAAATAACTTGATTTAATAAAAATTAAAAAACTTCGGTAATGATGTATGGATAAGCTAACTTGATATTCAAGAAATTTGGAAAGCATTCAATCTCTTAAACCCGTATATCCCTTTTTGTTGTTTTTAAACCTTAGAAAGAATACTAATCATTGTGGGATCGACCATTTGCCACTATTCTCGCAAATAGTTGGTTTATGTATTATTATTTTATTGATGCGTTCTTCGCACTCGTCACTATTTAAGGCAGATGTAGATATACCTCGGAGAGTAAGTGAGGTGAGCTAAAAGGGGCAACATAGCTCAATAAGAGGAAAAATTTCACTCAAACACCAAACATCGAACATGCAAGTACTACTTAATAAAAATGCAAGATCTAACATGGAGTTGAAAGCAAATCATTAAGCATTTAGTAGAAAGTATGGAAATAAGATTCATATCTATAATTAAATGTAAACCATCTGCTCTATTCATTTAAGACAAGTTCCAAGATGCATTAAAACATAATAGCAAGAGATTTGAAAATCATAAATGAAATTAAAACATTCATGCATAGGGGCTCACAAGAGATATATCATAAAGAATAATAATAATTATAAGTCGTTGTTCTATTCAATGCATACTAGTTATTGACTTGATTTTCTATGGACCGATTTCGTTACTCTCGAGGCGATGAAGATCGGTAGTGAACACAATGGCTTTTATGTCCCCCTTAATGGTCCCATCAAACGACAAGAAGTTCGTCCCAAGCCGTCGCCGATATGTGCACTAAGATCACTTAGAGTTTTCATGAGAAGTTTACCATCGCTCAAGTCCTTGATAATTTAGCCCCATCTCCTTAGCCGGAGGGTACTCCCAACTCCTTACCTATGAGTAGGTAATTCCATCTCCTTGTCCAGGAGAAGGTAATCCAAATTTTTGGTGCAATACATATACAACCCATAGATAAGTAAAATCAAGTCAACTTATTCCCATGTCTTGAGTTCAAA
This sequence comes from Stephania cephalantha, assembly GCA_039657325.1. Classification (NCBI taxonomy): domain Eukaryota; kingdom Viridiplantae; phylum Streptophyta; class Magnoliopsida; order Ranunculales; family Menispermaceae; genus Stephania; species Stephania cephalantha. The sequence continues at coordinate 56,346,238 of CM077571.1, forward strand.
TCATGAATCTTAATTATCTAATAACATGATATATTTAATACTTGAGCAAAGCTCCGCCACTTACATCGACTCGCAACAACGCCTATAACAACTCCCGTACGCTCGAGCCCAATGTGAACCTTCGCGCGACACTATACAACCATAATACATCTTATCAATAAATGTTTTAATTAAAATTAATTAAAATTTTCATTTATTGGTCTTTGAAATCTACTAGCGTGGGTCCCGCGAGTCCCCGTCGCCGATGCGAGGGTCGAGGGTAAGACCCGTCGGTCTCCTGAGACGTGATAGTGCCCCATTTGAAAGCAAATATTTTGCTTTTTTATTTTATTATACTTTGTTATTTTATTTATTATTTATATTTATTTTATATTTTATATTTTTCTTTTATTTTTATTAGTATTATTATTTTTTATTTGGGTCGACGGTCAACATCCTATTGGCCGATCCAGGGGTGGGTGTTGACCCCCTGCCAGGTCTTTTAAGTTTTTGGGTCGTCACATTTGCATTTTCTAATGAGGACCGCTAAGGGCACCCCACCTTTTCATGAAGGCACCCAACTTATTTGTAAAAATTCCAAAGAAAAATGGAAAAGACCATTTTGCTTCGTATATATAATGGTTCAAACCCCTCAAACCATTTTGACAAGGAGTTAGGGCACCCCACCACCAAGCTTGAACCACAAAGCCACATTGCGTTTGGCGAAGAGTTGATCGATTCTTGCGGATTGACATCATCCGACAGCGAGGTAACAATGTTTGACAACCATATTCGGGTTTTTTAGAACTGTTTAGTTGTGTATAACTGTGAAAATGATGATTTGTTTGTCAACGTAGGGTTTGGTAATTTCTTCAAATCCGAAGTTGTTTCCACTATATAATGGAGGATTGTAATGCTTCGGTGCTAGAGGAGGTCGTCCTTGAGGTAATTTTGCAAATTTTTTGTGTTTTTTATGCGGTTATCCGAAGTTTCGTCAGGTGCGCGATTGTTTCGGCCTCGCAGACCGAGATGTATAGTAATGTCTCGATCATGAGGCCGAGATGTTTCACGCAGTCACTGACCGGTACGACCGAGAAGTCTTGAGTAACTCTCGGTCGTACATGAGACTACGAAGAAAGTTTCGGACTGTCACAACCGAGAACCTGTTTTTTTTTTTGTGATTGTGCTATACATTTGGTTGATTATAATGTTACACTTGTTTGTATTGCGAGGTAATGCGTTATCTAGTAATTTTCCGGACTACAATGACACTTTTACACCTTCTAAGCCATTCCCTCTCGAGAAGCGACTATTTCATGGCTTCAAATGATTGGTGGTGAGAACAAGTTTATGTTAGTAACGAAGCGCTCGGATGCGGGGGCATTAAGCGCAGAGGAAGGGTGAAAATTGCTGTGAGATGTCCGGGACATATAGGGGACTGGCTCGAGAGAGTAGGGAAGGGGAAAGCGGCAAAAATTTTAAAGAAATCAAGGAATGATGAAAAGGCGAGGAGTCACACCGGTACAAAGAAATGTGGATGCCCTTTCCAAATTAACGTCAAAGAAAATGCTTGACTCCTTATGATATGTCACCGTGATTTGTGGGAGGCACAATCACGACACCGCATGAAGATTGGATAAGGGGAGGAGGAAGTTGAGGATGCGGGGAGGGATCGAAAGTGAGCGGCTCGGGAGATTAGTCCACCTTCGTCTTTTGTGGAGTGCGAGCGGGAAGTTGAGGATGCGGGTGGGAGGACACCGGGTCTCCAATCGGAGGCACCCCGGTGTCGAAGAGAAAACACGATGATGACGATTCTTCGACGAGACGGGTGGAGAGCGGATTTGAGTCCTCCCGGCTCCACAAAAGAGGCCTCCATTTCTAGGCGAGAAGAAAGGCAAGGTTGTTCCACAAATGTGTCGTGCCGGTCGACGCACGCAAAGTGGATCTAACATGACTTATGGTCATTGCTTAGAACCGGATTGGTTGCCACATGTTGAGGCCATTATCGATGTGGTTTCCGATGGAAATTGTGGATATCGGTGTGTAGCCTTTGGGCTTGCCCTTGCCGATGTAGACGGGTGGAGGATTGTGCGTAGAAGGATGTACGATGAGATTATCGGGTATGAAGACCTTTGGCGGGAAGTGCTTGGCTTGAGTTTCGAGATCGTCAAGAATGCGGTGCATTGCCCGCAGAAAGCAAGATGGGGCATCTTTCAAAGAATGGTTGACACTTCCGGACATGGGATTGTTAGTATCCACCGCATTCAATGTCATTCTCGTCAACCTCTCGCATGGGAGTGCCTCCACATTCCTACCTCTACGTAGTACTCCACTGTCGTCATTGCACAACAGACTTATCATTGCAATGGCAAATGAAAGAATATCCATTGGGTTAGGGTAAGTTCTATGATTTTTTGTGAATTGGTTTGTTTCCCCTTAATCGGGTTTGTGACAATATCTTCTATGTTCTACTCGTTCACTTTGACAGGTGCAGTTGCGTGTGAATGCACCGCTGCCATCCTTATATCCATCGTGGGATCGGTACGTTGAGGACTGCGCCAAAGGTTGGCAAGATGGATTCGTTTTTCGAGACATCGCGTCCATTGCAACTGCTGATGATGAAGCCACCATACCTTGTTGTAGATTTAGATACACCGTAGGTTAAAGCTTGTACCTAGAAACCTTGATGGCTAAACATTTAGAAATTTTGCCAATTCCTCCGAATGTTCTATGTATATGCAAATGTTGTGCTGTATTTTGATTGTTGTTTACTTATGGATGGACCCTTTTTAGAGTCAGTTTGAATGTTACGAAGATTTATAATTAATTAAGTTTCGGTGCAAATTGTCGTGCTGGATTTTCAATCTTGTATTGTTAGTTTGACATACCACAATTTTTTTTTACAAAAAGTAATGTTCAAATTCATCCATTTTTGATGTCTCGGTCAAGCAGGTTCGTGAAACAACCCATATTTTCGGTCACCCATGACCGACAAGTAGTCCAATATATCGGTCGTTTACAACCGAGTCCAATAGCAAGTTCTCGGTTATACACCACCGAGATGGATTGACCATTTCAATTCGTCTTACTCTCGTCCTATGACGACCGAGCCTCCTGAGACCCTCTCGGAAGTGGACAACCGAGTGTAGGACAAAATTCTCGGTTGTACACCACCGACGCCACATTACCTATCACTAATTGTAGCTCTCGTCATGTCACGGCCGAGATAACGGCAGTATTCTCGGACATGCGTAACCGATACGCTGTCAACTCTTCCGGTCTACGTGGCCGAGACTGCGAGTTCCCAAAAATATTAGCTTCTGTCTCGGCCATGCTTGGCCGAGACAGTTGACACCGTCTCTGGCCTGTGTGGCCGAGAACCGCGATTTCCCAATTTTTTTACAATTGAACAAACCGCCACACACACATTACAACTACTCTACCAAATGTAACTTAATTCGACGATCTTCAACCGAGCCCTAATTTGGAGACGAAATCGGCTCACACACCGGACCCTACAAAATGCAGAAAACTCGAACAACGAAGGAGAAACACACGGCGAGGGACGGAGAACACGATTTCGGGATTCCTCTCACCGGCCTGGGTTCAAAACAAATGGATTCTTCCACAAGGAGTTCGGTGAAGGTGGTGGTGGGGGTGGTGGGGTGCTCGGGGGTTTGCACGAGGGTGGTGGGGTGCGAGATGGATTTCCACGAGGGTAGTTTAGGTATTTCGGGTCTAATTTTTGGGTGCCCCAGTAAATCGATTTGTGCCCACATTAACTGGGCGCCTTCATTAAATGGTGGGGTGCCCTTAGCGGCCATCTTTCTAATTAGGATCATCCAATGAGTCCATAAGTAACCCCCAGCACCTCCTCTACAATTTCACAACACAATTCATCTCCTCTAGCTAGCTCTACTACTGTTAATCTGCTCTCAATTTCTTCATCAAAAAAATCTGCTCTCAATTTCAATATATAGTTTTCTAGTTAGTTTGTTTGTGACATACATTCATCATTAGTCCTCCATGGCGGGTGGTGGGGGTGTCATTGTTTCATCGACAGCCTGCAAGGAGTATCCTCTCCTGGCAGGTTTACGTGGTTCGTCTTCTTCGCATGTTTGGTTGCCGCTTGCGGGGGTTTGATGTTCGGATACGACATCGGCATCTCCGGTGGAGTCACTTCTATGCCTTCCTTCCTCGAAGTATTCTTCCCCGACGTGTATAGGAAAGGAGCAAGGCATAGTATCTAGCAATCAGTATTGTAAGTTTGACAGCCATGAACTCACTTTCTTCACCTCCTCACTCTACTTGGCTGCTTTGCTTGCTTGGTTTTAATTTCGTATCGAGTCTGTATATATGTAGTTGAATTCAGTTGTTACAAAGTAGGTTGTTGAACTTATTGTTTCAACTGAACATTGGTCTTATTACAGATTAGGTTGTTCATTGTCTTTATTACCTTAATTGAATTTTTTTTTTGTTTAGTGAATTGTCAATGCAAACAATATTCTTAAGTTTCAACTGAATCTTTTGTTAGTTAAACTCTGATTGTATAACTTTCAATTTAATTAGTCAGAACTGCGAAAATTTGCCTGTAATTAAATAAGTCTTTTCAAAGGGCCTTCTGAAGTTAGATGTTTATTATACTCGTTACCGATAGATTTGCGGAAAATGCAGGATCTATTTCTACTAAGAATGTCTTTTAGGGGCAGAAGAAATCTATGTGTCTATCTTCACTTTCTCTAATCTATTTACTTTCAACAAAATCTTTCCTTCAAATTAATTATAGGATTGCAGCTACCACATTGTACTTCTACGAAACTATTAAAAAAACAATACAAAAAATGGAGGACTATACAGATATTCAGCATCTGCAGTGTTTGATTTGTGTGTGTACATACTCCACATCTTCTAAGAAACTAATAAGGAGACTAGGTGCCACGTAGTAATGAAGAAATTTTAAGTTCTTCAAATTCAAGCATCACAGAACACCATGATTTGTATAAATGAGTTATTAGCAGTAACGGAGCTCTTTCGCCTAGATGCCAAGTAGATTCAGCACTAATTTAATCACATTATTCACTTACGATTGAATACTAGAATGTTATTATGCCTGTAAGAATTTCTTGCTGTCATCCCATTTTATTTATTTTTATTCTTCCCTTGAAAGCACAATGAGCTACAATATTTTCCTCCTGTCTGCTATACTATTAGCCTTCTTTACATCACAATTATTTAGGTCCTTACATGAATATGTCATCGCTACAGTTTCCAGATCAAGAATCCAATATCTAGTTTTTGTACGAGGCTAGGAGCCATATTTGATTTTCATCTCTCCATAGTTTTTATTAGGAATTTCTCCATAAAACATGGGCAATGATTCCTACAAACACTAGCAAAGAAAATGCACGAAAAAGAAGAAGGAAACAAAAGTTACCTGGGAAGGATGATAAGGAACAATGCACAATTGAGAAGAACCTTCTATATTTCACTCGTCTCCGAACTTCACTGGATTACCAGACCTCCACACAAACTGAAAAAAGCACAAACAAGAGAAAAAACCGTGCTATCATGAATTGTTCTTTGCTTTACTCCATGTGAGAAAAGACAAACCCGCAATGACTCTCAATTCGATCCGACATATATAGTAACTTCTACCGCATGAGGATTTATAAAAACCATGATCTGCCAAAAAAAAACTCTCAAACAAGAATTACTAAACCAAGTCCACCATATTTATATATATATATATATATATATATGATGTTGATATATAATTAAAATATATATGTATAAGAGAGTAATATGCACACCTTCAAGATTGAAGAAGCGAAGAAATAAAAGGTGCATCAATTGTCCAATAGCAGGAAAAATACTAGTCAAGTCTGCGCCTGTACTTGCAAGTTACGCACACAAGTCCTTGATTAAAATCAATTTCTATATCTTCAGTGAATCATCTCATGTTATCGCGGAAATACTGTCATTTTCACTTCTATTGTCCTGTGTTTCTTGAAACCACCCTCCCCGACCTAGGGTCGGTCGCCCGCCCAAATCGTTACCCAAGCGTCGATACCTTAACCAGGCCCAAAATAACGGCTTGGCACGCCTAATTCAACTCGCGGTACTACACAATTGTTCATATGAAACAATGATTGCGAATTTAAAACTAAAAAAGTTTCATACGTTAAGCAAATAATTCTAAATAAAGGTGTTCAAGTATCCATAAGTAACGCAAACGTATACTATCATGGTACTAAGTCAACAAGTCTTGAGGTTTAGAATCTACCTCATTTAGTATTTAATACAACCCATGTTTAGATGTTTTGAATATCGATAATATAAATAACATGCAAAGTTCACATCAAAAGGAAAACTATACGCTATCGTTTTCCCTTTATCTCGCGTTGGTATTGATGAAGACGGACCTGGAGAGTAAGTGGGGTGAGCTAAAAGAACCGACGGAGCTCAGTAAATGCGGAAAACCCGCTCAAACATCAAACACGCAAGTACTACTTAATAAAGATGCAAGATCTAACATGGAGTTGAAATCAAATAATCAAGCATTTAGTAGAAAACATAGAAAATAAGATTCATATCTATAATTAAATGTAAACCATCCATTTTATTCATTTAAGAATAGTTTCAAGATGCATTTAAACCACACTAGCAAAAGGTTTGAAAATCATAAATGAAATTGAAGTGTTCATACATAGGGGCCCACAAGAGATATACCGTAAAGAATAATAATATTTATAAGTCATTGGTCCATTCAATGCTTAGTAGTTATTGACTTGATTCCGTGACCGATTCTCCTACTCTCGAGGTGATGCGGATCACTAATGAACACAATGGTCGTTGTGTCTCCTCGATGGTCCCCATCAAACCAACAGTAAGTTCATCCAAGCCGTCGCCGATACGTGCACCAAGATTACTTAGAGTTTTCATGAGAAGTTTACCACCGCTCAAGTCCTTGATAATTTAGCCCCATCTCCTTAGCCAGGGAGGGTAATTCCAACTCCTTACTTAGGATTTAGGAATAGGTAATTTCATCTCCTTGCCCAGGAGAAGTAATCCCAATTTTTTTGGTGCAACACATATACAACCATAGATAAGTAAATCAAGTCAATAGCATAATGCAACTCATTCCCAAGTCTCGAGTTCAAATTATGAAATCTTAATTATCTAATAACATGCCATATTTGATACTTGAGCGAAGCTCCCACTTACCTCGACTCGCGACGACGTCTATAACAACTTCCGATATGCTCCGGCTTGATGTGAACCTTCGCGCGACACTATACAATCATAATACATCTCGTCAATAAATGTTTTAATTTAAATTAATTAAATTTTCCATTTATTGGTCTTTGAAATCCCAAAGTGGGTCCCGCGGGTCCCCGTCGCCGATGCGAGTCGATGTTTCACATCGCCGCACAGGTGTGAAGAAAAATGAGCAAAGGTTCCCACACATAGGACGTGTGTGGGTAAAGAAGCTAGTCCCTTCACATCGTCGCCCGAATGTGAAGAAAAATGAGCAAGGGTTCCCACACAAAGGACGGGTGTGGGTAAAGAAGCTAGTTCAAAACAAACACGAAAACAAAAACAAAATCATAGATACGGACACTAGATCTTTTAGACAAAATAGAAGTAGAAAAGGAAAACAAATACAAAGGGGAGAAAAAATTCGCTTAGGAACATGGAACATAGGAACACTTACTAGGGAAGTCAATAGAACTAGTAGATACCATGATTAGAAGGAGAGTCAATATTGCTTGCCTCCAAGAGACAAAATGGGTTGGAGAAAAGAGTAGAGAAATAGGAAGCACGGGTTTTAAACTGTGGTACACCGTATAGATAGAAAATGCAATGGAGTAGGAATTGTGGTGGATAATGATTATAAGGATAAGGTCGTAGAGGTTAAAAGAATGTGGGGTAGATTGATTCTAGTTAAATTAATTATTGGAGACGAAAAAATTAACATACGTAGCGCCTATGCACCACAAGTAGGATTAAGCGAGAGCATCAAACGCAAGTTTTGGGACGATATGGATGGATTTATGCAAAGTATACCATTAGATGAAAAAGTTTTTATTGGAGGAGATTTAAATGGGCATGTCGGGGCAAGTAACGATAGGTTTGAGAGAGTTCATGGAGGTTTTGGTTACGGTAATAGAAATGAAGAAGGAGAATCAATCTTAGAATTTGCTTCAAAGATACGATCTTCTCTTAGCAAATACTAGTTTTAGGAAGAGGAGTCACATATAATTACTTTTAGTAGTGGTCATAACAAGAGTCAAATAGATTTTCTTTTAACAAGAAAAACAGAGATAGAAAAAGATGTAGAGACCGCAAAGTAATACACTGCGAAGCACTTACTACCCAACATAAGTTAGTAGTACTTGATATTAAGCTAACACGACGACATAATATAAATAAAAGAGTTAGCGACCCTAGAATAAAGTGGTGGAACCTAAAACATAGTAAACAAGTAGAGTTTAGAGAAAAACTACTAAAGGAAAATATTTGGAATCTTGACTTAGATGCTAATACAATGTGGCTAGAAGTGAGTAGTTGCATAAGGAGAGTGGGATCAAACGTATTAGGTATATCTAAAGGCTTGGGACCACCAAAGAAGGAAACATGGTGGTGGAATGAGGATGTCCAACGAGCAATTAAGACTAAAAGAGAGATGTATAGGAAAATACCTAAGTGTCAAGATGAAGATGTGTACAATCAATATAGAGAAGCTAGAAAACAAGCTAAAAAAGTAGTTAGTCAAGCTAAAACAAATTTCATGGAAGAACTATATACAAGGTTAGGTAATAGAGACGTCGAAAAATATATATATAGGCTAGCCAAACTAAGAGATAAACAAAACAAGACCTAAGTCATGTGAGATGTATTAAGGACGAAAACCAAAATGTTTTAACGCGCGAGGAGGATATTAAGGAGAGATGGAGAAGTTACTTCGATAGTTTATTTAATGATGGTCAAGTTGATACCATAATAGATGAAAACCCACACCAAGAAAGAAATGTCAACTATACACGCAATATTAGAATTGTAGAAGTTAAAGAGGCATTGAAAAGAATGAAAATAGGGAAAGCATGTGGCCCAGATGAAATACCCATAGAGGTTTGGAAATGCTTAGGAGAAATTGGATTGACTTGGTTAACAAAACTTTTTAATAAAATTTTAAAATCAAAACGGATGCCAATGGATTGGAGAAGAAGCACGCTTGTGCCAATCTTCAAAAACAAAGGAGACATTCAAAGTTGCTCAAACTATCGGGAATTAAACTTATGAGTCACACTATGAAACTTTGGGAGAGGATAATTGACAATAGGCTAAGGAGAGAAACAACAATATCGAGAGAACCAATTTGGTTTCATGCAGGAGGTCAACTATGGAGGCGATTTTCCTTGTAAGACGATTGTTAGAAAAATATAGAGAAAAGAAAAAGATCTCGCATATGGTATTCGTAGATTTAGAAAAAGCATATGATAGGGTCCTAGAGATGTTCTTTGGTGGGTTCTAGAAAGAAAAAGAGTGCATGCTAGATACATAGACCCTATTAAGGATATGTATGATGGAGTAGTAACGAGTATAAAGACATTTGGAGGAGCTACAAAAGAATTTCCCATTACAATAGGACTACATCAAGGATCGGCTCTAAGCCCATATCTATTTACTTTAGTTATAGATGAACTAACTAGACATATTCAAGAGGATATACCATGGTGTATGCTATTTGCAGATGATATTGTCTTAGTGGATGAAACTAAAGATGGAGTGAATAGGAAATTAGAACTCGGAGGAATACATTAGAATATAAAGGCTTTAAGTTGAGTAGGACGAAAATCGAATACATGCACTTTGTGAGTTTAGAAACACTAGACATCGAGATGACGGAGTGGTAAAATTAGGGGAAATAGAAGTTCCTAAGGTAAACCACTTTAGGTATCTTGGATCAATCATACAAAATGATGGTAACATTGAGAATGGTGTCACACATAGAATTCAAGTTTGGATGGAAGAAATGGCGGAGTGCAACAGGGGGTGATTTGTGATCGAAATGTTCCTACTAAGTTAAAAGGAAAATTTTATAGGACCGCAATTAGGCCAGCTATGCTCTATGGAAGTGAATGTTGGGCGGTAAAGCAACAACAATTACATAAAATGAACGTAGCGAGAAATGAGGATGCTTAGGTGGATGTGTGGTAAAACTCGTAAAGATAGAATAAGAAATATAGAAATTCAAAAACAAGTAGGAGTAGCACCAATTGATACAAAGATTAGGGAAGAAGCGGTTGCGGTGGTTTGGTCACCTGCAAAGACGACCTACAAATGCCCCAACTAGAAAACTTGACTCAATAGAAACTGTAGAAATTCGACGAGGTAGGGGCAGACCAAAGTTAACATGGGATGCATTAATTAGGAGGGATTTGAATGGTTTGGAAAGCTCACCATCAGTTGCACTTAATCGAGCACAATGGAAAAGTTTGATCCATGTAGCCGACCCCAGTTAATTTGGGACTGAGGCTATGTTGTTGTTGTTGTTGTTGTTGTATTATTTATAGTTTATTTATATTTATGTTTTTTAAATTTTCTTTTTATTTTTTTATTTGAGTTGACCAATCAACAGCGGTTGACCGGTCCAGGGTGTTGACCCCTGGTTTCCAAACCAGGGGCCAACAGCTCTTGGTATATTGGTGGACAGGGAGTGGTTTCCCTCCCAGACCACCGGTGGTGGTGGTGGTGGTGGTGGTGGGGGAGACTAAGGTTTATAATAAATTATATAGTGGGACCAATTTAATTTAGGGTTTACGAAATTTACTAAAGTACCCCTGGGATGGGTGTATTCAATTTTTGGGTCGTAACATTTCTCCTATATCAACTGTATAAATCTTCAAAGAACTAATAAGATTGGATGCGCCGTAAGAACATGATGAAGATACTTCGCAAATATCCTTCTTTACACGTCAATTTCACTTCTCATTCAATACTTCAACAAAAGAAAAAAAAAAAAAAAAAAAAAAAAAAAGAACACAAACAACCATGAGATTAATCAACGGAAACGTAGAATGGATTAAATTAATCGCCATTGAAGAAAGATGCACAGGAAGAACATGCAGATACTTCGCAAATGTCCTTCTTGTTTGACAAATTTTCTTTTAATTTGTCAAGTAGGTACTGACTCGTGGTAAAAAGGTGCATATAAGTAAAAATCCATTGGATTCCATACAGACTCTCAACTACAGTAGTAACTCTTCCAACAATGGAGAATCGTCATACATAATAACAAACAAAATGGGATGGATTTTTACTTACCTACACCTTTGTGCCATCCTAACATAGTATATGTTTTTTGTTGAGTGAAACCTCACAGAAGATAATTAACCGAAACAAAGACAAGATGGAGTCGAGAAAAAACGTCCCCAATCAGGTGAGAAATAACCTATCAAGAGAATGAATCCATGAATGTTCAAACTTCAAGCTAGCCATATTTTACTCCTAAAGATTTGAAAAACGAGACTTTTGTAGCCAAATAGGCACTCATGTAGGAGAATAGGTCCTATTAGATTCATTATTTTGAAAAAAAAACTGAAGATTTTCCAATGAGAAAAGAATTGTGCCACAAAGATGGTGGTGTTAAGAAAGCAAGCTAAAGTCCAACAACTGAAAGGACGCCGAAATCACCACCAAACAAACATTAAACCATCCAAGTTCAAGAACAACTAGTTTCACACTCTCAACTTGCTCTACACAAATTATGCAACCAATTATCAATTCCCAAACACCAATACATACATCTTGTACAGTCAGTTTATTACTATCCAAATTTCGCATCTTTTAGATCTCAATCAATAATCTAACAAGAAATCACACACGCCCACTAATTCTTTCCCCACAATCTTCCACTTCCACATCAAATTACACTTAATTGCTATCTACCAAAACAAACAAATTCACAAACGACAACTCACAAAACTCCACTCGCTCTTCCACCACCCCCCCCCCCCCCCACAACGTAATCGACCACTCCCGCGTTGCAACCGACAACTGATCAACCCTCGTCGCCTCCCCATACGCCTCCTCCCTCGGCTCATAACACTCCCTCTGCTCACAAAACAATAGGCCTTCACATTCTCCTGACAAATCGGTCTGAAGGTTTGAATTTAATTTGACAGATTTTATTTCCTTTCTATGTCGTTATTGTCATGCTGGCGTACACTAGGGTGTTAATTTGTAAAAGGACAAGGACAGTAATTAATTAGTTTCCCTTGGTGATTAACAGACTCCCAATACAACTACAATTTAAAAAATAAAAAAATAAAAAAAAATAACGGCTCCAAAATTGGCGCCAACAACTTGTTTTCCAAAAAAAAAAAAAAAAAAAAAAAAACTTTGTTTGACAGCAACAGATAAATTCAATCTAAATTTGACAGAGTTTCTTTACTTTATATACCGTTATTTTCATGATGGAATGCATCCGGGTGTTAATTTGTAAACGAACAAGGACAGTAAGTAGTTTTTCTTTTTTTATCAACATCTACAAAACAGACTCCAAAAACAACTACAAATCAAAAAAAGACTCCAAAATTGGCGCCAAGATCGATTTTGTTGTCCAAAAACAATTCCAACTTGCTAAGGAGTGAGTTAGTTATAAATAGCAAAGCAAACACACCCATATTTCACATCTCCAATTAACAACGTCTTCTCATTAATTCTCTCTCTCTTGTTCTGTTCTGCTCTCATCAGTTTCTATTCATTTCTTGTTCACCTTCAAATGGCTGGTGGTGCTGCTGTTGTTTCTTCTTCTTCTTCTTCTTCTTCTTCTTCTTCTTCTTCTTCTTCTTCAATGACTGCCTTGGTCATTTTTGCATCTCTGGTTGCCGCTTGTGGTGGTTTGATGCTCGGCTATGATATCGGCATCTCCGGAGGTGTCACTGCCATGTCTTCTTTTCTTCAACCATTTTTCCCCGACGTCTATAGGAAGGAGCAAGGCATCGTCTCGAGCAACCAGTATTGTAAGTTTGATAGCCACAAACTCACCTTCTTCACATCCTCTCTCTACTTGGCTGCTCTTCTTGTGCAGTGGCCTGCTTCTTATTCTACTTCCAAGCATGGCCGCAAGCTCTCCATCATCATTGGCGCCGTTATCTTCCTCCTTGGTGCCGCCTTCAATGCCGCTGCCATCCATGTCGCCATGCTCTACATTGGGAGACTTTTGCTCGGTTTAGGTGTGGGCTTTGTTATACAAGCTGCACCCCTTTACTTGTCTGAGATGGCCCCCTCTAAATCTAGAGGCTCCCTCAACACCATGTTCCAATTGATGATCACCATTGGAATTCTCGTTGCCAATCTCGTCAACTACGCCACAAACAAGATTCAAGGCGGGTGGGGGTGGAGATTGAGTTTAGGCCTCGCTGCGCTTCCTGCTGCCATTGTCCTCCTCGGCTCTATCAGCCTCCCCGACACCCCCAACTCCATGATCCAGCGCGGTGCAAGTGAGGAAGATGTGAAAAAGAATCTTCAAAGGATTCGCGGCACTGACGACGTTCATGAGGAGTACCAAGACCTGTGCGATGCTTGCGCCAATGCTACCAAGGCCGCCAACAACAACAATAATAATAAGTTGGCGATTTTCCAAAGAAAATATGTGCCTCAGATGGTGATGACATTCCTTATTCCCTTCTTCCAACAGCTCACAGGGATCAATGTCATCATGTTTTACGCTCCGGTTCTCTTCCAAACTCTCGGCTTTGGCAACGATGCTTCTCTCATGTCCGCAGTTATCACCGGGCTAGTTAATGTCGCCGCAACAGGGGTTGCATTCCTGGTGGTTGACAGGTATGGAAGGAGGCCCTTATTCTTGGAAGGGGGGCTTCAGATGCTCCTATCCCAAGTTATCATTGGGTCTCTCATTTGGAAGGTGTTTGGGGTGGCTGGCGTGGCTAGTGTTTCGAAAGGCTATGCATACGGGATAGTGGCTCTCATATGTTTCTATGTTGCTGGCTTTGCTTGGTCATGGGGTCCCTTGGGATGGTTGGTCCCCAGCGAGATATTCCCTCTAGAGATCAGGTCGACCGGGCAGGGCATCAATGCCACCATCAACATGTTGATGACCTTTGTAATTGGCCAAGTCTTCCTCAGCCTGCTCTGCGCCACCAAGTTCGCCCTCTTCTTCATCTTCGCCTTCTTTGTGTTGTCCATGACTCTCTTTGTTGCCTTCTTCCTCCCCGAGACAAAGGGCATTCCCATCGAAGATATGTCCAAGGTGTGGAGTCAGCATTGGTTCTGGAGAAGATTTGTTCCTTCTGAAGACTCAACTAGAAGAGTTGAGATGGTCTGAATAATCAACTTTTGTTTGCTTTATTAGATTGTTTAGTGTAGGGTCTGTTGTTCATATAAAGTCTTTTGGTTTATGTAATGCAATGTTGTTTCATAGAGTAGGATGTATATGGAACTGATGATCTTACTGAAATGTTGTTCACCATAAGGGGTCATTGGTCTTCTGTGTTATCTAAAGTGCAATTTTAATAAGATTCCTTTTTTTTTTTTTTTTGTTTCTTGTAAATAAATTGTCATATTTGATATCAAGTTTCAACTGAATCTTTTGTTAGTTAAATTGTGATCATTACTCAAGGCAATCAATTTATTTTTGAGTTTGGGATTTCACGTACAGTTGGTTTCAGTCCTATATATTATTGATGAACTTTCAACTGTTTAGTTGAAGAGAGTTCAAGATTCTAATTGTAGTCAAGAAAGCAAGCAGGGACGTCTGCCATGCACTAGTAGTTTGTGAAGTTGAAGTTGGGTGTCTTGGACTTCTTTCTTCGTGCTCCGAGTTTCCCAGTGAATTCTCTGTATGTATCTGAAGTCCAATAATATTAATGGAGTATGTTAATTATCAGTTGCACCTCAAGATCATGAATATTCAGAAGACATTAGTGCTAGAGCTTGGAAAGAAGGCTGCACAAAAGTTGTAGTGGATCAATTAGTTGCAGTTCAGTGGAGAGTGATCTTCCTTAATATCAGTTGCTTTTGAAGGGAATCTTTGTGCACTGCCATTTCATCTGATTGCTCTCTGGTGGAGCATCTGCATATCAAGTTACTGAATTGAAGTTACATGTTTATTCATCATGCTCTTGTTTAGTACCTTGTATGTCTTGAACTAATTCAAGTTTTCTTGTACTTGTGATTTAGAGAGAAATAAGGATGAGTAGAACAATGTTTATCATTTGTAATTAATAATGTTCCCTCTCTCATGAGGTGAGGTGACTCTCTTAACTCAGTTGTCCTATTCACAAGACTCGAAACCGTGGTTGTCGATAATGTAGGCCTTGTTTGGTTAGAGGTGGAGTTAACTCTCGGAAGATAAATTTATAGGGGAGTTAGAACTAATCTTGTTTGGTTGCCTACTTTTCATCCATGTTATCTCCCAACTCACACCTTAGAGTAAGAGATATCTCCTCCACCTCCTTAGGAGACTTATCTGCTAGGAGTTTGCGGATACAATTACCTCTCATTATATAATTACATTTTATTACTCTCGTCCATCTCTTTTGTTTGAAAGATATTTATGTCAATTCATATATTTTATTATTTAAAAATAAAAACAAACATGAAAAATATGATTTTTCACTGTAAGTTACTTTCGCTTACACTCGCTGTAAGTTGACAAAAACGAACAACAAGGCACTAAGTAACATTTATTGAAAAATATACAACTTGCCTGCAATTTTATAATCCAAGGCACGGTTGAAAGACTAGGTAGGTTGCTTGCTTTACCAAGTTGACTATCCCCAAAGGCCAAAGCACGCCATCTTCAATCGAAATGGGAATTAAGGATGTGTTGAGTTCAGCCAGTGATGCAGTGAAGAACAACTCCCCGGACCTCATCACCCCAATTGGCAACGCTTGTTGGAGCTCCTACAACATGGGTTGCTCTGCTTTGAAGAGCGTCAACAATGGAGCCCAGAAGCTGAGCGGGTTCGTCAAGGACCCCGAAAGCCGAGAGAAGATCGGATGGTGCGTCGCCCACCCTCTCGCCCGTGAGGGCCTCAAGCTCATCCCAGGTTCATCATTTGATTTCAATCAACGAATTGATGTAGTAGTAGTGATGACCTACAAATTTTATGCCCTAAATCGAATGCAATTGAAGAGTTTGATCTATATAGCCGATCCCTACTAATATGTAATTCAGGCTTTCTTGTTGTTTGTTGTTGTATGATTCATATAGCTGACCCCAAACATAAATACTTATTTGTGCGCTAATTCGAATACAATGGAAGAGTTTGATCCACGTATCCGACTCCAATTAATTTGAGACTGATGCTATGTTGTTGTTGTATGAACTTGCATGCACATATGTTGTTCAATTGAAATATTTATTCCTATTGTTGTACTAGCGTATCATGTCTTGATCTCTCAGCTTCCTTGATATATGATTTCTTGATCAAATTCCTTGTTACTCCCACCTACTTGTTAATAGTTGCCCCCGTTATTTTACTTTCCTTTATCTGTTTCTATTTCGAAAAGCTTTCTTTGTTATCTGTAGAGATGGATTCAAGTGATGAACATAAGCTTTTTTTTTTTTTTTTTTGGTCTTGTACTTATATTTAGAGCATTCAATAGCACTAAATGAAGCAGAATGGATAAGTTTGATCTATTTAGCCGACCCCAACTAATTTGAGATTGAGCCTATGTTGTTGTGTTGTACTAATACTTAGATGTTCTGTTAGCCCCGGTAGTCAAGTGCCAATTACCTAGGTTTGATCCTCCTTCCGAGATTCTCGCTTGTGGTGGAGGGGCTCGGATACCTCTCCTATCAAAACATTCCTTACCTAATTTCCATGTTGCTTTTCTCTGTGGTTGCTGCTTATATATATTTTTTTTTTCGTTGATTCTGCACATTAGGTGGGGATCTTTTTGCGAACTCTTAAAATGCACATCCATGCTAAATGTCCATGCCTTGAAATTCAGATGTTCTAGTCATTTTTTGAAAACCAGGCAGGTATTAACTTTAGTTTTCGGTATCGCTCATCTTTGAGACGAACTTGATTAGATGGTTGTACTACCGTGACCTGCTGGGAACGTAGCAATATTCGCATTATTCCAAAAAATACAGTCTAAAGGAGTCTAAATCATCGATGCTCAAAATTAGTTTTGATCGATCTATCACATTCAACTGGGAGCAATTACTTACTTTTCCTCGTCGTGTGCAGGTGTAAGTTATGCAGTTGGCTTGGCTGAAGCTACGATAAAGCATCACCATCGCGGCGTGGTTAGTAACGGCAAGAAGGTTGAATTCCTTGTGGAACAAATGAACAGGGAAATAAAGGAAATGCAAGCAGAGAATAAGCAATTGAAAGCAGAAGTTGAGAGCATTAAAGGATCAGTACATTCAAGTAATGCTCTAACCACTTCATGTTGTAGTATCGTCAGCTCAACGGTAGCAGAAAAGCCTGAAGAGGTCTTGAGCTCTTTCATGCTGAAAGGTATCAAGTTTAAAGACTTGTTGGGTGATCAAGTAATTCCCATTAGAGGAGAGTTTGAGTATGATCATCATCTTGTCATGGATGGTCCTAAATAAATAATTGATGACAAGGGAGTTTGCTAGTTGAACCCTTAAAAATATGTGACTTTATCAATGCTTAAACTGTGTTGTAATATGTAATTGTATGCTGACTATGCTCAAGATAGAATAACTAGTTTAATAGTTATCTAAAGTTTTTGACAAGGGAAATTACATACTATAGAAAGTGATTGGATTACATGTTTTTTATGACAATCCCTTATTTACTTAATAGGTATCTAAAGTTTACATTCATATGTATAGTTACTCTAAAGTGATTGGATTACATACATATAGAAAATGAGTTGAGTTTGAGGACTACATATTAAGGGAGAATAACAAACTTTAGCTCTCATTTTGTTTCATTATATTTAGTTTGAGCTGAACTCCCTCATTAATTCTCTTCAAGATTAGTAGGAAAAAAATAGTCAAAAATGAAAAATAGCAACAAAAAATAGGTGAAAAATTAGTCTTGCAAATCGTTGTTTTTTGTGGCAAAGTGACATGATTAATTTAAATAGCTTTTGTCGTTGTTGTAGTTTTTTTTTTTTTAAAAAAAAAAAAAACTGTGAGTGTCTGAACCACCTCAGCCCTTCCCGATTAAGGCCCTACGAATCTCACAGGGTTATTGTTGTTATTAAGATTCCTTATTGATAAGAATAATAACTAATATTATGAAGAAAAAAAAAATCAATTTTTTTCAACAAAAAAATACTCATGACAAATAATAATATTACGTAATAATTTAATTCTGTTTTTTTTTTTCTAAAAAATAAAACTGTTTTGCTTCCTAAAAAAATTGTGTTGGAAGTTACTTCTTTTGTGGTAAATTGAAGTGGTGAATTTCTTTTGAAAAAAAAAATGCGTTTGCAAATTGTTAATTTTGTGGTAAAGTGAAGTGGTGAGGTAAAGTAGCTACTTTTGTCTTTTTTTTTTTGAGAAATTGGAAGCGAGCTCCAAAAAGTTGCATATAACGCGCAAAAAATATGTACATTAAAGGGGCTATGTATCCTCCACGCCATCTACAAAGAATCTATCTACAGAAAAAATGTGTTTAGCAAGTACTGATCAAGTTTTGCTTCTTTACTAACTAGATTGTTTAGTGTAGGGTCTGTTCATAATAAGTCTTTTGGTTTATGTAATGCAATGTTGTTTCATAGAGTAGGATATGGAACTGATGATCTTATTGAACTGTTGTTCATTACAAGGGCCATTGGTCTTCTGTACCTAAAGTGCAATTTTAATTAGATTCCTTTTTTTTTTTTTTCTTGTTAATGAATAATCATATTTGATATCAAGTTTCAACTGAATGTTTTGTTATCGGTTACTTTTGAAGAGTGCCTGAATAGGCTGAATTTAACAAGCCTAAACAGACTTGTGTCACCTGTCATACCAATACCATATATAGAACTCTTTTAGTTCCTATTGAAACAAAAACAAGAGAGGCGAGAAAAAGTACTTGTGTAAACCTTGGAAACTAGTGCCGCAGTTAATATTTCTTGTGTACTAGTGTAACCTTGGAAACTATTGTATTGATATGCAGAACATGTGTGTCATGGTTGAAAGAAGAGGGTGCCTTTGAAATATTTAGTCTTATGCATTTAGCTGGCTAATGGAACTATCTTGTCCATTCGAAATTAAATTAGGGGCCTAAGGAAAGCCTATATATGAATCTTAATTTCTTTCAAGTAAATATTTTTCTTCTGCAATGTTGTGACATACTGTGCAACCTTAATTTCAGAAACTAATAAGGGGACTACATTGCACATTTTAATATGAATCATTGTGTTTTGTGATATATTACTTGCTTGAATTTAAAGAAATTGAGAAACATAGAAGATGCTAAGGAACATCAGTCCATTACTTGGACTTAATGTATATATGAAAAACTTAGTCACGCGTGCTACATATAGTTTAAAATCTTTCAGCAATATCCAAGATCAGGTCTTTGCTAGAGATTGTCTTGTGAATATAACACAAATATGCTCTTGCTCGACACTGCAAATTGGTCTCTCTTTGTGTGCTCGCTGCGAATGTTTATAACGTTCCGAAAAACAGTTCGATACAGTTTGAGTTACAGAAGTTAATTCAAACCAATTAAGCAGCTAAGTTTGTTAATTAAGTACTGATTAATATCTATCATGCATAACTTACTTATGTTGCAATTAACCGTTAGTTTCATGACCCAATAGACCGGGGTGTTGTTTAGTAAACAACTCAAACTGATCTGATCTGAAGCACGCATGACACTTGCTCCAACTTGTTTTTCAAATCTTTCTATTTCAGTAACAAATCTAAGTTCCAATTCGACAACAAATACAACTTTCTAATTTCAGGTATCCAAAGAACATTATAAATTAATTAATGCTCAATCTCATTTGAACTCATGTTTAAGCTACCTACTAACTAGCATTAATCATCAATTCCAATTCAAGACGCCATGTCTTCCGATTCTTTTTCTTCCTTGTTGTCTGTTGATCGTGACGAATGCCGAGAGTTAGGTGAAAGAATCAGCGATCCCGGCGTGTATAATCCTCTCGTAGAGTGGTTGGTGAAGGACTTGTATGATTTCGGACTTCAGCCGGAGGTGCATGACACCAAGACCATAAAATTGCATGCTGAGTATGCTGTTCATTGGTCCTGCAGTGAGGAGAATAGCCTTGTAACTCTTTGGACTCTATTGGGGTGCCCGAAGATGGAGATTTTCGTCGACAATGAGAGTATTGGCAAAGAACCATCTTATGTCCATGAAGGATTTTGGAGAACTCTAAACACCAAGTTTCTATACTCGTCTTTCGAGTTGTGTATATTCCCCTAGTTTGATTTAGTTTGTTCCATTTTAATTCTTGTTTGTACCGAATTAATTCAGGCCGAGTTAGAACTTTTACCAATTGTATTAATGTTTTTTTTCCTTCTGAAAGTACATCTCCCTCTTTATGTATCAATTTGTTATTTGTGCAACAAATATGATGTTTTATGTTCTCGTTATCATTCTTAGTGTTGATTATTTTGGAGTTTGGATTTCTGATTTGGAGTTCATATTCTAATCTTGAAGTTAAATTAGAAAAATCAGTCTCATCTAAGCTGCATATAATTCGAATTCAGCAAGTCTTGGCAATTCGACTTTAGAAGGATCACAATTATAAATTAATCTGAAAAAAAAATCACATTTTTAATTTTATTGAGATAAGATATGCAAATGAAGAACACATTAAAGAGAGAGTACTTGATGCAATTGAATCTTCGAAGATCTTGTTCGTCGGCGAATTACTTAATGATTTCGCCGCTAATTTTGTTTCTATTTTCGTCGATGACAAGATATAGATATAGTTTGCAATAAGGTCTACCTTAGTGAATTGCTTCGGCAACATATTTAGTTCTCCAAGATTGCCTATACACTAGCCAGTTCTACATATTAGATTCCAATATTGTCGAAACGAGCTCGAATAGAATTAATCTCTTACAGCAGTTGATACTGTCTTTCATGCAATTTGGTCTACTTTATTCTTGATTTATCAGTACCCTAAAAGGCAATTTAAGAGTTTGTGACAAAACAAATGTGCATGAAAACTTAGATGTACATTGACAATTGTTAGTTTGAGATAGCATGAGAAGATTTTGATATTTCTCCACACTATATAGTTTCTTGACAAGTTTTGGCACATCATTTTATTTAAATTAACAATTAAGATGGACACAACTTCAATTCATTCAGTTGTAGAACTTTTCTTCATAAATGTATTACCTATACATGAAAGTTTACTTGTAATTTGCTGAAGTCAAATATCCAATTGTGGATGCTAATTGATGAATACTTTTATTTTAGTAGAGACCTTATTCACCATGAACTCAATCATGGTCTTAATGCAATTCGATCGGTAATCTCACGCTATATATAGTTCTTCGAATTAAGCAACATCCAACAAGAACTAGAATGATAAGGGGCATCAAGAGCAATACAAGAAGAATAGCAAGCCCAATGTAATGAGGGGAATTTTTAATTTTAGGAGTAGAATGCTCAGGCATTTTGTCTTGAAAGGAAAGGAGACTCTTTTAAGAGGCCTAGGAACAATACCGATCTTTCATTTGAGCTTAATATTAAGTATATTTTCCGACATGTAGTCGAAAATCTTTCAGCAATTTAAAGGTCTGATTTGGAGAAACTTCTTATAAGCCAAGTCTTCCTCAACTTGCTCGGCGCAGTTACAAAGTCCGATCAATCTTTCCTAAATCTTCGCTTTCCTGGTGATCAACTTTTTCATTCCTAGATTACAGCATGAGTCAACACTCATAGTCATAGTGGAGAATATATGTTCTTCATCAAGAAATTCATTTTGATAAGTTAAGCTTTTTGATGATCCAATTCATCATAGCTAGAAAAATTATCTTGTTATTTATTTTTCTTTACTGAACTTTTGTAGTTCTTTGGTTATAGTGGAGAATATTTGTTCTTATAACTCATTCTATGGTTTGAACTTTGAAGAGCACTTGAATATATATGACAATTGTGCTTAAGCTTGCACATACAATTAATGTTGCCTTGAACACACTGGCCTATATAATTCAGGCTATTCAAGACCTTCGTAAAGAATTTAGCTCCAATATGCCACAAATGCATTAGTTGATACTTCGAAGATCTTGTTCATCGGCGAAGTAAGAAACTAACTCTACTCAAGGACTTTGGTGCTAATTTTGTTTCCATTTTTCATAGATGGCCAGACAACATATAGCCATAGTTTATAGGGGAATAAACATTTTGCCGTAAGGCCTACTTTAGCGAATTTTTTACGCAACAAATTTAATTCTCCAAGATTGCCTATTTGAGGAGGAAATCAAACGAGGACCTAAAAAAGGACTATTAGTATCTGGGTTGCATAGAACATATTGATGGAATGCTTCTAATGAATTTTGTAGATGAATTTAGATAGTCCATTTGAGAGAGAAGGAAACTGCAAGATTAATGCAATATCAATTTAAGAACAGTTATGATTTGGTGTGTTGGCTTTTCCAAGAGCAATTACAACTTTTTGTGTCCTTTTCATTGTACCTTACAAGCTATTTGAGTTGTTTACTAACAAAATTAAGTTGTGCAAACAAGGTACTCCAAGGAATTAATTAAAATTAGCCTTCCATTATCCTTTTTTATAATTATACATTTATTTTAGGCTTAAAATGTGACTTTAGTGGGGTTATTGTCCCCTCTTATTTTCAGTATAAATAGTTGTTTCTTTTTTTTATGGTCTACACCACCCGATATCTAAACCATTCAATTACTCTGAGTTCATCCCGAGTCGCGCACCGTAAAAGTGAGTGGACTGGAGCTCTTACTGTTGGTGTTTTCATTCTCATGGCTAGAACTCAAGTAGTTGTTACATTTATTATAATTTATAAACGAAAATAAAATAAAATAAAAAGTTCTAAATAGTAAGAAAAAGAGAGAAAACAGTTACAAACTAAGCCGTCTCCCAATAAAATCCTATATAAGAGAAGACTTTATATTTAAACATTTTTTATAACATCTATTTTAGAAATTTTCTAAATGAAAAACAATTGCCAAACTAGCTACTAGATTTAGATAATGATAAAAAAAAAAAAACACATCAAAACGTAGAAACGTGACACATATATAAGACACTACTAATTAATAAAGTTTTTTTTATTTGAAAAAAAAAAGAAACTTTATTACATAGATGAGCATGAGATTGGCCCACATTGTGTGTCACCACGGTCTGTGTATGTTTGCAAAGAAATATTTACTTTTTTAATATAGATATAGTCTTATAGATATAACAACAGATTGGTAATCGACCCTATATAACCCCAAAAAAAATAGAAAATACTAGATTGACAATAACAATGCAAGACAAACTTGCTCAAAGAAGTAGTCCATATTGTCTCGACCTGTGTGTTACGCATCAGAATCCGTGTAAAACCACATCTCGAATAGTGCATGGACAGCTCTTGCGATCGCCCATGTTTCTTGCGGTGTTACATGTAATTGTCACTCTAGAACTTAAAAAAAAAAAGAAAAAGCAAGGGTCCTATCAAATACAAAATAGCAAGCAGTGAGTGCAAATGGAAATAAATAAATGGCGCGCATGAACGTTTGCAGTTTCTAATTAATTAGGATCATCCAATGAGGGTATAAATACCCCCACCACCCCCTCTACGATTTCACAGCACAATTCATCTTCTCTATAGCTCTAGCTACTACTGTTAATCTGCTCTCAATTTCAATATATAGTTTTCTAGTTAGTTTGTAATTTGTCACATACCATTCATCATTAGTCCTCCATGGCTGTTTCATCAACAGCCTGCAAGGAGTATCCTGTCCTGGCAGGTTTTCGTGGTTCGTCTTCTTCGCGCGCATGTTTGGTTGCCGCTTGCGAGGGTTTGATGTTCGGATACGACATTGGCATCTCCGGTGGAGTCACTTCTATGCCTTCCTTCCTCGAAGCATTCTTCCCCGACGTGTATAGGAAGGAGCAAGGCATAGTATCTAGCAATCAGTATTGTAAGTTTGACAGCCATGCATGAACTCACTTTCTTCACCTCCTCACTCTACTTGGCTGCTGCTTTGCTTGCTTGGTTTAATTTCGTATCGAGTCTGTATATATATAGTTGAATTCAGTTGTTACAAAGTAGGTTGTTGAACTCATGGTGTTATTACTGAAATATGGTTCACTATAGGGGTTCTTGTTTCAACTGAACATTGGTCTTATTACAGATTAGGTTGTTCATTGTCTTTATTACCTTAATTGAATTTTTTTTTTGTTTAGTGAATTGTCAATGCAAACAATATTCTTAAGTTTCAACTGAATCTTTTGTTAGTTAAACTCTGATTGTATAACTTTCAATTTAATTAGTCAGAACTGCAAAAATTTGCCTGTAATTAAATAAGTCTTTTCAAAGGGCCTTCTGAAGTTAGATGTTTATTATACTCGTTACCGATAGATTTGCGGAAAATGCAGGATCTATTTCTACTAAGAATGTCTTTTAGGGGCAGAAGAAATCTATATGTCTATCTTCACTTTCTCTAATCTATTTACTTTCAACAAAATCTTTCCTTCAAATTAATTATAGGATTGCAGCTACCACATTGTACTTCTATGAAACTATTAAAAAAACAATACAAAAAATGGAGGACTATACAGATATTCAGCATCTGCAGTGTTTGATTTGTGTGTGTACATACTCCACATCTTCTAAGAAACTAATAAGGAGACTAGGTGCCACGTAGTAATGAAGAAATTTTAAGTTCTTCAAATTCAAGCATCACAGAACACCATGATTTGTATAAATGAGTTATTAGCAGTAACGGAGCTCTTTCGCCTAGATGCCAAGTAGATTCAGCACTAATTTAATCACATTATTCACTTACGATTGAATACTAGAATGTTATTATGCCTGTAAGAATTTCTTGCTGTCATCCCATTTTATTTTTTTTATTCTTCCCTTGAAAGCACAATGAGCTACAATATTTTCCTCCTGTCTGCTATACTATTAGCCTTCTTTACATCACAATTATTTAGGTCCTTACATGAATATGTCATCGCTACAGTTTTTATTAGGAATTTCTCCATAAAACATTGGGCAATGATTCCTACAAACACTAGCAAAGAAAATGCACGAAAAAGAAGAAGGAAACAAAAGTTACCTGGGAAGGATGATAAGGAACAATGCACAATTGAGAAGAACCTTCTATATTTCACTCGTCTCCGAACTTCACTGGATTACCAGACCTCCACACAAACAAGAGAAAAAACCGTGCTATCATGAATTGTTCTTTGCTTTACTCCATGTGAGAAAAGACAAACCCGCAATTTTGAAAGTATCTACACAGTATACCGAGAAATAATGACTCTCAATTCCATCCGACATATATAGTAACTTCTACCGCATGAGGATTTATAAAAACCATGATCTGCCAAAAAAAAAACTTGCAATTCCAAGGTGTTTTACGAGCCTTCGCCATCCGCCCATGTCTGTTGCTCAAATAAAACATCTTAAATTACTTGAGCAAAGAAAAATGAAGAAGAAAATAGAGTAAACCAGCTGCACATTTGAAGTGCCTGTTCACATTTTTTACAGCAAATCCACCTTCTCTTAGGGAACCTTTCCAGCTAAAATCGCCTTATGTGTCCAGCACATCCCATGTTCGTTACTAGAAAGAGTTAAAGAAAAGCTGTAAACAGGCATTTTTCGACATTGAAAAAAAAATTCATTAAGTAAGATTAAAATCTAACTCCTGATTCACAATGACGGCAAGATTACAATCAAAATACAGATAAAATGCCTAGTTCAAACAACAATTACTAAACCAAGTCCACCATATTTATAATGTTGATATAATTAAAATATATATGTACAAGAGAGTAATATGCACATCTTCAAGATTGAAGAAGCGAAGAAATAAAAGGTGCATCAATTGTCCAATAGCAAGAAAAATCCTAGTCAAGTCTGCACTTATACTTGCAAGTTACGCACACAAATCCTTGATTAAAATGAATTTCTATATCTTCAGTGAATCATCTCGTGTTATCAGGGAAATACTGTCATTCAACCCTTCTTTCCCTTCACTTCTATTGTCCTGTGTTCCTCCTATATCAACTGTATAAATCTTCAAGAGAACTAATAAGATTGGATGCACAGTAAGAACATGAAGATACTTCGCAAATATCCTTCTCTAAGCGTCATTTTCACATTCAATACTTCAACTACAGAGAAAAAAAATACTTACCTTTAAAAATGAGATATTCAAGCAATGATTGTTAAAAAAAAAAAAAAAAAAAAAACCACAAACAATCATGAGATTAATCAACGGAAAAGTAGAATGGATTCAATTAATTGCCATTGAAGAAAGATGCACAGGAAGAACATGCAGATACTTCGCAAATATCCTTCTTGTTTGACAAATTTTCTTTCTAATTTGTCGAGTAGGTATTGACTCGTGGTAAAAAGGTGCATATAAGTAAAAATCCATTGGATTCCATGCAGACTCTCAACAACAGTACTAACTCTTCCAACAATGGAGAATCATCATACATATCAAACAGAATGGGATGGATTTTTACTTATCGGCACCTTTGCGCCATCCTAACATAGTATATGTTTTTTGTGGATCTAAAAAGAGGCCTCAGCCACTCCAACTGAAAATATGATCATTTGATCTACTGCCTACACTTGTCTGGTGCCATATGAACCTTAATAGGACCCCGATAGTGCTACCCACATTTTCACCAACAACTAAAACAGCAATGTCCAAAGTTAAGAAGGGAAATCCTTTGTTGAGTGAAACCTCACGGAAGTGAGATAATTAACCAAAACAAAGACCACTGGAGTATTGCGATATGTACCAAAACAAAAACCCCATAGGAAATCAATATAATTCTAGGCAACTCTATCAAAAGAATGAATCCATGAATGTTCAAACTTCAAACTAGCCATATTTTACTCCTAAAGACTTGAAAAATGAGGACTTTGTAGCCAAATAGGCGCTCATGTAGAAGAATAGAATTGTGGCACCTTCTACAATTATCAATTCCTGAACACCAATACATCTTCTACAGTCAGTTTCCGATCCAAATTCCGCATCTTTTCGATCTCAGTCAATAGTCTAACAAGAAATCACACACGCCCACTAATTCTTTCCCCACAATCTACCAAAACAAACAAATTCACAAACAACAACTCACAAAACTCCACTCGCCCCCCCAACCGAATCGACCCCTCCCGCGCCGCAACCGACAACTGATCAACCCTCCTCGCCTCCCCATACACCTCCTCCCTCTGCTAACGAAACAATAGGCCTTCACATTCTCGGGACTCAGCTAGCCTCACCGACTCCGCCAAATCTGAATGTTTGAATTTAATTCTCGGGACTCAGCTAGCCTCTGCTAACGAAACAATAGACCGTTTACTGGACCGTCGTGACTTGACGTGTGCTTGTCTAAACCTCTTGAAGTTGACACCGAGGTAAAATTTATTTTTCTGTGGTGTGTGTATTATTTAATTATACCCAAATCTGACTTTCTAATATCCAAGTGCATGATTTTATTTTATTTATCGTGCCAAGTTTGCGAGTAAGGTACACGCGGGACATTTAGGTGAGTCAAGACATGAGTGGGGACGTGCCTCGAGTTACGTGTCGACGTGGAACCGAGGTAGCGGCTTATGAGATAAGTTTAATTTGAACTAACTATAGTGATATAGCTTTGTTGTGGCCATGTTGATATCAAATTAATAAGCCTAAGTTAGTGTGATAAATCAAATAGCCACATGATGTGCATCAAGACACACATTAAGCAATCTAGAGACAAGAGGATTAAGCTATTGGTGTCCATTTGGAGTGCTGGAGACATGTTTGTCAACACACACCATTAGATTTGTCTCGGGATACGTAAGTGCAAATTAATGTGTGGCTAATGTGCAACCATATACACTCATACATATAAAATAAGTCAACCAAACTTATCATCTAAGTTCTTCTTTCTCATCGATTTGGCAAGGAGAGGGAGAGAAGGGTTTGCTAGAGTGATCAAGAGGAGGGAAGATTCAAAAATCCAATGAGGGTGGTGAAATGTTGAAGATCAAGCTTAGTGTGTACATCAACTTGGTAAGTCCCTACCCAAATCTAATTTCAATTCAACATGATGAAGTCATGGATGTGAGGGTTGTTGATTTGGAAGTTGTTATGGACCTTTGGTAGAGGAAAACGAAGGATCCAAGGCTTGGGGGGAAGCCTAGACATCAAGAAACTAGAATTTTGCACAACAGAATTCTGGGTTCTGCATTGTTTAGCGCACTATGCCCAAGGGGTAGCGCGCTAGACGATATGGGCAGCTCGGCGTTCTTATATACGAAGAACACTAGCGCGCTACATGTTTCACCTAGGCTCAGGACAGGGATTTTTGAAAATTTTGATAACTTCTTAAACCCAATTAAATTAGTTTTAATATAACCCTAGCAACTCTAATCCACTCTAAAACTTATCAAACAACTCCAGGAAACTAAAGGGAAGTCTCGGGAGTTCGGGCGTCCGTTTTGGGTGCATGTCAGAGCCGCGAGGGCGAGATAGTGTGGATCCGATATAAGTAAGTAAACCAGTTAAGGGAATGCATAGTAATTCATATTTCGTTTTTATTGTCTTTATTGATAAATGTTTTTCTTGGAATTCTATTCTGCATTTCTTAGTTGAGTGTCTATGACCTAAGTGTGCCTAAAAGGTACTCCTGGGATTATAGCTAGTTAGGCAAACGTGAATACTACCTGCAGGGGTGCAACTACCAAACCAAACGTGAATTCTCCCCGAGTACTGGATTGTTGTGGATTGTTGTGGATTGTTGACCACTTAGTATGCCTCTTTTGATTTCTAGGCACTCATTTTCGTCGTGAATATATGTCCGTATGTTTATCATGCACTCTCTTTCTTTTTATCTGTCTTTAAATACCCGCATGATATTTGGACTGTTTTAAATGATTCATGAATTACTGTTTATATCCTTCTGGTTATTACTTTCTACTTTACTATACTCACCGTCTAGTTTGTGACGGTGGGTGCAGATCGGACAGAGACGAGCAATGGGAAATGACCGATAATTGGTGACTTCCTTTGAGGACTCTCGAGTGGTTCCTTCCTTTGCACGATAGTATGTTTTGCCATTTTTGTTGTCATTATTGTATATTACTATTTTTAATTACACTGGGACATATTGAGATCGAGTGAGATGGGATATCATGTATTATCGTTTTGTATACTGTTGGTCACCAGATATGCATGTTTACCCGTTGGTTTCAAGGTTCCACACTGTAGGTTATTCCACCTTTATTTAATCTGAGTTATTTAACATTTTCTTAAGTTTATTTCCGCTGCAAACTATTCTGTAAAATACATAACTTAATAACTCAACGTTAAAATACAAAGTTAATGAGAATACAACTACTTAAGGCTGACTGTGCCTGCGTTAACTTAGCGAGGCATGACTTGGGGGTCCACGTGGGTTTAGGCCGAGCGGGACCCAGTTTTATGGGGAACTGGGTGTCACACATTTATTCTTTTTTTAATCATAAACATAATTTATTCTTTTTAGAAGAACTAAAAATTTAAAATGCTTGTTATTAATCCATGAATATAAAGATTAAATAAATAACTTTAAAAGAAAGTATTTTTCAAGTAAGAGAAATGTTTTTTTTAATATTTTAAAGTTTATTAAATAATAATTATTAAAATGCTTGTTATTAAATAATAATTATTAAAATATTATTTCGAGAAGATTATAAAAATAATTATAATTATTTAAAGTTTTTAAATATTTTTGTAAATAATTTAATATGTTTGTTATTTAGTTCAGATTTTTTATTTATGAGTAATTAAATAAATAGTAGTGCATGTAGTGAAAATAATAATGCATTCTTTTCATCTTAAAAAAATATGTTTAAAGGGGTATTTATGTCGATTCTCATGTTTTACTATTTTTAAAATTAACAACTTTCTTTTAAGTTCAAAGTTGAACCAAACGTGAAATATGTGAGTTACCTCGAAAGAGTTATCTCCGCTTACATTGTAAGTCGACAAAAACAAACCAAACGAGGTCTTAAAGTAACATTTATTGAGAAAGTGGTGTTACAAATTTTATAATAATCTAAGGCACAGTTGAAAGACTGGGTAGGTTGCTTGCTTTACCAAGTTGAGTACCCCCATTTTCAATCAGAGAGTGAATCGAAATGGGAATCAAGGAGGTGTTGAATTCAGCGACTGATGCAGTGAAGAACAACTCCCCGGACCTCATCACCCTAATTGCCAAAGCTTGTTGGACCTCCTACAACATGGGCTGCTCTGCTTTAAAGAGCATCAACAATGGAGCCCAGAAGCTGAGCGGCTACGTCAACGACCCCGAAAGCCGGGAGAAGATCGGACGGTGCGTCTCCCACCCTATCGCTCGTGAGGGCCTCAAGCTCATCCCAGGTTCATCATTTGATTTCAATCAACGAATTAATGAAGTAGTAGTGTGATGAGCTACAAATTTTATGCCTTCCATGTTTACCCCTTTTGGAGAATTATTTTTTCCCTATTTTCTCACTTGGTATATTTATATTTCTAATTATGAACTTGCATGCACTTGCACCAAAACGAGCGCAATTGAAGAGTTTGATCTATGTAGCCGACTTCAACTAATTTGGGATTCAGGCTTTCTTCTTGTTTGAATATAAATATATTCCACCGGAAGAGTTTGATCTATGTAGCTGACCTCAATTAATTTGTTGTATGAACTTGCATGCACATATGTTGTTCAATTGAAATATTTATTCCTATTGTTGTACTAGTGCATCATGTCTTCATGTCATCGTTGCCGTGAATCTTAGATGAATGGAGCCTACATCGGAGTATCCATCATACTATGCAATATGATTCATTTCTCAGCTTCCTAGATATATGATTTCTTGATCAAATTCCTTGTTACTCCCACCTGGTTACTTGTTAATAGTTTCCCCCGTTATTTTACTTTCCTTTTATCTGTTTCTATTTCGAAAAGCGTTTTTTTGTACAAATATTTTGAGCATTCAATTGCACTAAATCAAGCTCGATGGAAGAGTTTTAATCTACCCCAACTAATTTGAGATTGAGCCTATGTTCTGTTGTACTAATACTTAGATGTTCTATCAGCCCCGATGGTCAAGTGCCAATTACCTAGATTTGATCCGCCTTCCGAGATTCTCGCTTGTGGTGGAGGGGCTTGGATACCCTCTCCTATCAAAACATGTCATACCAAATTTCCATGTTGCTTTTCTCTGTGGTTGTTGCTTATACTCTTTTTTTTCGTTGATTCTGCACATTAGGTGGGGATCATTTTGCGAACTCTTAAAATGCACGTCAATGCTAAATCTCCCTGCCTTGAAATTCAGATGTTCTAGTCATTTTTTCAAAACCAGGCAGGTGTTAAGTTTAGTTTTCGGTATCGCTCATCTTTGAGACGAACTTGATTAGATGGTTGTACTTCCGTTTTCTTAGCTGGATGACCTGCTGGGAACGTAGCAATATTCGCATCTTCCAAAAATACAGATCTATAGGAGTCTAAATCATCGATGCTCAAAATTAGTTTTGATAGATCCAGCACATTCTACTAGAGCAATTACTTACTTTTCCTCGTCGTGTGCAGGTGCAAGTTATGCAGTTGGCTTGGCTGAAGCTACGGTAAATCATCACCACGGCGTGGTTAGTAACGGCAAGAAAGTTGAATTCCTTGTGGAACAAGTGAACAGGGAAATAAAGGAAATGCAAGCAGAGAATAAGCAATTGAAAGCAGAAGTTGAGAGCATTAAAGGATCAGTACATTCAAGTAAGCTCTAACCACTTCATGCTGTAGTATTGTCAGATCAACGATAGCAGAAAAGCCTGAAGAGGTCTTGAGCTCTTTCATGCTGAGAGGTATCAAGTGTAATGACTTGTTGGGTGATCAAGTAATTCCTATCAGAGGAGAGTTTGAGTATGATCATCATCTTGTCATGGATGGTCCAAAATAAATAATTGATGACAAGGGAGTTTGCTAGTTGAACCCTTAAAAATATGTGACTTTATCAATGCTTAAACTGTGTTGTAATATGTAATTGTATGCTGACTACGCTCAAGATAGAATAACTAGTTTAATAGTTATCTAAAGTTTTTGACAAGGGAAATTACATACTATAGAAAGTGATTGGATTACATGTTTTTTATGACAATCCCTTATTTACTTAATAAGTATCTAAAGTTTACATTCATATGTATAGTTAATCTAAAGTGATTGGATTACATACATATAGAAAATGAGTTGAGTTTGAGGACTACATATTAAGGGAGAATAACAAACTTTAGCTCTCATTTTGTTTCATTATATTTAGTTTGAGCTGAACTCCCTCATTAATTCTCTTCAAGATTAGTAGGAAAAAAATAGTCAAAAATGAAAAATAGCAACAAAAAATAGGTGAAAAATTAGTCTTGCAAATCATTGTTTTTTGTGGCAAAGTGACATGGTTAATTTAAATAGCTTTTGTCGTTGTTGTTGTTTTTTTTTAAAAAAAAAAAAAAAAAAAACTGTGAGTGTCTGAAGTATGAACCACCTCAGCCCTTCCCGATTAAGGCCCTATAAATCTCACAGGGTTATTGTCCTTATTGATAAGAAGAATAACTAATATTATGAAGAAAAAAAAATCAATTTTTTTCAGCAAAAAAAATACTCATGACAAATAATAATATTATGTAATAATTTAATTCTGTTTTTTTTTATAAAAAATAAAACTGTTTTGCTTCCTAAAAAAATTGTGTTGGAAGTTACTTCTTTTGCCCTTTTTTTTTTTTGAGAAATTGGAAGCGATCTCCAGAAAGTTGCATATAACGCGCAAAAAATATGTACACTAAAGGGGCTATGTATCCTCCACGCCATCTACAAAGAATCTATCTACAGAAAAAAATAAAAAATAAAAAATGATGCAATGATATTTCCACTCCCACAAGGACAAACATAGCCAAAAGCCAAAACATAGAGCCAAAGCTCACAAATATCTAACTCTCCCTCGGCAATGAAGCTTGGAGTCAAAACTCAAATAGGAGAATTAGGAAAAACAAGGATTATACCCAAATAAAACCTCAAGGCATTAGTTTCCAAGACAGTAACACATGAATTGAGGTGTTGTCATCAGTAACGCTCCCAACAAATCTGTAGCCATTAACATGAAAACAATTCCTTCGAGTTCGAACAGTGTGTCCCCTCGCCTATCACCGCGAAACCAACTCCAACATCTACAAATCCAAAGACAATCAAAGATAGCTCTTCCTTCCCATATATTAGTGTAGTACCCATTCAAAAAGAAAAAAAGAAAAAAAGAAAAAAAAAGAAAAAAACCTTTTTTGACAGCAACACATAAATTCAATCTAAATTTGACAGAGTTTCTTTACTTTATATACCGTTATTTTCATGATGGAATGCATCCGGGTGTTAATTTGTAAACGAACAAGGACAGTAAGTAGTTTTTTTGTTTTTTATCAACATCTGCAAAACAGACTCCAAAAACAACTACAAATCAAAAAACGACTCCAAAATTGGCGCCAAGATCGATTTTGTTGTCCAAAAACAATTCCAACTTGGTAAGGAGTTAGTTAGTTATAAATAGCAAAGCAAACACACCCATATTTCACATCTCCAATTAACAACGTCTTCTCATTGATTCTCTCTCTCTTGTTCTGTTCTGCTCTCATCACTTTCTATTCATTTATTGTTCACGTTCAAATGGCTGGTGGTGCTGCTGTTGTTTCTTCTTCTTCTTCTTCTTCAATGACTGCCTTGGTCATTTTTGCATCTCTGGTTGCCGCTTGTGGTGGTTTGATGCTCGGCTATGATATCGGCATCTCCGGAGGTGTCACTGCCATGTCTTCTTTTCTTCAACCATTTTTCCCCGACGTCTATAGGAAGGAGCAAGGCATCGTCTCGAGCAACCAGTATTGTAAGTTTGATAGCCACAAACTCACCTTCTTCACATCCTCTCTCTACTTGGCTGCTCTTCTTGTGCAGTGGCCTGCTTCTTATTCTACTTCCAAGCATGGCCGCAAGCTCTCCATCATCATTGGCGCCGTTATCTTCCTCCTTGGTGCCGCCTTCAATGCCGCTGCCATCCATGTCGCCATGCTCTACATTGGGAGACTTTTGCTCGGTTTAGGTGTGGGCTTTGTTATACAAGCTGCACCCCTTTACTTGTCTGAGATGGCCCCCTCTAAATCTAGAGGCTCCCTCAACACCATCTTCCAATTGATGATCACCATTGGAATTCTCCTTGCCAATCTCGTCAACTACGCCACAAACAAGATTCAAGGCGGGTGGGGGTGGAGATTGAGTTTAGGCCTCGCTGCGCTTCCTGCTGCCATTGTCCTCCTCGGCTCTATCAGCCTCCCCGACACCCCCAACTCCATGATCCAGCGCGGTGCAAGTGAGGAAGATGTCAAAAAGAATCTTCAAAGGATTCGCGGCACTGACGACGTTCATGAGGAGTACCAAGACCTGTGCGATGCTTGCGCCAATGCTACCAAGGCCGCCAACAACAATAATAATAATAAGTTGGCGATTTTCCAAAGAAAATATGTGCCTCAGATGGTGATGACATTCCTTATTCCCTTCTTCCAACAGCTCACAGGGATCAATGTCATCATGTTTTACGCTCCGGTTCTCTTCCAAACTCTCGGCTTTGGCAACGATGCTTCTCTCATGTCCGCAGTTATCACCGGGCTAGTTAATGTCGCCGCAACAGGGGTTGCATTCCTCGTGGTTGACAGGTATGGAAGGAGGCCCTTATTCTTGGAAGGGGGGCTTCAGATGCTCCTATCCCAAGTTATCATTGGGTCTCTCATTTGGAAGGTGTTTGGGGTGGCTGGCGTGGCTAGTGTTTCGAAAGGCTATGCATACGGGATAGTGGCTCTCATATGTGTCTATGTTGCTGGCTTTGCTTGGTCATGGGGTCCCTTGGGATGGTTGGTCCCCAGCGAGATATTCCCTCTGGAGATCAGGTCGACCGGGCAGGGCATCAATGCCACCATCAACATGTTGATGACCTTTGTAATTGGCCAAGTCTTCCTCAGCCTGCTCTGCGCCACCAAGTTCGGCCTCTTCTTCATCTTCGCCTTCTTTGTGTTGTCCATGACTCTCTTTGTTGCCTTCTTCCTCCCCGAGACAAAGGGCATCCCCATCGAAGATATGTCCAAGGTGTGGAGTCAGCATTGGTTCTGGAGAAGATTTGTTCCTTCTGAAGACTCAACTAGAAGAGTTGAGATGGTCTGAATCAACTTTTGTTTGCTTTATTAGATTGTTTAGCAAGTACTGATCAAGTTTTGCTTCTTTACTAACTAGATTGTTTAGTGTAGGGTCTGTTCATATTAAGTCTTTTGGTTTATGTAATGCAATGTTGTTTCATAGAGTAGGATATGGAACTGATGATCTTATTGAACTGTTGTTCATTACAAGGGCCATTGGTCTTCTGTACCTAAAGTGCAATTTTAATTAGATTCCATTTTTTTTTCTTGTTAATGAATAATCATATTTGATATCAAGTTTCAACTGAATGTTTTGTTATCAGTTATTTTTGAAGAGTGCCTGAATAGGCTGAATTTAACAAGCCTAAACAGACTTGTGTCACCTGTCATACCAATACCATATATAGAAATCTTTTAGTTCCTATTGAAACAAAAACAAGTGAGGTGAGAAAAAGTATTTGTGTAAACCTTGGAAACTAGTGCTGCAGTGAATATTTCTTGTGTACTAGTGTAAAACTTGGAAACTATTGATATGCAGAACATGTATGTCATGGTTGAAAGAAGAGGGTCCCTTTGAAATATTCAACCTTGTGCATTTAGCTGGCTAATGGAACATCTTGTCCATTAGAAATTAAATTAGGGGCCTAAGAAAAGTCTATGAATATTAATTTTTTTCAAGTTAATATTTTTCTTTCACAATGTTGTGACATACTACGCAACTTTAATTTCAGAAACTAATAAGGGGACTACATTGCACATTTTTATATGAATCATTGTGTTTTGTGATATATTACTTGCTTGAATTTAAAGAAATTTGAGAATTAATGAAGAGGCCAAGGAACATCAGTCCATTACTTGAACTTAATATATATGAAAAACTTAGTCGCGCGTGCTACATATAGTTTATAATACTTCAGCAATATCCAAGGTCATGTTTTTGCTAGAGATTGTCTTGTGAATATAAGAATACCGTAGCTAGCTCTCATAACATCTTTTTTCGAAAAGTAGTTATATTGATATTCATTTTGCTGCTTCAGTGGCACAGTGTATATGTTTGGTTAACACACAACGCAAAACATGGAGG
This sequence comes from Stephania cephalantha, assembly GCA_039657325.1. NCBI lineage: Eukaryota > Viridiplantae > Streptophyta > Magnoliopsida > Ranunculales > Menispermaceae > Stephania > Stephania cephalantha. The sequence continues at coordinate 56,382,652 of CM077571.1, forward strand.
ACTATACAGATCTTCAGCATCTGCAGTGTTTGATTTGTGTATGTACATACTCCACATCTTCTAAGAAACTAATAAGGAGACTAGGTGCCAAGTAGTAATGGAGAGATTTTAAGTTCTTCAAATTCAAGCATCACAGAACACCATTATTTGTATAAATGAGCTCTTAGCAGTAACGGAGCTCTTTCGCCTAGATGCCAGGTAGATTCAGCACTAGTTTAATCACATTATTCACTTACGATAGAATACTAGAATGGTATTATGCCTGTAAGAATTTCTTGCTCTCATCCCATTTTATTTATTTTTAATTCTTCCCTTGAAAGTACAATGAGCTACAATCTTTTCCTCTTATCTGCGATACTATTAGCCTTCTCTACATCACAATTATTTGGGTCCTTACATGAATATCTCATCGCTACAGTTTCCAGATCAAGAATCCAATATCCAGTTTAGTAGGAGGCTAGGAGCCATATTTGATTTTCATCTCTCCATAGTATTTGTAGGAATTTCTCCATAATATTTCAAAGATATCGCATTATAAAACGCAACAAAAAGCATTTTCCTACTTCTGCCTATGCTTTCTCTTTAACTTATTGATAAGTTCAAAAAAAAAAAAACATGAGCAATAATTCCTACAAACACTAGCAAAGAAAATGCAGGAAAAAGAAAAAAGGAAACAAAAGTGACCTGGGAAGGATGATAAGGAACAATGCATAATTGAGAAGAACCTTCTATATTTCACTCGTCTCCGAACTTCACTGAATTACCAGACCTCCACACAAACTGAAAAAAGCACAAACAAAACATCTTACATTACTTAAGCAAAGAAAAATGAAGAAGAAAATAGAGTAAACCAGCTGCACATTTGAAGTACCTGTTCACATTTTTTACAGCAAATCCACCTTCTCTTAGTCTTAGGGAACCTTTCCAGCTAAAATAACCTTATGTTACTAGAAAGAGTTAAAGAAAAGTTGTAAACAGGCATTTTCGACATTGAAAAATAACTTCATAAAGTAAGATTAAAATCTAACTCCTGATTCACAGTGACGGCAAGATTACAATCGAAATACAGATAAAGATGCCTAGTTCAAACAACAATTACTAAACCAAGTCCACCATATTTATATATGATGTTGATATATAATTAAAATATACATGTATAAGAGAGTAATATGCACATCTTCAGCTGCGAAGAAATAAAAGGTGCATCAATAGTCCAATAGCAGGAAAAATCCCAGTCAAGTCTGCGCTTATACTTACAAGTCACGCACACAAATCCTTTATTAAAATTAATTTCTAGATCGTCAGTGAATCGTCTCATGTTATCGCGGAAATACCGTCATTCCCTTTACTTCTATTGTCCTGTGTTTCTCCTATATCAACTGTATAAATCTTCCAGAGAACTAATAAGATTGAATCCACAGCTACAACATGAAGATACTTCGCAAATATCCTTCTTTTCGCGTCAATTTCACTTCTCATTTAATAATTCGACTAGATCAAACTTTTCTATTGTGCAACAACAACAACAACATTCAAATCCCTCATAGCCTCGTGTTAACTTTGATCCCAAATTAAGTTTTCTAGTTGGGGCGGTAGAAAATTTTTGCACATAGATCAAATTTTTGGTCCATTCCTACTTGTCTTTGAATTTATCCATCTAATCATTAAGTGCAATTAATACTTCGACTAGAGAGAAAAAAAAAAAAAAAAACCTTTAAAAATGAGATATTCAAGCAGTGATTCTTAAAAAGACACACACACAATCATGAGATTAATCAACCGAAACGTAGAACGGATTCAATTAACAGCAATTGAAGAAAAACAACAAACATGATCAACTCGACGTGAGCATCGCAATCGTTCTATACCGAAAACAAATCCAAACAGAAATGTAGTATTGTTAATGCAAGTAAGAATAAACCCTAAAACCCTAAACAAGTCCACAATCGATCCCAAATTAGTTGAGGTCTCGACAAAGCCTAAATCAGAAATGCAAGCAAGAGTAATCGAAGAAAACACGATACCTCAACAACGAGATCGAGAGAGTTCGAAAGACAGAGACGAAGTGACATTCGATCGAGCTAGAGATACGAGATCAGATGGAGCGATGAGAGGCGCCATTAGAACGAAAGAGCTGAAGAGGCGCGAAAGAATTAAAATTGGGGGCTTTTCAATTTTATGTGACGGTTTCTCTATTCGTCGCGAAAGATGTTTGTTTTAGTGAAACAGTAGTGGGCTTTGTTTTTGTGGGTTCGCAGATCCACTAATGGGCTAGAAAGAATTGTTTAGGCTCCTCAATTTTTTCAATTGTTTGGGTTGATAATTAACGAGACGGTTGGTCCGAGTGATAATGAACTTGGTTCTGGTGTGAGTCTTAATCTCGTGAATGAAAAATTGGGATGAGAGGGCTTCCCCTTCCCCATTTGGAAATTGACAATGCCCGAGACGTGGAAAATCAAAAATAAAGTTCAACAACACGAATATTTTCGGTGCAAGCGCAATGAATTAAGGCTTTTCTGTTGTTGTTGTTTTGATCATTTTGAGTGACATCACCTTTTTCTTTAATGTTAAGAGCTTTAATAATGGCTCTCTACCCATCTCATCTTAATAAGACCAAACAATTAATTTCTTTAGAATGCCAATGAGAGTACTTGTTGTGAACATTATTTTCATATGTGTATATAGAGCAAAACAACAACATAGCCTCAATCCCAAATTATTTGGAGTCGGCTACATGAATCAAACTCTTTCGTTGTGCTCAATTTAATGCAAAAAAAAAAAAAATCAATTTAGTGCAATGTATATAGAGCAAAAACAAGTAATAATTAGAATATGTTTTGATTTTCAATTCAAATTAATGCCCTTAACTTGGTTAATTAGTACCCTTTACTTGTTGTTGAAGATTGAATCAATAGATCATAGTTGTATATGGCTATGGGGTGACATATTAACTGATGATGGAGACAACCTATGTGTATAAGATTAGAGAGAAAAACGGAGAGTGAATTATGTACCAACTTTTCTCTCTTTTGTCACCAATAATTAACCACTTAAACCCGTAAAAGTGAATTCGATGCATGTGTCCAAACATTCGAGTTGTGGCAAGCATATATAGATATGGTGGACAATTAGTGGTGTGGCTGTAGGACTGCACTTGACATTGCTTTTCCATGATTCTTATGATGATATATGTTTCTCCATTTTGTTCACTATAGTTAGGCAACTTTTCTTTTGAGCCCTTCCTACGTAAACTCGACTATTCAACACTAGTTAGCTGAGTGTCCCAAATCTCGACTTCATAGCTCAATGTTCTTAATAGCGTGCTTTCAAATTAAGGGCGTAATATTATCCTATAAAGCACATGATTTAAAAAAACTAAGCAAGTTAATTAAGGTTTCTAATGGAGAGAGAGTTCTTTGAACCACATTGATTAAATCCAGTTGGGTTGCCACAACGGTAAAGACAAAAGCGGGATTGTGTGAGTTAAGCGTACGACCTCGGTTTCGATTTTCGATGTGATATGTAAATCCGGCCAGGGCCACTAAGATACGTATAAGCCGATTATATCAAGACCTCGTGGGAATCGTCGTGCGAACCGATACCCCACGAATATAAAAAAAAAAAAAAAAAAAAAGGTTCATTGTCATCATTGACTAGTGACAATTAGATGATTGAATCACCTTCAAATTAGGATTAGTTTAGGAAAAAAAATGTGGGCCCACTCACAACAAAAATGCATCCGAAAAACTGTACTGTTTTTTTTGCCCACCAAACTGATGTGAACATGAAACCTATGCGTCCATTCAACGAAATCGAAGTGGCCACTGTTGTTGTTTGGATTAGGTCAACAAATCTTACGTCTCTCACTCATTGGTGTATTCCACGTGTCATCCAACAAACAAATTAAACTCTGATTGTAAGAAAAAAAAAAGATAACATAATATACTTTGATAAAAACTTTTGTTGGACTATTGTTTGGAATGTGTTGGATTATGCATGATAGTGTGGTAAAACATATCTCGATGTACATCCAATAAACCCCATCATATCGAAGCTGTTATTCAAATTTCAAACTAAAAACACTTAAATCAGCCACCACCACCATGCCAGATCGACCATGCAACAACTCCTCTACCACTTTGACAAAAAAACATAAAAAATAAAAAACTCCTCAATCAGCCAAACAGATCTAGCCATATGGAATTACATAGATAACCTCCCAAATGTGAACATGTGTTAGTAGTCACTATTCCCGGAAAAAAAAAAAAAAAAAGTCACTAATCAACCTGAAATCTGAGCTGATTATTCTAATTTCATGTTCAGCGCGTGATTTGTTATATGAATATCTTAATGTGAATCTATATATGTTTGAAAAACTCTTTTAATAAGGTGAAATCATGCTAAGAAGTGTTGGATATTGGATCCATTTGATTTTGACGTGCAAGTACTTTTTTATATACCTCATACGAGTGCAGTAATTGAATCGATAGAAGCAGATTTCCCTAAAATAATTGATTGTCACGTAACTTTATCTCTCATTGTCGGTTGTATTATTATTATTATTTTTTCATCAATAAATTTATTTGGACTCATGAGTTCGAACTCATAGGGGTTTTTTAAAATTTATGCAAATATTTAAGAGAAATCAAAATAATTTTACAAGTTGTGTGTTGTGTTTGCTTCATTTATTGTGTGATGATGATTTTTAAATTCATTTTTTTTGTTTTATTTTTGTAGTAAAACAAACCCCAATACAATTTTAACTACCAAAAACCATTTTTTTTTGTTAAACCAAGTTTTTTGCCTCTCTCTCTCTCTCTCTCTTTTTTTTGCTTATCAAATTAGTTTAGTAAGGTTTATCTTTTAGTCTCACCACATGCTAAGAGTTTGATAATTTTTTGAGTCACATATATTAATAATCGGTCTTTCCTTCTAATTAATCCCTATCTCCATTATTCTTGGTTCGAGTTCATCGGATATTGCATAATATATTTTTTAAGTTTCTATTAATTTCTTCATTATATTTGTTTTATATAATATATTGATATTTGATCTTGCTTGTGTGCAAATCGAGGGATGACAATTAATTATTTATAATTTTGTTAACAAGAACTATATATTTGCATTAAATCGAGCACAATATGAAAGAGTTTGATTCATGTAGCCGACTCCAATTAATTTGAAACTGAAGCTCGTTGTTATTGTTGTTGTTGTTGTTGTTGTGACGTTGTTTTGCTACAACTTTATTACTATATGGTCATGGAAGTCCCTTAAATATACATAAATCGTGCGTATGTATGTTATTTCGATGAAAGATTCAAGCAACCTCAACAACGTTGTAGCAAAAGGTTGAAGATGCGCACACGTATTTCGATGAATTATTCAATCTATCTTAACAATATTGCAGCAATAGATTGTACCAAAAAGATGTCACTCTAATATTTTTCATTGATTCTTTTTAGCTACAATTGCATTTAATTCTCTTACAACAATTATATATATTTAAAAATCTTTTTTCTTTAAACAATAAAGGGTAAAATATAAATTGGTCCGGAAGGTTTAATTACCATAATATACCCTTTAGTCCCTTCTACAATTGCGTTTAATTCTTTTACAGCAATTATAAAAAAAAAAAAAAAAACATTTTCTTCAAACAATAAATCAAACTTTATTATTCAACTATTTTTTACTCATCAAAAAACTTTAATATATTCTTCAAAAAAGAAACTTTAATATCAAATTAGTCATTAGCTAATTAAGTTGTAGCCCATTTGATATTTACCATTGTTCAATCTATTTTTCAAATAACGAGAAAGTTTTAGAGGTATATTCAACTGATGATTTTCATGAATTTTTTTGAGTGATGGATTTCCAAGAATTTCATGAAATTTGATATATTTGAAATGATTGATTCAAAATCCATCTAAATTTCATGGGCATGGGGTGAGATTTTGTTCTATACACTTTTTGAATAGAAATAAACCAAAATCCATTAAACTCCACCAAAATCTTAATACTCTTTAAAACACCTAGAATTTTAAAAAATCCACCAAATTTATCTAAATTCTAATTGAACACCCCTAAACTTTTAAAAGTCTATTAAAATATATCCAAATCCTAATTGAATATACTTGAATTTCAAAATCCTTCAAACTCTTTTAAAATCATTTCAAATCTTCAATTGAATACATCCCCCTAATGTGGTTCTAGTTAGATAAGCTTTTGAATTAGACTCTGTTTGGCAACACTAGTTGATAATTTAACTGACAGTTGATAATTTAGCTGACAACTGAAAAGCTATTAACTGATAACTGAAAATTGATAATCTAGTTATTCATTTAAAATTGTTTGGAAAAAATAGTTGATCGAATAGCAGAGAAATACAAAATGACGTAAAAGACATGCTATATTATAAATGATATATATGTATTATTAAATGTAGTAATTATAAACATAATTATTTATTTAATAAATATTTGATATTATATATAAAAATATATTATTTTATTATTTAATACTGTTTATTTAATTTTTTTAAAAATGCAATATTAATAATATATTTATAATTTAGTATTTTTAACTTTTTATGTTTATTTATTTTTTACTTAATTAATGTATTTGAGAGTTGTCCAAGATTTTTGTAAACTAGATCCGAAAATAGTTTTTTAACTAAACGCTATTTATTGATTTGTCCAAAATTTTAGAGTTTCATCTATCTTATTTTTAAAATAAGCTGCTAATCAAATACAACTTATTCATTAAAGTAACTTATAATCTAACATTTCAACTAGCTGATGAATTAATTTGTGCACACCAAAACAGAGCTTTAGTCGTTTTTTGTTGCAGAAATGTTGTACATTTGCGTAAAGTTTTTGTGTATGACGGGTGTTGTTATTGATGCAAGGTGTATTGCGCTAAACTTCGAAAGCAATGTTATTATATATGTTCTCTTAGATGCCAAAATCAGCTGGTTACGTGTCCTTTGACTTCCAAATTTTTCGATTCTTGATCAAAAATCAATTTCAACGTAAAAGAATAAACGTTGGACACCGATGCAGTTGAATGTCATGAATATACATCAAGATATGTGTTTGCACATTTCAAGGCAAAATGATTTACATCGAACTAAATCGATGCCCAAAGTGGGTAACTTTTGCATTTTTAATGAATAAAATCAAACAAATGTAACTCTCCATTTGACAACAAAAACCAAAAAATGTTCAGTTATAAACTTGCTTAAAATATTTTAAAACACATAAGAGTAGTTGAAATGAATTAGTGTTGGATGAATTAGAGATCAGAGTATGTTTAAATGTAAATTCCCCAAATATTGTTATTGTGTCACTCCTTGAGTGTCACGGGCTATTGAATTACATTATGCTACTAACAAATCAATTGAGGCATTCCTTGTGTAGCTCTCCCATGTAAGCCGCCGCATAAGCATCTAGTATATATGAAAGATCGTTAAATATCTTGTGAATCTTCATGGGAAGACAAAAATCTACAAACAAAGAAGGACATGACATGCCACCATTGCATTGCAATCAAATCTAAAGAATAAGGAAACGAAAGATTTCAATCAAAATGTCGATCAAATATGTTTCCTAAAACACAATGGTGTTGATTCAATGAATGAGAAGGAACGTGAAGTCAAAGATACCACAAGCCTTCTCTATATATAGTTCAATGCTCATTAGTCTTTGCATCCATTAATTATTTCTGATTAATTCAATTGTTTTGTAAGAGCAAAGTGAGCACAGGAGCACCATTTCACGAGTCTTATTCACACACACACTTAGCTAAGGGACTTAGCCTAAACACCAAGGGGATCTTAGAGATTCTCGTGCAAGAGCTAAAAGATAGGGAGAGTGATTAGTACAGTAGGACTTGGTGAGGGATCACCAACTTGAGAGAAAACAAGTGCGAGTCCTTTTGTAAAAGCCGTAATCATTCTTTACTACTTAGTGGATTTTACACTTGGGCGTGACCCCGCAGAAGTAGGACTAGTCCGAACTGCGTAAACAATTTATGCGCGTTATTTACTTCACTAAGTTACTTGCTGTTTCATTCAGTGTACAAAAAGAGAAACTAATATTTGTGCTCACAACACTCATAGATACTAAGTAATTGTCTGTGCCCAGAGAGACGTTCCGTGTGAAGAGAAACATTACATTTGCGGAGTAGTTAAAATTTCTCTACGTGTAGAACAAGATGAACCAAAGCAGGTGATATGGTTGGCTGTTGAGAAGTCCAAATCAAAAACGATTTTGGCAATGACTGGGCGTACAAGTCAAACTTTGACCAGATTTGACACGTGTAATCAATCGGATCAGTGGATCACTTATAAAATTCAATATCAAACGTTCAAAATGGGCCTACACGACTTGGTATTAGGCTTCTAGGTGCACCTGATCACGGCCTTCGTAGTAATTGTGTTTTTTAACTTTTTATTTTACCGTAGTCCGTAGCGTGTAGCTGTGTTGAGGGCACAAACGTAAAATCCAACTTGTCAAAACGATCTGTTGACAATTTTTAAATTGCCGTTGACTAGTTTTTAGGCGTCCCGGAATTGCTCAAGGAATCTAGGATAAAGTTGACTCATTCCGGATTCAGTGAATGCTTAGGAGGAATTACTATATTTTTTTTTACTGGTTTAAAAGGAATTACTTTATTTTTATTTTTTTTTGTGGGCAAATTACTTTATTTTTGATAGCGTGGTGTCTATGGTTGCACCTCACTATTCTACAGAGGACACGTCTCACCCTACAAGAGATATGTCTCAGAAAATTAAAAGATTCGAACTTAAAACTTCATAGAGGCTCAAGTGAACAACTAGTAAGTCTCAACCGCTACACCAAGGTAATGGTTTATAGTTTAGAAAAAATTTTTTGAAATAACAAAAAACTCATTACAACAGTTGCAAGATGTTTGATAATGATCGATATATGCAAGTCATTTTGGTGTAGTGATTAAAATTTATTAATTGCTCACATAAAATCTCTCAAGTTTGAATCTTCTAAGTGTCTCCTATGAAATAGTTAAAGATAATTCTGAGCGTCACAATATTAAAAAAAAAAAAAAACAAACGTACGACACAAAAATCATGCTTATAGTAAAACATATATTTCATATCCATCTTAGCCTCGTCTCAATAAATAATCTTCCACAACGAATAGTTATATTAACTTTTATTTTACTACAAACTATCAACTTAAATATGTGCTAGAATAACTTTAACTCACACCGAATTTGTATAATTATATTATTAAAGTCATTCCACCATTATGTTATTTTTCGATTTGTTCTTACTTATTTTCTTAAGCACCATATCTTTTTTATTTTCAGCTAAATAACCTAATTTACCCGTAAATGCTACCACTCAAAATTACAATATTCTATAATGACTCAATCTTATCTTAGTTAGAAATCTTTGCTTTTTTTTTTTTTTTTTTTTTTTTTTTTTTTTTTTTTTTACTTTTCAAGAACTCGAACGCCATTAATAGCTTATAGCATTGCGAATTAACAATCCCTAATAAGGATTAAATATTTCAAAACCCAACCAATCCCACCTTTTCAAGACTTCCTAAAACCGGGATCACCTATCCATGAATAACAACAGTCTTCAGTTCTGTATTTCTCAACAATTCCGTGTTAGGTGTAGAAACCAAAATGCAGTACAACTCCTAATAGAAGTACAACTAGGACACACCAGCCATAAACATTCCCCGCCGAGGGCATTCCAGTCCAACTACAAAAGCCCACCATTTATTTTCCAGTGACTACAAAAACAAAACCCACATTGCGGTTTTCTCGGGAAATCTTTTCCATCTCTTTCTTTCTCGCAGGCTCCCCTGTTTCAATTCCTCTGTTTTTTCACTTCCTCTGTTTCATCATCATCGTCTCCTTCTCGGCCCCCTTCAATGGCGCCGGCGGGACACAGAGACCTCCAGCTCACGCCGCTATCCTCCGCCGGCGGCGACGCCCTCGAGGACGTCCGCCTCCTCGACTCGTACGAGGAGGAGGAGAGGCAGAGCAAGGAGAATGGACAGGAGCAGAGCAGAGTCGGAGAGGTGGTGGTGCTGGTGGGGGCGAAGAGGGTTCAAGTCAGGGTCACCGGGATGACCTGCGCCGCCTGCTCGGGCTCCGTCGAGGCCGCCCTCGTCGCCATCCCCGGCGTCGTTAGCGCCTCCGTCGCCCTGCTCCAGAACAGGGCCGATGTGGTTTTCGATCCCAGTTTAGTCAAGGTGCGCTTGTTGTTCTTGTTGTTTGTTTGTTTGATTAATTGATTGATTGAATTTTACGATGGCGTAATTGATGATTTTTCATGTTTTGTGTTTGATTTCTCGAATTGGGTTTTTGGGGATCATGGGTTTTTGTTGTTTGTCGATTAAAGTTTGAAACTTTTTGGGAGATGATTAATGGGGATCAGGGGTTTTTGTTGGGTACTCAAAAAATTCAATTTTTTTCATGTTTATGGATTCGGATTTGGAAAACTTGGTGTTCTGATGGATATTTGTAGCTGAAAGCATGAAGATCGGTGGTGATTGTTGATGAGGGTTCCCACAAGAGGCTTTGTTTCTCTAATTTGATTCATTTTGCAGGGATTTTCCTTGTTTGTGAAGGTTCCATGTACATGTGTGATTTCTTGATGTTTAAAGGCTCATTCAATTGTGTTTTGTTGGGAGAACTAGGAAGCTATTTCATTATAGTACTTGTGAATCACAAATGGTGATTGAATGACATTATCATGTGTAGTTTATGGTGATTCAATGATGCTAGTGTGACTCATTCTTACATTTCCTAATTCCTACTGTAGGTTTTGGGCATTATTTTAATATCTTTGGTGTTACTTCATGTAGTGATGCTACTTTAGGTTTACGCAGCGTAAACCGGATTACTTTTCACGCCACACTCATAGAAATGTCTCAAAGGCACCAGTTTTACATAATTATTCCACTTGAACATCCATTGATATTCTACTTATCTTTATTTAAAATAGAGATGCTGTATGTGACTAATATAGTTAGGAAAAAATGCGATTGAAGATGCTTCTCTAGCTTCTTTCATACCCGAAAGTTTGTTAACGTTGTTCTCCAATGCCTGTATCGTCGTATTAGTGATTTTATATTTGGTTTTGCTCCAATAAGCTCATCTCCTTTGCGTTATACTGAATTTCGTTGGCGTGCAGGATGAAGACATAAAAAATGCGATTGAAGATGCTGGATTTGATGCAGAGATCCTTCAAGAGTCTAGTGCTGTTCAAGCAAAACCGCAAGGAACTTTAGTCGGTCATTTCAGGATTGGAGGTATGACATGTGCGGCCTGTGTAAATTCTGTTGAAGGCATTTTAAGAAAGCTTCCAGGTGTTAAAAGGGCTGTTGTTGCATTGGCCACTTCGCTTGGAGAGGTTGAATATGAACCCACCGTCATTAGGAAGGAGGAGATAGTTGATGCAATTGAAGATGCTGGTTTCGAAGCCTCTTTTGTCCAGAGTAGCGAGCAGGACAAGATTTTGTTTGGCGTGTCGGGGCTCTTCACTGACACAGATTTGCATATTCTAGACAGCATACTTGTGAGTGTGAAAGGCGTGAAGCAGTTTAAATTAAATAGAGATTTTGCAGAATTAGAAGTGGTTTTTGATCCTGAAGTCATTGGTCCTAGAGTTATAGTTGATGAAATCAATAGAGGGAGCAACGGGAAATTTGATGTTACGGTGAGAAACCCCTATGCATCCATGAGTGCAAATAATATAGAAGAATCTTCAAAAATGTTTCGGCTATTTACATCTAGTCTCACTCTTAGTGTAAGTAAACTCTCACTCAATGTTCTTAGCCTGACCTACTTATTCTTCTTGCTCGTTGATTTGACTTGTTTCGTTTTAATTTTGCTGCAGATTCCTCTTGTATTTATAAATGTAGTTTGTCCCCATATACCTCTTATATACTCTCTACTTCTTTGGCGATGTGGCCCCTTTGAAATGGGAGATTGGATAAAGTTCGGATTGGTGACTATCGTACAATTTGTTATTGGCAAGCGTTTTTATGTAGCAGCTGGCCGAGCGCTGCGAAATAGGTCAACAAACATGGATGTTTTGGTTGCACTCGGGACAACAGCTTCTTACCTCTATTCTGTCTGTGCACTTCTATATGGTGCGTTAACTGGATTCTGGTCACAGACTTATTTTGAGACAAGTGCCATGCTGATAACATTTGTATTGTTGGGGAAGTATTTGGAAATTCTCGCAAAGGGTAAGACATCAGATGCTATCAAGAAGTTGGTTGAACTTGCTCCGGCAACTGCTATATTGCTTGCCAAAGATGCTGGTACGTTTTATATCATGGAAATCGAATTCTAATTGTTAGTACCTTTTGCATGCTAACTGCATAACTGCCGTATACAACTGCCATAACTGCCATATATAAGTAATTTTACTATGTTCAATTTCAGGAGGACGAGTTACCGAAGAAAGGGAAATTGATGCATTGCTGATTCAGGCTGGTGACACGTTAAAAGTTTCTCCTGGTTCCAAAGTTCCTGCTGATGGTATTGTTGTGTGGGGATCAAGTTATGTCGATGAGAGTATGGTAACTGGTGAATCTACTCCTGTTCCAAAGGATGTGGACGCTTCTGTTATAGGAGGTACAATGAATCTTCATGGTGTTCTTCACATTCAAGCAAACAAGGTGGGATCTAAGACTGTTTTGAGCCAGATAATTTCTTTAGTTGAGACTGCTCAAATGTCTAAAGCTCCTGTTCAGAAATTTGCTGATTTTGTAAGTATAGCCATGAACTTTTATCCGTGTCTGATATTGTACGTTAATTTCAGCGTCTAAACTGCATTATCACGTTAGTTGTGTTTTTCAGTGCTTATTAATGGTTTCGAGTGACTGATCCTTTTCAGCTGGCAGTTCCATTTTTTGTTTCGCTAGCAATGCGTTTTGTCTGCTGGTCATACTACATTTGTATCTAAAAATGACTAGATAATTGTCTGTATCACTGCATTATGCTCTGAATCCTACAATGCAGTTCTATGCTGTTTTGCTTGATGTATTCTGATAGATGTAGATGTTTTGGATGTTGATTAATTTGTTTCATCCATCGGCAGTGTTCATGGTTGATTTAATACGGTTGATGTTGTGCTTTTATAATCCTCCAAGTTCTCTATAATTAATGCATCCCAAGTTATCTTAGGTCTACCCTATAATGTCAATTTTTTTTTTTCTTTTCCGAACTGAGGCATTTGCTCACCGCCTTTGGATGTGACTAGACCATCACAAGCGCCTTTCATAATTTTCGCATCTATTGGTACTGCTTCAGCAGTCCTACTTTTGTTTGGATCTCCGTATTTTTTATTCTATCTTTATGAGTTTTAGCACGTTGTTACCTTAGCCTCCACATTTTGACTATGCTCATTGTATGTTGCATGCCATCAACTGCTCTTTATTGAGCGCAATGGAAGAGTTTGATCCATGTAGACTGCCCCAACTAATTTAGGATTGAGGCTTTGTCGTTGTTTTTCTTGTAACGTGCTTATAAATCATTTGCGTTGGTGTCATCCTTACGCTTGTCCTCATCACAATGCCTTGTATGCTTTTCAGGTAGCAAGCATATTTGTTCCCGTTGTCGTTTCTTTGGCGTTGCTGACGTTTCTGGGATGGTAAGTTATAAGACCTCCTGTAGTAGTTTAGCTTTCGGCAACAGTATCTATTGGTTTTCTGTTGTTAATCTGTTGATTTGAATTCCATGCAGGTATATTTTCGGAGAATTAGGAACTTATCCAGAAGAATGGGTGCCTGAAAACGGAAATTATTTTGTTTTCGCGCTCATGTTTTCCATATCAGTTGTGGTAATTGCATGCCCCTGTGCTCTTGGGCTGGCAACTCCAACTGCTATTATGGTTGCAACAGGTGTTGGAGCTAACAATGGAGTGCTCATAAAAGGAGGTGATTCACTAGAAAGAGCGCAGAAGATCAAATATGTGTTGTTCGACAAAACAGGCACCCTTACGCAAGGAAAAGCCACTGTGACAGATGCAAAAGTCTTTTCGGCAATGAGTCGTGGAGATTTTCTCACCTTGGTTGCTTCTGCAGAGGTAAACAACCATCTGTCTCAAACATCCTATTAAACAGCTGATATTGTAATTAATATATATATATTTCTATGCGCTATTTTTCATTTTTTGTCTTTGTCGTGTAGGCCAGCAGCGAGCATCCAATTTCTAAAGCAATTGTGGATTACGCCCAGCATTTTCATTTCTTTGATGGGGATTCCGTAGCCAACGATACCAAAGGACACAGAAAACAATCTAAATACTCTGGATGGCTTCTTGATGCCGTGGACTTCTCCGCTTTGCCTGGTAGAGGGTTGGAATGCTTTATAAATGGAAAAAGAGTATTGGTGAGTCTCACTTTGACTATATTTCCTGCAAGGCTGAAAAGCTTCAAAAGGGCCGCGCTTTTATTTTTCTATCGTCTTTCCTATAAGCAATGTTATTATTATTTTCTTAACAGGTTGGTAATAGGAAGTTACTGACGGAAAACGGAATAGAGATACCATCTGAGGCCGAGAATTTCTTGGTTGAGCTGGAAGAAAATGCAAAAACCGGGGTACTTGTGGCGAATGATGATGTTGTTGTTGGGATATTAGGAGTAGCCGATCCGCTGAAAAGAGAAGCTGCTGTTGTTGTGGAAGGACTCACGAAAATGGGCGTTACACCAGTCATGGTCACAGGAGATAATTGGAGAACAGCGCAAGCTGTTGCTAAGGAGGTTTGTTTCCTTTCTGTTTATGCTATGAATATCCTTTCTAATCCATTTAGTCGAAACAAAGAATCGAAAATAGCTACTTTTTTTAGTATCTTTTTTTTTTTTTTGGTCTAAACCACCCGGTATGACTATCCAACCACTCTGGATTCGCCCCAAGTCGCGCACTGTATAGGTGAGGGGAGCTCCCAACATTGGTGTTTCCATTCCCAGGAGTCAAACTCGAGTCACTAGTTAAGGGACAACAACCCCCGCTTCTAGTTGTGTCAACCAACCGTTGATTTTTAGTATCTTGTTTTATCATTGCATTTGCTTCATTAAAACTGTAGTTGCCCCCTAAATTTCAATGAATCAAATGGCAGGTTGGCATTCAAGATGTGAGAGCAGAAGTAATGCCGGCTGGAAAAGCCGATGTCATCCGCTCATTCCAACAGGACGGGAGCATAGTAGCAATGGTTGGGGATGGTATCAACGACTCTCCTGCCCTCGCTGCTGCAGACGTCGGCATGGCAATCGGCGCCGGCACAGACATAGCCATCGAAGCTGCAGAATACGTGCTTATGAGAAACAACCTAGAAGACGTCATCACTGCGATCGATCTCTCAAGAAAGACTTTCTCCCGAATACGAACGAATTATATCTTCGCCATGGCCTACAACGTAATTGCAATCCCTGTAGCCGCCGGAGTGTTATTCCCTACGTTACGCTTCAAGTTACCTCCTTGGGTAGCTGGTGCATGCATGGCACTCTCATCTGTAAGTGTTGTTTGTTCTTCATTGCTGTTGAGAACATATAGAAGACCAAGGCTCACTACCATACTAGAGATTACTGTGGAGTAAGAATATTAATGGGGTTATAGGAGCTTCATAGAAATCTCTCATAGAGTGGGATACAAAACATTAGTCCCAGTTTTGTGCCTTTTCACTTTCTACTCTTTTGTTGAAAAAAAAAAAAAATGGCAGCCAACAAGCCAAGGGGTTTAGGTGACATCCCTGCATACACTTTGTACATGTCTTGTGTATTATTATCTTCTCTTTTTTCTTCATTTGTATTCTCTCATGTCCTTCCATCCAATTGAGTGAAATGTAATTAAAAAAGTTTCTCTTAAACTTTTTATTTTTTTGATATATGCGAGTGTTCAAACATTTTTCCGCCTTTCTTTACTTTGTTTTATAGATTCGCGGGATTTAGTCGGGTGTTTTGATTCCAAATATCAAGAGAAACTATTAAGTTATAATGTACTTACCACGGTTAAAATTTACAACCTCAATCTTCTTCTAGTTTGATTAAGGTAAATAATTGGGTGAATCAGCAATATTCTGAACTTGATTCCTTTCACACTAGAAATTTTCTTTTTTTATATCCGTGGGTGTCCCGGTGGCCTAGACTATTCTCAGAAGGCCCTGATATAATCGGTCTGGGTTTATCTCAGTGGCCCGAACGAATTTATCATACCGGAGAATTGAAATTGAGTTCGTGTACTTAATTAACACAACCCCGTCTTCGCCCTTATCGTTGTAGCAATCCGACTGAGTTCTTTCACACTAAAAACCTAATAAAGATGGTGATCATGAGCTCAATTTTATAAGCTAACAAGTAACCGCCCTAAAACTTACTACTTTGACAACATATGCCATCACATCACAAGTTTTTAATTTTACACCTAAAAGTGAATCATTATGAAAACAAAGGTGCAATAACACATATCATACCATAGCCTTTTGTCTTAAAAAAACTCTATGTTCCTATTATATTAGTTCTTATCTAAGTAAAAGTAGTCGACATTAAAAATGCTGCATTGGCATGAACCAGAACATATATCAGCAAAGTTTCAAATGTATATATAAGCTCTTTTAATTTTTCTAGTTGTCAGACGCGCTTCGAATTATGAAAAACACGTGATTTGAGGTGCATCAGGCTCGCGTGTGTGTTCGATAACGGCATAAAAATAATCATGACATGTATGATTATGATCCATGCCTCTTTTTGAGTAGGTATGAAACTTAAAAGATTCATTGTAGATTAGATTAAGATCCTTCATCCTTCCCATGATAAGATAGTCAAAGATAGAAAAGTGGGTAGAAAGGTTTGTTTTTTGTTAATGGACAAAATGTAGTTGCTTGTAAAGTTGTAAGCAATCCATATGATAAATGCCCCATACTTTCAGCTTTTCTTTTTTTTTTTTTCTTTTTTTTTTTTCTTGTAGAGCCTACAAGTTATTAAAGTGGATTCCCTGCTTGATCCACTAATTGGTTGGCCCAGTCACCAAAACACTTTGCACTAACTAGCTAGTATAGGCAGATATATCAGTATCTAATATGTATGTATATATCTTTCTTGCTTTTTAGAGGTTGGCCTTATCTTACCATTTCTTTTAATGTATATTGTCAATTTTTATTTGTGAAGTATACATGATTTTCTACACTCTAATTAAGTTAGCTGTTGAAGTAGCAATTCAGTGCTTTTAGCAATAGAATTCAAGATCAAAATGAAGAAAACTTAATTTCCTCAATCACCATTTTAGAATTATAATCTATGTCTATATTTCATTGAACTTGTTTCCAATCAAGGATCTGTTTATATAGAGTCAAGTTCACACTACGTCGCGGATCGACGATATGCATTAGTTCATTATGTCTTATTTTCTGTCAAAAGTATGTTTGGAATTTGGGATTGTAACACTCATAAGTCATAAGCCATATCTGATGTTGCATGGAAAGATTCCAACATTCACTAGTTCAATCAATATGTTATTTCCGATGTTAAAGAAACTAAATATTGTATCTAGCTGTTAAGGAAACTAAATATTGTATCTAGCTGTTAAAGAAATTAGTATCTCGTGTATCTCGTAGGTTCCTTTTGTGGTTATACTTTCCTTTCTTGTATTCTAGACCTGTGTATATATAGGGTACCATGTACACAAGTGAATTACACAATAAACATATTCTATTCATAAACTATCATGGTATCAAAGCCTTAATCGTGAGTATTTCCTCTTTGTTTTTCTGTCTCGTCTGCTGCGACGCCTCGGTAGGCGCCTGTACTACACCTGCATCTATGTCCGTTTGACGCATCCGCCGCCGCTGCACATCTGTCGTCCGCCCGCCCACCTACTCCGCCTCTGCCATCACCTGCGCACTTGCTCCGCCGCCGCCGTCTGTAAATCTGGTCCGCCGCTGCTGCTGGTCGTCCGCGTCGGAGGCTCCCGGAGTCGCTACTGTACGCCAACGTCGCATCCTGCTGGTCGCCCGCGCCAGCGTCGTTGCCGCCTGTCACGCCGCCACCATCATAGCCGTCTTGGAGGCTCACCTGACCCTCGCCGCCCTTGTTGGTCCACCGCTGCACCGCGCCTTCGCTCCATCCGCGCCGTCCTCGTCCTCCCTGAAGTCGCTTTCGCGCACTCGCTTATGCTTGCACACATCCGCTCTCCAACGCTTGCCGCGTTGCACACTGAGATCCGATCCACCGCTGCCACCGCTGCACACCCGCACCAGATCCACCACTGCCGCTGGACACCATACCATGCACACACACCCACACCGATCCGTCATTGCTGCGCTGCTGACACCATACCCGCTTCTTGCCGCCATGCTCGTAGCCTATCTCCATGATTCTTGATGGTACAAATTACTCACTTTGGTCCAACGAATTAAAAGTTTTTTAATTGGTCGAAAACTTTGGCGAATCGTTACGGGAGACAACCCCAAACCAGAAAAGGATGACACGGAGACACAAGCCAAATTTCTTGACCGACTTGACGACTGGGACAGTAAGAATCATTAGATCATCACCTGGTTCTGTAACACATTAACTCCCTCTATTCATATTCAGTTTGTTGATTTTGGGACGGCTAAAGAAATTTGGGGTTTTTTGGCTGTTAGATACAAAACCTCTGGTTTGGCACAGTATTATCAATTGTTCACCACTTTGAACAGTTTGAAACAAGAAGCTGGTCAGTCCATCAATGAATTCTTAGCACTCATTCAACCAATCTGGAACCAGTTACAACAGGACGAAATTAGCAAAGACCACATTCATCTCATCCAAGTTCTCATGGCTCTTCGCCCTGAATATGAATCGATCATGCGGCCCTCTCCCATCGCGATCCACTACCTTTACTTGACGCAATTTAAAAAAAAATTTTGTTTGAAGAAACTCGGCTTGGCTTGGTCAACTCGCCCTTCGTCAGAAGTGGCCCTCGCAACTGCTCAATCATGGCCTAAATCCGTCCCCCACCCTTGTAAGAACTGCAGAAAAACGGGACATTCGTTTGTTAATTGTCTTACAAGTGAGTGCTGATACTGTCATGAACGTGGTCACATAGTGCAGAACTGCCCAAATAAACAATCTCGTCCCAAAGGCACACCTAAGTCTGCATCTGTCTCTAACACTGGTTCTTCTGTTGCTGTTGCTGTCTCTGATGGGTTACATTCCTCTCCGATGTTTTCTATGAGTGATTTGGAAGCAATCATCAAACAAGTGATACTTACCCAACCCACTGCCCTATCTGTAACCTCAGGTAACCATTGGTTCTTTGATTATGGGTGTTGTAATCATATGACACCAAATCTATCTCTTTTTTCTAACAGTAGTCCTTCTCCGCATTCTTTGAGAATTCGAACTGCAAACGGTAGCTCCATGTCAGTTACCTACTCAGGAACGTGTCCAACCACAGTTTGAATCTCCCCGACACCCATTGTGTTCCTGACCTCACTCTGAACTTAATTTTTTTCGGTCAATTATTTGACCAAGGCTTGACTGTTTTATTTTCTCCCACTGGCTGTCAGGTACAGGACATTCAGACGGGTCAGATGCTGGGAACGAGAATCAAAGTGGGACGATTATTTGAGCTCACGTCACTTCATATGCCTGCCGTCAAACAGATCTCTGCTGCAGTTTCCACCCCTCACTCTATCAGTGGCACCTTCGTCTTGGCCATACATCAGCCAGTAAACTCCGTACTCTTATTTCTAGTGGGTCATTGGGTATTTCTAAATTCGAGTCTTTTGATTGTGTGCATTATCAGTTGGCAAAACAACATGCTTCTTCTTTCTGTCTTAACGAATCCATCAATAATACTCTGTTTGGATTAGTTCACTCTGATGTTTGAGGTCCTGCACCTACTTCAACTGTGAATGGCTATCGCTATTTTGTACTGTTCATTGATGATTATTCAAGGTTTACCTGGATATATTTTCTAAAATATCGATATGAAATACCTCAAACTTACATTGATTTTGCTAACATGATCAAAACTCAATTTGCATGCACAATCAAAATTCTTCGTATTGACAATGCTTTAGAATACCGTGATTATGTCCTTCTTCAGTTTCTTAAACTGCAATGTACCATTGTTCAACGTTCATGCCCGTACACCTCTCAACAAAATGGTCGAGCTGAAAGGAAACATCGACATATCCTAGACTCTGTACGTGCCCAACTTCTCTCTGCATCTTGCCCTGAAAAGTTTTGGGGTGAAGCCGCTTTAAATTGTGTCCATACCATTAATCGACTCCCTACACCAGTGTTAAAGAACATCTCTCCTTTTGAACGATTATATGGTACACCACCTGACTATTCTAATATTCGGGTTTTTGGTTGTGCATGTTTCGTTCTTCTTAACCCCCCTGAACATACCAAACTCGAACCGCGTGCTCGTCTATGTTGTTTTCTCGGGTATGGAATTGAACATAAGGGCTATAGGTGTTGGGACCTCTTTCTCGGTGATTACGCATTTCCAAACATGTTACTTTTTGGGAAAATATCATGTTCTCTACCCTATCCAAGTTCGACAGTTCCTTATCATGTGCTCAACCGTTTTTCACTAACTCGTCTATCGAGCTTTTCCCATCTTCTATTGCAGGTACTCCAGATGAGCTCAATGATCATGATCCCATTCCAGCACCCGTCATCAACGAATCGGCCCCCTCTAATACTCTTGTTCCTACTCCTGTTCCCCCTCGTCGTTTTGAACGGGTAACTGAACCCCCCTCTTACCTCAAAGATTATCATTGGTTTTTTGCCATTTCTTCTTTACATGAGCATTCCTCCTATCGAGAGGCTAATTCTGACCCCCTTTGGCAGCAAGCAATGTCAGAAGAACTGTATGCATTAGAGAAGACTCATACTTGGGAGTTAGTGGATCTGCCTTCTGGCAAGACTCCAATTGGATGCAAATGGATTTACAAGATAAAAACTCGCTATGATGGCTCTATTGAGCGGTATAAGGCTCGTCTGGTCGCTAAAGGTTACACACAGGAATACGACATTGACTATGAAGAGACGTTTGCTCCTGTAGCCCGCCTGACCTCTGTTCGAAGTTTACTTGCTGTAGCAGCTGTCCGACATTGGCCCTTGTTCCAAATGGATGTTAAAAATGCTTTTCTAAATGGTGATCTTGTCGAAGAAGTCTATATGTGCCCACCCCTGGCTACTCTCATTCTCCAAAACAAGTTTGCCTCCTCCGTCGTGCATTATATGGCCTTAAACAAGCTCCACATGCCTGGTTTGCCAAATTCAGTTCCACTATTACACAGTTTGGTTTTCAGTCGAGTCCTCACGATTCTGCTTTGTTTATTCGACGAACCGACAAGGGCATGGTTCTTCTCCTGCTTTATGTTGATGACATGATCATCACCGGGGACGACTCCACTGGGATTTCTGACTTACAGCAATATTTCAAGAGTCACTTTGATATGAAGGACTTAGGTAACTTGAGATACTTTCTTGGTCTTGAAGTTACCTCTACTCCTGATGGATACTATATTTCACAAGCGAAATATGCCTCTGATTTGATCTCTCGCTCTGTGATTACTGATACTGCTGTTGCATCCACTCCATTGGGCATGAATGTCAAGCTGACTCCATCAGATGATACACTTCTTTCAGATCCTACCCTATATCGCCAGCTTGTGGGTAGTTTGGTTTATCTCACTGTTAGCCGTCCAGACATTGCTTACGCTGTTCATGTTGTCAGTCAGTTCATGTCAGCTCCTCGTACTGCTCACTTCATTGTTGTTCTCCGCATCCTTCGATATGTAAAATGCACCTTGTTTCATGGTCTCCACTTCTTTGTCAACTCTCCCTTGGTATTATCTGGTTACTCGGATGCAGATTGGGTTGGTGATCCTACCGACCGACGTTCTACTACTGGTTATTGTTTCTTCTTGGGCAACTCATTAATATCCTGGCGAAGCAAGAAACAAACAGTCACATCTCGCTCTAGCACATAATCTGAGTATCGAGCTCTTGCTGATGCTACCTCTGAACTACTTTGGATTCGTTGGTTACTTGAAGATATGGGGGTTACACATGCTTCTGCTACCATTCTGCATTGTGACAATCAAAGTGCAATCCAAATTGTGCACAATGATGTTTTTCATGAGAGAACAAAACATATTGAGAATGATTGTCACTTCGTCCGTCAACACTTGGTTCGGGGTACTCTTCAGCTTTCTTCTGTCTCATCCTCCAATCAGACGGCTGATATCTTCATTAAAGCTCATCTTCCGGGTCGCTTTCATGCTTTGTTTGACAAACTCAAGTTGATTTCTACGAACCCATCTTGAGTTTGAGGGAGGGTGTTAAGGAAACTAAATATTGTATCTAGCTGTTAAGGAAACTAAATATTGTATCTAACTGTTAAGGAAATTAGTATCTCGTGTATCTCGTAGTTTCCTTTTGTGGTTATACTTTCGTTTCTTGTATTCTAGACCTGTATATATATAGGGTACCATGTACACAAGTGAATTACACAATAAACATATTCTATTCATAAACTATCATCAGACATATACTTGTATACTTTGACATATAACAAGCATATATTTATATACGTAAAGAAATGGAGTTTGAGACATTAAAATTTCATAACACTTAATGCTCATTGTTTTAAACAAAGCATAAGTCAAAAGGTTTATTCAAATACAATGGCATGACAAGAGTTTTTAAAATATTGGTCTCCAATAACAAGGTATGCTTAGTGATGTTCATAGGTAATTAAGCCACTAAAAAGAAGGCAAAAAACTATAGTTTATAGTTTGAAAGGAATAAATTAAGGGAAGAGTTAGAAGGAGCAATATTTCCTATAAGAGGAACACACGCTCTTCCCCCCATTTTTCATCACAAAAATGGTGTCCGGATCGCCTCGCATAGATTCGCTTGATTACAGAACTGAACTCCTCTCCCCTACGCCGGATGGAGAGACGATCGTTGCCCCACAGGTGGAGCCTTCATGGAGGCTCAACTTCGATGCAGTCCGAATGCCAGAGCGGCGCAAGGACCCCTACTTCAGCTTCACTGATATCTTAACAACTATAAGTATGTATTAAAGCTCATCTTTTATTTCTTAATTTCTTTCATTTAGTGCTTAGCTATTGGAATTTGGAACTTGTTTATTCTTGATCAGTTTAATGCCAATGAGCTCATTAGAAAGTAGCATAACATAGGATCCTACTGCTCTTCCATGATCTAGAGTTTTCGGAGTCCATCGGGAGTTCAAAAATGTTGATGGAAGTCCGAGGGGAGTCCGAAAATCGTCGATAGGAGTTTTAAGTCAGGGGTGATTTGTGATCGAAATGTTCCTACCAAGTTAAAAGGAAAATTTTATAGGACCGCAATTATGCCAGTTATGTTTTATGGAAGTGAATGTTGGGCGGTAAAGCAACAACAATTACATAAAATGAACGTAGCAGAAATGGGGATGCTTAGGTGGATGTGTGGTAAAACTCGTAAAGATAGAATAAGAAATATAGAAATTCAAAGACAAGTAGGAGTAACACCAATTGATACAAAGATTAGGGAAGGGCGGTTGCGGTGTGGTTTGGTCATCTGCAAAGACGGCCTACAAATGCCCCAACTAGAAAATTTGACTCCATAGAAACTGTAGAAATTCGATGAGGTAGGGGATACCAAAGTTAACACGGGATGCATTAATTAAGAGGGATTTGAATGGTTTGAAAAGCTCACCATCATCAATTGCACTTAATCGAGCACATTGGAAAAGTTTGATCCATGTAGCCGACCCTAGTTAATTTGGGACTGAGGCTATGTTGTTGTTGTTGTTGTTGTTGTTGTTGTTAATAGAAGATTTTGGAATTGTGATTCCTATTTTCTTGAAATTCAGACTTGGTTGGATTGTTGTAGGAAAACAAGGGCAGATTTCAGATTACTACAAGAAGCAAGAAAAGCTCCTCCAAGGTTTCAATGAAATGGAAACATTTATTGAATTAGGTTCTTTGCCAGGAACTCAAACAGAGGTGCTACACTCTCAAAACATTTCCTAAGAGAAGGTTTTCTATTTTTTTCAATACCTTATCATTAGTTTCTAACAAACATGAATTTTCATGTATATGGTCTCTAATAGGATGAATTGAAGAAACTGGCAAGAAATGAGACGACTGCGATTTACATCTCCAATGCGGCGAACCTTGTGCTTTTCGTCGCAAAAGTTTACGCATCCGTGGAGAGCAGATCCATGGCAGTGATTGCATCAACATTGGACTCCCTCATGGATCTCTTATCAGGTTTCATTCTCTGGTTCACTGCCTATGCCATGAAAAAACCAAATCTATATCGGTATCCTATCGGAAAACAGCGAATGCAACCAGTGGTGAGCATTGTTCGATTTCTAATGAACTCGGTAAAAAAAAAATTTACTGAACTAATTAAAATGTTTTAACATGAGCAGGGCATCATTGTTTTTGCTTCAATAATGGCAACTCTTGGACTACAAGTACTAGTAGAGTCTTCAAGAGAACTAGTTTCAAATGTAAGCCACCAATCTTCTTTTATTTCACAATCACACTTTTAATTCTATGATACATAATTTTGACATCTAAATGTATGTTCACAACAGGCTAGGCCTGATAGGAATCCTATAAAGGAAAGATGGATGATTGGCATCATGTCTTCAGTCACAGTAGTGAAATTCATCCTAATGATCTACTGTCGAAGATTTCAAAACGAAATCGTTCGAGCTTATGCTCAAGACCATTTCTTCGACGTCATAACCAACACAACCGGTCTAGCTTCCGCCGTCCTTGCCATTAGGTTCTACTGGTGGATTGATCCTACCGGCGCAATACTAGTAAGTTAACTAATTTTATCAACTTCCAAGTTAATTGATTAAGTAGTTGCTTCACCTAACTAATAATGCAGATTGCTTTTTACACAATGAGTACATGGGCGAGGACGGTCGTCGAGAATGTGTGGTCGTTGATAGGGAGAACCGCCCCGCCGGACTACTTATCGATGTTGACATACCTAATTTGGAATCACAATGAGGAGGTCAAGTATATAGACACAGTGAGGGCTTATAGTTTTGGTTCTAATTACTTTGCAGAAGTGGACATTGTGTTGCCAGGGGACATGCCTCTAAGCCAAGCACATAACATTGGTGAAACACTGCAAGAGAGGCTTGAACAACTTCCTGAAGTGGAGAGGGCCTTTGTGCATGTGGACTTTGAGTTCACTCACCGCCCCGAACACAAGCCCAAGAAGGGCCCATGATCCATCATTGTGGGCCTCTTCCCTTAGTTTCAAGCCCATTATCATGGGCTTCGGCTAAGGGAATAAAGCCCATTACCTGTACCTCTTTTTTTCCTTTTTTTTTTTTTGGCTCTCTCTTCCATTTATTTTGGCTAAGTAATAATATAGCCTTATATTATACATAGTCAAGTGGATTTTACGGTATATCTCCAATAAATTAAAGGTTCTATGAGTGCATGGTCACTGGTTTTTTTTTTTTTTTTTTTTTTGATAAAAGAGAGTTTGTACCTTACATTTTTGTTAATTATTATTGTATATAAACTGTACAACTAAGAGAGAATGTTGTTTACCCTCATACAAAATTTTAATATCTACGCATAATTAAGTAAGACTGTTAAATTTATAGAGAAAAAATACTTCTTCAAGAGGTCTAGCTTAGTTACCTTCATTAAGACCTGAATTCCTAACCATTTACATGAGTACCCTCTGCTTATTTGGTTGATACGTTTGTAAAAAAACACCCTCTTTGACTTTCAACTAATTAACCTATAAGGAGATTATTCTTTCATGAAATTTATTTGTTGAATTGAATGGTCAGATGTTACTTTTTTAATTAGTTTGCGAACATGCACCAAAGTAAGACTAATGTAACTTCTTTTACCAAAAAAAACATAAATCTACTTCTTTTACTCGGTCAACAACAACAACAACAACAACCCAAATCTCAAGGGATGATGAAGGTCTCGGATTGTTTAAAAGGACTTAGAAAAGTAGAGGGACGTGCATCTAATTAAGCAAATCTTAAAATGAAGGATTTGTACTTAACCCCTCATTTAATTTAATTTTATATGAAAGGTGAGGGCCAGTCAAAAGGTGCTTACACTAAACATGGCTTAGTGATGATGATTTTGAAGGTGACGCAAAACCTACTCACACATAAAATATATAGTTTTGTACGGATTCACATGTATAAAGTCAAAGAAATATGCATGGGTTTGAATAATTAATCCTTGTAAATATTCTACTTAATTTTGATTTCTTTCGTT
Organism: Stephania cephalantha; assembly: GCA_039657325.1. Lineage (NCBI taxonomy): Eukaryota > Viridiplantae > Streptophyta > Magnoliopsida > Ranunculales > Menispermaceae > Stephania > Stephania cephalantha. Next base: position 56,408,948 of record CM077571.1, read on the forward strand.
TTGACTCTTTTTTTTTTTTAAAAAAAAAAAATGTATTGAACTACCTAGTGAAGTGATGACACAGTTTTAGATCTTGTTGGTCATTAGAGTTTGACCTTTTATTTCATATTTTCTTCAATGCGCGCATTTTCGTTTTCTCCTGATATTTTATTATACAAATTATCTCCCCAATATTATGTTGTTAATTTTCTCTAAAACGTGATATAAAACACAATAAGTGCTAGTGGCATCCACATATTAATTATGTGTGATCCATCTCTAGTGATTGTTTCTTAATTAAACGTGCATGATCTTCAATAAATTGTTTGACATTTTTTTGTTGAAATATCAATTTTTGTGTCCTTATGTGACTCAAACCCCACCCTTTTACAATAATATCACATACTAAATTATTGAGTCACTCACTTGGTTGATAAAACTTTCATTTATCGATGTTCATAACTGAATACAAAAGATAATATTTAAAGTAATAAAGTTCCTCCAAGCGCTTGATTTAAAAATAAAAATTCTAGCAAGGTTATAAGCAAACACAATTTAAGTATAAGTAGTTGCGGTTTAAGAGGACTGTGGAGATGACATGAATTCCTTGGACATAATAAAAACTCCCTGAAAAGAAACAAAAAAAAAAAAAAATACCAATCAATTAGTGGTACTTCATTAGTTTGATATTTGGTCCCTTAAGAGCACGAAGAAATGATAAAATAATTTGGGTGCAGCACCGAAAAAAAAAAAAGTGTTGGTGTGGTCCAACCATTTATTATTCAATATTCACCTATTCAATTTGTCATAAACTACTACTTAATTAATTGATTATAACTATAGATACATGTTGTCTACATCTTAGTTTTGGATTCTCATCAGCCACAGAGGTTAGTGTGACTAGTCAAGATAAGGCTGATAAGCAGACTGACCAAGCGATTCCACATAGGGAATAATTATAATTAAATTAATACATTTTTTGATGAATGTATACATACGTCTTTTTCTAACTAGCCAAACAGTACTTTGTCCAGGATGTAAATATTCTCACGGCTTAACCGCCTTCAACTTCTATAAGTGTGAGGTTTTATCTTAAAAGGTCTCGGTACTAGGTAGGATGAGTTAATCAATTATATACTTCATTTCGAAGTTTCATTTAATTGATGTGGGACTAACTTTCGGTTCACATATCTTCAACACAGGACTAGTCTTCCCCAATATATGCATGTGCGGCTTTTGATATATAGCAGAGCAGTACAAGGTTCGAAACTTTTGTGTTTGTGACTCATTTAAGCTCTACGATCTATCACATGCATGTTAAGGTACATACGATCACTGCACTTCAATAAATTTGATATTGTTCTTCATAAACATGGGCGGATCTAGGGGGCGACTGCTCCCTTAACCCTCGGGACCACCTATAGTACCCCTACCTATAGTCAAATTTTTATTTTTTTTTATGCTTAGTTTTTCATATGGTTGCCCTCCCAAACCCCGAGACCCCTTGTAGTTATGTCTAAAGTTTGCCCCCAACAAATTTTTTTAGTTCCGTCACTGTTCGTAAACATGTAATTGGAACAAAAACAACTTCTAAGGAAGCTTGGATTGCTCCATTGTGAGCTTATAATAATGATAAAAAATGAATATCAAAGAAAAGATTCTATTATTGTGAAAGATACCCGCCTTCCTGAGTTAAATTATTGAGTTACAAAATCATTTTCTTATTATCATACACCAACATAAGCCTAAGCTTAATTTTGTTGTTGGTTGGTGGTAAAATATCTACATTTTTGACTCTCACCTCAAAATATTTGCACTTATAACTCTTTTGACCGATCAATTGATCATGCTTTTTTGCCACGCAAGCAAATCAGGTTAGAAGGAACATTTACATATACATAGTGACTTACTTAAATTGCCTTCAATTCATCATCTGATGTTGACTGGTCAAATATGTTATACGTGCAAATCTTTTGAGATAAAGTCAAAAGTGTAAATCTTTTGTCACGAAGAAGGGGTAAATGAACAAAGAGAAATTAAATGCACACGTGTTGGACTTTTCTCTCGGTCTGGTACACGCGTGTTGAACTTTATAGCTTGAAGAAATTAACCCTACTTGCAAGCATATTTGTGTGTGTACTCGTCTCCATCTTCATGACTAAGATTTGGGGACCAAATTAAACTTCTCTTCCCCCAAAACTTAACAGCCACTATAATTTATTGGTATATAGAAGCATATATTCCACATTCAAAGCTATATAGCTAAGCTAATTCTTCATTCAAATCTCCTAGATTTCCTCTATACGTGTGTTTCTCAATATTAATTAAAGAAACGAAAAAGACAGGTAATTGATTCATTATGTTTCCTGCAATATATAGCACATGTGTCTAAATATATGTTTGTCATTGAAACACTAGACAATTCATACGAAAATGATACACGCATGTATGGGCGGCATATACTGTTGAGCTTTCATTTGAGTTTGTATTGTATCCAATGTTAGTCCCACATGAAAAAGAAACTTTTTGTTTCTTTCCTTATAAAAGATCTTTCACTTGAAGTAAGTGGTTAAGTGAATGTGGGGTTGAAGGACAAGACCATGAGTATTCTCCATTGATTAATATACAATGTCTTTGATAGGGCCTTGGGGCTAATGTTAAAATTACTTAGCCAATTCACAACATAAACTTTTTTAATTTTTTACATTAAATTAAGTAATTTCGTAATTGATAATTAGTGTGAACAGTTGTAACTTTTAGTTTTCTGAAAGGTTCGTAATTGATAACTAGTGTGAACAGTTGTGACTTTTAGTTTTTTAAAAGGTGTGTAATTAGTTGGATTAATTAGTGGTTAATGAACCACACCACTGATAACCTCGTTTTGTGAACAGTTGTGACTGTTCAAGAGATGCATTTTTTGTTTATATATAGTATTTCCGAAATAGGAGAATATATCAAGTTTTTGTTGAGAGAAATTTTACTGTTGCACAAGAAATGTTCTTTGGTTGGTGTGTAATCAAAGATCAATCCAGTTGTATCCTGAGACGAACCTCTTGAAGCATTCATACACCGAATTGGAGGAAATTTCGTCTTAGGACATTGCTATTTAGTGCAAGCCTCTGGTATGATTTAATTTAGTTCTGTGTAATTGAATTCACGCATGATATATATTATAGTTCAGTGATATGCATGTTGTATAATTGTTCTAACATATATACGCATGGTTTAATTAATTAATAACCCTTATAAATTTCACAAATGATTTATAACCTTCAAATCATATGAGATATTGGATGAAGCGTCTCTTGCAGAAGGTAATGTTGGAGGTTCAATAATCTTTTTATTTTAATATCATTTTTAGTTGTAATTTAAGACTATATTTCAATCCGTGCGTTTTTAAGTGCAACTATTAATATTAGGCATCATCAAGTGGAAGCTTGTTTAATGCTAAAGGCAAAATTATACACACCCATCCTAATTTTAAGGTTCAAATCAACCATAATTGTCTTTTTTGACCTTACCATGCCACAAATCTTGACCAAAAATAACATGCCGACACATGATAAGTTGATAACAAAGTCATTGGTGATGCACCCATGAGCCAAGTAAGAACAAATCACGCCTGGACCACCAGATCATCCCCCCCCTCCTCTGTATCTATGACGACTATGACCAAAGACCGTCTGGATGAGATGAGAAATACACAGTACATTAACAGTGACGTCACGGAGACATGTTTCCAGGAACCTCACAATTTCAGCCCACGTGTCACTTCCACGTTCGTCAACGTCATCACCCCCACATTTCAACGGCCACGATCACACGTAAGTCTTACGTTGACCAGTCCCTACTTAAATTCTCATGCACATGTAGCTACATATATATAATGAATGCTGTGCACACAATGTTAATACATTATTCTAAATTTGTTACATAGACATGGCCATGAGTGACACAATGTCAGGTAGTAGTAGTCCTAGTAGTACCGACTGGGCTCAGCTCTACAACCTGAACAACCTCGCCGGATCATCAGCGGCGGCGCCGCCTCAGCACGACGCCACGGTCGTCGCCACCGCCGCCGAGAGTACCTCGGGCAAGGCCCCGGCGGCGCTGAGCCCGGAGGGGAGAGTGTCAAAGCCACCTAGGAGGAGGAGGGCGTCAAGGGCAGCCCCTACAACGTTACTCAACACGGACACCACTAATTTCCGGGCCATGGTGCAACAGTTCACAGGGGTCCCTAGCGCGGCCTTCACTTTTGGGACTTCTACCACTCGTCATGGTCAGGTTTTTGGGCCTAACTTGAGTTTCGGACTTGCACAACAACAACAACAGCATATGAATAATGTGGGGGTTGGACCTCATCATCAACAAAGTGGGTATGGTAACTATATTAGTAACAACAGTTATCAACAGCAGCAACAACAACGGTTTTATAACCAACAACAACAACAACAACAACAACAACAATATGAGTTCCCATTAAATAGCGGTGGAGGAGAGCATATTGTAGGGTTTGGGATGAGTGGTGCTAGTAATACTACTACTAGTGCAAGAGCTAATAATAATATGGATGGGTATAATGTGATGGATCATGGGCATGATGATGATCATGATAATCATGATCATCATCATCATGTGTTTCGTCGACATGGGTCATCATCAGATCGATGGGAATAGCCAGCTAGGACTTCTAATTCTCATGGTTAATTACAACTTGTGATGAGAGTATGATAATGCAATGCATGTTGTAAATATTTCTTGTCATCAAACATGCTATATATGCATGTATGGCCAGGGCAGGATACAAAGTTCAAACTATGTATTAATTTAATTCTTAATTTGAATATCTGTAGGTGTTAATTAAGAATCTTTTATAGTTCCTCTTTAATTATTTTGGTTCTACGACGGAGGCTCCAACTCTCTAAGCTCGAAGAACTTAATAACCAATTAAGGGGCGCCATGCAATTCACACTTGCAAACTTCTGCTTCAGTCAGAGCTAAATACGATATTGTCCCGATCATCATCTCGTTGCCACAAATTTGCTAGAGGTAGGCTACCAACTATTATATATGTTAGTGATGTATATGATTTATTTTTATTTTTATTTTTTGGAAAATGGTATGATTTAATTTACTAGATAGTGCTATCTTTTTGGGGTTATTCTCAGACCTAGCTAGCAATATATAGTATATATATAGTTACTTAATCTCCAAGGTTCAAAGCGTTCACATTCATGATATGATTACTATTATGTATGTATCAATGTTTGATCAATGTGCTTAATTTTGTGGGTGTATGTATGTATGATATATAGTGTATATACATATAAATAATTGGGGTTCGCTGAACTTGATTAATATTAATTAGGAGCTACTAATATTTAATATTGGTCAAATATGACGATATGATAATCTATCGGTTTCAATTACTCTGAACATGCTGTGAATGAAAAAACGTGCAAGTTCGAAGGATAATTATTTCAAAAAATGTAGGTGTCACTATCGAGTCAAATTTCTATAGAAGTGTATGTACGTTTTGTGAAGACTATCTATGATGTATCTAGAATGAAAACAATGTCCCAAACTTAATCACGTTCAACCTACTAGTTGAGAGGAGTTAATTACTTATATACTTCATTTAGAAGTTTCTTTAATCAACGTGGGACTAACTAATTCTCACGACCGCGAGCTTGTGGATCTCCTCTGATAGCACCGACATTGTCCCCAACTTAATCACCTTCAACTTTTATTGGTGTGTGGTTTTATCTCAAAAGACCTCGGTACTAGTTGGGAGAAGTTAATTACTTACATACTTCATTTAGAAGTTTCATTTGATCAATGTGGGATTAACTTTCGATCCAATATCAGTGCTAGCGGAGGAGATCCACGGGCTCGCGCATTCATGTGCGGCGCGGCCATAAGAATTTTAATACGGAGCGAGGTTGCATGAAAGGCTCTTGTGAGCCAATTATGTGTGTTATGGTGTGACAACGTTGTTGTCATTCTAGTATTTTCTTATATTGTATTTGATTCTATCATGCATGGGATTTAATTTAAAGAGGACAGTTGGAGTTTTCCAACATGATCTTTTTCCTAACCCCTGGCGTTTTGAGAAGTGCTATGAAGAGTTCAACTTCCTGGAAATTATAGTGATAATTAATTGTGTGTTTGATTGAAATTTAGAATATTTTAAAAATAATAAATTATCGTGATTTACTATACTAACGTAATGTTGTCATTTCCTACACAGGAAGTACACTTTATTAAAGAAGCAAGGGAATATATTTCCACTGTATGAGGAGGTTATCACTGATTCACTATCAAGGAAGTTACACTTTTTAGAAAGCGACGAAAATCCCAACCACACAATGAAAGTTGAAATTTCTCAAAAAAAAACACTTCACTTCTCGTTGTTTCCAAATAAATGTAACCAATTTAATTGAGTGGCCTAATAGTTTAGTAACAAAGTTAAGAGTAAAAAGTCGTGAGTTCGAACCTCAGTGATAGGGGTAAGTTGTTTCTACCGTATAAAAAAAAAAAATTGTTTCCAAATAAATGTGACCTCAGTGTACTAGGAATAAGATGCAGTGGGGGATTATGGGGAGGGGGGACGAATGTGAGATCGACCATCAAATTAAGGGGTCCACAAAAAGCATCAAATTAAGGAGAGACGACCTTTAGCAAGAAATGTATTGTACGCCTCATTTTTGTAATTTATTGTGTCTTGAATGACTCTTTCCGGTGCTTTTGACTTGGTTAAATTTATTATTATCGCTTTTATATATACTGATCACAATCAATTAAACGTTACACTCAAGTTTCAATTTTCGCTTTCTTTTGTTTTAGTTTTTTTTTTTTTTTTTTTTTTTTTTTTTTTGAGGAGAAATAATTTCATTTATCAATGAGACATTACATCTTGTACATTAAGCGCAATTATCTCCTGTGGGAATTCACACCACTCACTATTTTTGTCATGAAATTTGGCTAACTTTGCTATAGCATGTGCTACATTGTTAGCTTCTCTTTTAACAAACTGAACCTTCCACCTTGCCCCCGATCCAAGTAGTTCCTTACAATCTTAAATTATTGATCCAAACTCTGTATTATTCGGTGCCGATGAATTGATGTTTTGAACCACTATCAAAGAGTCTAGTATCTGCTTCTTTTGTTTTAGTTGTGAATTCGGATGTTTCTCAACTGTATATACAAAATCTGCTATGTATCTGCTTCCAACCTTATCAAGCCTGATGAGTATGACTTTTAAGACACCACGTGATTTAGAAAATGAAAGAAAGGTCAATATCAAAGTAGCTACCCTACTTTATATAAGTTGGTTGCCGCATCATATTTATTGCATGCATATAAAATTCATCACATAAACTAAATAAGCTTACAATGTGAGATAACTTCTGCCTTTTAATTATAAGTGTTTTTTTTTTTTTTTAATCGAACCCCTAATCTCTTACCGAACCACATGATTCTTTCAATAGGTATTCTTATTCTAATAGTTAAAAGCCAACAAGGAACAATTTTAGTTTTATCGAAATTCTTAATACCTAATCACCAAGCCACCCCCACATGGTTCTTTTAATAGGTATTCTTATTCCAATAGTTAGAAGCCAACAAGAAGCAATTTCAATTTTATTGAAATTGGAGTGGAGAAACCTAAATCTTTAATGGGCTTAAACTATTTTACTAAGATTCATAATACATCAGCTAAATACTTACAGAGTAAACACTAAGTTGGTTCGAGTGGTAAAAAGACTTTTTCCTTTAAGCAAAGTCTCAAGTTCAAATCATGTTAATAGAGAAATTAATTAGGTTGAGATGTCATCTCTCGAATGAGGCTGACAGTAACCAAACATAATTAGTTGGAGCAGTTGGACACCACGTAGAAAAAATAAAAAAATAAAAAAACCTAGCTTTGATGTGATACATTGACTTTGATCGCCTGCAATGCTTTGTAACTTGAAATATCTATAATGATCCGGCCATTAAAAAAAATCTGTAATGAAGAAGAATATGGAATTATTTTTTGACTTGAACTCCTTGTACAATTTAGTAACAAGTTGCAAAGCCCATATTGATTGGGCAGGCTCTTGTTGGGCTGAGTAATTGCACTACTCTGTCAAAGTTAATGTCATCCATTTTGTAATTTTGGACACCCTAACCCCATAAGTTTATTAAAACTAAATTTTTTTAGTAGTCTATTCCAAGGTCTTAAAAATTATAAAACTGCATCATCAGTTAACTTACTACATTAAAAAACAAAAAAACAAAAAAACAAAAAGTTTTATCCATGTCTAACCCTAGCTAATATAATTAATTAGGATTGGAGCATTTCAAATGGTATTTTTTCCATGTTCAATGCCGTTGCCCCTACATAACTGAAAATCTACAAACTTTTGACTCGTAAATACTTCAAAGTATTAGAGAAATTACTGTTGGCAATGAGAAGCTATTTTTCATACACTAAAAAGAAGCATCATGTCCACCAAAACCGTTTGATTGCCTCGTATCGCACAACATTCAAGAAAATCAAACTTCAAGTACCTTTGTAGGAACCTTCTTTATATCATGGTGGTGGTCCGGTGGACTTCTATGCATATGGAAATTGTTCGAGTTGATTGACAATTAATAATCCAAGATGAACAAAAACTTAAGAAGATTTAAAAGGATACACATAGACATACCAAGTCTTCAAGTCTTTACATATTGTTTGTCAAAATTCAAGTCTTCATATGGAGAGAGCCAATGTTCCAATGCTTTTGGTGGAAGAATTAACATCCATTTTTTCCATTCTTAGCATGATTAAACATTTGACAAGAACCCAAAGAGAGACTGAGAGCTTCAAAGTAAAGACTTCAAATACTAAATAAAAGCAGAAAGTTTATTCTATAATTGCTCCAGCAGTCGATGCTTTAAAAATATTTAATTCAAATCCTTCAATATACAACTGAAAATGCTTTCAATGGTAGTCTAAGAATTAATGCTGCTGAATTTGAACCTAATACTATCGAAGCCACTATACATTAAACCAACTATTCTAAAATGTCAAGGAATTGAAATTCAAGCTCCTAATCTAAGTTTTGAATGTCACAAATGGAAGCAAATTACAGGTTTAACAGTGCCATTACACTAAAGAAAAAGACATTCTAGCTAAAAACAGCGTCGCCATTACTTGAACAGTTCCAATCATTCAACGCTCAAAATTCACTAATGGAACTGCTATAAACGTATTCACAACATTAAGAGGAATTCAATGTGTGTTTAGTGAGAAATGAGAACCGTAAACCGACATGGAAAATAAATCCTTACAAAAAGTAATATCAAAAGCATCTAAAAACCAGTCTTCTTCCCCATTCTCTAACAACCTCCCAAAAATGAATAAAAAAAAACTTACTGAATGAGAAGTCAAAGCAGCAACTTCAAAAGCTTCACATTTCACCTCAATTTCCATCCACCAATTAACTTGTCCTTTCATTTCCTGCACCTTAAGTTGACAAATAAATGGTCATTTCAATTGAGAAATATTTGACATCAGTAACTTTTTTCTCATCGGAAATGAGTGGCAGGAACTTACTTGTCTTAAGCGAGAGGTACTAGGATACGATCTTTAGGCCACGGAATCCTTAACCCTAAAGCACTCTTAATTGTAATCATACTAAACTGAGACTTCCATACGAAAGTAGTAGGTTCGCGGATTCTCTCCACCTCCACCAGGCATGCACCTCTTCCAAGAGGGGTACCAATACCTTCCACACGATATGTTGGATCTTCAACTGCAATTTCCCCTTCTGCAACTATCTTGCTTGAATCAACCCAATCAAGCAACTTACATTTTGTTCCACATTTACTTAAAGAGTTGTTCTGTAGTTGTGAGTAAAACAAATTAGATTTCATTCATTATATCAGTAATCATGCTTAAACGATTAATAATTATCAATATCAATAGTATGAGTGTTGCTTTCATGTATCGTGTAAACATAATTAAACTTGTTCCTGTACCTGATTTAGTTCACTGGCAATGAAGCTGGCCAACTTATCGTGCCTGTGTTTCAAAACGCTAAATTCACCTAGAAGGTCCAAAACCATCCAGTGAACTCACTGGAATTCATATCAAAAGATGACGATTCAGAATGTTCCGAACCAGAAACTAGAGCAGTTTGGTCCCTCTTTATCGATTGAGAACTGGAACTCGATGATTGCCTTGGACATTCATTAATTTTGTCCTTCAATAAATCACCAAGATATTAACATCAAATAAAACAGCAAATCAATACTAGAAAATGTTACTGATATTTTGTTAATCATACCACAATTTCTGCAATATTGCTGTTATACGGTATCCCATCACTGCTTGAATGCCCTTTAACCTGTAGATTAGCTCCGAATACATCAGCTCCTCTTCGTACTTTCCTCTAAAGAACAATACATTCGTTACATGAAAAATATCTGGATGTATGAATAATAAAGAAGCGAAACTCTCCATTTCTTTTACAAGGCAAGCATATCGATTTTGACTTGCAACATGTTGAGGTATTCTCTTCGCTCTAAGTTCTTCATAATTGTTTTTTCCCTCATAGTTTGGTGATGGCCTTTGTTGACCCCTCTCATTGCATGGAATATCTACAGTATTTGTGGCTGCAGTCGAATGAAGCTGTTTTCGACCTCTCTTATTTCGTTTTGGCCGTTGTTCTTCTTGTTTAGTTGTGTTCCTTACTGATTGAGAATCACACACAGAAGCTGATGCATCATGAGCGGACCTAGGTGGAGACGTCGTCCTTACACCAACATTACGATTTTGACTTAAGTATGCCTCAAGACCTGGTCTTTCTTTTTTTGCTTTCTTTCTTGCCTTCCTTGAATTCTAATAGGAAATCATATGATTTTAGTTGCAAATAAAGATATATTAATACAAAAACGATACGATGAACACTTTTTTTACCTCTCCTTCATAAATCTTTTCTTTTCCAGAACGATATTTGGGATGCATCTTTTTATTATGCCACAAACCTGCTTAAACCACTTTCACACAAAAAAAAAAAAAAAAAAAAAAAAAAACACACTCGTCATAAGTTGATTTGCATCTAACCCTACGCAAATTCAACTTCATGAACACATTCGTTATGATACAAAAAAATGACTTTCATTAATTGCAACATTTTACGCAAATGATGCTCAGAATCAACATCGTATAACTTTTATCTTCATTACAAATGTTCATATGACCTGAAATAACTAAGAGAGAAGAGGTCGTTGAATCATCTAGATGGCGCTCTTAGCATGACAACAATTAAAAGAATTGCTCCGGCAATAAATTCTAATAAACAAAATTGTTTTTGATATTCATATTTGTCATTCTTATAAAAAAAATGTCATTCTGATAAGGTTATTGCACTCGATTGAAATCTAACAGCATTTTTCACACCCCTCCAAATATACATGTAATTTAATTGATTGTGTGTAATAATAAATTATTGGTATTCGTGGGCATCCAAATCAATGCAAAGCAATATATTTGAATAGGATCGGAAGAAATGTGTAAATAAAATCCATCAAACACCACAAACCTAAAATATGTAACAAAAAAAATACATCCACTCACAGATTGTCTAAACTGGGAAATTCAATGATTATAACTTTTTAGACAACTTCTCATGGTTTACTCATAAAAAAAGCAACTAACCATAACCCTTGAAGTTTCATTAAAAAAAAAAAGAAAAGAAATACAATCCTTGAATGGGTATTTAGTACATCTAGAAAACAAGAAAATCAATTCACTAAAAAAATTGATTTGATACAATCTTAAGTCAAATTAACTTGGTGCTTTCTATCTATATATAAATACATATTGTACTTCCCTCTGATTTTATTTTTTTTTGGCACCCCAACCTAAATTGGCCTTCTTCAAGGCCCCATACACAGGGAGAGGTCTCCATACGCGGTTCTCTTCACAACCAGGATGATAGGACTGGAACTCAAGATCTATAGTTGAGGGTCATCATAACCTATCCATTCAATCCAAGCTACCTAACCTTCATTGGTGGCAATCTCTAGTTTCATAAAGTAATAGTTCCTCTAAAACAGACAACAAGTTGTAATCAACAGTAAGTTTTAAAATACTAAAAAGCAAGTACTGCAATAAGCACTTGCTTCAAAATAGGGGTCTTAAAATAAGAACCAAACTCACTCACTATTACAAGGCTTCCAACCGCACAACTCCTTTTTTGAGCTTTTCCTCAAACAAGAAGGATACTAGCTTTAATAACATCACACAAAACTTAAATAAACACTCACATAGAACCAAAATGAAAAAAGGGATAAACACTCTCATTAAGCAATTATTGTCAACCAAAATCATAGTGACCTCGAGCTAACCAACTAATTGAATTGCGGAACTTATTGGTGTTTACTTATAAAAATAAAAACAACTCCTTCTAACAACCCGAAGGATTTCCTTCTTTGAAAAAACACATCAAACAGTCTTCGTGTTAGGAAGCAATTCTCCAATGGCTTACTCTATAGAGTGTTTCTTCAAACAAATAAGAAGCTACTTTCCGAAATCCTCTCATTAAGCTAGTAAATGGTCTCCAACTAAACGACAGTCGAATAGAAGTACCAATGTCAATAAAAGAAAAATAAAGACGATAGCGACCAGTTTCAAAATCCCTACTTGATGAATCTTCACCAATCACCATGAAATGGACTTCATTTCTGATTCACAGGACAAAATCAATTGACTATCTCTAAATGACCTTCAGTTCTACCATTTTCACTCTGAAAACGCCACAACGCTCCCAACGATCATAAGCATTTGCAAACCCTAAAAATTGCGGAGTTGAAAATGAGGCTTCACTTTTACATTTTTTCGCCTAAAATCGAAAGTTCGAAACAATCACTCTTCATGGAATCTTAAATCCTCTCTTGTTCGAAACAATCACCAAATCCACCATAACAACTCACAGACGTACAGATCGAAGAAAACACGAATCAACAAAGAAGCAATTACATGAATAACGAACAGATCGAGAAGCGATTACCGTAAAAACCCTAGCTTCGATGATCGATTATTCCATACACAACAAATTATTCACACTTATCAACGAAACAGCGAACCATTGCGTCACATAAACTAATTTGCTTGTTCAATCGGAACAATGAGATTTCTAGGGCATCCGGACCGTACTTACCTTTTCGGATTTCGATGAATCGAGCGAGCGCGAGAGCGAGAGCGAGATCGAGATCGATCGAGGATTCGAGAGCGATAGCTAGATCGCTTAAACGAAAGAGAGAATTTCGAGAGTGAGAGAGAGCGCGCGCGCGCGCGCGAGAGAGAGAGAGAGAGAGAGCGCGCGCGAGAGGGAGTGAGCGATGGCGCTGCTTTCTCTTAAATAGTGGGGAACAAATGGCGGGACATCCATAACGGTCATGCAAACGTTGTGAATATTTTTATTTTTTATTTTTTGTGGTAACTCCCTTTTATCTAGACTAAGCAACTGCTCCGAGTTCGAGTCTTAGCCGGCCCATTAGAACATCTTCAATGGAATGCTATAATAATGTCCCAACTCTAAAATAGAGACAACCTAACTCTATTTTGGACGTCAAATTTGACGTTCCACTATTCATTGAACGGCTATAATAATGTTCACCTTATTTTTTACTCTCTCATTTCCATATTATCAGTCACATTTAGGCTTGTGCACAAGAATTAAGGTGACGATTGAAAGTCTTTAAAAAATAATCATTGAGACTAAATTACTCTTCATCAATAACTTATTTTTCATAAGTTTTTGCTAAAGAAATTAATTAATGTGAAACCCTCAATTGGCATTAATGACATAACTTTAAATTAAGTAAAATTGGAAAAAAATAGCATAAATACATCTTTGATTTTTTAATGTGACACATATTGTGGAACAAGAAAAAAAAATTCAACGGTACAGATAATATGGAACGGAGAGAGTATATTTTTAAAAAAAAATCTAAGAAAAAATATTTATGTACAATTTTTTTTTAAAAAAGTACATGCATATTTTTTTTCATAATTTTTTTACTGACTAAATAATTTATTAAAGTTAAGACAAATAAATAGCAAAAAAGAATAAAAATAAAAAATAAAGTTTTAGAGTAGAAATATAGTTTGTGGTTGGAGGAGAAAAAAAGTTTGGTGTGACAAAACTATAAAATATAGGGGAAAATAGAGTTTTGTGATAGAAGATGGTTTTAAGGGCTTTGGCTCTCATAGCGTAAGGGACTACATTCGTAAGAGTTGAACTCAAGGCACTACTTGAGCGGCCCAAGCGCTAAGTCATTCGAGCCACCCTTCGATTGATTAAAAAAAAAAATCCTTTTTTGTAAGGCTTAAGGATCCAAGCATCCAACCACTCAATGGCTCAAACCAAATTATGTCAATGATTTGTAAATCCCAAAATAAAACACACTTAGCTAGAAATTCTAGAACTCATACATACCATTTGTATACAATAAAATATGCGTCATATATATTTGCTATTTATTGGATAAGAAAAAGAATATTTGCTATTTAACATGAAAATTATAACGGGATAAAGGTCCAATGAAAAAAAAACTATTTTTTAAGAATCAAACGAAGTGATTAATTAGAAAATTAGAATGTACGATCCCAACTAATAATTAATTTAGGATTAAAGTTTTGCCTTGTTACATTACACTTGCAATTATCACTCTAAATTGAGTAAATATGTGTAGAGACATCCGTGTGCCTTATATCATCATATACATATATAGTTCAAGATTAAGAAGAAATAACTATAATTTTGGACTAACCATTTTTTGAGAGGTGAATAATTAAGTAGAAAGAGAGAATTGGAATGTATAATTTGGGAAAAATAGATAGGAATAGGAGACATCCTTTTTTTTTGTGAAATATGTGCATTTAACATGTATGATTAGATATAATCATGTCCAATTTTGGAGGAAGTTCAGGATGTGCCATACTTTGAAGAGAATTAGGGAAGGTGTTTTAATTTTTATTTTTTTTCATTTATTTTGGTCTTTCAACCCCAAGCATATGGATTACTCCACTTTTACGTATGTATCGACCCTAACTAGCTAGCAAAAAAAAGATAACATGTCTTACTAACAAAAAAAAATAGATAATGATAATCTAACATTCTAGAAAATATACATTTGCTACACAATAGTGTGGATTTGATTGAGATGTGTATAACACGAATTCTAAGGGAATCTATACCATTGTGCAACAAATGAATGTACCAAAAGAATGTCGAAAAATCATTTTCCAATATATATATATATATATATATATATATTTGTCTAACTATATAAGTAGTATAAAAGCAAATGTTTCATTCAAGTACTTAATTTATGTTGTTGAGGATACTGGTTATCTAGGTTGCCAAATAGCTAGCAAGAAAACAGATAATACATGTTGTCTAACTCTACAAGTAGCATAAAAGCAAATGTCTCATTCAAGTACTTAATTTATGTTGTTGAGGATACTGGTCACAAAAGGAAGGCAACATATTTAAAACTACATGAAGAAATTGATCAGCAAACCTACTTTTCCTTGTACACTAGACAATAGAGATCAATTCATTGCTTATTGAAGTGTAGAATGAGAAATGTTTGGGGCCCTTGATAATTAACTTATATATTAGCCTTACCTTGTCTTTCATGAAATTAACTACTTATTGTCCTCATTAAAGCCTCATTTACTTGAATAAGAACCATTTACTGTCTTTCGGACATCGAAACAATTTTTATTTTTTTTCGTAAACTTCTAGATTTGATTTGGTACATCAAATTAAAGACTAAAAACAAAATTCTAGATTTGTTCATTCAAATTGTAGAGTTTATATATAACTGCACATATTTGTGCATGATTAACTTTCTATAATTGAGGATTGCTTTTTAACAAAGCTAAGCAAACACAAACTCTGATGTATATTGAAATGGACATGAAAGGCCTGATTGCAAACTTGAAGAATGCTTTCAAAACCAAGTGGTGATTTGCAAGTCATGCCATGTAGACTTGTGCTTCAAGTGCATTATTCCTTTGGATTCTCACTTGAAAAATGCCATCCTCACCTCTCTTTCTCACTCGCAAACACATGCAATTCAATCAAACAATGGCCACCACTTTCAAGGGAATTTCTCTAATTTTCATATCCATATTGGCAGCTCTTATAGCTGCACAGTTCATAGCGCCCAACTCGGCTTATCCTAGATCTCCCATTGCTTCAAAACTCATTCCATTCGAGATAGGTAGTTGCTGCCGACGCCGCCACCACCACCACCACCACAACCGCCATGATGACAAGAAGCACAAGGTCTCCATTTGTGACAACTTTCGACACGACTTAGTCCCTCCGGCGACTAATGCAACATCGGTATTTTGTGTCGATCACAATGGATGTTGTAATTTCACAACTGTTCAAGCTGCTGTAGATGCCGTGGAAACTTTAAGTCAGAAGAGAAACATTATATGGATTAACCAAGGAATTTACTTGTAAGTTAAGACTTAAATATTTGTTACTGATTAGCCTTGCAGTAGTGAAATTCTCTCAATATATATTGCTTTTATGCTTGTAGTGAGAAGGTAATGGTTCCGAAAACCAAACAAAACATTACATTTCAAGGACAAGGATTTGAGTCGACGGCGATTGTGTACAACGACAATGCCAATAGTTCACATGGCACTTTCTATAGTGGCTCTGTTCAAGTTTTTTCTAACAACTTCATTGCCAAGAACATAAGCTTCATGGTGAGGCTTTGTCACACTACTTTGCTAGTATTTCCCTTACAACCAACACTACATTAAATTAGTTAACAAGTACTAACATGATTTGGAAAACAAACTGAAAACTAAAAACAAATGAGTTGAAGAAACTAACTTGTATACATATATGTTGGCAACAGAATGTTGCTCCAATGCCAGGCCCCGGCGTCGTGGGAGCTCAAGCTGTGGCCATGAGAATATCAGGAGATCAGGCTGCCTTTTGGGGATGTGGATTCTTCGGAGCGCAGGACACCCTTCACGACGACAGAGGTCGACACTATTTCAAGGAGTGCTTCATTCAAGGATCTATCGACTTCATCTTCGGAAATGGAAAGTCGCTTTATGAGGTGATCGCATTTCGTGTTAGTTTCAATAAAGCAATTGCATATCTAATAATACTTATAGTTACCTATAAGCAATCACAAATGAAAAAGTAGGCTCACACCAAAAAAAATACATCTTTAATTTGTGCAGTCTTTCATTAGGCTATCTTAACTTGTATACATACAATCTGTTCTTACTTGTAACATAAACAGGATTGCCAATTGATGTCGATTGCGAACCCGGTACAGCCAGGGCAGAGAATCATAAATGGAGCTATAACTGCTCATGGTAGAGTTTCAATTGATGAGGACTCAGGATTTTCATTTGTCAACTGTAGTATTGGAGGGACTGGAAGGACTTGGCTCGGTCGCGCTTGGCGACCTTTCTCTCGTGTCGTTTATGCTTTCACATCGATGACCGATATCATCGCGCCCGAAGGATGGAATGACTTGAATGATCCTACAAGAGACCAGTAAGTTCACAAGATCACAATTAATTCATCAAATAAGTGAGGCTTATACATATTGTTCTCTCCTAATCAAATAGTTGCCTAATTAATTAACTGTGTGAAAACATGCAGGAGTATCTTCTATGGAGAGTACAAGTGCAGTGGTGCAGGAGCAAATGCTACAATGAGAGTGCCATATGCTCAAATTCTTAATGACACTCAAGCTGCTTCTTTTCTTAATGCATCTTTCATTAATGCTGATCTATGGTTGCAGCCCTTGTAGTCATTCAATTGTAACAAAATGTCTCAAATTGTTTACTTAATTACAAATTCTTTTTTTTTTTTTCTTATTTGTAAGTTATGAATGTGTGTACACAATAAGATTTTCATTCATGCTATATCATGTTCATGATCTCTTAACACTTTTTAGTTCAATTACTTTCAACGTTACAACAATGATAAGAGCTTCGGTCCATAATTAGTTGGGAACGGTTACATGAGTCCAAGAATTTTATTCAACTCGATTTTAGTACCTCCCACAGACGTACTTCTGAAATCTAGTTAATAACGCATTTAATTGAATTTAAACTTAGAATAATCACTTATACTTTTAAGCTCAAATAAATTTAAAAAGGAGATTGGTTATTAAATTAAAGGAAATATTCAGAGATAAAACCTATCACACAAAATTAAATTGTTTCCTTAATTTCTTTAAAGAGAAAGAGTTGTTTTGAAAAATTAGCTTTGTCTTGAATGCAATTGTGTTGCCAAACGTGCCCCAATTGCTTTGCTTGGTCTTGGTCATTAGAAGTCAACTTGGAAAACAAGTTTACTGTTTAAATAATTGCCCTCTCAGACCAGTTCGAAATTACAATTATGCTCTATTAACAGATCACACCGACTTACTTCTCCGGGTATGGCAAATGACTGAAACAGCCTTTCATTTTTTATTTTATTTTTAGTTTACTTTTTATATCCGTGTGTATCAGGCGAGCCTGACTATTCCCGCGAGGCCTTTGTGCAATTGGGCCGAGCATACCACAATGGTCGGGACAATCTTAACGCAACGAGCTAGCTAGGAATCGAATTTAGGATCGTACCCTTAACGTACACAATTTCAAGCTCGCTTTTACCGTTAGGCCTATCCGACCGAATTAAATAGCCTTTCATGTTTAAATTAATCTTCAAAGGCTGACTTATGTTCCTGCCTATTTAAGCAATTCATTAAAAGATTTTGTATGATCCAATATTCAAGGCGAATATTATACAAAATCTAATTTACTTAGGGGTGCCAATAAACGTTTTCTTTATGTTTCTTGAGATAGTGTTTTGGATGACAATCAAAAAAAGGATATTACTCATTACAATTATTTACACCCCTAAAGGCATTAAGCATTAATATTGTTTTATTTTTTAAAAAGAATTTCGGATATCCGATTCGATTTGAATCCCACGTAGCTTATTGGGCCCTCCAGCTCCATGACTCAGGACTCGGGAGATAACATGAGAGTAAAATATAGCTACCAGAAATCGAACTTAAAATCTCTATCTTAGTCGTGCGACATTAATTATTGGTTTAAAAAATGCATATATAAATGTCTTTTGGAGTGGTGTAATTAAAGTAGGTTATATAAAAACTAAAACTTGAATCGAATAATTGACTAAAGAGAAAAAATAATAATGAAATGGGCGAGAGTTTATTTATTTATTTTTTCGCCATCACCATATATAATCCATAAAAGCACGCGATCTATAATGACAATTCTTGGACAATATATATAGGGATATTCTACAATGGAGCTCAAATATATATCATATGTCATGGAACCCTCTCAAAATGTGTTGTGCATTAAATGATTTGTGCATTTATGACGCATCGATTAATGTATTGGATTAGAATCCAATGATTGTAAATAGTGTACCCATGACATGAGTATATATTTAATTACCATGGTAGTAGTACCCATATATATATATATATATGAGGTGTTTCTACAATGAAGTTCAAATATATATCTATGTCATGAATACTACATATCTCACCATTAGATTACTATGGGATTTCAATCTAATAATGATTGATGCAGTGCATTTAATGCAAAACACATTAAATGCACAATAAATACTATGTAATTGGATTCCATTGTAGAATCACCCATATATATATATATATGTGATGAGTTTATTTCAATATATTACCCTCCAAGGCTCCAAGAAAAAAATAAATCGAGAAGGGAAGAGAGATGGCCATTAAAACCCATAAAAGACATTTAACAATGGCAGGTCGATGCGTAATAAAAGACCATCGAAGCTGACCAAATTCAAGAGTGATAAGCTCTATATATATTATATTATGACAGCTTCTAATACATGCAATATATATTTGGAGGTAGAAATAGACTCTCTAAGGTCAATAGAATATTTAAGCATATCTTCCTCACCCCCAAACGGTTTCAATATTCCTTACTCTTGAAGCCAATCATATAGTTTATATTTTGACCTTAAAGAAAATAAAACTATTAGAATAAACTAATTAATAGTTTATGACCATGGGTCTGAAGCACCTCGTCCCTTCTCGATTATATAAGGCCCGATCGGCTAAATTATTCCACAAGTCGGGGTTAGGAGGGCGCCACTAATTAAGGCGTGTTAAAGAAATTATAGTAGTTGCTATATTTTCATAGTTTAAGTATTTATGAAGTTTTTATATTTTAGTATTTCGGTAGTTTAGGTAACTTTCCTTATTTTATGCTTTGTTCAGCTCTATAAATAAGAGCATCATACTGTACTCAATTGGCCCACATCAATACAATTCTTAGACTCTTCTTTGAAAAAAAAAAAAAAAAAAAAAAAAAAAAACTAAACTTCGAACAGAGGTCAGGCGGGCTACAGGGGCAAATGTTTCTACATAGTCAATGCCATATTTTGTTTCCTTAACAGCTAGATGCAATATTTACTTTCCTTAACAAGGTGACTTCATTTTGTGCTTAACACATAAGGTAAACGGTCTTTCATTAATATTCTCCAATCAAAAAGCGAACATATATGTAATGTATATATATGTAGGTACATGCATAGACTTTTATATATCTATGTTTATTCGAGTGTCCATTTATTTTTTCTTCTCTCCACTTACGAACACGAGGAGGGTGATGCAGAAAGGTTTTGTTTGTACGTGCTTTTTGTTTCGAAAAGCTAATGGAAAATGTGGAATGGAGACCCCTACTGGGCCTACGCCATTTCCATTCCACCATCGTGTTGTCGTTGGAGTTGTGTGAATTCTGAGGTTGAAGGGCCCAGACAAATAGGAAAACGAAAACGTAACAAAAGTAACTAATTAAAGAAGTCATACAATCTTATTTAAAGCTACAAACAAAAGAAGTCATTCAGTCTAGATGTCTACTAATGATGTTTATATATATATATGACTTTGCTGAAGTCTTAACTACATTTCTTAGCAATGGGGAACCAGAAAAAATTGTTGGGGGAACTTAACCTTAACTTTTGTTTTTTCCAAACAAAAAATGCATAACAATTTTTTTTTTTTTTTTTTTACCATTTCAAGACACTTTTCCCAAAAAATGTATTATTTTCTTTTGCATGTGTGACAACTAAGCTACACGACCAAAACTCGTTATATAGGGAGCATACATGAACGAGCGCGTGTCGATCATAAGGGGGGTGGTGGGGTGTCTCTATTTTGCACGAATTTTCGACAAAATTATTTAGAGAGCGTGTTTCTTTTCTTTTTGAACGTAGGGATACTACAGAGCGCGTGTCCCATAAGAGGGTTATTTAGAGAGCGTGTGTCGAACGTAGGGATACTACGGGAGGTCCCGAGGGTTAGGGGACGACCGCCTCCTGCCCTCCCCACTTGGATCCGCCACTATTTCTTATGTCTGGTTTGATTTGTTTTTGCCAACTTACAAGCCGGGGAGTTTTCTTACGAGAGGAGTTAACTCATAATGAAAGATCATATTTTCATTTTTCATGTTTGGTTCAATTTTAAACTTACAATGAAATTTTAAATTTTTAAACAATAAAACATATGAATTGATATAAATTTTCTTCGAACAAGAGAGAGATGTGGGTAGTATAAAGAGGTAGTTAAAGAGGGGTAATTGTGTCCGCAAGCCACTGGAAGATAATTCTCTAGGAGGGTGGGGAAGATATCTCACACTTGAGAGTTCGAGTTGAGATATAACTTGGACGAAGTAAGGTTTATAAAATCAACCAAATAAAATTAATTTCAACTCCTTTATAAATTATCTCACACTCCAACTCCACTCCCAACCAAACAAGGCCTTAGATTGCCTCTCGTCACTTCTATTGCCAAAGAATCTTTATAAGGAAAATGCGCATGCACATGCATCTCGAGGCCCATCAGACTAAAGCTACGCTAACAATCTCCTTTTTATTATAGGTTAATTAAGATGGGTCAAAACTCAAAAGGGCATAACCGTCAATTACTAAAGTGGCGCTCAAGTACAAAACGCGCTAACGAAAGGGCCGAATCGGTAATCCACAACAAACAGTGAAAGATTTGGATCATTTCATTTGACTTAAAAAACACACACACACACACACACACGAGAGACGAAGAACTTCAAAATAGACGTTTCGCCGACTTCACTTCGTTGTCCGAAAATCATTATAACACCACCCCAGAAAATCTCTCTCTCGCACCCCCTACACACACACTGAGATCGCAGAGTCTTCGATCGATGGCTCTAATGAAGACTTCGCTCTGGCAGTCTTGATCGATCGAGACGACTTCACTGATTGTACTCTGCTGTTCGTCAGGTACGGATGGATAGGGTGGTTGTTGGATTTGAGTCACTTTCGATTCGCTTTCGATCCGATTTGTTTGTGATTTTTGCTTGTTTGGTCTCGATCTGGTTGTGCGACTGTGTTTTTAGCTCAATTAGGGTTTTGATCGAGGAGTTGAAGTGGTTGGTGAGGTGGATTGGGAGTTTGGTGTGGGAATCTGAAGTAAGAGTTTCTGCCATTTCTAGGGTTTTGGAAGCTTAATTGGGTTGATTTTGTACCTGATTTTGTTTCGTCTGGTGTTGGAGTGAAGAAAGTTGAGAGCTTTTTGAAGATTACGTTTTTGGTTGGGTGAGTTGTTGTGATTTCGTTTTAGGGCTTACTCTGGTTGTTGTTGGTTGACATCTGATTTGATTTTAATTAGCGTGGACAGGAATTTGCTTCTGATTGTAGATGTTTTAACTTGGTCAAGTTGGGATTTTGATGGACTTGATCTTGACTTCTTTCGATGGCCTTAATAGAACAATGAATACACTAATTGAGCGCAATTGAAGAGTTTGATCCATGTAACAGACCCTAAATAATTTGGGATTGAGTACTTGTTGTTATTGGAGTAATGAACAATCTATTTGAGCACGCAAGGAAGGTCCGACGACACGGTTTTATGGTATTTTGTTTCTGAGTTTTTCTTATTCTTTTTTGGTAATTAGATGTTTTTGGTTGATGGGGAGTTGGAGACATTTGCCGACATTAAACGAAATTTAAGTGCTGATTGCAAATCATGCCATGGTGATCCATGTTTTCTGTTGTGTTGAAATATTTGGGAGTGAACCATACTTTCAAGCAGTTCCCTTTCTTTTTTTTTTTTTTTTTGGTAGAAAGCAGTTCCCTTTCTATGACATCAATTAATGTATAAACTGACTATATGGACTATCCTAATTTTTAAACCATGTGCACGGTAACATATGATAAGTATTATTTTCAGACCTTGTGTTTATGTTTTAGCAACAATTACCCGTAAGATATGTAACATCATATTTGATCTTAACTACATTTTGAACATTAACGTTTATTCTATTATGTTTTCTAAAATATATCTATCCCGGGAGGTCTAAAATTAGCATGAAAATAGTTACATAAGATGATGCGTCTTGATAGAGCAAAGCGGAGCTCTTCTTTTACTGATCCAGTTTGTGTTCAATATCTATGTAAAATATTAAAATTGCATGCATATGGTGTGTGTTACACAATTATAACTCTCTTTTAATTTTGCGTAAACAGAAATTTATTTCGTTTTATTTCTAAATGGAGCATCATAATTAGTTATGCGTTTTTTTTTTTTTAAATTATTAGCATGTTCTAATAAAGTGTAAGATTCATCTTGTCTCTAAGTTTTCAGTTCAATGTATTAATGTGTGAGAACTTTTGAGTTGGCATAGTTTCTCTTGTCATATAAATAAATGCCTCTGTAACTGGATTTGCTGACTTTTCCCTTGGGAGCTTAATACTTGAGTTTATGGTTGCTGATATCAAAATGATTGATTTGCTTCTTCCTGTTAGTTCTGGGTGAATTTACTATTCTTTTCATCTATAAGTTTCACTATGAAAATGGATAGAGTTAACATTATCCATCCACTATTTTTATTATTTTTTCACATTTATACTGTTCATGACCTTACATTTCTGGATTCTTTACAGGAAACTGTAAAAACTTGGTCAAACTAGTTTCGTTTCAAGATGATACTGTTCGGCTATGTGGTCAGTTAGGTACACAGGAACAGTATAGCCGTGAAGATTTATGTCTGGCTCATAGTCCTATTTGGAAAGTATTTATCTGCAAATAAATTGGAATGCTAAGGTGGAAGCTTTTTTATCTGTTATCATCATTTGATGGATCCTTCAAATGCTGTATCATGCAAGCTTCATGTTACCTTCACCTTGAGGTCTGCCTTTTAGGTTCATTGTAGTGGAATCTAATCAGAAAGGCACTAGATGGAACCGTCAAAGAATTATGAAAAGTTCCACTACAATGCCATGGGAAATCGAAAAGAGGGACTTGGGTCTGCCAACCGAAGATTTCAGCCAGACCCATCTAGTTCTGTAAATACCAATGTGAGGCCACCAGAGTATAATGTAGCAGCTGGGACCAAGCCTATTCAAAACTTCTCTATCCAGACAGGTGAGGAGTTTAATCTTGAATTTGTGCAAGAGCGCTTAAATCCAAGAAAACCATTTGTCCCAAGTACTAATTCTGATCCTACCAATGCCACTGGGTATATGGATCTGAAGGGTATTTTGGGTATTAGTCATGCTGGGTCTGAAAGTGGATCAGATATTTCAATGTTTAGTGCTGTTGAAAATAACCGTATGAAAGATTTTGGAAGCAAGGGCTCAGTAGGAAATGAAAGCAGGAGTTACTATGAATCTTCACGATCAGTTCCACAATCCTTGTCTCGCAATAGCAGTAATCAGGGTACTGTTCGTGGGTATGGTTCCTCAGTTGCTTCTGAAAATTCTTTGAATAAGGTTAAATTCCTCTGCAGCTTTGGAGGTAAAATCCTTCCTCGTCCCAGTGATGGAAAGCTTAGATATGTTGGAGGTGAAACACGTATTATTCGAATAAGTAAAGATATCTCTTGGCAGGAGCTTGTGCAAAAAACTCTGTCAATATATAACCAAACTCATACCATTAAATATCAGCTACCTGGGGAGGAACTTGATGCTTTGGTGTCTGTATCTTGTGACGAGGATCTGCAGAACATGTTGGAAGAATGCAGTGTTATTGATCAAAGAGACCAGTCTCGGAAGCCTAGAATGTTTCTTGTATCAGCGAATGACTTAGATGATCCTCATTTTGGCTTGGGCAGCACTGAAGGGAGTTCTGAGACTCAGTATCTAGTTGCTATCAATGGCATGGACCTTGGTCCACGGAGGAGCTCAAGTGAGCAATTGGCAAACAATTCTGCAAATGATTATGATCATTTACTTGGGCTTAATATTGAAAGAGAGACAAATAGGGTTGCACTGGATTCAACTGAAACCAGTCTCGGTCTTCTCACAGGCTCTCTTTTGCCTCCGCTGACAACTCAATCTTCTCATCCTGTCATGATAAACTCATCCAGTGCTTATCAAACCCATTCACAATCTTATCAAGGTCAAGTGATGCATCATGTGGAACCTGAGCGCTATCCCTTTACTGCTGTCAATCCTCTGGAAGGCTTTCATGATGCTGTTGGCAGGACTGTGGTTCCCCAATCTTTGCCATCACAATTTGGCCAAAACTCACATCCTTCCAGTTACACTGCTTCAGAAGCTTTGGTTCCGATGCCCGTTCGTGGGCTGCTGACTCAACAGGGAGGCATGATGGAAGGGCAGCTGCATGGTGGCCTTGGCGTAAAGAATGCAGATATCCCACCGAAGGAGCCAAAATGGAAAGCTGATTTTTCAGATCCAAGAAAAAATGAACTTGAACAAAATTGGTCCTCAGAAAAGGAGTATCCTCTTTCTTCAAAGCCTTTTGATGGTCCCGTTCCTGCTTATGCCCAAGCTGAAGGTTTAAAATCAGTTGCTTCTGCGCCGGAGAGGGTTACTCCTACCTTGTCATCAAACAAGCAAGAAGTGAGTGTACTGCCTTCCAGTTCTTTGCATGCCGAGCAAAGTTATTTATCTCATGAGGAGAACCAAGATACATCTGCTGGATATTCCAATTCCGAGGCTGACTCAACTGATTTTACGAATCTGGAGCCGCCTTTAGTCCAACAGAGGGTCTTCCATTCTGAGAGGGTTCCTCATAAGCAACCAGAACAGGAGTTGCAGAATCGATTATCAAAATCCAATGATTCCTTTGGCTCTCAGTTTCTGATGTCACACTCCCGCTCTGGTATTCTACTACAGGAGTCGATCACTGAATCTGTCGACAAAGTACATGAGGAGAACTTGGTTTTGCCTGCCGAGCCATCCATACCCTCTGAAAAATCACCGCATACGAATCCTTCTACCATAGGTGAGGGATTAGTGCAATTTGAGAAATTTAAAGAGTTGGCTGATGTGATTGGTAAAACAAATCCCCTTGAAACTAAGTTCGACTCTAGGAGACCGGAGTTGAGCCATGTATTGATGGTCCCTGTGGATGAAAAGGATGCTGGTGACAGTGATAGGATCGATCGACCACAAGTTATTAACCCACATGATAGTGAAATTGGTAAAGCCAAAATCAACCACAAAGAGTTATCTGTTGATCAAGCAGACACAAGTAAGTTGGGCCACCCATCTATTCCCCAAGGCGGTTACATGAAGAACAATGAAGATCTAGCTTCTAGTCTTCCTAAGCTTCAATGGGGTGAGCTGGCTTCTAAGCCCTCAAATGCTACTAACAAGGTTGAGAGGCCAAATGATTTTCCTCAAACTGGACCAGCTAGGGATTTTTCTCATGAGGATCCGTCTCTTGATGCACAACCCAAACCCCTGGTTGGAGACATCCTTATTGATATCAATGATCGATTTCCACGTGATTTTCTTTCGGATATATTTTCAAAAGCAGGTCATTTTGAGGATTCATCTAATATTGGTCCATTGCATGGCGATGGAGCTGGCATAAGCTCAATCATGGAGAATCATGATCCCAAACATTGGTCATTCTTTCATAATTTGGCTCAAGGTGAATTTGGAGCGAAGGATGTGTCCCTTATTGACCAGGACCACATTGGATTTTCTCCACTTGCTCAGGTTGATGGGGCTCCTCGAGCTTATCATTTTTCACCTTCTAAGGCTGATGGAGTTGCCTTGGAAAATGTCGATGCCCAAGTTGGTGTTAAGGAAATTCAGCCTGATCCAGCCGGTAATATTGGGACTCATGTCATTAACCAGCATGTGGATTACGACCCTTCCCAGGTCAGGGCTAGTGAACAGGTGCAATTTGATGGAACGTCCTATTCTAAAACAATGGAGAAAATAATTCCTGAATCTGAGTATGAGGTACTGATTATTGTTAATTACTTGGTTGAGTCTTTTTCCTAAAAAGAAATTGGAAATTTTTTTACAGTCTCAGCTACATTAATTTTTGAAATATGTTTGATTTGTTAGGACGGAAAGTTAGAAACTGGGAATATCGGTGAGCCTCTGCTAGATGTACCCCTGGAATTGTTTGATATCAATACATTACAGGTATGTAGAATTCAGTTGTGCTTGTTACTTGGCATTTGTAGCATAAAGATCAAGACACCAACCTTCTTAAACATACTCAACATGTTTTATACTGCATATCTATCCTTGATGTAAGCTGCTGGTTTTTTATTTGTTCAGCTTGATTGTTAGAGGAGCATGAAAAAATTCATAAAATCTACTGTAGAACTGTCTAAAGATGGCTAGCTTGGTCGCACAATACCAGAAAAAACTCCTAAATTTTTTCATATGTCCTAAATTAATTAGATTTTTTAAGCATCAAATTAGGAATTAGATGTACATGATTGTTTTTGAAAGTTTCATTCACGTTGGGGAAGATGATGTGATTTGCGAATTTGAATGCCAACTTGTAAAAAAATGAAATACAGTAAGTGTCATTATTTTAGGAGATACTCCTAAAGAATAAAAATATAGTAAACAATGTTTTACTATAAATCAATCTCACATATAATATAATGAATGAAGAAACAACAACATAGCCTAGCCTCAGTCCCAAATTAATTGGAGTCGGCTACATTGATCAAACTCTTCCATCGTGCTCGATTTAGTGCAATTGATGGTGACCTTTCCAGACCATTCAAATCCCTCCTAATTAATGCGTCCCAAGTTAACTTTGGTCTACCCCTATCTCGACGAATTTCTTTAGTTTTCTACTTCGTTGAATTTGTTCAGTTTCATATAATGAATGAAGAATGAGATACAATGCGAAATATTATAAACAACTTTCTTTTCTTGACTTTTTTTAATTGGAAACTTCTTTGGTTTTAATAAAAAGGATTTGTAGTTAGAAATTGATGTGTACGAAGAAGATAAACCTCCATTTCTCACCTAGGAGGACTTAGAAGGGATCAAATTCCATTCACTTTCAAGAAATCTTATTAATTTGGAAGGGAAATTACACAATAGAAGCAAAGAGTTGTAGCCACTTATAAGTTGAACTGCTAACCCACCAAAAAAACAACTCTAAGGCATCAAACTCACATGAAGAAAACCACTCTCAGACCCTATTACATTTATACACCTCTCACGCCCACACAACACTGTTTCTTTGTTTCAATTTAACTCAGTCACCACTCTTCTCACAATCGCAGAATCCTCTCCACGTATCTCTGTGGTCCCTTATTCTTCGTCAATTAAAATATCTGAATATACTTTCTTAGCCTCATTCCTCTTGTTCCTCCTAGCATATGTAATGCTCAAGGGTCTATCAAAAAGCTATTCACCTCAAAACGAAAATTGGAGATCTATCTAAAAGTGACTTACATGAACATGTGGCTCGATCCCAAATTAGTTGGGGTCGGCTACATGGATCAAACTCTTCCATTGCGCTTGATTTAGTGCAAAATAGAACGATTTACAAAAAAAAAAAATCCTACGAATTCAACAATAGACCCTCATGCTACAACGGGTCCCCAATTTCTGGCCCACTAGAATTCCAATTTCTTAAAAGCCACCATGCACAATATAACCTATTTTAACGTGCCTTGACAAAAACTTTGATGAAGGTATTTATTTATTTTTTCTTTGATGTTGAGATTTAGGAAAAAATATTCCATGGGTTTAAACTTCTCCAAATTAATTTCAAAGTTTAAGTGACAAAGTCATAGGCAAAATCAAATTTTCATTCGTACAGCTCCATGTGTAAAATAGCTTTCAACTTGCGCAGTTCACAGTGGTCTATGCATCACCTTCTATGGTTCTACCTATGAAAGGTATTTGGGTGTTTGAAGGAACATAAGAAAAAGGGTTTCAAAAGATTGGTTCCTGTAGGAAAGTATGAAGTAAAATGTGCGACGTAGTGCAGCTAAAATTATTCCATAAACAATTAGCTTGTTATTACCAAATCTTCTTTTACAACTATCATAAACTATAACATCATTTTAGTTTCCAGAGGACTGCATTTGTCATATGAATCACAGTTGACGAACTGCAGTGAGAACTTTAAATAAAAATTTGGCATTTCAGAGAAGGATAATGAGTTTTGGCCATCACTTGGAAAAATATGCAAGAATAAGTGAACTGTTTTAAAGCCATGCTGAATTTTTCTCTTTTGCATTTGTATCGGTTTGAAATGGCTATCCATTTTGAAGTTGAAGGAACAAGTGGACATTGGTCTAGGTTTAGGGTGGATGCAACTATAAATTCTAACGACAGTGAAATTAGAACCACATTAAGACAATCCATTAATGTTCTTCATGTCAGATGTATTTGAATTTTCTCTAATTGGAGTGTTGACATGTTTCGTCGGGTGAATAAAAAATATATTTGAATTTTCTGGTTGCTTTATTCCTACCATGAAGTGCCCTTTTTTGTTTGTTTTCTCTGGGATCAGGCATCTGCCTGTCTACTTCTAAGATGCAACTCTGGAGTCTGGATTGTTTCTACTTGTTTTCTGTTTGATATCTTTACACACACATCCATCTAACCAATCCTCGCCCATGTCTATTCTCTCTGTTGAACACGGGCATGCGCGGATCCTCGGAGTATTCCCTGCCTGTACAGCCAACCAAATGGCTTGTTAATGTATTTGTGTATCATGTATGTTGGATTCTCAAAATCTGTTCTGTTTCATATGCTTGACTTTGATTTCAATCAGATGGTTGTGCCAGGTCGTTAACCTCGTGCTTGATTAGGATTGAGGTAGGTTATGTGCATGAAGCATTATATAGATACTTTGTTGCTGTAGGTATGTTTCTCAGGCTTCTTGACCATTGTCCAAGATCCCCACTGCCACACCTATAGGAGTCCGGCCATGTCTCATTCCCGGTGTGTCTTAGGGTAGCATAAGAATGACATGTTTGATGTAGATAAACAATTCATGTACTGATTGTATGTCTTCTTGTGGGAAATGTTGGGATTTGGAATTTCATGTTTTCCTTCTCAAAGTGCTGCATGGTCATCATACACTGATCAATTGACAGAGTTCTTCAGAATTAGTGTTTAACTGATGCTGATGGTTGTACTCCCTCCGGTCATTTATATAAGTCGTTCTATCAAAAACTTTTTATTTGAAATTGTAAGTCATTTTCGAAATTCAAGAGTGTATTTATTGCATTTTTACCCGTTTTACCCTTATACAATTCAAACATTTATGATTCTTCAATTATTCAATTCATTTAATGTCAAATGACATATATGTAAATTACACTCGTAATTAAGGCTGTCTTAATTCTTGTGTCCTTATCTTAAACGACTTATATAAATGACCGGAATGAGTATTTAATATACCTACTCAGAGAGGACAAAATAAGCTGGGGAATGTTATTTAAGAAAAATCATATGGTTGGGTCATTGGATTTTCTTGACGTACGGATGAAATACCATGCAATTTTTAAGAGGTAGACGATAGATTGCAGCAAAGTTTTTCACCCATTTGCTTTCTTTGTTAGTGTTTCTTGTGTGCATGGTCACCTGCTGTCATCTCACTATCCATGATTCTTTAGTTTTGTTGTCTCGCTATCCATGAATCTTTAGTGTTGTGGGTCTTCCTTAGGTATTTATTCGCTTGATAATTCCGGGTAGTTATCTAGCTATCCTGGAGCGAGCACATTAGACGTGCTGCTTGTTGATTCTGTTGTTAAAGAGTTGGGCCTAGATCTGGTATTAATGTTTCTGTTTTTATCCGTTGGATCAATTGTTCATTTTCAAATTCGGCTGAACTTTGTTCTCTACGTTCTTGTGCTTGTTTGTTTATAAACAGCTGATAAAGAATGATGATCTTGAAGAGTTGAAGGAACTTGGTTCTGGTACTTTTGGGACCGTCTATCATGGGAAATGGAGGGGCACAGATGTTGCTATAAAGCGTATAAAGAAAAGCTGCTTCACTGGTAGATCATCTGAGCAGGAGAGATTGGTAAGAGTTTTCGTTAAATAAGTTAGTATGATCAACAACTCATTATTTATTGTGATTTTGATTGATGTCGAGATGTTTCTGATCTGGAAGTTCTCTAATCTAATTCCACCTGAAAACCAGTAATTCCTCTCCTTTCTACCTTCATTCTGAAAGAATTTGATGGTAGTAAAGCATATTACAATGAGCTTATGCCTTTCATTTGATATTTTTTTTATTTAGTGTCTCCATGACAGATGACCAATGTCCATTCTTCTTTCAGACTCTGGAGTTTTGGCGAGAGGCTGAAATTCTCTCAAAGCTTCACCATCCAAATGTTGTGGCATTTTATGGTGTTGTACAAGATGGTCCAGGGGGTACATTAGCAACTGTGACAGAGTTCATGGTTAACGGTTCTCTTAGGCATGTCTTGCTGAGGAAAGACAGGTATCTGTTAAATGATGTTTTAAGTTTGTAATTCACTAATTCCAATGCCAGATCCATCTCTGAGATTTTCTCTCACTTCCTATCATTGATTTATCACTAGGTATCTTGATTTGCGCAAGCGGCTTATAATTGCAATGGATGCGGCTTTTGGGATGGAGTATTTGCATTCTAAGAATATTGTCCATTTTGATTTGAAATGTGATAATTTGCTTGTGAACTTAAAGGATCCTCAGCGACCAATTTGCAAGGTGATTATATTGTTGTGACTATATTGAATTAAGAAGTTAATAATACGAGTGGGGCCTCAAAAAAAGAAAGAGAAAAAAAAAAACATATTGAATTTATAAGTTCTTACGGTTTAATGTTGATATTTTTTTCCCCTCATCATGCTTTTGGGAGCTTCCAAATGTGATAACTTGCTTGTGAACTTAAAGGATTCATAGCTTCCAAACTCCACCTATGTTGTACACTATGTGCGCTACATAGCCGGTCTCAAGTCCGGATAAAGGAGGAGGACTCGACGCCCATTCTTCATGCCGAAAAATGGGTAAGGGAGGTCCCAAACTCACTTTTCATACCCGAAAAGTGGGGGAGGGAGGCCCCAAGCTCATTTTCCATTTTTGGAAAATGGAGGAGGGTTGCGATAGGTTGACAGCCAGCGTAAAACTTTTGTCACTTTTCATGATGAGTTTCTTATTGCGAAAGTCGATTAAGCAAAGAAATCTCTCTTTACAGGTGGGTGATTTTGGCTTGTCAAAAATAAAGAGAAATACCTTGGTCACTGGTGGTGTGAG
Organism: Stephania cephalantha; assembly: GCA_039657325.1. Lineage (NCBI taxonomy): Eukaryota > Viridiplantae > Streptophyta > Magnoliopsida > Ranunculales > Menispermaceae > Stephania > Stephania cephalantha. The sequence goes on from CM077571.1 coordinate 56,441,500, forward strand.
GGGAACCCTACCGTGGATGGCTCCGGAGCTACTGAATGGTAGCAGCAGTAAGGTTTCTGAAAAGGTAAATTCCTTTTTTCTTCAAATTTCACTTTATAGGCGTACTAGGAAGGAATAGTTGAAAAGGGATCTACTAGTTTTGCGCTGTCCTTACCTTTTCCTTTAGTAATTTTAAATTATATACTTTGGCAATTTGTAGAAGCTTTTGAAGGTGATCAGCAAAACGTGAATATCCGAGCCGACCTTTTAACCTTCGCAATTGCAGGAGTGATTAATTGACAGCTGTTTGTGATTGGCAGGTTGATGTATTCTCTTTTGGTATTGTATTATGGGAGATTCTCACAGGCGAGGAGCCGTACGCTAACATGCATTATGGTGCTATCATTGGTAGGTTTCAGTCATATATAGTATATACCCTTCTTTCAACTATCTTGTGTTTCTGTTACTGTTAGACAAATAATAATTCATTTCCTGATTCCTGCATCTGGAGTTAAGAATCTCATTTTGATTCAAATCATTACCTTTGCAAATTAATGTCTACAATTATCATGGGTGTGGTGGCTTTCTTGGAGTTACTGTATTACTTTCGATTGCTTGCATCGAATTATTTTTCTGTCTGCTTATCTTTTATTTATGTGTTGCGTGCAGGGGGCATAGTAAGCAACACGCTTAGGCCACCGGTGCCAGGCTACTGTGACCCCGAGTGGAAACGGTTGATGGAGCAATGTTGGGCTCCTGATCCTGTCGTCCGACCTTCGTTCACAGAAATAGCTAGTCGACTGCGTATAATGTCCGTGAACACCCAAAGTAAGCCTCATGGTCACCATGCCGCAAAGTGAAGGTTCTGCAATCCTCAAATCTTTACTTTTCCCCTTTTTGATCTGCAATCTCATTTATTTGAATATATGCACCATTAAAATGTATATTAGCCAGAAAGATCAACTGTTTGAGGGTGAGTCATAATGCCTTATTTATGCCTAGATAAGTTGTGATTTCCAGAAGACATTAAAGGCCTGTGTTATTCTTATCAATACAAATACAAGCTGGTGTTGTCTGAACCTTCTCAAATGTCAGTTGTGTAAATATGTTTGTGCATGTACACAAACTATACATAAAGCACCAATAAGAGAGAGTTCTAGAATTTTGTTTCTTGGTGATTTCTTGGTTTTATAGGTAGGCATTGAACATGAAACAAAAGTTACACATACATGCACTAGACATACATGGAGTTAGTCTCCTATTGTCTCTTTATCAATCTAACCATCAAACCATGCTTCATAAATAGCATGACTGATGTCTTAGGTGACACTCGATGACCTTCAACTACTTGAACATGGAAATTGTAAAGCACAGCTGATGCAACTGCCTTCATTTGAGTGAAAGCAATGTCTTTGCCAAGGCAAGTTCTGGGTCCAGCATTAAAAGCTATGAACTTGTTTGGAGGTTCAAACTTCAACTCATTTTCCTTTGTAATCCATCTCTCAGGCTTGAATTCTAAGCAGTCTTCTCCCCAAATCCACTCCATCCTCCCCATTGCATAGATTGAATACATGATCATCTCCCCAGGCTTGATCGCATCGCCGCTAGGAAGAACGTCTGGCCGCAACACGCCCTTCTGATCGATCGGAAGTGGCGGGTACAGCCTCAAAGATTCACATAGGGCTGCATGTAGGTACACCAATCCACAAAGATCACTAGTTTCAAATGCTACTAGCTTCCTGGACTCTACATGTTGACACTTTGTTCTTAGCTCTTCAATGATCTTGGTTTCAACACTTGGATTCTTGGCTACTAACCAAAAGAACCAAGTTAGAGATGCACTTGTTGTGTCTCTCCCAGCTATTAGCAAGTTCAATGTGGTGTCTCTCAGAAACTTGAAGTATTTCAGTCCTTCCATCTCAGGTTCTAATAGGGTGGAGTCCATGTAAGATGTTAGCAAGTCTTTGCCTTTCTCTGCTTCATTTTTCTCTCTAATCTCTTTGGGAACTCTCTTTAGTTCTTCTAGTTTTACTGAGATACATTGACTGATAAACTTGTCTATGGTTTCCTTTGCTTTAACTAGTTTCCTCTCCTTTCCAATCTTCATCCATCTAAGTAACTTCCAGAGCTTCCCAGGCACAATATACCGAAAAACAATCGCCTCCTCGGCATCATCGACAGCTTTTGCAAACGGAACTACCGGAAAATCAATCGATAAACATCGAGGTTCAACTCCGAATATCAACGCACACGCGTTATCAAACGTGAACCTTAGCATAACATCTTGCAAGTCCACAATTCTACCATCGTCGCATGTTTGCTCTAGGGTGGGCATGAGCCTCTTCTCCACCATTTCTCTGCTAGTTCGAACCAAACATTGTCGAAACGCACTGCAGCTCATATGAGCTTGAGCCGTTCGTCGTTGATTCATCCACGACGTGGAGTCTGAATTGAAGATCCCATCTCCAAGAACATCGAACTTCTCAGAGTATTCAGGTCCCTTAGGATAGTTGGTGAACTTAGTCACTAAAATGTGATGCACATTTGCAGGATCACAAGTGAGAAATGCATCAGTTTTAGTGAACCATAGGCCTGTAAGCAGTACAGTGCCCCTACTTCCTTTTAGGACTTCAGTGAACCAATCATGCAAACAGGGAGAGTTAAAGAGAATGGAAGGCACGGTCCCTAAAATAGGCCACTGGACAAGGACTTGGTTTTTGTGCTTCAAGAGATAGGAAATGAAGAAGAAAGAAGCCAAGGCTAAGAATATTTCAGGGTAGTTTGTAAGCAAGCCTAGGAAGTTTGTGAAAACCATGTTTGGAAAGCAGAATAGGTCACAAGTCCTACACTTCAACCTTGTACTTATATAGTGGTCTTTGATTCCTTATATATAGCAGTGAATATTATATATGATAAGCTATATAAAGCCATTTATGAGAAATATTAGGACCATTGTTGTTGGAGTCCTTTATGTAAGCTTAAATCTCCATCTACTGAACATATGTGTTAATATCAGCTCTGATTCAATTAATTCACTGTTCAGAAGGTTAGTTAATGTACTGAACATATGTATATCAGCTCTGATTCAATTAATTCATTGTTCAGAAGGTTAGTTAATGGGGGAGCAATAGATTTAATTGCTGGTGAAGTTGATGAATTGTCACTTATATATGTTTGCATGTCTGAGCTATGCCATCTGGTTTGAGTGCTTGGATATTTGCATTAAGAGGTCCAATACTTCAATTGTCAACTTGGCATTTAATCTGGAGAAGGGGGAGGTTGAAAATAATTGATAACAAAGTCTTCTTTTGTAAGAAAAAAAAAAAAAAAAAAACTTTAATGTATAGTCTTCCAAACTCGAACACAGAAAGACCTGAACCCTCAACCTCATGTATCATGTATCGGTGAGCATAGACGATAGCTCTAGTTTTCTATCCTTAAGTCACCCAAGACGACGAAAATATTGACAAAGAAAGTTTTAAATTTTTAATATGCATTGAATATGCTATATAATCATGAGAATGTTCAAGGTACATAGATGATAACTAATTTAGGATTATTGGAGAACATTGAGACTGGCAAAGAGTAATATTAAATTATGACCATAAATTCCACATTGTTAGGACCTAATGGACATTAAAGAATTTCAGCTCAATGAAATAACATGAACTATGTCATATCAAACTAATGACTAAACAAATATGAATTACCAACCCTTGAATACCTGATTGATCATTAGTTAGATGGAGAGACTGTGTGAACTTGCCATGCAGAAGCTAGGATTATTGGTCTCCCTTTCCACCCTAGAAGCAAGCAACCCTTTTCATTAGAGAGAGTGTATCCGTCGCATCCGTATACCGATAACATCATCCTAACTTGACTCATGCACTTCAAACCTACAATTTGAAACCCGGCTCGCCCTAATTGTCTTCGCCATTGATCCGCTCTTTCGTGTCTTTCAACTCTATCTGAGCCTTCTGAGGCTACAATGTTGTGAATTTGCTCTGCAAAATGTGAACTCTCTATCTTAATTCTCTGCAGACTACTTCGAGGGAGACTTGCTTCGAGGGAATCGAAAATGGCTGAGTAGTAATGAAGTGATTCGAGGAACCGTCCTAGAAAGAACGGTCCGTTGTGGTTTGCATCTTGTTCGACGACTGTGAGCAAGGCCGGATTTAACTTCCTAATAGCTTGAAGAATTGCCTTTAGAGATCCCCTACTTTCTCTAACATACTTGTGAAGATGCATTATAGAGTTCATAACCAGAAACTCTCCTTCTCTCAAGTTAAGATTCTCTTTAGTCAGCAGTGAGGGTGAAACATTTTCCTTATTGATCACATTGAACTCCAAAGACATGCCCAATGATTTAGCGTCGTGGACGAGTGAATTTAAGCTTGATTCTAGATCAAAACAATTTGCATTACTCCCCGCGATGGCTGTGATTCGAAGTTTTTGCGAGGCTTGCTCCCTAGAAGCTAGGCTTCTTAACAAGGAAGGCCATTGAAGGGTATGCTCCATGCCTAGATCAATTATGTGAATTGACTCACTACCTTGAACTGCTTGATGTATAGCCTCATTTGCTACCATGAAACCAAATGCAATGTAAGGAGTTGTTTGGTGAAGGAGTTGATATGCCTCCTTCCTCTCATTCCAGCTGATCAATGAGGCATCATCAACAGCTGCACTACCACCAAATGCCCCTCCGCAGGAACCGGCGGCGCCATTAAGAAGAAGCGATAATCTCGTCTTCAATCCCATTGCAAAGGAATAAGAGACTCGCTGCAGCGAATCGCCCCAAGGACTAGATGAGGCCAGGACTTGATTAAGCAATGAAGGAGCTAGGTGAATGTCCCTACAGCCAACAGCCTCTGCACAAGACAATAGTAAGTTCACTAGATAAACTCCTTGGTTTACTACATCATTGCTTGTGCATTCCTCAATCGGTAGCTCATCGCCTTCGATGATCATCGGAACCTCTTCGCAAAGTCCATTGTTCACAACTGACAAAGCTCCAACTTTCTCTTCAAAAACTCCACATGATTGAGTAGAGTTCTCCACAGAATTGCTGCTACCTAACTGATCTCCATTGCAGTAATCCATGTTGATGAAACTATCGATGAATCCGTCTCCTTCGTTAACGTTGATGCCTAATTGGCATGAAGAACCAGTATAAGTGGCATCATCAAGAGGCCAAAGTTCTATCTCATTCATGAATTGATCCTCCCAGTTCAGTGACCCTCCTTGCTCTCGATCAAGCTCAACACGTGCGGCGCAAAATCTTCGTATGGCGACATCTTGTTCAAGACTATCATCATAAGTAGAACTTGAGAGGCCATTGTTCTTCATGGTTTCTATTGATCAACTTGATTTTGAGGAATTGAGAGTTAAGTTGGTCACTTGGTCTAGATGAGTTTCATGTGAATTATTATAGGCTTAAAGATAATATACCATACCAAGAATATTCATATTGCTTCTATGCAAAAGGAGACAGTAATATCTCATGTCAAACAATAAAATCTCAAGATATATTATTGGTGTAATTAAATGTATACAATAATCTTTCCTTGGTCAATTACTTTGAACAAGAAAACAATCTTTAAAAATCTTAACTAATGAATTGAAATTTTGTGGCAATATTAGTTGGGTTAGGTACTAATTCTTGTCACCAGTTCAACAACTGGGTGCTTAATACATAGTTAAAAAAAAAAAAATCCTAACTAATGAATTGAAATTTTGTTCTTGTTCCTACCCATCAATGATCCTAAATCCACTTTCAATTAATTTAATCAAACCAAATCAATGGTCACATATACTCAACTTCTAATTTTCTTAAAACAACTTCTACATTAGAGTTTTCTCTTTTTTTTTTTCCTTGATATATAGGCCAATTGAGTTGAGAATAATTTGGTCATGAAAACTTTGTTTAACTTTTCTAATATGGTTAACATAATGATAGTTTGAAAGGGGATTAGGGAATCAAAATGGTGATGATTAAAAGAGACATTGGTAATGACAACAAGCTGTAACATTTTTTGTTGGGACATAGAGAAGAGAGGGGCCGGCTATTGTATTGCTCAACCAAAATGGGGACCCTTTTAATAGTGTTTTCAAGTGTTTGTTCATTTTCACCGACTCCTCTTCTTGGTCGGCCAACAAGCAATTAATGAGACATTACATGGGGTGGCCGGTGGCCCCATACTTTTGAAATTATGCAGCTTTTGGTGGGAAAAAAAAAAAAAAAAGATTTCAAAACACAGTTAAGAGTGCAATGTATGAGTTGTTAGGCTGGAAATTTTGATGATTTAATTTGGAAGGATTTCAACGATTATGAAAGCTAGTGATCAACTGAAATAAATCGAGCAGAGTAAAAGAGTTTAATGAATGTAATCGACCAAATTAATTTAGAATTGAGGCTTTGTTGCAGTTTGATTTAACGAGAAGAAAACAAGTCGGGCGAAATTTGATTAACATAGAAAAGTATACTTACAACAGCCATCCAATCTGCCACCTTTTTTTTTGTCAATAATTGGTAAGACCTAAAAAGAGAGAGCCAATGCAACCATAATACTATTACATTAGAAAACAAATTTTGCTGCATAGTGCATACATTACAAAGTTATTTCATTAGTTCTTGTTCTTCATCATGTACACCTCTCTCCATATAGCAACAATTACTCCATTTAGCTCTCAATTTATAAGTTCAAAATTGTATCTAAGAGACCTCGTTACATCCATCTCTCCTACTAAACAATTTTTTTTTTAAAAAAAGGTCCAAAATCAATGCCAAAATTATAAATGAAGGGGAGAAACAACAAACAATAAATAGATCACTTCCTATCAATGCCATCAACTTGGTTTCTCCTTCATTATCATCAATTCGTATCTTCCTCATCGGTCGTTAAACCCGCTTTTCCTGGTAGATTCTGCAGAATATTTACTGATATCATATCCCTAGGTAGATCCCTTGAATTATTCTCAAACATAATTTTAATCAGAAATCTTGCTCTTTTTCCTTTTTCTGCTCTCGTTTTTCAGTAACCCCTTTTCTGCTAACATTTTTAGTTTTTGCTCTTTTCGTGCTTTTGCCGTCTCCTCAAAACCATCATCCATCATCCTCATGGAAGCAACTCGTCTTGCCTTGTAAACCTGTGAATCAAATTGAATTACCCAGTCAATTGCTATGGAGTAAAAGTACTACAAATACCACTATGCAGTATATTGCCTATACCAAACCATTGAGCTACCACTTGGTTGGTATGTTGATAATAATTAAGTACATGTAGTTACAATAATCATAATCAGTTAATCACAGTAGATATGACACCCCATATCAAACACAACCTAAAAATAGACATAGCATATGTTCAGGAATCAGGATTAACCTCTGATGCCGTTAAACTTCATTAGTCACGGTCACATACTTTACATGCATTTGCCATGTGGTTGTTAGACTTTTCGAATTGTGCATCGAGATGTGAGTAATCACTTCTTGGTGTGTCCCCAAATGACTACTCCATAAATTGTCTAGCAATGCATGTATAAAAAGTATGACATCCAATCTCTTTGCTGCAAAATCACCTAGGCTTTGGAAAAAAAAAAATTTACCTTAGTGATGTCAGCAAGCACATCATTTTCTTTACATTCGAACAATTCTAATTGTTTTCCAATAACTTCCTCAATTCCATGAACAAGAGCTATGTCATTCTGCAACGAAAATGCAATAAATATTTAGTTATTCAATCAAACGTATCCCATGAACATGATGAAAAAGAGAAAGTGGAATTAAACACCAATACAACATTAGAATGCTAAATGAGACCAGGAACAAATAACAAGTAAATAAAGTTCATTTGAAAATTAAACAGGCTTAAGACCTAAATTTCAGACTTAAGATCCATTTAAAGTTAGCTAAACAGACTTTTCTCAAAAAAAAAAAAAAGTTGCTTAACAAACTTAGAGTACCAATATTTCATTTTAAAAATAAATATTAGACATGACCACCAAAAGAAATTAAATATTAGACATAATTGCAGCAACTGCAACCTCTTCGTAATACTGCCTACGAAAAAATGTGAGTGAAGCAAGCTGTGGTTAACAATTATACACATATGCAAATTGAGCAAAAAACTTTCTATAATAAAAAAACAAATAATTAAGGATACTTTCTAAGCTTAATTTTTTATTTCAATTTGATTGATGCATTTTATCCACCTTGTTACTCCTCCACTGGAGCAAAAGTCAACGCCACCTCCAATATTTTTACTTAAGTGTTTAACCATGTAATTCAAGAGCTCACCTCTGTGACAAAGCTCACTGCCATTCCCCCTCTGCCAGCTCTTGCAGTACGTCCCACACGATGAACATAATCACGTGGAAACCTGTAAGATATAGAGTTTGCATCATTCCGAAAGCACATCACACTGATATAATTTTAAATCAAAAAAAGAAGTCAACTAAATGAAGAACAAGTGGTTAAACCTTGGAATGTCATAATTGATGACAAGATCAACAGTTGGAATATCTAATCCACGACTGGCAACATCTGTTGCTAGTAGAAGAGGAACCTGGCCAGATTTGAACCGATGCAATGCTGCCAATCTAAGTGACTGGGACTTGTGTGAGTGTAATGCTGCAGCTGTCTGATCAAGCTCTTCTAACAATAAACTAAGAAGGTGGCAATTCCTGGTTCAATATCAAATGAATAATCAGTATTCTATCAAGAAGAAGAAATAATTGAAGATTCAAAACCTGGTATACGTTTTGTGCAAAAATATATTGCGTCGTTGTGAATTACAAATTTATGCAAGCAACTAAGTTCATGCTACCAAGTGCTATGGTATAGTTATATTAGAAATGCTAAATACATCCAAAATTTAATTTTCTTATTTCTGTGTAATACAAGTGATGAGAATCTGAGATTGCCAAAAGTGAAATGCAAAACAAACATAATAAATCCTTGGATATGCATGATAAAAGAGAAAACCACATGTTGAATTGTCATGTGTCCAAGACAAAATTGAAGGAAGAAAGTTGATTGTATTTTAACATGTTAACTTTTAACCAATGAAGAAAGAGAGTGGAACTAAATATATGAGTCACCTAAGTCGAGTGAGCAATCAAGTTAGCATTTCAAAAATCCAAACAAAGGATTGAAGTGCCAAGCATTTAATTTAGCAGCGGCAAGAAGTAAACATTGAACCCAAAAATTGTGAAGAATAGCAATATAGGCACTTTTATAAGGTTGGAAAGCCTAAACCATATAAGAACAAATTCTCTAATCGGAATCAGATTTTTGAAAGACCAAAAAGCTAAGCTGAGATGTGCCGGCCAAAGTACAAGGAGCCAGATCCAAGGCAAATTGAGAGAGCATGAAAGGAAAAAGTGAGACTTGATTGTGAGAAAGAGTAGCGAATGTCCTGTATCTCCCAATAAATAATTTAAACACCTCTTAAAAAACAATTATCAATACAAAGACCAAAAAAAAAAAAAAAATCATACCTGCAGGTGGAAACAAATATTATGGCTGAGCGAATTTTTAGGTCCTCCATTTTCGACAATATATATAGGAGGTAAACATCCTTTACATGTTTTGGAACGAAAACATATTGTTGCTTGAGAGAATCAACTGTCTTAAACCCCTCATACGCCTCATAGAAGAACGCCTTATTTGCACTAAGCTCAAGCAACGTTTGTAGCTCACTTGTCATTGTTGCCGAAAATAGAAGGGTTTGGCGATTTTTTGGCAAGCATTGGAAAACAACTCTCAGTGCATCCTCAAAACCAGCATCTAAAACTCTGTCTGCTTCATCCAGAACTAGAAACTGAACAAATCACACCAACCAAGAAACAACCAAGTAAGACCCAACTTTACATTATTTTCAAGATCTAATGGCCAAAAAAACACAAACTATTCAATTTTTTGCAAATCTAGCACAAACTTTATTTTTATTTATTTACTTTTTTGGTAGGAACACAAACTTTAACTCCACCTATGTTGTACACTATGTGCGCTACATAGCCGGTCCCAAGTCCGATAAAGGAGGAGGAGGAGGACGCCCATTTTTTCATACCGAAAAATGGGTAAGGGAGGTCCCAAACTCACTTTTCATACCCGAAAAGTGGGGGAGGGAGGCCCCAAGCTCATTTTCTATTCTTGAAAAATGGAGGAGGGTTGCGATAGGGTGATAGCCAAAAAACTTTTGTCACTTTTCATGAAATAGATCAAACATATATAAACGTTGGGGCGTCCCACCTAACACAATCGGAGCCCGGTGTAGTGAGAAATGAGCGAGGGTGTGTTTCACATCGCCGCCCGGTGTGAAGAAAAATGAGCAAGGGTTCCCACACATAGGACGTGTGTGGGTAAAGAAGCTTCCCTTCACATCGTCGCCTGGATGTGAAGAAAATCGAAAGGGTTCCCACACAAAGGACGGGTGGGGGTAAAGAAGCTAGTTCAAAACAAACACGAAAAAAAAACAAAATCATAGATACGACACTAGATCTTTTAGACAAAATAGAAATAGAAAAGGAAAACAAATACAAATGGGAGAAAAAATTCGTTTAGGAACATGGAACATAGGAACACTTACAGAGAAGTCAATAGAACTAGTAGATACCATGATTAGAAGGAGAGTCAATATTGCTTGCTTCCAAGAGACAAAATGGGTAGGAGAAAAGAGTAGAGAAATAGGAAGCACAGGGTTTAAATTGTGGTACACCGGTATAGATAGAAAATGCAATGGAGTAGGAATTGTGGTGGATAATGATTATAAGGATAAAGTCGTAGAGGTTAAAAGAATGGGGGATAGATTGATTCTAGTTAAATTAATTATTGGAGACGAAAAAATTAACATACTTAGCGCCTATGCACCACAAGTAGGATTAAGCGAGAGCATCAAACGCAAGTTTTGGAACGATATGGATGGATTTATGCAAAGTATACCATTAAATGAAAAAGTTTTTATTGAAGGAGATTTAAATGGGCATGTCTGGGGCAAGTAACGATGAGTTTGAGAGAGTTCATGGAGGTTTTGGTTACGGTAATAGAAATGAAGCAGGAGAATCAATCTTAGAATTTGCTTCACCATACGATCTTGTCTTAGCAAATACTAGTTTTAGGAAGAGGGAGTCGCATATAATTTACTTTTAGTAGTGGTCATAACAAGAGTCAAATTGATTTTCTTTTAACAAGAAAAATAGATAGAAAAATATGTAGAGACGCAAAGTAATACCTGGTGAAGCACTTACTACCCAACATAAGTTAGTAGTACTTGATATTAAGCTAACACGACGACATAATATGAATAAAAGAGTTAACGACCCTAGAATAAAGTGGTGGAACCTAAAACATAGTAAACAAGTAGAGTATAGAGAAAAACTACTAAAGGAAAATGTTTGGAATCTTGACTTAGATGCTAATACAATGTGGCTAGAAATGAGTAGTTCCATAAGGAGAGTGAGATCAAACGTATTAGGTATATCTAAAGGCTTGGGACCACCAAAGAAGGAAACATGGTGGTGGAACGAGGATGTCCAACGAGCAATTAAGACTAAAAGAGAGATGTATAGGAAAATACCTAAGTGTCAAGATAAAGATGTGTACAATCAATATAGAGAAGCTAGAAAACAAGCTAAAAAAGTAGTTAGTCAACCTAAAACAAATTTCATGGAAGATCTATATACAAAGTTAGGTAATAGAGATGGCAAAAAAATATATATATAGGCTAGCCAAATTAAGAGATAAAAAGAAACAAGACCTAAGTCATGTAAGATGTATTAAGGACGAAAATCAAAATGTTTTAACGCGCGAGGAGGATATTAAGGAGAGATGGAGAAGTTACTTCGATAGTTTATTTAATGATGGTCAAGTTGATACTATCATAGATGAAAACCCATACCAAGAAAGAAATGTAAACTATACACGCAATATTAGTATTGTAGAAGTTAAAGAGACATTGAAAAGAATGAAAATAGGGAAAGCGTGTGGCCCAAATGAAATACCCATAGAGGTTTGGAAATGTTTAAGAGAAATTGGATTGACTTGGTTAACAAAACTTTTCAATAAAATTTTAAAATCAAAACGGATGCCAATGGATTGGAGAAGAAGCACGCTTGTGTCAATCTTCAAAAACAAATGAGACATTCAAAGTTGCTCAAACTACCTATGAATTAAACTTATGAGTCACACTATGAAACTTTGGGAGATGATAATTGACAATAGGCTAAGGAGAGAAACAACAATATCGTAGAACCAATTTGGTTTCATGTATGGGAGGTCAACTATGAAGGCGATTTTCCTTGTAAGACGATTGTTAGAAAAATATAGGGAAAAGAAAAATATCTTCATATGGTATTCGTAGATTTAGAAAAAGCATATGATAGGGTCCCTAGAGATGTTCTTTGGTGGGTTCTAGAAAGAAAAAGAGTGCATGCTAAATACATACACTATTAAAGATATGTATGATGGAGTAGTAACGAGTATAAAGTCATTTGGAGGAGCTACAAAAGAATTTCCCATTACGATAGGACTACATCAAGGATCGGCTTTAAGCCCATATCTATTTACTTTAGTTATGGATGAACTAACTAGACATATTCAAGAGGATATACCATGGTGTATGCTATTTGCAAATGATATTATCTTAGTGGATGAAACTAAAGATGGAGTGAATAGGAAATTAGAACTCGGAAGAATACATTAGAATCTAAAGGCTTTAAGTCGAGTAGGACGAAAATCGAATACATGCACCGTGAGTTTAGAAACACTAGACATCGAGATGACTGAGTGGTAAAATTAGGGGAAGTAGAAGTTCCTAAGGTAAACCACTTTAGATACCTAGGATCAATCATACAAAATGACGGTAACATTGAGAATGATGTTATACATAGAATTCAAGTCTGGATGGAAGAAATGGCGGAGTGCAACAGGGGGTGATTTGCGATCGAAATGTTCCTATTAAGTTAAAAGGAAAATTTTATAGGACCGCAATTAAGCCGCCTATGCTCTATGGAAGTGAATGTTGGGCAAGGTAAAGCAACAACAATTACATAAAATGAACGTAGCGTAAATGAGGATGCTTAGGTGGATGTGTGGTAAAACTCGTAAAGATAGGATAAGAAATATATAAATTCAAAGACAAGTAGGAGTAGCACCAATTGATACAAAGATTAGGGAATGGCGGTTGCGGTGGTTTGGTCACTCCGCAAAGACGACCTACAAATGCCCCAACTAGAAAACTTGACTCAATAGAAACTGTAGAAATTCGACGAGGTAGAAGCGGACCAAAGTTAACATGGGATGCATTAATTATGAAGGATTTGAATGGTTTGAAAAGCTCACCATCAATTGCACTTAATCGAGCACAATGGAAAAGTTTGATCCATGTAGCCGACCCCGCTTAATTTGGGACTGAGGCTATGTTGTTGTTGTTGTTGTTGTTGTTGTTGTTGTATATCACAAACTTTGCATCTTGCAATCCTAGTACACAACCTATATCAAACGCCAATTGCACTAACCTAAATAGTTGAATTTGCTAAAGTTTGTCCTTTATCTCTTATCCGATGTTTCCACTAATCTCGTGTTACAAGAACTTTACCAAATCCAACACTCCATGCCAACACAATTTGATTCCCAAATTAGGTTTTTGTGTGAAGTTCACGATGCATCTGAAGAAAAATAAATCTCGTGCTAGATTGCAAATAATCAAAAAGTTTGTCTTATTTTTAGCTATTAAGTTATTAACCTAATCTCCAATAAGATCATCAAACAACACATCCCCATCTTACCTACAGAATCATCAGCTAATTTCAATCACAACAAGGCTAAGTTCAAATCAATCTCAAATTAGTTGGAGTCGGCTGCATGGATCAAACTCTTCCATTACGTTCAATTTAGGGCCCTTAATAATATCATTTCCAAATCCTTAAAATCCTTCATAATCAATGGATCCCAAGTTAGCTTCGCCTAATTTCTTTGACACACTAACAGTAATCACCTTGTTTAAATCAATTTCAACAAATTAGGCAATCTAGATGAATCAAACTCTTCCATTACGTTCAATTTAGCGCACTGAGTTAGTAGCGGTCCTTCCAAATCCTTTAATAAGTTAGCATATGACTACCCCTACATTGTCGAATTTCTTCAACACACACAAACATTTCTCGAATTACGAACCGAAAACAAAGCAATGAAAGCAGTAATTCACCTTAGTCTTGGAGAAAACAGCAGGAATATCAGGATTCTCTTCAAGAAGCACTTTAATCCTCCCCGGCGTCGCCACGACAACATGAGGCCGCCGCCCCAACTCCTGCAACTGACTGATCATATCCATCCCTCCAACAACCACAGCACACCTGAGATGCAGCGACGACCCCAGCGCCCTAAACTGCTCCGCCAACTGGTACGCCAGCTCCCTCGTCGGCGTCAGCACCAATGCAAAGACCCCAAACGGGCCCTCGGCGAGGCGGTTCAGTATCGGCAATGCAAAAGCCGCCGTCTTTCCGCTGCCCGTCTGCGCGATCCCCAGGACGTCGTCGCCGGCGAGGATGCGGGGGATGCAGTGCTGCTGCACCGGAGTGGGGGCCTTCATCCCGAGCTCTTTGCAGGTGTCGATCGCCCATTCGGAGAGGCTGAGGTCGGAGAATTTGAGGGAATTGGGGGGGTTTTGGGTCGATTTTGTTAGGGTTTTTGAGGGGCGTCGATTGGTGGGGGTTTTGGGAGTTGGAATTAGGGTTTTGGGGGTTGATTTGTTGGAGAAGAGAGAGAAGGGTTTGTGTTCTAGGGTTTGGGACTCCATTTTTTTTTGGTCACATTGAAGGTTTTTGGAGTGGCGGTTAGGGTTTTAGAGCGAACCATTAACGGTCAAGCCTATTGTCTAAAGAAAAAAGGGGTTACGGCCTCTCTCATGGTAAACGTGGATTGCGGTTGGGATTAATGCCACGTCATCAACTTAGAGAAGATGTCAATCTCTTGTGGCTTAAATAGATATTGATTTTTAAAATCAATCTTCAATGGTAGATATGGATTGCACCTCCATTGATGAGGTGGCATTTAATTTTTTTAAAATTTTGTTAATTAAAAGGCGAAAATAAAATATGTGGTTGTCAATTGCACCCTCCATAAACATTGTGTATTTTTTATATGCCACGTCACCTCCACATCCACCTCCACATCCAGAATGGACATTTGCATTGGAGAAAGGTTTTTTTTATTTCAATATCTATTTTGTCCTACATGTCACACATTCTCTCCCAATCCACATCCTCATTGGAGATGCTCTTATTAGGAAATAAAATAGGAGGTTGCTACGTGTAAGGTTGCAAGTGGGGCGGGGAATCCCCGTTCCCCGCGGCGCCTCGCCTCGGTGAAGTAAAGAATCCCCGTTTTTTGCTCGTCGCGGGGCGGGGCACAGGGCAAAATCTTGCCCTGCCATGCGGGGCAAGGCGGAGACGGTAATTGTTCTCGCCCCGCGGGGATTCTCCGCCCCGTATCCCTTATATAGAATTCTCCATTTTTTATGTTTTTACAAAAAAATTATATAACTTTTTTACTTAAAACATATGTAATATATGGAATGAAACTCAAGATCTACAACAATAAAATTTATTTTTACCATTAAATTAATTCTATAATATATATATCTATATGTTTCATAAAGATATATAAAATTATATTTAAAACATCATTGAAATATATTTGTCAAACTAGATTTGGAAAGCATATATATTTAATTAAGTATGATAACTTGTAACTCAATCAACAAAACAAATTCACATTAATCCTTCAATTTGAGAAAAATATTTTCTTAAAAAAATTGAAAAAGTAGTACTTAAGTACCAAAATGACCAAGGAATGAAGATCAAAATAGATATTGTTTTACAAAATTGATGGGGCACCGTGGGGATTCTCCGCCCTGCGAGGATCCCCGCGGGGAGGGGTGGTAAAGTTCACCCTGCGGAGAATTTGCGGGAATAAATCCCAGCCCCACCCTGCCCCACTTGCAACCCTAGCTACGTGGACCCACTTTGAGTACCGAGATAGGCTTACCAAGTGGGTGTACGCTCCACGACGAGCATGATGGTCTTCGAGATGCACACACAAGGTCCATCGTGCAACAAGGACATACTCGTTACGCATATCTAAGTGCTTAGAGTGGGTGAAAGTCTTTTCCGAAAAAAATACAGGATGGAAAGTGATGAGGTGACTTGTTTTGAACATTTGAATTGGACACTCATTCATTAATTGGCGTCTCTTGATTTGTGCATCGATGTTATGCGTAAGCAAATCGATGTCTATTTAGGAGAATGCTTTAATGACCGTCTTATCACACCAACTTTGTGTTGATTATTTTCAAAATAAATGTTTAATCCCACATTGGTTAGGAACTTCAAGTTTAAAGAGTATATATGTACTCTTGCACCATAGTGTGTGTAAAATAAAATACAAGTGCTATGCAAGGTGAGCGCGCGTGCGCAGTGCGCGCGCGCATATGGCGCATTTAGCACGAGGCACGTGCGTGTGTGTGTATACGTGTACAAGCTAACCATGGGTAAAACTTTTTACCATTAATTTTTACCATTTTCGAGATTAAATGGGTAGTTAGTAGAGTGGTTTGAGTGGGTGCAGGTTGAAACTGCTCTCCATTAAGGAATTATCGCTCCACTACTCCATTGCATCAATGGTTGGTCGCTCCATTACTCCATTGCATCAATGCTTGACTGTTCCACTTCTCCAACTGGTCATGACCGGTGCTCTATAAGAGGAGAGGTTTGAGGAGGAAGAAATCATCTCGAAATTCACCAAAGAATCGCTCATGTTTTCATCTTTCACCCGCAAAGTGAAATGTGGGTTTACTTCATCGTATCCTTCTAACACTTTGGACACCAAGTTGTGTGTGCTATTCGATACTCGTGCGCATGCATTTGAGGTGTATTGGATGGCGCGCACAGCTCGGTGCCCAAAGTTGATGTAACAACATGGTCACACCTATCATTGTTTGTGAATGTGTATTTAAGGGACGCCAACAAGTGCAAGGCCTAAAACAACCAGAAGGAAATGAATCGGAGCTAGGCCTCCTCCTACAAGATTATGTACGCATCACCAAGAACCATCCATCGTGGAGAATAGTTCACATACGTCGACTAGCCAACGAGTTTGCCCATAAAATGATAAGACTTTCGCGAAGTCATGAGTATGAAACTCTTCGGAAACAGCTCCGAATAATGTACTATCAATGCTACTTGAAGATGTACTTACAAGCTGTATTAATGAAAATCCCTCTTTGTCAAAAAAAAGGGACGCCAACAAGTTTGGACGATCGCACTTATCATTGTATGTGTATTTAAGAGACGCCAACAAATGGATGTCCAACTGAGTGGAGGATTTTGTGGCCGTGTTTGAGGCGTGTTCCAAACTAGCTTAATTGTCGTAGCTAGCAGGATTGTGGAGGTGACATTTAAAGCTCCGGCCAATATTGTAATGAAATGAAACAAAAAAATGAATAACTTTTATTGTCTTGACTATTTCAAAAACTATACATAGAAAACTTGCCCAACATTCAGCAGACTCTCATGAGGAAGATTAAAGATGACACTGTTCTCCCTACAAATCTTCCTAAGAAATGCATATATGTAATTAATTGCAATCTTCTTAACAAGTTTTGAATCACTCCTGGCTCTCACCACTGTGTTTCCCAGTATATGCACAACACCTGCATCTCTACAGCTATTCAAGAACTCCATTTCATCTACCTCTGTCTGACTGCTAGTCTGCCCAGATGATCGTATCCGCGAAGGGGACTTGATAGGGATGATTGAGTCGTTCGACGACGTTGAAGGCTCTAGGTTGGCAGAGAATGTGTTGTCATTGTTATTGGTCGTAAGGAAGTCGGCAGACCTCTCCGTTTGCTGTCCATACAGGCTATACTCGTCCGAATCTGAACATCCTTCCATCATCGACTCGAGACGAACAAATAGGAAGAGACTGTCGAAGAGCATTTTCTCAAACTCGTCATCCTTCTTGTGCAGATCTTTATAACCATATCTGGCAACGCAGCGAAACATGTGGAAGCTCTTCGGACCTATCCGTTTCACAAGGAACCTCTCGTCTTGGGGGACAGTATAAACTGGCAGGTACTTCACACACACAAACACGACGACGGAATGGATGGCGGGGAGGTTGGTTATGAAGTGCGAGAAAATGTGGGGGACCCCTCTCGCTAATTCTGTGTACACGAGTCCGATTCCAGGTACTCGGACCAATCCCAAGCTTGGACCTAGTCCAAGGATCCAAGCCATGGAAACCCTGCTGTGCATCTCGAACTCGTATCTCTTCAATGTGCCGTAATGCCACACATACATTATAATCAGAAACGCTGCGGCTATCACCAACGGGACCCAACCACCTTGATCGACCTTCAGAAGTACAGCTGAAAGGTATGTGCATTCTACGAGCAGTGACAATACAGTGAAAATGAGGACGAGAATCCAATGACATCGCCAAACCAGCAACATAATCAGAATCATAAGAAATGTTGTCACCAGCATGACTATAACAACTGCAGTCCCTGAAAGTGCCAAAGATAAGATATCATCAGACTGTTTCAAGCAGTAGCATGAAATGGTTGAAACTCAAAAAGATTGTAAGCATTTAAGTACATTAGAACAAATAAGTATCTGCTCTTCGGCAATAACTCTAGAAGCAAATTATCAAAAATAAATAAACCTAGTAGTACAAAACAGGTATTAGGTTCATCTTTTACACGCGACTTATTCAGAGAATTTACATGACAATCGTCATTATGTTGATTGATAAGCTAAAAAAAACTCATCAAACCGCTATGACGATGAAGGTAGATGACTACTACCATGTATGATACCATGATTAGATTATTCATAGAAGAGTTTGCACAGCCACACAACTCTACATCACTTTGTAATTTGCTTCCATCTACAAGGTCATTTTTTTTCTCATCAATAGTGGGTGCTGACACGCAGAAGGGTCAATCCAAAAGGTTAAGTGATTTGCAGAATTAACTTAGCGATAAACATCGCTAAAGCAAGCCGCTTACCATGTTCAACTTTTGACGAAATCTATATATAATAAACCAATTTATGTATAGCTTAATCTATTAGAGAAGAGCGTAAATATGGAAAAAATAAATTGATGAATTTACCATAAGCGTTTCCAATCTGAATCTGGTTTTTGAATCCAGCAGTGACAGTGATACACAGAATCATAAGAATCCAATTGATATCAGGGATGTAAATCTGGCCAAGAAACTGTCTAGATGTATGAACAACCTTAACCCGCGGAAAGCAGCCATGTGCCAGAGCCTGCTTGATTATTGAAAACGTCGCAGATATCGTGGCTTGACTAGCAACACAAGCAGCTGCTGTGGCAACAATAAACATCGGCCAATATATGTCCTCTGTCGAATTAGGAATCATGTCAATACTAGACGTGAAACATTGATTGAGAGAGTGTGTGTGTGTGTGTAAAGAAAGAAGATTGCAACAGACCTGGAATCGAACGATAGAAAGCATCATATACATGATCTTTGTTTTTCATGAGGTAAGCAGCTTGTCCTGAGTATGCCAATAAAAGGCATGGGAACACAACGACCGTGAAGGCAATCTGAACTACTAATACCGGAAAATGGGAGAGGTCAGCGAACAGTGCTTCTGTACCTGTAATAACAATGTGGTACTTGTCAGATCCAGGATATAACCATTGTATCAGTACTCAGTAGCACACCATCACACAGGTTTGAGGAAATAATTTGACCCATCAAATAATGAGAAATTCACCTGTGATACTAAGCATGATCCCTCCAAGGGCACTCCATCCTCCTCGCCTCAAAAACCGATATACATACACTGGTGAGAAAGCTTTCAAAACTGTATGATCATATTTCCATATGTTGAAAGCACCAATGCCTCCGATCAAGAGAAACCAAAGGAGGACAATTGGAGCAAAGAGCCACCCAACTCTATCCGTGCCATAATGTTGCATGCTGAACAACCCCACTAATATAACTATAGCAACAACAACAACTACACCTGCAATAAAGAAAACAAAATGAAAAGTTAGCTCAAGGTTTTTGTGTAAAACTCAACGAGGGACCTAAAATGTATTCTAGGTAAATAAAAGCCAGCAGAATCCAAGAGCACAAATTTATTGAGAATACTAGCACATTAAGATGTTAGGCAAATTTTTGCTCGGAAAAAATAAATAAATAAATAAAAGATGCTAGGCAAAGTTCTAAAAGAAATGATAGGCAAAGATAAATACCATTACTCATCTTGGGGTGATCCACCTTTATGCCACCAGCCGCCGAAAGGACTGCCACAGAAATAGTTTTTTTACTTGATCGCACAGAAAGCAAACTAAATAAACAAATGCAGCCACATGATCGGGGTACATATCAACACTTTTTCGAAGCGATGTATAGTGGAAAAATATAGTCAAACACATCTCAGTTAAAAATAAATAAATCAAGATGAAGCGGTAGGTTCTTTTGCATATTTTGTCCATATGGGACACTATATGCGTGTCAAACAATAATGGAGAGCGTGCTTTGGGTTCCGGTGAATTTTATCAGAGAAATGGTCGGTTGTCTGACTTCAAGATTTACACTTGTGGCTATCCCTTAGCAAAGATATTTGTTTTGAATGCAATAAGTGAAAGTAACATCAAAACGGTCATACAAATTACTAACTAAACCTTTAGTACTTTCTCAACCAAAAAAAAAAGAACAAACTAAACCTTAAGTACTATCAAACAACAATGTGTATACAACAATAATGGAGAGTGTGCTTCAAGGTCTGGTGAATTATACCAGAGAGTGATGGTTGCTTGCCTGACCTCAAGGTACACAGTTTAGGTCATCACTGCCTAGTCAAAACAACCGAAGTTAGAGTATTCGCCTTGAACCCATTAATTCATACAAATAACAACACCAAAAATAACCTCCGATCCCAATAAATTACTAATTTGAAGTAATCAAAAAGGAAAATATTGGGGACTCTCTAGAAACAGCAGCTCAAGTGTGTTTAAATCTTCAAAAAAGTGCAGAAACTAAACCATGCCCATTCATGTAAGCTCTCTTGCGTTAATTTTTAACACTAAGATTATCTTCAAATGATTGGCATTGGGATTAAACATTCTTCTGTAACAAGTAAAGAAAAAATACAAGCAAAGAGCAGACTAAAAGCATACAAGTGACAAGGGAAGTTCAATATCAAATGTAAAAAGTAGGAATGACTGAACCAGGGTAATAGTTTTTCTGTCAGTGCATGGATTTGCGAATCTCATGTTAGCCTAATTAGTACATTAGTTGGGAAAAGTAGGATGTTTGTGGGACAAAATCAAATGAGAAGGATAATTATAATTTAACTGTTCCCAAAGATAGACTACTAGACTAACCAACCATAGTGGGTGGTTTCTTTCTTATAAAAAAAAGATAGACTAGACAGAATCGTATAGCCAAAAACAACAATACAGAACAAAGATACTAATTTGGACTGGAACGATCAACTAAGCACAGCATTCGAATAAAATAATCTAATCTTCATTTCCGAGTCCTGATAGGGATTTCAAACACTGCTTGCAATGCTTTGGAATCCAGAAAAATTTCCTCAAGACAATCAAAGATTTCAGTTCTTAAAACATGCAAGATCTACTGTGGAAATATTAAGCATATGACAAGAGAGCAACATTTCAAGGACATAGAGTTGTACATTGTTTACTTTAGGGTTTAAAAAGAGTTCTCAATTTGAAAGTCGGGGATCCATGTTGCTGAGCAGAATATGAAAATAATGAAATTTGGATTCAAAAACTGAACTAAAAGAAGCCTAAGAGAACAACAAAAAAGCCCTCAATCCCAAATTAGTTGAGGACAGCAAAATGGATCCAAAGTTTCCACTCGGATCTATTTAATGTAGAAGATGATGTGATTTGGTAATCTTTCAACAACTATAAATCCTCAATCCCAAATTAGTTGGGATCGGCTAAATACGACTCCTGAACAATTGAATTTTTTATAACTTGAAGAATAAGTGCCTTTCAAACTAATCGAGAATACATAAAGAACTTAGTGGGTAGGAGAAATTTCTTGTGTTCTTCAGTGAGCATCCCTCTTAATCTCAGTACACCGTACAGATATAATCGGCAAAAGAAACAGGGATACTCATAGATCGATAGTTTCCAAATTAAAAGGCAAACCAATTATAGATTAAAAAAAAATGTGCATAATTGAATATCTCTGATTGCCTTTGCACCATCTAATAAATATAGGCAACTTCGGCAATGAAATGCTAGTCTCTTTAGCATCCAATCCAAAAAAAAAAAATTCCAAATCTGAATTCCAAGTAATTAAGATGGGATATTTAGGAAGAGTTATATTGAAAATTGTGCATATTTACATAAATTCTTTTTCATGAGTTTGGAGTGCATGTGTCAATTGTGTTTTAATCAGTAACTCTCGTAAGCAGGAATAAAAGCTCTCAAGCAGACATAGATCAAGACCTGATATTGCTGGAGTGAGAATCCCATCCCCAATTACCATGCAAGTGCCAACGAGGACAAGAATTAGGAGAGCATTACTCCTATAAACTTTTGCCTCCAACCATCTCTTGGTTTTTGCAGCAAAAGACTTCTCATGGAATATATGACGACTGTATGTTGTCAGCTCCTGATCTGTCCGATGTTGGTTTGGAATAGTATTGACGTTTGCATGTCGGCATAGTAATGAATAAAGAGCAAATGTCCCACCTACAAACAATATTGTTGAGATTAATTCTAACAGATTCTTCACTTCTATTAACATGAACTTACAATGAAATCATGTATCAAAGCAAAAAACCTTTAACAGTTGGCTAATAAACCATTTCCCGAAACAGCGAATATACATTGTTAGACCTATGAATAGTAAAATTATTTGTCCTAGAAAAAAAAAATTCACTATTTTTGCTGTTTTAACTCTTTCTTGAGCTGACATTATTCCGCCTCATTAGAATAGCTAGCGAGATGGAACTACTCCATTAAAGAAAAAAACTCCATCTAAAATTGCTGATATACTGAAAGTAGAGAATGCCTAGGGTGGCCAGCCAGATGCAAATAATCAGTAATGGAATCTGTAACTTCTTCTAATATTGAGTTAAATCCTAGCATGTGTTCTGGCTCTAAGCCTTAAAAGATAAGGATAAAAACCATAGCTTCTAACTATTGGCAAATTGCCGGAGCCTGAGATGCCAAATGGTTGAACATCAGTGCGTTCACATTGAGATGTTAGCATTTGAATGAAATCAAGTGCGACCCGTAATGGATGAGGCGGACTTTTAAACAAAAGCAACGTTTTCTTTTTCAAGATTCATAAGAAGAATTACGGTAAAGACTACTTCTCTAGCTAAACAAATTAAGACTGCGAGAAGCAACAAATCCCATCAAAATGTGGTGGCACAGCATCGCAATTCTCCTCTCAAATGCATGAAAAAGAAATTTACAATTTGGGTTTAGGAACTTCACCTTGACCATTGTCATTTGCCCTCAACACCACAAAGACATACTTGAGCAATGGAATAAAAGTAAGAGAATATATAATCATCGAGAGAGCTCCGATTACATCTTCTGAATCCTGAATCCCGTCCGGAAAAGTATTGTAAAATACGTACAAGGGGGAAGTGCCCAAGTCCCCATATACAACTCCAAGACTCTGGAATGCAAGTCGCAAAACCAATAGTGACGAGAACTTCTACAAAGTGGATAAAATATAGTCAGCATCCACAACTTTCCACATACCCTTTACATTGTAGATCACAAATCAAACTCAACAATTCCCAAATCAAAATCTCAAAAACAAACCACATCAAAAACTCATGCTTGGGGACCAGTATTTGGTTAAGTTAAAGACGTGAACTTAGACCTGAATTTGGTGATTCAGACATCAAAACAAACAGTCAAACGCAGCAGTGAAGTAGTTCGCACAAAGAACTAGAGAAATCACTATTGATTGATCTATTAAAAGTAGAGCTTCAAACAAGAGTCTATTCATTGAGGGCGACTTGAGAACAAAAAACCAATAAAGTGCTGAAACTCACCTTTTCTCTGTACATATTTTTAAGCCTCCCAGCTTCCTCTTCCATGGGCTGATCAAGCTTTTGATCCAAAGCCCACATACTCCCTCTCTCACAGCTTTCTTCATCAATTGGTTCTGAATTCACAGACTCCATGATTGATTGAATCTCAAACTCCAACTCAAACAAACCCCTCTTCACAAACCCCCCCAATAAAATAAAATAAAAAAAGAAAAAAACGAATACCCAACTCGGTTTCTCCCCAAAATCAACTAAAACTGCAACTCACCCAGTACTCTACATCGATCTATGGACTCAAATCGCAAACACCCAACTCTCCAAATCAACCCATACGAGTGAAATAAGAGAAGAAAAGATGAAAAACAGAGAAGCCTGTCTCAAAACAGCAGAGATAAAATAAAAATTGAAACTTGAACCTGTACCCAATATCAAACACTTGATCTGCAACACAAAAACAGTAACTTCCCTTCAAACTACCAATAATTTCCCCTGTTTTTAATCCTGTCACGATTGCGACTCAAATCCAACGTGGGGTCCGCCCCACCAGAAGTCAGTCTCATCCCCAAAACCCATCAAAGAACACATTAAATCTCAAGTGCCCATCTCTTCAAATCTTCAAATTTCACCATTTACAGCTCATGGACTCAACCTCCCCAAAACCCCCCAGTTTCAGAGTCCAAACAAAAATCCACACGTTACCCTTCTCAATCTTCAAAATTGACCACTACCCAGATCGGGAATTACTGTTTTAGTGCGCTAAATCCATGGATTTTGTCTTTATTAGAACTACAAAGCTTGTGTGACGAGATGGGTTTCTCCGTTTTTGAGCTTGTTTTCTTGCTCTGTGAGCGTTAACTCGCGCAGACATCGCAACGTGTTTGCGATTGAGAAACTGTTTTATCAAACGTGGACTCTAATCTTTGATTAGACGACAAAATGGTTTGTCTTCATTGCAGTCCCGATACGCGCCAGACGACATTTTTCACTAACTTTCTCGGAAGTTTACATACAATGACGACTCTGCCGTCGTTGTTAAAGCTTCGACATTTAGACAGAATGCTCACTTACTTTGGACACACAGCTTTCAGGCCCATCCGATATGTGTTGAGATGTGCATATGAGGATCTCGATGCATGATTCGACAGATTGTGATAAATATACTATGTTAAATTATGTGTCAAGCATTTATGCAAATAAAAACAATGAACACAGTAATATTTTGTTTCTTGTATTGTACTACCCAAATGCATTAACACCTTGCAAATAATTTTTAAAAGAGAATCTTTGACAGAAAGAATTTAAAGAGAATAAATTCTAAGATGAAATGTTAGAATGACACCTCCGATTTACAGAGGCGGGTCGTGCTGCTTTCGAGATGTAGTTTTACGTATCTCTAAATGTATAATGTTGAGTAGAAGAGTAGTTTTGAGTGTCGTTCCAGTATTTTAAAATTGAAAAAAAAAATCTCATAATCATAACTCTCATAAAAATAATTTTCTCAACATGTCATATCATAATTAGATATGATAACGAAGATATGTATTACTATTTCAAGATTTAGTTTTATACAACAATAATAAAACCTCATTCTCAAATTAGTTAGACTCGACTATATGATATATTACATTGGACTTAGTGTTGCAAGGATCTATAGTAAACCTAAAGTATTCCACCGAAATTTATAATGGCTAATACCAACCAAAGATTCATCGCTTATTACATAATCTGTGGTACTTTAAACATTATATCGTCTTTGTTGATGGTCATTTACGAGTAAATACCATGACTTTTTTTTATTATACTTTAAGAATATATATATATGTCAACCGAATAAAAAAGGGGTTCTCTCATTTACTATTACGAGGATCAAATCCTGATTTATGTAATTAATGCAAGGGATTTCTCTTGTAATACCAATAAAGAAAATGAGAGAATAACCCTCAAATAATATCTCAAGTGACACTTTTATTACTTGACTTGTGAGTCTTATGTAAAAATAAGTGTACATAAAATAATTTTTAGTGCATAATATATGTAATGTGTATCTGGAATTGCTCACGACGACTTTAATGAATGTAGATAGAATGTCATATTACATTTTTTATGCACGACCTTTCCTACTAATAAAATATGAAGATTGAAAAGACAAAAAAGCCCTCACAACAGACCCACCATGCAATCAACGGTTGATAGAGCGGGAAAACTTGAGTGTACGGCGCTGCCGTGTACAACTTTGGGGCTTATGACACGTGGGCCCCGCGATCATCAAAGAGGTGGGTGGGTCCCACATGTGTGTTTGCGCGCGCTGTGCACCATGCATTCATCTGATGAGACATTAATCAAATCCGTGCACATCAGTTAAGGACAAAGCAGAAGCAAAGCTATTGGTCTGTGGTGGTCCCTTGTTCACATATAGCTTTTCTTTGCCTCAGCATTGTACGTTAGCCAAACACTGGGGAGGTTAACAAATGAGTTGTCTAGGACTCTTTTGGGGATACGTATACTAATAGTATAAGGCAGTCCTCAATGTGAATTAATCGGTGCAGTTGATGTCAAATATTACTTAATAAACCAAAAAAAAAAAAAAAACACCTGCAATGAAACTGAATTAGTTTGTAATACACTTTAAAATTAGCTTGCCTCAAAAACATTTTATCATACGTGAGAGAGAGATGTCGAATCCATAATAATGATTAATAGTTCATAATGCTTATAACAAGTTCCCAACCAAGTGATAGCTCGTCGATTGTATAATTTTTATTTTTTAATAAGTAATTGACAAGAGTTTCATTTTCAAATTCAATGAGATACAAGCGAAAAACTAGTGAGTGTTTGTTAACTAGTTTAGTTATATTGCACGGAGAGTACTTTTGAAATGTATATTTTGAAATGTGTGGTTGCATATCAAAAACTTTTTGGACTCTAACAAGTGTGTGGTGAAATTAAGTGACTGAATTGTATATTTTGAAATGTGTGGTTGCATATCAAAAACTTTGAGGGCCGCTTTAAGGGCAAACTTGTGTTTCTCCTTCGTTGTTCGAGTTTTCGCATTTTGTAGGGTCCTGTGTGAGCCGATTTCGTCTCCAAATTAGGGCTCGGTTGAAGATCGTCGAATTAAGTTACATTTGGTAGAGTAGTTGTAATGTGTGTGTGGCGGTTTGTTCAATTGTAAAAAAATTGAGAAATCGCGGTTCTCGGCCACACAAAGCCGAGACGGTGTCAATCTGTCTCGCCAAGCATGGCCGAGACAGAAGCTAATATTTTGGGAACTCGCAGCCTCGGCACGTAGACGGAAGAGTTGACAGCGTATCGATTACGCATGTCCGAGAATACTGCCGTTATCTCGGCCGTGACATGACGAGAGCTACAATTAGTGATAGGTAATGTGGCGTCGATGGTGTACAACCGAGAATTTTGTCCTACACTCGGTTGTCCACTTCCGAGAGGGTCTCAGTAGGCTCGGTCGTCATAGGACGAGAGTAAGGCGAATTGAAATGGTCAATCCATCTCGGTGGTGTATAACCGAGAACTTGCTATTAGACTCGGTTGTAAACGGCCGATATATTGGACTACTTGTCGGTCATGGGTGACCGAAAATATGGGTTGTTTCACGAACCTGCTTGACCGAGACATCAGAAATGGATGAATTTGAACATTACTTTTTGTAAAAAAATTTGTGGTATGTCAAACTAACAATACAAGATTGAAAATCCAGCACGACAATTTGCACCGAAACTTAATTAATTATAAATCTCCGTAACATTCAAACTGACTCTAAAAATGGTCCATCCATAAGTAAACAACAATCAAAATACAGCACAACATTTGCATATACATAGAACATTCGGAGGAATTGGCAAAATTTCTAAATGTTTAGCCATCAAGGTTTCTAGGTACAAGTTTTAACCTACGGTGTATCTAAATCTACAACAGGTATGGTGGCTTCATCATCAGCAGTTGCAATGGGCGCGATGTCTCGAAAAACGAATCCATCTCGCCAACCTTTGGCGCAATCCTCAACGTACCGATCCCACGATGGATATAAGGATGGCAGCGGTGCATTCACACGCAACTGCACCTGTCAAAGTGAACAGTAGAACATAGAAGATATTGTCACAAACCCGATTAAAAGGGAAACAAACCAATTCACAAAAAATCATAGAACTTACCCTAACCCAATGGATATTCCTTTCATTTGCCATTGCAATGATAAGTCTGTTGTGCAATGACGACGGTGGAGTACTACGTAGAGGTAGGAATGTGGAGGCACTCCCATGCGAGAGGTTGACGAGAATGACATTGAATGCGGTGGATACTAACAATCTCATGTCCGGAAGTGTCAACCATTCTTTGAAAGATGCACCTCTTGCTTCTCCGGGCAATGCACCGCATTCTTGACGATCTCGAAACTCGAGCCAAGCACTTCCCGCCAAAGGTCTTCATACCCGATAATCTCATCGTACATCCTTCTACGCACAATCCTCCACCCGTCTACGTCGGCAAGTCCAAGCTCGAGGCTATACACCGATATCCACAATTTCCATCGGAAACCACATCGATAATGGCCTCAACATGTGGCAACCAATTCGGTTCTAAGCAATGACCATAAGCCATGTTAGATCCACTTTGCGTGCGTCGACCGACACGACGCATTTGTGGAACAACATTGCCTTTCTTCTCGCCTAGAAGTGGAGGCCTCTTTTGCGGAGTGGGATGACTCAAATCCGCTCTCCACCCGTCTCGTCGAAGAATCGTTATCATCGTGTTTTCTCTTCGACATCGGGGTGCCTCCGATTGGAGACCCCGGTGTCCTCCCAACCGCATCCTCAACTTCCCGTTCGCACTCCACAAAAGACGAAGGTTGACTAATCTCCTTGAGCCGCTCACTTTCAGTCCTCCCCCCCGCATCCTCAACTTCCTCCTCCCCCTTATCCAATCTTCCTGCGGTGTCGTGATTGTGCCTCCCACAAATCACAGTGACATACCATAAAGAGTCAGCATTTTCCTTGACGTTAATTTGGAAAGGGCATCCACATTTCTTCGTACCGTGTGACTCCTCGCCTTTTCATCATTCCTTGATTTCTTTAAAAATTCTGCCGCTTTCCCCTTCCCTACTCTCTCGAGCGTCCCCTATATGTCCCAGGACCTCTCACACGCAATTTTCACCCTTCCCCCGCGCTTAATGCCCCCGCATCCGAGCGCTTCGTTACTAACACAAACTTGTTCTCACCACCAATCATTTGAAGCCATGAAATAGCCGCTTCTCGAGAGGGGAATGGCTTAGAAGGTGTAAAAGTGTCCTTGTAGTCTGGAAAATTACTAGATAACGGCATTACCTGCAATACAAACAGTGTAACATTATAATCAACCAAAATGTACAAGACAATCACAAAAAAACCCAAAAAATAGGTTCTCGGTTGTAGACAGTCCGAAACTTTCTTCGAGTCTCGCTCGTGTACGACCAAGAGTTACTCGACTTTCCTGGTCGTACCGGTCCGTGACTGCGTGAAACCTCTCGGTAAAACTTCCTTGTCAAAATTGGACTCTAACAAGTGTGTGGTAAAATTAAGTGACTAAACTATGTTAAAAAATTATTAATCTCATAAATAAGTAGTTGTAGGTTCCATAATCTACACTTTGGATATGTGTTCAAGGTGCATCGGAGGGCACATGACCATGACCATTAGATGCCAAAGTCGAAGTCTAAACTGTGTACCTCAAGCATTTTCCAAAAAAAAATATAAAGTACTCATATGGTGTGGTTGCAAAATGACAAATTAAAAGACCTTACATATAAGACACATAATTCACTGCGTTATGGTTTCTCTCACTTTCTCAGAGAGAAACCCTAGCACCGCTCTAGATTTTTTCTGAGCGCGCCTCTCGATCTGTTGCTTTGGGCCGTCGACGTCTTTCGCCCAATGCTCCGTTTCTCTATTCCTCGTTCCTTTTTTCCCTTTTGCGATCCCCCTATTCCCTATCTTATTCTCTCTCCCTTCTTCCTTTCTATACCTTGTGACCCTTCTCCCGTTCCTTCTATCCCTTACCTGCTACTCCACCTCGTGACCCTTCTCCCATCCTTTCTCGTTTCCTTCTATTCCTTTTTTTTTCCATTTTATCCACCTTCTCTTCTTTTTTTCTCTCCTCTTTTGACAACTTCCGACCATGTGTTGTGTCGGTGATGGGCTTTTGGTGGCCACCGTTGATGCCTTCTTTTGCCTTGATTCTAGATCGAAAGGATAAGTGGCACCAAGAGTACTAGCTTGTTGGTCTTCAACTGTCCGTGGTGGACAACGTCAACGACTGACCTTACGAGGAAGCGAGCAGCATCAAGTGGCGTGCGGTCGTGGAGGCAGTGAAGTCGGGCAGTTTTTGTTATTTGTTTCCTCGGGGCTAGAAACTCAATTGTTTCTGTCTCCATTCGTAAGGTTAATTTATTGTCCCCATTGGTAGGGTTGTTGTCCCCCTTTTTTAGGTTGTTGTCATTTTTCAAGGTTGTTGCCCTTGTTGTATGGATCGTGTCGCGCCATGCGTGTGCGTGGTGTCGAATTAATTCTGTGATTAAGTGAGATGTAATATCTTATTATTCTTGATGTAATATCTATTATTCTCATTGTAATAGATTGCTTTACCTTTTCGAGTTAGGTGTATCAATGCAACAGTTGATAAAAAAAAAAAAAAAAAAAAACCTTACATATAAGAGGCAAAAACCATGGACCTTATATGGAATTGACGTGGAACCACGTTGGCTTGGATTTGTGAAATATTACGTGACGTTACGGGGCGGCTATTTTTGTCTGGTAAACGTGAAAATCATGTTATTGACCAAAAAGGGTCCATAGGGAACAAATTCAATACAACTTCTACACCACAAAATTTTGAATAACAAAATAAGTTGAAGAAGAAGTAGAAAAATTGTATAGGTAAATCCATATCCTTAACAACAGTATTCGTTTATTAATTTTACAAACTAAATTAAGTCTGCAAAGTGCACACTAATACAATTACTGCTTGTGTGTCATTGATCATGAAGTCTTAAGATATGTTTATGGAAAATGTTGGGGATACATGCTCATGTTACAATCTTTAGGCAAATTTTGATGGGGTTCATTGAGTCATGCATTGAGATGCGTGCACACACATTCCAATATGTATCCAATATATAGATTCATCAATATTGTATCCAAATTAAGGTTATACCGATATATATGTAACCCGCATTTCTCTTTGTACTCAAATTAAGGTTGTACCCATATTCAAAGCATGTAACCCTGACATCTTCAGTGAGATAGTAGAAACATCACTTGCCAAAAGATAAGGTTTAGGGAGGTGGTGAGTTTGACTCTTACTTAAGTTAAAAAAACATGAAAAATAGAAAGAAACAGAATTAAGGATCTTGTTGTGTATGTTTTTTTTTTTTTTTTTTTTTTGACTTCATCAAGAGTACTTGAACCCACGACCTCTCTAAACCTTTTCTTTGACAAGTGATGTTTCATCCATATCACTAAGAGCATCTCCAATTGTAACATGGATTTAGACCATGGATTGGTGCCACAGATGATGTCTATCATATGTGGCACTAGATAGACATTCACCTCTTAAAATGATCTCTAATGGTAATGTGGATTTAGACCATGAATTGATGAGTTGTAATTTTCATAATATTAATAAAGGCTTGAAAAAAATAAAAAAACTTTAAAAGAATTAATAATGCTAAGGTGACAAACTACCACAATGTCTAGAAGTAGACATTGTGGTAGACACCCTCCACTTTGATTCTATGCCACATTGGATATACATTATTAATCTATGGTTTTATTGGAGAATATTTTTGGATTGGATGTGGATTGTATCATAGATGGATCTATTTCCACCTCAATCCATAGTCTCATTGGAGATGCTCTAAAGATACTTTGACATGATCATGTTGTGATTTTTTTTTTTGATCCTTTGGATACCCAAGCGAATCTAACTAGTTCCATGTAGCTTGATTGGGGCTAATTTATTTGAGGGTGCCCAATGGCTCCAAAAATCTTGATATACCGAATAATCAAATATGAGACTTTATACTTAACCCATAAAATCTCAAGCTTGCTCTAATTGTTGGTCCAACCTGTCTAGGTTATAATCGTGTTGTGTATTGATATCTAAGTGATCATTATTTGTTACTTAGAATTAAAAAAATTCTAGAAGTTGTTACTAATAATTGAAGAAAGATACGTGATCGCCGCAATAAAGGACCTAAACAATAAAGTTTGGAACATTATCAATTTATCATATAAAAAACGAAACTCGAACTGGCTTGGCCTACTAGAATAAATTGACAAGGAAATGACATTAATAAGGGCAATGTTGTAATTTCATAGAAGCCAGCAATTTCTTGTCCCACGTGTCTAAAAGCTACAAATTTTTGTTAGCATTTTGAATCTAGATTAGATCTGCCCAGCATATTATTTGGATATCCCCAAATCGTCGCAATCACACCTTCACGTCATTTTTTAAAGAAAATGTTTGAACGTACCCCTCATACACTTCAAGTGACATCTTTACGATGTGAAAGACGAGTCCTACGTAAAATGTAACGTAGCGTACTGACTCACATTTATAGAAGTCGTCATGCACGCTTCAAGATACACACTACACATGTTATGCACTAAGAACTATTTTGCGCACTTCCTCCAAGGGTGTCACTTAAGGTGTCATTAGCGACGTCATTCCAGCATTTTCTATTTTTTAATATTAAATGAAAGGACCGTGCTACTATAACTCAGAAATGACATGCGCTAATCGACACCTACTCGATGCACTTTAAGATATGGACGCATCAAAAAATCAAAGGTCACCAGATAAGTGCGTGTCGTTTGTACATGTCTTTGGTGACTTACAAAAGTATTTTTTTAAAGGGTAGTGCTATTTGGACAAAAGTCCGGACTTTTTTTAATTTCAAATACATCATCGAGCAATTAATGAAGCAACCATAATCACTTGTAAAATTCTTTTGAAAAATATTTATAAAAATTATAAAAACTTGTACTTAGATTTATTGTTTTTTAAATAAAAATATTGTACTTTTTTGAAATAAGTAATTAAAAGTCAACTAATTAAAGTTTGAATAGATTCTTTTGATTGTTATAAATTCCATGGCTTAACCAAAGTTGACTTATTTTTGTCTTTATTATTAAGGTTAGTTTAGAGTTTACCCAAAACTAATCATTTCAGTTCTTCTTCTATGCTTAATTTAAAACGGGCTCATAAATTCCCAACTACCATTATTTTGGTGTATTTTGGTGTAGTAGTTGAGACGTACTATTTGCTCATTTACACTTTTTCAAGGTCCCATGCATGAATCTCCTCACTTTTTGAAACATATCTCTTGTAGGGCGGAGTGTCTCCTGCTAATAGAGGCCATATGTTAGCCCCTCAATAGCATGACCCGAGTAGGCTAGGCTGGGCAGCGAGAAACCTAGCAAATAGCCGAGTTCTGAAGGACTCGGATGGTTCCATGAGGCTTGGTTGCGGGATAGCATGCGGGACGGATGAGGCGGCGCACAGGCGTGGATGAGGTCACGCCTTGGCGCGCGCCAAGGCACGACGCCTGGGTGCAGACGAGGTTGCGCCTTGGCACGTGCTTTGGCGCATCTCTTGGCATAGGCACGGGCAAGCCTTAGCAGATTCCCTTGGCACGAGCAAGGTTGCGCCTTAGCACGAGCAAGGTCGCGCCTTGACAGGTTCCTTTGGCATGAGCAAGGCCGCGCCTTGGCAGATTCCTTTGGCACGAGCAAGGCTGCATCTTGGCACTAGCAAGGCCGCGCCTTGGCAGGTTCCTTTAGCACGAACAAGGTCGCGCCTTGGCACGAGCAAGGCCGCGTCTTGGCCCGAGTAAGGCATACATTGGCAAGGGTTGACAAAGCTTGATTTGGGCATTGACCAAGTCAAAGTACGATTGGTCTCATTTCTTGATATTTCTTATTGGAGTTTGGGAAACGACTTAACATCTACTATAAGGAGGGGTGTGTCCTCTCCTAAGGGCGGCATGAGCATAGAAGCAAGGAAGACCATCGAGCATGCCTTGGGCAACCATGCCAAGGCAAGACCCACGGACCCATGGTCCGAGCCACCCCGAGCCGATGGGACTCGACCGAGCCCTGGCTAGCACCCAAGGTGCCTAGGCTCAGCTAGGCACCACCGAGCAGTCCATGTCCCTAAGCGAAACATAGACCAAGTCACCTTGAGGCATGGATGGACCAAGTCAAGGTGGTTTCAGGCGGTTGGGTAACTACCTTGGTCATGGCCTTTCGCATGACCAAGGCACGTCCGAGAATGTCCCGAACACATGGAGCATGTGGTAATTGACCAAGCAGTTGTGGCGGTTGTGAAACCAGGTGGCAGCAACGGAACAAGGCAGTTGGGTAACTGTCTTGAACACAAGGAGTGATGTTTTACTTAGTCTACGAATCAATGTAATCAGGACATGTGTCCTTGACGGTTATGTAACTACTTGTTGGCTGATCTATAAAGCCACGGGCTCTAGGCTTGGGGAAGCACAGAGTACCGATGTTGTATTCCCATTGAGAGCTTAGTAAAACATTCATTGGTGCCGTTGTTTGTTGTTCATTTACTTTGAGTATTGGTAGTGTTGAACTAAGGTGGCCCTTAGGCACCACGGGTTGAGCGAGAAAAATTTCCTTAGAGTAAACCCCTCACTTAATAGCCCCGTGACACCTTCCATCTTAAACGAAGAAGCCAAGCCCCAACAAGGCCCATGAAAGCCTTTAAAATTGTCTTCAAAATTCTTTAGAGAGATTCGCATGATCACTAAAAGTTTTTTTTTTTTGTTTTGTTTTGTATTTTGTTTTTTTGACTTTAGCGGGAGTCGAACCCACAACATCGCTAAACTTTGCATTTTAGCAAGTGATGCCTCATTGCCCTCATGATCACTACAAGCTGTTCACATTGGAGACTCGCAATTGTGTTCTTCTAGTTACAATGGACGCATAGAAAAATAAAATCTTGTATAGAAAAGAAAAGATTAGTGAATACAAGGCAACAACAACACTGTATGATCACATATAGTTCATGCAATTATATTGAAATTGCTACAAATACAAAATTATGCATTGGTGATATAGAAAACAAAGAAAATTTCCAAAGAAAGAAAATATATGAATTCAACAAGTATGAAAGAGCCTTTGAAATGTTCTTCGCTACTCATAGAATTGTTCATGTCCACAGTCGTAATGCATCTCGAAAATGGGCAGGACACTGAAAGATTGAAGGCATGGAAGGGGATGAGAGCTCAAAAGCTCCCAGGATCACCTAACATTTGGAGTAGCTCTTTCTCTCACCATGGTTTGGACAAAGAGTTCGCCTGCTCTGTACGAAGATCGAACCTAGAAGAGAAACAAAACGAAGACAAAATGTAAAATACAATTCTATCAATCTTGCATGGTTTTAAGCTTGGAATGCCGAGTGCATGAATTTCTTAAACATGGTCGAGGACTGCTCGCAGCTTAAATAATGAAGACTATTAACAGATAGGAGGATTCTGAAAAAAAAAAAAAAAGATGGATTGTACTGAGACATGTTTGTTTGATGTTTTTGTCAACAACTCATAAGCAATGACAGATCGAAATGACCTCGCTACGCAATGACAAAACAAGAAGGTGTGAAAATAGAATGCAAAATTAGGAAAGAAGAATTTACCAAAGGTCCGCTAGCAACATAACGGAAACCGATTGATTCGCCGTAATCCTTCCAAAATGCAAACTTTTCAGGCGTAACATATTCCTTGACTGTCAAGTGAAGTGGAGTTGGCTACAAGAAGTAAGAAAAACACTACATTAGTTCCATAACCAAATAATGATAAATTGAATGCCACGAAGATGCTTGCAAAGTTGCAATGCTATTCAACCTGTAAGTACTGTCCAAGTGTCAAAATATCGACATCTATGGCTCGCAGATCAGCCATGGCTTCTTTCACTTCCTCATCAGTCTCGCCGAGTCCCAGCATTATGGAAGATTTTGTTATCATCCCCTCTTTGGAGAGCTTGGCATGTTTTAGTACTGACAAGCTCTGCTCGTACCTGCTCCATTATAAGAAGAAAAACAAGTGATCAACAAGACATTAAGACCAGTATATTCGGGCCAACTATTGCTTTGCATATGAATCAGATGACATCTGCATAGCAGAAATAGAAAAGCCAGGCCGGGGACGTGGAAAGATGAGCATTATAACTAAGGATGAAAGATGGCAGACCAATCTCCAAGCCGTGGGTAACAAGACATCGATCTTTTAACAATAAATATTTTGGCATACTTTTAAGGCATTATCCAAATCTAGTTAGAATATTAGGATTGTGAAAGGACATCATCAATTGCATCAAGTCGCGCGTAGTGGAAGCATTTGATATTGTACCTGATCGCGACTAATTTGGGATTGAGACTTTGTTGTTATCCGAAATTAGTCAGGGATAAAAGCATATTGATATTGAAGGATGTTACTTTTAGATAAGAGATTTCAAAAAACTGATCTTATACTACTAAATAAAGTGTAGCTTTTGTTGCTCACCCTGCCCTTGGATCTCTTACTATTCGTTGGAGTCGCCTCACGGTCTCAATATTGTGAGCGAAAACATCTAGACCTGAGCGTGTGAGAGTAGTTACAGCATTTAAATCACCTCGAAAATCTGAAGTTAAGCATTCAACCATGATCTCAGGCTTGAGCTTCTGCAAGGTGAACATAATGAATTAAATTGGACAGTGATTATGCAACCTACTAATTAAAATGTGCATGAGATCGGTGAAAATTGTGAAAATGCATTAAAAAAGTGGATATCCAACAGCCATCTATGTCAAAAAATATGCTAAATAGATATCAGTAACACAATACCTAATGCAATATTGTGCACGAGGAATGAAGCAGTGTACCTACTTTGAAATGCCCCTCTAGTCGTTGTTAAGAGTATTCCAGCCAAAATCACCGATACCTTTAAAGAGAAAAACAAATTAAGCTAACCTTCATAGCTTTAACTGTGAGAGCGAAGTGACCACTTCCACCATCAGGTAAGTCATCACGGTCGACGCTAGTGAGCACAATATAGTCCACACTGCAAAATGCAAAGACCACCAAGATGCCAAACATAAGAACCAAAATTTACGTAAGAATCTTAATGAGCGGCATCGTTTGTTTGAAAGTACACGAGATTAGTTTCGTTGGTGAATAAATTGATATTGGAAACTACACAAGCAAGGGATGCCATTAGAACTATGCCGTCGTTCGGTATTCGAGGACGTGCTTTAATGACATTTTCAATGCACGCATTTGCTACACAGTAATGCTATCTGCGGGATACACATTGGCTCCAACAAGTGGGATGTGATTATACGTATCAAAGTACATCCCCCAATATTTTTCAGGTACTATAGTCTTCCCAAAACCAAATACCCATTCGGTAAAACAAAGATAAACAGAAAGAACGTCTTTAAGCGATCATCCTATAGGAGTCCACTACATAATGCACCCATGATTTCCTTAGCTCGACATGCAAAATGAACTAACCTGGAAACAAGAGAAATGTGTTTATACTGCACGTCAGAAGTGCCGCGCAGTCTCTCATCAATGAAAATTAGGGTTCATCAAGTAATCAATAAACATACGATTTTGCAGTGTTCGCGAAAAACCTACCCCCAGCTAGCAATCGCATTTGCAGTGTTCTCCGGTTCCATCGGGTCCGGTGGAGCTGGGTTTCTGCTCGTTTTCACAGCACAAAATCTACAACCGCGAGTACAAGTATCCCCAAGGAGCATTATTGTTGCCGTCGCAATACCATCTCCTCCTCCATTCCAACACTGCACACAAATTCCATAAACTACCTCAATTATTAACAACGACGCGCAATGGAGAAGAAAAACTGAGATTCATAATCATCCCCCATATCTCATCAGCCACAACAACAACAACAACAGATCAGAGATGAGCAAATTAGCAACTAATTCTAGCTTTAAACTATCACATTGGAAAAGTTTCATCCAAATCAAATAAAATACTATCGAGGGCATAAAATCGAGTATAATGGAAAAGTTTGATCGATACAGTCCACGGACTCGACCGCAACTAATTTGGGATTGAAGCTTTGTGTTTGAAATGGAACAGCATCGCATCGATTCAAGATATTCGTTTCACATAAGTTTAAATCAACACAATCACTTCTCTAATCTAAAAATTTTTCCACTCTAATCAATCATAACTTCTCATTCACAATTTCACATAACATGCTCATCTCCAATTACATTTTCAAATTTTTCCACCACTCCCCAACACAACACATTCCACACATTCAAATTCATCCACAACACACCAGAAACCACAGTTCCATTAAAATCTATACCCAAAAACCTAGATTGTACCCAAAAACCCCAACAACCTAACACTGCAATTTCAAAAAAAGATTGGAACTTTAAGCTTCACCTCTCCAATATTAGGGCACTGAGCCTCTTCACATACAGTGTTGAGCTTCGACCTCGACAGTGACTCCTTCACCTCCTCAAACTTCACCCCCTGTGGCGCTCTCTGCCTCAGCCATTCAGGCTTCTTCACATTGGGATCGCGCCCTGTGTGGGGCCCCAACCCTCCTGGGTACGGCCCCTTTGAAGACGCCCCATTTGCAGACTCAAACAGCTCAGAAGACGACGTCAATGGCGTCGATTGAGCGTTCTTTGGGAGAGATAAGCAAATTAGGGTTTTGGGTTTTGGTGATGAAATTGAAGGAATTGGAGTGATTGGTGAAAAGGGCTTCGAAATGGGTCGTCGAATCATCTTCGCAGATTGAAATTGATTAACCTAATTGCCCTTTTTGGAGAGTCCCACAAATTTTAGGGCTCTTGCATTGCAAAATCCGCCACTCAATTGACTCCACACCGTCCGGTCATCCTCGATTAACGATAATCGCACGTGGCGTGCAACTCGAGGAGAAACCGGGCGGGTGAAAATCGCCCGAAAAAGGCCAATAAAAGCGATGGTTTCGAGAGCAAATTAAAGGGAGCCTCTGAAACTGGAATTCGCTCACACGGGCGTGAAAAAGTTTGGATTTTTCGATCAAATTCATAAATGGATTCGCCATTCAGGGCCGATGTGTTGAAGGGCAAGGTGGCTCTGTTGACTGGTGGGGGCTCTGGGATTGGCCTCGAGATTACAACTCAGTTTGGACGCCATGGCGCCTTGGTTGCAATCATGGGCCGCCGCAGGCACGTCCTCGACTCCGCCGTCTCCGCTCTCCGGTCCCAAGGCGTCTCTGTAAAAAATCTCTCCTACCCTTCTTTGTTTTGTGTTCTGTGATCCTGAATTCATGTGTCTTCATGGCCTGTTTTGGTTTCTAAATTTTGAGTTTTTTGGTGATTGTGATGATATTTTTTTTTGGTATTGTACCAAATCGAGTGCAATGGAAGAGTTTGATCCATGCAGCCGACCCCAAGTAATTTGGAATCGTTGTCAAAAGTGGTGTAGCATGGATGTTGATTCTGCCTTTTTTTTTTTTTCTAGCTTAAAAGGGTTTCAACTTTAATGTTCCTTGTTTTGGTATTTGTCTATCAAGAATCTCTGTGATTGGTTTAACAGTTCTCTACCCTTTTTGATATAAAATCAACCATCATGCCATTTTCTTCATGTACCTCTCATGTTAGTCAGTGTATTGAATTGGATGATTTGGAAGGATTTTAAAAGGAGTTTAGAGGATTTTGAAATCGAGGTGTATTTAATTTGGATTTTAAAGAGTTTTAATGGACTTTTAAAAAGTCAATTAGGATTTTGATGGATTTTAATGGATTTCTAAAAAGTTTAGGTGTATTCAATTTTTAAAGACATCAGAATTTGAGTGGATTTTATTTCGTAGATTTTAGAGAAGCAAAAATTCTTGGAATCCTTGAAATGACGTCGCAGGAATGATTGCCGTTTCAGGGCTTTTTTCTTTGTAAAGTTGTTTGATGTTGTTTAATTGGTTTGGCTTTTGACATACAAAGTTGAAGCCTACGCATTACGAATTTACGCTCAAGACTATGCGAAATTGTTGCATTCTGTGCTCTCTAATTCGACATTTGTGACTTGTGATTTACATCTGCCGCCAATAGCGTCGTACTTGCATACTCATTTTCTGCGATTCTATATTTTACGCGGCAGGCTATTGGAATTGAAGGAGACGTTCGTAAGAAGGAAGATGCCATTAGAGCTGTGGAAGAAACTGTGAAACATTTTGGCAAGCTCGACATTCTTGTTAATGCAGCAGCTGGGAATTTTCTTGCATCTGCAGAAGATTTGTCCCCCAACGGGTTTCGAACAGGTTTTCTATCTTTTTGTTTTTTTTGCAATTTAACACCTTCTTTTTCTTGGAGCGAAAATAGAATCTCTGCATGTTTAACGTACTAGTCTATGACTCTAGATCGCCTCAATGTCGGTCACTTTCACGATTTCTTTTTTTCGATTGACTATCTGTAAAAATTTCTGCAGTTGAGAATTTTACTGGATCTCTCTCTCTCAATGTGAACACATTATTTGAATCAGCTAATAGATTTAATAGAGAAATCAATGATAATTTGATGTCAATGAATCGATTTTACTAATGATTCACGTAGATGCTTTCGCTTCCAATTGAATGGAGCAAGATCATGGGCAAAATTAGCTTTGTGAATCTGCAGACATTCTCGTAAGCCTGAGAAATTTGCCTTCATCGCATGGTTTATCTTTCATTAGGACGTGCACTAACGCTTTATTTCCTCCTGATCATCATTGCAGTTTTGGATATCGATTCCGTTGGTACATTTACGATGTGCCATGCTGCGCTTAAATACCTAAAGCAAGGAGGGCCCGGGAGAGACTCATCCAGCGGTGGATTAATTTTGAACATAAGTGCAACATTACATTATACCGCTACCTGGTACCAAATTCATGTGTCAGCGGCCAAGGTTCGTCCATAAACAATATTTCGTTTCGTGTCTTAAGCTATCTATAGCATTTTGAACTCTGCAGTGAATGCTTCACTGAATTTTCCTTTTCGATAACAGGCAGCCGTCGACAGCATTACTAGGTCCTTAGCACTTGAGTGGGGAACTGATTATGATATCAGAGTCAATGGTGTTGCACCTGGACCTATTGAAGACACACCAGGCATTAGTAAACTCTCACCTGAGGAGGCACAAAGCAAAATGAAAGAATATATGCCTCTTTTTAAACTTGGAGAGAAATGGGATATTGCAATGGCTGCTCTCTACCTAGCATCTAATGCAGGTAATGGCCGCCATCTAAAGTTTAGTAATTATCCTTTATTGTCTCTCCGTCGATTGAATAGAATAAAAAAGAAAAGAGGAAATTGTATTATGCCCATTTTTTCCCTTATATCTTATGATGTGGCTGGTTGCTCCAAATAAAACACATTTATTGTGTTATCCTGGTTGGTGCTTGCTTTTATATATACTTCCTTTTGGATTCGACAGTGCAACTCCTTAATCAGACAATAATTGGACAAATAAATTCGACGCGTAGCAACAGATCCTCCTCAAACTTGTTCTTTCTGTCTTACAAATAATGAAAAGTAGATACCTTTTCTACTTTTCTAGTCAAGTGCATTGACAATGGTACAAGTAATTTTCGGTACAATGTTGTGGATAACATTCTTATGTACTATTTTCAGAGTTTTATGATTCATTTTGTTGTGATATATAGATTTTGTTGCTTTTGATGCAAGATATATTTCTGCAATGATCGATAAAGGAGAGCACTCATTTTATTCCGATGATTTCACGCGCATGATATTTCATTGATCTATGGTTACTAATGCCTCGAGCAGTTGCGTATTCTCCGTCCTAGATTTTAATCTGTCTCTTTGCATGGAAGAAGTATCTGATCTGGTGTACTTGCAGTCTTAATTCATTTTTCAAGAACCATATATGATACTTGCAGTCTTAATTCATTTTCCCGACTCATCAGTTTGATGCATTCTTTTAAGGTAAATATGTTAATGGAACGACGATGATTGTCGATGGAGGGCTGTGGCTGAGCCACCCTCGCCATATTGCAAAAGAAACCGTGCGGGAAGTTTCTCGGATTGTCGAAAAGAGGTCTAGAGAAGTAACCTCAAGGCCTCCAACCAGCAAGCTGTAGTCAGTTGATTATTAAATTGTAGCTCTAATCATTATTTAAACCTTGATCAGGATCATCAATACTATGATCCAAATTGCTACTTGAAAGTTGTCTGTCAACTTTCTTTCTATTTGTAATAATCCAACTAGTTGTGAATCTTCTGATTCAATCAATCAATCTATTGCCCCACTTTTATACATAACTTGATTGCATATTTGGATTCTTAGATTTTTTTTTTGATCAGGTTGTGAGACTTGCTTGCACATCAATTGAAAAAAAAAGAAAAAAAAAAGAACTGAACTAGTTTTAGTTCTATTCAATCAGGAGTCCAAAATGAATGAAACAAAAACAAAACCAAAACCAAATTCTGTAATTACCCAATATTCAAATACATTAAACTGATCACTTGACATGAATTGTTCAACAAACAGTAGTTGAATCAAACATAACATAACATAACACACCTGCCCTCCATTCCCACCTTGTATACAAAACATTTCATATATTCATTCATTATAGAATAGAATCCCTCTCGATCTACACTCAGG
Source organism: Stephania cephalantha (assembly GCA_039657325.1). Classification (NCBI taxonomy): domain Eukaryota; kingdom Viridiplantae; phylum Streptophyta; class Magnoliopsida; order Ranunculales; family Menispermaceae; genus Stephania; species Stephania cephalantha. Next base: position 56,484,247 of record CM077571.1, read on the forward strand.
CCGATTGCACGCACTTAGGGCCTCGTGAAAATAATCAACCAGCAGCAGAGCAGCTCAGGCTCGCTTGAATACCTATTATAGAATACAATTCTACAACATTTAACAACAACAACAACAACAACATGATCATGATGATGATGATGATGATGATGATGATGATGATGATTAGAGGGAGTCATCAAAGCTCTGCATCTGAACACTACTCTTCAAAGGCACATACTCCCCAAGGTACCCTCCAAGATGCTCATACAAGGCACTCTTATCAATCACCTCATGATGGTAACTCTTGCAAACATAGTAAAACACACTTTGCACCAACAACCCAACCAAATTGACCACAACCAAGACCCCAACCAAGACCCCTCCCACCAAAACCCTCCACACCACCCCAACCCCCCCACCCCCTCACCACCACCCCCCCAAACACCCCAGATATCACTCCACACGCCACCAAATAAACCGACACCAGCGCCGCCGCCGCCCCCGCCTTCCCCCTCAACAACTCCCTACTCCTCCTCATCGCCGCCCACCCGCAAACCGGCTCCATCACAGACACCACACTCGCCAAATGCCACCACGCAGTAATGTAGACATGGAGGGCGAAGTAGAGGATCACCATTACGACGAACGCCGCGACAATTGAGGTCGAGTTTCGGTAACTCAATGCCAAGAGGAAGAATAACCCAAGGAAGAGGAGGTTGTAGAGGAGCATGAGGAGGGAGACGAAGAGGAAGGTCCGGGCGAGGCGGGGGAAGGCGCGGGGGAGGGCGGAGGAGAGGAGGGAGGAGAAGGAGGACGGGGGCTTGGAGGAGGAGTAGAGGGAGGCGACGGAGAGGACGACGGCGGCGGTGGAGAGGAGGGAGAAGAGGAAGAGGAAGATCAGGTACAGGAATTGGATTGCGATCAGCGCGGCGAGGTCGTACGCGGAGTGGAACGCCTCCACGCGGCGGAGGATGGGGTGGGTGAAGAGGGTGTGAGTCAGGATGCACAATGACAGTGGGTTTATTAGGGTTAGGGTTATCAGACTGAAAATTCTGTTGGATTGTCCGGGGATTCGGACTGATTCTCTTACAATCCCCGCCACTGACAAGAATTGGAGTTCTTCTGTTGCTAGATCCATACTTGGGAGATCAATTAAAAGCTAGTAGTTCTAGGTGAGCAAGGGAGACTGAGAATGGAGAATGAGGAGAGAGGTTAAAGAAGAGGAATATGGAAAATGATAGGTGGACTCACTTTTGGCACTGACTTGCGAAACCTGCTGTGGGCGTCGTTCGATTCGAGCGTGGATCGCGACTCGAGGTGTATCGCGTGTGCTGAAATAGTTCAACATGGCAAAGTCGGGGGAATAAAGGGGGACTGGGTGTAGGGGTGGCAAAATGTGTCCGGTTCTGTTTGTCCGTATTTGTCCGGACAGACATAATTTTTTGAAAATTAATACGGATCCGGACATGTTTTTTTGTCCGTATTAAAAAACGGGTTCGGTCCCGACAAAATTTTTAAAAACGGGTAATGCGATTTGGACATGACAACATAAAAATTATGTATTTTTGTTAATAATTAAGTGAAAAAATTTATTTTATTTTATTAAAAAACGGAACCGGACAAAAAAAACGGACTTGTATATTTTAAAACATACGGTCCCACAAAAAAAAAACGTCCATTTCAAAAACGAAAGACGGTCCCGGATACTATTTTTAGTCATTAAAAAAACGGGTCCTCTATTTTTAGTCATTATTAAAAGGGGTGTCTAGTCTCGTACCCGTCCATACCCGGTTTTTTGCCACCCCTAGGTGGGTGGATTGGGTTGGAGTCGGTTCTTACTTTTACTGTAGTTCGGGGAGTGTAAATTTTGCAAAATAGTTACCGCTTGAACGAGGTATTCAGATTGGGCGTCGAGATTTGTGTTGACGATCTGGAGGTGTTGGTAAGATGTGTGGGTGTTTCGAGGAGAATCCAACGGAAGTTACCAATGTGAAACGAAACTGGCTGTACGTACAGGATCAATTCTCTAGTGACAGTGAGGGGTCTGTTATTATTTCCACTGTGGGTTATGTTAAGATAATCAAGGACTCATCTATGGTATCGATGTCCAGTGACTCAAAATGTAGCACCTAGCATGATGTATCGATCAAGTGCTCGTTTGGGTACAAATCTTCTAAGAGATTTGTCCTGCAACATTTTCCATCCATCTATCATCCATCACGCATTAATTAATTTAATTTAATATTTTTTTTACTATACATAAAATGCATATGTATAATTTTTTTGCGCAATAATATTTGTTTATATATTGATGACACCCCCACCTTGATCTTAATTTATAGACCGATATATCCTGAGAATTAGGGTTAATTGATTGAATAATCAATAGTTTTTTTTTTTGAATGAAAATAATCAAAACTACTTAATTAAGGCTCTGTTTGGCAACACTAATCGATAATCTAAATGATAGCGGAAAATCTAGTTGAAAGTCGATAATCTAATGATAAATTTGAAAAGCTAAAATCGATAACCGATAGCCGATAATTTAAATTTGGTCAATCAAAATTATTTGAAAAAAATAGCTGACCAAGTAGCTGATAAATGCAAAATGACATAAAATGACTTTTTTAGTTCTTAAAAAGACATTTATATAAACTATTATTTACCTAACATACACAAATAAATTTATTATTATATATGTAGAATAACATAATATTAATATTTTTAGATAGTAATCATAACATGTCATGTCTCATGTGTTTATATTAAACATTTTTTTTTGAATAATAGTGTTCCAAATTTCACATGTAGTAAATTAGTATTATTAAGTGATGTTACTTGAATAAGTATCTATATATTATTTTGGTCAATTAAATATCTATTACTAATAATATTGTAAACCATAATAATCTTAAGTGATGTTAATTGTGTAAATGTATTTATCATTTTTTTGAACAAAAATATATTTATCATGTTACGTTGCATATAAGGTATTGTCACTATTGTGTTATCATCGTTGCACCATCGTAGTTGCACATTACACGAGTTTTTTTATTATATATTTTTGCTATTTTGTTTCTAAAAGAATAAATGAACATCCGTTATTTTTTAGTTAAGAATCGGCTATTTACATAAAAAAATGGGCAAAATTGGAACAAAAAACTAAAATGACGTATTAAAAATGAAACGCTAGTTGGGATAACGTTTATGATTGTAGCTGACTATCTAGCTTATTTTGAAAATAAGATGCTAACCAAACACAACTTATTTATCTAAGTAGATTATAAGCTAGTTAATAAGCTAGTTTGTGCATGCCAAACAGAGCCTTAATAAAAAATATCAATAAAAAGTATCGATCTAATAGCTGTTGGTGCAAGTAAGCCTAAATGAAGATGTAAAGTTGAAGACTCGACTTATGCCAATGGTGAATCTGATAACTGCAACACAGAATGAACTAATCATTGATTTCAAATTTAATCAGATCTGTTTTATTTGACGAACAAAATAAAGTATATAAAGCGATATCATTGGCGCTATCGCTAATCAAATTAAAGAGATGATCGATGGTAGCTCCTCGTACACATACACACATGCACGTATTCCACCCCCAAAAAAAGTGTTGCATGTATATATAAGTTATGCATACATGCATATGCAATATGATGCACGATGAGGGAACCATCAACCATATATGCATGGAGTCATGAAGAGATGAAACCTTAGAATTCTTCTATAAGAAGGGCCTTCTCTTTATCACGTGGATTGTCTGCTAGCCTTTCGATCATATCTGATATTCTTTTGTTCCCATCCCTTTGTAATTTGGAAAGAATTGTTTTCAACTTAACAAAACAAACGATGCACGCTTTGTTTCAACTTTTTTGACTATCCAACACTTTCCTATGTATTTATATACATATTAACGTAAGCACTGCAGCTTCTGCGCATCACTTTAAATAAATCCATATTCGACCAAATCAATTAATTAATTTCCCCCTAACATATATATTAACCTATGCTCCCAAGCTAAATATATACATGTTATACATACACATTAATTGTAACTAATATTCAAATAATTTCTCTTTTGGTAAGGAATATTAATTCAAATATAATATTTATGTCTCCTTTGGTTTCTCCTACAGGATTATTGGGTCAAGATGTCTATATATGATTTTATTAATTCTATTAGAATTAGTTGAACCAAAGTAAATTAAGAAGGGCTTATATAATTAGCTGAATGCAACGTCCACCCGAATGTTAACAAAATATAGTTATATATATATACATTGATTCTCTGATCATTTTCAGTTCCAAAACATTTAGTTAATTAATTATATATAACTCTCATCAGATAACTTTAATTAATGAGCAAATCAAATTAATCTAGCTAGCTAGGGTTTATTCTCCAAGAAAACAAACACTGTCAAAATCAAATAGTCACATGTTGCAGTCTCTGTATAGTAGTTCAGAAAAAAAAATATCATCAACAACCACAGCCAAGCCTTTAATTCCTTTAGAAAGCATTACAGAAGGGCCCTCCAGTGTCAGTCATTAGCCATACACACAGACACAGTGCATTATTTAGGGTTTATTCATTTTCTACGTATGATCATCAGATCGCACTGATGAACTACTTAAAGTTCTATATAGCTAGGGTTTTGCACGTATAGCAAAATAAATATATGACTTAATTGTGGGTTCATCAATTATAAGACTCTAAATATAGAACCCTCTGACGCCCAAACCCTAAATGGAACAAAGGAACAAGACCTGCACCATCAGTGTATACTAAAAAAAGTAACACGTGGTCCTTCTCATGCATTGTGACGCTCTGTCTATTCCCATTAGGTCTGGCTAGGGTTTTGGCCAACCTCTCTCTCTCTCTCTCTCATGCATGCACTTTAATTTCCAACCCTAGACGTGGTTTTTCAAACCTCTGAAGAATTTACCATAACTAGTAAAAGTTGATAAGCAACACCACATTGCCGGGCACATCATGGAATGAGACGGTTAACAGTCCACACCAATCTTTTCTAATTCCTCATCATCATGACACGTACACGAATTAATTAATCAATTAATTAACCAAACTTTTTTTCGGAGGCCATAAATTAACCAAAACTTAATTACCATGCATGCTTAGTGAAGTTAAAAAACACGTTAATTACTTCATATATAAGTTGCTTCTCTATATATATATATTATTGTGATTAACTAATCAAATTTCAGGAGATGGTATTGGCAGAATTTTAATTTTTCCTTAATTACACACTGATAATCAAATTAAAAAGTCATTTTTGCTACACAAGAGGGATGTGGTGGAATGACATATATATGGGTATCTCTCATTTCTTAATTAGAGGTCTCGCTTTAAATAATCTTGAGGAGATCGAAGCTTTATAACTCTATTGGTACGTTGTATGCTCATCTCTTGCGGTCCTACCCTTCTTCAAGTCTGAGATTAATTGGGGCAAAGTCTCGGGCACCTAAGCGCACACTGGCCATGTCGGTACACACACAAAACACACAAGATGGAACTCATTAGGTGAAAAATGACTGATATAGTGGTGCATATATACATGCTTAATTAAGTTAATTAATCGACGTTATTATAGCTATAAAATAATTAATTAGAGATCGACTTTCTCATCACCTTCCATAATACTAAAAAAAGCAACTAGTATTCCCCCTTCTTGTTTAGGAATGGTGTATGCTTGTAGTTTCTTGAAAAGAATATGGGCCTTTTCGGAAATGGAATTATGTAGTAGTAGTAGTAGTAGTCGATCTTCTTTGCAATCAAACACGCCACCGGCCACCTTCATTTATATTAACACACTTCCAATCTTCACTCACCATTGCAAGCAAAAGAGAAAAAAACATAGCAAGGTATAGATAAAGTACTACTCATCGATCCGAATCGATCGGTGTCGTCTCTATCTTCTTCTTTCTTCTCTAACCCTTCATCATCTCATTTATATCCATGTTCACTACTGCAAGCCAAAAGAAAACAGTAATCATTTGAGTTTGGGTTTTACAAAAATGAAAAAAAAAAAAAAAAAAAGTTTAGCCACCTAGCTAGGTTTCTACTTTTGATGACAGTTCTTTGCACTCACTAATCCCTTATTTAAACTTCACCAAAATTAACTTCTCTCCCATATATGCTTGTAGTGCTTCTTACAATTTCTTTCTAGTTTGAATTAAAGCCTCTTTAATTAATTATGTCTTTACATATCATTTTTTTTTTTATCTTGAATCATCATCAGTGCTATATAAAATTAGTTCTCTCTTTAATTTTTTACATATTTTTTTTTCCTGTCTTTCTGCAACTAGAATTAACTAATTATACATACAATTTATTTGAACGTACAGTTTAATTATGGGACGAGGGAAGATAGAGATCAAGCGGATCGAAAACTCGACCAACAGGCAAGTAACGTTCTCCAAGCGTCGAAACGGGCTGATAAAGAAGGCTAAAGAGCTTTCGATTCTTTGCGATGCTCAGCTCGGCCTCATCGTCTTCTCCCCCACCGGGAAGCTCTCCGAGTTCCACTCCGAACAATATAGGTTATCTCCTACTCTTATTTATTTATTTACTCTCATGATAATTCAATTTATTTGTGCAATTTGTTCAAGCTAGCTAGCAATGGCACCACCACTTGATGATGATGATGATGATCTATAATATAACCAACCTTAGTTGTTTTTACTGTTTTCGACCTAGCTAGCTATTCGTTGGTAATTTTTAATTTTCTTGTTTGCAGTTATTTCTCTGTGTATCTCATGATGTCGCTTTGACCAAAACCTAGTTTAGTTTTGTTGATCTGAACTAGCTAGCTATATATATATATATACACATAGAACAATTTCGGTATTTAATAGAGGTTTTTAAACCCCTATTAAAGGGTGGTGTTATTAAATAACACATAATTGATAGGAGTTTTAAAAAACCTCTATGTAATACATGTATTAAAAATTAAAACATAACACATTTTCACATGACATTTAATAAAACTCTATTTAATAGGGGTTTTAAAACCTCTATTAAAGGCCAAAAATGTTCTAGTGATATATATATCTTTTTCAAGCAAGCTATGATCTCATGAGATCGATTTCATTTGTTTCTTTCTCACCATCAATTGCACTTAATCGAGCACAATGGAAAAGTTTGATCCATGTATCCGACCCCTGTTAATTTGGGACTGAGGCTATGTTGTTGTCGTTGTGTTTGTATATATGGTATATGTTCTTCTAATTAAACATGCATATATTTCATCTTCTAATTAATTAAGTTGTGATTTGTATAATAGACATGATTTCTAAACTTTTTTTTTCCGAACCCTAATTAATTTAATTAAGTTTATTTTGTTAGTGAGATATATATATATATATATATATTTAGGATCCATTAATTATTCGTATGTTTTTGTGCAATATTATTAATTACTCTGTGTGTGTGTGTGAAGGAAAACGATATTTGACATCAGTTATAGTCAATCAGCACACAATGTATATATATATATATATAGTTCCTGGGCTTGTGATGACTTAATTAACTAACTACATCTTATAGCATTGATGCATAATTTATGAGATTAATTATTACATATTAATTTCATCCTAGAATGTATGTTGCAATGTCTCAAGAAAATCAAATATTTTGTGTATTTTGCAAAATGTTAATTTCATTGAGAGCTAAGCTAATAACAAATATTGCCATTAGTGATCAAAGTCCAATATTTTCTTGGTAATTGGTTCTCATCCAATCAAAACGTGCTTCTAGGAATTTTTTAATTTTGATAATTAACTTGCTTCTTGGAAAAATTAATAATACATAATTAAGAATTGCTGATATATCAAAGAAGTTCTACATTAATAATTAAAATGATCATTTTATTATTTGCACATATATTCTTTTTAATAACATACATCTTTGATCTAATTTTTATTGTCGTGCTTTAATCTCACAGCATGCGACAAATCATTGAAAGATATCGGAAGGTCAAAGGGAATAATTCCATTCATGATCAGGAGTATGAAAACCAGGTAACCTAAAAAAACGTGACAAATTAATCAATCGACGTACATAGCACACTTCTATATAGCCCATCAATAATAATTTGTACAAGGCGAGAAACATCGTGTTTCCCTAAAATAAGTACATAGCACACTTATATATCTATATGAAATGCAAATCTAATTAAATATACACTGATGCATATGAAGTTAATTAACTAATGCAGCTAGGTTTTGTTATGAAAAAAAAAAAAAAAGTATAATACATGCATGGCTATATATATATATACATGTTAAACTGGTAATACAGTTTGGTTATGCACAGCAAATATATTGTGAGATGACGAAGATGAAAAGCGAGACTGAAAAGCTTCACTTAAATATGCGGCACTTCGCAGGAGAAGACTTGTCCTCTTTACCTTACAATGACCTGAATCAGCTGGAACACCAACTTGAAATATCTGTCTCCAAGGTTCGAGCAAGAAAGGTATGTACGTGAATGTATACACAATTTCATTAATGAGCTAAAATTATATACTATATGTTATAGCTAATATATTCTAATTTTAAAAAAATTTCCTATAGTCCGAACTCTGAAAAACTAATAATGCGTACCAACCAATTGGGTGACCCAATAGTTTGGTATGAGAATCGGAAGTAAGAGGTCGTGGGTTCAAACCTTAGTGGGTGCAAAAATAATGATAGGCCAAACCCTAAATTATAACTAGTCCATGACTGATTAATTATATGCATTAGTAATGCAGGTTCAATATATATATGATAGATACCCTATTTTTTTTTATTGGTAGGCCAAACCCTAAATTTGCACTCTTATATATCTAGTCCATGACTGATTAATTAACTAGCTTAATTATTGGTAGGTTCATATATGCATTAGTAATGCAGGTTCAATATATATATGATAGATACCCTTTTTTTTTTTTATTGGTAGGCCAAACCCTAAATTTGCACTCTTATATATCTAGTCCATGACTCATTATACACAATTTCATTAATGAGCTAAAATTATATACTATATGTTATAGCTAATATATTCTAATTTTAAAAATTTTCCTATAGTCCGAACTCTGAAAAACTAATAATGCATACCAACCAATTGGGTGGCCCGATGGTTTGGTATGAGAATTGGAAGTAAGAGGTCGCGGGTTCAAACCTTAGTGGGTGCAAAAAGTTGTTTCTTTCCTATAAAAAAAAAAAAAACTAATAATGCATGGTATGCATGTCCAAAATTTTTCTAATACCTCGATCATGATGATGATGATATTCTTGTGCAGATGCAACTCATGCAACAACAGCTGGATAATCTGAAAAGGAAGGTATACACTTACACATGTATAAGACATTTGATCTAACTTACAATAATAAACATACATATATATATATATACGGTTTCATTAATTAGTCATTTTTATTGAAATTAAATTTAAAAGTATGGCCAGCTAATTAAATTGACTTGCAATACATTGATTTTTTTGGCATGAATGTTTACAGGAGCAAATTTTGGAGGAGCAAAATAGTTACCTGTACCGCTGCGTGAGTAATTAATTAATTTTGTACAACATTATTAGTCTCATGTTCAATTAATTATTATTATAGATCTCATATGCATATATATATATATATATATATATATATAATATAAGTGTGTGTTGTTTAATTATGATTAATTTGGTTGTTAAGTTAACACGGACGGGTCGACCTAACGGTAAGGGCAAACTTGAGACTAATTGTGTGGGTAATTAGGCATACTGCATGCATCAAAATTGTCCGAGCCACTGGAGTACGCTCAGACCGATTGCACCAAGACTTCGTAGGAATAGTTAGTCTCGTAGTGGTAATTTATATATAACATGTTGTGGTGATATTAATTATAGGTGGCAGAACAGCAAGCAGCATTTGAGCACCACCAAGCAGTGATAGAGCACAGCAATAAGCAGGCTGCGGTAGTTTCTGTAGAGCAACCGATGCTTGAAACTGGTTTTGGACTTTACAATCCTGCAGATCATGAACAAGCAGCCAAAAATGTGCTCCAACTGGCGCCTCTCTCCCCTCAGATTGCGGCCTCGTACCGCCTCCAACCTTCGGCGAATCCGCAAGACTCCGGCTGCGGGTTCCAGCGCCATGGCCTGCAACTTTGGTACTCTTCCTCACCACCACCACTACCATTATGATATCTCATTATAAGGTAGTCACTCACTCATATATATATATGCACTGGTAATGCAGGTTCAATATATATATATATATATATTTCTATACCCTAATTTTTTTTTTTTATTGGTAGGCCAAACCCTAAATTTGCACTCTTATATATCTAGTCCATGACTGATTAATTAACTAGCTTATATTATATTAAGATATCTCTTCCAATTAGTCTTCTAAATATTGTGTTGGGATCACAGCTTTCAAAGTGATCATAAAACATGAAGCTAGCTCTTAATTCTCAATAATAATAATAATAATAATAATAATAAATGAAGCTAGTTAATTAAAAACTAATTAATCAATTATTAGTGAGTGACAATATATATATATATATATATATATACTGATAGGAACAAGACTTTATTTTATCATAGCCAAGGTGTTATGAACACGGCGAGAAACAATGTGTTTCCCTAAACAAAAGTTGAAAAAAACTCTTACCAATGTACTAGAGGAAAAACCCATCGTCCATCTGAATAAATACGTTGCTCCCCCATATTGAGCCGAGCCATTATATATATATATATCATTGTAACCAAAAAATAAAATAAAATAATATATGATAAATATCTGCACTGCAGTACATTTTTTCACAAGCTGACTAAATTAATCAGCATGAATCATACATGAATATTATTGATTTTATACTTGCAGAGAGTGGCCATAGCTTCCAGGAGAAGATGAATAGAATTTGTTGAGCAGAGACCGGTTTCCGATGAATATGTGAGGGATGAATTCAGGTGTATTTGGTGTTTCTTTCAAATTTCCAGGCATGTGTGTGTGTGTGTGTTGTGTGCTACTTCAATGGTTAATTTTCAGTGTGTTTGTTGATTTCTATATATCATGAAAGATGGATACGGATGGTACGCTGTTTTGTGTGATATTGATTTTTTGGATTTCTCTTTTAATTAATTAGACTTAATTATTGCATGAATATATATCATATATCTGTGTATAATAATAAAAAGTATATATATATATTCTCGTCTGTGTTCATTCGACACTTAAATAATTAATATTTCAGTACTGTAGCTAGCTAGATGTATATACTTTTTTTTTTTTTTTTTTTTTTGGGTGTTAAGTTACAAAGTGAAATGTAATGTGTGCCTGGTGAAGCCGCATAACGGGATTATTAGCATCATAATTTTCATATACATAAAAGCCTTTTCTAATAAATTAAAGGATTTGTTTTTCAAAAGTTGAAAAAAACTGCTACTAATTAAGTTTAAGAAGCCCAGAGTTTATACCATGTGTAGCAGTAAAACCAAGGGGTTTATGTGCACTTATGACCCCCCTAGCTATGATAACATCCCCAATATAATTTCTATACATAATTCCTTTCGCTCCCTTGATGGACGACTCTTGTATAGTCATAGAGGATGTGATGTAAGCCCATTCTATATATATATATATCAAAATGTTCTTGTTCATATAGTTTGCAATTGTGTCCGCCGCTCTATTTCCTTCACCACAAATATGCAAATGTAAGTGGAGAAATTAAAAAGAAAATCACCACAATCACATAATGGAAAAATGCTACAATGACACCTCAAATGACACCTTAATTAGTGACACATCTATGATGCGGCGTGCATAACACGCGTTTTGTGTATTCAAAAGCACGGAAGACGACCCATATGGATGCGGGACTTGTGATACATCACAGCAGTGTCACTCGGAGTGTCATTTAATAGGAGTGTTATTTTTGCATTTTCCTTGTATTTGATCACTTTCTTATGAATTGGTGGTACATGCTCTGATGGCAGTTGATGTGTATCAGTTTTTAAATTTATGTCCTTCAATGTTGTCCTACATTTTTATTGATTCAAGGAATTGACTATGTTCAAGCATTTGCTTATTTGTATTATTTGTTTGATGAGAGATATATGTGCTTTTATGGTCTTGCATGATTTGAGTGCTAACTTTTTTTTTTTCTCGAGCTTGAGCTAGATGTCCTACATACTTAGCTTGAGCACATACATAGATGCATGTATGTGGTCCCGCATATGTACCGATCTCAAACATTCCATGCGATTTTCTTCTCGAACACCGCAACCTCCAAGTACATCCATCTAAATATTTCTTACAACGAACAATCCATACATTTGGTGTAGAATGAGTCACCACAAAGCGCCCGTGTCCTTTGATGTTGTACAATTTCACGGCATGTTGGATATCTACTTTACACATGAACCGCATGCCTTTCTCAAATTCGATGCCTCATTCCATAAAGACCTAGAAGGGATCATTGTATTCTCATAGAGGGGTTGCATTGCCTCACTACTTAATTCCATAAATACGAGATGAAGGAACGACAAATTCACCTACACCCACAGCGCACCATCAATTCCAAAGAGACCTCTTCATCGAAAAAATCATCGTTCCCAATTTCGTTCGAAATTGGAGGACAAGATAATGAGCCATCATCTCGCTATGACTCGATTTAACGTATATCGAATCATGCCATCATCAACATGATGACCATCATCCCCTTCATCGTCTGCATCATCATCGCTACTCTCTTCACTAGTATCCCCGTCACTGCCGCAATAGTCATCATCTTCACTAGTATTCAAATCATCACAGAACGAGGATCCTCGTCCATTTTGGGATTTACTTGTCGTCAAAGGCGATGCACAATGACTATGTTCATAAATTGGTTGAGTGCTAGGTCCACTCCGAATCTAACACTACATTACAATTGGAACTATTGTACGGTTGCCTCGGAACTAAATCGATATAAAGTTCCATGCAATGTGGTGGTGGTAATTCTGCCACAAAATCCCAAGCATCTTTGAGACTCGACTCATCATCTATTCGCAAAGGGACGTAGTTGGCCGATCCACTTCCAATGTACGCCTGGATATCGATATGTCATGTTTAATATCTCAGTAAGTCATTGTCTATCTCGCAATGAATTACGATATAACGCACAAGTTCATCGTACCCTAAACCCATCTTCGATCCGAGATGTCGAATGGGCGGTTTCGTGTACGAAATCCCGATGGTCCATCAACCATGTCTCCATTCATATAACACAACAACGATATTTTTCGATCAACCATTCTTCAATCTATTCAAATGACACCTTAATTAGTGACACATCTATGATGCGGCGTGCATAACACGCGTTTTGTGTATTCAAAAGCACGGAAGACGACTCATATGGATGCGGGACTTGTGATACATCACAGCAGTGTCACTCAAAGTGTCAATTTGGAGTGTTATTTTTGCATTTTCCCACGTAATGTGAACCGCCCGGCCGGGCCGGTCATACATTTCGGACCACCGATCCTTCACTCTTAACGAGGACACACAATACCAACCGTCCGATCCAAAGCCCACGTAATACACACATCACTAACCGTCCGATCAAACACCACTCCCCACTTCCCTACTTCGCCCTCTCTCACTCTCCCTCTTCATTTACACTCCAAACCACATCGCGCCACGACACAACCACCGCACTCGCCGCCTCGCTCGCCGCGCTCGGTGGCGCCGCCTCTCCAAAACCCTAGAATCGCGTCCAGGTCGAGTTCAATGGCGGCGCTCCAAGCGATTCTCCCCAACTACTTCACACTCGCAAACGTCTCCTCCTCTTCATCGATCTCCGCAAAGCGGCCCGTGACGATCACGTGCTGCGCGTCGCCGGCGACTTCCTTTCCGGCGTCTGCAGCGGCGGAGGCGTTGAACGGGAGCGCGGTGGAGAGGAGCGAGGTCCGCATCGGATTGCCGAGCAAAGGTCGCATGGCTTCCGAGACTCTCGACCTTCTCAAGGTATGCAGCCCCGATTTGTGCTTTGCTGAGCTTAGGTTAGGTCAATTTCGGTGATTCTTCGTTTCGTTGATGTTTTCGTTGTTGTTGTTGTTTGTAGGATTGTCAATTGTCGGTCAGGCAAGTGAATCCTCGCCAGTACGTCGCGAAGATTCCACAGGTACGTCTTGGATTGCGAAATTGATGGGGTTTTTGGATCGAATTGGTTTTGTTGTGTCCGTTGCGATGAAATTTGAAAGAAAGGTTGAACCTTTGTAATGGGAGTGTCTGGTATCTGGAAAAAAAGGGTCTTTTTTTCGACATTTTGGGATTGGTTGTGGTTTCAAATTCTAGGGTTTGTGTTTTCTGGAAAACCATGTTTTAAAGTCACGAAGTCCCATGGATTACAATGCCCTTTAGTGCAAATAGTGATGTGGAGTGGAGTGGAGTGGAGTGGAGATGAGATGGTGATTGGATTTGGAGACGGCGTCATAAAAGGTGTCCTCTTTGAAGGTCATGATGCTTATTAACTTATTATGGTTCAATGCTAGTAGCCCATTGACAATGTTGACAGTAGGTGGAATTTTGATCAAGCCATTATGCATTAAAGAAGGAAAGACAGGTCTTTGCAGTGTACAGGCGATCGATAAGATAGCTAATTTTGTTGTTTGGGAAATTGATTAGACTTATCCCGTGTCGAAAATTCTCCTACTCGGTGGCCCTTTCCCATTCCTTAAATCTTGTGATTTTTCCAAGAGGACTATTCAAATAAAAAATAAAAAAATAAAGCATTATGGAAGGATGATAAGATGGAGTAAGAATCAGAGTACAATGTGGCATGAATGGCGACTCCATGTTGGTCAGTAAGGTTTTAGACCTTAGTGACTGATACCTTTGGAATGCAGAATGGGACCGCAAGAGGATAATCGAGAAAGCTATTTATTCATAATGAAGTTTCTTGGTTAACTCAGTTTCATGCATTTGCGTTGATGTGTTATTTTCTTAGTGATTTTCATTCTTGTGCATTATGCTCGAATAACAATACTGTTGAGCTTTAATTCTTTACTATCTGGTTTCTTGTATTCATTGTATTGTTTATGCAGATATCAAACTTAGAAGTCTGGTTTCAAAGGCCAAAAGACATTGTTCGCAAATTGCTAACTGGAGATTTAGACTTGGGAATTGTGGGTCTTGATACAGTTAGTGAATACGGGCAGGTAAGAATTAATCAATACTGAATGAAATTTCCTACAGTTATTTTTCTCAAACCATTCAAAGTTTGATGTCACGAGTCTTGACTTCCAATCCTGTCACATGTCCGTAAGAAACAAACTTTATTTACGAGGCATAAGTAATTTTGCTCTCAAAGGAAAATAGGGTGGTAGTTGATGCATTCTTTTATTAATTCCATGCTTTTCAAGCTTCTTCACTCTCTGCTCTCTTTCTTCATTGGAATGGATTATGAATTATACTGTAAAAAAACAATTCCGATGTAGATATCAAATGGACTGCCTTTTTGAATTGCTTGCAAGTTAGAAGGCATAGTAAGGCTCAAAAGATTTGAGGTTTAGTTGCTGGCACAATGAAAGTGCTGCTGCACCTAGTTTCCATTTTGTTTAATCTGAAGCTTTTGAACAGAAATGCGTCTTATATTAGAAAGTTAAATTTTTCCTTAGAACTTTATATTTTCTAAGAAATTGACTAGAATGTATCTTCCGTTGCCTAGTATTTTCAATTTCTTTTTTTGACATACCGAAGTTTATATGGGATTACACTTTATTTTGATACGATTGCCCTTCCTTTTGCTGCAGGGGAGTCCTGAGTTAATTATAGTTCATGACATGCTTGAATATGGGGATTGTCGCCTCTCTCTTGCTGTATGCAGTTTCATCTTTTCTTAATTGTTTGGTGGTGAATGGGGTTGAATAGAAACATTGGCTACTAAAAAGGCATGATTTCTGCAATTTCTTTCCCTATAACTGTGCTGAAATACTATTGTGTAAATTTGTCAGATTCCCAAATATGGAATTTTTGAAAATGTAAATTCCATTAGCCAGCTCGTGCAGATGCCTCAATGGACCAGTGAGAAGCCTTTACGAGTTGCCACTGGTTTCACTTATGTATGTGGTAAATTTAATGCGCATTCATTTTTCATTTTATATGTGAAAGCAAATGTCATTCATCATTTTGTTGACAGTCTGCAAGGAATAATTTCAGTTTCTCTTTCTTCTAACTATATTTAAAATTTTAATTGTAAAGCTGGGACCGAAGTTTATGAAAGAGAAGGGATTAGAACATGTTGCTTTCTCCACTGCTGATGGAGCGCTAGAGGCTGCACCCGCTGTGAGTTAATTTTCATTACTGTGAATTTTGATATTGTAGTTCTATGCTGCAGTTATCTTTTATTCATGTTGTAATCTTTTTTCAGATTAACCACCAAGAATGAAGCATTGTTCAGAATATTATGATTGTTCATACATTCCATGATTTGTCTTCTTTTGTTTTGCTCTATGGAAGTGAATGTTGGGGGGTAAAGCAACAACAATTACATAAAATGAACGTAGCAGAAATGAGGATGCTTAGGTGGATGTGTGGTAAAACTCGTAAAGATAGAATAAGAAATATAGAAATTCAAAGACAAGTAAGAGTAGCACCAATTGATACAAAGATTAGGGAAGGGCGGTTGCGGTGGTTTGGTCACCTGCAAAGACGGCCTACAAATGCCCCAACTAGAAAACTTGACTCAATAGAAACTGTAGAAATTCGACAAGGTAGGGGCAGACCAAAGTGAATATGGGATGCATTAATTAGGAGGGATTTGAATGGTTTGAAAAGCTCACCATCAATTGCACTTAATCGAGCACAATGGAAAAGTTTGATTCATGTAGCCGACCCCAATTAATTTGGGACTGAGGCTATGTTGTTGTTGTTTGTTGTTGTCTTCTTTTGTTTTGCTTTCATCACGTTCATCTATTCATTGATGGTTCTTTTACATATTTAAGATTTCTGATGATTGTCCTCACAAGTCACAACTTAGCCAAATTTTCCTCATAAAGCCCAATACTCCATGGTTGCATCTTTTCATCCATTTCTTGGTCACCTGTCACGTCCTTTGACTTGTATTCCAAGGGTTTAAAAATAATAGCTGGACTATGCAGTGCAAATTCTCTTGCAGTGGTTGTAACTTGTAAGTGTGTTTTGGAGAGTTCTCCTTTAAGTTTGAAGTCATAACCATTTCTTAGCTAAAAGCCACAGGTCATTGCTTGCTAAATAATGACATCTCATTTTTTCTTCAAGTGATCTTGCAAACTCAAATAATCCCTTACATGTCATGATGCCAATCTCTACCCCTTCTAAATTACATTTTGCTTAGTGTTCCTTATGAATGACATCTTTATGGGTATGTTTAAATTTATGAGCATTCTGTCGGTATCTTTGTCTTCTTCACAACTGAGCATTTCCTTTTTTGTCTTAGATGGGAACAGCAGATGCAATTTTAGATCTTGTAAGTAGTGGAACCACACTACGGGAGAATAACCTGAAAGAACTTGAAGGTGGAGTCGTGTTAGAAAGCCAGGTAAATTTCATCATTTTTCTTTTTTAAGACTTGCGTCGGGTTGTCTATATCTTGATTTTGAAGATTGGGTGGTTGATCCTTTGCTTTTCACATTTTGATGCTTGCCTTAAAATTTGTTTCGTCTTCTCAAAATGCTCTGCAGGCTGTCCTTGTTGCAAGTAAGAGAGCTGTTATCGAACGTTCAGCTGTGCTGACTACTACTCATGAAATTCTTGAAAGACTGGAAGCGCATTTGAGAGCAGTCGGTCAATTTACAGTAAGCATCTTCATGGCTTAGTTCTACTTTCTCTTGGCAACAGCATTTCTCACTCTTGCGGTGCCAGGTGACTGCAAATATGAAGGGTCGTAGTGCAGAGGAAGTTGCAGAAAGAATTCTTAGCCAACCTTCATTATCAGGGTTGCAGGTAATTGTTGAAAAGAAACACAGCTATATTTGCCTTTCATTCTCAGACTAAACATGGCTATTGTAATTAGTAGAAGGCTACATAGTATATTCTATGTGCTTTATTCTAGTATCCATAGTTTACTTCAATCCATCGATTACAGTCTGCAGCAGCTCATCCATTGCCTATCATCTAGAATCTGGTTGTATATTACCATTTGTTATCTATTGGATGAATGAATAAAGAGGAACTCATAGGTTCACATGAACACAATACAATTTTAATTGAATCCATACCAGTTTAGATACAAAATAGTTACATTTTTTCTGTTCAGGCACTATTTTGTTTCCAATAGACCATATGTGTGTGTATATATATATATATATATATATATACAACAACAACAACAACAATCTAGATACAAAATAGACCATATTTTGTTCTGTTATATCCTTGTTCTATATACAACTGAGATCTGTATATTTACTAAGACAAAATGTTTAAGATCCTGTGCTCTAATTGTAAATTCATGTCAAAAAGCAGTTGTAACGCAGTTCAAATTAGATGTACAACTCGATTACAACTGTGATCTATATATTACTAAGATTATAAGATTAGATATTCTCTAAGGGAAACTATTAATGCAGTTCAAGTTTGTCTGATAATATTTCTTTATTTTCTTGTGTTAATATTTTCATGTTTGTACTGATTTCAGGGGCCAACAATAAGTCCAGTCTTCTGCAAACGTGACGGAAAGGTCATAGTTGATTATTATGCAATAGTCATATGTGTACTCAAGAAGGATTTGTACACGTCTGTTCAGCAGCTGAGAGGGGTAAGATTTCTTCCTGTATATCTTCTTTCTCTCCGTTTCGTATTCATCGATGGTTAGGGATGTAATATTGGAATATTAAACTCGACCGCTTGAGACATCATGAATTGCTTTTGGTACTTAGTTACTATCAAGCTTTCTTTTGAACCCTCTTAATCTAATAGCCGATATTAGTTTCGCATTGAATCCCCAAATCCAGTTATCTATAATGAAAATATTCGAAGACTGCCAGTTCCGCATTTGCAAGTCCTTCCACTTACCTTCTTGTCTAATGTCTTTGAATGCCCTCGCTCAATGCAGATTGGTGGAAGCGGAGTTCTAGTTTCACCATTAACATACATTTTCGACGCAGAGCCTCCAAGATGGGCAGACTTTCTAACGAGACTCGGTCATTAGTCTTGTGTTGTAGCCGCTTCTGCTTTGTTTTTGTGCTAGTAAAACCGTAAAAGCTGATGTCTTGAATGCATTGTTGTAATTTCTATTCTGGTTAACTTGATACAACTAATAAACCTTCCATTAATGGAGAGAGCAGCTTTTTGCAATTGTTCAAATTCCCAGCTCTGAGAACCATTAGCTTATGTACTTTTAGGTTGTGTTAGGACACATTAAGATATCTAATCTCAAATTAGTTGGGGTCGGCTACATGAATCTCAAACGCTTCCACTCAGCTTAATGTAAGTTATGTTGAGATGAGACGTCGGAACAAGAGCAGCTACTTAACAAACTAATTATTGATGTAACACATAATTTGCAAGTTGGTTTTAGTTGCAACTATCGATCTAATCTTTCTTAACCAATATATTATACAAATATGCCAAATTTTTTATGCATCACTATGTACCATGAAAGCTAATGTTGAAAAAAAAAAAGTTATAATATGATCTATGGAACGTAGATTGTACTTATCACTTAGAGGCTTGAGTTTAGTAGATTAGGTGTCTCTATCTGGCCATGGAAATCACCAACTCCATTGAAGGCTGTGTGCAGTGAATGTGTAGCCTTCTTTCATTTGAAAAACATTTATATGAAGTAACAGTTGCATCGACATGCCATTATTATAGAATTGTTAGGTAGCATTCCTTTTAATTATTGTTCTTTAGGTCCCATCTTTCGAAAAGAAACAAATTATAATAACTTTCATGTTTCCATCATAGTCAATAGAGCTGTATAGTCAATGGAGGAAATTAAATTCATAATAAAAATTTCAAGGCACCAAAGCGATGCTCGAGGAAAAGAAAATACATACTTCATGCTACACAATTGTTGGAGTCCTTTGATCGTGATGGCAAAATGCGTGTGTTTAAAGGATAAATGTCACCCAAAAAAGAAAAATAATATTTGGATCTTGAAACAAACATGTCTATCTCATTTTTTTTTTCTTCAAATCAATCTATATGAACCATACTTATGTTTTCATTTTTTTTAAAAAAATTGTATATAAGTAACAATAAATGGTTCCATAATTTTAAAAAATTACTAAAATCTCTTTCTCAATGATTGAAGCACATATATGATGGTGAAATGTAACAAATGCACCACAAGAAAAACACTAAAAAGCAAGTTAACATGGGAAGGGGAAAAAATCCAAACAATAAGTACAAAGTAGAAGGAACTGCAGAAGAGAACAAAAAAAAGGGGAAAAGGAGGTAGAGTCAGAGAGATGTATAGTAGAGTTGGATTATAGTGGAGGAATATTTCAGTGGACCCAATATACAAAAGTAAATAGGTTGAATAAAATGAACCTCAAAGACGACACAAGAAGGCCAAGGTGGTAAATATATTAACTACTAAAAAGTAATAAGAATATAAACAATACTAATCCAACACATTACACGTATTTTCCTAATAGTAAGTTTTTCCTTCCAATTACATAGCAAGTCCCTTGCTTTAGTTCAACATTTTTTAATTGGTGAATTTTCACTTCTAATTAATCGTAAAATAGTTTTATTTTATGCATGTTTTTATATCTCTAAAAAACCCGTTTTAATCCTTTCAATATATTTATCATTGTTGAAAGTGCAAGTTTATGACCAAAACATCTATGGTGAGATTATAGAGACATCACTTACTAAAATAAAATTTTTGGGAGATCGTGAATTTGACTCTTAACTACTTATGTCAAAAAATATAAATTTATGATAAATTTAAAATAAAAAATTATTGCTAAAGTGCATTTTTGTACAGTTGCATTGACGATACACCGTTTCAATCTCAAATAAGTTGGGTTGTACGGATCAAAATTTTTTATTATGCTCGATTTTGTGCAATTGAACCTCGATAATTTATTTCAATATATATTTTTTATTTCTTTTTTTTCACAACAATATTATCCGAAAAAAAAAAAGTTACAGCTTTGTCTTAATCGCTTTGTCACAATAATAAGGTCAAAAAGTTAGAGTTGTTACTGCCTTGTCTTGACTTTTAAAGTGGACTGATGACTCCACTTACTCACTCACTCCCCTGACTGACACATGTCGCACGTCAACGCAAGTTACGCAACGCCTTCTTCGGGCCTTGTGTCCGCACACTCCACACACACACACACACACACACTTTTATACGCACTTACTCACACGCGGTTCGATCATCTCCTCTCCTCTCCTTCCTTCTCTCGCTTTCCTCTTCACCAGCTTTTTCAAAACTCGTCAACAACAACGACGACTGCTCGAGCTCAGACTAGATTACACTCTTCATGAGCTCAGATTTCTGCTTCTTTGTTCGATTGATTAACTGACTGACTGACTGACTGACTGATCGATTGGTCTATTGGGGGAGCTGCTATGGCGCGGCGCCATGGGTGGCAATTGCCCGCTCACACTTTCCAGGTCCTGGTTTCTATGCTTTTGGTGGTTCTGGTTGTTGGATTGATTAGGGTTTTGTTGGGTTTCATCAATTGCTTGTGTTTGTGACTCCCTTTCAATTGTAGGGTTTTCCCCCCCTTTGTGGGCTTTCATCTGTTTGTGCAGATTAAGCGCTTGATTTTGTTAAAGTTCCCATTTTTTGGGGTTTTTGGGTAGTGTATCGAATTGGGTATTTTTGTTCTTGCTCATTTGTTGGTACAGTTTTTTTTTTGGTGTGTTGGTTGAGTTATCTTTTCTCTACTACTAGTTTGGTTTTTTTGTTTTTTTTTTTTTTTTTTTTTTTGCTCTTTTGGGGTCTCATGAATTTGGGGTTTGTTATGTGTGGGGAATGTATGTGAAACAATGTCTAGGTCATCTGACTGTGCTCCTTAGTTATGGTACAGTCAACAGTGTGTTGGATTTTAGTGTAAACATGCCATGTTACTTTTGAAATGGGACTGAAGAGAACAGACACAATGTAGTTTGTCAGGTATTGAAGGATTTAAGGTAGATAGTTCAATGATTTATGTACCAGAAATGTCTTTAGTGAACATGGAAAAGATGGTGTGCATACATTTGATAGTTGTTTAGGGCGAAGGAGTCGGTGGAGTACCTAGTAATCTCGTTTTGATAGTCTGCGGTGAAAATAATTATTTATCGAGATCGCAATTTGGAAACATGATGTGATGTCTTTTCAATTTAGAAAAAGGCCTAGGATATGAACAATGCCTGCTTTCTTTGGTTATGGTTACTCGAGTCCATACTCCGTAAGAATGTGATGGCGCAGAAGCAGAAGATCAATGCTGCAAGCCTGCGAGCCTGCGCTGATTCGACAACAACAACAACAACAACTAAGCCTGCGCTGATTCATAATTTCAAAATAGTTAGGGTCTTTATTATCGATGACTTTCTCAAGCTTAATTTACTTAGATTTATTTGGTCCAGCATATTTAATTGTTTAAAATACATCCTAAATGTTGGATTCTTGTTATGAGGCATATGTTAACAAAGTATATAGAATACAACCTAATTATACTTTTGGAGGACCAGAGGTTTGCTATAAAAGTTAGATTTTAAGCAAAAGCTTTCTTGCCGCCACTTTGACATCTATGACATCTGTGTGAGAAATGGCTAGAATCGCTTTTCTTAGAATCAGTTATGTTTTTGCTGGTCTGGTTTATTTGGATTTTTTATTAAGTTTTTCTCAATTGCTTCACTGTTGTTTCGTTCTTTGGAGTTCTTTTTTTTTGGGGACTCATAATATTTTCCATTTCTACTTGTCTTGAATAGGTGGTTGCGATTACTGTATTTTTCTTGTTGGTTGTTGCATTCTATGCATTCTTTGCCCCGTTCCTTGGAGGCCGCGTCTTGGAATATGCTTCAATCGCAGTGTACACTCCCGTGGTATGGGAACCTATCTTGACTTAATCTTCATAATCTTGAAAATATGTTTCCAATTCTCTTTTTGTTCATGACGTCTCCCTTCTTGTCATTGTATTTCAGGTGCTGATTGTTTTTATTCTTTATGTGCGTTGTACTGCAATTAACCCTGCCGATCCTGGTATTTTATCTAAATTTGAAAACGAGGCCGTGGCTAAATCCAACCCAAATGCCTTATCAGCTAAAAACTTGCATGTTAATTTTGGTGAACTTGCTACTGGAGCGCACTCTTCACCCTCGTCCGCTTCAAGAAGCTCTATAGCAGCAGATTCCTGTAAGAAGGGTTCATTTGGAGAAGCTCAGAGAGTAGATATTCCAGTGGACCCTTCTACTCAAAGGTCATCGTCTAGCTTTTCCATGGGACTTCTCTGCTGTGCATTGTTCGTGCATGAAGATTGCTGCAAGCATAAAGAGACAACTGAACAGCAGGCTTCAATGGAAGAGGCCTTGTTCTGTACATTGTGCAATGCAGAGGTACAACCGTACAATTGACTAAACTCTTTTCCGCAAAAGTATTTGATTTTTTCAGCTGTTAATCTCAAGACTTAGATGATAATAATTCAGCAATAGTCCTCTAAAAAAAATCAGCAATAGTCATATCTGCAATGAATTTTATATAGTAGTGTCATGAGGTACTAATAATCGCTTATTCCTGTCTAAGAAGACATATCTACATATTCTCCTCCTTTGGGGTTAATTGTGAACTTTTATTGAATAACTTCTGAGTTGCAATAAGTTACGCAGCTACTTAGTGTATTTTTCCAAGTGACAAAACCGGAGAACTTGAGTTGATTTCACACTAATATAGGAAGAGACACTTGCAAACTCATTATCTTGCATGTTTTAAAATGCAAATTTGGTAAGTGCGACTTAATCACTTAAATCACTTTCCTGTGGCAAGGAAGTGACTGAATGAGCATTAACCAATACTGGTATCATTATTGAATGCTACATTGCTACCACCACTTGGTAAATGTAAATCTCAATTATTTTTTCGTAGCAGCTTTTCAGCTTGTTGATTTTTAAAATAATGTGGTACCTGGCTGGCCATAAAAGCATCTGGCTGTTTACTTGGTGAGAAGATTAGCTTAAAATTGTGTTGTGATTGTATCCTCCCTTGGTTATGATCTCTGCAAAAATAAAATAAAATTGTTCGTCAGTGTGCTTCTTCTTTGATTTTATCTTAATTTTGTTCCCTTTAGGCAAGCCATTTATATTTTGTAGTATAGACTGTATAGTTTGCTGCCTGCTTAACTGCTTGGATGTGAAGTATCCCTTGATTGTTAACCTGTTTCAATCCAAGATGCTCTCCTGAACTTGGCTGCCTCCCAAGTCTCCAGTGTTACAGTTGGTCGATCTTCAACTAGTCTTCATACTTCCATCCTTCCTCTGCCATAAACGGCCAATGCAACAGGGTTTCAGAATATTTTTGGTGTGATATTCTTGTGAGCCTGTGCCTGCCAAAACCATTTCTCTTGTAGATATTTGTAAATTAACTGGTGGTACTTTCTCCCACATAATTGTTGAGAAAATGTGTGAATGACAAATAATTTCGCTCCTGCATTGAAATACCAACCAGGTGACAAGTACATATTTGTTTTTCATTTCTTTATTGAGGGACAAAGCCAGTTCTTCTATTTTAAAGGGATGAACTCTAATTCTTCTTTTGAGATGAGCGCCAAATTCAAAGCGAACCTAAATTTGAGGTTTATGTAGTCGAAATTGAAGTACATGGTTAAGTCTTGAACGGTACTATTTTTACTCGTTGTATTAAGTAAATAGCCATTCATTACCTTATTCTTGTTCTTTTTCATTATGGGCAGGTGCGGAAATTCAGTAAACATTGCAGAAGTTGTGATAAATGTGTTGATAGATTCGATCACCATTGTCGGGTACGCACATTAGGGCTTAATTATGTTGGATATGGTCAAGATTGAGTTTTGCTTATGTTAACTTTATTGATTTGCTTTGTGCAGTGGCTTAATAATTGCGTGGGAAGGAAAAACTATATAACTTTTATCATGCTGATGGCCACAAGTCTCCTTTGGGTATGCATAAAGTGGCGTCATGTTTTGGACAGGATTAACTTTAAAGTCAAGATAGATTTATGCATAATGCTCCCTTCATTTTGTGCGTCAGCTTTTGCTTGAAGCAGGAATTGGTATTGCTGTTCTAGTGCGTTGCTTTGTGGATAAAAAGGATATGGAGAATCAGATTGTTGATAGGCTTGGAAACGGTTTTTCCCGCGCTCCATTTGCGACTGTTGTGGTATATCTTCTATGCTAAACACCTCAAAATCTCAAATTTAAGGTACTTGTTAGATAGGTCGCATTTGGGAGAACCTCTTCGTTCAAATGGCCCTGTACAGATCTTCACATTTCAAGTCATCCAGCTGGAAAACTCAAACTTAAGTTCCTTTTGGATGGAGAAAAATGTTTCAGTTTATTGTGATGATTATGGGCTTATAACTTATAAGTCTCGTCTTTGTTTGATAAGTGAATTCTTCAACCACCCCCACAAGAGTTGAAGGGCCACTATAGAAGGTTAGATGTAGCTTATACTATAGTTGAGGAGTTATCCTATACAAAGTACCGCATAGAAGCCAAAGCATGCTAGATTCATGATAATCATTTATTAACTTAAAGTGGAAGAACCGTACATTATATATTACGACATTTCATTTTGAGTTGTGACAATGTTATCCATTTACTTGAATCTTAACTTCACCAAATCACCAATCGAAGTGGGTGCCAATAAGCGTAAGCTCGCCCCTTAGGTGAAGTTCCTTTTTTATTTATTTATTTATTAGTTGCATTTATCATTCCTTTTCCTTTCTTTTCATTGACCCAGTTTCGGGACTGCATCTTGTTAGCAGGGCAAAATCTTTTTATTAATATACATAGTTTCTTGTAAAAAAAGGGTTATCTGATCGTATGATACTCAAATTCTCTTTTTGTAGGGCATATGTTCTGCAGTTTCACTACTGGCTTGCATGCCCTTAGGCGAACTTTTCTTTTTCCACATGATACTAATCAGAAAGGTGAAGGACTAAGAAATACAATTATTAATTGCAGTTCCCTATTGTATGGATAACATATAGAGAAATCTGAGTGTTTATATGTTCTTTATTTTCATCATTGCTTGCCATCAGGGGATGACAACCTATGAGTATGTTGTGGCAATGAGGGCCATGAGTGAAGCACCTGCGGGAGTGGGCGATGAGGAAATGCCAAATATTCTTTATTCTCCGACTGGTTCTGCTACAACTGGGTTGAGCGGTGGAAGTTCCCTTGGTTTGCAATATAAAGGAGCATGGTGTACACCTCCTCGAGTATTTGTAGATTATCAGGTATGGTCATTTGATACCTATTCTATCAATATCTGCCAATATAACTAGCTATCCATTGTGCGCGACACAGTTCTCATGCTACCTACCCCTTAAGTTCATCTGTCTTCATATGCATGCAAGTGAAATTTTCCCTTTGATGCATCACAAATTTCCTTAGACTTCATCGGATACGTTGATGTCATCAATCCCAAAAGCATGGTCGAAAAACACGTTAAGATTCGACAAACGTCTTATACATTTTTACCTGTCTTTTAGCTTATTGATATTATTTTGCTTCACTCTAGTGGTGCCAAGATCTTGCTTTTACTGTATTTTATTAGCAACCATTTCCTCGATAAATGCTTACGCTTGGTGGTTGACAGGATGAAGTTATTCCCCACCTGGAGCCCGGAATGCTACCATCTACAGTTGATCCCGATGCCGCTGGATTTGCTGAACGAGGAGAGAAGCAGCCCAAAAAACCTGTCCGTATTAGTGCTTGGAAGCTCGCAAAGCTAGATTCTAGTGAAGCAATGCGAGCAGCAGCCAAGGCCAGGGCATCCTCTTCTGTTCTGCGTCCGATTGACAATCAGCGGTTGCCTGCCGCTGACATGAGCTCTAGTGAAAACATGAGTGTTAGAAGCAGTGTGAGCACTGATCTGGGAGGAAACAAAGACAACAAGAGTGACTTGAAGCTCTCCCCCCTTGGAAACTCGTCCGTGCCTAGTCAAGGAAGCCGAGATGAATATGACAGCGGGACGCATAGTATGAGTAGCTTCAGCAGTCCCAGCCACATTCGTGAATCCGTCAACCTGAGTCCCCTTCCTCTAGATCAACCTTCGGACGGTTTTAATCCAATGAGTTCAGTTCGTCATCCTATTCCTGATCGGCCTAGACCCGCCAAAGCAGCAGCCCCTAACATTCATCCCAACAACCCAACTTTCCATTCTTCTATCTCAGGATTCGACGACACTATCATGAAGAAAGGTAGTAGTGCTGCTGATCCACTCTTGCCATCGGCTCCAACTTCTCTTTTCAGGGATAGCAGAAGGACATCTGTTGTATGGGACCAAGATGCCGGAAGGTATGTATCGGTTCCTGTATCATCTAGAACAACTGCTGAAGCTGCTTTAGAGGCTAGGATCAGGCCATCGGCGCTGTTAGGAGTCGTGAATCCCCGCGCAGATGCAACGGATCAGAGTAAGCGGCCTACTGTTCCACCGCCCGAATCTTCTTCTGCAGGGAAGGCTCCATTTCAGCAATCACAGAAGCTTATGTATACTGGGGCGAGCATTTTCTTCGGCGGTCCTCTCTTGAGCGTTCCAGTTAGGGATGGTGCAAGATCGGAGAACACATCCGCCTCAAGACCTGATGCTGAACGGGCATATTCAAACTGGCCGATCGACACCAGAGCTGGAAAGGGAGATCATTTTCCATTGTTCATCCCTGGAGGTATGGAGAAAGAACCTCCATCCAGGCCAAAGTAAGCTCAGAATATGCCTTGGATAGCATGTGTTCTTATCAAGAGCCTCTCACGATCGTGTTGCATCGCTGGTTTGAGATGTCGGGAGGGTTCGGAAATTGCCACGAGCTTATTGAGACACTTAAACGATCAGAAATGTGAATCATCTTTAGCGCGGCTGCAGAGAGTGGTTTTCGAGCATCTTCTCAAAATGGTTTCCTTTTTGTAATACAGGAGGCGCCGAGGAGGGGTTTTCGCACTATGTTATGTTGACATTCTGCAAGTTAGTTCTTACAAGTTAATTAATTTGGTGGGCACTTAAAAGTTGCTTCAGCTGATTAATTTCTTACAAGTCATTAATTTGCTCTATCTATGCAGGCCTCTTCTCACTTCTTGTATATTTCTTTCTCTATTTCTCTGCTGCAGATGTTCTTCATTTGAACTCTATGCACATTTTTGTGCAATTTAGTTTGGTGGTTCATCTCTACAGAAAAATTTGGAACCATCTGTTGTAAAATTGTGTGGCATTTTTTTTTCCACACAACTCAATTGTATGGGTCACTTGGGCTACATTGGTCAATTGTGATCTGCATAGGTTATATGGGTCTATTATAATCATCCGAGTTTGTCAACTAGTGAGCTTGTTATTGCTTCTTGTGAACTTGTAATTGAGACAAAATTGTTTTTTAGTGGGGTTTGGTTGTTCTTTTATGAGCTAGTAATAAAAAAAACCAATAATATACTTAATAATTAAAGTAACTGTTAAGAAATTAAAATTATGGTTTTGTTACGATAAATAAAGTCACAAATTCAATAATAAAAACAGTGTGTCGAAGTTATATATGTTGTTATTTTTTGTTATTATCTTAATTGATATTTCAATCATATCCAAAAAAAAAAAAATCAATTGATAAGAAGAAGATAATTAAAAAAAAAAAAAAAAATAAAGTCGGATAAGTAATAAGTAGAAGATCGGATAGGATTGGTACAATATCAACAACTATTTAGATTGTCACAAAAAATAACCAATCAATAACTTGCTCGTCTATATATAGAGGCCGTACCCCATGCATCGTTATATTTTAGTTGTAGTTTTAGTTTTATAAGAATATTTTTGTTCTAGTTCAATGTTGTTTAGTTTTTTTCTTTCAATTGTTTGATCCATGTAGCGGATCCTTGTTACTTTGGAATTGAAGTTCTATTGTTGTTGTATGTGAAATTTTGTCATAATAATTTTGGTTAGGATTGTTGAATCTCGAATCTTTTCATTGATCGATCGATTACAAAGAATTGTTTATGTGCTCATGGCTAAATCTTGATCATGCATTAACCATGCGGTAATTACAAATTTTGGTTATTTTTCTAATCTAAATAATTAGTATATGTTTTATGGATGAATATATTTCAGAAAATATGGTTAGACTTCTAGACTAGTTTGGGTTGTTTGTGTTTTGATAGCTCTTCGTTCATGGCAAATCTTGATTACTTTTCTAATCTAAATAATTAGTAGTATATGCTTTTTTTTTGGTAAAATAGTAGTATATGCTTTGTTAATGAATTAAAGATAATATGGTGAGATCCTGATCGATGCAGTCATGTTACAATTTTTTTTTTTTTTATTTTTTTCTGATGAGGCAGCCAATGATCTTACAAATTAAAGAGACCATAACTAATATCTATTATCTAACTACTAATGTTAGTGGTATAATCTAAATTAGTATTAGGGCTTTCTAATTTGATAGTGTACGTCTTTAAATAGGGGTTTCCTCCATCATAGTCGGGATTTATAGAATTGTCAACCTATCACTAATCCTCAAAATTCTTTGAAAAAAATTAAAAAAAAAAAAAAAAAAAAACATATTTCCTCAAAATAATCTCCAAAACAAAAAGTATTTCTTAAAATAATCGACTAATTAACATATAAATGTTCCTATCACTAAAAATCAAAATCTAACATATTCTTATGTGTGTGCAACACATCCCTGGTTAATTTGTATTTGATTCTTATTGTTGGAGTGTCCTTCATCCATGTTTGATCCTTCCTACATTGTTGTTCTTATATGGCGCATTGTCTTTTTATATTCTCATTATATTTTATTTTTTGCGGTTTTACAAGATGAATCTTGGAATTGTTGGCATTGTATCTTGTTGTGCTCATGACTTAACTATGTGCTACATATATGCCAATGCCAAGAGTTCTTCTAAGTTTAAATCTACAAATATGCAAATTACTATCAATATCTTAGAAAATTAACTGCAAGTAAAGTGTTGCTAAATAGTCTGTTTATTTCATCCTCTTCTTCTTCTTCTTTAGACACCATATGTAGTTCATTTGGAAAAATATATGAAAGGTATGCCGCGATGGTTTGTCACTCTTTCTCTTTAATTTGTGGATCTCTTAAACGTAATCTTGAACGTTTTTGTTGGCGCAGACTTGCAATTCTAAGTCACATTTCTCATCTTGCCCGCTTTTTACAACATTTATTATATCGTTGCTATTTCCGTTTTTTAATTAGTTCCAACTCTCTTTGCCCCAAAGAACAGCATAAATTTCTCAAACTATCAACACGCACGACATTGAAACAAGAAATGATAAGTTACAAAAACTTAGCAAATCCTTAGTAGGAAGCATTGAAAGATAAGATCTTTCAAAATTTTGATATATAAATAGTTTCAAAACTTTGTGTTGTTACAATAACAGCGTAACGTTGTAGGAAATGGAGATGATGCGAAAAGTGAGTAATATTACTGGTCTTTTAATTTTCCCATGCTGTATCATTCAGGGTCAATTTAAGTCTACTATAGGACATCAATGACTATATGTTGAAGATCATTATTATCAATCAAGACATTGTTGATGAATTAATTAGACATGTTAATTTTTTTTTTTTTTGTCTTAGACCATATATATATAATCATTGAAGGGCATACAATGGGTTACCAATTTTGTGGAGCTTTTAGATAGAATTAGTCTGAACATTTTCTTTGTTGGAGCAGACTTGCAATTCCAAGTCACTTTTCTTATCTTGCGCTTCCTGTAACATTATATCGTCACTATTTCTACTTCTTAGCTCCTTTTCTTTGCCCCAAAGGACAACGTAAAGCAAAACTATTAAAGCGCAAGTTACTACATTGAAACAAACTACTAATAATAAGTTATTGAAATTATGCAAATCGTAAATAGTATTAAACATTGGAAGATATAGATAAGATCTTTCATATTTAGGATTTGCTTAATTTTGATATAAAATGTCTCTTGTTGTTGTTTGTTGGTGTTTCATCTTGTGTTATTTTTTTAATAGTTTCAAGACATAAATTTATGTTGTTCTTTTTGGCATCGAAAAGGAGCTAATAGGCCGAAGTAACAATGTAATGTTGCAAAAATGTTCAGTATTTATTTTAAGAGTCATATCCACAAAAGAGAGGGGATAAAAGATTACGAAGATGAAATGAAATAAGCTTTCTCTCCAATGATAAGTTTAGTACACTCAGTAATATTACTGGTCTTTTAATTCTCTCATGCTCTATCATTCAGGGTCAATTTAAGTCTACTATAAGATGTCAATGACTATATGTTGAAGATCATTATTATCAATCAAGACATTGTTGATGAATTCATTAGGCATATTAATTTGTTTTGTTTTTAAAAATTTACCATTTCTTTTGAAGGATAAACTCTACTACGTCATTAAGGGCATGATTATTTCATTTTCGTCCTTTGCTTCTTTAGACCATATTTATATATAATCATTGAAGGGCATACAATGGTTTATCAATTTTGTGGAGCTTTTAAATAGAATTAATCTAAGCATTTTCTTTGTTGGAGCAGACTTGCAATTCGAAGTCACTTTTCTTATCTTCGCTTCCTGTAACATTATATCGTTGCTATTTCTACTTTTTAGCTCTTTTTCTTTGCCCCAAAGGACAACGTAAAGCAAAACTATCAAAGCGCAAGCCACAACATTGAAACAAACTACCAACAACAAGTAATTAAAATTATGCAAATCGTAAATAGTATTAAAGATTGAAAGATACAGATAAGATCTTTCATAGTTAGGATTTGCTTAATTTTGATATAAAATGTCTTTTGTTGTTGTTTCGTGTTGTGTTATTTTTTTGATAGTTTCAAGGCTTAAATTTACGTTGTTCTTTGTGGCAACGAAAAGGAGCTAATAGTTCGAAGTAACAACGTAATGTTGCAAAAATGTTCAGTATTTTTTTAAAAGTGATATTCACAAAAAAGAAAGAATAACAAAGTATTGCATTCATTTCATTTCATTGATTTTTTTTTTTTTTTTATTCTAAACAAACAGACAAACAAACTATACATTGATCAAGAAGCGAAGCGAAGCTCATCACAGGTGTACATCGCATCTCGAGGTGTATCGTACCGCTGTCAGAACGCGTGTCGGGTTCCAATGTGCGGTGGTATGTACACCAAACATTTTCCCTATAAAAATAGACTGTTAGTTGAAACTTGAACTGGTCGTTCCCTTTGTTTGTTGGCAACGAAGTTTCTTCAAATTCTATCAACTTTTGATCTCTCCATTTGAAGTTTTTGATCTTCCGCTCCTCCGATTCTGCAATGGTAATCGAATCCTCAATCTTGGGACTGTAATTTGATGTTCTGCGTTTGTGTTCGTTAGTCAAATCGTGCCCTAGATTGGTCATGCGAGGTTTTGATGTATAATTAGGTTTTCTAAACACTACAACAATGATACATGATTGTTAGTTTTGTTGATGAATTGAAGAAATCGAATTGTGTTGTTTGTGGCGCGTTTGATTTAGTATTTGTGTCGGTTCTTATTATTAATTGCTTTGTTGCAGTTTAACAAGATGAATGTTGGGATTGTGGCATTGTCTCTGGTGGTGTTCGCTTCGGCGCTAAATGTCGATGCCAGGAACGTTTTCGTGTTTAAGCGCGGTGATGGTGAGAATATGGATAACAATCTTTAATATTTGTGGAGTTTAGTTTTTACTATTTTCCATTAATTGTGTTAAATCGAGTGGAATGGAAGAGTTTGATACATGTAGCCGGCTCAAATAATTTGGGATTCAGTCTAATTTGTTGTTTAATATTTGTTCGGATATCAAAATTGGAATTTGGAAGCTCCCCCGAGGCATTGGTCGAGTGGTAAGTTTCATTCTCTAACACGATGACTAAGGCAGATGCGTTGAGTTGAAAACCTACCCGCTCTTTTCTCCTTCTGATTTCTTCCTTGGACTCTCTAGTGAGAGTCAATTAAGGACCTTCGAGGGATTAGTCGGGTCCACTCTCGGCTAAAAAAAAAAAAAAAAAAAAAAAAAAAAAACATTGGCATTTGGAATGACAGTTTGTGCATAGTGTTGGATCCATTAGAGAAATTCGTTCATTGACTACGGTTAACTTTACGTAGGATTTGGATGCCATTCTCAGGAAGCTCCTAAGTATGACCCTTTACTGTGTTGTTTATGCCGTAAAAGAAAAAATGCTGCTCACGGACTAATTTTAATGAAAAACATGATCAATGGAGGATTGTGAAGTCATGGATGGTGAGATTTCTGAGTTCCACACGTGTCCCTTGGTATCAAAAATGCAAGATGAATTCTTTTACTAGATGATGATTCGTAGTTTTGGTATGTTAAAGTTGTGTGCACAGTTTGTTCATTAAAGAGCTTTAATGTTGTTTGTGGTTCTTCAGGTTGATGTTTATGTGCATCTCTAGAATGTATGGCATAATAATATCCTTCATTGTTTGAATAATAGTTGGTCGTCTGCGTTGGACACTTTCGTCTATCGACTTTAGTACACTTGAAATCAGCATTTGTATTTGCTTGAAAAGAAGATCTATGAAATCTTATGCAGGTCAATTGATGAAGGATAGTGCAATCTCCCGTCATGGATCGGCATTAGCTGAAAGTCTCACTTCCTCATCGGCCGAGTTATCACTAGAATCCATCTGTCAAATGTGCCTTGAGGTTTCTAGAGGTGTTGAAAAGCTCTTAAGTGATCCAAGCCTACCGGAGAAAGTCCATTTATTTGCAAGTGATGCTTGCCACCTTCTGCCCAAAGATTTAGAAGTAAAGGTACTGATTTCTACTAGATTGTAAATTGAAATATTTACGAGCATATCTATGTTTTCTTTGAAAGAACATTCTTTTTTTCATAATTGCAGTGTGTTGAAATGTTGAACAGCTACGCGAATCAGGCAATTTTGTTCCTTCAAACATATTTTTCTGAGAAAGTTCTATGCAACAGCACAGGGATATGTCCTGCCGATACTGTTTCAATACCAGACTCTGTCAGAAATGATCAATTAGTTCTTAGAACATGGATCAGTGATGTAATGATCGAAAGGGGAGGAGTCTCTTTGATCAAACTTCCTCAGCAAGAGTCTTCAAGTGAGGTAGTACTATTAAACAATTGTCCAATTTGAATTTTCCATTAGTCCTTCGTATATGTGATTTTATTAAAAAGCACACGGCGTTCTGCAAAGTCATTCAAACTAAATAAATAAAAATTTGGGATAAGTATAAATTACTAAAAATTTGATGTCAAAAGACACTGTTTTTTCTTTACTTATGAGAGGCAGATCAATGGGTTCCATTTATCGACTTGGGTGTATGAGTGTCAATGTCACCTCAAGTGTGCGAACATGTCTGGAGGTCATATCTGTCTATTTTTTAATTTCGACGATATGAAGACTCAGCTTAAAGTTTTAAAAAACTTGGACATAGATATTTAGAGTTTTAGACTTTTGATTTTTACATGCGTCAAACAACCAACTTATGTCTACTAGGTTACAAGCATGGATTCTTTCTTATTTTCTGTGTTTATGCTTTACATTCACATACCAATGGAGTGTCCAGGTATTTTTAAGTGTCATTCACATACCAAGTGTGAAGTTTCCAACATGGAACTCAAAGTGAAGGATCTAGGCGACTTAGATTATGAAATTTTTCGTGAAAGAGGGATCATTTTGCATATTTTACGACAAGACTTAAGAATGATAAAAACGTCTTGTGTAATTGATCCTTTGAAGTAAATAACCATTCCATTGTCCAGTGAGCTATGCTGCATAGATGTCCACATTTTAATTCTTCTTTCTGGTCTGCTGAATCTATCTTTAGAAGTAAGAGCTAAAGTGCATAAAGCATCCTGAAATGCATGTTTGTGATCTTAAGCTTCCAACTTCATTTTGCTTTTCAGTAGATGATATTTTTGTTGATGGATATCAGTTCCAACATTTTACTTCGGCAACTGGCATTAGCAGCAGCATGCAGATAAAAAAACTAAGGTGGTCTGTAAAAAAATCGCGAGGATGCAGAACATTTAAAAATGTTTTTTTTCTTCTTCTAAAATTTTCAGTTGCTTCAAAAGATGTTCTTCATTGATTTCCCTTTAGGACATCCAGTGGTATTGAGTTCTGAATCTACTGTTTTTGTTGTCTTTTAGATATCTGATAGCAAAAACTGTGATACATGTCATGCTATAATGGATGAATTGCGCAATGGCCTGGAGGATCCTGAATTTAAGGTAGCATGATATCAGGGTTTTTTTTTTTTCTTTTGCATATTCCGTTTTCTGACAACGTGTATATAATCTTTTGCAGATAAAGGTTATAAAGGCTCTGCTCAATGCTTGCAAAAATACTGGCAACCATGTGAACCAAGTAAGCCCATCATAAATTCATAATCGCGAAATCCCTGGAGTAGTTAAGGCAGTTTATTTAGTCTAAAAATGCATGTTTGTTTCTCGAAACTTGAATGCCGTTCATGAGTTGCCTCTTTCTTTTGCAGTGCAAGAGGATGGTAGTCGAATATGGCCCAATGATTATGTCGAAATTCAAGCGGTATCTTGTAAACAATGACCCTTGCTACTCGGTACATGTATGCGAAGCTCCCACGTCTTTTGCTTCAGTCACCAAGGTAGATTGAGGAACT
This sequence comes from Stephania cephalantha, assembly GCA_039657325.1. Taxonomy (NCBI): domain Eukaryota; kingdom Viridiplantae; phylum Streptophyta; class Magnoliopsida; order Ranunculales; family Menispermaceae; genus Stephania; species Stephania cephalantha. Next base: position 56,520,006 of record CM077571.1, read on the forward strand.
TTCATCCTCTTGATGATTCCGGCTCTCGTTCGTCCGAGGAAGAACAAGTAGAAGTCACCTATGTATATAAACTTAAAAAAGTCTTAAGTTTTACCTGGTTTGATATGAATTCTTGCTACATTTGAAGATTGCTTTAGTAAGTTCATTATTTGTTTGTTTTTTGAAAAAAAACTTGCCATTTTTTTTTTATCGAAGAGTTGGTGGAAAGTAGTTTCGATTATTTCATTTTTATCTTCATCTTCGATAGACCCCATACAGTTTGTTTGGAAAAAAAGCAATGAAGGGCATGCGATAGTAGAATGTTTTTGTTGGTGCAAATTGGTAATTCCAAGTCACTCTTCTTATCTTGCATGTTTCTGGCAACATTGTGATGCTACTTTTGCAAATTGGACTAAACATTGAAAGATACATTGGATCTTTCATTAGGATTTGCTTAAATTTGATGACATCTTTTGTTGTTTTTGGTGTTTCCTGTCATAGTTTAAGGACTTTATATTGTTCTTCGGGGCAACAGGAACTAAAGGGCACAAGTAACAATGTAATGCTGCAGGAATGGAGCATGATGAGAAAGAAAAGTGAGTTGGAATTTCAAGTCTGAGCCAACAAAAATGTTCAAAATTTAGTTTAAGAGCTTCACAAAAGAGGGGGTAACAAACTGTATATTGATCAAAGAAGATGATGAAATGAAATAAGCTTGCCTCGAATGACCAGCTCTGTTTATTCAGTACTCATTGGCGAGACCGAGTGCGATCACCATCAGAACTTTCTTCTGCAAAACAAGTAATGAAGCTCTTGCAGAAACATAAGCTCGAACGAACTTCTCTTACCGATAACAATAGGATCGACTGCTTCTTTAATTATCTGCTGCTCACTTACCTATGGAAATCAATTCTCACAATGTATAACAAAGCTTGAGATGAAACACAAATACAGAAAGAAAGACATTGGTGGATCAACTAGCTCTGGAAGGCTATTTTTTCACTAATAATTGAGAGAACATGTTTGAGCACTTGTTCCAATCATGATCTTGGAAACAAACATGAGATACATACTTTACATGGAAGAAAATATTTCCTCTAAACAAATAAATTCAATAACACAAAGATGTTAACTCCAACATACTATTATGCAAAATTGATGCTTTTACAAACTCTACCTGCAGTGGTTATTGCTGATGTTATCTCATCTGAAAGCTATATCCTTTTCGCAAGAAGGTCCTTAGCTTCCATTGTTCGAAATAGAGCAGGCTTACAGGCCGACGGATATCATCATAAACACGGCATGCATGCAGAATCTGAGCAGACGTTATCGTCAGTTCAGCACCTGTGGAGGGGAGCAGGGAAGACATCCAATGGTTGATAGCGCAATTTGTTGTTTTGAAGCAAAGGTCCCTCCTGAAGAATTTTTAGAAAACACAACTTAGACAAGGATGAAGCCAAGAACATGACCATCCACAAATAAAATCAGAATCACGGCAAGCAGTAGCCTGCTAATTGACATGGAATAACTCATCGCATTAGATTGCTTGACCCTGATGTCGCCTGTCTACGACATATGATAAAAGAGGCGTTGGCATTGTTACCACTCCTTTTATGTAGAACCCTCACGTTCCATCGTCAACATTCAACCTTCATTTTAGTGTTTTCCGCTTAAATATGGAAAGAGGCCCATCTTGCAAATGCATAAACTTCATTTCTTACGACACAACAAAAAGAGGAAGATCGCAGGCTCGTTTGAAGGTTCTTATTTAAAGACTAACGTTTCAAATGGCATCGAAGCTCTTGTACTTGTACAATATTTGGTCCATCCCTTCCATTATTCTTGCAGACAAAATCCTCAATTTTTTGTGACATCATAGTTGATTTATGTGTATATGTGAAAAATGTAAATTTATAAGTATCAAAATATCAGTTAGTATGCTTTGAAATATATATGATACATCAAAGTGTGTGCAAAACGCAGGGACCTCAACAAACTAATATGATATTCCCAAGTTAGGGAGAAGAAACAAACCTCTTCCAAATTTATTTGGAATGGTTTGACGAAGTCTTCAAACATTACGGGCGACAGTCCCTTCAGTTTTGCCTCCACTTCCTGTTAAAAAATCGAGAAACAAAAGAAAAGATGAAAATTGAGGCAATGATGACGACAAACATGCACCTACTCACAGACTGAATTATTTTCACAAGTGAGGAGCTAAAATAAAGACAACTGCGCTTATTAAGCAAGTTAAACAGGCCTAGGACTAGTGAGGTTCCACACGAAGCAAGGTACTATGCATATAATTCCCATTGTGTATGATGGGTAGTTCACATGCACCTCGAGAAATAGTTGTGTTCTTAAGAAACACAAATGAACTTTCGGATTCATATTTTTATGAAATACAAAGTATCCTTTGAGACAATAGTCAATATTCAATAGTATGCTACTCCTTAGGACATATTAAATGCTTTCCTCACAGGCGCATACTTATGGTATTATTCAATTAGATTGACAGGCTACACAAAAATGAACATGAAGGAAAGCTTGGTTCATTACCAATCCAGTTATCCTTGATCTTTCTAGTAGCTCCTTCGCAATCAAATCAAGGATATGCCTATTTTTCATCAAACCATCCATGGCAAGTTCTTCTGTCTCTTCAATGTACTGCCATAGAAATAACAACAACAACAACAACAACAACAACAACAACAACAACAACATAGCCTCAGTCCCAAATTAACTGGGAATGTACTGCCATAGAAATAAAAAAAAAAAAAAAAAAAAAAAAAAAAAAAAAAACTTAAAGATGAGCAAAGAACAACATAATCAATAGCCTCTTACTTTTTTTTTTTTTTTTTTAAAAAAAAAAAGAAACAAAAGAAGACATCTAATTTACAAACTTCAAGTCATAACTAAGGATCTGCTACAGAGTTAAGAAGCAGAAAATGCACGGCTAGTATATAGAACTGACAGCCTAAGCTCCAAACAAAGGCTTCCGATCAAGCGCGGGTTACGTGCATAGCACCACCAAATGTTGACCCAATTTTTCAAGAACCATAATAACATTATCATTAGAATAAAAAAAGAAAGTGTAATTCAAGGTATTCTCAAGCTTTAAAAGCTTAAGAAGTTGAGAAAGATGATTACCCGTGTCAGCTCTCGAGTAAATAGCTCAGATACTTCAACTGTCATATTTGCAGGTATAACTCGAGGATCATCCCACTAACATGATAAGTAGAGTTAGTTAATCTAATGAGTGAAGCAATATATAATGAGGACTGTCCCACTCCACGTGTATCAGTGTGTATAAATAATAAATATGGAGGTCTCATCAAAAAGTAGATGTAATCATAAAATGAAAGTCTAGTTTACCTTAAAATTTAGCAATGTGCCATCAGCCTTATCTGGTTCATCCCTCAATCCTACTCTTTTGACCAAGGTGGCCAGGCCTAACCTGGAATTTCTTGGGCTGATTACCATCTCCCTCGCAATCTGCAGGGAGAGCTCACATAAGAGTATCAGAGAAATATATGTCCTTCATCACTAAAAGCTACAACTAACAGATAGCAAGTCCACATGCCTCTGATAAGAACGCAAAGACAGAGATTCTCAACCAATTACATGTATTTGACTAGTAAAACATACATGTAATTTGAAATTTCCTGCCAACACATTATTTAGTTTGATATTGCTCAATTGAGTCCACATGTCATTCATCTGAGACCTATCAATCTCTAAGGGACCTACCAAAGAGCCTTAAATTCAATTCATCATGAAGGGATATATTTTGAAGTTTTTTAAAAGTTCAAACATATCAAGCCAAAGAAACATATCAAGGTGTCATAATTGATGTTTCACCAGCAGATGGGTCTTACAAGGGATCTATTAATGAAGTTCTTTTTCAAACATATCAAGCCAAAGTAGAAAAGGGAACAAAGAAAAGCATATAATGCCAAGTTATACACACTAAAAGCGGAAAATCCAAATAAAGAAAGAAGCTTCCGGGCATTATTTTACACCTCATTAGTTGGAAAAAATTTACCCACTTTTGTTATCTTTTCTAAATCATCTCTTCCTCCGTCAGTGACATCATCTCCAAACACAATTCGTTCTGCACAACGCCCTCCATGAGCAACTACCATTTGCATTTTCAGGTAGCCGAAGGTTGTATAACCTTGATCCACTGTATCTTCTCTGGGATAAAAGACAGATATTGCAGTTTCCTGTTCTAGTCAAATAAGGATAATGTTACTAGGTTCCACTTCGGAAAGGACAATGTTACTAGAGAAACTTGCAGAACCAATTTTCTTTCCGCTAAATGTTACAGAACTTGCAGAAAATCACACCTTCCCTCCAGGCAGCAACTGAGAAAATGCGTGCCAATCAAATTGAGGAAATAAATGAGCCAATAGTATATGACCAGCTTCGTGAACAGCCAGCAACCTCTTCTTTTCAAAGGGAACCTGTCACATAGGTGGGCACAAACAAAGAAGTCAATCAATGAAAATTAGTTGCTTTCACAAGAATGCCTAACTGTTTCTTAAATGAATAAAAACATACACTTTCTTCACATTTCTGTTGTTCTTCCTCCGTAAGTAACACGCCCATTCCCTCAAGTAATTGCTTATCTAGCACATCAACAATGTCCTGTTGGTAGATCTTGGAGTGTCCGTTCCGCACCTTAAAGTAAAATATTTTTGTAATTCAAGATGTAAGAAATGTTGCTATTTCAAAGACCGTACAACATTAAGAAAAAGAGGGAGCTAAGGGTCAGATACACCCAGTATCTATTTAGCTGAAAAATTGAAATTAATCTACCAAGAAAAAAAAATGGAAATTAATGTTCAGGTTCAAATGCCTGAAAATCCAATTAAAAACTACTTGGTTTATCTAGTAAATGTTAAAATCTCAGTTTCTTTCAAATTTCTACACGGTACAAGTGCATCCTCGAGAACCTAATCCTTCCTGATCTTCTTGAATCACAAAAATACTACCGAAAAGTCAATAACATACTCATGTCATCTCCAACCAGCAACCTCACTTTCAAAATGAAGGTTCCATTGCTCCGACAGCCCTCATCTCCCAGTTACATGTCACAAAATAAATAGGTGGAAGTGCTGATCTTTCCCACAGCAAGCAGCCACCCAAAAATCTTAATTTTGGCAGAAATAGAAACACTTCAAATTTGGTTAGGAATTTGTGGGGGAGAGTCGTTGGGATGGTCAAAGGAGTCACCGAGACATAAGTGCAGACCTGACGCATGAAATTTCCATGTCCACTTATCCTCTCCATCTGCATTGAAGCAAGTGGTTTCAAGGGCAGTAGTTTGAAATGGAATCCTAGTTTCTTCTAAACATAAAGTTATCTTTAATTATCCCTATTTACAACCAAGCTTTAGGGACAGTAGTGAAATCAGACATTTTGGTCAAGATCATGTTTCTTTAGCCATATTTTCTCCTTTAGATAATAAGGAGATTCGGGTACTATGTTCCCTAATTTGATCCCTGATCTAGTTTGCAAGTTTAGTAGAGTGTATATCTCCATTAGACGAGTCTGCAAATCCCTTAACTTTTTCTTTCCATTTTGCAGATTTGTCTCTGCTTCTAGTATGGATAATAGTGATTGCCCTTTGAGACATAGAGGAGGAAAATACACAGTTTCACTCACATTTCCATAAAGTTATTTAATAAATAGTTATACTAGCCTAAAAATGTGTGGCATTCAGGCAAGACCCTTTTCCACCATTAGATTCCATCTAGGATCATGCCTTCGGAGAACATTATAGTGTAGACATGGCTCTCACCCACTGTTGCTGTTGCTGCGTTGCAGAAGAATTACATTGATATGTCTTCACAATGCCTAGAAGGCTAGAACATTGACTTTAGTATGAATGTTCAGTAGGTAATGCAAACAGCAAAGAAAATAAATAGGAGAATTGAAGTATAAAAGTTGGTACAGATCACCAACATCGAAGTGACTACAGGACAAGATAATATGATCACAAGAAAAGAAAAGGTAAGAGATCAACTTACAGACATTATTCCTGCCTCATTGACTAGATTTCGAATATCTGCCCCAGAATAACCAACGGTCCGAAAAACAAGCTGAATGAATTAAGTAAATAGTGAGAAGAAGTACTTCTATAAGTTACAAGTTAAAAACAAAATTTTAGTCGCGAAATTCCAAAAAAATATAAAAGGAAAAGTAATTTCTCCAATTTCCTTAAAACAAATAAAGGCAAAAGAAATTGAATTAAAAAAAAAAAAAGGCAAAATGAATCAAATATATTAGACCTCTAAACAAGACCAAAACGAAATTAGTCACACCTAAAGAAAATTGTCATCTTTGACTTTGGCATGATTCCTTTCAAGAGATTTTCCAATTTCTTGAAGAATTAAGTTAAAAGAAAATATATATTAACAAGACTACAAAAAGATAAGGAATTGTAAGAGAATAGTATCATCTCTACACTCATTTGAAGATTCTCCAACTTCTTGAAGAATTAAATTTTAAGTTGAACAAAATATTCCACTAGAATTTTTTGCTATGTTAATCAGACATTATAAAGCATCTTCACATGCCTTGAAACAGAGATACAAAAGGGAATGAATGGCCCTTAATTGCAACATTTTAGAAGAATAGAAGTAAGTCGTCCTGAAAAGACACCCAATGCTCCAAACCAGAAAATGAAATATTTACTTAGAAAGGACACAATGAGCAAGTGTTCAATTTTTTTTTTTTTTAAAAAAAAAACGGAGTTTTTTAACCACTGCACCACATACATCATTATTGTCAAGTAACCGCTGGAGTGCACGACTGACTATACGTTATGAGACATTGAATACGTAGATAAAAGATAATCAATATGGGTTAGCTTGCCTTTTCAAAGTCAACATCCTCTGCTAGCTGCTTTCCTTCACTATGGACTCCAAAAATCTGGATCCGCTGATTTGCATCAGGTAACCCAATGTATAAGCGGCGATCAATGCGTCCAGGACGAACAAATTCAAGATCTAATTCATCTGGTCTATTAGTAGCACAGAGGAATATCACAGCTTGTCTCAATGAATACTCATCAATACCAGTTTTCTCCTTCCTGTAGTTGAAACGTCAGCATAAGAAATCACTCCATTTGTCAAAAGAACGAGAGCAAAGAAACTAAAAAGTGTTCTCACATAAAAAGTTAAGAAGAAATAGGGAGTGAACAATATCAAACAATAGGGAGTGAACAATATCAAACAAGTCCAAGAACAATAAGTACTTTTTCTTAATTTATTAAAAAACGAAAACACAAAAGGAAAGTTTGCAAATATAGCAAGTTCAAGAAGGCAAAGCACAAATCTCTAGAAAACTTAGAATTGTATGCCTCATAGCTACATCTTCATAAACCACAAGGCCTAGACAATAATTATAATCTCAAAAGTGGAGACAACATAAGGCCTAGACAACATAAAGTTTAAAGTAGTTTCCTCATGAAGTTTGAAGTAGTTAACAGCACACATACACATGACACCAAGGTGCTCCAGCCACAAACTGAACATATCCCAATAGCTAAAATAGCACAAATAGTCTCACATGTCAATTTAATCACATTCAACAACCACAAACAGTAGTTAACATTACCACTCTATTAGCAAGTCTCAATAGTCAAGAGGAATCATCAAACCAATCCTGTGAACAACTCTCTCCACCATTAAGTAAAACTTCAAGAAAATCAAAGAACCAAGAGAACAATAAAATACATACTCTCCATCAAGTTGTGCAATTAGCGCTTCAAATGTTGCCCTTCTACGTGGATCTCTTTGAGCATGTCTCCCCGCAATAGCATCAATTTCATCTATAAATACAAATGAAGGAGCCTAGAAGAGAGCATACCAAAGCCATACTGTTACAAAAGGTGTTACAAAGGAACAGATCACTCGAAGCAGCTAGTCAAAGTAGAGATGCTACAGACAAGGATCGAAAATTTAACTTTGCTGATGACTTTCGTCACTTGATACTTGGAATATATTCGAGGAAGTCTATATTGGTGTAGAGACTGTAGAGAACTTAAGTAAAATTTTGACACAAAATAGAAGTATACATAACTTCGCCTAAGTGCTAGTAAGATTCAAATTTTGTCAAGGCACATTGAAGAACCATGCTAATTATAACATTTCTTGGCTTTTCTTATAATAATAATAATAATAATAATAATAATAATAATAATAATAATAATAATAATAATAATAATAATAATGATGATGATGATGATGATGATGATGATGATGATGCTAAGGTGACCCACTACAGAACTCACTACGAGCACGCACCTTGATTTTTTAAATTTTTTTACAATTTTGTGGTTGAGGAGGGTGATAGTGTTGGTGTGTTTAGACAGGAAGGAGGTGGTGTGTGGGAGGTGAGGACAAAATTGTAAAATAAAAATAAAAATCAAGGTTTGTGTATATTCACAACTAGTAGGAAGAAGACAATGAGAATGGATGGATATAGAAGAATGATGAGTTCATAACAAGGTTTAATTCTTTTTTCATGAGAAACAAAAATGTGACATTTTTTGTATTGGTTGTTTAACATTATCTTAATAGCAACAATCATAAAAAGAATAAAGCAATCTATGGGCACCCATCCTAAGGTCTGCCAAATGATTCCCTGGAAGACCTATACCACAACCCACCAACAACAATTTGGAAGATCATAAATAAAAAATAACAGGTCCGGAAGTCTTTAGAAAATAAGAGTCAACTTACAAAGTTATCTTACATTTCTCCGAGCAATAGAGAAAATTTCATTGATCCTTGCAGCACCACTCTTTTCACTATCAGTGAACTCAGCACCAGAGGCAAATACAAAAGGCATTCCACTTTCTTTAGCAAGTGTACGTGCAAAAAGTGTTTTTCCTGTCCCAGGAGGTCCAGAGAGCAGAACACCCTATCATACAGAGAAAGACAAGAAACAGCTCAAATACCATTCCAAAAAATAAAATGTCATATGAAATGCAAAAGAACATTTCTGTTGGTCAAGAAACTAGAATAAATTACCCGAACAAAGCGCACTTTTTTCTCAAAATACTGCATGGGATTTCCCATATAAATCATTAACTCATCCAGTAGATCCCAAACATCACCTCCTAGAACCACTTCTTTAGACATGGATCTTTTTCCATTGGAATCGCTCACTGGCTGGAATAGTATTGAAACACGAACTCTTAATGCTTAAACAAAGTCAAGTCAGCATAAGAGAGACCGAATTTTTACCATGATGAAGTTGTCTGCATAAGCCATATCAAAAAGTTGGTTGTACTTTTTGTATAAATATCGTTTAGACGTGATATGTAAAAGCATAACAGACTCCCTTATGAGCCACAAGATAAGGATTCCAGGAGTCAGCGCAACTAAAACTCGTAGAAAGTAATCGATTTGTCTTTTCTGAAGGAGATCCACTTCAACCCCAGAGCTTGTGATAATTTCAAAGAGGTACGGATCAAGAGGAATGTCAACCTAAAAAAATATATCAAGTATTCATCAGCCAGGCAGACCATACAGTCCACTTCTCTTGGGTCGCATAGGCAAGAAAATAAGCATTTTTTTTCCTTTTGATATATTAAAAAAAAAAAAGAATTCTGTTTTTCAAAAAAAAAAAAAAAGAATTCTGGAACTCACAGCATATTCTAAAGGAAAGCCTTCTTTCATAGTGACATATAATCTCTTCAGGTCCTCGGAAAAGACAACAGCAGCAACCTGGTCAACAGATTACATAGTAGCAAAAGTAATGTAACTTTTCTGATAAGTAGCATTTTTAAAAACTATTAACTCAAATATCCACAACAAAGAAGCAAAAGCACCAAGGTCCTTGCCCCAATGGTAAATAATAGAGCTTCCAACTTAAAGGTTGTCCTTTTACAACTATTCCCAACCTTAAGTAGAATTAAATTCAGAAGGTGGCATAGCTAAGGCTCTTAAAGATGTGATAAGAAAGTCGGTCATAAAGGGCCCATGGGCGCCCAATGGGACAAAGGGTTGTTTCCTCTAAGAAATAAGCAGGAAATAGGACCATTGTATATATAGAACCCGATATGAATGGATTGTGAATGCGGAAGTGTATAGCATGCGTTATACATTGAAACCATTCATACCTATGCAAAGCTTACAGAAAAGTAACAGACCTTTTTTTATTTTTTTATTTTTTATTTTTTTGGTGTTGAGTGATAAATCTATTGTACATGTAATGTAAAATTATCAGCTAAAAAAGCAAGAAGTAACCAGAACTGCGATTAACTGTTCTTTTTCAGGTGTTAGCCTTTGGTGTAAAAGATACTGCCCATATCACTACAAGCCCACGTGAGACCTAAATCCCCCTTACTACACGTTTCAATATGCCCCTATCACTACAAGCCGTGGCGGGGAATACCAAAGCCAGCTTCAAAACTCCTTACTCAACTATAAATAGAAAGGCGTTGACATAAATGCTTTGCCAACTGTACAAATAAGTTAAAGAACATGTCAAAGCTTAGAAGTATGGATAAATTTCACCTCAGAGCAATCGAGCTTGTGCAAGAAATAAGTGTATGGAAGCTTTGGGCGGTAGCGCCACCATCTCTTAGAAATCCATAGAGCCCTACTACCATCGGAATTGGATGATTTTTCCACCACATCTTTACGAAGACTCTTCTCCACTTCCTCCATATCGAAATCAACAACATACTTAGCATTTAAAGAATCTACTTGCTCAGCCAACTGCTCCCTTCTAAGGATTTCTTTCCATATAAGAAATCTTTCACGCCATCCTTTACTTCCTTGATCTGATACAGTTCAAGAAAGCATTAATTGTGCAGCTGAATGAGCATGACTCACAAAGCATGCCAAATGAATGGGCCAAAAAATGTCTGCCATCATTAAATATCTAAAATGTAGACCAACCTGAAATGCCCAACTCTTCCTTTAATTTTTTCTTCTGATCTGGACTTAATATGGCATCATCTTCAATTGCCTGCCTTACATTCTCATGATGAGTCTCAGGATCATCATCCCATGCATCTTCCCCAACATAAGAAGGGTCATGAATAAGTGCCCCACCAGGGCCCTCAATAAACTTTTTCATTTTTAGACCCTTGGGCATTGTCTTTCTCCATATACCCTTCTTAAGCCTACATCATTCATGAAAATGTGAAGTTCACAGAAATTCTGACCCTTAACTTCAAAACTTTACGAAACAATTTAATGATTTAGAAAGCAAAAGATCCTTAAGTTCCACATTTTACTAATCTATCAACAATTAGAAACTTGATCGAGTAGATAAATTCAGTTCAAAGGACTGAGAATCAATGAATTGCAAAATGACAATAACAACAAGAAACCTCGATCTTAAAAATTGTGATATGCCATCAAACATTTAAATATATGAGAACTACAATAAAAAACAATATGAGCTATAGAATTACCAGAGCTGCCCACAAATTACTAAATACAATATGAGCCATAAAATACCATGAGCTTATGGATGAAGTTACTGAGAAAGAGCAGACAGTCCACTCACTTCCTTATATTACTTGGAGTCGGCTCAGGAATCAATGCCTCCATATATGCCTCAGTCAACTCCTTCTTACTTAGACGATCCAAGTGAGATCTATATGCCAAAAACATCCCTTGACACGAAATAAACGCACAAAAAACATACAGCAACAGTACGCCGATTCGCCTAGGTTCCCAGTTTTTGATATCCTGAGATGATGACCAGATCAGAGTTTACAACAAAAAAGAAAGTGCAACTTGGCAATATAAAGATAATAGTAAAACAGAATAGCAATCACCAAATAGTTCAGTTTTGCTTTATTTTATTTTTTTTCAACACAACCACTTCTCCACTATTGAATGGTCCGGAAAGCTCACCATCAATTGCACTTAATCGAGCACCATGGAATAGTTTGATCCATGTAGCCGACCCCAATTAATTTGGGACTGAGGCTATGTTGTTGTTTGTTTGTTTAACCGCTTCTCCACTATTGAAAACACAATTCAATTAAAAGATCAAGAGGAAGGAAGCATGGTAGTTCTTCTAACACGGTGTCAGGATAGGTAGGTCGACTGCATTAAATCGAGATGAATGGAAGTGTTTAATCAATGTGCCAACCCCAAATAATTTGGGATTGAAACTTTGTTTTTGTAGTAGTTAATTGTTATGGTCACGATAAATAGGAAACGCGCTTTCTATCGCCAAAAACACTTCCACAGTAAAACAATTTGTACTAGGTTTAGTCCCAATTCTGCTAATAGGTAATCACTAAAACTCGATGCATAGCAAATGAAGGTTCCCAAGATAACTCATGAACACAAACCAATAAATAACAATTGGCGATCGCGACGAATATAGAAAAACCAAGTACCAGACAATCAAAATATACCTTCCAACGCTCCCATCTATTCCAATCTGCGAAGGCGGGAACCAACTCGAACCTAACCCGATCAAACGCGCCCTCGCCCTTCTCCCCAAACCCCTTCAACCTCCCAACAACCTCCCCCACCTTCACATTAACACCCTCCAAATCAAACCCAGTTTCCTTCTTCACCAATTCCCCAAAATCCCCCAAACTTCGTCGAACCGACCGAGAAATTCTCGACCAAGGAGAATCTTCCGACCCATTTCCGTTCACAGAAGCAGAAATCCGAAAAATCAAATCTTGGCGCGGATTTCTGGTTCTGCGCTTCAATTGAGTGAATTGGAAGGGTTTTGGGGGTTTGGGGGGTTAAAATGGGGGATTTGACGGGAGAGGAGGAGCGGGTGGTCTCTGCAATGGATTCTGAGCTCCATTTGAGATTGAGAAGACGAAATCTGTGATTTGAGAGACCAAATTTGTGACCTAATTCATCCGTTATCGCGCATTTGGGTTTTCTCAGACTCTCTCTCAGTTCGTTAGGACTGTTTGGGGTTTATCTGTTCAGGGTTTTAGTTTTGGAAACCAAGCGAAGCATTTGATGAGCGAAGATGGGGTCGTGTGAGTTAAGTGAACGTACTCGGTTTCGATTTCTTACAACAGTCAAACCTCCGATCACTAGTGGTTTCTTTCCGCAATCTCATAACTTGTGGAACTAATCAAATAAAGTGTTTAGATACACATAATTACTCAAAAAAATAAGAAAAATAATCCAACAACCCACTTTGGGCATCTAGGTTAAGCGTTGTGCGATACAACTCGACACTTGCGCGCACTCATCTCGAGAGGTATTGCACGACGCCCAACCCAATCGGTGTTTGAAGTGGATTGCTATAGCAAGTTCATTTTGTTTTATATTTATGAGTTTTACAACACATTTGAACATAAAAAATATGGAAATAACAAAATTATAATCATGCAACATTTTTATTTTTTATTTTTTACTTAAGTAAGAGTCGAACTTACGATCTCTCTAACCTTGTCTTTTCCGCAAGTGTGCCTCTACCGTCTCACCAAAGATGTTTTAGACATCATGCACTAATTAATAAGGAAAACACTAGAATGACCACAACAATGTCACACCACAAGACACATTGACTCATAAGAGCCTTTTATGCGACCTTTGACCCACGTGTTATGCATCGAAATCTGTGTATGTCCGTATCTTGAGGCGCACATTTGGCTCTCGTGAGCCAATGTGTTTTGTGGTGTGACATGGTGTTATCATTCTAGCACTTCTCAATTAATAAATCTCTCCTTATTTTCGCTCGTTTGGTGAGTTTTTTTTTGCCGTTATTTTCACTATTATTGATATTGGTCGTTTGGTTTTTAGGGCTTTTGATTTGTTGTTGATTTCCACATTTTTGGTGATAAATTTATTTGTTTTTTTTACTTAAGTAAGAGTCGAAGTTACGATCTCCCTAATCTTGTCTTTTCGGCAAGTGTGCCTCTATCATCTCACCAAACATGTTTTTGACATCATGCACTAATTAATAAGGAAAACACTAGAATGACCACAACAAATGTCATACCATAAGACACATTGACTCACAAAAGCCTTTTATGCGACCTTAACCCACATGGTATGCATCAAGATCCGTGTATGCACGTATTTCAAGACGCACATAAATGGCTCTTGTGAGCCAGTGTTGTCATTTTAACACTTCTCAATTAATAATTGAGAAAATGTGCATATATTGTTCCGTTGTCAGTCGTTCAAACTTATTTAAGGAAAATACTAAAACGGCAACAAAGAAATGACATCAAACATCACATCAAGATTTATGTATGGACGCATCATAAGTCGCGAATAAATAACTCAAATGCCCGATGTGACTTTTGACGTGACAAATGATGCATCATTCATCACCTAAGATATGTTTTGGAGCACACATGTGGTAGAGTTTGAATTAAATTAGAAATTTTTTTTAAAGTCTTGGTGTAACAAATGATTATATTTTACAATCATTACGCGAACTAGTCGACATCCCGAGCTTTGCGCGCGGAAGAGGCCTAGTGTATTAGATTAATACTCAAAAGAAACCCAAAGTAGTTTTAAAATTTAACTCGTGGAGCATTAACTTAAAATAATTTTAGTTTAATATTTGAAAAAAAATTTCCAAACGGTGAGATTGATAATAATTTACTCAATTAAGGAATAATCCGAGAAACAAACGATGAGATAAATAATTGAGCGAGATATCGATCTTCATATTGTGAATCGGACAGGTACATTGTCATATAAGAAAAAGTACAGTATAAAGTACTACATATCATTCCGAAAATTGAAGAAAAACAAAATTTACAAAGCAATTGACTCGCTATTTGCATTTTAAAACTAAAGCTCACTAATGAAGTCAAAACCTTTAGCCTTAATTTGTTGCAACGATGTAGGACTACATTCAATACATTGTACATGGGTGATTCAGTTGTTGATGAGATTGTTGTCGTTGATGAGGAGGTTTAGGTGTCTAGAGAGGTAGCGAAGTAGATGTTGTAGGTAGTGGAGCATGAAAATGATGACCCGAGATGGTAATATGCCATGGTCACGATCTTGAGGAAAGTGATGATGATGGATGTGTCGATGCCAGTCGAATCCAATCATCTCTATTTATAGTTGTATACATTTCAAAAGTTTTACTTACCATATTTGAAATGTTTAGTTTATTTTTAACATTACATTTGAGTTGAAAATCAATTACTGTTACAAATTCTTAATGGTACATAATTATTTGATTATAATTAAGGGATTTAAAACGTTACATTGGAGTTCAAAAAACATATGAATGGGTAATTAGTCATTCAATTTTCAAAACGCAACGTCTATGCATTGAACGAGCCTATATTTTGGGTGTGCTACGTGGATTATCGAGAAGGTTAAAAAACGTCACGTAGCACACCCAAGATAGAAAGTTTGTAGTTACATTAGTTACTGCATTAAATTATATATTCAACCGAAATGGAAATTTTTTAATTTGAAATTTTGCATTGATTCCTTACTAAATCTATTAGTTTATTACATTAAATTATACATTAGTTGCACATACCATACATAGTCTTATTATTTATTTTGAGTTAAGTACTAATTAAATTGGTAACGTTTTCAACTTATGTGTGATATGACATGTGACACATACCATATATAGGTCATCGAAATGTATTTTTTGGGTATGACATGTAGCCCATTGATAATGCTCCACATTGCAACGTGTCACATAACAAATATATAGTTTGACAAAACTTATAACTTGGGCATGCCACGTGGCGATACTGAGAAGGCTCGAAAATACCACGTGGCGTGTTGATAAGGATCCAAAACGCCACGTGTCACATTCCCTTTATAGCTTAATGAAACCTACATCTCGGGCATGTCATGTGGCGTTACGAGAAATCAAATTGTAATTAATCATATTGTAATTAATATAGGTCACATATACTCTATAGCTAATAAGCTACTTTGTGCTTTCCCAACAAAGTCGTCGTTTATAATTCTAGTTACTGTAACTGATCATTTAGCTTATTTTGGAAATTCGGTGAATTGTTAAGATGAGAGGATCAAATCTGGTTAGGGTTTGGTCACATTCTTGAGTGCTCGATTCTACTCACTCTATCTCTCTATTCACAGATTTGATCTTCTTAAAACCCAAACTAGATCATCTGTTCACGCCATTCAAAGAAGAGACGACAGTGAAGTCTCAATTCTTGAAACGAAGATAATCAGATGATTGAAGCAAAAATTGAGGAGTAGATCAGAGGCAAAAAGATTCGATCGAGTAATGACATCGACGACTGCGTCATATCCGCCACCACCACCGTACTACAGGCTCTACAAAGGTTACCTCCAAAACCCTAAATCCGCTCCAGAACCCCCTCCGCCCATTAATGGCACCTACCAGCTCTACGGATCTACCTACACTGTGAGATTTTTTTTAGGTTTTGTTGGATTATGGAGTTTCAAGTATTGTAAGAATGATAGAATCTCATATTTTTTTTACTTTTGTGTAATTGTAGACTGATGATGTGCTGCCGAGCTTGGAAGATCAAGGGGTTCGTCAACTGTACCCGAAAGGGCTTAATGTTGGTATGGTTTTATCTATTTCAGATGTTTTTCGTTATTTTTATTTTTTTGATAACCATCAATGTGAGAATCTTTTTTCAGCTCCTCCTTACTTTGGTTCGACTAATCCCATTGGAGTTAGTCGGACATCCTAGCCCCATAACTTAGGGAAACCAAGAGAATATAATGTATCTACCAAGAATTGAACCCATAACATTTGCCTCACTAAGAGCTTTAGTGCTCTTTTCTTTGGCACTGCACCACACCCCTTGACAATGTGTTTGGGTGGTATACTTTCTCTTTGTAACAAGGATTGCAAGGCATCAAGGCGATGCCTAGGCGTTTTCCTTGCTAAGGTGAGACAATGACTAGACGAAATTTTTTTTTATTTAGAGGCCCCTGAAATTAATTTTTGAAAAAAATTAATTTTTTTTTTTAAAAAAACTAAAGCTCCATACCTCAAAAAGTGCTAACTTTTTTGAAAAAATAAAAAATACTAACTTAAGACACTTCGAAAAATTAAACAAAGCATGCATGACCACATACAAATGAATGAATATCTCAAGACCTGCCATTGTCATAAGAGATTCAACTTCAAGGTATTCATTTAAAAAAACAAAGAAGAAATTATTTCAAAACAAAAAAAAAAAGCAAAGAAGAAATAAACTCAGCAACAAACAAAAATAAAAACCTCTCGTTTCTTCAACGAGTCTAGCGCTGATTGGATAGCCTCTTGCCTTTTTTGTCAATCAGGTCTTTTTCGACATTCGTCCACTGATCGTGGTTTTGGATCATCATCATTTTCACATATTTCAAATGACACGTTGAAAACAAATATATCATCGAGAATAATATTATTTCTTTCCCAAATCTTACCAGAGTTTAAATAATTTATTAAGATCTTATTATTTTCATCTTTTCCCTTTTATTCTAAAAGTAGTTGTTCATCGTCAAAATCAATTTGTTCTGACAAATCCTTATCAAATGATTCTTGTGCTTTCTCAAGAGTACTTTGATTTGCATTTATTTTTACTCCAATTTTTTCTATTTCGAGGAACTGTATCCTTTGAACCAACTGGTCTTCCATGCTTGAAGCGTTTTGTTGGTTCTTGTGTATTTTGTTGCACAGAGACACCAATTCTCGCAGGAGCATTTACATGTGAAATATGTGATTTTGTCACTTGTTTTGTGTCAGTAAATGCATCAGGTAATTGATTTGCAATTTGTTGCAAATGAATGATCTTTTAAACTTCAAGTTCAGACTGATTTGTGTGGATCATAATGTGATATAGTTGATGTATTCCAAGCAATTTCGCGTCATTCCTTTTCAATTGGTTTCTTATCTCCTCCTAATGGTGGAAAAATTGCTTCGTCAAAGTGACAATCAACAAAATGTGCAGTAAATAAATCCACTATTAGGGGCTCAAGGTATCTTATAATGGACGATGAGTTAAATCCAAGGTAAATCCCAAGTTTTCGTTGTTGATCCATCTTAATTCTATTAGGAGGTGGTATATGAACACACACTGCACAACCAAAAATTCTCAAGTGTGAGATATTTGGTTGTTGACCTAAAATTAGTTGCATATGGGAATGTTCATGGTATGCAGTAGGCATGTAACGAATGATAGATGTTGCATGAAGGACTGCATGTCTCCAAACTGAAGGACCACCTAGTTGATGCATTTATCAAAACCATGAAATATTTAAATG
This sequence comes from Stephania cephalantha, assembly GCA_039657325.1. Lineage (NCBI taxonomy): Eukaryota > Viridiplantae > Streptophyta > Magnoliopsida > Ranunculales > Menispermaceae > Stephania > Stephania cephalantha. The sequence continues at coordinate 56,538,188 of CM077571.1, forward strand.
GTCCACAGTGGGAATGAATACGTCCACATATGTCTCCCTAAATACTTTCTAAGAAAATCGGGGATTCCACAACAATTTTACTTGGGGATGATTTTACTATTAATTTACCATGAGAACAACTAGCACAATTATAACCACCAGCTGAAAATATTTTGTGACTCCTTAAAGGATGCGCTTGCGAATTATCAATTATTCTTCGCATCATTGATGATCCTGATGACCAAGTCGGTCATGCCATAAAATGAATGTCTTTGGATCATTAATTTTCTTATTTATGACGACATTCGTGTCGACATGCCTTATATGAGTAAAATATAATCAAGAAGATAAAGTTGAGAATTTTTCTAACACTTTTTCTTTTCCATTTGAAACCAATGTGACAGAGAAATTCTCTATCATTTTCGTTTATGGTTTCAATGTGATATTAATTTTGGCGAATATCTTTAAAGCTAAGTAAATTCCTTTTGGGTTTTCATAATACAAGGCATTGTCAACGTGAATTGTTGTACCCCCAGGCAACATAATATTTGCTCTTCCAGAGTCATTAATCAAATTATATATGCCAGATATTGTTTGAACATTAGCCTCAGCTAAGTTCAAGTTGGAGAAATATTATCTCTTCTTAAGGATTGTGTGCGTTGTAGCACAATCAACAAGACAAATATTGCTCTTATTCGGTTCATGATTTGAATCATTTGATGATCCATCTAGATAAACAATGTCTGATAAATTAGAAAAAAGACATTTCATTTATAATAAGAAACTAGTACATAGGAATTTAAAACAACAACAACAACAACAACAAAATAGCCTCAGTCCCAAATTAACTGGGGTCGGCTACATGGATCAAACTTTTCCATCGTGCTCGATTAAGTGCAACTGATGGTGAGCTTTCCAAACCATTCAAATCCCTCCTAATTAATGCATCCCATGTTAACTTTGGTCTGCCCCTACCTCGTCGAATTTCTACAGTTTCTATTGAGTCAAGTTTTCTAGTTGAGGCATTTGTAGGTCGTCTTTGCAGGTGACCAAACCACCGCAACCGCCCTTCCCTAATCTTTGTATCAATCGGTGCTACTCCTACTTGTTTTTGAATTTCTATATTTCTTATTCTATCTTTACGAGTTTTACCACACATCCACCTAAGCATCCTCATTTCGCTACGTTCATTTTATGTAATTGTTGTTGCTTTACCGCCCAACATTCACTTCCATAGAGCATAGCTGGCCTAATTGCGGTCCTATAAAATTTTCTTTTAACTTAGTAGGAACATTTCGATCACAAATCACCCCTGTTGCACTCAGCCATTTCTTCCATCCAAACTTGAATTCTATGTGTGACATCATTCTCAATGTTACCATCATTTTGTATGATTGATCCAAGATACCTAAAGTGGTTTACCTTAGGAACTTCTATTTCCCCTAATTTTACCACTCCGTCATCTCGATGTCTAGTGTTTCTAAACTCACAAGAGTGCATGTATTCGGTTTTCGTCCTACTCACTTAAAGCCTTTAGATTCTAATGTATTCCTCCAGAGTTCTAATTTCCTATTCACTCCATCTTTAGTTTCATCCACTAAGACAATATCATCTGCAAATAGCATACACCATGGTATATCCTCTTGAATATGTCTAGTTAGTTCATCTATAACTAAAGTAAATAGATATGGGCTTAGAGCCGATCCTTGATGTAGTCCTATTGTAATGGGAAATTCTTTTGTAGCTCCTCCAAATGTCTTTATACTCGTTACTACTCCATCATACATATCCTTAATAGTGTCTATGTATCTAGCATGCACTCTTTTTCTTTCTAGAACCCACCAAAGAACATCTCTAGGGACCCTATCATATGCTTTTTCGAAATCTACGAATACCATATGCATAACAATCGTCTTACAAGGAAAATCACCTCCATAGTTGACCTCCCAGGCATGAAACCAAATTGGTTCTCTGATATTGTTGTTTCTCTCCTTAGTCTATTGTCAATTATCCTCTCCCAAAGTTTCATAGTGTGACTCATAAGTTTAATTCCCCGATAGTTTGAGCAACTTTGAATGTCTCCTTTGTTTTTGAAGATTGGCACAAGCGTGCTTCTTCTCCAATCCATTGGCATCCGTTTTGATTTTAAAATTTTATTAAAAAGTTTTGTTAACCAAGTCAATCCAATTTCTCCTAAGCATTTCCAAACCTCTATGGGTATTTCATCTGGGCCACATGCTTTCCCTATTTTCATTCTTTTCAATGCCTCTTTAACTTCTACAATTCTAATATTGCGTGTATAGTTGACATTTCTTTCTTGGTGTGGGTTTTCATCTATTATGGTATCAACTTGACCATCATTAAATAAACTATCGAAGTAACTTCTCCATCTCTCCTTAATATCCTCCTCGCGCGTTAAAACATTTTGGTTTTCGTCCTTAATACATCTCACATGACTTAGGTCTTGTTTCTGTTTATCTCTTAGTTTGGCTAGCCTATATATATATTTTTCGCCATCTCTATTACCTAACCTTGTATATAGTTCTTCCATGAAATTTGTTTTAGCTTGACTAACTACTTTTTTAGCTTGTTTTCTAGCTTCTCTATATTGATTGTACACATCTTCATCTTGACACTTAGGTATTTTCCTATACATCTCTCTTTTAGTCTTAATTGCTCGTTGGACATCCTCATTCCACCACCATGTTTCCTTCTTTGGTGGTCCCAAGCCTTTAGATATACCTAATACGTTTGATCCCACTCTCCTTATGCAACTACTCACTTCTAGCCACATTGTATTAGCATCTAAGTCAAGATTCCAAATATTTTCCTTTAGTAGTTTTTCTCTAAACTCTACTTGTTTACTATGTTTTAGGTTTTACCACTTTATTCTAGGGTCGCTAACTCTTTTATTTATATTATGTCGTCGTGTTAGCTTAATATCAAGTACTACTAACTTATGTTGGTTAGTAAGTGCTTCGCTAGGTATTACTTTGCAGTCTCTACATATTTTTCTATCTGTTTTTCTTGTTAAAAGAAAATCTATTTGACTCTTGTTATGACCACTACTAAAAGTAATTATATGTGACTCCCTCTTCCTAAAACTAGTATTTGCTAAGAGAAGATCGTATGCTGAAGCAAATTCTAAGATTGATTCTCCTTCTTCATTTCTATTACCGTAACCAAAACCTCCATGAACTCTCTCAAACCTATCGTTACTTGCCCCGACATGCCCATTTAAATCTCCTCCAATAAAAACTTTTTCATCTAATGGTATCCTTTGCATAAATCCATCCATATCGTCCCAAAACTTGCGTTTGATGCTCTCGCTTAATCCTACTTGTGGTGCATAGGCGCTAAGTATGTTAATTTTTTCGTCTCCAATAATTAATTTAACTAGAATCAATCTATCCCCCATTCTTTTAACCTCTACGACCTTATCCTTATAATCATTATCCACCACAATTCCTACTCCATTGCATTTTCTATCTATACTTAGGTGTACCACAGCTTTAAACCCCATGCTTCTATTTCTCTACTCTTTTCTCCTACCCATTTTGTCTCTTGGAGGCAAGCAATATTGACTCTCCTTCTAATCATGGTATCTACTAGTTCTATTGACTTCCCCGTAAGTGTTCCTATGTTCCATGTTCCTAAGCGAATTTTTTCTCCCCTTTGTATTTGTTTTCCTTTTCTACTTCTATTTTGTCTAAAAGATCTAGTGTCCGTATCTATGATTTTGTTTTTGTTTTCGTGTTTGTTTTGAACTAGCTTCTTTACCCACACCCGTCCTTTGTGTGGGAACCCTTGCTCATTTTTCTTCACATTCGGGCGACGATGTGATCATTAAAAACATTAAGACTAGTGTTTGGGTCATCATGAAAATTTGAGACATCCATATAATTAATGTTCGATGAGCCATCTCCGATAGTGAAATTTATCTCAACTGTTTTGCCTTTCTCCACTGTCCGATGGGCCTACAATCCCTAAACACCTTACAAACCCTCAAAGTCTCTCATCTTCATTATCGCTTGGCCTCACTCTCTTCCACCATCACTACACCATTAGCCTCCTATCTCTTTGAAGAACCCTAAATATAAGAAGAAGTCTCTTTTAAGAACTCTACATTTGGGAAACAAGGAGAAGAGATGAAGAAGAGGGCGATAGAAAACTAGTTTGGGTTTATTGATAAACGCAAAGCTACAAGAAAACAACATTGTTTGAGTATTCTAACAACACACCAACTATTTAAATGCTTATATATATATACTAGTTTCGTAACGTGCGATGCACAATGAGCCCTACTCTCGCGGGAATTTAATTATAAGAATTTAAATTTAATTTTAGTAGAGTAAATTAAAGAAAAGTAGCATAATAAGTTGTCAAAGGGATTAGATAAATGTATTATGCAATAAATTTTAATGATATCAGTAATATTAATAGTCAATTTAGACAAAAGATAAAAAATCTCTAATTGAGATACTATTAGCAAGAGATTTTTGTTACCAAAGAATCTCTAATTGAGATATTAGCGAGAGATTTGCGAAATCATGAATTAAAGGGTAAAATTGTAATTCAAAGTAACGGTTGAAAGTCGTTGGATTCGTGCTTATTAAGTATTAGTAGATATATATACACACACACATACAAACAACAACAATATAGCCTCCGTCCCAAATTAATTGGAGTCGGCAACATGCATCAAACTCTTCCATTGTGCTCGATTTAGTGCTTTGGTGAAGCGCGTCGCTAGGTGGGAACGCTCCAACGTTTATATATATACTATTTTCACTACTTGTTTCACATGAATTAGCCTTCTCGCTATGCTCGCGAAAATTAATTCAATTACAAAAACATATTTTTATTATCAGTAAAGTATGATTCATGAAAAATATATAACATCAATTTCGTCAAAAAAATGATAAATATAAATCTTGGCATGAATAATCAAAACAATAAAGATGAAGACACAAGGTCCCTACCAATAACCAACAATTGATATTTTTACAATAACTGAAAGAAATGTTGAATGCAACACGATAAACTCATAGTAAATTATTAGTATTAATAAATAAAGTTAATCTCAAAAAGATGTTTTTTAACCAAAACTGCTAAGAAAATGAAAAATAAAAAGTTGCATATGAAATTATGTCATGGAATATGCAGTTCTTTTATTGAAATATGCCGAAGTCTGTCAACTTTGATATTTAATTAGTAAACCCATCCAAACACATCAAGAAAACTCCATAATAAATTACTTATTCAATTGGTCAAGCTAATTATATTAAGTTAAAAAGAAAAAAGGGCTTGAAATTTGAGATTCATATCGTAAAAAACTGTCATATATCATAATATAAACTATCTACATCAAAAGAAATCCAATATATAATTGTATACTGATCTCTACACAACAAAGTAAATTCTCAAAATATATGAGGAGCACTCCTCTATGAAGCAGCATGAGTCCAACTATCAACCACTTCAAACTCAAATACTTATATGGAGAGAGATTAAAGAACATAGCAAGGATTCTGAAACAAAAAACACAAGCAAACTTGTTGTTAGAGACTTGCTACACTTGGCATTGCTCCATGTAGATTACCCTAATCTAGCTAGAAGTTCAGCTAGAACCGTCTCAAGGAATTAATTAATGCTCATATTTAAGAAATTCAAAATAACTAAACAATAAGGTTCAAATCGTAATAGTTAAGAAAAGAATAAAAACAAGTTCAAAGTTAAAGACACACTGAGACAATGAGGTAAGTGTTCAACCTTTTGGAATTGCTCTAACAACAACTTAGGTGTGCTTAATCATTATTAAGTTCAGAAACTCTTTCATGGGTGATTGAGAAAATCTCAAAGAATGCTTGCAATCCAATCGAAGAGAAACTAAGTAGAAAGGTAATTGGGAAATTGTACATACTCAAAAACATTAATTGAATTTCAGAACTAAATATTATGAACATAAAGCTTATAAATATAAGTACCTCCGTAATCCTTATGGGAAGTCATCAAAGAACCTTGAGCAATGATGATGAGAGAGGAGATTGCATGACAAATTGTTGGAGACGGAGAAAAGGGATTTTAATTTTAAAAGAGAGAAGATTTGTTGAAGACATTCATCAACGTCAAATACTTTTTTTTTGAAGCCAATGTCATATTATACTTTCTTAATCTAGAAAAGTACCATATACTTTTAATGTCAAAATTATAAATAAAACCAGACGAATGGCATTGATCAAATAGCTAAAATATATTGATCGTAATAGCTAAAACTATAATGAAATAGATAAGGAACTAATAGGGGCCAACCAAACAAACTAAAATGCTTGACAACTACTTGCTAAAGAGAACTTCAGGAGAAACAACACATTATCACATCAATAACAAAAGATAATTAGCTCATTGAAGCCTAAATAACAAAATCTCAAAAAGAACACATTAAACACCATAATAAATGATGAAAAATAGAAAATCGATCCTTTCGGACCCATACTAAGGACTAATATCATCAAGCATAATGAAATGATGCATATGTTTTAAATTTTACTTCAAAAACACCAACTTAATTTAAAATAATTCAATTTTCTGGTCAAATATTGGAAATAACTCAATTGAACAGATAGATCAGAAAGTAAAAAACAAGTTCCTTAGATATCAATAGCCAAGAAAATAGTCAAATTTTGATGAAAAAATATTCAGGTTTTCTACTAATCGAGTCTTAATTGTTTACTCTTTTACTTTTTTTTTGAACATCTTACTTTTTTTAGGTTACTTTCAATATAATAAATTTGAGTAACCACAACGATAATTGTATCTTACCTGACGAGTGTAATAGAGAGAATTAACGAATAAAATTAAGTAGAGTCAAGAGTGAAACAATCGAACAGTGCCTACCAAAAAAAGGTCCAACAGTATTGGCGTGAGTTATTAGAGTATAGAGAGACATGGAGGAGGGGCTATTGTGGCAGAGGGTGGTGGTTGATGTAGATGTGAAATTGGGTTCATGAACATTAACTTATAAAGTCACCGAGTTTTCATGGTCACCAAGATAAAACAACCAACAAATATTAAATCATACCTAAACAAATTCTGAACTATTTCGCTAGTAGACCGTAATAGCTCTGATTATATCAAGTAAGAGATTGAGTGAAGGAGTCATAGATACGTGAGAGGAATAGCGATTTCCTTTCAAGACCATGATGTGATGTGGTATTGGCATCAAACGAGAAAGGGGATGAGTTTGTGAAATATGTGAGAGAGAACCAACCTAAGAGAGAGATTCCGTTTAATAGAGATTAAGAGTCGTGATAAAAAAAAATCCTAGCTAACACATATGTTTGCAAGATTTACATGATATATTGTACCACGTAATAACAAGAGAGTCCGAAACTGAGTGAAAATTGATGAATGAGAGATTAAAGGAGTCGATTGAAAATTTTAAAGGGTAACTCGGTGATTTCAAGTAACAGCTGAAAGTCGAGTTATTCGTGCTTATTAATTATAGTAGATATAGATAGGATTTAGGATACAATCTAACTCTTAAGATTAATGATAGAATTCGATTTTTTTTCGTCTATAAGATTCACGATTCAAGTTTAAATAGCCATGCTCAAAACATAATTTCTTAGACTAGTTGATTAAACTCAATGGTTTTTCCGAAAGTTCTTCAAAAAAGTAATCTCTTTCTTTTTTCATGAAAATATACGCTTGTGAAGTTGTCCAAAAAAATAAGAAGGAAGATGTGCAAGAGACTTGGTTGGAGAGTAGCATTGGTTTAATAACGTAAAATTTTTTATTTTTTTATTTTTTTTCATTCAAATGATTCTCGAACTGATTCACGATTCAACAACTATGACTCAAACACAAAACTCTTTTGGACAATTTTTTCTTTATTAATTTATGCGGCATTTGAAGCAAATGATTTTACTCAGACAAACCTGACCTCAACTTTTATGTAACCATTTAGATAGGACTATGCATATATGTCAACTACAACATAGCCTCAGTCCCAAATTATTTGGGGTCGGCTACATGGATCAAACTCTTCCATTATGCTCGATTAAGTGCAATTGATGGTGAACATTCCAAACCATTCAAATCCCTCTTAATTAATGTGTCCCATGTTAACTTTGGTCTACTCCTACCTTGTCGTATTTCTACAATTTCTATTGAGTCAAGTTTTCTAGTGGAGGCATTTGTAGGCCGTCTTTGTAGGTGACCAAACCACCGCAACCGCCCTTCCTTAATTTTTGTATCAATTGGTGCTACTCCTACGTGTCTTTGAATTTCTATATTTCTTATTCTATCCTTACAAGTTTTACCACACATCCACCTAAGCATCCTCATTTCTGCTATGTTCATTTTATGTAATTGTTGTTGTGTTACCGCCCAACATTCGCTTTCATAGAACATAATTGGCCTAATGGCGGTCCTATAAAATTTTCCTCTTAACTTAGTCGAAACATTTCGATCACAAATCACCCATGTTGCAGTCTGTCATTTCTTCCATCCAGCTTGGATGCTATGTGTGACATCATTCTCAATATTATCATCATTTTGTTTGATTGATCCTAGGTATCTAAAGTGGTTCACCTTAGGAACTTCTACTTTCCCTAATTTTACCACTCCATCATCTCGATGTCTAGTATTTCTAAACTCACAGTGCATGTATTCGGTCTTCGTCCTACTCAACTTAAGACCTTTGGATTGTAATGTATTTCTCCAAAGTTCTAATTTCCTATTCACTCCATCTATAGTTTCATCCACTAAAACAATATCATCTGCAAATAACATACACCATGGTATATCCTCTTGAATATGCCTAATTAGTCCATCAATAACTAAAGTAAAGAGATACCAATTCTTGATGTAGTCCTATCGTAATGAGAAATTCTTTTGTAGCTCCTTCAAATGTCTTTATACTCGTTACTACTCCATCATACATATCCTTAATAGTGTCTACGTATCTAGCATGCACTTCTTTTCTTTCTAGAGCCAACCAAAGAACATCTCCAAGAACCCTATCATTAACTTTTTCAAATCTACAAATATCATATGAAGATTTTTTTCCTTTTCTCTATATTTTTCCAACAATCTTCTTACAAGGAAAATCGCCTCCATAGTTGACCTCCCAAACATTAAACCAAATTGATTCTCCGATATCGTCGTTTCTCTCCTAAGCCTATTGTCAATTATCCTCTCCCAAAGTTTCATAGTGTGACTCATAAGTTTAATTCCTCGGTAGTTTGAACAACTTTGAGTGTCTCCTTTGTTTTTAAAGATTGGCACAAACGTGCTTCTTCTCCAATCCATTGGCTTCCGTTTTGATTTTAAAATTTTGTTGAAAAGTTTTGTTAACCAAGTCAATCTAATTTCTCCTAAGCATTTTCAAACCTCTATGGGTATTTCATCTGGGCTACATGCTTTTTCTATTTTCATCATTTTTAATGTCTCTTTAACTTTTGGAATTCTAATATTGCGTGTGTAGTTCACATTTTTTCTTGGTGTGGGTTTTCATCCACTATAATATCAACTTAGCCATCATTAAATAAACTATTGAAGTAACTTCTCCATCTCTCATTAATATCATCTTCGCGCGTTAAAACATTTTGATTTTCATTCTTAATACATCTTACATGACTTAGGTTTTGTTTCTTTTTATCTCTTAATTTGGCTAGCCTATAAATATATTTTTCACCATCTCTATTACCTAACCTTGTATATAAATCTTCCTAAGCTTCAAAACTTCAACTTCGCCTATGACTTCACTCACTTAAAATTCGGTATTAATTCGAGGAAGTTAACTTCAACGATGGAAGTTTAACAAAAATTCGTCGGTGTACGGAAGTTTACGGAATTTCACTTTAAAGTTAAAAAACTCAAGTTTCTTCATGGAGATGCTAGGAATATGCTTAATTATACAACAATAATGCATAAAACTCATGTCAGTGGTCCGAATTTTAAGCATATTTCTAGCATAGCCGAAGTTTCAGTCGAAGTTTTAGTCGAAGTTTGCTCAACTTTCACGAAACATAGTTTTACTTCATGTTTTATGAATTTCCATCGATGTTTTTGAAGTTCGGTCAAAGTTAGCCGAAGTTGAGTCGAATTTTTGCAATTTTTCAACTGCCTCGAAACTTCGCTTCGCTCACCTCAACATCGACAAACTTCGCCCCGAACTTCGACGAAGTTTGTCGATTTTTTAAACCTTGGATCTTCCATGAAATTTGTTTTAGCTTGACTAACTACTTTTTTAGCTTGTTTCTAGCTTTTCTATATTGATTGTACGCATCTTCATCTTGACACTTGGGTATTTTCCTATACATCTCTCTTTTAGTCTTAATTGCTTTTTAAACATCCTCGTTCCACCACCATGTTTTCATGCCTTTAGATATACCTAATACATTTGATGCTACTCTTCTTTTGCAACTACTTATTTCTAGCCACATTGTATCAAGCATCTAAATCAAGATTCCGAACATTTTCCCTTAGTAGTTTTTCTCTATACTCTACTTGTTTACTATTTTTTAGGTTCCACCACTTTATTCTAAGGTTGTTGTCTCTTTTATTCCTATTAAATTGTCGTTTTAGCTTAATATCAAGTACTACTAACTTATGTTGGGTAGTAAGTGCTTCACCAGGTATTACTTTGCAGTCTCTACCTATTTTTCTATCTATTTTTCTTGTTAAAATAAAATCTATTTGACTCTTGTTATGGCCACTACTAAAAGTAATTATGTGCGACTCCCTTTTCCTAAAACTAGTATTTGCTAATACAAGATCGTATGCCGAAGCAAATTCTAAAATTGATTCTCCTTCTTCATTTCTATTACCGTACCCAAAACCTCCACGAATTCTCTCAAACTCATAATTACTTGCCCCGACATGCTCATTTAAATCTCCTCCAATAAAAACCTTTTCATCTAATGGTATACCTTCCATAAATTCATCCATATCGTCCCAAAATTTGCGTTTGATGCTCTCGTTTAATCCTACTTGTGGTGCATAGGCGCTAAGTATGTTAATCTTTTCATCTCCAATAATTAATTTAACTAGAATCAATCTATCACCCATTCTCTTAACCTCTAGGACTTTATCCTTATAATCATTATCCACAAGAATTCCTACTCCATTGCCTTTTGTCTATATCATTGTACCACAATTTAAACCTTGTGTTTCCTATTTCTCTATTCTTTTCTCCTGCCCATTTTGTCTCTTGGAGGCAAGCAATATTGACTCTCCTTCTAATCATAATATGTATTAGTTCTATTGACTTCCATGTAAGTGTTCCCATGTTCCATGTTCCTAAACGAATTTTTTCTCTGTTTTGTGTTTGTTTTCCTTTTCTATTTCTATTTTGTCTAAAAGATCTAGTCTCGGTATCTATGATTTCGTTTTTGTTTTCGTGTTTTCCTTTTGCATATTTGTCAACTATGAATCTCTAATTATTTTAGTATTATCCTCACGCTTGCACAAGCACTACTCTGTACAATGGTCCGTGTATATCCATTGGTGATGAAGTTACTAGGGATAATGGTGGGATATATTGAGATATCATTTAGTGTTCTTGCTATTGAATAGGGTATGTATCTGGTATTTCCACCTTTTTTTTTCACCTTTTTTTCATAAACATGTTCTCAAATGTCTTCTCTCATGATTAATAAAGATACAGAGCCGCTTTGTGTAGACCCCAGATTATGCCAGATGCTACCTTAAATGTAATGCATTTTTGTGTACCAACATTGGAATATGACACCAAGAAATAACAATTCTGAAGTTCATTCATTTATTTACTGTCATCAGAGCAAACATGTGTGAGCGAGTGGTGGTCGTCCAAAAGGTCTGATATTTGTGCGACCATTATTAGGGGGTAAATGTTGATGTCATGTGTGGTAGATTGGTAGTATTACTTCACTTGGCTGCTAAAACTCTCTTGTAGTTGTTGGTTAAAGTCGATCATCTTCAATAAGAAGTATGCTAATATTTTAACATTCATTGTGCTAGATTACAAAAAGGAGTTGAGGTCACTTAACAGAGAGCTGCAGCTGCATATTTTGGAACTTGCAGATGTTCTTGTTGAGAGGCCGTCCCAATATGCTAGAAGAGTGGAGGATATATCTCTTATATTTAAAAACTTACATCACCTTCTCAATTCTCTACGTCCTCACCAGGTTACTATTCTCTAGTCTCTGTTTCAGTCTCGGCATCTTGGTTGTTGACCTTCATATGCTGAATACAGTTAATTTGTTATTCCTTACAGGCCAGAGCAACTCTTATTCACATTCTAGAACTTCAGTTGCAGCGTCGCAAGCAAGCTGTAGTGGACATAAAGAGGTAGAGTTTTCTTGTGTTTTTTGGTATGGAAGAGGTAGTATATCTTTTTGTGACCAGTTTTTGACTGAAATGTGCTAAAGCTTTAGGGACCTTTACTTTTCATTTAATTAATTTGTTTTTAAAAACTACAATCAGTTAACATTTTTTTTTTTGGGCAAAACAATCCAAATGGTCTGTGAGCTTACAAAGAATTCTTGATTGGGTCCTTCAACTTGTTTTTGTTAAAAGTCAGTCCCTGTACTTTATTTTCCCTCAATCTAGCCCTTGAACTTTTGTTCTCTCAATTGGCCCTTCTCCCTTTAAGTAAGCAAATGGTTTCCTCCAATTGAACTAATTTGGTACTTTAGATGGTTCTCCTCGTACAAACAAATTCGATGCGAGAGTTGCGTCCAATTGTGGAAGTGAAATGATTCAATTCAAAGAACAAACCATCATTTGCAATTCAGTCATGTAGGGAGGTTTGAAGGTTGGGGCTAGGATGTGTTTGAAGGAGGAGAAGCAACTTAATTGACGAATTAGTTCAATTGGGGGAAGTCATCACCTTACGTATCAGGAGAAGGGTCTAGTTGGTGAAAAATAAAAGTTCCAGGGCCCTGTTGATGGAAAGTAAGAGCTCAAGGGCTCAATTGGGAAAAATAAAAGTTCAAGGACTAAATTTTAACAAGTAAAAGTTCAAGGACTCGATCAATAATTTTTGGTAAGTTTAGGGACCTTTTAGTCCAAGAAAATCAATAAAGTGATTAACAAAGCACATCATCAACTACATTTAAACTGAGAGGAACATTGGATCCATAGATTTGATCCACGCTAAATTGGGATTGAGGCTTTGTCGTTGTAAATCGGTTAACAACTTAATGAATTATCTTGTGGAACAAACATATGAATGCATATTTTGATTCTGGTTTATGCCAAAAGGTGATGCGATTGAGCATATGTAGTAAAATATGTAAATCGAAGTGTCTATCTTAATAGTAATCATTTGCTCGGTGTCAGACATTCATTCTGAATGGAATATTACCGATATCGCTCGATCCTTTGACACAATTATTTAGATTGGGTCATACAACTGACAGTTTATAGATTTGATACTGTCATAACTATGTATATATGCATGCGGCATGTCTGCTCGTTTGTTGTGTCTCGGTGTCAAAATATTGATGTTTAGAATAGAGATAAGGACGATGTCTGTTCTTCCGGAGACATGAGCCTATAACACATAAGGATGAACAAGTGAGATGCCTTTTAAGGCAGCCAATCTATATTGGATCGTTGTTGACATATTGATATTGGACTTGCAATATTTGCCATTATTTGTGGCTTTAGTTATGTATTCTTTTCATCTGTGTATTGACTTCGTTTATTTCACTTGTGCAGAAGAAGAGAAGAGGCGCAAAGATTGCTCAAGGAATCACTTGGAACCTTGGATGGTCACTGACCATGACTTATTGTGTCATGAAATATGCAGAAGGCTTAATTGACAATTTGACGCTCACCATCCTTATCGTTGTAGCTTCTGATTACCTAAGATGTAGCAGAGAGTTTCCCATTATTGATAGATGATGATGATTACTTTTTTCCGAGTACCAGATCATTACCTTTAATGTGAGGGCGCTGTTCAGGTATGTTTAAAGGAGATGTCTTAATTCATCGTACTTGGCACGAAGAAAATGAAAGAAGTTGCGGCGCAGTGTGCTGTGTTTTCTGAATGAATGAATGCTATCATTAATGGATTTTTTGAAGGAGACTATACCTTACCAAGTTCCAATTGTATAAGAGTTGTATGTAGATTCAATAAACTCTGAACATAGTGCTGATGCTTGTATTGATCACCGCAGCATGTAAGACTAAACTATAGATTTTTCTTTCCTGTTCTGTCTAAAAAGCACAGGGACTTGTAAAAAAAGTCATTAAACTTGGTCAGGCCTAGGGAATCCTAGATGCTTGAAACAAGTGAATCCTCCATCAACAACCAGGTTATGCCCTGTGACATATTTTGCCTCGTCAGACGCCAAGTAAACTGCAGCCCCTAGCAATGTCGATTTCTTCGCATACTGTTCCCTTAAGCTCCCCCAACCCCTGAATCATCTTCATCAACCGGTCCTGCTTCGTGCCGGGATAGAACCCTGCGAGTTGCCCAATTACAAGCGGCGTAGGGATAGGACGTGGTGAAATGCAGTTGATTCGGTCTGCTGCAACCGACTTCACAATGCCGGGCAGGGCGAACTTGGAGACTGTATGAGGATGGGGACCAAGGCCTCCCATGATGCCACTGATGCTAGCAGTGCAGAGAATTGAGCCTGACTTCTTTGGAACCATGAAGCGCGCTGCGTGCTTGGGTAATGCCTGCATTGTTGTACATGATATCTAGCTTGTTGTGCTTGGATACTGTGAAGTCTACTGCCTCTGCTACTTGGCTTTCTAGTTGTACATTGCAGTGAACAAAATGTGCCTGTGAGCCCAATTCCTCTATGGCTTGCTCGCCCAACTGTTTGTTAGTGTCTGAAGAACTCGATCCGGTGATGGCACCAAATAAGCGTTTTATGATGTTCTTCTGCAGTAGTAGTGTGTTGTCACTAATTTATATTGAGGGCCGCTAAGGGCACCCCACCAATTCATGAAGACACCTTGTTATTGAGGGCACAAACTGTTTTACCTGGGGCACCCAAAAATTAGCCCCGAACTACCGAAAATACCCCCTCGTGCAAACCCCTGAGCACCCCACCACCCTCGTGCAAACCCCTGGCCACCTCACCACCCCCACCACCACCACCACCCTCGTCCACCGAACTCCTTGTGGAAGAATTCATTTGTTTTGAACCGACCAGTGAGAGGAATCCCCGAAATCGTGTTCTCCGTCCCTCGCCGTGTGTTTCTCCTTCATTGTTCGAGTTTTCTGCATTTTGTAGGGTCCGGTGTGTGAGCCGATTTCGTCTCCATATTAGGGCTCGGTTGAAGATCGTCGAATTAAGTTACATTTGGTAGAGTAGTTGTAATGTGTGTGTGGCGGTTATTTCAAATGTAAAAAAATTGAGAAATCGTGGTTCTCGGCCACACAGGCCAGAGACTGTGTCAACTGTCTCGGCCAAGCATGGCCGAGACAGAAGCTAATATGTTTGGGAACTCGCAGTCTCGGCCACGAAGACCGGAAGAGTTAACTGCGTATCGGTTGTCCACTTCCGAGAGGGTCTCAGTAGGCTCGGTCGTCATAGGACGAGAGTCAGGCGAATTGAAATGGTCAATCCATCTCGAAGGTGTACAACCGAGACTTTTCTATTGGACTCGGTTGTACACGACCGATATATTGGAATACTTGTCGGTCATGGGTGACCGAAAATATGGGTTGTTTCACGAACCTGCTTGACCGATACATCAGAAATGGATGAATTTGAACATTACAGTTTGAAAAAAAATTTGGTTGTATGTCAAACTAACAATACAAGATTGAAAATCCATCACGACAATTTGCACCGAAACTTAATTAATTATAAATCTCCGTAACATTCAAACTGACTCTAAAAAGGGTCCATCCATAAGTAAACAACAATCAAAACACAACAACAATCAAAACACAACACAACATTTGCATATACATAGAACATTCGGACGAATTGGCAAAATTTCTAAATGTTTAGCCGTCTCGGTACAAGCTTTAACCTACGGTGTATCTAAATCTACAACATGTATGGTGGCTTCATGATCAGCAGTTGCAATGGGCGCGATGTCTCGAAAAACGAATCCATCTCGCCAACCTTTGGCGCAGTCCTCAACGTACCGATCCCACGATGGATATAAGGATGGCAATGGTGCATTCACACGCAATCGCACTGTCAAAGTGAACAATAGAACATAGAAGATATTGTCACAAACCCGATTAAGGGGAAACAAACCAATTCACAAAAAATCATAGAACTTACCCTAACCCAATGGATATTCCTTTCATTTGCCATTGCAATGATAAGTCTGTTGTGCAATGACGACGGTGGAGTACTACGTAGAGGTAGGAATGTGGAGGCACTCCCATGCGAGAGGTTGACGAGAATGACATTGAATGCGGTGGATACTAACAATCCCATGTCCGGAAGTGTCAACCATTCTTTGAAAGATGCCCCTCTTGCTTCTCTCGGGCAATGCACCGCATTCTTGACGATCTCGAAACTCGACCCAAGCACTTCCCGCCAAAGGTCTTCATACCCGATAATCTCATCGTACATCCTTCTACGCACAATCCTCCACCCGTCTATGTCGGCAAGTCGAAGCCCAGAGGCTATACACCGATATCCACAATTTCCATCGGAAACGACATCGATAATGGCCTCAACATGTGGCAACCAATCCGGTTCTAAGCAATGACTATAAGCCATGTTAGATCCACTTTGCGTGCGTCGACTGACACGACGCATTTGTGGAACATTGACTTTCTTCTGCCTAGAAACTTTTGTGGAGTGGGAGGACTCAAATCCGATTGGAGACTGGGGTGCCTCCGACACAGGGGTGCCTCCGATTGGAGACCCCGATGTCCTCCCACCCGCATCCTCAACTTCCTGCTCGCACTCCACAAAAGACGAAGGTGGACTAATCTCCCTAAGCTGCTCACTTTCAGTCCTCCCCCCGCATCCTCAACTTCCTCCTCCTCCTTATCCAATCTTCCTGCGGTGTCGTGATTGTGCCTCCCACAAATCACAGTGACATACCATAAGGAGTCAGCATTTTCCTTGACGTTAATTTGGAAAGGGCATCCACATTTCTTCGTACCAGTGTGACTCCTCGCCTTTTCATCAATCCTTGATTTTTGTAAAATTTTGGCCGCTTTCCCCTTCCCTACTCTCTGAGCCAGTCCCCTATATGTCCCAGACCTCTCACAGGCAATTTTCACCCTTCCCTGCGCTTAATGCCCCCGGCATCCGAGCGCTTCGTTACTAACACAAACTTGTTCTCACCACCAATCATTTGGAGCCATGAAATAGCCGCTTCTCGAGAGGGGAATGGCTTAGAAGGTGTAAAAGTGTCCTTGTAGTCTGGAAAATTACTAGATAACGGCATTACCTGCAATACAAACAGTGTAATATTATAATCAACCAAAATGTACAGCACAATCACAAAAAAACCCAAAAAAACATGTTCTCGGTTGTACAGGTCCGAAACTTTCTTCAGAGGCTCGCTTACGTACGACCGATATGTACTCATTACTCTCGGTCGTACCAGACCGTGACCAATGTGCATTCTATCGGTCCTCTATGACCGAGACGTTACCATACATCTCGGTCCTGCGAGGCCGAAACGATCGCGCACCCAGACAGAAACTTCGGATAACCGCAAAAAAAAACACAAAAAAATTGCAAAATTACCTCAAGGACGACCTCCTCTGGCACCGAAGCATTACAATCCTCAATTATACAGTGGAAACAACTTCGGATTTGAAGAAATTACCAAACCATACGTTGACAAACAAATCATCATTTTCACTGTTATACACAACTAAACAGTTCTAAAAAACCCGAATATGGTTGTCAAACATTGTTACCTCGCTGTCGGACGAACAAGAATCGATCAGCTATTCGCCAAACGCAATGTGGCTGTCGCTTTGTGCTTCAAGCTTGCTGGTGGGGTGCCCTAACTCCTTGTCAAAATGGTTTGTGGGGTTTAAACCATTATATATATACAGGGGCAAAATGGTCTTTTCCATTTTTGATGTAATTTTTTCAAATAAGTGGGTGCCCTCATTAAATGGTGGGGTGCCCTTAGCGGCCCTCTTTATATTTAGTTTGCTCAGACGCTCAGTGCCATGCAGGGAAAGTATAGGGCTAGGTGACTCACACACAACATACCACACTCTTCTCCATCTCCTTATATATACAACGGTTACTGATGATGAGAGAGTACCAAACACAACACTAGGTGAATAATGATGAAGCACATTAATTAATTAAAGAATAAAAATAAATTATCTTTTAATTAATTTTATAAGATATTGTGTTTTTATTTATATATAACAACGTGCCTGAACCTACTCGTTACGCTTGTAGGAATTTAATTAATTTGATAATTAATTTTTATTTTCCAAAAAGTATATATACTACGTTTTTATTCTAACTTTTTTGACAACTAATTATAACTATTTGGATTTAATAACTTACTTGCTGATCATATTGTAAGGATTTTTATAAATATTTGAAAACGAGAAAAGTCGACAAAGAAAGTGAGGACGTAGATGTATCAAAAGAAAAAGATAAAGAGTGAACATAGTTAATTAAGGGTAAAATAATAAATCAAAGGGCGGTTAAAAGGTTAATTAGTCATGTTTTAAGTTGGAGAGAGGGAAAAAAAGTCGAGAGAGACTGAAGACCATTAATTATTAATTAAGAGTAGAATAGTAATTAAAATTAAGTGACAGTTGAAAGATTGATTATTCGTGCTTATTAAGTATATAAATGGCTCACGTGTTATGCATTGAGATCTGTGTGTGTCCATATCTTGATGCGCACATAAATGGCTCTTGTGAGCCAATATGTTTTGTGGTGTGACATGGTGTTATCATTCTAGTACTTCTCAATTAATAAATCTCTCATTGTTTCCGCTCGTTTGGTGGGTTTTTTTTCGAGTTTTTTTTTTGTGGTTATTTTCACTATTATTGATATTGGTCGTTTGGTTTTTAGGGCTTTTGATTTTGTTGTTGATTTCCACATTTTTGGTGAGAAATTTATCATTTTTTTTACTTAAGTAAGAGTCGAACTTACAATTTCCCTAATCTTGTCTTTTCGGCAAGTGTGCATCTTTCATCTCGCCAAACATGTTTTTTACATCATGCACTAATTAATAAGGAAAACACTAGAACGACCATAACAAACGTCACACCATAAGATACATTGGCTCACGAGAGTTTTTTATGCGACCTTAACCTACATGGTATGCATCAAGATCCGTGTATGCACGTATCTCGGAGCACACATAAATGACTCTCGTGAGCCGGTGTTGTCATTCTAACACTTCTCAATTAATAATTGAGAAAATGTGCATATATTATTCCGTTGTCAGTGGTTCCAACTTCTTTAAGGAAAATACCAAAACGGCAACATAAAAATGACATCAAACATCACATCAAGATTTATGTATGCACGCATCTTAAGTCGCGAATAAACAACTCAAAGGCTGATGTAACTTTTGACGTGACAAATGATGCCTCATCCATCACCCAAAATATGTTTTGGCGCACACATGTGGTAGAGTTTGAATTACATTAGAAATTTATTTTCTTAAAGTCTTGGTGTAACAAATGACTCTATTTTACAACCATTACGTGATTACTCCCATTTTCGTTACATTATTCAATTAGTATTTGAAAATGTACTCGGACAGTCGGACTGGTCCAGGTACACTGTACTGTTAGAGTAACTCATTTTCGTTACATGATTCACATGCGTATCTCGAGGCAAAATGAACAGCATCTGATTGGATGAGTGTCTAAAGTTTGTTACCTTAGCATTTTCCATAATAACATCCCCTACTATAAAAAGGGGAAGTAGTCTTTGCGAAGTCCACTCAAAGCATTCTGACACGCACATCATCAAACTCATCAACTTGACTTCATCAACCATGATTGCAAATCTAGGTCGACTCAATCTCACTTCACAGGTTAATTCTCAATCCAACACTCCCTCCTCTCCACCACCAATCATTATTACTATTCAACCATTCTTCTACTCGATTTTGATTGGTTCAGTTTGTTGGAGATTATTTATGATTAGATTAGAGGTTGAATTTCATTTGAGTTAGAAAGTTTTTATTTGATCATGATTTTATATATTTACATGTTTGAGATAGATTAATATAAATCTTAAGTAAGCCCACATGCAAATATTTCATGCCCTATAGTTTTATACCTAGAGAGTTACTTATTAATCAATATGACAAAAAAAAGGTTACAACAACGTAGCCTGAGTCCCAAATTAATTGGGGTCGGCTACATGGATCAGACTCTTCCATTGCGCTCGCTCGCTTTAGTAGTGCAATTGATTGAGCTTTAGATTCTATGTTCAGCATGATTATATATATACATATAAAAGTACATTGCATTTCAATCATGCATTTCATCTGTTTGAGCTTTAGTTTCTATGTTCGGCATGATTGTTGTATTGATTCAACCGATGATGTTTAAGATTTTCGGGTGATGGTGGGATTCCATACTTGGATGGAACAGTATGAAGAAAATTAAGCACTGTTGTTGATTGATCATTGATATATTATTGCATCCGAACTAGTGTACTCGTTGTGCCGTCTCGCGGGGTTTTGCATCTAGGCATCTTTGTTTCGGTGCATCTTGTGCTTAAGTTTACCTCTTTTGGCATTTTGATTTTATCTAAATTGATAATGTTGCCAATTCCCTTTGCTCTGGACTCATCTCTTCTGGTATTTATTTTGTTATCCATTTCAGGCGCGCGCCAGACCTTTGGCATTGTATGGTCGTCTCCAGGAGCGTTTTCTTGGGATTTCTACATTTACTCGACAACATAGTACTGAGTCAATTGTGCAAAAGGAGGATCCACCGCCAGTTAGACCCAACGATGGACAAGGGTAAATAGTTGTTGTTGGTGCTACATAATTTGTGTTCTTGGGATTGCATTCGTCTATGTATAAATGTGTCTCTTTATCCGCTCTTTGTAATATGCTATTAAACAATTTCAGGTTTAAAGGGCATGATATGTTGGCACCTTTTACTGCTGGGTGGCAAACAACTGATTTAAACCCACTGGTTATCGATAAGTCTGAGGTAACAAAATTTTATCACCAACCTGTGTTAGTTAACTCGGAACATATATTGATAAATCCAGATTCTGCTGTAACTTGCATCATTTATGTCATCTGATTTTGTTCTTAACGTTTACGTAAATTCGACATTTAGATGGAAGAGGATTGGTGTTATCACAATGTTATCCTTTTAGTATTTGCGGCCACTTGAAGTCCGTTTTCATCTAAACAATGTTATAATTGTTTTTAAATCATATGGTGCAGGGTTCCTATGTTTATGATATCAATGGGAAGAAGTATCTGGATGCCCTTGCTGGTCTATGGTGTACAGCTTTAGGTAATGAATATATCTGAATAGTTTTTCATAGAAAAATTTCTTTCGGAGACCCATTCTGTTTTACGTTTTATTTTCTGCTCTTTGTTGGTGATAATTTGGCATAGATGTACCTTGAAGGATTGTTTTGGTGGAATGGTAAGACTGTCTTGTACCTCAAATCTTTCTCTATTGGTCGGGAAATAGTGTATCCGATTGTGGGTTTCAGAAGTTCTGATAGTTGTGCCTCTTTTTCAAGTTAGAGTTGGTTATTCATGATTTGAAAACCAAAAGAGGTGCAGAAACGTAATAATTAGAAATTTAGAAGATTGACTTGAACGATAAGATATTTAACGGATGTTGTGAGTAGACAAGAAGGAAGATTTTTTTTTTTTTTTTTTTTTGTGATCTCTTATGAAGATTTTTGCATCTTGAAATGCATTTGCGATCTTGTTCTTCAAGTAGCCCTTTTGTGAGTATAAAATCCAAGTATAGATGGCATTTATAGTGATAACAAGTTTAAAACCTCAATGTTGAAACTATAGGTAATCCTCATATTTATCAATCGCAACGTGGAGCTTTGAAAGCTGATGGAAAAAAAAAGAAAAGAAAAGAAAAAGTGAATTAGTTTTTTATATGTGATTGCCCAATCAAAGAAAGTGAATTTTCTTGTCTGAATATTGAAAGATGTGTTGGATTTTTCTCCAATTCTTAGGATTGCCGCATTCTTCTTTTTCTGCAAAAAATAAAATAAAAATAAAAATAAATCTCAAGTTCTCTCTTTTCTAATCTAAAGTTCTCAAAATCTTCTTCTTTACCATTATAATGCATGTTTGAATTTAGATTTGTGAGGTCAATGTTTCTTCCCTTGAGCGTCTTTTAGCTTCGTGCTTTTTATGCTACCGAACATTTTGCAGGTGGAAATGAACCTCGTCTCATTGCTGCTGCAACTGCACAATTGAACACTTTGCCATTCTACCATTCATTTTGGAATCGCACAACAAAACCTTCCTTGGTATTGCTGTCTCTCCCTTCTTATAACTTATTATTGGTTCTCAGTGCATGTCTAATTTAAAATTTTGATTTTGTAATTTGTGAAACTTGTTCTTCACTAAATTTGGTGAGAATGTAGATAACAAAATGATCCTAAGGTCTGAGGCAATGTGTATGATATCTGTTTCTGTTCCAAATATTCTAAAGGGCATAAATTTAGCACGGACGAAGGGTTATCCTTTTTTTTTTTTTTTTTTTTTTTTTTTTTTTAAAGAAATCTGTTTTTATCTATTTAAAGGTATGTTACTGAGGTTTTCCAAAGAATATAGTCCCTCTATTCTTATCACTTTCTCCACCATGGTCATCAAGTCTTTAGGGAATATTGAACTGGTGGTGGCAGCATTAATAGCCTTAGTAAATCGTCATCAACAGAATTCAGGCTACAATTGATGTGCTTGTTTGAGGGATGATGGGTGTGGTGGTGTCATGAGTGGTGGGGTTTGCCGAGTTATGATTTCCTTGTGCAGTATAAGATGAAGTTGTGGAAATATGGTTGAGGAATGGTGGTGAAAGTATAGAGAACTAGGAAAAAACTGAAAAGGCAAGGTGAAGAAAAGTTGAACATTTGCTCGAAGTAAAGAATTTGAGATTAAGCACATTATTTTTGAGTCTCCTGAAAATTCGTATTAGTAATCTTTTAAGAAAAATTGAGTTTAGAAAAGTAACCGTACTATCAATTCGTTACTAAAGCTTCTCTTCCACTGCGGCTTTACCAGAGATGAGGGATGAAATTAAGTCACATTTCGCTTGAAACTTTATATCCTTGATGGCTATATAAGGATTTAAGGACTAGGATCTTAACATGGAAATATCTAGGACAGGAGCCAGACAATCGGACAAATAAGTAACAACGCCATTATTGACATGAACTAGGTACTTTTTGTGCAAATACCTTGTGCTTTGGAAGATTGGGGAGTACATAAATAGAACTAAAAGAAAAAACACATAGAACATAAATGAAGCTAATAAGTTTAGATGTATGATTTGAGTGCATAAAGAACTCAAAGAAATAATAAAAGAACGTAAAAGTAGTCTAATAACTTTGGGACTTACTTTTGAATTTGATTTTTAAATATTAGGTTACTAATCACAAGGTAACTTGAAATATTGTGAGATGGGAAATCCTTTTGTGACTTGTTAATTCTTATAAGTATTAGCTCTAGAAATTGTTGATATGATGGACTTTAGAACTAGTAAAATTGCTTCATTGGGACATGGAAATCATGTATTTGGATTTGGAAACAGTTCCATCTATAAGTGGGGTAAGCTTGGATCCATCGGCCATTCCCAAAATTCAGGAATGGTGCCTCATAATATGATAAAAAATTTTGTTGTCAGATAACATTAATTTCGCGATGAATCATCTAATGAACAGATTTTTCATGCGAGTATTCCTTGTGAAAAGAGTTTGTGGAAATGTTAACCACATTTCACTCGTCTTCCTTGCCATTTACTTCATCTTTTCTTACGTTCTTTAGATGCTAGAAACTTAACATGTCCACATGTTGAGAATGAAAGAAGTTTGTTGATATTATTTTACTGGCTTGGACAGTCTTATTTTCAAAGTTATTTCTCTGTTATAGATTTCAGGAGCCAATTTAAAATCATTCCGTGATAGCTACTATGACTAATTCATGGTTCTAGATCTTGGACTTCTAACTGGAGGAATTAAATTTCTCTTGCATTTATGTTATGCGTTATTACTGTGTTATTGCTTTATGATATTAAGTGCAATTATACATTGATGCTTACAGGATCTTGCAAAGGAGCTTCTTGATACATTTACAGCTAGACAAATGGGGAAGGTTTTCTTTACAAATAGTGGTTCCGAGGCAAATGATTCTCAGGTACGTCCGCTCTGGCAATGGGATTTTCACTTCTTCTCCGAGTTGCTACTTTGAATTACTTAATGAGGTTAACTGTTGAATGACATGTTTCTAGAAGTAAATAAGGTATGAAAATGCTTAATATCTTATAGGATTGCACCATTTATAATTGAACAGAAAAAATATTATTTATTTTGGCAGGTCTTAGTATCTCTAGGAAGGAAAGCTTTTAAGTTACTAATGATTAATATAAAGAGGTAGTGGTGCTCATATAGACAAAGAAAATGATAGTGAAGAGAGGTGATGGTCCATATAAGAATGATAAATTACGTCTGTTGGCACTTATTGTGGCGCTTTCACTTTCAATTTTAGTGGTCAAACTTGAAGAGTTCTATCAGTAAGGATTCTAGATATATGTATTATTGAAAGAAAAACAGCCAAGAAGTAGAAAGAAGTGGATTGTCACATAACTCCAATGAGTTGGTGTGATGGTCAGGTACTCACCGTAGTCATAGGAAGTGAGGCATTTGTGTTCATCTATTGATTCCTTTCCGAAAAGTGGGGCCCTTCCTAAAAATAGGGTGACTCTTCTTTAAGGATTCTAGATATATGTATTATTGAAAAAATTACTTTTTTCCTTTCACTAAATTTTGTATTATCTTTATTTTTTTTTCTTTTTTTTTTTTTTTTGTTTTGCTTGCAGGTGAAACTCGTTTGGTACTACAACAATGCACTTGGGAGGCCTGAAAAGAAGAAATTCATAGCGCGTTGGAAATCGTATACTTTTTAATCAGTCAGATGCACATCTCTATGTTTTAATGCTCACTCAACCTACTAACTTTTTGTTGAATTGTGACAGGTATCATGGTTCTACCCTGATATCAGCTAGTCTTTCTGGGTCGGTAACTGGTTTTTGGTTGTGAACTTCCATTTTTCATTCTTTGCTTGTTTCTAGTGAGCTGCACAATCATTATTCTATAATTTAAGTGATTGATATTTCGTCAAGCCGCTTTATATTATGTTTCCTCAAAGAATTATGATGTATTGATGTTGGTGCACTGACAAAGAAATCTTGTACAGCCTTCCAGCTCTACATCAAAAATTTGATTTGCCAGCGCCATTTGTATTGCATACTGATTGTCCCCACTACTGGCGCTTCCATTTACCAGGTACTTGCCTCTCTGATATCGTTGCGTGTTTATATTTATGGTTGACTTGGATCATTAATGGCAATTGTTAATGTGATTGTTAGGCGAGTCAGAGGAAGATTTCTCTACTAGATTAGCCAATAATTTGGAGAATCTTATTCTCAAAGAGGGACCAGAGACAGTAGGTGCCGCCAAACTTTTCTTTCTAATTTGTTATGGGAAGGCATGATTTTATTTCGAGTTTGCGAGTATTAATTGAGTGTTGAATTCTGTGATGGCATCAGATTGCAGCATTCATAGCTGAGCCTGTCATGGGTGCGGGTGGCGTGATTCCTCCTCCTGCGACATATTTTGATAAGGTGATTACTCCCTTCTGTCTTCCTTGAATTCCTATAAAAAAAGTCAAAGGCGTTTATAGCGTTACATTAGAAGATTACTTGCCACTAGTTTGCTTGAATATAAATGCACTACCCTCTATGATAATGAAAGGAATGGGAAGTAAGTTATACCTAGTGATTATTACTAATTACATCAATTATTTTGTCCAGATTCAAGCGGTCGTGAAAAAGTATGATATTCTCTTCATTGCTGACGAGGTATCTACTTACACTAGTCTAAGTTACTGCTTCATGTCAGTTACCAAATCCTCCATTATGTTCTCTTATATACTTATATTTCGGTTAGGTAATTTGCGCCTTCGGAAGGCTAGGGACAATGTTTGGCTGCGACAAATACAATATTAAGCCAGACCTTGTTTCTATGGCAAAGGTGAGATCAAGGAAGATAACGTTAACTAACAAGTTTGCTTGGACACATTGCGGAAAGATACTGACCATTTTAACTCCATATCATGTTTGCCAGGCTCTTTCTTCTGCTTACATGCCCATTGGCGCTGTTCTCGTGAGCCCTGAAATCTCAGATGTCATTCACTCACAAAGCAACAAACTCGGTAAAATAAACTAATAGCACCAAATTGGTCGAATATTCCGTAGTCCGATTTTCTTATGCGCTAAATTTTATTTCATTTGTTTTGGTCCTAGGCTCATTCTCTCATGGATTTACTTATTCCGGGCATCCTGTATCATGTGCTGTTTCATTGGAAGCAGTCAAAATATACAAGTAGATTCAACAGTCACTTTACTTCTTATGTTGAACAATTTGTTCTCTATTTCCATTGATCTCTAATGATGTCACTGTTTTCAGGGAAAGAAATATAACTGAACATGTCAAAAGTATCTCTCCTAGATTTCAAGATGGCATCAAAGCCTTTTCTGACAGTCCCATTATTGGAGAGGTTAACTGTGCATTTAAATTTACATGTCAGTTTTTGAAATTACTTTCAAGGATTTCGATCAATTATGAGCCTGAGATCATGTATGCTTGATTATGCAGATCCGTGGAAATGGATTGATTCTTGGGACTGAGTTTACAGACAATAAATCACCCAGTGATTTATTTCCAGCAGAGTGGGGTAGGTCTTCTTTCTAATTAGCCCGGATTATAAAAAAGAATGTCATTCGTTTTAACTTTAAAAAAGAATTAGTATATCTTTACCAAAAAAAGAAAAGAAAAGAAAGGAAGTGTATTGAATAGAGAGTTTACTCTCGCCAAAGCATATCTGGTGAGATGGTAGAGGCATCACTTGCCAAAAGGCAAGGTTTAGGGAGGTCGTGAGTTCGACTCCCACTTAAGTAAAAAAAAAAAAAAAAAAAAAAAAAAAAAAAAAAAAAAAAGAGTTTACTCTCTACCACCTAAAAAGAAACACAATTTTTCATGTGATTATTCCACTATGTTTGGATGAGCTTACCAACTTGGATTATAGATATATACTCTAATTCTGCCATGAAGCCTACAGTGAACCTATTGAAAGGGTCAAGATTCCATCTGATATACAAGATCTATCTATCTATAAAAATAATAGACATTTTGAGTCCATCCCAGGTGTTGCGCGACTAACATTTTCCGAGTACCCTTGTTTCATTTGTCTTCTTGATGTTTTTTCTAATGACATTTCAGGAGTAGGTGCAATTTTTGGATCAGAATGTGAGAAGCGCGGAATGCTGGTGCGAGTGGCTGGGGATAACATAATGATGTCCCCTCCGCTTATAATGAGTCCTAAAGAAGTTGATGAGGTGAGATGCAAATTCCCTTATTCGTCGGTTGGATCTAACTTTATTTTGCTGTCAATACTCTTGCCAGTAAATTATAGTAATTGATTCATAGCTCATAGCTAGATTTCGAATGACTCTTATGAATAACTCCAGCAAATTTACTTAGTAAATTGTTATCTTTTCGACATATTAAAGTATCTCTTGAAACTTTAAGTGAGTCTAAGAAATTGTTCCACTTGTTGCTCCAGTTGATAAGCATCTATGGGGAAGCATTGCAAGCTACCGAGAAACGGGTGATTGAGCTTAAGTCTCAGCACAATTAGTCTTAGCTTCTGTGAGTGTAATCCTGATGACGACGACTAAAAGATGGCGATGATGATGATTTTCCCTGCTAAAGATGATTGGGTATGGTTCCAGTCTTTGGATTTGTAATACAGAAGATGTTAACAGTGATTCCAGTTGATAAATCAATGTTGGTATCATAATAAATCGATGGTATACACTTCCATTTCCTTTGCATGTACATGAATTACTTGTTATTGAGAGATGCAGTCAACCTCAGAGGATGTTAATAGCGAAGCATGAATAGAATTGGACATGTTGGATGTTCTTCCCAAAAAATGAAACTTCAAAGTTTAAAAATAAAGGCTTTGTTTGGTTAGGGGCGGAGTTATCACCCGAGAGATAACTTACTGGAAGTTGAGAACTAATCTTGTTTGGTTGCCTAACTTGCCTGCAAATTATCTCCCAACTTACGACCTGAGGTGTTAGATACCTCCTTACGGTACTCTAAGGAGTTATCTCCAAAGAGTTGTGAACACAATTGCTCCTCATTATTTACTCGTTTATTACTCATCTCTATCTTGTTTGAAGGCTATTTATGTCAATTTATATTTTTTATTGTTTAAAAATTTGAAACTAAAGATGGAGTGAATAGGAAATTAGAACTCGGAGGAATACATTAGAATCTAAAGGCTTTAAGTTGAGTAGGACGAAAACCGAATACATGCACTGTGAGTTTAGAAACACTAGACATCGAGATGACGGAGTGGTAAAATTAGGGAAAATAGAAGTTCCTAAGGTAAACCACTTTAGGTATCTAGGATCAATCATACAAAATGATGGTAACATTGAGAATGATGTCACACATAGAATTCAAGTTTGGATGGAAGAAATGGCGGAGTGCAACATGGGTGATTTGTGATCGAAATGTTCCTACTAAGTTAAAAGGAAAATTTTATAGGACCGCAATTAGGCCAATTATGCTCTATGGAAGTGAATGTTGGGCGGTAAAGCAACAACAATTACATAAAATGAACGTAGCAGAAATGAGGATGCTTAGGTGGATGTGTGGTAAAACTCGTAAAGATAGAATAAGAAATATAGAAATTCAAAAACAAGTAGGAGTAGCACCAATTGATACAAAGATTAGGGAAGGCGGTTGCGGTGGTTTGGTCACTGCAAAGACGACCTACAAATGCCCCAACTAGAAAACTTGACTCAATAGAAACTGTAGAAATTCGACGGGTAGGGCGGACCAAAGTTAACATGGGATGCATTAATTAGGAGGGATTTGAATGGTTTGGAAAGCTCACCATCGGTTGTACTTAATCGAGCACATTGAAAAAGTTTGATCCATGTAGCCGACCCCAGTTAATTTGGGACTCGAGGCTATGTTGTTGTTGTTGTTGTTGTTGTATTGTTTAAAAATTTGAAACTTCCCTACAAATTTAAAGTTGAACCAAACGTTAAAATATTAACTCCAAGGAGATAACTCTCAACTAACACTGTAAGTTAGCAAAAACGAACCAAACGAGGTCAAAGAGTTTGATACTTCAATTACTATGGAGCACCTAAACTTGAAACTTGATAGATGAAAACTTGAAACTAGAAACAAAGCACCCAGAAACAGTCATGCAGCTTCAACTGAATTATGCTTAACAGTGCTCCACTGATCCTTTCATGTAAGATGGCTCCCCATCAGTACCGCTATGCCCGGCAGCATCATCACCGGAACCTTGCAAACAAATATTTGAAGTGTCCAGTGTTTCCATAAGTAGTAAAGCAGCAACTTTGCCACAATTTCATCGATTAAGAGTCTGTGATTTAATATATTGATATTGCAATACAAACAATATTTAGCTCAAGCTTCCCTCCAAGCTTAATGGGGGCATGGTAACTTGTTTCATACTGGAACCTTGACGCTTCAATGGAGACGCTGAAGAAACTCACACCCGGTCGCTCAATCGATCTCTTAAGCTGAAACAAGGGCTTAGCAATCTCAATATAATAGCCAAAAGAATGGAGGGAAGAACACAAATGTGAAGATGTTTGGGAGAAATAGCTTCTGTGACTATCATTTTGCATATACTTTATCTACGCGAAAAACAAATTACAGCAGCAATTTGGATTTTAATATCACTGACATTGGAGTAATGAATCATGCTGAACAAAGAGAATCATTCGGGTAAGAGAAGGGAAATAAGAATTCTTGTAGCCGATAGAACAAGACTTTGAGATCTCAACCAGGTGGCCATTTCAATTGTCTCCCACCCAGTACATGCAAATGAAGATGATATACAGATTGACCTGATAGACAAAACGAGCGCCAAAATACATCACCGGGAACCATAGTAAAACGAACTATAAGCCAACCGGCGAGCATAGTTGAGTGAATGGAGTGAATACTTACAGGCGGTTGGGCCATTATTGATAACGACGCGAAAACCATCTAGGATGCCTTCCTTCTCTGCTACTATTTTGGCAGCATAAAAGAGGTGACCCAGTATGTCTACATGTCTTGGTTCAGCCTAACAAACAGAAAAAGAGAAAAGCAACTAGTATTTGTTTTAGAAGTAATGACAGTTAGGCATAGTTGTTATGACAAACAACTGCCTAATTTATTTGCAAAATGCAAGGCAAACGGCGCAACAGTTATGTTCCACTATAGGTTTAAATCATATCAGGAGATTTATGTTCAACATTATGTTATTAATATTTTATTTGATTCATACGAACACTAAATAACTTTGTGTCCAAGAACCACATATACTTCACTTTCTTCCATAAATCGGACTTTGTAATAATAATATCGTACCTTGCCAAGCTGTGTAAGTCCATCCCTCAATTTAGGAATAACCAAGACATGGACTGGAGCTTGTGGATTGATATCCCGAAAAGCCAAGACCTTTTCGTCTTCATATACTATGGTTGAAGGAATTTCTTTGGATATAATCTTGTCAAATCTGCAGGTGAAAGACAGCATTCACAAATCACAAACTCGGAAGTTCAAGTGATAACATATCCATATCCAAATCGATCGCAAATCATAGCAATAAATTGTAATGGATTAACAATTCAATGTTGAGGTTTCAAAGAATACATTGTAGGACCTCCCGAATCAGCATTGGCCGCAGCTACTTTGGCAGCAGCTTCCTCATCACTCTTTGCACGAACACTACATAAACGCCTGAAATTCGTGCGCGGGTAAAAAATTGTCGTATGAACCAGCAGTTTCGAGATTCCAATAAACAAGGATGTCAAAAGGGAGGAAAAAAGAAAGAACTTCTAAATTCAAACATAATGGGTGAATTATAGAATCCATTTATAGCAAAGAAGTAATTTGTAAAACAAAAAGAAAAAACTGCCTATGATATTTGGTCCTTTTACAATGGCTTACTAAAATCAGGTATCCACCTTAGACATCTCAGAAGGGTTCAATCATTAGTTTATCACATTATCGCTACACGAAAGAGATATCAACCAAAAAACAACCAAGTCGAAAGCCTCAATCCCAAATTAGTTGGGGTCGGCTACGTGGATCAAACTCTTCCATTGCCCTCGATTTATTGCAATTTATGGTGTGCGTTCCAAGTTCTCTAAATCCCAACTAATCAATGCGTCCTAAGTTAGCTTCAGTCTACCCTTGCATTGTCTAAAGTCGAATGCAATTTATGGTGAGCTTTCCAAGTCCTTTAAATCCAACTAATCATTGCGTCCCAAGTTAGCTTCGGTCTACCCTGCATCGTCTAAAGCCGAACAACACAATTACTCGAAAACTTAAGCTATACTACACTACCCATATTATATACACCACAACAACAACACCAAATTAGTTAAAAACCCAATATAGACCTCTTTTTCCACAATGCCCAAAATCTCATCTGAGACCAAATCCCTAATTCAACCCTAATTTGATCAAAAATCCAATTTTTTCACCAAATGCATCATTTAAACACAAATAGGAACCCAATTAACACAAATTCACACACGAATACAAAAATAGTGAATTCATCATCAAATCAATTACATGAAACACAGAACTGGAGAGATTAGGGTTTGGCCGATACCTTGGAAGGTTAAGGGGGAGAAGGGTTGGAGTTGTGGCCAAAGATCGAATTTTTGAAGAATTGCTGGTTCAAGAACAACTTTGAAAGTTAGATTTGCGATTCATGATTGAAAAAGATAGATAGAGAGAGCGAAGGAGAGGGATTTACCGCCAAAGATTGTGAATGAGAGAGAGGGATTTGGCGACTTGAATGGACGCCATTACAGAGTGAGATGACAACCATGATCAGTTGTTTTGGTACAAGAGGTAATTCGTGAAATGTCCAAAATGACCTCAATAACTATAAGAAAGTTGTAAAATACTAGGAAGACCCAAAATGGGACACCGATGAGACACTTTGGTGATGGTGTCCGTCCATCGTGCATCGATGTGTGTGCACACATATCTCAATGTGTGAATGGATGAAAACCTTCACTAGATGTGCCATTTCGGGTCACCCTAGCATTTTTCTAGAAAGTTAACCCAGAACGACACGCACTTGTCTATGCGTTGTCTATTTTGATGTGCATGCATCTCGAGACGCATTGCACCACACGCAGATTAGGTGGGTGTCGTTCTTTGGTTAACTTTCTGGGTTATAAAAGCATTTTCTTATTATGATCACATATTCATATTAGAATTATCTAAGTTTACTCAACAACAATGAAACTTCTTTCGTTAGCAGTTAGGAAACGATACTTTGCAAATACTTTATCATTCATAGCGTTGAGGTCTAACTTTTGTATCAATTTTTCGTTAAGAGGATCTCATTTCCTTGCATGAGAGATACATTGTTAATTGTTTCATTTCATTTCATTACATTCGTATAACATTGAGGCTCTTAAAATTGGTCGTAGTACCTTACTATATTTGACAACCACTCATCAAACTAGATAACTTTAAATGTAGTCTTATGTGAGTTTTGTTGCATCTTCACCTATATTGCTCAAAGCACAACGACAAAATTGATTAGTTCTGAATTTACATCCAAGTAAATCGTAAGTCTAGTACATATATTATCCAATCTAACGCGAATTTTATCAAAAAATATGCTAATTAACATACCCACTTTGAGCACCGATATTGAATACTGAACCACTCAGTGACTGTGCAATATACCTCGAGATGCATGCATGTATATATCCCACGTGCGGTTACTGAGTGAGTCGGTGCCTAAAATATCCCTATCATTCTAATGGCAAGAATCACATGGTGGAAAAGATTACTCCATTCATATCTTACATCCACGTGGCATGCTCTCCTTGCAGTACTTACAAAAGAGAGAGAGAGAGAGAGAGAGAGAGGGAGAGAGATGGCTAACCTTCAATTTCATCTTCACATAGGCAACTTGAAAGCTTTCCCCACAAGAGCTGCTTCGTCGTCGTCATCATCAAATAACGGTATATATGATATTAAATTCAATTCAATTCTGTACATGATGAGTTCATGTTTTTTAATCATTGATTGATAGAGCAAAGATTATATGATTTTGTGTGTGTGTGTGTGTGTTAGTGTTGACTATTGGGTGGTTTTTTTTTTATTGGTTTCATCAGGGGCTCCTCCATCAATCAATTATTCATCAAGTAACAATAAAGGTGGGCCGTTGATTTTGGAGCTTCCCCTAGAGAAGATACGGAGACCGTTGATGCGGACCAGATCTAACGATCCCGAGAAGGTGAAGGACCTCATGGACAGCATCAGCCAAATTGGCCTTCAAGTGCCTGTACTCAAATCAACTCTCAATCTATACAAGGATTTTCTTTTAATTTTTGTTTTCTAAGATCGAGTTTGGAATATATGTAGTGAATTTGTTAGGCGTGCCGCCTTTATCCGCTTGTCCGTGGATCTCACTGGTACTCACTCATAGTTCCACATTAGCCACCTTCAACTTACATGCATGAGTCTTTACTCCAAAAAGCCTCGATACTATTTAAGGAGAGACCCACACTTAAATATTTCTTTATAAATTCACATTTAACCAACGTGAGACTATATTTTGATCCACACATTCTCAACACAATCAATGCATGCATTTTTTTTTTGCAGCTCGGAACCTTCTTAATTAGGCTTTATTCCTACGAGAGCTAGTTGAACACCCTAATCACATAAACTAACATATACATATATTTGAAGTTGGATGACAAAATTCAATCTCGTAACCTATTAATTTATTATTGGTCTCTCATTTGTTGTTGTTTTTCTTTGTTGCTCTTCTTGGATCTATCAATATGAATAGGCAATTGTGAAATTCTAATAACTCTTTTCATGTGAAACTCATCCAGATTGATGTCCTGGAGGTTGATGGAGCATATTACGGTTAGTATCTTTTTTGAATAATTTTGCACATCCAATTCTACCTCAGCAAAATCCTATTTTGTATTCCTATTTCTATAGGCTTCTCCGGCTGCCATCGATACGAAGCACACCAGCGCCTCGGGCTGCCTACAATTCGCTGCAAAATTCGACGAGGGACAAAAGAAACATTAAGGTTAGCTGCATTGAAGTTTTCTCTTTGATTCTGAATTAATGGCAAGATCTGAACTTAATTCTGCATTGCAGGCACCACCTCCGGTGAGCTGCATGAGGAACTTGCAAGGAAGCAAAAGCTGCCAGGGGTTTGTAGTTCATGCACAATGTGGAACATTAGTAATAAGATATAAACCTATAAAGCAATGTATGTAGAAGTTTGCGTCGACATAACTTCGGCACATGTTTCTCATTACTGATAAATTCAATCAATGGCGATTCAAGAAAAACGCAGTTCATCGGTATCTTTGACAATATGTACACGCATTAACATAGCTTCTCACCTCTGCAAAGTCCCTGGCAAAATTTGATTGGAATCCTTCGACGGAAAAAGACCGATCTAATGTAAAATTAGCGGTCTGATGAGTGATGATGATGATGTTTCGAAAGAGAAGCAATTTCCTCATTTGTGCAATAAAGGACCTGATCTGGACACTGCGAACCTTGGCAACGGACTGCGGCCTGTGCTTCCTGAAGTTGAGCCTTCGACGAACTTCACTTTCCTGCTTGTCGTGTAATCTAAAGGACCAGATCGTCGAGTATTTCTTTGTTTGCTGTGCTCGCTATTATGCAGGCTCCCGCTGTTTGTGTTGTAAAACTGGTCCTGGTTATGCGCTGACGGTTTGAAGTAACCTGAATCGTAGGCACTTGACAGAGGGGATGAATCGCCATAATTTTGCCGAGATGCTGGTGATGAGTGTACTAGGGAAATTGCAGGCGATTGTCGGGGTGACGGACTTAGTAGTGCCAGGGGTGTTGATGGTGAATTCACATAATACTGACTGTAAATGGATCGAAGAATAGCGTAGGGAATGTGGGATTCAAGTATACTTCTTGGAAGATATGGAGATAACTCACACAGCTGGTCAAGGAAGATCAGCTTTGCAACAAGATGAGACCTGACAAAGAAAATGAGAAGGTTGCCATTAGAACGTTATCCAACAGAATTAAGATTTATAAAGCATCAAATAAAATAAATTGAGAGGAGTGGATTTTAATCCATGTAGCCGACTCCAACTAATTAGGGATTGAGGCTGTTGTTGTTGTTGAGAAAATAAAAATTTCCATTTTTTCAGACACATGAAACAACATAGGCTCAGCCCCAAATTAATTGGGGTCGGCTACATGAATCAAACTCTTCCATTGTGCTCGATTTAGTGCAATTGATGGTGAGCTTTTCAAACCATTTAAATCCCTCATAATTAATGCGTCCCAAGTTAACTTCGGTCTGCCCCTACCTCGTTGAATTTCTTTAATTTCTATTGAGTCAAGTTTTCTAGTGGGGGCATTTATAAACGGTCTTTTGCCAGTGTCTTTTCAGACACATGAAAAATAAACCAAAATTAGTCAAAATACAATCAGTAGACAACTGGTCACATTGCAATCAATAGTCAGTTAATCCCAAATTCCAGACTTGCGTGGCAATGTTGGCAGCATGTTTGCTACTGACTTCCTATCAAAACAGATCCTCCTTTTTAAGATGGAGAAATTTTGAAGTGTGCACAACAAATGGTACCAATAAATATCAAAAGGAACCTCTTGTACTCGGAGTAATCCTGACACTGGGGGTCGCAAGGCCACAAAAGAAGAACCTTGAGATCCTAATATCATTGGTAGAGAGGGGGTAGTTCAAATTATGAAAAGAAGTTCAGATTATCTGAAGAACTTTTTTTTTCAGGATGCTCAGCATGGAGCTCCACAGCTCATTCAAGAAACAAAGAGTGGTGTACCCATTGGACAACTTATAGTTAGAAATTTTACCTGTTATTCTCACCCCAAGAATCCAGTATAATCCCAGCAGAACATTTAACGAAAAGCTGCATCAAGGACTTAATGCTAGCTTCGACTGATGTACGGCTTTGTATTTCAGGCTCGGAAGCCTCATTGACGTGCCCATTAGAGAGCATCCGCTTCTGTTGTTGTTCCCTTTCCAATCTAACAAACTCACTCCCTGCAACAACAGCATTTATGCACCTGCACCATCAAGAATACTCAATTGATTATTAAGCTGATATGGAAAACCAGATTTGAAGTCCAGTGGAAAGAGAGAACATTAAAAACAGTTTGAGATAGCCATGTTTTACAAATTTATAAATCAGCAGTAGCTTCCTCACCTTGCCAAGCAGTGGATGTTGTTATTGAAACCACCAATATCGACATTGAAGGCTGTTGTATTCCAGATGTTTGACGTCATGAAAGAAGCAAATAAATATGGTAGCAAGCTCCATGAACCATCACTTGCACTGCCTACATCTTCCAAAATTGACCTTACCCATTCTGAATCATGATCATCAACACCACCAACACTGTTTGCCACCCACCTCAACCTCCTCGTTTCAGCCTTTTCCGGTATTTCATCAGGTAAATGCTTGACTACTGTACCTAACAGTGAAAATATCAAAGGCGCACCTTCTTCAAGCACAGCTCCAGCAGCCTTTGCTAAGAGCTGATCAAATGCCAGTGCTTGACCCGCCTGAATGCAAAATTCAACAACTGTATCCAAGTCCACAATCTGTTTTAAATTTGCCTCTCTTTCTAATCTGTCACCAAAATGCATACCCCCAGCAGCTGCTTCAAGGGCCTCGCGGTTAGACCGAAGGGCAGTGTCAATGCAATTCAAAAGTGCAGCAGTGTGTTCTTTAATCATTCGGTCCAGCCTGTCAACGCCATAGCCACCAAAAACACGAACAAATGCTTTCAGTTCTCTGAGATCTGTAACCGCCTCAGCGAAATATCCACCTACTGGTCTAGTGCTTCGGAAGCGCTGATGCCTTGCGGCGAATAGGATTCCTGCTCCAGATACATCCTTTACAATGTTTTCAATGTACCAATTACAGACAGCTTCAACAGCCAATCCGGTATGTTGATCTGCTGGCTTTTCAAACAAGTGAAGGGCAGAAACTGGTCCGCAGAAGGCCTCGGTTAGCATGACTTCTCGAATGCCCTGGGTAAGGTCCATGCTGATGTGTTGTTCTGCTAAATGGACTATGCTAATATGCCTGCGAATCAGAGACTCCAAAACAGTAGGACGCTGAAGATCATTATCTGTTTTCAGTACTGTGAGAAGCCGCCTCCTGAAGTTTCCAAGTATGCATTCTCGCATGTACTGCACCGTGATAATAGGCATTTTATGCAAGAAATGAAGTACTTTTGATTGCATCTTTAATTTTCAACCGAACTGACTACACTCATGCTTAAGAGATCAAATGTAGACATAGTAAAGAAAACTCGTGTAACCAAAAAAAAAAAAACTCGCGGTTCGATGATAATTGAAATTGGTTTATACCTATGAAAATGATGGACGCGAGGAATTCAATGGAAGAAAAATTAATACGATACATGTCGGTATGTCACAGTTTTTCCTCTATTTGACACAAATCAAGAATAAGAAATAATCTTTCGGTCACACACCACAGAAGTAAAAAAATCTTTGACTAATTAAGTAGCGGGTATTTGGACTTTATGTAGAAACCAAAAGTGCTCAACTTTCGTAGGATTGAATGACTGCAAACTATGGATTTTCTTAATGTTTTCTTCAAGATGGTTTTATATCATTGTGATTCTACGGAATGCCAAAAGAATCTGATGAAACAGGTAATCCAGAAAATATCAGTGTTGACAAACTAGAGTTACTTGGTCCATTTGCTAAAAAGAGCAAGGTAATGTCATTCTATATGTCCTATCTTTTAGATGATTGATTCTAAATATCTAAAATGGTCCACTGCTGCCCCTTTTACTTGTAATAATTGTACTGTTGTGACTGTTCCATTATCTTGATATCTAGTATTTGCGAAAAGATGAAATAATTCATAAGGCATAAATCCATTCAATTCATAAAAGTCTTTACTCAGGAATAACCGACCCCAACTAATTTGGGATTAAGGCTTTGTTATTGTTGTTGTATTTGTCTCAGAAAAAACCACTAAAGGCTTTCTTTCTTTCCGTAAATGTATGTGCTTGTTTTAGCAGTCAGAAAACATTAAAAAAATGAAAAGCTCAAGAGATGCCTTACCTCCCTTAGGACAAATACATGGTTAAGTACACATATAGGCTCCATATCATTTAAAACACAGCATAAATTTGTCAATCTCTGCATTGCAGCCTCCAATCTGCCACTCATTAAATCAGGACAATTAGTCTGGTTAAGCAAACCATCCACTAAAAGAATAAATAATGAGCAAGAAGGTTCTTACATCTTGACAGAGTTACTATTATCAGGGTAGCTTTCTCGGCCAGGTAATGGTAAACCAGAGAAACCTTTTGGAAACTTGGCAGAAGGGGTTGAGAACTTTGTTGCATGGTTCATCTGGACAGCTGCTTGTTCTGGAAGAAGCTGAAAGTATCCATGGATTTAGTCCTTACAAAGCTTAAGTCCATTTGATGTTATCATAATAATTAGAAAAGGAACAGACCTGATTTTCTAGAAAGCCAAAGCCTCCGTCGGAATCAAGAATATTGATCAGACCTTCCAACCCACCCATAATTGATTCAATTAGAGACTCAACATACAGAACTGCATCTCTGCCAATTTTAGTCACCTGTATTCAATGAAGTAAAAAAAAAAAAAAAAAAAAAAAAACATGCTTGTTACAGACAATCACAATTGAAATCTGCAACTCTTGCTATTCCTAATTTGTTCCAGATGATAAAGATCCAATTCTTCCCATGCATCCCAAAGCATCTGAAATCCCAAAGCCTATTTTAATTCACGATTTAAATCTTACGATGTATCAATCTAAACACTTCTAGCAATCATCAAAATGTACAAAAAGCATATAGATTAAGCTTCCTAAAATTTATGTATCATGCACTTTGTATCTTTTATGATCCATATTACCAGCACCCTTTTTGGGCAACCTGACTGTGAATCCATGACACTTGAAAATGATAAGAAATTAATCTTGCTTTCAACTTTTTATATTTCTATTTTGTTCGACAAGTTCCCTAGTAAAATTCAATTACGGAAAAAAAAAAAAAAAAAAAAAAAAAAAAAAAAAAAAAAAAAACTCATTAAGAAAGTGCAGTCTGTGACGAAAATTATAGTCAGACATGCTCGTATCACTAATTGATCAGTCCCCACGTCTAAAAATTAGAGAATGGATGAGTCCTAGCCATAGACGCATACACATAGCAGACATTCGTACTTGCATCAATTTGACCTTTGCACAAGAATTAAGAAAATGATTGGTTCACTAAAAAATTCACAACGGTACTGAATTGTACTATCATAAATGGCTTCATTTATGATAGTTATTGTGGAAAGAAATGATTAATGCTATCATTAACTAAATTGACTGGAGTTAGAATTGGGAATAAAGCAATTAATGCTTTCTTGATTTCCTAATATGAAACATTTGTTGGAACAAAGAAAGTCCCAAAATGTGACAAATATTCAGGATTTTGGAGGGAGTACTTTTTTAGGACATTCTCTTTGAAGAGAAACAACTTCATTTTTGAAACTTTTATTTTGAACTTAAACCAGATAATGGAGAACAACCATGCATGTGATGGTGTGCTACACATATCTAAGCATATGTATCTAAATTCTTAGACACATTTTGCCAAGTTCCCGTGTGACCGTGTCCTTAAATTAGAAAAAATGTAGGTCTGACCTTTAGATGCATACTTGAACCCTTTACCGGGTCCACGCAACATAACATATGATGAGGTAGGAAGAGAAAAAGAGAGAATCAAGAGAAAAGAGGCAGAATGAAATTTTCATATTCATTGAACAATGTCAAACACTAAAATCTTAATCTATACTCATACCTCGATTGTCTAAGCAACATATAACTTCTACTCCCTCTGTTCCCAAATATCTGTCACATTTTGGGACTTTTTTTTGTTCCAACAAATATGTCACATTAGGAAATCAAGGAAGCATTAATTGCTTCATTTTCAATTCTAGCCCCCACTCAAAATAGTCAATGATAGCATTAATCCCTTCTTTTCCACAATATCTATAATAAATGAAGTCAATTATGTGAGGGCAATTCAGCCTCATTGTGGAATTTTTAGTGGAATCAATCATTTTCTTAATTCTTGTGCAAAGGTCAAATTGCGACATATATTTGGGAAAGGAGGGAGTACTACAAACAGGACACCATATTCTAAAGAACTTATAATCTAACCAACAGGCAACAAAATAGTAACAGAAAAGGAAAACAGAAAGCAAAAATCTTAATCGATCTAGTTCTCCATTTGCCTATATCATCTGGGAAGCGATATAGTATATACTCCCGCATGACATATTCATTGGAAAATAATTTATAATCCTGTTTGTACAT
This sequence comes from Stephania cephalantha, assembly GCA_039657325.1. Classification (NCBI taxonomy): domain Eukaryota; kingdom Viridiplantae; phylum Streptophyta; class Magnoliopsida; order Ranunculales; family Menispermaceae; genus Stephania; species Stephania cephalantha. The sequence goes on from CM077571.1 coordinate 56,578,836, forward strand.
TAACAAGGAGCTCATCTGTATATTCATTGTTTAATAACCTATAGAAGAAGAGGAAGGTGAGGAATGATTAGAGCTGAATAAAGAAATCTGGTCCTCTAGTTTCAGCAATAATGAACAATAAGAACCTTTTCATCTGCAACAAACAACAATAAATTAAGAGCACCTCATCTGGGACGATCATGGAGGCACATTCTGGAAAACTACTGGCAACCCCAAGCCACGCACAGCAATGTTGTGGACGTCCTTCAGGTGCAAACATCGTGTTTCTGAAAACCTAGTTTAGATGTACGAGGAAAGATGTAATGACTACAAAAGTTCCAATCGCATTTTTAAAACAAAATCAAAGTTTAGAGGGAACGAGGGTATTTATGGATCTAAGGCCCAAATAATGTTTACGTAAATGGGAATCAAGCAACTCAGCTGATGTGGGGAAGCAGAAGAGCTTACTGCGGTAAGATGGTGATGATAGAAATACAGCTTTTTAAGACTACCGTGCTTTGATAATTGAGATTCAAGTTCATCAACACATCTGCATCAAGAAGTTACTGAGCTTAGTCAAAAGAAATTTTCTTATGTTCTATTTTCTTTTCAAATTCCTTACAGAACTTATTAAGAGCATCTGAACCCATTTCAATTTTCAAAAAAACTTAGTTACGTTAAGTTTGAAAAAATCGGTATTTCAACAACATAATGACCAGATTGTTCAAAAGTAGTAATATTTTTAGAGATTACAAACAATGAGTTCCTATAATCACAAAATGATTCATTTTGAAATAGAAAGTATTATTGCTCCATACTTATCAAACCAAAACTTGAGTATTCATGTGAAATAAACAAACAAGAAGAAAACCTGGACCAATTGTAAGCAGCATTCCCTTCTGAAAGCAAGCCTTCTTTGCCAGTAGAAACCGTTGCCTTCTCCAAGTGTCTGATATTAATAGATGAACGGGAAGAGGTAACAATCATTAATATTGACAACCAGTCCTTACGGAAGTCCTGAAATTGTCATCAGAGGTTGTCCTTTTCAGAATATTTGAATTTTGACCGGAAAAGCTTCCTTTCTATTCATAATGGAAGCTTTAAAATAAATCAAGCAATGAAGACTAGAAAATTTAAGATAGGTAGAGCAAGACTGTTTCAGAAGCTGAAATGACCTGAAAGAAGAACTTATGAAACTCTATATGGAATTAATTAAATCCTATTGTAGTGAATCTATGGCATGTCAGAAATTTCTTTAGCAACAGAGAATGAAAAAAGGTAGGATTTCATGAATAATAATCAAGATGTAGACCTAAGAAAATCTCAGATCTGAAGGAAGAGGGAATAGGCTTTCACTTGAGTTTGAACTTTGACCATTCAGACATCCATTTTATATGAGCAAATCAATTTACTACAAAGTTATAACACTCAATCCTAACTGGCCATTTGAGTTTAGGCTTTCACTTGATAATACAAACCATAAGTTGCAACAAGTTTTACCAAGTGAACTGCATCATCCATGCAAGTTCAAAATTCCCAAAAAATACACTTAATACAACTTACCTGTTACATAGCTACATAGTAAGTGCCAGTTCCACGTTCATATAGTTCTCCAGCAATGTCAATGGGGAGATTTATAGAACTAATAAAGGATGTCAAATAGCTTCTAATAAGTAGACTTATTCATTATTGTCATGAGTTGTCTTCTATCAGCAATGCAGACTCAGATCGAGGGAAGGCAAGCCACATTTTCCAAAGAGAAGAATACTGAGTAAAAAATAACAACCATCCTAAATGTTTGGAAGGACAAGATTAAATGACAAGCTGAGGTTTTGACCATATCACTTAGTTAAAGAATTTCTCGAGGAAAAGTTAGATTTGAAAGGTATTGCCATTACATACATGAGGATTAAGGGAACTAAATCAGGAAAGAAATACAAATGAGGACCAGGTTGATAGAAAAATAAAAGAAAAAGATAAATTATTGAGGCTCAGAATCCTAACAATCATTAAAGAAGATACAATTTCTTACAGATAGATCACATGTAATGCCAGACATGTTTTCACCCTGCGGCTTTGGTATATTTTCAAGTCGCTGAACAATTTGCTGAAAAAGTCCTTTCAAGGGAGCATCAACATCAAGAGCCACCATGCCTGGAGTACCTAGTAAGAACCGAATTCTACCAGCACTGGAAGATAAATACGATAAGGCATAGCCTCTAATTGCTGCATGCACATATAAAATGTTCTCCATAAGACCAGATCATCAAAAGAAGAAACCCAGTAACTCAAAACATTTGCAAACTCTCAAGACCTCACATATTGAGAGCAACTAAATTATGAAGCAGCCCCATACATGGATAAAACCAAGGAAGAGAATTTTTTGAAACCCCTGTTTTATTTTTCTTGGTATTTCTTTAACAAAATAAGCTACAGCATAGCATTAATATCTGTCCTCAATTTGGGCTGATGCTTGATGCAAAACACAAAAACGGATTCGACAGCACATAAAAGACACAGTTAACTTAATTTTGGAAGATGGAAGAATTTCTATTGCCTCTAACTCAAAAAGTATTAAGTTCTATTGTGTTTCAATGTAATTAAGAACTTAAAGATTGATGTGAATGCCTCTAGACATCTTTTTCAAATAAAAACACGCAAGGACCGCGCTTTGGAGCACTCAAAGCTTTAGCAAGGCAAGAAAGCAACTACAAGAAGAACACAAAAGCGTAAAATAAAAATCTAATGCATCCTAATGTTCATTTGTGAATATAAGGATAGATGAAACAAAATATCTGCACATCTGTTCCGACCACCAAAGAGAAAAAAGCAACTTGAAACGTGTAAAGCCTTCTAATCAGTTTAGTGCTTTGTTATGCCACTAACTAACCTGCAATATATTTTCTAACTAAACCGCAAAGACGGTCGATTCCATCCAACAAGAATCCTATAGTTGGATCATTTGGATCCTGCAAAAAGGAAATAATTCTTTTCAAGTTCAAGACAAACAGTTGATTACGTGAATAATTGAAAGCTCCATAAAAGTGCTTCACTGCTTTTGTTGCATAACATTAATACGTGATAACAGAAAGAACTCAGCTTACAATGTCAACTGGTACTGATCGAACAGCTTTTGACTTTGATGATGCAATTCCAACATGTTGGAAATACCATAGCACCTCAGATTGGGCCAATGCCAATGCAGAAAATACCATCTACAGGAAACAGAGATCGTTCACATAATCAGAAACTCCAGAAAAACAGAAAATGGTATCGGAAAAGAAAAGGGAACTCGAACTCAAACAATTATTATGCATAGTGTTCCATAAACAAATTCAATATGGCAATCATGGATAATGAAGAGAAACAACTAAAATAACTTGCAAAGAATGTTACTTATCTTACAAATATGCTGAGTTCAAAGATGAAACAGTAAGACAATTATTATGGATAAAACACTTAAGCAATGGATTTATTTGTTACTGTGAGTGTGTGTGAAGTACAAGCGTTTGATCTTAGGCGGTTGAACAAGAGACAAGAAATGGTTGACTGAAAAGGATTTTTGACCTATGGAAACTACATCAGCACATCTACTGATTAATAACGAACATTTCTTATTCAAGATCCTTAAGAATGTGGCAGATTTCGAGAAAGAGTCCAATTGGAAGTGTTTGCTTGTATGAGATTGATAAAGGTGATTTGGTAGTTGCCAATGTAGAGGCAAAACCAAAACCTAGGCCTTTTTCCAAATAACTGAGGCACCAAATTTTTGGAAAGCTACACCACTAATTGGTTTAAAAATATCATTACAAAAAAAAGAGGAGAAATCAAAAAGTAAAAAGAAATTTATAACAGTTTGATTGATTTCTGGAATACCTGAATGTTTGGAGCCAAAAGACTGGGCTGATCAGTGAAGAAGAGAACCATTCGCCCAATCTCTTGCTTCAACAAAATTCTCCTCTCTCGGTGTATAGCATCACATGACACTAAAGCTTGCTCATGCACTTCACTGACATAACAACCGGACAAACAGCATATGAAAGTTGTATTTCACAATCATAACAGAGTATTAGATGATTGTGAAGTTAGAGATTTATGTATTAAAAACAAAACCATCGAACAACAACAAAACCATCGAAACCAAATTCTTTTTTTTTTTTTAGTTTCCATCACATTCGTAAGCACATTTGGAGTTGACAATGAACAAAGTGAACGAAGAAACTGCATGATAATAAATTAATAATGCAGCCTCCTTTTTTTCAGTTTTCAATCTAGTGAGATAGATCGAGTAGCATAACCAGCTCAAAACAAGAGTAAGTAAAGAAGATTTAAAAAAAAAAAATGCTATAACTTGATAAGCTGCAAAATAAAAATACAGCTACAGGAACATTGCACAAAAATAAAAAGAGTGGAGAATAGATAGCAAGGATTTCAAGGCCAGTCTTGGTAATTGTCTATAATTTGGAATAGTGTAAATACGATTTAGAGCTAGAATAATCCTGGTTTCTTTTTTTTGTTGTCAATCATTGGAAGCATGAAGTTGCAAAGCATAAGCTCATTTCTCGAGTAATTTAACATGTAAAAAAAGAAATCTCAGAATAATTAAAAAATTACATTTAACATGTATCGGGAAAAAAATCTAGAGAGAAACTACTTTCTCCAATTTCAATGTGACAAAATTCAGAGTAAGTTACTAGAACATGAAAACAAATTCTAATATATATATATATATAGCTTAACCAAGACTTTGGCACCTTTTCCTCTTAGAACACAATAATTGCACCAATAAAGTTCAGTTCCAGCACTAAGAACCATAATCTCAACATTTAGCAAGCTTAAAAAGAGACTGGTATAACTCATAAAATGGTCGATTATGCATCCTTTAGAAGAATATTAATCCTTTTTATAGTGAACAGTCATGAATTCATACCTTATCATTTTCTCCACCTGCTTTGCGACACTATATTCCATGTCTGATTCTTTCTGTTTTGCTCTTCCTGATTTTGCCATTTTCTTTGATTCTAAGATTCGTGGTAGAACATATAATTGATAATCCTCGTGTAATAGTATGTACTGCACATTCGAGGCAGAAATATTCTCAACAAAAAATGTTTAATAAAAAAAGAAACAAAAAAAACCATATGATAAATAAATTATAATGGTCTTACCTCATCCCTAAACAATGTTAGCATCAAATTCTCCTTTAATGCGACCTAAAAAAAAGAAAGAAATAACAGCTATGAAAATTGCATTGATCTTAAAGATTCAAAAGGGGGCACCTTATTCAAGACAAATCAAAAGAACAAGCCCACGAATCAAAAAATATCACTAATATTCAAAGTCTACTCCAGCTTACAACTAAGCTCAGTGTACATTTCACTTCACGGTAATCTCCTTTAATCTATGACACACTAGGTATTATCAACCAACTGACAAAAATCTCGCTCTCCATCCAGTATATGACGAACAAGAAGACGAAAAAAAGAAGCTCATCTTCGATAACTTCCAAACAACATTCATTAAAATGGACGTTGTGACTCAGATATATGGTTTCCAAATTCAAATTCAAACCCCCACGAATAAATAACTTTTAAAGCCCATGATTAAGATTCCTTATGCATGACCGATCATTAAAAAAAAAGACTCACATCAATTTGAAAGAAACTGCACTGGTATCATATATTTAAAAAAAAAAAAAAAAAGATTTCATAAATCTAGAGTTCGGTAATCAAATTATGCACATTGCACATAGAGTATGGCGGCAATATCACCAGATTATACGACCAGTCAAACAAGAGAACACAGCATGCTTACTCCTGCCAGGAGTTCCTTTGGCTAGAATACCCATGTTTAAGGAGGAATGTGATCCAAAACCATGTGTTCTCGTAGTCCTAATATTTTATCTGATTGACGACTATCCAGATCTTCCAATTTCTCATACAACAACAACATAGCCTTAGTCCCAAATTAATTGGGGTCGGCTATATGGATCAAACTCTTCCATTGTGCTCGATTTAGTACAGTAAATAGATAAAGAAAATCATTTTTCAAAGATTCAGTTTCAGTTCATCCGTCTGAACGAGGCATATAATATAACTCATTTATTTCATTTGTAACTAAGAGTTTTGCACCGACCACGAGTACAATTATAACCAAAGAACATTAAGCGTTGGAACTATACCATTGCAATATCAATGCTTGTTACACGTAGTAGTTCATCAGGACAAACAAGATAACCAAATAAGACCCATTCTCTATACGATGCGACATTTGCCAAATCTTGAGCCCTCTGCAGGAAAGATGAATATAAAATGCACAAAAGCAGTTAGTTTGTCAGTAGAAAGTTTTAGAAATTTGTAACTAATAGCCACTGCATAGTGCAGTGTAGTCAAATTTGGGAAACAAGGCACAAACAGACTTACCATTGGGTGAGCAGAATTTGTCAAAATGTCAGGATAACGGGGATGAAATGGGCTTAGGAACCCTTCATTTCTTAACTTCTTTGTATCAGTAGATAAGAAAATTATAGGACCCACAGCCTCCAAAACCTGCCAGAAAATTGAATTTTCGACAACAAATTGTCATTTTATAAACTAGGAAACTCAAAATAAAGCTATAAGTGTTTTAAGCTGGTAAGATTGGAACTTTTTCCTAGAAAGCCAAAGATTAAGACCCTTCTATGAATTTCCACTCGTCCTTATAGCACAATGGGTACTCATATTTATTTGTTACCTAGTTTTGGTTATCAATATTCCCCTCCCCTATTTTCTTCTTCCTCGTTTTAGTCTAGAAAAACCAAAATTAAGAATAATTCTTCGAACTTCTTGCAATTGCTCAAGGAGATATATCATGCATCCACAAAGTGGATATCTATTTCTATGAGGTGTTCCATTGAAATGGATATTATTACACCCAAAACGTTAGGGTTTGGATAACTTAGCCCTTAGTTATTGCCTAATTGATGCATTTTGAGCAAGGAAGGATTAGAACCAGCCGCTTCGTAATTGCAGATTGTCAACGATTTTGTGATATTGACTTGCAATCATCAGAGGGTTGGGAATCCATGCCCGTTAAGCAAGGAAACATATGATACACTAAGCTAGGACTAAGAAATGGAACTTCATATTGCCAAAGCATCTCATTGTAAGGTCCACTTAATATTTTCAGATGAGCGAAACATGAAAACTTAGCATAACCAAGTTCAAGGATCAAATGAATGACCTCTCCAATGCGCGGGCTGACAAAATTAAGATCCTCGTGCAAACCTTTTATTGGGGGATCATAGGAGTCTATAAACTGAACCAGCCTGACAAGAGGGAAAATATTAAAATCACTACGTAAAACAGCAACAAAAATCACAAAAGAAAGCGAGTGCCCAATAAGTTAATCATTACACAGAATAATTAAAAATAAGTCTTCAATAAGGTAGAATAACATTGTGCAGCCAACAATGAAAAAAATGTAATAAAGAAATTTCAGTTTAACGTGAAAAATTAAACACTGTAATCAACTAAAAGCTCTCAGGTTGATGCCAGCAAGCAGTACAGAACCAATTGCATTCAAACAATAAGAAGCCATTTGTAACAACTTTCCTGTATTTGACACAAGAATATTATTCCAAGGAACTAACTAAAAGAGGATCCTATTCAGCTATGGTGTTGTGCAAGAAGAGGATCTATAATAGTTCAAAAGAAGGATAGTCTATGGGATCATAGCATGGTTTAAGGTCTCGTTTTAGGTTATTTATTATTGGGCAGAAAAAGAGTGGTTTTACCGAAATCTCAAGTACAACTATGACTAAACAGCATCTTGCAAAGCAAGCAAACCAAAAACAAGGATGCACAGAAGACTACCCTTCACAACCACATACTTTTCCCATCCATTAGCTAATCATGGGTCAACTCCTAAAGATCAGAATCGTCTGATTAAGAAGAGTCTATAAAGTCTTATCTACGGACGTCACATGACAGCCTTAGGGGTTTATTCTCTGACACAGTGAAGGATTGATATTGTGCATAAACTCACTGATGCAAATTTAGGCAGTTTGCCACCATTTCATGGTGAGTGAAAAGAATGAAACATGGCACGATAGATTAATGATGCATTATCAAATAATCTATAGACTAAACGAAACATTTGATGCATCCACAAAAAAATAAAATAAAATAAATGAAACATTTGAATTGGATAAGCATCAGCCTATACATTACACCAAGCATTCCTTAATCTATTAATTGTTTTTAGCTAAGCATGTCATTGCGAACTTTTACCATTGGCAATTAAAATAAGAAAAAAGTTTCCAACGTTCTAAAGCATTATCATAAATCGATCGCCCAAGCTTGAAAAAGTACCAGTGGTTCTAAATCCAAACAAGGTAATCCATATAATTCCGCTAAACAAGAGCTAGACCATCAAAATGGAATGTTTCTTACCGGTGGTAGAAGTCACAGTCGCGGCCACTTCTTAACATAGTATGCAATAAGTTATACATTTGCAACAACATTTTTCGTGGTAACTGTCACAAACACATAATATTTCTCGGATTAGTTAAAAAAGAGAAACTACGAAAGAACGTAAGAGACAGATTAACGCAGTTCAGCTCATGGAAAACTAACATACTAAAGGCTAGCTTATCCAAGGAAAAAATCTCAAAGTAACTCAATTATCTGGCTGGAGATAATAACTTCAGAATAGATGAAGCAGTTCTCAGCCGGCATACTGAAATATTAAAAGGAAATGCAAGAGGAGAAGACAGACAGCAAGCTGAATTAAAAATCTTTAAAATCTGAATCTCAAGTTGGATTTTTTTTGCATCAACTTCTTCTATAAGAGCCAATAAAGGTCTGGCTCCATAAAGGGAGATTGTTGCACCAATTGATAAAGCAGGAATTCTAACAAGAACAGAAGTCTGTAGCATAACTTAAAGGTTTGGACTTGCCTTCTCAGAGAAGAGATTAACACGGACAAACGAGCAAAATAAGTCCATAAATGCATGCAAGATCAGTGAGTTCTGATGGGGCTGCAAAAATTGAAAGCATCTTATAATGGAAAACAAAAATTCATCGAATATTCTCTAGAAAACAGATATTTTGGGGAAAACAAACTCTCACCAGCAAGGTAATAACGGTGCTGCTAAGGTCCAATATAAGTCGTAGGGCTTGGTCTCGAAATGACATCAGATCAAGAAGCAGCTGATCAATGCAAAAGAATATAGATCAAGATTAGATAGACAACAGACTTCCTTCTACCATATAAAAAAAAAGACTCATTGTGATACAACAAGAAGGAAAATTTGTTAAAGCTACATGACCATTCATCTGCCAAGTTATTCTATTTCTAGCAATAGAAGTGTTTTTTTTTTTTTTTTTTTGTTTTTTTTTTTTTTTTTTTTTTGATAAGTGGCAAGAGAAGTATTATCCTTTAAAACCTGTCATCAATGCCCATACTATCGCATATAAAAACAGTGATCCAAAGTTTCAGTTTATCAAGTTTTGATTGTAATAAGTAATAATACACTTGCTTTCAACCTCCCGTAGCATTCATATATAGAATAATTTAAATTCAAAATGCACTTAATTATTTAACCTCCATCATTAGATTTTCAACTTTAACGATTTAACAGTGGCATGCACATTAGATTATTTGAAATGGACTTGGATTCCTAGTAACTTTCACTAGCTGGAGTTAAAAGCAGGACTATATGTTATCACAAATCACTTTACGAGCCAGCAGTAGACACCTTCAATTGCCAAGAAGCAAAATCATTCTCTAGTTTGCATCCGAAGAATAAATTGGAAACCGTCTATCCAACATCCCCAGTTACTCAATTAACATGTACTTTCTAGTTAGTATAAGTCTTCCTTCGTACATCTAATGTGGTTATGGCGTACTCTAATTTCAACTGAACTGATAAGATAATAATGGTGCCAATAAGAACAACAAGTAAAACCCACATTATCATTTGCTTCACAAGGCATCCCTTAAAGAAAGAGAAGAAAATAAATTCGTACCATCACCCATGGTTCCATACTTTGAAAGTAGACTTCAGCATTATCATGAATAGCATCCACAGCAAGCTTATCAACCTACACAAGTTCCATGAAATAATACATTAAGGATCAGTATATTCAACTTGACAAAAGTGACTAAGCTCAAATATAGAGTACAGAATTCTCACCCGTTCTAATTGCAATTTGCTGGGATGCTCCGGAAACTTCTTCGAAAGGAGCACACCGATCTTCGGGTGATTCGGGACGACGCCCGCTTTCCAAAACGCATCCGAGAACGCATGAGACACCAAATCCGGATAATCCAACCGCTGATTCAATCTATACATCCTCGACAACAGCCCTTCCGCAACTTCAGTGAGCTGCATCACCAAATGCATGTTCAAACCCTTCTGAGACCCTACTGAACCATGTGGCGAATGCCCTTCTGAACCGCCATGTTTCCAAGAATTCGAAGTGGCAGTAGTAGACTCCATTTCCTGGCTCAAGTACTCAGACCACCTAGAGGGACCATCAAACTCCCTTGAATCCTGAGATTGATAATTCTGCCTAGATTTCGCCATTACTCAACAATCCCCCAAAAAATTAACCCAAAAAATCCATTCCCCCAAAAAACCCTAATTCACAAACCAAAAAGTTCCCTTTTTTCACAAAAAACTCAATCTTTCCACTCCAAAGAATCCCTAATCGAGTTCACATTCAATTTTCTCAAAATCCAAACAAAACCATCACTGAATAGTCTGAACTTCACAACCCTAAAAGCGGATTTCAGAATCAACGTCGCAGAAAACGAAATACTGACTTTGAATACGCGAAGAGGAGCTCTTGAGCTTCAGCTCGAGCAGGTGAGCTTCATAGTCGGCATTGCAGCTCAGATATCAACGAAAGGCATTAACTTTGCAGATCTGAGAAGACATCAACAATGGAGAGCTGAAGAGCATACCTAATTCGACCAGAATTGGAGAATTTTTGGTTTTCTCTTCAACAATGACTGGTGAGTTCGTCTCACCAGATTTTCATTTTCATCTGTTTTTGCTCTTCAAGACGCTCACCGATATTTCAGTGCACTTTAACGAGATTGTGCCTTAACACTGCTAACGTGCGCATGTCTACCTATAAGAAAATGTTTTTTTTTTTTTTTTTTTTTTTTTTTAATAACACATACATATTTACGACAAGGAAAATGTTAGAACGACATTTCAAATGACACCCTTGTGATGTAAAGTGTGCACAAAATAGTTTTTAGTACATAACACACATAATGTGTATCTGGAAGTGCACACGACGTCTTTCATGGATGCGGGCCCTCACGTCACGTTACAATGATGATGTCACTTGAGTCATTTTAGTATTTTCCTTACGACAAAACTAGCTAATTTGGCGCACACCTCAAACTAGTCACGAATCCTTTATATGTCGATGATTATAATTGAACTCTAATTCTCATACTAACAGCATATGTTTGATGGTGTTCGGTATAAACCGCACCAACTAATCCACGCTCGAGCACAGTTGAGCTTCATGTGTGGGGGTAGCTTTAGTTTAAGTTTTTATTGCTACCAGCAGAAGCGCTTGTTAGTAAAAAAAAATTATGAGATGACGGTAATAAAATAATAATCTTTTATCTAATGTTTATCACTTTCTTTAAATTCTATGACAAAGTATTATTATAAAATAAAATCTCGAAAATCATTTTGCAATTTGTATGCCAGGGAAAAAAAAAAAAAGATTTTTCTTTGGGGGTGTTCTTACAAAACGGTGGGGTGCACTCGTCTTGTGGCTTGTCCTTAGTGTTTTGTGAGGTGCACATAGCCGGACCTAATATAAATTTACTTAAATTAATTATTTTTGTTTCAAATAGAAATTTATTAATGAAAAATAAGACTTAATTTTAGTTGCACTGAAATTTGATTGAATGTGACAGAGTTTTCCTGAAAGATCATTGACATTTTTGTAATCAGTGGAGTTGGTCTTTTGTTATTGTTATTCAAATAGCAAATATCGTAGCTCTAAAGAGATGGTTGAGTTGTGGGACTTTAGTGGTTCGTGGTAGACATGCTTGGCTTGGACATTAAGCCAACATGATTTGCACTTCTGTTTTTTTTTTTTTTCGGTCAACTGATTTGCACTTCTGTTACGTTATGTGTATATGTATTTCTGTATTTGAAAATATTAATAATTCAACCTGCGTTTCTCATCAATATATATTGTTGCTGTAAAAGTTTTCAAAGTGATTGGAATAATATCAGATTGGTAGTGTTGTTAGAGCAACTCAAATGGTACTCGATTTTAGAGTTTTCAAACTCTAAAACACTAAAATAGAGTTGAAACTACTTCAAACATATTCTATTTCTTCTCTATTATAGAGTTGAATGACCGTCCATCAAACTCTATAATAACGTTTTTTACTTATTTATTTATTTTTTTTTTTTTTTCTTAATTTTTTTATTGATTGAGTAATTTATTAAAATTAATACAAATAAATACCAAAAGAAATAAAAATAATGAATAGAATTTTGGGGTAGAAATAGAGTTGTAATTGAAAATAAAAAAATAGAGTTTGATGTGACAGAACTATAAAATAAAGTATTGTGATTGAAAATGATCTTACAACCACCAAATGCAAAAACATTTTTTCACATTGCCTGCAACAAAGTAATCACTTCCAGAGCATTCTTCATTTAATCTCTCTCATGGTGCTTCTCGCTCACATAACTTTTCTTTTAAACCCCTGAAAGGCATTATTATTTTTTTTTTCTTCCAAACCACCAAACATCCAATCTATCCAACTACTTTGAATTTGCCTCAAGTCACGCACTATATAAATTGAGGGAGCTCTCAACGTTGGTCTAAACCAACCAACCGTTGGTCCGAAGCGCATTATACTTTTATTATCTAAAGGTATATATAAATAAATGCATGTATATAAGGAATCGAAGTTCTAGGACATAGCATATATGAGTGCATGATTATTGATTGGAATTTGGAAAGCTTATAGAAGCTCTTTCAACAATCACAAAGAACTGCTTTTAAAAACACTGCTTTTCTCCATTTGCATGGCAATGTAAAGTCGAGAAGAAGTGCCCCATTAATCCTGCAAAGACACTCAATTCATTGATGGGAAAGAGTCCTAAGAGCTGCAATCAGTAAACAGTAACGCAATAGCTCGTCCAAGTCAAGTTCATGGGGAGAAACAATGGCGGAAACTCGCAAGGAGTTCATATTCACTAGTGCAAGCATCACTGTAGGGCGTCGACGAGGTCTTTACGCCCAGGTATGAACAAAACCAACAGGAAGAAATGGACAGCCAATATATACCTTAAATTCAAACTCCTAGAAGCTTGAGTTTGCAGAAGAGAGCTTATATAAACACATATACCTTAACATGGGGATTACTTAGAAAGTTTGCTCTCGAAGCAATACACAAAACTCAGTGTTTGAGGGAAGCTGCTTATTCAAATTCAACACACATCCCCCACGAAGCAAGCTCAAAGCATACTAACTTAAAACCGTTCGAGCAAAATCTAGACAAATTGCAAACTGCCGAGGGCATAAGAACGACATTAGAATCGACCAAAACTTGCCTTAGGCTGAAGTGGCATCATCCAGAGCTAGAACTCCAGGGAGGGGCTTTCCTTCGAGCAGCTCCAAGCTGGCACCGCCTCCAGTTGAGATATGGCTCATTTTGTCAGCGAGCCCTGCTTTCTCCACAGCAGCAACGGAGTCGCCACCTCCAATAATTGTTGTTACTCCCTTGTCAGAGAGTTCTGCAAGCTTCTTGGCAATAGCCTGAAGACATACGGTCACAGTTCACACTCAGAACAGGAAATCACTATCAAGTAAGAGTGAAACACGTCCACATTGTAAGATGATATTTAATGAATAGGTTGTGATACATACCACTGTTCCAGTAGCGAACTTGTCAAATTCAAAGACTCCCATGGGCCCATTCCAAATTATGGTCTTGGTCGAGTCCAAAGATTCGCTGAAAGTCTTGATTGCGTCTGGTCCAATGTCCAAACCCATCCAGCCATCCGGAATACTAGATGCGGAGACAGTCTACAATATCGCAAACCACAATTTTTAATACAACGCAAATACCACAAGGAAAAATGCAAATTATCTTCTATCAGAATAAGAATTATCAACCTTGCTGTTAGCATCTGGAGCAAATTTGTCAGCGATAACGACATCAGTTGGCAACAAGAGTGAAACCCCTTTGGACTTGGCCTTCTCGAGGAGAGTTGTTGCTAGATCGAGTTTGTCTTCCTCCACAAGAGAAGATCCAACTGAGTATCCTTGGGCCTTGTAAAATGTAAAGATCATTCCTCCACCCAGTAGGAGGATGTCAACCTTCTCCAACAATGACTCGATCACACCAATCTTGGATGAGACCTTTGAGCCACCGACAATGGCAGCAAATGGTTTCTTGGGATTTGATACAGCTCCAACAAGGTAGTCAAGTTCCTATAACAAGAGCGTAAATCAAGAATAGTCATACTCAAGGAAAAAGGGTAACCAGATTATATCAAGCATAGCAATATGAAGTTAAATTTAGGCATGCAACGCCTAACTAGGATGCCAATATCAATTCATCTTCTGGTGATAGCTTTCAAGCGATGGCTGATTAAAGACTTAAAAGCGTTAATCATCATTCATTATAAATATGTCGTACCACAGTACCTGCAAAATAGGGTAGCCAATTGCTACAGAAATAGCACATAAGGGTCAGTTACTAGTATGTGTGATGCCCTTCACTATGTTTCTTAGGTTAGATAATTTTAGCAACACAATTTAAGTTCTTTATTAAAGGAAAAAAAAAAAAAAGGTTCTTTCAAGATGTCTATATAGATCAAGCGGTGAGTACAAACACGAAAAGCTACAAACCATGTCACCCGCTCACTTCACAGATAGTGCGCTAACTACTTCAATTCAGTTTCAGAATAACAACCCCAACCCTAAAGAAAGTTCTGAACTGAGTCTAAATTGACACCCAAGTTTAGAACATTAAAAACAGTCGGATCACGTTTGACAGACAAAAGACAAGATAAGAAGAACATAACCATTCGAAAGACAACAAAGCAAAGTGGCAATACCTTCTGCATCAAGAAACCAGCAACAGAAGGCTTCAAGTACTTGGTAACACCCTCTGTGGAAGCATGGGCTCTGTGAGCTGAGCCAAATGCATCATTGACATAAAGATCCGCAAGAGAAGCAAGCTTCTTTGCAAATTCAGGGTCGTTCTTCTCTTCCTCCTTATGGAACCTTACATTCTCGAGAAGTAGAACGCCTCCATCTGGAATCGCGGCCACCAGTTTTTCAACTTCCTCTCCGATACAGTCATTGGCCATCTCAACCTATAAAAAAGAACATGGCATAAGAAAAGTGCATTATTGAAGTTACAACGCAAAACAAAATTACCTCAGGTCAAGAGGAAACATTAAGTGCACCTGAACTCCAAGGAGCTCTGACAACCTAGGCACAAGGGGCTTCAAACTGTACTTTGGCGTAACGCCCTTTGGGCGTCCCTGCAACAACAATTTTGAAGAGTTATCGTATTAATTACTCTCGAGAAAATACAAAAAGATAAGAGAATCAAATGTGCACACAATGAGGGAGATGCAACAAATAATTTTTTTCGGTATTCATGTATGGTTGTCTTCCAGTCAATGCCCAAGAGAAAGAAGATTGAATGCACAAAGTTACCCCATTAGGCGAGACCGGGGACCTTTATAGTTGGCATTCAAAACGGTTCATTCCATGAACGAACCGTCAGCCAATTAAGGAAAGGAAAGTTGAACCTTGAATGGTTATCATTTGTGAGCCAATTAAGATCCATATATTACATTACTAAATTAAATACCAATATAAATATTTTTAGGTTACTAACACTCTCCCCATGTATACCCATGGAAAAAAAAAAAATTTTCTCATCCATCCACTGAGAAGCCCTATACCTCACAGTCACTAACTTTCAAATTGATCTAACACCTTAGCGCTTCTCCCCATCAAAGGAACTCATAAAGAACCATAAACATGTGCTGCAGTACACCTAATCTAAAGCAAGCCCTAATGATGGTTTCAAGTAACATAAATTTAAGGCAAATAGTATCATTTGGTCTCTAAACTTTCACGTTTTTCTTGATTTTGTCCTCAAACTTTCAGTTCACTTTTGGTCCCTGAACTTCATTTCCCTTTGCTTTGATCATTTGTTAAGTTTGGAGAGTACTGATTACTAATGAAACGGTTCACAATCGGTTTTTGGGGTTGATGAATCAATTGTGAACCACCCATGAATTGCTCCTGAGACGCTTTATTAGCAACTATTGTACTCCAAACTTAACAAAAGGACCAAAAGTAGAGGGAAATGAAAACTCAGGAACCAAAAGTGAACTGATGAAAATTTGGGGACCAAATCAACAAAAGCTAAGTTCAGGGACTAAAAGAGACTTTAAGCCTAAATTTAACTGGATCTCATAAGTTCTACTTTATGCCTAAATTTAACTGGATCTCATAAGTTCTAGAACGCACACACCCTACAAACAACTGAAACGATACACCAATAACAAACAAGGAAACAAAGGGGCAGCTAACAATCGATCTACAGCAAATGAGTGCAAAAACCCTAAAACCCCAACTCAACAAAACTCGCAAAATCGAAACCCAGAAGAACATTCAAATGAGCCCAAAAAGCACATCTACAACCGGAAAACGAAGATCCAACAAAACCCACTCCAAAACCCCCAAATCAAGATCAAAGCAACCGCCTTTTTCACCAAACATTGAAAGAATCAAACAAACCACAGAAACCCTACTCACGAGATGGCTGGACAAGATGACTCTGGCGCCACGTTCCATCAAATACTTGATCGTCGGCACCGCAGCCCTGACTCTGGTGTCATCGGTGATGTTGAGATTTTCGTCCAAGGGGACGTTCAAATCAACCCTAACGAAAACCCTCTTCCCCTTCAAGTCCGACTCCTTCAGATCCCCAACGCTCCTCTTCGTCGCCATTACAACAACAACAACACAACAACCTGCGAAACCCTAACCGGTCAGATCAAACAAACCACACAGAACAATCGATCGATCGATCGAGAAAGTTCGAGGACTCACAGAGATCTGACGAAGAGAAGAAATGTCTGTGTGATGAAAACAAGGGAAGCACAAGACCGCCACATGTTGGTATTTATATGTGTGAGAGGCGTAGGATAAGGGGAGGGTGCTAGGATGCGCGAGGGGTTGTGACTCGCGCATATGCCTTTTAGGTGCTGATGCGCGCGTCGTCACGAGACATGGTGCGTGCCTGGAGGTGATTCGGTGGGCTCATTCATTGGTGCCTTCGAGAGATGTGGGCCATTGGATTGGGTTTTGCATTTTTTTTTTTTATTTTTGAAAAATACTAGAAGGACAACATCAATGTCACACTAAAAGACACATTGGTTCATAAAAGTCTTTCATATTACCTCGACCCGCGTGTTGTGCATCGGGATCTATGTATATCCGCATCTCGATACGCACATTGATAGCTCTTATGAGTCAATGTGTCTCGTGGTGTTACTTACTATTGTCATTCTAGCATTTCTTTTATATATATATATATACTTAGTTTTCGTGACGTTTTTTTTGACACTGCTTTTACTTTCATCGAGGATTAATTTTTAAGAATTTATTAATAAATTCAAAATTGTAATTAAAATTTAAAAATTAGAAATACAAGTACATTTATTTAGCTTATCAATATTCTATAATGTGATTGAAATAAGATGTGAATGAAAAAACAAGCTAGTCATGCTAGGACATTACTTCCAAAAAAAAGGAAACAAGGAAAAAAAAAACACAAGTGGTTTGACCCATCAATTTGTGAACACTTGCTTGTGGAGATTCCATAGAATTGTACATAAAGTTCAATCTTTACCTCAAACTCTATAGATATAAATGATAACTTTGAAATTATGAATGTAAATAATTGAATTAGTTGGGATTAAAGCTTTAGACACCTTTTTTTCACATGATTAATTATAATTTTTTTCATTCAAATTTATTATGGGTTTTGGATTTGTTCCCTCCCCCAACACCTTCTTCAAACCACCTTCTTCTTCAACCCCCACCTTCTTCTTCTCCCTCTCGGATTATCTCTTCTTCATCGTTTATATATATATATATATATATATATATATATATATATATATATATATATATATAAAAACCGAACATTTTCCTAACAACCAACCACAACAACCCCTCCCCCAATTCCAATTTCGAATTCATAGACAAAACTAGTCCCACAGTCACTAAAATAAAAAATTGAAATATTATCTCACCTTCAATTTGTTATTCAACAACGCCACCAACACTCACAATGTTTCTCCTTGAATTTGATCTCCAAACGAGATATATATATGAAGAATTACAATGGGGGTTTTACGATGAAGACGATGACCAAGTGGTATGCACCCCTTAAATGTATCAAATGGTAGCATGCAATTCAAGCTTTCAACGTACAATGTTCATATAAACCGATTTGCTTGGAAACAAGTGCACGCTCAATTTAGAAGTTCCTCAATTTATCAACATCTCCATCTCCGTGTATTGGATTGATGAGAAGATGTTTGTGTATTGGATTGATGAGAAGGAGTTCGTCACAAACAGATCAGTGATCTTAAGAACTAAAAGAGAATACTTACTGCATGATATTGATGAGGCCTCGAGTTCGGGATTGAGGGGAAGTGCACTTCCTAGAGAATTGTCACTTACCATTAATTGGTCATTTCGAACCTCCTTATTGAAAAAGTGCAGGTGCCAACTTTCCCTTAGGAGAAGAAGTGTACTCATTAGAGGAAACAAATTGTACTTATTGATAAGTATACCCCTTCATATTGATTAACTTTAAATTTTTCAATCAAATTTTATAGCCAATTATTACAATTTAATGTTTTAAAGTACCTAGTCTTTTGAAAAGAAAAAACTCAACTAAACACATTTATCAACAATAAAGCCTCAATCATAACTTAGTAAGTGCGATTTATTATACTCCATCAATTCTCGAAAAGTATACTTCCCGAGAAGTTGAACCAAACAAGGCTTGTATTATTTTTCAACAACATATAAACATTCATTAGATCAAACAAAGTGGAATAGTTTTGATCCATATGTAGCCGACCTCAACTAATTTGGCATCGACATAGGAAGAAGTAATACCACCAGTGAAAGGAACAAAAAAAACACACAGAGGCACAAGTTGAATATATGAGAGAAACACAGTTACACAAGTAATAAAATTCACATACATTACAAAGCACAGAAACCAAATGGCTCAACAAGATAAGGTTTTATTTTGGGAATTTCAATGTTATCAAAGGACATGGCACAGAAGAACAAGTTGTTGTTGTTGTTGTTGTTGTTGATGATGATGACACCACAACAGTTACCAGAAAAATGAGGCCTCAGCTTACAAGAGGATGACTGCATCATTTACAGCATCTCTTTTTCATCTCTAAGAAACAACTGATTAATTAATTAAACATTACAAATTGGTTGAAGTAGGGATTCAAATTCAAATAAAATTTAATGGTTTTAGACAGGTACTGGCGTGGCTTCGTCGAGGGCGAGGACTCCCGGAAGCTCTTTCCCTTCCAACAACTCCAAACTCGCACCACCACCAGTTGAGATGTGGCTCATCACATCAGCTACTCCTACTTTCTCCACTGCTGCGACCGAGTCTCCACCTCCTATAATCGTCGTCACTCCTTTGCCACTTAGTTCCGCTAGCTTCTTCGCCACGGCCTATATAACCAGCACAAGAATTGATCCAACAAGTACATACCACATGTTATGACCATTCATACAAACATTTAAGTTCATAGAATATAGATCATTAGTTTGAAGGCCCTCCCTCGAGAAATTGTTCAAGCAAAAGTGGCGCTTACCTCTGTCCCGACTGCGAACTTGTCAAACTCGAAAACCCCCATAGGCCCGTTCCAGATCACTGTCTTGGTGGTCTCCAAGGCCTCGTTGAAGGACTTCACGGAGTCGGGTCCAACATCTAATCCCATCCAACCATCTGGGATTTCCGACGCAGCTACAACCTGGATGGCGAGACAAATTAAAAAAAAAACTGGACAAATCAAACAAACTGCAAGTAGACTAGATATGCAATTGTTTTAGTGTAGTTAACAATATATGATATGTGGTGGATAAAAAAACGCACACCTTGCTGTTTGCATCCGGGGCGAATTTGTCAGCGATCACCACATCGGTTGGTAACAAAAGAGAAACTCCCTTTGCCTTGGCCTTCTCCAGGAGTGAGGTCGCGAGGCTGAGCTTGTCTTCCTCGACTAGAGATGAACCTACTGACAACCCTTGTGCCTTGTAGAATGTGAAAATCATACCTCCACCCAAGAGGAGAATATCACACTTCTCCAGTAGGGACTCGATCACTCCAATCTTGGAGGACACCTTTGAGCCACCAACAATGGCGGCAAAGGGTCTTTTCGGGGTCGACACTGCTCCAACCAGATAGTCGAGTTCCTAAAGAAACACCCGAAAAAGAATTTGGAAATGAGGATACTTTGTTTCATAGCATTCTACAAATGAAGAAGCTTTTCGGTCTGATTAGCAATGGATCTCAACATGATCAAAGAGAGGCGAATAGGAAATTTAATAACAAAGAATGCACACCTTTTGCAAAAGAAATCCAGCAACAGATGGCTTCAAGAATTTGGTGACTCCCTCAGTAGAAGCATGTGCTCTATGTGCAGTACCAAATGCATCATTCACATATAGGTCTGCCAACGACGCGAGCTTCTTCGCGAATTCAGGATCGTTCTTCTCTTCCTCCTTGTAAAACCTCACATTCTCAAGAAGGAGAACACCACCATCAGGAAGTGATGCCACCAGCTTCTCCACCTCTGGGCCAATGCAGTCATCTGCCTTCACAACCTGTTCAATGTGCAACCAAATTCAACCGAAAAACCACATCTTAGCTAACGCACCCGAGACTCGAAACAACCGACACTTTTTCTAATGAAATAGGAGCAAACCTGAATGCCGAGGAGCTTGGAGAGCCTAGGCACAAGAGGGTTCAAGCTGAACTTTGGAGTAACACCCTTTGGTCTACCCTGAAACCAAGAACAATCACAATTGATCAGATACAAGAACATTGATGCACAAATCAATTTGGCACCAAACAAGATTCAATCAAAATTTATAGTTTTCGACATTGGTTTCAGGAGGGATCCTGACTAGTTCTAGACAATTTTTTCGGTTCCCCATGCAGTATTTGACACCAATCCTACTGACTAATCCACGCTTGGGCATTATCAGGCCCATATGGGTGGTGGCTCTCCCAAGTCCCAACCCAGTTCTTTTCATTCACGAGACTTAAACTCATACCTCACTTATCAGGAACCTGAGTCTTTTACCACTCGGACCAACATGTTGTTGGTCTAGTTCTAGACAATTGACTAGCCTACAATGCCTCAAACATGAATCATTCACAAAACCACCATTAGCATTCTCATCATCACCATCATCAAATTAGTTGCGATCGGCTATATGGATCAAACTCTTCCACTTCACTCAAGTTAGTGCAGTTAATAATTAAGAATAACAAAAGTTTTTACGCTGGCTGTGAAATTATCGCAAACCGACTACGGCTATGTAAAGTATACAAAATGTTCCACATAGGTGGTGGAGTTCATTAGCATTCCCATAAAAACCCAAAATTTTACCAATCAAAGGTTAGCAATTTAAGTACAACCCATGCATGATCAAATCAAAACCAATCAAATTGATGAAATTGAAGAAAACCCATCAAAACCAGAGACTTTGAACTCCAAATTGACTCACCAAATGGCTTGAAAGAATCACTTTGGCCCCATTTTGGATCAAATGCTTGATAGTGGGAACAGCAGCCCTGATTCTAGTATCATCAGTGATGTTCTGATTCTCATCCAATGGCACATTCAAATCAGCCCTAACAAAGACCTTCTTCCCCTTCAAATCCGCCGCCGTCAAGTCCCCGACGCTCTTCTTCGCCATCGAAATCACGCCTTTCCCATTAAAAGATCTGATCTTGGCGGCGACATGGACTGAAAGCAGAGGATTTGCAGCGACGCTGGAGAACCCGAGTCGCCGGAGCGGCAGTCGGAGGCCGGAGCTCGCGAGACGGTGAGATCGAGCTCGAGATGAAGTGGGGATGAAGGAGAGGGAGCCGGGAGTGGCGGCGGAAGCCATTGGTGGTGGTGAAAATTGTGGAGTGAACAGGGGAGTTGCTCTGTTTTCTTTTTTTGCTCTGTTTTTGTGGAGAGGCTTGTTGGGTGGGTTTTATGTGGAAGGGGGAGAGGAGTTGATTGGATTTGCTTATCGCTTAGGAGAGGTCGAGATATTCGATGTTTTTGCTGTGTTTTATGACTCTCTGGACAATGGGCTCTCTTTGGCGTTTCTCCACCTCTATTTTTTTTTTTTTTTTTTTTTTTTTTTTTTGAGGACCCGACTAAATCTTGACTTAGATATTAATATAATGTGGCTAAAAAATGAGTAATTATATAAAGAAAGTAAGATCAAACGTATTAGGTATATATAAATGCTTGGAACCACCAAAAAAGGAAACATGGTGGTGGAACGAGGATGTCCAACGAGCAATTAAGACTAAAAGAGAGATGTAGAGGAAAATACATAAATGTCAAGATGAAGATGCTTCAATCAATATAGAGAACCTAAAAAACAAACTAAAAAAGTAGTTATCAATCTAAAACAAATTTCACTGAAGATTTATATACAAGGTTAGGTAATGGAGATGACGAAATATATATATAGGCTAGCCAAATTAAGAGATAAAAAGAAACAAGACCTAAGTTATGTAAGATGTATTAAGGACGAAAATCAAAATGTTTTAGACGGGGATGATATTAAGGAGAGATTGAGAAGTTGCTTCAATAGTTTATTTAATGATGACCAAGTTGATATTATAATAGATGAAAACCCACACCAAGAAAGAAATGTAAACTATACACGCAATATTAGAATTATAGAAGTTAAAGAGGCATTGAAAAGAATGAAAATAGAAAAAACATGTGGCGAGATGAAATACCCATAGAGGTTTGGAAATGTGTAGGAGAAATTGGACTGACTTGGTTAACAAAACTTTTCAATAAAATTCTAAAATCAAAACGGATGTTAATGGATTGGAGAAGAAGCACGCTTGTGCCAATCTTCAAAAACAAAGTAGACATTCAAAGTTGCTCAAACTACTGAGGAATTAAACTTATGAGTCACACTATGAAACTTTGGGAGATGACAATTGACAATAGGCTAAGGAGAGAAACAACGATATCAGATAACCAATTTGGCTTCATGCCTGGGAGGTCAACTATGGAGACGATTTTTCTTGTAAGACTATTGTTAGAAAAATATAGAGAAAATAAAAAAGATCTTCATATGGTATTCGCAGATTTAGAAAAAACATATGATAGGGTCCCTAGAGATGTTCTTTGGTGAGTTTTAGAAAGAAAAGGAGTGCATGCTAGATACATAGACACTATTAAGGATATGTATGATGGAGTAGTAACGAGTATAAAGACATTTAGATGAGCTACAAAAGAATTCCCCATTACGATATGACTATATCAAGGATCGGCTTTAAGTATATATCTATTTACTTTAGTTATGGATGAACTAACTAGACATATTCCATGGTGTATGCTATTTGCAGATGATATTGTCTTAGTGGATGAAACAAAAGATGGAGTGAATATGAAACTAGAACTCTGGATGAATACATTATAATCTAAAGGCTTTAAGTTGAGTAGGACGAAAACTGAATACATGCACTGTGAGTTTAGAAACACTGGACATCGAGATGAAGTGGTAAAATTATGAGAAGTAGAAGTTCATAAGGTGAACCACTTTAGATACCTAGGATCAATCATACAAAATGATGGTAATATTGAGAATGATGTCACACATAGAATTCAAGCTGGATGGAAGAAATGACGAAATGCAACAGGGGTGATTTGTGATCGAAATGTTCCTACTAAGTTAAAAGGAAAATTTTATAGGATCGTAATTAGGTCAGCTATGCTCTATGGCAGTGAATGTTGGGCGGTAAAACAACAACAATTACATAAAATGAACGTAGAAAAATGAGGATGCTTAGGTGGATGTGTGGTAAAACTCGTAAAGATAGAATAAGAAATATAGAAATTTAAAGACAAAGATAGAATAAGAAATATAGAAATTCAAAGACAAGTAGGTGTAGCACCAATTGATACAAAGATTAGGGAAAGGCGGTTGCGGTGGTTTGGTCACTTGCAAAGACGGCCTACAAATGTCATCACTAGAAATCGATGAAACCCAGTAAGAAAGTAACACGTTTGAAAAGAGTCTCATGCCGAAGCATTAGGACGGTTGTCTCCTTCTTCGACGACGATTCTATCAATGTCCACATCCCGGTACATATACATCGCAGCGTTGTTTGGGTTTCTCTCCATTCCTTCTCAGCATATCGTCGGTGGTCAATTGCTCTCCAATCCATCCAGTCGCGCAAACGGCTTGATTGAGAACGACCTTATTTTACTCGTCCGAGATACGAGACAACGTGTGTGGAAGTCCGTTAGGCCAATAATCTTCGGCATGGAATGGGTTGAAATTCGGCTCATTTAGCCAATTTGTATCATTGTGTTGTCTAAAGCATCGTGCAATAAGGTGCAAATGCCCAAAAAACCCATTTGAAGACAAACCTCATTTGTCAAGTAATAAGCTCGCCATGCCGCCATTCCATGTCCCTCGGATTGCTTTCTGTGAAGAAATGCGGTCATCCACCGCATGCTAACATTTTATACGATTCTTCCCATCTCCTAATTTAGCAATTGCTTTCTTGCTTTGAACCAAAGTTTCTTATAATGAACGTGAATTTTGTCCCGATAATGCGATGAAGCACTGAACCGAGGTGGACGGATCTCTTCTCACCACATTTTCTACCTCACGAGGAGTCCCAATGCTTGCATGATCCTGGAGACAGCTTTGCTTGCATGTACTGTGGTCCCTTGATAGACATATGTACTTGATCTCAAACATTCCATGCGATTTTCTTCTCAACGCGCCAACCTCCAAGTACATCCATCTAAATATTTCTTTACAACGAATAATCCATACATTCATGTAGTAATGCCAGTCACCACAAATCGCCTGATGCTATACAATTTCACTTATCTTCTTTGCACATGAACCGCGCATGCCTTCTCAAATTCGATGCCTTCATCTCAAGAAAGGATCATTGCATATGGATAGGTTCTACCTACCTAAATTCCATAAGCACAGATGAAGGTACAACAAATTCACCTACACCCAACCATCAATTCCAGGTGCATTGTTCCCGAAATTGGAGAACAAGATAATGAGCCATACTATGACTCGATTTAACATATATCAACTATCATGCCATCATCAACATGATGACCATCATCCCTTCTCATATCATCATCACTCTCTTCAATGCTAGTATCCCCATGCTACCGACCAATTAGCTGCGTAGTCATCATCTTCACTACTATTCAAATCATCACGGGGAGTCCTAAGTCCATTTCGGGATTTATACGGTCGTGACTTACGCACAACGACTATGTTCATAAATTGGTTGATTAATCAGGAATCTAACACCATATTGCAATCTATTGTACGGTTGCCTCTAACTTGTCCCATAATTTATACAGTTTAATTGTTAATTGGGACCGCGAATTACCTGACGTGGGACCACAGATAAGATAACTAAAGAACGGTGCGGTAATGAAAATGTTATATTTGTTGTGTTGTATGCCTAAATGTATTTCAGTGTAAAGTCATTTACGGTATGCAGAATCGACAATGACGACGACGTGACGGCCATAAGTGTACGCGGGGCCGTAGAAAGCGTAGCTTTCGTGGGGTAAGATTAATTAATTTACATTAAAAGTAATTTAATGGTTTGTTTAATAAGTGGCATATAGTAGTGGTAATGTGGTAACATTAAATCAATATGCAATGGCCTATAGTTTTCAAAATAAAATCATAGTCAGTTGGATTCTTTCTCAGAGATACGCATTTCAACGGGACTGAGAAAAAAATATTAAAATCAGACAAACGAGTGCGTGGGGGACAAAGTAGATATTTTTTTGGTTTTCTGCCTCAAGATTCGTATTTTGGTCTATAATCTCGAGACATCAAATACTTAACTGCCCGTCTTATCCATTCGATGAAAAAAGACAAAACGAGAGAAAGAAGAAACAAGGTGGCGAGAGGAGAAAGAAAAGAGAAAGAAAGATCGAGAGAGAGACGAAAGAGAGACTCGACGCGTTAATCGAATACGTGATAATCCCGATGAGATTACCAATGACTACAAGAACTATGAAAGAGGGCAAGCGACGAAGATTCGAACCCACGAAGACCAAGTTTCCTTTTATGCTACGAAACTAAAAATAAATCTGGAATGTTCACAGGAATAATTTCTAATCAATTAAAACTAGACTAAAAATAGCAAGTAAATAAATCAATCAAGTGGGAAACAATCCAAACCATCGATATCACAAATCTCCTCAATTTGGCATAATTTTACATACGAAATCTAATCAAGCGTACGATGCAATCCATAATAAGTTAACAGAAATGGCATAAACCGTGCTTGAACTGGCGGTCCTCGCAACTTCCCTATCTCACGGTCAAGGTATCATTAACGACAATGACCACTTCCCTACATCAAACACACAACCACAATTCAAGTGAATTGGGTTTAATGCGTTGACCATGATAGAACTTTCGTGAAGGCACTACACCTAACAACCAGAGATCACATGATTTGGCCTAGATCCACTTACTGGTATTCTTCAACCGTCCCCAAAAGAGACTAATCAATTGGTAGGGTCAATTGCCACTAGTGTGATCTTATTGCACAAACACGGCTGCCTAACTTATCGGCAGATGTAAATCAAGATTTAAACCGGTGTTTAATCTCACCATAATTTAACTTCGATATCAAAGGGAATAAAATATTATGAAGAGAACAAATTAAATAAATAAATAAATAGATCTCACATATGTTTTTATGCCAAAATGGGTGATTTGATCCACCTCTGGTCAGAGTTGATGAGTTTTAACCGATTTTAGCCAATCGTTATTGAGAACTCCATCAAAATTTAAGAATAAAGTGTGCAAAAACAAACAGGTTTTTTGGAAGAGAAAAAGAGAATGATCAATAACAAAGCCGCTGGAAAAACACAAAAAAAAACCCTTCGCTCTGTCCCGATTCGCGAAACTAATAAAACTGTTTGCACGTGCGCCGAGGCCGATCGAACGGTCGTCATGAATATCCACTGCCACGTGTCATCGTGTGGTTGGTTGAGGGCAACTGTTGTGGAACGTGGAGAGGCAGCAATTGGCGTGTCAAAGATGCGCGCATATTCGTTAATTTGTGGAGATGGTAGCGATGCGTGTCGCGAGGTTAATCACAAGGCTGCTGGAGAGAAGAGATAAGTGGACGTACTCTCTGTTTCCTTTTTCTTCTTTGTTTGCTTTATATGCATATCTTCACCAGATTATCTAACTTATATATACACATATATATATATATGATGATATGTATATATTTTTTCCATATGTAACGCAAATCCAACCAACTCATGCCTTATTGTTATCAACCATCGCCGTGATGCTCTCATATTTTCATTGTTCAAATTCCATAACACGTGTGGGCCCATAAATCTGCCTCGAGATATGCACTAACACGGTTTTCGATGTTGACGGATCCTATGAATAGCGAATACTGATTTTTAGCGATAGATTTTATAAGAACTTAACGACTAACCGCGCACTCCAAAACCCCGAAAATAATAAATAAAGATAATTAGGCATATATTTCTAGTGATAAAAATACATAAATAAATTATATAATAATGCATAAATAATGACCTCTATCAAATACCCCCAAACTTATGACTTCACATCGTACGAGCGAAAGGTATAAATGACACATACAAATAAACTAGACCTCTAATACGACATATGCAATGACTCAACTACTCTATACCCGTTTAAAATTCATGGGTTCCCTTTGAGTTTATAGTAATATTCAAATTACAACAAAGTTCACTCTAGAATTTCTGAGATGATATGTCACAGAGTACGACTGTCAGACACAATTAAGATCACATTTTCAAGACAAAGATATGGTCAAGACAGACGCCATCAACTACTCTTGCGGGTTTTCTTGAACTATATAATTCATGCACACAAGTCCACAATTTCCATGAAAAGATAGCGCATCATTTAAAAGTACCATGCACAAGAAATGCAACCCATAACCACATTCTCACTTATTGTGAGACTTAAGCACCGGTGGGAATCAATGGGGCTTCAATAGGCTATGACAAATTTGGGGAATGGTACCAAGGAAAGCTGTGTGTAAGAGATGCATGAAATGTTGAAAAACTAGAACTTAGATTATAGTAATGACTACTCCGAGAACATGAATGTGACTAAACCCTTACCAAAATTCATTTTTTCATTCAAAATGTGCAAATTCCTCACCTTTTTCCAACCACTCCGAACCCCTCGCTCCATTTCCTGTAATGGATGCCGTTTTAGGTCAGGACTCTCTAATCACAATTTCCCCCCAATTTGGGTAAGTAAACAATTTTTCCTCTCGATTTTTTTTTTCTCCTCATGTCTCTTTATAAAGGATTTCAAATCTAAGTCTAGTTTTCAACTAGAGGTATAAGATATAAGGCCAATGAATTTGAGGGGTTTGAATGACGATATGTAATCAAAGAAATCAAAGTTTAATTCCCTGAAAACCAATGGGCTAATAGTGATAAGATGAAAGGTAGGTCTAAGGTTAAGGGGTTTAAATTCAAAAATGGCCTAAATCATTTCCCCAAAAGTGTTCTAGTCATAAGAATTTATGGGCCCTAAGAGTGAGTTACATCCTCTGCTTCTGGTACTCTGAAATCGACTTGCATGAATTCCCAGACTCATCTGCCTTTTGGTATCTAGCAAGGCTCAACCAACATATACTAAGTCTCATAATCATGAAATCATAAGAATATTGTTTCTACGAGCCTCGAGTGAGTGTTTAAACTTCTAATTTCCCAGTCTCAGTCAACAGTGAGTAACCATAGTATGCTCATCCATAGCTGCAAAGGCATGAAACAAAATATCTAGCCACTTACTATCTTAAAAATATGCATGAAAGTGTATCAACTCCTAATAAAATGAGAAAGTGAAATATGGAGAGCAAAGGCAAATGGAAGAAATAAGATATACAAAATACCATAATAGTCTGGTAACACCGTCCGATAACCGCATATAATGGAAAAAATTTAAACAATCTCCACTCGGTCTTTCATGCACAGAGACCCATCCAAATTCTTCAAATCCTAAAGTCAAACTAGTCCAGTTGCGAAGTGACTAACCAGTACTTACGAACATGTGAGCCTAGCGCAGAGCACATATCGGGCTCTCAAAATCCAAAGGTGTGCTATCTTGAAAGGCCACACACTATAAAAAGTCTGATGAGATAATAGTAAGAATACTCCACAATACTAAAATAAAAATCAAAAGGAAAGGGATAGAAGGCTTGGGGTGCCCACAGAAGCGCTTTATTTAACGTCGTTAGCTCGACGATCATTCGACTCTTTCGATCAAAGTACTTCATACTACCATAGCCAGAGTCTCGCTCTCGACTCATCTTGTGTAGGAGAAAGATAGAATAAGAAATATAGAAATTCAAAGACAAGTAGGTGTAGCACCAATTGATACAAAGATTAGGAAAGGCTGCGGCGGTGGTTTGGTCATTTGCAAAGACGGCTACAAATGTCATCACTAAAACGCCATTTTCAATTGTCTCAACAATTTGATCAGAATAAGGAATAAAAAAATTATTTGAAACGAGACAAGGAGGGGGTAGGTAGTGTTAATCTACGTCTATCCCAATGAGCCATCTACCGAATCGTTGCAATTGATGTTCGATCCCGAAGAGAAGAGATCTTCGGAAAGTGGGTTTTTACGATCCGATAACGAATCAAACTTATTTCTTATTTAAATGTTCCCAATATTCTATATTTCCTTGAAAAAGGTGCCCAACCTACAGAACTGCTTCATGATATTTCAAAGAAGGCGGTGTTTTTCAGAACTTCGTATTAATCAAACGAAATCCAAGCCCAAGTCAATTAATGACTAATGAAAATGAATAAAAAAAAAAAGGGGGTGACTCCTATGCTAGCTTTGGTTAATTTAAATTCCATTTCCCTTTTTTTGTTCAATTTCTATTTTTTACTGAAAACTTGACTCAATAGAAACTGTAGAAATTCGATGAGGTAGGGGTAGATCAAAGTTAACCTGCGATGCATTAATTAGGAGATATTTGAATGGTTTGGAAAGCTCACCATCAATTGCACTTAATCGAACACAATTAATGGAAAAGTTTGATCCATGTAGCCGACCCCAATTAATTTGGGACTGAGGCTATGTTGTTGTTGTTGTTGTTGTTGTTGTGTTGTTGTTGTTGTTGTATGTGCACTCGGCTGTTTTTCAGGGCACCCCGATGATCAGGGCACCTAATCAATTTCTCAGGGCACCCTGTCAAGTTTCTCAAATTGCTCTTTGTTAAAAAATGAGCACCCCGCCTGATCAGGGCACCCTTGTTGTTTTTCAAGGCACCCTGATTGTCTCGGTTTCATAAGTTCGAGAAACAACATGCAGTCCCGATTACACATGTCTGAGACCATTCTTCAAGTCTTGGTACTCAATGACCACGACTAGTGCCACAAAGTACATACATGGTTTTCGGTTGCTTTAGTTCGAGACTCGTGCAAGAGTGTCGGCTAGATACAACCGAGACTCTATGTAGTGTCTCGGTCTGTGTGGTCGATCACTTCGCGTCCCCTATACGGTTTGGAAAATGAAAAAAAAATGCAATACCAAAACCCACATAATTGTGTCCTCTTACTTCTTCTCTTCGCCCATTATTCGTTAACAGTGATGCAAACACACTGAATCTAACAAACCCCACACATTATTTTCTCGTTCAAAATCGATCATCCGAGTTCGTTCAACCACCAAAAAATTAGAAAGAACTATAACGTCTAGAAGTCTCATTTGATCGACAAACGCGCACTCCAGCCGGCGAGAGATCGATTACACTTGTGAGAAATTTGGAGGAACGAAAATGGGGTGCGTGGGAATGAAGAGTTTGGAACGTGAGTGAATCGCTTGGGTTGGAGGGCAGTTTTGACATTTCCCCCTAAATCTATTTTTACAAATTTTTGACTAGGTGCCCTAATCATTGTGTGGGGAGCACATAGCCTGACTCTTTTTTTGTTACACGACATCTGAATTATTCGACTACTCCGAGTTCGCTTGAGTAGTGCACTGTGTAGGCGGGGAAACTCCCAACGTTAGTGTTTTCATTCTCAGAATTCAAACTCGAGTCACTAATTAAAAAACAACAACTCGCTTGCAGTTGTGATAACAAACCATTATCTGCCTTTTTTTTAAGACTTGCACTTGTGCACGACCCTTCAATATGCCTCGAGATGCGTGTGCACAATATTATTTTGTAAACTTTTTTATCATAGAAATTGTAGAAATTCGATGAGGTGAGAGTATACCAAAGTTAACATGTGATGCATTAATTATGAGAGATTCGAACAGTTTAGAAAGCTCACCATCAACTGCACTTAATCGAGCACAATGGAAGAGTTTGATCTATGTAGCTGACTCCAATTAATTCGGAACTGAGGCTATCTTGGTTTTTTATTTTTATTTTCTTGTCAATTAGGAGTCAATTGGCTTCAAAAATTGAGACGAAAGATCTAATGAATTTCCTACATGTAAATATTTACTAGAAGTTAAAGTAATACCAAGCAAGGCCTAGTTGTTCACATGAAAAGATATGGTTAGACTGCTGTAGATTACAACCACCTTGCCTTGATCCCAAAATTAGTTAGAATCGACTACATAAATCAAATTCTTTCACTACGCTCGATTTAGTGCAATTGATGACGTGCTTTTCAATTTTTAATTAATGCGCCTCAAGTTAGCTAGGTAAGAAAAGTTTAACATGAATTTGAGGCACACAGAAGCTACACAAGCGTACATTAGGTTGTACATGCATAGCAAGAGTAAATCCCAACAAGCAAAGTTCATCAATGAAAAATCCTGCAACTTAAGTACATGCTTTGTGAGAGTAAATCTCATCTCCTTCTAATGTAAAACCAGTTGAGAGCAATTCTTCCATAGCGTTTAATAGGATGGAAGCATAGAAAGAACAACTATGGAGGCAAGCGAAAACTCAACAAAATCGCCATTCCCCGACTTCTTTCGTATTATTGTGTACACAAAAAATGCGGGCAACCATCAAGAAGATGCAATCATGAATAACATAGTCTATACATCCTCTGAAAATCATAACTTATCATCTATACGAAAACCCCGCTTCACTAAAGCATTTGCAATTAGTTTTGTAGTAATGGAGGAGATTCGTACCGGTATTCAGCTTTCGTAGCCTGCTTTGGCATAACTCGGGCAAAGAAAATCCGTTATGGTTATTATCACCAACGAAATGAATCAGACACCGTCGTTTCCCCCCACTACCACGAGAATATGGGCATCATTCAAGATTACTAGCTTCAAATTGATGAAGCGTCAAGCCGGTATCTCATTTAACTTCTTTTTTGCTCTTGTTCAGTGCACCATCTTGTCACCACGGAGTTATTCCGGGAACATGAGGAACAGGTGGCTTGGGTTTCTTCACTTTCTCGACCAGGGCAGCCTGAGTTAATAGGAGGAAGCCTGCAATGGATGCTGCATTTTGAAGTGAACATCTCAAAACCTTGCAGGGATCAATGACTCCAGCTTCAATGAGATCTTCATATTTGTCTGTCATGGCATTGTAACCGATCTGCCACTCAGATGCGAGGAGCTTTTCTACTACGACAGAACCATCAACTCCAGCATTTTGTGCAATTGATGATGCTGGTACTAAAAGTGCCTGCAAAAAGATGCTAAATCACTTCCCATTTTGGACTATTTGGTATTCGACTTCAACTATATTTTTGACTCGAAGTAGCAAATGATTTGGAAAATGCGCGGTACCTTTCCTATAATGTCGGCACCAATGCGCTCATCTGAGTCTCGCATCAACTCCTTTATCATGGGAATGTGCTTTGTCAAATGTACATAGCTCGCCCCACCTCCAGGCACTATGCCTTCGGCCATGGCAGCGCATGTGGCATTTTTCGCATCCTCAATTCTGAGTTTCCGTTCTCCAAGCTCAGCTTCTGTGGGTGCTCCAACCTAAATGCCATGTTCATTTCTTCAGAACCCACATCATTAAAAGATCAGTACTAAATCCACTTTATGGATTCTCAACGCACTACAAGTTGAAGAAATTCAGGGATCAAAAAGAGGAAAATATAGCGAAGATAAAAAAAAGACACCCTTTACAAATAGAGCTGAATGGAAACGCGGATCTAAGTAGACTTTGGGATCACTGTGTCTAATGATACTAAGACTGATACTGTTGCACCACAAAATAGCAGAAATTGAGAAGATAACAACTTAACAAGTGATGGAATACCTTGATTACGGCAACGCCACCAGAGAGCTTTGCGATTCTTTCAGCGAGCTTTCTTGATAGAGACGAATTATCTGTCTCAGACAAATCCTTCTTTATCTGATCAATTCTTGCACGAATCTCAGCTTTAGTGATGGGATCGGCAATAATTGACGTAGAATTACTTGTTATAACTATCTTCCGAGCAATGCCAAGCTGATCAGAGGTTACATCATCAAGAGTCAGGCCTAATTCTCCAGCAAGAAAATCCGCACCTGCTCATTCTAACAAACTTAGTGTATCAGAGATATTACTACTGTAATGAGGAATGTGAAGGAGAAATGTTTGTCCTATTGAAAATTGTTGTGAATTTTATCTATAAATGATGTATAGATGTTTTGAATTAACAAAGCAGTATAAGCTTCCTCTTAAAAAAAAACTATTTCTGCGATCTACATGACCATAACTGAGTTATTTTCGAAAGTTTTATCAAATTATAACAGTATTCACATTTCAGGATTTGCAAAACATACTTTAATAAATGTCATACTATTTCATCTTCATAATAATGCCAAATGAGCAAAAAAGGACTAGTGGAAAAAATGACGACGAAATTTTCTGACTCACCAGTCATCAGAGCAATATCTTGCAAAATAGCTTTCTTTCCATCGCCAAAACCTGGACACTTGACAGCAGCAACATTAATTACCCCCTGTAACTTGTTCGTGATTAGTGTAGCCATCACGTCGCTTTTGATATCCTCGGCAATAATTAACAAAGGAACACTCAGTTGGGATGCCTTTTCAAGTAATGGAACAATCTCTTTGATGCTAGAAATCTTTTGGTCAGTTACCAAAACTCTTGCATTCTCAAATTCAACAGTAGATTTATCTTGATTAGTAATGAAGTGGGGAGACATATATCCCTTGTCGATCTGGGGGACAAGAGAAATGCATCAGAATATCATGTAAAAGCAATGTTACGCTTCAGGCAAGGATGTCCCCAAAACTTCGCTGTGAACTACTCCAATTGTACTAAATACTGCATCTAGAAAACTGCACTATAGCCATCGACACACTCTATATCACCCAAGAAAAAAAAATCTGAAGAGAGATATCAATGAGGTACCTTCATTCCTTCTTCTACAACAACAGTAGTTTCAAAGGATGAGGATGATTCAATGGAAATAAGCCCATCACGACCAATCTTTTCCATAGAATCAGCAATTAAGTTACCCACAAACTCATCATTTCCGGCAGAGATAGAGGCCACAGCTGCATTTGGAAAAGACAGTGAATATAAGATTTTCTCCAAATTGCAGAAAGGCAACTGTGAATCTATAATGGACTTTTTTAACCTTTTATATCATTCCAGCCATTCACAGGCCTAGCTTTGCTACATAATATCTGCACCAGGTCTCGCACGGTTGTGTCTATCCCTTTCTTTAAAGAAACAGGATTAGCTCCCAAGGCAACAGCCAACAAACCATAGTTGAATATCTCTCGAGCCAAAATTATTGCAGTAGTAGTTCCATCACCAGCAGACTCATTTGTTCTGCGTGCAGCCTTTAGATAGCATAATAGGGTTAAAAATTACTCTCTATCAAGAGTACATTTCAAATAGAGGGAGAACTAACAAGAAAAGCAAGGATTACCTCTTGAATAAGCATTACTCCTGCATTCTCAACGGCATCTACAAGTTCAATCGCTTGGGCGATTGTCACCCCGTCATTGATCACTTTTGGTGGATCAGTCCCATCAAGAACCACATTGCGTCCTACATGATACAACTTAAGTACTTAAAAATAAAATAAAGTATATCTAGCTAAACCTATTAAAAAAAACTACTTCTAATAAAAACACAGGCATTCAATAGGTTGCAAATCGACACAGGCATTCAGTTGTGGGACTGAGGCTATGTTGTTGTTGTTGTTGTTTGTTGTTGCATTCAGTTGTATTAGGGAGTAAGCTGTATAACAAACACGTCAATTCAGAACTAGGAAGCCACATGTAGGTTTTAGTTACTAAAAATCCTATAGAGTACCGTCACATGCCATTTAAAAGTCGACAACTTACATAAAAGGACTGAAGAAGATTTTCCCTCCTCATAGGGATGATCATAAGAACAAGCTGACAATTATTGACTGTTACAAAAAAAAAAAAGGAACACAAAGCTTTGCACACATAAAATAAGCACCAATTACAAATGCAGCATGATATACAAATACACACTCTAAAAGCCAAATCAATCTGAACTTTATCCATAGATGCATCTTTCTGGCAATTACAAATAAGTCATTCCACTACAAAGCCGTCCATTGTAAGAGCCTAACATTTTATACGTCAATACAACAAGAAAACCATATATGCTCCAAACATGAATTCACTTACAAAAATATATCAATTATCGCTTAACACCAATTTGTACTGACCAGTTTAATTGCATATATAATGAGTGCATATGAATATCCAAACTCTATATTTGATGATCAAACATGTATAGTAATAGCTCATCGTTTCTTCGCACGAACGCAGCACCAAAGTTTTCAAGTCATTACTCCAAGAAGCAGTAAAAGAAGAGGAAAGAAAAAATGATTTGCTACAACAATAGGAAAAAGTCCATTTGAAATCAAAGAACATCATAATGGAATACATTTGCAAGAGCCATTACTAAATTGATCATGACTTGTGTCGCAAAAGAATCAATGGATTCAAAGGCAAAAAAAAAAAAAATGTAGTCCTGACCAACGGTTGGTTGGCACAATTGGACGCGGGTTGTTGTCCCTTAACTAGTGACTCGAGTTCGAGTCTTGGGAATGGAGACACCAACATTGGGAGCTCCTCCCACCTATACAGTGCGCGACTTGGGGCAAACCTGAGTAGTCAGATAGTTCGGATTACGGGTGGTTTAGACCAAAAAAAAAAAAAAATTGTAGTCCTGTATCTTCTCTCATTTCATTACTTTCAGTGTTTCTCAAAAGTATATGCCACCATGATCTCTTATTGAAAAATCACAAAAGCCCATCTCAAATAACCATTGAACATACACATTTAAATTCAAAACCATCAAAACAAACAACAAAACAAAACAAATTTGGTACCTTTTGGTCCCAAAGTGACAGAAACAACATCTGCAAGTTTATCAATCCCAGACTTCAAACCTTCTCTACAATCCTTCCCAAACGAAACCTTCTTTGCTCCAGCTCTAACACTGAAACCCCTTCTACCCATCTTCAGACAACTTCTTGGGTACCCAAAACCAACCCCTTTTCCTCCATTGAAGTTCTGCAAATTCCCACAAAGATAAGACTTCAAACAAGAACTGAACTTCAACCCACAAAGAAAAACAAGGAAATCAAAAGCAGATTCAGACTTACTGTAAATGATGAAACATGGGTTGTTGGGAAGGAAATTTGGGGAGAGGGGGATGTGATGGGCATCTTGTGATTGGAAACCTTAGCTTGAGAGATGGAAAGATTTGATCTTTGTTTTGGAACACAAAGGGTTTTTGGTGAGGTTTTGGGGGTTGAAGCAGCATAAGCAGAAACAGAGGAACAGTGGATTCAGTGTTAAGCGGGGCAGGCGGAGTTTGATATCCAATTCTCTGATGGGCTTTCCGTCTATTATTGGGCCTCCAGCTCGCGCTATTTGCACCCCATTTGTTTATAAATGCACCCCAAGTAATAATCTCAATGTTTTTTTTTTTTTTTTTTTTTTTTTTTTTTTTTTTTTTTCAAAATGTTGATTTCTCTAGGTTTTTTTTTTAATTTATAATACTAGTCACATAGTTAGTTTGGTAGATAGGTATGATATCTCATTTTGGGACACTCATTTGTTGGAGTTCATTCAATGCACATCAATTTGTGTGCATACAAGTATTGATGCGCAAATCAATTGACACCAAAAATCGCGTAACTATTCCGAGTGTCCCAGACTGAGTCACCAAATCATTTTTTTTTTTCTTAATAAAAGAGCCATGTCATATTTATTAATTTTTCATTCTCGTCCAATATATTTAGTACTCTTACTTTGTATGGTGCCCAAATAGCTACAAAACCTCTCTAACATAGTTTCACAACTTTGCATTTTCGATGTCTAAAAATAGCACTAACGAACATCCTAAAGTGTGGTGTGAAGTCTGACAAAGTAGAGATGACGAGTTTGATTTATCGACAACTGCATTATTTTCCTTCAAAACTTGGATTAGTGATTGGGGCGTCCTTTTAGCTCTTGTAGGATCAATTGGGGCTTAATCGGGAGGGTCCGAGGCGGTTCAGACGCCCACGGTCATTCAAAAAAAAAAAAAAAAAAAAGTTATTTAAAAAATTGGGGTGCAAATAGCCAAAACCCACATTTCCTCACTTCACTACCTTTCATGGCTCTCTCTTCTCTGCAATTCACTCCACTTCGACTCCTCCCTCTCCATCGCTGCAATGGCAGACCAACAAACCCTAGCAGAACCAGAGCCGGAGCTCTCCGAGAGTGGCGGGAGTACGACGACGCATTGAAGGACAAAGACCTCAAGCGAGCTCTAGGGTTCCTCAGATCCATCGAGACTCTCCAAGATCAAAACTTTTCATCATCACAGTCATCAATTGTTGATTCCGAGCCTTTCAATGGCGAAGATGGTGAATTGGGGGGGTTGTTGAGGAGGGAGAGGAATTGGGGAGTGCTTGATGCTTGCTTGAATGCCGAAGATATGAAGCTCGTCGGGAGCGCTTACGGGTTTCTTCAAAGTCGGGGGTTTCTGCCCAGTTTTGGGAAGTGCAGGAACATTGGTGAGTTTTTGAGTTTTAGGCTTGATTTTGGTGAATTGGATGGATTGACTAGTTGGTTAGTGTGAATTTGTGATAGTAAACATGGAAGGATTTTTTGAGTTTTGGTTGTGATTTAGTGAGTTGGATGATTAACTAGTTGGTTAGTGTGAATTTGTGATAGTAAACATGGAAGTTCAATGTCAAAGTTCATGTTGTTAAATTTTGCCTACCATATTGTCTCCCCACCTTCAACTCGCAAGCTTCCGGGTTTTAAGTTTAACTCAAAAGGCCTCGGTATAATTAAAGAGAGATCCATACTTATATTCTTCTTTACGAAGTCTTACTTAATCGATGTGAGACTACTATTTCAGTCCACACATCACGAACACAGTGTGAATCAGCTATCAATTTGTGTTGATCAGGAATGAATTTGTCTGTGAAGTGTGAAATGTATGTCTTGGACGAGCTTTGAGGTAG
The DNA here is from genome assembly GCA_039657325.1 of Stephania cephalantha. Lineage (NCBI taxonomy): Eukaryota > Viridiplantae > Streptophyta > Magnoliopsida > Ranunculales > Menispermaceae > Stephania > Stephania cephalantha. The sequence goes on from CM077571.1 coordinate 56,617,639, forward strand.
ACTGTGTGGACTGGATTAAGAGAATTGTTTTTGAAACGCGGATCACTTGGATAGATTAGTTAATTTAATTGGTGGAGGTGGATTCTTTGGTTTTCCAGGATGAGGCTTACTAGGCAAAGCATTCTTGTTTGCAGTTCCTTCGGCAATGTTTTGCGTTGGGATTTTTTGGAATGTTTTCAAATTTGCTTGTAAACTGCCTTGTGAAGCTTATTTTTGAAATAATTTTTAGTTACTGCAAGCCTTCGCGGGATTCCTTTAGTAGAGTCCAAATTTCAAACTCAAGACAATCAAGTGCAACTTAGTATTTTGTTGATTATCAACGGCAACTATATGTTAAACTTTAGGGGCATTTCGTTCTTGGTTTGTCCTTATCCCATTTCTTTAGGGCAGGATTCGTAGGAATTTTACATGAAGTGACACTCTTTCTAGTTGTTTGATGATATCCCACATAGAATGATTTAGTTGTCACAACCTAAAGTGGAGGTTCGAATGTGTTAGTACTTTTTTATCATTTAGTCTAGCATTGCTGCTTGTGGTTGCCCCTTGTTGCTTGAAAATACTAACTAATACACTTTGATTCAGTTTTCTTCGTATTTAATGAAAGGTTCTTGTAAATCTCATGGAAGCATGGTCTCTTTTTATGATTTTGCAGTTCTAGATGGACCAAGAGATGTTAACCCAGCATATTTGAAGTCTTCAACTGGTCTCGACGGTGAAGTTCCTTTATATGATTTTTAAGATCATGAAAGCTAAATTCTTTTCCGTTTTATTAGTAGACATGCACTATTGGTTTCATTGTGTCTGTATTGTGAGATGTCCCGACATTGAAATGTTGTTCATAGCATGCTGCTTTTCTCTTCAATAGAAATAGAATTTTCAGTTGTTTTATATCCTAAAAGCCATTTTTTTCCTTTTCATTTGGTTCCCAGCGTCTAAGTTATCACCAAAGAAATGGGGTCTTTCTGGGAGCTCTACTGCTGTGTTTGTTGGTTTTCTTGGCGGGGTATCCTTTCTAATCAATCAAGGAATAGACATTAGACCTAATCTGGCAGCCATACTAGGGTTAGCCATGATAGATGCTGTTTTTCTTGGAGGTTGCTGCTTGGCCCAAATATCAAGTTATTGGCCTCCATTTAGACGTCGGATTCTAGTTCATGAGGCTGGGCATCTTCTAACAGGTACTTTCCATTTCCATACTTGGGAAATTCCATTGGCGTTGCAATATTAAAAATTCCAAATCTATGGACCTGCAAACTTTTCCATTACCTAATTTTTAAAGTTTCAACTCATTTAATTGATATGCTCTGATTGTCTTGCATTCCAGTAAAGAGTACAGGCGTGTAAATATCTGTCCGTATGCAAAATACCATGCCATATCTGCAGAAGATTTCATTTAGCATCAAGTCCGTACTAAAGCGTTTAAGAATTTGTGTCCTGTAATTAACTGTGTTATCTGACAAATATCAAAATTAGTATTCCCCAGACTTGTATCCAATAACATAAATTCTCTAGAGAACTTTTGCTAATGGTTAGTGTTGTGATGAATCACCGCGGAATACCCAAGATCTCAGATACACGAATACATTCAAAGATAAATAACCATAGAGAAAATAGCGAACACAAGAATTTACGTGGAAAACCCCAAAATCAGGGTAAAAACCACGGGCAAGAAACAAGACAATCCACTATCAATAGTTTAGTACACAAAGGAAAAACATCCTCTATCTAAACTCCAGATGGATACCCCAACAAGATTTGATCTCACAGTGTCGCGTACCCGCTCATAGGCCCGTACGCTACGACACACAATCTCTCGGCTCTCTCAAACACTCCCCAACACTATATTTCTTTTCTATGTACGCACACAACGTACCTATATCTATATATATAGTTGATGCCTAATGTATTAATCGACGGATACATTAATAACAACTTTTGAGTTGAAATACAATATGTCCAATGCTATGAATTCAAGTCCAACACAAAGTATGATTATTCCTTGACTTCAAATCCACTTCTTTCATCATGCATGTACTCATGTATTTAGTGTGCCATGCAAAACTGTGAAATACTATTTGGACTCCAAATCCAACTTCAACTCTAACATTGAGTTTGAGCCACCGATCCAACAGTTAGCATATGCATCTTGGATGTCTGCTAATCTTAACAAACTACCTCCAAATTTCCAATTAACAAAGAAATGTTGCCTTTAGCTTTCATGAAGAAAATCAAGTTATGGATTTCACTCATATGCCGCTAACAACTCACTTTCTGTCTTTGGCAAATTTACAGCTTATCTTATGGGTTGTCCAATCCGAGGGGTGATACTAGACCCCATTGTCGCTATGCAAATGGGGATCCAGGGGCAGGTATTTCTTATGGCTTATATTTCTTTCTTTTTTAAAATTCATTTGGCAGTTTGTTTTACGTTCCATTTTTAGAAAAAAAAAAAAAAATTATAACTCTCATAAAGCTGATACTCCTTTACTTTAGTAATTTGAAAATGATAGAACAGCTGGTGTTTATGGATATTGAAATGGATTCTAGCCTTCTAATGCATGTTTCCCTCCTCTTAAGTTGCATAGAATAGGCTTAATAGGCAAATATATCCTAACATTTCAAAGTTTTTGCAAAAATATCTTAACGTTTGAATTTTGGCAAAAATATCCTAACCTTTTGATTTCTTGTAAATTGTATCCTCACTTCCTATTTTTAGTGAATTACACTTAAAAATATAATAAATTATACATAAAATTGAGAATATTATATCATATAAATGGAATTGGTATGTAAGCTAGTGATCATTCATCACTTTGATTGTGGTTTGATACATAATAATTACAAACAAGGATACAATTTGCATGAAACTAAAAGGTTAGGATATATTTGCAAAAATTGAAGCGTTAGGATATTTTTGCAAAAATCTTGAAACGTTAGGATGTATTTGCCTATTAAGCCCATAGAATACATGTCATGAGTTTTGTTTTTATCATTAACATTGACAATTATTCAAAGACAAGTAGGAGTAGCACCTAGGGTGGTTTGGTCACCTGCAAAGACGGCCTACAAATGCCCCCACTAAAAACTTGACTTAATAGAAACTGAAGAAATTCGACGAGGTAGGGGTAGACCGAAGTTAAACTCGGGATGCATTAATTAGGAGGGATTTGAATGGTTTGGAAAGCTCGCCATCAATTGCATTAAATCGAGCACAATGGAAGAGTTTGATCCATGTAGCCGACTCCTGTTAATTTGGGATTGAGGCTATGTTGTTGTTGTTGTTGATTAACATTGACAGTTATGCTGGTCTCAGATTAAAAACTTGTACTGCACACATTCTAAATAATAACATTGACCTCTTCTACAGGCAGGAACCCAGTTTTGGGATGAGAAGTTAGAAAAAGAGCTCGCCGAGGGACGACTCAGCAGCTCTGCTTTTGACAGGTATCAAGTGAAACTTGTGTTGCAATTTCTAAAGGTTATGCTTAGGTGCAGGAATGGTCAGGCAAAATTTAAATGACATTTATTACATCGCATCATAGGCTTTGATGAATAGTTAACTGGTAAGTTAACCATTGATATCGTCTTGAGTGCTAACAAATATTAAATGGAACAAAAGTTGGAAGTGTCTCTTCTGTACATCTTTTAAGTAATGTTACAAATTTTTGCTATGTATTTAAAACTTTCAAGATTACAAACAAGCCTTGGTCTAGAGCTTTGCCTAGGAAACATGGTATAAATATGCTTAGGCAATGGCTTTACAACACTTGTGTGAAGCCAGCTTCTCTTTTAAGTTTTTTGAACATATTCGACGGTTGAACATGTTATGACATTTTCAGGTACTGCATGGTTCTTTTTGCCGGAATTGCTGCTGAAGCTCTCATTTACGGAGAAGCAGAGGGCGGAGAAAACGATGAGAATCTTTTCAGGAGTATATGTCTTCTCTTTGATCCCCCATTATCCACTGCCCAGGTTTCTCTCACTCTACCAACTTGGTTTTTTCAAGGTATATCAATGTAGTCATTGAAAAAAAAAAAATCCTTCTAATGATACACTTGCTATTATTCAATTAAGATGTCGAATCAGGCAAGATGGTCAGTCCTGCAATCCTTCAACCTTCTCAAGTGGCATAAAAATGCCCATAAGGCCGCTGTTAAAGCCCTGGAGAGTCGTAGCAGTCTCAGCGTTGTCATTCGAAGGATTGAAGAAGCCATGGTTCCCACATAATTGGTACTACTTATAAAGAAAAGCAATCGGATCGATATTCTCTCCTCCTTTGGTCAGTAGGAAATCGCAATATTTGCTCACATGGCTTTCTTACTCATTCAGCATGGTTTCATTTTGATTTGCCTTAAGTGTTTCGCGTTATCCTTGGCAGTGTAAATACATATACCTGAACAAAAGAAAGAGATGTGAAGAGATCAGAGAAGGAAATAAATTTGTAGAATGATTTAATGAAGTTGTACCGCAATTCTACGACGAAGCAGTAGTCGATCGATGCAAAGATTAGATGAAGTGTCCTAGAAGCTATGAGACGGCTGCCTTGGTAGCATCCGCTTGGTAAATTAGCATAACATACTGTCTTTCACAACAGACCTGTCCACACCTAACTATAGCCCTTTGCAACTCTTAAAAGCGTACTTGAAGTAAAAATTTCGAGGACCGCTGAAACGATAACAGTAAGCACTCTCTTCAAGGACTTATTTTTTGTTATATTCTTGGTGAGAGTTTATTCATGCAATGAAAGTTATGACCAATTGTTCTTGAAATTTTACTACTAGAAACAATTAGATCTTGAGTGTCTCTTTCTTCTTAATTTATATGGAAGCATAATTAAACATGAGACTTAGTAAAGTGGATGAGATCTTGTGAAGCTCTTTAGGGAGGATCAGTTGTGCTCAATGGAGGTAATGTTCTTTGTATTATCTTCTTTTGCATATTTGTTCTATTTAGATCAGTCGAGGCAATTGTGTCAATCACTTAGGATATACTAATTGATACAACTTTTAAAGGTTATGATGATCATTAATTAGGCACCTAGCTAAGTACCATAGATTCATGTACATCCAAAAAAAGTATCATAGATTCATAAGTATAACGCTTTATTAGTCTTTTCGGATTAATAAATAAATGACACATTTTGATTCGACCAAAAAAAAAAAAAATAAAAACCACGTAAACAAAAAGTAGATAATTTTCTTATCACAAAAGAAATGGATAACTTTAAACCATGATGATGATAAGTTGCTATAAACATTAGGCATATCCAGTCCAAGATTGACATGTGGTTACTTGTTAGAAAAGCTTCTGTTTTGGTATAAATAAGAGCAACTTAGTTGTAAACAATTGGATCAATTAATATACAAAAGTTTATGTTTTGTGTTCTCCCTCTCTCTTTTTTTTTTTTTTTTTTTTTTGGTCCTCCGACCTCTTGTTAATTTTAATATAGATGTTGTTTTTAAGCATTCGCTATTTAGTTAAGAAACTGCCATTAAGTTTAGATGTGTCATTGAGTTTGATTTTTTGAAAAAAATTATGATTTCTTGATTTGATTATCATTGTTTTCAGTCTATAGAATTTTCTATCTATAGATTTTATAGGAATAGTTGTTAGATGTGTTCATGTGTTGTGTTTGATTTTATTAAAAAAAAAATTAATATTTCTTGATGCATGGATGAATGAATTATCATTGTTTTCGATCTGCTAAATTTGTTTAATTTGAGGTTTTTTCTTAATTTCTTTCTTTCAATACTTCTTTTCAAGAGAAGTTTTCTTTTGTTTTCAATCTCCTAATTTTGTTTAATTAGAAGTTCATGTTTATATTGGTTATTAGATTGTTAAGTTAGGATAATATTAACATTAGCCGAGATTTTTCGCTAGTTCGTATCGACCATTGTACCAATCGTCGTTTTCTTGAATCTTCTTAAAATTACATGCATGTTCAATTTTTTTTAATTGTTTGAATAGCACGTGAGAAAAAAAAAATCAGCAATAGTGTCACGTTTTTTTTTTTTTTTTTTGGAGGAAAAATAGTGGCCCATTGTTATGTAACTATTTTTTTACTAGGACATTGTTATAAAACTTCAAGCTTATCCAACTTATCCATATTATCTTCACAAAAATAGTTATCCATATTATGATACATATGTGGTTCACCGACTCTTGTAGTTTAAGTTTTTGGATAAATATAAATAAGAGAGATTAGTTGTAAACAATTCGATCAATTAATTAAGAATATAGTAGTTCATGTGGTTTTATTTAATTTTGCATTCGTTGTTCATGTATGAAAATGCAAGAAAACACTTTCTTTAATTTTGTTTTAATATATCTTGCAATCAATGAACAATATATCACTTGATCGAGTTGTTTCAATTGTTTTTCCCAAACTTGTAAAGAATTTCAAAGTAGTGTCTAAAATTAAGTTTTCAAGCATTGATTGATTATTAGATGTGTATAAATTGCTTATTGATTTTGGTAAATACGGATGATTTTTTCTCTTGATTTATCGGTTAGCATTGTTAGTTTTCGATCTCCTTTTTTTTTTTTTTTTTTTTTTGCTTGCTTTTTAAAGAGTTTTTTTTTTAAGGGAATCGTCCCAAACAAGAGGTCGAAAAAAAAAAAAAAAAAACATCGGTGTTTGGGATTGAGACGTTGTTGTTGTTATTGTTGTTGTTTAATTATATTGGCTAACTAGTTAAGTTAGGATAATAGAATACAACAACGCACGAATTAATTCCTTGCCCCCATGAGTTATAACTAAAAATAGTGGCACATTGTTAAATAACTATTATTGTACGAGGACACTTTTATAAAACTTAAAACTTATCCGTTTGTCTAAAAAAACTTATCCATATTATCTTCACAAAAATAGTTATTATCCATATATACTATGATAGATATGTGGTTTACCGACTCTTGTAGTTTAAGTTTTTTGGATTAGTATAAATAAGAGAGATTAGTTGTAAACAATTCGATATATTAATTAAGAATATAGTAGTTCGTGTGGCTTTATTTAACTAAGCATTCGTTGTTCATGCATGAAAACGCAAGAAAACACTTTCTTTTATTAATTTGTCTTTATATATATAATAATCTTGCAAGCAATGAACTATATCAGTTGATCGAGTTGTTTTAATTGTTTTTCCCAAACTTACAAGGAATTTCAAATTAGTGTCTAAAATTAAGATTTCAAGCATGGTTAAATTTCAATCTGCTTAATTAATTTGTTTGAGTTGTGTAAGTTGCGTTTTAATTTTAGATAAAACGGATGATTTTTTCTCTTGATCGATTAACATTGTTAATTTTCAAACTGCTTAATTAATTTGTTTGAGTTTTTTTTTTTTTTTTCTTTTTTGCTTAGGTCTTTTTTTGAAATAATTTAATGCATGTTTAATTATATTGGCGTCACCTTCAAGAAAAAAACTATATTGGTGTTTGGGATTGAGACTATATTGTTGTTGTTGTTTAATTGTATTGGCTAGATGATTAAGTTAGGACAATATAGTATCCAACAAGGGCATGAATTAATTCCTTGCCTCCATGACTTAATTATTATTGTATATGTATTATACTGTGTTCTCAACTAAAATAATTTCGATCAATTGTCATGATTTGCTAATTTACTCTTATATGATAAACTTCCTAGTAACTTAATTAATATCATCAATCAAGTATATATGGTGATATATATCATGTATCTTTACTTAATATAGTTATATAAATTTTGTGAGAGACACATTTTTGTTTCAATTTTAGGATTCACGGTAGAAATCGTGGTGGGGGAAAGGGTTGTTGTCAAATTGTTTTTGGTATAGGAGGCGGAGGTGTTGGTCAAGATGAAGATACATAGAAGCCGAGGTGAAGAATTAATGCCTTTAGAGTTGCAATGAAGATGACCAAGAGCAGTGCAAGCTTTCTTTTCTGTTTTTGAGAGAGAGAGAAAGAGAAAGAGATAACATTCTTGCGTGTTATGTAACAAATAACGAGAAGAGAGTGTGATCGTGCAGGCACTGATGCACTGGATCACATCAAAATTATGCAATTTAGCATGATTGGACGAGACGATAAATCCTGTACTTTTAAAAATACAGGATTTCTGAACTCCATTCCTCGCCCCACTTACATTCTTCCATCAAAGTTGTTTGTTAACTATCTTTCTCTTTTTCTCTCCCTCAAAATGAGAAATAAACTGGCATTCCTCTCCTTCATCTTTGCTGCAACATTGAAGTCTTCTCCACCTCGCCTTCTCATCTTCATGACTAACACCTCCACTTCTACGCCAACAACAACTCGACCGCCAACCCTTCCTCCGCTACGATTTCTACCACGAATCCTGCCCATTACCGGAGCAAAGTATTCGCTCCACCATCTGATAGACTACATCAACAACGTACCACTCCTTTATAATTAGTTTCCATTCGAGGTTTGCTACATTACTTGCTTTGACTTTGACTATTCTTAATCTACTCTCTACAATTATTTTACTAACTTAAGCATCGGAGTGTATTTGGCTGGCACCACACCGGTGTCTACTAAAACCTCTTAGGTGTTATTGTGTGTTGCAGGTCAGGTCAAGCTCTCTCGAGTGCAAGACGATCGCACCACATTTTTGGTTTAAACCGTGATTGACCTCTCACATGACCTCTCCTAGCTAGGAGGATTCCTTGTAATTTCGATTAGAGAAGTGCTAGAATGACAACGCTATGTCAAACCAAGAGACACATTGGCTTAATTACAAGAGTCATCCATATACACATTGAGATGCATGCATACACATATCTCGATGCATAACACGCGGGTCGAGGTCGCATGGATGACTCTTTTGAGCTAATGTGTCATGTGTGTGACTTGTTGTTGTCATTCTAATATTTTTCTTTCGATTAATTACCACGATCTATTATAATACACATCTTAGTGGTATATTACAACCCACCTCACCTACTTTCGATATGAACAAAACTTTATATTAATAACCAAAAACAAAACAATGAGACGAGAAACAACGTTGTGTTGTTTTGTTGTTTCCCTAAATAAAAACTTCGAAGAAAAACCCCATTAGTATTGTAGGGAAAAAGTGCGTCTTCGTCTTAATTATTTTGGATTAAAAAAAAATTGAAAAAAAATTATTTCCTTTTTGACTGCCTCGAATCATGCAAGAACAAGATACAAGAGAATCATAACCAAGTATATATCTCTTCCTTGTCAACATAAATACCAACACACTCTCATTTGCATTCACAGAGCACACTCTGTCTCCAAAGATGAAAGCCCTGGCATTCCTCTGCATCATCTTCGCCTCCTCTTCCACGACTGCTTCGTCCAGGTCTGTACTCTCTCGTCTTTCGTTTTCTTCATGGGCTTTGTCAATTGGGTTTGTTTGATTGATTGATTTGTGATGTTCTGATTCAGGGGTGTGATGGGTCCCTGCTCTTGGAGGAGAACATTGAAGGGGGAAGAACAGAGAGGGATGCGGTTCCCAATCAGACGCTCAAATGGTTTGTTAAGATTGATTTCATTGAGGACATGCGAAGTTAAACTCGGGATGCATTAATTAGGAGGGATTTGAAAGGTTTGTAAAGCTCACCATCAATTGCACTAAATCGAGCACAATGGAAGAGTTTGATCCATGTAGCCGACCCCAGTTAATTTGGGACTGAGGCTATGTTGTTGTTGTTGTTGTCGTTGTTGATTAACATTGACAATTATGCTGGTCTCAGTTAATTTGTTGGATTGTGTAGAATGGATTAAGAGAATTGTTTTTGAAACCCGGAGAAGAATCGAAATGCGGATAACTTGGATAAACTAGTTGATTTAATTGGTGGAGGTGAAGCCTTTGGTTTTGAAATAATGTTTAGTTACTGCAAGTCTTCGCGGCATTTCTTTAGTAGGGTTCAAACTTCAAACTCAAGACAATCTAAGTGCAACTTAGTATTTTCTTGATCATCAACGCCAACTATATGTTAAACTTTAGGGGCATTTCTTCCCATTTCTTTAGGGCAGAATTCGTAGGAATTTTACATGAATTGACACTCTTTCTAGTTGTTTGATGATATCCCACATAGAATGATTTAGTTGTCACAACCCAAAGTGGAGGTTCGAATGTGTTAGTATTTTTTTATAATTTATAATTTAGTCTAGCATTGCTGCTTGTGGTTGCCCCTTGTTGCTTGAAAATACTAACTAATACACTTTGATTCAGTTTTCTTCATATTTAATGAAAGGTTCTTGTAAATCTCATGGAAGCATGGTCTCTTTTTTATGATTTTGCAGTTCTAGATGGACCGAGAGATGTTAACCCAGCATATTTGAAGTCTTCAACTGGTCTCGAAGGTGAAGTTCCTTTATGTGATTTTTAAGATCATCAAAGCTAAATTCTTTTCCGTTTTATTAGTAGAAATGCACTACTGGTTTCATTGTGTCTGTATTGTGAGATGTCCCGACATTGAAATGTTGTTGATAGCTATGCTGCTTTTCTCTTCAATAGAAATAGAATTTTCAGTTGTTTTATATCCTAAAAGCCATTTTTTTCCTTTTCATTTGGTTCCCAGCGTCTAAGTTATCACCAAAGAAATGGGGTCTTTCTGGGAGCTCTACTGCTGTGTTTGTTGGTTTTCTTGGCGGGGTATCCTTTCTAATCAATCAAGGAATAGACATTAGACCTAATCTGGCAGCCATTCTAGGGTTAGCCATGATAGATGCTATTTTTCTTGGAGGTTGCTGCTTGGCCCAAATATCAAGTTATTGGCCGCCGTTTAGACGTCGGATGCTAGTTCATGAGGCTGGGCATCTTCTAACAGGTACTTTCCATTTCCACACTTGGGAAATTCCATTGGCGTTACATATTAAAACTTCCAATTCTATGAACCTGCAGACTTTTCCATTACCTATTTTTTTAAAGTTTCAACTCATGTAATTGATATGCTCTGATTGTCTTGCATTCCAGTAAAGAGTACAGGCGTGTAAATATCTGACCATATGCAAAATACCATACCATTTCTGCAGAAGATTTCATTTAGCATCAAGGCCGTACTAAAGCGTTTAAAGCATTCAAGAATTTGTGTCCTGTAATTAATGCAATTAACTGTGTTATCTGACAAATATCAAAATTAGTATTCCCCAGACTTGTATCCAAAGGCAATAACATAAATTCTCTAGAGAACTTTTGTTAATGGTTAACATATGCGTCTTGGATGTCTGCTAATCTTAACAAACTGCCTTCAAATTTCCAATTAACAAAGATCTGTTGCCTTTAGCTTTCATGAAGAAAATCAAGTTATGGATTTTACTCATATGTTGCTCATCACTCGCTTTCTGTCTTTGGCAAATTTACAGCTTATCTTATGGGTTGTCCAATTCGAGGGGTGATACTAGACCCCATTGTCGCTATGCAAATGGGGATCCAGTGGGCAGGTATTTCTTATTTAAATTATTTTCTTATGGCTTATTTTTCTTTCTTTTTTAAAATTCATTTGGCAGTTTGTTTTACGTCCTATTTTTAGAAAAAAAAAAAAACAATTATAACTCTCATAAAGTTGATACTCCTTTACTTTAGTAATCTAAAAATGATAGAACAGCTGGTGTTTGTGGATATTGAAATGGATTATAGCCTTATAATGCCTGTTTCCCTCTTCTTAAGTTGCATAGAATACATGTCATGTGTTTTTGTTTTTTTATGATTAACATTGACAATTATTCAAAGACAAGGAGGAGTAGTACGAATCGACACAAAGATTAGGGAAAGGCGGTTGCAGTTGTTTGGTCACCTGTAAAAAACACCTACAAATGCCTCCACTAAAAGATTCGACTCAATAAAAACTGAAGAAATTCGACGAGGTAGGGGTAAACCGAAGTTAAACTTGGGATGCATTAATTAGGAGGGATTTGAAAAGTTTGGAAAGCTCACTATCAATTGCACTAAATTGAGCACAATGGAAGAGTTTGATCCATGTAGCCGACCCCAGTTAATTTGGACTGAGGCTATGTTGTTGTTGATTAACATTGACAATTATGCTGGTCTCAGATTAAAAACTTGTACTGCACACATTCTAAATAATAACATTGACCTCTTCTACAGGCAGGAACCCAGTTTTGGGATGAGAAGTTAGAAAAAGAGCTTGCCGAGGGACGACTCAGCAGCTCTGCTTTTGACAGGTATCAAGTGAAACTTGTGTTGCAATTTCTAAAGGTTATGCCTAGGTGCAGGAATGGTCAGGCAAAATTTAAATGACATTTATTACATCGCATCATAGGCTTTGATGAATAGTTAACTGGTAAGTTAACCATTGATATCGTCTTGAGTGCTAACAAATATTAAATGGAACAAAAGTTGGAAGTGTCTCTTCTGTACATCTTTTAAGTCATGTTACAAATTTTTGCTATGTATTTAAAACTTTCAAGATTACAAACAAGCCTTGGTCTAGAGCTTTGCCTAGGAAACATGGTATAAATATGGTTAGGCAATGGCTTTACAACACTTGTGTGAAGCCAGCTTCTCTTTAAATTTTTTGAACATATTCGACGGTTGAACATGTTATGACATTTTCAGGTACTGCATGGTTCTTTTTGCCGGAATTGCTGCTGAAGCTCTCATTTACGGAGAAGCAGAGGGCGGAGAAAACGATGAGAATCTTTTCAGGAGTATATGTCTTCTCTTTGATCCCCCATTATCCACTGCCCAGGTTTCTCTCACTCTACCAACTTGGTTTTTTCAAGGTATATCAATGTAGTCATTGAAAAAAAAAAAATCCTTCTAATGATACACTTGCTATTATTCAATTAAGATGTCGAATCAGGCAAGATGGTCAGTCCTGCAATCCTTCAACCTTCTCAAGTGGCATAAAAATGCCCATAAGGCCGCTGTTAAGGCCCTGGAGAGTCGTAGCAGTCTCAGCGTTGTCATTCGAAGGATTGAAGAAGCCATGGTTCCCACATAATTGGTACTACTTATAAAGAAAAGCAATCGGATCGATATTCTCTCTCCTTTGGTTAGTAGGAAATCGCAATATTTGCTCACACGGCTTTCTTACTCATTCAGCATGGTTTCATTTTGATTTGCCTTAAGTGTTTCGCGTTATCCTTGGTCGTGTAAATACATATACCTGAACAAAAGAAAGAGATGTGAAGAGATCAGAGAAGGAAATAAATTTGTAGAATGATTTAATGAAGTTGTACCGCAATTCTACGACGAAGCAGTAGTCGATCGATGCAAAGATTAGATGAAGTGTCCTAGAAGCTATGAGACGGCTGCCTGAGCATCCGCTTTGGTAGCAGACGACCTGTACATAACTTCAGCTCTAAAAGCGTACTTGGTAAATTTTCGAGGGCGATAACAGAACGTCTCTCTTCAAGGACTTATTTTTTGTTATATTCTTGGTGAGAGTTTATTCATGCAATGAAAGTTATGACCAATTGTTCTTGAAATTTTACTACTAGAAACAATTAGATCTTGAATGTCTCTTTCTTCTTAATTTATATGGAAGCATAATTAAACATGAGACTTAGTAAAGTGGATGAGATCTTGTGAAGCTCTTTAGGGAGGATCAGTTGTGCTCAATGGAGGTAATGTTCTTTGTATTATCTTCTTTTGCATATTTGTTCTATTTAGATCAGTCGAGGCAATTGTGTCAATCACTTAGGATATACTAATTGATACAACTTTTAAAGGTTATGATGATCATTAATTAGGCACCTAGCTAAGTACCATAGATTCATGTACATCCAAAAAAAGTATCATAGATTCATAAGTATAACGCTTTATTAGTCTTTTCGGATTAATAAATAAATGACACATTTTGATTCGACCAAAAAAAATAAAAAATAAAAACCACGTAAACAAAAAGTAGATAATTTTCTTATCACAAAAGAAATGGATAACTTTAAACCATGATGATGATAAGTTGCTAAAAACATTAGGCATATCCAGTCCAAGATTGACATGTGGTTACTTGTTAGAAAAGCTTCTGTTTTGGTATAAATAAGAGCAACTTAGTTGTAAACAATTTGATCAATTAATATACAAAAGTTTATGTTTTGTGTTCTCTCTCTCTCTTTTTTTTTTTTTTTTTTTTTTTTTTTTTTTTTTTTTTTTTGAGGTCCTCCGACCTCTTGTTAATTTTAATATAGATGTTGTTTTTAAGTTTAGATGTGTCATTGAGTTTGATTTTTTGAAAAAAATAATGATTTCTTGATTTGATTATCATTGTTTCAGTCTATAGAAATTTCTATCTGTAGATTTTATAGGAATAGTTGTTAGATGTGTTCATGTGTTGTGTTTGATTTTATAAAAAAAAAATTAATATTTCTTGATGCATGGATGAATGAATTATCATTGTTTTCGATCTGCTAAATTTGTTTAATTTGAGGTTTTTTCTTAATTTCTTTCTTTCAATACTTCTTTTCAAGAGAAGTTTTCTTTTGTTTTCAATCTCCTAATTTTGTTTAATTAGAAGTTCATGTTTATATTGGTTATTAGATTGTTAAGTTAGGATAATATTAACATTAGCCGAGATTTTTTGCTAGTTCGTATCGACCATTGCACCAATCGTCGTTGTCTTGAATCTCCTTAAAATTACATGCATGTTCAATTTTTTTAATTGTTTGAATAGCACGTGAGAAAAAAAAAAAAGCAATAGTGTCACGTTTTTTTTTTTTTTTTTTTTTTTTTTTTTTTTTGGAAAAATAGCTGCCCATTGTTATGTAACTATTTTTTTACTAGGACATTGTTATAAAACTTCAAGCTTATCCAACTTATCCATATTATCTTCACAAAAATAGTTATCCATATTATGATACATATGTGGTTCACCGACTCTTGTAGTTTAAGTTTTTGGATAAATATAAATAAGAGAGATTAGTTGTAAACAATTCGATCAATTAATTAAGAATATAGTAGTTCGTGTGGTTTTATTTAATTTAGCATTCGTTGTTCATGCATGAAAACGCAAGAAAACACTTTCTTTAATTTTGTTTTAATATATCTTGCAATCAATGAACAATATATCACTTGATCAAGTTGTTTCAATTGTTTTTCCCAAACTTGTAAGGAATTTCAAAGTAGTGTCTAAAATTAAGTTTTCAAGCATTGATTGATTATTAGATGTGTATAAATTGCTTATTGATTTTGGTAAATACGGATGATTTTTTCTCTTGATTTATCGGTTAGCATTGTTAGTTTTCGATCTCCTTTTTTTTTTTTTTTTTTTTTCGCTTGCTTTTTAAAGAGTTATTTTTTTTAAGGAATCGTCCCAAACAAGAGGTCGAAAAAAAAAAAAAAAATAAAATCGTTGTTTGGGATTGAGACGTTATTGTTGTTGTTGTCAGTGTTGTTGTGGTTGTTGTTGTTGTTGTTGTTGTTGTTAATGGTTAAGTTAGGACAATAGTATCCAACAAGGCACGAATTAATTCCTCGCCCCCATGAGTTATAACTAAAAATAGTGGCACATTGTTAAACAATTATTTTTGTACGAGGACACTGTTAAAAACTTAAAACTTATCCGTTTGTCAAAAAAACTTAAACTTATCCATATTATCTTCACAAAAATAGTTATTATCCATATATACTATGATAGATATGTGGTTTACCGACTCTTGTAGTTTAAGTTTTTTGGATTAGTATAAATAAGAGAGATTAGTTGTAAACAATTCGATATATTAATTAAGAATATAGTAGTTCGTGTGGCTTTATTTAACTAAGCATTCGTTGTTCATGCATGAAAACGCAAGAAAACACTTTCTTTTATTAATTTGTCTTTATATATATAATAATCTTGCAAGCAATGAACTATATCAGTTGATCGAGTTGTTTTAATTGTTTTTCCCAAACTTACAAGGAATTTCAAATTAGTGTCTAAAATTAAGATTTCAAGCATGGTTAAATTTCAATCTGCTTAATTAATTTGTTTGAGTTGTGTAAGTTGCGTTTTGATTTTAGATAAAACGGATGATTTTTTCTCTTGATCGATTAACATTGTTAATTTTCAAACTGCTTAATTAATTTGTTTGAGTTTTTTTTTCCTTTTTTGCTTAGGTCTTTTTTTGAAATAATTTAATGCATGTTTAATTATATTGGCGTCACCTTCAAGAAAAAAACTATATTGGTGTTTGGGATTGAGACTATATTGTTGTTGTTGTTTAATTGTATTGGCTAGATGATTAAGTTAGAACAATATAGTATCCAACAAGGGCATGAATTAATTCCTTACCTCCATGACTTAATTATTATTGTATATGTATTATATTGTGTTCTCAACTAAAATAATTTCGATCAATTGTCATGATTTGCTAATTTACTCTTATATGATAAACTTCCTAGTAACTTAATTAATATCATCAATCAAGTATATATGGTGATATATACAATGTATCTTTACGTAATATAGTTATATAAATTTTGTGAGAGACACATTTTTGTTTCAATTTTAGGATTCACGGTAGAAATCGTGGTGGGGGAAAGGGTTGTTGTCAAATTGTTTTTGGTATAGGAGGTGAGGTGTTCGTCAAGATGAAGATACATAGAAGCCGAGGTGAAGAATTAATGCCTTTAGAGTTGCAATGAAGATGACCAAGAGCAGTGCAAGCTTTCTTTTTTTTTTTGAGAGAGAGAGAAAGAGAAAGAGATAACATTCTTGCGTACGGTTATGTAACAACAAATAACGAGAAGAGAGTGTGATCGTGCAGACACTGATGCACTGGATCACATCAAAATTATGCAATTTAGCATGATTGGACGAGACGATAAATCCAGTACTTTTAAAAATACAAGATTTCTGAACTCCACTTACATTCTTCCATCAAAGTTGTTTGTTAACTATCTTTCTCTTTTTCTCTCCCTCAAAATGAGAAATAAACTGGCATTCCTCTCCTTCATCTTTGCTGCAACATTGAAGTCTTCTCCACCTCGCCTTCTCATCTTCATGACTAACACCTCCACTTCTACGCCAACAACAACTCGACCGCCAACCCTTCCTCCGCTACGATTTCTACCACGAATCCCGCCCATTACCGGAGCAAAGTATTCGCTCCACCATCTGATAGACTACATCAACAACGTACCACTCCTTATAATTAGTTTCCATTCGAGGTTTGCTACATTACTTGCTTTGACTCTACTCTTAATCTACTCTCTACAATTATTTTACTAACTTAAGCATCGAGAGTGTATTTGGCTGGCACCACACCGGTGTCTACTAAGACCTCTTAGGTGTTATTGTGTGTTGCAGGTCAGGTCGAGCTCTCTCGAGTACAAGACAATCACACACGTTTTTATAGATGAAAACTACTACCAAACTGTGAAATCACAGTTTTCAAGTTTTCTAAACCACCCCAAACCGTTATTTAAAAAAACCACCTCAGACCACTCGGTTTGGGCTTGTTGAGCGGTATTACGAAAACCACTGCCCATTCTTAATTATGATGCACTTCTTAGAGGTATATATATTACGAAAAATGCTAGAATGACACCTTAAGTGACATGACGCGTAGACCCGTATCTATGAAAACGGTCGTGCACGGTCGTGCGCATTTCGAAATACACACCATGCACGTTATGCACTAGGAACTATCTTGCTTACACTCATTTTTATGTGGGGCTATTTTCGAGTGCCTAGCCTCGAATCATGCAACAATGCAAGATAGAAGAGAATCGTAACCAAGAATCTCGTCCTTTTCAACATAAGAGGGACCAACACACACACACACTCTCTCTCTCAATTGCATTCACAGAGCGCGAACGCGCGCACACACTCTGTCTCCAAAGATGAAAGCCCTGGCATTCCTCTGCATCCTCTTCGCCACAACCCTGAAACCCCTCATCCACCTCGCCATCTCATCATCATCAACAACAACATCATCATCATCATCATCCCCAGAAGAATCCGACGGCCACCACCAATCCTACGACTACTACTCCCAATCCTGCCCACTAGCCGAGCAGATCGTCCGGCAGAGCACCCGGTCCCTCTTCGCCGGCGACCCCCGCACAGCGCCGCAGCTCCTCCGCCTCCTCTTCCACGACTGCTTCGTCCATGGGTGCGACGGGTCGGTGCTCTTGGAGGAAAACATCGAAGGGGGAAGAACAGAGAGGGATGCGATTCCCAATCAGACGCTTAAAGGGTTTGATAAGATTGATTTCATTAAGGACATTGTTGAGGAGGCTTGTCCTGGCGTTGTTTCTTGCGCTGATGTCCTTGTTCTCGCCGCCAGAGAGGGCGTTCTTCTGGTACTTCCTCTGTTTTTGCTCTGTTTCTTGGGTTTCCCGCCTTTTTTTTCTCTTTCGCTTCTTTGTTTATTTCTTTGAATTTCAATGTTCTGTTGGCACTTCTGATCTGTTTCTTTAATGGGTTTTCTTTGTCTGGGCTGAATTTCATTTCTTTGTTAATTTGCTCTGTTTTTTTTTTTTTTGGGTTTTCCGCCTATTTTCTTCCGCTTCTTTGTTTCTTTATTTGAATTTCAATGTTCTGTTGGCACTTCTGATCTGTTTCTTTAATGGGTTTTCTTTGTCTGGATTGAATTTCATTTCTTTGTTAATTTGCTCTGTTTTTTTGGGTTTCCCGCCTATTTTCTTCCGTTTCTTTGGTTCTTTGTTTGAATTTCAGTGTTGTGTTGTCACTTCTGATTGTGTTCTTTAATGGGTTTTCTTTGTTTGGGTTGAATTCCATTTCTTTGTTTTTGATCTGCATTGATGGTTCTAATCCTGTTTTTCTGATTTCCCACGTTTTGGTTCGTCTCGTTTTCTGTTTCAATTGTTTGATTTCATCTTTCTATGGTGTTTGTTTGTTGATTCATGTTCAATCTCTGGTTAAGTGAATAATCTATGAAGAAAATTTAGTGTGTATTGTTAACTTCATGTCTGTTGCTTTTCAATTTCAATGTTTCTGATTTCAATCTAGATTATTCCCTTCAATAGGTTTTCTTTATTCACTTGTTTTGATCCAATAATCTTTCTTTGCTTTTCATGAATCTCAGTGGCCTAATTGTTTCTATGATACTCTCTTTTGGGTCTAAATCTGTATAGTTTAAGTATTGAGTCTGTGCTGGTTTTCTCATTATGGATTGAAAATCATGATCACTAAATCGAGCGCAATGGAAGAGTTTAATCCATTTAGCCGACCCCAACTAATTTAGGATTGAGGCTTTGTTGTTGTAGTCGGATTGAGAATCATGAACTCTCGTGATCCTTTCACTTGCATATTCTCTTTCGGGTATCGATTTTTTTTACGGGTTTTGTTCAGTTTATGAGCTTGAATGGTGAATTTTCAGACTGGAGGCCCTTTCTACCCAGTTGTCACTGGAAGAAAAGACAGCACTCGGTCTTACTACGAAACTGCCGAGGAAGAAATCCCATCTCCTAACCACAATGTCAGCACTACGCTTGCGCGATTCGCCTCCAAAGGATTCAGTCCTAGAGAAACTGTCAGCCTCCTAGGTGCCTACATTCATCGATCATACTTGAAATTAATCATGTCTCTTATACATATAGCACCCTTTAATTTGTATAAAACTTACACCATTTCGATCTCTTTTGATGATATTGCCAGGAGCTCACAACATCGGCAGCATAGACTGTGATTTCATCCGAACTCGGATCCTCAACTTCTCTGGAACTGGGCTCCCAGACCCTTCAATTCCCACTGATTTTCTCATAGAGTTGGCCACTAATTGCAGTGGCAATAGTAGGTCTGGCCTCAATGTGGCGTCGGGTAGAACTAGTACAGCCACGGCGAGCACTGCAATTCCATACTACCAGGCATTATCGCCGTTGCTGCCATCGGGGAATACCTTTGGTACACACTATTATGGAGCACTGTTGAAAGGGAGAGGGCTCTTGTTTTCGGATCAGCAATTAATGTATGATCGCAAGACCACTAAGCTGGTCGAAGCTTATGCTTCTGATGACGGGTTCACTTTCAAGAGGGATTTTGCTAGAGTTATGATGAAGCTCTCTAGCCTCTCTGGGAGTATTAGTGATCAGGGCCCTCCGCGACTTCAGTGTTCTAGGTTGAACTAAGGAACATTCATTGTTTTCTACTGTTGATACCATTGCCTGTCGTGCATTTGTAGTATAGTTGTGGTTTTTGATTCTTTGTTGTTGCTCTCTTGTTTGCTGTACTTGTCTCACCAATTTTTCATACCTGCACAGTTGATAGAACAATTAAACAAAGTCTTCCACGCCTCTGAAAGGTTCTTCTTTAATGAAAGCTTGCTTTTATGTTGGTTTTAGCTACTATTAAGCTTTGTGCATGACTCGGATTTTGTTTTCGAAATTTATTAAGTTCTGAGTTCTGACCATACATTCTATGCTCTTTTTTTTGGTGAATTGTAGTCTTATGCTCTTTACCAAAGTAGGAATGTTAAATGTTCTCTTATATATTAGTTCATGCTGACTTTGGCATGAATCAATTTTCTTAGTTCAACCGAGCACAACCGATAACGCCTATTGATGAAATAAGCAGCTAAGCTCGCCAAACAGTTTCGACTCTTGAGTTCAGCCATCAATGCTAGTGCTTCATGGCACTGTAATAGCTTGTGCCGAAGCTGTCGCATGATATATAGCAATGGTGAAGTACTCTCAGTGCTCGAAGCTCATAGCTAGGTATGTTTTTTATTTTGGTTCTTACTTGTTAGCTATTCAGTCAGGTTTTATGATGTTTGGAATCACAAACAGTAGTATACAACTCCAAATTTCAATTGTCTTTACTATTTCTTGCTATGATCTCTGTTACTAGTTTTCTTACACTAAAAAAATCTTTGTGGTAAATTTTAGTTAAACAAAGCTAGCTATCCATGACTCATATTTTCATTGAACACTTGTAGTTGAGTAGGAAATTATTGGAGATATTTTGTTCTTTTCGTTCGATAACTTAAGACCTCTAGTTGATTTTACGAATGGATACAACTATTGAAGCACTAGGATCCGAGAGCAACAGCATAGACGGTGATTTCATCAGAGCTCGAGCGACTCCTCAACTTCTCAGGAAATTCCCAGTGATTTTCTCCAAGAGTTGGTCACTAAGCTAATGAATTGCAGCGACACTCAAGTGGTTTCAGAATCAATGTGGTGTCTGATACAGCTAATACAATCACGGGGAACGCTGCTCTTTCATACTACTTGGCGTTACTGCCATCGTTTGTGTCCGGGGATATATACTTATGGCGCAACTATTGTGGAGCGCTGTTGAGAGAGAGAGGGAGGGCTCTTGTTTTCAGATGATGGGGCTTCTTTCAGTAGAGATTTTGCTAGAGTTCTGATGAAGCTCTCTAGCCATATCAGGGCTCTCTGCGACTTATCATTCGCGGTTGAACTGAAGAACATCAAATGTTTTCTACTGTCCATATCATTACTTGATGTTCATGTTGTGGTATAGTTGCAGTTTACGATCCTTTGTCGATAATCGCTCTCTTGATTGATGTCTTAAGGAACATCGATTCAATGATTCATTGGTCATGATACAATGTTCAATGATTCAATGTTCCTTAGCACAGCAGACAAGAGAGCAATTACTGGCAAAGGATCAGGAACCATAACTATACTACAAATGAACATCAGTTAATGGTATGAACAATAGAAAACATTAATTTGATACATGTTCTTCAGTTCAACCGAGCACAATGAAGTCGCGGCTAGAGAGCTTCAATATAACTCAAGCTGAATCTCTCCTGAAAGCAATCTATCCCATCATCAGAAGCATAGTTAACTGCTGATTTTAAAACAAGATCCCTCTCCCTCTAGACAGCGTAAAGTAGCCCTCGATGGCAACGATAGCAATAGCGCCCGGTAGTATGGAATGGTAGTGTTCGTTGTGGTTGTACTTGTTGTATCAGGCATCAATATTGGTAGCGACTAGCGAAGGTCTCCATCGCCTCCGAGGACTATAATAGCTGCTCCATGACAGCAATGGATGGAGGATCATATCTCTCAGTGCTCAAAGCTCATAGCTAAGTATTGTTTTGAATATTGTACATGATTCTTACTATTGTTTGCTAGCTGTTCAGTCAGGTTTTCTGATGTTTAGAATTGCAATCAGTAATCAGTATATTGTACAACTCCAAATAATTTCTATTGCATTCACCATCTCTTGCTATGATCTTTGTGACTAGTTTTTGTTAAAACAAAGGTAGCTATCATTGAGTTTCACCTATTTCAAGGTCCATGACTCTTTTGTTTTTCTTCCTTGGACACTATTATTATTAGGAAAAGAAAAAAGCTTGGGTAACTCACTTCACACTCATCTCGGCGTGTATTGGATGACATCTGATTGGATTGGTGTCCAAAGTCGATCAGAGAGCCCAACTGAGCAAATCTCGATCGAATTCAACCCCTGTAAATGATTTCCCACGAATCCCATAAAGCCCAAATGCCTAAATCGATGAATCAATCAATTCGCACTCATCTCGGCGTGTATCGCATGACATCTTTATTTCTAGTTGCAGTTGATCGATTTAGTAGTGTTAAAGAGGATAATTGATTGATTCATTGATTTGAGTATTTGGGTTTTATGGGATTTGTAAGGAACCGTTGACATGGGTGGTCGAATTCGATCGTGATTTGCTCCATGTCTCACCTCACCAGATATGATTTAAAAAATCTTTTTGTAACTACTCAAACAGGTCAGCAGCACCGCGACATTTAAAAAATATTTAGGTATTATACTCCTTAAACAATCTTTGAGTTTATTATCATTTCCTTAAACAAGGATAAAAGTTATCAATTGTTGGTTGACAAAACCGGGTAAGAAAAAATAGGTTGGTTGGCATAATTAGAAGCATGTTGTTATCTCTTATTTACCGAAGTCTTAAAAATGGAAGCACGAAGAAGCGATTGATGTTCCTTAAATAGTGACTCGAGTGTGGAAGCATGACGTGATTGATGTCTTTTAACTAGTAATTAGAGTTCGAATATGAAGAATGGAAGCATCGAAAAGCATGTTGTTGTTCTTTAACTAGGGACTTGAGTTTGAGTCTTGCGAAATGAAAGAAATAATGTTGGACGATTCCCTTAACTATACAGTGCGCAACTCGATGTGAACTTTGAACACTCGGATGTTCCGTGGTTCATACCAAAAAAATAAATAAATAAATAAATAAAAGTTAGGAAGGAAGATGAATTTTTTATAACCATTTTGAAGAAGATGATGGGGAGCGACAGAAAATCGAAGAAGAAGCGAAGTTTTTCGCCTGCGATTACAGGTTCTGAAGGCGAAGACGGAATCACGAAGAAGCAGAAGAAGAGCAGATCGAGAGACGATGGTAAGGAGAGGAAGAGAAGTAGCAGTGACGGCAAAAGAGAGAAGAAGAGAGAGAGCGAAAAGAGGTCTCACGAGCACTCCAAGCGCCACAAACATCGCTCTCACAAAGGTAATTCTTAAATTTCAACCAAACCCTAATTTTGTTTGCTGAAGTTCGTTCGGTTTGTTATTGTTGGTTTTGTGGAAACCCTAATCTGGGTTGTCCCAATTTTTGTTAGAATCGTTAATTTCAATCAAGCCCTAATTTTGTTTGCTGATATTTGGTTCCTTATTGTTGGTTCTGTAGAAACCCCAATCGGGGTTGTCTCAATTTCTGTTAGAATCGTTAATTTCAATCAAGCCCTAATTTTGTTTGCTGAAATTTGGTTCGTTATTGTTGGTTTTGTAGTAACCCTAGTCTGGGTTGTTCCAGTTTCGGTTAGAATCCTTGTTCCTTTGTAGGATGTGCAGATTAGGGTTTGTCGTTGTTGTATGTGTGGATTAAAACAATTAGAGTTCGAGTTTTGGCATGCTTAAGAAGATGTGTGGAGAATCAAATCGGTTTTGTTGGTCCAATCGAAGAGAGCGCGATATCAACTGCATTAAGTTGAGCATAGCCAACAACAAAGAGTTTGATCCAAATTAGTAGCCACTACACGGATCAAACAACATAGCCTCAATCTGAAATTAGTTGGGGTCATTTAAATCCCTCATCATTAATGCGTCCCAATCAAACTCTCCATTGCGCTTGATTTTTTGCAATTGATGGTTTGCTTTCCAAATCATTTAAATCCCTCATCAAAATTGTAATGCGTCCCAAATTGTTGATAGTTTGGTTATGCCATATTTACTTGTACTCGTTGAGTTTATTCATTTTTATGTCTGGTTGAGTCTAGTTTTTAGAATTTTATCCAAGGTGCAACTTGTGAGTAGAAATTTGGACTAGACGACATTTTCTTGGCATTTTCTTGGCATAATTTGCACTGTGTAATTGTGGACAAATCATATGGGTTATACATTTTGTTGCCTTCTTAATTATGCATATTTTGTACTGGGATGAGATTTTCTGATGTTTCCTATCTCATTTTTAGGAGACAAGTCGGAGGACAAGCATGATCATAAACGTCGCAAGCAATCTGTGAGTTCTCAGTTTTACCACCATATGTTGTAGAATTTGCTTGTGAAAGCAGTATGAATTGTGTAAAAAACTTGGAAATGAGAGCATTAAGCCAGCCATATTTTATTTTTTTATGAACCTAAGGCATATTAATTCTCGGCAAGGGTTTTGGATTATAAATATTCTACTCTTAACTCATGTTTCGCAGGAGGTCTTGCTCTATGAGAAAAAAAAAAAAATGGAGTTCATCTAATTTTTTGCTTATTTTATCATATATGTGATGCTGCTGTAGTCTTTTTACTTGTGTGATAGAATGCATTCATCCATATTCTTGATGTTAGCATATATCTAGATGCTTATTGAGTTTTTATATTGTTGAATGTTTCAAACTGAAATGCGGTGCCGAACAAAGATAACAGTACTTCTATGTCAACTTATAATTGTAAATTGTACCATCTTTCATATGCCTTGCATGGAAATGTAACATTTTTCATTCGAATGCTTTGATCTCAGGAGTTCCAAGAGCTGTCAAGTGATGATTACTTTTCCAAGAGTAATGAGTTCGCGACCTGGTTAAAAGAAGAGAGGGGAATGTATTTCTCTGATCTCTCATCCGAGAGTGCACGTGAACTTTTCCTGGGTTTCGTTAAGGACTGGAACGCCCTAAAGCTTGAGTCTCGATATTATGAAGGCATTGCAACTGGACCGCGTACCGCCCACAACTGGAAATTCAGAACTGAGAAGTGAGGCTGCCGCCGCGAACATCGCAAGAGAATAAGACTCCTTTCCATTCGTCTGTCTGTTGCGATTGTTAGGGCTACTTGTAAACTGCTCATTTTGTTTCTGCCCCAGCATACGGCGCCATTTTGACGCAAATGCGCCATGAATTTTATCATGTTTCGACATTACAGTCTTTGCAGAAAATTTCTATTGATCCTTTCTGTATATATCGCTCCATCGACTACCTATTGTACATGTTTTTATGACAAGAAGGCCAACTGCATCATGTTTAGTTTCTAAAGGCAACAACTTTTGTGGCTCGGCATTACTGTAATATTGTTTGCTACTTTGGTTAGATGTCATTTTGTATTGCTTAAACAAAAACCATAACCTAGACATAGTTTTTTGGTTAATAGGCTTCCACAAATGCAGTCAGACATCAGACAGTGCAAAGTATAAGCTCAACAAGAGCCATTGGAGCTCAATCTTTACTTTTCTCGAATAGCAAGCTTTCTGCTGCACATGTTCAATTATTCTCAAACTGTAGGAACATTCTTCTACGAAGCCCTCGGATTGCGAATGCCGAAAACAAATTCGGAGCAATTGAAAAAAAAAAAAAAAAAAAAAAGGTCTGCAATTGACAGAAAGGGAACCTATTCCTGAAAAAACTTCCAACTGCGATGAAATATGGCCATATCTCATATTTGATGTGTCACCCAGAGAACTCAGTGCATTGCATCCTCTTCTTCACAAAACTTGGAGTACTTGTCGGAGTCCATCAAGGAGTTAAGCTCGCCAGCATCACTCATCTCCACCTTCATAATCCATCCATTCTCGTAGGGACTGCCATTAACCTGAATTATGAAAACAATAGGAATGCATCAGAGATTTTATCGCTGTCTCTAGTATCACAACGTTACTTAAACGCCAATTCATATCGTTAAGTGATATAAATTGTTGGTGTTGATAGAACTTGGGAGGCCGCAAAATCTTGCGTTTGGTTTCATGGAGCAAGCTTTAGTTTCTAAACAAAGATACAATTGTAAGTTCTTAAGGTTGTGAGAAAAACTAAATTTAACTTTCTAAGAATGATTAGAACCCGCATATGAAAGTGTCAAAAGGATGCCAATCATTTTGATGCATCGTCGTCGATATCAAAAGCAACATGGTTTGAATCCATCTTGTTTTTGAAATAAATTAAAGAAGCAGCATCTGTGCGACGCTGATAGAAATATAAAAAAACGTTTGATTGCTACTGACCAAGCCCGGGGAGTTGCTAAGTTCTTCATTAACTTCCACAACTTTGCCAGAGACGGGAGAGTTCACATCACTTGTAGCTTTGACACTTTCAACTGCGCCGAAGCTTTTTCCCTGTGTTACATTTGCCCCCACTTCTGGCAATTCAACATAAACAACATCACCTAAGTGATCCTGAGCGTGATCAGTTATTCCAACGGTAGCAGAAGTGCCATCAACTTTAACCCATTCATGAGAGTCAGCATACTTAAGATCCGGAATAACTGCAGATAGAGAAAATGTAGAAGTTTCAGTAAACCTATATGCATAAAGTCATATCTCCAATAAAAAAAATAATTTAATTTAGACAAATGGGTGAGCGAAAAAAGCTTGAAAATGTATGAAGTACAGTATTTTGATTGCGGCAAAGCCAAGAGAAATCACAGACAATTCATGATAGGTATAGTCGTAGAGAAAAGTGCACAGATGACCAGAGAAATAAAATGGATGCATGAGCTAACAGAGTTAATATTCTATTAAGGAGGGTCTCCTTTTCAGTCGCAAAAGTCACCCGATTACAAATAGTGTCATCCCCTTCACTTAACCATCTTTTAAGCCTTATTTTCACATCCACATAATAAGATTGAAAAGGGAAAAAATACTTCATGTACTATCTATCATCAAAATGCATGTAGCCAAATGAGTTATTTGGTAACGATCAATAAATGATTATTAAACTCAGTTATAACTTGTAGGAAGTGTGCAGAAGAATGCCTGCAAGAAAAGTGGATTAAAGCTTGTAGGACGCATTGGATTATTGAGCACAAGGTTATAAATTTGAATTAAGACAAATATACAGGTTAAGGAGGTCACCATATTTTCAGGACTTTGTGGAAAAAATTAACGGCTATATGGAGGTATCGATCAGTGTCTTAGATAATCCAATGCTATGGGAAAAAAGCACCAACTGGAAAACTGAATGATCACTATTAAATTGCTGATTTTTCTGCAATTCCTCTAACTTGGTCACAAGTCTTCCTATCCCAACAAAGTCACCTTGAAGTAACAATGATTTGTTACAACCCGACAAACATAACTGAGATCCTTAGAGTTTACTAGCTTGGCAAGCTTACTTATTAGTATGAGACTTTGGTGCTCTTCTTTCATGAAGTATGAATCGACAGGATTACAAATAGCCGCAAACGTTAACTCCACACAAGTATACCCTCTTTCCAATCCATTCATCTGACGAAACCCATTCATATACACTTTGCGAACCAAATTTTGAATTTACTAAATTTGCATCAATCCTTTAGATTTCAATGTAAATTTTAGGAAAGAAAAAGACCTTGAATGAATCTTACAAGACAACATACTTGTCATGGAGCAATTTATCAAATGCCAGATAAATCATCTTAATTGGCCTAATGCAAAACAAGCAAGAGGTAGGTTTTCGAGCTTTTAATTTCAGACTTCATAGTAATTCAACTAGCTGCTATTCATAGCCTAATAAAATGAAACATGATCTCTATTCTCCTCATACTAGCTGCTATTCACAATCCAACTAAACAACAATAACAACAACAACATAGCCTCAGTCCCAAATTAATTGGGGTCGGCTACATGGATCAAACTCTTCCATTCTGCTCAATTAAGTGCAATTGATGGTGAGCTTCACAATCCAACTAAAACAAAAAAGAAATTCAACCCCCCAAAAAAGAAAGATTAGGAAAGATAAGTACACGAAAAGAGAAGCACCAATTAAGCATCAAACTCTTGAAAAAAAAAAAAAAAAAAAAGTCTGCCATCCAAATAGCATTCCTTTTGATTTACACCTACCAAAGCAAATGCAATCTAAAAGCATACCAACTTTCATCCAACCAAACGAAAACCTACCCAACACTTCCTCTAATCCATAAAAACTCCCAAGATCAAGTACACAACTTATAAATCAAAAATCAACAATACCCAGATGGGAAAAACAACATTTTTCACACAAACCTCCATGGATCTGACAATATTTCAAATACCCATATAGAGATCTACATTCAATCATCCAAACTTGTTCATTTTCCAATATTCATAATTCATCAACACTTAAAAAATGAAAAAAAGGCAATCAAGGGAGGATTGCATGAACAGGATAACCAACCCAATAAGGTGGGCGAGGAAGAAATGCATACCAGAAGCAAAACCTCTGCGAAACACAGAGATTCTGAGATGTGAAGCCGCCCTTGATGCCCACAACTTCGTTGCCATCTCTCTCACTTTCACAGTGTGTTCGTCTCTCTCCCTCTAAAGTGGGTGCTTTGTTGCTTTTTTATAAACAGAGCAACTCCACCAACCCAAAGTTGGTGGCCTAAAGGTACATACAAAACCTAAGGAAAATGTTATCATAACACTTCAAAGCCACACTTTGTGACGTAGCGTACAAGCTCGCATCTTTATGAGTCATCCACGCTGCGTGTTATGAACCAAAAATTATTTGTGCACCCAATTTTCATGTGGGGCTCTCGCGCCACTCACCTGAGTGTGGCGTTATTTGGAGTGTTGTCATGTAGCATCTTCCAAAACCTAAAGCTCTATAACCCTATTATTCTTCATTTTGTTAGTTTTTCGTGTTGTTTCTGAAGTTAACCGCGTCAACTAATCTATATTTAAGTATCGTTTGGTCTCATATAGGGGGCAGTCTTTCAACCCAATTTCTTCCATCAAGAAACTCGACCTAATTCTTCCCTCTGTCACGGTAAAAAATACTTGAAACAGAT
The DNA here is from genome assembly GCA_039657325.1 of Stephania cephalantha. Taxonomy (NCBI): domain Eukaryota; kingdom Viridiplantae; phylum Streptophyta; class Magnoliopsida; order Ranunculales; family Menispermaceae; genus Stephania; species Stephania cephalantha. Next base: position 56,646,699 of record CM077571.1, read on the forward strand.
ACCTTACTTAATGATGCGAGGATTAGACATCCGTAAACCATAATTGTAAATGACTTCTTGACGAACAAAAATTAAATATGAAAGTATGTGGATAGTTGCAAGCATGCGAGGGCTGGTCTAACAATTGGTATTAGAGTCGTTTATCCAAATTAATTTTTGACTTAAAAATATTGACTCGTGGTGACGCCTTTGAGACCTATAGTTTAAGAAGGAACCCGTATCATCCCACCGGCTGTTATATTGGTTAATTTTTTTTTCTTATTTAATTTTTAAATTGCTTGGGTTGATCCCACGTGCAGGAAACCACGTGACATCTTGAATGCAAGTATGCAACTAAAGACAAATCTTTACATTGTATTCTTGTTATTAATTTGTTTATTTATTTTGAAGACTGTTGTATTGTTGTTATTGAACTTCAAATGGATACAAAGAAACACATTTTCATTTTATCTTACATTGTAACATTACATGCAGTAACATGAATGCAAAGAAACACATTTTACATTTTACACATTGCCTGACTGAGTGACATAGCACTCTAGCACTTTGAGGCATCAGTGAGGCAGGCAGGCAATGCTGCTTTCAAGTCCTTGTGCATTGTCCTAATCAGGGCTGTGGCCTCCTCAATTTGATCCTCACTTGAACATGCTGATAAAAGAACTTTGGCAGTGCCTCCATCTGGGTAACAACCGGCATCAATCATCTCCTCGAAGATTTCTAGGCACTTTGCGTACTGCTTCTTTCGTGAGTAGGTGCCTAGCCTAGAAGTCCATGTCACAACGTCGGGTTTTAGACGTTTGGAAGGAATTGACTTGAACAACTCTTCCATCCTCTCGCAGAAACCGGCACGGCCATATACATTGATCAAGATGTTGTATGTGCTAATGTCTGCGCGATATGGACCTCTTTCCATTGCATTTAGAACGTCTTCCATTTTCGAGAATTGGCCTGCCCGACCGTAAGTGTTGAGCATACTGTTCATGACAAATGTGTCTGGTTTCAGTCCGGATTTGAACATTTGGTTTACAATTTCCTCGCATTTTGAAATGTTGCCCATTTTTGAGTAGGCCGACAAGAGCAGCATGTGGGATTTCATGGTTGGTGTCATGCCCATTCGCTTTAGCTCTTCGAACACAGCCTGAGCATCTATATATAACCAAACAAGGAAAAAGAAAAATCAATAAACAGATTAGAACATCTCCTTTTCAAATGGATAGATTAAATAGAGTTGAAAAAATGATAAGGTGCCGCGCAAGTCCTCTCATTGAAGAGAAGATACCAAAATAGTAATTAAGCCGCAAATAACCCGAAAATTCAAAGAAAGGAACACCAAAGTATGTACATGATTTGTAAATCATTTGCCAACTCTAATTCCATATGAATAAAGTGAGGTACTTACCCTCATGAAGGCCAGCTCTTCCATATGCATCCACCATAATGTTATAAGAAGCTGTATCCGGTTCGCATCCCATATGTTGCATGAGAGAGAACACCTCTGCGGCGCCATATGGAAAACCTGCACGGCTGTTGAATTAGAAAAATTAGTTTTACTGGTAATATTTATGTATCAAGATGGACTATTAGATCGATGATGGGTGGCATTAACCTATAAGCCTCCATGAGAGCATTATAAGCATAAACATCGGGCTCATGTCCTGCCTCTTGCAACTCCTCGAAAACTTCTTCCGCTTTCTCGCAAAGTCCTTCCCTTGCAAATGCATTGATCAATGCAGTGTACGTGCAGATATTGGGTTTACATTTTTGGCTTTTCATTTCATGAAACATCTTTAAGGCCATAAAGGACCTACATTCCTGCAAAGTAGAAATTGTAGCGAAATGAACTCATACTGTCTAGAGAGTAATCAAACATGACTAAAAGAAGAAAAGGAAAAAAAAAAAAAAAAAATGAATCAAAAGAAATGGCGCACCCTTCCGTATAAGTTTATCAACATCGTATATGTTTCCGTAGACGGCTGACAGCAATCTTTCTTCATTCTTTGGAAAATGTCTAGCGCCTTCTGAAAATTCTTCCCCTTCATCAACCCGTCAATATAAGCATTGTATACATTGACACCTGGTTAACGCCAAAGTCCTTAATAAAATTCAGTATACACTCCAAGAATATGGAATCCATCCATCAAAAGTACCACGCCAAAGCATTTATAGTTAGATGGATGAGGCATCACTTGTTAAATTGCAAAAGGTTGGTGGAGGTCCCAGGTTCGACTCATGTTGGAGTCAATATGTTAGTTTCTTATCGAAAAAAAAAATAAAAATTATTGATTCAAGTAATTCATGAGGAAGCCACGATGATCAACTCGAGACCTCATCGAACATAGATGAAATAATAAAGAAGCTTCCCAAATAGCATGATTCTTAAAACAATGAAAGAGCTTACTTGGAGAAAGCTTATGCTTTTGCATCTCAGCAAAAACTGCTTCGGCTTTATCTAGCAATCCGCATTTGCAGTAGGCCCGTAAAAGAAGAGCATAAGTATCTTCAGTAGGAATGCAATGGGCTTCCAAAAGTCTCAAGTAAGTTGATTCTGCTTTCTCATATTTGGACATCTGCCCGTAAGCATCGATCAGTAAATTGTAGCAGATGACATCAGGACGAAAGGAACTCCTGTACAATATCCAGTCACATACCTGCAGTGAATTCTTAAGATGTTATAATTAAGAGAACATGTGAGGTTAAGGGAGGATTTCATCAAATCATAACAATCAAGAACGAATCTGACCTTCTAAAAGTTTTGGTAAAAAAATATTGACATCGACTGATAGCAATGTAAGTCGGGGAAAAACGAGTAAACAACCAGAAATTCAATGTCCTTACCAAAACAATAGAATTCCATTGTTTGTTGAGACGAAGTTGAACAACAGCATTAATGAGGTCATCCCAATTGGTGTTGGTTGGAGGAAGAGAATCAAGAGAACCACAAATGGTCGCGGCGTCTACTTCCTTTTCCAAGAAGTTCAGCAACTGCTGGCCCATGGGACTCAACACAGGAAAAACACCATCTACAAACCCAGATCCATGTTTCCATCCTCGTCCCCTTAGAGATCCACCTAAAGACAACAATAACATTCTTAAAAGTTAAGAAAATTTGTAGTCACTCAACATTCAAAAAAAATTCAATAATCAAAGCTTGCAGACCATTAATAATTCAATACAAGATCTTATTAGTACAATCATAGCATGATAAGCAAATCAAGAACGTAAAACGTAGAACTTTTTTTTAACTACCTTTCTTCCTAGACAGTTTCTTGTGATTGAAGCTCCTCCACTTCCCATGTTTGTCAAGAAAAAGACTCTCGCGGCGGCTCTTCTCAGTACTGCCACTGTTGGAATTCTTTGCTCTCCACCTGAATCCATTCTTGTTGCAGAAGAGAGCATGCCCATATATTGATTCTGTGAAAACACGATTTAGCGCGCATTCAGTCATGAACCTACAAAATCAAACACACAATGAACTTATGACTCCTCTCTCTATATATAGCTAAAATGCACATTGCATTTGCCATAAAGTTGGCTCCTTCATTATGCATCATTAGTGATTGATTAACCTCATAAGTCTCAAACATCATATTTAGCAATGCAATTGGTTAATTCAAGCACTTATTAAAAATCTAGAGAGCACCCATTTCCATAACACATCAAAATTCTATAGTAATAGACTCAACAAGCACATATGACATTGATGGAAAAAGTGGGAATGTGAGAGTGAATGAGTGAGAAACAGAGAAGACTTACATGGATACTGCACTGTTATGGAACTTCAACTGGGCTGATGATGGTGTTGGAAGCTTTAGAATTTGAGAGACCAGTTGTATAAGAAGAGAAAATCATTGAAAGTGTTGTGAGAGTGAAATATGTAGCTAAGCTTCAGCCACACTTTTGTAGATAACAAGAGTTTGTTTCAAAATATGGATATCAACACACAAGGACAAAACTCAAGTTTTCTACATAAATAATGTATATGTATATGTGTACCCTTTTGTTCTCTTGGGACTTGGGACACATTTCATCAAGCACTTGGTGGTCTTGAATGTTGGAGAATAACTGTTTCTAAATCACTTACAATTTACCAACTACTTCCGGTGAATGTTGGAGAAGAACTTCTTCTTTTAGTCTAGACCACCAATATCCAAACTTACACGGACTACTCCAAACTCATTCCGGTTAAATTCATTTTTGTCTTTTATAATGCACACTCAAATTTCATTCCGCATTTATAACACCTCAATTTGTGTCGAGATTTGAGTGTGTACATCTTAACTTGTTTACGACGGTTTTTTTTTTTTTTTTTCCAATTCTCCTTAAACAAAGTCATTGTCGTAACTCGCAAATATAGCAAATTGAATTAAAAAAGTCACCCTTCAAATAGAGCCTGAACATTGTCTGGATTAATTGACATAGTAATGGCACAAAAAGGGACAAAAAGATTTGAATACATACAAAATTAGACACCTGTCAGCATCTCTTGATTTAAGCATCACGATGCAGGGCGCACATTCCAATGTGTATCGCACGAACGACAACTAGTACGTGTCGTACCTGCATGTCATACTAGGTCACAAAAGCAGGCTCCATATATATATATATATATATATCGCATTCACCTTCACATAGAAAATTTAATTTTTTTTTTTTTCCTTCCCAGCAGGATAAGTTGGTGAATTAAAGCTAAAAATAAGGCCCAGGCACAATTTAAAGGCTAAGAGAGACAGCAAAATGGCTAAGTTCCAGGTAACTATCATATTTCAAACGCCTTATAAGGCTGCAAGATCAATGAGTGCTACAAAAGGTTCAATCAATTTTTTAAAGACAATGCTGAATCCATCCCACAAGGAGCATGAACTAAGAACTTTAGGAGATTCCATTGTATATCAAATGAAATATCTCGCCTAAACGAAGATGGCACCAACAGGATAGACTGCCAAATATGGTGATGAGACCATCTACTCCACTTCGGCCAGGTAGTCATCGATTTCAGCTGGAGTTAGCACCCTGCAAAAGAAAATTCCGCAAGTTAAAACACTGTGCATAACCAGCAAGAGATTAAAATGCGTGCTGCGGCTCATTTATTCAAAACGAAATTAAATGACTTTAAACTTTACAGCTTATCGGGGTTGTAACAAAAGCTCGTATAGCAAAACAACATCATGTTCAAGCATGATATAAATCCATAGACTCATTGGCCACGTTAGTGATTCGGAACAAAAGTCAATAGCGTATATTGGTCGACTGGGATAGATGGTCATATATGTCAGCTAAGTAACTGACGTTGAAGACAGATATGCGCTAGCATGGAAAAATGGTTTAATTCAACATAGCATCCTTTATCTTAGGTGTTCAAGCCCAAAAGGGATATCAAATGTCCTAATAAAATAAATAAATGAGCAAATGTTAAGAGGAAGCATGCCTGAAACTCCTGTCTGTTCCTATTATGCCAATCTCAATGTTCTTGCCAGAGATTTGTCCTTCGAAACTGCAAAATACACCGCAACACATCAGACAACTACCAAAATAAAAAATAAATATCTTCTACCTTCACCAACACATTTTTGACTTCACCCAGAAAATACATGTTGTACACATTTTTGGTCGAAATAAGAACCCCTCATATCAATATTGGAACCTATAGATATAGAATAACACCTTGCTCCTAATTCTCCAACAAATAAAGATTGTCAAATAAACACCCACAGGAGTGGCGGAGTGGTAAGAACTTGGCATGTGGGTTTCTTCAAGAGGAGGAGGTCGCGTGTTCGAGTTCTTGCATAAACAATGAAACCATTTCTTGGTGGACCCTCCCGGTCAATAGGTTTGGTGGGACCGACTTGACCCCATGGGATTAGTCGTACTCAAAGGGTGCAAATACCCATGGTCATCAAAAAAAAAAAAAAAAAAAAAAAAAAAGATTGCCAAATAAAATATTTAACTTGAATCATCCAAGCACTAACCTTTTTGACAATATTTACTAAATGACGGAAGGAAATCACTGTACTAACTGGTGACCCAAAAGCTTAAGAGGGGAAAAAATGGAGCATGGTTCGTTCTCAAGAGTTGAATATTCGTTCTATCAAAAGTAAAGGAGCAAGAAACTGAATAACCATTACCCCTCTTTCAGTGTCAAAATAGCTGTATGGACAGCATCATCAAGCTCCATATCTTCAGTGTACCTACAAATATTAAATATGGCGGGTCATCTCCCTCGCACTACAAAATATACAAACTGATATAGTGATATGAAAAGTTGAAGGGGCTCGTATAATGCAAAATCGAAATATAATATGCTCCTACAAAAGATGAACAGACCAACTATTGATAGATATCTTTCAATTGGTAAAAAAAAAAAAAATCATGCCAGTAGACCACATGCGCAGAAATTAATAAGCAAAAACACTCTTTTTCTCCTCCTTTCTAAATTGTTTCAGTGGAACCTAAACTAAAGAAAATCAGAAACATAAATTATTTAACTGCCATATTGCAATAAGCTCATATTCAGAATTGTTATATAGTTCCAATTCCAACCACAAAAGTTACCTCTTCTCAAGAAATGTCTTTGCATTAGAGACATTCCTCCCCATGGCCGAAGCTTTCCATGAGAAGTATGAACCTGAAGGGTCCACCTGCAAAAGAAAATAAAAATTTCAGATGAAGGAAGCGATGAATTTTTTTTACTTCAAGCGATGAATTTATTAATATGTAATAAGGCATTAAATGTACTAAGTAACAAACACAAATGCCAAAACTTTTTTTAAAAAAAAAAAAAAAGACTAAAACTCATATAGCTTGGTCCAATTAAATGGTAATTTAATATGATACACAACAAGGAAACATCCTATATGAAACTGAAACAGATAATATAGAGGTTTTAGTGATTAATATAGGATTTTTTAAGAGATTATCAAAATGAAAACCAAAAATAAAGCATAACACACGGACGGAAAATAAAAGTAATCTCTCTTTTTAAAACTTGTACTAGTGTTGGGCTGAGTCAAGTAGCATGATCTTTTTTCAACAACAACAACAACAACATAGCCTCAACCCCAAATTAGTTGGGATCGGCTACATGGATCAAACTCGTCCATCGCGCTCGATTTAGTGCAATTGACATGATCATTATTCAAGTGGATAGAAAAACAGTCACTGATTCGATCAGTAGTCTGAGTCTGATATATAACTATCGTTACACTTGGAACTGTCGAACTTCAACTCCCATTACTTGGGTCTGAAAAACTACAATTAAATTTAGTCACCCAAAGAATACTCTTCCAACTGATCTAAATGGGATGGACTTAACTACCAAGACGATTTATGAAATTATGAACTAACAACTACATATGTCGAGTAAAGAAATCATAAGATCGGTATAGCTGAAACAAATATTATGGGGACAAATCAAAGACAATGACAAATAATCAATGAGGACGTTCTGGATCATATTCACAAACTAGAGCAGATTTTAATAAGCATATGAAATTGAAAGCCAAAAAAACCTGAAACAATTGTGGACCACTATCATCAAACCCTGCAATGAGCAATGAGACTCCAAAAGGCCTTACACCACTGCCAAAGAGAAAGCATTAACTATTAACAAAATACAAATCTAAAATTGAATAATAATAATAACAAAACCCCAACCAGTCCTCATTTCATAACATGCTAAGTAAAAAAGAATGATAAGAACAAACATATTAACAAATATATTTATGTTTGTTCTTTGAGAGAGAGAGCATCCAAGATAAAAACGCATCAGATAAACAATTTCAAATGCATGTCCAGATTACCATATTATCAGATAATAGAATGCCAATATCACTTATGACATTGCAAGTTACCACAATGGCAACCATACATGTTTGAAAATTGGTTACTAGAGACTGTAAAAAGGTTATAGATTACATGTCTACTGTATAGACTGTTGCTTTTGCATTGAGAACAAACTCAGAAGTGAACAACCAGTTCTTTTAAAGAAAAAAAAAATTAACTTTGGTCTGCCCCTACCTCGTCGAATTTCTACGCTTTCTATTGAGTCAAGTTTTCTAGTTGGGGCATTTGTAGGTCGTCTTTGCAGTGTGACCAAACCACCGCAACCGCCCTTCCCTAATCTTTGTATCAATTGGTGCTACTCCTACTTGTTTTTGAATTTCTATATTTCTTATTCTATCTTTACGAGTTTTACCACACATCCACCTAAGCATCCTCATTTCTGCTACGTTCATTTTATGTAATTGTTGTTGCTTTACCGCCCAACATTCACTTCCATAGAGCATAGCTGGCCTAATTGCGGTCCTATAAAATTTTCCTTTTAACTTAGTAGGAACATTTCGATCACAGATCACCCCTGTTGCACTCCGCCATTTCTTCCATCCAGCTTGAATTCTATGTGTGACATCATGCTCAATGTTACCATCATTTTGTATGATTGATCCTAGATACCTAAAGTGGTTTACCTTAGGAACTTCTATTTCCCCTAATTTTACCACTCCGTCATCTCGATGTCTAGTGTTTCTAAACTCACAGTGCATGTATTCGGTTTTTGTCCTACTCAACTTAAAGCCTTTAGATTCTAATGTATTCCTCCGTAGTTCTAATTTCTTATTCACTCCATCTTTAGTTTCATCCACTAAGACAATATCATCTCGCAAATAGCATACACCATGGTATATCCTCTTGAATATGTCTAGTTAGTTCATCTATAACTAAAGTAAATAGATATGGGCTTAGAGCCGATCCTTGATGTAGTCCTATCGTAATGGGGAATTCTTTTGTAGCTCCTCCAAATGTCTTTATACTGTTACTACTTCATCATACATATCCTTAATAGTGTCTATGTATCTAGCATGCACTCTTTTTCTTTCTAGAACCCACCAAAGAACATCTCTAGGGACCCTATCATATGCTTTTTCTAAATCTACGAATACCATATGCGATCTTTTTTCTTTTCTCTATATTTTTCTAACAATCGTCTTACAAGGAAAAATAGTTCACATCAAAAGGTCACTATAAGTATCTAGTCTAACTATATGAGAAGCCAAATGATGCGGGTTTTAGTTATGCGAGGTGATTTAACGTAAATAGAGGAATTCGACACTTCTTCAACAAAATATATCCGTTTATAAAAATTTCCCTGCACTTGAAGATGTATGCTCACCTTTGCTAGACCATTCAGCCTCTGTTTTGATGTAGTAGCTATATAGGCCTAATATTAGATTAGGATACGTTAATGTTATATGATAAGAGAAAATTAGGAGTAATTAGTCTTGATGTATTAGGGTTTGACCATAAAAGGTGTAAGCTCAACCAACTTGTAAGTTTTTGTTGATGGATTGAAAAGAAAAACACAAGTACTTACACCTTTTATAACCAAACCCTAATACATGAAGACTAATTACTCCAATCATATAGCATATTCTAATTCTAATATTAAGCCCACATAGCTACTACATGACATTCACTAGGCTTCTCCTTTAGCAAAATACACACATTCAAGGTGGGATTTTTTTTTAAAAAAAAAAAAAAGGAAAATGAAAATAGATTGAGAAAGAAAACAAGTATTCCATTCTATACACCACTGATTTTTGAGTTCCCACTTGCAAAAACCAAAACACAAGAAGGGTTCCTAACTCCTCAAATTCATCCCCTTTTTCATTAACGAAGGAAGAACTATTTGCATGGAAAAAGAGAGTAAATTGAGCTGTACCCAGATTGTGTGAATTCTTGCATAACTGCCGCAGTTTCCCGTACAAGTTGTGTAACAGGGATTTGCTCCTACAATAAAGCATGAGATGCAGATAATTAAGCAGGTATCAACAGCTGAGATCTAGAAATTAACAGACTAAAGAGCACACAAAGCTTTAAAAATTAAAAGGTTCCCTTTTTCAATGTCGTAAGATTGTAACTAAATTGCAATTGCAGAAAAATCTTATAAAAAGGTGAAGAACATTATGAACAAACAAAACCAATAAACCATTCAAAACAATAATAGGGAAGATGTATGGCATCCCAGTCAAATCAATCCTAAATCAGATAATAGGAATTTCAAGCACTAAACCTATAAGATGAGAAAGCATAGTTGTATTTCAAAATTGCACTTTGTGATTTGGTTTTTTTTTTTTTTTTTTCACTTTATCGCTCATGAGTAAACAAATCCAAATCCTTATGTATATTATATCAAACTTGAGAATATCTTTTTACTGATTCAATACTAAACAGCTTTTTAAAGAAGTGGAGTCAAAAGAAAACCAAATTTCAAATTTTAGAGCTCCAATCCCACTGCCAACCCACTACAAGATGGGGAAGACATGAGAAAAAGAATGGGATTACAAAGAAATCGTGTATGCCAAGTTCTGCCACACCTTGTATAATCTGTAATATTGTTGTGCCGACTTCCTACTTTTCCGGACCAATACTCGAGAATCTGGACCGATTCCACTACACAAAAAACAGCAATGAGAACATCAACAAAATATGAAAAGAAGCAACTAATTGAGATAATCACCATAGCAATAAGGGGTTAAGTAAGTAAGGACAAATGTTTTCTTTCTTCTTCCCCCTCTCTCTAATGGAGATAGAACTAGAGTCTAGAAGATAGCTTAAAGATTCATTCACGTACAAAACTACAAGTCAATCCATGACTCGTGATAAAATCTCATACATAAACAAGTCCATGTCCTAACAAAAAGGTATATTTTTGTTCCAAGTTCCAATTTGAAAACCGAATCCAAAAATAGCCTATAAAGAAGATCTTAGCAAAATTTAGTACAAGAAACAAAAGGAATAGAAAATAACCTGTACACAACTCCAATATTTGGCGTTAAAAGTTGAATCTTTTGGACCTGAAATCAAACAAAACCCAAGTGTTTTATTTTGCACAAATTTCAACACTACAACAGAAACGCTCCTGCATGGCATCAGGTAAACTAAAAAGAGTTGCATCAACTCAATTAGGATGTACATACAACATAAAACGATTAAGCAACGGACTGAATATAACTCACAGATGTTTCATCAACCAAGATTGAAGGTAGTTTCTTCTCAGTAGCAATTACAACGCCATTTGCAGCTGCGACAATTTTCATGTACAGGAAATAAATTAAACAAAAAGGAAGTTGGCATGATCAAAAAGGAATTCTTAAAAATAATTCTTTATCAAAAAGTATATGCCCATTACTTAGGACACCCTTGTTTTCACTGCAACTGCAAAATAAGACATATAATCTTAACCAATGATTAATAAACCATCACCCAAAGTCACGCGCACATGAAAAAATTAACAAGAAGAAAACTGATTATTCAGTTAGTGCCTACACATGTATAGCAACTGAAACATGAACTTGACACTAGTATCTGCAACATAAATTCCAATTCACAAAATCAACCCCTTGTCGATAAAGGACGCAATTTTCCACATCTCTTGTTAAAATTTTAAGCTATTCACTACGAATTGGGGGAATCCAACGGTTCAACATTTTTCCACTAAATTATAACGGAAAGACAACGGCATCTCATAGTAAAGGCCTTGATCAACAGCATTCAAATAATTCTTGGAAAAAAAAAACGAAATTTAACAATTCAAACATGAACTTGTCACAAGTATCTGCAACATAAACCCTAATTCACAAAATCAACCTCCTCGTCGATAAAGCACGCAATTTTCCGCATCTCATGGAATAAAAAACTCAACTTCACAGACACAATGGTCGACAATGAACTAAGAATATTAAGCTGATGAACTGGACATCCGACATTGTAACAACTCTCCGGTTTCGATCGAAAACTACGCGACGAAGAACCAGTACGTGAATTCTGCAACACCAATTTGTAACACAAGAGACTACCTAGTACCTACCAACAATAAGCACAAAACCTAAACCAGCTAAACAGTTCACTACAAACACAAATCAGGATCGCGAAATGACGAATTGAGCGAAACCCTAGATCATGAATCTGACATCGAAAGAAACAGACTTTTTTCCCCTACAGAGATTGAATTAGGTCGGTGGGCTCACCTTTGATCCCGAGAGAGGTGTGGCCGGATCCGACGGCCTGCAGGGCGTGCTCAATCTGGACGAGCTTTCCGGAAGGGCTGCGGCGGGGAGGGAAGCGAAAGATGGGATCTTTGAAGGTGAAATATATAGGAACGAAAGAGAAGGAATCGAAGAGGAGCGTACGTACCTGAAAGTGGTGAGAGAGAACGAGTACTGGCTGTCTCCCATGACCGGCCGAGATCGAGCGAAGAAGACGAAGAAGACGAAGACGAAGACGAAGAAGAAGAAGAAGAAGAAGAGAAGAAATGAAAGCAGAGACGATGAGAGGAATGTTATAAAAGATGAAGAGAGAGAGAGAGACGACCCCTTGCTCAAGAAAACTCGCAAAAGCAGGGTCCCCTGTTCCTTCTACTGCACTCGGGTCCTTAAATTGTAGCCGGAGTTCGAGTCATATAAATGGAGACGCTATTGCGAGTCGACCCGAAGCAAGTTTGGAGTAGTTGGATTAATTCGAGTATCAGTTGGTCTCGACCAAGGAAAAAATGCTCTTACTTTTGTATTGATTTTTTCGAGCCCAATTGCTTTGACTAATCGGAGTTGGTAGACTACATGTGTGGCGGACCTAAGACTAGGGATTTAAGATGACGCCATTTGGTATTTAAGGTGATTTCATTGTCTAAAGATTTAAAATGACTCTATTTCCGGTGCTTGAATATGAGGTTAAAGGTGACGCGATTAGTGACATTTCGCCACAACTCTTGATTTACTAGACTCTAGCTCTTTCTCTTAAATTAAAATTCTCAACTCAAGTTTTTTTTTTTTTGTTGCTCGTTCTACTCGTCCATATTTAAGTATTGTCGAGCGCTCTTAGTTAGACCTCACTTAATTGGAAGTGTCCAATCAATTATGGGTTACTGATTTTCTTTATAAAAAAAATAAATTTAAATAAAATGTTAAGGTTAAATGGGATGAAGTTATTTTTTCTGAAAAAAAATTTATGAATATTATTTTTTAAATTACGAGCTCGCTAAGAGCAAATCCAACACCCTTAAGAGGCATCTTCGTCCTAATTACAAGCTCGAGCGCAACAATCTCATTCTGGGACCAACATTAATCTTCCTTCCTATGTTGGTTCGACATCTTTTCCTACTTCTGTCTCTTGTAGATCTTCCCTAAGAAGGATTTCAGCACTGCTTGCACTGCCTCGCTTGGATGGCCTTCAATGGATGAGATTAACTTCTCATAACTCTTGCTCTCATACTCAGCAAAAACACCCTAACGAATTCAAATAAATTGTAAGCAAGATAAGAAATGGTACGAGCTTCTAATACCGGCAAAAAAAGTTAAAGAGAGTTATCCAACTTGCCAATAACTTTTCTCAAATATAATGAAACATCAGCACCTAAACAGAACTACTTCCTACATTTAATTAAATATCAGGAGTTAAGACATTTGTCTCTGTCTTGCACGCTAACATTAGGCCAATACAACAACAACATAGCCTCAATCCCAAATTAACTGGGGTCGGCTACATGGATCAAATTTTTCCATTGTGCTCGATTAAGTGCTAACATTAGGCCAATGAAGTAAATATTTTGGCTGGATTTCGCAAGGAGCTCTTCTGCTCTAGGTCACTCTACTATAGTGCAAGGGTGTCCTTGCATGGTGGAAATACTTTCGGTGACACAAATATGACACAACTTTTGCACTAGAAGTGCCTAAAACAGCAAGCATTAATTCATAAGTTAAGGACTATTAGATAGTAAAGTTACAAAGAACTGGGTTTCTAAGACCATATATATAATTATTACACATTATTCTCGGTAAAACTTTCGATGCAGCATTCCTCGTAGGAATTTTTCTTTCAAAACTTAGCCACTCGCAAATGAAATATTGAAACCAAAAAAAAAGAGACAATAAAGAAAAGAAATATTCAAACCTCGAGATCAAGATCATGGTAAAGTTTCTTCACTTTTTCAACACAGCCTTTATCTTCTTTCCCATAGTTATCCTGAAAAAAGACTTCTCATGAGTAAGAAATCTAGACCTCAACAAGAATGACTGTCAGATGTCACATAAGGATGAATAGTATCTCATACATATAACAAGTTCTTCTGATCATCGTTGGCTCGCTCGAGTGCTTGGACAACTAACCACGAACATTTAAAATCCTCAATATCTGTTCCGATCTGGTAGATAAAACAGTAGTTTGAAATGTTTTGCAACATTGAGGAGTTTGGCAATCTACACACCACTAAAGCAATATGCTGCATCACACTAACTCAAGCTTACCTTTCCAATAACTTTAGGATCACCAAAGCAATCCAGATAATCATCCTATACAAAATTATGCAGGTTATTTACTCAAGAAACGTAATCGTTTGGCAAATCAATGGAATTATGGAAGTTTCGAGAAATTTAACATAAAAGGCAATTTACTGGCAGATAATCATCCTATACAAAATTATGCAGGTTTTTTTCTAAGCACCAGAAAAAGGAAAATTTACCTGCACTTGGAAGTATGTTCCCATTTCAACGAGAACGTTCTTTACAACTAGATGATTGTCTAATTTCTCACCTGCCATAAGCAAAGCGCATGCAACCTGCATGTTCAGAAACATGAGAAGCAGTCAATCCATTAAACTAGCCTCCAATGCGAAATAATCTTCTTAAGTACCAGGAAAATAAAAACTGAAAACCAACAAACAAGCATTTAGCTGAGGGTTCTACGGGAAAACGCGTTGCCAGTGAAAATTGAAGATTCTTAAACCAACAAGGAAAGTTTTCAATTGGAAGGAAGCCTATCGTTAGAGAAGCTAACGATATAAGCCAAACATGATTCACTTACTGGTAGATAAAATGAGTAATAGGCAGTTTTGTACTGAACAATCCGGCGGTGGCTGCAAGGAAATATAGGTTTAACATACATCAGCAGAAATAAATAATTCTCACAAGGAAACTCTGAAGAAACCAGATAAGTTATAACATCGTCGACAGTGTAATGCAGAGAGAATATGGTGAAAAAAAAAAAAATGATTATTCTATGGAAAAATATTGAAAGGCAAGCAATCCTTCGCCGCTCAATAAATGCATTGAAACCTAAGCTACTTAGCACTCCGTAACTGGTACCACATACATTGCTGTACCGCAGTAAGTATCGAATGCAAATCACAAACATATAAACATCCATTGCTGGATGCAAATCTGTTCTATAAGCTATCAGTGTTTCCACTTACACTTGCAATGTGTACTTTGATAGGTCTTTTTCTCCTTCCAGAGTAGTAATCAAATCTATCATCTGTCCTGAAGCTGTCTGGAACTCTACCTGTTCAAAACACGAAATTGATCAACTGAAACTTATTGTAAATTCACTTGAAATCAGAGTACGGCGCTCAAAGTACAAGTCCAGCACCTCATTAAATAAATCCAGTAGATCTACATAGTAAGGTTTCTCCCGGAAGTGCTTCTTAAGAATTCTCGGAATATGGTTCCGAAGAAGAAGCCCATCATTCACAGCAATCATGCCAACCTGCAAGAGCAGGTTAGACAAATTAACAGCATCAAATAACAATCTCCCATGAATGCACAATTCTTTCCAAACTTGACAGAAGACACCAGAAGATAGGCATAAAAGCACATACCTTCTCCATTCTGAACCAACAAGGACGACCTCGCCGAGTATGAGCATTGTCCATAATATCATCAAGAACAAGAAAATATGCTTGAAGCTGAAAGTGCCACAAACATAAATTTCATATTTTCCATTAAATATTGCAGCAAAAAAACTTTGAAATATCGAAAGACTATGACCATAATATTGGTGAATTTACCCATTCTATACACCAGCCAAGTGCACAAACAAGAAAAATTTCATCTTTTGAAAGATCTTTCCCTTCCTTCAACAACTTGTAGCTATCAACCACTGAGAGTCCCCGGTTCAGCTTGCCTGCCGAAAACAAAACAAAAAAAAATCGAAAACTATTCTTGAATCTTCAATTGTATATCAAAACCATTAAAATTTCATTCCAACCTCCAGGTACATTGTAGTCCAGCATCTGCAATTTGAACAGCACACACATGATCATGACATGAGCAAAACAAGAATTACAAAAAGTAAGCAAAAGTTAAACAAGGGAATCGAATCAAATAAAACATAAACCCAATTCCTCTCCAACTATACAACAAAGCCTCAGTCTCAAATTAGTTGGGGTCGGCTACATGGATCAAACTCTTACATTGTGCTCGATCTAGTGCAAATGATGGTGAGCTTTCCAAACCATTCAAATCCCTCCTAATTAATGCATCCCACATTAACTTCGGTCTACTCTGCCTCATTGAATTTCTTCAGTTTTCCAACTATAATAATATCATTTTTTTATTGTAAAAATTATAAAATATATATAAAACTATAATGATCCTATATAGCGAAAAATTGAGAATTGATTGCATTATAACTTGGGTGTTGGTAAAACTCGTAAAGATAGAATAAGAAATACATAAATTTAAAGAAAAGCATCAATCGACCGCAAAAATTAGGAAAGGGTAGTTGCAGTAGATTGAATACCTCCAAAGACGGCCTACAAATGACTAAAACTTGACTTAATAAAAACTGAATAAACTCGACCAAAACTAACTTGGGACGAATTGACGAGGTTTCAATATATTGAAAAGCAAACAAACTGCAAAACTAGCAATGGAGATTAACAAAATGAATAGAATTGAAACGGAAGATGAGATTGGAGAGGTCTTACGCGGTGGACCCATTGATGAGAATCTGGAGTGGATTGGAAAGCAGGGTCTTCAAGGATTTCGGATTTGAGTGCCGAATACACCTCCAGAAAAGTGGTCTTTATGTCGTTCGAGGCGGCCATTAGAGAGTTTGAGAGAGAGAGAGAGAAATGGGTTTTGAGTTTGACGGTTTGAGTTTGTTCACAGAAGCGAAGCCCCAAAATACAGAACTGGTTAGTATAAAATAAAAGAAAAATAAATTATTTTGGGGCATTCTCCCAAGTAATGCGCTACATCGGAGCCTATCTAGTGAAAAATGAAAATGAGTAAGGGGTATGTTTCACATCGCCTTAAAAAGTTTGAAAACTTCACCATCAATTGCACTAAATCGAGTACAATTGAATAGTTTGATCCATGTAGCCGACTCCAACTAATTTGTGATTGAGGGTTGTTTTAAGTGTATCGAAAAATATGATAGATATGACTCAACTCATTTGGGATTAAGACTTTTTTTGTTGTTGTTGTTGTACAACATGCCATTAGCTCAAATGTGTGAAATAAAATTCATGTGGACATATGAAGATAGTATGAATTAGTGTCAATTACAATCCCATTCATTCCAGGCCAAAGTAGGAGTAGCACCTAATGGTTGGAGTACTTTGCTCCTTTTTCTATATTCTTCTCTTCTTCATTTTTTTTTTTTTTCCTCTGTTGATTTGCCTTCTTCATCTTCTATCTTTATGTGGTTTTAGTTTACTAGCACAGACACCATCTACTTCATACTTCTCTGAAAGAGGTAATAACATCATCCGCCGTATCGTTCAAGTCTTCGACGCCTTAATTCTTCGGGAGAAGGATTGTGTAGCCTGCGGTTTTGTTGACGAATGGTTGATGCTCCGCTTGCATTGCCCTCTCTTTCAGTGCCGCAAATTTCGCACGTAATCAACAACTCAGAATTATCGAAAGAGCAAGCTTGACATCTCCACGAACCAGACAAACCCCTATCACGTCGGCGTCTTGAATGTAAGGCTGATGAACCATCTACATTGCCTTCTCTTTCAGTGCTGCACATTTCACACACATTCACCAACTCTGAATTATCAAAAGAGCAAGCTCGACATCTCCAAGGACCGAACGATCTTCCACCAGGCTGCCCCCGGCCAACCGTTCCCCTCCCATAAATCCCGCGTTGCTGCGAGAGGAACAGGTTTCGAACAAACTTGAAAGGCCAGTTCAGCAGACCAGTGACGCGTCTCATTAAAATTGTCAAGGGGTCTGAACCTCGATTTGAGCCTTTCAGGCGAAGATAGAGAATTCCGGCAAGTATGCCGCCAAGGTGCCCCAAGAAAGAAACGCCAGGTACAAACATCTGGATGAGAACGAGCTCCGCCCATGCTGCATAACGCGCTGGAATAACTAGTCCGTGCACGTAAGTGTAGTCATCTGATTGAGAATTTAGGATAACCTTCATTGCGAATAGTACACCCGAGAACCCTACAGCATGCTCATAATAGTAGGCTCTCTCATAGTCGAAGAAGAGAAGCAGACTCTTTGCAAGGATCAATGTGATTCCTTGTGACATTGCAACTAGCGCAGCAACCATCGAAGCAAACTCCGCGCTTCCCATTGAGGTTTCCAACTGCAATCCCTTCCAAAGAAGTGACATCATGTTGTAAACAAGGTGGGAGTCGCCTATGTGGTAGAAAGCTGATAGGAAGAAGCGCTTCAAATCCTTATTCTTGACGATGAGATGCGGATTGAACCAAACCTCATTGAGGGAAGGCAGAACATTGTCAAGGAATCCAGGGCGCAAATATATGAGGGTGTTGGCGGCAAGAAGGCCAGCAGTCACGGGAGGTCTGCTTTCGGATCTGTAGTACTCGTTCACCACGTGAAACGCAAGAAGAGGAAGCATCCCTCTAGAGATTCTTCGTCCACCTCTGCTCTCCATCTTTCTCACTCACTCTCCCCGCCTCTTCTACTCTGCCGCAAACAAGAAAACCATGATTTAAAGAGAACTGACTGAATGGAACTTGGATATACTTTAGAGCTCACAATTCCATATAATTGGTATTCAAATCAGTCTCAAAACAAAGTGATTCATGAATCTTTCCCCTAAAATAAGTCAAAATATATAATGCATACACAAGCAACTATATAGATTATTTTATACAGATTAAAATGCTGGATTCGAAATACAACTACTCAAAATCGAAATTAGCTATCCGTTACTCACAATATGTACCCGCTTAGCGTTTGAAGTGATCGATATAACTTTATAATGAATCCCACATAAGAATGAGTTCCTAAATCCTGAAGAGCTGATGACACTATTTCTTTCATAACAAAGGAAACAAATTTTCACAAAAGCAATCCATCAAAGAAAATTTACATGAGAATTATGCTAAAGATTACAAAAGATGGAATGAAGCGCCGGATTCAAACCAAAATTCCTCGAACTCAAAGTTCATTTATTTTTGATAGCCGAGGGTATTCGAGTCGCCGCTGCTGACACCAGACTGACGGTGGACTCGACTAATCCCTCGGGGGTCCTTAGAAAGGAGTGGGCAGGTTTTGAACTCAACACATCTGCCTTGGTCAGCGTGTTAGATAACGAAACTTATCAAATCTACCGATTCATGATCGATAAAACTATGCGACGAATCGCAGCTAAATTCTGAAGAGCTCGTGACACTACTACTTCAATCAAAAACGAAGATTTTCACACAAGCATTTCATCAAACAAGTAGAGCGCTTTCAGCATCGCCAACACAAGGCCAAAGATTCAAATTCAATACTTGACAACCCAAATCAACGCATAATGACGAACAAATCATGCACATTCTGTCAATCGAGGATTCCCAATTCCAATTCAAAGAGGACTCCTTTTCAAAGAAAACAAAAACCTACCTGTACAGATTTGCAGCGCGAGCGTTCTGAGTTGTTCAATTCGACCCAATCGAGCGGGAACGATTGTGAATTCTGTGCCCTAGTTTCTGAGAATTTCTAGGGTTTGTTGTTCTGCGAGGGCGATGGAGGGAAGTTGAGTTTATCGAATCATAGGAAGAGTGATCGAGTAGGTTCGGAATCATTCGCGATGGGAAGCGCGGTCACGTGAGGAGCACGTGTACGAGAACTGTTGTGCGTCCTGCTTTTTGTTCGCGCGAAACGGTTTTTGTGACGGAAACTTGAGACTGTCACGCAAAGTGTCTTAAGTAAAGTTGCATTTAGTGGTGTTATTGTAACATTGTTTGGTGACTCGAAAATTTGCATGAATGCATACACATTGGTGTTGGTATAGGATTATATTAAAAGTATAATTCGCGGATCGTTAGTTTTGGTGTACGTAGTAGTTGAGACCTACTAGCTAGTTGTTTGATTGAGTCAGCCACAAGTTCATAATTCTGCAGGTCGAGTGGAATCTAGGTAATCTTGGACATCACAATATAAAAAAAATGTCATATATATGAAAGGAACTTCAATGAAAATTCATGTTAAATGCTAGTATGTTACTATTAATTTCCTCAGGACTAGTGATATGTAAATCTTGATTTAATTAATCTGCTTCGAAAAAACAACATAAGCAATAACTTGTGGGTGTACACAAACCTTTTTTGTTTGTTTTATATTTTGAGTACGCACTATATAAATACCACTTGAAACAATATATACCATGCATGAATACCTCATTTTGGTACACATGTTTATGCATACAATTAACTCTAGAAACTCATCATAAAACTTGGTCTTGCCTAGTACAATATTAATAATTTATGTCTGCATACATATAAACCATGCAGTAATAACTATAGGAGCTTACAAGGACAACACTTCATTAGGGTTATACATAAGATATGTACGTATTGGCTTAATTTATTCAGAACTACTGGTGGTATGAATTTCAAAAGATCGATCAGGCCTTCATTAATTCATATAGTACAGCTGGTTGTAGCTGATGGTGGCATACATATATATATTGGTGTTGACGGCCTTTGCACTGGAGACTTTGCCTGGCTTGTAGATTATATATACTACTGGAGATGGAGGGGGCACATAGGCAGGCATAGGTGCCACCTTTCACGGAGGTGATGGTGTTGGAGGAGGCTTAGGCTTATATATTGGTGGTGATGGTGGTGGTGAATAAATTGGTGTTGGTGGTCTCACATGGCGTTTTGGCTTGTAAGTTGGCGAGGATGGACTTACTATAGGCGGCTTAGGTTTATACACTGGTGGTGGTGACTTTGGCCTATAAACTACTGGTGAAGGGGGACGTAATACAGGTGGTTTTGGTTTGTATATATACTGGTGTTGGTAGCTTTGGCTTATAAACCACTGGTGGAGGTGGATTTACCAAAGGCGGCTTTGGTTTATACATTGGTGATGGGATCTGTGGTGGAGGTGGTTTTGGCTTATACACTATTGGTGGAGGTGGACTTATTATAGGTGGTTTTGGTTTATACACTGGTGGTGGTGGACGTCTTATTGTTGGTGGCTTAGGTTTGTATATCGGTGGTGTGATTTGTGGCGGTGGCTTTGGCCTGTACACTATTGTCGGTGGAGGTGTGGGCTTATTGTTGGTGGCTTAGGCTTATACATTGGTGGTGGTGGCTTTGGCCTATATACTACTGTTGGTGGAGGATGGCTTACTGTTGGTGGCTTAGGCTTATACACTGGTGGTGGTGGGATCCGGGGTGGTGGCTTTGGCCTGTATACTACTGTTGGTGGAGGAGGGCTTATTGTAGGTGGCTTAGGCTTATACACTGGTGGTGGTGGGATCCGGGGTGGTGGCTTTGGCTTGTATACTACTGTTGGTGGAGGAGGGCTTACTGTTGGTGGCTTAGGCTTATACAATGGTGGTGGTGGGATTCGTGGGGGCGGCTTTGGCCTGTATACTTCTATTGGTGGAGGAGGGCTTACTATTGGAGGCGGAGGCTTATACACTAGTGGTGGTGGGATTCGAGAAGGTGGCTTTGGCTTGTATATTAATGTCGGTGGAGGAGGGCTTACTGTTGGTGGTTTAGGCTTATACACTGGTGGTGGTGGAATCCGTGGTGGTGGCTTTGGCCTGTATACTGATGTTGGTGGAGGAAGGCTTACTGTTGGTGGTTTAGGCTTATACACTAGTGGTGGTGGGATTCGAGGAGGTGGCTTTGGCTTGTATATTACTTTTGGTGGAGGAGGGCTTACTGTTGGTGGTTTAGGCTTATACACTGGTGGTGGTGGAATCCGTGGTGGTGGCTTTGGCCTGTATACTGATGTTGGTGGAGGAGGGCTTACTTGTTGGTGGTTTAGGCTTATACACCGGTGGTGGTGGAATCCGTGGCGGCGGCTTTGGTCTGTATACTACTGTCGGTGGAGGAGGGCTTATTGTTGGTGGTTTAGGCTTATACACTGGTGGTGGTGGGATCCGTGGTGTGGCTTTGGCCTGTATGCTACTGTCGGTGGAGGAGGGCTTACTGTTGGTGGTTTAGGCTTATACACTGGTGGTGGTGAGATTTGTGGCGGTGACTTTGGCCTGTATACTACTGCTGGTGCTTATACACTGGCGGTGGTGGCTTCGGCCTATACACCACCCGTGGAGGCGGACTTACTAAAGGCGGTTTAAGTTCGTAAACCGGTGGAGGTACTCGTGGTGGAGCATAGACTGGCGTTGGTGGTGTCTTTGGCCTATACACCGGAGGAGATGGATTTATTAAAGGTGGTGCATATGTTGGAGTACTTGGTGGTCTCCCATAAATGGGTTGTTCATGAAACTTGGCACTAAGGTTATCAAAATCTCCATGAACTGATATTGCGAGCACAAAGAAGCAGAAGATGAGGCCCATGAAAATGGTAGAAGAGTAGTTGCATGGGAGTGTCATGGTGACTATATATATATATATATAAAAGCATGAAAAAACAAGAGTGCTCACATATCTAGATCGACAAATCGAATTGATGAAGTAGTGAGTTTATAAGTTGAGAGAAGAGGGGGGTTTTATAGGTGCATTAAAGGTAGACTTTGGTTGGTCGTGTCAAGAGCAGTTTGGAGTTATGTGGGCATGGAAGCTCCAATCTTCAACTAGTGTCAGTTTTGTTTTGTTGGATAGCAAGTGTCTCATTGGGAAATCAATTTGTCCTTCAATACAAGGTGGCAATATATACTGGTTGCATGTTGGATTTGTTTTTTAATCCTCGTATATATGGGATTCTCACTATACATAAATACTTACATTTCGACAAAATAATAATGTTAACCTGCCTGCTATCCG
Organism: Stephania cephalantha; assembly: GCA_039657325.1. Lineage (NCBI taxonomy): Eukaryota > Viridiplantae > Streptophyta > Magnoliopsida > Ranunculales > Menispermaceae > Stephania > Stephania cephalantha. The sequence goes on from CM077571.1 coordinate 56,669,677, forward strand.
CAGGTTGGTACGTAGATCTCGCTAATAATGATATTATTTCCAACTTAATTAATATTAACCACCTTGAGCTTACATGCATGTGGGGAGTTTTACTTTAAAATGTTTCGATACTAATTGGTGAGAGATCTACACTTAAGTAATTATTTATAAATTAAGTCACACTTAACGTGAGACTATATTTCACTACAAGAAAAATGTGGAATAGCATCAAAACATTGCAACAGATTGAATCTGTTGCTAAACAACAACAAATCACCAAAAAGCAACAAATCAGTGACAGATTTGTGACAACAATTGTGACAAAAAATTTTTGTCATTGATCTGTTGCTGATTTCTCCTGCTAATATTTTCCCGCCCATTTTGTGACAGATCTGCGACGATGATCGCCTACGAGAACCTAGTTTGTCGTTGATCTGTAGCTAAATCGTGATGAGATCTTACTGAGATCGATGACGATTCAATTCACATTGTCTGATCTGTCGCTAACTAAAGAATGATTCAATTTTGTTGCGATTAGCGACAAATCAATCGAATGATTGTATAAAAAATATGTTGTTGATCTGTCGCTAATTAGCGACAAATTAGCAACAAACAAATCTGTCACTAAATTTTAAATGGTTTTTTCAAACCAGGGGCTCTCCTTTTTGGATAAAAAATCCAATATATTGTTTAATTTTAAGGTAATGTAGTAATTTAACAAAAATCCCTTTTATATTGGTGTTTTATGTTGCAAATTGCACTTAGAACAAAAACTTGCGAATTGATTAATTAACAGTTTCCGTTAAGTGCAAAACCATTGATAATTAAATAGGCGGTTTCCTAAAATCATGGATTCTATTTTTACTTGAAAACAATATGCAACACCTTTACATAAATAAAATAAAAACCACGTTTTAAAAATTTTGGAACCCAAAAATTATTTTTTTCAAGATCTATATCTATATGTATAATATATCTATATATCTATCTATCTATTCAATATTAATGGCAAAATTGCTTAATTTCCTAATGTGCCCCTACTTTCAATTTTGTCATAGGCTAGAGCAACAAAAAAAAATCGCTTTGAAGCTACTTTAGGAAAACCCCAATTTTAATTAAAACATATATCTCGATTGTACATGAAAACTTAAATTAATTAGCTAATCGATTAATCTTATTAAGATAAGTTTTGTATATAGTTAGCCAGATTAAGCCCAAACAGACCTAATTAAGGGCATTGTCGAAATTTGTACCACCAAACATATATAATGAAATTAATTGAATTGTCAAACTATACATTTCGAAATATCAACATCATCAAAACTATATTTTCTTGGTTTCTTTCGAACCATGGAGTTGGGACAGCCGATCGACTTCCATTAGATTGGATGAGGCAAATTAAAAAAAATGGCTAAAAACAAATTCGGAAGCCCTTAATTAATTATATATATAGTTACATCGAAATATATCTATGCTTTGTCTTTTCTTTTCCTTGGACTCTGGAATGATCGTAAACGCATGGTCGCCTTAGCTAGGCGATGTAGTTGAAATTAAAATTTTTAGTTGAAATTCAATTTTTTTCATGAGATGTTGAAATTAAATTGAAAACATATATACATATAGATTTAATTTAAATTTTCATTAATATTAGAAGTTTGGATAGATAAAGTTTTTTTTTTTTTTTTTTCGATTTCGATAAAGCGCCAAAGTGGAGCTACAAATGATGTTTTGCCAAAATGTCATGGAGTTGAATGAATAGTGTCACATCATTTCTATGGCACTATTCACATATCATATTACTATTAATTATTTTTATTCTTTTTTGTTTTGGTATTTTTTTTTAAATTATCTTTGTAATTGTATTATTTTGAGATTGCAAATCGAATTAAATAAAAAAATGATAAAAAGTTAATAGTGTAAACTACAGTGTTGATGGTTGGAGATGTGAATAATGTAGTTAATGTTTATATCAAAATTGATATATATTTAGTTTGTTGCTGATTTGTTGCTGAACAACAACAAATCAGCAACAGACTGTCAGTGTCCACGTAGGCTAATCAGCAACAAAACAACAACAAATGTCACGTAGGCTGTCCACGTAGGCTAATCAGCAAAATCTGTTGCTGATCACCAACAAACTAGCAACAAACCATTTAAAAATCAATATCTAAATGGTTTTACTTTTTACAAACCATTTTCAATTTTTCACGTACCATATTTTCACCTCCCTCCAAACCCATTTTCACCTCCCTCCAAAACCATTTTCACCTCTCCAAACCCATTTCACCTCCAAACCCATTTTCACTGCCAACCCGCCACCACCGCCGGAGACCCTCCGCGACCACCGCCGGAGACTCTCCGCGACCACCGCTGGAGACCCGCCGCACCGCCGCTGCACCGTCGCTGCACCGTCGCTGCTCGTGAGCCGTCGCCGCACCGTCGCTGCGCGCAAGGCTAGATCCGCCGCCGAGGCAACCCGTCGCCGCCGCCGCCGAGGCAAGCCGTCGCCGCCGCTGGTTGGACGCCTCTGAGCCGCTGCGGGTCGAACCCGCGCCGCGCCGCCGCTGGTTGGACCCCTTGCCGCCGCTGCCGGTCGGACAGGTCCCGCGCCGCCGCTTTCGGTCCCGCGCCGCCGCTGTCGGTCCCGCGCCGCCGCTTTCGGTCCCGCGCCGCCGCTGTCGGTCCCGCGCCGCCGCTGGTCGGAGTTGCGCTGCCTTCCGCTGTCCTTGCGCCGCCCTTGCGCCGCCATCCGCGTGGTCGAATCGCGCCGTCGCAGCTCGAAGGATACCCCAGCCGCCGCCCTCCGCCTCATCCCCTCCGCAATCTTCACCGCCGCTGGTTGGGCCCGACTCCTCCGCCGCTGGTCGCACAAGCTTCGGTTTGCATTTTCTTGATATCTTCACCTTTTACTTCAGTTGATGTCGCTGTTGATCATTGATGACAAACTATCGTGCTAGAAATTATACATCATCAAATTCACAAACTTAGTACTTCACATTAGAATTTTCTTGTGAAGACTGGCAGAATAGGTTGGGATAAATGGGTACTTTGCAACTGATGTTGGTCATAATGAAAATCATTTTGATTGAACTTCCATGCTCAATATTATGGAATCAACTAACTTGCAATGAAGCATGGCTTGCTGTGGTTGTTATGTCCAACTTCTCTCCTTGGACTCCACAATTTTATTCACTATTGAGTTCTTAGTTTGGTTGGCTCAGGCTTGTTTGTTTTACTTTGTATGTTCACTGGTGTAAGTGGCCTATAAGGGCCATTATTTTATTCAATTGAATTATTAATTTAAAAGTAATACAAATATAAAGATGACTTAAAAAATATAAAAATAAAAAAAGAATAAAAAAAGTAATGAATAGTGAAAAGAATAGTGAATAGTGCCATACCAAATGGCGTGGCGTTAAAGTTTTGGCGCTCCAATTGTGTCATCGGAGCTCCACCAAATAGCTATTTTGGCGTTGGTTGGAGTTGGTCTTAGATAGGTCAAATTAGGCCTACCGCAACAAGACCTTTTATTAGTAAGCTTAGATCCAAATATTTGTTTTCCTCTTTACCTTGTTTTACTTTCATAGACGAAACAATCACTAGCAGAAATCTTTATTTACATCAAACATTTCTTGCCATAAAATTGTCTCACACATGCACTTGAAATCATGCATGTAACAACAAAACAAAACAACCTGAAACTTTCAAGTGTAGTAGGCTGTTTGTTCTTGATCAAATAAGGCATGTTCGCCCAACTCTAATTAAGCTTGTTTTGTCAGGAAAAATTGAAATGGCAAGCAAAAGAGGAAGAAAATCAACTATGGCATACTTGGAGAGTTGAAATTCTACATGTCCGCACCATGTAATTTAAGGAAACTACCGAATCAAAATTTTCAGCATTGGACATTTAGCTACATATTTCCATCTCTTGACCGATATAGATCTACCATCCTTAGATACTTTTTTTTTTTTTGAAAGACATCCCTAGACAGTGTTAATAACTTAATATTAACATTAAAATTAATACATTCATGCTATGGCACTTGGTGGCTATAGGGAGATGAAGAACATACAAATTTAAAAATAATCTAGCTATCAATATTATTGTTGCATTGATGACCAATCAACATTTTTAGTATGTGCATGCAATCTAGCTAGAACAAAAGCAAGAATAAATTAAGTCCGAAGTTGATCTTTAATTGTTATCATGGTATGTTACATTTAATTAATTTAATTTTTTATTTAAGCTTTTATAATTGGGAGTGAGGCTATCTTCTTCTTCTTCTTGTTGTATTTAGAATTTTATAAGCGGATTCAATGTTTGTTGGAGTAAGCGGACACCTCACAAGAAACATAACAATATAAGATTAATTATCTACCAAATATATATTGTTTAAGACAAGTTTCTTGTAGGCACTAGTGTTATAAAAAGAGGACTTTTCAAAATTTTGTACCAAAATAATGTAATTTGATGGCTCACATATTGATTTTAAGAGCCCTGCTCTAATTTGTTAATTGTTATTTTCTTCATTTTAATTTTTTTAGAACTAAAGGGATGCTACACATGCCCGTTGTGTTTGATAGAGCGATTTAGACACTAACAAATTTTTTCAAGCCGTTTTTAAATATTAATTCATAGGAATAAGGGTGAAACTAAATGATATGAGTCATTATAGCTTAGTCATTGCCAGTAAACCGAACAAATCTTAATTTTTTCTTTGAAGTTGATTGCATAAAGAACCACATTGTTTGAACAGATGCTAAAGCCATCGTTCTCCTGAAATTTGCTGAAACACTTGAAAATAGTTTTGCTTCTAATTGAAAAGTATTGATACATACTTTTCATGTATTGCATGTTCTACTGCCTTAGCGGTGAAACTTTAGGTATTGCTTATGAAATTCTATGTATGTTTTTTTATTTTATTTTGAGGAATATATGTTTTTCTTTTGTTGTACAGGGATATAAATTACTAAGTGACTTTTATTAAATTGCACAATTCATTTCTATCATTTTTTGATTTTTTTTTTATTGGAATTCAGAACATGTGTCTCAGGTGTCAAACATGATGCATTTGACAATCTGTAATGATGGGATATTCATAACAAATTATGTGAAATTTTAGGCATTTCTTTCCTTTTGCGAGGGATGTGAAGTGGACATTCGCTTATTTTTTAAGAAAGCTGGCAAGTAAGATCTTCTTGCACACTTCATTTCATTATGTCCCTTGGATTTTTCAATTTACAAAATATGATAACCCAATCAATTAATGGATGTTTCACGCCTACTTGACAAATTTTTCCATCCAAGCAATATACCAATTTTTTCAAGGCTCATTAAGTTACCACCCATCATAAATCGTTAACACTATCATGCCATTGTTTTAACTAAGCATTCTGCCGTCCTAAAAAAATAAGTCGCGTTGCCACCTGTTATATTTTAAGCTCACTGTGATTGAGCCAAACTCTTCTCATTCGTTGTAGTAGGCTGTTGAATCGAGAATTTTCAAGCAACAAATAGTTCATCTATTCCAGCTAACCAAATCAACCAAAGTGAATAGGAATCTTGTGTGTAGCTACGTATTATGAAGATTTTCTAATAAAAAGGGAATCCATAAATAATGAGCAATATTTTTGGAAACACTTTTTTTTTTTTTTTAGAGTGGTCTCAGTATAAGCCAACCGAAAAGAAGCTCTTAGGATGTAGAATTATTGGTCCTTCCAATTTTCTAGTAAGTGTTTATCACTACCAATATCCTTGCAAGTTACCAATGATTGAAACTTGTTGCGGGTAATAAACTCGTCCACCCAAGCTTCTTCTTATCTAATTTACTCATTTGTAGTTGTCTGAATATGAAGTTGTTTGTGTTAAAACGGTTCTTATACAAGTTGTTATAAATCTTTGTTTAATTACATATAATTTTTTTCATTTGTATTTGAATATTTTGACTCCATTTCGAATATTGTTCAAATTATTCCTTTTCATTTTCGTGGATTTTGATGGGACAAGCACTCCTAGGCCCATAAATTGTATAGTGCATATTTTGTATCGCTGACACAATGGGTAAGGGTGTGAGATTTACATTGTAGATATATATGTAAAATTAATTTGTGTTGCCATCTTAATTTGTGTAGTATTTTGTATTTTGTTGGATAATGTTCATCTAATAGTATATACTATACTACTAGTTAATTATGAAATGTTAATTTCTACATTTTGTACATTTTTTTTTGTCAAATTTTGATAATATACAAATAATTTTTCAATTTTAGTTTTAATTGCAGTAGGAAAAATATTTTTTTTTTCAGATTTTATTGCTGCAGGAATATCATTTACTATTTACAGTGAACTGTAATTTTTTTTTTAAAAAATATCATTCCAAATCAGCAACAGAACAGATCTGTTGCTGATTTGCCCAAATAAGAAAAAGTCGTCATGTTCTTGATCTGTCATTGCTTTTTGCAACAGATCAAGAATAGATAATAACGATTCTTGATCATGTAAATCAAGAATAGATTTGGTCTTGATTCTTTGATCAATCTGTTGTTGATCTGACGCTGATTTGCAATAGATCAAGAATGACAGACACTTTTTTTCTTGATCAAGCAAATCGAACAGATTTGTTCTGTTCTTGATTTGCAACAGATTTGTTCTTGTCATTGATTTGCAACAGATTTGTTCTGTTGCTGATTTGCAACAGATTTGCAACAGAAACTCATTTTTCAATTTGCAACAGATTTTATTCTTGTCATTGTTCGTCAAGAACAAATTTATGTCACAAATCATTCTTTGGCAAAGAACAAAACCAAAATCAGTTGCTAACTTCAATCTGCAACAAAGAGTTTAGCAACACCTCTAATCTGTTGCTGATCTGTTGCTGAGTCCCTTAGCAACAAATTCGTACCAATTCAACAACAGATTAGTTTGTTGCTGTTTGCTTTTTTTCTTGTAGTGAATTTCCGTCTACTCATCATCAACACACACACATTTAAGTCGAGGTGCAGTTGTTTTTTATAATAATTAATGAATTTGTGTTGAAAGCAGAGAATTTCAAGTTATAACGTCATTTTTATCATAATATCCCAATTAATACACTGATATGTTCTAATGTGACCATCTATGTGTGTATTTGTACGGTATGTATATATAATACAGTATATAGAACAAAATTTCAAACATCACGCGCATCGCACGTGATGTCTCCTTGCCTCTTAGGTCAAAGCAGCTGCTGACTTTTAAGCGTCGCATTGACTCTCATTAAATGTAGTTTGAACTCTTCGAGTCAGGTGGCTGGCAAACGGTCAAACTTCATCTAGGCCGGAATGGACTGAATCATAGTTTTTTTTTTTTTTTTTGAGAAAAACTGAATCATAGTTCATACTTCCCAGTGGGGTAAATAATAAATCTGGTGCTTAGCTGCATTCAACGTGGGAAGCAAATTTAGAAAGCAAAACTATATATAATGAATCCTCCCACTTTTTATGGAAAAAAAATTACTTGAAAAGAAAATAAAACTATGGATATTAACTTAATTATGTTGGACATACGGTCGTTGAGTTATATAATTATCTATAATCAGCTAGTTTAAGTGGTAATGGATTCAGTTTTTCTTAAGCGAGATTTTGAGTTCGAATCTTATAACTGAAAAAATAGAGTTGGGAGGGCCGCCCCGAGCTCGAACGTAAAAAACTCGTTAGAAAAAAAAAAGTTTTTTGTGAAATTAATTGAGTTTAAATATAGAAGAGGCGAGATAAGTTTTGACATTAATGATTATCAAAATCATATTTATTAAACTAGGGATTTAAGAGTTTAATTCCTCAAACTCAAATTTTAAAATTGCAATTTATTTAGTCACATAATCATTTTTAGTGCCTCATTATTTCACTTCAACCAAATCTCCCCCTTGATCAAAACTATAATGCTCATCTTATTGCTACTGTACTTACACTCCTTCACATTTGAGATTAAAGTTTTGAATATAAAGTTTCAAATACTTTTTGTAAAAGTATAGGAACCAACCTAAAAAAAAAAAAGTTAGGGTTTTTTAAAGGAAGAGAGACAAAAATAAAACTTAAAAAATGTGAAAATGAAAATTGTTTAAATGAAGAGTTGAAGACTACGTCGTTTTGTCTGTGGACATACATAGTCGCATAGCAAAGCCAACCCATCACTGTTTCAAAGCCAAGAAGTCGGTTTGGTCGGTCGGCGAGGGCCGCCACTGTGGGACCAAAAAGAATACCACATTTCATTCACTCATCTGCCCTCACCAACTTCCTCTAATTACAAATGTGGCCATATAATAATAAATAAAGAGGTCACAAACCAATTAAATCTAATTAATTAGTTGTCACTGTAGGGTCTAATTAATTAAAAAGTGTTCTTGAGCTCATCACATAATTAAAGTTAATTTCGCGTAGTATTCAATCTACTAAAAATGTTCATGTGATGAAGGACCTAGCTAGGATAGACTTTTAGGTTAGGTTTAAATTAATTGACATTTTTGATATACAATAAATTAAGTAATTAAGTTGGGGAAATTCAGCCACTTGTTAGGCCTTAATTATTGTGAAGGCCCAGGCCTACCTCGCAGTCCCCTGGAACCCCCAGTTACAGGCAGTGCGATCATCCTACCTCGTGGGTCTAATCTCTTGGCTCAATGGTACACAACTCGCTAAATTCGTGACATTAAGCCTAGGGTGCGAGTTCGAGTTGTGGGAGGCGAAAGACTATGCCCATTTAATTAAATGGGTGAGGGGGGACACAGATGGTGTGGCACAGGAGACCTGCGAGGTGGGATTAGACCCACGAGGTAGGATGACCACACTGCCTGTGGCTGGGGGTTCCAGGGGACCTGCGAGGCAGGATCGAGAACCTGCGAGGTAGGCCTAGGCCTTCACAATTATTGCATTTGGCAATAGTTGATGTCAAATTAGCCAAACATTTGGCTTTGTTTGGTTAGAGATGGAGTTAACTCAATTTGGAGGGGAGTAATTTGAACTAATCTTGTTTAATCGGTTGTCAAACTTCCCTTCAAGTTATATCCCAACTCACATCTAAAGGTGATAGATATCTCTCACACCTCATAATAGAGTTATCTATGAGAAGTTTGTTGACACAATTACACCTCATTAATTACCTTTTATTGTCTTCATTCATTTTTTTTTGTTTGAAAGACATTTATGTCAATTCATATATTTTATTATTTAAAAAATTGCAACTTCCTTGCAACTTTAAAGTTGAACCAAATATGAAAATATGATATTTCACTGTGAGTTAACTCTAAAAAGCTAACTCCGCTCACATTGTAAGTTGACAAAAACAAACCAAATAAAACATTTGTTAGAAATCTCGAGAAGATACTTTCTTTAATTCCTAATCTTTTAAAATCTTAAAGTAAGTGACAATTGTCATCTTTACTAATCCAATTTACTAAAATTTTGTGTCAACGTATTAGCAAGGGATATCGAGTCACAAGTATTCGTAATTTGAATCGAGACAATTTTTGTAAAAGATTATTTTTTTTTGAATAAAGTAAGTTGCAATACAAGATCCTCTATCTTTACCAAAAATCTTGTAAAGTTATTTTCTTTTAATCCATAATCTCTTAAAATACTTACTTTTATTGTACTTAATTATATTTTAAAAAAAAACTTGATCTCCATTCCAAATCCCTGTCGTATTCTTCAAAATTTTTGAATTGATTTTTTATTTAATAAGGAGCAATATAAACAGATTCTCAAGCCAAAAGAAATCTAACATGTAATTTAATCTTCTTCTTTTTTTTGTCCTAGCACGAAACATGAGCTCATTTTTCTGTAATATTATGATTCATAGTGTTTTGTTGTTATTTCTCATATTTAAGGATCAAATTTCACATATCATAAGATTCAAATCAAGGTATATCATTTTTTTCCTTGATATTATAGTGTCTAAGATTACCGTCGAGCCCCCGACATTCTACAATACGAGACACGTTCACCCAAAAAAAAAAATGTCTCAAAAAAATTAAATGAACATAAAACCTCGTACAATCGGCTCAAGTCAACAACCAGTAAGTCGGAACTACTATACTAAGGTAACGGTTACTTGGTTAGTAGGGAAATCTAGTAATTTTAATCGTTGGGGTTAAATTGGGAAGAGTCGTTGAGGCGGAAAGGTTGGCGGGGTCTGATCGTAAATATAGGAAAAAACCGAGGCGGAAGACGTATCGACAGCTCTTCTTTAGTGTGTGCAGCGTGTGTGCGTTTCAAAGCGGCCTGTGCTCTGATTGGGCGCTCTCGCGGGTCCCACCACCACCCCCCCCCGCACTCCCTCAAACACAATACAAAACAACAATCTCTTCATCTTTCTTCCTCTCTGTCGCTCTGTCACTACGTACTCTCTCCTCTCCATCGATCATCATCATCATCATCACCACCGTCGATCGTGAGGAATCAACAAATTAAGAGCACCAAAGGCAAGCAACTTCGATCTCATCGATCTCTCTCTCTCTCTCTCCCATGTATATATATCTCTTCTGCTTTTTGACTTGATTACTTTTGTTTTTGTTTGTTGATTTGGATGAGCTTCGAAAGTGAACAATTCGACTGAATATTTATCCGTGTCGATTCATTACTGCTATATATACTGATCACTGTATACGTTTCGATCGATGCCGATCCGACTCGATCAATCGATCTGTTCATTTGCTTGAATTCTTCGTTGATCTGCGAAGCTGTTTGGTTTCTTTATGAGATCTTCATTTTTTTCACTTCATCATCGTCGTCGTCGTCGTCGTCGTGCCTAAAACGGAAAGAAACGCGTTTCGTGGGATCGGTCGGTCTGTTAAATTTGGGGGTTAGGTGGGTGGGCGTTACTTTTGACAAGTGTTTTTACTGTTTTACCCTCGTAGATCGGCTCTAATTACGTTCACGTACGTCCGTTGAAAGCGAAACCCATGAATCCATGATCATAATATTATATCAGTTTTTTCAATTCCAAGCCAATTAATAAATAATTTATGATTTTGAATGAATTTTGCGAGTAGTAGCTGTCATAATTGGCCGACTTATGCCATTAAGATCCGATATAATTATCAATCACTTATATCTACTCATATATAATTATCAATCACCTGCCCTCATCTACTCCCTTTTTTTTGCCTATTATAACAATTAACACTCTATTGTTAAAAGTTATGATGTAAGATTAGGGAGGATTTGAATGATTTAGAAAGCAGTCCATCAATTGCACTAAATCGAGTGCAATTTAGAAGTCTGATCTATTAGCCGACCCAAACTAATTTGGGATTGAGGCTTTGTTGTCGTATATAGTTAAAAATTAACCATCTAACTTTATTTTCTAGTTCAAGTGGCTAATTGTTTTCGTTTTAGTTTCAAGTATATAGTCATCATAATATTAACTTGTTCAAATGAAGATGATTATTAATTATAATAATGAAGTAAAAGCGGCATGTTTAGGTTCGTTGAAAAGTTTCTTTTGATCCCTTTTGTTAATTAGTTTCGCCTTGTAATATATACTTGACTATTTTATTTGTGGACCCATGTGTTAGGCAGGCCACATAGCCTTTTTTTAATTGTTTAATCTGGTGTGTGTTTTGGTAACTTAATTAGGACTCTTGAGATCTAAATTTGATGTTTTAATGTGTTTAAGTATATGAACTCGATCTGTTCTCTCTTTTTTATTTTTCCCAAACTTATGCAGTGGCCATACTAATGTGGGCCCTCTTCATGCGCCTGTTTTTGTTGTTTAATGATTATGATGGCACATTTTTTTATACAAGACAAGGAAGATGGAATCTGATGAAAAAAAGATGAATAATAGAGGAGATAAGAGTTTGAAAAAGTAAAAGATGTAAAGATACAAAAAAAAGAAGTATTCACTTGTGATTTTACTTTTACCTTACTAAGGCTACTAATCTTTATTGGATACTGCATGTTTAGACATAATTTTGATATTTGATACACGCATTTGCTGCATAGTTGCGTGGTCCTTTGATTTGTGCGTCGCGATGTGCGTGATGTTCAGGATTCCTACAAATGTTTAGCAAAATGTATGTATCAAAAGTATGTCACCGATCACTGTCATATATTCAACTGACAATAGATCAGCAGGTCTGATTGAAGGTTGAAGCAATTCTCTATCCAGTTGACATACAAGGCAATCTCACAACATGGCAGAAAGTACTGGTGAAGTACCGACTGAAGTCCAAGTCAAGGTTGTAGACAACATTGCTGATGATGCGCTTCTTTCTGCCAAGGTATGTATCATATAATGCAGAAATCAGAACAAGCTTAAATTCATTTTAAGAGGTTGCATATCTTGGCATAAGTAGCATTGCCTAATATTAGTTGTAATTTGTAACTAATTAACTTGCTGTGACTTGTTTGAATGTTCGAGGCTCGTACATAAGCCAAAACAATAGGTTGGGTGGTCTATTGTTGCTAAAGTGATACTAATTTTAACATGCCAAAATATGGAAATTAAAGTTTGATAAGTGATGCAGTAAGATTAATGAGAGCATATCTTTGATTGTATTTAATGGGCAACATAAATGTTTTTTTGTTAGAACAAGTATAAGTATCGTGTTTGTCTTGCACCATCATTTCTACGGAGCCATTGATTGCAGGTGCTTTACATTGCCTAAAATGTTTAGGTCGAGCTTTTATATCTGTCCAATCTTTGTAGCTGCTGTGTGATTTGGCTTGTCTTTTTATATTTGACCGCCATTTCATTCTTCTAAACTTTGTCGAAGCTGATACAGTACTACGCCTGTGCAATGTTTAATTATTTAATTTTTGCACTTCTTTTCAAGACTTCGACAATTCACTATAATGACCTTTCCAGGATGTAATCTTTTCATTTGATCTATCATTTAGCTCGGTTGGTTAGTTGCATTTGTGGATTGGCAGAGAAGACTAATATGAAACCTCATCTCTTTTGCTTTAGTGTTTAACCGAATCTCATATCATGATCAATCACTATTACTAATAAGTCTAGTTGCATCTCTGGTGACTTCTCTAGAATTGATATATTTTGTTGTAGAATGCAGAATTGTACTTTATGAGAATAAACTCTTTTAACCTCAGTCTTGTAGTTTTTATTTGTAGGTAATAAGCATTTCATATGGTCTTGCTTTTTGATTACTAAAATCATGTATTATGACAATCATAAACAGGGAGAAGCTGAGGGACAACCTAACGGGATTTCACATCAGAAAGGGACAGAAGGGAACAAGGAATCGGAAGAAACCACCTCAGATGGAGAGTTCATAAAAGTTGAGAAGGAATCCTTGGACTTGAAAGATAGTGCTTCTTCAACTGAAGCAGAAACAACAGTAGTAAAGGAAGATGAAGTATCTGTTCTTGAACGCTCAAGCAGTTCAGTGCCAAGCCGAGATTTTCTAGAAGCCAAGGAAAAACTGAAGGAGCTCGAGCTCGAGTTGGAAAGAATGACCGGGGAACTAAAGAATTATGAATCAGAGAATATTCAACTCAAGGAAGAGGTTCTAGTTACAAAGGAAAAGCTGGAGGAAAGTGGAAAGCAATGCGAAGAACTCGAACTCTCTCAGAAAAGGATGAAAGAGCAGATACTGGAAGCTGAGGAGAAGTACAATTCTCAATTTAGTACTCTCCAAGAGGCTCTCCAAGCCCAGGAAACAAAGCACAAGGAGCTGACAGATCTCAAAGAAGCATTTGATGGTCTTACAGTTGAGACTGAGAGCTCCAGGAACAAATTGCTTGAATTGGAGCAAGCACTGCAGTCTATGACAGGTGAAGCACGCAAGTTTGAGGAATTGAGTCTAAAGCATGGGTCATCTGCTGAGTCCGAGACGCAGAGGGCCTTGGAGTTTGAGAGATCTCTTGAATCAGCCAAAGTAAGTGCAAAAGAAATGGAAGATCAGATAGCTTCCCTACAAGAAGAACTGAAGGATCTCTACAAAAAGGTCGCAGAATATCAGCAAGTGGAGGTAGGGCTTAAGAATACGTTGGCAGAGCTCTCTCCGATTCAGGGAGAGTTGGAACTTTCAAAGTCACAAGTTTCAGAATTGCAGAAGACTCTTGCTTCCAATGATGTTACTATAAATGAACTGACACAAGATGTTGAGCTGCGGAAGGCTGCAGAGATCCAGATGAAAGATGACATTGCTGCTCTTGAGACCCTAGTCTCTTCTACAAAGGACAATCTAATGTCGAGGGTTGCCGAACTGGAAGATACCAATTCAAAGCTGCAGGAGGAGATGAACGCAAGAGAACTGGTTGAAGGTAAGTTCAGAGAACAAGAAGAACATTTATCTACCCTCCAGCAGGAGTTGGCTAAAGTATCGAGTGAGAAAGTTATGTTGGAAGCATCCGTGGAAGATTTGAATGGTAATTTACAGCGAATGAAGGAGTTAAATGATGATCTTGAGGCGAAACTGAAGCTATCCGACGAAAATTTCTCCAAAACAGATTCCCTTTTATCTCAAGCATTGTCGAATAACACAGAGCTGGAACAAAAGTTGAAGGTTCTTGAACAGCACAGTCAAGAATCTTCCTCCCTTGTGAGCAGTGCCCAACAAAGAAGCATTGAACTTGAGGACACCATCCAAGCTTCAAATGCAGCAGCAGAAGAAGCAAAGTTGAGGCTTAGGGAGATTGAGGCGCAGTTGATATCTGCAGAACAGAAGAATGTGGAACTCGAGCAAAAGCTAAATCTGGTGGAATTGAAAAGCAGCAATGCAGAGAGAGAAGTACAAGAATTTGTAGAAAAACTGTCCGAGCTCAATGCAGCATTGGCCAAGGTTGAGGAAGAAAAGACATTGCTGCAAAGCCAATTGCAAGGATACGAAGATAAGATCACTCAGTTAGAAACTGCTCTGAATGAGTCTTCTTTAAAAAACTCAGAGCTCGAGCAAGAGTTGAAGGTTGCTGCCAACAAGAGTGCCGAACATGAGGAAAGATCCAACATGTCTCATCAACGTTGCCTCGATCTGGAGGACTTGTTCCAGGCATCTCACTCCAAATTAGAGGATGCAGGCAGAAAGGTGAGTGAAGTAGAGTTACTACATGAAACAGCGAATTACAGGATTAAGGAACTTGAAGAGCAGATAAGCGCTTTAGAAACAAAATGCCTCGACAAGGAAGAACAGTCTAGGCAAATTTCTGTTAAGGTGTCTGAGCTTGTATCACAACTGGAGATATTCCAAGAAAAAGTATCCAGCTTTGAAAATGCACTCCAAGCAGCAAATGAGAAAGAGAGGGAGTTGACAGAATCATTGAGAGTGATTACTGAAGAAAAGAGGATTCTTGAAGATGCAGCAAATAGTTCCGGTGCAAAGCTTTCTGAGTCTCAGAATTTGCTGGATGTATTGCAGAATGAGCTGAAGTCAACGCGGGAAAATCTCGAGATTGTTGAACGTGACCTCAAGACTTCTGGAATTAGGAAAGTGATGTTTTGGAAAAGCTTAAAGCCACCGAGGAGCAGCTAGAACAAAGAGGAAGAGAAATAGAGCAAGCTACCACTGATAGGAACACAGAAGCCAAGTCCTTGAATGAGCAATTGAAGACTCTTGAGGAAAATGCTAGGATATATGAAGAGCAAGCAGCTGCGGCGGTTGAGAAATCTGTTTCTCTGAAGGCTGAATTGGATCAGAGTTTGATGAAACTTGTCGCTCTAGAAAGCACTATTGAAGAACTGAGTGGCAAGGTTTTAGAAGCAGAAAATAGAGCTAGTCAGACTTACTCAGAGAATGAACTGTTGGTGGAGACAAACTTGCAGCTCAAAATCAAGGTTGATGAACTCCAGGAACAGCTAAGCGCTGCTCTTAATGAAAATGAAGCTACCTCCAAACAATTGGCTTCTCACATGAACTCTATTGCTGAATTAACAGAACAGCATTCCAGAGTTTCAGCACTTCATTCTGAAAGTGAATCTCGTGTCAGAGACATAGAACTACACTTGCAAGAAGCCACATCAAAATACTCGAGCAGAGATTTGGAGGCAAAGGACTTGGATGAAAAGCTTATTGCGTTAGAATCTGCAAGAAGATTTCATGAAGAAAATGCCAATAATGCATCTGCTGCCGCTGAAACTCGCAAGGCTGAGCTTGAAGAGGCTCTGCTCAAGGTCAAAGAACTGGAAAGCATTGTGCAAGAACTGCAAAGTGATAGCGCTCAATTTGGAAAAGAGAGAGAAGGGCTGATAGAGTCAACCTCGAAGCTTAGGCAGGAAGTGTCGGAATACGAGACCAAATCAAAAGAGCTAGAAACCTTGTTATCTGCGGCTCTTGCTGAAAAGAACGAGACTGCTGAACAGCTTCATTCTTCGAAGAAAGCTGTCGAGGAAGTGACACAACAACTTGCTACTGAAGTACAAACACTGCAATCTCAGGTCAGGGCTCTAAAAAAAAAGAATTTGCATGATCTTAATACAAGTTGCCAACTATTATTCTATATTTCAGAATTGATATTGAAATAATTCTGTTTTGTAGATATCTTCAATGTTGGAGGAGAAAAATTTGCTTAATGAAACACACCAAGAGGCAAGAAATGAACTCCAAGCAGCAATCGTTCACTTGGAAGGACAACTAAAAGAAGAGAAGGTGGCAAAGGACAACATAAAGGAAGAAATGGAAAATCTCAAGGTTGAGCTAGCTGACAAGTCTGGGCTTCATGCTCGTGTATCGGAACTTGAAGAACAATTGGCATTAGCTGAGACTAGACTGAAAGAAGAGGTATGGCTCTATATCTAATCATTTATGGCATTTGAGGTCACCAGTTAAAGTTGATTGATTTTCTGACCACATTGTTTTTTGTTCTAGGTTGAGAGTATCAAGTCATCGGCAACTGAGAAAGAGGCAGGGCTTATTTCCAAATTGGAGGAGCAAACCAATCTACTGAAGGATCTAGACATTCTCAATGAGAATTTACATCAACTCCAAAAGGACCTATCTCTTGCTCAAAGCACCATTGCTGAACAGGTTGGTTCTCCTCCTTTTACGTAATTTTCATGCGTTAATAAACTTTCACTTCTTTCACGACAAAACTTTTACTATATGCATGGATCATGGGAGACCCTGACATGCAAATACCAGTACTGATTATAATAGTAGGATATCATTCTTATGACGATTGTCGCGATACTAAAGACGTGGTTGGCTGGTTGTAGCAGGCCTGTGGTCCTCTTTTTTTTTTTTTTTTTTTTTTTTTTTTTTTTCTTTGCACTTTTATCAAAATGTTTGGCTGCTTCATGATCATATATGTTGAGGTTATCATACAAATAGAGGATATCGTTATTTACAAGAATCATTTTATTTAATAATCAATACCTTAAATATGTTTACCATGACAAATTGTGTAGGAAATAGTGTGAGACCAACAGATTCTTTATGAAAAGTAATATAAGTACTTCTTTCGTTATTATTCATTATTTCTGTAGAGGAGGGGAGTCTCGTTGACCATGTTGACACGGCTATGAGGGAGAGGGACTACTTCTACTCCTTAACTTTAGAGTCTTGTACCGTTTTTTGTAATGAACTTCTCTCTTGAACAGAATGAAGCAAGTTCAAAGAAAGAACTCGAGATAGCAGAAACTTTGAAAGATTCACATGTAGAGCTGGAAGCAAAACATCAGCAGGTGATTCTGCTTGAGAAGAAAGTCGAAGATCTCGAACGTGAGCTGAACCTTGCTTATACAAAATCAGTTGAAAAGGTGCGCACCATTTTGTGTATTTCTTTATCTCCGTTTATACCATGCAGTCGCTGCTGTTCCACTATCATCCAACATGTTATGTACATGAAATCCACCACTATTCCTTTTTTTTTTTTTTTTTTTTTTTTCTTGAAAGCATCTTCAGGTTTAGAAAATCATCCATTTTAAATGCCACTCTAGACTGCGGATTATTTTCATTCATTGTCAATGTTTTCTTTAGTCCTTATTTACATTTGCCATTTGGAATTAATTTTGCAGGACGAAGAAATGAAAAAGCTAGTTGCGGAGTTGCGTGAACAAATCGAGAATAAATCCAAGCTGGAAACTGATCTGGGGAACAATATTGCAGAATTAGAGAATCAGTTGAAGTTGGCAAATGTCATCTCCCAGGATCAGGTAAGTACTTTTACATTGTAGCTGCCCAATATATATATATATATATATATATCACACAAGTTATGACAAATCTTTAGCTCATGCAAAGTGTAAGAATTTCTGTTCATTGTTCAAGAGAACTGTTGTTCGTTCTTGAATCTAATTACTCGCCTTCATTTTATTCGTGTTTCAGAACAAGGATGGAGTAGAGATTAAATCAAGAGATCTTGGATCAACTATCACAACTCCACCCAAAAAGAAAAGTAAGAGAAGATCAGAAGCAGCAGCATCAGGTCAAACTTCATCAAGCGCCGAGACCTCAACACAAGGCTCAGATGTTTCTGCTTCTATGAGCTTTAAGTTCATACTGGGAGTAGCTCTGGTGTCTATCATCATTGGCGTTATTCTCGGAAAACGATATTAATGCCAGTTACAAAGGATGATATTAATGCCAGTCACATAGGTTTTGTTTTTGTTTATTACATAATTTTTGGTCTTTGTAATCAGTCTTTCTCATCACTTATTATTCATGCATGATTGAGGAAAAAAAAAAGGGTAATTCAGTGTGAGAGAGCAGAGTGAGGCATTGGAGTTTGGAAGGGAACTGATTTTTTGATTGCAAGTGTCCCAACCTTAAGTTACTGCTGCTCTATATTGATTGTTGGTGTTGCATTGTAAGTTTGTATTTATTTTATTTTTAAAGTATATTTGGTTGGGGTGGCTTTGATTTGCTCTCTCAAGTTTAAGTTGCAATTCTATTTTTTGTTTTCTAGAATCAAGAAATCAGCCCTAACATTTTTTTATTCATTTTTTATTTGACTTCATCGAGAGTCAAACTCATGACTTATCCAAACCTTTACTTTTATGAAATGATCAAACATGTAAAAGTTGGGGTCTTATATCAAATTGAGTATAATTAAAGAGTTTGATCTATGTAGTCGGCCTTAACTAATTTGGGATCGATTTTTTTTAATATATTAAACTTTGAAATGACAAAATACCTAGTATGTATGGAGCAAAGTTTTATTTGTTGATCATAAAAGTGCTCGAATATGAATTGCCAAAGCATTTCTGATTAGATTGATGAGACATCACTATGAAAAAGCAAACAAGATTTATCGGTCGTAAGTTCGATTCCCGCGAAATCAAAATAAAAAGAAGATGCTAAGGTGATCCAAATGGAACACCCAATCAATCGATGACGGTGTCCATTCATTTGTGCATCGAGATTTGTGCACACACACATGGTAGTCTCTAGAGTCTAGGCCCTCTACTGCATTCCGGAAGGAACACGCCTCATAACAATCCCAATAGGCCGCCACGTCAAACCACATTACGTGTCCCAATCCCATTCGCTGCGACAACACACTCTCTTCCATGTAAGAACTCTCTCTCTCTCTCTCTCTCTCTCTTTTAATACAATTCAAACTTCTCTTCTTCTTCTTCTTCTTCTCTCTCTCTCTCTACAATGCACTGATCACAATCCCCAATTCTCCCAAATTAGGGCACAAAATTAGGGCACACAACAAGTCTTCCGAGCTCGCATTCCCAATCAGCAATGGCGACCTGGCCGAGACTGGCTTTCCTTCTCGCATTGATCTTCCTCACCTTCACGACTCCATCAGAATCGGCAGTCTCCAGCGTAGATCTGGGCTCGGAATGGATGAAACTCGCGGTGGTCAATCTCAAGCCGGGGCAGACCCCGATCTCCGTCGCCATCAACGAGATGTCGAAGCGCAAATCCCCCGCCCTCGTCGCCTTCCAGGGCGGCAGCCGCCTCGTCGGCGAAGAAGCCGCCGGCATCGCCGCGCGGTACCCCGACAAGGTCTACTCGCTCACTCGCGACATGATTGGGAAGCCAATTGAGTACGTGAAGAGACTGGCGGATTCGTTGTACTTGCCTTTCGATTTCGTGGAGGATTCGAGGGGGCAAGCGAGTGTGAGGATCGACGATGGGGTTACTGTCTACACGGTGGAGGAATTGGTGGCGATGGTGCTTAGGTACGGCGTGAATTTGGCGGAGGCGCACGCGAAGGTGGGGATTAGGGATGTGGTGATCACGGTGCCGGCGTTTTTCGGGCAGGCGGAGAGGAGGGGTTGGTGCAGGCGGCGGAGCTGGCGGGGATCAATGTGCTTGCTTTGCTTAATGAGCATTCCGGGGCGGCGCTTCAGTATGGGATTGATAAGGATTTTTCGAACCAGTCGCGGTACGTCGTGTTCTATGACATGGGTTCGAGTAGTACTTATGCTGCTCTTGTGTATTTCTCGGCGTATGAGACGAAGCAGTTTGGGAAGACTGTTTCAGTGAACCAATTTCAGGTAAATTTTGGATTTTTTCATTGGGTTCATGGTTTGGTTAGAGTTTTTTGCAACAATGTGGTTTCTTGTATGAATTTGTTTTCTATAAATTGGGTAGTTCTGAATGAATGATATTTGAATAGATCTGTTACTATGCTCACTATCTGAATTGCTTGATTGTTAAGTTAGTATGCCTTTTGGTGCTGGCTCTGCAATGTGGGATGCCCGGAAAATGTAGCGAAAAACTAGAACATTTTTGCAGTTTGTGAAAAATTAAGCTTTTTTTTTTTTATGTTAAACCCTATATTTCTACCAAAAAAGAAAAAAAAAAGGATGACCATATTTTAAAGATACGGACATGTTTGCTGCAAACTCAAAAATCTAAGATGCAATATTACCAGTTTCAAAATTATATAGTTTAAGCTTTTATTGTTGGCCTTCTTGTTATGCATGATATTTTCAAAATTTGAAGTTTTAGTTGTAGAGAGGATTATTAGCTAACACATTTTATTTCAATAATGGGTAGCTGGTAAGTTAAGAAATTTATAATTTGAGATTGTATTGCACAAGCTCAAATGAATAATTAGAATTCAGAACTGCATCTTGTAAGTGAATAATATGACAACTCTGAATTATGCCTTAACTAGTTAACTTCAAGGCACCTCAGGGCAATGCCTGCATGGCTTATCCTTATCCGTGGAGCAGCCTCTAATGTCCATGCTTTGTTGTAAAACAGACATTTATATTGATATTTTTTGTTTCCCTAAGGCATTTTTTTAGTTTTTTTTTTTTTTTTTGTATCGGGAGAAATCTAATATTATGTCACTCCTTTTGCCATCTTCTTGAAACATCAGTGAACTTACTCACATTTTGCTATACCGTTGTACATGTTTGGTTTCTTTGCTATAGATTTACATTCCTCTTGGATCTCAATTTAGCACCAACTAGGTCTTACTGGAGGTTTCCATGTTTATGCCATTTGATTGTTATTTGGGTTGGTATGTAATCCCCTGTATAGCATGTACTTAGTCTGATCATTTCTTGTATTCAGATGTTGTTGCCAACACCCACCCACACCCCCTATTAGGCTTTAACAATTTTTTTTTTTTCCAATTTACGTGGTACTGATCATTGTTAGTGGTTGCATGTTTGCAATTGACTTTTTTGTCAAAACCTTCAATTGATAGGTCAAATAAATAGATGTGATTACATTAATTCTTACTTCATTGCTTTGACGCTAAATAAGTAAAAATAAAACACACTTTTATTCTTATTTTTATACTAGCTTTGAATTCCAAATTGGTTGGGGTACATCAATTGAATCTATCATTTCCATTACACTTTACTTACTAATATAAAAAAAAAAAAGATTTATTTGTATACACAAAGAGCATTATTTCATTGCTTTCATTACACTCTATATAGTACTTATGTCTTATTGACGAAACATATGCAAAAGATAAATTTAGTTGCAAAACACTAAGATTTTCAAGAAAAATGGTATGATTGAGAGAAATATAGAGAGAGGTCAACAGATTAAAAATGGAAGAAAATCGACTAAGATAAGGCTGTCATCTTAAAAAAAGTTGAGAAAAAATTTAATGAAATTATACACTAATTACGTAAAATTGTGCAATGATTATTTTATATGAAACTATATGTATATATTTATTTTGAATTTTAAAAACACAAGTACAGGTTGGCTCCTCACCCCTTAAAGTCTGGCTCCGCCCCTGCTCATGAACATGCGTTTTTCGTAGTTCCTTCTCTTGCCAGAAGCAATTTATTCTTACTAAACACACTTTTGATTAGTTAATGTGTTTAACATATACTTGATATTTTGCAGGTCAAGGATGTTAGATGGAACGCCAAGCTTGGGGGACAAGATATGGAAATGCGTTTGGTGGACTACTTTGCTAAGGAATTCAATGACCAATTAGGAAATGGTGTTGACGTGAGGAGTTCACCTAAGGCAATGGCTAAATTAAAGAAACAAGTTAAGCGTACCAAAGAAATTCTCAGTGCCAACTCAGTGGCTCCAATATCAGTTGAGTCTTTCTATGATGATCAAGACTTCAGGTTGGCAAAGTCTTCAGCAATAGTTCAGTCTATTTATTATATCTATTAGTATCATGTTGTCGTTTTCATATGTTTTCTATTTTAGCCAAATGGACGATTTTGGGAATGTGTCTTTTCTGATCTTTTTTCTGCATTCTTATGATGAGCAGTAACTAACTCTAGTAAGTGGTTCATGTTTTTGTTCTCTTTTTGCAGAAGTAGCATAACCCGTGAAAAATTTGAAGAACTCTGTGGAGACTTGTGGGAGCAGTCTCTTCTTCCTATCAAAGAACTTCTTACGCACTCTGGTTTAAAGGCTGACGATATCCATGCAGTAGAAATCATAGGTGGTGCTACCCGTGTGCCAAAGTTACAGGTCATCAGAATTTCCTTTTGTTTTTGGTTTGCTGACTTATTCTGCATATTGTTGTCAACCAGAAGACGATGACTGCTTTCATCTTTTCTGGAAACATGTTGATTTTGTTCTGTAGGTGCCTATTCTCTCTTATCATGCTAGGGGACAATGTCTTTGTTGATTCTTCTCTTATTTTATTTTTTTTCTTGTTTATTGGAGGATTTATTTATTTTTAATCTTCTTGTATCTTTTGTGTTTTGCACCATCCTTAGATGCTTCATCTGCACCATTCAATATATCTCGTGCTTTGTTTGTTTCCATCTACATTCTGATCTTCTTGTGCTATTTGCATTATTACGTTATCTACTATTAATTCTGTTTAAAGTTTTTCTAGTACTTTGCATATGCATTTGGATGTGTTTATTAAAGTTAAGGTTGATGTCATTTTGTGTTACTAAGTGCAAAGCATATCCTATTAAGGTATTTTTCCACCAGCCACTGCTTTTAGAAATGGTCTAGAATCTAACAGAAAATGAAGAGAACTGGGAGAAAAAGGGAAAGATGCTTCAGACCCTAGTCGCATTTTTTTACTAAACCAAACCCTAACGGCAGCTGTTCTTGTCTTAAAAATGAGGCCTGATGTGAAAATTGACAGTACATGTTTTCTTCTTGTTTTCTTATGCATGTACTAGCCCTCCTACCAGAAAAAGGAAAACAAAACTTGAAAAGAAAGTTTACTGCTTGGGAGATAATAGGGAAGCTTTAATTTAATTGATCTAGATGGGTATCTATTAAGGTCAACAAGGGTTATAGGCTTAAAGCATGTTTCCGGCTTGGAAATTGGTCATATATGTTACTATTTTGTGCCGTTGGTGTGCAATCAAGAGTAGACATATTAAATTTTGTCTCTCGTCTACGGCTTTTGATAGTTTTAAACAAGTTATAGCTGGAGAAATTTGTTTCTCCCCTCTGTCTACCAGTATTTAAAATCGTTATTTTGTACACCGTTAGCTTCTTCTCAAAAAACAAATAATTATGGACTTGTTTCTCATATTTCGTTCTTTGTGTAGGCTACGCTTCAAGATTTTCTTGGCAGAAAAGAACTGGACAAACATCTAGATGCTGATGAAGCTATCGTACTTGGTGCCGCCCTCCATGCTGCAAATTTAAGTGATGGTATCAAGTTGAACAGGAAACTAGGAATTGTTGATGGTTCACCTTATGGTTTTATGATTGAGTTGCATGGGCCTGATCTTTTGAGTAATGAGAGCTCTAGACAGTCACTCATACAGAGAATGAAGAAACTTCCCAGTAAGGTAAGGATGTGATCATTTGTGTTTCTTTAGATCATTTGAAAGGCGTCATTGATTAATAATGCTCTGAAATTAGTGTTCAGCTTTTCTGTGACTTGATTTACTTCTGATATTTTTTTCATTGTTTTCTTTTTTCTTAATGCCACAGATGTTTAGGTCCATTGAGCATAACAAAGACTTCGAAGTTTCTCTGTTTTACGAAAGTGTGGATGCGTTGCCACCTGGTGTCTCTTCAGATAAGTTTGCACATTATTCTGTGTCCGGCCTGAATGATGCTGCTGAGAAGTAAGAGTTGCACACATCCTTTTTGAGTCTTAACCAATTCTGTCTTACTAGAAGTTTCAAGCACTAAGATTCGTCTTACTGCAGGTATTCATCTCGCAATATATCATCTCCCATCAAGGCGAATCTGCATTTCTCCCTTAGCAGAAGTGGGATACTTTCTCTAGACAGAGCTGATGCTGTTATTAAAATTTCAGAGTGGGTAGAAGTTCCTAAGAAGAACTTGACCGTGGACAATTCAACCGATACTGTATCTAACAATACGTCAACAGAAGCTGGCACAGAGACAACTTCTGAAGGCCAAAGTAATGCTCCTGTTAATGAGGGAGTTAAAGATGCAGCCAATGCTGATAGTGCAGGAATGAATGGCGTGGAAAAGAAGCTTGAGAAGCGACAATACAGGGTTCCGCTTAAGGTGTAAATCAAATTCTCTTTGTGTTATTGTTAAATATGTTGTCACTTTTAGGTTTGATTCCTTAAGAACTTTTGCCTCATCTGATATTGTAGGTGGTTGAGAAAACGGTAGGCCCTGGAACATCTCTTTCAGAGAAATCTCTGTCCGAGGCTAAACTCAGATTGGAGGCCCTTGATAAGAAAGATGCTGAGCGGAGAAGGACCGCAGAACTTAAAAATAACTTGGAAGGATACATTTACACAACCAGGGAAAAGGTATTCCAATTTAAGGTTTCTTTTCAGTTGAAAAACTTGAAATCATACCATTGCTTTTCTTACGACTTCTTTCATTTATTTTATTTTATTTGCATTTACAAATGAATCCTTTTTTTGTCTCTGCTTATACGTCCAAGTTTATGGCTCCTGTTGGTTGCTAGTGAATTACCTTTGATTTATGCATTATGAGTTATTATCTTTACCTCAATTTTTTCGTGTTGATTGATTTGGTATCCTTGCCAGCTTGAATCAATGGAAGGAATTAACAAAATTTCAACAGAGTCAGAACGACAAGCTTTTGTTGAGAAGCTTGACGAGGTTGGTCTCTCTTTGTGCTAATTGAGTCTTATTGTCATCTCTCTCTCTCTCCGAAATTTCTAATTTGTTTATGTCCAATTGTTTCAGATGCAAGAGTGGCTTTATACTGATGGAGAGGATGCTCCTGCCACGGAGTTCCAGCAACGCCTCGATTTGTTAAAATCTGTTGGTGACCCAATATTTCTCAGGTCCAGTTTCATCTTACTTTATTGGCTTGATTTGTGGCTAAAAGCACACTTCTAAGTTCTAACTGTAGAGTTCTGGTTTCAGATTGAGTGAGCTCACAGCAAGGCCAGCAGCATCTGAGCATGCTCGAAGATACCTTACTGAGCTTCAACAGGTATTTAATGATAATGCGTAATATTTTTTTTTTTAATCTTTTTCTGCTTACTGTATTTGGGTTCCATTAGTTGGCAGAAGGGTCAAGGATACTGGTTGACAATTAAGAATGACGAGAAGTACTTTTGCATGCCCTGTATGGATGGCTTCCACTCTATTGGAGGCAGCTATTCTTTGATATTTTTTAGCTGCTTAGTTTTTGTCTCTCGCATCTTTGATCTTCTTATTATGAAGAAACTTACAATCATCTGAATTTCTTAATGCTGCACCAATGTTGAGTTGGTTCCTAGACTATAAAATATTTGTTGTGGTCCCAAATGATTAATTATATAGTACATGTGGACGTATGCCTAACATTTCATTATCAGGGAATGGCACATTTTCTTTGATATGTTACCTATCATGGAGGGTTTGTCCGAAAATATGAGTAAAAGATCTGATTTTCATTATCTGTGCAAATGTTTTATGTCTTTGCTAATCCTTATTGTTCGTTTATATTTTGCGACTTTTGAATCTTCTATCATTTGCTTGTTTTCTTTCTTGCTTTAATTGTACATGTATTTTTTAGAACTCTTTGTTTTTGTTTTTTAATTAATGAAAAATGAGTGTAAAACTTATTGTATTGATTGGCGAAAGCTTTTTCGACACTATTCAATGGCAATGCTAGTGTGCTACGTCGAATGCATAGCCTTTATTCTGTCTATGATGCCATTCCTACCTTGATATATATATATATTTGGGTTTTATTTTGAGTGAACATTGCACTATCATGTTGACTCTTATCTCTCCTGTTCAGAAAGTAAGCGACTGGGAAAAGAAGAAATCTTGGCTTCCCAAAGCTAGAGTCGATGAGGTGTGCTATTTCTGCCTTTTCTCCCCTCTTGGGTTGTTTTGAGGCAGTTTCTTAAGATGCTTTCCACTGGAGTGGTTGCAATATAAGCAAAAGTTGGATCCTTTGCAGGTCTTGAGTGAAGCTGAGAAGGTAAAAAGTTGGCTGGAGCAGAAGGAGAAGGAGCAAAAGAAGTATGTGACTCTGAGTCCCTGTCATTATTAATATCTTTGCTAATGATTGACTGTTGTGCAAATTTGGATTCTAGTTGGTTTTGTAGGTTTTGCCAGAATGTAACCTTTTCTTTATCTGATCTAGTTTAGATGCTTCTATGCCTGGAATGGAAGTCTTTTACTTGAGTACTGTTCGGTCGATATCTTAGTTCCATGCTGTTGGACAGGAGTGAGTTGCCTGTTCACGTGCTTGATTTTGGGGCTATGGTCTTAAACATTTTGATGGAAAGAAACCATAAAATGTTATAGCATAATGATCACACTAGCTTCAGTTAGCAAAGCTGTTGGGGGGTGAATGGGTGTCTAATTGTAAAATAGGTAATGGTTACCCTTTGGCAGATTGATTGAGAAGTTGGGTTAATGTAATGCTAGTAGGATGACGTGTCGGGGAGGACTATTGGTTCTCTTTATATCGTGGGTGATGTGATGACTATACTGGTACACTTCACACTTATATTAAGACAAGTTACACATTTTTATCTCACAAAGAAGGAATTCCTTTAATGGACTCGGGTACGAGTGTCAGATACGGGTGTTGGTTACGTATAGGAGTCATTGACTTTGTTACGGGTGTCAGATACTGTCCAACAAGCACTCAGCTATCCCGTGAGACTTGACATAATTAGTGCACTGGAGGGGTGATCTATTATTCTGGTTTCTAGGAATTTAGATACCTAGAAGCGTCCTTATTTAGTTGGGTGCATGAAGAAACCAGTTGAATAATCGTTTGGTCAGAAAAATTTTGATTTAGATTGGGATCCCAAAGTACATAAATGATAAAACTGAGAATTTGGTTTGATGACCATTATTAGGTTTGCAAAAATATCCCATACTCTGAAGCTAACCGAATCCATGCAAAAATCTTAAAAAGAAAATGGATGGATATTGTTTTTTCTTTAATTGATAGTTTGGTATTTGTGGACGGTTTTAAAATTATCATGTCTTAGATTGTGATTGGTATGTTGTAAGATGTTTACTATGGTTTACTTAGATTATAATTAAGCTGCTTTAAAGATTTTGATGAAGGCATTTGATGAGTTTGAACGTTGCCTCAAAACTACAAAATCTCACAATTGCCAGTCCATACCCGAACTGAACTGCTACTATTTGGTGTGATTTGGTTCTATAGGCTTTAGTGTGTTAGTTGACTTTTTGAAACAATGCCCATTGCGAACTGCTACTATTTGGTGTGATTTTGTATGTTTTTGTGATTAACATACTTGTGGGTAGGTCTCCGTATTTCCCCGAAGGCGTAGTTGAGGGGAGGTGCCAGTTTACCCTGGATTATTCTTTCATTTTTCCGAATTTATCATGTTAAAGAAATTTGACTTACTATCATATTCTATAATTTTCACAGGACATCTGACTTTAGCACACCTTCTTTCACGTCCGAGGAAGTGTACGTGAAAGTATTTGATCTTCAAGACAAGGTTTTGCAACTAGCCTCCCTCCTTTCATTTCATGTTAAATTTATAAAACTTGGAAGAGACTAGTGATTTTTTTTTTTCTCTCTTCGATGCACAAATTATATGTACTATATAGGTAGCAAGTGTTGATCGAATCCCCAAACCAAAACCAAAAGTAGAAAAGCCTCAAAAGAATGAAACTGCAGACAATGGAGAAAAGGCGAAATCGTCCAACTCAACATCTGAGGAGAGCTCATCCGAAACTAATCCTCCTTCAGAGGAGCCCGTGGATTCATCCAATAGTAAAGAGGAACCGACGGTTGATGAAAATGACACTGAGTTTGAGCCTCATGATGAACTATGATTAGCCGCATCGCCCTCAATTTATCTGCATTTGTCGATAATGAAACTTTACAAAGATACATGAGAGGGGTGGTGGTAGCTGTTGGAGCCTGGCAGCAACTTCTGTTCATCGGTAGTCGCCGTGGATCCTTTAATCTTTGTCCGAGTAAGTGCTCTGCCATCTTCAACACCATGAGTGGTAGGCTCTCAATTTTTCTTTGCCTCGCTTTCTCATGCTTATTACCACCACCTAATATAGAGGAATATGTCCTTCATTAGTCTCTAAAAGCTAGTACATGAGAACTTGTCACATTACTCTTTCGGAATTTTTCTTTTTAATCCCTTCAGTTAATTTGATGTAACATTTATTTTTGTTTAGAAACAACTTGAGCAGAAGTTTTGATAGTATAATTTCATTACGAGACCTATAATTGGTTTTCTTTGTTTTGGTTTTGATATTAGAGTTTTCATTGTTAAGTGACTGTCAGTGATCAGGTTAAGTGGTTGGAACTCAGTATACCTTTGTTAGTGGTTTTTCGTCTTAGTTTTGAGTAGAGAGAAAACTACTAAATTAGTTGGGGCTGTTGGCTTTGGAAAATTGTGTAAAACTTTTGTCGTTCTTTATGATGTTAACTTGTTAAGAATCTCCTACTTCATATTCCTAAGTCAAAATTCTATTTTGGAGTGTTTGGGGCACACCTAGAATACGTGGATTCACATATTATACACATTTCAAAGTTTCTAAATATGAATGTGACTTCTGAATGTGTGTGATTTGAAGATAAGCTCCCTCTTCACATAATTCATTGGACCTTCCAATAACTAATGCTGCCAAGGTAATGTTTTAGTAATTTTTAGTTCTGGACCTCTGGTTGCATTGTTATCAATAGTTGTGCTTCAAAAAGTATAACTACAAGAAAAAAAACGATATATCTTTTTCTTGGCTCGACTAATCCATGAGTTTCTAGTTTTTGTTGCATTGTGATCGCTATTAGTGCTTCGAAGTCTAATAAAATGGAAAAATGATTATTTTTTTTGTGTCTTGATTAATTCAGGCTCGAGTCAGATCAGCCAAAGTAGCGCGAAACCAAAACCTCTAATTATTAATAGTAATAAAACTAAAAATAGTGAAGTGCAAAAGAGTTGGGGTTAAAAAAAAAAAAAAAAGTGTTGAGAGTTGAGAGTTGAGAGTGGGTGGTGGGACCAGAGTGGGTTTGTCTCCACTAAGCAGGCATTAAATAGCCAATGAGAAGAGAGAGATGTTGGGAGTGAAATGACGAGAATGACCTCGGTAGTATTATTGTGGAAAGCACTACAACTGAGATGAGAGCAGGGGCAGGGCAGGGAAGGGCAGGCTAAAATCCAAAAACTAAGAACGAAAGCGACGAGTCACGACTCAGTGCCCAATGACATCCCTTTTTCTCTCTCTAGTCAAACATCGGTCAAACTGTCTTTCTCTCTCTTCAGTTCGTACCCTCCCTCCCCCTCTCTCTTGTCTAGTTGGCAAGCTCGTGAATCTCTGCTAGCACCGATATTATCTTCAACTTAATCAACTTCAACTTATAAGTATGGAGTTTCAACTTAAAAGATATCGATACTATTTAGAGGGACATCCTCCAAACATTTTAATCAATATCGAAGCTATATTTTGGTCCACACACTTTCAACAACTTTTTTTTTTTTACTATTAAGAAAAAATTATGTTATAAAGTATTTCGAGTTTGAACTCTTTGAATTGAAAATTTTTAAGACTTTTGATTTTCACTCATGTGGTCATTTCCCTCTCGAGTCCAGAATCAATTAGGAAAAAGCTTTGAATATATATTAGCAATAATCTAAAAAGGAAAAAAGCTACCAAGTAGTATGTACCTAACAATCGTGTTGAGATGATACGAATCTTTCATCTCTTAATCAGGTATCTTAAATTTTAAGTATGAAGAAGCTTTAAAATATTTAAGTAGAGGTTGTCATCTTTTATGATAGTTTTACCTTTCTTTGAGTCTAGGATTAATCAAAGCAAAAACTTTACATATCCAGCATTCACCTAGCTGTTACATAAAAAATAAAAGCTATAATGTATAAAGGGTCAGCACTGAAGTTGAAATGGCTCCTTCAAAAGACCCATTTGGCATCAATCCCCTTCCTAAAGGACAAAATTGTCCTCTTCTCCTTTCACTCTCTCATCTTTTAAATTTTGCATCCTCATCGACATTACATCATAGAGAATCAACCAATCTCTTTTCATTTACACATGTTTTGTACCACGAACAAGAACAATCATTGTTGGCTTCTTGATGTAATTTTTATGACAAATATAGGCATCACTCGTCAGTCAGGTTAACTATATTGATCTTGCAAGATACTTCATTTGGTCACTAATATAAGTCGTTTAAGATAAGGGCACAAGAATTAAGAGAACTTTAATTATAAGTGTAATTTACATATACGCCTTTCGACATTAAATGAATTGAAGAATCATAAATATTTGAATTATATAAAAGTATAATTGGTAAAAAAAATAATAAATATACTCTCGAATTTCAAAAACGATTTATAATTTTGATAAAAAAGTTTTTACTAAAAAGACTTATATTTTTAACCTGAGAGTATTAGCTTTCAAAGGGAGATGGTAATTAAGTAAATTCCCTTTTGGTAACTTATGGTAACTTGGGCAAGCTTTGTGGTCCTATAAAATATGCGTTTACAATTTGTTCATAGTATAAGAGTAATATATAAAATGCTATACAACATCCTTTCATCAAAAAAAGAGTAATCTATAAAATGCACATGTTTTTTTTTTAGCAGATTTTATAAATTTATGTTGCATTCAATATTGGTTTCGCTTTCAGTACCAACAATAGTTTAGATTCATGTAGTTCATTCAAAATTTATGATGCCAGGATAAGGCACTTTCACAGAGCTGTATTGTGTCACACTTAATATTTGTGACAATAGATGGTCCTTTTCATGAGCTGGTACATCTTTCAAATCTTTTAGCAATGAATGGTGCACGGGCAGGAATAACCAATTTGAATTCTTAGAGTAGTCTAGATATATTCACAAAGCAATGCATTTTCTTGTCAAACATTTTTGAGTATATGATTATATATCATTGTCTATTTTTAGATTGTTGTCATATTCAAAATTGTATTCTCTAATCTCAAATTTTAAGAACATAGAATCACAAGCACCTCTAGTCCTCTATGTATGCATGCAAGAGTTGAGTTTAATTATTCATTTGCAAAATTAAGCTCAATAATCGCAACCTCTGATTAAGGGAGGAGTGGTCCGTGCTATATGACATCGCAATTAAACTAATTGCATATCAGACCACACAACTGTGGAGGGAGCTACTAGAATGACATCATCAAGGCACACCATAACGCACATCAAACCACACAAGTCGTTCAACCGTCTGTGCTTCAGGATGCGGGCATATGCAAATCCTGGGTAGGGATGCAGGTGGGGCGGGTTTGGGGTGGGCTAGGAGTGCAATCCTCATCCTCATGATCCCCACTTATGGCGGGGCGGGGATTCCCTGCTTGAAATTTTCCACTAGAGAAATTTTGATCATCATTCCCCAACCAGCGGGGATCCCCACCTCATCACTTTTTTTCTCATAATATCTAAAAAAAGAGATTAAATACATTATAGATTTGAAATTGAAATCATTAAAAGTTTTTTTCTTCGCAGTTGCAAGTTGATTTTCAAATTTTACATGGAGAATTCACCATACAAAAAAAGGAATTATAAGATTTAATGATTTTGATGCGATTCCCACATGGAATATTCATGATCCCCGTAAAGAATCCATACTGGGTGGAGTGAAGAATCCCCATAGGGATTCGTCGTGATGGGGAGGGTAATACCGCCTCCGCCCCCCGATGGTGGAGATGAAATTCCCTCCGTCCATGGCCCCATGGGGCAAGTTGATTGAGAATTCTCACCTCATCGGGGCGGATCTAGATCTCCCCGCCTCACGTGCATCTTTAATCTTAGTGCAAAACACGCAGATCGAGAACCCGATGTGCATTTTGATGTGCGTTTGTGATGTCATTCTAGCATTTGAAAATCTTTCATTGTCTATATGTTCTTTTCCTTGAAAAAAGAAAAGAGAGATTCATATAGGATGGAGGGTTAATTACCATTTTATGTACATGGTTCCTTGGTATTCAGACCCACTAACTTGCATCATCATATCTTTTTCTATTCCCCCATCTACCCTTTTTCCTAGAGAAAGAAAGCACCTCTCTCTCTCTCTCTCTCCCTCCCCCTCTCCCCACTGTGATTCTGAGATTTTTTGGGTTTGTTGATGTGTCAGTTTGAATGGATTTGGTTGGCTTTTTCTTATAATGGTGTGCTTCATTTTCAACCACTTATGAGTTATGAGTTCCCCCCCCCCCCCCCCCCCTCTCACTCTCCCTCCAAGCCTAGTTTTTTTTTTTCCTCACTTTTTTGTGAGAGCCAGGCAGCAGCACCAGTGCCTCCAATTAGTAGCTTGAAGATTTGAAAGTTGATCCTTTAATGATCCTAAAGGACCCCTTTGAACCCCAAAAAGTTGTCAAAAGAAACAACAACAAAAAAGTGCTACACAACACCATAGTGAGTGAGTGTGTGTGTGTGTGTGTGTGCATGGTCTCTAGAGTACTTAAAGGAGGTGTTAAGAGTGATGAGACCCTCAAAAATGCTGTCTTGTGATTTTCTCTAATTAATGTAGCCACTACATGCATTATATAGCTCACATGCACCCACATATATACATGCCTTGTGTTGTTGAGACTGTACATATATGTTAACATGGCTGATCATCATCATCATCATCAACAACAACAACAACAACAACAAGAAGGAGGCCATGGGAATATGATCATGACAAGTAGTACTAGCACTAGTTCAATGAGGGAGTACAGGAAAGGGAATTGGACAGTCCATGAAACAATGGTGCTGATAGAAGCAAAGAGGATGGATGAGGAGAGGAGAATGAAGAGATCAAGCAGCAGCAGTGGTGGTGGTGGTGGTGGTGGTGGTGGTGGAGAGAGTACTAGTGAAGGTGGTGCAGGGAATGTTGTCATGAGGAGCAGACCAGCTGAGTTGAGGTGGAAATGGGTGGAGGACTATTGTTGGAGCAATGGTTGTTTGAGGAGCCAAAACCAGTGCAATGACAAGTGGGACAATCTCATGAGGGACTACAAGAAGGTGAGAGACTATGAGAGGAGACTAGTGTCATTAGTGGACTCTTCATCACAACAACAACAACAACAACAACAACAACAACAACAAGGGTCATATTGGAAGCTTGAGAAGCATGAGAGGAAAGAGAGGAACTTGCCCACAAATATGTTGCCACAAATACATGAGGCATTGGTGGAGTTGTTGGAGAGGAGGAGTACTATGACTAATACTTCTTCTTATGCATTGCCAATAACAAGCAATACTCATCATCATCACCATCAGCCTTCTTCATCAGTGTTGCCTCCAACTCCAATTACCATGCCTACTACTTCTCATCAACAAAACCCTAGTCCACTTCATCAACAGCCTCTCCCTCTTCCACCACCTCATGAGCCTTCTCCCACCACATTTGGTACTCTCTCTCTCTCTCTCTGGTCACAATCTCTCTCTAGCTTGTTAGTTAGTTTAGTCACAACTTAATTAATTAATTAGTTTGATAATTGAAATGTGTGATAATTAATGCATGTGTGATCAATTAATTACTTTTTACTAGTTTCATATACATTTGTAATGATTTTGGCTAGTTATCTCTAATTCTTTCTTTAGAATCCAATATATTTCTCTACATCCATTTATGATGGATCTTCATTTTGAAAATGTTGCTGTAAAGCAACCCGGACGTGTTTTTCCAACGATAAGGGCAAAGCTTGGGATTATGTGTGTTAGGCGCACGATCTCATGGTCTGTTCCCCGCCACCTCAAGGTTTTTTAGGCCACTTGGTACGCTTAAGCTGATTATACCAAGGCCTAGTGGGAATATTCAGGATCTATAATCTATCAAATATTTTTTTTAAATAAAAAAATATAACTACATTTCTTTATTGAGCTTCTTATTAGATTCGATTTTTATTTTTTTTTCTCATCATCAAAATTAAGTATTTGCTTTATGTCATTTAGGTGTTATTATAATATATGTAAATAAAGCTGTGTGTGTTGTTATTGCTAGCTACAATGCAAGGTAGTTGCAGACTGCATTGCACTATCTGAGCAGGGAAAAAAGTAATAGTTGACTGAAGATTGTCACATGCACATCTAACACTAGTACAATCTCTTTTTATATTATATATATATTATTATATACATTTTTTTTTAAAGAATGATTTTTTTTTTTTTTTTTTTTTTTTGGAAATGTGTGAAAATGAATAATCTGATGATGATGATGATGATGTTGATGATCAGATTCTGATACAAGTGATCATTCAAACTCACCAGCAAAGAGAAGGAGAAGAGGAGGGGGAGGAGGAGGGGAGCAGGGCACAACAAGCACAAGCACATACAATGAAGGGGTGGGGTCAGCAATCTCAAGGGGTGCCACTATCATAGCAGAGGCACTTCAAGCATGTGAAGAGAGAGAGGAGAGGAGGCATAGAGAGTGTCTATCAGTTCAGGAAAGAAGACTCAAGATTGAAGAGTCTAAGACTGAGACTGATAGAGAGGCCATCAATGGCCTTGTTCATGCCATCAACAATCTTGCCACTTCAATCTTTGCTTTGGTTTCTGATAAATCATCATCCCAACAAACTACTCCTCCTAAATAATATATGATATGATCATAATCATGCATGCATGATCATATATGCCCAACTAAATTAATTGCATGTTGAATTAATTATTGATAATTTATCATTACAAACCTATCCATTTATTATTGTGAAATTTGTATCATGAATGAAGAATGTTAATTAATTGAATCCTATTTGATTTCTTTTATTAAGTTAGTTAATGAGTGAGTCATGAATTAATCAATTATGAAGTACATGCAATAATATATCTATATTAGTTATTTGATCTAAATTTAATCACGACAACATCAGTCAAAGCTCAATCTCGAATTAGTTTAGATCAGCTAGTTACATGGATCAAACGCTTTTCATTCAGCTACTTTCTGCTAACGATTCATAGTAATTAAGATCGCGATAACTACGTGGACCGACACGTACTCTCTGCTAGCTATTTATAGTAATTAAGATTGCAATTTGATGATTTTTTTTTTCTCATCATCAAAATTAAGTATTTGCTTTATGTCATTTACCCGTTAGGAATGTAAATGAGTAGGGAAATACTCACGGGTGATGGGGATTTACCCTAACGGGTACGGGTATGAGGATTTTAAATGAGGATGGGCATGGGGATGGGTACAAAATCTCATACCCACATGAATATGGGTACGGGTGTGGGTAATAAAATATACCCACGGGTAATCCCTACGGGGATCCACATATATCAATTTATATAACATATGATATTTGTTATATATATATATATATGATATTTATATATAAATATTATATAATGTTACATAGTCTCCACTCCGAAACATTAACCTCTTAATTAAATTTATAATTTTGATTTATTTTGTTAATTAATAACTATTTGTTTTGTTTTGAATTGTTTGCAACTATATTTATATTTTAGAATTTTAGAATCAAAAGTACTGAAAAAAGTTGATGACTTAGTGGTTTAAAGAGATACTGACTTTAAGGAATATTTTGAATTTGAGCTTTTAGTTTTGCATATGTCAATGATTTTGTAGAAACTTAATTATAAATGCTAAAACTTAGTGGTTAGAACTTTTTTTTTTGCATGATAAGTTGATTTTTTTGTTGGAATTTCATCAATTATATGTATATTTGACAACTTATTTGTTACAATTCTTTTTTTGAGAATCCCCTCAGGGATCCCCAATGGAGAATGGAATCGGGAAAAAAAATTTCAACGGGAATTCCCCATCCCCGCAAAAATCTCCATAAATATCTCCACGGGAATCTCCAATGGATAATGAAATGGGTAAAACATTTTACCCATGCATTCTTCATACCCACGGGTATTTGATGAGTATGAAAATTCATCCCCAGATAGGTATGTGTATGAATATAGGTGATAAATTTTTTGGTGGGTATGAGTATGGGAATGAGGTCCCATCTCCTACCCTATCCATTTGCATCTGTAGACATATACAACCTTTGAGAATTAATTAGTTATTTGGGATTGGATGGCTTAGATCTTTCATGGGGATCCAACGGCTATGGAATGGTCAAAAGTTAGTAGAACCCTCCAAAGCTGCAGTCCACACTAGAGCTTGCCATACCTCATGTTCTGAGATACTGAGTCTGAACTATAGGTACCATCTTTATTGATTGGAGACTTAAATATTTTTGTCTGCATCCCCTTCTCATAATTATGCATTAATTCAAAAGAAATTTTTTCCTAAGGTACCATATGTACATATTTTATGTATATAATAATAGTATTATATTAATAAAATGAGTTCTATTTATATGTTACTACTGTATATTTTTTTTTTTTTTGAAGGAGATATATATGTTACTGTATATATATACTAAAGCTAAATCAATTTTCCAACGTGAATATATATATAGTGGGTTGGTCAACAGTGGCAGCAAAGAGTCAGCATCATGATAAAAGAAAAAAACACAATTGTGTTTTTTAGAGCAAAATGTAGATTTGATTCCTCCCATGTAGGATACTGCTAGAGTAAGACACCGATATACGTTCGAGATATGTGCGTACATATCTCGAGACAAAAATGTACAATATTCAACTGGATTGATGATCAAAATCGGTGTCTAAAGTGGATAATTTTTGCATTATAACGAAAGTAGGTGTTTCAACTCGAAATCTCTTGACTTTTGAAATTAATTGATAATAAATCCATATATACATATATTCTTCATCTTAAAGTCGTTATTAACTGATCGTGATACTATATTTTGTTCAACACATCCTCAACATTGAGCACGGTATAGCTAGAGATGTTCAATTATTAGGCCTAATCCAAGGTAGAGAGAATGTGGTGACTAATGCCCGTGCTTTAGTTTGAGAGTAGTTTGAAACTCTAAAATGCCACTTTAAGACTATCTTCAACCACAATATTCTATTTTTTCTCTTATTTTATAGTTTTGTCACATCAAACTCTATTTCTTCTACAATCACAAACTCTATTTCTATTCTAAAACTCTATTTCTTTTTTTTTTTTAGTTTTTTTTGTTATTTATTTGTATTGATTTTAACAAATTTTTTAATCAGTAAAGAATTAAGAAAAAAACACATTCATCATTTTTGAAAAAGAAACAATTATTGATATTTTAAAAAAGATAATGGAAAAAAAAAAAAGTAAGGAACTCTATTATAGAGTTGAGTGGGTTAGAGTTCCACTATTCACCCAAACTTTATAATAGAGAGAAATAGAGTATGATTGGAGTTGTTTCAACTCTATTTTAGAGTTTAAACTTTAAAATAAAGTATGGTTGGAGTTGCTCTAAGATTGTATCTCCAATATCGCAACTCATATTCCTTAATTTCTTTATATATTTGAATACCCGACGAAAAATTTTCTTAACATGAGAGATGTATAGTAATAAAAAAAAAAAGAAAAAGAGAAAAAAAAAAGTTGAAGTTGGCAATATATACCACTTGCCTTTCATGCACAAATATAATATTTTGCTTAATTACATATAGAGTAAAATGAACTTTTATCAAAAAGTCATTATGTAATTCGTAAGACTCAAACTTGAGGTTCCTTCGATTTTATAAAGTTTGTTCGCAAGACGATTTTGTTCTTTTCACATTTCGACATGCTACCATAAATATACCACATTTATGTTTTATTTTTTGTTTATTAAGCAGTATCTAATTTACTCCATAGTAAAAAAAAAAAAAAAAAGAAAAAGAAATTACTGTATAATCATCAACAATTACAAAATCATTCTAAGTTTTCACCTAACCTAATTAATCCTATTTACTTTCTATCTTTGTTTGACTAAAGAAGACTTGTAATTGCAATACAACCACAACAAGCAATAGATTGTCGTCAACGATTACTTCTCCTGTCGTTCTAGAATCTCCGACCCACCAACAAAAACCCCTCTTTTTTTTCTTCTCTCTTGATTTGATTTGATTGATTTTGAGTCTTCAATTCTCCCAAATCGAAATTCACCAAAAACCCATCTCTCAAATCCATGGCCAACACCAGAAACAAGATTATCAACGCCAAATTGGTCAGTTTTCTCTGCAAGTTTTCATCTTTTGGTTCCTTTTCTGATTAGGGCTGTTTTTAGGGTTTCTGGGGATTGTGATGCTCTTAATTATGTTTGTTATGGGTGTTATTGTGCCTTTTTTGATTATGTGTGATGAATTTGATGGTGAATTTGGTTTATAATCTGTGAAAGTTTGAGAATTGATTAGTTGGGAGGGTTTGGGGATGGAAAATTGGGATTAGTTAGTTAAGAATTGTGATTGGTTTGGGTTAATTTTTAGTTTTGCTGGGGCAAATTGTGTGCTTTAAGTGTGAGTCTTAACCCGGACGGGTGTAAGGGCGAAGACGGGGTTATGTGTGGGTTAGGCGACCTCGATTTCAATTCTCCGTGACAGCTAAACGCCGGGCCACTGGTGTTTTCTTTCTGCGATCTCAGGGCCCATGGGACTAGTTAGGCAAAGTGTCTGGATATCCATGGTTCCTCAAAAACAACAACAACATAGCTTCAGTCCCAAATTAATTGGGATCAGCTACATGGATAAAACTTTTCCATTGTGCTCGATTAAGTGCAATTGATGGTGAACTTTCCAAACTATTCAAATCCTTCTTAATTAATGCATCTCAATTATGATGTAAGATGAATAATTGGGGTTATTTAATTCTGATTGTTTTGGGCTGTCAATGAAATTGATGAGTTGAAGCAGATTTAGGGATGCCCAAACTAATGAGGATGGCAAAGAAGGGTGATTGGAAATTTGTGGAAACCATGAAGATTAATTAGTTGTGTGAACTTTGATTTGAAGATGAGGACCCTTTCTATTTTTTTTAGCCTTGTTAATGAATATGTTGGTCAATTGCACTAAATCGAGCGCAATGGAAGAGTTTGATCCGTGTAACCGCAACTAATTTGGGATTCAGGCTATGTTGATGAATGTGGTTTGTCTTTATTGGTAATATGTGGTCAAGTGAAGAAGACTGAATTGTCTTTGTGTTAACAAGGAATGTATTGGGAATTCGGTAGTTGAAATGTTTTCTACTTAGAACATCCAAAATTCTTTTGCCTATTGAAGTGAGCTGTCCTAGACTTGGAACTTATCATATTTCTTTCTCTTTAAAATTGCTTATGATTTATGAATTTATTTAGTAGTCTATTTATAGGATCAGGAATTAAATGTCTAATGCAAAACTTTTTTTTTCCAATTTGTAGGATTATGCTCGTTTTCAACTCTATTTGGCTTTCTGTAGTTTTATGTGCTAATTGCAATTTTGGAATTGCTAATCACAACTCTCATCATGAAGATCTAATTAGCAATGTAATTCTGTTTCTCAGGTTCTTCTTGGGGACGTGGGAGCTGGTAAATCTAGTCTGGTTTTGCGCTTTGTTAAAGGCCAATTCGTTGACTTTCAGGTGTGCTTGTCTTTGAGATGTCTGAATACGTAATTAAACTCGTTTAATTGTCTTGCTTAGGATTATGTGGTTCATTCTTGTGATCTATTGGTGCAGGAATCTACTATTGGTGCTGCCTTTTTCTCTCAAACATTAGCTGTCAATGATGCGACTATAAAATTTGAGATTTGGGACACAGCAGGTCAAGAGAGATATCATAGCTTGGCTCCAATGTATTATAGAGGTGCAGCAGCTGCTGTAGTTGTGTATGATACTACTAACCAAGTGAGTGTAATGATATTGTTCGTCAAGGAGATATGTCTTTTTGTTGCATATATAATAGTGTATCTTTGAATGAGATTGAGCATGTTTAAGTGTTGAACATTTTCCTATTCTCTTTTTCATGGATTTATATAGAGAGCTAATCTTATTTTAATTAGCCCATATCAGGTGACTGGTAGTATTGTTGTCTCATGGTTTCTTTCAAATCAAGTTGATATCTGCAGTCAAGATTCTAACGAAAGTGATTAAATCACTTAGTTTTTCTTTTTCTCTTAAACTTTTTTCTTTTTTCGCTTAATAGTGACGGGAATTCATTTGATTTTTCAGGCTTCATTTGCTTGTGCAAAGAAATGGGTTACAGAGCTTCAGGAACAGGGTAAATAACTAAATATCATTTGGATTGTTGTAATTTTTATTGTTCTTACTGTCACCTTTAGCAGATTTTGTTTGAAAGTGGCAAATCATTGTGTATGTTTGATAAATACTGACCAACTTGGAAGGTGAACATTGCACCTTTATTGATATTTACTTGCACTTGGTCCCAGCTATGATAGCAGCTCTAAAATCAAATATCGATTGATGTTTTAAACTTCTTGTGTTTTTAAGGTAATACAAACATTGTCATGGCACTTGCTGGAAATAAATCAGATTTACTAGATTCAAGAAAAGTGACAGCAGAGGCAAGTATAAGTGTTTTTCTTTGTAGTCATTGTTTTTCAAATTATTTCTGGAAAGTTCAAACACTTTGGATGCTCTTGTGCAAAACTTTTCGTCTTTGTGAAGTTTGGAGAGTTATCTATTTATTTGTGTCGGAGTACAAATCCCTTCAAGATATTAAGTTGTAAAACTTGCCAAATAATATAAGAATAATGTTTATGATTTTTTGTTTTGTTCCAAAATTAATTATGATTATTCGTTTTGTTAGTTTTGTAGTAAGAACTACGAATATTTGTATTGTATCAACTTGGTAGTTTTTAAGACCTGTATTGTTACCTAAGTCAGTTTTCTATCTAATTTTGGTTTAATTGCTGGTTTGTTTAATTTGCATTTAATCATGAAAACTTATAAAAATAAAGGAATTCTAATGCAATGTGTAAAAATGAATAGAATTTGTTAGTTTTCTTTACTTTGGAAAATGAAATAAATTTCTGATTCTATTATGTCATGTTTGACACAGGAAGCACAAGTATACGCGCAAGAGAATGGCCTCTTCTTCATGGAAACCTCAGCAAAGACTGCTCAGAATGTCAATGAAATCTTCCATGAAATAGGTAAGAGTCGAAATCAACGATACATTCACATCTTCTCCATATGGCAAAGCTAGTAACGTTTTTTGTTTTTGAGAAATAGTAACAAAATATTTTTTTACTTATTTAGAAATCGGACTTTAGGTTCTCAAAAGGCTTTTATGTGAAAGATTCTAACAACACCACCACCGCAGATGCAAATTAGTTTTAGTTAGCTAAATTGATCCAAATTTCCACAATTGTTTTGAGCGAGATTGCTTCATAATTGTCAAGGGAGGTGACTGTAAGATTACTTGCTAGACATCAGTGACTGAATGGACTTTTTTGCTTTGGAGCTTCTTTCATCTACCTTTTAAAAGATGGGTAATTGTGTTGAAAGTTAGGACAACAGAGGAGTAAAATAAAGGATTATTGAGTTACTAGAAGAAAGTTCAGTTTCTGACCGGTCCAAAAATAACTTCACATGAAAGTAACAGTTTATGCAAGATGCCAAAACTCAAAAGTGTTCGAGAAATGATCTGATTTGATTTTTTGTAACATAGAGCTAGAACATCTGCCAAACTTACCTTTTACAATCTATGTTCATGCATGAATTGTGCGCATATTCTTACCTTTTTTGCAATTTTTGAAGATTTCAGAAAATGGGGAAGTGTTAGTGAATTAATGGTAGTTTTGTCTTGAGATTTTCAAACTTTCTTTGTGTCAGTTCATGCTTAAATCGTTTTGACAATAATGCAGTTTTAGTCTGTCTTTTAGGGATTTCTCTAATTAATCTCCTCATTTTCCTTTGCAGCGAAGAGACTACCTAGAGCGCAGCCGCCACAGAACCCATCAGGAATGGTTCTTATGGAGAGACCGCCCGTCAACGGTACAAGTTCTTCATGCTGCTCATGATGCCACAAAAGTATCTACCATCTTGTGCTTGTTGAATCTTATCCCTGATCTGGGATCACTGTTCTTAATTTGTTCATTCAAAGAAAAAAAAAGTGAATACTTTAAGTTATTGAATGTCATGAACATTGATCATTTCCTTTAATGTATATGATGTGGTTTCCCATGAGTTCCCCTTTTTTGCAGTATCCCTTAAGTACTTTTTGTCCAATATTCTACACTGAACATTATTGATTCAAATTTGGAAGGGAATTGTACATAAATTGAACCAAAAGAGAAAAAAAAAAAGTGTGAACAGTTTCTCTTCAATTGGACTTGCTGCCATGCAACAACAATATAGCTACATGGATCATGCTCTTCTACTCGGCTCGATTTATTGCATTTGATAAATAAAAAATAGAGCTATATATATGGATCAAACTCGTCTACTCTGCTCGAGTTATCGCACTTTATAAATCCAATCATGAACATTTGAAAATTGTTAGAACAAGTATGGCTAATTTTGTTACATTAGTTTCATGGATGTAAGATGGGATTAATAACATAGTTAAAAAAAAAAATGATTAACAGAACATTATAACTATAGAAGTAAACTACAGTAGACCTAATTAATAGATCTCAGAACTGAATGTCCTTTTTTATGGTGGTTTAGTGCTTCACACAATCATATTGATTAAATAATTGATAAGAGAGTCCTTTTAAGAAATTAAGATTTTTTTTAATGGTCTTCCCAACACTGTTTGCTCCTTCAATTCCAAGCACAAAGAATATATCCAGCTTAGTATAACTTCTTAAGCTAATGCAAGCCATTCCACTCATCATATTAATCAAAAGATTAATTCTAATTGAGTTTTCTGAAAACCAAATCTCTTGTATATCTTCAACAGTCCAACACCAAATCTCATTGATTAGATCCATGGAGTACATAATTAACAATTTGGTTAATAACTAGGAATCAGTTCACCACTTGTACTTCATTGAAAACCCAAATGAAACAGACAGAATAAACACAAAGCTGACAAGTAAATAATTTAAGTTACTACTTCAAAGTTCAAACATTATTAAAACTCAACACAGAATCTCACCATTTTATTATTACTTAACTGCCAATAACTGCCACTTGAGATTATGTTCTATGAAGTCCTAGAGAGGCTGCAGAAGAAGCACATTCCATTGGTTGAAATCCCATTCTATCCTCCTCCAAATCATACACAACTTGAACATTATGC
Source organism: Stephania cephalantha (assembly GCA_039657325.1). Lineage (NCBI taxonomy): Eukaryota > Viridiplantae > Streptophyta > Magnoliopsida > Ranunculales > Menispermaceae > Stephania > Stephania cephalantha. Next base: position 56,713,426 of record CM077571.1, read on the forward strand.
TGCTGAAAGCTCCCAAACACACCCGCCGGTCCATAATCTTCGTCGTCCATGATTTGAATAAGAAAGCATTTCACAATCCTTGAATTGCTCGGAGCCGCCATGGCGTAGAAGTAGTTCTCCTTAGGCAAGGTCAGGTTCACATTTCCAATGAAATGGAAAGTCAGTGATGGAAGAAGTTCATGATCATCTGCACTACTGCTATTGCTCAAACAAGGCAAGCTGTAGCAAAGATCGAATCCGGTTCTCTTCTCGAAATCCTGCGCTCGCGGGTGCATCATCATTAGAGACTGGATCTTTGATAGGAGATCAGAGTAGAGTGGTTTAGGAAGGTGAGTGTAGGTTGTGCCCGAGTCGATTAACATGCCGCCGTTGCCATCCGTGTCGAACTCACTCAAGTTTGAAGATGCTTCTATAGAAGTACTGCTAGTGCTGTTGCTCACACTGATGGTTTTAAGGCCTATGTAATAGGAATTAGGATACAAGGGATTTTTCAACAATGGTGTGAATTGCAAACTGTCTTTAGAAGCCATTGCAAGATCTCCCATCACAAGAGGGCTTGTGATATTGGGATCGTTTGCATATTTGAAGGGTAGGAAGCAATAAGAGAAGCCTTTTCGAAGGAGCCCGAGTTGCGAAAGTAACGATAGACTACCCCTACCGAATCCGGCAATCCCGATAGGTTCCCTATAAGTTGATCCTACACATCCAAAACAAAACCCTGAAATCTGCCTAGTAGCATTAGGACTAGTACTCCCATGGACCCTAATGACATCTCTAGTTAATGCTCCCATGACAAGTCCACCCTCACCATATGTGTAGGAGAATAAAGGGCATGGTCTAGGACAGTTTCCATTAACAAGGGTGGTTAGAGAACACCCAGCCGCAGCACATGGATCGTAGGAGTTATCGGAGCTGTGAATATCGGTGCAGAAGGCAGAGGTACATAGATCTCTTACAGCGGACGAGGAGCGAGAGGGGGAGAAAGTGGAGGTCATCCTATTACTAGTCCTGTAGTCATCACAATTGATGCATTCAAAGGACAGGTTTCCACAAGGGACCCAAGTGAGATCACTCCCTGTGTCCATGTAAACTTGGATGACTTGTGGAGGTGTTCCTATGTTTAAGGATATCAAGTAGCCATCTCTGACTTCTCTTAGTGGCTCCAAAATATCCAAAGCTTCAAGCTTTCGCGAATTCATCACGCCCCTCGATCCCTTTAAGCGATGAAACCGCGAGGCTCTAGAGTGAGTCATGCCTAGAACTAGTGAAGGACTAGTACTAGTACTAATAGTAGTAGGGGTTTTATGCAATGCATGGGATTGAATGAACAATGTCATCACAAAACTTAAAAAGATCAAAGTTAAGCTCATGCATGAGATAGTAAATGAACTATGCATTTTCAATTAATCAATGCTTCTTTAGCAAGAAAATAATATTAGTCGACGACAAAGTTAATGATGTGATCTATAACCGAAACAACGATGACGAATGTGCAACGATGCAACTCTATATATATATACACCAATGAAGAGGGTATATGAGAAGTAATTAAGGCTTTAATTTATAAGTACTAGGAGAACTCTTTTCAATGATTAAAGTGGAGACGAAGTACTAATGCGCTCTGATAATGACCACTTGATGTCCATATATAGTATCAAATTAATGTGATCTCACTATAAGGGCTTCAAAGGAATATATAATATTGAATATAAAACTAAGGGGATGTTTGTATAATTGTATGGACATTACCACATAAGGAAGGGTTGCCTTTGAAGAAAAATTTGAAGGAGATGCCAATGTATAATCAACAAAAATGTAGGCAAAGAAGTGAGAAAAGTGAGCATTTTATGTATGCGCGTGCTTAGTTTATTTTAGTTTAGAGTTTCAACTTTCAAGGTTGGTTTGGAAACCGTACCAAGACTTGGCTTGTTTTAGGGAACTGCCCAATATGAGGCCTTGTGTACACGTAGGTTGTGACAAAGATTATTAGGTCCATGCTAAGGTGGAATTTGGTGTGTGTCTCACATGGTGGGCATGATCAAACTATAGGGTTTGTGTTACATCATCCATGTATATGTGCATGGCTTATAATGTATTTATATACGTGTTATGTACATAAGTTTGTTCAATTGCACTAAACTAAGCGCAAATGAAGAGTTTGATCCATGCAGCCAACTAACTACAACTAATTTGGGATTGAGGCTTTGTTGTCATATGTATGTATGTATGTATTCAATGTCGAAGCCAAAAAATCAAGCAAATTTTCTTTTCTTTTGAAGAACTAATGAAAGGCAATAATTGGAACTAAAGTTATTAAACATTTGAAAGAGAAATTATTATATAGAGAAGTTATATTGTATTCCCTAATCAAATAAGAAAAAATCGGCAATCATGTAATTTTTTTTTATTTTTTTTGTCAACGACAATCATGTAATTTGAAACCACAAGAAAGCGGGTTTTTTTTTTTGTCTAAACCACCCGATATCTGGATTATCCAACTACTCACAATTCTCCTTGAGTCGCACGTCGTATTGGTGGGGAGAGGTCCCAACGTTAGTGTTTCCATTCTCAAGACTCGAACTCGAGTCACAAGAAATCATTTTTTTTTACGCAAGTTAAACCTGTTGTATAAATCATTGACTTTCTAACATTATCTAATCTACAACAAACTTGAATTTCTCATGGAAGTTAAATAGAAACCACAAAAAGGAGAGGTATTGAGAGGAAGACTAAAGGAAACTTTTGTAGTGCATTCTTTTCATTTACAACATTATAGTTCTCAAAGCACATGAAAGCACATTGTGTGAGTTTCCAATCTACATCACCAGTTAGTTTCTATACCAATTTTTCCCTTCCAGCATTTACAGTAAAGATAAGGGGGAAATAGACAGCATAATACACCCAAAATACTGGGAGAATTGAGAGTGGTTTGGATGATATGAAATCCTCACTGGCTCTTTGCTAATGTCTTCTTCAATCCTTTCAGTATCTTGCCGAACCACATCAAGTTCATGATCGAAAGTGCGCAAGGAACAACGAAAACCAAAAGAATGCCGAATGTGTGCATCTGCTGTATCTGCAGTATAGAAATGCAAAGAAAATGCCATGGTGTTGGTCAATATTAATGTGATAAATAACCTTTCCAGAAATGCCAAACTAGTAAGACGAGTGAAATAGACTTCTACCATAAAAACAAATGAATCCGATGCATGTCCGAAGGAAATACTTTCAAAATTCCAAAAATAGTATTTATGAAGCAGGAGGAGCCTTTAAAGCGAATGAGTTCCTAAGAGAGATCCCATTCTTAGGCATGTTATACAATAAACTTTTTCAAAGAAAATTCCTGGGTTTGCCTCTTTCAACTATTCCGCAACAGTCATAGAATGCACCAGAACTTAAAAATTACGGGAAGTTCTAATGCCAATATGATGACCTAGTCATTGCCTAAACAACACCTGCATTACACCAGCCAGGTCTCTATGAATACGTTTTCTCCGACTAAAAGAATTAACTAACTTCAGTTCAGGACAGGCAATTGAAAAGACTGGTACAGAATTTACCTGATCATAGTGCAAGTATACATGGTAAAATAGATAAACAAATAAGAGAATCCTTGCAATCTGCACACCAACAAACAAGTAAAGTCGGGCGAAAGCCTAGTATTATATTACCTCCCATAAGAATTAGGTAACACAAGAAAAATATCATGTTAAAGCATGTCACAGGTAAAGGAAAAGAGAGATTTCATGTGTGTGTTAGTGCGCGAATGTGTTTTGCTTAAGCCGAAGGCCAAAAAAGGAGTGGTATACTCACCAACCAAGCAAAAAACATGACAACCCCATTAATGAGATATGCACTAGACCTCTTCATTCCAGCAGTGTCAAGATACCTTAACCAGCAAAAAATGTCATCTTAGTATAGAAAAAGAAAAGGAAAGAAATTTAAAGGCATTTTAAAGAGTTAAATAGGCATTGGCACACAAAGACTTACCATCGCAAATTGACCCCTGCGGTAGTTGCCTCGGAGATGAGAACCATGTATGTGTAAAGCTGCCCTTCTCCAGACAGCATTGAGTATGCTACTGCTATTAAAGAGAGAGAGTGATGGACAACCTAAAACACATAATGCAACATCTTAGTGCTGGTGCACAATTTTGAGCTGCAAATTTTCTTGAATAATTCATTCCTTTCTCATTTATAAAATTATCTGATATCTATAATTACAGGTGTCAGTGTTAAAATCAAGCTTTGCCAACTAAAAGACCTGGTTCATCCTACATTAGGCTAATGCAATATACTTACATATTCCATCCCACCTAGAGAAGGATAAAGCCAAATTATCATCCCAAGATCTGTAAGAAAATACCCTACAGAAACCTGCCAAAAAGAGAATGAGTAAAGCCAACAAACTTGAATATATATATATATATATATATTACATGGGTGTTACTGCGCTTGTTTTTTTCTTTTTTTTTAAGTTTGATATTATTTTCTCACTTGAGAGTCCATTGAGTAATTAGAATTTTGTTTTTTTATTTGTTTAGATTTGTTACTATTTTAGTTGGCTTGCGAATAAAAGCTTGCAATATCGGGAATTCTAAGTGCATTAGAAGATTTTTGTTTTTACAATCACAAATATGTGCCACGTTGTAGATTTACTACCTCCACTTTTTTGAGAAGAAACTGTAAGAATATATTAATGATGAGAAAAAAAAAAATGACTGGAAGAACACAGTATTTGAGGACCAGCAGTCCTCAGTCCTTCCTAATTCTTACAAGAAATTGCATATCTGTGCTTCTAGCTCATATTGCGTTCTTTGAGACTAGGATTTCTTATGCACCCAACTTATTACCCCTTCTAGCTCATATTGCATTCTTTGATACTAGGATTTCTTATGCACCCAACTTACCCAACGGTAAGGATTTAAGTTTCAAAATAGAGGATTTATACCCTTATAACTTATAAGCAACTTTTGAGCCTTCTATTCTGGTTAGTGACCATGCAAGCAGATCTTCTACGTCGCGTTTTCTGAGCATATTGCTGTTACATTAAATGATGTAACCATTTCTTAGATGGTGATCGTCCTGGATATTTGGTCACACCGTCACATGGCAGAACATTCCTTCTTTCAATGCCACATGGCTCTCCAAATAAGTTCAAGCAACTTGATCCAAATATTTTATGGCGACACCTTGTTTCTAACTGGTTGGGACGAGTTCTTCTAAGCCGAGCAAAATGAATGGACTTGTTTGCTTCTTTTTTTTTCTGAATTATTTTAGGGGTAGAATTAAAGGCTGAGAATAATAAACATCTTATTTTCTAATTAGAGAGTCCATGCGTAAAAAGAAATTTACTTCTAATTTTTTAGGTTTCTTATTATTTCCATTGGCTAATTACCAGCTATTCGCAATTTTGAATTCCGAGTACGTTGGATCCTTATTCTCTCTCTCTTTGTTCTACTGCTTCAACGTCACATTGAAGGTGAATTTTAGAACGATTAAACAAGAATGCTTCAACATGCAAAATATTGGTGCAGCTCAATTATGTATGAAATTGAATCTTTCACATGTGAAATATACTACGATAATCCACTGTCAAAACTCTTTTAAGTGACATCATGTTTAAATGAAGAAAATAAAAAATTAAATGTTCTAAATATCAATAGAGATTTCTTACTCCAAGTGCAAAGGTAGAGAGCGGTGAACTTCGGAACGGGACAAGGCCAAACTGTTGATCAGAATATAGTTCCGAGAAAAACACCAAGTACAAAGACATAGCTGTGATAAATATAGCATGGAGAGTGGACATACCTCTGCAAAAAGAATAGATATCAATTGAAGAAATAGAGACTGAAGAACGTAAGGATGAAGGAGAATACTATATGCATACTCACCGATTGTTCCACTCAAATCGTTGCATTTTCGTAAGGCCAGCATAACTCTTGAAATAAAATGAGCTAATCAACTGCGTAAGCTCATAAGCCTAACAATGAAAAAACAATCATATGCTAGCATTAACAACACTTGAAGCTATCGAAAAAAAAGAAAAAATAGCATTCACAATAAAAATTATAATAAGCAACAAACCGTTTGATAGGAAATGAAGATAATAACTAGATTTTAGCATTGGATATGACGAAAATCATAAGGAATGAATAAATGTTACTGATTAGACAAGGATCCAAATGCAAACATGATGTAATAATGGCGCGTTAAAAAACATGCAGCGCCAATATCACGTAATCAATAAGGAAACTCAGGTTATATTCCATCAAATTAAATGGTGCGACCTGGAAATAATAAAAAAATTAAGGCCTATACAATACCTTTTGCAGAATATGCCAAAAAATAATTAAACTAGTAATCAGAGTATTACTAAAAGGAAAGAGCATGAAAGCAAAGGTTGCCTCCAAAATCAATCTTGTTTAATCAAGACTGGTTTAAATTAGCGAAAATGACTGAAAAGGGTTTCTCAAAAAAAAAAAAAAAAAAAATCCATCTTACACATAATTTCCAGCATAACATCTTTCAAGATTCTTTAGATGTCTCCAATATATAGGAAAACATCTCGACGTAGTCATTATTTTCACTGCCTACCAAGATGACTTGTTTCTTACAAGCCTAGGCCATGCCTCGACAAATTACAACATTAAGTAAATCATGCAACGAGACGAATTCTAAAATTCCAATTCTATGCATTAAGGTTAAGCGGCTGAAGATATACCGTCTTGCACGCGAAAATGCCGCCAAGAACTGAAGTGTACGGAAGAAACGGATCCGCCAACACATAATTCCTAACTAGCTGCTCAGCCTGGCTTTGGTAAGATTTGAGCATCATGACTGTGTCCTTAGAAACTGGCATCATAGCATATTTCTTCAGCCCATGCGTAAACTCGGCAAACTAAAGAAAAAAAAAACTAGAAACAGAAAACACAATTACAATGAATTCTATACATAACAAATTATACTCTAACATACACTTAATAGGCAGCACAATAAACATTTTGAGAATGTATGTAAAACTTGCACAATCAAATTCACAGTGTAAGAATTTTTTGATAAGAAAGAAACTATAACTTGCCCACTTTGAGGCTCGAACTCTCGATCTCTTACCCAATTAACCCCATAATTCACAATGTAAGAAATTCAAGATCATAGGTTCCCCAATTAAGAAACCAAGGAAAATTAGGCCATCAAAAACACAATTTCATCACAATCAATACATGTCATGGAAAACCCAGAAACAAAAAAAAAAAACTGTAAAACACAAAGAATCCAAAAGAAAGTAACCCACCTACACAAACACGTATAATTGATGTCTCAGAAGTCAAAAACACAAAAAACAGAGAGAAACAGAGGAACCCAAAAGAGGGGGAGTGCGGGGAGAGCAAATCTCAACACCAAACGCGAAATTAAGATAGACCCATTTGAGGAATCGGCCGAAATCGAATACCCATTTGCGTGGTTTGATCAAATCGGTCGAGAATGATGAAAAGTGAGATGGATTAGCAAAAATATTGTGAGAAAAGTTGGAAAGATTGAGAGACACGCGAAGGTGGTTGGAATGAATGAATGATTACCTTATTAGGAGGAGATTATAGGGTCACGGATTCAGAGTGGTTGGATGGTTGGATGGATGGAATGATTGATTGCGTATTAGGTGTTGTTCAACTCATCTAATGCCCAATGCCCTGTTTTGTGTTGTGTTCATTGGTTTGGCGCAGTGGAGAAGAGAGATTTCCAGATGGGCAATTATTTGGGTGGTGATGAGTGTGAGATTTTTTATTTTTTATTTTTTATTTTTAATAAAAAAATCCACAACCAATTGGTTTGAGTGGTAACTGGTACTGATAAGAGACTCGATCCCTCTTAAATTAGGTCTGAGTTTGAGTCTCGTGAATGAAAAAAAATTAAGTTAGGAGAGAATTGACGTGGATTAAATGATGAAACACAATGTGGGAAACTAAGAAATGAATAAATTATTTTTTATAAGTGATTGTCATGATCGAGTCGAACCCTAGACCTTCCGACCTTGCTTTTTAGTAAGTGATGATTCGTCATCTCGTGACTAAATATTATTACTAATATTTTTATTTGATAAGGTTATTATTATTATTATTATTATTATTATTATGAAAGTAACTTCAAACAAATTTTAATATTTGAGGTGGTGGTGGACATGTAGAAAAGAAGATGGATAATTTTGAGATAAAATATGTAAAAGGAATTAGTCTTTGAGTTTGAATCCTCTAATTTTTAAGGCATGTATTATTGTAAAGTGGAGAGTACGTGTTTTCTATAAAATAAACAGAAATAATTTTAAATACTATTTAAAAGAAAGTATAGAATGGTTTTTTTTTATTCATTTTTATTATTGTAAACTTCCAAATGGATTTAAATTCATTTTTGAATGGTTCTCTTTGATAGATATAATATAAATATATTAATTATTCTTGAATTGATATCCATATACATCCTACAGAAAATCCTCTTTTTTATGGTCAAATTGGTGACCTTTTAATTGGCTTTTATGAAAATTTAGAATGATATAGGACAAGTTTTTATTTAAGAATTAATATACATCTCTACCTCAACAATAAGAAAAAAATATATATATATATATATTATATATTTATATCACTTCAAAAAATCTGAATTTAGTTAGTTACTCCAATGGCGCGGTACCTCAAGAGAAAAAAATCAAATAAAAAAAGAAAATACCAGAATGACAACAACAATATCACACCACAAGACATGCACATTGACTCACAAAAGCTTTCATGGGATCTCAACCCACGTGTTATGCATCGGATCTATGACCGTATCTCTCGAAGCTCATGTAGATGACTCTTAATTATGAGCTAATGTATCTTGCGATGTGACATTATGTTGTCATTCTAACACTTCATAATAAAAATACATACGAATAAATGGATATGCAAATAAAAAAGAGACATTTAATTGGAAAGATAAACTACATTAATTCATCACGAATCATGGTACTAGAGATTACAACATTGATTTATAGGACACATATCGCATACATATATGTGGATATTAATATCTCTAGTGGTTTTATTGAACTACTCTTCTACGCTCTCTAGTCTCTAAGCTCCTCCAAAAGATCTTCTACGCTTCACTGGATTCTGTAAAAAACAAAAAGATCAAAAACAAAAAACAAATAGAGTCACAATTTTTTACATTATCAAACAAAATTCCAACAATTAATTGCATGAGTTTCTCGTGCCTGCATGTACATGCATCTCGACGTGCATCACATGATTAACAGATTAAGTGACTTGATTAATTATTAAGATTGTTACATACTAACTTACTATAGCATATTAATTTTTCATAGGTATTGTAAATTTGTAATAGTTGTATATATGTACTATGTATATTGTATACTAACGTTTGGCAGTTGGTGTTGAGGGAGACGGGGAAGCCAACTTTGATGCCGCAGGCGCCGGGGATCTGGCTGAGGAACTTGTCTTGAACAGTCGGGAACGACTTCACGGCGCTTTTCAAGCAGGCGCAGACGTCCTTCTTGTCCTGCACAGACTTCACACTTTGTGCCAATTGTTGCAGCCCCGCGCAACACCCTTGTGCTGGCTTGGGAGCCTTGCCGGATGCAAAGGCAATGCATGACGCCGCCTTGGCATCCACCGTCGAGCAAGGAATGGCTCCTTCGGCGTAGGCAATGAGCATGAGCAGAGCAGCGCAAAGGGCGAGGAGAGCGAATGAGGTCTTCATCATGGCTATATTAAGTATAGTAGTATAAGTAGTAGTAGTAGTAGTAGTAGAAGAAGAGATGTTTTAGTTTTTGATGGATATGAATATGAAAGGTGGTGAGAGTGGAGTGTGTTATATAGAGATGGTTTGGATTGTTGGGGTTTGAAAATTTTGATTTCTTCGATGTATTGATCAGTAGTCTGATGAGAAGATAAGCAAGTGAAATTGACCTGTTATTTATGTGCATTGGGGATGGTGAGGTTTTTTCCGCTCGCTGGCACGTCATCCACAATTGCAGACTTGTAGTATCGATATTGTCCTCGAGTTAACCGCCTTCAACTCATATGTGTAGAGTTTTATGTCAAAAGGCATTGGTACTAGTTGGAAAGACTTCTACACTTACGTGCTTCTTTATGAAGTCATAATTAATTGATGCGGGACTATAAATTCGGTCTAAATCTTCAAGACTAGCTAAAAGTATTGTTTTGCTGTAATAGCCTATTTGGTTCAAGAATTAGATAATCCTTCCACATTTGCTTGCCTAACAAAAGTTACATCTTAGCTGATCCTTTGTTTGCCTCTACACAAATTGTATTAGGTTAGATTTTTTGTTGGACTATTATGTCCCTTCCACACCATCTTCGTTTTTGTCTTCTTTAGATAGGATAAGGTAAAGTTGTACTTTTTACTTTTTTAATAAGTTGGGTTTACTTAAAAATAGAGGGAGGTATGTCTTTAATTTGAGTGGAGTTTGAGTGTTTAGATAAGACCAAGTGCTAGTGAACACCCAAATCAAAACACCAATCTTAAAGTTAAGCCATGGCACATAATAATTCTCAAGTTCCTCCCTTTAGATGGTAGCAATAAATAAGATATCCATCGTGCAATTTGGACTTTTGATAGGGGACACTGGTGCCGATCCATGACATAGTGATAATTCTCGAAGATGCACAAAGCTCCATATATGTGCATCTAAGGGACTCACAATGAGTTCCTACCAAATTAACGTGCTCAAAGTCGGTCAAAATAGCAAAGCTCCTTAGCGGAGATCGATATATAGACCCATGGCGTGGGTCGGGTGGGTCGGCCCAACAATTGGAGAGGCTTATCCATGTATAATGTTGTGCTTAACATAGTTCATGAAAAAAAAAAAACTCATCGGAACTTTCTATATATGTAAATTACCGGTTGATTGATAATTAGCAGTCTTGGCAGATCTTTTGAGAGCTATAACGTTTGAAATTTATACACATGTATCCGAGCTACGCATTGGCAATTTGACCCAAGGCATGAGTAATCAAGGGTATCCAATCCTAATGGATAGAATAATACCCGACCCTAAATGCGATGGGTAAGAGTACGGGTAGCGGCCTTTTCTGACTTTTTTTTTGGAAAAAGCTAGTTGTTTTCACTATAAGATTCAATTTTTATTTTACTTTTTTTTTTTTTTTTCGTGAGATTCAAATTTGAGACTTCACTTATCAAGTGGCACACATTTTCACCCAATCTATGGTTGCAGGAGATAGCCTAAGCTAATCGGCCAAAAAAAAAAAAAAAAAAAAAAAAAGAGGATGACGTCTTACCACAGTATCCGACTTTTAAAGATAAAGGTATACATTTTCCCCACTACTACATCATCTTTTAAGTTATAAAAATAAAAGAAGGCAAATAAAGGTCTCAATCAGCATTGTGCATTATTGGAGACCATTTCATGAGTTCGAATGTCTATTTAACGAAAATAGGTACCGCATATTAATGGGGTGGCACTGATCCACATTTACCATCGAGATGTTGTAAGTAGCAAAAAATCTCGATTCTCTCTAAAAATTGGATAAAAGATTTAAAAGGTTGTACTAACTAACTAGCCCAGTAGAGTCAATCGATTGTACATGCTTTTATCTCTCCTACAGAAGAGGATAAACGAGTGGGGTCGTACAACCAGTGCTACCTCAGCTCTATGTGGATTCAAGAAGCTCAAAGTAGGTTACTTTAGTAAGGTTCTTACTATTTTGCTCCTTTAAGCAACTAGCACGCGGTAGCTAGTCTACCAACAACAACAACAACAACAACAACAACAAAATAAATCACATTTTCAACTTAATTGGATCCATCTAAATAAACCACATTATTCCATCGCATTTGATTTAGCATAATTAATAGTAGTAATTAAGCTTTCCATTTGCTACTTATAGAAATCTATTAAAGCGCGAGCGCTATCCTCGCGTCACGGCTTCCCTTTTAGCGCCACCACCTCGCCCTCCACGTCTTTACCGAATCGAATGCCGTACAAACATGCCGAGATATGTTCGTACGCATCTCGAGGCAGAATGCACCGCATCCGGCCAAAGTGAGTGACCAAGCTTTTTCGTAACTCGTAACCCCCACGCGTCACACAACTAAAAACCGTCGCCGTCGCTTCGATTCTTCTCTCACTCGCTCTCGAAGAAGCCGCACGAAATTTAAACGAACACATCGCGAATCTCTCGAACCTTCTTCTTCTTCTTCTTCTTCTTCGTCTTCGTCTCCGATCGGTAACCAATTCGATCCTCATCATCTTAGACTCTGCGATTTCTCATTGTTTGGATTGATTTCGTCGATCTAGGTTTCGGAGTTTTGGATTCATTGATTGATTGATTGATTGATTGCTCGATTGAAACGAATCGATTCGATTCGGATTGCATCTTTGTTCGCCTCTTTCGATTTGGAATTCCAGGGTTTAGTACTCTAGTCCGTTGTTCTGGTTTTTGGGGGTTTTGATTAGTGTGGAGTGTGGTTTTGGTTCAGGGTTTGTGAATGTTGTAGATCGGTGTGTATGATGTGTGTTGTTGGATGTATGGATGGATGGATGGATGGATGGATGGGCCTTCTGTTGGAGTGGTGTATCTGTGATTTTGTTGTGTATGGGGATGGGATTCGATTTTGAAACTGTATTAGTCGAATTGAAGAAGAGCCAGATCAGAGTTAGGAAATTTTGGCAATGGAAGAGTTTTATTTATGTAGCGGACCCCAATTAATTTGGGATTCAGGCTTTTTTGTTGATGAAACTGCGGGATAGAGTGATTGAAGATTAAGTGAGAGTTGAATGTATAGTGTTAATAGAACAATTATTGGATTTATGTTACTGATATACAAAATGAAAGATATATATACCTATGAAGAAGATTGATGGCGAGTATAAAAAAAGTAAAATTCTTTGAAGTCTCAACTCTCTCGAAATTAGTTAAAATTTTTAGTATTTTTAAGGCATCACTTGGGCCACACCTTAGGCAGTTTGGAGGCTCACTGCGCATCCTCAACTCCGACAAACTACCACCTTCAGTAAGCATCCCACCATTGGCAACCATCTCTGATAGCCCCTTTCATTGATGCATTAAACTTTTTGTGCCTTGTTGTGTTAAAATTTGAACCGTATTGGGCTTCTTCCTTTGTGTGTTTAATTTTATTTAAAATGTGAGTGACAGTATGTCTTAATCGAGCACCATGGAAGAGTTTGATCCATGTAGCCGACCCCAATTAATTTGGGATTGAGGCTATGTTGTTGTTGTTGTTGTTGTTGTTGTGACAGTATGTGCCTTATTATTATTTTTTTAAGAACCATGAGTATCCAAATCTTTGGCTTGACTAATCATACGAGGGGCTAGTCGGGTGCTCCAACCCTATAGCCTGGGAGATTACAAGATGATATAATTTAGCTACCAAGAATTTAACCCAAAACCTTTGCCTCATGCAAAATTTGATGTTTCTTTATTTGCAACTACGCCACAACCCTTGGGGGTGTGGTGCGTTATTGTTGAGGGGTCTCTTAATAAATTATATAATTTCTTATAAGGTATAAGTAAATATTTCATGTCTCCCTATATCCTGCCTAGAACCCGCCACACCGCCTTGACATTATTGAAAGCTTTTAATCACAAAATGGCGGTTCACAACTGATTCATCAACTCAAAAACTCGATTGTGAATCACTAGTGAGCCGCTTCATTAGCAACTATTACTATCTAAATTTGACAAAAGGACCAATAGTAGAGGGAAACGAAAGTTCATGGACTAAAAGTGAATTGATGAAAGTTTGATGATCAAATCAACAAAACGTGAAAGTTCAGGGACCAAATGATACTATTTCCCATTGTAGTTTCATTGGAGCTTGACAAGAAGACCATGATTTTCAAATTTCGTTTGGTTTCTTTTTTAAATGTTGAAAACAAGTGCCAACATCTCCTTGGAGGATTTTCACATGGCCCTCCTTGGTTTTTAAAACATATAATTTAGTACCTAGGTATAGACTATGGTGGTTATTAGGTAGAAATGAATTGGTGTGTTTCTTAGGCCTATTGTCTCACACAAATCGGCATGACTTGTCATGGATATGAATGTCACCCAACTTTGCTATTATTGTCGATTAAGTCAGGTCATTTTGTTAATAATAAAATAATGTATCTATTTACTGAAATAATGCTACTACGTAAACTTTTTTTTTTTTTTTTGCCTTTTCATCGAAGATTTTTAGCTTTTTGTATGTGGACCGCTGGTGTTTTACCCCATTTTGATATTAAAATTATCATTTTTATAACTACTAACCTATTTTTTCTTATTACCCACTCAGTTTTGAGAGTGCAATGGGCTGAATTGTTGTTCTACTAAAATTCTCTATTTAATTTGTAATATATTACACAAGGTCTTGCTATCTAATGCATATCGATTCGCTGTTACTGAGATTATAGTTTTGAATTGAAAGTCCTTCTATTTTTGCTATTATTTCTAGCCATCACATTATTGCATGTAAGATTTTGGTTTATTTAACCAACCAAGTGGTAGCTCAATGGATTGGTATGTGGTCACTTAAGCAAAAGGAAGAGCGTTCGAGTCTCCAATTTGCAAGTTTGAGGGGTGATAAGTTAGTTTCTTATCAAAAAAATTTTTGGTTTATTAATCAAGGACATCAATGGAGGTTGAGGACACTCAGGACAGTCATACTGGAAGTGGCTCTACAATGTTTGGCGCTATCTTCATGTGCAATCGTGCAACAATGAAAGAATGTCTAAAACGGAAGCTTTTTGGCCTTCCGCCTTCTGGGTCTGGTTTTGTGAAAAAGGTTAAAGCTGGAATGGTTTTATTTTTGTTTGAATATGAAGAGAGGAAACTTTATGGGGTGTACCAGGCAACTTCAGATGGTGCCATAAATATTGTGCCAAATGCGTTCAGATCCTCTGGGATGCCAATACCTGCTCAGGTATACAAATATCACCACAAATAAACTGGTTCTTCTATTGTATTTGGGTTTTCTTATTTCCCTTTGGAGTTGGATACATCTATCACTGGGTCGTTTCTTTTGTGCTCTTATCAGGTTCTTTTCAAGAAAATATGGAACTGTGATCCATTGTCCGAACATGAGTTCCAAGATGCTATTAGAGATAACTATTATACACAAAGCAAGTTCCATTTTGGACTCGATGAAGATCAGGTTCGTAGATTACTAGTAAATTCACTTATCAGTTTCCTCATCTAAAAGGGAGCGTCTGAATGTGATTTCTCCTTGGTTTTCTTTTGAGTTTTTAGGTCTCAAAGCTTCTGCGGTTGTTTAACTCAAGAAAGGTGAAAATTCAGAAGCCACATAATCTGTTTTCTCGAGATAAAGCCAAAAGGCAGTCCAGAAATTCCTATGTCAGTAAAGTAAGGATATATCCGGAAGACAGGTACATAAGAACTGATACCTTTGAAAGTAAATTTAGTACAGATAATCAAGTAATCGACCCTACAGAGGACTCGGAGTTGCATAGGTCTAGCCTTAGTCTCACTTGTGCTTCTGGCAAACACTTTTTAGAAACTAACTCCTCCTTAGTTGAGGCTCGGCATAGCTCACCTTTGGCAGCATTGCCTTCAGATGAGCCTCAGCTATATCAACCTTATTTAACATCAAAAAATGATATGTCTGACCCTGTTCAAAATCTTTATCGTTCAAGGACTTCTAGTGTTTTGTTCAACGATCACAGTTTGTCACCACTAGGGACTTACTCAAAGAGTACGACAGATCCATTATTTTCATTCCCTCAAGACGTGCAGATGTCCTCATGCATAGGGCCAAACCCCTTAAATATGTCTACCTCAGGACAAAATAGTTTGAGTGAGATGAAGAGTTTAAAGGAAAATCTCTTTTCACCATCCAGAGGCTGGCATCCAACTATGACTCCGGTATGTTCTGTATCAGAAAACTTTAGCATGTGCCAGACCAGATGTGGCATTCTTGATGCAACTACAAATCTTGGAGATTACATACCTTTAAGTTCTTGTGACCATTTGGAGCTAAGAAATGCTACCATTCCATCCGCAGAATTTGCTGATTTTAGGAGCCATAGGTTGGACCATTTTGAACGCTACAAAGGTTTATCAGTTCCTGAATCGTCTGTTACTGAAGTACCTTTGTCGAGGCTCGAAACTTTTAGACCGGAAGTCATGAGAACACCGTTAGATGCTGCTGTCATTTCTGGTAAGAGCACCTCCCATCTGCACCGGGACAGTAGAAATGAGCTCTTGAACTATGACTTTGCAACTGCATCTATTTCTTCTATAGATGCAGGACAGTTCCGCTCCCATGTCGCTGTTGATGATTTTGGTTCTCAAACTGTAGACTTCTATGAAAAGGGAGGGCATGAGAGGCCAACTTATTTGGCCAATGATGACTATGGTCATGGAGCTCCGATGAGCCCTTATTACGGTGATGTTCGAAAGAAGAGATTGAGTGTTTTCTCTCGCTTGTCTTTGAAGCAAGAAGGTACTAAAGAAAATGAGGATGATGATGATTATGGATACGAGGACATGTCACCAACCGAAATAATGGGCTTCTTGCATCAGAAAGAAAACTATTGGAAGAAAAGTTCCAAAAAATATAAACAATATAAGTGGCAGCGTAAGGATAGCGATCCTGTGCCACTTAAGGATGGCGATTCTCTTGAGGTCATTCAGGAGGAGATGAGTTTAGATCATGTTTTAGATGTAGACTGTGGAACCCATGTTGAGAGGACAGAGACTCCATTTATTAATTTCAAACGCCGAAGTAAAAATCGTAACATAGAAGATGAGAAAACAGCGGGAATTCCTGGTACAGCACCCAAAAGAAAGAAACTTCTGAGGCCATCCTTTGCTATTGCTCAGGAGACAGCCTGTGACGGCGAGGGGAAAAGAGACGAAACGTTTGGTAAGTCACCCAAAAGAATGAAACTTCAGCAGCCATCCCTTGCTTCTATTGCGGCGCCTTCCAGTGACAAGGATGTAGTTGGTGATGCATGTCACAAGTTGCACAAGTCATCTAAAGAAATATTTCAAGCTCAAGAAAACCCAGGGAATGAAGTTTCCAAAGATGAAGGTGAAGGTGACAAAAAAGGGGTCACCGGACATCGGTTTGCAGGATGCAGTACTTCCTGTTGATTGCAAAAATGACACTGCAAAAGGCGCAATGGATTTAAGTTCTGAGGATCTCAATGTGGAGAAGAAAGCTCTGCAAGATGGAATTCCTCCTCTTGATTGCTCCCTCGATCTTAATGCTCCAGTTCATGCGAGCATTAAAATAAAACATGGCCCAATCACTAACAATTTAAGAGCTGAACTCGCTACTCGAGTGTTTGGTGGCATTAATGACTCTTACCTCAATGTTGTAGACTCATCTGAAGACAAAGTGATTTCGTGTATGAACAGCAAAGCTGAAGAAAGTTTGGGGAATGCACAAGAGCTCGCTGATCTTCCTTCAAAAACTGAGCACAATGCGAATGAAATCAAAGACGAAGCAGAGAAAAAGGACGTGTTCCCTTTGTCTCTGCCTGCTGGTCTCTCCCTCAATGCGCTGCGGACATCTCAAAATGAAGCTACTGTCACTTGCGACAATGACACGGACATATCTGAAAAAGAATCAGGGATTGCACTGCGAGGGCGTGCTGATTTGTCTTCAAGAAAAAGTGGAGGAAATGAAAAAGCAAACAGTTCTCGTCTAGAATTGAGCTTGAGTTCCACCAACTTCGCCGCTAATAACAAAGAGCAAGAAGCTGTTTATGGAGAAGTTGGCAAGAGCGGAGCTGTTGGGATAGACCTGAACTTGATCCCAGAAAATTAAAATTCCTTTACCCATTGAATGCAAAAGAAACTTCGAGCTCTCACCGGCTTGAGAGCTTCTGTGAGCATAAAGCGAGTAGATATAGTTGTTATTCTCTGCCCGCCTGAGCGGAGATTTTGTCGACTCATAAAAGGTACAGTTTAATACGATGCACTGATGATGACGATAACTATGGGCAGTGTTCACAGGTTCTGCAGGTTTTTGAACCACATTTTGGATCTCCTGCAGATATCCAACTTCTCTGTACAAATTTTGTATAGACTTCGGAGTCTATAGTGCAGCTTTGTTGTTTTACAACCTCTTCCCTTTGTAATCAAACTTTAGATGTATTGGCTGTTCTCAGTTAATGATCTATTACTGTGATCAAATTTCAGATACATGGGCTCTTACTCTTATTATTGTTATACTGTTTTTCGACATTGTCACAGGTGTAGTGTTAGTTAGCAGAACTGAGTCCTCAGTTCTCTAGTGAATTTGGATTGCATCTGGTTATTCCATGTTTCCACTGCAGATCTCAATTCAACAGTGCTAAATGGTTATGAAATGACTCTACTTGCCCAGATTTGCATGACTCCCCAAGACCCAGATCATAACAATGTGGAAAAACAAAACAATTGCATATCTTAACCAACAAAACAATCACCACAAGAGTTAACAGTACCTGTTGTTGCTTTGATTTCAGCTCTCTCTGGACTGCATCTCCCTCTCTGTTGCTACCCTTGAAGCCATTTTGAGGATTGATTTGATTTCTGTTTGTTGTGGGGGAGATGAAGACCTTGGAGGGTTTGTTGACTTGAAGTCGTCGCTTCAAGTCCATTCCATGTTTCCCTTACTTTCTCTTGGCGGTTTCTTTTTTTTTTTTTAGACTACTCGGTATTCGACTTAACCGATTATTTCGGCTCGAGTCGAGTCTACTCATTAAAGGGTAAAGCTCTCCCAATGATGGTTTTTGTGTTCGTGGAGCCAGCTCTCCCAATGGTGGTTTCTGCGTTCGTGGAGTCTCGAACTTGAGACATCCTTCTCTCTCTCTCTCCAAGTTCAAATGTTTTTAGGAACATTGTTGCTTATTTTGAAAAAAAGGAAGGAAAAAGCTTGGTTAACCTGCTTTAGGCATCCAATTTGGGCTCTACTCAGTCGGATGCTGTGCATTTCTCCTCTAGATGCTCACATACAATCTCAGCACTGGGTTGGTTATTTTAGTAGTTCCCAAAAGGAATGCTTTATAGTTTATAGTCACAACAACAAGAAGTAGGCTTTGCTTGTGTATGTTGTTTCATGTCTGGAATCTCATAAGAAGCATGATTTTGTACTGCATGTTTTGGGTGGCAATAAAGGAAAAGAACACAATAACTTTGACTATTGTTCTGAACAAAAAAATATTTATCGCCTTCTATAAAATGAATCAAATTGATAGAAAAACATTAGGCATTTCTGCGTCAAGAGGTGCGGTGCAATAGCAAAAAAATGAACTTTGATGGAGGTAGAGAACGTGAGTAGTTTGATTCTTGATTGTTGCATTATATTTCCTTAGTGTCTCTCACATTATGAGGTTGAAGCGTCTGACTAACTCTTGCAAGATTAGTTGAATCAAAATAAGGAGAAGCTTAAAAGATTTGGAAGAACAATTAAAATATTAAGTATTTTCTACTTGATCAACTACTATAGATCAAGTTGAGCGAAACCATTTGATTTATGTAATTGAACTCAATTAATTTAAAATCAAGGTTAGGATTATCTTCGATTATTTCATATAAAAAAATGTCCTATAAAATTTAAGGATTCGAACATATAATCTTTAAAGAGGTAAACATGAGCAATTAATAGATCCCAATAGTACTTAATCACCAACACCAAGGCACATACATGTAGTTTCAAAATTCAAATTGCATAAAAGCTGGTATTTGTCTTAACTAATGACATATTATAGTAATCAAATCAATACTAATTAAAACGCATATCCTATTCCAAAAAAACAAAATCAAAAGATTCCCATGTGAATTCCCATTTCAACCAAATCCATATCCCCACAAACTGTCCCCAAAACACACAGAGCCAGAGGGCAAAACCGTCATTACACAAAGGCGTATCAGGCCTTAACAGTAGACCTCACAATTAATAGAGAGGGCCGCTAAGGGCACCCCACCATTTAATGAGGGCACCCAGCTTATTTGTAAAAATTCCAGCAAAAATGGAAAAGACCATTTTGCCCCTGTATATATATAATGGTTCAAACCCCACAAACCATTTCGACAAGGAGTTAGGGCACCCCACCGCAAGCGTCAACCACAAAGCCACGCCACATTGCGTTTGGCGAAGAAGGCGATCGATTCTTGCTCGTCCGACAGCGAGGTAACAATGTTTGACAACCATTTTCGGGTTTTTTTGAACTGTTTAGTTGCGTATAACAGTGAAAATGATGATTTGTTTGTCAACGTAGGGTTTGGTAATTTCTTCAAATCCGAAGTTGTTTCAACCGTATAATGGAGGATCGTAATGCTTCTGCCGGAGGAGGTCGTCCTTGAGGTAATGTTGCAAATGTTTTTGTGTTTTTTTTGCGTTATCCGAAGTATCTGTCTGGGGTGCGCGATTGTTTCGGCCTCGCAGACCGAGATGTATAGTAATGTCTCGGTCATAGAGGACCGAGAGGTTTCACGCAGGTCACGAACTGGTACGACCGAGAGTAATGAGTAACTCTCGGTCGTACATGAGCGAGACTCTGAAGAAAGTTTCGTACTGTACAACCGAGAACCTATTTTTTGGGTTTTTTTGTGATTGTGTCGTACATTTTGGTTGATTATAATGTTACACTTTGTTTGTATTGCGTGTAATGCCGTTATCTTGTAATTTTCCAGACTACAATGACACTTTTACACCTTCTAAGCCATTCCCCTCTCGAGAAGCGGCAATTTCATGGCTTCAACTGATTGGTGGCGAGAACAAGTTTGTGTTAGTAACGAAGCGCTCGGATGCCGGGGCATTAAGCGCAGGGAAGGGTGAAAATTGCTGTGTGACAGTCCGGGACATATAGGGACCGCTCGAGAGAGTTGGGAAAGGGAAAGCGGCAAAAATTTTAAAGAAATCAAGGAATGATGAAAAGGCGAGGACTCACACTAAGTACGAAGAAATGTGGATGCCCTTTCCAAATTAACGTCGAGGAGAATGCGACTCCTTATGGTACGTCACCGTGATTTGTGGGAGGCACAATCATGACACCGCAGGAAGATTGGATAAGGGGGAGGAGGAAGTTGAGGATGCGGGGGGGATCGAAAGTGAGCAAATTTCAGGGAGATTAGTCCACCTTCGTCTTTTGTGGAGTGCGAGCGGGAGAAGTTGAGGATGCGGGTGTGAGGACACCGGGTCTCCAACCGGAGGCACCCTGGTGTCGAGAGGCACCCCAATCTCCAATCGGATTTGAGTCCTCCCACTCCACAAAAGCTTCTAGGCGTAAGAAATGCAAGGTTCCACAAAATGCGTCGTGCCGCCGACGCACGCAAAGTGGATCTAACATGGCTTATAGTCATTGCTTAGAACCGGATTGGTTGCCACATGTTGATGCCATTATCGATGTGGTTTCCGATGGGAATTGTGGATATAGGTGTATAGCCTCTGGCTTGGACTTGCCGACGTGAGACGGGTGGAGGATTGTGCGTAGACGGATGTACGATGAGATTATCGGGTATGAATACCTATGGCGGGAAGTGCTTGGCTCGAGTTTCGAGCTCGTCAAGAATGCGGTGCATTGCCCGCAGAAGCAAGAGGGGGCATCTTTCAAAGAATGGTTGACACTTCCGGACATGGGATTGTTAGTATCCACCGCATTCAATGTCATTCTCGTCAACCTCTCGCATGGGAGTGCGTCCACATTCCTACCTCTACGTAGTACTCCAACGTCGTCATTGCACAACAGACTTATCATTGCAATGGCGAATGAAAGGAATATCCATTGGGTTAGGGTAAGTTCTATGATTTTTTTGTGAATTGGTTTGTTTCCCCTTAATCGGGTTTGTGACAATATCTTATATGTTCTACTCGTTCACTTTGACAGTGCGGTTGCATGTGAATGCATCATCGCCATCCTTATATCCATCGTGGGATCGGTACGTTGAGGATCTGCGCCAAAGGTTGGCGAGATGGATTCGTTTTTCGAGACATCGCGCCCATTGCAATCGCTGATCATGAAGCCACCATACCGTTGTAGATTTAGATACACCGTAGGTTAAAGCTTGTACCTAGACGGCTAAACATTTAGAAATTTTGCCAATTCGTCCGAATGTTCTATGTATATGCAAATGTTGTGTTGTGTTTTAATTGTTGTTTACTTATGGATGGACCCTTTTTAGAGTCGGTTTGAATGTTACGGAGATTTATAATTAATTAAGGTTCGGTGCAAATTGTCGTCTTTGGATTTTCAATCTTGCATTGTTAGTTTGACGACTACGGAGATTTTTTCAAACCGTAATGTTCAAATTCATCCATTCCCGATATCGCGGTCAAGCGTTCATGAAACAACCCATATTTTCTGTCACCAATGACCGACAAGTATTGCAATATATCGTTCTTTATAACCGAGTCCTATTTCAATTTCTCGGTTGTACACCACCGAGATGGATTGACCATTTCAATTCGCCCGACTCTCGTCCTATGACGACCGAGCCTCATCGAGACCCTATCTAAGAAGTGGACAACCGACACGCAGCTAACTCTTCCTGGCTTCGTGGCGCCGAGATCGCGACTTCCCAAAAATATTAGCTTATGTCTCGGCCAAGGCCGAGACAGTTGACACGCCTTCTCGGCTGTGTGGCCGAGAACCACGATTTCCCAATTTTTTTACATTTTAAAAACCGCCACACACACATTACATCTACTCTACCAAATGTAACTTAATTCGTCGATCTTCAACCGAGCCCTAATTTGGAAACGAAATCGGCTCACACACCCGGACCCTACAAAATG
This sequence comes from Stephania cephalantha, assembly GCA_039657325.1. Classification (NCBI taxonomy): domain Eukaryota; kingdom Viridiplantae; phylum Streptophyta; class Magnoliopsida; order Ranunculales; family Menispermaceae; genus Stephania; species Stephania cephalantha. The sequence goes on from CM077571.1 coordinate 56,736,210, forward strand.
CGAAAACCTAGAACAACGAAGGAGAAACACACGGCGAGGGACGGAGAACACGATTTCGGGGATTCCTCTCACCGGGTCCTGGTTCAAAACAAATGAATTCTTCCACCAAATTCGGTGAACGAGGGTGGTGGTGGTGGTGGGGGTGGTGGGGTGCCCGGGGGTTTGCACGAGGGTGGGTGAGAGGGTTTTTTGCACGAGGGGCATTTTCGATATTTTGGGTTTAATTTTTGGGTGCCCTGGTAAATCGATTTGTGCCCACATTAACTGGGTGCCCTCATTAAATGGTGGGGTGCCCTTAGCGGGCCTCTTAATAGAAGTTTGGGCGGTAAAACCACCATCTAAAACAACACGTGTTCTCCTCCCATTCGCCGTCCATGTATGTATGGTCGGCTATATATATATACCCATGCCATGATTGCCATCCCATCCATGCCATCCATGCCATGCATGTGAAGCTGTTTTTCCCGCGCGACCATCAAAGCTGTACTCGAAAAGGTCGAGCGAACGAACGAACGAAACCCTCGTTTTCTTCGACGCCAAATTCGCTCCGAATTAGGGTTTTCTGTTCGATCTTCGCCGAAGATCTTCGTCCGCGGATCTGAAACTGCGATCGATTTGAAGACCTAGGTCTTCGTTCGTCGTTTCGTTTCGTTTGAGATCTGAATCGCCGCGCAAGCGCCAAAGTTCGATTTTTTGGTTCGATTTGACGAGCTAGGTCGTTTGCGACCTGAGATCTCCGCGCAAGCACCAGAATTGGTGCTTGATTGAAGAAGTTAGGGACGTGTAGCCTTAGATTTCAAGATTAGGTTTTGGTTGAATTTTCGAGTGTTTCTTCTTCTTTGTGGATAGATCTGGTCGAGGAATTCACGGTTGTAGTTGAGTTGGTTGAGAAATGGAGGAGGTAAAGCCTTCGGTTTCGACGAGTACTTCTCAAAGTGAGGATCGCGGCGGCGACATTGGAGCTCGATTTGCGGAGCTCTGCAAGGTTTTCTTTTTGTTTACTTTCTTTGTTTTGTTGTTATTGAAGGCACATGGATTGTCATAGTCCATTGATTATTCGTAAATTTGGCGCCTTTTTTGATGTTCTAGTTTGTTGTCCTGATTGATCTTTGAATTTTGATATTCATACAGAATGGATTGTTGTTGGATGAGAACTTGTTTGGACAAGCTATGAATTTGTTCAGGGAAAGCAAGGATCTTCTCTTATCTAACATGTCTGTTATTGAGAGAGAGAACAAAAGCATGTCTGTTATTGGAAGTGGAACGGTAACGTTTAGCTCGTAATTGGTGGATTCGCTTTTTTTTTTTTTTTTTTTTTTGTTCTTTTTCATTGTTACGGTAATGTAATATGTTGCGTTCTTCTGATTGACTGATGGGTTCGATTCCTTTTGGTGATCTCAGCCGGAAGAAAGTGAAAGATTTTGGTTTGCGTTCATTGTGTTTGCTGTGAAGAGATTGAATGGGGGGAATAATGTGGATGAAGCCTCGAGAAGCGATCGGAACGCGCTTAGTTTATGTCAGATATTGAAATCCACCAAGTTGAAGTAGGTGCTTTCTCACTTGATTATAGCTTATTGGATGTGATCTTGTTCTCATGGAATAATAACTATTTTGTATGGCAGTGTGGTAGACTTTTTTAAGGAGATGCCTCAGTTCTTTCTCAAGGCTGGTTCAATCATGAGCAACTTGTATGGGACAGATTGGGAGAAGAGACTGGAGGTATTCCATATTGACTTATTGGATGAAATGGAGTTGTAGTTGTTCTGAAGGGGATTTCACTGATTGTGCCCTCTTTTTTTTTTTTTTCCAAATCAGGCAAAGGAATTACAGGCCAATTTTGTACATTTGAGCGTTCTAAGCGAGTGAGTGGACTGGCTATTAAATTTTCTTCATCGTTTGCAAGTTTAATGTGACTGAGCTACACTAACTATTTATAACAGAAACAGTTCGGATGCACTTCAATTGAACAAGCAGTCTTTTTTTTTTTCCTGTGAAAGTTTCCTTTTACAAGTTTCTTACATTAAGTAGTCCATATTCTGGGAGTTTCTAGGAGGTATGTGCTGGTAAAGGGTTAATGTGCTATTTAAATTGGCAATTAGCTTTGAAATGTCCATATCTATTACCCTGTCACGTCTTTTGTTAACTTTTCAAATACTTGAGATAATTGGTTAAATTTGGAGAGGCAACTAAGTTGGTGATTTTTGGAGATAGAGAAAATAAGTTGATAATTAATGTGGAGAATTGGTGATATTAGAGACGAGGGAAAAGAAGTCGATAATTAATGTCGGGAACTGGTGATTTTGGAGATACAGGAAAAGAAGTTGATAATTAATGTGGAGAATTGGTGATTTTAGAGATGCGGGAAAAGAAGTCAATGATTAATGTGGAGATTTGATAATTTTAGGGATACGGAAAAAGAAGTCGATAATTAACGTGGGAAATTGGTTGTCACTGCCATTGCATTGTGTACAGCACATATATTCGGTTTGTTGAAACTCCATTCTAAAAAGCAGGTTTTGGGTTAAAACAAATGAAATGTACATATGCCTTCTTGGACTTTTTCGGGGCCTTCATAGCTCATTGGGTTTACCGTAGAAAGTCATTATGTATGTGGATATTATATTATATCAAATAAAAAGGACTTTTGGTGCTTGAAAATGACTGCATGTGAAGGAGAATGTCATGAAGCATTAAGGGCTTTCTTCACTGCTTTCTGCTCTTTTGGGAAATTTAAGTACAATGAACAAATGTGGAAAGGTTGGATGAATGCTGGATTGATGTACCAAACCTACACAAGATTTATGGTTCTTCACTTAGTATGTTGATTTGGGAAGCCGTTCAATTATGCAATAGGCATGGTTAAAACTGTCTTTGCCATAAGAAAAAATTGCAATGGATTGTAATAGCGCGTTCAATTTGAATTGATTGAACTTGTTGGTTGAAATCGCCTACTGGACAAAGAGATGTTTAATTTTAGAAGTGCGTCCTGTACTGTTCCTACATTGATTATTCATCACATGCAACTATCTTACAAGCAAGCAACACATTTAATCAATAGCCGGCATTTTTTTTTTTTTTTTTAATTTTTGAAAAAAGGTCGGCATGTAGTTATATGTTTCCTTGAGAGAAAGCAATTGGAACCTTTAATATCATCACTTAAGTGTCAAAGTAAAATATTGAGTCTTCAAGTAAGAAGTGTTGGGGATGGTCAATGTTTGGTAGCAATAAGCATGTTATGTCCTTACATAGTTACCTGAGAAAGTTGGTGATTCTTTTTTCAGTATACATGTCAATTGAACTTTTTGGTTGTAAGAAAATTTTGTATATTATTCTTAAATGTATCTGCTGTGTACTCGTGCCTCATTAGCGCATGGATTTTTTTTTTTTTTTTTTTTTGGTAAGATGATTTTATTATATATTAGGAAATGCATGTAACTCTTGCAGTAGTGCTTTAAAGCTTGAGCATTTTCTTTGTATAAAAGTATGTTCATGACATTCATATTTCTTATTTTACAATGGAAAATAGGTGCTACAAGCGTCGATATAAAGAATTCTTTTCAAGTGGTGATTCATCTAGTAACAAAATGTCTGCTTCTAAAGGAACCGCGATTAATTTGCCAGATTACCTCCGTTTTGGATGGTTATTGTTCTTGGCTCTACGTGTTCATTCGTTCAGTCGGTTCAAGGATCTAGTGACTTGTACAAATGGATTGGTTTCAATATTGGTTAGTAACATTCTTTTTAAAGAAGATGAAAAGTTTTCGGCTAGTTTATTTCATGCCCCGGTAGCTTTATTCCTTATGATGTGATTATTCTAAATTTATGGAACCAACAGTCATGTAAACTTAAACGCAATTTGATTTCAAATTTTATTTGCTGGGCCTATTATTTCATTTGCTCCTCTCTGTTGAAACTTCATCAACGACTGTTTATTGCACAAACATTTTCATCCACGACTGTTTTTGAACGGCGATTTGCATGCTTAAAATCGTCCAAGAGTTGTCTATTGATATGAGGTTGGTCATAATGGTTTAATATGGTTGTTGCATAAGCTGTGATTTAGTAGGAAGAAATATGATCTTTGTTCAGATGCAGATTAATCTTGGAGCTCCTTAGTGCAGTTGACCAGAAACATATAACTTGCTTTATTTGCTTGGTTTTCTGTGTTTAGACTCTAGAAAGTGGAAATATCATCATTCTTTTTGGAAGCAACTGGCATTTGATTTCTTTACTGGGAATACTTTTTTTTTTTCATCACATATTTTTCACAAGAGGTCCACCTTATTATGCTTATTTAAATATTCTTTTAATGCTCCTATCCTTTGACAGACATCATACAATGTCCCTTCCAATTTATACTACTGAACAGTTATGCGTGCAAAGATTGTTTCTTGTGCACGGGCATATTTAAATAAAGAAACCAGGATGGGTCTAATATATTTCAACTATTTGGTAGGCTATCCTGATTCTTCACGTCCCTGTGCGGTTTAGGAACTTTTCAACCCGTGAGCACCCGCGTTTTGGTAATAGTCTTTTCAAATTTGTGAATGGGATTTTTGATGTGCCACTGTCTCCATTTGGAATTGTTTTATCTTTTTGCTTTTTTTTTTTCCTTTTATATTGAAACTTACGTAACTAATTTATGAATCAGTTAGGAAAGATGACAAACGTGTGGACCTTCTAGCATCTCTTTGTAACATTTATAACACATCGGAAGATGAATTACGGAAGACAATGGAGAAAGCAAATGGTTTAATAGTAGAAATATTGAAGAAGAAACCTTGTTCAGCATCTGAAATTAAAACAGAAAACTTGGACGATATTGTCACAGGTACAAATGCTTTTTCTCTGTATTACTTTTTTTGTGAATTTTTGCAACATAAAGGTGGTTAGGGAACAATTTCTCATTGTCAAATTTTGCCCAACCCTCCTTTCTTTTGGAGGTCTTCTGGATGCAGATGGTTTAACGTATTTTGAGGATTTGATGGAAGAATCCTCATTGCCTTTAAGCTTGGCTATTTTGGAGAGTGACTATGACAATGCCATGCATAATAAGTGTGAACTGGATGAGAGGGTTTTTATTAATGATGAAGACAGTCTACTTGGAACAGGAAGTTTGTCTGGAGGAGCCGTGAATATAACTTCTTCCAAGGTGCGTGTCGCATCTAGATTTAGTAAAGTCTTAGAATATTGATAATTAATTAAGAAGACATCATCTATGTTCTTTTTCTTTCTTCTGTAGAGAAAGTTTGATGCAATAGCTTCCCCTATGAAGACAGCTACAAGTCCACTCTCTCCATCACGGTCTCCTGCATCAGCAGCAAATGGTTCTCTTCCTGGTGTTAAGATGCCTTCTACACCAGTAACCACAGCAATGACAACTGCAAAGTGGCTCCGAACTGTCATATCTCCACTTCCTTCAAAACCATCAGCAGAATTGGAGCGTTTTCTTTCTTTTTGTGACAAGGACATAACTAATGATGCAATACGCAGGGCACACATAATATTGGAAGCCATATTCTCAAGGCGTTCACTAGGAGAGCGGTGTATTGCTGGGAGCCTTCAGAGTACAAACCTAATGGATAGCATATGGGCAGAACAAAGAAGAACAGAAGCTTTGAAGTTATACTATAGGGTTTTGGAAGCAATGTGTAAAGCAGAGGCTCAAATATTGCATGCTAGTAACTTGATTTCTTTATTAACCAATGAGAGGTTTCATCGATGCATGTTAGCTTGTTCAGCAGAACTGGTTTTAGCTACACATAAGACGGTTACTATGCTGTTTCCTGTTGTTCTGGAGCGGACTGGCATTACTGCTTTTGACTTGAGTAAGGTGATCGAGAGTTTCATTAGACATGAAGAATCTCTTCCTAGAGAGTTGAGGCGACATCTAAATTCCTTGGAGGAGCGACTGTTGGAGAGCATGGTGTGGGGGAAAGGATCGTCGTTGTATAATTCATTAATTGTTGCTAGGCCAGCCCTCTCTTTCGAAATTAACCGACTGGGGTTATTAGCCGAGCCCATGATGACACTAGATTCAATTGCAATGCACCATAATATTACCTTTGGAAACTTGCCTCCTTTGCCTCCCATGCATAAGCACGAAACTCCGCAAGGTGACTATTTAATGTTGCAGCTAGATTTTCGAATTTGTTATCAAGGTGGTGCCCCCCCCTAATGCAATTTGTTCTTAATTTTCCTATCCTGACTTTTGGTATAGCTTGTGAATTTTATTTAAACAGAACTTTAGTGACACCAATCACATATTCTGTTTCCATAATTTATTGAATCCAACACATTATTTTCAGGACCGAATGGCGATATCAGGTCGCCAAAGAGAGCATGTCATGATCTTCGAAGTGCACTGGTAGAGCGAAACTCCTTTACTTCTCCAGCCAAGGATCGCCTACTGGCGCTTAATGGTCTTAAATCAAAGTTGCCACAGGCTGCTTTACAGTCTGTATTTGCTAGGTACAAATTCTATAGATTTGTTCAACGATGCTAGGGTCTATCTTAGTCGTAAAACATTTGTTTATGACATATTTCACATGTTGGTGCATTTTGCAGCCCGACACAACCAAATCCTGCAGCAGGGGGGGAAACGTGTGCTGAGACAGGGATCAATATTTTCTTCAGTAAGGTGATTACATAGAATCTTCTGATAGTTGGTTGTCATTTCCCGCTCATATTTGTTAAAGATACTTTTGTGGTCAGAAAATAGCTAATTAAATTCTCTAGCTATATTTTAATGCAGGAAAAAATCGCATGGACGTGTGAAGTTCTAAATCAATTATAGGAAGTGCCTTGCTAACATAGTTTTGACACACAACATAGGCCTTGAGTTTGTTGGGTATATGTTGGAATCTTTGTTTGCGGGTGTGTGTAATTCGATGGACTCCAAAAACTGTGTAGCCTATGCGTGCATGTATGTGTGTGTGTGATTGTTAGCTGATCTTTTTAATTCAACTCAATTGTGTAGGTAGATGCAGGTTTGACTAGATAATTATCTCTCGACTTTTATTGATTATTATTATTATTATTATTATTATTATTATTATTATTATTATTTTGCTTTTGATCATATCAATTGATTTACTTTGTAGATAATGAAGTTGGCTGCTGTCAGAATCAATGGTTTGGTTGAAAGGCTGAAACAATCTCAACAATTGAGGGAGATGGTTTACTGTTTTTTCCAACGAATTCTAAGTCAGCGAACAGCTCTTTTCTTCAATCGGCATATTGACCAGATCATCCTTTGCAGTGTGTATGGAGTTGCTAAGGTTTGATAAGCAATCAGTTCCAAATCTGTTATTATTATTTTATTTAATTGTTTGCTTTCTTAGCTGAGTTCATGTCTTGCAGATATCTCAATTAAACCTGACCTTTAGGGAAATAGTATATAACTATAGGAAGCAACCGCAGTGCAAACCGCAAGTTTTCCGCAGTGTCCTTGTTGATGGTTCTTCAACGCGTCATAGCGGAGTATGTTGCCTAGTTTATGTTCTTTTATGTTTTATTTTTTCTTTTAATAGTTTTGCAAGAGCTCAATCTATTCTTATTTGAAACAGAAAATGGGGCAGGAGCATGTTGACATTATTACATTTTACAATGCTGTATTTATTCCAACTGTAAAACCTCTGCTAGCGAATCTTGGGACTGGCGGTGCATCTCCGAAAACTAATCGACTACCTGAAAGCAGTAATCATCCTGATGGTTTGTCGCTTTCTTCTGTCTCCTATTTTTTATTTATTTCTGTGATGGCAATTTGTGTACTCAACTGTTTCCATTCTTTGACAGGGCCATGTCCTGGATCCCCTCGCGTGTCTTCATTTCCAAGCATCCCTGACATGTCTCCGAAGAAAGTTTCAGCGGTTCACAATGTATATGTCTCGCCGCTGAGATCATCAAAGGTAAATCTTTGAACTCAGTCTGTTGCCAATTTTTTCTATATTGTGTGTTTTTTCTTCAGTAGTGGTTAGTCATACGTCAAACTTTCAGCTTCACCATGCATGTCTAGGGACGACAGCGTGAATGTGTGCCTCTCTTAAATGTGCTATTGAAGATGTATAATCTGTGCATAAATCTGAAAGTGATTCAAAGTCTAAGTTGTTACTTTTATTTATTTATTTTTTCTGTAATCTTGCTGATTTTGTTTGAAAGAAGTTCATTCTTTTGAAAGCTATTGCACTTAAAATAGACTGAACCATTCTATTGTCCCTCAATGTTTCCTCTATTTTCTTTTTGAGACAGAATTACTAATTTTTAATTGATATGTCTTACTATTGATCGTGGGGTGAGATACGCGATCTTGACTTTCGAATCCTTCTTGGGCGAACTTTCTCTTACAGCGCTTCAATTATTTCTGCAGATGGATGCTCTAATTTCTCACAGTTCTAGAAGCTATTATGCTTGTGTTGGTGAGAGCACCCATGCATACCGAAGTCCATCCAAAGACTTAACAGCCATTAATGACCGATTGAATGGGTTAGTTTTAATCAGTGTGTAGAATCTTTATTTATTTATTTATTTTTAAATTGAACTCGGCATTTGTTCTCTTGACAATCCCAGAAAGAAGGTTAACAGCAGGCTCAATTTCGACGATGTTGGTTTGGTTAGCGATTCTCTTGTTGCCGGCAGTCTCAGTCATCAAAATGGTACCAATGCCTCTTCTTCAGGTGCAGCTACTTTAAATCCAACCTTGAAACCGGAGCAGCATGAATCCTAACCTTAATCATGGATCTCCGCGAATGTAAATCCTTCTCCCTAACCCCTTTTTTCGATTAGCATCTCTAACTTTATAATTGTGTCCATTGTACCAAAGCAAAAGAAAGGGTGACCATGATAAAGGAGGCCGCGGCTCCTTCCCGCGGTGTCGTTAGATTAGTGATACTGATCTTCAATAAAGAGGTGTATTTCTAGCTTCTCACTAATTTAATAGATCAAGTAGTCTGAGGCATTTAAAGGTTGTTGATCCATTTGTTTATTTATGTACTGGTTTGGTCGATTGTGAATATATTTATTTGGTATTACATACTGTGTTTGCTCTTATTGGCCTTGGATAATTCGGGAATGCTTGTCTGATCTGTTCTGCCTTGAAGAAACTAGTGAAACATCAAAGGGAAGTGCTAAAAGGAAAATGCAAAAGTAACAACTTTGGCTAACGACCTCGTTGGATGCCGTGCATTTTGCTTCAAGATGCGCACACAAACATCTTAGCATGTATTGTACATCATCCAATTGGGTCAATGCCCAAAGTGGATAACTCTAGCAACTTTCGTGCTAAATTAATCACTTTTGACACCTAAGATTGACGTACACCTAATTGTTGAGGTCTTTTATATATACTTCAAATCGCGTGGGCACACATTTTGATACAAAATCTCAACGACGACAACAATAAGGTGTCGAAAGTAGAAAGAGAGACGAAATATTTATAGTCATAACCCTTATGGCCTGTTCGTTTCATGGTCTTAGGGTGGATTAACTCTAGTAGACTAAAGTAAACCACCAATTTTGGTGGGACTAACTAATCCCAATGCTTGGCCATTACAGATTACCCAAATACCCCTCATCTCTACACATTCTTCTTCTCTCCCAACTCAATCGACCAAGATGATAGACCGAAATAGAGAGGGACATCGTTCCCATCGACTAACCCTAGAAACAGAGAACATCATTGCGAGTCTTCTTAGGTGGTTTTGCAGAGCCATTAAAGGAAGACACATGCATTCGGCCAAAACCGCGAGAAGGTAAGCTTGGGTATGTGTCGATTTAGATCGATGTGTGTTTTTGTGAAATGGTTATTTGTTGTTGTTGTTGGTTGGCTTCTTGGGTGGTTTTGTCGATGGTTCACATGTCTTCTTCTTCTTCTTCGCTTTGGTGTTTTGTGCCATGGTGTTTCTGTTTGATTTGGAGGGGGATTTGTCGAGGTTGCTACTTCTTCATTCGATGGTTCACTCTGTGTGTGTGTTTTTTTTTTGTTGAAATAGCATATTAATGTGATTGTAGTGTATGTCAAAATAGAGGAAGAACGTGTAATTGGAATTTTCCAAATACACTTGCTTCTTGTTTTTGTTGTGGTCCATACCTGAATTCGTCAAGACTTGTCACAATGTTGAATTGAATGACCACTCTTTCTTGGAATCAACTGACTTGTCGAGTGTTGGGATGAACACAGAACACAAAACCAGTCGCAGCGATGACGAAGACTTACCTCGAATGAAGAAGACGCCCAGACGCAGCGATGACGAAGATGCAAGTTAAATAGAGGGGTATTTCAATAAATTTACTTATTAGAACCACACTTATTCTCAAGCTTAAACCTTTCAACCAAACAAGGCCCATAAAAGGGATTAATACATAAATTCATGTGTTAGTCCCATTAAAAACTAATCTCATAGTCTTGGGTCTTACTAATATTTGAAGCGAACAGGCCATTAATTGCTTATAATACGACAAAACTTTCATGATGTCATAACAAGACCAAGTTCTTAAATAATTTAGGTTGCAATTAATGGTCTGTTTATCATGTTCGACGACTAGCTAATGAGATTGCCCGTAATATGGCAGAACTCTCGTGATGTCATGAGAACGAGAATATTTGAAATGTAGTTATGTTAGAAATTCAAGCAATTTTATAACTGCCGCACTGTTGAGCTAATTTTGATGAATGAAATTCATCTTTATTCAACAACAACAACAACATAGCCTCAGTCCCAAATTAATTGGGGTTGGCTACATGGATCAAACTTTTTCATTGTGTTTAATTAAGTATATATGTTTGATCTATTTCATGAAAAGTGACAAAAGTTTTACGCTGGCTGTCAACCTATCTCAACCCTCCTCAATTTTCCAAGAATGGAAAATGAGCTTAGGGTCTCCTCCCCCACTTTTCGGGTATGAAAAATGAGTTTGAGACCTCCCTTACCCATTTTTCGATATGAAAAATGGGCGTCAGAGTCCTCCTCCTTTATCCGGACTTGGGACCGGCTATGTAGTGCACATAGTGTACAACATAGGTGGAGTTGAAATTCATCTTTATTATTAAAAAAAATTAATTGCAACCTAAGTTAAAGCCTCAATCCATTTGCGACTAAGTGTGTTTTTTTCTTATTTTTTGGAACTCCAAGTGTTGTTAGTATACTCAAATTAATAGTTGCATAAATCGCAAATCTCTTTTTTTTTTTATCGCACTTCTCAAAAGAAAATCGTTTCTTAATGAATCATTGTGAATATTTTATTAATTGCACTAAATCCAACATAATGAAAGAATTCAATCCGTGTAACCAACTCTAACTAGTAATGGATTTAGGCTATCTTCTTGTTGGTAGACATTAACTGATAGTAAAATCATCAATTGTTAAAACGCATCTCGAGGCATTCATTTTCTGTTCTCCTTACTTGATCAAACGAACTAAACCACCTGAAAAGAACAACAACCGAAGCAGAGCTCGCTCGCTCGCTCTGTCTCCTCCACCGTTAATGGCGACTCTCCGTTACCACTAACGGAACCCTAACCCTACACCGTCCCATGCTCCGCCATCCCTCCGGCGGCCGCCGCCGCCCCCGCTACGGCGCCCACCTCTGCGCCGTCTTCGCCGCCGCCCTCCTCCTCCTCTCCGTCGCCGTCCTCCACAGCCGCCTCGGCACCGACCGCCGCCGCCTTCTCCCCTTCGCCTCATCCACTCCAGATCTCACCTCCCCCGACGACTCCGACGACTCCGACATCGTCTCCGACCCCCTCCTCGCCGACGACGCCGACGCCGACACCTCCCCCGCCGGCGAAGACCGGATCGACGAACTCGACATCGTCGAGGAGGAACCTAGGGTTTCGGACGACGAATCGGAAGAATCAATTGACGATCCTGGCAGCATTGCCTCGAGATCCGTGTACTTCTGGGATCACGTCGCTGGCGTGAAGAGGAGATCGTTTGAGAATCGCGTGATCGATCCCTGGGAGGACTACTCCGCCTTCGATCTCTCGTCTTCATCATCTTCGAATTCCGATCAGGGCAAGGTCGCGCTCGGATCCGATGACGAGCCAGTTGATGAGGAGGTGAGGCGGAAATTGGGGTCGATTCAGAGCGTGGAGGAAGCGTTGTTGTTGAAGACGGCGGCGGCGAAAGGCGGCGCCGCGGCGTCGGGGACAATAAGGGAAGGGTGGGGGGAGTGGTTTGATAAAAAAGGAGACTTTTTGAGGCGTGATAGGATGTTCAAGTCGAATTTGGAGCTTCTGAATCCAATGAATAACATGCTTTTGCAGGACCCTGATACTGTTGGATTGACTGTGCTCACTAGAGGTGATAAATTGATGCAGAAGGCGATGTTGAATGAGTTTCGGAAGCTGCCCTTTTCGGTAAAGAATCGGTTTGGCGCCGCGGATGGTGGGAATGGCGGCGACGGGAGTACGCGGGGGCAAAGGAATGAAGTTAAGGGTAGCGTGCGGCGGACTTTGGATGACAATGGTGGTGATGGTAAGGAATCTAAGGATGTAGTTAGTGGTTTTGATTCATCAAATTTTAGTAGAATAGAGAGAAATGTTGAGAATGGTGGTTTGGATAATGGTAGTATGAAAGAAGTAGAGAGATTGTCTTATGAGAGAAGAAGGGCGGCGGCATTGAGAGCTAACAATGTGATGGATGCTGAAAAGGTTGATAAATTGTTGCCGAATGGATTCGGGCGGCGTAGTAGGGTGAGAGGAAAGGTTGGAGAGGTTAGGTTGGAGACATCAGGCCCTGTATATGCCGATGGCAAGCGTTGGGGTTATTTCCCTGGTTTGCTTCCGCATTTACCATTTTCGAGGTTCATGGAGGAGTTCTTCAGGCTTGGTAAATGTGAAATGAAGGTCTTTATGGTATGGAACTCTCCGCCATGGATGTTTGGTGTTCGGCATCAGCGAGGCCTTGAGAGTCTTCTCTACCACCACCCAGATGCTTGTGTTGTGGTGTTCAGTGAAACACTTGAACTTGACTTCTTTAAAGACTTTGTTAAGGATGGGTATGTCCTCAAGCATTCTCACATTTGTTTAATATTTGATGACTTAGTTTACTGATAATTTGTTTGCATTTTGGTTGAGGGTTTTAAATATAGTTTAGACTAGTCTATATATTTGCATTTTGTTTTGAGGTAGTATTTTTTAACTATTTAGGTATATGTGTTGTGGATAGTTATATAATTGTTAGACTTGGGCTTTACTTTGTTGGTTTCCTAACTGTTCTATTGTTTTGTTTTTTTTATTTCTTAGCTACAAAGTTTCTGTTGCCATGCCAAATCTTGATGAATTGTTGAAGAATACCCCGACTCATGCATTTGCATCTCTGTGGTTTGAATGGAGAAAGACAAAATTCTATCCAACTCACTATAGTGAGCTTGTTCGGCTCGCTGTGCTTCACATGTAAGTTTGCTTGAGCATCTCTTTCTACTCTTTTTCCACCATTGACAGGCCCCAATGCTTTTTGGCAATGGCAATAAATGTGTTGAATGAGATATAGCTTTGAAACATTGTATGATCAAAGAAGAGACCTAGAAGATTGCCAAAGTAGTTGTGTCTTGGTTTTTCAATTATAATGTTTATTTGAAATGTTTAATGTCATGGCTCATGAGTAACTTGCAAATGAAAATTAAGGTTCAACTAGATGCTCTCTACTCCTGCCATTGGGAAGTATGAGAAAGTTAAATACGATAAACACAGCCTTACCCTTGCAACTTAGAAAGCTATTTCTTGTTGTAAAAGGATGGACTCTAGGTCATGATGGGTTAATAATAAGTTTGTGCATCAAGAGTATCAATCATACATTGGTAGTTTTGTTGCAAAAAAGTTTCTCCCTCGTTCTTCCTGTTGCAGTGTTCTTCTATTGCTTGAAAAAAGTAAAAACATAAATAATGAGAATCCAAGTAAATGAACAAGTATTGTGCCATTTCCCAGGGAGGAGGAACTTCAATCATTTAAAAAAATATGTAGAGAGAGAAAAAAAAAATGAAAGCTACATTAATTTCCTTGTATTTGTGAAGAACTGGACTTTCTTACTAAGAAGTAGCAGATATTACTAGTTTTGTCCTGCTACCTATCAGTTTTCAAATGATTTGGTTTGAACATTTGAGAGGGATTTTTTTTTTCTTTGCTAATAACTGAGACTTGCCACTCCCCAACCTGATTCTGTCAATAGTGATTAATGTTTTTCTATACAATTATGCCAACTTAGTCATTTGATGCCACTTACAGGTATGGAGGAATGTATCTTGACTTTGATGTTATAGTGATGAAGCCATTGTTATCACTTCATAATTCTGTTGGCCTGGAAAACCTTTTTGACAATTCATCGCTCAATGGTGCTGTTATGACGTTTGAGAAGAACAGGTAATTTGGCTTTGAATGCAGCACAAAGTGATTTAGTTGTTTTATTTGTATCCCCCCCCCCCCCCCCCCCCCCACCCCCCTTTTTGTTTTCTTTTTTTTTGAAAAAAAAAATTGGAGATGGCGTTAAGTTTTTTATATTTGTGAGAATTTTACTTGTTTCGGCTGTGAGACATGATGAAGCTTTTCATGATATCAACCATATAATGGTTCAGTGATGTGGTTTTTACGAGTAGATATCTTGTTTTTAGTCTGTTTTGCTAAAAAGAAGTTTACTTTATTTAATAAGTTGTACTTTGTGAAAATTTATATTTTAAACTATAACTGAAATGTTTGCCAATTTAATGATTTATCTGAATCAAGTATCTCCGAGTTTGAAGGTGCCGAAAAAAATTGAAGTCTCTATTACTAAGAAGATTTATGTATTTATACACTTGAAATTCTATGTATTTATTTTCGTCTTCCATGCAGTCCTTTCATATTAGAGTGCTTGAAAGAGTTTTATGCAACATATGATGATACACAATTGAGATGGAATGGTGCTGACCTTTTGACAAGAGTGGTTGGCAAGTTTCTTAATGGAGAAAAGAATTCTGAAAACCAGATTGGCATAAAGATGCAGCCATCTTCCATGTTCTTTCCAATAGACCGTCGAAGTATTACAAGGTATTCCTCCTACTTAATGATGTGCTGAGCTTTTGCATGTTAAAAATCCTTTTCGTCGCTGTATTAATCCTCTGGATCTGCAAACAGATATTTTGCAGCCCCGACAGATGATGCAGAGAGAGATCTACAAGAGAATCTCTTCAGAAAGATCTTGGATGAATCCTTCACATTTCACTTTTGGAATAGCATAACGTCTACCCTTGTTCCAGAACCCGGGAGTCTTGTAGCCAGACTTCTTAATCAGCACTGCATGCGCTGTCTCGATACATTGTGAACTTCATAGCAGAGAAGTTTCTTCAGTTTTGGTAATCGACAATCCTTCAGATTTCAGTTCATAAGCATGATAGTAGGCGATTATTATCGAGGATACAATTTTGAACCTTCTATGCTGCGTAGCTTTTGAGCAGAATCATGCGAAAGACGGGTGGGCGAAAACGCATGTGCCATATGTGTGATGGCAACGCATTTCTGATGGGCAGCACAGCTTACAAAAAAAATGCTCTTAGTCTTCCAGAATTAACACAGGAGAATAGTTTGTGACACCGCAGATTGGACTTCATATCCTTGAGAAATAGCGGCGTAAACGACTGAAGACCATTTGTACATCATGTGAAGGCAGTGCAGTTGCTTCGGAGAACCCGTTTCGCCTTTTCCTTCCCTAGCTTACCTTCTTGTGAGTGTTCATATTTCATGTTAGATAATCAGAATTCGTCTGACCTTCCCTGGAAAACTCAGGTGTAGGCTGCTTAATTCATTCTTTTTGATGAAATACAACATGTTGCTTTAGATGAGTTCATGAAATTGTTTGGATACATACTATATATTACTGTTGGAAATGCCAATGTTTCGCAATTTTGTGAGCAATTCAAGGCCACAAAGTTAGGCAGTCTGCTTTATCCAGACAAAATGATGCCTAAACATTACCGGGCTGTGTTGACTTACCCTAGCAAAGAAAAAATTGATGAACTGAACTACTATGAAAGATACATGAACAGGCTTTCTAAAAACTTTGTTCATTACCAATGGTTGGTTGTCCCTTAAATCATGACTTGATTTTGAGTCCTACATATGGAAATTTCAGCCGTTGGGAGCTGTTTACCCCAATTGTAGGTTGACCCCCAGAGCGAGCTCATAATAGTCGATTAGTCCGGATGTTGGGTGGTCTAGACTGAAAAAGAAAACTTTGTTCATTAAAGCTCCATAGAGTTTACTATTATACAAAAAAAACAGCCAAAAAAACAAGCTGTAGAAATCCCAGAAACTGAAGATCTGAGAATTTCTCTTGAAAAAAAAAAAAAAACCTGAAAAGTTACCATACAACCTGATTATTAGCTAAGTAAATCACATTTCTCCAACTCCTAATCCATAGCATTGGGTCCAAAACATCTTCTCAAAACAGGGTTCCATATCCACTGCACTAGGAACCTCCTCCCCTTAATACCATTCACATTATATCCCTTCCCCCATGAATCCTTGTACACTTTTCCTGGGAACCCCCCTCCCCCTCCAGACCCATAAAAACCCACACACAGATCGGCAATCTCCGTTGGTGCCGTCGGGTCATCGCCAGCATACCACGCGTTCACTAGCGGGTTGCTGGAGACTTCGGCGAGCTCATGCGCTATCACACTGATCATACCATCAGCACCAACATCTCCATTTGGAGCTTCCATTAAGTTGGCATTGGCAGTACCAGGAGTACTGCCTGAATACTTAGGCATTGCAAAAGGGAATGCACAAAGCCCTGGACACTGAGTACCACTATAACCAACCCAAGCATAAGGCACAGTTGCACCTACAACTGAAGGGAATGTGAAGTAGTGGAAGCCACAAACAGCCCTACAAAAGTCTTGAACTTGAACATTGTAGGATGTTAGGATTAAGTATAGGCCATTGTTGGAATTCAAAGGCAATGCTCTTGCTCTTGCTCTTGCATTGTTGTTATTGGCTGTCACAGCAGTTCTTATGATGGACTGGATGGACAAGCGAGTGAGCGACGTGCCGTGGGAGTAAGACCAGTCGTAGAATTCGCCCGAGAGGACTATGTTGCCGGTGATGTTGGCGCCCGTTTGATCGGTGTACAAACGGGCTGTACGCCACCAGTCTGAGACAGAAGGGAAGGGAGAGTTGGAGGAGGAGGAGAGGGAGAGGAGGAAGTCTCTTATGATGGCTTGGTGAGTGGGATTCCAATGGCCATACCATATGGTGTAGAGGTTGATGGTTGATGTCAAGACAGGACCCATGTGGTACTCAAGGTTTACAAGCTCAGAAGACCCTTCATAGTTCTTTTCTTCATTGAAGTATTGTTGTCCATTTGATATCACCAAAGTGGAGAAGCAAAAAGAGGTTAAGAAGATGATATTGAGGTAGGAATTTAGCAGGTACCACCCCATCTTCTGCTATGCTCATTAGTGTTCCTAGGCATGTGATCCCATTATATATATATATATATAAAAGAGTGGTAGTTGGAGTTGAACTTTTGTTTTGTCACTTTTGATTTCCCACTAATATGTTGATATAGGAAAATACTAGAATGACAACAGGGATGTCGCACTGAAAGACACATCGGCCCATAAAAGCCGTCTATGCGGCCTCGACCTGCATGTTACGCACCGAGATCTATGTATACCCGCACCCTGAGATGCGGATGACTCAAAGGCTCGATGTGACTTTCGATGTGACATACCCGCTGTCATTTTAGCACTTCTTATTGAAATGTCTTATAGTTAGTCATGATGTAGGGGTGAAACGATCATCTAACATTATAGGAGACGTACATTTGCTATATAATGGTGTAGATTTGATTGAAATGTGTGGACCCCACAAATTTTAAGGAAATCTACACCATTCTATAGCAAATGTATGTAACAAAAGAATGTCGAAAAATTATTTTCCTATCTCAAAAGTGCAATTTTTTAGGCTAAGTATTTAGAGGTTTGCCCCGATTAATCTCAAACTTGAGGTGATGTAAGACCACAAGGGCGACAACATTTTCCCAAGGAACTTTAACGATGCTCCATACCCAAAGCCTATGCCAGCTCACCAAAACCCAATTGAATTACCTTAAATTGAATTCTTTTCATATATAAGGGTTTCTTACGAGGGTCTTTAAATTGATGGGATGCTCTTTGTGAAGAGTAGGTAAGATAGACGAAGACAACATCGAAACCTCAATTGAAAATTAGTAAGGTTGGCAAAAGTACATATACATGTGATCTTTTAAAAAATACATACAAAATCATATCATCATGGGTTTTAAAATAACTTCAAAACTCTCTTTTAACTTAACCAAGATTTGTGGAGCAATAGGTGGTAAAATTTCTTGGAAGAAAGTGGATCAAAGAAGGTGAAATTCAAAATGAAAGAAAAAGAGAATGATTGGTGTGCCCTTTAAGTAAAGCAAGCACATGCATGTGATGCCATTCTAAACTTTCCATTTCTTTTCCCCTCTGTTTGACTCTCCAAAAGATATCTTTGGCCCAAAAGTTGAAACTATAACATTGAACACTGACCTTGCAATGATAAAATCATAAAAATGAAGCATCTTCAACAACCCCTATGCATATTAATATTCAATTATAAAGGGGTGAAGTGAAGTCATATGATTGCTAAGACCAAGACATTTGTGAGAAGAAAACAAACTAGCCTTCTAATTTGCTTACATGTATCATTGTATTTTTTAACTACTAGTCCTCTCTATTCATATGGTTCTTTTCATCATAGTTGTTCATACCCCTTTGGAGACAATATTATGATTTTTATTATTATGTTTCTTTCTTAACTATAGAGATCACTGGTGATGCTAGATTGAAGTTAAAAATTGATGCCGACAGTGAAAAATAAAAAGGGCAAAAGTAGACTTACATACTTTAGATGAAAAAATAATAATAATAAATAATAATAATAATAATGTTTTTTATAATGGAAATAAATGCGAGCCACCCCATGTCATATTATACAATTAACAACATACATCAATCCCAAAAATTGGCTATATGATCTAACTTTTAATTTATGCATTCAAGGTAACTTCGTTACCTACAAAATTCAAATTTTCAATTTTTATTAGCATTTTATTTATTTTATTTATTTGTAAGTTGTTTTATCAGTTTTCCAAATCATCGCAAATAAAAATAAAAATAAAATAGTACATGCATGTTTTTGTTTGGTCAATAGTACATGCTCTAATTCCTGCAGGAGGCTAAGTAATGGGCCCGAGGTACAATTCTCATCAGATCGATGCTTCTAACAAGCCTTATTCCCACTTCTCACCATAGATCTCATCTCCTGTCCTTCCCTCTCCTTCATCTCCGTCGCAAGGTATGATTCTTTTCATTATCAATTGATCATGCTTTCTCCTTGATTCTCTAATAAAATTCATATGAGTAGTCGAAAACCATTGATTATAGTGATGCTAGATTGAAGTTAAAAATTGATGCCGACAGTGAAAAATAAAAAGGGCAAAAGTAGACTTACATACTTTAGATGAAAAAATAATAATAATAATAATAATAATAATAATGTTTTCTTTATAGTGGAGGGTATGTGAGCCACCCCGCTCATAGAATACAACAACAACAACATCATAGCCTCAATCTCAAAATTGGCTATATGGATCTAACTCTTAATTTATGCATTCAAGTTAACTTCGGTCTACTCTTACCTCGTTGAATTTCTTCAATTTTTATTGAGTCAAGTTTTGTATTGGGACATTTGTAAGTTGTTTTTCCAGTTGTCCAAATCATCGCAACATAAAAATAAAAATAAAATAGTACATGCATGTTTTTGTTTGGTCAATAGTACATGCTCTAATTCCTGCAGGAGGCTAAGTAATGGGCCCGAGGTACAATTCTCATCAGATCGATGCTTCTAACAAGCCTTATTCCCACTTCTCACCATAGATCTCATCTCCTGTCCTTCCCTCTCCTTCATCTCCGTCGCAAGGTATGATTCTTTTCATTATCAATTGATCATGCTTTCTCCTTGATTCTCTAATAAAATTCATATGAGTAGTCGAAAACCATTGATTATTGAATTGGGATGAAATTGTTGTGATGTTTAATTAGGTTAGGTTATCTTGTGGCAATTATATTTTCTTCTTTTATTATTATTATTATTATTATTGTTGTTGGTGTCCGAACCGCCTCAGCCCCTCCTGACTAATACTACTAACCCAGAGGTGGAAGGAGAAATAGCGTAGTTGCTGCTTCACCTCTGCCTTAGTCAGAGTACTGAGACTCTCTTCGAAACTACTACTTACACCGCGCCCCTTTGGGGCTGGCAATTATGATTTCAACAATAGGAAAGTGAGATGAATAGGGCTGTTTGCGACTAGGTTTCCTATGGAAGTTGTTAATTAGGAGTTGAATTGTGGTGTACATGTAGAATGCCATAGAGTTAATTTTTGAGAAATTCATTAGCCTCATGGCTTGCCTTGGGCAGCCAGAGATGAGGTTTCGTTTGCGGAGCTCGTCGAGCTAGCCTGCTGCATTGCTTAATTATGTGGTATGAACAATTTGCAGCTACTATACTCACTAGTGAAGCCATTGGATTTCCTTTCCATTTTAATTTTTGTTTCATTGCCTTCCTCGACAAAATCGTCGTATATTGTTTTTCTCTTGAAAAAAAATGAGAAAAAGAGAAAAGAGAAATGGAGGAGTTTGATCCATGTAGCCGACCCCAATTAATTTGGGACTGAGGCTTTGTTGTTGTTGTTGTTGTAGTAGTAGTTGCAGATAGTTTTTCTCTTGAGCTAGTCGCTATAAACCTACTCTTTTGGGGTGATTTGGAACTTAGGTAGAAAATATAGAAATGGAGGAAGGTTGGAAAAGATTCAAAAGAGGGATTGGCAATTCCAAAGGTCGTAGAATGTCTGAGTCGAGCGGAGTGGAAGAGTTTGATCCATGTGACTGACTCCTACTAATTTTAGATTGAGGCTTTGTTATTGTTTTACATTGTCGAAATTCGTTAACAATGTTAAATTCTTTTTTTTTTTTTTTAACTAGAATTAGTTTTGAAGCTTGTTGGAATACTTTTCTCTTCAGAACACCCTTAAAATGGCACGTTCAGCTCTTGATGAGATGACGAATTCTGGTGCCTTTGATCGAACCCCTTCAACATTCCGTAATTTCATTTCAAAGGACCCGGCATCTCGTTTTCCTGCAGAATCTGGAAGATATCATTTGTACATATCTTACGCCTGCCCCTGGGCGTCTAGGTGTCTCTCATACTTGAAGATTAAGGGCCTCGAGAAAGTTATCAGTTTCACGGTAAATCATGACGGAATTTTGTTGCATTGGCATCTTGTTAGTACTCATCTAATAGAGTGTATTAATATGCTTGCCAGTCTGTGAAGCCAATATGGGAAAGAACTAATGAGAACGATGAACACATGGGGTGGGTCTTCCCTGCATCAAATGATGAAGAACCAGGAGCTGAACCGGATCCTTTGCATAGCGCCAGAAGTATTAGGGAACTCTATGAGATTGCCAGCACAAATTATTCAGGAAAATATACAGTTCCTGTGCGTTTTAAAACTGGACTTTCATGTTTTTCGCGATAATTTTTTGAATGTCTAGCTTATAATGATTTTTTTTTCTTGACAGGTTTTGTGGGATAAAAAACTTCAAACAATTGTGAGCAATGAGAGCGCAGAGATAATTCGCATGTTTAATACAGAATTCAACGACCTGGCAAAGAATGCTTCTTTGGACCTTTATCCTACTAGCTTGCAAGGCAAAATTGACGAGGTCAATGAATGGGTATATAGTGGTATAAATAATGGCGTTTACAAGTGTGGTTTTGCAAGGAAGCAAGAACCATATGAAGAGGTATACTATGTCGTGTTGGCATTTGAATAAAACCTTAATTTCCTATTTGCGAGACTTAATTAGTTTTTCTTATAAAAGTTAATTTTGGTACTTCTGTTGTTTTCCAGGCCACAGAAAAATTATATCAAGCCTTGGACAAATGTGAAGACATTCTCAGCAAGCAACGGTACACGTGCGGGAACTCTGTAACTGAAGCTGATATCCGGTTGTTTGTCACTCTCATAAGGTTTGATGAGGTATGTTGCAATGCAAGTCGAGAGGTGGATTTGTTGAGATTTAGATTCTATTTTGTTCCGTCTGAGTACTAGCATCGCATCTGCTTGATGTGCTTTTTTTATGTATGAATGTATTCAGAATCTTTAGGATGGTACACGAGCTATTTCATTTGAACTTGTCTTATATCTTAGTAATTGCGCTTCGCTTTCATTCAGGTTTATGCTGTCCACTTCAAGTGTAATAAAAAGTTGCTGAGGGAATACCCGAACGTGTTCAATTACACTAAAGACATTTTCCAAATTCCGGGCATGGCCAGCTCAGTTAACATGGAACATATCAAGAAACATTATTATGGCAGCCATCCTTCTATTAATCCATTTGGCATCATCCCTGTTGGACCAAACATAGATTTTTCTTCTCCCCACGACAGGCAGAGATTTGGATCGTAAAGTTACTATGTCCTAATAATCTGAAAATCTTGGTTCTTTTTTTCTTTTTTCTTTTTTTTTTGAGTGTGAAGTTTGTATAACTGAGAAGAATAAGGAAAGTGCTTGTATCCATGCTGCAGTTCCTGTTACTGGAATGCACAAAAAACAGTTTTCTGTTATAGATTTGTCATTTATGCTGTTGAATGATTGCTAGTTTTGCCTAACTTTCCTACTTTTTGTATAAACCGAACCTGTGACTAGCCTATTTGTCCCAAGACATTCAAAGGTAGATTCTGATACTTAACAGCCACATTGAATCCAATTAGGTAGATGAAATATTGTTTGTTGTGGTAGATGTTATTTGTTTGAATATTTGAATTTAACCATCCATTTGCAGAAAAGATGGCAAAAGAGCTTCCGCCTTGAAAGCACTCACGACATGTTTGGAATCTTTCTTTGATTAAGGCTAACTTTTCGATATCCAGGTACTTATATTTGTTGAATGCTCTTGTATCCCTTCAGCCGACCCCAATTAATTTGGGACTGAGGCTATGTTGTTGTTGTTGTTGTTGTTGTTGTTCTTGTATATGCCTTCCGGAATTAGGATGTACCCTTTAATTGAATTGATCCTTCATCCTTGTACTTCAATATTTCTTTTTTTATTTGTAACTGTAACACTTTTTACAGTTATAAGTATAACCCAAGTTCTTATGTTAAGAAAAAAAAAAAAAAAAAAAAAAAAAAAAACCAAGTTAACACATTCATGCAGTTCTGTATTAATTTATGTTACTCTTGAGTGCTCTTAAAATGATATGCAGTGGTGACAGCATTATAATAAATTCAGCAAGGATAGATGCTATCTCACCAGAAAATATTTGATTGCACTATGAATACAATCATGCCAGATCAGGACAGTATAGTCTTAGTGCCTTGCTATTCATATTTTTGTGGTCAGTGAAAGCATCTCTCTTTTTTGTGTTCTATTGCGCTGGCCCCTACCAGTGGATCTGATCAAGTGTACAAAAAGTTCATGAGTTTACCACTCATGGCCCCAATATAGGCAGCCTAGGACGTGCAGTTTTCATCACTAGAAAACCTATATTTTCTTTTTTGATGGCAGGAAGGGAGGGAGGGAGAGGATTTCCTGTACTGGTGAAGCTATGGTTTGGACTTTGAACTTTGAACTGATGTTTGCTGCAACTAAAGGGGACCAATATTGGAAGGTAAGGAATTTATTTGATTTGTGCTGCTTCTGCTCTGCTGCTCCCATTAAGAGTTAGTTGTTGAAAGCCTTTTTAGAAACGGGGGCGTCCAAACCTTCAGTTTAATTAATCACATGAGAGCTAGTTGGCGCACCCAACCTCATTGGCCAAGAGATAACAGGGGAATATAATATAACTACCAAGAATTAAACTCAAGACGTCTGCCTCACTCCGAGTTCGATGCCCATTTCTTTACCTGGAATTATTTTAACTGTTAATCATCCTAGTTAAGCATTAAAATTGATTGCATTGATATAGGATGCTTTTACTCTATAACCATTATCATCATGATTCCAGTAACTATGCTAAAATCTGCTATAAAGAAACAGTAAAAGTTGGTGAGAGACAATTTTGAAGAACTTTTTAGGTCCTCTTTTTATCAAAATCAACAGTCTTGTCTTCTATCTTAATTTTGGGCCCTAATATGTTCCCTAATGAAAGAGATGGTGATGGCTACTTGATAGGTATTCTTAAATCATCTATTTCTATTCTATTAATACAATTTCCCCTGATACTGAATGAAAGCTACAAAAAAAAAAAAAACCATGGCTTATACATATGTGACTTTGGTCTGATTAATGGCTTGTGTTGTTTTATCTGGTAAGCCTTTTATGATTAAGATTCAAGTACTATGTATGGCAGGGCCTTGACAAGAATGAAATGCTTTCATGACTTGGTTTAATATGTTCTAATAAACTAAAACACAGAAATGGAAAATCAGACTAAGCCTTTTATGATTAAGATTCAAGTACTATGTATGGCAGGGCCTTGACAAGAATGAAATGCTTTCATGACTTGGTTTAATATGCTCTAATAAACTAAAACACACAAATGGAAAATCAGACTCATGAGAAAAGATAAATTAATACTCCCTCCGTTTACGTGACTTTTTAGCCATTTTGAAATATTTCACAATATATGTGTTGGACATTTTCAAAAAAATGTTTAGTTTCACATTGGTTAGAAACTTCAAGTTTAAAGCGTATATATACTTTTGCACTACAGTGTGTATAAAAAGAAAATACAAGTGTTATGCAAAGTGATCCACACGCGAGCGGCGCGGCACATATGGCGCATTTTAGGCACACTTAGCACTTAGCGCGTGCGTGTGCGCGTGTGTGTATATGTGTGCAAGCTAACCATGGGTAAAACTTTTTACCATTAATTTTTACCATTTTCGAGATTAAATGGGTAGTTATTAAATTGACTGAGTGGATGCAGATGAAACTGCTTCCACTACTCCATTACTGCTCCACTACTCCATTGTTGTTCCACTACCCCATTTTCATTCAATGCTTGAATGAGTGGATGAAGTTGAAACGATTCCACTGCTCCACTACCCCGTTTTCACTCTAACTGGTCATGACCAGTGCTCTATAAGAGAAGAGGTTTGGGGAGGAAGAAATCATCTCGAAATTCACCAGCATCTGCTCTTGTTTTCATCTTTCACTACTGCAAAGTGAAAGTTGAACTTGCTTCATCGTATCCTTTAGGATATTTGTTGACTCTTGCAGTGTAGAGAGCAAAACTTCCTTTAGAAAAGTGGCAGTGTGACACGCTTTGAAGTCATTGCAAGTCCCTCTGGTCTAACAATATGTCATTTGATGGTTTCAATACACATTAATTACTTAATTAACTTTTATGTCCTTCATAAAAAAAGAAAATCTATTAATTACACATTAATAACTAGTGTAGGTAGAAGTGGTAGGGTTATGAGAGATAAAGGGTATTTTAGTCTTTTTCTTGTCATAAAGAGTTTATGTATATGTATTTTACTGGTTCAAAAGAATTTGGTTGAGACTTTTTGTTCTCAACCCATTTGCTATATATGTACATGAATATTAAGCTATGCCTGATTTGATCATTTAACCGTCATTTTTTTTCATTCAAAGTAATTAAATGACTTTCTTAAAATTGTGAATAACTTTAAAACGACACCTAAATAAAAGTGGAGGGAGTATCACACTCAAAAAGTAGGTCATTTTTAAAATTGTGTTGTGGACACAAAGTACTGGCACAAGGGAGCAATTGCAAGTATCTTCCAAGAGCAAGAAGACAAAGATGAAGAACCCCATATTACTTGAAGATAGTGCTGGACAGAACAACTTGGTGCAATATTTCTTCTCTCTCTCTATATCTCACTCTTATTGAATAATTTCAATCAATATATTGGGATTGTGTGGATGGGAATCAAAATTACAAAACCCAGGTCAATTATGGCAGCTAGAGGAGAACATTTGGTGCAAATTGGATGGAAAGTTGTTAGTGGCAAGTCTTATACTTAAATTTTAGGTTTGCTATGATTCAAATTTTATTTTTTCGAGAACTTATGTAAAAAAATGGTTTTGCATCATAGACACGTACTTGTTAATGTCTCGTGATTTCCGCATCATGATGTGTATAGTAAGGACAATAAGTACGCGTTGTTCCTAGTGTTCATACACTCCCTCCGATCAAATATGTAGGTCGTTTAAAGTAAAAACACAAGAATTAAGACGGCCTTAATTACGAGTGTAATTTACGTACACGTCTTTTGACATTAAATGAATTGAATAATTAAAAAATCATAAATATTTGAATTGTATAAATATAAAATAGGTAAATAAATAAATAAATACATTATTGAAATCGTTGCGCTGATGACTTACAATTTTAAATAATTTTTTTTGCTAAAATGACTTATATTATTTCTCGCGGGGAGTAGTTAAGTTTTTCTACGTTTTATCATAGGTAAGTTCCGTCTTTTTAACTCGATTTGCTTCATCTACTAGATTCAAAATTGAAATCCACGTCATCGGGTCCTTCGAGAGAAGCCACGTGGCACACAGAACTCTAAAAGAGGGCAATGCAATGCAATCCCTCAAAACAACTGCACCATTTCGGTGCGGTGAATCAACTCCATCGACTCCACGATGACGTCACGCCGGGAGGACGGCGGGGGCGGCGGCGGCGGCGAAGAACCGTCTCCGCCGCTCGCCGCCGCGCGGTGCGAGCGGATCCACCGAGCCCTGGTCGAGTGCCACCGCAGAGTACCGGCCGGGCCGCCGCGAGCCGCCGCGTGTCGGCACCTGAACAGGTCGCTGGCGGAGTGCATGGTCTCGATCGCGTGCCCCGGCGAGTGCGAGGCGGTGCGGAGCCTCTGCTCGAGCGTCGGCACCGCCTTGAAGCGGTCGCAGTGCCAGCAAGCGCAGCTCGATCTCTCCGTCTGCCTCTCCTCCCACCAAGACCTCTCGTAGATTGTGAAACCCTAGCTAGATCCCCAAATTTCATTGTTTCTTGACGCGGATCTCGATGCATTATCGTGCGGACTGGAATAAAGAGTTTGTGAGATTGAAATGAAATGAAATGAAAGTGTATATTGTGATTTTATAATCGAATTGAATTGAATTGATAATAAGGATGAATTATTATGTGTGCGTGAGTGTGTGTGGGTCCCACAATGTCACATCGCTTTATCCTGTCCTTCGCCACTGATTGCATATTTGCATTTGTGACTTAAAAAAAGGATGGGTGCCCCCACTTGGGTGGGACACCCCGCTCCGAATACACTTTGGCACGCATGTGCATTACGAGAATCAAGGGCGACTTGACGAGTGCATATCGTGTCTGCGTGTTTTACATGGGGCACTAGCAACATTTCCCTGAAATTTAGGATCTAAATTAGAAGCGCTTTTCGCTACTAATTTTTTTTAATTATGCAAAGGGTAGCTATTTGGACAAGTTTCCCTGAAATTTATTACAAAGGATCTAAAATTAGAAGCTTAATTAATGAATTCACTTGTAAAATTCTTTTGTTACCCCTTAAATTTGTAAAAATTTGAAAAACTCATATACTAATTTTTTTTAATTATGCAAAATAGTTTTCACTTTTGGATTATTGGTATGAGTGATAAGGGATTCAGTGCATGTCCACAAACGGCACGTTAGTGGACCTTTACTTTTAGTGTGCATACATCTTGAGGCATATTTAACGAGTGTTCATGAGTGTGCGTTATTTTTGCGTGTCTTTTCTATAAGTTACAGCAGTAGTGTCATTTTCAAATATCATTGTTCAAATCCATTAAAGGTGTAGCACGCCCTAGTAGATTTATTACTTTTATTTTTTATTTACGATGAAATGGTAAATTCATTACTTTTATTGGTGATACAAATACTACGTATGATTTACAATACCAAGTTATTCTTAACAAAAGACTAAGATACAATTAAAATAGAGGAAAATTTGTTTAATTGGGCCTTCAAAAAAAAATTCCTGAATTGTCGAAACAACAGGGGAAAAATTGCATATTTTCTACTCCATTGCGTCTTTTTTTAAATAACTGATTCTAACTCGAGTCAAATATGAGACCTCTCTAACTTTTTCTTTTAACAAGTGACTCCTCATTTATTTCCACAACATGTCTTAGACAAAGAGTCACAAGACTAAGACCTCATTCAATAAATTCATTAGGAAGAGCTAGCTTAGATTTGCTGTATTTCATTGCTCAGTCTTGGTAAGCAACAATATTGCGTAATACAATCGTGTTGCCTCATTAAATCTTTTTCAAGTCACATCACAATATAACAATGTAATCAGGATTTCAATACAGTGATGCCCAAAACAAAGCAAACGACAATAATAATAATTTTCTATGTTTTGGAATTTTTTATTTAATAATAGTATCGCATAATTAAAGGACGCCTTTAACAACATTTGATTAGCTAATAGATTTGGTTGGTTTAATAATATTCTCATCATTCTATTAATTTTATATGAATATATGACGTCTCCCAAAATTTCTTGACTTCCAGTCAAGATGTCAATTTTACTGAAAATTTAGGTATGTTAATGCATGGTTAAATATAGTTTCTTGGAGCTATCATCTATGTTAATGTGTATCTAGCTAATTCATATGAAGTTTATTTTTTTTTTATAAAATTCATATGAAGTTTATTAAGCATGTATATAAAATTGATATTTGATCTCCTTTTTTTTGATAATTAACTATGGTATTCGCATCATTTATGACTAATCTTATAGGGTCAAGTCGGTTTCACTAAACTCATTGACCGAGATAAACCATCAAAAAATGGTTTCATTGTCGACACGAGGACTTGAATACGCGACCCCTTTCTTATGAATAAACCTTCATGTACTAAATGCGCCACTCTACCACCCCTGTCAAGTGGTCCAATCTCTTTTTTTATGGTCAATTGATTCGAGCATATTGTTTTTCTTGATAAACCTTTTTTTTTTTTGGTATGTAGGCTTAGCAACAAAATGCGGTGGTTTAATATATGTCGTGTATGATACACTTATTAAACTTGTAGTCAAGGATACTCGAACTCTCAACTTCATGTATAAATGGTTATTAATTACATATACTGAACCATCCAAGCTAACACCTGGTCTTTCTTGCAGATTAGTTATGTTGCTTTACAAAAGAAAGTTTACACTTTAGGATACTTTCTTATGTTAAGGTATTGCTGATGACCCAAAACCCACCTCATCTCTATCTCATCCCACTCAGCTATGTATATATTCAAACATCAAAAATAATATATAAGCTAATCAGTTATTAAAAAAGATCATCGCTTGTCATAGTAGATTTGTTAGGATCAAAACAAGATTATGTACTGGGTAGGTTGAGATTTGGGATTGTTTGTAAACACAAATCAGATTAAAAATAAATAAAAAAAACATATGTGGTTGAGAAATCAAGGGGGGTGTATTCAATTGAGATTTTAATAGACTTTTAGTTACTTTTATTGACTAAAAAAGTTTATGGGTATTCAATTAAAACTTTTAGAGTCTCTAAAAGTAAGGTGTATTCAATGTGAACTTTTATAGACTTTTAAAAAGTCTCTAAAAGTTTTGGGGTATTCAATTTAAACTTTTAGAGAGTTCATAAAAGTAAGGTGTATTTAATTTTTTGGTGACTTTTGTAGATTGGTTACAAATCTTGACTTTTGTAGACTTTTTGTATAAAAATACACATAAAGAAGTCTTCAACTTCTCCTCACCTCAACCCAGAAACTTTTAGAGACTTCTAATTTTTGTTTGTTACATTTTTCAATAAGGACTTCATTGTTCACAAGATGTCTTTTCTTATCAATTGTTTTTTATCAACTTCTACAATCACTCCACAACTCTTGGGTTTCATTGCTCACTCATTATACTCTAATATCTATGTTGATGAAAATGGATTGATGTCATTATTAACAAAATCTCATTCTTGCATCACTATACATTTTTGATAGTTTTTTTTTTGATAAAGAAGTTTCGTTTATTTAGTGTATTATTATAATCTCAAAAAGTGTAGTATTATTATTTTTGAAGAAAATAATTGTATAATTTTTTTAAAATGCAAGAAGTGCATTTTTTAGAATTTAAACTATCATTATTAAGGAAAAAATATACTTTTTTGCTTAAGTCAAACAAAAAAATAAAGTGCAAAATTTTTACACTAAGGGTGTGTTTGATAGCAAAGAAAATGAAAAAGAAAATCATATAAAATTGTCTACCTTTTTTGTGTAACCGTTTTTTTCATTGTTTGATAATTTTGTAACTGCACTGAGAAAAAAAACCACATTCCCCTATTTTCCTCATTTATTTTCTCATCATTTAGCGTGGAAAATTGAAAATCTCTCCATCTCTCTCACGAACTGATCATTTCTTCCACCCAAACAAACTTGGCCTCTCTACTACTCTTTCGCGGATACACACTCTTTCTTTCTCCCTTTGTCTCCGGCTTCGTCACCAACAACATGTTGATGTATCATCGTCGAGCCGCCCGACATCAACGATGATTTAAATGCGCACACAGATCGAACCATAAAAGAAAATTCTTTCTCGTGCAATCAAACAACTATGAGAAAATTTTCTTTATAAAATTCTCTCGAGAAGATTTGCTAAAAAAAAAGTTTTTCTCATTGAAGATTTTTTTTGCTATCAAACACACCCTAATATTTCTAATGATATTTTCTCAAAAAAGAAAAAATATTTCCAATGATCTTACTTGATTTTTTTCTACCACTAAATGATGATTTATTTACCTATTTATTATGTTGATATTTATTTACTTATTTGTTATGCTACTACCTTGAGAGTAATTCATTAATATGTCTATATATATTTTTTTTTACTAAAATACAAAAATACTTTTTAAAAAATTAGTAATAGTTCTTAAGAAAAAAATATAATTATTTATTTTTTATAATAAAGTGCAAAATATTTGTTTCATTTTAAAAATCACAATTATCTATTAGTATCATCAAAATCATGTTTAAGAAGTTCACAAAAGTCGCTAAAAATCTTAAATGTTGATAAAAGTCATCATAATGAAATCTACATAAAAGTTTATCAAAGTCTTTAAAAGTCTACCAAAATCTTAAAACTTCATAAAAGTCATTCACTTATAAAAGTAACCAAAAGTCTATTAAAATCTCAATTGAATACACCCCTGCAAGTATATCTATATATGTGGTTTGATCCTCCTAAGAAACTAATGTGCACTATTATCACTTTTAGGGCGTGTTCGATTGGAGGCATTGCCAAGTCAATCCTTGGCATAAGAAATAATGTTGCATCCTGAACAAACCTCGAAAGGAATACATTAATCCAACTTGACTGGATTAGATAGTACTCCTAGCCCGTTCGGTTCACATACTTTGAAATCCTAATTTTATGAGAATAGCTTATACACGGGATTATGACTTGGATTAATTAATTAGTTCGAAGTGGATGATTTGTTCGGTTGGAAGTATTAGCATTGGGATAACACGTTAATTGTTATTATTGGTAAAGTCGTCATTTTTCAAGTACACTCATTCGGCCGGACTAGCTAAGAAGGTAAAAATTATGGTTTAGATTAGTCCGTTGGATTGTGTACTAACTAGTCTGCTTGTCTGCCTAATAATCCAAAGAAGCGAACAATCGAATTAATCAATCCAACTAGGTAACCCGGCCTAATCATATATGAACCCAACATGCCTCTACAACAACAACAACAACAACAACAACAACATAGCCTCGGTCCCAAATTAACTGGGGTCGGCTACATGGATCAAGCTTTTCTATTGTGCTCGATTAAGTGCAATTGATGGTGAGCTTCCAACATGCCTCTAGTTCTATGGAAATATGTACACACTTGCAAAAAAATTTGTTCTCGAGGTCAGAGAGGTTTCATTTCTTACAGTTTAATGACATGAAAACAACCCTACAAGCAGAGAAAGAAGAAAGAAATAGTAGATGATAACAAAGAAGAGAACAAATGCATACAATCTCTCTCTCTCTTCTCCACAAACCACAATCTAAGGAGAAGGATTGAATTATTTGGCATAGACTGATAGGGTGTGCAACTTTTAGGGAGCAAATACCATTGGGTCCCATGCCCCTCTTTGAAAAAAAATAATATATATATATATATATACACCTCTATGTTATTAGCCTCTCCACTCCATTAAAATCTTGTCATCCATCCCCCACCAGCCCACTAAAACCACCCTGAAAGCCCAAACCAAAAACTAAATTAAATCACAATAGGTGAACCAAAAACAAATAAAATCACAGATTCACAATAACAACATAGTGTAAATGTATTTATTTCTGTTGATAAAAAGATACAAATTTTACCGCTGTCGAGCTATCACAACTCTCTTCTTTTATCTATGCTTGAGATCGGCTATGTAAATGAAAAAAACTTTTATGTTCGGTAAATTACAAGGTAAAAAAAAACTATTGTCGTGCTCTAGTACGGACACGCAACACAGACGTCCCTGTATGGCATTTTGAGGCGTATCGCCAATGCACCACCAGTGCGTGTTGATGTTGAGACATGCTCGCAAATTCCAAAATTTAATAAAAATAAATAACTATTTTTGTGTGTGCGTGTGTTTTTTTTTTTTTTTTTTAACAAAAAAATGATATTTGTGTTGTTCCCAAGTTAGTCTAGCCCATTATATAACACTCCAATCCAAGCCCTCTAATTTAATGTTATTTTCTTTTCTATTTTTTTTTTTGGAGCTTTTTTTCTTCAATTTTTATGTGGAGTTTTTGATTGATGGGTTTCGTCTGTAACAACAACAACAACAACAATTCTGCAAATGATACAAGCTGGCAATCCCAGTTATTCTTGAAGAGATTCCTGCTTGGATCTGACAGATGGGCTAGAGCACAAGACCATCATGATCATCATCATCATCACTTGTAGGGCATGCATATCCTCTAAAGGGGCTCCCTTGTTTGTGCCCAAAATCCTCTTTTTCAACCTCCACCATTACTGATCAGTGAGTTCTCTGATCAAATTCTCTTCCGTTTCTTTGATTAAACCCCACTTCAGCTGATTTCATGAAGTGGGCAAAGCTCAGCGTCTCTGTTTGGCTTCCCCTTTTTGTGGTTTCTTCTGGGGTTGCTCTTTTGATTTGTTCTTCATTTGGTGGTTTGAAAATTGTTCCAAGTTATCATTTTTATTTGATTTTGTGATGTTTTAGTTCAGTTTCTCAGATACCCATTTTGATTTTCTGCTTCTTTTTCCTGATTCATGAAAACTGGGTTTTGAGGTTTACTCAGCAATGTTGTTGAACTTTGGGTCTGTTTTCATGTTTTTTAGATTTTTTTGGAGCTTTTGCAATCTAACTTGTTTGCCCTTTTTGGAACTGCTGCTCTGTTGCTTTGACTTGTGTGGTCTTTCAATTTGTATGTTTTTGTTAGTTTTTGATTATTTTGTGCTGTTTGCATTCAAGATTGTTGCTTTGATTTAATCCTTTGCAGGTGTTAGTTTCGCTTGCGCGGTGTGTACTGCTCTGGTGCCTTAGTTTTTGGTCTGATTCAATGGTTTGCTGGTTTTGAGCTCATAAGATTGTTTATCCCCTTATCAAAGTAACTGTGTGAATCAACTATCTAGTAGGTGAGATTGTATTGAAATGCTGTAGAACTGGCTTTGCTTCCATTCTTGCTTGGTGCTTGTACTTTGCAATTTTTACTTCAATTTGCTTGTTTTTATTGTGGAACTTGTTTCTAATTTGCTATGTTGGTAGTTTTTGGTAATTATTTTTTAAAAAATGTATTGCAATGACCTTACTATTGCTCGCAGTTATTTATTAGGTTGTAAAGTAGGTTTGGCACTTGATTTCCTTTTCCTGTTCAACTATATGGAATAATGGAAGTGGAACTATTTAAGATTTTTTTCTCATCCGTTCTTTGGAGTAAGCGTGTTTTACTGTGTATCAATTCCAATATTTTCATCTTTTGGCTTATCTCCGCCTCCCGTCTTTGGAAGCCACGTTACTTCTTGTTTCCTGTGGTACTGTTCATTTATTTTGGTAATCATTGCGGACCTTATGGAATCCAACAATTTGGACCAAGCGATATCTCGTAATAGCTCAGACGATCTAAGAAAATTTAGGAACTTCTTCATTGCTAATTGGTTTTATTTAGCTACTCAACTTTCACTTTTTTTGGTGTGTCTCCCTTTTTGCTTTTCTTTTCCTTGAGTTGAGTCCCATCATTAAATGTAGTAGCTCGCATTTTAATCGCTTCCCTAAGAAACTTGAGGTAAGACCAGCCACCTAAAACACTTGCAAAGCACCTACAAGTAAACAATGATTATCCATACCAACAAATAACATGTGCTCTCTAACACCTCAGGCATCAATGCTGGGACAGTAGACTTCTTTTGTGAAGTTCCATCCTTAATTAGGAGGAAACAATACTTTTTGGGGTACGGCACAAAGGGGGATCTAACTTCTACGTGAAATATAGACATGCGAAACACGTTAAAGATGATATAGTCTTAGTTGAAGGATGCCAAGAAAATGAGTTTATTTTATCATAATGCAGTTTATGCTCCCCTTATTTTCATCTGATGAAAATTACTTGACTTTTCAAACTTATCAATCAAATCTGTGTTTTGATGTATATTATGCATAAATAAGCAATGAAACAATTCTGAGTGATGGAAATTAAAGCCCATGTTCATGACAATTGAGGTCACTTATGAAATTTGATTATAGCCTTGAACTTCCTTGTAACAATACCACCTCACATGGTTGAACCTTGAGAATGAAGAAGAAAGTCAAGGAACCATTTACATTTTGCATGTTTGTGTGAGTTGTAGTGTGGGGAATGCTAAATGGGGAAACTCTTTGTATGTTGCATATTCTTCCACGTGCAATAAGTCATGCAAAAAACGAGTTTGCCAATCCTTGAGCTATTGTCTGTCCATTTTTATGGTAATATCATTTGTCTTATTTATAAGGTTGCATTAATCTTTTGCACATGTTAATATGCATGTTCATACTGACTAAACGTCATTTTTAACCAAAAAATTATCATTTGCATTATTTACAAGGTTGCTTTACGCTTTTGCATGTGTTAATATGCATGTTCATATCGATGACTCGGTATTTATATACAAGTTTGTTTTTACTATTTTGCTCGTGTTAATATGCATGTTCATATTCTTATGTTTTTTGGACTTTTTTTTTTTTTTTCATGGGTTTTCGCGCGCTTTAGAGCACTTGCGTAGTCTTTGTGGCGTGTCCGAACTTGCTTATTTCGGTACATCAAACTCAAAGAGGATTAGCCTTCTTGTGGTGTATTCAAAATTTAGACTTTCGCTTCTTGAGGTGAGTCCCTTGTCCTCACATCAACAGGAAATTGGTCCAATTGTGGGCTTTTTATTTTATGCGGTGCCATGCTGATTTAACATCTCTTGGTCTAATGTATAATGATTTAGTGAAAGATTCTCAGGTATTTTTGGTCGAAAAATGTAGATGTATGGAAAATTTTAGAAAGTCATTGCTTAATGTTCTAAATAAGCATATGAAAAACCACGACATAAAGATCCTATCCTAGCCACTTAACTAAGGTTCGATAACAAGCATTTTGAATTATATTTCTAATTACTTCTGGGATGATGGTAGCTTAATTTCTAAAGGCAGGAATAATTACCTTGGCAATTTGATCTCAATAGGTGAACCCTGGCCTAAACACAGAGTCATTAAGTCTCCTTATACAGTTCTACTCACTTGACATACTTAATTGTCTTGGATGCAAAAAGGTGTAATTTCAATAAAACATGGTGATTCCTCATTCAGTCTCAAACCTTCTCATAATCTTCACTTCTGTTATAAACAATAATAAAAAAACCCTCTAATGTTTCTCTCTAACTAAAATGTCTAAGGAAATCCATATATGACAATAAGATCTTTTTAGAGAGGACTGTTGAAATCTATCCGTTGTTTGAATATCCTCAGAAAGCAATTTTAGTCTTTCTGCATTCTCTTTGCTAAACGGCTTTCAAGGGCTATGTTGAGAGTATTCAGATTTTATAAATGGCTTAACATTTCTTTTTCTATGTCCTTCCCATTCTCAACCATCTTGTTTTTGAAGTTTTCTCTTAGTATTTCTAGATCTCCTGCCATTTAAAACCCGATGAAAATACCTTGTGTTTGTATCCCCTTCTTTAAGCTAAAAGACAACTCCTTGTGAAGTTTTACACAGTGGGCATTGGTTTCAATTTCTAGCTGTAGCTCTGTAAGATACATTGTAAACATT
Source organism: Stephania cephalantha (assembly GCA_039657325.1). Taxonomy (NCBI): domain Eukaryota; kingdom Viridiplantae; phylum Streptophyta; class Magnoliopsida; order Ranunculales; family Menispermaceae; genus Stephania; species Stephania cephalantha. The sequence continues at coordinate 56,772,503 of CM077571.1, forward strand.
GTGGAAGAGTTAAGTGTACCATTATGGCTCAAGACACAGTATTTTACTTTTGAATAACAGTTTGTAAATAAAAGTGCTTGTTGCAAGTAGAAACTTAATGAGCATGTGATTAAAAATAATAAGCTCACAACTACATAAACAAAGAAAAAAAATCGAAAGAAGGTAAAGGACCACAAATGCTCTAAGAATTTGCTCTCTGTATGTCATGTATCTCCTCCTAAAATGTTAATTTTGATGATGATAGCCATATACAGTGGGAACTGTATAAAATGCATGAAGTCATGAATTTTCTTTCACTAGGAAATGCATAATATGCTGTTCTCTATGAATTAATAAGGAAATATGGGTTCTTTTTTGGTTTTAGTTTTTTCCCTATTGCCAGAAGTGTTATGGAAAAATGAAACAAGATAATTTTAGATTGAGCTTTCTGAAAAGATTGAGAATAAACTTAAAACCAGATATGCCTACTTAGATAAGGTAAACATGATACTAATTTTTGGAGCTATCTAAGTATGCATCATATTTCTGCATATATTAAATAAAGAGAAAAACAATGGGAATACTCTTTTAATGTGGACTGGAGTTGGGTTTCGTTTGATACCACATGAGATATTTTAATTCAATGTAGGCCAACTGAAGAATGGATAGGACAGGGTCTTTGGATTTAAGGGGCCGTCACTCTGGATCGACACAGTCTGAGGAATCGGCTCTGGACCTTGAAAGGACCTACTGTTGCCATCCTAACCTTCCATCCTCAAGTCCACCACTTCAGCCCTATGCATCTGGTGGTCAGCATTCCGAAAACAATGCTGCTTACTTTTCATGGCCCACGTCCAGTCGATTGAATGACTCTGCTGAAGGTCGGGCTAACTACTTCGGGAACCTTCAGAAAGGAGTGCTACCTGAAGTTCTTGACCAGTTGCCAACGGGGAAGCAAGCGACCACCTTGCTTGAGCTGATGACTATTAGGGCCTTTCACAGCCAGATCTTGCGTCGATGTAGTCTAGGAACAGCAATCGGTTTCCGTATCCGCAGAGGTGATTTAACAATGAGACCTGCAATTCTTGTTTTCGTTGCCCGTAAAGTTCACCGACAATGGCTTAGCCACAACCAATGTCTGCCCTCTGCCCTCGAGGTCAGTTACTAGAGATACTTCTAGTTTTTTCCCTCATTTTTAATGTTTATTATTATTTTGTTACTTTTTAATGGCATTGGTTCTTCTTATGCTTCTGCCCCCTCTTCCTGCTCATCAGTTATCATTTTCTGTCTATTTCTCTTGTTTGAGAATTGAGAGGTGATGTATGATTGAATGGGGAGCTGTAATTATAATCTTTCTTATTGTGTGATGATTTTTGAAGTTAGAATGAGTTTTAAATCTTTGAGTAGGGACCAGGGGGTGTATGGTGTGACGTGGATGTAGTGGAATTCTCATACTTTGGTGCACCAGCTGCTACCCCTAAAGAACAATTATACACTGAGCTCGTGGATGGTTTACGAGGAAGTGATCCGTGCATTGGTTCAGGTTCTCAGGTACCAGTTTGTTGTGGCTATATTGTCTCCTCCATGCGTTTATCATGTATAGATGAAACTGTTGCTTGATAACTGTTAGGACATGAACAAGTCTATGACTTATCTGAATGATCAATTTCACTTTTTCCATTGTGTTCTGTGTGATTAATACAGTGAAAACGATGAAACAATACTCTAGTCCTTTCCTGAATACTTTTTATACATATGTAGGCAATAGGTTTTACTTTACAAGAGTGAAGTGCAAATTGTTAGGCAAATTATCAAAAGAGCTCAAGCACTAATGCTAATATGGATTTAAGATACAAGAATGCTCATTTGCACATCAATCTTTCTTTTTTTTGGAGGTATTTACACATTAGCCTTTTTTTTTTTTTTGAGGTATTCATGCATCAACCTTTTAGTCAATCAGAGAAGGTGCGTTGAAAATTGAAATAGAAGCGGAAAAATGAAGGATCGTGTGTCTAAGGCATTTTACTTTAATTATAATGGCTTAAAAATGTTATTGAAATAGCAAGTATTATTTTTGCCTACGCCTGCCTTCCTACAAATTGCAAGTGTATTTTCCTCTTTTGGAGCAGTTGTCAAAGTTGGCAAGTTAAGGTATACCCTGGATATTACAATTGGTATATTGATGACTTGATGCCCGTAATTTTATTTTACTTTTGGTCTTTTTCTTTTTTGGAGTTGTTGTTACTGTTGGTATGTTTATTTCCCTGAGCAGCATATTCGCTCCAGCCTCCATTTATGTAGCAATCTATGTAATAAAATATTCACTGTTTAAAGTCAGGCTTCAACTAAAATCTCAACTGGTTATCGGTAACAATGCAATCTTCTTGGATTAGTTAGGTGGGCCTAACTAAATCTCTTGTGAATTTGGATTAATTGATACACCTAGGCAATATATTTTGTTTATGTGCATTAGTCTATTGGAAAGTCACTGCTATTACAAGATTGTCATTGACATTTTAGTGTCTTGCTATTAAGAACTGTAATTTGGAGGCCATTGAAGATCTAGGCACTGTGTGCTTGATCTTTAAAAGAAATTGATGACAAGGTTGGTTGATCGATTCGTTGTTTCATCATGAGCTTTTCCATGGCCAATGAAGAAGAGAACTTTCATTTTTGATCTTATGACATGGATTCTTCTTTCTGTTGTAAATTGGAATGACATGGACTGCTATAAAATGGTGGTAATATGACATTTTTACTTTTTCCCAATTGAGTTGGTGGAAGGGAAATGGCGAGCCCTGTATAAGCTCATCCTAGATGAGCATTGATATATATTTGATCCTACTGGATTTATATGTGAAAAAAGAAATGGCTTTTGGGAGGCATTTAGTTGCTCGAGTCATCAAAGCATTGAACGTATTTGTTCTGTTACTGTGTTACTGTGGGTTAAAGTATTTATACATGGGCGGATCGACTTAGGCCATTTTTATAGTGGCGACCTCGTCGCTGCCTTCTCTAACCATGTTAGGGCTTGAAGCTAGCATCATTGGCTCGCCTTATGATTTCATGCTTTTCCAAATTGCTTACTACTACTGACTTCTGTCTGTAGTGTTTTATGATTTGTATAAAGTGGTGTATAATTTGCTACCTATAGGGCACATTTAACCCGGCAGGTCGCACGATACTTGCTTGCGCCTCGCAGCAGTATCCTAGCAGAAGAGACATTTATTGAGCATTAAGGTTAAGTAAATGAATCAGTATTTGGCAACTGAGTCAGATATTGAGTTTGTTTGAGAAGCAATATCTTGTAACTTCTTGTGAGAAGCAGTGTCTTTCAGTTTTCTCTTTGGATGATTTTGTATTCTTAAACTCAGGTCGCAAGCCAGGAGACCTATGGGACCTTGGGGGCCATTGTTAAGAGCCGCACAGGCAACAATCAGGTGGGATTCCTGACGAACCGTCATGTAGCTGTTGATTTGGACTACCCGAACCAAAAGATGTTTCATCCTTTGCCACCCAGCCTGGGGCCGGCAGTATATCTTGGAGCTGTGGAGCGAGCAACATCATTCATAACTGACGATCTTTGGTATGGCACATTTGCTGGAACAAATCCAGGTAATATGGCTTTAAATCATAGACTTTACACAGGATACAAAAACTACCTAATAAGAATTCTAGAGTGGTTGTTTCTCTATAAGATTTACTTTGTTTTACACTACTATTTACTTTAATTTAGAATGTGTTTTGTCTATCTTCTCGGTCATCTGTCCCATGAACAAAGCACTAGATATTAAGAAATGGTATTTCTCAAATATTGGATCAAATCCGAACATAATAAATGGGACGTTGCATCTTTTATGGCTGCATGCTTCACATGCAAACCTTCCTTAGAATTAGATGCAGTTCCATAATACCAAGTGAGGCTAATAAAAGATTTGCATGATGTTGAAGTAAATTTCAGCTGCTTTGTCTTTTCATATTTAAGATTCTCACTTATTGACATCTAATCTGTTTCCTGACTCTGCACCATTCACCCGCAGAGACCTTCGTGCGAGCTGATGGGGCTTTTATCCCTTTCACTGATGATTTTGACATGAACAATGTGACTACCATGGTGAAAGGTGTTGGCGAAATTGGGGACGTCAAAGTCATAGATTTGCAGTCCCCTATCGATAGTCTCATTGGGAAGCAAGTTATGAAGGTTGGCAGAAGCTCGGGCTTGACTACTGGAACTATAATGGCCTATGCACTCGAATACAATGATGAAAAGGGGATCTGCTTCTTTACAGATTTTCTTGTTGTCGGTGAGAATCAGCAGACGTTTGATCTTGAAGGTGACAGTGGCAGCCTCATACTTTTAACGGGTCAGCGTGGTGATAAACCACGGCCAATTGGTATTATATGGGGCGGAACAGCGAATCGTGGACGGTTAAAGTTAAAAGTTGGCCAGCCTCCAGAAAATTGGACTAGTGGAGTTGATCTTGGCCGTCTTCTTGATCTCCTTGAGCTTGATCTTATAACGACCAATGAAGCGCTTCAAGGTTTGTCCTCACCCTGCTGAACCAATTCCTAAATAAGCAAATTATGATGTTTCCTTATTCACAAAAAAAAAAAAAAATGTTTGTTTGTTTATGTAGTAGCAATACAAGAGCAAAGAAATGCATCCGCCGCAGCTGGGGATTCAACTGTTGGGGAATCATCCCCCGTGGAGGGCGTATTACCGAAGGATGAAAAGAAAGATATCGAACCTCTTGGCTTTAATATCGAGCAAATGCCAGTGGAAGGTGGCTCTGCTGCAGAAACGAATCCTCTTTTCATTCATTCTGAGTTTAAATTAGATGATACGGTTGAAGCTGTACCCAATGTGGAGCACCAGTTCCTCCCTAACCATGTCGATCGTTCCCCATTACATCGGAACATCATTCAAGAGAATGAAGAATTAAAAAGTCTCTCCGCACTGAGGAATAGTTCCGAAGAAGATTTGTGCTTTTCATTGCAGTTGGGAGACCGCGAACCAAAACGGAAGCGTTTAGATTCTACATACAGCATTGAACAATCGAAGTAAAGGAGTGCAAGTTAATCTCCTTTATGTTGCCTCGAGAAATGTTATCCTGGAGGAAGTTCTTTGAATCAAGTCCCCGCATTCTCAGTCATGGAGCATGATCCTTAAAGAGTACCCTAATAAAGCAGCTGGTCTATCGTCGTGGTGCGCCTGCCTTGCTAGACAGGTCAATCGTCTCGCAGTTTTGCATTTCCCCTCCTTTTACTTCCTCTTTCAGTTACATAGGTATAGTCATGTGGATTGTACAGTACTTTGTAAAAAGACTGGCAGACGGTAAATCATCTTGTCATGCTTCGCTATCGATTAGTCGGTTGCGCCTTAGAAGTCAGAGCTGCAACAAAGTGTGCTCTCAATTTTTGCTCAATCTTGTTTACATCTATGAGATCCACATTGGACTTCATATCCATTTAAGAGATGTTTTGGAACCAGTTCTTATGTAAATGGATTGTTAAGTTATTGCCAATGTCCATTTTGGTGTTTCGATATCCTTAAAGCGTCGAGATGATGAAAATTATGATTGAGTGGCATACTTTTGATTCATAAATTTCCTACGATGTCGTTGGAATCCTTGACGCATAATCAATAGGACTTCAACAACTTCGCAGCAAATGTATACAAATCAAAAGTTGTCACCCAAGCTTTGATGAGTACTTATTTTTCCATTATGGGATCTCTTCATATATTTTTTTTAGTCATTATTAATAATGGGATTCAGGTTTTGGTTTTGGTGTTGTTGTTGTTGGTCATTATTCTGTAAAGAAACTCTGCAGCTGTAGCAGTCCATGTGTTGTATAGTTGATATATGTGAATTGAAGACAGATTCAATAACAACTTGAGTTTTAGAATGCTTTCACCCTTTTTTATGTTTTGCTATATAAAACAAATAATATATTTTCTATTTTTTTTGTTTAATTTGTATAATCAACCGAACATTTTTTTAAAAAAAAAAAAAAACTAGCATTTAAATTCTACAGAAGTTAGCTAAGAGAAATTAAAGTGAACATATACAATTACACATGGTACTCGAAAATTATATATATAGCAACGAAAATGATGCCACAGATTAGTCGCTGAAAATCAAAAATTTTGTTGCCAATGTAAGTCATGAGCGAAATCTATTTACACAATTGAGCTAGTTAAGGAGAAAGAGATGCTTCATAAAAAAATATTAAAAAAAAAACCTGAAATGCATAGGGTATCACTTTCATTTTTGCTTCAATATGGTAATTGGAAATCGAAACTCTTAAATACATGGAAGAATATATCATCTTCCGGGAGATTACAACAACAACATAGCCTCAGTCCCAAATTAATTGGAGTCGGCTACATGGATCAAACTCTTCCGTTGTGCTCGATTAAGTGCAATTGATGGTGAGCTTTCCAAACCATCCAAATCCCTCCTAATTAATGCGTCTCATATTAACTTTGATCTACCCCTACCTTGTCGAATTTCTTTAGTTTCTATTGAGTCAAGTTTTCTAGTAGAGACATTTGTAGGCCGTCTTTGCAGGAAATCAAACCACTGCAACCGCCCTTCCCTAATTTTTGTGTCAATTGGTGTTACTCCTACTTGTCTTTGAATTTCTATATTTCTTATTCTATATTTACGAGTTTTTCCATACATCCACCTAATTAGCATCATTATTTCTGCTACGTTTATTTTATGTAATTGTTGTTGCTTTACCGCCCAACATTCACTTCCATAGAGCATAGCTGGCCTAATTACGGTCCTATAAAATTCTTCTTTTAACTTAGTAGCTAGAAACATTTCGATCACAAATCACCCCTGTTGCACTCCACCATTTCTTCCATCCAACTTGAATTCAGATTGTAGAGGCAGTTGATATTCACTGTTCAGATGAAAATTTACATAACATGCACACAACCATACATTGTCATATATAGCTACATATGTATTAATTCAAGGCATTATTCCAATTTCCAACTATGTACATGGCCAATTCTTAGAAAGGTTTGAGATTATATAACTTAGACATAACAATAGAGCAAAATGTGGTGTTCCATAAACAAAGATCAGGGTATAAACTATATATAGTCATTAATTCTTGAAAAAAAAAGATCCATTATATGCTATCTTGACATTGTATATAATATATATTTATATATATAGTTAACTAACATTAATTAATTATCTGTGTGGAGATCAAGAAACTGACCTGTATCTGCTCCGACTATATATGTAATTAATACAAATTCTCTCAAAAAAAAAACTATATGTAATACATGTTTTTTTTTCAAGAAGTATATGCATGTTGATTAATAAAATCTCTTGCTAGTCCATTACATATTATACTATCTTGATCATCATCATCATCATCACCATGACAACAATACACAATGAATCCTCTCTAATATTCTTGCAGGCCAAAAGGCTTCCACATGATGATGATTTAATTTGCAACTGCAATTTAGGTTAATCATTTGATTTGATCACTCTACCATCATGAATGATTTACTCTAGTTGGCTGATCATGTATGAAATTAAACAACTAAATATGCATGTAGTCTGTACATATTATATGGACTACATATGTATGATCCTCCCAAAAAAATGGTCACTACAGATTCAATTAATAACATACATACATACATACATACATACATACATACATACATACATACATACATACATATATATATCACATATACATAGCAGTGCACATCATTATCATCTCAATCACCATCACCATCATCATTAGAAGACTATATATATATGCATATCAGCATATATATATATATATGGTATATTAGATCAATCATCACTATGAATTAATTACATATACAATAAAGTGGAAAAGATTAACAAAAGCAAAAATAGCGAAATTAATCGATATATATACCTCAAGATCGAAGAGCTAGAGATCTGAAACTATCAACCATGTAGGAGTAGTGCAGTTCATTGGAGCTAGGGCATATGTTTTGTTGGTGAATGAGTGATTGAAGCTGCAGGATGATCTGATGGAGACCAAACAAATATTGAAATAATTCTTTTTGTTTGCTACATGTCTATACATATATATATATATATATGTGTGTGTGTGTGTGTGTGTGTGTGTAGTTTGCTATTGACCTTGACTCTCTAAATAATGAAACCCTATTTTATATTCTCACTACCACTACTAGTTTATATAAAATTAACCAAAACCAACAAATTAATACACATCTCTTTCTATACATAATCAGCTAGCCCTAGATGAAACACTGCATAAATTAAATCCTCCTTGCTAGTACTATAAATCAGACTTGAATTAATCAAATCTAAATATATATACCATGAATGCACATAAATTTGTTTGATACATAAGGAGCTATGTGTATATATATATATATATATATATGCAAGTGTCATGAAAATTAATTAGTGCTACATATATATATATATATATATATATATATAAATGTATAGGTTGATTTGAGTTGTCTTCCCAGATCATGCTGGCAGCTTCAACCTCTCAAACCAGCAAACTCATCATCACATCATAAAATAACGACCATGAAGGAAGAACCTGCGCGCGACAAACTTAAAAAGATCGATCGGTCGATGTTCCTTGCATCGATCGACAACAATCGAATCGCTCTACGAATGCATCTCTCGCGATATAAATACATAAATGCACCTCATCACCTTCTAAAGCTAGCTAGCTAGGTAGCTATCTGATCATGATCATGATGATGATGATGATGATGATGATGATGATGATGATCTCCTTCTGTATTCTTAATGGTGTTTTCTTGGTCCTCCCTTACAGGCTGTTGAAAATAACCCTTGCCCTCCACTACCCTCACAATACAAAATAACTCTCTCTCTCTCTCTCTCTCTCTCTCTAGTCTCTATGTTTGATGTGTTATCATTGTCTTATTTTTCTCTTAATGGTTAAATTAGGGACCAGTTCTCAAATATTCTTTTCCAACTCATATGAGGCTGTACTGAAAGGTATAGGTGGCAGCCTCTGATTGGCTCTGATGAACAAAATTTAGATATGGTCCACATGATCATCTAGGGATGACTACATGCATCTGATCTACTATTATAATTAAGTGTTGATTTTATTGTTGCGTTCACATATACATGTTCATTTGTTTATGTGAAGAGTAGAGATTGGCCAGGTTGGTGGAATCAGTTGAGGGTATCCATTTGTCTTTAGCTTTGGTGGTTCCTATGTCTTAAGTGTCAAAGAGTTGACAAGTAATGACATATTGACAAGTCCAAAGAACCATGGACCACAGCACCTTATTTACATATATTTATTTCATTCATTTACTATTGTTTTTATTATTAGATAGGTCACATGGTTGGATTTGTAATTTAGCTCAAAAGAGTTGAATCTGAATTTAATTTAAGCTGTGTGTGTGGAAGTGACAGTAGTGATTAATAAAGCTGCCTTAATTAATTAGGGTTTTTCACTTTGTAAGTTTGTGAGTTGTTCGTCACTTTATGCATTATATATACAGTTTATCTAGTGATATTCTCCCTTAATTGATTTGTTGAGTTTTTTGGATTAGTTAAAAAAAAAAGTAGAACAGATTCATTTGGTCGGTAAGTCATCACTTCTCACATGAATTTATTGCATGGTAGGTTTACCTAACATGCACGTAATTTATTTTATTTTTTAATTATTGTCAAGGTATCTGAGGTGTAGCTTCAATTTAATTTTTTTTTTTATTGTCAAGGTATTCGAGACATAGCTCCAACTAATCTCAAAATCGAGAAATGTGTAGCTAGGACCAAAGGGCAAACGCCTCTAGCAAATAATTTTAAAATTTTTTTCATTTTTTAAACTCGAACTCGATACATTTAATTAAGGGAACATAAACTCCTACGTGTCATCCCATGATTCCCACCAAAACCCTATTAGTTTACCTAACACGCAATTTCATCATCATCATGTATACAACATATGCTCCTTTTATAGATGAAACCTGTCAGATCAGTCCACTCAATGCAAGCCATGTATCTAATCAAAGCCATGTATCTAATCAAGTTATGTCTGCATAGAGTACTTTTACTACTATTACACGTGATTATTGATTTATAAGGACACACTCTTGTCCTTCATCATGTCCTCTTAAAAGCAGTTTAATTGTTATATGTATCAAGTTTCACTAAAGGATCGATCGAATACTCTTTTAGCACTATGTTCTTACATTATTGCATGATCTTAATTATGACCTTAATTTATATGCATGATTCCATGCATTAATTACATTAATTATTAATCTATGATCAAAATCCAATATATATAATTCATCTTTAATTTTGATAATAATCTTTTTTTTTTTTGGGTGTTAGTTCTTATAGAAAGGGCCAACATGGCCTTGACTTTTTATAAGGCTCAAAAAATAATTTGAACATCATGAAACTCTAGCCATATATAGCTACTTAATTAGGAGTAATGTTCATGAAACCTCTAAGTATTCACTCCATTCAAAAAATACAAGTCGTTCGGCCAAAATTAAAAAAGTAGTTTTGAAAAGGAAAATAATTAATCTATTTTTTTTTTGTACGATTTTAGCTAGTTTCAATTGAAGCAAAAGAATCCACTTAATTATTACAAGAAAAATCCCCTTCTAATTTAAAGTTTCTTCCAAAGGAGCCATGAGAATTTGTTCTAGAGTAGGTGGTCGTGACACACGAGGAAGCATGCCATGTGATTATTATGGAATACATAGGTCTTCTTTTACTTTTTAATCAAGCTTCTGGTATAAGTCACTTTCATTAAGAATTATTCAAGGTCATTTTTAATTTGTCCAAATTGACAAGAAAGTTTTCAATATCATTCATCTAGCAAATATGTAATGATTGAGCTAGCTAGTAGTACTAGAGCTACAAATTTGAAAACTCACCATGATAGTAACTAATATAGGCAACATATATTTTGTGAATAATTTAGGATCCCTTCACCATAGTAGACCATTTATATAATTTGAACAAGCTATATATAGTAGGTAAAGTTTAAACACAATACAGAAAAAATAAAAAACAAAAGCAAAATAAATAAATAAATAAATAAACTTCGCATGCACTAAACTTTATCAAATTTAGAATGAGAAATTGTCAAAGTAACTATTGTGAGATGGATGAGGCTACTAAGGAGTTTGTAGATTCAATTCATGTTTGAGTCAGTTGTTGGTTTCTAATAAAAAAGATTGAGATAAAAAAATTTAATAAATTGAAGTTCTCTATATAGATGCATTTTGCTATACTGAATACTTAAATAAAAATAAAAAAAAAAAAAAAATACTTAAAGTAACCAATAGGGTTTTGGTGAGATGACACGGGTCCCTCCTCCCTTAATCCAATATCTCGAGTTCAGTGAATAGAAAAACTTTAAAACTCTTGGCTTGAGGCGTTGTCGCTTCTGTGTTCCTACGTTCCTCGAGTCCGAGATTAGTAAGGGTCATGCTTCATATTTTGAGCCATGAATACGAAGGAGATTTAAAATGCTTAGGTAAAAGTTGTCACCATGTTGTCGAACTTTTCTTGGGTTCGAGACTAGTCGGAGCAAAACTTGGGTTGCCTCGGATACTTTAAAATAATAAATAAAATAATAAATATTTTTTTTACCAAAAAAGGAATATTTGTCAAAATGGAGTAAGAGAAGCTTGAGAGACCTAAAGGGAGGGAGGAGAGGAACTGAGAGAGGCGACGAGCTGCGGCGGCGCAACCGCAGGCCTGCAAGAGCTCCGCCGAGCCGGAGACGCTCCGGGAGCGGCAATCGGGACGGCGTTGAACGTCGCCCGCGATTTCAAAACTAGGGCTTTTGGGGGTTTTGATGCGATAGTCTTTGATTGAATCCATTGAGGTATTGATTCCATCTCTGTTTAGTTCATTTGTTCAATTGAATGTAGGTTTTGAAGATTGAATTGATGAGTTTTAGGTACATTGGAATTGTGGGGTTGGTGAAAGTGGAGTTAGGTATGAATTGTCGGAATAAAGATGCGATCTTGTTTCGAATTATTGAGGGTTTACGTGTGTTTGAGATGAATTTGGCGGTTTACGCCTTCGTGGAAGTGATTATGGTAGATATAATGATTGTAGTTATGTGTCAATTGATTAGGGAATTTGGGGATTTGACTAAATGTTGCCTAACCGTGGTTTGATTTTGATCAAGGTTTGTGAAATTTTAGAGTAAACTACATGACACTTGAAATTGTTGAATTTGGTTAGTGTTTTTAATTGTGGGGATTTAAGTATGTTGGATGAAGCTTTACTTGGTGACGATGTAGGGGTAGACTGAAGCTGACTTGGGACGTTGCGATTAGGAAGGATTTAAAGGATTTGGAAAGCACACCATTAATGCACTAAATTGATCGCAATGGAAGAGTTTGATCCGTGTATTAGACCCCAATTAATTTGTTGTTATATGAATCTTTACTTGTCTTAGAGCACTAAATCAATGAAATCGGCCGAGGGTGTTAATATTGTCGAAGATTTAGAAAACATGAAATGTATGAGATCAAAGTATTCTTAAATGAAAGAGAATTTGAGGCGAATATTTTTCATGGGAACAAGTATTTGCATTGCTTGATCGGAGAATAGAATACGAAGTATCAAAGTACATTCATATTTCACTAATGGGGGAATTTCTTTAAGTAGAGTTCTTTCTTGTGATCTATTATGTCAACATATCTGTTTATTTATGTGTTTGCATATCATATATTTTAAGACTTATTATAACAATTACGATAAGGAATTTAAATGTGGGATTAGGAAAATAAGATGGATAGACTACACGGCGTGAATAGATTTATTTATTTTGTTATGGGTATTATGGATGCTAGGAAAGGTTTTTGTGTCGATGTATTAGGTTTTTGGGAGCGTGTGGGAAATTTCTTCTGAAAAAATGTACGTTCACAGGCCTAATTAGGGGAGTGAAAGTGTTAGAGACAACCTTCTCCAGCTTTTCTTGAGAATATATATATATATTTTTTTTTAATTTCATCATATGCAATAACTTGTTGAACATATTATAGTTTCTTGGGACCTGAATTTCCTTGTGTTTGAATTGCTTGTTGAGTTTTTTCTGCACAATCACGTGAATGCTTTTTTGATTTTTTTTTCACTAAAGCTAAGAATGCGGCTCCATCTGCAGGTTCGTGCTTCTGAATCTTCAATCGACCCTATAATCTTATGCATCTTGAATGGTCTGCAATGGCGGGGACTGGTCTATCCTCTCTGGGCCGTGTAAAGCTCATTGATTTGATACAATCTGAAGGGCTTCCTTCTGAATCTTACAAAATCTCTGTATCAACTTTGTCACAATCTCTTACTCAATATTCTGCTGCTATTATTCAACTGCCAGCAGTAGATGGTGCTCTTTTAAGATCTGGGATTGAATCAGCTCGCCTCTACTTCCATCAAAAACCATCATATCCCACTGCAGAGATGGTTAATGCAAACGACCCTTGTGATTGGTGCAAGACCTCTGGTTATTATACAGACCCTCAGCTGTGGCAAGAAACATATGATTACAGACCAGGACTTACACCAACAGAACCCAACAACACAATGGAACTCCCTCCATCTGGTTTGCCCGATATATTTTCACTTCTTGGGAAAGCTGCAAGAGACATCTTGGATGCCATCAGCTTCTCCTTGAACTTGCGTAGTTCTGCATTCAGTGGTGTACTGGATAATGTTCCCTTGAGACTTCGAGAAATTTCATCTTCAGTGGTTTCTGTTTGTTGTCATGCACGACCTTCATTTCAGGGAGGACAGCACCATAGTCTAACAACCCAAGAAGACGGACAGTTGATCATATTTTCTGACCATGATAATCAAGTTGATAAAAGTTTGATAACCATCATTAAAGCAGATAGAGCAGGTTTACACATAAGGGATTATCATGGGCGCTGGATGCTTGTGGATGGAGACCTGGGTCCTCAAGAAGCTATTGTTTTCCCAGGGCTTGCATTATACCAGGCAACTGCAGGCCATGTGAGCCCTGCTTTGCACAGAATAGCGATCGAGAATCTGCAAGGTCACCTGTATGGACGGTGTTCACTGGCTTTCAAGCTTATGCCCAAATCAATGGCAAGTCTCAGTTGTTCAGAGATGAGTGCTGCTGGTCATGGTGTGGATGCACAGTTCCAGCTTCCCATACCTGTGGATGATTTCATGCAGCGATCACACCCTACCGACCAACTCTTTATGAGAAACAGCTTTCCAAGCTATAATTTTCCCACAACACAAGATGGTAAGTCATCACACGATGGTCTTTGAGCATAACTCTTGTTTATCTAATGAAATAAAGTTCTTAAGATTCTAAAAATACTATATTATCTCCCCTAGTTTGCTACGCTGAACTTGTTAGAATGCATTATTTGTTTGCTACCTTGGGTAATGAGCTTGTTACAGTTTTTTAGGTATGGCTATCATTGATTTGAGGTTTCTTCTCGGTATATGCTCTAGTCAAGGTATTGTATTGTAGGAGTCTAGGACTCATGCCTAATTTGACTAGAATTCCATGCTCAGCTCCTTGTTGGTTTTGTTTTAAGCCCTTTTCTGGAAGTAGGGTGAGCTTGTGGGCTGAGGTTTTATAAAGTAAAAAATTCAACGTGTTTTTGCCTTTGCCACAGTTTTATCTTTTGCTTGAAATAGATATAGAAGAATCATTCATTCCAGGTTTGGGCATTTTCAAAATCAGGTCTTGGCACTTACCTGCAATTGTTTTCTAAAATTATATTAGTAGAAGCAAGAGTACGTTAGTCTTCATCATGTCCCTTATCGTTTCACTGATTCTGGTTGAATCAAGCTTTGTTGCAACTTTTCAATTCTTAATTAATATGATTCTATTCAATTGAATAGCCCTTAGTAAGGAATCTTTAATAACAGGTCCTTGGATCGATGAAATGCTGGTACAGGATCTCTGAAACCTTTAACGAAGAGGAGGAAGAATAATGATGCAAGGTGTAAACCTTTGCCTCCTTCGAAGAGGTTGCGACTTGAAGCGCAAAGAGTTCTCAAGGAGCGTGTTCAAGACATTGCAGACAAGAAGGGTATCAAGCTCAGGTTTTGCAACCTTAAGGAGTGTGAAAATCATATCCAGGCACTGGATAGTCCCTGTGGCAGCATCAGAATGGAGATTGGATGGCCCCCAGGGGTGCCATTTGTTCATCCCCATGACCTACCAAACAAAGCGAAGCTCGGTTTCCTTGAAGCATATGAACCTGGTTGGGCAGCATCACAAGATATGGAGTTAAGTCTCATCGAACTCTAACAGGCTAGTTGAAATACCTCTAACTTTTACCACTCGTGCTCTTGCATGTGATAGTGGATCCTTTTTACGCTTAGATATAAATTGAAGTATTGAACTTTACGCACGTACCCTATTAGCTTATACATATTGCCGTTATGGTGCATGACTGATTCATATCCTGGCACCATTTGACTGTATACTATTGATCACGCTACTAGTGTTAAATATAGCTGAGGATTTTTTACTCTATGTTGTTAATATGGTTTCAAGAATTTTGATAAAATCAAAGGGAAAAAAAAAAGAAAAGAACATAAACAGATGATTTGAAGGTACAAATCCTGTCCCCCTTGGCCACTTCTCCATTTGGAATTTATCCTATATTAAACTGCTCATGATATAATAAGTGCTCGTCTCCTTGGTCATTTCAGCTATCATATATATGTGGATTTGCCAATACAAGTTTACACTATTTGCAGGTAGATTTCCAGTAGTGATGAATTTGCATCTACCAATGACAGAACCCTATTAAGAAGTTCAGATAAATGTTTGGTTCTATAAAGTTGCGTTTGTCAAGAACAACAGCTAGTGCATCCTTGCATAAACTTTTAGGCATGAAGAGATACTTGCTGGTATGTAGGGCTTACGCTTTTGTTGTTAATCCAGCATCTAAAGTGAAAAGAACATAAATGTCATGTATTAGTTCTCAAAATCTACATGAACTTGGTAGCTGGGAGAAAGTTTTGATTGCTAAGCCACCCCGGCAACTGTATTCTAGTATGTGCATCTTCAGATGTCGATTCCAGCATCTAACACGGATATCCTTTCTTTATTTGAACTTGCAGGAATCATTCTCCATAGCTTTCAATATTTGGCCATCCACGATCGGCCTGTAGTTTTACAAACTCAGCCAGTAGCTTTATCTCTTCATCCTGCAAGCGGGGCCCAAATGTACACTGACCCCTTGGTGCGCAGTTCTCACCGAAACCCTGCAGAGAAGCTTAAAGCATTATGATCTGAGACTAAGAACAGCAGTTTGATTGTAAATAGAGGTTTCGAGTGGAATTAACTGGCATTCTTCCGTTCCCATAATATGTGACTCGGTATATCTCCTCTTCTTTTTCAACGCCATTTCTGTGCAAACGGAATGTTGAACCAACAGTAAGAAGAATTCCCATCTGAATAGCAAGATAGGTATTTGAAGTACGAATTGCCATACCTCTGCAAATCTTTTAAGAAGAGAGTTGCACCCTGGAGAATATTCAGATTAGAGAAGAATTTGAGCACATACGAACAGAACGTTTACAGTTCTTTTTACGAGCTTAACGTGTGGAGAAGAACTTACTGGCTGAATTATATTTCCACCACCATCATGGCAACCAATGCAAGCCTTCCTGAACAGTGCAGCTCCTCTTTGAGCCTCCATCACCTGACCAAGTGACACTGCAACAACAAGAATGAATGATCAAAAGGGGTTGAGAGTGGCTACAAGGAAAGCAAGGTGTTCCATTTTTTATTTTTTATTTTTCCTTGTAAAAGCATTCTTATGTGCTGTTTGTGTGTGTGTGTGTGTTTTAGATATAATGATATGTGTTCCAGCTTCTCCTGGATTAATGACTTCTACCCTTATAAGGATTAAAGTCATTGCATTGAGTATGATCTTTGAATCTACTTCATTGGTTGGAAACTAGGAAGTGTGAGCCTTTCAAATTTTGGAAGAGTGAATATTCTGATTGACTTGCATAGTACACAATTTCATAGTAACAAGTCTGAAAGAGCATTCTTATGCTCATTCATTTGCTTGTTGGCATTAGAGCTCTGTTGCATTGATACATCACTAATTCATTACAATGATTTAAATGCAGTGAACAACAGATGATGGAGGAGGGCTATTAAGATTCGATGAGCGAGAATCTCGAGCCGATATCTTTATATTTAGGTAGGGCAGTGTGACATTGTACAAGGAGAAAAGTGGGAGTTAAAAAGTCTTTCAAAGTGAAGAAGCAAAAATGAGTGGTTGTTACCTTCTGGGATGCAGAGAGGGGATAAGGCCACGAGTGAAGCCATGAGAGGAGAAACCAAACACCTTGGAAATCTGACATGATTTTGCTGTTGTGGCCCTGGATTTGCTTCTGCCTTGATATGGGTCTGTTTAAGTTCAACATATCCTCAACAACATTGCAGACAACAACAACAACAACAACAACAACAACAACAACATTGCAGACAACAAAGAAGAAAATTAGCAAAGATAGACAAAATAGACTTCTAGAGATCAAAGAGAGTTTCAGAATGATTGGAAGTATTTATAAATTTGTTTACCTGTAATGGGAGTGAAGAGGAAACATTGAGACTAGAAGATATCAAAGGCATGAGCTGCATTTCTTCCTCTCTTTTGTGCCTTGCTTTTCTAAGTAAAGCTTGTTCTCAGAACACAACTCTGGGAGAGGTTGAATGTGATTTGAGATTCCATGGGTGTTCCTTAGTGGCATGTTTGGTTGGAGTTATGTGTAAGTTGTATAAAGTGACTTGGGTAAGTCATAGTGAAAGGTGAGTATTATTTAAGAAAACTGTTAAGAGTAACCCACTTTAAGCACTGAGATTGAGCACCAAATGGGTCGGTGCCCAAAGTGGGTTACTCAAGCTTTGTGTATTGGATAAAGTAGGTGAAAATACTTAAATGTACTTATTTATAACTCCCTCCGATCATAAATATAAGTCGTTTAAGGTAAGGGTACAAAAATTAAGACAACTTTAATTACAAGTGTAATTAACATATAAGCTTCTTAACACTAAATGAATTTAAAAATCGAAGAATCATAAATATTTGAATTGTATTAGAGTATAATTGATAAAAAAATAAATAAATAAATACACTCTCGAATTTCGATAACGATTTAAAATTTTGATTAAGAAGTTTTTGTCGAAAGACTTATATTTTTTATCCATCCTATTAGGTAGGTGAAAAGTAGGTTAGATTCGTCTATTCACAACAACAAAACAAATCTTATAGAAAGACCTCTGTCTTTAGATAAACACGATTTTACGTGCTTACATTTGTCAGCTCTATATGTAACTTTTCAAACAAACGTAAGTATTACATCTAAGCTTGGTTATGGTTAAGCTAACACCCCAAGCAAACGGCCATATTAAATCCATGCCAAGGACCAGGAAGCAGATGGGTTGGGTTTGAAATGTAGGTGTGTTCATGGGTTATAATGTTAGGCTGAACATGCATCACTATAATCCAAATCAAGCCCATCTCTCTGAAATTCTAAATCCAGTCCAACATCTAGACTCATTAAAATTGTGTGGCTAAAAGCTGTTAGAGTTTGATGAAATGTCATTGCTAACTAATAGCATTTCCAATGGGACCATGGATTGAGATAGAAATAGAAATAGATCCATCTAAGATACAATCCATATTCAACCCAAAAAATATTCTCCAATGGAACCATGAATTCACAATGTCTATCTTATGTGGCATGGAATCAAAGTGGATGATGTCTACCACGATGTCTACTTCTAAACATTGTGGCAGATTGTCACGTCAGTATTATTAATTCTTTTAAATTTTTTTTTATTTTTTTCAAGCATTTGTTAATATTATGAAAATTAAAAATAAAAGTGTGAATTCATCAATTCATGGTTTAAATCCACATTACCATTGAAAATCATTTTAGGAGGTGAATGTCTATCTAGTGCCACATAAGATATATAGGCATCCTCTCCGCATCCATGATATGTCACCAATCCATGATTTAAATCCATATTACCATTGAAGATGCTTCTAAGTATTTGATAGTTCACATCCGTGTCCGCGGGCCCATGGAGTTCTTGATATATTCTCCCCAATTTAACCATTCACCCGCGTGAGTTTTCTTTAATTTAAATTAAGATGCTAAATGGATTCACTTTGGATACCCAATTAGGCACACCTACATGGGTGTCTAGTGATTCGTCGTTCAATACCCCTCGAGATAAATGATCGAAGTATATTAATTTAAAAGGCTTCCATACCATTTGAAACCTACACTTATACCTTTCATTATTGAAGTTCTACTCAACGTATTTGAGACTATATTTCGATCCACGAAAATCCACAAAGCAAGAATATGTGAGGGAAGCCCGACATTCCTCGACAAGATTTGCAACTATGGAACGTCCAACCCAACATGTGTACAAAAACCATTGAAATTGACTCCTCTGATAAAGTAATTATTTGCTTGGTTTGCAAATCCAATAAAAAAAAAAAAAAGTAGTACTAGCTAGCTAGTGATGTGAGGAGAGCAGGCATGCAAGCATCTCAAAAAATCATGATCACATGCAATCGAGGCTTCTTGTTGACATAATTGATGAAACCAAACGTAATTGTTTAAGCATCCGTATCAATCGCACTGAAAAGTTGAGAGAATTGTATGTGAGGTTCACAGAGCTGAATTTGGAAATAAGAGTGACAAGGGTGGCCAAGGCATGCACGGCCCCACTCAGTACTCCACTATTTCCATTATGATCAATTAGCTACCAAAATGCCAAACCTTGATGGTTGCTTTGATTTGAGGGGATGGCCCCTCCTTGTTTCCTTGAAAGTGTATCATGAAAAAGTCATTTTACCCTTCTACATGTATGGTTTTATAATGAGACACAATGTTGAATAGGTATATATATGTGATGTGACGTCATTTTTATTTGAATAATTAATGTCACATATTTGAAGACTTAATTAATGCCACTATACATGTGTGGTTTTATAGAATTTGAGTCTTATGGATGACAAAATAAATGCTAGATTTTTAGTTGACATTAAGTCAAAGTTTATCATAAATTTTGACAGAATAATGCAGATTCAGTACCGATATATCCTAGCAGGTTTTGTGATCTACATAAGTTATATGAGTTTATTGTAATCATTTAGATTTGTTCATCATCTATACACACTTAAATTAAAGTCTTATAATTTGGACAACGATGCAGTTATGTCTAGAGGTCTCGTGCCAAATTAAATTCGGTAAAATATGTATTTATATGTTCTTTAATTGGAGAACAATTATATAATAGTTGTTAAAACATTTTAGAAAATTTTATAAGACATTAATTATTCAAACCAAAAAAGAGAAAATTAAAAATATTTTAAATAATAATGCCCTCGAGCCTTAATAAAGGAGGATTGAAGTTGTTCTACTATGGTGATTTAACTTTTAGACCGTTGGATCTAAATCCAATGGTCAATTTGATAACTATATTAATGACACTTCAATGTGTGCACAAGTACCAAAAAGCTATATTATCTATTGGATTTAAATCCAATGGTCAAAAATAAAAATTACCATATATGGTGATTTTTTTAAATCACCATACATGGTGATTTTTTAGACCATTTGATAACTTTGATAATTACATTAATGACATGCTTCAAAAAGTATATTATCCATTGGATTTAAATCTAATGGTTAAAAATAAAAATCACCATTGTATAATCACCTTATATATGTATATATATATATATACAAAAAATCTATTTGGACTTAATGGGTAGTGCTATTTGGACTCCGACTCAAAACTTTTTTTTATTTCAAATACATTCTCGAAGCAATTAATGAAGCAATCATAATCACTTGTAAAATTCATTTAATACCCTTTAAATATTTACAAAAATTTTTAAAATCTCTTTATAAGCCCGGACCAAATTTAAGTAGATTTATTGTATATATATTAACAAGAAGTTTGTTTGTTCCAACGAGAGAGCTACATTCTACCAACAATTTTTGGTAGCATCGGAACTACCAATATGTTGAAGAATACGTGAAGTTCTTCTACTATCCCGCATGTGCGAATGACTTCAAAGACGTTGATGATCATGTCATAAAGCCCAAGGAGTCCATCGAACGGTTAAGATCATCACTCTCTCGTACGTGAGACCACACATGATCAATCTACGCTTCATTTTTATAATAATCCGGAGCATCCAAAGCTGACGTGATTTCTGATTTCGTAGCCACCTTATATAATTACTCATCAAACTCCAAAATTTGACTGAGATACTAACACAATCTCCGGGTCATCAATTGTAACCGTTGGATGTGCAGTGACTTATTTAAATACGTAGATTTATGCCTATCAACGGAGTCGTGGTTGTTAGGTGGAGGGTTGAATTGTACCGAAGCGTTTCTCAACCCAAAGTGACATGGCCTGGGAGAAGTCAATGATTGGTGCTCCTCCCAATCACTACATACCACGTGATACGAGGAAAGCCATGCATTTGCTCTTGATATTATTATTGAGGAATGATTTCCAAACAACAATATTCAAACAACATGGAGTCCCAATAAAGCTCAAACAGATAGGCCTCTAATGAAGTTGTGTAGCCTTGGAAAAAAAACATAATAAGTTGAGTGGCCTTGAAAAAAAAAAGTTGTGCAGAGTGGATAGCTTGAGGAAAGTTTTGGATTGGAGAGCCTTCTAATTGGAGGTATTAGTAAAAGCTTTTCAAGAAATAGTGCAGGAGCGAGCTCGTGGATTTTTTTCTGGTATCGATATTGTCCCCAAATTATTAACTACGTACTTTTGAATACTCGAAAGATCTTGGCACTAGTTTATAAAAGTTAATCATTTATGTACTTTTTTATGAAGTTACATTTTATCAATGTTGGATTATTATTATTTTTTTATATCTATGTTGGATTATTATTTTGGTTCACACATTTTCAACAATACTCCACTTTAAATCAAAATTTATGATGTAAAGGCTTTTTTTTTTTTTTAGATTCTATCCAAACCGTGCATGGGCTTTGATACAACTCCAATATATAATTGTTAATTAGAGCTAACTCTTTTTTTATAAGATATAACTAGTTAATTATCATCTGTGTAAGTTGTCAAAGCGTCTCAGGTGAGAAGAGCGAGACATCAGTCGCCAAGTTTGGAGAGGCAGTTGATTTGATTCGGTTGAGGTTTAAAAAATAAAAAATAAAAAAAATTGTGCAAATAATTCAGTCCGGTTTCTTAATAATTGACGAAGTAATGCAGACGGCGGACATAACGGAAAACAAAGGAAGACCATCCATGTAACATAACACCCAAGAAATAAAAAAAAAAAAGGAGGGAGAGAAGGAAAAGCTGAATTTGGCCTATTTTCACACCCAGCAAATTAATAAGGCTGCAACTCCCTCTGCTCCACTTTTTGTCTTCTCTCTCTCTAATGGTGGAGGATTTCCTTTCTCATCCCATCCCACGTACCACTCCATAAATATTAAACCCAATCTAGCTATATATATTAAGGCCGGGAACCCAGTACTCCACTAGACTACGTACTCTCTTAATTCATCAATGTTACAAAGCCTACCCCTCCCCCTCCCAATATCCTAAATGCACCCCCCAATTCTCCCCCAACAGACTCCACCAGTACCATGATGAATATCACACCCCCGATAACCCCTCCGATCACCCCCGCCCCCGCCCACGCCCCGACGACCACGACCACGACGACCACGACCACCCGCCCCTCCCCAAAAGACCCAACACCAATACAATTCACGATCATCAAGACTATATAATAAGTACTACTAATACTACTACTAGTACTAGTATTAATAATAGTAGTAGTACTAGTAGTAGTAGTAGTGATGAGTCCACCGGGCTCCGCCTACTAGGCCTACTCCTACACTGCGCGGAGGCGGTGGCCGTCGACAACCTCGTCGACGCCACCGCCATCCTCCCTCAATTAGCGGAGCTATCCTCCCCCTACGGCACCTCCATCCAACGCGTGGCCGCGCACTTCTCGGAGGCACTCCGTTCACGCATCCTGACCTCAATTCTAGGCCTCTACTCCCCCCTCCCACCCCACTACTCATCCCATCATTACCACCGCCTGTACCGCGCCCTCCACTCCTACAACTCCATCTCCCCACTCATCAAATTCTCCCACTACACCGCCAACCAGGCCATCTCCCAGCTCCGCCTCCCCCTCCCCCGCCTCCACCTCGTCGACCTCGACGTCATGCAGGGCCTCCAATGGCCCGGCCTCTTCCAGATCCTCCACGACAAACTCCACTCCCTCCGTCTCACCGGCCTCGGCGCCTCCCTCGACCTCTTACAATCCACCGGCCGCCACCTCTCCGACTTCGCCGCCTCCTTCCGCCTGCCCTTCCAATTCCACCCCCTCGCCGCCAAGCCCGGACTTCTCACGCCGCTCGACCTCCGACTCCACCCCGACGAGGCGGTGGTCGTCCACTGGATGCACCACTGCCTCTACGACGTGACAGGGTCTGACCAAGGCACGCTTAGGCTGCTCCGGGCGTTGAAGCCCAAGTTGATAACCATCATTGAGCAAGACTTGAGCCACAGCGGGAGCTTCTTGGGGAGGTTTGTGGAGGCCCTGCATTACTATTCAGCTCTCTTTGATGCTTTGGGTGGTGATGATGATGGTGATGGTGATGATGATCACATCGATGATGATCGCACGTCTAGTACTAGTAGTGTGGAGAGGTATCAGGTGGAGCAGCAGCTGTTGGGGTGGGAGATCAGGAACATCGTGGCCGTTGGTGGCCCCAAGAGGACCGGGGAGGTCAAGGTGGAGAGGTGGGGGGAGGAGTTGAGGCGGGTCGGGTTTCGCCCCGTTTCGCTTTGCGGGAACCCGGCTGCACAGGCTGCTTTGTTGTTGGACATGTTCCCTTGTAAAGGCTATACTTTGAATGAGGACAATGGGTGCTTGAAGTTGGGCTGGAAGGACTTGTCATTGCTCACCGCGTCCGCTTGGGAGCCGTCCGATTGAGATTATCTAATAATAAATAGCTTTATGAGTAATTGGGATCGCTATATGGAGGTGGGAAGATGTCTTTTCCACTGTTGCAAACTAGTTAATTTGTTTGTTTGTCCTTGGTCAATGCGTCTGCTTGGGAGCCGTCCGATTGAGATTACCTAATGGCGGTCGTGTCGCGGTGAAGCTAATTAATAAATAGCTTTATGAGTAATTGGGATCACTACGGAGGTGGGAGGATGTCTTTTCCACTACGCCGCAGATTACTAGCTAGTTTGTTGTCCTGGCTCACTACGTCGGCTTGGATGGTGATGATCGTGGTGGACTTTAAAATATCACTCGAGCATTACTTTTTACAAAGGTGGGAGGATGCCTTTTTCGTGGTTAATTGGCCGTAGCATAGGATCATTATTGTTGCTGATTAATTTTGTGTTACAAGATTCTGGCACCAGAGAAGATTCTGCTTTTGAGGGTGGACTTTAAAATATCATATGTATAATTTGATGATGATTTTAATGGAGAAGAATTTTGGGGGGGTTTGAATGATCTGATATTTGATGAGTATTTGTTGAATAAAGTTGGGAGATTAGAACCCACCACAACACCACAATTATATGATCTTTTTGATCCCCATTGGTGAGTTAGAGATCGAGAAAGTCTTTTGGAGTTCTATATAACTTTTAGAAACTTTTTTCTTCTATAGTAGTTCAACTTTAATGTTCTTCTTTTGTTTGCTAATGTACACTTCTTTTTCCTTTTCATGTGTTTCTTTTATGTGCACCACACATTGAGATTTATATGTTAGATGTGCAATTCTATTCATGTGTGTTTTGTTCTTCCTTGTCATCCTGCACCACACATCAATTTTGACTAATTAAAGGTGAATTACAAATCTGTTGTCATGCATCGATCCTATATATATAGAGTATCATGATCAGTTCAAACTGATGATGAAAAGTTTTATCTTTAAAAAAGGTAATAATTGGAGTTTTGAGATCTAAAAAGCTCTCTCTTTTTAAAGTACAATAACAAAAGAACATCACTTTTAATTTAATATATCTTTTTCTTCATGCCCAACTTTTGGAGATGCTTGGATTTTTATTCCAAATTAGTGTGGATGTATATTTGAGGAGTTGATCTTAAGATCAAATATATAAAGCTAGCAAATAGGATATAGAACTTAAATGCGAATTAGTGCCTAATTAACTCATCAAATAATTAAATATTGATGGAGTATATGATTCTTATTGACGACATAATTGATAATATAAAGGTTATAATTTGATGGCTTATATATATATATGCACCAAAGCCCATATCTAATCATTGAGTCACTCGCTTGTTTTTTTTTTTTTTTTTGTTTTTGATAATCGTGGGTGTCGATGTTACATTCATTATTCCCACGAGGTCCTGACTCTATCGACCGGTAGTCATGAGAATTCAGTGGCCCAAACGATCTTACCATGCACACTAGAGAATCGAAACCGAGGTCACGTTCTTAACTTACACAAAGAGCCACTCGGTTTGTGTTTGGTTGCTAATGTATATGCATGAGACCAAAATTAAGTATATTCGATAGGGGAAGTAAAAAAAAAAAAAAAAAGTATAATCGATAGAAAATGTTGAAATGAGCACCCAAAGTTGATCATGAACCAAATATGTCTCATTTGCATATATCATCATTTCTTCATCAAAATGCTCGAACTTCTCTGACTTGTAAAGATGGAAAGCATTCAATTCAAGTCCAATATAATAATGTAGTATGATTGATTTCTATGATATATATTTGGATAAATATATGGACAGAAGCTCAGCTTCTTTGAATGGTAGATTAATTTTTTGGAGTGAAAGAGACAAAACAATTGAGTAAAGGTTTTGGAGGAATTGTTGTCACGTCGTTTGGCGGGGCCAAAGATTCCATTTCAACATGCTGCTTTCACTCCCCCTCCTGCCTCCGTTTCCGTCTCTTCTCATTAATCTATCTTCATCAATCTTAATTAATTTACACAATTAGTTTTTGATTCCTTCACAAAGTAAGTAACCTCACACAAGAGCCTAGCTAGCTAGGTACATGCATGTTCAATTCCATACATTTTGTTATTTCCCCCCAAAAAAAGAATAATCAAGATTGGTCCAAATTAGTATTTAAAGGTCATTCTACTAACCTCTAAATAGCTAACTACATTTGACAAATAAAATTGAATTAGAGAAGATAAGAAGAGATTGGGATAATGGAAATTTTTTTATATTCTTATGGAAATGTTTTGCCAATACGATTTGCAGACACAGTCAGCTCACACGACTAAGGTGTCGCGCCACGTCACGGCATCTCATGGGACACCTCACCGTGTGAGCTTGTTTGTTGTGTCATCAAAAGGGACGAAATAGTGTCCTTCGATGACAGTGAATGTTTTGATTTAAGTCATTTCATATTCTTAATCGAAGTAAAATCAAGATACATATCACATTAATTAGCTAGATTCATTTGGTCATGATTGGGGACCAATTAACTTTCTTTTCGATATTACGGTGTCTAAAATTATCTTTAATTATCTACATAACACGTACTCTGCACTCCACTCTATATATAAGAGATATGCGATTCAAAAAATAAAATATTTTGAATTAGTCCTGATCTCAAAGGAAGCTACAACTACTCCAACAAGAAAAAATGCTATGTTCGATAGAAGATGTGATGTGAATGAATGGATACATGAAGGCTAGATATAGATTTTTTTTTTATGGAAAAGGCAAGATATAGATTTTCAATCAATAATACCTTTAAAGTAGAGATGAAAAAACAAGTCAACAACACATGAAGACAAGATGTTTCTTAAACCTTAAGTGACAATTATTATGAGTATGATTATTAAAACAAAAACTCATTAATTGAAGTCGTATAGCTTGGCCCACGCACAAGACAGGGAAGTGGACATGTGACTTCGACCAGACTCAATTATGTGAACATAAACATGTGGACTTCTTTTCTTTGGAACTTACCATGTCCCTCAAATATATATACACTTTTATTTGGAAGTTATTATACATAAAGTATGAGATACCGTGTCATATACTAGAATACAGTTTTTACAAGGCATCAACAAAGCAACTTTGTCACTAGCTATATCATAATACTAATAACAAGATTTGTTTTGTTATAGAAAAAAAAAAACTTACAAGATATTGTTCAACTTTGTAGTTAAAATTTTGTATTGCAAAGTAATAACTAAACTTTTAGTCCCACGTATGAGAGAAAGATTTTACTTCTCATTTGAAATATGATCCAACACACTTTAGTATTGTTTATGTGACAAGTGAGTTGTAGTGAGTGAACCGTGGATTTCACTAGGAGAGACACCTTATTTAAATAATCTTTGACAAGGGCTTTGGAGCTTTTGTTGGTTCAAGACTTAGCCATTTCTTAAATATGTTTTTCATTTTCGTTTTTTTTATTTTCTCGATTTTGAAAAAAACTAAAAGAGCACTTTTCGTATTAAGGAGTAATAAACTGCCAATTAGTGATGCACTAATCAAACCACTAATAAGACAATTAATTAAACTGTCCACTAATGGGACAATTGTACTATATTCTCTATAAGTGAAAAGTTCATTCCCATAGGAAAACATTGGTTTTTCGAAATTAAATATTATATGTGTTTTATATTTGAGAGATAATTGATTTTGCAGTTTTGAATGTTATTTGATTGGTGCTTTAATCAAATAACAAACCAGTTGTATCCAGGGACAAAAACTCATAGTTGAATTCAACACTTAGTTAGAGAAAATTTTATGTCTTTGGACATTGCATTGCAAGCCTCTATTACACTTTAATTCTCAATTTTCATTGTTGTTAAAATCAACATGATTAATTACTTGTTTTAACAGTGTCATGTTCAGATTTATGTTTATATAGATTTAGACCTCATCGTGGGCTCGGGTACCTAACCGGCCGCTAAGTCCGTGACCAAATAAGCGGACTTATCGGACAACCCTTTTCAAGAAAAACCCGATCTTAGCCCGCTTTAAAATGAGTTGAGCTTGGGTCATCTTAAAAAACCCAAGTCCGACCCAGACCCTGCTTGAGTATAAGTTTAAAATTAATATATTATAAAATAATAAGTGTTGTATGAGAAGGTTTGAATATACACTATATAAATATATAAACACATATGGTAACAAAAAAAATCAACAAAAGCTTAAAAATTGAGAGACTAAATCATACTCTATGCCAAAATATTTTAAAACTATAATATATATTAATTTGGCAGTGTAAAATTTATATATTGTAACTTACTTGCATTTTGGATTTTGGTAATTTTTTTTTTTTTTTTTTCTCTAAATCATCGCTATCCGACTATTCCGAATTTTCAGGGAGTATTGAGTAAATTCAATCATACTCACTTTCGTGTCCGACAAAACTTGGTAAAGACGCAGAAGTCAAATTTGACGAAGCTCAGCCATCGATTTGCGACACGTAATAACTTATCTGGAATCTACGTCTCAGACTCCCTCGATCACTTAACCATGATACAATCCATAACGATGCGTACACGCTTTGTCGCTTCGCCTAA
Source organism: Stephania cephalantha (assembly GCA_039657325.1). Lineage (NCBI taxonomy): Eukaryota > Viridiplantae > Streptophyta > Magnoliopsida > Ranunculales > Menispermaceae > Stephania > Stephania cephalantha. Next base: position 56,801,087 of record CM077571.1, read on the forward strand.
AATCGTCAACGACTCAAACGTTCCTGGCGACTCACTCTGCTGTCTTCGTTTCAAAATCATCGATTCGCGCGATCAAACCCTAAAACCTCAAATCAATCTCTCTGTGAACGTGATTAGGGCACCCGCGAAGCTCCGAATTCGTGCAATTTCCGTCGATTTTGACCCAATTTGAGCTTGATTTTGCGAATTAGGGTCAGGGAATGGCGGTTCTGTTGGAGGAGATCGTTCGGTCGCTGGAGCTGTGGTTGAAGATCGTGAAGAAGCCGCAGCCGTTCGTGGATCCTGATCTGGATCCGGTGTTGCTGGTGCCGGGAATCGCTGGATCGATCTTGAAGGCTGTGGACGATAAGGGGAACGAAGAGCAGGTGTGGGTGAGGATTCTTGGGGCGGATCATGAGTTCCGAGAGAAGCTTTGGTCGAAATTCGATGCTTCTACTGGTAAAGTTTACTTTTTTGGTGTGAAGATTTCAGTTTTGATCAGTTGATAGAGAGTAGTGTTGCTGAAAATCTGCTTATTAGGGTTGATGTAGTCGAAATTGATGGAGAGATTGTTGCCATGCGCGGATTCATTAAGCGGGTCATGGGTTGTTTATAAGATACAGCTCCATTGTGGTTGGCATTACGGATGTTGCATTTTAATTGCCAGAGGAGAATAATGTGGATATCAATCTGTTAATTTAATTAAGTGTTCAAGTTTAATTCTTCGAGCAGGAGTAGCACCAATTTACGCAAAAATTAGGGAAGGACGTTTGAGGTGGTTTGGACACCTCTAAAGACGGCCTGCAGATGCCCTTACTAGAAAACCGAACTCAATAGAAATTCAACATTGTAGGGTAGACCAAAGCTAACTTGGGAGGCATTGATTAGGAAGGATTTGGAAAGCACACCTTCAATTGTACTAAATCAAGCACAATGTTTTGACAAAAAAATAAAAATGAAAAAATCAAGCACAATGGAAGGGTTTGATCCATGCAGCCAACCCCGACTTGTTGTAGATTTTAAGAAGTGTTCTTTTTAGTTTTGGTTTACATATTAAGTTTGGAGGGTTTGAGGAACCTCATCCTATAAATATTGTAATTTTAATACCAGTACCTTAACATTGAATGTATGGTTGCCATTCTTTTACGCGGGCATCTCTTTGAATGTTTTGGTTAATGAATGTACCTAAACCATATCGTGAGGGGGTTCTTTCATATGTAGTGATCCTGCAAAATATATGACATTTACTTGCATTATTGCCAATTCCTCGTAGACAAGGTGTCAGTAATGTGAAATATTGAAAGTGCTCTAAACCTCGATGATTTCAAATGCAGGTGAAACTGTATCTTTGGATCCTAATATAAAAATCGTGGTGCCCGAAGACAGATATGGGTTATATGCAATTGATTGCTTAGATCCTAATTTGGTATGTGTTTTAATTCCTCTATTAGTTCATCTAATCCTATTACAGAATGCTGATCCTTTGTGCTTTTCATTGTGCTTTGTTTTTAGCTTTTATTATGTTTGCTTATTGCTTCATGTAACATTTTCACTAATTGCATAAGTTTGATCAAAACCACTGCAAATTGGATTCACACTTTCTGAATTGACATTCTTCCAGTTATTGATGCTTCATTTCATGTTTCTTTTAGTTGGATGGAAAGTGTTAAGTTGTTACATTGTTCTAGGCTTCTAGCATTTAATACTTATTATTGGAAAGTAGTGACTGTGCCATTCAATCCCCTTCTTTCTACTTGATGGCGTGTGATTAAGACAGTTTTTCAGGTGATTAGTGACAAAAATCTTCTTTTTTTCCACTGAGTCATCAAGAGGAAGTAATTGAAGGGGTCATTGTGGACAAAAATCTAGGTGGACAAAGGAATCATTCAATGTGCAGCCGGACTAACTACTGTTATTTGGTTGCTACATGCTATTTTCATTTGATTCTTCTATTTGCAGCTAGAATTAGCAGTGATAGCTGAGACACGGTGCGTAGGAATGAGATGAGAATATTTTATGGAGGGTGATTGTGAATAACTCAAAAAGATAAAGAGTTATAAATGAACCTCTTTTTGCGACATATATTGGGGATTAAATGATATGAAAGTAAAATGGTGTTTATATTAAAAAAATGACTTGCATTTTAGTCCTAACTTTGTCCAATCTTTCTTCCTTTTACCCTAAGTAGTTAAATTATCTACATATTCCGAGCAAGCTTATGATATTTGGGTCCAACCTAACAACCCAAGATCCTTACTTCCACCTTATATGTTTTAACACTGTTCAAGTTATATAAGTTTTCTAACACAAGACAATGCATTGTTATTTAGTCTATATGTTGATGAATTTTTATTGAACTTTCCCTTGGATGATATGCTGGAAAAATCAAAGTTTTTAATTTGACAATAACATTATCGTGAAGGAGGGAGGTTTGCTAACCCCTTTGACGTGTTGTGTAGAAAAAATATTCGCTTTACTGATTTTTATGACAGCTATGCCAACATCTTGTACTTGTTTCTTCTAAGAAAATATTTGTCTTCAGCTTCCTAGCTTTTCTCGTAAGTTCTTGTTTCTAAGTGAAGTCTCCTATTCTATTTGTTATGTTTGTATTTTATGGCTAAAAAGCTTCAGTGGCCAGAGTTGGATTGGTGAATGGCTTATAAGTCATAACATGCTATCATTAATATTCTGCAGCTCCTTGAGCGCGAATGTGTTTGTTATTTTCATGACATGATAGTGGAAATGCTCAAATGGGGTTTTCAAGAAGGGAAAACACTCTTTGGATTTGGCTACGATTTTCGGCAAAGCAATAGGTATGCAATGTTTCTATACTTAGCAAGTTTGATTCTTAGGAGACCTAGAATGCAGAACTTTTTCCTTTCACTTTTACTGACTGGTCATAGAATGACTGTCAGCTTTTGCAGTATATGATAACAAGCATGAATTGCAATTAAACTATGAAACACATCTCTCACAAAAACCTTATAGAAAAGTATCTTTCAATTTTCAGTTTTCACTGACTTTTTTTGTATCAAGGAACTTGCAAGGAAGCCTATCTCTCATTTTTTTTTTTGAAGAATATCTCTCATATTTTTAGATATTGATGTGTTCTGTTTTGTTTGGGTTACTTGTTTTTGTTTCCAGATTTGTTTGTATTTTGGACTTCTGGTCCTATCATCCTATTTAGTTCATTTGTTCTGAACTCTTATCAATAAAAGTTTGTTTCGATCTAAAAGAAATAGATGGATTGGGGCCAAGTTCTAACAGTAGTCCTCTAGGTCTATCTTTAAGAGTTCAACCAATAAAACTGGATTAGTTAAGATTCATCCGAACATGAATTGAGTCTTCTCTTGGAGCTAAATATATTTATTATAGGAAAAATGAGGTAAGTGAAATGCAAGGGGTTTTCCATAGGCTTAAAAAACTGAATTTTTTTTTTTCTGGGACATTGATTTATGTGCTAGATTGCGAGAGTGTTTATTGCGTCCTTAATGTTGTTTGATATGGTAGATTTGTCATGGCAACATGATAATAATATTGTGTATCATTTATTGTTCCGTTGTTTCAAAAGTCTTGGTTACTCCACAGTGATGAATTTCTTTTTCAAGAGAAGTTTCACATGATTTGCCTCCACAATTTTCCTTTCGGATTCGTTAAGATAAATATTTCTGAAACTTTTGTTAAATTCTTCTGGATAACTTACTTATTGGTTTTAAAGAAATAAAATCTGAATCAGAAAGTGCTACTTAGTTACTGATTGTGCATTGTCCAGGCTTGAGGAGACGTTGAAACGTTTTGGTGCTAAACTTAAGTCGATACATGATGCCTCGGGGGGTAAAAAAATAAACATCATCACTCACTCGATGGGAGGTTTGCTGGTGAAATGTTTCATGTGTCTACATACTCATGTAAGGAAGCTCTTAAGTTTTCCTCTTCAGTAATCTTGCCCTTCTGTTTAAATGTCATGCTGCTTTAAAATAGAAAGCATTTTTTCATTTCTCTGTTCGTTTTCTTTTGCTTTTCAGTGCCACGTTGCATATAAATAGTAAAATCATCCTCTTTTTGACGTTACTTTTATGTTGTTTCCTGTTCCAGATATTTGAGAAGTATGTGAAGAGCTGGATTGCAATTGCCGCGCCATTTCAAGGTAAGTAGTAGCATTTTTTTCCTTGTTTATCTTTTATTTTAGAACATGGTTCATATTAAAAATAGTTTTGTGCTCATTGCTGAAAAAGAGCTATTCTGCATCTAACAGGAGCACCTGGATTTATTACAACTAGCTTATTGAATGGAATGTCATTTGTGAATGGGTGGCAACAGAACCTTTTCATCTCTAAATGGAGCATGCAGCAGCTGGTATCATGCTATTATATATTTATGATTTTATGGAGAGGACTAATGCTATCGTCATTTTGCATTATAATATTGTCCTTCTTAGTTTTCTCTTCTTTTGCTCTGCACATCTTAGTTATTTGGATATAAGACATGTAAAATTTCACGTATTGCATTTTGTTCAGGGATCACCTTCTGATTTTTTCATAAAGTGTTTCCTTAATAGTTCTTACTTCTCTTTGTTTTCTCCGCTTAATTTTAAAACCACTTATATGTGGATTTAATTCAAGCATGTTTCAAGGGGCTTAAGTACATCGATGAAAGTCTTAAACGACTGGTCCGTCATATGGGGCTATATCATATTATTGGCCCTTCAGTTGCTTCCATATGCTCTTCAATGAATTGTAAACGCTCCTATCATTGCTTTTTTAACAAGAATTGAATCATAGCTACCACATCTGCTTCTGCTTCCCCTTGCTTATTTGCCTAGAGTTGTTTTAAAATTTGCGATTAAAACATACTTTTTCTTTCAGCTTATAGAATGTCCATCAATATATGAATTGATGGCTTGTCCAAGCTTTGATTGGAAAACTACTCCACTTTTAGAAATATGGAAGGGGGGTACGGATGCTGATGGCCAGTCCAGAATTATGTTGGAATCATATGGAGGAGCAGAAATAATTAATATTTTGAAGCAAGCCTTGTCGGGTAACCGGGTGAGCAATAAATTGTCCTTATCTTGTGGTCAGGGATGTGAATATAAAAGATCTTGTGCAATTTGTTTGTTTCCTCAACCACTTCTGAGGCACTTGTTGATGATGCTGGCTGAAGAGTTTGTGCTCTTCATAGTCTGGGATGGTGTACTTTTGTGTACCAAGATGTTTGTTTATGCGCCTAATCCAATTTGTACTTATTACAGGTCGTCTACAATGGAGTGGAGGTCGTGGCACCCTTTAACTTAGATATCTTGAAATGGGCTAATGAAACTCACAGGTTGCTGTCTCGTGCTAAGGTCCCTGGTCGAGTTAAATTTTACAACATATATGGGATAAATAATGAAACTCCCCATAGTGTGTGGTAATGCTTCTGAAACTTCTTGTGAGGTTTTATTTTATTTTTATTTTTGTTTAGGATTCTTTTCCGTAAGTCTATGGCGCCTCTCCAAACATCTGTATTTATTGGTTAGGTAATAAGGAATATTTAAAAGTTTATGAGAGCTGATTTTACGTGATGATTGGGTGTGGCAATGGTCACAAAGCTAATATAATGCCTTGTTCTTTTGGGAATCAAAGAAAGTAAGAAACAGATACGTGGAGATGTATAAATTTTGTTTGCCTTCTGTAATATCGTGTTTATTTCTTTGCAGCTATGGAAGCGAACAAGCACCTGTTGCGGACCTGCAGCAAATTTTGTCTATTCAGGTAACTTTTCTGTTTTAGCTAATATGGAGCATTTTTAGTTTAATTGTAAGTTGCATATTTACCATTTTTATTCTACATTTTCAGGCTAAATACGTTTGTGTTGATGGCGATGGAACTGTTCCTACTGAATCAGCCAAGGTATAGTACTGTTTTCAATAAATGTTTCTCATTCTGGCACTTGAAAAACACTTAACTCAAATTTATGTCCGAGAACAGATATATTGGCCTGGCAATGAAACCAATAATAGCAATAAGAAAATGCATGAACAATATTTATATGGAAAATGCATGGTTTCCAACTTTCCTAAGTTTGCATAGGCATGGAGCTTTTCCAACAATATATTTGTTTTCTCTTTGTGTTGACTTTCATTGATAATGATAAAGTAACTTTTCATGCTCTCATCAAATCAGCTTTCTTTATATTCCTTCTCAATTCCTTCGTTTATAGTTTCTTTGTTGTTCTTCATCTTTAATAGAAACAATGAATATGCCATGTTGATAATATTAGGACCTTTCTGAGATGATTGTTTTTCTCCTATATCAGGCAGATGGTCTTAACGCCATTGCAAGAGTTGGAGTCCCTGGTGATCACCGAGGGATAATCTGTGACCGGCATGTGTTCCGGATACTTAAACACTGGCTTAAGGCTGATCGCGACCCTTACTACAACCCCATGAACGATTACGTGATTCTGCCTACTGCCTTTGAAATGGAGAAGTACCATGAGGAAGGCTTAGAGGTGACATCGCTCAAGGAAGAGTGGGAACTAATATCAGATGACAAGAGCGAGCCAGCTGACAAGAAGCCACTGGTGAGCTCAATATCCGTTTCGCAGGTGGGGAAGGACCAGTCATCACAAGCTCAAGCACACGGTGAAATCGTTATTTACCCGCAGAAGGAAGGAAAGCAGCATGTTGAACTTCGAGCTGTGAGCGTATCCAATTAGGGTTTAAGGTAGTTTGCGGTAAAGCTCCGCAAAACACTCAGTGCTCTGCTATGCTTGGAACATTTATGATGTTTCTCGTCGTGTTTGTACAGGCCCTACAGGGTGAACTAGCCTCCATTGCATAGTTATGCCATGAATATAGTAATCCCCTTGTGACATTATATGTATGATATTACTAGGGGGCTTGCTATGAATTGTTTATAACATTCCTCTCAAAAACAAAATGGTTATAAGCAGACATTCGGAATAGCATCATCACATCTGCACTTGTACTGTGGTTTGATGATGAAGAAATGAAGAATGGTTTGTGACTTTGTGTAGGTCTCAAGGTTGTACCATTAATGTAGTACCCAACCTAGTTTATCTAGCTCTCAAGGTTTATGTCTTGTGCATATTCTCTTATGGAGAATGCTTTAGTGACTGAGTTAGAGGCACCGACTTGGGCACCTAGTGTACAAAGTGTCCCATCTACTGATTTCTGTTAGGTTTGTCAAAAGGAAAATCACTTTTTACGAAAAAAAAAGAAAGAAAATGGATCAGCTGTCTGATCGTACAGTAGGTGAGAGGGATTTGACTATTCACTGTTTGAGTTCCCTCTCACCTACTGTGTGTGCCCTAATTTCATTTTTTGGGGCAAAAAATAGGGGTAGAGAAACCCACATCGCCACTGGTTGATATCTCCATCGAAGATCATTTGCTGGTGCTTCATTAGGGCTTCTAACAAAGTCGATACACTCACCGTCGCCATTGGTTGCTCACATCACCATCTTCTTGATTCCTGTTGGGTTACACATCACGGTGAGCGTATCGACTTTGTTAGAAGCCCTAATGAAGCACCAACAAATGATCTTCAATGGAGATATCAACTAGTAGCGATGTGGGCTTCTCTACCCTTGTTTTTTGCCCAAAAAAATGAAATTAGGGCACACACAATAGGTGAGAGGGAACTCAAACAATGAATAGTCATATCCCTCTCACCTACTGTACGATTAGACAGCTGGTCCAGTTTCATTTTTTTTTTTGTAAAAATTGATTTTCCTTTTGACACACCCGACATTAATCAGTAGATGAGACCCACTGTGTACATTAAGTGCCCAAGTTGGCGCCTCTAAGTCACTGAAGCATTCTCCTTCTCTTATATATTGTTTGGGTGATGGCTGATGGAATGTGTGAATCCCTTTATATATTTGTTGTAGAAACTCTTATCATTATACAGTTTAAAAATATACGTCACTTTTATATCTTCAACAACAACAAAGCCTCACCAACAGTTTGTTTGTCCGGGTGATAAGGGATTTGGTTCATCTTAAGTGAAGTCTCGAGTTCAACTTACGTGAATGAAAAATAATTGGGTTGGGGAGGGGAGGGCCGCCCTTGAGTGGGGCTGACAATACTTAAATGTGGATTAGTCGGTCACCATATGGGAAACTAATAAAAGCACAATCTTATGCCACAATATTATTTTGTTTAATAATTTTTCTATTTCCCTTTTTTTAATCTTTTTGAATATCAACATTTATAGAAAAAAAAACTAATAAAGTAGCTATATATAACGAACTTATAATAAGAAAAATATTTGTTTTTTGTGATAAATGACTCCAATATAAGTCTAACCTTAGACTTTTAGTAAGCTGTGCATTGTACATCCCACGAGAGAATCAAGATACTTGGGCGAAAATATTACATTTACATAATACATATTTTCATTTTATTATTTGTAAATCAAGATTTTACCATTTTTAAACACAAATACACAAATTGACTTTTTTTTTACCCTAAAAAAATTAACTATTTTTTTCAATATATATTTTTTAATTTCACTTGAAAATTCAATTATCTTTTTTTTTTTTTTTTTTTTTTTTTTTTTTTTTTTTTTTTTTTTTTTTTTTTTTTTTTTTTTTTTCACTTGGACACCGATCCAACCCTAACCCTAATCAATAAGACACGCAACGCGCTCTCTCTCTCTCTCTCTCTCTCTCCTCCAAAGGAGCCACATTTGATAGACACCCCCACCCAGAGCCACAGAGAGATTCTGAAGAAATGGTGAAATTCTTGAAACCCAACAAGGCGGTGATCCTTCTCCAAGGGCGCTTCGCGGGTCGCAAGGCGGTGATCATCCGGAACTTCGACGACGGCACGCGCGACCGCTCCTACGGCCACTGCTTGGTCGCCGGAGTCTCCAAGTACCCTAAGAAGGTCATCCGGAAGGACTCCGCCAAGAAGACCGCCAAGAAGTCCCGCGTCAAGGTGTTCGTGCGAATGGTGAACTATCAGCACATCATGCCCACTCGTTACACGCTCGATGTGGATCTCAAGGACGTCGTCACTCTCGATGCGCTGCAGTCCAAGGACAAGAAGGTCACCGCCGCGAAGGAGGCGAAAGCGCGGTTCGAGGAGCGGTTCAAGACTGGTAAGAATCGGTGGTTCTTCTCCAAGTTGAGATTTTGATTGGGTTTTTGTGTTGTGTTCTTCGTTGCGGAAAATGGGTAGTCTTTGTTTTTGGAGTTTATGTGGTTTTGTTGATTTGGGGATTTTTTAAGGGTTTTAGGGTTTTGGGGGGTTTTTAGGGTTTTGTGTTTTGGTGATGTTTATTGGGATGATGTGATGCTTGTTTGCTTAATGAGAGACCAAGTTTGAATTATGGGATGAATGATACAATTATGATTTATAGGGTTAGTCACTCTATTGATTTGTTTGATTATGCTGAACATGAAATTGAAGAGAGCATATGAAAGCAATGGTGATGCAAGTTTTATTTTTAGGGTTAGTCTATTTACTTGTTTGATTGTGTGGCGCGCGTAATTGAAGAGAGCATATGTTTGATGTTTATTTATACTTACTGCATAGACATTGTCATTGTTGTCGTTCATTTCGACGCTATGTAATCCAACAACAAAACAAAAAAGGAACGCCGCAATCCCGAATAAGTTGGGGTGGCTACATGGATTTAACCTTCCAGTATGCTCGATTTCATGCCCTCGATGGATGCTTTATATAGTACTTGTAAAGCAATTAAGAACATAGAGTGGAGAACCAGTTAAGAAGAAACATAACAGAACCTCATTGAACTTTTCATAGTGATGGTTGTTGCAACTAGTATCTCTTTAAGTTTAAGTTAGAATAGCCTAGAAAGGCTAATTTGGAGTAGTTAGAAAATTTGGCAACGAAGGAATCTAGGTCCGTAATTAGTTGGAGTTAGCTACATAGATCAATATTTTCGTCCTCATGATGGGAGGAAGCGATAGTTATTTTGTATTTGTGCTCAGTCGTATTTAATGTGCAGACATGTGATGCAGTTTGGCACGGAAAGGTTGTCTAATTAGTTCTTCAATGGTTGTGAGAGAACTGAATGTCGTCTTCGTTATGACCTAACTCAGACCAGATTTATGAGGTTGATTGGAAGTTTGGTATGCAGATACGTTGATGCAATGTCATCAGAATGTGTTGGTAAGCTTGAAAACTTTGCTCTTTTGATCTTAAGAGTAGAATTTTTGGCAAAATTATTTGGGTTGGCTACGTGGATCCAATGATTCCACCCTTGCTAATTGGGAGGAAGCTCCAAGTAATTTGCATTCATGCTCAATGATATTTTTGATGTGCAGATTGCAAACAGAATTTTTGGCAAGATTGTCCCATTGTTCTTCAACGGTAGGGGCATAACCGAATGTTGACTTCCTTATGACCTAACATAGACCAGGTTTATGTTGTTTATTAGGAGTTCGGTATGCAGTTATGTTGATGCTATGATTCATCATAATTTTGTTGGTAAACAAACAGTACAAACTACTGCCAATTTACGCGTAAACTTTGCTCAGTTGATATTAGTGTAGGAGCTTGTCTGGTATAGCTTATGAAAATCACGGTTCTTTTACTAGGTTCGGGTGTCACCCTCTATAGAATTGGTGCGATGGATTAGTAATCGAGATGTGCTTGATGAATCAAATCCCGACTAACTCTCGTGGGATTAGTTGAGTATAAGTGTTTGTTCACACACATTCTCTAGTATCAGCTAGAGCATATTTGTATTAAGTTGGTCACAATTCCGTGGCCTGGTTGCTTTTTTACCCTATAGGACATATTCTCACCTTGATCTTGTCAAGCTCCAGTCCCTCCACTTCCACTAGTTTGTAAAATTAGCTGTCACTCCTCATTTTTATATCATATTCGAGAAGTATTCCTTTCTATATTAGGTTCATAGTCAAATCTATTTAAAGCTCAGACCTTAAAGTCTTGCCTTCTGATGAAAGTTTTAGACTTTATTTTTCTTGCTTTGTTGTAGTTGTTAGCTGTTCACCCGCGGCTGCTATAGTTGGACATTATGTGGTGGTTCCCATTTTTATGAAATCCTACTTAATTTCTAATAAAGATATTCCATAATTCCTGCAATCACCTATACTTGAATTATGGTCCCATCTGTAAACTTTTTTTATAGTCATGGGTGTCATAACTTTTTTTTTAGCCTCTCCTTATTTTAGTTCGACTTAAGATATTTCATTATTCTTGCAATTACTTCTGCTTCAATCAGAATTAAAGTGATATTTTCTTTACTACTACATCATAATAACTTTTTAGGCGTATGGCAAAAGAAAAGTTGATTTGCTAGCAATGTTCTTCAAAGAAGTTTAGTAGTGCATCTATTCTTCTTGTTTACTAGTTTTGGTTCTGCTTTACACCGATGATTTTGCTTTCTTTGTTCATTATGCTTTTGGTTTCCTCACCAACTCCATTATCTATATTCAGCTACTCATATTGATCAACTAGCTATAATCCTTTTCCTTTATAGCATAAATCGGAACATAATTAATAAGTAATAAATTATGAATCTAAATCTACTTCCTTCGACATTGGGAAACCTATTGGGTTAATCTCCCAGTATTCTATGTTGGTGGCGTTCTTTGGCTACTTCACGGAGCAGATATTCGAAAAATTTAACTATTCTGAGTTCATCTTGAGTCGCGCATCATATATAAGTGGCGGAGCTACTCGAATCAGGACAACAATTCGCTTCCAATTGTGTTAACCAACTTTAGATAGCAATGACAAGTGATGTCTTTACCATATTTTTACCATATTTTTGGAATGCCAAATTTTTTGTATTATATGTCCTGTTCTGAATGTTACGTGATTGAATGGGATTCACATATTGATCAATGTTACACGTGTACATTGGGACTTAGCACAATTGCTTGCACGAGGAGTGCAAGTGTATTATCATGATCTCATCAGTATGATAAGTTGTATAATAAACGCGTTTTATTACTAAATCAAATTAAATCAACCCAATAACACTGTCTAAAATAACAATAATAATAATAATAGTACAATAATAACAAGGTAGCGACAACCCCTCCTCTTTAATTAATCAAAACAATAGACAAATACACACTGATGATCAAAGACAAATCCTCCTCATCAATCATCAAAAGCAAGCATCCAAGACACAGCAACAGCACAAGGCGGCACAGCTGTAACATATCCCAAAAAAAAAAATCAAAAAAAAATCATCAACTTATTAGGCCTAATTCAACAATTAATATCACCAAAAACATATAACATAAGTGGCCTAAAAAACTAGTATTAAGATACATACCATCCCTTCCAAAAGCCATCTCCCCTGCTCTTGGTCTCAACAGGGCCGGTAGGCTGTTGTGAGTAGTTGACAGGGTAACCTACTGGTGGTGGAGCTGCCACATATGGGCCTTGTTGGTAACTTGGTGGGTATGACTGTGGTGGTGGTGGTGGGTAGGCAGTCACTGATGATCACAATATATCACACAAATCCGATTATTATTAATCTAAAAACCATACCATATAGGCATATACACATATATAACATAATAAAACAAAATATATAGTGATTGATCTATTAATAAAGGACCAATATATTGATTTAGTACCTGGAGCTTTGTCTTGGTGTGAGTAACTACTCATGCTTGATATGTTTGAGATTAACAACAAGTATTGATTTGGAGAGTTGAACACAAAAGTCAGGTGGTGCTAGCAAAGGAAGTTGAATGGATAGAGAAGAGAAGTTGTTTTGATTTGTATATATAGTGAAGGGAAGTAATGAGGTCGGTTGGTTAGAGAAGACGCGTAGGAGGGTTGGATGAAATAGAGAGGAAACTAAGAAAGAGAGAGAGACGAACGTGTCTTTAAGGAATTGGGTGGCGCGGGTGCCGTGGCATAGGCCGGTCTCTACGCGTGTGTCCACCTAATACATATCGACTCATAGAACATTCTAATTAAAATTGTTTCTTCTCTTATTTTATTGTGCATTTATACATTGCTGTTTGGGAGATACTTTCAAGAATGTCTACTTTTACTTTACATATTGTCATATACCATACTACTGTGTATTTGTTTAATTGTCTGCCTTGTTTTAATATTATATAATATCGTTTGCTTCCCCACATCAAAGACCCTTGAATTATTGGGAGGCGGTCAAGTTTGGGAGTTAATATATTGAAAGTATTTCACAAAAAAATATATATATATATATATATATTGAAAGCTGATTTTCTTTATATGCCTAATTGAAAAATACTCCCTCCTTCTATTTATATAAGTCGTTTTAGGGTTTTAGCAAACTAATTAAGGTGATATTAGTATTGTGTTTATTTTTTATTTTTACCCTTTAATACAAAGAAATAAGTATATTTAAGGGCATTAAATGTTAGGTGTAAAAAGAGGGGTGAAATGAGTATTTAAAAATTGTCATAAGAGCAAAAGCAACTTTTAATTTTGAAAAATAGAATTTATCTAAAACGACCTATAAATGGATTGAGGGAGTAGAAATTTTACTCTACCAAAAAAAAAAAAAATTTAATTTTTTTTATTAATCATAATTAATGGCTCGAAATAAGACGAGACATCAATCAATTATTCTTGAGCCCGACTAAACGCACCTTACCGTTTACTTAGTGCACCTAAGAAAAAAGTTAAACTCAACAAAGTTCAATTCTACTGCAAAATGACATTTATGTCCCTTACTATGATTAGTGCATTCTACCACCTTTTTTCTCTCGTTTTGTGCAACCCACAATCATCTCTCCTCACACTATCTTCTTGTGATTTGTAGGGCATCATCAAGTGGTTCGGCCTCACATAACCGAATCTCTAGTTGAAGAGTCAGGCAAAACCCACCGAACTACTAGTTGGAGAGTCGGTTAGAGCCCACTGAATATCTGGTTAGAGAGTTGGTCAGAACCCACCGAATATTTAAGTCGGCAGTTGTAAACCGAATCCACGAAAGAAGTTCGGTTTGACAACATCGAACTTAGAGGATAAGTCTCGGTCACATGTTGCTGAACTTAAAATGGATGTCTCGATCAAGGTTTTTGAGTTGGATGCTTCGATTTGGATGAAGATGTATTTTGGTAAAAATGTTGGGGTGTCCTCATAAATTGAAATTCAAATTGGGGGTGCACTCAGAATTATGGCTCACTAAGTAAAGAGTGGGTGCGCTTAGCCAGGCTCTTATTTTAATAAAAGTATATTGATTCGTTAATCATATTTATTTAAAAGAACTGTCATTAATTTGCTTGTGAATAAAATTGTGAAATTGAAACAGTGTGATATGAGAGACTGCTCTCTACAATATTTAAAACACATGACAATACAAAAGCATCACTAAAACTACACAACGAATAAAAAAACTTTCAACAAAGGAAAACAAATAAAAAACTTATAATTAAGAAATTAAGGGAATACACATACGCACAAATTAAAAACTTTTCTAGTTAGGAAAGTAGATGCTCACGATATTAAATTATCATGTTATTCTTTTCTTTTTTTTTTTCTTTTTTGTTTATAAAAAATCAAGTTACTTGACTCCGTCAAAGTATCTTTAATTAGGTGTATAGAGGAGCAAGTTGACTCTCGTTAAAGTAAGTTATATACTTGACTCCAAAATAAGTGGAACTTCAACCTTTGCCTTTGCTGAGTGATATGCCTAATTTATTTCACTAAAGATGTTTGGCCAGGTTATGCATTGTGTTATTATTATTACTAGGGTACCTTTGCCTTTGCGAAGTGATGTTTAATTTGTCTTACTAAAGATGCTGGGGCTAGAATTAATAAGACTCTCATATTATCAACATACCCTCTATTTAGATTAGGAGAATGCTAGCATGACTTTGGTCGAGCACACGCTTATGCGTGTCCCTTCGAGACGCCTCGAGATACATGTATACACGCATCTCGGCAAAAAAGAAGGGACGTGCACACATGCATGCATGCCTGATGACTTGGGTATCCGATGTGCGTCACTCTAGCATTCTGTTTTAGATTATACAAAATCTCAGAGAATTTCTATTTCCCTGTGCGTACAGTTTTAATCTCTCTCACTCCAAGCATGTTTCTAACTTTGTGTTCTCTAGCTCTAATTTAATATGGAGCTTAGCCTTTCATATCAAAGTATTTGGAGCTTAGCTTTTATACACACACACACATATGTACAACTTTATTTTACTTAAAAAACTAGACAATATCAATGGAAATTTTGGTCCAACTGTTATATTTTCCAACAACTTTGCTTTCCAATAATGCAATTTCTGTGTCACTTCCAATCAATTGGGAAATGCTACAATTACAAACCCATGTGGCATGGATAATACTTGGCAATTCTCAACTTCTCTCTTCTCTCAAAAGTACGGTTAATTTACAAATGGGAAGGCCCTTGATGCACTCGGCGTTGGCGATACGCTAAGGCGAAAACATCTACTAAACGCATTTATAATTCATGATATGGGACTGGTATGATCAATTCATGATCGATGACTCTGCTATATATTGCAGGGCTGTACTTTCTTCTTCTGTGACAGGATCCACTTTGTCACAAATTTCTTACCAAGGCAAAGGAAAATAGTGAGAGTTCTTCTTTCTTCTTTAATTTCCTTTTGTACAAGTACAAGATAAGTCGTTTCTACTAACGTTTTAATGGACCACAGCGGAAACCGCGAAACTCGATGTGTAAAAAGGAAGGTGTTGCTTGAAACTCTTGCAGAAGAGCTTCCACAAGGAACCATAAGATTTTGCTCCAAGGTTTCGTCCATCGCCGAAGATGGATACTTGAAACTGGTACATTTAGCTGATGGTTCCATTGTGAAGACTAAGGTATCTATGTTAATTGCATATCTAATAAGTTCTCAGCTCCAATATAGATACATGTATATGAAAGAATTAAACTAGTTTAATTTGTGCAGGCATTGATTGGATGCGACGGAGTGAACTCAGTCGTAGCAAAGTGGCTCGGTCTTGCTTATCCGAATCCAAGTGGTAGATCAGCTATCCGGGGCATGGCGGCTTACGACAATCCTCATAACTTCCCTACCAAATTCTTGCAATTTTTCGGAAATGGTTTCCGTTCTATTGGTTTTTCACCTTCACTTCTCCCCCTCAATGTATGCCATATATATAATCTCCAAACTAAGTAGTAATTCAATTGCATGTTATGCTCATATTCTTATGTTAGTGCTACTAATGTAGATGAAGAGATTCAAAGCGAGGCCTCGAAAATGAAGCGATTCGTGTTGGACAATCTCGGGAAGGTGCCTCAACAAGTGGTGGAAGTTATAGAAAAGACTGACTTGCAGAACATTGTCTCGTCGTCGTTGAGGCTCAGGTGGCCGTGGGATGTGATGTGGGGGGAGAACTGCAAAGGGAATGTCAGTGTAGCCGGTGACGCCCTCCACCCGATGACACCGGACCTCGGACAAGGCGGGTGCGCAGCGTTGGAGGACAGCATAACCCTGGCTAGGTGCCTTGCCAAGGCCTTGTCAATTAAGGGAACACAAGGAACTTATTATAATACTAATGGAGGAGAAGTAGTATTAGAAGAAGAAGAATACATTAATAAGATAAGAATGGGAATGGAGAAGTATGTTAAGGAGAGGAAATGGAGGGGCTCTGAGCTCGTCGCAACGGCTTATGTGGTGGGGAAGATGCAGCAAAGCAATGGAGTAGTGATGAACTTTGTGAGAGATAAATTGTTGTCTGCCTACCTAGGGGGGTTGCGCTTGAAGATGGCAGACTTTGATTGTGGTAAGCTTGATAATTATAATTGAGCTTTGTAATTTAATTATAGAGTTTATGCTGTTTGATTAAGAATTTTGATTGTTCTATAGTTTGTAATATTAAGGTCTAGTGATTTATTGGTATATAGTTTATATATGTACTGAAATTGGAAAAGAATATTCTATATATATAAAAGAACTATTTTTGTTAGAAGGTCTCACAACATGACATGTGGCGTGATGAGAGGTCTCACAATTTGATACGTGTGGCATGTGATGATGTCACATTTTTTATTTATGATTTTTTGGTAATATTAGCTTTGACTAAATTTGAGATTACAAAGTTCTTTTTTTTTCACTTTTTTTCCATATAAAATTTATTATTATTTAATATACTGATACTCGGTCTTGCTCGCGTGTAAAGCTCGGGATGCCGACTAGTTACAACTAATTGAAGTACTTTTATTGTATAAAATATGGTTGAATCGAAATAAAGTCCCACATCAATTATGGAAGCTTAATAATAAAGGTTTATAGGCATGCCTCTTTCTACACAGTACTGAGGTCTTTTGGATTGATAGAAACTCAAATCTATGCCATCGTTTGGTTCGTTTTTGCCAATTTTATAGTATGAGTGGAGATAACTCTATGGAGTTATGTGACGCCCCCTCTCCTAATGTAGGGCACCGCCCGACCTAATCCCGTAATTAAGCCATAATCCTATCCACGCAGGACTCAACTACGTATTAGTTAGCCTTTACAACCTAAACGCCTCTTTTCTCGTGTTCAAGATAAGTAATACACTAGTCCTACTAGTTTATAAAATTTAGAGTTAATTAAAACTTTTTATTAAATTAATTATTTAGCAGAAGTCTTATTGGTTATGCGGAAGCAATTAGTAGATTATGCGGAAGCCATTTATAATTATGCGAAAGCCATTTATAAAATCCTAAGTGTGGAAAACCAAGAAATGACATCATATATATAAAGTCCTCAAAATGCAGTGAAACAGTAAAATAGTCTAAGTCAAGTCGGAGAAACTAACGCTCAACCAAATATACAACCCAAATAGTATTTGAAAGACATACATAACATATACAATCAAAATACCAAAAGAAGACCTACAATCGATGCGTGACGCATCGCGGGCTCAGGGATAATCGCCGATCTTCTCATTGCCCGGCCTGCTGGTAACGACTATGCACTCACCGTCATAAAAAGGACGGTGAGTACAAGAATAAAACAATAATCCCCGATGACAAGTTTAATTTGCATTTCCAAATATTCAAATGGTATTTAAAAGCATATAAATGGGAAAACTGGAAAATAAACCATATGCGAGTAAATACCGAGAGTTAAACAAGTGATACGACACTATGCTAAGTAGTCTTGATTTAGGTCCCATCGGCAGTGAAATGTGTCACTTCGACTCAATAATCATATAACACAAATGACTCTAATCCAAGTGTTACCAGAGACTCTAACCCTGGTGTGTAGACCACCTCAGGGACTCTAACCCCGAGTGTCATACAGTGTCAGGTAACACGTGCCGACATCCCCAGGGACTCTAACCCTGTGAATCGCGCACACCTCGATCGAGTATGAGACCTAAATGCGAAAACTATTTTTAAAATTTCAAGAAATACCAAGTATGGATTGTCGAGGCATAGGCACATCTACACACCTAAACAAATAAGGAATACATGTCCCCTTAAACATTTATAAGATATTCACTAGCCTAATAGCATGCTATTTATCATTCAATTCACATTTAAAACAACAAGAATAGACATATCATGGGTTGGAATCAATGAATCAAATCAAAATAATGGATATCATGCAAACTAGACTCATCAAGTGAGCATATACACAAAGAACACATGATATAAGAATACAAATGCAAAATAGTCAAAAGGATTATGCAAGGACAACAATTAATAGAAATGAAATGCCAAGTAAAACTGTCATTGGGTATACTCACCTCAACAAAGTAAAGTCCTAGCTTTACTGGCTTCTCGATACTCCAAATCTTATATTCGCTCTCCCGTACCCTTTTCCTAGATTTCTGAGTTTGGTATCTCATTAGTTCAAATATAGTGGGTTTAATCTCAATTTAGTGGTGTTTATTGTGTATTCAAATTGGTTCAATAGACTTTAAATCAATCTTCCTAAATCAGCCCTTAAAGACTAAATTAAGTTTCAATTTCAGTCCTACATTTTAACGCAGTTTTAGGCATGAAATGGTCAAAACATCGAAATCATCCATCAATATAATTATTGTTGGTCTCTCTCTTAGCTTTCCAGAAAGGTTTAGTTTGCAAAATTATGATTTAAAATGAAGGAGATATCATGATTTTACTAGACATAGGTCTAATTGAAATTTAATCCGACCAGCGGATTTAGAAAATCTATTTCTCCCAATATATAGTTCCTAAAAATGTGATTTTTGGTCAAAAGGCAGAAAATATATCCAAATACAACATACTAAAAGATCAACTAATTTGGATAAGTAGTTAGGGAGTTATGCCCTTAACAAGTTTAGTTTCAAAACTTTCCTTTTTAATTCCAGTACCTTTTTGTAGAGCATGTTTGGACATAGAAACATTTGAATCAAAATACCTTCAGTTAAGCAAAGTTATTCCTCTTTAAATAAGCTTTCAAATGCCACTGGTTTGGATCAATTTGGATCTAAAATGTGTAGATTATGACCAAATTACCCAGGTTGATTCCTAATACAACATGCAGAATTCTAGTTTTGGTGTTGCAACTTCAAAAATTCATATCTTTATGATTTCAAAGCCAAATTAAGAACTTCAATATAGCTGGATTATCTGCTTGAAATGAGAAATCCAAATATCTAAATTAATTGCAAATACTCAATCATCTACTATCTGAAATTAGCCTAAAACTAGAACTTGTTCTAATTTCAATTAAAAAGATGTGTACCTAGTTGATGTAGCACCATAGCTTGAGAATTTCTCACCAACTCTCATGGATTCCTTCGACACCTTGATGATTCACCCCTCTCCAGCAATTCCTTCTTCTTCTCCAGCAAAAATGAATGAGTGATTTGGTTTGCATGTTGTTTGATCACTAATATTATTAGGGGTGGGCAAACCGCGGTTTGGTGGTGAAAACCACCAAACCGCGACCAAACCGAAGGTCTACGGTTTGATGATTTTCCAAACCACCACCAAACCGCGATTGCGCGGTTTGCTTGTTTGGTTTCGCGGTTTTGGTGCGAGGCGGCGGTGGACGTTCGCGCGGTGGAAGGCGACAGACGATGGCGATGGATTCGGCGGCGGGCGTGAGACGAAGAGTGAGGAGGATGAAGGAGACGCACTGGGGTGAGAGGAGCCGCGGGAGGAGAGAGAGGAGCGCCGCGGAGTGAGGAGAGAGGAGGCCGCATGCGGAGTGAGAAGCGGGGAGAGGAGAGCGCCGAGAGTGAGAAGCGGGAGAGAGAGCGTCGGCGGAAGACCGGCGGGAGTGAGAGGAGAGGAGCGCCGCGGAGTGAGAGCACGAGACGAGCGGGAGTGAGAGCGCAGAGAGGAGAGAGGAGTGAGAGCGCAGAGAGGAGAGTGAGAGCGGCGCAGAGAGAGAGTGCAGAGAGAAGAAGTGAGAGCGGCGCAGCGAGAGGAGAGTGAGAGCGGCGCAGAGAGGAGAGAGGTGAGGAATTTTTTTGTTTTTTTTGTTATGTTTTAGGGTTTTTGATATATGGTGGTAAATATTATATATTAAGGTGATCCTTCCTAGCTTTTAATCTTCATGGATTTATGTATCCCTAGGAATATCTAATGGTCCACCTTTGTCATATATCCCACTAACTCCCACTAACTCTACCTCAAGTGAGACAATTTCATTACTCACCTAGTTCCTAGATGTGTCAATGTGTATCTCTAGACCAATCTTATGCTTTCCATTTAATTTACTCAACTATAGGCCTTTACTTTTATTTACATTAACCAACATAACCATAGGCTTACGAGTAATTCTTTATTTCATATTAGTATTAAATAAGACTTACCAAAATGTTAACTACCCGATTCCCCGGCTCGCACGCCACTCGAGCGCGTCCCCGCTCTCTTCTCGACGCCTACAACTGTACAAACCGACTTAGTAAGTCTACACAATACGTAACACTAGGCATACATCAATACAAAAATACAATATACCTCGGACACGTGCCTCGGTCGGTGCACATATCACCGTGTAGGTCCCACGTCAAAGGTCGTTGATCCTGATTAAGGAATTAAAATAGGGGTTAGAGATTTGGGCCGTGACAAGTTAACTCACAAGTGTAAGTTCATATTTAATGTTTGGTTGAACTTTAAACTTTCAGAGAAGTTGCAAATTTTTAAAAATAGTAAAATGTGGGAATTGACATAAATGCCCTTCAAACATATTTTTAAAATAAAAAAGATAATTTGTGATAGGTATTTTTATCTATTGAACTCGTGGGAGATATCTCCCTATGAAGGAAAGATAACTCACCTCCCTCCTATAAATTGAGAGATATCTCACCTACATACGCCATATCTGGCCAGGGAGAAGTCGCCAATCCAAAAGGCATTTGCTCATCCGATTGAGATCCGTCCAATTATGTATGGGCATGTTATAATTAATTCAATAGAGATCAAAGAAGGGATGGGTCCAATTTAATTAGTGTGGGCCTGTAATAATTCATTAGATAATATGGGATGGGTTTTGACCAACAAAAACAAAGATGCGATGAGGTTGTTATTTGAACACGTCCCTTCACCTTACTCCGTGACAGATACATATCACCTTTTCAGGAAATCGTGACCCGAGGTCACCATTTCCATTTGAATGACATCGTGACCAGAGGTCACGATTTCCACTCAACTTAAAACAGGTACGACCAACGACCATCTTCTTCAACTCCACCGCACCACCCGAGCTTCTCCATTTCGTCTCCACTTGTTGGTACTCCATCTTCTCTCAATCTTCAAGTCCGAGATCGTCTCCACCGTTTGTTTCGGAGGAGGTCAATCAATCAATCGACCGAATACTACTCGTAAGATCAACTTTGTTTGGGGATTTCCTTTTTTAGGGTTCTGCGGTTTGTGAGAATCTGTTGCGTTTTTGTTTTCGTTTTTTCTTGATCTTGTCGATTTTTTTGATTTAAGGGTTCTTGTGGATTTTGTTTGGAGATTTTGATATTTTAGGGTGTTGTTTTTTAAGGGTTCTTGTGGTTCAACTGTTGCGTTTTTGTTTTTGTTTTTTTTTTTTTTTTTTGTTCCTGTGGATTTTGTTGATAAGAGATTGCTGTGTATGTAATATATATATATATATATATATATATATATATATATATATATATATATATATGTATGTACAAACTAGTGAGACTGAGAGGGATCGTGTGCACGAGTGGTGAGCAGGGTGCCTAGCTAGACCCCCTAAGTATGTGCTGCCCATTGAGCCACATAGAATAATCGGGTTCATATACTTTAATTAAATGAAGCTCTAGCTCTGTCTCTGCTCAAGACAAGATTGATAAATCACACTCACGATTCCATTGTTAATTTGTAGCAACTATATACGATCTTGATATATAGGAGCCACTTCAACACTTCCACATATTGGTCTAAGATTCGATGGTTAATTAATTAATTAATTAATTAAAGTTTGTTATTGTTCATTCATATAAACAATTCAAGAGAGATTATTGTGTTATGAACATATATCTTAGTTTCCATAAAATAATTGCTTCATAGAGTAAACCAAAAGGTCTCTAGAGGGATTAGTTAAATTAGATTAAGTGTACTTGTAAGGTGACAAAAAGAATTTAAAGGGTATTGGAGTTTTGTCTTTTGTGTTTGGAGTTCTTATTAATTCTTCCCTTTTTTTCATTTTATGTTAATGCTAAGGTAACGTACACCTTGACCAAAATAACTTTTGATTATTCTTTTGATGATGACCTTACAATAATTATTGCAACCTGACTTAATTGTACTTCTAAGAGTTTCTTTTGATGTCTACCCTTAGTTGGGCAAGATTCAACAGTATCATCTTCCATTTTTTTTTTAATTTAAAGGAGAACTGACAAACTTTCTAAATTTTATTTTTGACAAGTGATTCTTTATCTAAAAATTGACAGCTAATTTATAAGTATTAGCATATACTAAAATAAGATATTCATCAATGAAAATATATATATATATATATATATATATATATAACTTTCTAAATTTTATTTTTGAGAAGTGATTTTTGGAGCCATAATGGACATTATTTTCAATATCAATTTTTTTTACACCTAAATAAGTTAGAAATAGTCTACACTATCCCTGTTATTGGTAAAGAAATAAAATCAGTTGGAGTTGTATTGAATAAAACTTATTATATATTATCAATTTTCATTGTTTAAAGTAAAGAAATAACTTAATGAGGTAGTTAAAGTAAACTTTTTTGGTACCAAACAAAATGACAAATCCACCCTTAAAGGCTAAGTAGAGAAGTTTACCAAGTATTACCTCAATATAGTGGTTATAACATACTAGCTACGAAGCCAAACTTTCCAACATTCATATTAATTGTTGCTATTGTTGAATGCTCATTTAGTACAATTGCTTGGACTAATCAAGACCAACTTTTTATATTTGTGTCAAGTGAGTGTAATAATTATCATCACTTCTATTGATTAAGATTTATATTCAACATATATAGATTCAATAATGGTTGATCGAAGAGTAACTTTGTTGTGCTATATGAATGGAGACATGGTTGATGGACCATCAGGGATTTCGTACACGAAACCGCCTATTCGACATCTCAGATCGAAGATGGGTTTAGGGTATGACGAACTTGTGAGTTTTATCTGTAATTCATTGGAGATAGACAATGAATTACAGATATTAAACATGACATATCGATATCCTGCGTACATTGGAAGTGGAACAGCCAACTATGTCCCTTTGCGAATAGATGATGAATCGACTTTGAAAGATGCTTGGGAGATTGTGGCGAATCTCCACCACCAAATTGCATGGAGCTATTTTTAGATTTAGTTAGAGAGGCAATCGTATAATAGTTCTAATTGTAATATAATGTTAGATTCTCGGAGTTTGGACCTAGTACTCAACCAATTTTTGAACATAGTCATTGTGCATCGCCTTTGATGACCGCAAATCCCGAAATGGACGAGGATGCTCGTTCCTGTGATGATATGAATACTGAGGAAGATGATGACTATTGTGGTAGTGACGGAGATACTAGTGAAGAGAGTAGCGATGATGATGTAGACGATGAAGGGGTTGATGCTCATCATGTTGATGATGACATGATTCGATACACATTAAATCGAGTCATAGCCGATGATGACTCATTATCTTGTCCTCCAATTTCGAACGAATATGGGAACGATGATTTTTTCGATGAAGAGGCTGCTGTAATTGATGGTGCGCACGTGGGTGTAGGTGAATTTGTCGCACCTTCATCCGTATTTATGGAATTGAGTAGTGAGGCAATGCAACCCATCCATGAGAATGCAATGATCCCTTCTAGGTCTTTATGGAATGAGGCATCAGAATTTGAGAAAGGCATGCGGTTCATGTGTAAAGTAGATATCCAGCATGCCGTGAAATTGTATAGCATCAAAGGACACAGGCGATTTGTAGTGACTCATTCTACACCTAATGTATGGATTGTCCGTTGTAAGAAATATTTAGATGGATGTACTTGGAGGTTGCGGTGTTCGAGAAGAAAATCACATGGAATGTTTGAGATCAGTAAATATGCAGGACCACATACATGTATCTATGCTAAACTGTCCAAGGATCATGCGCATTTGGACTCCACCGTTATATGCCGTGAAGTAGAAAATGTGGTGAGAAGAGATCCGTCCATCTCAGTTCCAGTGCTTCATCAGATTATCAAGGACAAATTCAGTTATGATGTTCATTATAAAAAAGTTTGGTTGGGGAAGAAGAAAGCAATTGCTAAAGTCTTTGGAGATTGGGAAGAATCGTATAAAATGTTGCCGCGGTGGATGACCGCTCTTCAAGAAAGCAATCCAGGGACACGTGTGGAATGGCGGCATGACGAGCATAATGCCAAGAATGAGGTTGTATTCAAATGGGGTTTTTGGGCATTTGCACTTTCTATTGCAGGCTTTAGACATTGCAGACCAATTATACAAATTGATGGCACATTCTTGTATGGAAAATACAAACAAAAACTCCTAATAGCCATCGTTGTTGATAGTAATAGTCATGTATTTCCTTTAGCATTTGCCATTGTAGATGAGGAAAGTCAAGACAGCTGGGGATGTTTATGGCTTGTTTGCGACATCATGTGACTGATAGGGATGGTACATGTGTCATTTCTGATCGACACCCTGGTATATTGTTGGCAATGAAAATCCTCAAAATGGATGGACCCATGAAAGAGCTCACCACAGATTTTGTCTCCGTCACATATGCAGTAATTTCAACATGAGATTCGGGAGTCGAGAATTAAAAGATATGGTGTACTTAGCAGGTGCACAACATCAAGCACGAAAATTTAAGGCAGCCATGAAAGAACTTCAACAAATGAATGCCGAATGTATTGCGTGGTTTAATGACCTTGATCGAGCACAACGGACGAACGCATACGACAGAGGATATCGATACGGATGGATGACTACAAATCTAGCGGGTATTCATTGTGTCTATATTTTGTTACTATTATTTATTTAATGTGTTTGATTTATTACGTTTAGAAGCTAATACATTTATGGATATTTTTTGTCACAAATGTAGAATGCTTTAACGGGGTCCTTAAAGGCGCGCGATTTTACCCCCTCACCGCTTTAGTGCAACTGACATTTTATCGTGTCATGGCGTACTTTAACAAAAGGCGCGACGAAATCAGTGCAGCCTTAGGAAGGGGCGAAATGTACATAAGGTACGCATTGAATAAGTTGTCACATTGGGGAAAGACGTCTGGAGGGCACAATGTGACATTAGTGAATCGTGAGAATGGAACATTTGAAGTCATCACTGCACCACGTGGCTATCATTTGAGAAAAGGGTCTAACAAGCAAGTGGTGAAATTAGAGGCTCGCAGATGCACTTGTATGAAATGGCAGTGTTTTGGCATTCCATGTTCCCATGTTCAAGCAGTTTGCGCCAGTGTTGCCATAGATCACTGTCAGTACATTGAGTCATACTACAAATTGTCTGTGTACAGTCAATGTTATGCTGCGAATTTCCAACCCATTCCTCACGAAGAATATTGGCCTAACGCTAGACTTCCACACACGTTGCTGGCTGATCCATATCGAAAGCGAGTAAAAAAAGGTCGTCCTCAAACAAGACGTTTGCGCACTGAGATGGATTGGAGAGGCAATCAGAAACAGCCACGTCATATGCAGCGAGAGAAGGAATGGAGAGAAACCCCTACAACGCCGCGATGTAGTAAGTGTAAAGCGGGATGGACACAATAGACGCACTTGCTCTCGTCGTCGTCGGAGGACAACCGTCTAATGCTTCATAGTGAAAGACTCTTTCAAGTCTTATGTTTCGCACCCACTTATATTTTCCTTGTATTTGATCACTTTCTTATGACTTTGTGTACATGAACTTAGTTTCAATTAAACCATGTTTTCATATTATTCGCACACTTTTGTTTTAACTTTAGTAGTTTCTTGAATGGAATGTATCGCTAATTGTATTGTTTCTTTAAAACTTTCTAAATTAATGACAAGGTTGTTAATGATTTGGGGTTCATTTGGGGTTCAAGCGCGATATGGATCATGGCCCTATAGATGATTCGGTGTTGACTATGCAAGCTCTACATAGATCTACGCGCGTTTGGAATGGACCGGTAGTACTTCTTTTCACATGTTTGCATAATTTTATAGCTTCGCAGCTACATTTTAACTAATGTAACTTAAATCTCGTTTTCCATAGGGGCCTGTTATATTGACTATCAGGCGTAATTCAGCTGCACTACATCGATCGGTCCCACTGGATCAACGAATAGTTGGGCTTCTTCAGGAATCTGGGTTTTATGGAACGGCGCGAATAGGTTTCATATCAATTGATTGGCATCTCATTACTGCCCTTGTAGAGAGGTGGAGGCCAGAAACGCACACGTTTCATTTCCCAGTTGGCGAGATGACTATTACCCTACAAGATGTACAAATCATCTTAGGGTTACCTGTTGATGGATTACCAATCACTGGTCGTGTCGAGCAGGATTACGATGCCTTATGTATGACACAACTAAGCTTCCCATTCCCTGAAAACAACAGGACTGGAGGACGGATCCAAATTCGCCAACTATCAAGATGGTTTCCAAACCTTCCAAATAATGCTGATGATGTGGAAGTGCAACGCTACGCAAGAGCGTACATCTTACAACTTCTTGGAGGAACTTTATTTGCGGATAAGTCTAACAATCTAGTTCACATCACGTATTTGCAATTTTTGGAGGATTTTGAGGAGGCAAGACAATACAGTTGGGGTAGTGCAACTCTGGCTCACCTATATAGACAATTGTGTCTTGCAGCCGACGTTGATGGAGCAGAGATTGCAGGTCCGGTCATACTATTGCAATTATGGGCATGTGATAGGTTGCCTTTCCTTGCACCAATAATGAGAGGGCATCTTCGAGACGACATCATACCGAACGAAGAATTATTTCCACCTCCTCCATATGGTTATATGAAATTAGTATTTTTTAACATAATAATTTCAATTTGAGTATATTAATCTACATGTACATTCATTCATGCTTTGTGTTGTTTTGTACATTTCTATAGGTGGAGACATGCATTGGAGACCACGGGAACATCAATGCATGTGCTGAGAAAATACCGAGAAATGATTGACATGCAAGCACCCGATGAAGTAAGAAATATACTTAATTATTTTTTCCAAATACCTTATTCTACAATAGTGAAATGCGAATTTTATTCATTTCAAGTTGTTTTTTATAACTTCAGGTAATTTGGGAACCGTATCCTGAGACGGTTATAAGGGATCTTCCTGCGTATTGTAGCAGTGGTCGTGCTATTTGGCGAACGAGGGCACCTTTGCTTTTATTCTGTGTTGTCGAAATGTATAATCCTGATAGAGTCATGCGACAATTCGGTTTGAACCAAAGGATACCACCTTTACATAGCACAAGCATGGAGCTACATAAGATTGACTTGAGAGGGAAAATGGATAAGGATTGGAGTGCAGAACATAGTGCTTATGTCTGCCTGTGGAACGAACGTGCTTCCAATATTGCAACTGATGACATATTGGAGGAGCCATTGCAATTTTACGACCCGTATATGCTATGGTATCGTCGCATTACACAACGATTCATGTCTCGACGTGGAGCTATTGCTGAGGCATTGGTAAGTACGATTTCATTTTTTTAAGTCTTGAAGTCTTTCAAATAGTTGTTTTGATTTTACTTTCGCATACAACTTCATAAATTTTTAATATGTAGGCACATGGAATGACATCAATTCATCAATTGGCATTGGGTGATGATGTGTCTATTGCACGTATTAGAGATGTAGCTGCATCGACTTTGACTGCAGTACATGCGGATTATCGCATGCATAATATGCCCACATCATTTGAAGCTTTTCATCAATCTTCTCATGATGATACACGTTCGAGGCATGACACTCCAGTGTATACTCCATCAGTACCTCTCAACCAGTTCGAGACTCAGTACACTCCATCAGTACCTCTTAACGAGTTTGACACTCCACATACTCCATCAGTACCTCTCAACGAGTTTGACACTCCACATACTCCATCAGTTCCTCCTAACATGACATTCGAGGCTACGGAAGCCTTTCCATTTGATAGGGCACCTACATCTTCGCGCCATTTTAATTGAAGTCCAGTAATGATGAATTTTTCTGGGACTACAAGTACTCATGATGGTGGAATGCGTGATATCGATGATATTCAACGAGAAGATGCTCAAAATCCTGCTGATGTGGGCCATTCGAATGTGTCATTAGCTTTAAATCGTAATGTGCGAGTCGTAAAGAGAACATGTTGTGGGACTGAACGTCATTATTTGGGGTCAGACTATGACTTTTTTTACTTTCACATGACATGTTTTTTTGGTTTATATAATGCTTTGTAGTTCTTCCACTTCAATTTCCAAGTTCTTCATTTATATCAAATGAAATTTTTGGCATCACTGACATTACTTTTATGAATTCTGTAAATTACTTGTAACTTCATATTTTATACGTACTAGTTTGTATTAACAAAATAATCAAAACAATGACAAACGACTTG
Organism: Stephania cephalantha; assembly: GCA_039657325.1. Lineage (NCBI taxonomy): Eukaryota > Viridiplantae > Streptophyta > Magnoliopsida > Ranunculales > Menispermaceae > Stephania > Stephania cephalantha. The sequence goes on from CM077571.1 coordinate 56,830,044, forward strand.
CATCAAAAGAAAACATCGGGACTTCAAAGGTATGCTTACATCACTTTTCATTACTAAGAAGTGATGCGTTGAATATCAAAAACATTTCATAAAAAAGCTTACATTCTTGTTCAATCAACACAAATAGAGATCACGTGTTTTAATTACATGGTTAAATACATTTACTTCTTTATTTCATTTAATGAAAAAGATTAAGTGTACGTTTAATTGTAATTAAATGTTTAAGTTGAAACAAGAGGAAGTCATTACATCGAAGAGAAGTTCAAGACTTCTTTAACTTCTCCATCTCGTAGTCGTAGTGCTCGTTAGATCTACCTATAATGTTAATTGGGGTGAGCGCTCCAAGTTGTTCAGTAAGTAGGGATTCACATAACCATCAACGTTCCATATAGTAAACAAGGATATCATGCAATATCAACATGCACCAATGATATCTAACAAGAATATGGAAAACATATAAATTCAATACATAAACGAATGCAAAACAAATTTCTTTGGACTATTACACTGTGATCCCCATTTTATTTATAAAACTAGGGCCGATTACCTAACGACGCATTAATACGAGTGGATCTCGTGGATCACATTAGATCGGGAGATCAAGCTCAAGTACTATACAACCTGGTCTCAGTCATGAGGAGTTAATCTCGTGGATCACATTAGACATTGTTTTCTATTCATTAGAAAAATCATCATAGTTTACATAATCCCCAATTTCAATCCACCAACTACATGAGCTATGTATACTAAATAGCCAGACAATATTGATAAATAAGCGATCCGTACTTACCTCGGTCTAAGTCTCTGTTTCTCAAACTCCATAACTTTCTGATCATCTCACATTTCCTCGGTGTTCCTCAACTTATCACCAATCATTTGGGATCAATATAAGTTCATTATACTACATTTAGAACCTCTAAACCAGTCCCTAAGTATCTTGACAAACCAACCAACTCTAAATCAATTCTGCACTGATTTGAGTGTGGGTAGCGCGCTACCTAAAAAGGGTAGCGCTACCTGCATGTCAGTTCATCCTCCCAATACGCATATAGCGCTATGGCCAGTGCCTAGCGCGTTATGTGCACCAGACCTGCAATAACGTCGTACATCTGCTGATCCAATTCAATCCAATCACATTCAAACTCAACAATTACACTACCAATCAATCCGAGAGGACCTCTAATGAGGTTATAAACCAATTATACTCATCAAATAGCATAATTTACTAAAATTCTAGCATCACCATCAAATTGAGCTTCAATAAACACAAGAACAAATTTACCTAAACGTAGATCTCGAGTTGTTGATTCGATTAAGCTCCTCAACTTGATTGAATTCGGCTCCCGGAATGACCTTCCTTCAATCCAGAATCGACTGAACCCTCCGTAACCCTCTCAAACGATCGAATGAATTGATAAGAATGAATTTTTGTTTTTATATATGGGTTTTCTTCGAGATACGCGTCGCGCTACCTCAAGACCAATAGCGTGGTTGATGCGTTAAAGTGACAATCTTTAAAGTGACACAAAACTTGACACATCAAGCACTTACGCTTCGTTCGAGATGATCCAATAATCTATATATTTTCAATATTCTTTTATTTTTCAATATATATATTTATATATTTAAAAACATATAAATATATATATATATCGCATATTATTCACTAATAAACTCACCGGACGTGCCTACGAGTGTCCTTGAGCGTGCACACTCGTGCCACGACTCCATCATCACACTTGGTGTCCCGGTAAATCATAGTTTATTGGGTATTTTCCGTTTTATAGGCTTGTGTATAATCTCCGTATTATACGACAACCTATATATAAATTGATTTAACAATTCAAACGAACACCATACATCATGCAAATGCGCACACACGCTAATCGAGGTACGTTAAACTTAACCATGGGCCTAACCCGTGTTAATTAAGATTTAGATTAGTACTAATCACCAGCTTAAAATAATGGGTCGTTACACAAACAATTGAACTTACATTGAGAAGGCTATATGATGAATACAAGAGTATTGCTAATGACGAGTATGATGAGGGATTAGTTGTCCAACCTTCAAGTTCAATGCATACGAAAAATAATGATAGCCTTCGGAGATATAACATAATATTTGTATGTTAATGATGAGCTTCAGAGTAAGATTGAGATCAACAATTATCTACTAGATAGTTGTGAAAAGCAAAGGAAAGACTTCAATATACTACATTGGTGGAATGTCAACTCATCAAGGTACAAAGTCTTATAAAAAATAGCTAGAGACATTTTGGCAATTCAGATCACGATTGTTGCATCAGAGTCAACGTTTAGTACGGAGGACGCACCTTGGATCCTTTTCGTAGTTCCTTGAGTCCTAGAACTGTGGAGGCTCTCATTTGTACTCAAAATTGGCTCAAATCTTCCAAGATAGTAGTTGATCTTGATGAAGCATTGAAATGAATCAAGGAAATTGAACAAGGTTCATTTTATGTTTTTTATAAACTTTTACTAAACTCACCACTTTACTTAAATAATAAATATTAGTCTTGAAGAACTTGCTCAAGTATATTAATTTTTGCTAAGTTATTTTTTATTTTTTGTTCTAACTTTTGAATTAATTATCATTGAAGAACTTCCATGGGAAGATGAACCGTTAGTCTTTGATCCATCAAATGACCCACCAAATGACATTGAGTGAATGAATCTAATTGTAAGTCATTAGTCTTTGTTATTTTCATTACCTCATTAATTAACTATTATTGATCATGTTGGTTTTTATAAGGAAAAATAAGTCTAAATATGATTATTCTTTTTTTGTAGATTGGAGGACATGAACGAGACGAATACTTGCTTTTTTCACTTTGGGATCTTCTTTGATAGTGCACGCTTTTGGACCTTTTGGTTTTATTATGAGATCTTTAATTAAACTTAATATTTTAATTTTTTTTTGGCCACTACTTACTGTTTTAATTTGTTTTATAGACTTCCAACTTCTTTTAGTAGTGTGAGACTTGAATTGTAATAGTTTGTCGGTTATTATGCTCTACAAGTTTAATGTTACACTTTCATTAGTTTCATATTTATATATGTGTGATACATTGTTGATGCAGTGATGTATTATGGTTTGTGAGACTTGTAGTTATATTATTTTAAGTCAATAATATTGAGACCATGTCATGCATGTTTGTATTAATTCATGCAGGGGCATCAGTTTTCTTTTTGTGTATGCTCATCTAAAGGCCTTTTATCATGCACATGGCAGTGGCAAGTCTCTGTTTGTATTAATTCATGCATATGTCATCAGTTTTCTTTTTGTAAATGGAACATGGAGCGTGTGGGCTGGCAAAAAGCCTTTAGATGATCAAAAAAAAAAAAAAAAAAAAAAAAAAAACAAAAAAAAACAAAAGGGCCTTGGCCCGCCAGCCCGCCCGACCCGCCCAACTGTTACATAAGGGCGGGCAAAGGTTTGGCAAACCCAATGTCGGGCTTGCCACGGGCTTGAACTCGTTCAGCCCGACTTTCGGGTGGGCTTGAGTTTAAGGGTCGGGCAAGCCCGAGCCCGAGCCCGAGCCCGAGCCCGACCCGTGCACGACCATAAGTTGACCCACTAGCTAGGTGCGCAGACCAAATAAAGACAAACTATATGTGAGTGGTTAGCGAAAGCTGAGTATGAGGCAGAGAGCAGTGCGGCATGGAAAGCGTGGAAGACGTTGTCATAGTGGGTGCAGGCATAGCAGGGCTGGGAACAGCTCTGGGACTTCACAGGTACGTTTTTCACTCCCTAGATTTATTGATCTCTCATGTTCTGTTCTCATATCACAGACAAACAATTCATCAAATTCATCAACTCATTTTTGTGTCTAATAGATTGGGATTGCGAAGCTTGGTTTTGGAGTCCTCGGATGGGTTGAGGGTCACAGGCTTTGCTCTCACTATGTGGTATAATGCTTGGAAGGCCCTCCACGCGTTAGGCATCGGCGACGCGCTAAGGCGAAAACATCTACTTGTAGATGGGTATGTAGTTAATGATATATATATATATAGGCAAAACACATTTTTTGGTCCTTGATCTTTGAGACTTTTACGCTTTTAGTCCTTGAACTTTTATTAGTGTTAATTTGGTCCCTGAACTTTTGACTGTTTTATGCTTTTGGTCCTTGAACTTTGAAGGTTTTTACGTTTTTGGGGGAAAATTTTTTCGGCTTTTATTGATAGATGTGAGTCGTTCGACTTAGTAGTATAAATCATTTACTCTTTTTTGACTAGTCACACGTTACTTTTATTACCCACATTACCTGAATTTAACACTTTAAATGGTGGAATGACTAAATGTAAATCTTTGTGAAAGTTCAAGGACCAAATGTGTAGTAATAAAAGTTTAGGGACCAAAAGCATAAAAAACACAAAGTTCAGGGACCAAATGATGGGTTTTGCCATATATATATATATATATATATATATAACAGATCGAAACTCATGACATGGGAGTAGTGCATGTGATCAATCCACTATGCTATTGCAGGGCTGTGCTTTCATCTTCAGCGACTGGATCAACATTGTCACAAATTTCTTACCAAGGCAAAGGAAAATAGTGAGGTTTCTTCTTAGTCAATTGTCCCTTTAATTAATACTAGTACAAGGCTTTCGTTACGTAAATTGTCTAAGCCTTGGTGTGTGGTTGGGGGAATATTCGTGTAGCGGAAACCGCGAAACTCGCTGCGTAAAAAGGAAGGTGTTGCTTGAAACTCTTGCGGAAGAGCTTCCACAAGGCACCATCAGATTTTGCTCCAAGGTTTCGTCCATCGCCGAAGATGGATACTTGAAACTGGTGCATTTAGCTGATGGTTCCATTGTGAAGACTAAGGTATCTATGTTAATTGCATATCTAATAAGTTCTCAGCTCCAATATATATAGATACATGTATGTGAAAGAATTAAACTAGTTTAATTTGTGCAGGCATTGATTGGATGCGACGGAGTGAACTCGGTAGTGGCGAAGTGGCTCCGCCTTGCAAATCCAGTTCTAAGTGGTAGATCAGCTATTCGAGGCATGGCGGAGTACCGCAACCCTCACGGTTTCCCTCCCAAATTTTTGCAGTTCTTTGGAAATGGTTTTCGCTCAGGGTTCATACCTTGTGATGGCAACACCATTTATTGGTTCTTCACCTTCACTAGTAGTATATACTTCTCCTCAGTCTAAGCAATCATGCATGATTCTCATCATATCCTAATTTCCATATATACAACTAATATGAACTTATAACTTATGATTGTTATAAAGTCTGCGAACCAGTTTGCTCATGGCCTTGCTACAATTTCTATTAATGTGTTTCATTGATAAATTATGTATTAATTTCACTAGTACTTCTCCTCGAGTGCATGTAAGCAATTATGTACACAACAATTTAAGTCTCATTTTAATGATGATCTGATGAATTAATGATGATTGTTGGTGTAGATGAAGACATTGATCATCAAAGGGAGGCCTCGAGAATGAAGCAATTTGTGTTGGACAATCTTGGCAATGTGCCTCAACAAGTGGTGGAAGTTGTAGAAAAGACTGATTTGCGTAACATCATCTCATCTCCCTTAACGCTACGGTGGCCGTGGAATGTCGTATGGGGGGAGAACTGCAAAGGGAATGTCTGCGTCGCCGGTGATGCCCTTCACCCAATGACACCGGACCTCGGCCAAGGCGGGTGCTCTGCGTTGGAGGACAGCGTTATTCTTGCCAAGTGCCTTGCCGAGGCCTTATTGAAGGGAACACTACAATCAATAAATTGTAAATACGAGGAAGATGAATATGGTAGGATCAAAAGGGGACTGGAGAAGTTTATTAAGGAAAGGAAATGGAGGGGCTTTTCGCTTGTCGCTACGGCTTATGTATTAGGCATGACTCAGCAGAGCAATGGAGCAGTGATGAAGTTTTTAAGGGACAAGTTGTTGTCTGCATATTTGGCTGGGTTGGTTCCAAACATGGCAGACTATGACTGTGGTAACCTTAATTAAGATAAGCTTAATTAGTTGCAGCAATTAGGAAGCCCTGCATCCTTCCTGCAGTATGTGATTTAGAATTTGTGTTTTTGTAATTATGGTGATGTTTGATTATGAAAAGTCGATTGTTAGTTTGTTTAAATTAAGACTAGCGTTATTCTCAATTGAAGACTCTTTTTCGAGTTTCATGAGCAAATGAGTTGCGAGAGCCACCCCCTTAAAGGGGCACATCACTGTTTGAGACACGTACAATTGGTGCCGAATACCACATCAAAAATATCTGCTCAAATAACTTACTAACATATATATATTCATTATATATATAAACTTAAGTTTTAGATACATTTATTTGATTCACTTCACACAGTACCATCACACTCATCAAACCACGTACGCCACACACACACACATATGTTACATGTAGATTTTTTTTTTTTTTTGGGTACATACATACTGATTACTGGATGATAAGCTTAACTGGACCTGAGTAATCCAGGCTCGAGTCTAGTCAACCGAACCACTAGGACCAACTTTAATTAGTATATTGCTTCATTATCCTTGCGACTTAGATATTGTGTCATGAGTCATGACTTAATATTGCTTTGGCCTAATAATGACCCCTCTAATTGTAAGCCCACTTTTCCCTATATAGCTTTCATTCCCAAGCAACGCAAATTGTAGTTCTCCCTTCTCATCATGCCCAGAGTTGAACTCTCCCACACAAATCTCTATATATTGCTCACGCTTCTTGTTCTCCAAAGTGACTTCTTGTTGTTGGGCCTTTCCATTGGGTTGGACCAGTTTGAGAGTCACTGGTCGGTCCCATCCATGGGCCTCTTGTTTGAGCTTCACAACGAATACGACCTCGTAGTTGGTCTGGGGAGAGAGGTATGACCCGTTCAGCTTCCCACGAACCTCCAACCAAAACACGCTTCGAAGTTCAGCCATTTCGATCATCGTGTTACTGCTCATAATCAAATCCAACATGAGAAATTCTAGCTAGATTTATGTCTTTGAAAGAAAAGTGATTTTTTTTTTTTTTTTTTTTGGTACAAGAAAGAAATTTAATATCAACCACATGCCAGAGTAAGTAACTGCGGTGGTTAAGGTTTAATATTTCTTCTGAGATGGACAAGATATGAGTTTTGTGGAATGCAAAATAAATGTTAGACTTATCAATTATATGGATCTTGATAGAATAATTCAAGTTTATTATGGATCCTAATGGTTATGCAGGTCGGTCCCGCTAAGCTCTTTTAAGCTCTATGAATTTGTTATGACCCGCCTAGATTAATTATATGAGTCTACTATGATCGATTAGGTCTGTCCATTGAATGATTGTATAAATGAAAAATCATTTGTCAAAGGAAAATTGAAGGTTTACAAGTATTGGTGTCAATATATATATATTGTAATTAAGCTGGTGTGGTTTAGTAATGACAATATATAATTTCAATGCATATATAACACATAAGGTGCATGTATATCTCGAGGCACACACGGATGACTCTTAACGCCAACGTGACTTCGAGTGTGACTTTGGTGACGTTAATCTTTTGCCATGCGTGTGTGTGTGTATATAATTACCTCTTTGTGTCCTCCATGCAAGGCCAATCCCAGTAACGACTGTCATTTCCCCAAGTGATGGACAGACTTCTCGCGAATAACATGAAGCAATTGCTGCCTGTCCTTTCGTCGACCCAATACAGCTACGTACATCACGTACAATATACAAAAATTAATGATTTGCTACCTGCGTCGCACGTTATGAAAACTAGTATATAACAAATACACATATATACCTTCTTCTTGTGGTCCAAGTAAATTCCAGTCGCAATTTGATTAAGTTGGTCGTCGGGAGAGGCATTCGAGTCGGATTCTTTGATGATATTGAGATAGTTGTCTGGGTAGCACAGGCGATCTTCATCCGGTGTTCCGTCGTCTTTGTTTCCCCCGACGTACTTGTCCCACAGCATCTTTAATATTTTTCCGGCCACTGGGTTTCCCGGCCTTCTTGGTTTTAGGAGGTGAGGGCCAGTATGCCACCATGGTATTGGTTGCCTCCTAGGCATCATCCTTGTCAAAACTCCCAACATCTTTTCCTACCTCCCTCTTAACTTAATTTCTTCAAATTTTGTTGTATTAATTGATGATGATCGATGAACACTCCTTGCATGCCAACCTTCTATTTATATCAATCATCTGATAATGACTGAGCATCTCTTTTTAATTTGTTCTATAATTTGTTCTAGATATGGATTCATGCTCATCCCAATCGAATTCCATTAAAATATATAGATATATACTAGTGCTTTGAAAAAGGTGGCAGGATCGAACTTATGAGCTCATTATTATGCAATGGGTAATGCTACACGTACTTAGATTGATGGATGCACTCACCCACCACACTTACCTGACATACTTTTTCAATTTAGATGCGATAGAGTATTAATTGAATGTGGCGGCCTGTGAGTAATTTTATTCACCAAGTACGTTTAGCATTTTCCTTATCGATCGATGTATATTTAAAATTCTATAATTATAAATGGTTTCAAAAAAGTAATTTTATAGTTAATTAATTAATTTAATTAACATGCACTTGATCATATGATATATATATATATATATATATAAGTGGAATATATGGTACGATATCTGGGTTGATCTGGGTTCAAACATCAAAGTCTAGCTGATGAATATTGTCTCCTAATAGTTCATAAATTAATTTCTTACAACTTGGTTCATATATGCACAAGAATTAATTAAGAAACTCACTTTTTGTTCTATATATATTTCCAAATTATCTCTGGTATGTTGATGCGGCATTACTTGCCAAAAACAACATGACTCAGGTAACTCCCATTTTTTTTTTTTGACCAAAATAGTCGTACTGATTTCATTGAGCTCACTATTTAGAAAATTACATTTTTGGAATCATTACATAGGAGCTTCGTCCCAATACTTGGGATTATCATGACATCGCGAGAGCCTTGCTAGTTTATGAGCAACCTCATTCGCTTGTCGAGAAACATGTTGTGTCTTCCAATTCGAGTGGTGCGCTAACACTTCCTTGCAATCCTTCAGCAATATACCCATTTCTGATTCATTTGACCCACTTTTGGTAAGACCCCTTATTGTATTAAGGGCATCTGACTCAAAAATGATGTTATCAATCTCTAACTCATGAGGCCACAACAGAGATTCCCTAAGTGCCAACGTTTCTGCCTCTCCTGAATTGTTGCTGCCATAGAAGAATGTAGACATCCCCATCAGAAATTGTCCTTCTTCGTCACGGATGACTGCCCCCACCCCCACCTGATGAGAGTCTGTGAAGATAGCGGCGTCGACGTTGCACTCGAGCCACCCACTAGGCGGAGCTTCCCATATCGGGTTTGGTGGCGAAATAGGAGGATGAGCTTCAGACATGTCACGGCTACGGGTCATCGTCCAAGTACGAGCCCACTCTAAACTCGATGCTATGATTTGTGAAATCTGGTGAGAGTTCCTGCTCCACAGTTTGTCATTTCTGAAGTTCCAAATTCCCTACATGATTACACACAATTCTGCCATCTCCTCGTTGCACAGGGTTTTCCCTAGATTGAAAAACCAATTTTTGAAACCCGTTTGCTCCCCCTGATGTGATATTTGTAACTTCGACGACCATGCTCCTCTCGTGGCTGAACACTATAACATCAGATGTCTCGCTGATTCCGGTCCCGGCTCGCAGCATACACATGTCGGATCAATCTGCATACCTCTCTCCACCAGTCTCGTTCGGAAAGGTAAACTACCCCTTAAGAGTCTCCAGGCGAAGTGCTTGACCTTAGGTGGAATTTCCAAGGCCCATATGCGACTCCAGTCGCCCAGCTGTTTATGTCTCTGGATGTCTGTACATTTGTTCCACCGCGACACGGTATCCCGTTTTTACTTGGTACAATCCCTCCTTTGAGTAGTGCCAAACAAGTTTGTTCCCCCCTGCGATACTTAAGGGAATGTTTTTGATTAGAGTCACATCGGTTTCATTGAAAAGGGTCTCAATTTTCCCCATATCCCATTCTCTTGCCTCTGGTCTCATCAACTCACTAACTTCCAGTGTTTCCATCCTCTGGGTAGGAGAAGTTGTGATTTTGAAATTCTATGCATCACGCAACCAAGGATCTTTCCAAACATTTATTCCTTTGCCATCCCCCACTCTCCATCTACATCCCCTCTCAAGTATTGCTCTGGACGCTATGATACCCCTCCAAGTATAGCTAGGATTGTGGCCCAACTTTGCCTCCATAAAGCTACATCTCGGGTAATATTTAGCTTTGAAAATCTTTGCGACTAGAGAATTTTGGTCACTGAGAATTCTCCATCCTTGCTTTGCTAGCATAGCCAGATTAAAACTGCGCAGGTCTTTGAATCCCATTCCCCCATCTTCTTTCCTGTTGCACAACCGTTCCCAGCTCATCCAGTTTATTCCTTTCTTCTCATGCCGGTTCGAACCCCACCAGAACGAATTCATCATCTTTTGGAGTGCATCACAAGTAGAGGCAGGAATCAGGAAAGTGCCCATACAGTATGTCGGTAATGCCTGTCCTACCGATTTCAAGAGAACCTCTTTACCTGCCTTAGAGAAAAATCTATGACTCCAAGAAGATAATCTTTTCCATAACCTATCCTTTAAGTATGAGAATATCTCACATTTTTTCCGACCGATAAGAGATGGAAGCCCCAGATATTTGCTATTGATAAGGTTATCTTGAACCCCTGAAGTCATTCTTACTTGATTTTCCATAATTGATGACACATTAGCGGAGAAGAATAGAGCTGACTTGTTCAAATTCACTGCCTGTCCCGATGCAGTTTCATACCGATCCAGTACATCATTTATATAACTCATTTCTTCCACAGTAGCTCGAAAGAAAAGAAAACTATCATCCGCAAACAAAAGGTGTGTGATGATCTTGAGCACTTCGAACCACTTTACAACCATTTATCTTTCTTTCACTTTCACTTTATGCGAGAGAAGATAGCCCTTCAGCACATAGAATAAAGAGATATGGAGATAGTGGGCAACCCTGTCTTAATCCTCTATGAGGAGTAATAGGGCCGATCAGATCACCATTTAGGTTTACCCTGAACCTTGCCGCTTTGACTAGGCACATCACCAACCTCACCCATTGGTTCGCAAACCCTATCTTCAGTAAGATTCCTTCAAGGAAAGCCCAATCAACTCTATCATATGCCTTGCTGATATCAACCTTGAGAGCAGCATTCCCAAATTTACCTTTTGTATTACACTTCATTGCATGCAAAGTTTCAAAAGCCACAAAAACATTGTCAACAATAGATCTACCTGGGATGAACGCCGACTGATTCGCCGAGATTAGGGAGTGCAAGTGATTCTTCAGTCTGTTCGCCACTACTTTCGCCATGATTTTGTAAAGAACATTGCAGAGAGATATAGGTCTGTAGTTTCTGAGATTTTCGGGATTGTCGACTTTTGGAATGAGCACCACTGTTGTGTCATTTAGTTCACTGGGGAAATCGAGTCTCATCATCCAATCTCTGCAACTGCTGAAGATTTCTGGCCCGATTAGGGGCCAAAACTTCTGGTAGAACGCTGGATAAAAGCCGTCCGGCCCAGGGGATTTATCTGGGTGCATTTGTGCAATTGCCTCCGTGAATTCCTCCATATTAAAAGGTTTCAAAAGCTGGGCATTTACCTCATTTGTCACCCTTGGGTGAACTGCGTCAAGCACGTCTGATGGATCAGCATTTGATGGGGAATATAGCTTTGTAAAATAGTGGATGATAATCTGGCTCATCTCCTCATGATTTTCAGTTGGAATGCCTGCATCATTTGAGAGACTGGTGATCGCATTTTGTTTCTTTCGGACGGAGGCAGTGGAGTGAAAGAATTTGGTGTTTAAGTCCCCATCGCAAAGCCAAAATGATTTTGCTCTCTGCTTCCAATAAACCTCTTCCTGAATGAGAAATTCACTCCATTTCCTTCGCTCGGTTATCAATTCTTCTTGTGCCTCCCTGCTGGAATTCGACATTAAGAGCGTCATCTTCTCCTTACACTGTTTTATCTCATTTCGAAATTTGCCGGAAATGGTTTATCCCCAAGTCTCTAAGGCCTTGCGCAGATGATGTAACTTCGTTAATAACGGTGAGCCTGCCGATTCATTCCATACCCTATGAACAACTTCCTGTAAATCGTTCTCTTTGAGCCACACATTTTCGAATCTAAACTGGTAACCTCCTTTCTTCGGTTTCCGCAGATAACATTGAAGAAACAGAGGACTGTGATCCGATGTAGGAGCGCACAAGTTCGACAATCGGGCATCAGGAAAGCGCAACAGCCAGCTCTCATTTACCAGTGCGCGATCAAGCCTTTCTTTTACACAAGCCGACGTACCCCTACCTCGTACCCAGGTGAATCGGTGTCCCCGCATGTGAAGATCCTGCAATCCACTGTCAGCCACCGCCTCCCTGAAACCTTGAAATAGACTCTCTGGGTGAGGTGTTCCCCCTTTCTTTTCATTTGGGGATAATAAGTCATTGAAGTCACCTATGACACACCGGGGTTGGGGTGTTGAAGCGAGAGAGCCCGCAAGAGGTTCCACGATTGTCTACGCCTACCTATGTCAGGGAAACCATATAAACCCGTAAGTCTCCACCCTGGCTGGTTAGGTGGGTTTATTAATAAATCAATATGGTTGTTGGAAAACCCCAACAACGAGCATAGGTCTTTGTCCCTCCACAAGACATCAGAGACCTCCTCCTCTACCAATACGGTCAACTACAAAACAACCTTCGTACCTTAACTTCCGTTTTATTTCTAAAATTTTACTCTCTATAGTGAGAGTTTCAATAAGGAAAATAATCTGCTTATTGGCCCTAACTAGGTCCTTTAGGGCAAGCTCGTACGAGGGTTGCCAAGCCCCGACAGTTCCAGCTTATACAATTCATATATGTCGGCTAGCCCCGTTTTTGGGGCTTGCCGTTACATTCGAAGTGCTCGTAGCCACATTTTCTAGTGGGCCGCTTGCTAAGCCGTTTGAGCCAACCATAACATGATTCCCCCCATGGATAATTGGGCTTTTGTCCAAGCCCAACTCCAGCCCAACTTTCCTTTTCTTCCTCTCTTCCGCTATTTCCATTTCGGCCTCCTCCGCAATTGCAGTATCTGCTCCCTGATTTTGAAATTTCTTTCCTGAATGGTTTCCCGCTGACATCGCTGCTTGATTGATCTTGACCGAAATTTCCGCCTGGGAATCTTCCCCCGTTACCATGGAAACCGGAGAGTCCAAGTCTGCCCACCGTTCGTCGTCGACTCGCGCGGGAGCCATCTGCTCCTCCGCTCGTCCCGGTTGCGCAGTGGAGCCCTCAGCCTGCTTCCCCATTTCTTTGGTAGTGTTTCAGCATCTTCAGATTCAAAAGCTAAGGGGCAATAGTTTTCGTTGTGGCCCAGAATTCCACATAGAAAACAAAAAGTGGGCAAGCGTTCATATTTGAAGTTCACTACCACACTGGATGTATCGGAGATCCTCAGTTTTTTTGCCCGCCTGATTGGACGCTTAACCGGCATAGTGACTCGGATGCGCATGAACTCCTTCCAGCCCCCTGCATTGTTCTTACAGTCGTACTCCACAAAAGTGCCTATGAAGTCGCCCAGTTGTTTGCCGACTCCCTCAAACATAAAACCCACTGGTATATCATAAACTTGCACTCATATCATCACATCATCGAGACAGACTTGTCTCGGGATTTCTCCTTCTTGCAGTTGTTTGAGAATCAGCAAGTACCCATTAAAAGTCCACGGACCTCTGTTTAACTCTCCCATATCGATACGATGGTAGAATTGAAAGATATATCTATTTGGGGGGCATTCAGTGATGGAGATACCTTTCTTTGGGTGCCACAGGGAGGCCATTTTTGTCTCATAGTGTTGAAATGTATGCTTCTCTCTGTTAAAAACCTTCCCACCAAACATAGGTTAGCCTTCAGGCTCAACCTCTGTTCTTCAATCGGTTCGATTTGCGCTCTTCACTCTCGCCATCAGATAGATCTAGACTAGCAAACTCACTCTCCATTGTGTTGGAATATATATTATATTACAAGCAAAATTATTAAAAAAAAAAAACTAATAATGAACTTAGCTACCACTTAATTTCCGGAGACAACTAGCTAGTTATGAACTAAATCTCCAACATATTAAAAACAAATGATTTGTATATGTCTTTCTATATATATAGTTTGTATCCATTTTTTGATAAGATACAGGAATAGTTTGTATCTTTCTATTTCACGACCCCCAAAAAAAAAAAAAAAAAAAAAAAAAAGATTTTATTTTTAATTTAACCGTGATTGCCACTACTAACTCCATAATTACTCGGGTTAAAAATTAATCACTGCTTAGTCACGCCCATAAATACCCCAACTTGTCGACCAAGCCAACTCTTCAAATTCAATTCACTCATCGTTGTTCTTGCGTTCGCGTGAAGTCCAAGCTTTCCTTCTCTTTGTGAGTCTCCAAGTTTTCGAATTTCGTCTTCGATTCCGATTTGGAATTCTTCGTTGTTCTTCGAATCGATCGACAGGGAGACTTAAAAAGATTTGATCTTTGAAGATGGTGGTGAAGAGCGGAACTTACATCAGAGAAGCTCGAACTTCGTACCATCTCGTAATCTGTTCCGCTTCGGTCTTTCTTTGATACCCATTGAAATTCGCCGATAAGGGTTTCCGAAAAGAGGAATCTTGAAAGATTTCTCTTCGTATTCGTAGTCGATTCGATTTCTAGGGTTTCGTATTTCTTGAGATTCGGGGATTAGGGTTTTCGACAATGCCGTGCGTGAACCCTGATCCGTTGGACAAGGACGCGGAGCCGTTCGTCGAGGTCGATCCGACGTCGCGGTACGGCCGATACAAGGATCTGCTCGGTGCCGGAGCGGTGAAGAAGGTGTACAGGGCGTTCGATCAAGAGGAGGGGATTGAGGTGGCTTGGAATCAGGTTCGGTTGCGGAGTTTCGGCGACGATCAGTCGGTAATCGACAGGCTTTTCTCGGAGGTGAGGCTGCTGAGGACATTGAAGAATGATAACATCATTGCATTGTACAATGTGTGGTTGGATGAGGAGCAGGGGAAGTTGAATTTCATCACTGAAGTGTGTACGTCTGGGAATTTGAGAGAGTATCGGAAGAAGCATCGACATGTTTCGACGAAGGCGCTGAAGAAGTGGTCAAGACAGGTTCTTTGGGGTCTGGAGTATATGCATACTCACGAGCCATGTATTATTCATAGAGACCTCAATTGCAGTAATGTTTTCATCAATGGGAACGTCGGACAGGTATACAAAAATCTTTCTTTCTCTATATTTTGATTGTTATTTGATTACTTTTGTTTTAAGGTATTAGTGATTGTTGGATGAATTGATGTTAATCATGAATTCATATCTTGCAAATTTTGTACTTGTCAAAAAGGAAAGTGTTAGATACAACCGGTTGGTCTGAGTGGGAAGGGACTCTGAGCATCTTGAATGAAAAAAATTGTATTGGGAGGGCCAACTATGTAGGAATGTGGATTAGTGAGCGTGGTTGGGTCGGATTCCAAGGGAGAAACAAAAAAATATATCAAATTTACCAATACCTAACATAAAATCTTTGTCATATATGTGCTTCCCTAGGTTGTACTGATAGAGTTGGTAGAATTAAATTTAGTTTCGTTTACATTGACTAAATCGAGCGCAATTGTAGAGTTTGATCTATGTAGCCGCCCCAACTAATGTTGTTGTTTTTTAATTACATTTAGAGAAATTGTTTTTCGATAATGCATTTAGAGAAATTTGTTATGTTGTTAATTCAATGTCAAATAGGCTTTAACATATTGTTACGGACCTTATGGTTGACTTCTATTTCTTTTCTTTAGTTTTCCCATTTTTGGTCAAAATTCCACAGCTTTATAAGGTTATTCACCAAATTAATTAAGTTTTGCGTGTGTGTGTAGTTTGATTAATGTGAATTTGCAAGTGTGGTGGCTGTTGTCTTTCCTTGATTTTGTTAGTTGGATGGGTTGACACTGCATGAAGTCAAAAGTATACCAATAGATCTTATGTGGTAAACTTTGTGTAGGTGAAGATTGGTGATCTGGGTTTGGCAGCAATAGTGGGAAAGAGCCATATAGCTCACTCAATATTGGGGACACCGGAGTTCATGGCGCCGGAGCTTTACGAGGAGGACTACACAGAGTTGGTGGACATTTACTCATTTGGGATGTTGGTACTGGAGTTGGTGACTGTCGAGATACCCTACAGCGAGTGCGATAGCATTGCGAAGATCTACAAGAAGGTCACTGCGGGAGGGAGACCACAGGCGATAAATAAAGTTAAAGACCTGGAAGTTAGGGACTTCATAGAGAAGTGCCTTGGCAAACCTAGAGCCAGACCTTCTGCATCTGAGCTACTTAGAGACCCGTTCTTCGACGGTCTTGATGACGACGATGAAAACAATTACGCCGAGTCATGTTAGGAATAGCATAGCTCCTGCATTGGTTTATTCATTAATTTGTTTCTAGTATTGGTTTTTTAATTTGTTTGTTACAGTACAGTTCTTCCTTCATTGCTGGAAGACCAATTTGTGCACAATTTTGTTCCACTCTTGAATGAGATAGAATTTTTTTAAAACGTTAAACCAAGAATGGCAACTTAAACCCACGAGAACTAAAGAACCCGAAGGCCTGTGTATATATATGAAAGATAATGTAGAGTCACAGACATAGGTATCAGAAAAAAACGTGTGTATATATATATATATTAGTTTTCATAACGAGCTTCGCTTCATTAGCGTGTGAAAAAAAAAAAACAACAGGTAATTAATGGTTGAAGAATATTGTCAATTATTTTCGTGTCAATGCGAAGGAGGGATTGCTCTTATTTATATAGTTAAGGACAATAACCACTGTGAATTTGAGAATTTGAAGTTTTGTTAGTACAGGGGAAGTAAAGATTATTTCTATGCCATTATTGTATGCTATAGAAAGAGTTGTCTTTTGTATCTATTTTTTTATTTTCATTAATAAATGCTTTCCCATAGTTTTGAAGTAAAGATGGTTCCTCAATTTATGCTCAACTTCCAAATTGAAGATTGAGATTGCAAAGAGTGTATATTTGAATTATGCTGAAATTTTATTAAAATTAATTGACGAGTAAAATCTGGTGGTAATATACATGATAAATTACAAATTGTGAGACTATTCATTGACAAGAAAGGTGACATGTGTTTCTTACAAATGGAGATTTAGTTACATTCATATTGTAGACAACATATTTCATAGAATAGCATGAGGTCTCCAATAACCAAACATGTCTTTGTTGTCTTTATTGTATAAGCATTTTATAAGATACCTCAACAATTGTTAATTTTTTTTTTATCTTTTCTTCAGCATATTGAGGATGTTGGAAACATAAGAGTACCTTATTTATATTTTAAGAGCTTATGCATATTTTCTTGCGCAAATATCTTTTTTTTTTTTTTTTATCTTTTCTCCATCATATCTACCTCGTTTGTTGGTTTGTTTCTTTGTTTTTTTGTTTTTTTGTTTTTTTTTAATGGCAATGCAGTTGATTTCGTAACTTCCTTTAAAAACATATTATACTATTGCATTGCACAGTTCATTCAATAACTCTAATGAGAAATCAAATCAAAAGGCAAAAATAACTCATATTAGAAACACATTTTTCATATTTAATCAAAAGAATTAAGCATTCAAAAAATAGGTGGGGTAATTCTAAAAGTATAAGCTTTAACTATAGTTCGAGATAAGCAAAGAAACCAAACTTGCAAATTATGAGATAAATTTGAAATTTTCAACATAAACTGAAAAGAACTTCAATTGAACCTGTCACAACCCAAATTTCTAATCTCATTTATTATTGGTAATCAGGATCATCGACCCGTGACGTGGGACCCACACCGTGATATGTCTATTGACCGAGGCGAGAGGGCCGAGGTATATATTAGATTTGTTGTGGTGTATGCCTAGTGTATTGTATATTTGTAGACTATTAAGTCACTCCTACTCGTGTATAGGTGTCGAGATGTGAGTGGAGACGTACCTCGAGTTGTGAATCGACGTGAGACCGAGATAGAGATTTATGGGGTAAGCTTAATTTGAGTTACATGTAATTCTATAGTAGCTTTAATGTGGCTATGGTTAGTATATAATCAATGTGCCTAAGTTAGTGGATTTATTTAAATGGCCACATGATGCGCATCGAGACACGTATTGGCACATATAGAGACAAAATGAGTTACAATTGTTGCCACTTAGGATTAGTTAGTGGAGAGGTAGTGGGACATGTGTTTCAACATATACCATTAGTTATGCCTCGATATATGAGTGTGAAAATGGATGTGCGGCTATGGTTTAACCATATCCATTCACACACACACACACACACACACACATATATATATATATAAAACTTAAAAGCTAAGTTTTCCCATTTTATCAACTTAACAAGCAAGAAAACTTGCTGAAGTGATCAAGGAGGATGAGGAAGTTGGAGAAGTTAGTGAATTTAGTGAAGAAGATCAAGTTAGGTGGTGTGTTCAACAAATAGGTAACTTGCATACACTAATTTATTTAGTTCAACTTGATGAATTCATAAGTTTGATGTTTTGGATGTTACTTTGTGTTGTGGTTGATGTTAGAGAACTCTAATGGTGTGTATGAGGGTTCCCTATGCATTAACATAGCCTATGTGTAGAGAAAACTCATAATTCTGATTGCAGAAGTCTGGGTTTTACTGCGCATAGCGCGCTAGGTTTAACATTCAACGCGCTAATATTGATTAGCGCACCAGATAAGACGTGGTAGCGCACTAAGTTAGAAATTATCGCGCTAATTTTAGAATTAGCGTGCTAATTTCCATGACATCACAAAAAATCAGCAATTTTTCAAAATTTACAAAACACTATAACAAAGTCTAAAACTTTAAGTAAAAGTCTAAACACATCCAAAAACATGTTATATGATATCATGAACCTAGAAAAAGGGTATGAGAGAGCGAATACAAGATTTGGAGTATCGGGAGGCCAATAAAGCTAGGAATTTACTTTGTTGTTGTGAGTATACTCGTTGATTGTTTATTTACAGTTCATTTCCAATTTATACTTGTTTGTTATAGTCTATATTGACTATGTCCAGTTTTGTATTCTCATATCATTGACTTATTGGTTATTCCTCACTTGTTGAGTTTAGTTTCCATGATATTTCGATAAATTGAATTCTTTTGAATCAATTCATGTGCTATGTCATTTCTTGTTGTTTATAGCGGATGTAATGTAAATAGCATGCTATTAAGAGTTGAGAAATTATGATTGGTTTTATGGATTTGCATTCTTTGGTAACTTTGTGCTTTATAGCTTAACCAATTCTTGAATTCCTTTATGAGTCATATTCTTAGAATTATAAATTAGTTATAGAATCTAGAGTCTATTGCACTAGAGCTGAGCGACACACGGGGTTAGAGTCCCTGGGAATGTTGGCACTCGCCACTATGATGAGGCACGGGGTTAGAGTCCCTGGGGTTGCTCATATACGGGGTTAGAGTCCCTGATGATTCCGGGGTTAGAGTCCCTGATGCCATTGGGGTTAGAGTCCCTGGTGAGGATTAGACTGTGCGACACCACGCACGTCCTATAATGGTTAAGGCTTTACTGACGTAGGTCACGGCCGACCGGATCTAGATCATAACTATTTAGCCTTGTGTCAGTTTCATTTGTTTAACTGTGACATTTCTCAGCATGAATGTGGTACTTGTCTTTCTTGTTTAACTTATGTTTTTAAATACCATTTAGTTTGATTTGGAAATGTGAATAAATTGGTCAACGGGGATTACTGTTACTTTTTGTATTCACCGTCCTTTTTATCACGATGGGTGCAGTGTCGTTGACGAGTAGGACGGGCAAGGAGAAGAATGACGACTACCTTTGAGCTAGCGTCATACCTGTACTTCGACATTTTGTAGGTTTTGATATTCCATGTATTATGTACTTATGTTTTTAATATGTTTTAGGGTTGTAAATCGGGACGAGTGTTTAGCTACATAACTTATGATGACCATCACACTGTTTATATTCGCCACTTTGTTATATATGCATGTGATCATGGTTTCGTGGTTTCCATCCATTTAGGATTTATTATAATTGTTTCCGCATAATATGTTAAGTCTTCTGCTATAACTAATAAACTATAAAAAAAGTTTTAAATTACTCTGAAATCTAATAATATGATGATATGTGTTTTACTTATTATGAACATGAGAATGGAAGAGATTTGGATAGGAAGCTGACTAATACGTAATTAAGTCCTATGAGATTAGGATTTGAGCTTAATTACGAGATTAGATCGGGCGGTGCCCTGGTTTAGGGAAAGGGGCCGTTATAGAACCATACCAAATTAAGAAACAAAACCAACAATAGATATAAACAAATTCACTAAAATTGAGTTTATATCTGTACACATCAAAACTCTACATACTCGAGAGTCGAGACATGTTTAAAGTCCAATTCACATTAGATCACTCCTCTAAGGACTTAACCTCGATTGAAAACGTAAAATACATTATTATTAACATATACAAGTTAATCTATGAATTTACTCAAAAAAATACATCTATGAATTTTAATCTAACCTAGGCATCATTATCTTTTAAGTACTAATTAACAAGACTGCAACTTGACAATATGGACTTCAATAATTTTGTGCAACTCTTGTATGCTTGTTTCTATTTATCTAGAATTATATGATAATCACGTCATGCATGCCAGCTAATTAGACATTGCTTTTATTTATTTTTAATCATTAATAGGCTACCTATTCTTGCAACAGCATACACACACAAAAAAGAAGAGATATTCCACATGCCAATGTGCTAATCTTGCATGTAAGAGGCAGAGTCAAGGACAAGAGAAATTATGGATTTTCATATATTATAGTCGACTAAAGATTCTAAATACCAGTGATTTCGAATCAATTAAATAAATCTTGCACAATGGAAGTGGTTTTTTAAAATATTCTTTAAGAAAAAAAATCAAACCCAACATTAAGAATAAAAAAAGGCTAAAAATACCAAACATTAATTAAGAATAAAAAAACCCTACAATACCAACACAAAAGTCGAAGAAATCCAACATTATTAATGACTCAAACAGATAAACACTTTGAGGAACCATATAGAAAAATACATGTGACAAATATAGTTATAGAGTTGTTGAAAGTTATTGACGAAGATGGATTAGTGTTTTAGATTGTTGATGTCGAAGTCGGAAAGAAAAAAGAGATGACGAAGTTCGCATTGTTATTGTCGAAATCGGAATACAAAGTGGGAAGAATGATGGAGATGACTCGGAGAAATGGAACAAAGGGTAAAATAGACCTTTCCTCACTTGTCAATATTCACTCTTTTAATATAGTAGTAGATATACAATATATATAATGTCAATCCTCCATTGGATCCTATTAAAATCAAAATATTCATATTAACAAAAATGCCCTTAAATTCGACCATATCGATGGGTTGAAATTTATTTGAAAAATTAATTTTAAGGGTATTTGTGTAACTTTGACTTAACTAAAATGTGTATCTCTACGTTGATATAGTATGAATTTAAATGAGTTAGTTTCTCTTACGGTCACCCGACTTTATGAATTATAACATTTTGGTCATCAAAGTTATCTTTGTAAAAACAACTAATTTTTTATTTCACAATCTCCAAAAATTATTCACCCCAAAAGAAAATTAAAGAGCTCAAGAAAAAAAGAAGACATTTTAGCTTTGGTGCGGGACTATCTCTACATCATCCTAAACATTATTTTTCTTTTTTTACGAAGATGATCTATCTCTGTATTTTTTGGTGCAACAACATAAACTTTTTAAAATGGCATGAAAATTTATAATTAAGAAATATTAATAAACCCTTTTCACTTGGAACAACAAATCCTACAAATTAATTTGCATTAACACATCACCCGCAACATTTCAAAAAGAAAAAAAGAGAAAAATTGCAATCCAATGCAAACAAATATCAATTATAAACAAAATGATTAATTAATCTCAAAACATCAAATGTAAAATATTCACACTATAGAAATGAAACTATTATTTAGGAGGTTTAATTTCTAGAAATTGGAAAAATATAAATTTTAAGATTTTTTAGTTGTAAATTTCGGGATTTATTTTTTTAGGTTAAGGATTTCCCGGTTTTTTTTAAACGAAATTAAACAAGTTGACTAATTTGGAGTAAGGGGTATTTTTTACCCTTAATTGCCAACGTGGTGTCACATCATTGCCATGTTGACAAATTTGCCAAAAAATGATTGAAAAAAGGTTGAGTGACCACTGTTGTAAGATTTTAAAAAGATTTGTGGTTTTTGTGTTACAAAAGTAACTTTTGTGACTAAAATGTTATAATTTATAAAGTTGGGTAACAGTTAGATAAATTAACCCGAATTTAAATTGATAACTATTCCCACGTTTATGTTAAAAAAGAAATTAATAACTATTCCCACGTTGAGAGAGGGATGGTGGACAGTCGAGAGAAAGAATTACGGGGGAGAGGGAGAGAATTAAGGAGAGACACTTTTCATCTCTTTATTTCCATATTTGCCATCTATTTCTTTCCATATTTGTAAGTTTCGACCACTCCTCGCTCTCTATTTATCTCTCACTATAGACACCGATCGCGTAGACTCTCTCTCGCTTTTCTATTGTCTCTCACGGACAAAGTAGGATCTCGGTGGATGTTGGTCCATAATGTGGTGGATCGGTAGCCCATGCGGCAGCATAAGTACGAGCGCAGGGCTATTGGCTCGGGTCAAACCACAAAATTGGTGTGCGGGCAGTAGGGTTTGTACTCGAATAGAGAAAGGCATGTTGTTCAAACACGTGTGGGACTTCGACAAGGCCAAACTGATCAATTTGATCTAAAGCACCAAAAACGTGAACCTACATTCTGTTACTTCACACCTCAATGAATCAGTACACTCACCTTATATAGTGAGTGAGTACATCAGCTTAATAGCCTATTTTACAACTCACGTGACACATCATCTGCACTTTACAATTTACCTCTCAGTTACAGTAACAACTCTCAGTAAACACAGTAAAACACATTTACAAACTAATATATTCTACACAACCCAGCCACTCTTGTTTACATTTCGATCACCATGTCCAGCTAATTCTATTTTGGTACCATGAAAGTAGGTGAAGTTGGCTAAGGCTCCTAGCCTTCGCGATTACTCCTTTGGTCGGTTGTTGGGTACAAAGATGGCGGGAGTCTCGAGAGGTGAGTCCAACAGAAGTGAAGGGGAATGAATTGTGCAGTGAGGGGAGAGAGGGGTAAAGGGGCATAGTTAATGATAGGCTTGGGGTTGGAAAGGGAAACCAAGGAGAACTAGACAAATTAAACATCTTTTCCTTTCTTTTCTTTTTTGAATGTCTTTCTTTTCTTTTCTTATATTATTGATCATTGATGCACTATTTCAGTTACAATTTTATTTTATTTTATTTTTTTGGTCAAATCTAGATAGGCACCCAAAGTTTTTGTAAAATTTCAAAGAAAAGTGGAAAAGACCATTTTGCCCTTGTATATATATTGATTCAAACCCCACAAATCATTTTGACAAAGAAAAAAAGGCACCCCACCACCAAGCTTGAACCACAAAAGCCACATTGCGTTTGACGAGCGTTTATCGATTCTTGCGGATTGACATCATCCGACTTAAATGCGATGTAACAATGTTTGACAACCATATGATGGTTTCTTAGAACTGTTTAGTTGGGTAAAAGTGGAATTGGAAGTGAAGTAGGAACGTGAAAATGATGATTTGTTTGTCAACGTAGGGTTTGGTAATTTCCTCAAATCCGAACTTGTTTCCACTATATAATGGAGGATTGTCTCTACGGTGCAAGAGGAGGTTGAACTTGAGGTAATTTTGCGAATTTATTGTGTTTTTTATGAGGTTATCCGAAGTTTCGTCGATGTGCGCGATTGTTTCGGCCTCGCAGACCGAGAGATATATTGAAATGTCTCGGTCATAGAGAGGACCGAGCCTACTCTAACCCTCTCGCCGTGTACAACCGTACAACCGAGAGTAGGAACGCCACATTACCTATCACTAATTGTAGCTCTCGTCATGTCTCGCCGAGATAATCGAAGTATTCTCGGCCATGCGTAATCGAGACACCGTGAACTCTTCCGCCTTCGTGGCCGAGACTGCGAGTTCCCAAAAATTTAGCTTCGTCTCGGCCATGCTTGGCGAGACAAGCTTAACACAAAACATGCCCATCTCGGCTTTGTGTGGCCGAGAACCGCGATTTCCCAATTTTTTTATCATTCTACAAACCGTCACACACACATTACAACTATTCTACCAAATGTAACTTAATTATACTATAAACGTAACTTCAAACGATCGATTTCGCGCAAAAAAAGAAGCTCGTGTATTCGACGATCTTCAACCGAGCCCTAATTTGGAGACGAAATCGGCTCACACCACGACCCTACGAACTCGCAAAAAGCCGTAAACCGAAGGAGAAACACAAGGCGAGACACGGAGACACGATTTCGGAGATTCCTCTCACTAGTCGGTTCAAACCAAATGGTTTCTTGGAGATCTAGATCTATCTCTGTACGTGCTTTATTTATCCAAATATATATGTGCTTTTTGTGGTTGGAATTGTGGTGAGTTACATGATTATTTTTTGTTGTTGAAGAATTGAGTTTGATAAATAATTACTTTGTTCTTATTGTTGTAGTTGGACGTTCCATATATTTGGCATAATTTTTTGAAAATATGCGTGACTTATTATATATTGAAATTATTTTTTTTTTTTTTTTTTTTTTTTGTAAGGAACACATACACAATACAATAATTAGGATGATGGACACAAATTTTTTTCTTGATTTTTTTTTGCACAGTATTTTTTTCTTGATTTGATTAAAGTAATGTTTTTTTTTTTTTTTTTTTTTTTTGTATTTTTGTGGATCAATCTTTGGTGCATAATGCGGGTACCGCGATTTGTGGATGAGAGGTTACGTGATTGGGAGGTATACAATTTTAAAGATTCATATACTATCTATACTAATATATTTTAACTAAAGTTTTAGTTGTTTTTTGAAGTGACTAGAAAATTAGTTTGTGCAATTTCTTAACACTAACAATGGCAGTGCGGAGATGCGATTGTTGCAGTGACTTCTCTCGCTTCGAAGGTTGGGACTATCAAGTTGTTGTGAATAAAATCAGTAAAAAAAATTTCAATGAAACCTCCAAGGGCTGGAAGGGGATATGAGTCACCATTATATGAAGGCCTTAGGGGATCCCTTTGCAGTATTATAATGATAAATTTTAAAAAGATGAGCCTTCGCAAATTGTGTGCATTTTTTGTATCCTTGGGTGTAGCATATTTAATTTGCTTTTCAATAGTTTGATCAATATTTTTTTCTTGAAATTGAAACCAAAAAGAAAAAAAAAATTAGAAGAAAAAAGTCTCTTTGAAAAAAGAAAAGTTTTTACGTTGAATGTTCCTAATACCTGTTGCCTTGATGATTCTTTTATTATATGTAGATTTATAATTTAATGTTTTATGTTTTTGTACGTTAACCTCACTTAATTTTGTTAATGAAGAGTAATTAAAAATATTAATATAGTCTCAAACTCATACAGTTATTTGCAATATATAATGAGGTAAGTGTCTAGTTGAAAATAATGTTTATTAAGGCATTAAGCTGTCATACAATAAAATGGTAGACATTTGATTGGTCTCTTAATAAAAATTTCGGATTGTATTTTTCAAATACTATTAGCTAAAACAAATGTAAACCAAGTTTTATTTAATTCAACGATAAAGAAATAAAAATTGAATGCAATGTGCAATAAAGTGATTTTTTATGATCAAATATTTATGAATTTTATTTTATTTATCAGTGGTCCTATCCCGTAAAAAGGAGTCAAATATTTCATGAATTTTTTCGCGAATTTCAAACACATCATATTTCATACGATGTGCATGACATACAAAGCACGTGCCCGTCGACTAGTATATATAATGGCAATACCCTTTAGAATCTTTTTGAAGCCAAAATAGCCTTATTGACAAAAGTTCCCGTCAATGTTAACATTTGAATTGATGAATTTTTTTTTGAAAAAAGTAAAAGTAGGGGGTGTTTAAGTAAATTTGACTTAATTAAAAAGTTGGTACTTAAAAGTAATAGTTGTGGAGAGAGAGAGAGAGAGGGAGAGAGAGAGAGAGAGCCGTATAATAGTTATCTTTTAACTTTGTGACGGCCCCTCTCCTAATCTAGGGCACCGCCCAGCATAATCCCGTAATTAAGCCATAATCATATCCACGCATGACTTAACTACATATTAGTCAGCCTTTACAACCTAAACGCCTCTTTTCTCGTATTCAGGATAAGTAATACACTAGTCCTACCAGTTTATAAAATTTAGAGTTAATTAAAACTTTTTATTAAATTAATTAATTAGCGGAATAATTATTGATTATGCAGAAGTAATTAGTAACTTATGCGGAAGCCATTTATAAAATCATAAATGTGGAAAACCAGGAAATGACATCCCATATATAAAGTCCTCAAAATGTAGTGAAACAGTAAAATAGTCTTAGTCAAGTCGGGGAAACTAACGCTCAACCCAATATACAACCCCGAATAGTATCTGAAAGACATATATAACATATACAATCAAAATACCAAAAGAAGACCTACAATCGATGCAGTGACGCGCCGCGGGCTCAGGGATAATTGTCGATCTTCTCCTTGCCTGGCCTGCTGGTAGCTAGACGGCTCTGCACCCACCGTCATAAAAAGGACGGTGAGTACAAGAATAAAACAGTAATCCCCGATGACAAGTTTAATTTGCATTTCCAAATATCCAAATGGTATTTAAAAGCATATAAATGTGAAAACTGAAAAATAAATCATATGCGAGTAAATACCAAAGTTAAACAAGTGATACTGACACTAGGCTAAGTAGTGGTGATTTATGTCTGGTCGGCAGTGAAACATGTCACTCCGACTCAATAATCATATAGCACAAGGGACTCTAACCCAAGTGTTACCAGAGACTCTAACCCCGGTGTGTAGACCACCTCGGGGACTCTAACCCCGAATGTCATACAGTGTCAAGTAACATGTGCCGACATCCCCAGGGACTCTAACCCCGTGAGTCGCGCACACCTCGATCGAGTACGGACCTAAATGCAAAAACTACTTTTTTAAATTTCAAGAAATACCAAGTATGTATTGTCAAGGTATAGACACATCTACACACCTAAACAAATAAGGAATACAAGTCCTCTTAAACATTTATAAGATATTCACTAGCCTAATAGCATGCTATTTATCATTCAATTCAAATTTAAAACAACAAGAATAGACATAGCATGGGATAGAATCAATGAATCAAATCAAATGAATGAATATCATGCAAACTAGACTCATCAAGTGAGCATAGACACAAAGAACACATGATATAAGAATACAAAGGCAAAATAGTCAAAAGGACTATGCAAGGACAACAATTAATAGAAATGAAATGCCAAGTAAAGTTTTCATTGGGTATACTCACAACAACAAAGTAAAGTCCTAGCTTTACAGGCCTATCGATACTCCAAATCTTGTATTCACTCTCCCGTACCATTTTCTTAGGTTCCTGAGTTTGATATCTCATTATTCAAATATAGTGGGTTTAAGCTCAATTTAGTGGTGTTTATTGTGTATTCAAATTAGTTCAATAGACTTTAAATCAATCTTCCTAAATCAGCCCCTAAAGACTAAATTAAGTTTCAATTTCAGTCCTACATTTAACGCAGTTTTAGGCATGAAATGGTCAAAATATCGAAATCATCCATCAGTACAATTATTTTTGGTCTCTCTCTCGTAGCTTTCCAGAAATGTTTAGTTTGCATAATTCTGATTTAAAATGAAAGAGATATCATGATTTTATTAAACATAGGTCTAATTGGAATTTAATCCAACCAGTATTTCTCCCAATCTATAGTTCCTAAAAATGTGATTTTTGGTCACAAGGCAGAAAACATATCAAAATGCAACATACTAAAAGATCAGCCCATTTGAATAAGTGTTTAGGGAGTTATGTCCTTAACAAGTTTAGTTTCAAGACTTTCCTTTTTAATTCCAGTACCTGTTTGTAGAGCATGTTTGGACATAAAAACATTTGAATCAAAATACCTTTATTTAAGAAAAGTTATTGCCCTTTAAATAAGCTTTCAAATGCCGCTGGTTTGGGTCAATTTGGACTTAAAATGGGTAGATTATGACTAAATTACCCAGGTTGATTCCTAATACAACATGCAGAATTCTAGTTTTGGTGTTGCAACTTCAAAAATTCATATCTTTATGATTTCAAAACCAAATTAAGAACTTCAATATAGCTAGATTATCAACTTCAAATGAGGAATCCAAATATATAAATTAATTGTAAATACTCAATCATCTACTATCTGAAATTAGCCTAAATCCAGAACTTGTTCTAATTTCAACTAAAAAGATGTTTACCTAGTTGATGTAGCACACTTGCGAATTTCTCACCAACTCTCATGGAAATATTATTTCATGAATTTTTTCGCGAATTTCAAACGCATCAGATTTCATACTATGTGCATGTCATGCAAAGCACGTGCCAATCGACTAGTATATATTGTTAAGAAAATTATAGTAGTTGCTATATTTCGTAGTTTAGATATTTAGGAAGTTTATATATTCTGATATCTAGGTAGTTTTGGTAACTTTCCTTGCTTTATGATTTGTTCAGCTCTATAAATAAGAGCACCCTATTGTATTCGGAATATATACACACATTAATACAATTCTTAGTCTCTTCTTTGAAATCTATCATGGTATCAGAGCTTGGTTTCTAGTGCTAGGTCGGTCGACTTTCGAGTCGACGATCAATTCGTGGTGTCTCTTTCGATCTCTCGTTGTTGTTCTCGCTTTGTGCGACTTCCCTGGTTGTGCGAGACACAACACTGTCAAGCCCCTACGCACCAGCGACCACCACCACCACCATCTCTCGACCTCTCCGGGTATCTCTCGCCGCCACCACCATCTGCGCTTCGCGCGCGCCATCGCTGTCGCCGGTCCTCGCGTCGTCGTAGTACGACCGAGCCGCTTCTTTTCCTCCCGGACTTTGTTTACCCGCGCGCCCACACAAATCCGTCGGCGGCGGTCCCGCTCCAACCGCCGCTGACAATCGCCTGACAACCGCGTCATCTCCGTCGCTCCGCCACACGTATCCGACGCGCGCCGATCCGATCCGTCGCCACCGCAGCACAGATCCGCTGACTCAATAAGCTGAACAGGGCTCATTCTGCATTGCCGCTTCCCGCCAGCACTCCACTGGCCGCATGCTGCAATCGGCGAAACAGATCCGTGCCGCCATCGCACGCCGGATTCGCGCCTGCTGCTGCCGCACCCGCCGATGATCGCTTTCGCCGCGCTTCCGCTTATCATCGTTTATCGCCGCCACCTCGCTGCTGTTTCGCGCCGTGTTGCGCCAGCTGATACCCACGTCGCGCTTCTGCGCTCGTCGCTTGTCGTCGCTCGTATCGTGCCGCCGCTCGACACCATAGCCGCGCCGTTATCGCTGGACACCAGATCCGCCGCCAGCACAACCACGCCTCGCTCCGCTATCGCTCCGTCTCGATACTCGCCGCCAGGTTTGCCCTTGTCACCATTCAAAGATGCCTCCGGTTTATTCAATCTGTTGACTTCTGGTTGTGCGAGCCACAACAATCCGGTTTGTCTTCTAGTTGTGCGAGACACAACAATCTGCTTTAACCTCTCGGTTGTGTGAGACACAACAATGTTCGCTCGCTTCCGCCGCTACACATCCGCCGCTATACATCTCGCCGATTGTGTCGTTTACTGTCGTCGACGGAGTCGACGACGGACACTATGTCGACTCGCTTTCTGTCTGTCGTCGTGCGACTCCGTCGACTTTGATATCCGCCGTTCTACAGCTCCGTTGTTCGACTTCGCCACATCGTAATCTGTTTCTTCTCGTCTTAGGTGGTCGTTGATCTACTCCGCAACGAACCTCGATTTGACAGTTTTTATCGATTCGATTGACAACCTCAAGTTGAACCAACTTGAGTTTGAGGAGGGTGTTAAGGAAATTATAGTAGTTGCTATATTTCGTAGTTTAGATATTTATGAAGTTTCTATATTCGATATCTATGTAGTTTTTGTAACTTTCCTTGCTTTATGATTTGTTCAAATTTCTATAAATAAGAGCACCCTATTGTATTCAAAGATACACACATTAATACAATTCTTATTCACTTCTTTGAAATCTATCATATATAATGACAATACCCTCTATGATATTTTTGAAGTCAAAATAGCCTTATTGACAAAAGTACCCGTCAATGTTAATATTTGAATTGATGAAAAAATCTTTGAAAAAAAAAGAAGTAGGGGGTGTTTAAGTAAATTTGACTTAATTAAAAAGTGGGTATTTAAAAGTAATACTTGTGGAGAAAGAGAGAGAGAGAGAGATAGAGAGAGAGCGATAACCGTATAGTAGTTATCTTTTAACTTTTTGGTGGATATGTATAGTTATCTTAATTGAATCTTTTGGTTGGTGGGTAGTGCTATTTGGCCTCATGAGTCTGGACTCAAATTTTTTTTTTTTATTTCAAATACATCGTCGAGCAATTAATGAAGCAACCATAATCACTTGTAAAATTTTAATTAGCTAGAAACATGCCCTCCCACTAGTATATATATGTTGCAGTTGGTGACATAGATTTCAGATTTTATATCATTTTTTGAAGAATCCGAGTAATTTGAAAACAAAACCAAACAACAACATTCTTCAAAAAAAAAAAAAACAAATTAACAAACAAACAACAAGAACTTCTAATATTCACTACTTTTCCGCCCCTTTCGCTTAAGCTGACTGATTCACATTAATATATTGATGGGTAGTGCTAAACGGACTCATTGAGTCTGGACTCAAACAATGAAAAAGACTTCAATGCCCTTCATTCAAATTCATGACTTCTTCTTCAATCCACCTCCGCAATCGCTACGACCACCGCGCCGCCGCGCCAACCACCATCTCATCGGCCATCGATAGCGTCGTCATCCTCATCCACCGCCGCGACGATTATCTTCCCTTTCTTTTTCCTCTTTTTGGCATGGAGTGGACGGCCTAGGCGTCCTCCTCCCCCTTTTCCTAGCCTCATCCCCTCTTTTCGGCCAATATAGCTGGTAGATAAGGTGAGGAGGCCTCATCCATGCCACAGAGAGACCAAAGAGAGAGAAACGAGAGAGAGAGAGAGAGAGAGAGAGAGAGAGAGAGAGAGAGAAAGAGAGAAACTAGAGAGAGATAGAGGAGAAACTAGAGAGAGAGATGAGAAAGAGAGGTCGCCGGCGGTGGTGGAAGGTGACGTCGGTGGCGATGGCGACGGTGAGCAACTGTGGTGGTGGAGGTGGGTGGAGGAGGTCAATGTGTTGATGTATGTTGGTGTTAAAGATGATGGTAATTGTGTCGTTTGGTTTAGTTGTGTTTTTAAATTACAAGTAAAAAGTTGTTTGAGTCCGGACTTAAAAAGTCCAAATAGATTTTTTGTATATTGATGCCAGAGAATTTATTTGAGTTTAGGACACTGAAATCAATTGATTAATTGGTTAGCTCCATTAATCTACTCTACATATTTAAGACGAGGATAGGAAACGAAACATTTAACCTATATTAATCGTGGAAGGTCGATCTCTTGGCGATCTTCGGAATGCATTTTTTTTTTTTTTTGATAAGTGACTTCCAACAATATGCATGATTTGAACCTGAGCGACCTCCCTCTGCTCTATGCGAATTCTACTAATTAGTTTGTATATATATGCCAATGTTTCTTCTTTTTTTAGGTTACAATATATGCCTATATATGTTTCTAATTTGCTTAAATTTAATCTTAAAACTTGGAACTAATCAAACTTAAACTTCAATTTTTTTTTCTTTTTGAAGAAACTTAAACTTTCTTGTTAAAAAAAAAAAAAAAATTGCCATGCATAGTTTTTCGTATTAATATATTTTTTGTTTGGAAAAAAAAAAGTTAAAATTAAAATTCGCCCCTTAACAATATTATTTGGTTCTGCTATTGATTAGTGATCTCGCAAGTCACGGCCAATATATAATATATATCATTCATTTATTCATTTATTACCACGCGTTACACACAGCTAACTAGCTAGCTTGGCTTGCTATCTTTATTCACTACATTGCATATATATAGATAGAGAGATCGATAATGCATGCATGCACGCACGCACGTACACACCGACCCTTGCTTGACACATAACAAGCCACCTAGCTACGTACGTACAGGTACATAACATACATATTATACATCGGTAATGGGTCGAATGGCAACTCCCTTGACAACGAGCCCCTTCTTCTCTTCCTCACTCACCACCTCAGTCATCGAGAACTGCACCTTCCCGGTCGCCTGGCCGTCGTTCAGGAACACGCCGACACGAACGAACTCCCAAGTATTCTTTGGCATGCGGTCGAGGCGCACTTTGAACTCGGTCCCCTTCCCTTTTGGATCCACAAACTTGAGGGTCATCGGGTTCTCCAACCCGTAGGACTTCCTGGTAATCATCACTTGGTACGCCACCTCGTATGTAATTCCCTTGTCCAGGTACGATGTACAGTAGCTGTCGCCTTCGACCTTCACGTTAACCCCTTTAATCAGCTCAGCAATTGTGACCATTTGCTGCACAATCCACGTACTTACTCATTTACATATATATTTATATATGCATGCAAAGTTAATTTGTACTATATATATATATATATATATATATATATATATATGATTTGGGAAATATCATATATATATATACGTTGATAAAGAGTCATCAAAATGCGCTTCTTGAGATATTATTGGCATACGCAGATCCCGATGCATAATACGCATGCCGAGGATGAAAGGCTCTTATGATTCAATGTGCTAATGTGTCTCGTTAGATCAAATTAATTAATCTTAATCTTAATAATCTTAATCTCTGTGTTATTATATATATAGAGATTGTATTTATATATGATCGTTGGATTAAGATTAATTAATTTGATTTAACGCTATTGCATGTGTATTATGTTAATTAATTACTCTTGGTTAGGCGGGTCGTCGGGCACCAAGGAGTATTCCCAGTTGCAAGCACTATCTCCAATGCTTAGTTCATTAGCGTAAATCATCATGTATTTGCGCTCTTTATTGTCCACTCCTACCTTCTGTAATTAAAAAAAAAAAAAAACACGAAATAGATTAAGTTAATAGACCACAACAAAAACAAAAACAAAACCTCAATTCAAAATCTTGCTAATATTATACAAATTAATTAATTAATTAAAAATAAAAGTAGGTATATAAATAATTTTTGTTTAGATGAGATAGTTAGATAAATTATTTGTTGTTAGATTAGCCTTGCCTTCCCGAAGACGGGGCTGTTGTTTTTCCCAGTACTGCTTTCCAAATACAATCCGTTCTGGAGGACTGCAGCATGTTTGTCTTGTGGAATGCTCTGGAGGGCACACTGCACTTGACTCTGCAGATCTTTCCGAAGTTGCAAGGCCGCCATTATCTTCTTCGCTATTGATCTTGTGCTTATGTGATTTGTTCACTTGTATGGTAATAATTGGTACCCTCTCCTCCCTTTTATAGGCATATTTTCACCTCACATGTGATATACAACACGTGTGATCCATCAATTAATAAAATAATGCTTTTTATCGTGCTTGGCCATGAGCATTATTCTATTCCTTTTCTTTTTATCACCAACAAGAGATTGATGTATACATGGGAAATTAACACATTATGTGTATAGGAAAATTCTACGCCTACATCAAAATGCCCTTCAAAACGCAAGTTCTGATGTATGTGCAATAATGCTCCTTGAAATACATCGCAATGCGTTTTGATGTACGCATAGAATTTTCATATTTATTTTAGGTCTATGCAAATTCTTATGTAATTCTTATATATATATATATATATCCTATATATATATAACATATATATATCAACGATCGGAATGGTATCTTCGGAAGTGCCTTTGTGAGGATGTCACTACTTGATGCTTAGAAGGAACATAGTGTAGATTTGTAAGTTTGCTATCAACCTTCTCACCGATGAAATGACGATCCACCTCAATATGTTTTGTACGATCATGATGGACAGGGTTAACTCGCAATACTCAGTACGCTTCATTATCGAATGGAGATGAACATGATCGTTACTTGGTATATTGAGACAGTGTAGGACTCTTTTTAACCGAGACCTTCACAGATTCCATGAGCTAGAGCTCGATATTCTGCTTCTGCACTACTCCGTGAAACAACTGATTGTTTCTTGCTCCTCCAAGTAACCAAATTACCCCAAACATATGAACAATATCCAGAGGTAGATCGTCTATCTGTTTGAGATCCAGCATAATCAGAGTCAGTGTATACATCCACACTTCTACTCTGATTTTTCGTGAAGAACAATCCCTTCCCTGGACTTCCCTTGAGATATCGCAGAATTCGAAATACAGCTTCCATATGAGATTCCTTGGGATGACTCATGAACCTACTGACTAAACTTACAGCAAAACCAATATCTGGTCTGGTATTTGCTAAGTAAATCAGCTTCCCTACGAGCCGTTGATAACGTCCTTTGTCCACATCAGCTTCCTCTTCCTTAGCATCGAGTTTTAAATTTGGCTCCATTGGTGTCTCTGATGGTTTGCACCTAAGCATTCCAGTCTCTTCCAAGAGATCCAGAGTATACTTACGTTGAGACACTGAAATTCCTTTATGAGATCGTGAGACTTCCATTCCCAAGAAGTATTTTAGCTGTCCAAGATCTTTAACTTCAAATTCCATGGCTAACAATTGTTTCAACCTGATAATCTCTCTTTCATTGTCACCAGTTATCACAATATCATCAACATATACACTTAGGATTGTGATCTTTCCATCAGTGTCATGTTTGGAGAATAAGGTATGATCACTTGAATTTGAGAATAACCAATCCTTCTTAAAACAGTGGAGAACCGACTGAACCAAGCTCGAGGACTTTGTTTTAATCCATACAAAGATTTATTAAGCTTGCAGACTTTCCCTTTTGAGTGCTGATCCTCAAAACCAGGGGGAATATCCATGTAAACTTCTTCTGAGAGATCTCCATTTAGGAATGCATTCTTCACATCAAGTTGATGAAGTGGCCAGTCTAGGTTTGCAGCTAGTGAAAGTAGCACTCGAATTGTGTTCTGCTTGGCAACTGGAGCAAATGTCTCCTGGTAGTCGATTCCATAAGTTTGAGTATATCCTCTAGCAACTAACCGAGCCTTTAGTCTCTCAACTGAACCATCTGCATTGTGCTTCACATTGAACAGCCATTTACATCCAACTGTTCTTTTCCCGTGTGGTAGAGTGGTGATCTCCTGTATTGTTCTTTTCCAAAGCCCCGATCTCCTCATAAGTTGCCTTCTTCCACTCTGGTGATGCTGTAGAGCTTCTTTGAACTGTTCTAGGAATGTTGATTTTATCAATGTTAGACACATAAGCTCGTATTGTGAGGAAAGCTTGCCATAGTAGATAAAATCTTTCATCTCGATATGGTATATGAGTTCTCTCGCTTCTTCTCAATGCAATAGGCATCTCATTAACAGTAGATTTTCATAATTTTGAGAGGCATTTGAATCGGCATACCTTGTTCATTTGACAAATGGAGTTGAGGCGAGATGATTGACAGCCTTGAGGTTGAGTCCGCGATGTATCCGAGTCCGAGAGGGATCTCGGTGGTGTTGATTGTACAAGACTTATATGATCATGTTGGATATTTGTAGGAAAATATGTAACACTAGTGTTCTCCCCCTCACATAGATACCGATTTTGAGATTCTAACAAAGTGAGTTCTCCCCCGAATCGAAGAATTAGGATAGAAAGGCTTGTTTTCAATAAATGTAACATCCATAGTGTGAAAAAGTTTTCGCAAGGATGGGGAATAACATTTATATCCTTTCTTAGTTGGAGAATAGCCTACAAATATGCATTTTAAGGATCGAGGAGCTAACTTACTTTGATCATAAAGATGGACAAATGCAAAGGCAACCAAATAGTTTGTGAGGGATGTTTGAAAGAAGTTGTGTTTGAGGAAAACGTGTAGCAAAGTTTGGCAAGGTGTTGCAAAATTCAATACTCGTGAAGGTAATCGATTGATGAGATAGGCTGCAGTGAGGACTGTTTCACCCCAATATTGTTGTGGAACATGTGTGGTGAACATGAGTGAACGAGCAACTTCAAGTAGGTGTCTGTTTTTCCTTTCAGAGATTCCATTTTGTTGTGGTGTTTTGACACATGAGCTAGTGTGTACAATGCCATGAGAGTTGAAGTAATCACCTAATATGGAGTTAAAATATTCACGTCCATTATCAGAGTGAAAAATTTGTATATTGGTTTGGAATTGAGTTTGAATCATGACATGAAACTGTTTTACAAGGTTACAAGCCTCTGATTTATGTTTCATAAGGAAGACCCAAGTGAGCCTAGTGTGATCATCGACAAACAAGAGAAACCATTTAGCATTTGTAATAGTTGAGATGTTTGAAGGACCCCAAATATCACTATGAATCAATGTAAATGGTTTAGATGCTTTATAAGGACTCTAGGCACATATGAATTTCTAGTATGTTTAGACAATTGACACACATCACAATTCAAGGAATGTAAATCTTTATTTTTAAATAAG
Organism: Stephania cephalantha; assembly: GCA_039657325.1. Lineage (NCBI taxonomy): Eukaryota > Viridiplantae > Streptophyta > Magnoliopsida > Ranunculales > Menispermaceae > Stephania > Stephania cephalantha. Next base: position 56,866,863 of record CM077571.1, read on the forward strand.
GAAGGAAACAGTTTAGAGAGATACATGAAGTTAGGATGACCAAGTTGAGAATGTAACAACATGATTTCTCTATCTGACTTATTGAATTGTGAGACCAGCAAGGAATGTGAAGGAGATGAATGTTGGAGAAGATACAAGCCAGACTTTAATTCAGCACTGCCAATCATCTTCCCCGAGTCCCTGTCCTGAAAAACACAAGAATTCTCTGTGAATTGAGTGAGGCAATTCAAATCTCTATTTAGCTTATAAACAGACAGTAAATTGCAATCCAACTTGGGAACATAGAGCACAGATTTGAGTTGTAGAGCAGAAGAGATGTTCACTGTTCCAATGCCTACAACAGATGAGATTGAACCATCGGCTATAATGACTGAGATCGACTTGGTACAAGGTGAGTAGGAGGCAAACAAATCACGATTACCAGTCATATGATCAATGGCTCCCGAGTCTACAATCCAAGAGGAAGTGCGAGCCATTTGAGAGAGAAAATCCATAGGGAAAGTACCTCCTTTGATAGTGAGAGCATTTCCATTTGAAGGAGAACTCGAGAAGCTTGTTGAGACCGGGCCGATCGACTTTGTAGGAGCTCTAATTGCTCCTTATCGAATAGTGGAGCAGAGACGAGATTTCCACGAGATTCTTGATCGGATGAGGCTTTTCGAGGCTTCCAATCGATGGTTTCCCATGGATTTGCCACAAAAGAGTCACGAGTGTGTCCCGGTTTGTTGCGTGATCGCAAAGAAGGTCGTTTACTTTGCCTCCTAGTAGTAGAGACTTTAGCGGCATGATTGTCACTGGAAATGGAGAGTGCAGAGCCATCAGAAATGGCACTTGGTGTGGTAGAGTCTCCCAACATGATCTTTCGCCGACTCTCTTCGTATCGAATCACTGAGAAGGCCTCCCTGATTGAAGGCAATGGCTTGGTGCTAAGGACTCTACCCCGAGCTTCATCAAGGTCTTTGTTGAGTCCAGACAAGAATTTGAATACCCTCTTAGTCTCGACAATGGATCGGTAGAGTTTTCCATCCTCTGGACACTTCCACTTGTGAGTGTCTATACGATCAATTTTCTGCCAATGTCGGGTGAGTAACCTATAAAATTGTGTGACTGAGAGATCACCTTGTTTGAGTTCATGAAGAACACTTTCAGTTTCAAAGATCTCTGATGTATTCTCAGAACTGGAGAAGGTGATCTTGGCTGCTTCCCAAATTTCAGCCGCTGTAGTATAGTGTAGGAAGTTCTCACCAATTTCAGGGGTCATGGAGTTGATGAGCCACGACATTACCATATTGTTGTTGGCCTTCCAAGTTTTGTAAGTAGGTTCATCATCCTTTGGAGCAATGGTTGATTCTGTGAGGAGATCATCTTTGCCCTTCCCACAGATGAACATAAGGACTGATTGAGACCACTGCAAATAGTTTTGGCCATTGAGCTTATGGTTTGTAATATGAGCAGAAAAAGGATCGGGAATGGGAGAAGATGAATGTGGTTGTGAGGATGAGGAGACTTCATTAGAAGAAGAAGAAGAAGAGGTGAGTCCATGGATCTTATTCCCATACTTCGCCATGAAGGCGCTCTGATACCATGAAGTTTAAGAACACAGTTAGGAAAATTGGACTACTCTTTCTCATTGATGATTTGATAAATATATACATGATAGTCAATGAACTAACTTGAATACAAGATAAACACCAGAGATACTTGCTAACTATGAGGATACTAACTTGCTAGTAATGAGGAGATAAGATAGGAATGACAAAGAACTAATGTAACCGATATATATATATATATATATATATATATATATATATCCTAAGTTCGAGAACTAATGATTAACATCGTAGATGATAGACTTCAACATATATATATATATATATATATATATATATATATATATATATATATTGTGGAACTGAGAGAGTAAAATGCAAGGGGATGTGAATTTAGCTTTCTCATCATATATCTTACATGCACCAGCAAAATTGTATAACAATTAGTAGGATTTTTTTTTAAAAAAAGCGAGGATTCTGTGTCTGGCGTTGTGGCGCTAGCCTCAGCACCAGCCACAGAAAACTCACTGTTTTAGGTGCTGAAGCGTTGGGTCAGCGCCTCAACGCCTAGAACGATAAGTTGTGAGTTTTGGGTGTTATTTAGTCCCTTTTTTGTCTATTTTTAGTACCTATTCGCACAAAAAATCACCACTTGGTGGATAGACACTAATGGCCCGTTTGGTTCACATTTTAGTGAATCCTAACACATGGGATTAATTAGTGATGGGACTAACACATGGGTTTAGATAGTTTAGTCTCATTTGTGTATCTTGTTTGGTTTGTAGTTTTAAGGTTGGGATTAAGTGAGGTTGTACATGTACATTTACCAAAATACCCTTACATAAATTTGACCTCATTTTCACATCTTTATCCCCTTCGTTGTGAATCGCCCGACGCCGCCCTCGCCCAAAACAATGAAAACTCCACAAAAATTCAAACCCCCTTCAAGTTCATCACACAAATCACCATATTATATTTCAAGAAACCCCAAAACCCCAAAACCAAAAACAAACCAGAAAACCCTCCAAGTTCCTTCTTTTACAAGAAAACAAAGAAGCGAACCTTTTCGACTTTGGACAGATTGAGATGAAGAGTGGAGTTGATCCAGGCCAAGATCTATGTTCTTCCCACGAAGTATGCCGCATCCATCATTCCTATGCTCGTCACCATCTTTCCGATTCGGATTTCTCGATATCGATCGATCTATGCAACTCTTTCGTTTTCGATTTCTCTATTTCTCTCTAACGTTCGAATGCGAGAGAAATACGGGCAGAAGAGAGAGAGAGAGAGAGAGAGAGAGAGAGAGAGAGAGATGAGTGATTCGAGTGTATTGAAGACACGAGATGAGGGTTTGATTGACGAAGAGAATGAAGAGAAGAACAAAAAAAAAAAAAAACCAGGTCGCGAGAAGGAAGAAGAAAGAGCAAAACAGGGAGGGGAGGTCGAGAGTTTTGGAGAGTTGTGATTTGGTTAATGCGAGGGTAAAGTGGTAATCTCCTCTTTCGGTTACAATGGATTAGCTAATCCCACCAAAAATGGTGGTATTGTTTAATCCACTACCATGCCTCTTAACTAATCCGCTGGCCTAGTTAATCCTCCAAGCAAACAATGGATTAACTAGTCCAAATGTGGCTAATCCGGCTAATCCCATGAACCAAACAGGCCATAAGTCCCTTAGTTTTCTATAAATTAAAGGGATCTAGTAAATACTATACACATTAAGATACATTGAGAAACACAAAAGATTTTTTTAATCAAAGTGTGTTCTTGTGTCATGGCATTATTCTCTCTAAAGTTCTTCAAGAGTGTTAATGGTGTATCTCATTACATGGGCGTGGCCCTTTATATAGGCCATTGGTAAGACCAAAGGGTACAAGTTACATTTCTATACAATTACATAAATAAATAACATTAAGGCTAAGTAATTACAAGGATTAAAGTGAGTGTTACATCATGTGAATGGTTAGAATAGTAAGAGGTGGAATATGTAGAGTTGTCCATCATCCATATATATTATTTACAACAGAAATCTATATATATCCTTAATTATTGCACGCCTTTTATCCTTTCTTTTCTTTTTGAGTAGCTAGTATATTCTTTCGCGATAAAAAAAGGCATTTTTAAATTTATTTTATTTATATGTATTATTAACGGAGGATAGCTGATCAGTTTGTCTCGTATCAATCTTGCAAGCATTACAAACAAAAGAATATGAATGCAAAAGACTTTTTACAACAAGACAAGGCATATGTTATCTATATTTATATTGATTCCTTGATATTTATTTTGATTGAAAGTTAAAATAAAGGGACCAATTTAATTAGCCCTCCGGACTTAACAGACTATTCCGAGCTCAATTCGGGTCAGCCCACGTACTAAAAAGTAAAACTCTTTTAATGGTAGTTTCTGCATTTGTGAAGTTTTAAATTCGAGACATCCTCTTAAGTCGTTGGAGCTACTCCAACACACCAGCCTTTGGTGGTTTTCCATTTTTTCTCTTCATCATTTATGTCTACTATAAAGCCACTAACATGTATCCTCTCTAAGGTACACTAGTATTGGAGCATGTATTTTTTTTAATATGTCTCCTAATGTAATTTCATTTATTTATTTTTTTGAAGTAAAATAGATATTCCATTAATCATGATGACTCAATATATATTCAATAGAATATGACCTGACATTGACTCGATTACTTTGATAAAAGTACATTGATTTGCTAATCCGATTTTAATTGTTCAAAAAAACATTCAAGTGCCACATTGTTGATTTTAAAAAATCATGACTGTAACAATGGAACAATATGACGATCAGTTACTATTCTTTTGAAAAACGTCTGGAACACGACAATAAATGGATAGACTAATGGAACCATAACGAGAAATAAATAAAACTTACAAAAGACAAACAAAAACTTTCGACGAGCAAAGACAAATACAAACTTCCAACATTGGAAGACAACTACTTATTCAAAAACATAACCTAATGAAAATATCAAATTGACAACTGTAGGCTTAGATCGATCCATGAACAAATAGTAGAAGTGGAGGCGAACTTGAATGATGGTAGATGCTCGTGTAGAGGAGGAACGAATGATTTCAATGATGAATTTGATAACTATTGCAGGATTGAAACTCTCATATGTAAATAAATTCGTGTTTTATTAAATAAAAAATGAAATACGTAAAAAAATTTATTGGAACCACCGCGACCAAAAGATAAGATATGCTGTGGTTCAAATGCAAGAATCATAAAGAAAAATTAAAGAGAGAAAATGAGGTTTTAGGGTTTGGATCCGCCAATCTTGATATAGTTTCATAGTCAAATAAGAAAAACTATTTTTATATTAAGAGAATGAGATTAATTAGAGAGAGAAAGAAAATAGTTAGATCAGACCACCCAGTGTCCGAAAGCTCAATAAATCTGACTATATATTCTAATTAAGGTCGTGAATAGTGATTCTGGTAAAGAGCTCTCAACGGTCAGTTTCTCTGTTCATAGGGCGCCTCAAACTCGAGTCATAACTTAAGGAACTCGAGAGTCGAACCACCCGGACCAACCAGTGGTTGGTAAATACTGCTACGCTGAACCCAAACCCAACGGCCCAAAACATTTCCTAAAGAGTTGATTTTCTCTTCAACCTCATGACTGGTGGACTGCTGTGCGCACAACTCTCCCTGTGATGGCCGCGCTGAGAATTCCAATTCCGAGCAGACACCACCACTACACTATCTACTCGAATTACCTCCAATTCTCCACATCTCCACCTCGAGATCCCCGCCACCATACGATCACAGCGATCTCGGAAGCCATTCTCAACTCCTCATCAACACGCCCTCTCGACGCCTCTCTCAAGAAGCTCATCCCCTCCATTACACCTCTCCATGTGACCGACCTCAGTACAACCAACCCTCTCTCTCTCGACCCATCATCGATCCTCGCCTTCTTCAAACGGGTCTCCTCCCAAAAGGGCTTTCGCCACACCGTTCGGTCCTACTGCGCAATGGTGCTGGAGTTGGTGACTGTCGAGATACCCTACAGCGAGTGCGATAGCATATTGCGAAGATCTACAAGAAGGTCACTGCGGGAGGGAGACCACAGGCGATAATAAAGTTGAAGATCCGGGAGTTAGGGACTTCATAGAGAAGTGCCATGGCAAAGCTAGAGCCAGACCTTCTGCATCTGAGCTACTTAGAGACCCGTTCTTCGACGGTCTTGATGACGACGATGAAAACAATTACGCCGAGTCATGTTAGGAATAGCATAGCAATATATAGCGTAGCTCCTGCATTGGTTTATTCATTTGTTTCTTGTATTGGTTTTTTAATTTGTTTGTTACAGTACAGTTCTTTCATTGCTGGATGTGAGATGAATTCATTGATGTAGTAGATGTTGTACTGTGGTGTAGACCAGTTCATTGGGCTGGGCACCCGCTAGACCCGCCCAAGTCCGCTCGACTTGGACCGGGTTTGGGTTCCTAATTATACAACAAAACCCGGCCGGCCAAGCCCGCGAAAGCTTGCAGCTCGACCCATGTAGTGGAGTCATACAACCGTATATCTATTGAACAATAAAAAGAACAAAGACGAGGATCGAAACCGTGTTCATCGAGTTGCATCCTCACGTTCGCTACACCTCCACTAGATAAATAATTTCAAAAAAACTATACATATACATTGTTAAAAAAAAAAAATCTTCTTGTTTTTTTTTTTTCTAAAGCGGCAAAGCTCGTTTAATTAGGCTTGCCGGCCCGTATTGAGCTTGGGCCTATCATATGAAAAAGGGGCTTGGGCGGGCTTTGACAGAGCCTTCAAAAAAAAGCCCGTTTAGGCCAAGTTCAAGCCCGCCCATTGCACAGGTCTACTGTGGTGTATGAGATCAAGTGATAAGAGTCTTTTATGTTGTTGTTTACCTATCTAGCTCAGCAGTTAGTTAGATGGTTATAGTGTTTTAGGGATTTAGTGACATTTGTATCTTGATCTAACGGTTGTACACAATCTCGTTGTCTATAAATTAATATCAAACAACTCTCTCTGTTATTAATTGAATCAGAGAAGAGAGAGCTCAGTTTCAGTTCACAAATGTAGATTTACATGGTATCGATCAGAGCTCGAATGCTAATGCAATGGCGAATTCTGATAATGTTGCTTCTTCTTCTTCAAGTGTTTCTTCTGCAAGAACAACCACGGCGTCAACAAATCTAACTCTTACTCCATTCGGTAACTCGTTGAGCCAAATTGTGTCGATTAAACTTGATGAATCAAATTTCTTGCTTTGGAAATCTATTGTTGTTCCTGTTATAGAAGGTAATAGATTTGATAGATTTATTTTTGGTAATAAACCTACTCTTACAAAGTTTGTTGATGGATCTGATGAGGAATGGACACCTGAATATGAGGAATGGTTCTCAAAAGATAGAATTCTGGGTAGCTTGGCTTCTGAATACTTTAAATAGATCTATTGGATCTCAAGTGAGTGGTTATAGTTTTTCAGCTAGAACATTGTGGAAAGCTATTGAAGATCTATGTGGTGCACAAAATTTTGCACAAATTCAGGTGTATAGAACAACATTACAGATTGAGGCGAATCCAGGGATTTTTGATAGCCCTGGGCTATAAATTTTTTTAATTTATTAATTTTATATTTTATTATGTATACTTTAAATAAAATATACCACTATATATATATATATATATATATATATATATGCATCCATGACAAACATAAAATTAGCATGGTTATCGAATAAATTAAGCCACAAACTATTAAACAAAGAAAAAAAAAAAATTTCAACACAAACACTTGTAATAGATCAAATCGAAACCAAATCAATAGATAATGAGTTCAATCAAGTACCTTAAATTAAAAATTGTTGTCCACTTGTCACAAACATGACTCGATCAATGAAAAGTGTATCACCGCAAACACAAACAATATAGAATCAAATATAAATTATATTGGTGGGTAAAGAATAAAAATAATACTTAAATAATAAATTATATAAAAATCGAATATGAAGAAAAATAACATATTTAAGTTGTGCCCTCCTTTGCTTTAAAGAATCGAATTCATCAATTACTTCATCTATATCGATATTTTGAGCGAATTCTCGTTCAATATGAATGATCATAGTATCTCGCCAAGAATTCTTCTTCCATTCTATTTCAGAATCAGTCTTAATACGCTTCATAGCTGAAAATGCTCGCTCATTGATGTCGTGGATACAGTAGAGTCAAAATAAGACGAATCAATCTCTCAACCAAGTTGTAGTGATGCGACTTATTTGTTCGAATTAATTTCTGCAATAACTCGAAGTTGATGACAAATTCTAAAACACTCGTGGTGAAGTACATCAACCTCATAATGCTCCAATTGAAATCTCAAATGATGCATTTCTTGATCACTAAAATCAATGAGGATAGAACTTTCTTGCAAGAATACATATTTGATCAACATCAAATAATTTGAACTGATCATTTGGTTGTAAAGCACAACTCAACTTAAGGATTTCCAATGCATCATCATTGAATCAGTAATTCAACTCTTCCAATTGGTAGTCAATCACTTTATTGAACATATCAAAGTGGTAATGATGCTCAACTGTGACAAGACTTTTTTGCTGACAAGAACGACCTGTGCCCTCATTGTACCAAGCATTCATATCGGGTGTTTCGATTTCATACTCTATGCAAATCGAATTCACACACATCAAAAGGTGATCAAAGCTTTCATTTCGTAATTTTAGAAGAAGTACTTTTGTTGTGGCAATTGAATCTATTGCATTCAGAATATCTAGAGTTTTTTCTTGCAAGTTTCGGCAAAGCATATCTGTAATTCCTAAAATTCTATGCATTACATGCAACATGAATACGAAGTCAAAAGTTTCCATCATCATTAAAACACCTTTTGCTTCACCACGAATATCATCGATAGATCCATCACTAACCATTTTTTAAGCACTTGCATCGTTGCCCAATACATATCAATCACACTGCAAATAGAATCAAAATGAGAGCTCCACCGTGTTTCTCCTGCTCGTTGTAAACTTCCGATTTGATTAGCTCCTTTACCAGTTTCACGTTCACCACTAGCTACTTTACGTGCAATCTCTACACTTGAAAGGCTTGCAACTCAAGAAGGCGTTTTGGAGAAGAACCTATAAGGTTAACAATAGAAGACAACTTTGAAAAAAGTAACCAAATCGACGGTTCCTTTTTAGAAGCTCGCAACTAATGCTAGTTGTAGTCGATGAGCAAAACAATGCACATAATATGCATATGGACAAGCCTCTTTGAGAAATAAAGCTTGCAACCCATTCCATGCCCCACGCATGTTACTAGCACCATCATATCCTTGACCACGCAAGTCATCTATAAGTAAGTTATACCGAGCAAGAGAGTTACATACACTTTTCTTAAGTGTTGAAGCAATGGTGTTTTCGACTTGGACAATATCGAAAAACGCTCTTTAATTGAGCCTTGACCATCTACGAATCTCAACACAATTGCCATTTCTTCTTTGCCTCCTCGTGCATCCTTGGCTTCATCAACTAATAGACAAAACTTTCTATCTCCAATTTCTTCACGAATTTTTTTTCTCACCATGTTAGCCATAATATGCAAAATCTCTTTTTGAATATTTGGTGAGGTGTACTTTGCATTCCCTGGAGCATTGTCGAGTATAACGTCCTCAATGTTAACATTTAATCTACCCATAAGCTTCAACATTTCTATGAGATTTCCTCGATTTTCTGAAGTTGAACCTTCACGATGACCTCTAACTGCGCAACCTTGTAAACTAAGCCATCGAATGTACCTCACTTGTAACCTTAAGCCGCAACCGATTTTTTCGAACATCCTCTCGAAGTTTGTGCATTTATCACCCCGTTAATGTGTCGAGTAACATTCGACAAATTCTCAACAGATTGTACTGAAATTTCTATGCGGCGAATTGATGCTTCCCATATGTACCAAGAATGGACAATTAACCCTCGATTAACTCTCTTCCAATTTTTAAGTCCCCCATTAGTTAATGTGCAATGAGGTGTATTACCATTTTCAAAAGGTAACACGGAAACAAAATACCGCGTCCTTTGAAGGAGAATACTCCAACCATTGAAATTCTCCAAACCATTTTGGTTGAAAGCGACGATATTGATTTCCGAATAGAGTTCGTGGGTATTCTCGCCAACCTAGGTTGATAAGGGCCCATCTTTATATATGCTCGTCTAATCTCATCTCTCTCATTGAAGGAATATTGCCGTATTGGAGTAGACGCAAGCCCGGATCTCTTTCAAGAGAATTAGAATCATTATAAACTTCTTGAGTTGGAGATTCTAAAGGTCTCGTTTCCTCACGAGATGAAGCCTCAACAATCGATGGAGAAAGATTGTCAACCTTAGATGCCTCCCACTTGATTTAAAAAAGGAAAAAATTGTCTTCGTTCTTTTGTTACCAGGACGCTCCATAGAGTTTAATTCTCGCTCAAGTATGCTATCCTTAAAAGAAAAAATGTCTCCTTAAATATTAAAGTCATGCAAACATTTTTTATTATCCTAATTCAATCAATGTAAATAGTATATAATCAAAGATATAAAAAAACATGTGAAACATAAAAATAATCGCAACGTAATTGAAATCGAAATCAAACGTACAAGAGCAAGAGCAAAAGATCACATCTCAAGAAGAGATTCAAAATTAAACAAAACTGAAATAGATCGTTCATTTATCAAAGACAAATCTAGTAATCACTCGCACAAAACAAAAACAAAATCAAAATCATCACAAAAGAACAAGGCCACATCACAACAACACTTTATTTCTCTCAACTTCAACTAAAGACTACACCAAATGTTTCGAAATGAAACAAGAGAATTTAATTACTCGCTCACTTTATTTTCTCACTTTTCAACTCTCCATATCACTCGAATTTTGCTCACAAGAAGAGATCTAAAAAGAAACATAACTAACAAGCAAATGAAGCAATGCAAACATGCAATTCCCCTCTCTCATTCAAATCATTCTCAACATGCCTAGCTAAAACAAGCAGACATTTCGTCTCGGTAATTCGACTCGAATTATTCGAGTACTATTTGACAAATTCCCCTCGACAAAAACCTCAATGCCTCAGCACACCTAGTCTTAACCAATAACCTCCAAACTCCAAAGGCTCCAATTTCACCGCCTCCCCTGCACTCTCCCTATCTTTCCTACCCTGCCCAGCAAACCGCGACGACGAAGACGAACTCGAACGGTTCGATTCGGGCATGTAGGCTTACCAGTCCAGAATTTTGTACAAACAAAATCAAAATCAACAACACGATCGAAGAAACCGAACGAAGAGATTGAAGAGATGGCAGCCGGCAACGATCACTCAACAACAAAAAATGAAGAGATAGAATCATAAAAAGATGAACTCACCTTGAATCTTGATCGATTGGAAATTTGGAAACCCTAGGAAATAGATTTGCTTGAGGTCGAGCCGTCGTCGCGTCGAGGAGCGGAGGAGGCGAACTGAAGTCTGGACCGTCTGGTCTCTGGAGAACATTAGATACTAAATTTTTTTTTTGGGCTTTTGTTTGGGCTTTAAATACAATTTTTTTTTTTTTTTTTTTTTTTTTGCCTTCTTTGGGCCTTGCCCTGGGCTACCCAGGGCAAGGCCCATGCCCATGGTACGCCACTGATTACTGAGACAATGAGGAAAGGAAACCCGAGTATGATCGAATACTTAAAGAAAATGAAGGAATTGTTTGATAAGTTGGCTACTCATTTGGTGAGATGATATCAAAGAAGGATTTGATTTCTTGTTCTCTCGTCGGGTTTTGAAAATGAATATCTCGACAATGACTATGATATTACAAGATCAAAGAGATATAACTTGGCCGAATCTGAGCTTCATTATTGAGCTTTGAAGCAAAATTGTTACAACTTCGACTATAGCGAGTCATCAATTCAATGAGTATTCAAAGTAGCAATCATTATGTGAATTCAATGTAGATGAAAAATGGAAATAGTGGTCGATATAAAAGTAATCAAGCAAGGTTACAACAATCAAGGAGGAGGAATTAGAAGTTCGGTGGATAGAGTAACAGAGGTAGAGGAGATACCAAGTTTAGAGGTAGAGGTGGTTTCAAATTCAATAATACTAGTCATTGAACATATCGATTTGCATAAAGTTGGACATTCTGCAATTATGTATTACTATAAGGCGATATGAGCTATATGGGAGCAAATGCTCATAATGGTGGAGTTCCTCAACAACCTATGATCCAATCATAACCTTAGACGATCGCCTTTCTTGCTCACCAAACAAGACTACCAAAGACAACAGCTTATTCAACCTCAACAGAATGCACATAATTACTTCTCTTCAATCGAATCAATGGTGATTCTTCATGGTATGCGGACAAGTGGTGCCATGTCACGCCCAAATCTCTAACCCCCGTTTTAATTCCTTAATCAGGATCACCGACGTGGGACCTACACCGTGATACGTGCACCGACCGAGGCACGTGGCCGAGGTATATTATATTTTTGTATTGATGTATGCCTAGTGTTATGTATTGTGTAGACTTACTAAGTCGGTTTGTACGATTGTAGGTGTCGAGATGAGAGCGAGGACACGCCTCGAGTAGCGTGCGGCGCTTGGGAACCGGGTAGTTAGCATTTTGGTAAGTCTTATTTAATACTAATATAAATAAGGAATTACTTATAAGCCTATGGTTGTGTTTGTTAATGTAAATCAAATTAAAGGCCTATAATTGAGTAAATTAAATGGAAAGCATAAGATTGGTCTAGAGATACGCATTGGCACATCTAGGAACTAGGTGAGTAATGAAATGGTGTCACTTGAGGTTGAGTTAGCGGGAATTAGTGGGATATATGGCAAGAGGTGGACCATTAGATGTTCCTCGGGATACATAAATTCATGGAGATCAAGGGCTAAGAAGGAACATCACCTTAATATATAATATTAGTGATCAAACAACATGCAAACCAAATCACTCATTCATTTTTGCTGGAGAAGAAGAAGGAATTGCTGGAGAGGAGTGAATCATCAAGGTGTTGAAGGAATCCACGGGAGTTGGTGAGAGATTCTCAAGCTAGGGTGCTACATCAACTAGGTGCACATCCTTTTAGTTGAAATTAGAACAAGTTCGGTTTTTGGCTAATTTCATATGGTAGATGATTGAGTATTAATTTGCAATTGATTTATATATTTATATTCCTCATTTCAAGATGATAATCCAGCTATATTGAAGCTCTTAATTTGGTTTTGAAATCATAAAGATATGAATTTTTGAAGTTGCAACACCAAAACTAGAATTCTGCATGTTGTATTATGAATCAACCTGGGTAATTTAGTCATAATCTACCCATTTTAAGTCCAAATTGATCCAAACCAGCGGCATTTGAAAGCTTATTTAAAGGGCAATAACTTTTCTTAAATAAAGGTATTTTGATTCAAATGTTTTTATGTCCAAACATGCTCTACAAATAGGTGCTGGAATTAAAAAGGAAAGTCTTGAAACTAAATTTGTTTAGGGTATAACTCCCTAACTACTTATCCAAATGAGCTAATCTTTTAGTATGTTGTATTTGGATATATTTTATGCCTTGTCACCAAAAATCATGATATCTCTTTCATTTTAAATCAGAATCTTGTAAACTAAACCTTTCCGGAAAGCTAAGAGAGAGACCAACAATAATTGTACTGATGGAGGATTTCGATATTTGAACCATTTCATGCCTAAAAGTGCATTAAAATGTAGGACTGAAATTGAAACTTAATTTAGTCTTTAGGGGCTTATTTAGGAAGATTGATTTAAAGTTTATTGAACCAATTTGAATACACAATAAACACATTAAATTGAGCTTAAATCCACTATATTTGAACTAATGAGACACCAAACTCAGGAACTTAGGAAAAGGGTACGGGAGAGCGAATACAAGAGTTGGAGTATCGGAAGGCCAGGTAAAGCTAGGATTTTACTTTGTTGTCGTGAGTATACCCAATGGCAACTTTACTTGCCATTTCATTTCTATGAATTGTTCTCCTTGCATAGTCCTTTGACTATTTTGCCTTTGTATTCTTATATCATGTGTTCTTTGTGTCTATGCTCATTCGATGAGTCTAGTTTGCATGATATCCATTCATTTGATTTGATTCATTGATTATATCTCATGCTATGTATATTCTTGTTGTTTTAAATGTGAATTGAATGATAAATAGCATGCTATTAGGCTAGTGAATATCTTATAAATGTTTAAGAGGACTTGTATTCCTTATTTGTTTAGGTGTGTAGATGTGCCTATGCCTTGACAATCCATGCTTGGTATTTCTTGAAATTTAAAAAGTAGTTTTCGCATTTAGGTCTCGTACTCGATTGAGGTGTGCGCGACTCACGGGGTTACAGTCCCTGGGGATGTCGGCACTTGTTACCTGACACTGTATGACACTCGGGGTTAGAGTCCCTGAGGTGGTCTACACACCGGGGTTAGAGTCCCTGGTAACACTTGGGTTAGAGTCTCTTGTGCTCTATGATTATTGAGTCGGAGTGACATGTTTCACTGCCGACCGGACCTAAATCACCACTACTTAGCCTAGTGTTCTTGTTTAACTCTGGTATTTACTCGCATATGGTTTATTTTCCAGTTTTCCCATTTATATGCTTTTAAATACCATTTGAATATTTGGAAATGGTATTGTACTCACCGTCCTTTTTATGACGGTGGGTGCGAGAGCCATCTACCAAGAGCCGTGCAAAGAGAAGATCGACGATTATCCTCGAGCCCACGACGCATCACCGCATCGATTGTAGGTCTCCATTTGGTATTTTGATTGTATATGTTATATATGTCTTTCAGATACTATTTGGGGTTGTATATTGGGTTGAGCGTTAGTTTCCCCGACTTGACTTAGACTATTTTACTGTTTCACTGCATTTTGAGGACTTTATATATGTAATGTCATTTCCTGGTTTTCCACACTTAGAATTTTATAAACGACTACCGCATAAGTTACTAATTACTTTCTGCATAATCAATAAGACTTCCGCTAATTAATTAATTTAATAAAAAGTTTTTATTAACTCTAAATTTTATAAACTGGTAGGACTAGTGTATTACTTATCATAATCACGAGAAAAGAGACGTCTAGGTTGTAAAGGCTGACTAATACGTAGTTAAGTCCTGCATGGATATGATTAGGGCTTAATTACGGGATTAGGTCGGGCGGTGCCCTAAATTAGGAGAGGGGCCGTCACATGCCACCTCACATGTCACCTCTGATCCTAACCAAATTCTGAATAGTTCTCCTTATTCAGGTAACTACTCACTGGTAGTTGGTAATGGATGTAAATTATCTATTCAATCTGTTGGTCATGCTAAGTTTCCTTCTCATAATTCTTCTTTGAGGTTTCCTAATACTCTATGTGTGTCAAACATAAAGAAAAATTTATTGAGTATTTCTCAGTTAACTCACGATAATAATGTTATCATTGAGTTTAATTCCTCTCATTGCATGGTGAAGGATGTCAACACTAATCAAGTGTTGTTACAAGGAGTCCTCAAAGATGGATTATATCAGTTCTTTGGTCCTCCATCAGCCAGTGGTAGTGCAGTTGCTGCAAAAACTTTCATAGCTTCTCAAATACAACCAAATCATTTGTGGCATTTGAGACTTGGTCATCCCTCATTATCTACTCTTTAACAACTACTAAAGAATCACATCAAGGCTCCTTTTACTCCAGTTCAATTTTGTTCTACTTGTCCATTAGGCAAACATCATGCATTACCTTTTCATGTGTCATCATCTTGTACCTCAAATGTATTAGATTTGATACACACTGATGTATGGGGCCCTGCACCAGTGACTTCTCATGAGGGTTTTAACTACTACATACACTTTCTAGATGACTGTATTAGATTTACATGGATTTTTCCTCTCAAGAATTAATCTGATGCTTTACCTACATTTATTGTCTTCAAGAATCTTATAGAAAATCAGTTTTCTACTAAAATTAAACGTATATAGTCTGATTGGGGGGGTGAATTTTGCAGTTATAAACCATTTTTTGAATCTCATAGGATATCATTTCAACATTCATGTCCACACACACATGAACAGAATGGTAGAGCTGAAAGGAAGCACAGACATATAGTTGAGACCAGTTTAACTCTCATTGTTCATGCCCAATTACCATATACATTTTGGTTTGATGCGTGTGCTACTGCTACTTTTATCATCAATAGATTGCCTACACCAGTACTATCTGGTATTTCTCCTTATCAGAAACTACATCATCAAGTTCCAGATTATTCTATGTTGAAGGTGTTTGTTTATTCTTGTTATCCATATACTCGACCTTATAATTCTCATAAATATCATTTTAGGTCTGAAAAGTGCATTTTCATTGGGTACAACTCTATTCATAAGGGTTATAGATGTTTGAGTAAAACTGGAAGAGTATTCATCTCTAGACATGTAATTTTATAATAAGGATGAGTTTCCATCTGCTATTTTCTTCAAGTCTACTACTAATTCATCTACTCCTCCATCAGTACCTCATTTCATGAGTTTACTCAATCCTGTAGTTCCCAGTTCTATACCACAGTCTAGTGGTTCTTCTTACCTGAGCAAGTGTTAGTTCAGACGAGTGATTCTTCTTCTTCATTTGTGTAGCACCCCCTATCCCGATTAGGGTGATACTCGGCCTGAAACCTTAATTAAGCCCCAGTAAACCAGCCATACTTAATTAGAGCCAGCAGCCTCTCCGTCTATACCCGATAAACTCAATCTGTATATTTATATCAAATAAACAAATCAAAGTAATACGCAGCTGGAAGAATTTAAAACTTTTTCGATATATTTTAATATACAGTAATACAGAGTTTATCAAAACTTAAAACCTTGATTAAAATCTCCCAACCCTATTTATATACAAAAAATACGTCATACAGAGTATATAAGTACATGAAGACTCATTAAATCGTAGAGAATATATAAAACTCATAAATCTTCTCCTTTCCCTTAGATGAAGTGTCGGTCTGCGAACCTAAAATATTGAATTTGGGTGAGCACTCCAACTTGCTCAATAAGTAAGGATTCACATTAAACATCAACATTCCATATAGTAATCAAGGATATCATGCAATAACAACATGCACCAATGACATCTAACAAGAATATGGAAATCATATAAATTCAATAGATAACTGATGCAAAGCAAATATCATGGACTATTACACTGTGATCCCCATTTGTTTTATAAAACTAGGGTCGATTACCCACCGACGACCATTAATGCTATTTCTAGACCAATGGCTCTATCACAAACCCTCTAGTGTAAATGTAACCCACGCAACCTATAAATTGAGTAGGAAGTTACATATAGGTCAGGAAGGTAACCCGTCTCCTATATAACCTGGTCTCAGTTCCAGGAACATACTATCGTGAATCACAGTAAACATTATTTTTTGTTTATTGAGGCGCGCTCCATCAACTGGGTTCATCCAAATTGATGAAGGGAGCGCGCTTCCCTAAGAGATGGAGCGCGCTCCACCCTGTACTGTCAAACCAGATGTACAGGGCACCAGCAATTGTCCTCTACCAAATCATCATAAATCCACAAAACATTTATATAAACCTCCAAAATCGATCAATAACATCCTCAATTGAGGTAATACACTAAAACCAACCATCAAAACTCGTAATTCATCAAGTTTTTATCATTCCTATCGAATTGAAAGTCAACAAACACACGAACAAATCATACCAAATTGATGCTCTCGAATTGTTGATTTGATTAAACTCCTCAATCACGTTCGATTCGACTCCCTGAACACTTTTTCTCGATTAGAAATCAAACTTTTAAACCCTCTCTTCTCGTCTGATCGAAATGAATTAAGGAGATAAACATGAGTTTGATTTATATATATGAATTTTCCTCGAGATACGCACCACGTCATCTCAAGATTGATCAAGCAGTTGATGCCTTAAAGTGACACACCTTATCGTGACACCAAACTGGATTCATCAAGCACTCACACTCTGTTCGAAACGATCAAACAATCCATATATTTCAATTATTCTTTTATTTTTTAATATATATTTATATATTCAAAAGCATATAAATATATATATTACGTGCATTATTTACCAATAAACTCACCGGACGTGCCTACAAGTGTCCTTGAGAGTGCACATTCATGCCACGTCTCCCTCGTCAGACTTGGTGTCCCGGTAAATTATTATTTATTGGGTATTATCTATTTTATAAGTTTGTATATAATCCGTAATTATATCACAACTTGTTTTTATTTTTATTTAACAATAAAAAAAACACGATACATCATGCAAACGCACTCACACGCAAATCGATGTACGCCAAACTAATCACGAGCCTAACTCGGATTAATTAAGATTTGGATTAGTATTAATCATCAGCTTAAGGTAACAATTCTTACAAAATCTGAGACTTCTAATCCACCTCATCAGGATTCACTCTTTGAGGTGCCTATGGTTCCTACTAGTAATGTGCATTTAATGGTTACAAGGGCTAAGAATGGGATCTTTATGAGAACAACACTTGTTGCTCAATCTCTAGAGGAAAGAAGTTTACCAAAAACAGTTACTGAAGCTTTGTCTACTCCTCATTGGAAAGAAGCAATGTTGAAAGAATATCAAGCTCTTATGATTAATAATACTTGGACTCTAGTTCCCGAATAGTCTTCTCAAGATATTATGGGAAATAAGTTGATTTTCACCATCGAAAGAAACTCGGATGGCTCTATCAACAGATACAAGGCAAGATTGGTAGCCAAAGGTTTCAAGCAAATACCTGGTGTGTATTTTACCGAAACATACAATCTGTCATAAAGTCTTCTACAATACGAGTCATTCTTTATATTGTTGTCACTCATTGATGGTCTATTAGACAAATTGATGTAAATAATGCCTTCTTGAATGGTCATTGATGGAGGTCATATTCACCAATCAACCAGAAGTTTTTGTTGACTCTGCAGTCCCTCATCATGTATGTCAATTAAACAAAGCTCTCTATAGCCTAAATCAAGCTCCAAGGGTATGGTTTGATAAACTTAAGAATGTTTTATTGGCTTGGGGATTTACTCATTCTAAGGCAGACTTGGCCTAGTTTATCTCCATTGGACAGGGCTTTGTACTATATGTTCTGGTTTATGTGGATGATATTGTCATTACAGGAATACTCAAATTATTCAATTTTTCATTGACAAACATTAATACACATTTCTCTTTGAATGACATTGGTGAATTAAGTATATTTCTTGGTTTTGAGATTTGAAGGGATGCTACTAGTTTGTATTTGAATCGATCTAGATACATTTCTTCTCTTCTACAAAAAGTTTGGTATGATTAATGCTAAAGTTGTCGAGTCTCATGTTGCTTCGGCAAACGACTTTGTCTTGATAATTATTCTCCTTTTACTGATCCCTCATTGTGTATAGAAGCCTCATTGGTGATTTGCGGACATTGTACATACGAGACCTCGATGTTGCATTTATTGTCAACAGTTAAGCTCTTATCAACAATGTCTTTCCACATCTTATTAGCGAGGCCTTGAAACGAGTGTTGAGGTTCTGAAAGGGACTAGTCACTGGGCTTGTGTTTTAAACCATGTTCTAAAATGGTGTTAACTGGGTATTCGAGATGCTAATCTGGCTGCAAATCCAAATGACAGAAATCAATTGGTGGCTTTGTTGTGTACCTTCTAATCTTGTTTCGTGGCAATCCAAGAAGCAAAGCATTGTTGCCAGATCCAGTTTGTAGAGTCCGAGTACAGGGCTCTTGCTCAAATTGCAGTTGAACTTGACTTGGTTGAGATCATTGTTAACGAGTTACATATTCCTTTCTCTAGTACTCTCGTTATTTGGTTTGACAATCAAAGTGCAGCTTCATTGGCAAGGAATCATGTTTTTCACTCAAGGACTAAGCATATTGAGATTAATCTTCACTTCGTTAGAGATAAAGTGTTGAATGGTGAACTGGCTGTGCACTATGTTTCCACCGGAGATCAAATAGCAAACTACTTTACAAAGGCCTTATCTACTTCGCCCTTTCATTATCTGTGTTGCAAACTTTGTGTATTACCTATACCCCTTCGTTTGAAGGGGGATGTGAGATTAACTCATTGATGTAGTAGATATTGTTCTGTGGTGTATGAGATCAAGTGATAGAGTATCTAATGTTGTTGTTTACTTATCTAGCTCAGCAGTTAGTTAGATGGTTAGAGTGTTTTAGGCCTTGGTAGACCTTCATAGAGATGTGCCTTGGCAAACCTAGAGCCAAACCTTCCGCATCTGAGCTACTTAGAGAGACACGTTCTTCGATGGTCTTGATGACGAAGATGAAAACAATTACGCCGAGTCATGTTAGGAATAACATAGCAATATACAGCGTACCTCCTGCATTGGTTTATTCATTTATTTCTTGTATTGGTTTTTTAATTTGTTTGTTACAGTACAGTTCTTTCATTGCTGGAAGACCAATTTGTGCACAATTTTTTTCCACTCTTGAATGAGATTGATTTTTTTATAAAAAAAAAATGTTAAACCAAAAATGGCAACTTAAACCTGTAAGAACTAAAGAATTCGAAGGCCTGTTTATATATATGAAAGATAATGTAAATTCCCAAACATAGATATCTAAATACAAACATTTATATGTTGCAGTTGGTGAAATAGATTTCAGATTTTAAATCATTTTTTGAAGAATCCAAGTAATTTGAAAACAAAACCAAACAACAACATTCTTCAAAAAAAAAATTAACAAACAAACAAGAAGAACTAATATTCACTACTTCTCCGCCCCTTTCGCTTAAGCTTTGACTGATTCACATTAATATATTAATGCCAAAGAATTAATTTGAGTTTAGGACACTAAAATCAATTGATTAATTGGTTAGCTCCATTAATCTACTCTACATAATTTATGACTGATTTGATGAGATTCATTGTACTCTACATTTATTTTTTTGAGTAATAGGAGGCGATACTCCTTATATTTGTGTATATATATATATATATGAAAATGTAAGAATGTACAAGTGCTACAAAAAAGGATGACTTACACTACGCCAAGAACAACCAAAAGTATAAAAAAAGCCCTGAAGCAAAACATCAGTCCTGAGACCACCGATTGTTCACCCACAGAACCTGAGATGCAACTTTTCCAAAGCATCATGTAACTTTTGACATAAAATCGCGCTCCACTGCCTTTTGGTCCTCCAAATCGTCACGCCGTCAAAACCATACACCACCCACTTTGACCACATCAGAGTTCCAAATCTCACACAGGATCGAGATTCATGACTGGCCAGGAAACACGCTCACCGGACACCACGAGTGAGTACATAGAGAGGCAGCGACCGTAATGGACAAAAGGTCGGGCGCACTACCTTGTTGGTACTTCAAACAAGGTAATGCCCAGTTGCCCCCCCCCCTTTTTGCCTTCACAAAACAAACATAAGCCTGCAAAAACCAATCCAGCAAATCGTCAACAAAAAACAGACCAGTTTCCTTGCCACTGTTGCCATGACCATCCTGCGAATTCTTTATGTCCATGCAATGCCAAGCCTACATTCCTCTTCGTAGCTTCCCATATCTCTTGCCAAGTTTTGTCAATCTCTTTAAAAATTCGTTGGTTTCTCTCCCCCACAAGTGCCCAAATGAGTGCCAAAAGTCCGCTTTAAACAACAAATTCTTTTTATTGCCGCGTGAAATAGCCGCCGCTTGTTCCATCCATGTTCTTAAAGATTGGGGGTTTTGCCACTCGATGCCTATCTCCCTCGACAACTCCTCCCATAACCTACACGAAAATGAACATGCCAAAAAAAGGTGATCAATGGATTCCATATGAGAAAAACACAAACAACATCTTGACGACAATAGGGTGATATGAGGGAGTCGTCTTTGGAGCACATCTGTCGTATTAATCTTTCCTAACCACGCCATCCAAGCAAAAACCCTAACCTTCATAGAAGTAACATATTTCCATATTAGATTATAAACCGGAAAAGATGTCAACGAATTTTCAAGACAAAGACCATAGAAAAAAGATTTAACAGAGAAGAGCTTGGAAGGGTCCCACCCCCACCCATGCTTATCCTCCGTGTGTGGGGTGAGGGAAACTTCCTGGAGACGATGCGTGAGTGCCGCGAATTCTATAGCTTCCGTTTCTCCTAGCCTCCGCCGAAAATCATAATGCCTAGATTGATCCCACTCGCTCCCCCCGACGAAAGAGGCCACCTCCGCCACACTTGCTTTGGGATTTCACGAGAGAGAAAATAAACCCGGAAAGTCCTCAGTAAAAGATCGCGTCCCGTTCCATGCATCCAGCCAAAATCGCAGTTTCATGCCATTCCCTAGCGTGAACTCCACACCTTTGATGAAATCATGCCTGCATCTAGCAATAAAGCGCCATGGAGATCTGAACGAGGGCCTAAATCTTAATGACGTATCCCAGCCATTAGCCTCCTTACCATAGATATTTCCTATGACATTCGCCCAAAGAGCCTCCGGCTCTGCTGGAAACGCCAGAGCCATTTACAAGCAAGGGTCGTATTGCGCATTAAGAGGTTTCCAATTCCAAGACCCCTAGTTTGTTTGGGGAGCTTTACTTGGTTCCAAGCCACGAGCGGCCACGAAGATTGGCCATCCCATCATTTCCATAGGAAATCCCGCATCATCTTTTCGGCCCTCTTGGCAATGCCTACCGGGAGTCGAAAGAGTGACATGAAATATGTCGGAATGGAGTCGAGAACTGAAGCGATTAATGTGACTCTACCTCCTTTGGATAAGAAGTCTCGCTTCCACCCATCCAACATGCGCGCGATTTTCCGGAGTACCGGTTCCCAAAAATCGGCCTCAAGTGGGGAACCCCCTAATGGCATACCAAGGTATTTCATGGGCTAAGTCCCGACCTGACAATTGACACCCTCAGCCGTCTGTAGTACGATAACGGCCGATACGTTGATCCCCAACAAGCTGCATTTAGATAAATTTAGTTTTAGACCCGAGATCTTGCAAAAGGCATGAACGAGCTGCATCACCTTGTGAACCGCCTCCTCCGAGTTTTTGACGAATAACAACGAACCATCGGCATACTGCAGTATGTGTGACGTGGACCCCTTCTCTGCCTACCTTAAAGCATTCTACCATTTCATTGTTCTTGGCAGTGTCCATAATTCTTCCCATGACATCAGCCACCAAGATGAAGAGGAAAGGAGATAATGGGTCCCCTTGTCTCAAGCCCCTTTGTCCTTTAAAACTACCTTCAGGTCGCCCATTAATGAGAACCGAATAGTGAGTCGATGAGACACATCCTTTCATCCACAATCGCCATCGCTCGCCAAAGCCTTTCTTTTGAAGCACATAATCCAAAAAGGTCCAGTCCACTCAGTCATAAGCTTTGGCAAAATCCAGTTTCAGAACAAAGCCTTGTAGCCCCCTTTTCCTGGCATATTCAACCACTTCACTGGCTATAAGAACTGAATCCATCATCTGTCTATCAGGGACAAATGCAGTCTGTTCCATCGCAATTGTATGTTTGAGAACTGCCCTAAGACGATGAGCGAGGACCTTTGCCAACAGTTTGTACATAGATGTAATCAGGCTGATAAGCCGAAAATCATCGATCCTCCCAACTTGGGAGCCTTTGGGAATCAAGCATATGAATGTCTCATTCATGTTTCGACTAATCACTTCGTTACTATGAAAGTCTTCAAAGAACTTCATAATGTCACCTTTGATAACTCCCCAAGATCGTCTGATAAATGCGAAAGTGAATCCATCAGGGCCCGGTGCTTTATCCATTTCACAGGAAGTAACCGCCACCCATACCTCGTCTTCCGAGAATGATCTCTCCATATGACTCGCCTCCTCTCCCGGAATGACACCCCAATTAATACCGTTGATCTCCCATGTGCTATCCATTTCGTCCGTGTATAAATGTCTGTAGTAGTCAACAATCTCTTGCTTGTACTCTACATTTATGACAATGATAGGAAACAAAACATTTAACCTATATTAATCGTGGAAGATCGATCTCTTGGCGACCTTTGGAATGCATTTTTTTTTCTTTTTGAAGAGTGACTTCCAACGTGCATGATTTGAACTGAGTCGACCTCCCCCAAAGATGCGAATTCTACTAATGAGTTTAAACTCGTATATATATGCCAAATTGCCAATGTTTCCTTTTTTTTTAATACAATATGATAGATTTCAAAGAAGAGACTAAGAATTGTATTAATGTGTGCAAATTGAGTACAATATGGTGCTCTTATTTATAGAGCTCAACAAAGCATAAAATAAGGAAAGTTACCTAAACTACCGAAATACCAAAATATAGAAACTTCATAAATACTTAAACTATGGAAATGCAGCAACTTCTATAGTTTCCTTAACACAATAGATGCCTATATATGTTTCTAATTTGCTTAAATTTAATCTTAAAACTTGGATCTAATATTCAAACTTAAACTTCTACTTTTTTTTCTTTTCGAAGAAACTTAAATTTCTACGTAATTTGCAATTTAGTAGTTAGAGGCGGTTTTTTTTTTTTTTTTGTGGGGGGGGGGGGGGACTTGTCAAAAAAAAAAATGATATATTTGAAGTGTCTTGAGTTTAGCATTGTCAAAAAAAATAACAATAAATAAGTTAAAGTTGTCACTCTAACAAAATTTTTTGGTTCGGCCACTGAGTAGTGAGAGTCAAGACCAATACATAATATATATCGTTCATTTATTCATTTATTACCACGCGTTACACACAGCTAAGTAGCTAGCTTGGCTTGCTTTATTCACTACATTACGTATATATAGATAGAGAGATAATGCATGCATGCACGCACACACCAACCCTTGACACATAACAAGCCACCTAGCTACGTACGTGCAGGTACATAACATACATATTATACATCGGTAATGGGTCGAATGGCAACTCCCTTGACAACGAGCCCCTTCTTCTCTTCCTCACTCACCACCTCAGTCATCGAGAACTGCACCTTCCCGGTCGCCTGGCCGTCGTTCAGGAACACGCCGACACGAACGAACTCCCAAGTATTCTTTGGCATGCGGTCGAGGCGCACTTTGAACTCGGTCCCCTTCCCTTTTGGATCCACAAACTTGAGGGTCATCGGGTTCTCCAACCCGTAGGACTTCCTGGTAATCATCACTTGGTACGCCACCTCGTATGTAATTCCCTTGTCCAGGTACGATGTACAGTCGCTGTCGCCTTCGACCTTCACGTTAACCCCTTTAATCAGCTCGGCAATTGTGACCAATTTGCTGCACAATCCACGTACTTGCTCATTCACATATATATTTATATATGCATGCAAAGTTAATTTGTACTATATATATATTTGGGAAATATATATATATACTATAATGACACAACAACATGTCATACTGCAAGATACATTGACTCACAAGAGTCATCCATGCGCGTCTTGAGATATTATTGACATATACAGATCCCGATGCATAATACGCATGCCGAGGATGAAAGGCTCTTATGATTCAATGTGCTAATGTGTCTCGTTAGATCAAATTAATTAATCTTATTCTTAATAATCTTAATCTCTTAGTTATTATATATATAGAGATTGTATTTATATATGATCGTTGGATCAAGATTAATTAATTTGATTTAACGCTATTGCATGTGTATTATGTTAATTAATTACTCTTCGTTAGGCGGGTCATCGGGCACCAAGGAGTATTCCCAGTTGCAAGCACTATCTCCAATGCTTAGCTCATTAGCGTAAATCATCATGTATTTGCGCTCTTTATTGTCCGCTCCTACCTTCTGTAATTAAAAAAAAAAAAAAAAAAAAAAAAAAAAAAAAAACGAAATAGATTAAGTTAATAGACCACAACAAAAACAAAAACAAAACCTCAATTCAAAATCTTGCTAATATTATACAAATTAATTAATTAATTAAGAATAAAAGTAGGTATATAAATAATTTTTGTTTAGATGAGATAGTTAGATAAATTATTTGTTGTTAGATTAGCCTTGCCTTCCCGAAGACGGGGCTGTTGTTTTTCCCAGTACTGCTTTCCAAATACAATCCGTTCTGGAGGACTGCAGCATGTTTGGCTTGTGGAATGCTCTGGAGGGCACACTGCACTTGACTCTGCAGATCTTTCCGAAGTTGCAAGGCCGCCATTATCTTCTTCGCTATTGATCTTGTGCTTATGTGATTTGTTCACTTGTATGGTAATAATTGGTACCCTCTCCTCCCTTTTATAGGCATATTTTCACCTCACATGTGATCTACAACACGTGCGATCCACCAATCAATAAAATAATGCTTTTTATCGTGCTTGGCCATGAGCATTATTCTATTCCTTTTCTTTTTATCTCCAGCAAGAGATTGATGTATACATGGGAAATTAACACATTATGTGTATAGGAAAATTCTACGCCTACATCAAAATGCCCTTCAAAACGCAAGTTCTGATGTATGTGCAATGCTCCTTGAAATACATCGCAATGCGTTTTGATGTACGCATAGAATTTTCATATTTATTTTAGGTCTATGCAAAAATATTTTATATATATATATATTGAAGTTTAAGAACACAGTTAGGAAAATTGGACTACTCTTTCTCATTGATGATTTGATAAATATATACATGATAGTCAATGAACTAACTTGAATACAAGATAAACACTAGAGATACTTGCTAACTATGAGGATACTAACTTGCTAGTAATGAGGAGATAAGATAGGAATGACAACAATTAATGTAACCAGTATATATATATATATCCTAAGTTCAGTAACTAACAGATTAACATCAGAGATGATAGACTTCAACACTCCCCCTCAAGCTAAACAGCATAAATGTTTATGAGGTTGAGCTTGCTTCATAAGGACTGGAATGGTATCTTCGGAAGTGCCTTTGTGAGGATGTCAGCTACTTGATGCTTAGAAGGAACATAGTGTAGATTTGTAAGTTTGCTATCAACCTTCTCACTGATGAAATGACGATCCACCTCAATATGTTTTGTGCGATCATGATGGACAGGGTTAAGCTGCAATACTCGGGTCACAGCTTCATTATCGAATGGAGATGAACAGGGATCGTTACTTGGTATATTGAGACGGTGTAGGACTCTTTTTAACCAGAGACCTTCACAGATTCCATGAGCTAGAGCTCGATATTCTGCTTCTGCACTACTCCGTGAAACAACTGATTGTTTCTTGCTCCTCCGAGTAACCAAATTACCCCAAACATATGAACAATATCCAGAGGTAGATCGTCTATCTGTTTGTGATCCAGCATAATCAGAGTCAGTGTATACATCCACACTTCTACTCTGATTTTTCGTGAAGAACAATCCCTTCCCTGGACTTCCCTTGAGATATCGCAGAATTCGAAATACAACTTCCATATGAGATTCCTTGGGATGACTCATGAACCTACTGACTAAACTTACAGCAAAACCAATATATGGTCTGGTATTTGCTAAGTAAATCAGCTTCCCTACGAGCCGTTGATAACGTCCTTTGTCCACATCAGCTTCCTCTTCCTTAGCATCGAGTTTTAAATTTGGCTCCATTGGTGTCTCTGATGGTTTGCACCTAAGCATTCCAGTCTCTTCCAAGAGATCCAGAGTATACTTACGTTGAGACACTGAAATTCCTTTATGAGATCGTGAGACTTCCATTCCCAAGAAGTATTTTAGTTTGTCCAAGATCTTTAACTTCAAATTCCATGGCTAACAATTGTTTCAACTTTGATAATCTCTCTTTCATTGTCACCATTATCACAATATCATCAACATATACACTTAGGATTGTGATCTTTCCATCAGTGTCATGTTTGGAGAATAAGGTATGATCAGCTTGACTTTGAGAATAACCAATCCTTCTTAAAACAGTGGAGAACCGACTGAACCAAGCTCGAGGACTTTGTTTTAATCCATACAAAGATTTATTAAGCTTGCAGACTTTCCCTTTTGAGTGCTGATCCTCAAAACCAGGGGGAATATCCATGTAAACTTCTTCTGAGAGATCTCCATTTAGGAATGCATTCTTCACATCAAGTTGATGAAGTGGCCAGTCTAGGTTTGCAGCTAGTGAAAGTAGCACTCGAATTGTGTTCTCGCAGCAATCTGGAGCAAATGTCTCCTGGTAGTCGATTCCATAAGTTTGAGTATATCCTCTAGCAACTAACCGAGCCTTTAATCTCTCAACTGAACCATCTGCATTGTGCTTCACATTGAACAGCCATTTACATCCAACTGTTCTTTTCCTAGGTGGTAGAGTGGTGATCTCCCAGGTATTGTTCTTTTCCAAAGCCCAGATCTCCTCATAAGTTGCCTTCTTCCACTCTGGTGATGCTAGAGCTTGCTGAACTGTTCTAGGAATGTTGATTTTATCAATGTTAGACACATAAGCTCTGTATTGTGAGGAAAGCTTGCCATAGTAGATAAAATCTTTCATCTGATATGGTATATGAGTTCTCTCAGTTCTTCTCAATGCAATAGGCATCTCATTAACAGGTAGATTTTCATAATTTTGAGAGGCATTTGAATCAGGCATACCTTGTTCATTTGACAGTGGAGTTGAGGCAGATGATTGACAGTCTTGAGGTTGAGTCTGTGATGTATCTGGAGTCTGAGAGGGATCTGGTGGTGTTGATTGTACAGTACTTATATGATCATGTTGGATATTTGTAGGAAAATATGTAACACTAGTGTTCTCCCCCTCACATAGATACTGATTTTGAGATTCTAACAGTGAGTTCTCCCCCTGAATCGAAGAATTAGGATAGAAAGGCTTGTTTTCAATAAATGTAACATCCATAGTGTGAAAAAATTTTCGCAAGGATGGGGAATAACATTTATATCCTTTCTTAGTTGGAGAATAGCCTACAAATATGCATTTTAAGGATCGAGGAGCTAACTTACTTTGATCATAAAGATGGACAAATGCAGTGCAACCAAATAGTTTGGGAGGGATGTTTGAAAGAAGTTGTGTTTGAGGAAAACTGTGTAGCAAAGTTTGGCAAGGTGTTGCAAAATTCAATACTCGTGAAGGTAATCGATTGATGAGATAGGCTGCAGTGAGGACTGCTTCACCCCAATATTGTTGTGGAACATGTGTGGTGAACATGAGTGAACGAGCAACTTCAAGTAGGTGTCTGTTTTTCCTTTCCGAGATTCCATTTTGTTGTGGTGTCTTGACACATGAGCTAGTGTGTACAATGCCATGAGAGTTGAAGTAATCACCTAATATGGAGTTAAAATATTCACGTCCATTATCAGAGTGAAAAATTTGTATATTGGTTTGGAATTGAGTTTGAATCATGACATGAAACTGTTTTACAAGGTTACAAGCCTCTGATTTATGTTTCATAAGGAAGACCCAAGTGAGCCTAGTGTGATCATCGACAAACAAGAGAAACCATTTAGCATTTGTAATAGTTGAGATGTTTGAAGGACCCCAAATATCACTATGAATCAATGTAAATGGTTTAGATGCTTTATAAGGACTCGGCACATATGAATTTCTAGTATGTTTAGACAATTGACACACATCACAATTCAAGGAATGTAAATCTTTATTTTTAAATAAGGAAGGAAACAGTTTAGAGAGATACATGAAGTTAGGATGACCAAGTTGAGAATGTAACAACATGATTTCTCTATCTGACTTATTGAATTGTGAGACCAGCAAGGAATGTGAAGGAGATGGATGTTGGAGAAGATACAAGCCAGACTTTAATTCAGCACTGCCAATCATCTTCCCCGAGTCCCTGTCCTGAAAAACACAAGAATTCTCTGTGAATTGAGTGAGGTAATTCAAATATCTATTTAGCTTATAAACAGACAGTAAATTGCAATCCAACTTGGGAACATATAGCACATATTTGAGTTGTAGAGCAGAAGAGATGTTCACTGTTCCAATGCCTACAACAGATGAGATTGAACCATCGGCTATAATGACTGAGATCGACTTGGTACAAGGTGAGTAGGAGGCAAACAAATCACGATTACCAGTCATATGATCAGTGGCTCCTGAGTCTACAATCCAAGAGGAAGTGCAGGCCATTTGAGAGAGAAAATCCATAGGGAAAGTACCTCCTTTGATAGTGAGAGCATTTCCATTTGAAGGAGAACTCTGAGAAGCTTGTTGAGACTGGCTGATCAGACTTTGTAGGAGCTCTAATTGCTCCTTACTGAATAGTGGAGCAGAGACGAGATTTCCCCGAGATTCTTGATCGGAGGAGGCTTTTCGAGGCTTCCAATCAGATGGTTTCCCATGGATTTGCCAGCAAGAGTCACGAGTGTGTCCTGGTTTGTTGCAGTGATCGCAGTAAGGTCGTTTACTTTGCCTCCTAGTAGTAGAGACTTTAGCGGCATGATTGTCACTGGAAATGGAGAGTGCGAGAGCCATCGAAATGGCACTTGGTGTGGTAAAGTCTCCCAACATGATCTTTCGCCGACTCTCTTCGTATCGAATCACTGAGAAGGCCTCCCTGATTGAAGGCAATGGCTTGGTGCTAAGGACTCTACCCCGAGCTTCATCAAGGTCTTTGTTGAGTCCAGACAAGAATTTGAATACCCTCTTAGTCTCGACAATGGATCGGTAGAGTTTTCCATCATCCGGACACTTCCACTTATGAGTGTCTATACGATCAATTTTACGCCAATGTCGGGTGAGTAACCTATAAAATTGTGTGACTGAGAGATCACCTTGTTTGAGTTCATGAAGAACACTTTCGAGTTTCAAAGATCTCTCGATGTATTCTCGAAGCGGAGAAGGTGATCTTGGTCGCTTCCCAAATTTCAAATTTGTAGTATAGTGTAGGAAGTTCTCACCAATTTCGGGGGTCATGGAGTTGATGAGCCACGACATTACCATATTGTTGTTGGCCTTCCAAGTTTTGTAAGTAGGTTCATCATCCTTTGGAGCAATGGTTGATTAATGTGGTTGTGAGGATGAGGAGACTTCATTAGAAGAAGAAGAAGAAGAGGTATATATATATATTGTGGACTGAGAGAGTAAAATGCAAGGGGATATGTGAATTTAGCTTTCTCATCATATATCTTACACCAGCAAAATTGTATAACAATTAGTAGGATTTTTTTGATAAAAAAATATATGAGGGTTATATATATATTGGAACTGAGAGAGTAAAATGCAAGGGGATGTTGTAGCGCTAGCCTCTTACATGCACCAAGAAAACAATTAAAATTTTTTTTTAAAAAAAGCGAGGATTACTCAGTAATCACGTTGTTTTAGGTGACGTTCAATTGAAACGTTGGGTCAGCGCCTCAACGCCTAGAACGAAAAGTTGTGAGTTTTGGGTGTTATTTGGTCCCTTTTTTGTCTATTTTTAGTACCTATTCGCACAAAAAATCACCACTTGGTGGATAGACACTAAGTCCCTTAGTTTTCTATAAATTAAAGGGATCTAGTAAATACTATACACATTAAGATACATTGAGAAACACAAAAGATTTTTTTAATCAAAGTGTGTTCTTGTGTCATGGCATTATTCTCTCTAAAGTTCTTCAAAGAGTGTTAATGGTTGGAGTTGTGTTACACACACATCATCCAATAACCATCAGAGACTTTAATTGTATCTTGAAGGTAAGTTTCGATTTTTCCATTGTGTACAAGTGGTTTCGACCGGTAGGGAGAAATCTTGTCTAAAAGAAAACGATTACGCGCCTCAAGTCACTATTTGGTTATTCCATTCTCATCTTGTATTTTCTGTCCGAAGCTATTTGTTCCAACAATTTTTAGACAAGATTTTTCTTCATCAACGACTTCTTCAACTTGGGATGAAATTGCACAAACGAATGGGAATGATGGCTCTTCATTATCCTCCAAACTCAATTATAATGGCGGGTTCGTTCCTCACTCCATTCATGATTACTATGATTTGACCCGCCTTGAAAGGTTCGAAGGCGAAAACTTTACTCGATGGCAAGAGAAAGTGATGTTCTTTCTCACATCTCTCAAGTTGGCGTACATCCTTGATGATGCGCTTGAGTCCCTCCCTAAACTAACTCGGATGACTCAAACGAAGTAGTTGATCGACGTGTCGCAAGGAAGGCGGATGACTATCTTTGCCGGGGCTATATTCTTAATGCGCTCTCCGATAATGTATATGCGGCGCATCGAACCATTGAGTCGTTGAAGAAGTTGCGGACTACGCTAGACACAAAATACCGAATTAAGGAGTCTAGCAATCGTAAGTTCTTAATCTCAAATTATTTGGATTTTAAGATGAGCAACTGTGACGATCCTAAGTTTTCATGTAACCAGTGTACCCTAATTGTGTATGTAAATGTTGTGTTAAAATTGGGTAGAAACCCTAAGATTCAAATAATTATGTGTGGGCCCACGTGGGACCCAATAAATTAGAGACCAAAATTAAGGGAGTGAGAATAGCAAGTTGATCGATTACTACATAGATTCTCACCCAAAATGAGGAAAGAGATAATATTGAGAAAATTTGGTAAACTTGATAAAAGGAATGATTTAAGGGTTGTTAATCTTTCTAAGAACATGAGAGAAAGAAAAGAGGGAGATCACCCAAAACTCAAACGCGCAGGAAAGTAAAAGGAGTTCACAACAGATCGAGAGTCGGTCGCTTTTGGAGTTTTCAAACAATAGGTAATTCTCTCTTATTTGATTTTAACCTCTTGCTATTTTGGTTGGGATTAAATCGTGTTCTATCGATTTACTCGCAATAGGCTAAATCAATATTTTAATGAGATCTTAAGACGAGTCTTCTTTGTTGATTGAAATGGAGTCCAAACTAAGAAAATCAGATTTAGAGTTGAGTTTTTGTTTTCTTTAAAAAAAAAAGAGGGGGCGGACTGAAACCAAGAGGAGGAGAGCGCACACAACGCGCCCCCCTCAATCAAAAAAGAGAGGTTGGGCCTGATCAAGCCCAACCCCTCCCCAAACTGCGCCGCATTAGCAACGCAGTTTTGGGGAGGAAAGGGGGGAACCCAAGCCCAACCAGGAAGTTGGGCCGATCCAAGCCCCTGGATCGGCCCAACTGCCTAAAAATATATATATATAATAAGAATTTAAATTAAATAGAATAAATTAAGAGAAATGAACTTTGAGTTTTTAAATTTGGAATAAAGAGGTGAATCTTTCAATGGTTACAAAAAGTTATAAAGTCGTTTTCGAAAAGAATTTCGAAATTGATTTTCTAGCAAGTTAACTTAATTAATTTATCAACACTTAACCTATTTAGGTTGATTGAACGTCGGAGTGCGCTCGTAAGTGCCAATTAGAGATTTTTGAAAATAACGTACCCCGTAAGTTGGGATTTAAGTTATTGGTTTTATGATTATTTACCTTGCTACTAGACTATATGATAGGAATCATGTAAGTAGGACATACGGATAGATTGGGGTGCATTGTTAAACATTGTATGTAGCTAACTTAGTGGAGCTAGCTAAGAGTCCTTGCACCAGATACTACAAGTTCGGGACAGTTGGACCGTACAAGTAAGAATAACGAAAAGGGCAGGTTGCCCAGAATAAATATTTATTAATTGATAATATGATTAATTCCAATGTTCTCAATAAATGTTGGTAGTAGGTGCTAAGTCCGGTTGGACTAGTTTGTGGACTTGGGGATAGGCAAATCTTTCACAGTGTAAGGGAATGAAGTGCTGATACCGCTATGGCCATTGTAGGGTCACTCTTCACGAACTTCAGCGTGATTGATGAGTTTATCACAATAGCTCATACATGTTTAGCCTTTGCACATTTTGATGCATTGAATATTATTTTGTTTATATGCTTTCTGGTTTATTCCCTTCGTCATGTTAAATATTTGCAAGTCATGCATTTTATTTATTGTTGCATCTATTATATGGAATATTCATAACGCCAGTAACTTAACTTAAACTTACTGAGCACCGTTGCCCCTTTGTGCTCACCCAACAATTTTCCCACACGGGTTCTTCTTCGAGAGTCGATAAAGGGAAAGGAGTAGCTCCAGCTGTCTAGAGGACTTGTCTGATTGTTGATATATTGGTATGGCTCAAGATCGAACCAAAACTTGTTTTTATTATTATTATTATTCATCATGGGTTTGGGATTTAGAATGAATTGAACTAGAGAAGTATTTATTCTAGTTAATAACTTTTTATTTCTATTAGTGTGCATTATGTGGTAACATCGAAATAAGTTCTAATTTATGAGATTCCGCTGCAATTATGATCATTTAATTTAAATCTCAATTATTGATGAATGATAATGAGATGTCTTAGAAAGGAGGCTCACTAGCTAGGTCCGTAACTCAGTGACCGAGTTAGTTAGCGAGTTATGAATCGAGCTAGGTCGGTCGGGATTCATTTAGGAAAATGGGTCCTGACAGTAACGACAAGTCTCTACTTACTCAAGTTCATGACTTGCAAAAGATCGTTAGTGATCTTAAAATGGCTGGAATCTCTCTTGAAGAAGAATTTCAAGTGGGTGTAATTATTTCCAAGTTGCCTACAAATTGGAATAATTACAAGAAGAAACTCATTCATGAGGAGAAGAGTTATACTCTTGAATCCTTCCAACGCCATATTCGAATTGAGAAAGACTCTCGAAAAAGAGATCGAGAGGGTTGGAGATGAATTGAATTTTGAATCTGGTTCAAGGGCAAATGTAGTGGAATCTCACCATTCTAAGAAATCTAAGGCCAAGAATGATTCAAAATTCAAGGGATTTGCCAATGAAAACATTTCAAGCAAGAAAGGGAAGTGTTACTATTGTGATAAATCGGCACACTATGCATGAGAGTGTCGTTCCAAAAAGAAATTCTTAAAAAAGGAAGTGGTCAAGGAAAATCACAATGTGGAGCACAAGGACATGGAACTCATAGCAACGGTTTGTCAAGCCAATTTGATTGCAAATAAAGTGGGGCGGTGGTGGCTGGATACCGGCGCAACCATACATATTTGCAATGACCGTAGTCTTTTCAAGACTTACGAAGATCTTGCTACTAGTGAAGAAGTGAGCATGGCAAACAACAATCGCACCAAGGTGGTTGGCAAAGGAACGGTGGATATCAAGCTTACTTCGGAAAAGTTTTACATTTAATTAATATTTATTATGTACCCAAAATGTGTAAGAATCTTGTATTCGGTGACCTCTTTAATAAGAGAGGTTTCCATCTTGTCTAAGAGTCGGATAAGTTTATCTTGACCAAGGGTGGTGCTCATATTGGCAAGGGGTACTTATGTAGTGGTATGATTAAGTTGAATGCAATAACAGTGAATTATTCTTCTTATATTGTTGACTCACGCTCTTCTATTGTTGATTCATGTTCATTATGGTATAGTAGATTAGGTCATGTTAATTTTCATTGCATTAGAAATATGCATAACTTAGGCTTAATTACTGATTTTAAAATTGATCATGATACAAAGTGTGAGATATGCATGTGCACAAACACATGTCACAAGACAATTACACAAATCGGTTCAAAGATCTTCCGAAATTCTTGATTTAATACATAATGACATATGTGATTTGAAAATGTTGTAATTCAAATGGTTTCATGTCTAAAAGTGCTCTACAAGTAGGTGTTAGAATGCAGTAGAAGATTTTTGAAACTAAACTTATTAAAGGCATAACTCTCTAACTACTTATCCAAATAAACTGATCTTTTATATGTCGTTATTGGGTATGTTTGCTGCCTTGTGACCGAAAATCACATTTTTTGGAACTATAAATTGAGAGAAATAGATTTTTTAAGTCCGCTGGTCGGATTAGGTTCCAATTAGAGCTATGTTTAGTAGAATCATGATATCTCTTTTGTTTTAAATCATAATTCTTCAAACTAAAATTTTTCGGAAAGTTAAGATGAAGACCAAAAATCTTTGTAGTAATGGAAGATTTTGAGATTTGAACCATTTCATGCCTAAAAATGCGTTGGAACATAAGACTGAAATTGAGACTTAATTTAGTCTTTAGGGGCTGATTTGGGAAGATTGATTTAAAACATATTCAACAATCTGAATACATAATAAACATACTTACTTGACTTAAGGGACTTAAGGGACCATAGCTTGGTGTCTAGAAGCTTGTCGGGTTGGATACATTAGTCCGGAGAAGTTGGAGACCGTTTTGAGGTTTGTAAAATCCACAAGAACGTCACTTGAGTATTTACTTACTTTCAATATTGTTTTACTCTATTTCCTGATTCTATTCTTTATTTACACGGTTATCTATATTTGTGTCACTGTTTGGACGGTTTGTTGAGTTTACCTCCGTCGAATATTTCATTGTGTGTCTATGCACGCTAGACCATAACATGTGTATCGAGTCATCAGTGGATAACGACCCGAGCTACTTTGTCGGTACATGTGTCGGTGCGTGTGGTCTACGCCGACCACCGAAAGGGGCCGGGTGATGGGCTAGTTAGGTGCGCCAACTAATGGGATCCTGGGGAGAGTATCCGAAGTATGGTCTTGTCTGACTGGAATAGGCTCACACGTTTGCTCTTTATTGTTATTTACGCATGCGATGATCCATTTACAGTTGTTTGTTTACATTTCACATGTTTATTTAACAATATTTCTTAGATTTCCATTACTTTATCATATGAATGCTCAGTAAGTTTTCTTGGGATTTTACTTACTAGACTCGTCATCTGTTTTATTGTGGTGGCTGAGTGCAAAGCCCTCTACGAGTAAAGGTAAAGGGATTTTTTGCGACTATCTCTGAGCTCGCCCACTGTTCGGCACACTATTCGTAGGTGTTTAATTTATCATTTTGTTATATATTTTGGGTTTATGTGAGACTGATGAGACTTATGTTCTTGTATATATTTACTTTTGTCGCCTTATATATACAATATACTATTCCGAGTTTTCCACAGTAGGACTGATGTCTTATAAAACTTAAGAGTTAATGAAAATCCATGTTAATGTTACTTTAAGACTTATGTTGTAAAATACTGGTTATCTAATTGCAACTCTGAAATACACAAACCACTAGCAAGGCTAGGACTTGAATAAGCTACATATAGTTGAACTAAAGGAAATAAATTAAGATTAATGTGAATAATCGGTTCACTAAACTGATAACACACACGTAGACACGATTATCGAGACATGAGTTGAACGGGCAGGTGTCGGACATGTGTAGCTGGGCCACCGGGCGAGAAGCGCATGGAGAGACGACACACCCGAGCGGCGAGTCCGCCACATTGCTTGTCACGATTTTGAGCTTGCTCATTTGTCAATAATTTTACTCATTTATATTTCATGTGGTGCACCATTTTTATTCTACTTTTGGTGGAATTACTAATACGACATTTACCAAATTCTTTCTCATTTCCACGTCCATTTTTATTATATGTATAACATCTCATTATTTTACTCAGCTACCATGAGGCAATAAACCAATTCATAATATTCATATTTAATTGATATACGCGTTCGATATTTTGTTGTAATAATATATTGAGGTGTACCACGTGGATTTTTTTTATATCATTGCCTCATCAGTCACTTTTCCGCATAGCCTCGACCAAGAGATAATTAAAATTACGGAATTACAATTCATATTCGACTGATATAAGTATTGTAGCTTGAGACTCAGCCGCTCATTTAGAGCTTTTTTGGAGAATCACCAATTTTGATTTTATTCATAGCTCCATAAGATGAAATGATAATTATAAAGTGATATATTCCCTTTTCAAATCTCTATAGAGATATTGGCGAATGAATATTAACATTATGCGCACAGCCTTGCGTAGATGCTTTGTTTATAATTTTAGCATATAGTTTGCCTTAATAAATAATTTTTTTGTCAATAATATTATGGGAACAAATTCAATCAAGTATAATATTTTTGAAAATAGAGATAATGTAAATAGTTTTCTCTTTTTATGTAAAATACATAATATATGATTAAATAAATGTCCAAAACTTGATTATTTTATACACAAAATATACTACTTATATGAGTTGATGGGACAACCTCCGGGTTGAGTGGCGAGACAAAGTCTGCTTAACAACCAGCCTCCTAGAACGGGATAACCCATCTCTCTTTTAATGTTTAGCTTTACTGGGAACAAAGCTTACCCACTATCAACTCAAACTTATAGTATTATTTATATTGTAAAAATTAAGATTAGAACAAAATTAATCGTTAATAATTTTGAGAAAAACTATACATGTCACATATATATATACTTTTGATTTCTGATGTAGAAGATCGCACAAGACGCAACTATACAGAGCATACTTTTCTTAGTTGGTGACATTATATATAATGTATAATGTATATAATATACATACTCATATTTTATAAAATATTTAACTACACCAAATGAATTTGTCTATCGACAACTTAGAGCTAACTAGTAGCCCTGCATCTTCCGACTTCCATCTTATATATTGTTAGTATACTTAATAGTGCATGCATATAATAAAAGATATTAATCATAATAAAATGGAAATGAATTGAATTGAATTAATTAAAATCAATACAAATAGTGGTTGAAAAACAGTCAAAGCATATATGATTTAGACCGTTGGTAATATGACTAAAATTGACCAATTAACCATAATACTAAGTATTTACTATCTTGACATAAGTGATGATATAAGTGATGATATATTCTATTCATTAAGAATAAAAGTTGGCTATAAACAAATTTAAACCATATCATGTATAAACCATATAAGAAACTCCATGAATTGTAATTGGAATCTCTTGAACATAATAGCCATTTCACGACGAGTCCAAGTGTTATAAATTATCAACTATTGAATGGTGAAATAAATTATATATATTGATCACTAAAGTGGCTACATAAGTATTTTTCATTATAAAAATAATATTAAAGTAAATTATTGTCAATTTTAAATTGTTCAGTTACACAAATAAAAACAGTTACTAATAAACGATCTTAATCAACATTTTATTAGAATTATTAGATAAAGATCGTTATAATAATTTTTTCAGGACTCATTGATAGTGTTATTTCCCCTTTTTTAATAAAAAAATGAGATAGAAAATTGTTGTCATGCACATATCAAAATTAGTGATAGTTATTGAAGATTTGCTTTCTGATCAAAATTATAACTCTCAATAAGTTGGGACTCTCATTCAATCTATCAAGTCGATGTAATGTATATATGATACAGTGATGGGAATATAGATGTATATCAAACTAATTATTGTGATAGATCAGGTCAACTGTGTGTGTGCGTTTCATAGACACAAGGCATGCATAACAAAAACTTGCATGCTTTCTTCTAAGAAAAACAAAACTTGCATGCTTTTCAAATAAGATAAGAGATTAGCTAGAAATGGAGTTACCAAATACCAAAGTTACCAAATACCACTAAATCAAATTAAGGTAAATTATATCTCTCAAGCTTTGTCTTCAAAGAAAAGATTCTTGATCTTTGAGACTACCTTCATTTGAAGCACAGTCGTGTTGATAACGTGTTGTAAAATAACTAGGACTAAAGCTTGGAAAGTAAACAAAGAATTAGAAAATAGAACAAGAAAAGAGAAAGAGGAGAAATATGATAACTTTTCATTTCAATATGGTGTATCTCATTACATGGGTGTGATCCATTTATATAGGCCCTTGGTAAGACCAAAGGGCACAAGTTACATTTCTATACAATTACATGAATAAATAACATTAAGGCTAAGTAATTACAAGGATTAAAGTGAGTGTTACATCATGTGAATGGTTAGAATAATAAGAGGTGGAATATGTAGATATGTCCATCCATATATATTATTTACAACAGAAATCCATATATATCCTTAATTATTGCACGTCTTTTATCATTTCTTTTCTTTTTAAGTAGCTAGTATATTCTTTCGCGATAAATAAAAAAGCATTTTTAAATTTCTTTTATTTATTTGTATTATTAACGGAGGATAGCTGATCAGTTATTTGTCTCGTATCAATCTTGCAAGCATTACAAACAAAAGAATATGAATACAAAAGACTTTTTACAACAAGACAAGGCATAGGTTATCTATATTTATATTGATTCCTTGATATTTATTTTGATTGAAAGTTAAAATAAGGGGACCAATTTAATTAGCCCTCCAGACTTAACAGACTATTCCGAGCTCAATTCGGGTTAGCCCATATACTAAAAAGTAAAACTCTTTTAATGGTAGTTTCTGCATTTGTGAAGTTTTAAACTCGAGACATCCTTTTAAGTAGTTGGAGTGTCGAACTACTCCAACACACCAGCCTTTGGTGGTTTTCCATTTTTTCTCTTCATCATTTATGTCTATTATAAAGCCACTAACATGTATCCTCTCTAAAGTACACTAGTATTGGAGCATGTATTTTTTTAATAGGTCTCCTAATGTAATTTCATTTATTTATTTTTTTGAAGTAAAATAGATATTCCATTAATCATGATGACTCAATATACATTCAATAGAATATGACCGGACATTGAACCGATTACTTTGATAAAAACACATTGATTTGCTAATCCGATTCTAATTGTTCAAAAAAACATTCAAGTGCCACATTGTTGATTTTAAAAAATCATGCTTGTAACAATGGAACAGTATGACGATCAGTGACTATTCTTTTGAAAAATGTCTGGAACACGACAATATATGGATAGACTAATGGAACCATAAAGAGAAATAAATAAAACTTACAAAAGACAAACAAAAACTTTCGACGAGCAAAGACAAATACAAACTTCCAATATTGGAAGACAACTACTTATTCAAAAACATAACCTAATGAAAATATCAAATTGACAACTGTAGGCTTAGATCAATCCATGAACAAGTAGTAGAAGTGGAGACGAACTTGAATGATGGTAGATGCTCGTGTAGAGGAGGAACGAATGATTTCAATGATGAATTTGATAGCTATTGCAGGATTGAAACTCTCATGTAAATAAATTCGTGTTTTATTGAATAAAAAATGCAGTACGTAAAAATTGTTATTGGAACCACCGTGACCAAAAGATAAGATATGCGGTGGTTCAAATTCAAGAATCATAAAGAAAAATTAAAAAGAAAGAAAATGAGGTTTTATGGTTTGGATCTGCCGCTCCTAATATAGTTTCATAATTAAATAAGAAAAACTATTTTTTATATTAACATAATGATATTAATTAGAGAGAGAAAGAAAATGGTTAGACCAGACCACCCAGTGTCTGAAAGCTCAATAGATCTGACAATATATTCTAAGTTCGTGAATAATGATTCTAGTAAAGAGCTCTCAACGGTCATAATTTAAGGAACTCGAGAGTTAAACCACCCGACCCACCAAAGGTTGGTAAATACTACTATGCTGAACCATAACCCAATGGCCCAAAACATTTCCTAAAGAGATGATTTTGTGCTGTCCCTGTGATGGCCGCGCTGAGAATCAACACGCCCTCTCGACGCCTCTCTCAAGAAGCTCATCCCCTCCATTACACCTCTCCATGTGACCGACCTCAGTACAACCAACCCTCTCTCTCTCGACCCATCATCGATCCTCGCCTTCTTCAAACGGGTCTCCTCCCAAAAGGGCTTTCGCCACACCGTTCGGTCCTACTGCGCAATGGTGCTGGAGTTGGTGACTGTCGAGATACCCTACAGCGAGTGCGATAGCATATTGCGAAGATCTACAAGAAGGTCACTGCGGGAGGGAGACCACAGGCGATAATAAAGTTGAAGATCCGGGAGTTAGGGACTTCATAGAGAAGTGCCATGGCAAAGCTAGAGCCAGACCTTCTGCATCTGAGCTACTTAGAGACCCGTTCTTCGACGGTCTTGATGACGACGATGAAAACAATTACGCCGAGTCATGTTAGGAATAGCATAGCAATATATAGCGTAGCTCCTGCATTGGTTTATTCATTTGTTTCTTGTATTGGTTTTTTAATTTGTTTGTTACAGTACAGTTCTTTCATTGCTGGATGTGAGATGAATTCATTGATGTAGTAGATGTTGTACTGTGGTGTAGACCAGTTCATTGGGCTGGGCACCCGCTAGACCCGCCCAAGTCCGCTCGACTTGGACCGGGTTTGGGTTCCTAATTATACAACAAAACCCGGCCGGCCAAGCCCGCGAAAGCTTGCAGCTCGACCCATGTAGTGGAGTCATACAACCGTATATCTATTGAACAATAAAAAGAACAAAGACGAGGATCGAAACCGTGTTCATCGAGTTGCATCCTCACGTTCGCTACACCTCCACTAGATAAATAATTTCAAAAAAACTATACATATACATTGTTAAAAAAAAAAATCTTCTTGTTTTTTTTTTTTTTTTTTTTTTTCTAAAGCGGCAAAGCTCGTTTAATTAGGCTTGCCGGCCCGTATTGAGCTTGGGCCTATCATATGAAAAAGGGGCTTGGGCGGGCTTTGACAGAGCCTTCAAAAAAAAGCCCGTTTAGGCCAAGTTCAAGCCCGCCCATTGCACAGGTCTACTGTGGTGTATGAGATCAAGTGATAAGAGTCTTTTATGTTGTTGTTTACCTATCTAGCTCAGCAGTTAGTTAGATGGTTATAGTGTTTTAGGGATTTAGTGACATTTGTATCTTGATCTAACGGTTGTACACAATCTCGTTGTCTATAAATTAATATCAAACAACTCTCTCTGTTATTAATTGAATCAGAGAAGAGAGAGCTCAGTTTCAGTTCACAAATGTAGATTTACATGGTATCGATCAGAGCTCGAATGCTAATGCAATGGCGAATTCTGATAATGTTGCTTCTTCTTCTTCAAGTGTTTCTTCTGCAAGAACAACCACGGCGTCAACAAATCTAACTCTTACTCCATTCGGTAACTCGTTGAGCCAAATTGTGTCGATTAAACTTGATGAATCAAATTTCTTGCTTTGGAAATCTATTGTTGTTCCTGTTATAGAAGGTAATAGATTTGATAGATTTATTTTTGGTAATAAACCTACTCTTACAAAGTTTGTTGATGGATCTGATGAGGAATGGACACCTGAATATGAGGAATGGTTCTCAAAAGATAGAATTCTGGGTAGCTTGGCTTCTGAATACTTTAAATAGATCTATTGGATCTCAAGTGAGTGGTTATAGTTTTTCAGCTAGAACATTGTGGAAAGCTATTGAAGATCTATGTGGTGCACAAAATTTTGCACAAATTCAGGTGTATAGAACAACATTACAGACAGGGCGAATCCGGGATTTTTGATAGCGCAGGGCTATAAATTTTTTTTAATTTATTAATTTTATATTTTATTATGTATACTTTAAATAAAATATACCACTATATATATATATATATATATATATATATATGCATCCATGACAAACATAAAATTAGCATGGTTATCGAATAAATTAAGCCACAAACTATTAAACAAAGAAAAAAAAAATATTTCAACACAAACACTTGTAATAGATCAAATCGAAACCAAATCAATAGATAATGAGTTCAACTGAAGTACCTTAAATTAAAAATTGTTGTCCACTTGTCACAAACATGACTCGATCAATGAAAAGTGTATCAGCTGCAAACACAAACAATATAGAATCAAATATAAATTATATTGGTGGGTAAAGAATAAAAATAATACTTAAATAATAAATTATATAAAAATCGAATATGAAGAAAAATAACATATTTAAGTTGTGCCCTCCTTTGCTTTAAAGAATCGAATTCATCAATTACTTCATCTATATCGATATTTTGAGCGAATTCTCGTTCAATATGAATGATCATAGTATCTCGCCAAGAATTCTTCTTCCATTCTATTTCGTAAATCGATCTTAATACGCTTCATAGTTTGAAAATGCTCGCTCATTGATGCCGTGGATACGAGGTAGAGTCAAAATAAGACGAATCAATCTCTCAACCAAGTTGTAGTGATGCGACTTATTTGTTCAATTAATTTCTGCATAACTCGAAGTTGATGACAAATTTCTGAAAACACTCGTGGTGAAGTACATCAACCTCATAATGCTCCAATTGAAATCTCAAATGATGCATTTCTTGATCACTAAAATCAAGGGATAGAACTTTCTTGCAAGAATACATATTTGATCAACATCAAATAATTTGAACTGATCATTTGGTTGTAAAGCACAACTCAACTTAAGGATTTCCAATGCATCATCATTGAATCTGTAATTCAACTCTTCCAATTGGTAGTCAATCACGGAATTGAACATATCAAAGTGGTAATGATGCTCAACTCATGACAAGACTTTTTTGCTTGACAAGAACGACCTTCGTGCCCTCATTGTACCAAGCATTCA
Organism: Stephania cephalantha; assembly: GCA_039657325.1. Taxonomy (NCBI): domain Eukaryota; kingdom Viridiplantae; phylum Streptophyta; class Magnoliopsida; order Ranunculales; family Menispermaceae; genus Stephania; species Stephania cephalantha. The sequence continues at coordinate 56,910,681 of CM077571.1, forward strand.
TATCGGGTGTTTCGATTTCATACTCTATGCAAATCGAATTCACACACATCAAAAGGTGATCAAAGCTTTCATTTCGTAATTTTAGAAGAAGTACTTTTGTTGTGGCAATTGAATCTATTGCATTGAATATCTAGAGTTTTTTCTTGCAAGTTTCGCTAAAAAGCATATCTCGTAATTCCTAAAATTCTATGCATTACATGCAACATGAATACGAAGTCAAAAGTTTCCATCATCATTAAAACACCTTTTGCTTCACCACGAATATCATCGGTAGATCCATCACTAACCATTTTTTAAGCACTTGCATCGTTGCCCAATACATATCAATCACACCGCAAATAGAATCAAAATGAGAGCTCCACCGTGTTTCTCCCCGCTTTCGTTGTAAACTTCCGATTTGATTAGCTCCTTTACCGCTTTCACGTTCACCACTAGCTACTTTACGTGCAATCTCTACAAACTTGAAAGGCTTGCAACTCGATAAGGCGTTTTGGAGAAGAACCTATAAGGTTAACAATAGAAGACAACTTTGAAAAAAGTAACCAAATCGACGGTTCCTTTTTAGAAGGCTTTTAACTAATGCTAGTTGTAGTCGATGAGCAAAACAATGCACATAATATGCATATGGACAAGTCTTTGAGAAATAAAGCTTGCAACCCATTCCATGCCCCACGCATGTTACTAGCACCATCATATCCTTGACCACGCAAGTCATCTATAAGTAAGTTATACCGAGCAAGAGAGTTACATACACTTTTCTTAAGTGTTGAAGCGCGGTGTTTTCGACTTGGACAATATCGAAAAACGCTCTTTAATTGAGCCTTGACCATCTACGAATCTCAACACAATTGCCATTTCTTCTTTGCCTCCTGCATCCTTGGCTTCATCAACTAATAGACAAAACTTTCTATCTCCAATTTCTTCACGAATTTTTTTCTCACCATGTTAGCCATAATATGCAAAATCTCTTTTTGAATATTTGGTGAGGTGTACTTTGCATTCCCTGGAGCATTGTCGAGTATAACGTCCTCAATGTTAACATTTAATCTACCCATAAGCTTCAACATTTCTATGAGATTTCCTCGATTTTCTGAAGTTGAACCTTCACGATGACCTCTAACTGCGCAACCTTGTAAACTAAGCCATCGAACGACCTCACTTGTAACCTTAAGCCGCAACCGATTTTTTCGAACATCCTCTCGAAGTTTGTGCATTTATCACCCCGTTAATGTGTCGAGTAACATTCGACAAATTCTCAACAGATTGTACTGAGAATTTCTATGCGGCGAATTGATGCTTCCCATATGTACCAAGAATGGACAATTAACCCCTTGATTAACTCTCTTCCAATTTTTAAGTCCCCCATTAGTTAATGTGCAATGAGGTGTATTACCATTTTCAAAAAGGTAACACGGGAAACAAAATACCGCGTCCTTTGAAGGAGAATACTCCAACCATTGAAATTCTCCAAACCATTTTGGTTGAAAGCGACGATATTGATTTCCGAATAGAGTTCGTGGGTATTCTGCCAACCTAGGTTGATAAGGGCCCATCTTTATATATGCTCGTCTAATCTCATCTCTCTCATTGAAGGAATATTGCCGTATTGGAGTACGCAAGCCCGGATCTCTTTCAAGAGAATTAGAATCATTATAAACTTCTTGAGTTGGAGATTCTAAAGGTCTCGTTTCCTCACGAGATGAAGCCTCAACAACTGATGGAGAAAGATTGTCAACCTTAGATGCCTCCCCACTTGATTTAAAAAAGGAAAAAATTGTCTTCGTTCTTTTGTTACCAGGACGCTCCATAGAGTTTAATTCTGCTCAAGTATGCTATCCTTAAAAGAAAAAATGTCTCCTTAAATATTAAAGTCATGCAAACATTTTTTATTATCCTAATTCAATCAATGTAAATAGTATATAATCAAAGATATAAAAAAACATGTGAAACATAAAAATAATCGCAACGTAATTGAAATCGAAATCAAACGTACAAGAGCAAGAGCAAAAGATCACATCTCAAGAAGAGATTCAAAACAGAAACAAAACTGAAATAGATCGTTCATTTATCAAAGACAAATCTAGTAATCACCTGCACAAAACAAAAACAAAATCAAAATCATCACAAAAGAACAAGGCCACATCACAACAACACTTTATTTCTCTCAACTTCAACTAAAGACTACACCAAATGTTTCAGAAATGAAACAATAGAATTTAATTCTCGCTCACTTTATTTTCTCACTTTTCAACTCTCCATATCACTGAATTTTGCTCACAAGAAGAGATCTAAAAAGAAACATAACTAACAAGCAAATGAAGCAATGCAAATTGCAATTCCCCTCTCTCATTCAAATCATTCTCAACATGCCTAGCTAAAACAAGCGGACATTTCGTCTCGGAATTCGACTCGAATTATTCGAGTACTATTTGACAAATTCCCCCTCGACAAAAACCTCAATGCCTCAAAGACACCTAGTCTTAACCAATAACCTCCAAACTCCAAAGGCTCCAATTTCACCGCCTCCCCGCACTCTCCCTATCTTTCCTACCCCCCAAAGAAACCGCGACGACGAAGACGAACTCGAACGAAGCCGATTCGGGCATGTAGGCTTACTTTTCATCCCGTAAATTTTGTACAAACAAAATCAAAATCAACAACACGATCGAAGAAACCGAACGAAGAGATTGAAGAGATGGCAGCCGGCAACGATCACTCAACAACAAAAAATGAAGAGATAGAATCATAAAAAGATGAACTCACCTTGAATCTTGATCGATTGGAAATTTGGAAACCCTAGGAAATAGATTTGCTTGAGGTCGAGCCGTCGTCGCGTCGAGGAGCGGAGGAGGCGAACTGAAGTCTGGACCGTCTGGTCTCTGGAGAACATTAGATACTAAATTTTTTTTTTGGGCTTTTGTTTGGGCTTTAAATACAATTTTTTTTTTTTTTTTTTGTTGACTTCTTTGGGCCTTGCCTGGGCTACTGACCAGGGCAAGGCCCATGTGGGTACGCCACTGATTACTGAGACAATGAGGAAAGGAAACCTGAGTATGACTGAATACTTAAAGAAAATGAAGGAATTGTTTGATAAGTTGGCTACTGCTGGTGAGATGATATCAAAGAAGGATTTGATTTCTTGTTCTCTGGCTGGTTTTGATAATGAATATCTGACAATGACTGCAGTATTACAAGATCAAAGAGATATAACTTGGCCAGAACTGCAGGCTTCATTATTGAGCTTTGAAGCAAAATTGTTACAACTTCAGACTATAGCAGTCATCAATTCAATGAGTATTCAAAGTAGCAATCATTATGTGAATTCAATGTAGATGAAAAATGGAAATAGTGGTCAGTATAAAAGTAATCAGCAAGGTTACAACAATCAAGGAGGAGGAATTAGAAGTTCTGGTGGATAGAGTAACAGAGGTAGAGGAGATACCAAGTTTAGAGGTAGAGGTGGTTTCAAATTCAATAATACTAGTCATTGAACATATCAGATTTGCAGTAAAGTTGGACATTCTGCAGCTATGTATTACTATAAGGCTGATATGAGCTATATGGGAGCAAATGCTCATAATGGTGGAGTTCCTCAACAACCTATGATCCAGTCATAACCTTAGACGACTGCCTTTCTTGCTCACCAAACAGTACTACCAGCACAACAGTTTATTCAACCTCAACAGAATGCACATAATTACTTCTCTTCAACTGAATCAATGGCTGATTCTTCATGGTATGCGGACAGTGGTGCCATGTCACGGCCCAAATCTCTAACCCCCGTTTTAATTCCTTAATCAGGATCACCGACGTGGGACCTACACCGTGATACGTGCACCGACCGAGGCACGTGGCCGAGGTATATTATATTTTTGTATTGATGTATGCCTAGTGTTATGTATTGTGTAGACTTACTAAGTCGGTTTGTACAGTTGTAGGTGTCGAGATGAGAGCGAGGACACGCCTCGAGTAGCGTGCGAGCCGGGGAACCGGGTAGTTAGCATTTTGGTAAGTCTTATTTAATACTAATATAAATAAGGAATTACTTATAAGCCTATGGTTGTGTTTGTTAATGTAAATCAAATTAAAGGCCTATAATTGAGTAAATTAAATGGAAAGCATAAGATTGGTCTAGAGATACGCATTGGCACATCTAGGAACTAGGTGAGTAATGAAATGGTGTCACTTGAGGTTGAGTTAGCGGGAATTAGTGGGATATATGGCAAGAGGTGGACCATTAGATGTTCCTCGGGATACATAAATTCATGGAGATCAAGGGCTAAGAAGGAACATCACCTTAATATATAATATTAGTGATCAAACAACATGCAAACCAAATCACTCATTCATTTTTGCTGGAGAAGAAGAAGGAATTGCTGGAGAGGAGTGAATCATCAAGGTGTTGAAGGAATCCACGGGAGTTGGTGAGAGATTCTCAAGCTAGGGTGCTACATCAACTAGGTGCACATCCTTTTAGTTGAAATTAGAACAAGTTCTGGTTTTTGGCTAATTTCATATGGTAGATGATTGAGTATTAATTTGCAATTGATTTATATATTTATATTCCTCATTTCAAGATGATAATCCAGCTATATTGAAGCTCTTAATTTGGTTTTGAAATCATAAAGATATGAATTTTTGAAGTTGCAACACCAAAACTAGAATTCTGCATGTTGTATTATGAATCAACCTGGGTAATTTAGTCATAATCTACCCATTTTAAGTCCAAATTGATCCAAACCAGCGGCATTTGAAAGCTTATTTAAAGGGCAATAACTTTTCTTAAATAAAGGTATTTTGATTCAAATGTTTTTATGTCCAAACATGCTCTACAAATAGGTGCTGGAATTAAAAAGGAAAGTCTTGAAACTAAATTTGTTTAGGGTATAACTCCCTAACTACTTATCCAAATGAGCTAATCTTTTAGTATGTTGTATTTGGATATATTTTATGCCTTGTCACCAAAAATCATGATATCTCTTTCATTTTAAATCAGAATCTTGTAAACTAAACCTTTCCTAAAGCTAAGAGAGAGACCAACAATAATTGTACTGATGGAGGATTTCGATATTTGAACCATTTCATGCCTAAAAGTGCATTAAAATGTAGGACTGAAATTGAAACTTAATTTAGTCTTTAGGGGCTTATTTAGGAAGATTGATTTAAAGTTTATTGAACCAATTTGAATACACAATAAACACATTAAATTGAGCTTAAATCCACTATATTTGAACTAATGAGACACCAAACTCAGGAACTTAGGAAAAGGGTACGGGAGAGCGAATACAAGAGTTGGAGTATCGGAAGGCCAGTAAAGCTAGGATTTTACTTTGTTGTCGTGAGTATACCCAATGGCAACTTTACTTGCCATTTCATTTCTATGAATTGTTCTCCTTGCATAGTCCTTTGACTATTTTGCCTTTGTATTCTTATATCATGTGTTCTTTGTGTCTATGCTCATTCGATGAGTCTAGTTTGCATGATATCCATTCATTTGATTTGATTCATTGATTATATCTCATGCTATGTATATTCTTGTTGTTTTAAATGTGAATTGAATGATAAATAGCATGCTATTAGGCTAGTGAATATCTTATAAATGTTTAAGAGGACTTGTATTCCTTATTTGTTTAGGTGTGTAGATGTGCCTATGCCTTGACAATCCATGCTTGGTATTTCTTGAAATTTAAAAAGTAGTTTTCGCATTTAGGTCTCGTACTCGATTGAGGTGTGCGCGACTCACGGGTTACAATCCCTGGGGATGTCGGCACTTGTTACCCGACACCGTATGACACTCGGGGTTAGAGTCCCCGAGGTGGTCTACACACCGGGGTTAGAGTCCCTGGTAACACTTGGGTTAGAGTCTCTTGTGCTCTATGATTATTGAGTCGGAGTGACATGTTTCACTGCCGACCGGACCTAAATCACCACTACTTAGCCTAGTGTTCTTGTTTAACTCTGGTATTTACTCGCATATGGTTTATTTTCCAGTTTTCCCATTTATATGCTTTTAAATACCATTTGAATATTTGGAAATGGTATTGTACTCACCGTCCTTTTTATGACGGTGGGTGCAGAGCCATCTACCAGCAGGCCAGGCAAAGAGAAGATCGACGATTATCCCTGAGCCCACGACGCATCACTGCATCGATTGTAGGTCTCCATTTGGTATTTTGATTGTATATGTTATATATGTCTTTCAGATACTATTTGGGGTTGTATATTGGGTTGAGCGTTAGTTTCCCCGACTTGACTTAGACTATTTTACTGTTTCACTGCATTTTGAGGACTTTATATATGTAATGTCATTTCCTGGTTTTCCACACTTAGAATTTTATAAACGACTACCGCATAAGTTACTAATTACTTTCTGCATAATCAATAAGACTTCCGCTAATTAATTAATTTAATAAAAAGTTTTTATTAACTCTAAATTTTATAAACTGGTAGGACTAGTGTATTACTTATCATAATCACGAGAAAAGAGACGTCTAGGTTGTAAAGGCTGACTAATACGTAGTTAAGTCCTGCATGGATATGATTAGGGCTTAATTACGGGATTAGGTCGGGCGGTGCCCTAAATTAGGAGAGGGGCCGTCACATGCCACCTCACATGTCACCTCTGATCCTAACCAAATTCTGAAAGTTCTCCTTATTCAGCTAACTGCTCACTGGTAGTTGGTAATGGATGTAAATTACCTATTCAATTTGTTGGTCATGTTATGTTTCCTTCTCAGAATTCTTCTATGAGGTTTCCTAATACTCCATGTGTGCCAAACATAAAGAAAAATTTATTAAGTATTTCTCAGTTAACTCATGATAATAATGTTATCATTGAGTTTAATTCCTCTCATTGCATGGTGAAGGATGTCAACACTAATCAAGTGTTGTTACAAGGAGTCCTCAAAGATGGATTATATCAGTTCTTTGGTCCTCCATCACCAGTGGGTAGTGCAGTTTCTTCAAAAACTTTCATAGCTTCTCAAATACAACCAAATCATTTGTGGCATTTGAGACTTGGTCATCCCTCATTATCTACTCTTTAACAACTACTAAAGAATCACATCAAGGCTCCTTCTACTCCAGTTCAATTTTGTTCTACTTGTCCATTAGGAAAACATCATGCATTATCTTTTCCTGTGTCATCATCTTGTATCTCAAATGTATTAGATTTTATACATACTGATGTATGGGGCCCTGCACCAGTGACTTCTCATGAGGGTTTTAACTACTACATACATTTTCTAGATGATTGTATGAGATTTACATGGATTTTTCCTCTCAAGAGTTAATCTGATGCTTTACCTACATTTATTGCCTTCAAGAATCTTGTCGAAAATCAGTTTTCTACTAAAATTAAACGTATATAGTCTGATTGGGGGGTGAATTTTGCAGTTATAAACCATTTTTTAAATCTCATGGGATATTATTTCAACATTCATGTCCAAACACACATGAATTGAATGGTAGAGCTGAAATGAAGCACAGACATATAGTTGAGACCAGTTTAACTCTTATTGCTCATGCCCAGTTACCATATACATTTTGGTTTAATGCGTATGCTACTGCTACTTTCATCATCAATAGATTGCCTACACCAGTACTATCTGGTATTTCTCCTTATCAGAAACTACATCATCAAGTTACAGATTATTCTATGTTGAAGGTGTTTGTTTGTTCTTGTTATCCATATACTCGACCTTATAACTCTCATAAATATCAGTTTAGGTCTGAGAAGTGCATTTTCATTGGGTACAGCTCTATTCATAAGGGTTACAAATGTTTGAGTAAAACTGGAAGAGTATTCATCTCCAGAAATGTAATATTATGATGAGGATGAGTTTCCATCTGCTATTTTCTTCAAGTCTACTACTAATTCATCTATTCCTCCATCAATACCTCATTTCATTAGTTTACTCAATCATGTGGTTCCCAGTTCTTTACCACAGTCTAGTGGTTCTTCTTTGCCTGAGCAAGAGTTAGTTCAGCCGATTGATTCTTCTTCTTCATCTATGTAGCACCCCCTATCCCGATTAGGGCTATACTCAGCCTGAAACCCAAATTAAGCCCCAGTAACCCAGCCAGACTTAATTAGAGCCAGCAGCCTCTCCGTCAATACTTGATAAACTCAATCTTTATATTTATATAAAAAAAACAAATCAAAGTAATACGCAGCGAATAATTTAATACTTTTTCGATATATTTCAATATACATTAATACATAGTTTATCAAAACTCAAAACCTTGATTAAAATATCCCAACCCTATTTATATACAACAAAATATGTCATACAGAGTATATAAGTACATGAAGGCTCATTACATCGTAGAGAATATATAAAACTCCAAAATCTTCTCATTTCCCTTAGATGAAGTGCCGGGTTGCGAACCTAAAATATTGAATTTGGGTGAGCACTCCAACTTGCTCAATAAGTAAGGATTCACGTTAAACATCAACATTCCATATAGTAATCAAGGATATCATGCAACAACAACATGCACCAATGACATCTAACAAGAATATGAAAATCATATAAATTCAATAGATAACTGATGCAAAGTAAATATCATGGACTATTACACTGTGATCCCCATTTATTTTATAAAACTAGGGCCGATTACCCACCGGCACCATCAATGTTATTGCTAGACCAATGGTTCCTCTAGTGTAAATGCAACCCACGCAACCTATAAACTGAGTAGGAAGTTACATATAGGTCAGGAAGGTAACCCATCTCCTATATAACATGGTCTCAATTCCAGGAACATACTATCGTGAATCACATTAAACATCATTTTTCGTTTATTGAAAACCATCACAGTGTACATAGTCCCCCATTCCATTTCATACACTACACGAACTACATATACTAAATAGCAAGGCAACATTGATAAATAAGCGAATCCGTACTTACCTCGATCTAGGTTTTCCGTCCAATTTCCTAACTTTTCGAGCCAATAACTCTCTCTCGGGTAACCAACACCTATCATAGACCAAATATAGTTAATATAGGTCCATTATACTCTAATTAGAACCCTTAATCACACCCCTAAGTCTCTTAGAGATCCTCATGAAATCACAGCACAAGTGTTGTTTTCTGGGGTGGGAGCGTGCTCCCTCAGTGGGTGGGGCACGCTCCATCAAATGGGTTCATCCAAATTGATGAAGGGAGCGCACTTCCCTAAGAGGTGGAGCGCGCTCCACCCTGTACTGTCAAACCATATGTACAGGGCAGCGACCATTGTCCTCTACCAAATCATCATAAATCCACAAAACAATTATATAAACCTCCAAAATCGATCAATAACATCCTCAATTGAGGTAATATACTAAACCAACCATCAAAACTCATAATTCATCAAGTTTCTATCATTCCTATCGAATTGAAAGTCAACAAACACAAGAACAAATCATACCAAAATGATGCTCTCGAGTTGTTGATTTGATTAAGCTCCTCAGTCACGTTCGATTCGACTCCCTGAACACTATTTCTCGATTAGAAATGAAACTTCTAAACCCTCTCTTCTCGTCTGATCGAAATGAATTAAGGAGATAAACATGAGTTTGATTTATATATATGAATTTTCCTCGAGATACGCACCACGTCATCTCAAGATTGATCAAGCAGTTGATGCGTTAAAGTGACACACCTTATCGTAACACCAAACTTGATTCATCAAGCACTCACACTCCGTTCTAAACGATCAAACAATCCATATATTTCAATTATTCTTTTATTTTCTAATATATATTTATATATTCAAAAGCATATATATATATATATATATATATTTCGTCTATTATTTACCAATAAACTCACCGGACGTGCCTACAAGTGTCATTTAGAGTGCACATTCATGCCACGTCTCCCTCGTCACACTTGGTGTCCTGGTAAATTATTATTTATTGGATATTTTCCATTTTATAAGTTTGTATATAATCATAATTATGTCACAACCTATTTTTATTTTTATTTAACAATTCAAACAAACACAACACATCATGTAAACGCACTCACACGCTAATCGAGGTACGCCAAACTTAATCACGAGCCTAACTCGGATTAATTAAGATTTGGATTAGTATTAATCGCCAGCTTAAGGTAACTGTTCTTATAAAATCTGAGACTTCTAATCCACCTCATCAGGATTCACTCTCTGAGGTGCCTGTGGTTCCTACTAGTAATGTGCACTCAATGGTTACAAGGGCTAAAAATGGGATCTCTATGAGAAAAGCATTGTTGCTCAAGCTCTAGAGGAAAAAAGTTTACCAAAAACAGTTACTGAAGCTTTGTCTACTCCTCATTGGAAAGAAGCAATGTTAGAAAGAATATCAAGCTCTTATGATTAACAATACTTGGACTCTAGTTCTTGAATAGTCCTCTCAAAATATTATCGGAAATAAGTGGATTTTCACCATCGAAAGAAACTCAGATGGCTCTATCAATATATACAAGGCAAGATTGGTAGCCAAAGGCTTCAAGCAAATACCTGGTGTGTATTTTACTGAAACATACAATCCTGTCATAAAGTCTTCTACAATACGAGTCATTCTTTATATTGTTGTCACTCATTGATGGTCTATTAGACAGCTTGATGTAAATAATGCCTTCTTGAATGGTCAGTTGATGGAGGCTGTATTCACCAATCAACCAGAAGTTTTTGTTGACTTTGCAGTCCCTCATCATGTACGTCAATTAAACAAAGCTCTGTATGGCCTACATTAAGCTCCAAGGGTGTGGTTTGATAAACTTAAGAATGCTTTATTGGCTTGGGGATTTACTCATTCTAAGGCAGACTCAGCCTAGTTTATCTCCATTGGACAGGGCTTTGTATTATATGTTTTGGTTTATGTGGATGAGATTGTCATTACAGGGTCGAATACTCAAGTTATTCAATTTTTCATTGACAAACATTAATACACATTTCTCTTTGAAGGACATTGGTGAATTAAGTATATTTCTTGGTTTTGAGATTTGAAGGGATGCTACTAGTTTGTATTTGAATCAGTCTAGATACATTTCTTCTCTTCTACAAAAAGCTGGTATGATTAATGCTAAAGTTGTCGAGTCTCATGTTGCTTCTGGCAAACGACTTTGTCTTGATAATTATTCTCCTTTTACTGATCCCTCACTGTATAGAAGCCTCATTGGTGATTTGCAGTACATTGTACATACGAGACCTGATGTTGCATTTATTGTCAACAGGTTAAGCTCTTATCAACAATGTCTTTCCACATCTTATTAGCAGGCCTTGAAACGAGTGTTGAGGTTCCTGAAAGGGACTAGTCACTGGGCTTGTGTTTTAAACCATGTTCTAAAATGGTGTTAACTGGGTATTCAGATGCTAACTGGGCTGCAAATCCAAATGACAGGAAATCAATTGGTGGCTTTGTTGTGTACCTTCTAATCTTGTTTCATGGCAATCCAAGAAGCAAAACATTGTTGCCAGATCCAGTTTTGAGTCCGAGTACAGGGCTCTTGCTCAAATTGCAGCTGAACTGACTTGGTTGAGATCATTGTTAACAGAGTTACATATTCCTTTCTCTAGTACTCTCGTTATTTGGTTTGACAATCAAAGTGCAGCTTCATTGGCAAGGAACCATGTTTTTCACTCAAGGACTAAGCATATTGAGATTAATCTTCACTTCGTTAGAGATAAAGTGTTGAATGGTGAACTGGCTGTGCACTATGTTTCCACCGGAGATCAAATAGCAAACTACTTTACAAAGGCCTTATCTACTTCGCCCTTTCATTATCTGTGTTGCAAACTTTGTGTATTACCTATACCCCTTCGTTTGAAGGGGGATGTGAGATTAACTCATTGATGTAGTAGATATTGTTCTGTGGTGTATGAGATCAAGTGATAGAGTATCTAATGTTGTTGTTTACTTATCTAGCTCAGCAGTTAGTTAGATGGTTAGAGTGTTTTAGGCCTTGGCAAACCCATAGCCAGACCTTCATAGAGATGTGCCTTGGCAAACCTAGAGCCAAACCTTCCGCATCTGAGCTACTTAGAGAGACCCGTTCTTCGATGGTCTTGATGACGAAGATGAAAACAATTACGCCGAGTCATGTTAGGAATAGCATAGCAATATACAGCGTACCTCCTGCATTGGTTTATTCATTTATTTCTTGTATTGGTTTTTTAATTTGTTTGTTACAGTACAGTTCTTTCATTGCTGGAAGACCAATTTGTGCACAATTTTTTTCCACTCTTGAATGAGATTGATTTTTAAAAAAAAAAAATGTTAAACCAAAAATGGCAACTTAAACCTGTAAGAACTAAAGAATTCGAAGGCCTGTTTATATATATGAAAGATAATGTAAATTCCCAAACATAGATATCTAAATACAAACATTTATATGTTGCGGTTGGTGAAATAGATTTCAGATTTTAAATCATTTTTTGAAGAATCCAAGTAATTTGAAAACAAAACCAAACAACAACATTCTTCAAAAAAAAAAATTAACAAACAAACAAGAAGAACTAATATTCACTACTTTTCCGCCCCTTTCGCTTAAGCTGACTGATTCACATTAATATATTAATGCCAAAGAATTAATTTGAGTTTAGGACACTAAAATCAATTGATTAATTGGTTAGCTCCATTAATCTACTCTACATAATTTATGACTGATTTGATGAGATTCATTGTACTCTACATTTATTTTTTTGAGTAATAGGAGGCGATACTCCTTATATTTGTGTATATATATATATATATATGAAAATGTAAGAATGTACAAGTGCTACAAAAAAGGATGACTTACACTACGCCAAGAACAACCAAAAGTATAAAAAAAGCCCTGAAGCAAAACATCAGTCCTGAGACCACCGATTGTTCACCCACAGAACCTGAGATGCAACTTTTCCAAAGCATCATGTAACTTTTGACATAAAATCGCGCTCCACTGCCTTTTGGTCCTCCAAATCGTCACGCCGTCAAAACCATACACCACCCACTTTGACCACATCAGAGTTCCAAATCTCACACAGGATCGAGATTCATGACTGGCCAGGAAACACGCTCACCGGACACCACGAGTGAGTACATAGAGAGGCGGCGACGTAAATGGACAAAAGGTCGGGCGCATACCTTGTTGGTACTTCAAACAAGGTAATGCCCGATTGCCCCCCCCCCCGACCTTTTGCCTTCACAAAACAAACATAAGCCTGCAAAAACCAATCCAAAGAAATCGTCAACAAAAAACAGACCAGTTTCCTTGCCACTGTTGCCATGACCATCCTGCGAATTCTTTATGTCCATGCAATGCCAAGCCTACATTCCTCTTCGTAGCTTCCCATATCTCTTGCCAAGTTTTGTCAATCTCTTTAAAAATTCGTTGGTTTCTCTCCCCCACAGTGCCCAAATGAGTGCCAAAAGTCCGGCTTTAAACAACAAATTCTTTTTATTGCCGCATGAAATAGCCGCCGCTTGTTCCATCCATGTTCTTAAAGATTGGGGGTTTTGCCACTCGATGCCTATCTCCCTCGACAACTCCTCCCATAACCTACACGAAAATGAACATGCCAAAAAAAGGTGATCAATGGATTCCATATGAGAAAAACACAAACAACATCTTGACGACAATAGGGTGATATGAGGGAGTCGTCTTTGGAGCACATCTGTCGTATTAATCTTTCCTAACCACGCCATCCAAGCAAAAACCCTAACCTTCATAGAAGTAACAGATTTCCATATTAGATTATAAACCGGAAAAGATGTCAACGAATTTTCAAGACAAAGACCATAGAAAAAAGATTTAACAGAGAAGAGCTTGGAAGGGTCCCACCCCCACCCACGCTTATCCTCCGTGTGTGGGGTGAGGGAAACTTCCTGGAGACGATGCGTGAGTGCCGCGAATTCTATAGCTTCCGTTTCTCCTAGCCTCCGCCGAAAATCATAATGCCAAGATTGATCCCACTCGCTCCCCCCGACGAAAGAGGCCACCTCCGCCACACTTGCTTTGGGATTTCGCGAGAGAGAAAATAAACTCGGAAAGTCCTCAGCAAAAGATCGCGTCCCGTTCCATGCATCCTGCCAAAATCGCAGTTTCATGCCATTCCCAGCGTGAACTCCACACCTTTGATGAAATCCCGCCCGCATCTAGCAATAAAGCGCCATGGAGATCGAACGAGGCCTAAATCTTAATGACGTATCCCGACCATTAGCCTCCTTACCATAGATATTTCCTATGACATTCGCCCAAAGAGCCTCCGCTCCCGCTTTGAAACGCCGAGCCATTTACAAGCAAGGGTCGTATTGCGCATTAAGAGGTTTCCAATTCCAAGACCCCCCCAGTTTGTTTGGGGAGCTTTACTTGGTTCCAAGCCACGAGCGGCCACGAAGATTGGCCATCCCATCATTTCCATAGGAAATCCCGCATCATCTTTTCGGCCCTCTTGGCAATGCCTACCGGGAGTCGAAAGAGTGACATGAAATATGTCGGAATGGAGTCGAGAACTGAAGCGATTAATGTGACTCTACCTCCTTTGGATAAGAAGTCTCGCTTCCACCCATCCAACATGCGCGCGATTTTCCGAGTCTGGGTTCCCAAAATCGGCCTCGAGTGGGAACCCCTAATGGCGTACCAAGGTATTTCATGGGCTAAGTCCCGACCTGACAATTGACACCCTCAGCCGTCTGTAGTACGATAACGGCCGATACGTTGATCCCCAACAAGCTGCATTTAGATAAATTTAGTTTTAGACCCGAGATCTTGCAAAAGGCCTGAACGAGCTGCATCACCTTGTGAACCGCCTCCTCCGAGTTTTTGACGAATAACAACGAACCATCGGCATACTGCAGATGTGTGACGTGGACCCCTTCTCTGCCTACCTTAAAGCATTCTACCATTTCATTGTTCTTGGCAGTGTCCATAATTCTTCCCATGACATCAGCCACCAAGATGAAGAGGAAAGGAGATAATGGGTCCCCTTGTCTCAAGCCCCTTTGTCCTTTAAAACTACCTTCAGGTCGCCCATTAATGAGAACCGAATAGTGAGTCGATGAGACACATCCTTTCATCCACAATCGCCATCGCTCGCCAAAGCCTTTCTTTTGAAGCACATAATCCAAAAAGGTCCAGTCCACTCAGTCATAAGCTTTGGCAAAATCCAGTTTCAGAACAAAGCCTTGTAGCCCCTTTTCCCGGCATATTCAACCACTTCACCGGCTATAAGAACCGAATCCATCATCTCGTCTATCGGGACAAATGCGATCTGTTCCATCGCAATTGTATGTTTGAGAACCGCCCTAAGACGATGAGCGAGGACCTTTGCCAACAGTTTGTACATAGATGTAATCAGGCTGATAAGCGAAAATCATCGATCCTCCCAACTTGGGAGCCTTTGGGAATCAAGCATATGAATGTCTCATTCATGTTTCGACTAATCACTTCGTTACTATGAAAGTCTTCAAAGAACTTCATAATGTCACCTTTGATAACTCCCCAAGATCGTCTGATAAATGCGAAAGTGAATCCATCAGGGCCCGGTGCTTTATCCATTTCACAGGAAGTAACCGCCACCCATACCTCGTCTTCCGAGAATGATCTCTCCATATGACTCGCCTCCTCTCCCGGAATGACACCCCAATTAATACCGTTGATCTCCCATGTGCTATCCATTTCGTCCGTGTATAAATGTCTGTAGTAGTCAACAATCTCTTGCTTGTACTCTACATTTATGACAATGATAGGAAACAAAACATTTAACCTATATTAATCGTGGAAGATCGATCTCTTGGCGACCTTTGGAATGCATTTTTTTTTTCTTTTTGAAGAGTGACTTCCAACGTGCATGATTTGAACCTGAGTCGACCTCCCCCAGCATGCGAATTCTACTAATGAGTTTAAACTGTATATATATGCCAAATTGCCAATGTTTCCTTTTTTTTTAATACAATATGATAGATTTCAAAGAAGAGACTAAGAATTGTATTAATGTGTGCAAATTGAGTACAATATGGTGCTCTTATTTATAGAGCTCAACAAAGCATAAAATAAGGAAAGTTACCTAAACTACCGAAATACCAAAATATAGAAACTTCATAAATACTTAAACTATGGAAATGCAGCAACTTCTATAGTTTCCTTAACACAATAGATGCCTATATATGTTTCTAATTTGCTTAAATTTAATCTTAAAACTTGGATCTAATATTCAAACTTAAACTTCTACTTTTTTTTCTTTTCGAAGAAACTTAAATTTCTACGTAATTTGCAATTTAGTAGTTAGAGGCGGTTTTTTTTTTTTTTTTTTTGTGGGGGGGGGGGGGGGGACTTGTCAAAAAAAAAAAAAATGATATATTTGAAGTGTCTTGAGTTTAGCATTGTCAAAAAAAATAACAATAAATAAGTTAAAGTTGTCACTCTAACAAAATTTTTTGGTTCGGCCACTGAGTAGTGAGAGTCAAGACCAATACATAATATATATCGTTCATTTATTCATTTATTACCACGCGTTACACACAGCTAAGTAGCTAGCTTGGCTTGCTATCTTTATTCACTACATTACGTATATATAGATAGAGAGATAATGCATGCATGCACGCACACACCAACCCTTGACACATAACAAGCCACCTAGCTACGTACGTGCAGGTACATAACATACATATTATACATCGGTAATGGGTCGAATGGCAACTCCCTTGACAACGAGCCCCTTCTTCTCTTCCTCACTCACCACCTCAGTCATCGAGAACTGCACCTTCCCGGTCGCCTGGCCGTCGTTCAGGAACACGCCGACACGAACGAACTCCCAAGTATTCTTTGGCATGCGGTCGAGGCGCACTTTGAACTCGGTCCCCTTCCCTTTTGGATCCACAAACTTGAGGGTCATCGGGTTCTCCAACCCGTAGGACTTCCTGGTAATCATCACTTGGTACGCCACCTCGTATGTAATTCCCTTGTCCAGGTACGATGTACAGTCGCTGTCGCCTTCGACCTTCACGTTAACCCCTTTAATCAGCTCGGCAATTGTGACCAATTTGCTGCACAATCCACGTACTTGCTCATTCACATATATATTTATATATGCATGCAAAGTTAATTTGTACTATATATATATACTATAATGACACAACAAAATGTCATACTGCAAGATACATTGACTCACAAGAGTCATCCATGCGCGTCTTGAGATATTATTGACATATACAGATCCCGATGCATAATACGCATGCCGAGGATGAAAGGCTCTTATGATTCAATGTGCTAATGTGTCTCGTTAGATCAAATTAATTAATCTTATTCTTAATAATCTTAATCTCTTAGTTATTATATATATAGAGATTGTATTTATATATGATCGTTGGATTAAGATTAATTAATTTGATTTAACGCTATTGCATGTGTATTATGTTAATTAATTACTCTTCGTTAGGCGGGTCGTCGGACACTAAGGAGTATTCCCAGTTGCAAGCACAATCTCCAATGCTTAGTTCATTAGCGTAAATCATGATGTATTTGTGCTCTTTCTTATTCATTCCTACCTTCTGTAAAAAAAAAAAAAAAAAAAAAAAAAAAAAAAAAAAAAAAAAAAAAAAGATAAAGTTAATAGACCACAACAAAAACAAAAACAAAACCTCAATTCAAAATCTTGCTAATATTATACAAATTAATTAATAAATTATAAATTAAATATAAATGTAGGTATATAAATAATTTTTGTTAAGATAAGATAGTTAAATAAATTATTTGTTGTTAGATTAGCCTTGCCTTCCCGAAGACGGGGCTGTTGTTTTTCCCAGTACTGCTTTCCAAATACAATCCGTTCTGGAGGACCGCAGCATGTTTGGCTTGTGGAATGCTCTGGAGAGCACACTGCACATGACTCTGCAGATCTTTCTGAAGTTGCAAGGCCGCCATTATCTTCTTCTCTATTGATCTTGTGCTTATGTGAATTGTTCACTTGTATGGTAATAATTGGTACCCTCTCCTCCCTTTTATAGGCATATTGTCACCTCACATGTGATATACAACACGTGTGATCCATCAATTAATAAAATAATGCTTTTTATCGTGCTTGGCCATGAGCATTATTCTATTCCTTTTCTTTTTATCTCCAGCAAGAGATTGATGTATACATGGGAAATTAACACATTATGTGTATAGGAAAATTCTACGCCTACATCAAAATGCCCTTCAAAACGCAACTCAACTCAATATACGAACATACATTCTTGCGCCTCCTAAGACTAGAAAGTGAAATTTCTTATACTAATATTGAACAATTTCTTCAAAATTGGGATATGCCTACCATAGATCCAAAACACATTTATACTCAAGGTTCTTTTTCAAAAAATCAAGATTTTATTATTAAACTTGAAGAAGATACAAAATCAATCGACGATGAAAGGCAAGAAATTTTGCTTATACCACCTGAAAAAATTAGTCGCTATAAGGAAGCATATAAATATTTGCATATTGGTCTTATTCAAGTTGCAATTAAACCCTTGACTACATTAGGACTTAATACATAGCTTCTGTACGTGATAAACGTTATTTAAAATTCAATGACTCTTTATTAGGAATAATTGAAGGAAGTTTGGCCGAATGACCAATTTTCTTCAACTGTTTTCCTAATTTTACTTTAAGTTTACACGATCAATTTGCTCATGAAGCAGCAACATTAAGTATATACACTCAAGGTTTCAAATTAAAAGGAATATGTTCCAATGTCGCAGTAGTATATAGAATTTATTATAAATTAATGTATACAATAATTCCAGCTGTTGCTTATACCAATCTTCAAAAGGGCACTTCTACCCTATTTCTTACAAATATACAACATAAGGTAATAACTAGAAAACAATTAAGTTGGAAAGATATAGATGTTCCTAAAAAATGGATCATACATGATAAAAATACTGAAGAACGTCGCAAAAATACTACATCAAATTAAGTTCATAATATTATCACTCATGACGATGGTCTAGTTGAAATAAATTTCGTCTCTCGCAAATCTTGTTCTTTTATCCCTTCTTCTAGTTCATCTCAAGTAGAACCTTAAATAGATCCTCATCGAAACTTGTAGCCCAAACAACACACTTACCAACTCGTGTTGCCTATCCTGTTGAAACATCTGATGATACAGTTAGTATCAATGATTTTGCCGACTATCAAATTCATATGATAACTATTCTAGAGGAAGAAGATAATTTTACAGTTGATTATTTAACTTTAAAAAACCAACAAGCTCTTTTAAGAGAGCAATATTTTACATATATAAAACTGTTGTAAATTGAGTTGGAACTTGCTAAGAACTAGAGAAGGAAATAGAAGACTGAGAACTCTTACTACTATCAACTACTACTATAAAGGAGAAGAGAAGAAATGAGATAGTTGGAATGAGATGTTTTCATTCAACTTGGTGTGTTTTTACAATGAGGTTAGCACCCTTTATATAGGCCATTTTGGTGACGATGATAGATGTACTTTATACAATGTGTACAAGTAACACATACACCCCATGTCATACAACACATTACAAGTAATTTGACAATACATGGAAGAGTTGGTGTACATTGGAAATGGTTACAAGTAACATGACAATACATAGACAAGTGGAGGTACTATTAAGTGAGAAATACAAGTTACATGACTACACAATATGTTGGTGTATATGCATGGTCATCCATACTCCACAACACTCCCCCTTAGATGACACTTGCTTAGAGGTTGTGCCTCGTTAAAACTTCTACTAAGAAAAACCCTGTGAGAGAAAAATATAGTAAAAGAAAAAAAGTACACTATTCTCATAAATATTAAGATGGGTATAATATTGTTAAGATTGCCTCATTAAAAACCTTGCTAGCACTACAAAAAAACAGGAGATCAGAAACGGAATTTTCCGTCTCTGATTTGCATACATTCCGTCTCTAATTCAATTATGCAACGGAACAGAGACGGAATCTATTCCGTCTCTAAAATCGTCGTCCCTGATTCAGTCAGCAATGGAAATGTGTTTCCGTTTCTGATTAGAGACGGATTAAAGACGGAATTTAGAAACGGAACAGAGACGGAACAGAAATGCGAATGTTTATAAAGGGTACAATTGTAATTGAATTTCGTCTCTGATCCGTCTCTGATTAGCAACGGATCAGAGACGGAAATATTATATTCCGTCTCTGATTAGCAACGGATCAGAGACGGAATTATTGTATTCCGTCTCTGATCCGTCTCTGATTAGCAACGGATCAGAGACGGAATACAATAATTCCGTCTATGATCCGTTGCTAATTCATGAATTCCATTTCTAATCCGTTCCTATTTAGTAACAAAGTCTTGTTTTGCCCAGTTGGGCGCGTCTATTCCTCAAAAATTAGAGACGGAATAGCAACGGAATCTCTGAATTTCGTTGCTAATCCGTCTCAATTCCGCTTTGTTTAGTTTTCAAACCTAAGCTCAATCCTATTGGTTCTCCATAACCTCAAAACCTGAAAATACAACCATAGGACCTACTCCATCGCCTGCACCCCCTCCAACAACTCCTTGGGGGTGCTAACATCCCCAAAAAAATAGAATTTGACATACATACATTGACAATATATATCAACAACGTCCCACTGATCTTCATTGGGCTGCTGTGAAGAAAGTTCTTTGATTTCTCAAGTCTTCACTTTCTTCTGCTATGCATTTTCTTCCTGCTTCTTCACTGGCACTTGAAGTATTCACTAATTTAGATTGGACTAGAGATTGTGATGATCGATGTTCTACAAGTGGTGTTTGTGTTTTTCTTGTTGGAAATCTCATTACTTGGTATTATAAGAAGCAATTCGTTGTAGCTCGCTCCAGTACTGAAGTTGAATATCGTGCATTAGCCTTAGTGGTGACTGATATTTTGTGGGTTTCTTCTCTGCTGAAAGAACTTGGATTTCCTTTTCCTTCTTGCCCTGTTATGTGCTATGATAACACCAGTGCTAAGTCTTTAGCATTGAACCCTGTTTTTTCATGCTCGGACTAAGCACATTGAGGTTGATGCTCATTTCATTTGGGAAAAACTTTTGGCTGGATTTTTGGAGCTTTGTTATGTTCCTACAGAGCATCAGTCCGTTAATTTTCTCACTAAAGTTCTGGCTGTTCCAAGGTTTTAGTTTTATTTTCCAAATTGAACTAGATTTCTTCACCGAGGTTCAATTTGAGGGGGCATTGAGAGACCGTCATAGTCAAAGTCACATTGACCATGGGTAGTACTTTGTGTGGCATGTGTTGCGTATTTGGTAACAAATTATTGTTAATCAGTTAGAGTGGTTAAGCAGTCTATTAGAGTACTATTATCTCTAACAAATCTTGTATTAATAGTGTCTGAACAATGTATTTGTTGTTGTTGAAAAACCAGTGAATGTCTGTTGCTTAATGGCAACCAAAGCTCCCTAAACAATTTTCAGAACCTATCTCCAGCATGACATCTAAAATTGTGCACAGTTGCAAACAACCTCCGTTAAACAATCTACATTTCAAATCATATCATACCAATTTAATAATGTAATACCAATCTTCAGAAAAAACAAAAGAAAACAAGGTAATCACATAGAAACCCAATGAAAAAAAATGGTTTTTTTTTCAATCATCCTATTCCTACATAGTATCAAAATCTGAACTAATAAACATATCATTCAATCCAAATTGAGTTTTATCATTTTTGTTTTCTCAATCAGTCCTATATAGTATCAAAATCTGAACTAATAAACCTATCATTCAATCCAAATTGTAACACTCATTCAAAAATAAAAAACAAAAAAAGACCAACAGTTTAGGGTGTTACCTTGACTAGTTCGACGACGTCTTAGGGTGGGGCGTAGGTCGGCGACGGCTTAGGGCTTCGGAGGCTCCAATCTCCGGCAGCCGGCGACGGCAGAGCCGACGGCCTCATCGCTGCCGCAATCGCAGCGACGACAGAGATTTAGGGTTTGGGAGAGAGATTTCAGTGAGAGAGAGAGAGCTGGGAAACGTCGGTCAGAGAGCGGTGAGAGAGGGAGAGAACGTCCTTGACGAGCAGAGAGCGGTGAGAGAGGGAGATAACGTCCTTGACGAGAGCGAGAGCGGTGAGAGAGGGAGATAACGTCCTCGACGAGCGAGCGAGAGCGGTGAGCACAGAGCGACCAGAGAGCAGAGAGCGGTGAGAGAGAGAGAGAGAGCAGAGAGCGGTGACCGGTGACCGGAGAGAGAGTAGAGAGCCGATTAGAGGCGGTTAGCGGTGAGAGAGCGAGACCAGAGCGCAAGCAGAGAAGAGAGAAAGAGAGTTGAGAGAGACGACTGTTTTTCTCATTTGGACGATCGATTTTGGGGGGGGCTAGATCTAAGCACGCACAAATCTCGAGATTTGATGAACGGTTAAAAAAAGAAAGTTTTGGTGGGAATGTTGGCGCCGTTATTTAGAGACAGAATTTAATTTCGTCTCTATTTCCGTCTCTGATCTCTCTATATTCCGTCTCTGAATTAGTCTGTCTCAATTCCGTCTCTAACTACTTTTTCTTAGCAACGGAACTTAATTCCGTTGCTAATTCTGTTTCTAAAAATCATTTTTCTTGTAGTGTAGGAAAACTCAATAGGATAAAACCATAGATAAGGGAAAAAGAGTGCAATACACTTATCAATAACTCCCCCTCATGTGAACATGGGTGAAACTTGTTCAGTTTCTTTACTTGCAATGTCTTTAAGTTTACGCAAGCCAATACCATATGTAAGCCTTTTAAATGTCGTAGTTGGTAAGGCTTTTGTGAATAAATCAGCAAGATTATCGCTCGATCGGATTTGCTTGACATCAATTTCACCATTCTTCTGAAGCTCATGTGCATAAAAGAATTTTGGTGAAATATGTTTTGTTCTGTCCCTTTTATGAATCCTTCACTTAATTGTGCGATACATGCTGCATTATCTTCATATAATATGGTTGGAGAATCTTTTATTGAAGGCAATCCACATGATTCTTGAATATGTTCAATCATGTTTCTCAACCATACACATTCACGACTTACTTCATAAATTGCAAGTACTTCATAATGATTGGAAGAAGTAGCAACCATAGTTTGCTTTACTGACTTCCATGATACAGCAGTATTACCACAGGTGAATACATATCCCGTTTGAGAACGAGCATTGTGGGGATCAGATAAAAATCCAGCATCAGCATAACCTTGGAGATTCAATTTTACCCCTCTCGAGTAAAATAAACTCATGTCACTTGTTCCTCGAAGATATCGAAAAACATGTTTAACACCATTCCAATGTCTTCGAGTTGGTGAAGAGTTGTATCTTGCAAGTAGGTTGATAGCAAAAGCAATGTCAGGTCTTGTACAATTTGTAAGATACATAAGTGCACCAATTGCACTTAAGTATGGTACCTCCGGACCAAGTAGCTCTTCATCACTTTCATGAGGTCGAAATGGATCCTTATCCACTTCAAGTGATATGACAACCATTGGAGAACTCAATGGATGTGTCTTGTCCATATAAAATCTTTTTAATATTTTTTCAATGTAATTTGAATGACGGACAAGTACTCCACTTGAAAAATGTTCAATTTGCAAACCAAGATAAAGTCTTGTTTTTCCAAGTTCTTTCATCTCGAATTCATTTTTCAAGTATTCGGATGTTCTAACGATGTCTTCGTGGTTTCCCACTATATTTAAATCATCAACATATACAGCAATAATCACAAATCCTGTTGATGATCTTTTAATGAAGACACATGGGCAAAACGGATTATTTACATATCATTCTTTAAGTAAATAATCACTAAGACGTTTGTACCACATTCGTCCGGATTGTTTCAGTCCGTACAAAGACCTTTGTAATTTTATAGAATGCATGTTATGAGGTTTTGATTTTATTTCTTCAGATATTACAAATCCTTCAGGGATTCTCATATATATCACACTGTCTAAAGATTCGTACAGATATGTTGTAACGACATCCATTAAATGCATATCAAGCCCTTCAAAAACTGCAAGGCTTATCAAGAATCGAAATGTGATAGCATCTATAACAGGAGAATTTGTTTCCTTATAATCGATGTCGTCAGTCTTTGTGAGAAACCTTGAGCTACAAGTCTTGCTTTGTACCTTGTAACTTCATTTTTTTCGTTTCTCTTTCGTACAAATATCCATTTATATCCAACAAGTTTTACGCCATCTGGTGTTTGAACAATCGGTCCAAAAACCTCTCGTTTCCTTAACGAGTCTAGCTCTGCTTGGATAGCCTCTTGCCATTTTTGTCAATCAAGTCTTTTTCGACATTCGTCCACTGATTGTGGTTCTGGATCATCATCATTTTCACATATTTCAAAGGACACATTGAAAGCAAATATATCATCAGGAACAATTTTATTTCGATCACAATTCTTACCAGAGTTTAAATAATTTATTGAGATCTCATTATTTTCATCTTTTTCCTCTTTTCTATAGGTAGTTGTTACTCGTCAAAATCAATTTGTTCTGAAAAATCCTTATCAAAGGATTCTTGTACTTTCTCAAGAGTATTTTGATTTGTATTTATTTTTACTCTTGTTTTCCTCTTTCGAGGAATTGTATCCTTTGAACCAACTGGTCTTCCACGCTTTAAGCGTTTCGTTGGTTCTTGTGCATTTTGTTGCATAGGGACATCGTTTTCTATATGAACCATTTAATGCTGAAGCATATGATTATCACTCTTTTGTATATAGTACTTGCATCAAGTAATTGATTCATAACTTGTTGCTACTAAATGATCCTTTGAACTTCGAGTTTATATTAATTTATACATGGATCATAATACAACAAATTTAATGCATGCAATTTGATGTGTTTACAGCAATTTCACGTCATTCTTTTTGAATTGGCTTATATCTCCCCCTAATGGTGGAAAAATTGTTTCATCAAAGTGACAATTAGCAAAACTTGCTATAAATAAATTCTCTATTAGGGATCCAAGGCATCTTATAATATGATTGATGGAGAGTTAAATCAATATAATTCTTTTATTGATTTGCCTTGAGATAATCTCCAGCTGATAAAAAAAATCCAGTTCGATATTTTCGCATTATTGATGATTATGGATAATCAAATAGATCTTTCCACATTATGAATGTCATTTGACGACATTCGTTTTAATATGCCTTATATATTCCAAAAGTTAAAGCCCGGAATATTATACTCAGATTAAATAATATATTCATATAGATAAATTTTCTATTATTCTGAGTAGACTTCTTCTGAACATGACATTAACAATAAAATTGTTGTACCCGATATTGCCTGAACACTAGCCTCCGCTAAGTTCGAATTCGAGAAATATTCACTTTTATATTATAATGTACATGCATGTAGCACGATACACAAGACATAAACTCATTTCCCATATTTAGGTCATGATTTAGACACATCTCGATATGCGTATTTTATCGAGCCATTTTCAATGATAAAATTCATAATATTTTGCCTTTGATTTTGAAGGCATGATAAAGGTCACAAAAATACGTACTTTGGTATATATATGACAATATTTAGGCAAAATAGCATTTCATATATGACCAAAAAATGTCACAATTATGAGCGCTCATTGTCAATAATTATTTGTCATTTGTAGTGGTGCACCACTTTTATTCCAATTTTTGGTGGAATTGTCAATACGACCTTTACCTGATATTTTCACATTTTCCACATCCATAAATTTATTATTGCGATCATGATCATTATATGCAACATATGCTTCTTAATTTGAAGCTGAACTAATTGGACGAGAGCGATATTATATTTATAATATCTCGTTACTTTACTCAGCTACCATGAGACAAGAAATCAATCCTTAATATTTATTGGATTAACGTGCGCACTCGATATTTGTTGCAGCAATAAATTGAGGCGGACCACGTGACCTCATTTTTATTGTCTCATCACTCATATTTCCACGTAGCCTCAACATAGAGGTAATTAAAATTGCGGAATTATAATTAATATTTGACTGATTAAGTTTTGTAGCTTGAGACTCAACCGCTCATTTTGAGGTTTTGGAGCAGTACTTTTTTTGGTATTTATATATTTATAACTTTATAGGGTGAAAAGATATATAAAGTGAAATATTCACTTTTCAAAACTCTAAAGAGATATTGGCAAATGATTTAAATTTTGTATGACACAACATAGTCTTGCATAGATGTTTTATTCACAAATTATAGTATCTAATTGTCATGACAAGTAATTCTTGTCGGTAATATAATAAGGCAACAAATTCAACTATGGTTGAATAATATTTTGAAAATAAATTTAATATAAAATAGTTTTCCCCTTGTAAAAACATAACATATGATTAAATATATGTTCACAACTTGATTCATTAATAAACAAAATGTATTATTCGTATGAGTTGGTGGGACAACCTCCAGGTTAGGTGGCGAGACATAGTCTACTTAATACCGTGCCTCCTCGAATAGGATAACCCGTCTCCCTTTCAATGTTTAGCTTTACCGGGGACAAGGCTTACTCATTATCAACTCAAACTTATAGCATTATTTGTATTATAAAATCAAGAATAGAACAATAACTAATCGTTTGTAGTTTTAAGAGAAAAATTATATGTCACACATTGACTTTTGATTTCTGATGTAGAAGATCGTACAAGACGCAACTACTACGAGCATACTTTCGTAGTCGGTGACGTTACAATACATAATGTATGAATAAAGTACATTTACATAATTAAATATGCATGTAACAAAAAAGAAATTAACCATGACAACATGGAAATAAATTGAATGTATTTAAATTAATAAAAATTATATCTTCTTAGTTTTATATCTTTGAAAAGCTTCTTGATCTTCAAGACCTCCTCTTGTAGAGCAACTTCTTGCTAATAACATGTTGTAAATTGAGTTGAAACTTGCTAAGAACTAGAGAAGGAAATAGAAGACTAAGAACCTTTACTACTATAAACTACTACTACAAAGGAGAAGAGAAGAAATGAGATAGTTGAAATGAGATGTTTTCATTCAACTTGGTGTGTTTTTACAATGAGGTTAGCACCCTTTATATAGGTCATTTGGTGATGATGATAAATGTATTTTATACAATGTGTACAAGTAACACATAACATTATACTACAAATCAAGATTGACGAGAACATTGTACTCTTTTTCCTATACTAGATTTTTTTCCCACATGGTTTTTCTAGTACAAGTCTTAATGAGACATATTCTCTCAGCAAGTGTCATCCAAGGGGATGTGTTGCAAATTGGATGACCATTTAACCAAGCTTATGAATGATCACATTGTCAAGCATGGCTCTCACATTGAATCGTAACATCAAACATGACTTCTACATTGAATGTAACTTGTACACTCTACATAACTTGTATTCAACTCCAATGTATAATCACTTGTTCATGTATTGTCATGTAACTTGTAATCTTGCATGACATGAGACTTTGGTGTAACTTGCACACTTTGTGCAAGTACTTATTATCATCACGACTAAGGTCTTATACAAGGAGGTTCCTTCACTTGTAAAGAACACACCAAAGTATGAATGAAATCTCTACATTCTCATCTCTAGCTCTCTTCTCTCTTGTCTCCCCTTCTCTACTTGTTCTAGTAGTTCTTAGTTTATGTATTCTATACTTAAGTCTCTAGCAAGTCCAACTTAAGTTCTAGTTGGTTTACAACTTAGTTTACAACAAAAACAACATAAAAACAATATTTCGTTTTTTGATTTTTTAGCTCATTCATGTCCCAAAATAATCAACAAAATTAATACTATTTGGGAAGGCTCTAATGGCAAAAAATACGTACAATCTCATCCTCCATTAGCTTCTCTTAAGATCAAAGAGCATATTAAAGCAACTCCACTTAAAACTAATTTTGAAGAAGAGCTCCCTCTTACTAAAAAAAGATTTAAATCATATAATTGAACAAAATAATTTTACGAATATTTATTTATCCACCTTAAGTTCTTCCTCGAAACATACATGTTCAACCAGTGATCTGTCCCATATTATACAATCCTCAAGTTCTATTTCACCTAATACAGCCCCAGAACCAGTATTAACAAAATCTTTTCTCCCACTCTCCGTAACTACTCCTCCTTCATTTCGACCAAAATCCAAATACTCTCCTGAATTATTAGAACGCATTACTACACAATTAGAAGCCATTGATTTATCATATGTTAAGAAAAAGGATAAAGCTCCAGTAATTGCAACATTAGACAATGAAATAACTCCACATATAGATCAAACATCAGAGAGCATTCCAGAATCCTTGATAGATTGTGATTTGCCTGATAGTCCTAATTATGATACAGATACCGAAATGGCATTCGACGAATTACGAATTCTTATCCTTCAAAGAAACATCCATATATACAAAAAATGAAACAACTTTACACGCGACCCTCTCCTGCTGATCTAATTCTTGAAGAAAGCAACAATAAACGCATAAAATTTGATGGCAATTCTATATATGAATGGAATATTGATGGCCTGTCTGAATATAGAATAACGTAAGTCTTACAACATATGCAAATTTATGCTAAAGCTTGTGCATTAGGAGATCATGCAGAAAGTCACATAGCAAATGCAATTGCCTGTGGATTTACAGGACAACTTCATGGTTGGTGGCATTATGCCCTAACTCGTCAACAACAATTAGATATTACAAATTATGTCATAAAATATGATAATGGTAATCCCATCTTAGATGCATAAGGGCGTCAACAACATAATGGTGTTACTTGTTTACTTACCAATCTTATTTGGCATTTCCTTGGTACTTTAGCTACCATAGATGAAAAGACTAGAGATCAATTACAAAGTCTACGATGTCGAACGCTTAATGATTTTCGTTATATAAAGATACATTTTTAACAAAGGTTTATACGATTTCTACAACGGATTCTCAATTCTGGAAAGAACGTTTTATAGCAGGGTTACCTCCTTATTTCGTAGAAAATGTAAAAATCCTTCTTCGCGAAAAGGGCAATGGAACGCTCAACTATCATAGTCATACCTTTGGTGATTTAATTCAAGCTATACAACAAACTGGGTTAGCATTATGTAATGATATGCGATTAAAACGGCAACTAGCTAAAGAGAATAAATCCAAGGATAAAGCATTAGGAACTTTTTGTTATGACTTTGGGCATGATTTAGATTTACATAAACCTTATCCTTCTTCTTCTCGGAGACGAAAGGTCAAAAAATTTTCTCGCAAACAGATGACTTCGTATTATGAACTATTCAAACAAAGGAAGCGTAAAGCAAAACCTTTTAAAACATCTAAACGAAAGCCAAATACTTGTTATAATTGTGGTAAACCTGGTCATTATGCTAATAAATGCCATTTCAAATCCCGCAATAAGAAAATCCATAATCTTCAAGATGAGTCTTCGGACTCTGATTGTCATTGTGCTGAAAATCTTCAAAATACTACAACCACTTCATCTGAAACAGAAGTCAATGTGTTAACTGCACATGAAGAACTTATCCTCGAAATCGGTGAGCAAATTGCTGATCCGACATTAAAATACAAATACTTTACAGAAATATTACATCACGCCGACTCTGAAGAAATAGATCCTCTCAAGGAGAAACAACGATCTAAATTTAAGAAACAATTAGAAATAGATACCACAGAATATTCCATGCCAACCTTACTTAATGAAGTTAATAAACGAAAACCTAATCCTACCATGAATACTATTCAAACTCTTCAACAAGAAATAAATCAACTCAAACAGGAAATACATTCTTTAAAAGAGCGCCTCCTAAGACTAGAAAGTGAAAATTCTGAAAATTTTTCTGTTTATGATAACAATGTGTTCTTTGAAACTCTTACTCATTATGTACATCAACTATGGTTTACACCCATTACACTCATTATAAAATATTTTAAATATAAATGCCTAGCTCTAATCGATTCAGGTGTCGATTTAAACTGTATTCGTGAAGGATTAATTCCTCTTCGCTATTGTGAACATACCAATAGTCGCATCTCTACTGCTGAAGGAAATAAGTCATCTATCAAATATAAAATTCCACTTGCTCATATTTTTCATCAATCAATTTGTATACCTACGTCATTTATTATTGTAAAAGATCTTCAACATGATATTTTATTAGGTACCTCATTCCTTCAACACATTCAGCCTTTCATTGTTTCTACAAAAGGTATATCAACAACTATCAATGAAAAACAGATTTTCTTTCCTTTTACTCAACTACCTAAATCAAAATATTTAAATCAAATAATTAATCAAATTGAACATAAACAAACACATATTGATTTCTTACGATTTGAAATAATTTTAAAAAAAACTGATCAGATTTTTAACACTCCATCCTTTCAGGGTAAACTAGTTATTTTTCAAGAGAAATTACAGAAACAATGTTGTTCAGAAATTCCATCTGCCTTTTGGGATAGGAAAAAACATCAAGTTACTTTACCATATATCGATGATTTCAATGAAAGTCAAATTCCAACAAAAGCAAATCCTTCTCAAATGAATACCCGACTATTAAATCTGTGTGATCAAGAAATCAAAGATCTTCTCTCCAAAAAATTAATCTCCCCTTCTAAATCTCTTTGGAGTTGTACTGATGTTTATGTCGAAAATGCTCCTGAATTAGAACGTGGATCACCAAGATTAGTAATAAATTATAAACCGCTAAATAAAGTCTTAAAAACAATTCGTTATCCTTCACGAAATAAATATGATTTAATTAAACGCATAACTACTTCCTTAGTTTTTTCTAAATTTGACCTTAAGTCAGGCTTTTGGCAGATACAAATTGCGTCGGCAGATCGTTATAAAACAGCTTTTAATACACCTTTTGGCCAATATCAATGGAATGTAATGCCTTTTGGTTTGAAAAATGCTCCTTCTGAATTTCAAAAAATAATTAGGTGGCTCAACAAATGGACACTTGCCTCTTGATGGGTTAACACGTGTCTCGATGCACATCTAATGCATCTTGTTTTATTTACACTAACTATAGGTCATTTAATACTTAGCTAAATGTGGCCACATTAAAGCCACTTATTAACACAACATCAATGCACATTTAATTCAAATAAATTAAACTTATACCGATATGTCGCTACCTCGGTCCCACGTCGACACGCGACTCGAGGTACCTCCCCGCTTGTCTCGATACCTACACACCCATAGAAAATTAACGTAATAGTCTACACATATACAATACACTAGGCATACATCACAACAAATATAAAATGTACATCGGCCCTTGCCTCGGTAAACGGACATATCACGGTGTGGGTCCCACAGTACGGGTCGTTGAGCCTGTTTAAATACGTAAACAGGGTTAGAGATTTTGAGCCGTTACAATCGAATATAGCTTACGCGGTTTGTATGTTATGTCGGTTCACTAATAATCCAAGCAAACAACACTAGGATGCGGTTTCTAGGATCTTTAGATACCCAAAGGTGACTTTGAATTATGGTCAATATTTTAATGGATATCCCCTAGTTTTGGAAGGTTACAGTGATGCTAGTTGGAATAATGTGGAGTCAAATTCCAAATTAACTAGTGGACGGATATTTATGCTAGAGGAGCGGTTGTTTCTTGGAGCTCAAAGAAACAAACATGTATTTTTGATTCAACAATAACATCAGAAATAATTGCCCTAGCAGATGCAAGCAAGGAAGCAGTATGGCTTAGAAACTTGTTAATGGAGATACCATTATGGAACAAACCATGTCTGGCTCTATTAATCAATTGTGATAACAAGACAACT
Source organism: Stephania cephalantha (assembly GCA_039657325.1). Lineage (NCBI taxonomy): Eukaryota > Viridiplantae > Streptophyta > Magnoliopsida > Ranunculales > Menispermaceae > Stephania > Stephania cephalantha. The sequence goes on from CM077571.1 coordinate 56,942,416, forward strand.
CTTTATAAGATCACAAGCAAGACTTATAATGGAAAGTTTAGATACATAAATCTAAGACAATCTTTTGAGACAGTTACTAAAAAAGGGGGTTGTCACAGTTGATTACGTAGAATCTAACAAGAATTTAGCATATCTATTAACAAAGGGTCTTGTTAAAGATATGGTTTCTCAGACATCAAAAGGAATGAGACTTAGGTTTTGCCTAATTTGATCGTCACTTGATGGGAACCCAACTTAATTCTTGAAAATACGAAATAAGTTCAATGTGGTACTAACAAGTCAAGTGAAGATTACATAACACTAAAAAATTTATGTGATAAAAGGTCTCATCCTGGTTATAATGTTGGTTCTACATGGCAGAGGTTGACAATTGGGTCTTAATAAGTCGAATAGTGTGACTCGCAGATTCACTTAAGTAGACTTACATATATGGGTGTAGAAGTGTGGTCGCTTCTTATGAGCCTAACCGACTCTAGAGCACTCAAGAAAGACAGGATTTGCACAAGGTCATAATGTGCAATCAACATAACACTCTTACTTACATGAAATCGGTATGTGCGATATTTTTGGTTTTTCGCAAGGGTTCTTGGTTTAAGATCCGTTCACCATAATACCTGATGAAACTTTGAAGTGTTTAAATTCAGAGAAAAGCTCAAGTCCAAAAGAAATTTTTCATTTATGTATCGTTTTTCAGAATGATGTTATATGTTTTTTGGTCGTGTTATTTCCTAAGTATTATAATTTTCAATTTATATGTCCATATAATTTAAAAATGAGGGGAAATTGTAGGATTTTATATAAAAAAAAAAAAGGGTTCGTAATGTTCAGCGTTGTGGCGCCACCTTTGTAACTCTGCTTAGCACCAAATTTGAAAAACTCACTGTTTATGGCATTTTAGTGTCGGGCCGGCGCTGCGCCTCAGCGCCCAGAACAAAAAGTTGCGAATTTTTGGTGTTATTTGGTCCTTTTTTGTATCTATTCGCACCAAAACTCTCATCTTGGTGGATAGACACTAAGTCCCTTAGTTTTCTATAAATTAAAGGGATCTAGAACGTACTATACACATTGAGATACATTGAGAAACACATTGAAACACAAAAGATTTTTGAATCAAGTGTGTTCTTGAGTCATAGCATCATTCTCTCTAAAGTTTTTCAAAGAGTGTTCTTAGTTAGAGTTGTGTTACACACACATCATCCAACAACCATTTGAGACTTGATTTTATCCTGAAGGCAAGTTTCGATTTTTCCATTGTGTATACGCGATTTTAACCGATAGGGAGAAATTTTGTCTAAAAGAGAGCGATTATGCGCCTCAAGTCACTATTTGGTTATTCCATTTTGATGAAGTCCAAGAATTAGCTTGCAAATTCTTGGAAAAATATGATGGAAAGATATGACAGGATGGCATTTTGGTAATTTCGGTGAAGTTCGGGCGTTTGAGTTTCGACGTTCCGGGGGCATGGGTTGATTGGAAACGGCGTGGCGAACACGGGTCACAACTATGCCGTGTCTACGACGTTTTTCGGCGAAATTCCATCGTTTCGCCCTCCGAAACGGCAATTTTGTTATTTTAGGAAAGTTTTGTTTAGCTTATAACTTTCATTAGGAATTTCCGTTTTTATTGCCGTTTGCGGCATTTGTTTCTATTTTTCGTCTAGTTTCCAGTTTAGGGCTTTTAGGGCTTTTTAGACTTTTTACTATTTTTGGCAAATTTTAGGGTTTCGCTATTTAAGCGATCTATTGGATGTAATTCGCAGTTTTTTTTGCTGGAATAAAAGAATTTTCGAACTTTGGCTTAAGTTCTGACCTAGATCGAGTTGTTCGTGGATTCGTTCAACTGGTTTAGAAGATCTCCGCTGCGTCACATTCTCATCTTGCATTTTTTGTCCGAAGCTATTTGTTCCAACTGTCATCATGTTTAGGCTCATTCCCCTACTATTTGTGTAATCGTGGCTCTACAAGGGGCTTCAAGATGATCTAAATTTCTTAAGCATTAAAGTTCCATTTTCCGAAAAAATAAATATTAATTAATGTTAATGATCTATCGGTCAAGATTTCTTTTTTATGTGAAAACATATTTTTTTAACGTACGTACCCTAAACTTTATTTGAAGATTAATTTGAACATCAACCTCATTCATAAGTGATCACATATAATATATACCAAATTATTAAAACTATAGTTACTATAATTAAGTTGGTTTGATCGGTTAGTAATGATTTCACGGATACGTATACATATCTTAGGTTTAAGTAATGCTTAATATACCAATTACCTTTGCGAGTTGTGCGACTAACACATGTAGTAATTTTTTTTTATAAGAACGAGACTTTATTTATTATTATATATAGCCCAATATGTGCATGAAATATATTATTTAATTACAAAAGGTAAGGAACAATGCATGTGTTCCCCATAAACAGAAGTCGGACAAAATCTCCTACCAATGTAATATAAGAAAAATACATCGTTCTTAAGATGGATAAATATGTTCCCTATTTCATGAAGGACGGGTCATTGAGGAAGCACGTCCATTTATGGTGTCACATTCTCACCAAATCAACTAGCATGTAGTAATGTGTTCATATAATGCTTAAATTTGAAATCTATATATATCCTTAATTATTGCACGCCTTTTATCATTTCTTTTCTTTTTGAGTAGCTAGTATATTCTTTCGCGATAAACAAAAAAAAAAAAAAGAAGGGATTTTTAAATTTCTTTTAATTATTTTTTTATTATTAACCGATGCTAGCTGATCAGTTTATCTCGTTCCAGTCTTGCAAGCATTACAAACAAAAGAATAAGAATACAAAAGACTTTTTACAACACGACGAGGCATAAATTATCTATATTTATGTTGATTCCGTGACATTTATTTTGATTGAAATTAGAGTTAAAATAAGGGGACCAATTTAATTAGTTCTCCAGACTTAACCGATTATTCCGAGTTCAATTCGGGTCAGCCCACATACTAAAAGATAAAACTCTTTCAATGGTAGTTTCTGCGTTTGTGGAGTCTCAAACTTGAGACATTCTCTTAAATCATTGGAGTGTCAAACTACTCCAACACACCACCGTTAGTAGTTTTCCATTTTTTCTCTTCATCAATTCTGTATATTATAAAACCACTCACATGTATCCTCTATAAGGTACACTAGTATTGGAGCAAGTATTTTTTTAATAGGTCCTAATGTAATTTCATTTATTTATTTTTGGAAGTAAAATAGAAATTATATTAATCATGATGGCTCAATACATTCAATAGAACATGACCAAGCATTGGATCAATTACCTTGATAAAAGCACATTGATTCACTAATTCGATCTTAATTGTCCAAAAAAACATTCAACTGTCACATTGTTGATTTTGAAAAATCGTAACTGTAACAATGGAACAGTATGACAATCAGTGAATGTGCTCTTGACAAACGTTTGCAACACGATAATACATAGATAAACTACTAGAACCATAACGAAAAATAAATAAAACTTACAAAAGACAGACAAAAACTTCCGACGAGCAAAGACAAATACAAACATCTAATATTGGAAGACACGTACCCTACTTATTCAAAAATATAAACTAATGAAAATATCGAATCGGCAACTGTAGGCGTAGATCGATCCATGGACAAGTATAGTAGAAGTGGAGAAGAACTTGAATGATGGTAGATGGACGTGTAGAGGAGGAACGAACGATTCCAATGATAAATTTGATAACTATTGCAGGATTGAAACTCTTATATATAAATAAATTCGTGTTTCATTGAATAAAAATGCAGTAAAAATTGTTATTGAAATCACTGTCGATCAAAATAGAAGATATGCAGTTAGGGGTGGGCATCGATTTCCCTAAAACCGCCCAAACCGTATGGATTGGTTTGGTTTTTAAAACTCGCGGTTTGGGGGCGGTTTAAAAAACTTGAAAATCGCAAAATCGCGGTTTGGTGGTGGTTTTCAATTATGAAAAACCGCGGTTCACCAAACCAAACCGAGGGTAATTTAGTAAATTTATTTAATTCACATTTTAAAACCTTAACCAATATAAACAACTTAACCTTAACCAATAGAAACAACAGCCGTTTCATTTTTTCATCTCCATGTCAAGATATTCGCCTCCACCAGTTGAGGTCATCTGTTGCTGCCTTCCACTAGTCGTCGTCACTACCGCTTCCCACCAGTCGCCATCGCCATCTCCTACCAGTGATCTCTCACTGCCGCCTCCCACCACTGTTTTTTTTTTTTTTTTTTGAAAACATGTAACAAGAAAAACAGCGAAACCAAACCGACCGAACCGCGCGAACCGCGGTTCGGTTTGGTTGCGGTTTTGGTGGTTCGCAGTTTGGTGGTGGTTTGCAAAATGGCCAAATCGCAAACCCTCGATTTGGTCGCGATTTTGTGGTTTTCACCACCAAACCGCGGTTTGCCCACCCCTATATGCAGTGGTTCAAACGTAAGAATCACAAAGAAAAATTAAAGAGAAAGAAAATAAGGTTTTAGCGTTTCGAGCCACCGTTCTTAATATAGAAATTGGTTAGACCAAACCATCCAATGTCCGGAAGCTAAATAAACATGACTATATATTCCAAGGTCGTGAATAGTGATCCTAGTAAAGAGCTCTTAGCGGTCAGTGTCTCCATTCATAGGGCGCCTCAAACTCGAGTCATAACTTAAGAAACTCGAGAGTCGAACCACCCGGACCAACCAATGGTTGGTAAATACTACTATGCTGAGCCCTAGCCCAACAGCCCAAAACATTTCCTAAAGAGTTGATTTTCTCTTCAACTTCATGACTGATCGACTGCTGTGCGCACAACTCCCCCTGTAATGGCCGTGCTGAGAATTCCAATTCCGATCAGACACCACCACTACACTCTCTACTCAAAATCCCTCCAATTCTCCACATCTCCACCTCGAGATCCACATCATCACACGATCACAGCGATCTCGGAAGCCATTCTCAACTCTTCAACACGCCCTCTCGACGCCTCTCTCAAGAAGCTCATCCCCTCCATCACACCTCTCCATGTGACCGATGTGATCACAACCAACCCTCTCTCTCTCGACCCATCATCGATCCTCGCCTTCTTCAAATGGGTCTCCTTCCAAAAGGGCTTTCGCCACACCGTTCAGTCTTACTGCGCAATGGCGCACCTCCTATGCCACCACAAGATGGTATCCGATGCAGACTCTCTGTTGCAGTTCCTCGTCTCCCGAAAGGGTAGACACTCTGCAGTCCCTGTTGTCGAATCGATTTTCAAGATTAAAGGCATACAAAACCTTAATTTGGTGATTACTCGCATTATGAATGCGTACACTGAAATGGGGTTTGTCTCTGATGCCATTCAGTGCTTTAGATTGTGTAGAAAGCATGGTGTTCAAGTCCCATTTCATGGGTGCAGTAACTTGCTTGATAAATTGATGAAGTCGAACTCCCCCGCCGCGGCGTGGGCGTTTTATACAGAGATTTTGGGGTGTGGGTTTCCTCCCAATTTGTGTGTCTTCAACATTTTGATGCATGGGTTTTGTAGGGAAAGCAAGGTTAGGGAAGCTAAGTCGATTTTCGACGAAATTCGAGTGAGGGGTCTGGTTCCATCTGTTGTTAGTTTCAATACTTTGATTAATGGATACTGTAAAATGGGGGATTTGGAGGAGGGGTTTAGGTTGAAGAATGAGATGGTGGAGTTGAGGGTGTTTCCTGATGTGGTTACTTATAGTGTTTTGATTAATGGTTTGTGTAAAGAGAGTAGGTTGAATGAAGCACACAAAGTGTTTGATGAAATGTGTGAGAGAGGGTTAGTGCCAAACAGTGTTACTTTCACAACATTGATTGATGGGCAGTGTAAGAATGGGAGGGTTAGTGAAGCAATGGAGATTTATAAGAGAATGTTGAGGAGTGGTGTGAAGCCTGATTTGATCACTTACAACTCCTTGATTAATGGTTTGTGCAAGGGTGGCGACATGGGAGAAGCGGAAAGGGTTGTGGACGAGATGAAGCGGAGGGGTTGGATGCCGGATAAGGTCACGTATACTACTCTATTAGATGGGTGGTGCAAAGAAGGGGATCTTGATTCGGCAATGAGGATTAGGAAGGATATGACTAGGCAAGGTATAGAACTTGACAATGTCGCTTTCACGGCATTGATTTCGGGGTTGACGAGAGCGGGTCGAGGGGATGATGCAGAGAAAACGCTGAGGGAGATGGCGAAAGCGGGTATGAAGCCGGATGATGTAACTTATACAATGGTGATTGATAGCTTTTGTAGGAAAGGAGATGTTAAGATGGGATTCAAGTTGCTAAAGGAGATGCAAAGTAATGGGAGGAGACCTGGTGTGGTGACATACAATGTGATCATGAATGGATTGTGCAAGCAAGGGCAGATGAAAAATGCTCAGATGTTGTTGGATGCTATGCTTAATTTAGGTGTAGAGCCAGATGATGTTACCTATAACATTCTCTTGGAAGGCCATAGCAAGCATGGAAGTTATTCAAGTAAAGAACTTCACAATGAGAAGGGACTAGTCAATGACATTGCCACTTACACATCACTCATCAATGAGTTCACCAACAACTCTAAAAAGCACCAAAAGAGCACTAGTGAGTGCTTCCATTAAATCAAGCAGAGCAGACATTTTACTTGTGATCGTTAGAACTTGTGGGCCAGCGCGTATGTTCCTCGATGAACCGCAGCACAGCGGATACTTGCTCTGGTAGGCCCCACCCGGGCTCGGTAGTATCAACTACTAGCTTTGGCACATCACATGTGTCAAAGTCGGCTTGGCCACCATAACTCTCAATCAGGGCCTCCAGCTCTTGCCACGTGGCGGGCTTATGCGAGTCATCATAATCATGATGATCATCATCGAGATCATGATCAGCAGATGATGAAGCCGAAACCCGATTCTCGAGGCGACGGCGCCACTCGGATTGGTCTCGGGGCACGCATTGGACTATGAGGAGCCGAGCCGATGACGAAGCGGCTAGGCGTTGGAGCCGGCTAAAGTGGGTTGCGTTGGAGAGGGGCGAGTCGAGGACGAGGCTGAGGCCGAGTTGGAGCTGAGTTCGAGCGAGTCGGTAGATGACTCGGTAGGAGAGGTGGTTGAGTTGGGGTTTGGGGAGGTTGAGTGAGTGAGTGGAATCGCTGATGTCGTCCTTGTCTATGAGAGGGACTTTGAGGGCTTTGGCTATGGCACGTGCGAGTGTGCTCTTGCCCGTGCCGGGGTGGCCTTTCATGGCCACCAAGACCTGTTCTTCAGACATGTTGTGTGTGTATGCTCTCTCGTGTTTTCCTTCCAATCTAGATTTGTTTTGACAGAGAGATGACATATATACCTCTAAAGCCACCTCATCTTTTGGGGTTTTCTAATCTTTTTGTTGTAATTGTGGATAAGGTCGAAAGCTTTGTAATCTCTATAGTGATTTCTAATTTTATGAATGGTTGTTTTACATAATTCATTCACTTTGCCAAAGCATCGATGGTGATACGGTGGAGGTTGTTGTGTTCAGAGACACCACAATGACACACTTCTATTTAATCTCAATAAACGTGTTATTCACAATGTAAGGGGTTAACACCAATTTGTAGACTCAAATAAGTTGACTGAAAATCCTAAACAAACTCAAGACTATTTCAAAGTCTTAATCAAACACAAACACAAAACTAATTTAGATTACAACTATAACAGAAGTATTATTTGAAGGCAAGGTTTGAAGAGAGCGTGAATTCGAAGTCAACCAAAAAAAAAAAAAAAAAACATATTTCATTAGGAGTTAATTTTATACAATTAGCTAGCATAAGTACGGGAAAGCCGTCTCATCACATGAGCAACTGCATTCGCTTGCCTACAAAAAAATATCTTCCAATCTTGGTGTCTGCAAAATGATTTTCACTTATGATTGATGATAGTATAGCAACACCAAATTCACTGGTGACACTAAAAGATTTTTCCTCTCTTCAAGCAAAGCAGAATGAAAAAGTTTGATCCATGCAACTAAACCAACTTATTTTTGGATCAAGACATTTTTTTTGTTGTTGGTAATTTGGATTTTCTTTCAAGAAAACCAATTTTTTTTTCCTTCCTTTTTTTATTTACTAAAACTAGTTATATTGACATGCATTAAATGTCAACCATGTCTATAACACAATGAAAAAGACACGCTCCTACAACTTTGAGGTCAAGTGATCTATTCCTCATAAATCAAAGCAGAGCAGAAGAGTTTGATCTATGAAGTCGACCTCAATTAATACGAAATTAAGGCTTTGTCGTAGCTGTACTAGAAGTTATACTCTATTCACTGTGCATGTGTCAATAACCTACACAATAGCTCCATTAAATTAATCACTCCCTAGTCCTGCCATTGACTGCAACAAAAGAAAAGATGAGGAGCATATAAAACACATGAGAAACAATGAAACTGAAACAGTGAGCCAAATAGAGGTAATTAGTTTTAGGCAATGACAGAAGAAAGTAATTCTTCTTTCTTTTTGAAAAAAAAAAAAAAGTTGTAATTATAATTATATATATAACAAAAAAAACAACCAAAAATGTGGTTGTATGCAGTTAGACTTGCATTTCACTCTTTTAGAAAATGACCAAAAACAACTAAGACATCCATAAATATTTCCATGGACATCTCATATGATACAGCAGCAAAATCCTACTTCTAGAGATGCGCTTAAGCGTGCAGAAAACCTTACGCTGTTATGCAACTAAGCCTCCAAAAAGAAGAACTACCTCTTCTCAGCATGCTACGCCTGCGGCTTCCGTGATTTGTTATAATGATAGCTTCTAGTAGAATATATGCCAAAGTTGAACCAGATCACAGTTTCACCATTAAATAGCGTCTAGCAGAAAAATTGCGGTGGCCACCTCCGTTTTCAGTGAACACTTCTTCAGCACTTCCAGTGTCTCAGGCTCAGTATTGAAAGTTCAACCTTGTATAAGTATTTCAGAACAAAAAATGGGAAAAGAACCAGGGGTTTTTAAGCCGAAGTCACAAATACATATTTGTCAGCAGCAGCACGGCTACAGATGAATGGTAATGATGAAAATGTTTCGACTTCATGGCTTAATTGAAGAGATCAGTAACCCACATTCAATGATCCAACCACTTCTGCAACCCACAGCTGAAAGCGATTTCAGGAGAGTCAACTTTTCGGCCTTATGTATGTTATCCATCCCATAAACTTACAAGAAGAGATCATATATGAACTAAGACTGACATTGAGGAACACCGCCACGCTTCCGTTTAGAAGAATGACGTTTTCTTTGAGCATCAGAAACATTTCCACTTGATGCCAGATGATCCATCTTGCTTTTCTGGGATGGATCTCCACCGACCGGTACAACTACTGGTTCTACATTGCAGTTGGATGAGTTGTTAGGATGAGTACCACTAGATTTTATTCCCGGTCTATCGTCATGCAAATATGAGTTTTCGTTCATAAGCCATCTCAAAAGGCCACTTATATTGCTACGATTAGGGTCCTTCCCTTTTTGATTTATGGAATTTTGTGACTGATGTTGTTGTCCAGGCGTTGCATTGTTAATTACGGCTGCCTTTACCATTGAAGTTAATGAATCAACAGATTTTGAAGGTGGTGGGACCCCTGACAGACCATCATAAGAGAGGATGCAAGCAATGGCAAAAACAGATGCACCAAGTGCAGGAGGCAGAACTTTCCTTGGGTTTTCTACCTGTAAAAGAGGAAAAATATTGCCATACTGCAGCTTAGAAGACAGAAAAAAGAGATAACAGAATGGAACGAGGCTCAAAATGAAGCAATTGAAAGGAGTTCAATGAAAAATGTACAAAAACAGAAGACAGAAAAAAAAAATAGCGTTCAATAATCCACAAACACACTTAGGTAGCCACAAAAAAAAAAAAAAAAAAGGTGCACTTGCACAAAGGATGACATGCAAATCTCCTCCTTTTTTTTTCAGGGAGAGAATAGAAATGTTTTACAAATATTTCCAGTGACAGTAGTTCATTAAAGGTGATGCAGCAAAGTGAGGAATATCTAGCAGACAAAATGATACTGGAGAAAAGACAAACTATGATTTCAGCACATTTAAAGTGCAAATATATTCTCTGAAAACTCAAACCTCAATAAATCTTGTAAAATTATCATTAGAAACCATTTGGGTTCTGCAACAGTTCCAATATTCCATGATAAGTCATTCCAAAGCATTATGTCATTTTTGTTTTATTATGCTTGCACGTGCATTCTTTCAGAAGCACGACAAAAGCATAATGTTTCCGTGGTACAAATAGAAAGATAACACCTCAACAGCATTTTAAATAAATGTCATTCTTCCATCAAGTGATTTGGTCAAGATAGTCTGAGAGATGCAAGTCTTAGTTACACAACAAACACATCAATACTTTTCTAACTATATGATGCTTATGGCTTTATGAAGATTCTTTCGAAGATTTACAAATTATATATTGGAGGTCAACTTAAGTACCAAAGCTCCTTGTTTCCTGCATTAGATTGTTGTTTCCCTGTTCATGTCGTTTCCGCCTTTCTTTTCCTGTCGTTGAAAAGCTTCACGCTGCTGTTGATTTTTTTGTTTCGCCCTATCGTTCTTTTATTATTCAGCTACATCTGCTACTGCTAATTCTTCATAATCCCCTCCTGAAGGCTTATAAGTTATGCAAGTGCCGTGTTATTGTTGGTTATTGTTGGTTATTGTTGCAAGTTTCACATTAACATCACAAAGATAATTTTCCTTTGGCCTCCACCTAGTTTTACGAGTGTTTAAGAGTATAGTCCTAAGTGTTAACAGTAGTTTTTTACAATAATTTTGGGTAGAATGATTTAAATTGCTAGATGAAGCAAAAGCTTCTATTATTTTTATATTTCTCGTGTTAAATTTCAACCATTGAGTCCAAAGAATTCAACCATCGAGAATTCAGGTCCTTAAATCCTCTTCATGCTCTTAATCTATTTCATTTCAAGTTTTTTATGAAACTTTAGTCTTAGGGTTGTATGAGCATTAATTTATGTCTCGTCACACACAAATGCATGATTTGATCTGTCTATCAGTCATATTTAAATAAACCGCCGAAACAGCAAACATCACAGCTGACTTACCTTGAACAAAAGCGCCGCATGCAATCTCTCTCGCAAGCAGTAAATTTGAGCTACATCAAGTGCTGTTAACTCAAATGTCAGCCACCGATCAACAACAACAGAGACAGTATTATCAGGAGAAGACATGATTCTCTCTCCTTGATTTCCTGAAGATGTTGATTCCATAAGCATTTCGTCTTCATTGCTTCCAGATGCATAACCATCCTCATCACTCCCTTCATCTGAGTTCTTAGCAGGAGCAACTACCATATCTGTTGCAAGCAACAGCAAGGGATATGGCCCAACAATAGTGCAGTTCCTTACGTAAATACCATTGTCTCCTCGAGTGACCTCATCACATATAACAATGGGGGTACCCTTCAATGTATTAGAAGACAACTTGAAATTACTGGAAGATGGGTGCAAACGAACTTTAGCACCACTAGCAGTTTCCACAAAAGGACATTTCCTATTTTTACTACGAGTGAGGAATTTTCCCACCATAGGATAACAACCTGCTAGAAGGACGGCATGAAGGATACCTGGATCTTGTGAATTAAGACTACAACTAGATGTGTTTCCTTCAAAAAAGCCAGCATTCATCAAATCATTCTGCAACTGCTGGCGTAACTTAGACAGCATGTCCATAGTTCTTGATGAGATGTAATATTGAGAACAGAACTTATTTTCTTGACCTTTAGCTTTGGCACGTCTCCAAAAGTCAAATGCCACAACAACAATTAAATGGTCACTTAGGCCACTACATAATGAAGCCAACTCTGCTTTAGCATCCACAGCTCTCTTTCTTTCATCTGGAGCAATGGGGAGAATAAAGGGGTCTCTGTAATCAGATGCACATGCTAGTGTCAGAGCTGGGTCAAGGCAGTTCATTAATATGGCAAAAAGAAGCATTTTTCCAGTTGAAGGGTGCACTGGCAGAGATCCCAGTTTTGCTCCAAGTCCAGTCAGTTTTTCATCAAGTGTTAAAGCCCCAATCTCTTGAAGAACGACCACTGCATTACGTATTGTTTCAGAAACTGGGGGGTCCAACGTCTTCTGTAAGAAGTCCGCGATTTTGCTATTTGGATCTAGCAGTTTCACCTGTAAGTAACAAAAGATTAATTTAGTAATGATATGCATGCAATTACATCAAGTACAAGCTCCAAACGCTATTAAAATTAGTCTACCTTTTTTTGTCAAATCAAAATTAGTCTACCTTTTTTGAGAAGAAAAATATCTTGTAAAAAAGTAACTAGAAACTACAACTCACAAACCCACCCAACCAAACATCAACCATATTCCACTTCAAAAAAAAAAACCATATTCAAAATCTAATAAACCCAAGGACTATCTCCCAAAAGACAACCATCCACTATTCCAATTGAGCTGTCTCCCACACAACACTGGCTTCAACGAAATTGTCCTCAAAGATTCTCTCAATTCTTTCTAACCCAAGACGTGCAAGTATCACCTGTGCTGCTGTTCACTATAGCATTTTGAAAGGTTTAGACAACCTACCCAACTGATGATAGTGCGAAAAGAAATTTAAAATTTTGGAGGTATATGTATTAAAGTATATCATCAACTATTTGTTTAACCTTTTATGTATATAACAACCAAAAAAAAAAAAAAAAAAAAAGCCTTAATCCCAAATTGGTTCCGTTCGGGTACATATGGATCAAACGCTTCTATTTCGCTCAGTTTGATTCGTTAAAATTTTTTTTAATTGGAATTCCTTCACATTTTATATAGAAAAACGTACAAAATTTTGTCCTTCGAAACTTTACAGAACTGGGATAGGAATATCCATGCCCAGAACCTTGATTAAAAATGTAAACTAAAATCTAGGAATAGACGTGGGGTACTCACGAAATGGACAGAACAACAGCAAGCACACAACCTATGAACCTACAGCGTGGTGAAGGATTTGGCAACTCTTTCACACACTTTTCTTCCTGCATAATGTCTAATGTCTAAAATATCCTGACTTGATTCTACTTCAAGCCAACCTTAGACACATTTGTATTAACTATAAGGAAGCTGGTAGGCCAAGAATTCAAGAAATTACACAAGAGGAAGCCGGCAAAAGCAGAAGGCACATCAAAGGATCAAAGACGCCAGAAGCGGAAGGCACATCAAAGGATCAAAGACGCCACGTACTAGTGGAAAGAAATTCTAAGGTTAGGCTATGAAATCACAGTAAAATATTCCATTGCTGTTGAATTGATCTCACCAAGTTTCTATTTTATGACTTTCCTTTTTCAGCTAAATACAATTCAAGCATGCATTCAACTTTATCCACGAAGCCAATTGCAAGTTTTTGGACCTTTTGGCTAACCAACCAGCTACTCCAAATCTTGTCTTATTGAGTTATACTTGTACCTGAAGGACGAACAAAGTCTTGAGAAAACATTCCTTGGCTCATGGTACAAAGCTTAAGAGGAAACAAAGCCTCAATTCCAAATTAGTTGGGGTCAGCTGCATGGATCAAACTCTTCAATTGCGCTTGAATTAGTGCAATTAATGGTGTGAATCCAAATCCTTTAAATCCTTCATAATCAATTCGTCCCAAATTAGCTTCGGTCTACCCCCTATATTGTCGAATTTGTTCAATTTCTATCGAGTCGAGTTTTCTATCTTTTTTTCATGAATTGATTCGAATTTTCTAACTGGAGCATTTGCGGGTCGTCTTTGGAGGTGTCCAAACCACCGTTACCTAATTTTTGCGTCACTTGGTGTGCTCCTACTTTTCTTTGGACTTAGATATTTATTATTTTATCTTAACGAGTTTAAGCACACATCCACCTAAGCATCCTCATATCCGCTACATTCATTTTATGTATTTAGGAGGAAGTTGTAAATGGAGAAAATTTACATAACTCCCATGCACATATAAATTTTGGAATATTTATAGCTTAACGTGTTATACAGATAATTCAATAAAGAATTAAGTCTTTACATTTATTCCTTAGCAATGGGATGTCTAATTTTGCCAATTCCCCCACAAATAAGTTCTGCAATTGAGTTTCTGGTTCATAAAATAATCAGGCACTCTACTTCTTTCTATATCATAGAAATAGTAAATTAGTAACTGAATACATACCTGCAAGCAAAGTTCCTCAATTGGCATTCGCTTGATTTCAGGGACTTGAAACTCTGACAGAGATGCAGCCCGACTTTTTGAATATAAATGGTAACAAATTCCTGGCTGGCAACGTCCCGCGCGCCCTTCTCTTTGTTTGGCACTAGCTTTTGAAATCCAAGAGGATTGGAGTGTTGAAACATTATTATAAGGATCATAGTTTTTTTCTTTCATCCGGCCACTGTCTATGACATAAATAACATCATCAATGGTAACTGAAGTTTCAGCAATGTTTGTCGAAAGAATAATTTTTCGGGAACCAGGAGGAGGCCGTCTAAAAACCTTTTTCTGCTCATCTGAGGGTACCATAGAATGAAGGGATATAATTGTAAACTTAGCACCATTTCTGAATAATGGAGAAGAAAGTAGTCTTTCTCGAATTTTATTTATGTCCTCCCATCCTGGAAGGAAAACAAGAATAGCTCCTTCATTGGTGTCAGTACATATCTTCCTCAACAAGCGTTCTACGAGAATCACATCAATATGCTCTGAGTTAACACGTGCAAGATATTTTTCAAGAAGCTCTTCTTTTTCATCTGAATTAGATAGAGAAGTCTTAACGTGGTCCTTGATAATAGCTACGATTTCTCCTTGGTTTTCCTGTTCAGCCCACTCTATTGCAGTCCTTCCATCTTTGGAACGTAGATGACAATCGGCCCCAAGTGATAGAAGCATACAAACATCACCAACTCTGCCTTTTCCAGCAAGTACCATCAAAGGTGAAACTCCAGTAAGAGAATGCTGGTAATTACAAAGTTGGGAACTTGTCTCAGAAGGAACTAATTCCAGAAGGGGCTCAAACTCTTCACTTGACCATGCTAGGTCGATAGCTTCATCCAGAGAAGCTTTATATTCTTCTGTCAACTCAAAATCTTTACCTACATCGCTAGAGGAAGAAGAATCAAAATTATTTGCCTCTGTCGATTTCAGAATGGAAAGAACATCCTCCAAATAGAAACTTTTAACCTGAAGCAAGATAGAAACACAGAAATTGAGATCAACCAAGATGCAAACACACAATTATCAAAGCATTTTAAGAGATAAATAATGAATAATACAGGATAAGTAAAACCAGGCACTCGAATGACTGGGCATCCACCAAAATATTCTGAAAACCTTTCAGCGTCAATAGTAGCACTCATCAATATCTGTCATGAAAAGGAATGATAAAAATAAAAAATAAAAATAAAATAAAAAAACACATTAATCTTGAAAGGCAGAAAGAAAAGAAGATTCCGCCGTCAAAAAAAGCGAATTAAAACTAAGCAGAAGTAAAGAAAGGAAGTGGTAACAGACCAGTCTCAGATTTGGATAAGATATAAGTATGTCTCTGCAAAAAGAGAATAAATAAAGAAAAATAGTCATCATCCTTTCCACGCAGCCTAAGAAGATTCAGACAGAAACATGACATGTAACAGAAATGAAGTATGCCTCTTCGACCTCCCTCGACTAATACGCCTTACTTTCCATTGCTACCCTCCATTCTAACAAATGGAGAACTCTACAAACTGCATGTTATTTAAAGTAAAAGCCAAAAAGAAAAAAGGGGACGAAAAAAATGCCCACAACGAATTCCAGACAGACAAAGAAAAAAAAATTGAAAAAGGCAGGTTGGAAAATCCCAAAAATATAAGGTTCTATTGGAAAATCCAACCTAGCATAAAGGATCTACACTCTTTACATAAAATATAATTCCTGTACTCCCAAATGTATTTAGCAGATCATTGTGAATCTAACAAACAAAGCCAACTTCTAATGACAGCATAGAACCTCCATGTCCATATGTTAGATGTTGAGGATACAGTTATTAAAAAAAAAAAAAAGCTAACGGGGCGTATGCCTTGAGGCTAATCAAAAAGGTTTCATGACACAAAAGCAATAATGATGATTGGACCTGAAGAGCCATTATTAGTGATATGATGTTCAACCAAGAGTGATTTTTCTCACGCTACAACACTTAATTAAAAATGCTTGAACAAATCTTAGAATAAATCTAGTTGTTCTCAAAGTTCTAATCCTGGCCATTTATGATAGATCTAAATATTGGGCCTCTAAACCTAGCATTCTCAAATTGGAAGGTGGGGATCGCATGCGCATTACTTGGTAATTCCGCAGCGTGAGTTTGATAGGTTTTCTAAACTAAAGAACTTAACAATTACAATAATTAATATACTGAAAAGTGATGAATGGCACACAATCTCAAATTGTCTTCTAACTTTTTGTTAGTTTTTATTTTAATACTTGAGAAGCCAAATGTTTGGAAAGATAGACTAATATTATTTGCTCTACAACTAACTTTAAGGGGTTAGTGATATGAATTATGAATCATATTATCAAGCAATAGACACTCACCTCAGGAAGTAAAAGAGAGCTACCAACAATCCTTCATTTTTATAAAAATAGTCCCACTATCCTAGAGGTCACTGGCTACATGGAACATGGAGGTCCACAAATTGCCAAAGGAATATTAGTCCATCTAAACGCTTTGCAAATACCACTCCTTCAAAATCTCAAATAATAAAACCGGCAAAAAATACAAATACATTCGCAACGACTGATGGAATCCTCTATCGCCACTTTTGATTTTGAAGTAAGCAACTAAAAACGCTCATATTCCTAATGGTTTCCACAACATTAAACGTTAACTGCCAATAGAAGTTCAATAGTCTCCAACGTAAAGAGAAAAGGGATTAAGTTTCTATTGTCTGCCAAATTCCATCCTGACTGGCAACCTAAGTTACCCAAACTTGGGTATGGATGTCGGGTGTGGCAATGTGTCTAGAGGTCGGACTTGCCTATTCTCTAATTTAAGGACATGGGGACTCGACAAAAAAGTCCAAAATTTTAGATACATATGCTTAGGTATGTGTGCTAATGTATATATACTAGCCTATAAACCAATATTCTTTCTTATTCTAATTCAAAAATTCTAGTTTTTTTATTTATTTATTTCTTCTATTACATGTTGAATCTTTTGTTCATACGTAGATCTTTATAAATGGAGAGTCTAAAATTTTTCTCAAGTCGTCTCGTTTCAAGTGTCCGACACAGGTACTTTGGGTTAGAGTGAAGGGCCTGGGTAACATAGCTGGCAACAATACTTAACTTACTTCCCAATAACTTCCCCACTAGGCATACCTCCCTATTCATTTTGGTGATAGTACCATCAAAATCAACTAGCTTTAGGCTTACAAAAAGTTGGAACATCGTTCAAAAATTTACATCACTTCCACACCTCAACACTGTTTGCGTATTGTTAATAGTCAATCTATCAAGCGAGCCAAGTTTATGGCCTAAAATCTAAATCGGGAACATAACACGTTCCAAACTTCTAGTGAAGAACCCATTCCCCTTCAAAGAAGTTACCAAGGGAAAGGTTATTGGAGGAAGCTTTTCTTCTAGTCTTTAAGTTAATAATTTAAAATCTCAAGCTTAAGAAAAAAGCATCGCCTACAAAAATGTGAGGCCTACAATTTTTATCACCTCAAGAATTAGGAGCTTGCCAACAAAAAAGGCCTCATTGATATTTTTTGATTCATAAAAAATTGTTTCAAAACAAATCCCTGCATTGTATAAAGAAACGAGCAATGTTCATTTCCAAGTACCTGAGAATTGCCAGCATAATATCAGAAAAACGATCCCTTTCGTGAATTTCATCCTGCCAATAAACAGTGCAATTTTTAAAAACTCAAACAACTAGCCTTAGAAACTGAAATAGAAAACTGAACAGACTGAGCAGCCATGGTTAATGGTATGCAATTAAAAAAAGGACATCAACCGTGGAATTTAGAAAGTTAAGTACCAGGTCAAACAAACATATCCAATCGTAGGGGGGAACGAAAACTTAAAAAAAAAAACACAACAAACAAATAATCAACCAGTTAGTTGTTAGTATATTTGAAACCATATTTGAGGTATATTAAGGTTGTCGTCAAGTACTAAAATCCAAAGGAATAGCCTTAATCCAAATTAGTCGGGTTCGGCTACATGGATCGAAATCTTCCATTTTGCTCGATTTAGTGCAATTGATGGTGAGCTTTCCAAAACATTTACTCAAAAAAAAAGGAAAATAAAACCAAAGAGGGTCAAATTAAATAACTTCAGCAAAACGCGAAACAAAATAAATAAATAAATAAATAAGGCATGGTAATGCTGGAAATTTGGCAAACAAAAGCTTTGCCAAGAGTTTCCAAAATTTCTATATTTAAATAATATATGCATAATCACCATATACTCTAGAAAAGTAACATTAACATGCCAACAGGCAATATCGAGGAAGGGATTTTTCACATTTTTCATGGAAGACAGGTGCAAGTGATGGTAAGCAATGGGATATGTTTCAATTAAAACAATGCTTTAGAAGTATCTTTACCCAAATTCAGTGAGTTAGTTCAGGCCCTGGTTCAAAACTGGCATCTATTCACTATGAATCATATGAGAGAAGTATGGATTCAATGCCATTGACTGATGAAATATAAAGTAATGCAATACTAACTAAACAAAATCTAGAAGTGGTGCGAGACATGGTAAGAAATCTAAGGACTGAAAGTTGGGTGATTGTAGTGGTTGCAAAGATGATGCCATTGGATGGCCATAGAGCTAAAATAATGATGGTGGAAATGGCAACAAAGAGTGGTGATAGCCTCCACAGCAGCAGGGAGTTATAATGAAATGGTGGAAATCAATTTGAGAATTCAATTGCAGCAGCTTTGATAATAAGGTGGCTATATGATGAAATGGGACAGGTGTCAATGATGGCACTGTAAAGATGGAGGAATATTAAAGATTTGGTTAAATAATTCTCGGACTAGAAATAACTTTTCCGCTTCAAAAAATAAACAATATTCCACTCAAATGAATGCAGAATCTAAACAAAATCTTCAATGAACTGCAGTATTTGAAGTCAATATTCACTATTATCGTTTCAATCTGAATATCCAAACAGTTGAGTACTGGGCCAATACTATACATGCTGGAGCCTTCTTACCTTCAAACACATCAACATAAACAGAACAATTATACTAATCTACTCTAAATTTAGAGTGATTACTGATTTCAACTAGCCCCCACAATCACTTTAAACGAAAATAAAGGTCAATAGTTGCATCTTTACAAATAGACAGCATTTTGGCAGAAAGGAGCAATCAAACTCTACATACAATCAGAAAAAAATTACAGCTTGCGCAGAGAAATAGACCATACCACAATAATGTGTGTCATTTGAAGAAATTCTCTCTTTAGTGTTAACTTTTCTGTCCCAGAATTTGTTCTGGAAGCACAACTTCCAACAAGTAACTTCAGAAGAATCCCATTAGTGCAGAACATAATAGACGAATTCTTTCCACCTTTGGTCTCTAACCTTATCTGATTCCAATAAACAACAAAAGATTCAGTGTGATGGCATCCAAAGACAAATTTAAGTCTATGTTTAAATTTACATGCTTTTTTTTTCTTTTGCTATACCAAGAACTTCCTGTACACAGACTGGAATACATAGTCAGCAGTGTCTAAGGAAAATCGCAGGGGTTGAAAAAGCCTAGTGACATTTTTGTTGCTTTCTATATTAATAATTAAGGTGACTACAAGGGTTTCTTTGTTTCTAATAAACTCATCTACAATGCAAAAAAAAAAATCCTTTGTGATTACGATTGCGCAAATAAAATATCAACAACCTCAATTAAAGTCAGCACAAGGTGAGAAATGCCAAAACATTTCAATCTCAAAATTCCAAGGGAATCACAGCATAGTGTTAAGTAATTAGTGAAACATCCTCCGGGACATTATTAGAAAAAAAAATTTCCCCAAATTAGTTTGAAAGTTACAGGTTAAATGTAATTAAAAAAGGCTGAAGAGTGTAAGATCTGTCAAAAGTGACAGAGGCTGAAGAGTGTAAGATCTGTCAAAAGTGACAGACTCTTCGCATGAAGATCAAGAACAGAGCTTTTGTTCAATTGAACAACAATAAACCAGAAGAGAAAGAAAAATGTCTCTAGAGTCTTCTCTCAATCATATTAGCTTCACAAAATATCTATACAATAGTGACGACTTCTCTTTATATACAACTCTTGAAAGAGCACAGAGAGCATTTGATCTAGAATCCGCTAGAACAGTCTAACATTTCTAACTTATGACCCTGGTTAACTAACTCATGTTCGATTTTGTGTAATATTGAGCCCAATCCAAGGTGAGAGGAGTGTGGTGACTAGTTTATGTATGGGCTTAAGTGTGAAAGTGGGTTTCACTTCAAAATGTCAAGGCACGATGGGGTGTCCACTCCACACTTATAAGCCTTATTTTTTTCTTTTTGACTAGTCGATGTGAAATTATATTCCCAACATCTCCAACACTCCCCCTCAAGTCCAACTAGGACTTGACCGCAGTCCATCATCAACTTGGAGGATGGGTCTAGCTTTATCTTTCACCAGCTCATCTTAACCTCATGTTAAATCCTCCATTTGTTTAGGATGTCTACAAGGCCCTTGGATCTTATAACCATGGGCTCTGATACCATGTAAGATCTGTCAAAAGTGACAGACTCTTCACATGAAGATCAAGAACAGAGCTTCTGTTCTATTGAACAAGAATAAACGAGAAGAGAAAGAAAATGGTTGTAGAGTCTTCTCTACACAACAGTGATGACTTCTCCTTATATACAACTCTTGAAAGAGCAGAAAGAGCGTTTGATCTAGAATCTGTTAGAACAGTCTAACTGTTCTAAATTACATAACAAACTTATGACCCTGGTTAACTAACTAGAGTTATTACTTAACTTGCCCAGTGTCTATGGTTAACTTATGATTAGCCTTAGGTTCTCTAACAAAGAGGTTTTGGCTACACAATTCTGTGAACATATTCAAGGATCAACCAGCATCTTTTGTAGATAATAAAGAGGTTATTTTTATCTTAATAAAGGATAAGCATTACCTTGTACCCAATGTTGTCACCGACATTTTCTCCCCTTTCATAAGCTATTCTTTCAGCAACTAAACCAACAGAGGGGAAAAAGAACTCAAGTATGGAAATTGTGACATGACCAAAATCAAGAAGAAAGTGAATATACCCAGGTAGCGTTTGTACCTGATATTGCTGAAATACGTCGGGGTTGAGTACACACAATTTTACATGTCTCGCCCATACCCCATTTGTAGTCCAGTAGCATTTGAGGGACCTGGATTGAGTTGATGAATAGAACAAAAGATAAAACAACAAATCAAGAAAAAGAAAAAAAAAATGAAAAATTAAAAGTCGACTGTAAACTTTAAGAATATCAAACCAGGATGAATATGAACTCAAATTGTCAAAAACGATTCCACAGAAAACAAAACACATTCACTGTAACACAAATAAAATATACAGAAATTTGATAACGATCTACCAACTAGGAGAACGAGGGGGTCGCCTCGGGTAGTCTATTGATAATCCCAACTGGGGAAAAAGAACAACCGCCAAGCGGAAGGAGGAAGACTCTCTCACAACCTGCTCGAGAGAGTCTCCAGATCACCCAAAACCCAACCCGAAAATCAACAACAATCAATACCCCCCACGACATACTGTAGCTACTTTTATCTACAGACTCGACCAACATTATGGACAACACAATTGACACACTTAGGGACTTCCTGGACTGGACTCAAAATCGGTATGAATGGGGGCCCATTTGCTTATGGTAACTGGGCCTCCTGTGTGAATAACTATTCCTGTGTATTTGGGCCCTTCTCAGCAGGGCCCATTGAAGTTTTGGACCTCTTATTCCCAATTCTCTTTCGCCTGTACACTTGGTGAATTGGGGACGTCCATGGATCGTATCAATACTCCCCCCAAGGAGAGCCACCTTGTCCTCAAGGTGAAAAGAAGGAAAAGCACGGCGCATGTGGGACAAAAGCTCCCAAGAAGCATCGGCAACCGGCAGCCCGAGCCAGCGGACTAGGACCATTGGGCCAGCCTGGTCAGATTTATAGGCCAAGATGTCATCAGGTTCAGCCGGAAGTGTAAGGGCGCCAGACAAGAGAGGAGGCAAATCAGGGACAGCAGTATGGTTGCCCAAAACCCGTCGTAGCTGGGACACATGAAAAACCGGGTGGATAGTCGCCGAAGGTGGAAGGGCGAGCTTATAGGCCACCGGGCCATGGCGGGAGATCACTTTGAAGGGACCAAAAAATCTGGGACTCAGTTTCTTGTTGGGGCGGCGAGCGACAGACTGCTGACGGTAAGGCCGAAGCTTGACGTAAACCCAATCGCCGACATCAAACGAGACGTCGCGGCGGCCACTATCCGCGTCTGTTTCATCCTGTTCTGGGCCAGCACCAACTGTTCGCGCAGCTCCAGCAAGGCTGCGTCGCGTGCTGCTAACAGTACGAGATCGGCGTTGGTAGAGGAGGCCACCGAGCCCGAACGCACCAGCGGTGGGGGGTCGCGCCCGTAAACCACCCGGAAAGGCGAACATTTCAAGGAAGAATGAAAGGAGGTGTTATACCAGTACTCGGCCCAACTCAGCCATTTAGACCACTCCTTCGGTCGCTGGCTGATAAAACAGCGCAAGTACGTCTCCAAGCATCTGTTAACCACTTCACTCTGACCGTCCGTTTGGGGATGATATGCCGAGCTCCGGGCTAATTTTGTACCTTGGAGGCGAAAGAGTTCGCACCAAAAGTTGCTAAGGAAGATCTTGTCCCGGTCAGAGACGATGCTGAGCGGAAAACCATGGAGTCGGACCACCCCGTGAATGAAAACCGAGGCCACTGTTTTGGCGGAGAAGGGGTGCCTCAATGGCAGGAAGTGGCTGTACTTGCTAAATCTGTCCACTACGACCAAAATCGCATTCCACCCCAAGGACACCGGCAACCCTTCAATGAAATCCATAGATATATGCTCCCAGATGGCGGTAGGGATCGGCAGTGGTTGAAGCAGACCAGCCGGGGCTAATGTTTCGTATTTGTGACGCTGGCATATGTCGCAGGAAGCCACAAATTCCTTGATGTCCTTCTTCATGCCAACCCAAAACAATTCAGTCGAGATCCTTTTGAAAGTCTTAAGGAAGGCCCCATGACCGCCAATAGGACTAGCATGAAATTCAAAGAGGATACGCTCCTTAAGGGAAGAGGACGCTGAAATTACCATCCGATCATCAAAACGTAAGTGGTCCCGGAAGAGGGACCAGCTTGGGGGGGCCTCGGACCCCTGCTGTAGGGCTAGCAGGATCGGGCACAAGAAGGGATCTTGTAAGACCTCGGTATGCAACAGTGCCATGTCCAGAAAAGATGTAGTGGTGAGCGACTGGAGCTCCATGCAAGGGAAACGGGAGAGAGCATCGGATGCCGCATTCGAAGGACCCGGTTTGTACTGAATCTCAAACTGAAAACCCAACAGTTTCAGGATCCACCTCTGGTATTCTGGAGCGATCACCCGCTGTTCCAACAGGTACTTAAGGCTTCGCTGGTCACTGCGAACCACAAATTTTCGCCCTAAGAGATAGTGGCGCCACTTTTGAACGGCGAGAACAATTGCCATCAACTCGCGCTCGTACGCGGAACGGAGCCGAGCGCGGGGAGACAACGCTTGGCTGAAGAAGGCAATTGGCCGGTCGTGTTGGGACAAAACAGCGCCCACGCCCACCCCTGATGCATCTGTTTCAATCACGAAAAGGGCTCCAAAATCGGGCAGACCCAAAACTGGCACTTCAATCATCGCCCGCTTGAGGACCTGCACCGCTGCCGACGCCTCCTCAGACCATGAGAACCCATCCTTCCGCAACAGCTGGGTCAAGGGAGCGGCTATCTTGCCATAATTCTGGACAAAACGCCTGTAATAACCCGTCAGGCCTAAGAACCCCCGTAGTTCCTTAGGGTTGGAGGGAGTTGGCCAGTCCACCATTGCCTGTACTTTCCCTGGATCGGCCATTACCCCATTACCGGAGATAATATGGCCCAAATAATCAAGTTGCAACTGAGCAAAACAGCATTTCTTAAAATTGACAAAGAGAGAATGAGCAGAGAGAATCGAGAGGACCTGCGATAGGTGATCGACATGCTCGGTCAGCGAGCGGCTGAACACTAAGATGTCGTCGAAGAACACGAGGACGCATCTTCGTAGAAGACCTTTGAAGATGGAATTCATAAGTGCCTGGAAAGTCGCAGGGGCGTTCGACAGTCCGAATGGCATCACGAGGAACTCATAGTGGCCTTCGTGTGTTCGAAAAGCCGTCTTGGGGACATCCTGGGGTCGCACACGGATCTGATGGTAGCCGGACCGTAAGTCTAACTTTGAGAAGATTGTTGCCCCGTGTAGTTCATCCAGGAGCTCATCGATGTTGGGTATAGGGAACCTGTCCGGCACTGTCACTTTGTTGAGAGCTCTGTAATCTACACGAACCGCCAATCTAGTCTTTTCTTCTTGACTAGCGACCTTTGACTTTGGAGAAGGACTGCAGCTGGGTTGGATTAAACCGGCCTGAAGCATCTCGGACACCATCTTTTCAATCTCCTCTTTTTGGATGTGGGGGTATCTGTAAGGACGAACTCTGACCGGGTCCGTGCCCTCCTTCAGCACAATGGCATGATCAAAAGCCCGAGGAGGAGGGAGAGAAGTAGGCGGCTGGAACAGGGCGGGGAAGGAAAACAAAACGGACTGGATGCTCGGGTCAACTGTCGACAGGTCTGGGGCCTCCGACATTGTAGAGAACTGGCATAGTTCGATCAGAAAGCATCCCGCTGCCTTCTCATAAGAGCGTTGGAAGGACCGACAAGAAATCAAAGCACGGTGAAGGGTTGGGTCTCCTCGAACCGAGTACTCCTTGCCGTCCGTCATAAAGGTAAGGGTGAGGTTCGGCCAGTCGGTGGTAGTCACACCCAATGAATACAACCACTTCATGCCAAGCAGAACGTCCGAATTGGGAAGAGACATCGGAAAAAAATCGTCACTCACCGTGATCCCCTGGAATTGAAGTTTGAGGTCTTTACATACCCCGGAACGACGTACTTGGTAGCCGTCACCCACCAGGACCCCATACTGGTGTGTGGGAGAGACAGGAATCTGAAGGAGTGAGACCAAATCATCGGAAACAAAATTGTGTGATGCCCCGAAGTCGATCAGTACAACTACGTCCACCCCGTTGACTTGCCCTCGCACCTTAATGGTCCGCGGCCCCGGGTAACCCTCGACAGCCTGTGCGGATAGCTCGATAACCGCTAAGTCGACCCCATCCTCTGGTTCCACCGACTCTGGAGAAGCAACTGTTTCAGAAAGATCGTCGTCAACTAGCATTACTTGTAGCTCCCTCACCTTGCAGCGATGCCCGTTGAAGTACTTTTCATCACATCGATAACAGAGCCCTTTACTCCGGCGAGCTTGTGCCTCAGCTTCGGTCAATCTCCTGAACTTGGGTGGAAAAGACGTTGGCGTGACTGCGGATGATTGGGTTGGGGTGGACGAAGACGTAGAAGAGATCGGGAAATTTCGTGTCTGGGCCGGGCCGACACTGGATTGGGTTTTAGATTGGCCCATAGGCCCATCCTTGGTCGAGCCCAAAATTGTATGGGTAACCCAACTTTTGGGTCTCGGATCGGACCCGGAAATCCCAAGGGCCCCTTGAGAACTGGGCCTCCCTGATGGGCTCACCTTGGGTGAGAGCCCAAGGTTGTCAAGCCCACGCAGCTTCGCCTCGATCCACTCTGCACGGTCCAGCGCCACCCGCATCGTCTCCGGCGGATCAGCGAGCAGCTCCAGCTTGATCCGCTCCTGTAACCCGTTGATGAAGACGGCCATCTTGTGGTTTTCGGAGAGCACCGGCCCCAAATGTAACGATAGCAGCTCAAATCGCTCTCGGTACGCCGCCACCGAAGACTCCTGCTTGACCGCGAAAAACTGCTGGCATAGCTCTAAGGGATGAGCCCCCTTGAACCTCCGGGATAATCCCGCTTTCAGATCTGCCCAAGAGTCGAAAGTCCTCTCCCGCTCCTCCGCCTGGAGCCAGATCTGGGCTGCTCCCACCAGGCATATCCTCGCCGCTCGGAGCTTGGAGGCCTCCGGCATTTCGTGGAGGGCGAAGTAATGCTCCGCTTGGTTGAGCCAAACAATCAGATCCTCCCCATCGCAGGTAGGCATCTTGATCTTCCTCACCTCCGGTCCTCCCCGATAAGGCGGCAGATCTGGGTTGTACACTCTCGGATCCCGTGGCCGCCGAGTCGGCAACCCCAGATCTGGCATCTGGAAGCTCAGATCTGGCCCAGAATCGTCCAGATCTGTCTCGATCTGTGACGCTCGAGTAGTCCCTCCCGGATCACCTCCGTTGGAGGTCAACAGAGCCTTTGCCTGCAGGAAGAAGGACTCCATCTTCTGTGTCAGTCCCCGGATCTCAGTCTTCACCTCAGCAACTTCAGATCTGACTTCCGACTGGAAAATCCCCACCTTCGCTGACAAACCCGTCAACGACGCCTCCAGATCCGGGATCTTGTTCAGCTGCGCCGGCATCTTCTGCAACTCGGCCTCTAGGGTTTCTACCCGCGAATCCATCTTCGACGGCATCGAAGAAGAGAGCTCTGATACCAGTGATAACGATCTACCAACTAGGAGAACGAGGGGGTCGCCTCGGGTAGTCTATTGATAATCCCAACTGGGGAAAAAGAACAACCGCCAAGCGGAAGGAGGAAGACTCTCTCACAACCTGCTCGAGAGAGTCTCCAGATCACCCAAAACCCAACCCGAAAATCAACAACAATCAATACCCCCCACGACATACTGTAGCTACTTTTATCTACAGACTCGACCAACATTATGGACAACACAATTGACACACTTAGGGACTTCCTGGACTGGACTCAAAATCGGTATGAATGGGGGCCCATTTGCTTATGGTAACTGGGCCTCCTGTGTGAATAACTATTCATGTGTATTTGGGCCCTTCTCAGCAGGGCCCATTGAAGTTTTGGACCTCTTATTCCCAATTCTCTTTCGCCTGTACACTTGGTGAATTGGGGGACGTCCATGGATCGTATCAAAATTCAAGAAGGTTCACAACTAATAATACCTTTCATTAAACCCATTGAAACTTTAACCTTTAGTTCCCAATTTTCTTAACAAAGTAATTAATAAAGGATGCAACGCAAGTAACACAATCAACTAAAGAAAAGGTGTACGCATGATATACATTTTTCATTAAATATTCAGTATCTGCACTTAATCAACAATTTATATGCTAATATGTTCTGAAGCTTTTATATATTTATATAAATTTGAATGAACCTGCTTAAGCCAATAATATAGTTTAAACTTCTATCAATTATCGCTCTTTCAAGGGCGATTTTTGTGACTAGAACCATATTGTTAAAAAATTTGAGATGGAAACATTTGGTGTCACTAATAATAGAATAATGATTAATAATCCTACATGAAAGGCATTTGGTGTCATAGACAATGACTATGTCGATGACGTCCTTCAAGACTTCCACAAGGGTCTGAACAATGCCTACGATCATTTGATTATAAGTTCTAAATTTGTCTTATTTTTTCTCCAAGCCAAACACAACCAGCTTTGACTCCGATCAAAAAATAAAATAAAATAACATAAAATAAAGAACACACAACCAGCTTTGATGATCTCATTGTTACAAATTGCAATCCACACAAAGGAACTAAAATTGTGGACAAACTTTTTCAAAGCAGGAGGGAATGATAGATATGTGAGAAGCAATGATGGGTTTTTTCTTTCATAATTATCTATATTTTAGGTCAATGAGTATTGACAAGAATTTTAATAAATTAGGAGAGCAGTGTTAAGATCAATTAGAGTTTTTTTTATTGTGTAATTAGGAGTTCATTTGACGGTATAAAGATAGACCTAAAATAACTTGACGTGCATTTATTAGAAAGGACTCTGAAAGCACGACATCAAGGGCACTGAATTGAGCAGAGTGGAAGAGTTGATCCATGTAGCTGAGCGCAAAAAAATTTGGCATTGAGGCTTTGTTGTTGTATATAATTAGGACTTCAATGTATTTTAGAATTTTAGTAAGATCCATAAGACTGTAAAATAAACCAAACAAGTTGAATTTCGATGATTATTTTAGTGTTTTTTTAATGAAATTTGAGATTAATGTTTGAGAAATATTGAATATTCTCTGTTTGTTTATTGTATTGGAGTGTTTGGGGAGAAAAACACCAATAAAGAAGAGGTTTTGTTCTTCAATTTGGGCATTCTTAGACTAAAAAATCTGAGAAAACTAGTTGTTTTTCATTGTAGCGAGAATTTAGTGAATTCCTAGCAGCATCAAGTTTGTTTTGGGGACACTACCGACTTCTGAGAATAGATTTAATAGAGAAGGGTGGAGCATATAGCTTGAGGATTGGAGCATGTGGCTATGAAACATAATTCGAGGGATCGGCATCCCACCTCCCCAACAACTTGCCAAAATAAAACAAATCAGAAGAATTATCAAATAGCATGCAAACCATTAACTTCAACTTTGTCGAAGACGCGTGAAATGTACTAGAAAGAAGAAAAAACAAAGAATTGAAAACCTGAGTTGTTTTTCCACAACCAGTCTCGCCAGATATGAGGACAACCTGATCCCAAAAAAGAAAACAAAAATGATATAGTCATCAAAAAACTATAAAGGTAAAGCAAATAAATCGAACATTTACCAAAACCATCAGTAAAGATCATAACATGCCTGAATAACCAAAATTATGCATGTAAAAGATACAATTAACTTATGAAACATTCAAAATCAACGGCTTCAAAAAAACTTCATAATATATAGCGAGTAACCAATTAATAATTATTGGGCTGGAAATGAAGAACCCACATATTAATTGTTGTCAAGAATTTATAATTAATACAATTGCCAATAGCCCAGAAAGTAACAGTTACACTTGGACAGTTGGACTCACGGCCTAGGCATCTCGTCTCTCACCCTCCATGCATTTGATCTCTTCATAGTTGATTAAACGTATGATGATATCAACAATTGGAAAAAAAAAAAATTTCTTTAATGTTTAAAAAGGTCAAAAAACAAAAAACAAAATTATGTAAACAAAAAAACATCTGTTTTGAAAACAGTACGAGTCTGGTCACCATTTTAAGTCATTATTAGGGGGTTGTGTCCATACCCCTTTTTGACACCCCTACATACTATAGCTCAGAGAGATTTTAACTTCTTGTAAGGTAGGAAGGAGCAAATCGACATGCTCTCATCTTATATAACTATCACATCCACAAGTAGTTGGCTTGTGCTTTATCTAGGTAAACATTATCAACATTGTAAATATCTTAACCACCTCATTTAATAATTTCCATCATGAATAAAATACAAAAACTTATCGACAGAACCTGGTGAGACGCCACTGCTGAGGTAATGGTATCCTTGAAGGAAGCAATTGGAAGCTTATTCCTATTTTCCATAATCTGCATTCAAGGGCGCCACAATCAGCACTGCAGGAAAAAGACCCCATCTTATATTTTGGACTGGTAATTTGCAATCTCAAACAAATTTCAGAGTTAACCTGTCTAAGGTTTTGGGCCTTAGAGGCATATGATTCCACCTTCTTTGCAATGCCAACTTTGTCCACCGAAGGCCTATAGAAAGCACTATCCTTTTTATTGGGCCCTTTACCAGTCACCGTATCATGGTTGAAAGTTAGAGGTTGTTCCTCATCAATTGGGGGAAATCGTGAGAACAAATCATATAAAACTTCTTTTGTCTCATATGAAAACGTTAAACAGGGAGTCTTTTCCTCCTTACAAGCATCGGCCTTCTTTGCCTTTTTAAAAACTGAAACACGCCGTTGATCCCCGCGCCTGTCATCATTTAAAAAACAACAGCTAAACAAATGTAACACTGAAATATTAAATAAATGCTGAAATGGCAGAAATCCCGAAGATGGAAGACTGTTAAGAGTTACTAACAGTGTAAGGCCAACAACAAATCTCATGTTATCTCATAGATTCATTTTTCAACTGGACCAACCAATATCAGATATCAGAAAATGGTAGCTTTTCACGAATGCACTCACCCAGAACTTTTTGAAGACATACCCATTTTCCTGCATAATTTATGCACCTCGGCCCGCTCAATATTATTTAATCCAGCTTCAAATGTATGCACTGAAACTCAAGATGAAGATCCATCAGAATAGAAAAATGAGATTCAGAAAGTTTTCACATAAAATGATCCATATTAATCATGCTACAATAGACAAAGAACACAAGGGATGGGGGATTCTTCTTCTGAAACTAATCTACTTATTAATATGCCAGCAAAATTCACCAACCATACCCAATGAATGGAAAAAAATCCGAGGTAAGAAAAATAAGACTATAGCTCCCTACATTAGCCCTTTTATGTGTTAAATTCCATCCCATTCTTCATCACCCAAACAAGGTGCGATATCCAACCAAAATATCCTTGTTAAACTAACCGGAAGCTTATATAAGACCGCAATTATGTCAAATATACATCATGCAAGGGAATGTTGGGTGGTAAAGAAACGAAACATACACAAAAAGAGTGTAGCAGATATGCATATGCTTAGAAAGATGTGGTAAACCACGTAAAGATAAAATAATGAGGATTCAAAAACACTAAGCATAGCACCGAATGTTAAAAAAAAAGAGAAGCATGTTGACGGCGGTCAGGACACATCCAAAGACAACCTCCAGCTGCCCCGATTAGAAAACTTGACAAAGTAAAACTCAAAAGAATTCGATTCTATTGGCGTCGACCTAGGACAACTAAGGATATATAAACTATGAAGGATTTAATTTCAAAGCACATCATTAATGGCAATAAATCGGGCCGAGTGAAACCCTTTGATCCATGCAGCTGGCCCCAACTAATTCGGAGTGTAGGCTTCGATCATTCAAACAATACCTCCAAGAACTTAAACATTAAAGAGATCATAAAAACTTGATAAATAGAGATCCTTTTTGAATATCGTTTCCAATAACGTCCGAGATTTTACCACCAAACCTAGAATTGACTAAAACGGGACGGAGCAAACACTCATAAGTGATCATCCACTCCAACTCCACCTAAATTGCAACCTGAAGTAGTTGGGTCGGCTACACGGATCAAGCTCTCCCATTGCGCTCGATTTAGTGGAATTTATGGGGTGCATCGCATTCCAAATCCTATAAATCATGTCATTCATTTCCATACGACATTCCATGAAACCTAAATCGGCGCCACAAAAAGTTCCAACCTTTGCACAATTCTCAGCCTAATTGCCCGACGCAGCACTCGAAAAACACTTCCTTTTTTCACTTCCCACAACATTACGTAGAAATCGTTGCTCGTGAACAAAACCAAACCCTAATTTTCGAAGGAGATGAAGAGTACCTTCGTCGGGGCGTAGGCGGAAGTCTTCGAGGACTTGGTGGATTCGGATTCGAGAAGCTTCGTTGACAGCGGCGGCGGCATTGCCTTGCTTTCCCTTCTTTCGACCTGATCTCGTCATTGTTGATTCTCGATCGACGAAGAAGAAGAAGAAGAGTGAGTGGTGGTGTCTGTGCGCGCCTGAATTAGGGTTGGGGCACGACGCGCCGACTGTTAATGGGTTTAGAGTTCCAGGCCCAACCAAATCGCGTTAATGTATGGGGATTTGAGATTGTCTGTGTTAATGTACATCGCACGGTCTTCGAATAGATGTGTCCACAAGAATTAGTATTAGCTATGTCTGTTTGAACGGAAAATGGTTTTGTAACCAATAAACTACACGCACCTATTTGAGGGCGGTTCGATGCACCTCGAGATGGGCTGTATTAATATGCACGATGGCGTGCAAGCTAGTGCATGTCGTTTTTAACTACGATGGAAGTTGTATTTTGTCTATGAAAGGTTGTAGTAGTTTGTATGCATATTGTCGAGTTTTACATATTTATTAAGGGAGTAGTCATTGATTGTTACGCTAATTTACTAAGAGAGTATTCATTGATTATCATGTTGTTTTGCTATTTTGAGTTGCATTGTAGTCATGTATCCATGGAACTAAATAACGTGAACCTCAACCTACTCACTAACTAATCCAACCTAAAAGAAAATGTTATTTTCCATTTTGCCCTTACTTGTTTAAAACACTTCACACGATATACTTCACCGATGTTTTCGGCCTCCCCACCTCAAGACCGAAATCGATCTCTCATCAAAATCGAAAACGTTGAGCATATCCTCCTCTTTCGTTCGACTCTATTTCATCATTTTCCTTTATGGTTCTCTCTTTATATGTTTCGAGACCGAAGCCATATGTACTTGCTCGCATCACACCTTATTATGTTTTTAGAGAATGAGTATTCATTGAGGTGGGAGGCAACTCTTGTACCTCCATGTGTTTTGTTTTGTGGTGTGGTTGTTGCAGGAACAAGAGTAGGGTGGGAGGACGAGGATGGTCCGCGGCTCATATATATTGAAAAGCTAAAGATGAGAGCCTACGCTCTTTGTTGAGGTTCTGTTTCACATTCACGCTGATCGGTCTCGATCAAGCAATTGTTTTTGTCCCCATAGACTTGTGGGTTATTGATTGAATATGAGGCTCCGTCCTGCGGCTGTGGCTGCATTTTTTGTTGATTTTCTAACTTTTCGACTGAAAACACAAATGTTTACAACGCGCTGTGATGAGTTATACGATTTAGCACAAATTCTTGATTATTAAACTCTTTTTTAAGGGTTTGAGATCACGAGTGAGATGAGTTCAGTTGTGTTGGGGTATTTATATGGGGAGGGGTAAAAACGTCATTTGTGCTAAACCACTTAAACTCAATCAACCCGACCAAACAAATCCCCAAAATTGGATTACCCTTAATCCATAACCAACTAATCTAATGCAACGTAGTATAACCCTATCGAGACAAGTCTATCAACCTAACCCAACACACCATTAAAATTAACGAATCAAGTTATTTTTATTAGGATAATTGGTTATATATATGTTTAGTTATTTCTTATTCTTTTTTGTTGTCGCACGAGATTATAATGTCTACTCTATTTATATGCTTTCCCAATACATTCGGACCATTAAAATTTGAGATAGTAATGAAGGTTGTAAAGCTAGATCTAAATTCAAATTCTATAACCATAAACCTAAATCCATAAACGAAAGATATAAGTAGAAGATTAAAATGAGTAGGAGTACGCCTCAGGCCCTCCTAATTAAAGGTCTTACTAATCCTATAATACTAAAAATACGTTTCTATCATTAACTCATAAGTCGATGGAAAAATAGTGCACTTCGTCATGTCAATCAAACTATCACCTATGCTTTAGTTAAAGTAATAAAGCCTCTATCATATTTAAATCACTACACCACACTTTTTAAAGACTTTTTTTAACCATTTAAGATTTTTTTATTTTTTTTGACTACTTCAAGTTTTTATTCGAGCATGAACATCTAATTACTTTGAATTCACCTAAAATCATGTATTATATAAGTGGAGGAAGCTCCCATCATTGACATTTTTATCTACGACTACTTATTAAGAGACAACAACCTCTTTTCGAGTTTCTCTATTCAACAAAATCAGCAAAAAAATAATAAAAAATATTAGAATAATAATAATAATGTCACGTTACAAAACATATTGGCTCATAAAAGCCCTCAATGCAACCTCAACCTGCGTGTTATGTATTAAGATATATGTATACCCATATCTCAAGACATAGATAAATAACTCTTGTGAACTAATGTGTCTCATAGTGTAATATGCTTTTATCATTCTCAGACTTCTAAAAAATAATAACATAATATGCAGGCCAGTGAGTCCCACCAACTCGTACAAACAATTGTCACTTTGCGTCTGCTTCACGTACGCATGCCCAACAAACCACTGAGAAAGCTGCGCGTCAAAACAGGAGTTTCTTTTACCATGTAAACGCATTAACAACCGTCGATCTTCTACATGTTGGCCATTATCTTGATTTCATCGACGCATCAACGCTGGTGATTTACTAGAAAATTATGAGAGCCGTGATTTGATGAGCTAATATGTACGCGTGTAAGTTTAGAGATGGTGGGTCAGGTTTCGGTGTGCGTAGATTACGTAGACTACTTTTTCGTGTTCGATGTACTCGCTCCAACTGTCCCTCCCGTGATTTAATGGGTCTCGTGAGATCATCACTTTTTTGTTGTTGATCTTTACTTTTGATATTCAGCCTAGTCAGCAATCAAATTTCCTAGTACTAATTGATAATTTAATTGATAATTAATAATAATTTAGCTGAAAATTGATTACGTAATTAACAGCTAATAATTTAGTGATCAGTTGATAAATATAATATAACATGAAAGGACATGTTTATATAATTATTGAATATATTTTTTACTTATACAATTTATTAATAAACTTGTTCTACAAACATGCCCATTTAATTAACATATATTTAATGTTATATATATATATATATACAAATATAATATAAATAAATTAAAGAATAATGTTTGAGTTGGCATTTATAAACTTTTTTTCGAGTCAAGCTTGTACACATACATATACACATATTATATATTACGTAACTTGCATAACATTACATTACATTACATAGTGTAATTAATTAAGTTATATTAATGTAAATAAATGAGAGTAAAAATAGGAAAAAAGAAAACCGTATAAAAGTTTCGATTTTTTTTTAAATATAAAGAAGTTTCGGCTACTTTATCAGATCTTAATTAAATAAGCCGCAAAATAGCATAAAAAGGGAATATAAATTAACACTCTATTTTTTCTCTACACGCTAGATGGACTAACGTTTGAAGTGAGAGACATTTAGCTTATTTTTAAAATAAGCTCATAACCAAACACAATTTATTTATTGAAGTAGCTTATAATCTAGCTTATCAACTAGCTGATAAATTAGTTTGTGCATGCCAAACAAAGCCTAAATAACTATATTTTTAGCTGAAGCTAAACTATCATTTGATATCTCGAAACAAATTAGAGTATTAACTATATCGACTAAATTTATACTCTTATATCCACCGGGTATTCATAGCTATATATAACTATCCTCTAAAGATTCTAATAGTTATCGAACCTATTGCAGTTTACTTAGTAAAACTCGTCTAACCTTGATAAGTATATATTGGGTCTGCTATGGTAGTTAAAGACAGTCTACTACATTTCAGTAAAGTTTTAAATTGCTCCCCTGTAAATTTGTAATCAATGTAATCGAGACAAAGATGTTTGTTGATAAAAAGCAATGAAAATGATATTAGATTAAAATACTGTGTACTTCATGATAAAAATTGAATGTGTATTAATAATCAACATATATATGTTGAGCCCCCACAACCCTTTCTCTCACCATGTGCAACAATATTTTTTTTTTCTTAAATGCCCAAACTATGAAAGTGGCCTCGCTGTCGCATTTAACAACTCCTCTAATTTAATCTCACCACGTACATTGTACATGCATTTTTTTATTTTTTTATTTGTTTGTCAAACATACATGCATTTGTTTGTCAAACATACATAAACATTCCGCAATTTGTCATGTCACTTAGATTTGCCTCGGGACACGCATTAAACACATCTCGAAGTACTCGTTTCTCTCATTGAGATCACCGCTAAACAACAACAACAACAACTGGGCAGCGAAACAGAGGTACCAAATGTCTCTTTTGTCTACACACTTATATTGCCATGGCATATCAAAACAGTTTTGATTTTCAGGCTCTGACACGCCTTTAATCTGCCCTTTTAGTCTCTCTCTCTTGTTCAATCCGTGGATTCTGTTCTGTCACATTTGCTTTTGTGTCTTCTGAGTTGTGGGTCTTCTATGTTCCATCCACATCTAAGCTTTTTCCGGGCTTGTTCATTCATGCATGCTTAAGGGGTGTTTCAATCTTTGATTTTGGAGAAAACCCAGTTTTTGATTGGATTTTGGACTTGGCTACGGTCATGGAGGTGAGAAATATGTGATTGTCTAGTAACTTCTTTGATGAATTCTTGCAGTTTTTTTTTTTTTTTTTTTTTTTTGTGTTTCGGGTCTTTATTTCACATCTCCTTTTCTTTGTTGTACTTGTTGTCTTTTGTTTTCTTGGATTCAACATTTTAAGGGTTGGTGGTGATTTTCATGCATGATTCATAATGTTATTTTGGCTGAAATGGGGTTCATCCAATTGTTGGGTATCTGCACAAAAAAAAAAGATATTTGAAGATGATGATTATTGGTAATCCGGTTGGGTTGCCACAACAGTAACGGTAAGGGCGAAGACGGGGTTGTATGAGTTAAGCGCACGACCTCGGTTTCGATTACCGGATGGTGTAAATTATGCTCGAGCCACTAAAATACGCATAATTATGCCGGGGCGGCCTCGTGAGAATAGTCTAACTCCTCTGTATACCCACAGATATATTAAAAAAAAAAAAAATTGATGATGATTATTGGGCTGTTGATTGTTTTCTTGTTTTTTTGGTTGTGAACATATGTTATTTGAAAGTCTGAATTCTTTTGAAGAAATGATTGATTTTTCATGCATTTCTGTTCTATACCTTGTGCTAATTTGATTTGTTTGAAGAGCTGATTTTTTATTAAAATGGCTTTGTTAGAAGTTTAGTTTGAAAATGCTTAATTTGTCATGGTTTATTTGATGGGTTTTGATTCTTTCTTATTTACATTTTGTCCTTTTGGCCTGGCTTTGAAATTGACATTGTTTTGGTGGCATTGAATTGTTTTGGGGCTTCTGTTGTTTCTTTTGTGCAGCTGATCAGGTGATAAGGGTACATACTTTTGTGGGTCTCAGTCCTTTGCTTTTCTTTTTCATTTGAATCCAAATACAATCTGATACAATCCAATCATTGTTTTCCCTTAAATTTCATCTTAATACAGTTTTATAGACTATAGTTTCACTGATTGGGAGGTTTATATCATCAAAGATATTGGCTTCTAAGCAAGTTTTGTATCTTCATTTACTTGCGCGATTTTCTCGGATTTGATCTTTGTTGTTGTCGTTGTTATATATATTTTTTATATGTCATGGGTCTGATTGAAATATTTGGTATTGGCATCAGTGATGGATTGGAGATGGAAGAGCTGGCAAGTTTTTTAGGATTGTAGAGTGTTGAAGGGAACGAAGGAGCACCGATGATTAGAAGGAATAAATTGATGGATTTAATGATCTGTAAACATTTCAAATTCTTCGGGCCGTATATGAATTCCGTGGCTTGCAGATGCCTATGTCTGGTGCTCATTGTTCTTCTCTTGAGAGTTGTTTGTGTTCCAAGTTTTCCGAAGTTCGGAGAATTTCAATCGCGAAGCTTAAATTCGGTCTTCGACTCTCCATCCCTGTTGAATTTGGATAAGGGAGTCAGGAAAGACAAGTTCTTAGAGGTTCCTCAGATTGTCTGGGGATTGAACAACCAGAAAATTGCATTTGCGAGGGCATGCCTTACTGCTAGAATGCTGAACCGGACGTTGTTGATGCCTAAATTGAGTGCATCTTTGTTTTACAAAGAAGTCGATCGCTTGCAACCCATTTCATTTGACAAGGTCTTCCATTTCGAAAAGTTCAATTCCCTCTGTAATGGATTTGTCCGACTAGGCCGGTTCTCTGATCTTTCCAACAGGACTGAACCGCGTGAACTTCAAAAGGGAAGTGGAAGAAAGTGGACTTCGGAGAGAGATTTAGCTCAATTGAGAGAGTTCAGAGAATACCCGGAAGATGAGGTTGAGGTAATTCGCATCGTAGGAAAGAACCCTTTCCTATGGCATGACCACTGGCCCGTCAAAGATTACGCCAAAATTTTTGAGTGCTTAGTTTTAGTTGATGAGATAGCGAAGGAAGTAGAGAGAGTTGTTGCCAAGATTAGAGAGGTAGGAAGTAATATCAATGTTAAGCGTGACAAATTCGAAATGAGCACCAATTCAGAGATCCCGCCCACTCCTTATTTAGCGGTACACATGAGAGTAGAGATAGATTGGATGATTCACTGCAAGAAGCTCGAGCAGAGGTCGAACATCAACCAAATTTGTAGCAGCAAGGAAGAGATTTTAGAGAGGGTCGGCCACATTGATAATATAGCGAAACCTTCTGTAGTTTACCTTGCAGTGGCTGATAGTCTCCTAGAGGATCCAAAAATTTTGCAAGGTTGGAAAGAAGGTCTAATTCCATATGAAAAGAAGAGATTGGGAGTCTGGGATATTTATAGTAAGCATCCTTATCTCATTCAATCAGCTATTGATTATGAAGTGTGCTTGAGGGCAGATGTTTTCGTGGGCAATAGTTTTTCGACATTTTCCAGTCTCATAGTACTTGAGAGAACACAAAGATTGATCACGACGGGATTTACTAGGTCGTGCGAGAGGCACACAAGGTGGGATTCTTATGCTTACAATATCTTAGGTGTGGGAGAAGGACCACAAAAATGGACGACGGATATGTCTGCTTCAAGCCTTCAGGCTATTAGCTATGGCACTAGTAATATCAGTTGCTGATTTTCGGCGGTTCTATGTATATTTGGATTTCTCTTTTGCTATCGAGATCTCTATCAATGCTTTCAGCTCCATAGATCCTTGTGGAGAAACTCATTGATTGAGCTTCAAGAATGCGAACGAGCTACGAATTCCTTCAGTCGCAATTTTTCCAGGTACACATAATACACGGTTCTTTTGTAAAATTCAAATTCTTTTTCTTATTTGAATGTAACTCCAATGCATATAGTGCGGGTGCTGGGTTGTTCACAAATGTTTCTCAAAATTCATTATATTCTTGTAAATGGCAGTTCTTATTAATTTTTTTTTCGGTAAATAATGACAATTCTTATTCAATCATTCTTGTAAGCTTTAATTGTCTCTTTTCAAATTTCTTATACCTTGTAAAAGTGCTGTCCAAACATTCTTCTGTCATTGTCCACTGTAATGAAATGTAGAGTAAGAACAAAAGAGTTGTGTGGATACTAAATATGGTACATATCTTCATTAACAACAAATCAATGGCATTTGACAGATCAATTTTATTGTTACTAGAAACTAGAAATAAGGGTTGATCTAGCTCGCTGGCAGCGATCTAATTAGATTTGAGGTCTTTCTCTAGGTTTGGTTATGTAGAGCACAATTTACTCCATTTTGTTTGGAAAAATAGCATTGGTTAAGATTTACAATTTTTAGGGGATAGATTGCACTTTTACCAATCAAGGTGAAATCTTAGCAAAGGTTTATGCTTGTTTATATATAGATGCTTTGTTGCATTAATGCTTATTGGTGGCATTTGAGATTTCTTCAAGGATTGAACATTGGTTCCGAATCGGAATCATCGATCATCTACCTGGATTTAAATTGCTAGCTTCATAAATTAATGCTCTATCCAGCATCGATGCTTCTACTAGTGTGAATGTTGCATGTGGAGTTCAATTGTAAGTTTTTTTTTTTTTTTTTTTTTCTCGTGTAGTCCGCCCTTGGTATCGAGGGCTAACTATCCCTACTAGTTCGAACTTTCTATAGGTTCCATACGGGAATGAAGTTGTGAGATTTCTGAACGTGATTTTCTCCGTGCCCAAGACTCGAACTTGAGATCTCAGAGACAATGAGTACCAAGAAGTTCAACCAAATGTAAAGTTGAAACATATAATAATGTTCGAGTTGGACCAGCAGGTTTTCTTCTCATGCATTGCTGCTGCTATTATGAAGACAACTTTCTTGGATTTGTTTGAATGAACACTCAAAGGCAAAGCAAGCATTCAAATGAGAGCAGTGCATGCCAGCCACATTGTGGGGTACTGCCCAAGCACACACAAAACATTGATCAGTGTATGGAGAAGCCCTTTTGTCCTGATTGTATTTAGCATTTCAAGGGCAGGCCAAATGACTGCATTTTGTTCAAAAAGGTCAACTATCTTTGAGAATTGGGCTTCCTTTGTTTACAAGACAAGATTGTTGAAAGTTGAGTACTGGCTGGGTCCAGCCTTCACTGGTTGTAACTTTGAATCAAAGGCTGTTGGAGACGTTACTTTTTAGGGGGTGCCCTTGACACCAATGTTCTTGAATTAGTACTTTTCTTGGCTTAATGAAAAGGTGCTCTGGCTCCCCTTTAATACACATTTACATAGATAAACATTTGGCTTGGATTTCATGCTTTTACAGTTTGAAAATGGACTCTTAGTTGAAAGCTTAAAATCTGAACTGCAAGTGATTGATGTGATTGTATGCATATGGGTGGATTCATTTATAGAAGGCCTTGAATTTGTACATGCCCTCAGTTTATATGTACACAATGTGTATATATATATCAACCTTTTTTTGTGAATATTGGTTTAATTATGTTAAGAAATAGTTCAATTGAAAGCGGATGTTTAACTAGTGATTCACGTTCGAGCCATGAGAATGAAAATACCAACGCTAGAAACTCCCTTCAGCCATACGGTAGGTGACTCGGGGCGAACCCAGAGTAGCTGATAGTCCATGATGAAGTGGTTTAGACAAAAAAAAAAAAAAAAAGCGAAAAGGTGCCAAAAAAGATTTAGTAGAATTGATCACACTCTAAACTCTTTGTGAGGGGATTAGTACAAGTAATTATGCCAGTGAGCACTCTCTACGCAATCCATTTGCTCCATTTACGAGGCTCGAATCTAAGACCTTGCTTAACAAACTCACCAGATCATACAAACATCACTACTGGCACTGTTGTATGATAATTGGCACTAATATATGACACAACTAGACAATTCAAAGTTCTGGACTTATGGTGTTTGCTATAGGAGTTGGTCTAAACAAACCTCACACTTCCTACACATTCCAAAATGCACCTTAACCTTCCAAAAGTTGCACCATGACTTGTAGGTACACCTCTAAGAACATTTTTTTTTGAAAGCCACCTCTAAGAACATTATTTAATGGATCAATGAACAAAATTAACCAGGGCAACTTACTACCACATCCAAACCTCAAGGTATGGCGCCAAAAAAGGCGGTACTTGCAATATTGAATGAGGTTTGAGCACTTAGGAGGCATGCATAAAAATAATCCTGCAGCACCCTAAATTCACCCTTCCAAGTCACACACCTACTTAAAGACTGCATAATACACATCAACATGCATGTGTACTTATGCGTTTCGCCGTGACAAAAGCCCCTGCACAGAGGTCATATCATTGTTTTCTATCATGAAGTCAAAAACCGTGGAAGAGACGCAATAGGAGACAAGATAAAGAGAGTAAAATAGATATAGACTCACATTAGCAACCTTTCAATTATCTTTCATTTAATGACTTTTCATCTGAACGGGTGAACATTTTCTTTCAAGTAGAAAGCAATCTACAATGGGATTCTTTCCTATAAGACAAAATGAATGTGACTTATCAAAACAATCTCAAGCAAGAGAAAGCAATTCAATGCCTCCTGTCAAGTTTCAACAGAATGTCGCACCCCGGAAATGTTGAGAACATTATGTAAATTACGGTTTCTTCTCTAGCGAGGTAGCAGTAAGAATTGAAAAGTAACAGCGAGCTCGAAAGTCTTACCCTCATTCAGAACCATGTCTGGAAAGTGCCTTATTTATGATGAAGAATGTAGAAAGATCTTCTCTTTTTTCTCATTGTATGTAATCTTCATAGTAGGTATCGCTAATCACAGAAACGAACCTCTCAAGCCAAGGAAGCTGGTGGAGATCCTTCATAGTGTCGACGTATGAGTCTGAACATTGCGGTGGGGATTGGTAAGGATGATGATCGCTTAGACCAAAACCACCAGCTAGAAATCTTTGGATTAGAGCCAACTGAGATCGTTCTTGATCTGAGTAAGCGTCCATAATCATAGGGAATGAGTCGAAAGAATCCCATCCCCACGGATTTGATTCATCGACATTTTGTGTAACTGGGCTCTCCAAGCTCTCATCCCAAAAGGCACACTGGCAGGTCTGCTGCCCAACGCTGTATTCAGCACCGCAGGAATAGCAGAACTCGTGTCCACACCTGGAAAAATAAATTTTTATTTAGGTTTCAAGAAATTTACCATAAGATGAAAACATAAACGATACCATAGGCATGTCCAGATAACTCAATAGTAAGGAGAACAAACAATTAGAAACGCAAATGTGCACTCAGAAAAGTAGTACTGTGGTACAGTTACTCGCGCATTTGCTGTGCTATCAGCCTATCACCCACGTCAAACTCATATCCATAAAGCTGATTCAAGTAATTCCATTATTAGAGACACTCTAACCAAACTTTCTGCATTTTACACTATAACACGATGAATCTCATTTAGTAACATCCATGCTAAATTCCTTTTGTAGCATTTCTTGTTGGCAGGCTATCTGCCAAGATATAAAAAAAGGCTCAATGCATAATTCGGCGTAAAGGCCAAAGGTAAAACAGACATCACCGCGAAGTAAATTAGATCTAGAAGGCAAGACAAACACTCATCGCTATTGATTCATTACTATGAACTATGCTGAACAACACTATATACATGTCTGACAATTTAAAGTACCAGGACACGGTTGGAAAACGTTTCGTACAAAAAAGAGTCAAAATGGAAGAAATGAGAAAAAAAAAACTCTAAAAAAATAAAAAAAAATGAAAAGATAAAAGGAAAAAAGGAAGAGAAGATGAAAATAAGAGAGAAAAAGAAGATTAGGAATGGGTGTGTAAGCTAGTACAAGTCCCGATGTCCTCAAAATAAGAAAAAAAAAAACAGGTTTTAACCTTTAGACATGTAGCTAGATACAACATCTGTACCAAAGTCCACGCAATATATTTGTTTATTAAACATATATATCCAAGGAATAACTTGACCTTGAGTAATTTGCATGGATTTTATTATCCAACAAACTTCTAGAACAATGGATCCAGAACTAGACAAAGCAAGGAGGCGTAACATTAATGAAGCAATTATAGAATACGGCAGTCATACCCGGACTCCAAATAAAATTTTCTAGATGTGAAATTTTTTTTCCCACGAATCATACATTATTGATCACTATTCGAACCTTCTATATTACACAGATCCAAGTCCATCAAGATATATGCAAAACATCTAGTAAATAATTGATTCATATTTGATTGGGTGTTTAAATTCATTTCGTTCAAATACATGGCTTCTTTTTGTATTTATGATACATAGAAGTTAAATCAAGCTGAGTGGAAGCCTTTGGTCCATTCAGCCAACCCCAACTAATTTAGGACTAAGGCTTTGTTGTTCTTGATGTCGTCGTGACACATTGAGGCTTGATAAGAAGATTTTCCAAGACAAAGCAATGACGGACCGGATCACTTTTCAGTTTTCATGACGTGCTCTCCCAAACTTCTCATAAGCAATAGAGAACAATATCTTCCATCCAACCAAGATGATTCAGAAATAGTAACCACCATAGCATTTTAATCATAACAATTAAGAAAAAATCTATTCCTAGCGTTGCTAAAATAGAAATAAAAAGTTTATTCCTATGGCTTTATTTCAATGAAATTACACGTTAATGATCTACTCATGCACAAAAGAGAACAATATCTTCCAATCACCAACAAGATTTCGCTCAGCTAGTAACCATCAAAACATTTCAACAAAGCAATAAAGAAGCTACTTATTCCTAGCGATGAAAAATCAAATAAATAAAAAATCTAGTGTTATGACTTAATGACCCTTCATGATCATGAAAGAAGAGGTGTCAAGAAAAATCTGAACAGTGGTGACTGACCAACAGAAGCCTGCACAGTTCAATCTCCTTTACAGATTCATTATGCCCTCCTAACAAGTTTACGCAATGCCCCATATTCCAGATCTGGCAATCCACCAAAACTTTCTTCCACAGTTTAACACTGATAAGTACCATAGAAATTATAAATGGCACCTTCTAAACAACTTTGGCATTTCATGTGGGTGCCGCCAAATTCTTGACTACCCATAAGTCATTTTAGGCATGCCGTCATTTTAACCTATGAATAGTCATATTATGAACTTTTCAGGCTTTATTTTCATTATTGCAATGTTTGTGATCAGACATAATAATACAAAATATATGACATGAAAAAAAGAACTTGCAGTGAATTAACATGGACATACCAGCATGTCATGTGATAGCATCCTTGTGTGAGCTCAATCATCCTCCGACACTGCTGGCAGCGTCTCCACCTGTTATTTTGAGCCAAACGATGCAAAGTTATATCCCCAGCATCTCTCTCTTCAATGGGAAGATTC
The DNA here is from genome assembly GCA_039657325.1 of Stephania cephalantha. NCBI lineage: Eukaryota > Viridiplantae > Streptophyta > Magnoliopsida > Ranunculales > Menispermaceae > Stephania > Stephania cephalantha. The sequence continues at coordinate 56,986,748 of CM077571.1, forward strand.
TGGTATTCTTGACAACTCATTGATGAATGCCATGGTACCCCACAATCTAGACAGATAAATCTCTGACACTCTGGACACTCAACACAAGTGCCATCTGAGTAACTTGATGAACTTGCCCTACTGGACAGGCATTGACGTGGATTAAGAAGAACTGAACAATTTGGAAATGGGCAGTATATTTTTTCCGAGTCCAGAAAATTGGCTTCTACAAAAGCTTTTTCCAACAATTCGTAGCATGTGACAGGAAGGAAAGTCTTGCACTCACTAGCAGAAACGTAGTACTTGCATTTTGGCTGAGGACATCTTATGGGCACTTGAGTGCTTTGTAATTTACCCTCCACATAAGTTCTCATGCAGTGAGAGCAAAATTTGTGAGTGCAGTTCATAGTAACCATCATAGACGGTGACCGCTCGTCACAACATATAGGACAGTCTTCAACTGATCCATCTCCCTTGGCAGATGAACATACAATGCCGATTGCTACGTGAGCAAGTTGCAAAGACCTTTGATTTTCATTGGTGGGAACGATTTTCAAAACAAAGCATTCCAATCTACTAGCATGCTCAAGTACTCTTTCTTTCAATGCTTCCAAAAGCTGATCCTCAACTGTTTCAGCATGAGTAATCTGCAAAATTTCACAAATAAATGCATGATTACAATATCAAAAAAAAAATCATGCATTTGCTTTCAATTGATGGCTCATAGGAAGATAATTGTTTCTTAAAGCTGCCTCCAATGCATTTAGCTAACCTTCGACTATGATATAATGTGTATTCCCAACACACTACAGGCAAATAACAAAATCACAAAATATAATAGATGCATTTGCATTCATTGATATAGAAAAGCCCACCCCTAAAGTTTTATCACTCTCTTTTCTTTCTTCGTAGATAAGGAAGCCAAGTCGACAGAAATTTGGAAATAAATTACCAAACAGGCTGAAATGGGATGTGTTGGCAAACCGACAGAATTGAGATTAAGAACAAAATTAGAAGCAGTATTCAGAAGAGATGCATTTGATAATAAAATATCAACACAAGTAATAACAAATAAATCACATACTTTTACTTCCAAATCTTTCAAAACAAAGTCCTTGCCAATAATACAGGCTACCCGAAATCGATGACACAGTTTAATTGATTAAGATCATGTTCTAGTTAAATAAGACAACCGATAAATTTTCAAATTCGAGTGAAATCAATCAGACACTAGCATTAACTCAAAGATTAATTCATTGAAAAATATAGGACAGGATGATATGCTTGCCTGATCATAAACAATTTTGGAATCTGTAAATGCAACAACTTGGCGAATGTTAGTTCTCAACGCCTCAACAAGACCATCCATCAAAGCAAGATACTCAGCCACTGATTCCTCAACATAAAAATCAAGCTTTTTCTGAACTTGCAAAACAGGAACACCGGGCGATTTCTCCATGACGACTCCAATTCCCGAGAACCCGGAACCTGAATCACCAGGTTCAATCAGGGAGACACCCTTGAAGAACATTTTCAAGCAAAATTCACCAACAAACTCTTTTGCTCCTTCTTTTGTTAACTCCTCTGTGTCCCTCCACTCCTCCTCCTCCTCGCCCTCACCACAACAACTACAAAATTCTTCCTCATCGTCTTCGATGAAATCGACAACATGTTCCTCACTAGAACTGCTTCCACCCTCCATAATTCCACAAAAATTCAACACAAAAGCCCTAATCTTGAACAACTCTTCTCTCATCAACCAAACAAAGATCTTTCATCCATGCCCATCAACCAAACAAAAATTTTTCATCCATGCCCATCACTTAAAAAACTGAGAAACTCAAAACACCTACCAAAGATTCCACCAGCAAATTCACTCCCAAATAACAACTACAAATTGATCAACAACTACATCTACCAAATCCCATGCCTAACAACTGAAAAATCAAATGAAAGGTACTTTTCAGCCCTACCCATCAAATCAAAACCCAAATCAACCAAACCCAATTAGGGAAATTCCAAAAAAGGGCTCTCTCATTCCCCTTCAACAATCACAGACAACCCAACACAGAATTACAACAAAAAAGGGCGAAAACCCAAATGAATCAGACTACCCAGATAGCAAAACTGATTAAAGATTGGATTTTTAACAGATTCAATCAAATCAAAACCCAAATCAACCATACCCATTTGTGGAAATCGCCCAAAGAGACTACCCAGATAGCAAAACTGACTAAAAAATGGATTTTTAAGCGATTGGTACCAAAAACCCAGATCGGCATCACCTGAAACTCGTTTCACTGCCAATTTCATCAGTTTCTGGACTGCAACTCTGGTGGATTTGTAGGGTATAAAACCCTAATCTGACAATTCGCCCTTTTTTTTATTCCTCTAAACAGAGAGAAACAACAAGAATCAGTTACTGTTACCATCACTAGCGTGGATAGAAAGAAAACTAAAAGTCTCAGCTGGCATTCTTCACTCTTCACTAGTAATAATTGTTGCTCACTCAGTCCCAAAAAGCAACAATTTTTTTTATATTCTTAATGGTGGAATTAGATTCTTTAAAGAGTGGGTTGGGAAAACCTATGAGCACATGGGGCACTTGATTAGAAGAATTTTGGGCACCTTAATTTGACCTTTTCAACTCTTTCAAATTATCCACCATGAATTTAGTCATATATATATATATATATATTTAAAAAAGTATTGTTTTATATTTAAATCAGTTCATGTCACATGGACAAAAGGGCCTAATTTTAGACCTTTTTGTGAAAATATACACAGTATGACTAAAAATGATGAGTTTCTTTAAAATAAAGTCAAAAGAACGATTAGGAAGGTTTTAGAAAACACATTGTCAATTCACCAAATTAACCGTAATGAAATAGTTTAATCCATGTAGCTGACCTCAATTCATTAAAAATTTGAGATTTGAGATTTTTTTTATATATCGTGGTGACGAGAATTACCTATAATTATTCTACGAATACACACCTTATTTTATAAGAGATGCATTTGAAAAGTTAGGATATTCGAATTTGAAATCTCAAATGGCTCAAGCGAACAATTATTAGTAGGTCTCAAGTCTCTACCGCTACACCAAGATAATGATTGACTCTCGTTGCGTTATTGGATGAATAAAAAAATAAGGGTAATAGATATTAACAATCATAATTTAGTGAGTCTCTTTGAAGTTACTAGCTTGAGTCTTTCAATTTTTTGAGGTACATGTACTATAGAGTGGAATGTGTCTCGTATGTAATTATTAAGGATAATTTTAAATGTTAGTATTTTGTTCAAAATAAAAATAAAAAATAAAGGAAAATGTTAGAATGACATTATAATTGACACTTCAAGTGACACCCTATGACTTGGCGTGCAAGCCCGTCTGTGGAAGCCATCCGAGTGCGTCTCAAAATACACACTACGCGTGTTACGCATAAAAAAATATTTTGCGCATGTCATAAGAGTGTCTCTTGAAGTGTCGTTTGATGTGTCATTCTAACATTTTCCAAAAACAAAAGCGTATATCAAATTATCAATTCATGTCCATTTGTTTCCTTCAATGGAATTGATTTTTAGAAGATGAAATTTTCCAAAAACAAAAGCGCATATCAATTCATGTCCTTTTGTTTCCTTCAATGGAATTGATTTTTAGAAGATGAACTAGTTTGTACCCACTTATTATATTGTTTGCCTGACTTTATAAAGAGCATATTGGAAAATGTGCCTGTAGTGGGAAGATGAGACAATCTTATGAAAAAAGAAACCCCTACCAAGTTGTTGATTACCAAGAAATTGCACTTAAAGAAAATGTTTAAAAAAAGTACTAGTGAGCGAAATGTCATCTTTCCACAAGAGCTAATTGATGGGGATTTTCATAATGTACTCTGATTAATTTTTATTTTTGGACTTGAGAATATTTTTAGAACTTTGATCACATAATAAATTAAACATGAGATTAACCTAAATGATTATGTACAAGTCATCACCGACCTCACAAAAGTGAGAACATACATTTTTCACTACGCTACACGGGTGATTGGCTACACTATTCGTTTATTTCAATAAGAATATAAATACAAATTGATAATTTTAAGTTCTCCACTCGATATATTTTAATCAAACATTTTTACACGATTAAAGGTGCATCGGATAGCACACAAGTAACTTTGTACACAAAGATGGTATGCAAGTTGATGGCATTGGTGCACAAGTTAACTCTTAATTTTTATTTTTAAAAAAAAGTGAAAGTGAAAATGACATAAGGCCGCCACGTGTGACTTCGCCAACCCTTTGACTAAAATGGGCAAAATGCTTAATTTTATCCTCCATCACCAAATTAATCTGAGGCGAAACAAACCCCAATTATTTTCTTCCTTTCTTTCTTTCCTAAAATCATGCAATCAAAAATTAATTTGTTAGTTAAACTTTTTTTTCTTCTCTCTTTCTTTCTATAGCTTTTTTTTTTGTTCTTCAATGGAATGTTAATCAAAGAGGCCTAGAGGCTTCCCAACAAAAAAAAAAAAAAAAAAAAAAAATCAAAGAGGCCTAGCTAGCTAGAATAGAAAAGAAAGTATGGATATAGGGCATTTCACATCAAGGAACACTACCTACGTGTGCAAGAAATTAAACTCGGTGAACTCGAAGGGTGTTTTTGTTGGAGATGAACCGGTTGATTTCTTCACTCCTGTTTTGTTGTTGCAACTTGTTCTCATTTGTATCTTCACTCGTAGCTTGCACTACTGCCTAAGACCTCTCGGGCAACCCACCGTGGTCTCTTATCTCCTAGTATGTATATGTATCCCCCCTAAATCTCTTTAAGTTAATTAGATTTGTTAATTCGTGTTCTAAAACAATATATATTTCGAGTTTTGTGGACGAGCCAAAACAGGTTTTCATGACAGTCATCCCGTATGAGTTTGACAATGTTTGTACGTGAATTAATCAGCGCTGTTAATGCCAGATACTATGTGGGAAATCAAAAAGACAATGTGTACCTTAAAAACGTGTTTAAATTATTAAATATAGACGGCCTAATTTTTATTAGCATATAAAAGCTTAGATACAAAAATTTACAATCCCTTGTGAGTAAATTTTTTAAATCCCTTGGATAATTTTTTTTTTCAAGTCCGTTTATTAATAATTCTCAAAGCATATGATAATTTTTCTTTATATTCTTGTCTATATTTTGTCGAGAAGTTATATATACCTAAAAACAAATGAAAGCAATTCCGTGGTGGGGGCTTTAATTATTTACTCCAAATGCCTCAAGAATATGAAAGAGATCCTCATTTATAAGTCATTTTTAATCGACATGAGACATTGTATTTCGGTCCAAACATCCCTAACAATCTTAGTATATATATATTTGGTGTTTTTCAATTTGAGGAATGTATAGTATATATTGTACGTGTATTTATCATGACACTCTAAATTTAATAAATGTTTGTGTGATCAGACAGGTATAATCTTGGGGCCTTCGGTTTTAGGCCAAAGCTTACCTTTCAGAAACCATGTCTTCCCTTATTCTGGTGAAAGCATACTGCGAATGTTATCCCTACTAGGTCTCATGTTCTTCCTCTTCATTGCCGGAGTAAAAACAGACCCTACCTTAGTAAAAAAATATGGTAGAAAAGCCGCGGCGATCGGTATCTCAGCCTTCGTCGTCCCCTTGGCTTTCTCCACTGCAATTTCCTTTGTCATTAAACAATTCGTCGAAATCGGACCAAGCCTAGAGAAGTCACTCCCCTTGGTTGCCGCCTCGCAGTCCATGACCGGGCTTTCTCGTTATCGCTTGCCTCCTCACTGAGCTAAAGATCCTCAACACCGAACTCGGTCGGTTAGCGGTGTCGTCGGCATTGGTAGGAGACATGATTGGCTTCTCCATGGCTGTTATCTCTGTGACTACACAGGGTAGAGATAGTAATCCTTTGATCATATTTTGTGGAGTGTTTGGTGCTATTGCTCTACTCTTCTTTATCATATTTGTTGTTAGACCAACAATGTTGTTTATCATTAGAATGAATCCTGAGAAGAAAACCAAAAGTGTGCACACATATGTGATTGTGGTTGGTGTTTTGCTCACTGGGCTTTTAAGTGTTGGGATAGGCCAGTACGTGTTCTTTGGGCCTTTGATTCTGGGCCTGTCCATGCCTGATGGGCCTCCAATAGGGACTGCTTTGGTGGGTAAGCTTGAGTGCTTTGTTGTTGGGGTCATATTCCCCACCTACGTGGCTTATAGCGGTTTGAACACCAATATATACACTATAACACCAACGACATCATGGATTGTAGGGGTCATTGTTGTATTACATTTTTTTGTTAAGGTTACAGCTGCTACATTGCCTTCATTATACTTCAAAGTGCCTAAACAAGAAGCTTTAGTCATGGGTCTCATGATGAATGGCAAAGGACTTGTTGAGCTCATCATCTACAACATATGGAGAGATATCAAGGTTAGCATAATGTTCTTCAATTAATCGAGAAAAACGCGACATAGATCACATTTACCGCGCTAATTAACCTGCATATATACAAGCCACTTTAATTTTATGTTGTTATGTATCTAACAACACAAAAGTGGCTTGTATGTGGTTGATGTCGCGGTTAATGCCATTGTCCGCGCGATTTTGAAATTTATATTGATAATGGATTAAGTACTTATCTTTGTAGTTGTTGTTGTTGTTGATGATGATGCAGCTTATTGATGATGAATTGTTCAGTCTATTGGTCATCATAGTTCTTCTAATGGTAGCTATTATAACTCCATTAGTGAAGGCTTTGTATGATCCTTCAAAGAGATATCTTTACTCCAAAATAAGCAACATTCAAAACAACAAACGAGACGCGCCGCTTCGAGTTCTAGCTTGTGTGCATAACCCTGAAAATGTGCCTCCTATTGTCAACCTTCTTGAAGTCTCTCATGCAACCAGAGAGAGTCCAGTGATTGTTGTTGCTCTTGAACTCATTGAACTCATCGGTCGTCAAGTCGCCGTGTTAGTCGCCCACCAAGCGCGCCACATCGACAACTCTGCTTCACCTAGCACAGAGCAAATTATCAATGCTTTTCGCCAATATGAACTGCACAACAATGGACTAGCAAATGTTCTAGCCTACACTGCCATGGCTCACATAGACACAATGCATGAAGATGTTTGCAACTTGGCATTGGAAAAGAGGGTGAACATTGTCATAGCTCCATTCCACCGGCAATGGTCCATCGACGGCAAGGTAGGAGCGGAGAACCGAGCCATTCGGGCAATGAACATCACCATCCTCGAAAAGGCGCCTAGTTCCGTAGGCATCCTGGTCGACCGAAATGTCCAACAAAGATCCATGTCATTACTCGCTAGTCGTTCCATCTACCGCGTAGGAGTTGTATTCACCGGAGGACTAGACGATGGAGAGGTACTAGCCTACGCCGCGAGGATGGCAAGGCATCATAGAGTTCACCTCACCGTAATCCGGTTCCTCGTTTTCGGGGGCGACAACGCAAGAGAAAGAAAGGTGGACAATGACACCATGGATGAGTTTAGGAGGCATAATGCAGATAATGATCAAATAAGGTACAAAGAGGAAGTTGTGAAGAATGGAGAGGGACTAGCAGAGCAAATAAAGGGCTTGGGGAATAACTATGACTACTTGATTGTAGGGAAACATCAAAGGAAGGAATCACAATTGTTCTATGGGCTTGATGAGTGGAGTGAGTGCCCTGAACTTGGAATTGTAGGAGACATGCTTGCTTCACCTGACTATGAAGGGACATGTTCAATTTTGGTTATAAGACAACATAATAGAGGGAGAGGAGGCATGGCCATGAATAACAAATCAGGTGGGAATGACAGAGATTACATGGTACATGATGTGTCACATCATGAAGGAAAAGTGAAGGATATTGATGCTGATGATGATGATGATGTTGATGATGACAGCAATGATAATCAATCATGGAGGATGACAAGGGAAACCATGGCTTGATGAGGTGTAGAGTCCAAAAACACTCTTCAATTAATTCCCCTACACTGCTACACGTACAAACATGTTACATATGGAGTTGGTTAATTAGGATATGTATGCAGCACTAGGTAGTGCGAAATATTATAATTTTGTTCTTTGTAAGATTTTAATAAAATCTCAGCATAATTAATAGATTTGTTTGTTGTAGAAAGTAGGGTATGCTCTGTTAATAAATCCCATTTTGGATTAGCACATAAAATGTGATTTTTCAATATGTAATATGAATTACTTGCTCTGCTTCGGCTGCTTTGGTGTTTAGTCTTTGTGTTTTGCCTTGTTAATTCTCTGTTTTTGTTGCATCAATATAATCACTTTAACATAAAAGATGAGGAATGACTTTTTTTTTTTCCAAGAAATGGTGTGTTCGGTTGGGTTGATAGGGTTGTCTTGATATATAGGGTCGGATTAGCAAGCATTTGATTACATGACTATGGATTAGAGTTAATCCGAAATTGGAGACTTGTTCGGTTGACATGATATGATTTTAAGTGATTAAAAGAAAATGCATTTTTACCCCTCCCCATATAAAACCCCCCCAAAATCAGTTGTTTTGTTTGGAGTAAGTGAATGACATTTTCGTCCTTACACATATTGAGAGAGATTGGATTAGCTAGTGATAGGGTGAGAGTCCACTTTGTTTAGTCCAAAGTTTGTATGATAACTTAATTCGATGGCATTATCTAATCATGTGAAGTGAACAACGAATTACATCTAATCCAACAGATTACTTAAGCAGCCATGCGAACCGAACACAAGGTTTAGGGTCAACTTCGCTTGTCGAGCTTGTCATCAACATGAACATAAGAGGAATCGAGTTGCTTACTAACAAATCAATCCGCTGTTGTAAAATATATATAAGGAAAATGTCACAAAATCACACACCTATATGTCAAACTTTTATTTTTTTGCGTGCATGCATCAACCATCGTATCGTCTCAACCAAACAAGATCGTGCGTGTCTTTCCTCGGTTACAGACTTACATCAGGAGGTCCATAGAAAAACTAATTTAATCCAAATTGAACATGATGCTCCATTAGATCGTCGAAGCGAATCCCAAGACACAACGTGAACGGTGCAAGATGAAATAGTCACAAAAACAGTCAAGTTCTATACTGAAGTGTTGTTCAAGAAATCAGAGTGAAAGAATAAACAAAGCACAGAAGGGTTCACAAACACAACACCAACAACACGAGAGAGAGAGAGAGAGAGATGGAGCAAGTTTCGAAGACGAAGATCGCGCACGAAGTCGGCGAAATCCAAAGCGATGCTCTTCGATTTGGGATTCATGGAGTCAAGAGCGAAATCGTCGGCGATCATCCTCTGCAATCCGCTCTCCAATCGGTACTACAACAGCAACAACAACAACAACGCCTCTTCTCTTTCAATCTCTTCCTTTGATTGATTTATTGATTGATTGATTGTTTCTGTGTTTGTAAGCGCAGCACATGATGACCGAATCCGAGATGAAGCGAACGGTTCTTGCCAGCACTTACGGATCGGCTTTTCCTTTGAAGATGGATCTCGATCGCCAAATCCTCTCCAAGTTTGTTCAAAAATCGAATCTTTTTTGCTTTTCTAGGTTAAAATTAGGGTTTTTTTATGTGTTTTGTTTGGTTAGCTCTGTTTGTGTGCAAATGGAATGTATATACCTTGTTTGATTCATTCACTAAACCCTAATTGTGAAATGCTGTGCAAATGTTTTGAGGAATGTGTTCGGAGTTGCAATTCTGAGCTCAATTGAAGTCTAGGGCTTAAATTGTACTGGTTTTGGTTGTGTTAAAGTGAACTTTGTGGCTACATTCTCAGCCAAGAAAAGGCATAAGTGTTAACTGTAGTGCATCTTGTTGGAAGCTAAAAATACACCTAATTTGTAGTGGTTGCGGTTCGAGTGATGCGGGACAGACGTATGGGTCCTTAATGCGTGTCTGATAAGGAAGAAATTATTATATATTGTGTCTAGTTTTAGGGCCTTGATGAACTTGCTACAGGCTTACAGCAATGTAGTGCTTGGTAAGTAGGGAAGGTACCTGTCTCTCTTGTATGTGCTATTCCTATTAGAATAAAGTTGAGTATGTTAAAATTACAAGTGTGATTTGCTTAAGGTGTTGCAGTTTGTAGATGAGGAAGCTGATGCACTTTCATCCTATTATCACTATTATTTACATTGCATATTTCCAAGGACCAAAACAATTATAAGTTCGATCCTTTTTTGGATAATAAATGCTTTATCGGATATTAATTTATCGAATCATTATTATTTGTTACCCTATGGATTGTTATATAGTAAGCTGCAAATTGGTTGTCTAACGATGGTATTGTAAGATTGAAAAACATATAATGGGATCTGTCATTTGTGCAGTACTCCAAATTGGTCTTTTTTATGCAAGTGCAATGGGGAACAATCAGACTTTTTTCTTTCTCTTTTGGTTTGTGCTTTCACCAGAAATGTTTTGGCAGAATTATTCTTGAAAATGGGTACATCCAAGATTTTGTGAATATTTTGGTTGCCACAAAGTTAGAGAGAGGTCTAACAAGATTAGAAACTTAAGAAGAGTAGCTACCTTGGTTTTCTCTTGGTGTATTGGGAGGAGAGAAGTAGCAGAATGATTAAGGAGAACACTAATGGCGTTAGAGGTGCATTGGCTTAAATAGAGCTGGCCGGAAGTGTTGGTGATTGCAAGGTATCGCTAGGCATTTTTGGGCGAAATTCACTTAGATGGGCATGTCCGAAGTAACTTTTAGAAAGTTGGAGGGGCTGATTATAATTGAGTTTGATGAGATGAATGACCATCCCCCAACAAAATCTTAACACAATTTGTGTTATATAAGGACCCGAAGGCTTATTTTTCTTGAAATATATATTGAATATGGATCACAGTTACTAATAGACATCTATTGTTACTTGAAGGCCTATATAAGTAAATAAATAATTATTCATGGATCTCTAAATAAATATTTTGCCTAGGCACCGTTTAGGCACTGCCTTGTCTGGGTTAGAAAAATCATCTTAGAATGCTTTGGCTCCTAGCAATTCTTGGGAAGTATTATCCTGGTTATGGCATTATAGATAGGTTAGGGAAGTAGGCCGCAATTTTTCATTGAATCATGTTTGATGTTGGAATGTTGCATCTACTAGATTGGAGGAGTTGTTCTCGTGTGACATTATTGTTTTTTTTTGCCAATAATATAATAATGATGTCCATTTCTTATAATAATAATGAATCAATGATGGAGCAGTTATCTGAGTTGGTGTTCTTGATTGCTGAATGGATGTTTGCAGTAACTTTCTATTGCTTTTTGTCGTTTTGACGCCATTGCATGTTAGTGAAAAGCCTTCTCATGCTTTGGAAAGAAGAGATAGTAGATTGTATATACATTTTACTATTATTCAAAGAAAGAATCAAATACTTGTGCCTAGTGATCAACTTTCTATAAACGTTTGCATAGTATCATGCTTGTTTTGGGTTTTCATTGGTTTTTCTTTGTTTGTTCTTCTTATAGATTTCAGAGGCCACAAGGTGCACTGCCCTCTTCTATGCTAGGTTTTGAAGCTCTCACTGGCAGCTTGGATGACTTTGGTTTTGAAGATTATCATTGCCTCAGTGGTAATATTGCTGTCCTTTCTTTCTATTTCCTGCTAATGACCTCTTTGATATTTTAGGTGGTCTTTGAGAAATCAATTATGATTTAATTTTTGTTTATGAACTCCTTGGATCCTTATGGGAAGGTCCTTTATAATGGCTCTTTTGATACATAAGTATGGTGAGATTATTGTGAGCCATATAATTGCGATAAATAATTTGAAGACTTCTCTTTTCAACCTTCTACGTCTTAAATATAAATCGTCTGAAATTTAGGTATAGTAGTATAGACGATTTCTTGGTCAAATCTGCAAGCAAGCCTTTGGAAATTTGTGAATTCATAATCACCTGACTACCCAATTTTCTCCAACTTGTTCATAACCCCGCCAAGAATTAACCCATTTTTTAGCAGAATCCAGTCATTTGACTGATTGTTTTTGCTCCATGCTCACTCTTTCATGTGATATTGTTGCAGATCCTCGTGAATCAGAAACATACCGGCCGGCTGATATGCACCACGGAATGGAAGTTCGTCTAGGCATGTCAAAGGGACCAGTTTGCCCTAGTTTTATCTGATCTGCTTTTTGGATATTTACCAGGATGTGCCTTAGATATCATGCATTTATATGGTGGTAGACTGTTTGTTTGGCTGTCTCAGTATTTTTCATGTAAACAACAATGATTGTATTTCTCTTCATGCAATACCCTAATTGACTAGGTTCTTTGTTGGGTGTTCAATCGACCAGATGATTCTACTATTGCTTTTGTTAAATTGAAGAGCAATGATATTTTGGTGCGCTAAAGTCACACACTATGGTAATACACTTACTGACCCTCACATGAGTCAGAACTTAGGACCTTGCCTAATGGCGAGGGACATTCATCCATTTCATTAGAGATTGCTTTGGCCCAATTCACTTATTTGAAAACTTTGCGATGCATTTTCACACATTTTATTGGTGATAGCACGTTTTCAAATAAGCGTGACTGTATGAGTATACAACTTTGTATTTAATTAGGTTGACTTATATATGAAGTAATTAGTAATTAAGAACTTTACGTACCTTGTGTGCTCGGTTTGAGACTGTTTTCACACATTTTATATATTAATTCAGTTTATTTATTATGGTCCAAACATAGTAATTTACTTAATGCGGACGGTACTGAATCAATTTAGAGAAGAAGACACAAAAAATGGTTAAAAATGGTTAAAATGCGGGCGGTACTGAATCAATTTAGAGACGAGGACACAAGAATGGTTAAAATGCTGATGGTAATGAATCAATTTAGAGAACAGGATCACAAGAAATAGTTAAAATGCCACCACGTGGGACGTCTACATACACCAACGTTTTGAATTGAAATTGACTAAGTAACTCTGAGATTAAACCAATACCAATTGTTCTTTTCTACCACAAACTCGTGCTAGCATACAAATTAACATCAATATATTTGTTAAACTTTCTCTCTCTTTTTTAGTGGTTCTTTAATGGATTGTTAATCAATTTCTTTTTTTCAAAGGATTGTTAATCAATTAAAGAAGCCTAGAAAGAAGAGAAGGATGGATGGATTTGGGGCATGTGAACACGACGGCGTGTTTGTGGGAGGCATTTCCTTTGAATTCTCAATGCTTGTTTGGTTGTTGCAAATAGCTCTCATTTGCATCATCACTCGTTCAACCCACCGTTGTCTCTCATCTTCTTGTATGTATATATCATCTCCTTTATTAAGAATTTGAGTATGTACGTACCTCAAAAATATATAATTCATACGAGGTTCATGAGGGTTTGAGTCTCTTCATGTGCAAGGAAAGACACGCACCGTGGCCCATGATTTTGACGCGCACATGTATGGTTGGTCTCCATGCGCCCATGCGCAAGATTGAGATATACAAATTAATTTACTCTTTATTTAAAATAACAAAAATAGATAGATTTTAAATCCATTCTCAAAGCATTAAAATGTCTTTTCAAGATTTTCATTCATACGTTATTGATAAATTATATATGAAATATGTACAGACATAGCTTTAAAATAATTGTCTTAAAGTTTTTAGCTATATATCGGTTGTCTGGGTTGAAAAATATAAAGTTAGACTGATGTGGACTTATATTTATGTATTACATGTACACTCAAATGACATGTCAAAAGTACGCCAAAATAGCACGACTCTATATTGATTGTACTCGTGATTCTAGTATATATTGTATTTTGCTCTTAATTTTTTATTGATCTGGCGGGTGTGGTCTTAGCTCTCTTAGGGTCTTCAGTCTAAAATCAAATGATACCAGAAATGTAAATCCAGAAAACTCGATCATACAGGTAACATTTGTGAAACAAACGTTGATTTTGAGCCGAATTGAAGAGAGGAACAGGTGTAGTTAGACCATAGTGTACTCTAATTAATTTTTATTTTTGAACTTAGAGAGTATTTTGACAATTTAATTTGATCATAGAATAAATTAAACAAGGGATAAACCTCAAGGATTATGCACAAGTCACTTTTATATTGTTCCTTAAATTTTTTTTTTTTTTTTTTGAGGACTTGATTAGAGAGTGTCTTTCCACTACGCTACAGAAATAGTTGGTTATACAATATACCGTTGTGAAGGCCCAAGGCTAAACCCGCCCAAGGCCATACCCCTGCCGGTCTAAGCCAGTGGGCTGGGCTCCTCCGAAACGAGCTGGGCTCCTGCGAGACCTCCAAGGCAGTGTGAGTGCACCCCCTCCCACACCATCTACGTCATTTTTATTTCATAAATGGGCGTAGTCTTTCGCTTCCCTCGGTTCGAACTCGAGTCTTGGAGGCTTAAGACCTCGAATTTCCCGAACCGAGTACCAATTGAGCTAGCTCAATTTATGAAATAAATGGCGGGGACGTAGATGGTGTGGGAGGTCGTATAGGTGCACCCACACTGCCTTGGAAGTCTCAGAGGAGCCCAGCCGTTGGCTTAGACCGGCAGGGGTATGACCTTGGGCCTTCACCACCGTCTATTTATTTGAATAAGAATATATATATATATATATTAATCACTTTTAGGTTATCCACTCTATATATTTTTAATCATATGTTTTTACACGATTTAAAAGTGCATGCATCTCATTATACACAGGGCCCAAAGGGCGACCTCCCCAAGCCCCACTCAACAGAAGCTCCAATTTGGATAATATATACATGGGAATTAGTGTATTTTTCTTTTTTCGAATAACCTATTTGTGTATTTTCACTTAATTATTGGAAGCTTAACCTTTATTTGCATTGTTGTTTATTTTGGTGAGTACGTATCCTAGGCGCATCACACGACGCACAAACAGACAAGTTAAGTTTCTGAGTTATAAAAGCTTTTTTTATATTTTAATCTTTTTATCACAAGATTACATGAAGGAAAACACGAGTTTGATCGTTTCTCTTCAACTCACGTATGCAGCTTAATAATCAATATAGTATATTCAATATATTAGATTTTTAGTATCAAACTTACAATATATTGATCCTTATAAGATCAACCCTCTCTTATGTATATTTTTTTAATATTTCAACAAATTTACATTGTATTTAATAATGCTTGAATTGCGTATATTTTATGCTATTATGCTAGAAGATATTTTTTTCTTTAAAGAAACTTAAATAAATTCTTACTTCAAAAAATATTTGTTGATAAAGCTTAGATACATTTTTATTTTAAAAAGTATTATTTAAAGTAATTATAAACTATAAAAATAATAGAGTTACTATCAATTTTTAAGCGAACTAATTAATCAAATTTAATATTATAATAATCTATTTATAATTTTGCTAACAAGAGTTATATATTTGCTCTTATACAAAAGTGTGTACGATTTATAAATCTAAAAATAATACAATTATATATACTATATACAAAATAAAATATTTTTAAGACAAATAAGTATTGTTGAATGTTACGTTGGTAAAACTTAATCAATATATAATTGACATACTATAACATATTGTTAATTTTGGAAAATCACATGTAATGGTTTATTAAATTATGTATAAACTTAATAATGTAACGACCAACAAATATCTTTATATGCTAAATTTACTTATTAATATTTTTTGTATGTATTATGCATTTAATATATTTTGACAATGTAATTATAAACAATTATTTTCATGTTGTAAATTATGTTTTAATTTTTTAATTTAAATCAAAGATAATTGAATTATTAAACTTATAAAGTTATTACCCTAGGCCCCGAAAATAATAGCACCTGTCCTAACAACACATAAGCTAGTAAAGTGTACACAAATAAAGATGATATACAAGTTGATGGCAAGTTGATGGAATTGGACAACAATCACTTTTTCAAAAGATGCGGAAGAGATGAGGAGAGAAATCCACCACGTATGTTTGAACAAATTAAATTGACCAATATGGTTAATCTTCTCTTCTATCACCAAATTAATCTAATTGAAGTGAAATCAACACCAATTCGTTTCTTCTTCTCTTTCCTAAAATCATGCAAACATTTTTTTTTTTTTCTTCAATTGAATGTCAATCAAAGAGGACTTTATAACTAGCTTAGAAAGAAAAGTATGGATATAAAGCGTTTCATAGCAGGGAACACTAGCTACGTATGCAAGAAATTAAACTCGTTGAACTCGAATGGCGTGTTTGTTGGAGATAAACCGTTTGATTTCTCCACACCTCTTTTGTTGCTGCAAATTGTTTTGATTTGTGTCTTATCTCGTAGCTTGCACTACTGCCTCAGATATCTCGGCCAACCCACCGTGGTTTCTCATCTCCTAGTACGTATATAAATCTCTTAAAGTTGATTTTTTTTTTTGAAAATAATTGTTTGTGTTCTAGAACAATGTATTTCATTTTTTTTTTTTTAAAAAAATGGATTAATCGATGCGGTTAGCATGAGAAAAATCAAAAACTAAATATAGATGGCCTTGACATTGTTTGGGAAGAGATCCACATTTATGTTTTTCATTAATTTTGAAGTTATTTTATTGTATTTAGGTCCAAATTAACATCCCCATCATTAATTAATCTTAGTTTTATTTGAGGAATAATATTGTACAATGTACATGCATATATTTGTATTTTACATTAATTGATGTTGGTGACACTCTACATGCATCTAATAAAATGTTTGCCCTGATCAGGCGGGTATAATCTTGGGGCCTTCAGTTTTAGGCCAAAGCTTAACTTTCAAAAACCATGTCTTCCCTTATGCGGGTGAAAACATATTGAGCATGTTCTCCTATTAGGTCTCATGTTCTTCCTCTTTGTCATTGGAGTGAAAACAGAACCCTCCTTAGTGAAAAGATATGGTAAAAAGGCGGTGGCGATCGGCATCTCAGCCTTCGTAATCCCCTTAGCTTTCTCCACTGCACTTTCCTTGGTCATAAAAAAATCCGCAAAAATTGGACCAAGTCTTGAGAAGTCACTCCTCTTAATTCCCGCCTCGCAGTCCGTGACCGGCTTTCTCGTTATCTCTTGCCTCCTCACCGAGCTCAAGATCCTCAATACCGAACTGGGTCGGCTAGCGATGTCGTCGGCATTGGTAGGAGACATGATTGGCATGGCCATGGCTGTTGTCTCACTGTCTGCACAGGGTAAAGATAGTAATCCTTTGATCATGTTTTGTGGAGTGTTTGGTGCTATTGCTCTACTCTTCTTTATCATTTTTGCTATTAGGCCAACAATGTTGTTTATCATTAGAGTGTATCCTGATGAGAAGAAAACCAAAGGTGTGCACACATTTGTGATTGTGGTTAGTGTTTTGCTTACTGGGCTTTTAAGTGTTGGGGTAGGCCAGTATGTGTTCTTTGGGCCTTTGCTTTTGGGTGCTGCCATGCCTGAAGGGCCTCCAATTGGAACTGCTTTGGTGGGTAAGATTGAGTGCTTTGTTTCTGGTATCATATTTCCAGTCTACGTGGCTTATAGCGGTTTGAACACCAATATATTCACTATAACATCCACATCATCATGGATTGTAGGGGTCATTGTTGTGTTACATTTTTTTGTTAAGGTTATAGCTGCTGCATTGCCTTCATTGTATTTCAAAGTGCCTAAACAAGAAGCTTTAGTCATGGGTCTCATGATGAATGGCAAAGGAGTTGTTGAGCTCATCTTCTACAACATATGGAGAGATATCAAGGTTAGCTAGTATGTTCTTCAATTAATAAGTACAAGCCACTTTTATGTTGTCAAACTTGCTTCGAATTAATTATGTATGATTAATGTGGAAGTTGTTGTTATTTATCTGACAACATAGAATTAAGTAGCTTGTATGTGGTTGATGTCGCGGTTAATGTCATTGTCGTCGCGATTTTGAAATTTATATTGATAATGGACTGGTTGTTGTTGTTGTTGATGCAGCTTATTGATGATGAATTGTTCAGTCAATTGATCATCACAGTGGTTCTAATGGCAGCTATTGTGACTCCATTAGTGAAGGCCTTATATGATCCTTCAAAGAGATATCTCTACTCCAAAATAAGCAACATTCAAAACAACAAAAGAGACGCGCCGCTGCGAGTCCTAGCCTGTGTGCATAGCCCTGAAAATGTGCCTACTATTGTAAACCTTCTTGAAGTCACTCATGCCACCAGAGAGAGCCCTGTCATTGTTGTTGCTCTTGAACTCATTGAACTCATCGGTCGTCAAGTCGCCGTGTTAGTCGCCCACCAAGCGCACCACACCGACTTCTCTGCTTCGCGTAGCACCGAACAAATCCTCAATGCATTTCGCCAATATGAACTGCACAACAATGGACTAGTAAATGTTCTAGCCTACACTGCCATGGCTTACATGGAGACAATGCATGAAGATGTATGCAACTTGGCATTGGAAAAGAGGGTGAACATTGTCATAGTTCCATTCCACCGACAATGGGCCATCGACGGCAAGGTAGGATCAGAGAATCAAGCCATTCGAACAATGAACATCACCATCCTAGATAAGGCGCCTTGCTCCGTAGGCATCCTAGTCGACCGAAATGTCCGACAAAGATCCATGTCATTACTCGCCGGTCATTCCATGTACCGGATAGGAGTTATCTTCACCGGAGGACTAGATGATGGAGAGGTACTAGCCTACGCCGCGAGGATGGCAAGGCATCATAGAGTTCACCTCACTGTAATCCGCTTCCTCGCTTTCGGGTGCGACAACGCAAGAGAAAGAAAGGTGGACAATGACACTATGGATGAGTTTAGGAAACAAAATGGAGATAAGGACCAAATTAGGTACAAAGAGGAGGTTGTGAAGAATGGAGAGGGACTAGCAGAGCAAATGAAGAGCTTGGGATATAACTATGACTACTTGATTGTAGGGAAACATCAGAAGGAATCACAGTTGTTTTATGGGCTTGATGAGCAGTGGAGTGAGTGCCCTGAACTTGGAATTATAGGAGACATGCTTGCTTCACCTGACTATGAAGGGACATGTTCAATTTTGGTTATAAGGCAACATAATAAAGGGAGAGGAGGCATGGTCATGGCTAACAGACCAGTTGGGAATGACAGAGATTTTATGGTACATGATGTATCACATCATGAAGGGAAAGGGAAGGATATTGGTGATGATGATGATGATCGTAATCAATCATGGAGGATTGCAATGGAGAGCATGGTTTGATGAGATGTAGAATCCAAAAACACTATTCAGTTGATAAATAGTTTTTCCCTACACATACATGTTACATATGTAGTTTTGGTAATTCTCTCTTTGTAGTTGGTTAATTATTAGGATATCTGCATCACTAGGTAGTGCCAATATTGTAATAATTTTGTTCTTAGTCAGGTTTTAGTAAAATCAAGGCCTTGTTTAGTTCTTTTTGTCAAACTTTTTGGGAAATTTTCTTGTAAGGTAGTTTACTTTCTTGGAAAAAATCTTCTTCAGAAGTTGATTTTTTTTTTTCGGTTCAACTTCAAACTTCATTGAGAAGTTGAATAATTTAAAAATGATAAAGTATCTAATCAACAAAAATACTCATTAAAGCATAGAGAGAGATGAGACTTTAATGTAATAGGGTTGTAAGTCCAAACTTCCTCGAAGCAAATATTTGATTACAAGGCTTTATTGCAAAAGTCTCGATCTTATTGATTCGTAGCGAAAATTAGTAATTTGCAACAAAAATTAATCGCGGCAAAAGATTAAACTACAATAGTTAGGCTGTTGTAGTTAGTTAACAAAATCTACCTCTTATGTTTCTTGTAGCTATTCCTTTTATTTGGCTACAAAAATAAGGTGTTGCAAAAAATTTCACCCAACTTTTTGCAATTGAGCAACAAATATTTTCTTGTTAGCTAAAAGTAACATTTAGTAGCGAAAAATTCATTCGCAGCAGAAAACTTGCGGCTAAATCTTGTTTTTCTGGTAGCGCATAAAAAGCCAACCAAACTAGACACTATTAGTCCCAACTTCCCTTCAAGTTAACTCACTTCCTACAACTCCCCCCTGCCAAATAAGGCCTATGTTTGTTGCAGAAAGTAGGGAATGCTCTGATAATACCATTTGGTTAGATGAGCAACTAGCTAGATTGTGATTTTTCAACATGTAATAATAATATGAATTACTTTCTCTACTTCAGCTGTTTTGGTGTTTAGTCTTTATTTTTGTGTTTTGCTAATTTGTTATTTAATTTCTATTCTTCTACTGCATGAATTTGAAGATTAAATTTGACTTTGTGTTAATTAAGTAATCACTTTGACACAAAATGCTCTAATCAACCGAGATCAACCATTGATCAGTCATTCCTAAATGATGAAAATGTGGCCTAAGAGGTGTTGTGAAGTGGCAACAAGATGAACATCGTAACTTTGACATAAACGAATGTGTGATTTTAACGTGTTGGTATAGCCATGTAAGCTACATTAATTTTTTTATTTTTATTTTTTTATTACAAATTAAATTAGGGCACCTGATTAACTCTCATTAAAATAATCAAATTGAAGTAACAAAGGGATAACAAGTTTTTGATGCCTATAGATACCTAAAACAAGAACAATCACATCGAAAGCTTCAATGTGAAATTAATTAGGGTAAGCTACATATATCAATTTCTTTTTTCTTTATTTCTCACATGGTATCCGGTGCCAACTGCACCAACTAATATTCGCGTTAAGACAGTCGGCCCAATATAAGAGCGACTCTTATCTCAAGTCTCAACTAAGTTTTTCTATTCACGAGACTCAAACTCACATGAACACACTCTCAGCGATCTTTCCTAACCACACTTCCCTATATGGTAAAATGTTTAAGCTTACATCCCAAACATTGTAGTATAGATGAGCGTGATTATGTGGGCGCGTAATCCAAGTGTTGCATTTAGCAAAGAAATAAATTAAGAAGAGTTTCAATACTCCATTTCGGATCAGATCTTAAAGTAGCCACAACAATAACAAGAAGAGTTTCATTACTACATTTCTTATGATTAAGAAAAAAAAAAAAAAAAAAGGTTGTTTAAACTTAATTCAGTCCCAAATTAGTTGTAATTTGATAAGATGATCACAAAGCACACCTGATGAAAGACACGTGCCACCAGAGCTACAGACAGCATTACACGTGGCTATCCAGCTCTTGAGGCACAACAGTCAACAGTCAACTGTACACGTGGCCGCAGACCCACCGAAAGGCTCGTGCCACCTTGTGCCAGGCACGTGCCCTTCCACCACAGCATGATCCATGCCTCGATCTCCTCACCCCCACGGCCAGTACTTGTTGATGTACGTTGAAGTACCTACAACCCAACGTCACCAAAATTGTGGCCCCACGTTCCCAATCACCCCAACCCAAGCATTCGTTGACCTTCATTAATGTATGTATGGCTCCATTTTAGGTAATGAATTATGAAAAATTTTAAATAAGTACACGAGCGACAACACAATGCTCACCCTACCTCACATCCCATCATTTTACATATCTCAAAATTCATAAGCTTTCATTTTGAAGTAAGCACGGATGGCTAGATAAGAACCTGATGATGATGTGCCCAAAAACATGCATAGATTGTACTTATAACAGTTCGAGACACACCAAACATAAATTCTAAATAAAATATTTTTGAGGGAAGTAGCATTTTAATTAATTAATTAATTTGAGCATGGATAGATAAGAACCTGATGATGATGATGATGACCGACTTAGCATATTCCTCTATATAAATACTACTAGCTAGCTAGCTAGCACATCAATCAATTAAGCTAATTCCATAGCACCAACAAGAGAAGTCATAGTTCACAAAGTCAATTAATGGCATACTCTCATTGCAAGATCACCAACTTCACTAAACACACATTCATCATCTCCATCATCATCGTTTCCATCTTCGCCACCCATGTCACATCTAGTGATGAATGTGAAGAAGACCCAACCAAAGCAAACTGCACAAACAAGTCCAAGGCCTTGACACTCAAGGTCATAGCCATTGCCTCCATTCTCATCACTAGCATGATCGGGGTGTGCTCCCCGCTAGTCACCAGATCCATCCCTGCATTGAGCCCCGAGAAGAGCCTCTTCTTCATCGTAAAGGCATTCGCTGCCGGGATCATTCTAGCGACCGGATTCATGCACGTATTGCCAGACTCCTTCGACATGTTGTCGTCGAGTTGTTTGTCGGATAACCCTTGGCATAAGTTCCCTTTCACAGGATTTGTGGCCATGTTGTCTGCGATTGTGACTTTGATGGTGGACTCAATGGCTACTAGTTTGTATAGTAAGAGACACAACTCGAATGTTGTTAAGCCAGATGATGATGACAATGCTGATGGTCATGTGGTGGCGGTGTCTACGGATACTGAGATGGCGGTGGTGGGTGGTGGTGGTGGTCACTTTCACGGGCACCAACATGGTGCTCTAGTCGATGGTGGAGCAAAAAATGGATCTCAACAGTTGTTGCGCTATCGCGTTGTTGCTATGGTAAACTATAATTGATGAATACATTATTTTTTATTAAACACATTAAAGAATTTTAATAAATTTATGGAGTCAACTTACTATGTTTTGTAATAAAAGATACTTTATTATCTATTACTCCATCCATCTGTTCATTTATATAAGTCGCTTAAGGTAAAAACACAAGAATTAAGACAACCTTAATTTCATGTGTAATTTACATATATGTCCTTTGACATTAAATGAATTGAAGAATCGTAAATGTTTGAATTGTATGAGGGTAAAATGAGTATAAAAATGCAATAAATACACTTTTGAATTTCGAAAAAGCTAGACTTACGATTTTGAACAATAAGTTTTTGCTAGAACGACTTATATAAATGATCGGAATGAGTAGTATTAATTAAATATTATATTTTTTTTAATAACGTAGAGTATAACATCATCTTTAGATGGATATTGTAAAAAATTTGTTACTTTCTTTCTTATATTGGTATAGAGCAATTAAATGAGTTATATATTATGATATAATGTGTGAATGTTGCAGGTGTTGGAGCTGGGTATTGTTGTTCATTCAGTTGTGATTGGACTTTCATTAGGAGCATCAAATAATACTTGTACAATTAAGCCATTAGTAGCGGCTTTGTGCTTCCATCAAATGTTTGAAGGGATGGGACTTGGTGGTTGTATTCTTCAGGTGACCATATATAATTAATTAGTGAACAATTAGATTTCGAATTAACATGCTTAATTGAATAACTAATTAACTAATATCTTTTAATGCTTGTACAGGCAGAGTACAAGTTCTTTAAGAAAGCAGTGATGGTGTTCTTCTTCTCAGTTACAACTCCATTTGGGATTGCTCTTGGCATTGCATTATCTAGTGTTTATAAAGAAAATAGCCCAAGCTCACTAATTACGGTTGGATTATTAAACGCGTCGTCGGCTGGGTTGCTAATCTACATGGCTCTGGTGGACCTTCTATCTGCAGATTTCATGGGGCCTAAGTTGCAAGGTAGCATTAAGCTCCAGATCAAGGCCTACATTGCTGTTCTACTTGGTGCTGGAGGGATGTCACTCATGGCAAAATGGGCTTAATATATCAACTTAATTTAATTAAGGCTGTTGTAATCATGCATTATTGCTTCTTAATAATTATCTTGTTTTTTTTAAAAAAAATTGAAGGTTGATCATCAACTTAAGTCTCTATCAAATAGATAAAAAATCCAAAATGTAATGTTTTTTTTTCCTCCAAAGAAAATCCGAACTTGTGATTAACTATTTTAATTTGGAATATGCAGTGCCAACTAATTTAGGCCCAATGGGTTCCAAAGCCAATATGAATAGGGGCAAGCTAGCTGGTTCTTTCTTTTATATATAATACAACAACTTACTTTGAATTACAATTTTACCTTTCAATTTTCGATTTCACAAATCTCTCGCTAATATCTCAATTAAATATTATTTATCTTCTGTCTCAATTGATTATTAATTAATACTACTGATGTCATTAAAATTTATTGCATAATACATTTATCTAATTTTTTTGGCAACCTATTATGCTACTTTTCTTTTACTCTGTAAAATTAAATTTAAATTCTTATAATTAACTTCTTGCGAACATAGCGAGCGGGCTTATTCGTACGTTGCACTATAATAATAATAATAATAATAATAATAATAATAATAATAATAATAACTATTTTGAATTATATGAAACAAATTAATTAAGTGCTTAATTTGAGCTTCTACAAGTGGCCTCTAACAATTCGAAAGGTCCTAATAGACAAAATCCTGAAAGAGACAAAGATTTATTAATTATAAGAAGTGCAATTAATTAAGATCGAATTAAACTTTCGAAATGTTAGTAATCAATTGTGAAAACACACTTGAATATACTTAATTAGGTTGACTTATATGTATGAAGTTATTAATTAATTAGTACCACATAATCAATTCTGAAAACGATTTATAATTTTAAAAAAACTTTACACGTATACTCGGTTTGAGAAAGTGTAATGAATATATGTTAATTCAGTTTATTTATTTTATGAATTGTATGGTTCAAATATAATTTAAAATGCGGACAGTAATGAATCAATTTAAAGAAGAGGATGTAATTAAAAATGGTTAAATTGCCACCACGTGTGACGTCCACGTACACCAACGGTTTGAATTGAAATTGACTAATTAACTTTGAGATTTAACCAATACCAATTGTTCTTTTCTTCCCCAAACTCATGCATGCACACAAATTAACATCAATATATTTGTTAAACTTTCTCTCTCTTTTTTTTTTTTTTTTTTTTGGTTCTTTAATGGATTGTTAATCAAATTAATTAAAGAAAGGAAGGATGGATTTGGGGCATGTGAACACGATGTTCGTGTGCAAGAAACTAGACTCGGTGACCTCGAAAGGCGTGTTTGTGGGAGACATTCCCTTTGAATTCTCAACGCCTGTTTTGTTGGTGCAACTACTGCCTTTTAAATCTCGGCCAACCCGCCGTTGTTTCTCATCTCCTTGTATGTATTTGAGATCACAATTATTAAGAATTTGAGCATGTGAATCAAAATAATTAAATGTGGAATTATATTTAAGAAAAATGTCATTTGAGCACGCACTTGATTGTGACTCTTGATTGTTCCAACGATTTATATGCGCACCAAACTTGATGTGACATGTACCCAATACGGGACTCCCATCAAGCGCATGCCCAAATAGTATTTGCCAAAAGTGCGTCAAAATAGCAAGACTCCGTATATATTTATTGTACTTGTGATTCTACTATAATATATATTTTTGCTCATTTGTTATTACCATAAAGGCAACATTATAGTTGCTCTCTATAAGTCTAATAACAATGTCCGTTATTGATTGATCAGGCAGGTGTGGTCTTGGGGCCTTCATTTCTAGGTCGCATCTTACCCTTCAAAAAGAACATTTTTCCTTATGCTAGGTTAGGCCTCATGTTCTTCCTCTTCATCGCCGGAGTCAAGACGGATCCGGCCATCATAAAAAAATACGGGTGAAAATTAAAGCCGCCACTATCGGCGTCACAGCCTTCATAGTCCCCTTAATCTTCTCTACAGCATTCGCCTTACTCCTACGGCAATTCATCGACATCGAACCTAGTCTCCACAAGTCGCTCCCCTTAGTCCCCGCCTCGCAATCCATGACCGGCTTCCTAGTCATCGCCTGCCTCCTCACTGAGCTCAAGATCCTCAACACCGAGCTCGGACGCCTAGCGGTGTCGTCCGCCTTGGTAGGCGACATGATTGGCTTGACCATGGCTGTTGTGTTTGTAACTACACAAGGCAAGGACAGTAATGTTGTTGTCATGTTTTGTGGAGTGTTTGGTGCCATTGCTCTAGTTTTCTTTCTAATAATGGTCCTGGGGCCAACTATGGTGTACATTATTAGAATGAACCCAGAGAAGCAAACCAAAGGTGTGCACACATTTGTTATAGTGCTTAGGGTCCTGCTCTCTGGGCTTTTAAGTGTTATGGTGGGCCAGTATGTGTTCTTTGGGCCTGTCCATCCCAGATGGGCCTCCAATTGGGACTGCTTTGGTGGGTAAGCTTGAGTGCTTTGTTTCTGGTATCATATTTCCTGCTTACGTGGCGTTTTGTGGTTTGAGAGCCAATATATTCGCAGTAACGCCTGGGGCATCAATGGTTGTAGGGCTTATTGTCACGTTACATGTTTTTTGTTAAGCTTGCAGCTGGTACATTGGCTTCACTTTACTTCAATGTGAAGCCCTGGCGATGGGTCTCATGATGAATGGCAAAGGACTCGTTGGGCTCCTCATTTTTAACACTTGGAGGGACGTTAAGGTTGGTACCCATAGCTTTTTCTTTTTATTTTTTGGTAAAGTTTTTTTTTTTTTGTCCTTAAACTTCGAGTCTTTTATGCTTTTAATTAGTCTATGAACTTTCATTAGCGTACATTGGTCCCTTAACTTTTGAGTTTTTTATGCTTTTGGTCCTGAATTTTGAGTTTTTTATGTTTTTGGGGTAAATTAAATTTTTTTCAACTTTTGTTGGTCGATGTGAATCGTTTGGTTCAGTAATATAAACCACTTTACTCTTCTTGACAAGTCACGCGACACTCATGTTACCCAAATCGTCGGAATTCAACACTTTAAATGATGAAATGACTAAATGTAAACTTTTGTGAAAGTTCAAGGACCAAATGTGTAGTAATGAAAGTTTAGATCGAAACCAAAAGCATAAAAAACACAAACTTCAGGGATCAAATGATGAGTTTTGCTTCTTCTTTTTTTATAAGAAAGAAAGCACAACTTTGTCCTCGAGCTCCCGACCTCTAACCCAAGTAATCTCATACCAAATCAGTGAGCCATTCACTTGGCATGAGAGTTAGTCGTCGGGCTGATGCTTTGGGATATTAGAAAACTTTGATGCGAAATAGTAGAAAAACTTAAGACAGTCGATCGAGGCTTGAGTTATACTCAATGTCCTGAAGATTATTTCACCCCGCTATAGTGCTTACGGTCTAATGACGATAGTCTCTCAAGATACAATGATCATACTAATAATTTTAGCACTCCAAAGCATTAGTCTACAAACTAATAAAATGATTCAACACTCTCTCTAACTCAAAACTATGAAAAGAGAAGGAAACTTGATTTTGACTCTTCTTCCTAACCTTGTAACTCTATATTAAGTCTTGTAAAAAATGATTCATCTAGTGTATATATATATATAGACTTTGATGTGTCTATTAAAAAAGGCATGCCTCTTAGTAAATAGATGTGTCTATTAGGAAAGACATGTCTCTCAGTGAATAGATACACCTTTTAGTATCTCATGTCCCTCCACAAGATTACACACCTTTTTACGTAATTTTCATTCAAATTATAAATAATTAAATAATATAATTAATTGTTCCAACACCGGCGCCTTTGGATTGAGCCATTAATTACACATGTTAAATACACTTTTGTGTAGTTAATTAGTATTTGTGTAATTTATTTAACTTATTAGTTTGTTGTTTTTTTTTTTTTTTTTTTGTTGTTGTTGTTGCTACAGCTTATTGATGATGCATTGTACAGCCAATTAATCTTCACAGTGATTGCATTAGCAGCAATTGTGACTCCATTAGTGAAGGTTTTATACGATCCTGAAAATGTGCCAACCATGCATTGTTAACCTTCTTGAAGTCTCTTATGCCACCAGAGAGAGGTTGAACTCATCGGTCGCCAAGTCGATAACGATCAATGCATATCAAAGGGCTTGGGAAATAACTATGACTATTTGATTGTTGGGAAGAATCAGAGGAAGGAATCACAGCTGTTTTATGGACTTGATGATCAGTGGAGTGAGTGTCCTGAACTTGGTATATATTATAGGAGACATGCTTAATTGCTTCACCTGATCATGAAGGGACATGTTCAATTTTGGTGGTGAGACAGCATAATAGAGGCAGAGGAGGCATGACTAATAGTCGATCGGTAGTCGATCGGTTGCGAATGAGAAAGATTTTAGGGTTCATGATTCGTTGTATGAAGGAAATGGAAAGCAAGATGATGATGATGATGATGATAAATCATGGAGGATGACAATGGAAACAATGGCTTGATGATGACATTAATACATGCAACAGGTTCATGATCATCATAAACTTCATTAAGTAGAATGATAGAGTACCCATGTCCAAATAGTACTGATACTTAGGTTTTTAATTCCCACACATTTTGTTATTAGATCTCTACACACATGCAATTATAGTTTTGGCAATTCTCTAGCTATTTGTAACAAATTAAGTGAACACTAGCTAGCATTTTGTAAAATTTTATAGTATACATTTGTTCGCTTTGATCAAATGCGGCATACCCTAATTAATTTGAGATTGAGACTATGTTATTGTTGTCCTCATCTCATATAGGCCATTAGGCCCATTTGACCATTACATGCAAGCTAGTGAAGTGACAAGCCCAATGGATAACCATGGGCTTCTCCAATTTTTCTCACACCCAGGTGAGCCCACTTGGAGAAAAAGTTTGGATGGGAAGATCATAAACAATCAATTGAGACCCTAATTCTACTAAATTAAAGATCGATTATGAACATGAGGAAACCATATGGTAGACACTAGCTATTAGGTAAAAAAGTCAGTTATGTACAAAGTCGGATGAACCACCCAATGATTGTTGGATTGGATAGCAGATGCAGAAAGTTTATTAAGCAAGATTTCAAGTCCGAGCTTTTAGATGAAGAAAACAATACAAGGAGAACTCGACTTCATATTAACAATTAAAGATATTAATCATATGCGATGGGTACACTAGGCTTTTTTTTTTTTTTTTTTTTTTTTTTGGACAAAACTAATTGACTGTGAAGTTGATGAGTTATTTTGATAGTTATATATGTAATCAAGCATTGTTTTAATTATATAGCTAACTTTAACTTACTCCAACACAATCCAAAGAAATCCTGAGAAAAAAAAAAAAAAAAAAATCAATCCAAAGAAAGAGTCAGAGTCAATGCTTGTGGAATCCATTACATGAGAATTAGTTCTCCATGCACATGAAAGATGATGAAAAACCCAACCAAATCCATTTAAAGTGGAGAAATGAAGTGGCCCTGAAATTCCCAAAGTCAAGAAAATGACAATTGTAGTGAAAGATTTGTTCATTTTATATTAGAAGATTTTATTCTACTTATTTTTTATATACTATTAATTGAGTTGATATTCACAAGGTAATGTGATTCTTGTCTTCCTATGAGGACAAAATATTCTATGTCAATAGGAGTTGAATAAATGCTCTGGCTGATGTGCTCATTGTGCTATATATGAGGGACCAAAATGCTTATGAGAGATCATGTACAACTTTGAAGAGGTAATTAGGGGTTCACATCTTTGGACCCATCTCTATTCTCTAGCATCTTCATTGCACACATATTTAATGCTTTGCCTTCCTTTACATTTCATAGTGACCCCACTAAGAAAGTGCATTGAACATGCCTTAAAAGATTTCCAGTGTAGATAACTTGAACGAGTCCAAGGAGAGTACGACATATATACTTTCAAGCAAAGCATGAATGGACCAAAATATTTACTATGGGTCTCTAAACAATTGAACCACAAAAAAGAGGGTTAATTAATGTATACATTTTTATTAGGTCTCTAAACAATACAATTTAATTTGAAAATGTTGAAAATTTATTCAATTATCTTTTGATGAATACATCAATTGTTACCAAAGAACCTATTGAGTCATTAATTCATTATTATGTACTCCCAACCAAGTCATGTATAGCCATTCTTTCTGGCTGAAGCATGTGGAGGTGCCTTCAACATACATATATCAGTCAGAGGCATGGCTGATGGAAGAGGGGAGGCATGTGGTGAAAGGGAGATGAGCTATTATCAATGCTATATATATATATATAGCCTTGTCGGCGTTGTCGCGGTGTTAGTAAGTAACTTCAGCGTTGCCCAGTATGGTCGAGCGAAGGCATATTGATGTTGAGCTTGTGTAAATTAATTAATGCTACAAAAATCCACTTTCTTACAAAATTATTTTTTTGTCTAAACCACGCGGATCTTGATGTCCAACATGCCTCAACTACTTTAAGCTTGAGCCGAGACCCTTAGTTTACCAAATGTAAACTTTACTGGGTTTTGATTCAACAAATACAATAAAACCTTAATTTCTTGGCTTTTAGCCTTAACCCTACTCCACCAAGGAACCAAATCCACATAAAGTAGCTAGCCTTATAATAGAGTTACACATTGAAATTCCCCAAAGTGACAATATTGAATTGTGATGGCAAAGTGAGATGACTTGTAGGTCATCAGTGCTTTCAAGGCTTTATAAAATTCTGCTTTTGTGATTGAGATTGTGGGATTCTCACCATGGCCCTCCATTCCTTTTCAAGAACACAAGATACCCACCCCTTTTAACAACACTTAAAAAATAAAAATAAAAATCAGTGAGTGAGTTGTCATACATGTGTGAGGACTTATATAATTGGGCCCCCTCCCCTCTGAAAGGGAATATATGGTACAAGAGAACAAAGTGAGGCAACAACATCAACAACAATTCTTCAAAAAGCAAGTACATGTGTGCCCCTGACAATGGGAGAAACTATACATTATGAGATTATATATATATATATATATTTTTTTTTATCATTATACCTTAGCACTCATTTTTTCAGTGACCCCACTTCAATGGATAATCTCTCTTTTTTTTTTTTTTTTTTTTTTTGGGAGCCAAAGTGGACAATCTATGTGACAGACCTTTCATTGTCTATGTACTGTACATATTGGTTGAAGATTGAGAAAAGACTTTAAAGGTGATGGGCCCAAATGCTTGGATCTTCTACAAAGCCAACTATATAGCTAGCTCTATATAGGTATTGGAGATTGGGACCCAATAGAAAATGCGCTATGATCACATATCATTATCTAAGTATGTATACAATTTATGGATTCCTTTGTAGCGTAATTTGCACGCTTAATGTGACATCTTCATATATAAGAGGACCCACATTGTTCATAAAAACTTGAAACAAAGATCCAAATGAAACAACAATGTCAATACAACGCATATGTGAGAATAGTCTGAATCCATTGAACTGTTGATCTAGCTAATTTACTAGTTATATGTATTGGGCAAACTTCAATCCATCTCATACTTTAATTAATTAAACAATATATCATAAATGTTGCAATTGATTTTCAACCACTCTAGATATCAATTAAAATTGTTTCTTCTACATGTTTTTGTTCCTTCAGTTCAATTGGGCTGGTATTCCTACAGGAAACAAAGCAACAGTTCCAACCGACAGTTTTATAATGAACCGAGGTACTGGCATTGAAGTGACCATATACATATGTATAAGGTGCAACTTAGGGAAATGACACGCGACAGACCCTACTTTTCTTTAATGGGCAATGAAATAATGGCGCCCTAATAAGTCACACTTTATTAGGTCACGCACCGATATATTTCACGTTTTCCATTTCGAGAAGGGTAATACAGTAATACTAATAATTGCAATATATCAATCTCTGGTTCTCCATGATTAGGGATGCAAGAGAGATAGAGAATCTCCGTTCTTCTCGGGGTCGGGGATGGAGGAATTTTATCTCCACCATCAGGGACGAAGCGGAGGCAGTATTACCCCTCCCCATCATGGGGAATCCTCGTGGAGATTTCTCACTTCACTCGGTGGGAATTTTTCGTGGGGATCCTGAATATTCCCTTTGGCAATTGCATCAAAATCATTAAATCTTATATTTCCATTTTTTGTATGGTGAATGCTTCACATAAAATTTGAAAACTAACTTATAATTACGAAAAAAAAAACTTTTAATGATTTTAATTTTGAATTTATAGTGTATTTGTTTTTTTTTTTAGATAATATGTGAAAAAGTGATAGGGTGAGGAATCCTCGTAAAGGTGGAGATCTCCGCTGGGTGAGGAATGAGGGTCAAAATTTTCCCAGTAAGGAATTTCAAGTGGGAAATTCTCGTCCCGCCATAAGTAGGGATGGAGGCCCCAAACTCGCCCCACCTGCATCCCTATCCATATTATATTAAGTATTAGCATAGTTCAAGTCTTACATTAGCTCAAGCGTCTTTTTTAAAACCGTGCAGCAAACAATAAAATATGTGCGCATACATCTCAAAACTTAAATCTACTCAACCTCAGAGATCAAAAACGAACTTTCTCACACGAACTTTCTCACGAGAGAGAGACTTATATTCTTTCTTTTTTCGATACGAATGAGATTTTATTTTACTATAACCAAAAATAGAGTATGTACATGACGAGAAACAATGTGTTTTCCATAAAATAAAATCGAACAAACTTCTAGCATTCTTAACCTCATGCAGAGATTACGTACATGTCAATTAGCGAAGTGATTATCCAATGAGAAAAAGCTAGAATGACAATGGGAAGTCACATATTAATACACATTGGCTTACTAGAGTTGTCCGTTTGCACTTCATTGGCTCATTGGAGTCATCCGTGTGCCCCTTGAGATGCGGGCACACACAGATCCCGTTGCATAACACGCGGGTTGAGATTGCTTGAACAACTCATGTGGGCCAATGTGCATTAAGTGCGACGTACCCATTGTCATTATAGTGTTTTCCTTATCCAATTTCCACAATTTATTGCACCTAGCACACAAACAGATGATTAATTTTTATTTTTTTTGATGAGAAAGAAACAACTTTGCCCCACTAAAATTTTAACACATGATTTTTTACTTCTAAATTTCATACCAAATTAATCATCGGGTCACACAATTGATTAGCAGATGATTGATCGATAGACATTGTTCTCATCCATTTCTAAGTCCGAGATTTTGTTTCTAGTACTCATGACCATATATGATAATGATGCTTGATATATATGTTTTGCCATAATTATAATTGTCTATCTCCTTCTTTGTCTTTATTGATAATAAACATTTATTTATAAAGTAGATCACCCCTTTCATTTATCGTGCTGGTGGTTGAGATATATATAGAGATGAAAAATCACTGAAAATGATTTTAAAACCAAATAATAAATGTGATTGGATGTATAATTAGACCTCGTCATCTCAAGCTAGCAGTTTGGTATACATATTGAGCACTGCATATGCATGCTTTTCTTGTCTATTGAGTATGCGTAAAACCCTGTTTTTGTAGTTTTTCTAATTCCATCATTGGAATTTAAAATATTATTTATTTTATAACACTAAATAAATCATTACTTGTGATTTTTACGATTTGTGACTACTTATAATATATGAGTTAGACGTTGATTAATTTTAACAAAGTAGCTTTTTTTATAGAATTAACAACATAGCTTTTAACTATATATATATATATATATATATATATATATATATATATATATATATATATACACTAGTGTTTTAAGAAATAATTGTTCTTGTAGTGAATATTAATCAATATCTTTAGACAAGGATTAGACTTGAAAAACTTAAAAAATTGCTCAAAACATATATATAACTTTGAAAAGACATAAGTGATTGAGTTTCAATCACTACACCAAGGCAATGTGTAATGTGTAGATGTTGGAAAGTCTATTTAAATAGATATTTTCATAATATATAAAATAATATCGATCAAGGACCACTAATTTTTTGTTTTATAGAAATGAGACTTCTGTATTATAAATAGCCAAAATATGATAATTGATGGGAAAAATGCGTCCTTCCATAATAAATGAATACTCCTCCCCACAGTGTAATAGAATCAATTAGGCACTATTATCAAGAGATGGAAATAATATTTTGACACACTTAAAAGCACATGCTATTGGTCATTGTCCTACATCTGTTTGGAAATGATATATTTCGAGATGCATGTGCACGTATAGTATATGTTATTATGTCTGTGTACCACACAATTTCCAAACATATGTGTGACCTTGTGTACTTGTTTTTTTTTCGTTTGTTTTTTATTTTTATTTTTATTTTTGTTGTCAATGGACCTTGTGTACTTGTTTGGCAACCAGTTGGTGACATATTAATTTGATATGAAGTTTGGGATTAAGTGATCATAGATTCGAACCCCGGTAAGGGCGCGCAATTAAATTGTTTCTAATAAAAAAAAAATATGCATTGGCGCCCTATTTAATATGAATGTCCCTCTCTGAAGAGGCGGTAGAAATTAAGAGAGGTCACATGCATGAAAGTGCGGGGGAGAGGGGGCCCATGGAATCGAATTGTTTTACATGCAATGCAACAAAACAAAAAACAATCAACAACAGCAACACCA
The DNA here is from genome assembly GCA_039657325.1 of Stephania cephalantha. Taxonomy (NCBI): domain Eukaryota; kingdom Viridiplantae; phylum Streptophyta; class Magnoliopsida; order Ranunculales; family Menispermaceae; genus Stephania; species Stephania cephalantha. The sequence continues at coordinate 57,020,975 of CM077571.1, forward strand.
ACATTTCTTCATCATATATATTAATTTCGACGATCGATATTATAAATATGTGTAACATACATGTGCCTGGACCTCATTATATATAAAGCATTTTAATTAGTGTTTGCAGGCAGGGTTGCCATGTATACATATGGCAGTAGTAATTTCAGAACCTAGCTTTTTCATGTCTTTCGTACCAAAGTCCAAGATCTTCATCAACAGAGACTTTAAAGCAAAGGCATGGACCCAAATGCTTGTCTTCTTAGCTCAGAGAGGTAGCCAAGTTGAATATGGGTCTGGTCACTTGTCAGTCTCAGCACTTAAGCCATATTATATGTGTGTACCACTGGCTGGTGGGGGTGGTCAGTGGTGGGTTGTGCATGTATATATCATATATATGTGTGTGTTAGAGTGTGTGCCCCATCGGGGACAGTAAGCGTGATTGTACTTCATTTTCTTGTTTTGAAGGGAATTTAAGTTGGGGATATTGACAGGGTGAAACAATTACTTTTGATATATACATATAATTTGCTACATATATAGTTGTTGAACAAGTTATTTAATTGGACAAAAAACAATAAAATTTGTGCTTACTTTTTTTTCTTTTTTCTTTTTTTTTTTGTTACACAAGTTTGTGCTTAGATACATATGTAACCAAACAATGATGAATTGGTGGTAGGAGCCCATTTTGCAATTATACGTAAAAAGTTGCGGGTTCAAGTGTTGCTAGCTTCTTCAATTATGATTTGTACTTTAATTATATGGATTGCAATTTATTAATATGGTGAAATTCAATTATCAACAATTAATTGACTTTGAATGCCTGTATATAATTTCATCCAAAAAAAATGCATGTATATAATTAATTTAAAAGCAATTCATTTTTTGATAAGAATTTAAAAAACAATTCATGACTAATGAGTTTTTTTTTTTTTTTTGAAGAAAATGACTAATGAGTTTGGTAAATTAATCTCATAACTTTTCCTTTTTTTGTATTTACCTATGATTCTGTATGTATGACTCATTTTTTATGCATGAAATGTTCCATATATTATATTCTATTTAAAATAACAAATAATCCTTTTCTTTCTATTCAGCATTGAAATTATGGCACTTAAACAGCCAGTTTTGTATGATGATGAGAGCGTTGAAGTTTCTTCTTTAATTTCTATATGTCAAGCTAGTAAGCAGCCCTAATTTACAAATTAAAACTTTATAATTAACATTGCAAGTCAAGTTTGGTTTTATGTAATATAATTCAACTAGTAAAAATCATAAGGGAAATGCTACATTCATGACAACCTACACTAATTATATAGGTCATTTTTTTTCTTTTCTTTTTTTATAGGAACGGGAGTACTTTATTTATTGATGACCAAAGAATATAACAATACGAGGAGAAATAATAGGTTTCCTAAACAAAGTAGAAGATATAGCAAAGGAAAAACGTATGCATCATTCTTATATAGTGAGAAAGAAACCACAAATACCGTACATTTATAATCAATGATTTTCTTTTTATATATAGGAAATCTTCTCATATATTTAATCTATATATATGATTCGAAGTTTGAACAGAGTAATCTACCAAGATTCTTATAAAATTTCGTCCAAATGTATATGTTTTCACATGACTAAGCTTTTTACTTAGTCTTCTCTGAATTAGTTCATGTTTCAACTACCAATTACGTACAGTTTATAATTGATAATTAGCATAATTAATAATCAAGTGTATTATTCCTCAAAAAAAAAAAAAAAAAAAAAAATCAAGTGTATTTATTGACTGAAACAGATAGCTAATCCTCTAAAAATATTTTAATTACACATGTAATTAAAGAGAGCATCATTGGTAGTAACCTTGAATAGAATACATAGATCATTAACACATATTAATCCAACTAAATAATTAGAAATAATGGAGCATGCATGATTTGTATGATTTTTTATGACTATATATATATTGCCTAGCTAGATAGTGGCATCACAAGTATATGAGATATGATCGCTTGTTTTCTTTCTTATTTGTATTGAGCATTACCAAGAAAGCTACCAGTCTGGTCACTCAGTTATCAGTTCCTTGTTGTCTTTAGTGGGCACTACTAGGAAAGCAGAGACCACTCTAGTCATTCATGTTAGGCATATCTATAGTTGATGTATGTGGGCTATATATATAAATATATATATATATATATATAAAACTCGCAAAGTTTCATGAATTTCTAACTCAAAAAGCACTACATAATCATTTTGTTTTAGATAGATATATAAAAAGGGACTCTACAAGTAACAATTAATTTCTCTCTTTTTTTTTTTCTTCTAAATCAACTTAGTGGAAAGAGACTAGTCATGCTCATAGCACATGAATCATGAGTTAAGAAGCTGACAATGTCCACACAAACAACCTGTCAAATTAATTGAAACCCTTTTTAGATAATCTCTCACTTTATTTTGCTTGCCAATAATACTTGTCTTAGATGGGGGTTTTGGTTCAACTATGCAATAAGTGATGTCTTAACTTTAACCCTCCTCCACCCACCCATTCATAAGAAAACCACAAATTAAGCACATAAATGTGCTGGAGAGTCATTGTACTTCCACATTAATTAAGTATTGAAATGAGATTGTGAGTGATGACTACTTTATTTTTGAATTATAATCAACGGTTTTGGAGTACTTCAATTATATGCTATTTTTGGTCCTTTTTGATTTGATGTTGATGGGATTTTTTTTCTATATTGTCATTTGATCGTTCACACTTCTTTTTCTTTTTGGTTACAAAGGTACATATTCAAAAATCATGAAGAAATATTACTAAAAAATATAAATATATAGTTCTAATAAATTATATATATGTGTGTTTGTGTGTGTTAAAAAAAAAAAAAAAGAAAAGAAATTGTTATACATGCAACATCCACGAACTTGTACACGAGGTTGAGTTCAAGTCTTTCCATATCTATTGAGAGATAAAATTGGTTAAATTGAAACATGTTGTATCATGCATGGTTTAATTGAAACTTAATTATGTCTTGTAATTAAGTGATAATTAATTTATAAAAATCAAGAGTCCTCAAACTTCAAAAATACTTGAGGACATTCTTTAACAACATCCTCTCAGCCTAAATAAATAGCTAAAAAACACTGAAAAAATATGTTAGGCATAAAATCTATATATACAATCACAATGGTAGTGCCTTAAAAATAATACCAAAATAAAAAATAAGAAAAATAATAAAAATGGTAGTCCACACCTTTTCACAAAGACAATATACATCTATTGTCATTATATATAAGCATGGTTTTGTAAAGTGAAAATGCAAGTAACGTCGGTGAAAGTTGAAAGAGAAGAAAAAGAAAAGCAAAATTATATCTGTGACTTCACTTCTTGGGTACCGCTCCATACTATAGCTAGCTAGTTGGTTGCATTCATATTCCTGTCCTTTTGCCTTTGCAACACATCTCTTCATGACCCCACTTAAGTGAACGGAATATATATATATACACACACAGACAATTTTATTTTTCTCTCTTTCTATTAAATTAATCGAAAGGTCCAAAGTGGATAATCTACGTGAGTCGTGACAGAACTTATTCAAAATATATATATCTCTTTCTCTCTTTTCAATCATCTCGTCTAAGATCCTCAGCATTTAAGCAAGGAAGCAATAAAGCAAGAGCATGGACCAGAACACTTTGTTTTGTTTATATGTGTGTGTGTGTGGGTGTGTGTTGCACATAAATATATTATTGATTATTGAAGAGGGCCAAGTAGGGACATGGAAAGTGGTATGATCGATCAGGTCACCATGTCATATGTCACTGTCCCCTCAATATTGTCTTCTCTCTCTTGGTGCTCCGTCCGTTTGTCCGTCCACCTCGGTGGGCGTACGACTCATCACCCCAACATTGACGCAAGGGTGGGCAGGCAAGCGTGATGGCATCCCACACCAATACAAATTAATTAAAGGTATCCCAAAAGAAAAATGTAATAACTATTAATGCATATATTGATATATACATAGAAAGTACATTTTATGTATGTATATATTTATTAAATTACTGATCGATAGTTATTATTAATAAACAATTTTTTTTTTTGTCACCGCAACTAGTTGGCCCAACTGAGCAAAGTAAGATCTTACTCGATCGATTTCCTTTAGTGAGGTCTCGAGTTTGAGTTTTGTTAATTAAAAAAAAAATATTAAGATAATTCGATGATGGGACACCCAGTGTTGATATCTATTCATCGTGCATCGATGTGTGTGGAAACATATCCCGATGCGCAAATGGATGGACACTATTAACAGTGTCTCATCTCGGATCACCCTAGCATCTTCCAATATAAAAAATTAGATTAGGACGACAACTTCAGGTCATGTAGAATACCATCTCTAGAAAATACTATACATTACAATTAAAAAAGAAAAGTCAAGTCAATTGTTTGAGTTTCTATGAACACATTCAAAGATAAGCGAGAAATAAGGTTAATGGAATGGGTTATTCGGTTGCTTCATGTCATGGTATGCCTCGTCAAACGGAGGCAAAAACTAGTCCTTCGATCTTGTGTCCCACACGCTAATGCTTGAGATTCATGTGGACTTTTCTTTCTCAATTTATTCAAAAAAAAAAAAAAATGATATTCAGCACAAATATTCTTATATATTCCCCAAATAATGGTCAAGCATAGATCAATAAACTCCTAATACTTAATATGTATATATATATATATATATATATATATATATATATATATATATATTGAAATTAAACTCTTATTTATTGTAAAATAACTTAGGTGCTACGTTTGTGTTAATTTTTTTTATAGGAATTGTTGTTATATTTATTATAAAATAAAAGAAGAATTTGAAACAATTTAAAATAAAAAAGGCAAAAATGATATTATGATTAAGAAATATCTTTACTTTTATACTGATGTTTATAAGGATGGTTGACAAATAATCAGTTTGAAATTCCCATAAAGTCATTAATTGCAATTCAATATATACTCCACAAAGTAATATAAGGCGCTTACTTAGTTTAAGGTCCACATAATTTAAGAGCACCGCTATGTGCACCTCAATTGTTTATGAGGGCACCCCAAAATGCATGTAAATTGATACACTTTTGGAGTGCCCTCATAAACAATTGGAGTGCACATAGCGTCGCTCTAATTTAATTGTGGTGCTATATAGCAATTAATTAGTAAATATATATATATATATGAAAAATGCTAAAATGACACCTTAATTGACACCCCAAGTGACACCACTGTGACGTGGGGCGTGGGCCCATCTATGAGAGCCGTCCGAGTGCGTCTCGAGATACACACCACGCTTGTTATGCACTGGGAACTATTTTATGCACATTCATCACATTACAGGAGTGTCACTTGAGGTGTCAATTAGGGTGTCATTATAGCATATATATATATATATATATATATATATATATGTGTGTGTGTGTGTGTGTGTAAAGAACTGTTTCTGTGATAAGTTCTTACAACGCGACACGTGGAATGTGAGAAACTCTCACAACGTGACATGTGACATTATAATGTCATAATTCATATTTTATAAGAAACTCTCACAAGCCATTGATATTTATCGCACGGAAGGATGGTAAAATTTAATTTTTTAATTTTTTAATAATTGCCCTTTTTATGTTTTTTCGGGGAGTTTTTTTTCGATCTTTTTGAAGGAGTTTCCTTTTTCGGTTTTTATTATTCTAATAATTTTTTTTTTTCGTCTTTTTCGGAGAGTTTTTAATTGTAAGACAAAGTATTTGCAAAAATAATTGTAACAGAAGTATTACAAGTTTTTTTTCTTTTATCCATTACAACTCAAATTCAATTAGTATTTATTGTAAAAGATACGATTTTGTCTTTAGTGAGGTTAGAATCGGAAATGAAGCAATTGATACTTAATTTTTTTCATTTCTAAGGTTACAGTTGAAACAAAAAATTATCAAAATATGACAAATATTTGGGAGGGAGGGAGAACATTATAAGTTTTTTTTCCACTTTTTTCTTCATCAAAATTATTTTATCCAATATGTAGATGCTTATTCTTGCACGCGTGCGAAGTGCAGGATGCCAACTAGTTTATATAATTCTTAGTCAAATGACTCAAATCAAATTGAAGCGTATCTACAGAGGATATGTTTAATATATTTTTTTGAAGAAAAACAAAAGTTTCATCAATCATTAATGGCTCGTTACAGGACTAGACATAGAATTAAAAAGTTACATTGATTTGCTAATTCTATTTGTTTAAAAGAACAGCCATTATTTTGGCTGTGAATGCAACTATGAATTTGAAATAGTTTGACAATCATATACTGCTTTCTACAATGTTGAAACACATTACAATGCACAAAAACCCGCTAGAACCCCTGATGAGGTGAAGAAAACCTAAAACTTCATGACAAGAAGAAGACAGTCAAGATTTTCAACAAAGGGAAGACAAAATGCCTAAAAATAAAACTAAAAATAAGGACCAACCCAACAACTGCACAGATCCAAAAATGAGCGTTGAGGAAGATATATCGCAACAAGTAGATCAGATCTACACATACCTGTAAAGATCTGCACTTTATTTAATACATAAAATACGGAGAGATGAAGATTGGAACAACCACCGATTAAAAGAGAAGATCGACGGTTGTTCAAGATCTTGAATCAAGAGGGAAAACTCAAAAAAAGATTTCAGGGTTACGGCAGCAGCCAATCAAAGGAAGGATAGGATATGTTTAATATTTACGACTTTCCAGTAGGAATTAAATGCAATTGATATGTAATTAAAGTTATGTAACCTAAAAGTGATGTATATTGCATTGTTTAAAGCGATGTATATTGCATTGTTTAAAGCGCGGATCACGCCTAGGTTTAAAAAAATATTAATAAAAAGTTAGTAGTTTTGAAGCGCAAACCATATCTAAACCTCAAAACTTCAACTAGCTAGATGATAGCATTGTCGTGATAAGGACGTACTAACCGTGCATAAATGATTTATGAAAGATATATATATATACTAGTTTCAGGGCGTGCTATGCACGATTGACGCTTCCCTCGCGGGAATTAATTTCTAAGAATTTATTAATAAAATTCAAAATTGTAATTAAAATTTAAAATTTAGAAATACAAGTACCTTTTTTAGCTTATCAATATTTCATAATGTGATTGAAATAAGATGTGAATGAAAAAACAAGCTAGTAATGTTATGACATTACTTCAAAAAAAAAAAAAAAAAAAAAACAAGGAAAAAAAACACAAGTGGTTTGACCCATCAATTTGTGAACATTTGCTTGTGGAGATTCCATAGAATTGTACATAAAGTTCAATCTTTACCTCAAACTCTATAGATAGAAATGATAACTTTGAAATTATGAATGTAAATAATTGAATTAGTTGGGATTAAAGCTTTAGACACCTTTTTTTCACATGATTAATCAGAATTTTTTTCATTCAAATTTCTTCTGGGTTTTGGGTTTGTTCCCTCCCCCAACGCCTTCTTCAAACAACCTTCTTCTTCAACCCCACCTTCTTCTTCTCCCTTTCGGATTATCTCTTCTTCACTGTTTATATATATATATTAGTTTCGGGACGTGCTACGCACGATTGACCCGCGAGCGAGTTTCTAAGAATTTATTAATAAAATTCAAAATTGTAATTAAAATTTAAAAATTAGAAATACAAGTACATTTTTTAGCTTATCAATATTCTCTAATGTGATTGAGATAATATGTGAACGAAAAAAAAAAGCTAGTCATGCTAGGACATTACTTCTTCAAAAAAAAAAAAGAAACAAGGAAAAAAAAAACAAGTGGTTTGACCCATCAATTTGTAAACACTTGCTTGTGGAGATTCCGTAGAATTGTACATAAAGTTCAATCTTTACCTCAAACTCTATAGATAGAAATGATAACTTTGAAATTATGAATGCAAATAATTGAATTAGTTGAGATTAAAGCTTTAGACACCTTCTTTTTTTTTCACATGATTAATCATAATTTTTTTCATTCAAATTTCTTTTGGGTTTAGGGTTTGTTCCCTCCCCCAACACCTTCTTCAAACCACCTTCTTCTTCAACCCCCACATTTTTCTTCTCCCTCTCGAATTCTCTCTTCTTCACTGTTTATATATATATATATATGGGGAAGAACAATGAGGGTTTGGGTGAGAATGACGAAGACGATGACCAGTGGTATGCACCCCCTTAAAACGTATCGAATGTTAGCATGCAATTCAAGCTTTCAAAGATACAATATTCATATAAACCGATTTGCCCCAGAAACAAGTGCACACTCCAATTTATAAGTCTCCATCAATTTATCAACCTCTCCGTCTCCGTGTATTGGATTGATGAGAAGGAGTTCGTCCGGAACACGAGAGTGATCGATTGAAGACTGAGAGAAAGAGAAAACCGTGTATTGAATTGATGAGAAGGAGTTCGGGATAAATTTGGAGAAAAAAAAAACGTGTGGTGGATTGATAAGGAGTTAGAGTTTGATTTGGAGACAAAAGAAAATGTTGATTTGGAGATGAAAAAAAAAAAAAAAGGAATATGGGCAAATAGGTAAATTTCATTACCACTCAAAAATTTGTGATTCGTGCTTTAATATATATATATATATATATATATATATATATATATATATATATATATATATATATATTATATATATATATATATATACCGAACATTTTCCTCTTTCATCACACAATCAACAACCAACCACAACAACTCCTCCCAATTTCAATTTCGAATTCATAGACAAAACAAGTCCCACAATCACTAAAATAAAAAATTGAAATATTATCTCACCTTCAACTGTTCTTTAACAACGCCACCAACACTCACGGCTCTCCTTGAATTTGATCTCTAACCGAGAGAGAAAGAGAGAGAGAGAGAGAGAGAGAGATGTGAGGAAGAACAATGAGGGTTTGGGTGAGAATGATGAAGACGATGACCAGTGGTATGCACCCCCTTAAAACGTATCAAATGGTAGCATGCAATTCAAGCTTTCAACAGATACAATGTTCATATAAACCAATTTGCCCCGGAAACAAGTGCACACTCCAATTTAGAAGTCTCCCTCAATTTATCAACATCTATGTCTCCGTGTATTGGATTGATGAGAAGGTGTTTGTGTATTGGATTGATGAGAAGGAGTTCGTCCGGAACACGAGGGAGTGATCGATTGAAGACTAGAGGGAAAGAGAAATCGTGTATTGGATTGATGAGAAGGAGTTCGGGATTGATTTGGAGATAAAGAAAAAAACGCGTGGTGGATTGATAAGGAGTTAGAGTTTGATTTGGAGACAAAAGAAAAGGTTGATTTGGAAATGAAAAAAAAAAAAAAATATGGGCAAATAGGTAAATTTCATTACCACTCAAAAATCTATGATTCGTGTCTTTATATATATGATAGATATATATAATGCTACACATGAACTGCATAATAATATACTATATAATGACAAAAAAAACTACATAATAATATAACTAGGTGTTTAATTTTTTTTTAGGTAAAATAGATATGTAATTAGTTAATACATATACTTAGTTTAAATTGAGATCATATTGCACTTCGGTAAAATTAAGATTGCTCATTAGTACTCCTCAAGGGCATAATATTGACCATGCAATGTGCTAGATGCATATTTAATTTTATTTTAAGTGTCAATTAACCTCGTAGTATATAGTATTAATTAACATTGATATCTTAAAAAAAATAATTAAACATTATTATCCCATCCAGTTAGCTTAATCATGCATATTATGTCATTGTAGATTCTCCTTCAAATTATAATTTAGATCCATCATCCATGGCTTTCTCTGAGTACGTTTTTTTTTATTCCCATCACAATTTCAACTAATTAAGTCAAATTTGGTTGGCATTTTAAATTAGCATCACCACATGATGCTTTCCCAATACTTTTGTCTTCGTGCATCAACGTGAGCTGATATAAATGCATCATGTACAGATTAATTTATACAATTGTACAGGTGGCTCATGGTTCTATATTTTATACTAGTTTCGTTGGGTTCTCATACCTTGAAAGCAACAATTCATATAACTATACCACTTAAACGTTATTGAGTCAAATAATTATATTTAATCAACCGCCTTATAAGAACCAAATCAATAATAGAGCAACACTAGTACAATAATACAATAACACAAAATGACATATCCAACCTAACATAATAAATATATGAACATATCAATCAAAGATGCCCGAAAAGCACGTGTGTTAATAAAACCTAAGGTCTCACTAGTTAGCATCGCCATGTGATTAGTTTTTCACTAGTAACCCTCATTAATCGTTGAACTCTCACTAGCGATGGTTGATTTTGGACCGGTTGATTTGGTTGTCCGAGTAATCAGGCGCCCCAAGAGAACAGCACGTGCGGACTCACGTGCACAAGAGAGTAAAAAAACATTGCAAAGCGAAAAGGACGTCTGAACAATCAGATTTTAAAAAGGTACGTAGTGGGGCCCACACACACGATTAATAAGTATTGTGTCTTCGACTCGGAAACAGAGAAAGAGAGAGGCTGTCGTCCACGCGTCAGGACCAGATCGCACCACGTAATCAATTACACGAGGCAACGCACGTGGACCCCACACACCCAAACCTCCCCATTTTCCTCTCACATGGGACAACACGTTCCCTCATTTGTCGTCTTCCCCAAAAACTTTATGGCTCACCCCACCTCGGGATTCCCGCATTAAATCGAATAAAACAACACAATCATGTGATGTGACGTGACGTCACGCCTACGGTTCGTTCATGGGGCCTTTCCGAATTTGGACGTATTCTAGTAAACTCCCCTAGTCCTTTCCCAATGTACTTCGCCACGTGTCAAAATAAAAGTGAAAAGAAAATAGAGTAAAACAGTAACGAAGACGACAGAAAATATTTTCTGGAAATTTTTTTTTTTTTTTTTCCTGAATGTTTGTTTGGTTTGCTTTGTTTTGGTTGGGTCTCATCACTCATCACTCATCACTCATGACATGTTGACATTCACGGTGCCGTTCTTATCAGATTTACAGATGGGGCATGTGTGGAGGGTGGGCCCACACACCCCGCAAAGGCACAGGTGCCTGCACGGCAGCAACAGCACGCACGATTCCTCCTTCCCACAATTCCTACACAACCTCTTGTCCGTCTGATTGCTTTTACTCTTCTTGTTCTGATGATGATGATCGAGATCGTACTCCTCGTGATTCTCTTCATTATCACAATCCTCATTTTGATTATCCCGATGCAGGACTTGACCGACATCGCTGCTCCCGCAGCTAGACGCGGCGTCGTCAGCCTCAGCCGTCCGATCGTCGCGGACTTTAGATAAGACTTGCTCGAGATTCGCGCGGAGGGCGTTGGCCGTGGCCTCGTTCGTCTGTGCCAAGTCGCGCCATATCTGGTTCTCGAAACATAGCGTCTTTATTCGCTCTTCCAACACCCAGTTCAGCTTCCCCATTTTCTCGATCTCTTCCTCCTTCACTCTCAGTCTCTTCGCCATCCCGTCCTCGATCGCCGCCACTAGTCTCCTCGCCTGAGTTTTTCGCCTCTCTGCGATTCCCAACAACAGCTTCTCCGTCTGCACAATTACAAGAATAAACATATTTTACAACATCGAACAATGTTATTGATAAATAACCAACATCGAACAAAGGTGACTTAATTATTGAAAAAAAGAGAACTACTTACATGGTGGGCGATCAAGCGGTCGATTTCGATCTGTTGTTGTTGGATCTGGAAGGAAATGTCCTCCCCCATGAAAGTGAACCCAAACCCAAGCCCATTATTGATGCTACTATTGTGAATGGTGGTTGTCATGTCTTTGAAATTGGGAGAGTTAGAGTAGGAGATGTTGTTGTTGTTGTTGTTGTTGTTGTTGTTGGGTGGTGGTGGGGAATTGATGATCTCTCGAACGCTTTCTTGACAACATAGAGGAAGAGGGGTTGTAGGTGAGGCCGCTCTCGGCCTTCATGGCCGGAACAGAATCCACCACAACCGAATTGTAGAAAGGCAGAAGCGTGTCGACTGTTGTCCCTGACAAGGGAAGCCCCAAGTCCATCTGGGCATTTAAATTATGATGAATCTGATGATGATGGTGATGGTGGACGCTCTCGACTCCGTTCATAGCAATCTCTCTATAGTATTTCATTTACATCAACATATCGATTATTAGACAACAATTAATTAGAACCACAAAATAAGAAAATTAATCAATCAATAAGATAATGGGCCTCATTAATAAAGTACCTTGAATTGATGAGTTGTTGTGGAGAGAAGAAGTTGAGATGGCGAGCTTCAACAGCCATGCGAGGAGAATGAGAGATGGGGGCAGAGAGAACATGCAAGAGAGGAGGGGGGGGGGGGGTTTATTTGGGGTTTGGTTTAGAGAGAGAGAGAGAGAGAAGGATGGGAAAAAAAATAAAGAAACGGTAACTTAAATAAGGAGAGAGAGAGAAAGAGAGAGGATTTGGTGGTTTGATTCTGATTTATTTCCATTTTGTTTTTATTTTTCAATCTTTGAAGAAATCTTCTTTTTCCAACTTCTATCTCCTAAAAAAGCCCCTCAATCTTTCCTTTTATCCCGGACTTTTAATGGCCGGTCAATCGACTCAATCCTTATTCCTTATTGTCTTTCCTTATATGATCAAAAACCAACTCAACAATAGGGGCACTTTCGTAATTACACTCAATTAATTAATTTTAATCTTTTTTTTAAAAAAAAATTGAAATATGAAAATTGATAAAAAAAAAGAAGAGTAGCACCAATCAAAGATTAAGAAAGAGCTATTGAGGTGTTTAGACGCTTCTAATTAAAGACAATATGTAAGGGAGAATTAAAAAATTCGACGAAGTAAAAAGTAGACTAGCACCAAATTTAGGGCAACAAAAGAATTAGCGGACCCAACTGATTTGAAACTAAATTAGATTAATAAAATAAGAAACATAGAAATTGAAATAAAAACAAAATTAGCATCAATATTTGAAGATTAAGAAAGTGTTGTTGATGTGTTGTCCGTTAAAAAATTTAATTTAATAAAAATTGAAAATTTTCAATAATGTAAGGATAGACTACCACTAAATTGTGCGCAATTAAAAAATTAACGGACCTAACTGATTTGAGATTAAATTAAAGATTCGTTGTTATTATTGTTTGTTTTTTTTTTTTTTTTTGGTTTGTGTTGTTAACTGACAATAAAGGGAGTTAGTGCCACGTCTCCACAGTTGTCCTCGTGTTGCCACGTAAGCACCGCTAAGGTCTAAGAGGACCTCATCTTTGTTCTCTTTCTCTCTCACTCTCGTTAACAACGTGAACTCACATGGGGTCCACCTTTTCGCACGTGTGAACGAAAGTAATTCTATTTCGGACAAACTGGGACCCACCTTCCTGTTGTCTAGCACGGTGGGGCCTACCTCAAATAGAACCTCTATTTTTCCATCACTCCCTTTTTCTCTCACTTTAACTCTTTTTTAACTTTTCATCGCAGAGCATTTTTTCCTGACCTTTTTCTACCATGCGTTTCCCGCCGTTATCACCCACTTTTTACCGCCCGATCTTCCTTAAATATGGAGACTTATTTGGATGAGAATTCACTAACTTTGATGATTATAAGACATTGTGTCGGTGTTACTTACTCTCCTTGTTTATTAGATTTTTCTCAAGATGCATTTCAACTCGTATTTCAAAATAAAGTTAAAACCATCACTAACATTATTACCCTAGTCCTTCAGTGCCACGTTATCTCTCACATTTTTACTTTAGTACAAGAATTAAGGAAATGATTGATTCATACGTACTAGTTTGTGAATTGTCTCACAAAAAAACAGCGTTAGCTAGGGTTTCTCTTGTTTCGTTGAAAGAAACCTTAGCGTCGCCTCAGCTATTTTGAGAGTCTACCTATAGATCCACCGTTTTTTTAGGTCACTGCATCGGCGAGACCTGCTTCGGTGGATTTGGACGTCGTCGATGAGCCCCTTTCCTTCTTTTTTTTTTGTCTTTCTTTTCTTTCCCAACTGAAGGTTTGAGGGGAGGTGATGATCGAGGGTTTGTGCGACAGGGTGACCGAGAGTTTCACAGAGTTGCGTTGAAGGCGAGGGTTTGGCAGGTTGGAGTTGAGGAAAAAGGAGGTGTCGATGCCATCGATGATGCAGTGGTTGAAGGCGAGGGAGAGGGCGACGACGCCGTTAGGGAGCCTGAAGAAAACGCCTTAGGCGCGGAGGGGGGCGTCTTTGAGACGGGCGGAGGTATGGTGGCGGGAGTGGTTATGGTTGTGGTTAAGATTGTACTGCCTTTTTTTTGTTTGTATATAAGTTTTTCAAGCTAATGGAGTATCGCCTCCTTTTCATCAAAAAAATTATTAAAATTTTATAGCAAGACTAGATTATGCACCTCATTATAAATAACTTCATTTATTATACGTATAGTATAAAATGATTAATCGTGTCATTAACTAAATAATAAGGAGTTAGATTTGAAAATGAATCCTTTAATTCTTATTTGATTTTTTAATATGACACATTTATCAGAACAAAAAAAATTCAAAAAAAAAATTACAGATATTGTGGAACAAAGGGTCGGATGAGGCTGTATAAAATAAGAAAAATACTATTTATTGACGACTATGCTATGTATCTTGAAATGTGTAAATTTATATATAGCTTTAGATAAACGCAAAATTATATATATTTGGTTTATTTTATAAAGAATGACAAAAATCTTGGGTTGGTTATTAATCTATCGCAAACTCTCCCTTATTTTTAGGAATGAAAATTAATAGGCTTTGGACCTCCCTCCTTTGTTTTTTTTAGATATGAAAAATAAGCTTGAGACCTTCCTCATTTATTTTCAACAGTGACAAAGGCATTACTTTGAAGGGTGAACTGACCTAGACATTTCTTATTGACTAACTATGTATATATGAGGGGTCACATTCAAATTGATCTAAAGCCTAAAGCAGTTTTATATGTGGCTCCCTCCTTGTTTTAATTCCATTATGGAAAATGAGTTTGGAATCGAAGCCTCCTTTATTCGAACTTGAGACATGCTAATTAACACATATAATGTTCTACATAGTATGGAGTTGAAAAATAAGCTAGCTAGTGCAGTGTAGTTTCCCATGAAATAATGATCTTCTATATATACATTGATTATATATTGCATAAATCAATCACTTGTTTAACTTTAAATACTGGCCTTGGAAGAGACAAGATTCGTGCATCTAATCATAAAATAAATTAGAGTTAATCATATGGATTAGCGCGCAATAATTAATGAATTGAACCGGGATTATTTTTTAGTCATGTGTGTAAAGGTCATCGATTAATTAATTATTATTAAGCACAACCCTATGGTTTCAATAAAATCTTTTATATATGTATATCATCATCAGGTCATGCTAATAATATAAAAGTTGAAACTAAGGAGTAGTAAATTAACTATTATAGGAAATGTATTTTTAATATATTCTTAGATCAATGAGCAGTGTTTAAGGAGACAAAAGATAGATTTGAATACAATGCAACTAGACATGATTATACGATTTGAATAAATGTATTACACTACCAACTTGGTTTGTCACATTTCTATCCTACATTTTCCTCTATGCCAGGTGACTCGACCATCCACACAAAATATATAAACATTATTATATTTCCTAAACAATGCAACAGTTGGCGTAGATTTTACCACTTTATTCCCCATCAGGTCCTTTTACATTTTTTTTAAAATTTTATCTCTTAATTAATGATGAAACAACCTTGTTTTTGTTTAAATTCCATGTATATGTGAAATCTTACCTACAAATATTATAATGTGGCATAAGATAAAATGAAGAGTTAAACAAGCAAATACAACAACAACAACAAAGCAAGCGCAATAAATTAGTTAAGGTCGCCCGACTTTGTATATATAGATATTTGAGTCATTTATTCGATTCAATGCAGTTGATAGTACTTTTTTTTTTTTTTTCGATTTAACAATTTGAATGCAAACTAAGCAAGATCATCATGGTACACATCATCTAAGTTGTTATATATGAAATGAAAATTTTAATTGATCCACATGGAGATTAATTATTGTTTTCTTTTTTCATGAACATGGACATTATCATTAAATATGATGAAAGTAGTGCAGATATATATCAAATGCAGATATTTGGATCTATATAGGTTGTACGACCAATGATGACAGTAAATTGAAATAAAATGATGCCTCAGCTCCCACTTTAGCATCGAAATATATATATATATATGCTGGCTACATATAATGTTGCTTTACAAAGCCTTGCAACACAAGTAGAAAAAAGAACTAATTAAAGAGAAGCAAAAGACATCAAATGGTTTTAATTAAAAGGTGAGTAGATAAATATATCTATCTATCTCCATTGATTTTTCAATGCTTTTCACTATCACTTTTTCACTTTCTGTTTCTTGCTCACTCTATTATTGCTCCCATCAGCCCAACCATCTCATTCAAACCCACCCAAATCAAAAGGAGAAAGATCACAAACTGAAAAGTAGAGAGAATTTTTTTTCTTTAAAAAAAAATGAATTGAATCACAACCCATATCACATTTTTGATTATTTAATGTGAAAGGAAGAGTGATTTGGACAGCAAAGATGATTTTGGAGGCACCCTAGCTAGTTCAAGAAACACTGTTTTGTGATAAAAAAGTATGTGAGAGATGGAGAGAATCATGTGTGTTTGTGCTTCCCCCTTTTTAGGGCAATTGAAGCACCTTGACTTGTGGGGCTTCTTTATCTTTTACTCCATTTAAACCTAAAGGTGGCCTACACATACAAACATGTACACTTTCTCACTCTTAATGGGATAGAATCTCAATAACCACCCATGCTTCCTCCTTCACTTCTTTATTAGAATCCCTTCTTTTCTTTCTTTCTTTCTTTTCTTTTATATGTCCAAAGATAATATTCAAAGTTTGGTTTTCTATGACTATGGCCATTGACAAGTTGAGTAGGAGGTGTGGTGACATGATAGTGATTCCCACAAAGCAAAGCTGTAGCAAAAGAGAAGCAAAAAATAAAAAAAAATATATATGCACCTAAGCATCTCTACTTATATATTTAGTTGTTGTGACAACTTCCTGCCATGGTTCTTAGTCTCCAAGACTATCATTATTTCTTGTATTGGAAACATACCTTCCTTGTCGCGAGGGCCCTTAATTATAAGCTTTTTATTAACTTTGAATCGTCCCTTTTTTATTTTAACATCTCTGGCCCCCAAATATTGTTTTTGACAACTAGGTGATGTTTAATTGTGGAGGAATATATATATATATATATATATATATATATATATATATATATATATATATATATATAATTGCTAGCTAATAGGGACTGGACTACTAGTGATTGGTGACAAAGGAAATTGAAGTGATGCTGTTGTTGGTACCATCTTATATGCTTTATATATAGTTATCAAATGCATCAATCTCTCTTCACACCTTGGCTTGCACTCTTTAAATTTTAGAGCACCAACAACCATGAACCACTCAATTGTGGTGAGTGGCCCATGCCTAGCAATGTGATCAAACAAGCTAACTATATATGAATTTAGGGAGAACACTGACACCTCCTCTGCACCATCTGCTATCTTTTATTATGTCTTGTAACTTTACCTATATAATTTTTTTCAACCCTTGATCTATTATTCAATAAATTAATTATATATTTCTTGATAAGAATATAAATAATAATTTATATATTGATGTATAATTAATTGATTGAATATGCATGGACTCATGCATATCAAAAATTGATTGATCAAATATGCTATGTACATATTTTTTTCTTAGCCTAGGTGTCTTTTGGCCAGCTTTTGCGCGCTTCAAGACTAATATTGATCTAATTTACTCTATATTCATTTTTATAGCTATCTTTTGATGCTGAGTAGTGCTCAAGTTTATTTATCACCATGTGAGTGTACTATTCACCGAGCATCAATTGGTCTAGGATTTGCTTTGCCAATAAAATTAGGGATTGATACATCTTCATTTTTTATTTTCTTATTTTTTGTCAAAGATTTTTGTTGGAATAGGAATAATAATTCTCTTTGAAGGAACTATGAGATATTTGAGTAGCATGTATGAAAAGATTTGATGATGTAACAAAAAAAAAAAAAAAAAAAAAGAAGAACAAAAGATTGATGATGATCATCATGAAATCCATTGTTGAGGGGGCCAATGTTGACCTTGTAATGAATGCATGAACCACTATATTATTTTGAGATTTTGGACCTAGCCTTTAGATCAACATGTGTCATGGGGCATGCTTCAACATTGATGGTCCGTGTATCACAAAAAGGGGAAAAAATAAAGGAGGCAGTTAGGAAAGAGTCCTTTTCTTTTTGCTCTTAATTGATTAATTTAGAGATGTATGTTTTGGCATGTTCTTGGAAAATATAGATCATATTTATGTAGTACATTAATAGAGAAGAATTTTTGAAAAGATTAATAATTCAAGGAGATTAATCTTCATCCAATTAAGAGTTTCAAATATCTTAAATTTTCAAAAAAAGAATTGTAACAAATATATAAGGTGTCAAACATACATGTATAACAACACAATTGTTGAAATTTCAACAAAAAAAAATCAACATATCATGCAATAAAAATTATAACTACTAAGTGCTAACACTTATAATATAGTTTCTACAAAATCATTGGCATATGTAGAACGAAAAGTTCAAATTCAAATATTCATTAAAGTCACTATCTCTTTAACCACCGAGTCATCAATTTTTTTCATTACTTTTGATCATAAAATTCTAAAATATAAATATAGTTGCAAACAATTAAAAACAAAACATATAGTTATTAATGAACCAAATAAATTAAAATTATAAATCTTATTAAAAAGTTTTTTGTTATATTTATGAGTGTTTCAAAGTGAAAACTATGTAATATTATGTAATATTTATATATAAATATCATATGGTATATATATATAAATAATAAATATCATATGGTGTGTAAATTGATATATGAGGATTCAAATGGGTAGATGGGTATCCCCGTAGAGATTATTCGTGGGGATCTCCATGGTTATAATTTATTACCCATACATGTGTGGATACGAGATTTTATACACATTCCAACTCCATCCTCATTTAAAACCCCATACTCATGATACCCATTAATTAGGGTAAATCCCTATCACCCGTGGGTATTCCCCTACCCATTTGCATCCCTAGCAAGGATCCTTGTGTCATTTGAATTAATGAAATTATATATGAATTTTGTCTAAAAAACCCTTTCATTTTAAGGAATATTTTCCTAACCTTTCCCCTTGTTAACTGTATAGATATATAAACGTAATTATTCTTCAAATGTATGTGACATACATATGTTTGTTTTTTTTTTGTCAAAGGTAAAATACATATGTTTATTTAGTCTAATTATAGCTCAACCCCTATTTTTACTATAATGCAATATATACTTTATTTATTTACTTATCCTTACCTATCTCCGTCCATATATATTGTAGGTTTGTAACATCACTTTTAGAGATCATTTTCATTACATATGATGCTTCTTTGTCACATCTCCTCTATATATATTGGTTGACTTGGATGTTTTGTATTCTCGTGATGTTACATTTTTATAATATGTTATCCTCATTATCTACTTCTAGTCACTCCTAACACATGGCATGTCAAAATTATGTGATCCATCGTTCCCACCTTAATGAGAGTAACAAAGATGTGCCCCATTGAAGTTGACATGTACGTATGTTACTGCTCTCTATATATAGTATTACTTATCACATCATGCATTGCGTGTTCTCTACATTACACCTTGATTGGTTGGTTTGCCAATTATATTTGATCAGTACTAATTATATAAATAAAAACCCCACTCGATTTTATAAGTCATTTGAAAAAAAATTGAATTTAGCAGTTAAAAGTAGTTGTCTTCAGAAAAATTAATTGATTTATTTTGCACCTAAACAGTGCCCCATATATACATATATATGTTTTAATAGAAATTGACACATTGATATTGATATGTCCCAGACCATACACCATTCTAGGCAGGTTTAATTGCTTTCAGTGAAAGGCCAAGTTCAGCTACAAAGACCCTTCAAAGCACGATTTTAGTTTAATCTGAATTATTATGTGGTATTGGGCCTATTGGCCATATTCATTTATTCCTTTTCAATGATTTGTATATAGTACTACATATGACTACTATTTTAATTTAATTTGAATGGACATAAACCAAACAAAGGAGCACAAAACACATTTGCACGATTACCCTTATTTTAAATATATTTATATTAAACTTTTATATTCATTAAAATTAGTGAAATTGTTCTTTGTTTAATTAAAATAGTGTCTTTTATTTGAAAAACTCAACTTTCAAATTTAATGTGCGACCTGGGGGTTGAGACAATTATTAGAGATAGGTGCCCCAATAAAACAGACCGTCAACGGAAACAAATATTGACCGATCATCCCAAAGTCCGAACGTTCATTTCTATTTCTAAACATTGAAAGTTGTGAGAGCCACGGAAAAAAAAAAAAAAAGAAAGTTGTGAGAGAACTAACTACCTTTCACTCATGATAGATGTTTTCAAGTTTCTTTCCTTGAAAGTCCCATTGTCCCTTTAATATGATGCTGACTGATGATCATAGCCAGTGAACAGATATATCAGTTTTTTTTTAGGTGAGCTTGAACAATTCTGTAGTTCCTAACCATTATTTAAAAAAAAAAAAAAAAAATTCACATGCCCATGTCCTGCCCTTAAATATATCCAAACTTTTCTTTTGGGTTTATTTGAAATAATAAAGGAAGGTAGGTAGACCACGCTATAAGCACCCTAGCTTTTTGTAAGGGCAAATCAATATTACGTATATTTTTTTTTTTTTTTTTAGGCACTCCAGCATTTTGGTTGTCTTTAGCTGTGCCCTAAAAGCAATTATATATGAAATTGTGTGAGTGCATTGGCGATAATTGGAAATCTAATATTAATTGAATTCTTTTTTTTTTTATTAAAGCTCCACGCCTTTTTACGAGGTAATTTTATTCTAAATAGAAGCTCACAGGGAGCAATTTCAAACAGACCGATGTTTAGTGGACAGATCCAATTATCCAATTGGTCAAAGTAACTAGAGTCTATACTCATATAATCTAGGCAGTTCATAATGAACCCATAAAGCTTATAATCGACGGCCCCACATAATTACCAAGATCCATAATGGACTTGGAATAATGCACAATAATGTCAGACAAATAAGAAATTAGGAGAAAGTTGAATAAAACCAAAGCAAGAGTTAATATCTTTCTTAATAATTTAGCAATTTCACAAAAGATAGTGAAAAGTTGTTGTGGCCATTGATGGAAGGTTTTTAGAATTTGAGGAATATAGATTTTTTCTTGTTATGGATAAAGCATTCAAATTAGTCCAACTGAAATTTTGACATTTATCACCAAGTGACAAGCTTGGAGCCTTGGAAGGTAACCTACTAGTAATGGTTGTAAATTCAGCCTCTACCAACAATTTTAATTGATCAATTTTCTTACATGCTTCAACCTGCAGGGATGAGAATATAGTCGAGAGGAATAGTCTCGTGTTATGAACTCGAGTTTCCAAGTGACATAATTTTCAAGAATAACCTCGTGTTGCGGACTTGAGTTCCAAAGTACATTATGCTGTTTAATGAATGTGAGGTAACCAAATGGTCTCAAGTTCATAAACACACACATGCACAAACTCATACTGTCTTCAAAGTTGGGACCCAACAGTAGTACAACTACAGTGCAGTGATTCAAGATTGAACTATGCTCAAGTCTATGATGATACACTTTCTTCAAGATTGACAATGGCAGGGCCAGTTCTGGTGGTATTCAGACATCAAGTCAATAAAGGGTACAAATTGATCAAGTAAATGAAAGACCCAGGAATCCTCTCACCTGCTGCTTTTCTAGAACCACCGAGTGGTCAACAAATTTAATGTCACTATTTCATCAACTTCATCAACAGAGACTGGTGTGAATGTAAAGAAGGTACAGTTTTGAAGTAATCAAGGGAGGACAAGAAGAGATTTAAATTTGGCAAAACTTGCAATTCAAAGTATGTCACCAAATCCCATCACTGTAAATCAAGTGCCTCAACTAATTCAAACTGACCTCCCCGCGATTTCCTCGTTAATTAGAGCATGTAACCATATGATTAAAAGAAATTGAATTTCAACCACTTGGTCCAATGCTGTCATTAAATTAAAATCGCCATGTCCCCCTTATCTTTTACTCATATAAATTCAAATCTCATTCAAAATCAAAGATGGCATATTATTTCAAATTTGATCATATACTAACAACAGTTGAAATGAATAAACCAATTCACTATTGAGTTTGTCTTAAACATGGTATTAGCTTTAAGTCGGATACAAAGTATTAAATATGATTTGTTTGTAGTTCAGCATACCAAGAGAATATACAACAAGGCTCTCTCATGTTATAGTTGGAAAGATGATCAAAAGCCAAATTGAATAGGAGATGACATGGTGTCAGTAATTAAACAAGGAAATCTGCTATGTCTAGTGGCACAACTATATATGTTTACAAAGACAGGACTTTATATAATGACATATTATACATTCATAGCATGGCCTTGCAGCAACTCAGAAAAAAAGCCAATGCTTTTTCCTAGGTGGCCGGGTGGGAAGGTCTGAAAAGATAATGACAATATTAACATTAGTTCATAGAAAGCATTAGATGCCATAGAAATCAAATTTATTAGGAAAAAGAAGCATCACCTTCACTTGCATATAGTGAATTATAATGCACTTCGCTCCAAAAGCTCAGCCAAAGTTCTGAAATGAGTACATAATTGACCATATCAAAAGTGATGGATACCACATGAAACTCAAGAAAGGACCAGCAATTATGTATTGCCTACGCGTAATCGTATAGTGAAAAAAATGTGCAGCAATGGTGATTTCTGCGGCATTTCTCAACAGCAGCATAACTAAGAAGCGCAAGCTTCAAGACAACTTCCATTGTTTTTCCAAATACTTCACATTTCTAAGCAAAAATTTGGATATAAAATGATTTCTTTGAAGGCCCAAGATCAAATGTGGCCTAAAAGGAGTCGGAACAGACAACTCCAAAATAGATGTCATTATTCCACACCACATGGTATGAAATAAAACAAAATTTATGTCACTCAATCAAAAATTTCCATTTCAAGACATGTTGCCTAATGAAGGTAGGTTAATGAACTACTTTCGGGTAGCGTCTTTTTCTATAGTTCAAAAATTTCATATGTTGCCAACATATGCTTCATAAGAAACATGTAATGATGATTAAGCGATGCAGAAAACCCACAAATTATACGAAGACATTAACAGTGGTTAGATGAAGTACCAAAGTTACCTCTGGAAGGATTTTGATCCTTGGGAAATATTTCGATTAAGCATGAATCTCTAAATGACGTTAGCAGACATATCTTTGCTCCAAACTGCAGATAATTATATGACAAGTTCAGAGAGTAATGGTAATACATAATGAAAGAATGATGCTAACAGCAACATATGATATGCCCTAAAGTTGATGATAAACCAACTGTTAATCAAATATGTCCTCACTAGAAGTTCAACTTTTAATTAGGATTGCATGTAATCCCTGTTTAACTATTTTCCATATGAAAAATGCATCAGGTTTTCCTTCTAAGTCTACAATTGATGTCCTTATCAGTGCATCCATTGGTGATAAACACCAATATAGGCAGCCATCCCTCTTGTACACACTAGGAGCAAATTGACGATAATGCACACATTGGCGATGAACATTTCATCCGGAAAGCCCAGAAAACATAGCATTTCAGTGTCCTTTTCCCTACTTTTTCCACTTATTTGTAACTATTTTTTCAACTCGTCTCCACTTTACCACCTAGTTTTTTTTTTAATTATCATGATGTCATTTTATGGGCAAAAGAGTTCAGATATGTAGTAGTACCATTGACAGATGATAGTCATTTAAGTTCTTCATAATTAAGCATCCCAAGTAATCTAAGGTCTACTCTTGACCCGTCGAAATCCTTCAATTTCTATTGTGTTGAATTTTCTAATTTTAGGGGCATTTGCAGGTCAACTTAGGACGTGTCCAACCCACCACAACCACTATTCTCTAATTTTTGCCTCTATTGGTGGTGTTGCGCCTACTTTTCTTTCTTCGTTTCTTTTATTCCCTCTACACATATTTCCAAAAAAATGCATGGTTAAAACACCAAGAAAGTTTCACATAGAAATAGCATTAATCTGGATATTGAAGCACAACTTACCTGGTCTGCAGCTGCTTGTAGGGTCACGTGATCTCCCCATTCCCCTGATCTAATTAATACAATATCATAGAACATCATAAGTATGCTGCTTTGAGTAAATTTATGGAAAATATCCATATTGACTGAATCTTAATTTTTTTTTCTATACTTGTTTTGTAGTGAGAAGAAACATCAAAACATGCCAAACCTCTTCATCTTCTTCAAGTAAGTTTTGTACTTCATTGGAACATACCCTTCATACAATTTACGATGATGTTTCAGCTGAAAAGGAAGAAAGATAAGTCAAATCTTGGAACTCAAATCAAAATATAAGTTCTCTTCCAAAAATAATTGGCATGAAGTATTAATTTCAAACAACAAGATAAAAGAAGATAGTTATCCAGCTGCCAACCAAGGACTAAAAATTCGATTTCACCAAATACTTCATACACTTCAAATTCAAAATTACTTTTGAAAAATCTGATTTGACAAAAAGAATTTTTCATAAAATAATGACAATGTAGAAAAATATAAACAATTTCATCCAAGTGTAAGGGGATCTATGAGCATACTGAAGAAGCTTGTTCATGCACTTGAAATATATATAAAAAAATTATATAATATGATAGGAAAAATCTTAATAGTTTTTTTTTTTTTTTTTTTTTTTTTTTTTTTTTTTTTTTTTTTATCAACTTTTTCTTGCAGTGATTCTTTGGAATTCATTCCTTGTACATAAGATAGATTTCTTGACTTGCATTATTGCATATCACACATACTTGTGTTCTTTAGGAACATCTACTAACATATGGTGAAGCAAGCAAAAGACCTTTCTCATTACTTGGCATTTAAAAAAAAAAGCGGATCAAGATTTTTTTTTAAAAAAAAAAAAAATAGCAAATTACGTTATTTTTGTGTAACTTCAATGGATACAACAATAACAGCGACAACAACAAAGCCTCAATCCCAAATTAGTTTGGGCCGGCTACATAGATCTATCTCTTCCATTGGGCTCAACTTAGCACAATTGATGTTAAAAAACTCTAATTGATTTGAGATGTTTAAAGAAATTCAAACTTTTTATTCCACTCTTCAAACATGGAAACACCTTATGAAAAGAAAAGTGATGTTTAAATGTTGGAAGTTAAGAACATGAAGTACCAACTACTTCATGTGAGCGAATTAGGCTGACGATTACTATGCCAATATCAAAATTCCTAAATCAGAAACACCAAAAATCCCAACCCAAAGGTCTCACGTCACACAAAACAGATATTCAACGATGATGGCATGATGCACTCCCCCCAACTCCCACATGTCCAATTAACTCCAACATAATTATAACAAATTAACAAAAGTACTAATATTGACGATGATGTCTAGAACATTAACAGATTTCCACTAGTTGAGAAGACTGAAGAGAAGAATTCTGCCAACAATACCTGCTTCACAACCTGCTTTCTCACATGCTTGTGATGTTCAGGATTCCGAAACAACTGATCAGCTAAAGCACGGAACTGTTAAATATGACATTATGGAAATTGAATATATTAAAAACGTAAGAAAAACAAGCAAAAGGCTAACTGCAAGGACAAACTAATTTCAGATTAAACAAAAATATTAGCAAAATCAGATCGGGAAACTAGTTAAATGGCAAAACAAACCTGGCAATTTCCATCTCCTTCAATTTGCAGTTCAGCCAAATCATATGTAGCCAACCTAATGGAAAAAAAGAGAGAAAAATCTCCAAATAAACAAACAAAATCGAATGACTAAATGTGAAAGCTTTTCTTTTTGCTTGCCGAAAAGTGAGATTCAACAGAAAAATATTTCCTTTTTCTTGTTAAGTCTCTCAATTTTGCTCGGTGAACAAGAGAAAGAATGTCACAGGAGAATGTCTGAAGCAACAAACTCAGGTGGTATTTGTCTTTCATGCAAACTCTGGACCTAGTGATGAGGGTCCATTTAGCATTTTTAAGCAATGCCCTTAACTGCTGATGCAACCGATCAAATTCACCATTAAGCTTCACAAATGCAGGGCATAAAGAAGATGTCGATAGACATAACTTCTATTTTGAAGCGTGTGCACTGTGTCGCTGTCATTAAGCTCTAAGCCTTATTCACAATAGTCAACCAAGACTTTCCCCATTGCAGCAGCAATGCAGGACACATTGACAATTACTCAAGCGTTAATAAAAAGGTTCCCATGCATCAACAAACTGCTTTTGAGATCAATAAAAGGGTCCCATATGTGCTTCCAAATATTATTAAGAGAAATAATTTTTAAACTTTCAAAGCTCAAAGCAGACAGATACAATTCACCACCGTGTTAAACAAAACTAACAGCTAACTGATAATGATTAATTGAAAATAGAAAGATAACCAACTTAGGATTGGTGTGATATTGTGGAAAGCCAGTCTCAAGAGTTCACTCATCCAAGCAAACCACAATTCACCAAGTTTCCAAGTCAGCAAGGATTGGGAAACATCAAAAAGAACACAAAGGCTTATAGGCAGGCAAAGAGATGGAATATGACACCTTCGAATCAAAAAATAATAAGTGAAAGTAAGAAATAAATAATATAGCTAAAAGATAATAATATATACTTTAAAACGCACTGTTGTGCAATGCAGTTAAGAGTAAAGCAAGTACTTAATAAATAAAGCGGGGAAGTTCTTCACGAAGAATAACTCCAGATAAAGTCAGGCTCATCGTTCTAATATACAAGAGCAAAACCTTTCAGACAGTCGTTCATGGTCTAAGGTTGCGTCAGTTACATCAGGAATTGATCCATTTACTCGAGGAGTATGCTGCCAATGCAACGAAGCAATTAGTATTGAATGTCTATAGCAGGAAAGAGAACATGTACAGAAGAACCCAGATTAAACTCACAAAGTTTCCCTTTTTTTATAGGAACGAGTCTCAAAAATTTCCTTCGATGCACATTGGTCTCCCAAAGTATAATTTATGAGGAAAAAATGCAACTCCCAGGAACCAAAATAAGCATACATAAACAGAACGAAAAGTAGATTATGGACACAAGTCTCACTTACTCTGAATGCAGTATGTTTTGCTATTAACTTCCAGTTTTAAGAGCATTTTTTACTTATTACAACTAGGAAAATAACAAATAGGAGTAACACCTGTGACTGAGCAATAACGTGCCTAGTAGCAGACAACATCCATTCCTACAAGGTGGTCAAATTAAAGTGATTATGCTCTCGAGTCTTTCCAGTTTCTACTTCGTACTAATTCCACCAAGAGACTATTGTTCAGCTGTTTCTTCCACATGTTATTTCCTCCAACTACTTCACGATTTATCATCCTACAAATATGTATATAATTCTTCCCCAATTTATGATCAAGTCAAATTCAGTGACCATTTGTGATCATCATTGATGAAGTTATCAAACAGTAATGAAAAACCCACTTGATAAAACCTTATCTGAATGTCTGAATAGATATAAAAGAATACAAACGTGTCTTATGAAACTGAGAAACTTGAATGAAGCACGAATCAGAAAATGCACAACATAATTCATTCAAGATAAACAAGTCTCTTAAAACACCCTAATAGATTTAAAGGATTCCTATGGAGAGAAACAACTAAAACACGCCAGCAGTTAACTCCCTAAAAACTCTAGTAATCATATTTCCGAACACCCACTTGTGTTATAGCTTCCTAAATATTCAAGTAATCCGTAAGAAGGTGGTGTTCATTTCTATATTCCGATGAAGGTCTAATGCCGAACTAATTTTGATGGAGAAATTTATATGGGAATGGAAGTAACTTCTACAGTTATAAACAAATGCACATCATAGCTGTACCAATATTGTTCCTTGGAAAATATCATCAGATCTTATCATTAGAAGAACAGCCAAAAAAGGCCAAGTAAATTGAACTTGGAATGCAAAGAAAAAAAAAATCCCTCAATGCAAAACACCCTTAACACCTTGCAGGTATAGGAGGCAAAACAAAACTACAGAATCAATAAAATGAGGAAAACAAACTGCATTACTTGATGCCGCGTTTTTTATAAGGTATAAGAGCATAAGAAGAATTACAATATATGCATGATGACACCAAGATGAAATCAAGTTCCCCAAGCAAGGAACTTACAGGGATGGAATTCAAATGGGAAAGCCTCTTCCCAAGCCTCCCATCCTCTTTGTGCCTTTCTTCCAACAAGAAACCAGCAATGGTTCTTTCTTCCTCGGCGTCGTGTAAACTACTATTCAAACTTGAGCTAGAACTCTCCAAATCATTTTCATGGTTATGGGTCATAGTATCTTAGCACAACCACCAATCTAGAATCACCAAACAAAGATGACAACAACAACAACAAGCTAGTGAATAAAAATCTGGAATCAACCAACTATTAAGAAAACAAAATTCCCAAGCAAAGTATTTGATTGCATAGATCACAAAAAACACATGAACCCCCCAAAACAAACTAAGTAAAGAAAACAATCAATTAAACAAGACAAGACCCATTTCTAGATTGCCATCAAAATTCAAACTTTTCACAGATTATCAAACTAGCAGAGCAAAATTAGCATACCCAATTGAAAACCCAGCAAGATTTACCCAATAAATCGAAGAATTCAAGTCAGAGATTCATATAAAAATTGCCCAAAAAGGGAATTTCAATGATGAGCATGAAGACGAGTCAAAAAAGGAAACTTTTAAGATGAATTGGTCAGAAGAGAAGATTGAATGTTCAACAAAACCTTATAAAGTCATAATCTCTCAACGTTGAGACAGCAAATCAAATGTTTGAAGAGGATTCAACGCCGTAGTATCTGATGAGATTTGCAATTGCAAGACAAGAGAGAGATCCTTCGAAGGTTCGGTTAGTCGGTCCTCGTGCCGCCACGTACTTCAGGCCTGTCTCTGTAAATTGTAAAAACAACAGGGGTGCTCTCTGAAAATATAAGGAAAAAAAAAAAAAACAGAGCCCTCTTTTTTGTGGGTGTGTGTATGTATATACTAGTTCTCTTAAAATATAAGAACCCACTAAAACAGAGCCCTTTTTTGTGTGTGTGTGTAGTATATATAATATTTTATTATATATATATATATATATATATATATATTATACACTAACACAAACTTTCAATCGATTGGTCTAATGAGCTTATGGTGTTTTTTGTTGATCAATCAAACTTATTTTCGAGAAGAGAGAAAATGAGTTGTAGTCGGTGTTTTGGTTTTGAAAGCTCATTAAAGAAGGGCAGAGAAGATATCTAAAAGAAATTGGAATATGGGCT
The DNA here is from genome assembly GCA_039657325.1 of Stephania cephalantha. NCBI lineage: Eukaryota > Viridiplantae > Streptophyta > Magnoliopsida > Ranunculales > Menispermaceae > Stephania > Stephania cephalantha. The sequence continues at coordinate 57,050,530 of CM077571.1, forward strand.
ATTTAATAGAAAGAAATCAGAATATGGAGAAATCATCTATTTAATAGGTAATTGATTAAGTAATTAAAGGGTAAAAGAGATAATTCAAGTGACGAATGAATCTTTTACTATTTTTGTACTTTATAATATATAGATAGATATATATATATATATATATATATATATTATACAATAGAACTAAATAATCACATAATTTTATTTATTACTTCATTTAATGTGTTTTTGCATTAAATGCACTATTCATCAATCACCATTAGATTGAAATTTCATATAATTCAATGGTTACATATATTGTAGTATTCATGACATGAAATATATTTTGAAATTTCATAGAATTCAAAATATGAGATATATATATGATATGATATATATTTGAACTCGATATTATATATATATATATATATATATATATATATACTTTCTTGTATATTACGACATAGTTAAGCTTATACTCCGTCCTCCATTCAGTCGAAAATATAAGTCTTTCTTGCAAAAACTTATTGGCCGAAATTATAAGTTGTTTTTTGGAATTTGAAGGTGTATTTATTATTTTTTACCATACCCTTATACGATTTAAATTTTTATGATTCTTCAATTCTTCAATTCATTTAATGTCAAATGGTGTATATATAAATTACACTTGTAATTAATAAGGTTGTGTTAATTTTTATGACCTTACTTTAAACGACTTATATTTGTGACTGAAAGAAGTATGATAAATTTAAGTAGATTAATTGCCAACCACGCTTGGTTTGAATTTTGAACCTAAAACATGTTACTAATTAGTTAGTGTGGTTGGAGCGAGACACCACTATGTTGAAAATAAATACAAAAATAACTAAGATTTGATTCTAAATCAATTAGATTGACTACATAGATCAAACTATTCTATTGCTCTCGATTTACTGCAATAATTGGTTTGTTTTCTAAATCATTCAAATCTCCCATAATCAATGCGTCTCAAGTTAAATTCAGCGTACATATACAAGAATGTTAATATCCTATGAAAAATACTAGCGTGCCCCAGCAAAGGCACGCAACAACAACATGCAGCTGACTCATCGGTTCATCAAAATGACTTTTTTGTTTGGTTTGTTTTTTCAGCTTTTTCTGACTTTTTTTGTTTTTTTGTTTTTATTTTATGTTGCAACACCTAACAGCCAACTGATTTTCTTGCATTGATAGTCAATCGATTGTCAATGTATTGTCTGTTGCGGCATGCTAACATTCTCCGTATGTTATGATACTTGTGGTCCTACTAGCCTCGAGCCTCGAGTTTCGAGAATTGGTGGGGGCAAAAATTCAAGACAACCTTCCCCAAAACATAAATAAGAAAAAAGTAAATAGAAACCGACAAACAAAATCATCAGTTGTGAAAGATGAAACCCACTCCAATGTCTAAAGCTAGGGTTTTGAAGAAATTTTGGCCATGAATTGAATTGGATAGAAGAAGAAGAAGAAGAAGAAGAAGAAGACATTGACGACATGGGCGAGTCGCAGATCTTCTACTCCTCGATTGCGCGGATCGCGGTCGCTCAGATCTGCCAATCGGTGGGCTTCACCGGATCCCAAAGCAAGGCATTGGACGCACTCGCGAACATCCTAACAAAGCATCTCCAAACCCTAGCGAGGTCCGCCTCCTCGAACGCCAACTCCTCCCGCAGAACCCACTCCAACGCCTTCGACCTAATCCACGCAATCGAACAGGCGAACTCAATCCACGGCTTCCGTGGCTCATCGAACCCCCACAGACCGTTCTCGAGATCCGGAATCGTGAAGGATCTCGTCCAGTTCGTAAAATCCATCGACGAGACCCCCTTCGCCCAACCGCTCCCCCGCACAAAAAGATCCGGTATTTCGAGACGGCGAGGACAATCCAACGGTGACGGGAGACGGTGTGGGTCCCACGTCCCTCCGTGGGCGCCCGAGGTTCCTGATCCGAGCACGTGCGGGGAGGGTGCGAGGAGGAGCGTTTGCGGAGGAGGAGATCAGTTGAGGGGGTTTTGTGTTGAGGAGGAGATGAGGGCCGTAGATGATCAGTTTGTAGAACATCGAGATGCGGAGAAGGGGATCGATGAACCGATGATGAAGTTTTTACCGATTGAACGACAGAGAGTGAGATTCACGATGGTCAAGGAATTGAGCGCGAAAAGGGGTCCGAATTGTTGAGATTTTTTATTTTTTGTTTCTTTTTTTTGCCAGACTCGAACGCGGTGAAGACAGTTTGCTGCAATGCGCGCCACTAAGCTGCAAGCGCGCGAAATTGATGACTTTTCCACCAATTTGCTTATAATCAATGCTTGTATTTTTATATATATATTTTTTTGATAATCTGGATTTTTTTGAGGAATGTATATCAAGAAGTTTCGTTACGCAATTTTAATATATGTAGCATTGCATCACATGTTGACTAGAAAGTTTCGCCTCAAGACACGCACGACATACACGCACAACATTGATGTTTTCATTTTTAAAACTTGAAGTAGCTTGACTTACTAATTAAAAGACAACGATCCACTTTCAATTGTGTCAAACAAGCTGGTAATTTTTGTCTAAATTTCTCATATTCAAAAGTGTACTTACCAATCAAATGGATAGCTGAATAATTTGGCTTTCAAAGCCTCGACTTCATTAACTTTTGAGCTCTAAGCAACAAAGTTAGATGAGAACAACTTGGGTGGCATGGTAAACTGTGAAGCGACTTCCTGTTAGTAGACACTACTCTCCATTGTCAATGACAAACCTTCAATCAAATATAAGTTGATATCCACTATGCAGATCAAACTCGTTCACTCCATTCACTTCATTTACGTGAAGTACTTGTGACCTTGATACATTGTAGAAACTCTTCAAGTGCATCATGATATAAGCAAAACTCTAGTAGGAGAGACTAGAATCCATTGGATACTAATAGATACATGTAAAGCATATAGCCTACATATTTTGTCAATTTCATTTGTGTATGATTCTCACTAAGATATTCTCTCTAAATCGAATAGAGTTGAAGTGTTTGACCAATCGCAGCCAAACCCAACAAATTAAGGATCAAGAGAAACTCATCCATTCCATTGGCACCTACTAACCCAAATACCATATGGCAGATGCTAGGGTGACCTATTTTGAAACACCTGGTGATGGTGTACATCTACATCTATTCGCACATCAGCACATCACCGGATGTCCATTGCAGGTGCATAAAAAGGGTCTTCCTAATATTTTTCATACTATATATCAATCTAAAATCAATAGTCACCCATGAAGATTTCATCTACTAGCATTATTATCAACTTAAGCCCAAATACAACTCATCGCACATTCAATGTTAATGTTTGAAGGTGAGATTAACACAGCCAAACGGCCCAAACCACAGCAGTCGAGCAACCCTGAAACAGTCACCAACAGATTCAGAGGAATGCAATACCAGACATGGGAAACACACAGCAAACTACCAAGAACCGATTACTGCAATTCAACGTGACTATCTTCAAATCCGAAATATAACTGGTGACCAACTTGAATCAGTGCAATGAACTGAATATGATCAACCAAATTCACAATTGGATTTGATCCAATTTTAATGCTGGACAAGCAAAGAAACTCAAAAGTCGGACGTGGTCATTTGAATAAATGTCAAGACCAGGAAAAAAATAACCATGGTTGCTAAATAAAACGTCAGGTTCCATCCAAGGCTGTGGATAGCGGGCACTGAAGTGAAAAATGAGTAAAAAAAAATTGGTCCCGATATCATTGTATCGAGCAGAAAGAAGCAACTCTGAAGCAAACGATAACGACAATGGTAAGTGGGTAACACTTCTATAAAAAACCCTGAAGATAAATAAATATCATAAAACTATTCAAAGTAAACAAGATAAGCAACATCTTAATCAAATAATTAAAGGCGTCATCAAACAACAATGACTTGTGCTCACTGCATTCAATAGCTAGTAAGGGTCATATGAAACCGAAACTCGCGAGAATTACATGAGAATCAGCGAGTTCTGTAATCCTTTCTATAAAATAGCCTCAACAAAGATACCACATTGTGCCTTGTTCATCAAAATATGCAAAGCAGGTATCTACCAACAAATCCCATGCCATGACTGAATCGTTCACAATTCCACCAAAAAGGTTAAGACTAACTCAACTCCTACACAAGTAAGATACCATCTGCTCCCACATTACCACCAAAATCGATAACAAAGGCGCGAATATCACTAAAACACACAACAAAATCATAACTCCATAAAATGTAATCTAAAACATTGTTTCGCAAATTAGTTGGGGGTCGGCTACACGGATCAAACCCAAGAAATCATAACATTTCTAAACCATCCACTCCATAAAATGTAATCTAAGACATTGATCCACAAATTAGTGAGTTGGGATCGGCTACACGGATCAAACCCAAGATATCATAAAATTCTTAATCATCCACTTTATCAAATGTAATCTAAAACATTGATTCATAAATTAGTTGGGGGTCAGCTACTCGATTCAAACCCAAGAAATCATAACATTTCTAAACCATCCACTCCATAAAATGTAATCTAAGACATTGATTCACAAATTAGTCAGTTGGGATCGGCTACACGGATCAAACCTAAGATGTCATAACATTCTTAACCATCCACTCCATCAAATGTAATATAAAACATTGATTCGCAAATTAGTTGGGGTCAGCTACTCGAATCAAACTCAAGAAATCATAACATTTCTTAACCATCCACTCCATAACATGTAATCTAAGACATTGTATCGCAAATTCGTTGGGGTCAGCTACACTGATCAAACCGATTTAGTACAATTGCATCATTAACACACAACAACAACATAGCCTCAGTCCCAAATTAATTGGGGTCCGCGACATAGATCAAACTCTTCCATTGTGCTCGATTTAGTGCACATTGCATCATTAACACACAATCAAACAAAATCCATAAAAACCCTAAATTCCCTTAAACGTACTAACAGACAACTTTTCAATCCCAAACAATCTGATATAGTTCAAACCAGTGAATCAAGATCTATTGAAAACAAAATTACGAATCTTAATCAGAACATAACAAGTTCCCATCTTTATCAAAAAAGGTTCAACCTTTACTCAACAAAACGACGACCACCTCAAAATCTGAGCTTGGAGAAGAACCACCGATTCTTACCAGTTTTGAACCGCTCCTCGAATCGCGCTTTCGCCTCCTTCGCGGCGGTGACCTTCTTGTCCTTGGACTGCAGCGCATCGACAGTGACGACGTCCTTGAGATCCACATCGAGAGTGTAACGAGTGGGCATGATGTGCTGATAGTTCACCATTCGCACGAACACCTTGACGCGAGACTTCTTGGCAGTCTTCTTGGCGGAGTCCTTCCGGATGACCTTCTTAGGGTACTTGGAGACTCCGGCGACCAGGCAGTGGCCGTAGGAGCGGTCGCGCGTGCCGTCGTCGAAGTTCCGGACGATCACGGCCTTGCGACCTGCGAAGCGCCCTTGGAGAAGGATCACCGCCTTGTTGGGTTTCAAGAATTTCACCATTGCTGCTGCTGCTGCTGCTCCTCCTGCGCTGAACGGCCGACGATGAAGAGTGAATTTAGGGTTTGGGTTTGGTTTTGGTTTATATAGGATGCGCGCTAGGGTTAGGGTTTTGGGAGTTGATTGATTTCGCGGGCGCGGGTTGCGGATTTGGGTCGCCCATGTGGGTCATTTGACCCTGAAAACATTTTTTAAGTTCTTTGTGTGTTTAAATATTCGAATGACGATAGGTAGGTCACACTGAAAGTCACGTCGGTTCATAGAAGCTGTCTATGTGGCTTCGATTCACGTGTTATGTACCGAAATCTATATATGCTTACATCCCGAGACTCACATGACAGTTCAAATAGCCGATGTGACTTTCAATGTGATATTTTTATGTTCTTGCGTGTTTAATTTTTTTTTTATACATATTGGCTTTTGAATAGAGCCTATTAGTATATACAACAAAATTGTTGTTTAAAAAATAATAATAACAAGTACAATTAACACACATTCTAAATGTAGTCATGAAAGTGTAAACGAAGCAAACTGACGAGGATTCTCATATCAAATCTTCTTTGATCTTCTATTACATCTCGGATAATAGTTGAGGCCATAAGACAAGTCTGAGCATAGAAATGCATATTCAGCTTTGTGCTATTCACTTCATCGATAAACCTAATTACAAACAACAAGAGGAGCGGGAAAACTTTCATCATGATCAAACTCTATTTTTGAACTCTGGTTTTTTTTTTTAGGAGTCTTCATGTCAATCACAACTTTCTCAACAAAAAGAAAAAAAAGAAAAAGAAAAACTAGTACCAACTTTCAACAATATTATCAACTTTGTCTTTGTTGTAAACTAAGTTGTAAGCCAACTAGAACTTAAGTTGGACTTGTTAAAGACTTAAGTATAGAAGACATAAACTAAGAACTACTAGAACAAGTACAAAAGATGAGACAAAAGATAAGAGAGCTAGAGATGAGAATGTAGAGATTTCATTCATACATTGGTGCATGAATTACAATGGGGTTGACACCCTTTATATAGTATATTTGGTGATGATGATAATTGTACTTATACAATGTGTACAAGTTATACATACATCACAAGTCATACAACACATCACAAGCAACATAAACAATACATGAAATAGTTGGCGCACATTGGAAGGATTACAAGTTACATGAAGTGTGAGAGTCATGCTTGATGTTACAATTCAATGTGAGAATCATGCTTCACAATGTGGTCACATACATGCACAAGTGTCCATCCATTTCATAACAGTGTTTTTTGTTTTTTATTTTTTTAGACTATTTTTGCCAAACAGACCCTTAAACGTAGAATAATACAGTGTACACAGTAAATTGTCTCAAATTCACAGCACAAAAGCAATTTGTCGCATGTGATTGGTGGGTTAGCTGACATTATCTATACAAATTCTCTGAAGCCCATCTCCTCATCTCATCTGATCTCACACTCCACTTCAAAGGTTGTCTCTCTCCACCCTTTAAACTCATCTCCTCTTCTTCTTCCCCTTCATATGCTGCAATGGAGACTACCTTCCCAAGTCGCCCTTTGTTAGAATCAACTGCTTTGCGTTCCGGGTCGATTTGGGCACTTGGGTTTCCTCCACCGTGTCTCAAGATCCCATATTTCAATCCATGTAGGAAGTTTGTGGTAACTCAAGCTGCAGTTGCTGTGGAAGAGCAGACCAAGACAAAGGTGTCTCTTTTGAAGATTGGAACGAGGGGGAGGTATATATTTTTGTCTGGTTTTGGTTGATTTTGGGTTGAATTGTAATGGGGGTTTGGCATTGTTGTTGTTTTTGTTGATTTCGTGTGTTTTGGTTATCTGGGTATCTGTTATTTCTCATGAATTGCTCAAATTTGAAGGCTTTTTTCAGTGATTTATAGTCTGATTGGAGACATGGGCAGTGTTAGGTTTGAACTCACTGTTTGCTAGATCTAGATATGCATCTTTCGGAAATGCAGCTTAAGCTTCACATCTTAAATGGCTGTAGAAGTGTTCTATAGGAATTAATTTTCTGTCATCTCCCTTATGTTCCTCATTACATCTTAGGTTATGGGCTTATCCCTAGATCAGACCCGAGTAACGGCAGTGGTAGCGGCTATTTGATGGTTAATCGCATAAGGGCACTACCTTGATATGTTGACAAGATCAGGTGTTTTATGTCTTGAGATAACTGTGACAATTGTGAATTGAGGGCTTAGCAAGGCAGCAAGGCAGCAAGTGGTAAGGGGGATGGGCAGCAGAAGTAGAAATAATGGAATTACTTGATTGGAAAGGTAATTGTTTAAAGTACCTTTTAGCATCAATGTGTGTGAAATGGAGGAAAATTGGGTGAGTATTTTAGTGAATGAGCTAAAGGAGTGGAAGATTGAAAGAGGAGAAGTGGGTTTTTTAAAGATAACAAAAGCTTGAGCCGCATTACATTGAAAGAAATTTTGCGGAGAAGATGACATGTGGGTGGAAAATCTGTAAGGACAAAATAAGAGTTCCTGGGGTGTCGTATTCAATTTGACAAATCAATGATTTTTTTTTTTTTTAAATGATGAGTTTTCATGGATTTCATGAAATTTGATAAGATTCAAAGAAAAGTAGTAGCGCTAATAAAGGTAAAAAAAGAAAAGAAAAAGATAAGGTAGCTGCATCGGTTTACACACATCCAACGACATCATGCAAATGCTCCGATTAGAGAACTCGATGCGCTAGAAATTGAAGGAATTTGAAGTTATAAGGTTAGATCTAAGAGTCCAGGCCAAAGTTCCATAACCCAGATTTCCTCTGAGTGGCTTTATGTAACATCCCGTATTTTCTAAAATGTGATTGTCATTAATCCTGAGTGATTTGTGGTTGTGATTAGATTGACCGATTGTTGCGTGGTCTGTATAATAGGGTGTGCACGTGAATCGATGCACATCAGTATGTTATGTAGTGGTGCGTGCTATTAGTATAATATATGATATAAGTGAATGTTGTTGTAATTTAATAGAACTATAGTTAGAAACTACAGTAAATCAAATTACAATAAATTGAATCAAAGTGCCTAAGGTTGACCTATGAATTTGATAAATTCATAAGGGCAAATTGGTCATTTAACTAAACCTAAGGTTTATTTTGAATTTGGGTAGATGTGAAGGGCACTTGGTCATTTGAAAAATAGAAAAATAATTTATTAAATGAGATTTATTTGGTGTCACTTTATGGTGGTGTTTAAGAAAAGATAAAGCATGAACTATTACAAAGATCAAAAATTAAATTAATATTGGTGCTCCATTATTTGAGCATATGTTGGTGGTGGTATATGCTTTAAGAAAGAGATATGGAGAGGTGATTGTTGTTGGTGTTGCTTTGGATCAAGAGAGTGGAGCAAACGGCGGGAGAGAGGAGAACTCCATTTGAAGCTTTGTTGTTGGAGTTCAAGGGAGGTCAAAGGAGCTAGGCCTCATTTGTTATTATAGTGGACTTGAAGTACTATAAGCTAGGTTAGCTTTACTTGTTATAGTATTAATTTCTAGTATTTTGGTTGATTAGTCGCTCATTTGGGTTGTTTGTGAAACTTTACGGGTGTGAAATGGATGTCAAAGTAAATTTAATAGGTTTTGGGTTGGAATTAAGTTCTAATTTGAGTCCATTTAGTTCTAAGTTTCTATTTTTAGAGTTAGATGAATAATGCTTTTATCTCCTCAAACACCACCACAAAGTGTCACCTAATAAATTCCATTATATAAATTATTTTTCTATTTGTTAAATGATCAAAGTGCCCTTCATATATCTCAATTCCAAATAAACCGTTGGTCAAGTAAAATGACCAAGTTGCGCTTATGAATTTACCAAATTCATGGGTTGACCTTAGGCGCTTTGATTTCATTTATTGTAATTTGGTTTGCTATAGTTCCTAACTATAGTTGGATTGAGTTTTGACCACATTCACTTATATAATATGATACACTTATAGCACGCACCAATATACAAATAACAAACTATTGTGCATAGATTTGCGTGCACATCTTATTACACGGACCTCAAGAGCACCAGTCAATCTAATCACGACCGTAAATCGTGATTTGAACGATAATAACTTGGGAGTACTACTAATCCCTGTTCAGAAAATACGGTTTGCTATGCGAAATTTTGTAAAATTGGACCATATTTGATCTTTAATCTCTAAGGTCCCTCATTGGGACGACAACTGCTTGGTGAAAAACTTAGGCAAATCTGCTGAAAGTAAATGACATCGACCTCTGGTATGTCAGAAGCTTGTTTGAATCGGTGTTGATGTATTTTTTCAAATGCAAAACGTGATAATTGATTGGAATATGAAACTTTGTTTAATATTTGTTGGAGGAGTATTAGAACTAATACAAAAGTCGGAACTAATACGAAAATATGTTATCTGATAAATACAGTTAATAATTGAGCCTCACGGCTAGAAGATAAATGAATATTAGGTGGACTTTATGATTTTGTGACCTAGAAGAATATCTGCTGCATAAGTAATTACTTAAGATCACATTTTTCTGTGTATGACATTCTTTGGGTTTTTCCATAGGACAGTCCACTAGCTCTTGCTCAGGCATATGAGACTCGAGAAAAACTTGTGGCCGCACATTCTGAGTTAGCTGAAGAAGGGGCTATTGAAATTGTAATCATAAAAACTACGGGAGATAAAATTCTCGATCAACCACTTGCAGATATAGGTGGAAAAGGCTTATTTACAAAAGAGATTGATGAGGCACTTTTGAATGGTGATGTTGACATTGCCGTTCACTCCATGAAGGATGTACCAACTTACCTACCAGAGGGAACAATTTTGCCTTGCAACCTTCCAAGGGAGGATGTTCGTGATGCTTTCATTTCATTGAGTGCTGCTTCTTTAGCGGAGCTACCTGCTGGAAGTGTCGTTGGTAGTGCTTCACTTAGACGACAATCACAAATCCTCTATAGATATCCATCTCTCAAGGTAATGACCATCATCTTATATCTTGTGTTATTTTGGTGGATTTAACTCACAAATTCAAGGTATTTTGAATTCATCATCTTGGAATTATATAAGAGACATATTAACTAGTTATCAAATGTTTTGTGCATGTGGGCTTGAAGTTTTTGCCATTGCCAGCTAATACTGTATTTTACTTCCTCTTTCTTGAGATGACACAAATAATTGATATCTAGTATCTACTATCTATCATGTTGATGAAAGAAATCTGTGTAATGTGGTTGACGTCATAATTTGATAATCATGCATAATATTTGTTCAAAATTTCTTGAATTTCCAATAATTTTATTGATGTTTCACTGCTCAGGCTTTTTTTTCCCTGTTCTCTGCATTAAATTCCAAATTGCCAATTTACACTTCCAAAAAGAGTTTATATCTAAACCATCAATTTGTCTTTAAATAGTGGTTTGATCTGAGGATTTAGTATTAGCAAGCAAAGTCTTGCTCATAGTTGGTTTATGAAATTTTTTTTCCTTTGTTGTAAATACAATATGCTCAAATTTGACATATTTTATTCATCTTCCCTATCTCATGCCTTTGCTTTCTCCTTATATCATATCCAGATTTTACTATCATTCTTGGGTTCTATTTTTAAGTCAGCTAGACTCACTGAATGGAACTCGATGACGATAATGGCTAAATAAATTGATCGCCAGGAATTAGGGAAATGAATCGCCCTTGAGCCTTAAGAACGCAAGTAGTTGGAAACAACTGTAGATGAGATCATAAGTTCTCCAAGTATGTGCAACATACATAGGCCACTAACAATGTTCATTGAAATTTGGCTTACAAGGGAGACATCTCTACCCATATTGATTCTCTAACATTCCATTTTCACTTGTCAGTAAGAAGAACCTTTCATGATCATCTTCTTGTAGTGAAACAACTTTTTTTTCTTTAAAAAAATATATATCTCTTGTCCAGACTCTCGTCGACTCATTGTTCTTGGTTGTGGGGATAGAGAGTTAGAATGGAATTCCAAATTTAGAATGGTTACTTCTTGCATATAATTAACGTAAACTTTCTAGGTCAAAAATATATTTCAGTGACTGCTTTGTTTTCTTATGCGTGCTTGTATCTATTTCAACATACCGCGAGGATATAACACAAATTCCTTGGCAGGTGAGTCAGTATCCTTTGTTTGGTTTGTTTATATATCCACGTCCAAATTTGCTTGCTCTTGTTCATGTTTGGTTGCTATATCTCGAGTACTGGAGGGCATCATGGAAATGACACATATCTAGATTTTATTGGTTTGTTTTTAGTGCGCTGAGATGTTATCCATTTATTTTTTCTTTGTTTCATCTTGTACGTGCTCTAATTAGGAAGCTCCTTGTTTCATTTTCTTCCTTCCCTTCCCTTCCCTTCAGCATCATTTAATACTCTTAAGTAATTAAAGTGACTAGTGCTTTCCATTTGTACGTAATCCTTTTCTTTTGGTCTTCTGTTCAGTTTCATGAGTAATGCTACTGTGTTCCATCATGTTTTGGCTATTAAGCCTTAGGCAGCGAGAATTGTATTAATAAAAATGTTACCATTTCTGACGGGTGTTTAGCGGACCCCAACTAATTTGGAGTTGAGACTATGTTGTTGTTGTATTTCTGACGAGTGTTATTTTCTATCCTGCTTCAAATCACAGTATCACGGATAAAAAATCTACAGGACTAAAATGTAGTTGCTACATTTATAATCTTCTGCTAAGAGAAACAGTAAACATGAACCTCATGATTCTCCAAGATTTTTAGGATTAGGTAGCTAATCTAGCGTAGGTGACAGTCTTGATTGAGGATTTCTGTACTTGTGTTATTGATGGCTGCTCAAGTAAGTTGTTCCTACAATTGTGTATGCATACTAAAAAGGATCTACTGCCTACTGATTCAATGAATTTTGTGTGACATAAACAATGTAATTGTCTTTTTATCTGATAACGTGCAATTGAATGTGTGATGAGCTTCATGGTAATATTTGGAGGATATCATTCATCGCACCTCTTCCTTCAAAATTCAAGAAATGAAAAATGGTTTTGTAATCAGCTAATCAAGATTATCAGTTCTTTTCTCATCCGCTTTTCTTTTTAAACTTGTTTTAGGGGCACACAACTCGTTATTTAGTTGTATTTTTTTTTTCTGGCTTGTTTTCTCGCCTAATAGGTCTTTTTTTTTCCCCAGGTGGAGAACTTTAGAGGAAATGTTCAGACAAGGTTGAGAAAACTTAGTGAAGGAGAGGTCCAAGCAACCTTGCTAGCCTTGGCTGGCTTAAAGCGCTTAGATATGACGGATAAAGTCACTTCTATTCTGTCTATAGAGGAGATGCTTCCAGCAATCGCACAAGGAGCCATAGGAATCGCCTGCCGAACCAAAGATGAAACAATGGTATGCATTACATTATTAGAAAATTCTCATGTAACTTGTTCGCCTCTTTGACGGTTTAGACAATACTTTTATCTGCTTTGAACTAGTGATTCTGTTATTTGGAATACTACGTTGGCTAAGGTACCAAGGGGATTTCCTTTCACCATCTCCTGCTTACTTTATATGAATCAACGTATTAGATGCTCTCTACGACACCCGTACTTAATTAGTCCCGCATCGGTTAAGTGAAACTTCATAATGAGATATACAAGTGATGATCTCCCCTCTAATAGTATCGAAGCCTTTTGAGTTAAAACCCCACACCTAAAGGTGGTTAAGTTGGGGACAATATCGGTATCGGCGGAGATCATGGGCTTGCGGAGAAATGCGCTTATATACTGCATTAAGAAGTTTCTTTCAATCGGTCCATACATCTCAACAAAACATTACTAGTTGCACTTTATTTTCATTTCATTAATGTATTTCTATAGAAGTTGTAATTCCCTTTTTTTTTTTTTTCATTTTCTTTATACATATGCCGATAGTTTCTGTGAGAACAATGTCACAACTTCCGAAGTTTGAGTTGATTAGTTGTTCTCATCAAAGGAAGTCGCGTGATATTTCTTTTCGCAATTTTTATTGCAGGCTAATTATATCACGTCTCTAAATCACGAGGAAACCAGATTAGCCGTTTCATGTGAGAGAGCATTTCTTGAGACCTTAGATGGTTCTTGCCGAACTCCTATTGCTGGCTACGCATACAGGGATAAGGATGGCTACTGTGTGTTCAGAGGGTTAGTCGCATCACCCGATGGAACTCGAGGTAAACTATTCATTTCAAAAAGTGAAGTGTCCTTGATTATGTTGCGATTAGTTAATCAAAACTGCTTGAAATGTGAACTCAGAGTCATAACTGTTTCTTATTTCAGTACTTGAAACTTCAAGGAGAGGCGCATACGTTTACGAAGATATGATTCAAATGGGGAAAGATGCTGGCGAGGAATTAAAGAAACGCGCTGGTCCTGAGTTCTTCGATTTCTTACGAAGCCATAAGTAGGAAAAGAAGCAATCTAGAATGGGATCACTGACATGCTTTTCGCTCCGGTGGATGTACCATGAATGGCAGTTCATCCTCCTGAGATTTTGTAGTTGCTGTATCTGGTGAGACTAGTTTGTTCAATCGTTTGTAGATTGTAAAATTGTGTATTGATTACTCTCAAGACCTGGTGAGTACTAGAGCTGTAGATCATTATTTGTTGAATGAAGTTCAGTCATTAATTTTGCATTTTTGATCTAAACTGTTCTGAAATGAGAGTCAGAAGACGACCCCATTTCCATGTTCAAGCAAATAGACACAGCATCCAAACTCTAGATGTTGCTCAAAAGATGCAAGGATTGGGTTGATTATTTGCAAGATCTAACCTGCCAAAGTGGATGGTTCACTGGCAATTGGTATGGAGTTATTTAAATAAGAGGTCGAGAGTTCAACCCTCACAATAGGCGAGTTATTATGGTTCTTTCTTAAGCAAAGAAAGATTTATGGCCAGTGTTGGAGACGAAATTAGAAGAGGGTAATAGCGCCGGGAAGTTGCAACTTCTCTTGTTTGGTTGGCCTCAACTTTCGAGTGGTGGAGGGGGTAATAGTGCAAGGAAGTTGCAACTTCGATCCCTTGTTTGGTTGGCCTTAACTTCCGAGTGGTGGTGTCAACTTTTGCTCCGATAAGTGGAAATGTCCTTTTCGAAATTAATTTTTTTAAAAGGGTATCGGTTTCATACTTTTAAATATTGTAGTCGATGAGGAATAGAAAACTTAACCAAATGCATTTTTCAATTCTCATAATGTGTACTTATTAGGAATTTAACTTCCCTGTAAGTTGAACCAAATGAGGTTTAAATGTTGAAATGCAAACTCTAAATATTTAATATGAAAAGTATAATCAATGGGCTCATAAGTTCAGATATGGTCTTGCTTTAAAAAAAAAGAAAACATATCACTATTTTTTTTAAAAAGAAACCGGACTTCATTTTATTATAGCAAAAAAAAAAAAAAAAAAAAAATGCATGACGAGAAACAATGTGTTTCTCTGAATAAAGTAAAAAAAAAAAAAAAATCCTACGAGTGTATTAGGGGGACAAGCTCATCGTCCTTTTAAACTTTATTTTGTTATAGCACAATTTTTTTTTGAGATTAATTTAGTGGAAAAGCTCGACTTCAAATCAAACACTTATACTCATCAACTACCATAGAGAAATATATAAGAAATAAAAGTGTACCAAATTAAACTTGAAAGTGAAACAATGAATGAATCCAAAAAAAATACCAAATAAACTAACAATAATGAAAAAAAAAAAAAAAATTCAAAATAGTTGGTGAGCTCAAATATAGCCAATATCATCAAACACATCAGACCGTAAGAAGCACCCTATGCTGCCTTGGCTTTAGACTATCACAGCTCGACGAACTTGCGTGTACTGCGTTGCTATAGTAAACATATATAGAAGCTTTAATGTTGGACGATGTGGGATTATTTTGGGGCCATATATAGTTGTATCTATATGATATGTATATATACAAGAAGCTTAATTTACCACTATATATAATCATAGCTAGTAATTAATGATAGATGGCTTGGTTCTTCTATTTTCTCGATTTTTGCTATTACCATATAGAAGCAAACTATTGCTTCGTCCCAATAAATACTGCAATGAAGTTATCCCAATAAAGCTTTGTCCTGTAATGAACTGGTTGGAGCGTCCTGGCTAAGACCAACTACGTGTCCTGACGAACTGGGCCTCGCCCGTTAAGCTGGAGCTGGTCCAGCCCAATGGAAAGGCCCAAGAACACCAAGTCACCTTGGCGATGATGAGGAAGGACTTAAAGGACAAGTGAAGTTTGCATTGTTTGGGACAGGCACTATGATGAAAGATGGTCTTATAATTAACCCTGTTGGTTTTAGGCCCAAATATTAAATGTTTGTTACTATAAGAAGTTTACAGTATCTTTCACGTGCGGAGATAATTCTTGACATTGAAGAAGTTTGTTAATGTATCTCTCTCTCGTGTGGAGTAGTTAGAGATAATCCTTGACATTGAAGAAGTGCAAGATTGATCTTTAAGTGTGGTTTGGTTTTGTAACAAATAAATAAAATGATGGTGTGAAATGGATCATATGTACTAAGCAGGCTTAATTTCATCAAGATAATAAATAGTTGATGAGTTATATATGCTATTTCATATATTATCAAGAGTCCCTTATATATATATACTATATTCCTCTGCGCTTCGCGCATCTTCATGGTTTATATGTATGAAAAAGAGCAAAAAAAATAGGAAAGTTACAAAATGATGATGACTCTATATTAAGTTACTTGCATGACACCTTCTTGGATTGGACCTTGATAATGTAACTTACAAAAGACATCTACAAAAGACATGTACTTGTTGGTGTTCATTCGATGCACATCGAGTTGTGTGCATCCACACATTTCGATGAAAATCAAGAGACGCCATGCTAGTTTGTTTCTTTAGCTAGCGGTTTACAATATTATCATTTTTATCTGACGCGAAATGTAAAGATTGCGCGGGAAATGTAAAGATTGCGCGGGAAAGAACAGAACACAAAATTAGGGTTTCGAAGTGTCAATCCGATCTTCTCAAAGAGAACGAAAATGGATCTCTGCGACAACCCCAATAACGGATTCAATGGCGGAATCGAGTTTCGATCCAACGAAGAGTCTCTCGCCGACCTCACTTCGCAGATTCATCAGCTCCCTTGTTGTATCAAGCACAACGGCCCCTGCGCCGTCTCTCAATACTTCAAGCCCAACAAAGCTGGTAACTTTAATCGATTCGTGCATCAATCGCTGAAGATCTTCACTGCTTGTTCTTTTGTTTTGGTGGTTTTTGGGTCTGATTAGGGTTTTGTGGTTTTCATGGTGAGAGAAGGTGTTGAAGTTGAAGGATTGGATGTTGAGGAAGCTTTTTTTAGGGGGAGGAAGTTGGAGGGATTGCGCGTTCCCGTCCCCGACGGTTACGAGGGTATGTTGATTTGTGTGTTTGTTTGTTTGTTCAATTTATTTGAGTTCAATTGAGTTGGAATTGAATTCATGGTGTGGTAATTGGTCAATTCATTGTAAAGATAACAAAAATGTTTTGATGGTAGCAAAAGAGTGAAGATTTGTGCTGATGGTAGCGAAAGAGCGAGCTTTGGTAGCGAGGAAGTTTTTGAATTAAACTAAATTTTGATGTTAAACATGAACTTTCTTTCCATTTCATGAAGAGTGACAAAAGTTTTACGCTTGCTGTCAACCTATCGCAACCCTTCTTCATTTTCTATTCTTGGAAAATGGGCATGGGCTCGGGACCTCCCTCCCCCATTTTTCGAGTATGAAAAGTTGGTTTGGGACCTCCCTTACCCATTTTTCGATATGGAAAATGAGCGTAAGAGTCCTCCTTTATCCGGACTTGGGACGGGCTATGTAGTGCACGTACTGTTGTACATAGGTGGAGTTAAACATATACTTTCATATCAAAAAATAAAAAAAAGGTTATAGTTTTTCTGTTGTTTTGAAGATTTCCTTACGTGTGTTTAGCATTAATTATTCATTATTTCCATGAGTTGGTTCCGAATTTGTTATGACAATGGTTCATGATTCAAGGAATATAAGATTTCGGGCTTAATGTACAATCCATCGTGTTATTTGTTTGAGGATTTCGTTAACAATTTTCTTTGGCAATTCTTATGTTCTAACTTCGTAGTGAAATTATGCGCGATTTCATTTTGTTTAAAGGTGTTATTTTACAAACCTAAAGTTGTTAATTTTCCCC
The DNA here is from genome assembly GCA_039657325.1 of Stephania cephalantha. Taxonomy (NCBI): domain Eukaryota; kingdom Viridiplantae; phylum Streptophyta; class Magnoliopsida; order Ranunculales; family Menispermaceae; genus Stephania; species Stephania cephalantha. Next base: position 57,068,240 of record CM077571.1, read on the forward strand.
ATCTGGTAACATTATCAATATTACACAGTTGTTTAAACATGCTCGTTCCTAGTGACGGTACTAAATATCAGGGCGGTCATAATTAAATCGCAACAGTTTAATTTAAGTTCAGTTGAATTTGGAATGAACAGGGTTCTTTTTCATGTATGTCAATACGTGTTTAAGGGTTTTAGTGGCTTATGTTCTTAGATTTGTTGCAACATGTATACGCTAGCGCAAAATCTCAGCTATTGTAGTTATTAAGCAGCTGTGTTTATGGTTCTTGATGTTGCGTTTGCCAATCTGTAGGCTATGTCCTGGGAAAGAAGAAGAATCAAAGGGGGAAAAGGAAAGATTCAGATTCCTGCGACGATGACTCTAACTCGTGGGAGACATGTGCTAGTTTCAGAAATATCACATATTGGAATCATGACAGTTTCCCTTCACAAAATGATGCTTTCTTACGATGTTTTCACTGGTTCTCCGTCGCAGAAGCAGTAAGTTATGAATACATCTTGTTTTCTTACTTTTAAAATCAATGTCCTGTTAAAGGGACAAGCTTGCATTTGCAAATGACTACCAAGCATTATGACTCGTCCATTAAAATCAATGTCCTTTTCCCCCTTTTTTTTTTGTCTAACATGGTTGGCATATAGCTATAGTAACTGAGAAAACTGGCGCATTGTTCACATCTTAATTGGGAAGTCTTCTACATGAATGCAGTTGCACAAGCCTGTCAGCTCAGAAGATATAGCGGGTACAACAACTCATGGTTCTGGAAAGGCGGAATAGTTCAGAGAGGATATTGTTGTTCTAATTCTAAAGGTTATGTGGTAGATAAATGTGCTTTCATGTACTTGCTTTGCTTTTTACTGCTTTGACAAACATCAACATTTGAAAGATTCCAAGGTATATGTATGCTGTCATGTACTTCTATTAATCAATGAGAAGCTTAAACCAATTCTGCGAAAAATGTTATAAAACTTAAAGCAATGAACAAAAACTAAGTAAAAAAGTGTAAAGCGAAAACAAAAACATTATATCTTTGTATTACTATGTTTACTAATGATCAGTTAAGTAATTAATCTCATTCAAACTTGAATTTTTCTAATTGAACCAAACTTTTTCAAAGATTTTTTTTTTTTTTTTTTTTTTTTCTCTGAGCATCAATTCTAATTCGAAGTAAAAGTTATGTAAATGCATCTAAAGTATTTAGTGGGATATGTGCACATAGATGCTAAAGAATAAAGTGTTCATCTTTGGATGTCTTATCCTTATCAGTAACCAACCTGCACAGAATAACTCATGGAATCTCAAAAAGGAAGAACTAAGAGATTAGCTTTGGAAACTTTGGCTATAACAATCAACATAATGAAAATGAAATCTGATAATTGTTTACGGTGGAGAAGAGGAGAGGAGAGGAAAAGAAGTCATGGGAGCGAATAGCTCGCAGTTGGATGGTGGTCATCATCAAGCTACTGAAAATGAGATTGAAATTTTGGGTGAAAGAGAAAAGCAAATTGTGATTGCATCAAAGAAGAACGACTCGTCAAAACCAAAGCTCCCACACAATTACAAAGACATCATCAAAGAAGCAGACTCGTCTATTAGTGAAGTCTCACCGGAGAAGATACTAGATCGTCTCCACTCCGGTGTTTTCTTAAACCAGAAAAGAAAGGTACGACGTAATTATATTTACTTTCTGGTGATTTAATTTATAAAGATGTTGGTAGAGGGGGATGAAAGACCCTAACGTGTAATAAAATTTTGAATGTAATAAGACTTGTATCACAACTTAGTACTCTCTATAGTTTTTTTATGTGCAAATCCATCTTCAAATTGGCTACCCTTTATTGTTTTATACATATATATACTTATACCAACGGCAGTATTGAGTGGTCAGGACTCAATGCCGTTTAATTAACTGTAGGTCTCAATTTTGATCTTTAGGTACCTCATCAAGGTCTGTTTTCGGCTAAGGAAACTAAGAAAAATATCTCCTTAACTCTGATCTATGATTTACTGCATTGACAAGCACCTTTAGCCGTCTATGTATGCATGTAGAAATATTGGGTGGAGAAGAACAAAGGCTTGAATTGCTTCATGCTCTATGCGAGGAATCTGTCGATCACTTGGGCTGAAGACAAACGTTATTGGAACTGGCCTTACGCAGTGGAGACAACAAGGTCTATAACAAACACTTCTATATAATATAAACTTTGTACATTATTGATGCCTTCCATATATGCACATTGATTCATTTTTATGTTTCACAGCAATGATGATGAGGTGATGGTTGATGTAGCCCAGCTCGTGAGCGTCTGTTGGCTGGAGTTGCAGGGGAAGTTCAACTTATCAAATCTTTCGCCCGAAACAACCTACGAGGTGGTGTTCGTGGTGATGCTTAAAGACCCGGCGTACGGATGGGAGGTTCCGGTAAATGTGAAGCTTGAACTTCCAAGTGGAGAAACACAAGTACACAAAGTTGATCTAATGAGGAAGCCCAGAGCAGATTGGATAGAAATCTATGTAGGAGAGTTCAAGACATGCCCTCCAAACAACAATGGTGAAGTGCACTTCTCCATGTTTGAGTTTGAAGGAGGAAAGTGGAAGAGAGGGCTTCTTGTCAAAGGTGTTATTATTCGTCCAAAGAGCTGATTCATAAGTTGAGAATCTTAATTACAAGGCTGGAATAGAAGTAATTAATGTCAGGGACTTGTAACTTAACAAGGGATGTACTCCTACTCTAAATCCACTTGAAATCTAAATAAATATCTGTGATCCTAATGTTTTTATATGCATTCATATTATTCATGCATCTATTTTTGTCTGATAGAATAGAAGTAATAATTTCCATGGTAAGCATTTAAAAGCCATGTTATCCTTTTGATTCGGAGTTTAGTTATTGGGTGCATAATCATTATTGAAATTTTTCCCTAAATTAAGCTGAATGAATACTAAAGAAATTTGACGAAATATGAGTAGATCAAGTTTTTTTTGGGGCTCATTAATTACGAGAGATTTAAGTGGTTTGAAAAGATCACTATCAATTGCATTAAATTGAGCACAATGGAGGAGTTTGATCCACTTAGCAAACCTCGACTAATCAGGGTTTCAGGCTATGTTAAGGCTATTATTGCTGCTATAATTGTTGGTAATCTTTGGTGTGTTGCTAGTTGCTTATAGAGTTATAGTTAGATGTTTCTTGTCCCACCTGCTCGGGGTGACTCGGACCATGGGTCCGTGGGTTTTGCCTTGGCATGGTGCCCAAGGCATGCTTGAGGGTCTTCCTCGCTACTATGCCCATGCCGCCCCTAGGAGAGAACACACATCTCCTTATAGTAGATTTTAAACCGTTTCCCCAACTCCAATAGGAAACATCAAGAAATGAGACCAATCGTATTTTGACTTGGTCAACGCCCAAGTCAAGCTTTGTCAACCCTTGCCAAGGTATGCCTTGCCCGTGCCAAGGCGCGGCCTTGCTCGTGCCAAAGGAATCTGCTTTGCTCGTGCCCAAGGAACCTGCCAAGGCGCGGCCTTGCTCGTGCTAAAGGAATCTGCCTTGCTCGTGCTCAAGGAACTTGCCAAGGCGCGGCCTTGCTCATGCCAAAGGAATCTGCCAAGGCTTGCCCGGGGATGTGCCAAGGCACGTGCCAAGACGCAACATCGTCTGCGCCCAGGCACCGTGCCTAGGCGCGCCAAGGCGCAACCTCATTCACGCCTGTGCGCTGCCTCATCCGTTCCGCATGCTATCCCGCAACCAAACCTCATGGAACCATCCGAGTCCTCCGGAACTCGGCTATTTGCTAGGTTTCTCGCTGCCCAGCCCAACCTACTCGGGTCATGCTATTGAGGGGCTAACACTAGTTGCTTATAGAGTTATAGTTAGATGTTTCTTGTTTAATTTTACTATCCTACATTTAGTTGACGAAATGGCTAACAACAATCCACTGTATCCCCAAGTAAATGAAGTGCTCTAAACTTGCAAACACCTGCTTTTTTTGCTTTCATAATGTCCAGATACGTTTTGGGAGGCCACTTCCAATTGTCAGCTATTTTCTGGAGTTTATACCTACTTCTAAAGACTCTATGGCTAAGTGTGCGCTCAAAAATGTGTTATTTTAAATGTAACCGAAACGTACATTAAGATATATTTGCTAATTTTGCTTATTAGCTAGGCCTTGTCAAATTTGACTTTATCTTTTCATTCAATGATTTTGTTATATTTTCTTTTTTTGAAAAAAATAAGGTATACCATATACTTTAAAAGGAATTAACCATCGTGACACAGTAAAAATCACATTCATATAGATGAGAGACATCTATTAATTAATTAAGAAGTTGAGTATTAATGTAAAATATATGTTAATTAGAGGAACCATAATAAGTAGTTTCCGTGGGTATCCAAGCGAGCTTATGCGTATCTCAATGGCCCGAGCGAAATTACCACACCGAGAAATTGAAATCGAGGTCGTGTCTTTAACTCACACAACCTCGCATTCGCCCTTCCTATTGTGGCAACTCGACCGGGTTCCAAAATATGCAATTTCAATAAGAAAGAGGACGCATGTGCTAATTAAACTGTTAATTAGAGCAAAACTCATAAATTTGTAATTACCCTTTGCAAAAAATCCATAAATGTGATAAGAATTTTAGGTTTTGTTTAAAAAAAATTATGAAACAAAGTGTTAGAAAAGAAAAGATAGCAACTCATCAAGGAACAAAACCACACAAAACCTGCATACAACCGTTGTTGTTGAGATAAAATGGAATATATATACACAAAGATTCTAAACTCATATAAAGCTAGCCAAAACATTATTCGTGATAAAAAAAAAAAGCATTAATTGATTCCATGGGCCGCACTTGCTACATCACATATTTGTGATAGTAACCATCAACCCCTCCTGCCTATAAGAAGGGGTGAAGGGTGCTCACTTAAGCACACAGAGCTAGCTCTATTGTTTGTTTGTTTAGGTGAAGACATATAATTAATTATTAACAATGGCTTCAGTGATGTCTATTCAACTTCACAACAATCTGCAGAAGAAACTGGACCCAGTCCTCCAAAACTTCGCCTTCCACAAACAAGTTGATGTCCTCCACAATGGAGTCTTCTTGGACCAAAACAAGATGGCAAGCAGCCCAATCCCAAAAATACATATTATATATATATATATTCCATCAAATTAACATCTTACTATATATATATATATAATTAATATACACATAAAATTTGATCCCTAACTAATAATATAGTACATATATAGTTATGTTATGATTATATATATACTAACCATATTAGTTTTTGATAAGATTAACTGATTAATTAACCATATTGATCATTGTTGGTTTTGGTTTGATTTGAGTGTTGCAGAAGGTTCAAGTTGACAAGTGGACAGGGTACGTGAGTGTGATGCTGTATGCTAGGAACCTATCCATCACTTGGGGAGATGACAGGCGTTACTGGACCTGGACTTTCATGCCCGAACCCAACCACCCCGGGTAATTACTAATTATATATATATATATATACCGACCTAGCTAAGTAGCACCCTATTTTTCCAATAGTTGTGTACGTGCCAAAAAAAAAAAAAAAAAAACATAATATATATTGTTACAATGATTATGTATATACAACAAGAAGATAGCCTCGCTAAGTCCCAAATTAATTGAAGGTGGCGAAATGATGATAGGTTGAAAGTAAATGAGAATAATTGTTGAATGTGTGCAGTAGCCTTATTGAGGTTGCTGAACTATTGCACGTGTGTTGGCTGGAAGCGAAAGGGGAGTTCGACGCATCGCTACTGATGAGCGGGTTGACGTATGAAGTGGTGTTCACAGTGAAGCTGAAGAGCGATGGATACGGGTGGGATGATCACCCAGTGACTCTGAGACTTGAGGAAGGAAACCGGATGACTGAGCGCAAGGAGATGCTCAACAACAAGCCAAAGGATCAGTGGATAGAGCTTAACGCCGGGACGTTCCGCAACTGCGGATGCGAGACCGGGATGGTGAAGTTCTCGCTGTTTGAGACCGTCGGCGGGCAGTGGAAGAAGGGCCTTGTTATCAAGGGAGTCACCATCCGCCCAATGATCCCAAACTAATTAACCATGCATGCATATGCCATGCATGGACAAAGCTAGCTACTTAGTTATATATATATATATATGGAGTGTCTCAGAGACTCTCATCAGTGTGTGCTTTTCTATATGAATGAATAAAGAAAACTAGCTAGCTAGCACTAGCACTACATATGAGTGTTGTAGTACATGCAAACATATATATAATAAGTTGGAAGACTTGGAAGACTTGTTACATGCATGCTTCTTATATCTTAATTACTAGTTTTGTTGACTTAATTTCTCACTCAACTGCATGCTTCTTAAGAACGTAGCCAATGTGAAAAATGATCTTAATTACTAACGTTTTGTTGATTAATTAATTAAAAATCAACTCAACTCTCTAAAAATAAAGCTAATTTTTGTACACTTCGATCCACCCATGACATCAACAACAAAATCTAATTTCTCTTCCTATCAAAAACAAAATCTTAATTTTTAATTTATTAGATTGGATCAATGTGAACATAAATCTACATGAAATCAAGCACTTCTACAAGTGGAAAGGCTGGATTTCAAATCAAACACTCCTACTCATCAACTAATATAAAATATAAGAAATAAAAAGTGTACCAAATCAAACTTGAAAGTGAAACAATGAATGAATCCAAAAAAAAGTACCAAATAAACTAACAATGATGGAAAAAAAAAAAAAAAAATCTTAAGATTGGTTGTCGAGCTCAAATTAGCCATAGTCATCTAAGATATCAGACCATAAGAAGCACCCTATGCTGCCTTGGCTTTAGACTATCACAGCTCGGCGAATATGCATGCACTACGTTGCTATACTAAACATATATATAAGCTTTAATGTTAGACCATGTGGGATTATTTTGGGGCCATTTATAGTTGTATCTATATAATATGTATATATACAAGAAGCTTAATTTACCACTATATATAATCATAGCTAGTAATGATAGATGGCTTGGTTCTTCTATTTTCTCGATTGTTGCTATTACAATATAGAAGCTATAGCTTCGTCCCAATAAATACTGCAATGAAGTTATCCCGATAAAGTTTTGTCCTGTAATGAAGTTATCCCAATAAATACTGCAAATTGTGTTGCTTTTGAAATTCAATTTTTTTTATTACAAGCTTATAAGCAGTAACCCCGCCCCCCTCTTGAGAGGTGCTTCGTCCTAATGACAAGCTCATGAGGAGCAATTTCAAACTTAGTGACATTCGATGGACAGATTTAACCGGTCATAATAGTATACCCATATATATAATTCAGATTAATCACATCGAATCTATAGAACTTAAGTGAGTCTAATTATTCTAGCAAACATGGACTTGAATTAAATGTTAATCAAAGGTAAAAAATAGCCGAATATATTGAAAAAATAAAAAATAAATAGCCGAATATAATGAAAAAATAAACTTACGAGCTCAAATACGCCAACTCATCCTTATATTCAGTTGATTGTAGACACCCTATGCTACATTGGCATTGAAACTATCACAGCTCTTCGAGAGTGCAATTGTATACCTTCTATACTAAACATAAATTTGTGCTCTAAAGGTGAACGATGTGGGATTATTTTGGGGCCATCATATTACCCTACCACCAAGAACCTCCTAATATAGACCCTTAGTCATGATGAGAATAATTACTTGCATAAAGTGTGCAAGTTACACCAAAGTCTCATGTCATACAAGATTACAAGTTACATGACAATACATGGACAAGTGATTATACATTGGAGTTGAATACAAGTTATGTAGAGTGTACAAGTTACATTCAATGTAGAAGTCATGCTTGATGTTACGATTCAATGTGAGAGCCATGCTTGACAATGTGATCATTCATAAGCTTGGTTAAATGGTCATCCAATTTACAACACTCTCCCTTGGATGACACTTGCTGAGAGAGAATATGCATCGTTAAAACATGTACTAGAAAAACTCTATGGGAAAAAATCTAGTATAGGAAAAAGAGTACAATGTTCTCGTCAATCTTGATTTGTAGTATAATATTGTTGATTGCCTCATTAAAAACTTTGCTAGGAAAACCCAGTGGGACAAAACCAAAGCTAAGGAAAAGAGTGCAACACATTGATACACTTTGAGAGAATATATATATGCCTCATTAAAACCTTTACTAGAAAAACTTTGTAGGAGAAAAATCTAGTATAGGAAAAAGAGTACATTGCTCTCATAAACTTTTTATACGGAGTATAATAATGTTAGGATTGCCTCTTTAAAAACCTTGCTAGACAAATTCGGTGGGATCAAACCAATAGCGAAAGGAAAAGAATGCAATACACTAATCAACCTTGATATATAGTTTTAATATTGTTAGAATTGCCTCATTAAAAACCTTGCAAAGAAAATACAGTGGGGTAAAACCATAACAAAGGGAAAAAGAGTGCAATACACTAATTAATAACTCATTTTGATTCTCCTCCTCATGTTCACATGGGTGAGACATCTTGTGCATTTTGTTGCACATGGACATCATTTTCTATATGAACCATTTAATGCTTTAGCATATGATTGTCACTCTTTTGTATATAGTACTTGCATCAAGTAATTGATTATAATTTGTTGCTACTTTGAATGATCCTTTGAACTTCGAGTTCATATTAATTTATACATGGATCATAATACAACAAATTTAATGCAATTTGATGTGTTTCAAGCAATTTCACGTCATTCCTTTTGAATTGGCTTATATCTCCCTAATGGTGGAAAAATTGCTTCATCAAAGTGACAATTAACAAAACTTGCTATAAATAAATTTTTTATTAAGGATCCAAGGCATCTTGTAATATGATTGATGGAGAGTTAAATCAATATAAGTCTCCTATTGATTTCCCTTGAGATAATCTTCACCGATAAAAAAATCAAGTTCAATAAAAGATGTCCGTGCGAATTTACGATATTTTCGCATTATTGATGATTATGGATAATCAAATAGATTTTTCCACATTATGAATGTCTTTTGATTTATGACGACATTCATTTTAATATGCCTTATATATTCCAGAAGTTAAAGCCATGAATATTATACTCGATTAAATCATATTCATATAGATAAATTTTCTATTATTCGAGTAGACTTCTTATGAACAAGACATTAACAATAAAATTGTTGTACCAAATATTGCTGAACATTAGCCTCCGCTAAGTTCGAATTCGAAAATATTCACTTTTATTGTACATGCATATGTAGCACGATACACAAGACATAAACTCATCGCCCATATTTAGGTCACGATTTAAACACATCTCGATGTGCTGTTTTATCGAGTCATTTTCAATGATAAAATTCATAATATTTTGTCTTTGATTTTGGAGGCATGGTAAAGTTCACAAAAATTTTTGGGTATATATATGACAATATTTAGGCAAAATAGCCTTTCATATATGACCAAAAAATGTCACAATTATGAGCGCTTATTGTCAATAATTATTTGCCCTTTGTAGTGGTGCACCACTTTTGTTCCAATTTTTGGTGGAATTGTCAATACAACATTTAGTGATATTTTCACATTTTCCACTTCCATAAATTTATTATTGCGATCATGATCATTATATGCAACATATGCTTCTTAATTTGAAGTTGAATTAATTGGACGTGAGCGATATTATATTTATAATATCTCATTATTTTACTCAAATACCATGAGACGAGAAATCAATCCTTGATATTTATTGGATTGACGTGCGCACTCGATATTTGTTGCGGCAATAAATCGAGGCGGGCCACGTGACCTTATTTTTATTGTCTCATCAGTCATATTTCCACGTAGCCTCAACATAGAGGTAATTAAAATTGTGGAATTATAATTAATATTTGATCGATTAAATTTTGTAGCTTGAGACTCAACCGTTCATTTTGAGCTTTTGGAGGAATACATTTTTTGGTATTTATATATTTATAACTCCATAGGGTGAAAAGATATATAAAGTGAAATATTCACTTTTCAAATCTTTAAAGAGATATTGACATGTGATTTAAATTTTGTATAACACAACACAGTCTTACATAGATGTTTTATTCACAAATTATAGTATCTAATTGTCATGACAAGTAATTCTTGTCGGTAATATAACAAGGCAACAAATTCAACTATGGTTGAATAATATTTTGAAAATAAATTTAATATAAAATAGTTTTCTCATTTTTATGTAAAAACATAACATATGATTAAATATATGTTCACAACTTGATTCATTAATAAACAAAATGTACTATTCGTTTGAGTTGGTGGGACAACCTCCGGGTTGGGTGACGAGACATAGTCTACTTAATAACATGCCTCCTCGAACGGATAACCCGTCTCCATTTCAATGTTTAGCTTTACCTGGGACAAGGCTTACTCACTATCAACTCAAACTTATAGCATTATTTGTATTATAAAATCAAGAATAGAACAATAACTAATTGTTTGTAGTTTTAAGAGAAAAACTATATGTCACACATTGACTTTTGATTTCGATGTAGAAGATCGTACAAGACGCAATGACAGAGCATACTTTCGTAGTCGGTGACGTTACAATGCATAATGTATGAATAAAGTACATTTACATAATTAAATATGTATGTAACAAAAAAAAATTAACCATGACAACATGGAAATAAATTGAACTTATTTAAATTAATAAAAATTATACATTCTTAGCTTTATATTTTTGAAAACACTAGAGCATTTTTGCCCTTTAATAGAGGTTTTAAAACCCCTATTAAATATAGTGTTATTAAATGTCATATGAAAATGTGTTATGTTTTAATTTTTATTACATGTATTACATAGAAGTTTTTTAAAACTCATATCAATTAGGTGTTATTTAATAACACCCCCTTTAATTAAGGTTTAAAAACCTCTATTTAATACCGAAATTGTTCTAGTGAAAGCTTCTTGATCTTCAAGACCTTCTCTTGTAGAGCAACTTCTTAGTCTTGATAACGTGTTATAAACTAAGTTGTAAGCCAACTACTATAACTTAAGTTGGACTTGCTAGAGGCTTAAGTATAGAAGACATAAACTAAGAACTACTATAACAAGTAGAGAAGATGAGACAAGAGAGAAGAGAGCTAGAAATGAAAATGTAGAGATCTCATTCATACAATCAACATAATGAAAATGAAATCTGATAATTGTTTACGGTGGAGAAGAGGAGAGGAGAGGAAAAGAAGTCATGAGAGCGAATAGCTCGCAGTTGGATGGTGGTCATCATCAAGCTACTGAAAATGAGATTGAAATTTTGGGTGAAAGAGAAAAGCAAATTGTGATTGCATCAAAGAAGAAGGACTCGTCAAAACCAAAGTTCCCACACAATTACAAAGACATCATCAAAGAAGCAGACTCGTCTATCAGTGAAGTCTCACCGAAGAAGATACTAGATCGTCTCCACTCCGGTTGGAAAATGACGGAGGGTTGGGATAAGTTATTGACACTTAACAAGGGATGTACTCCTACTCTAAATCCACTTGAAATGTGATCCAATGTAAAACTTTTCTCACTAGCTAGCTAATTTTTACGAAAAATGTATGGATCAAGTTCTCTAAAAATAAAGCCTTAATTTTTGTACACTTCGATCCACCCATGACATCAACAACAAAATCTCAATTTCTCTTTCTATCAAAAACAAAATCTTAATTTTAAATTTATTAGATTGGATAGCGCGACTACATAAATCTACATGAAATCAAGCACTTCTACAAGTGGAAAGGCTGGATTTCAAATCAAACACTCCTACTCATCAACTGCCATAGAGAAATATATAAGAAATAAAAAGTGTACCAAATCAAACTTGAAAGTGAAACAATGAATGAATCTAAAAAAAAATACCAAATAAACTAACAATGATGGAAAAAAATAAAAAATAAAAAATCTTAAGATTGGTTGTCGAGCTCAAATTAGCCATGGTCATCAAAGATATCAGACCATGAGAAGCACCCTATGCTGCCTTGGCTTTAGACTATCACAGCTCGGCGAATATGCATGCACTACGTTGCTATACTAAACATATATATAAGCTTTAATGTTGGACGATGTGGGATTCTTTTGGGGCCATATATAGTTGTATCTATATAATATGTATATATACAAGAAGCTTAATTTACCACTATATATAATCATAGCTAGTAATGATAGATGGCTTGGTTCTTCTATTTTCTCGATTGTTGCTATTACAATATAGAAGCTATAGCTTCGTCCCAATAAATACTGCAATGAAGTTATCCCGATAAAGTTTTGTCCTGTAATGAAGTTATCCCAATAAATACTGCACATTGTGTTGCTTATAGACTTACTAAATTCGAAATTCAATTTTTTTTATTACAAGCTTATAAGTAATAACCCCGCCCTCTTGAGAAGTGCTTCGTCCTAATGACAAGCTCATGAAGAGCAATTTCAAACTTAGTGAATTCGATGACATATAATAGTATACCCATATATATAATTCAGATTAATCACATCGAATCTATAGAACTTAATTAAGTGAGTCTAATTATTCTAGCAAACATGGACTTGAATTAAATGTTAATCAAAGGTAAAAAATAACCGAATATATTGAAAAAATAAAAAATAGCCGAATATATTGAAAAAATAAACTTATGAGCTCAAATACGCCAACTCATCCTTATATCAGTTGATTGTAGACACCCTATGCTACATTGGCATTGAAACTATCACAGCTCTTCGAGAGTGCAATTGTAACGCTTCTATACTAAACATAAATTTGTGCTCTAAAGGTGAACGATGTGGGATTATTTTGGGGCCATCATTTATCACTTACCAACATCTTTTTTTTTTTTTTTTTTTTGCAACTATGTATATAATCATAACATCTAGTTTTACAAACAATGGAAGAAATTGACATGTATAAAATATGTATAGCAAGCATGTCCAATAATGAAGGTATCCCAAAAAAATACAGCAAATTGTGTTGCTCATAGACTAGCCAAATTGGTTTGGCTTGAAGAAAGCCTTTCCACTGTACATCCAAGATAATGCACTGAAAAAAAGTGATGCACTGTACAACATATAGCTGAATAAGAGCAGGGATTTAATTCTTCGGCGTCGGAGTTGGCTCCGAAAAATTTGAGTGTTGCAAATAAAGCTGAAGAGACACCGGTTCACTGCTCATCGACTTGATTGGCGTAATTAGAGGAGGCTGTTGCCACTGCTGTGTGTCTGTAGGAATCCATATATCTGCTTCTTTTGTAGTGCTATTTGGCTCGGGGAGAGTCCGAAAATGAGCGGTTATTTCCCATCTGCATCCTGTTTGAAGAAAACGATAGAGAATCAGTGCGCAAACAACAGGAGTTGTGTACGTAAATTGATGATCCAGGAGAAAAATTGAAGCAAGATTGATCATCTAGTTTTTTTTACCAAACCGAGAATGTACTAAAAATGTCGGTAGTCATCTCATCCATACCTGGTGGAAGACCCTTTGTTAGTGGTTCAGACACTGAAAGCTTCATCAAGAATGATCTGAGAGAGAACATCAAGTCAATTTCTTCCACTCTCAGTCCAGACAGTTGGTTAACCTTGAGATTGAAGACGAATTTTTCGATTGGAATGTTGTCTTTGTTGAAGAATACAACTGCTACGGTTTCCACGACTCCCTGGACATGAAAAAAAAATTGATCGCTTCAGCATATGGAGGTCATAATTTGGATAAAATATGAAAAATGCTGAGACGTTTCACATATCATTGTCACTTGAAGTAGCTCGCTTCGCTCGATTGAAGGACTACATCATTATATATACAAGTCCATCTGAATGACTCCAACAACCAAATGAAGTTTCTTTTCCACTTTTTAATGCGGGAAATGTACTTTCATACATAATTGTAAGAAAGTTAATGCATATACTATATTACCCAACTGGACTATAACCTGCCAACTATCACAGGCCGATTCCTCAACTGCTCAACCAAAGTGAAACCAGCCACCTTGTTTACTGCCACCGCCACAAAACACCATTGTACTAAGCCATGTCCAAACTTCCACAGATATTAATTCCTTATCCTCAAAACCCCCCTATTTCTTTCCAACCAAGTGAACAAAAGGTCTCCATTGCTACAATAGTACCTGGCCATGTACCAAATCATGAAGTTTCTCCAAAATTTCCGAATTCAATATTTACATTCGTTAGGCTCAATAACTCTATAAACCATTAGTTTCTTACTATTAAATGGAAGAAATGTGAAAGGATTGAACCATCACTATGGACCTTGTTAATCACACCAATCCAACAACGTGTGTAGACAAGTCCCAACAATGATGGCATGTGCAGTCATCTGGCAGTTCTACTTCTACACAATCCTTAAATACACAACAAGATGAATAGCTTCCTCCTAAGTCTCGAGTGATGGATACATAAAGAGAAAAAAAAAAAAAAACTACAATTCCATTTCTTGACCATGACTTATTATAGTGGTTCAACCATTCATTTCAGTGTTTCGAGAAGATTAATTGAGATCCGAATAGAAGTAGGAAAGAAACCATCATCAACAGGAAAATAAACGAAAGGATATGTGCACTACATTCGAAAGAAGCCAATTAATTACGAACTAAGTAAGCAAAAATATGTGATATTTATGGAAAATACTAGTCTCAATCAATTGTATCTAGGTCACCCTATAATCACTTAAAATTACCATTACAGACCTTTTGGATGAAGGGTTGAAGAGCTGTAACTGTTGAATGGATATATTCTTTGAGTTGAGGATGCCGAGCTTTATGGACTACAACATTCATATAACGCCGCCTCTCAAAAGCGCCTGGTACAATTAGAATCAAATTCATACCAAAACTCAAGGAAATTAAGCGACTCAAAATTTCAACAATCTTAAATTCAGTGTGAGCTTAATTGAAATAAAAATTTGTACCAGACGGATATACCCCTTTGAGAAAAACAATCGAATTAACCGCCACCTCGAGAAATTCAACCAGAATTCTAGTAGTCTCTCCTACAATGTGCGGAAAAAATAATGTCAAAAAAATTCAATTTGACCAAATAGAAAAGATAAAGTGGGATGGAGCCTAGACTACCTTGGGGAGTTTGAGGTTCGCGACGCTCCATCGACTAATTAGTTCCCCTTCCTTTGCATCAAAATGACTTCCCTTTACGCGACTCCTACACTTAGTTATAATCAATGCCTCTATGCTTGAAGCATATTCACAAAAATCATGAATTGAAGTCTTTGGAGCTAAGCATGACTGAATTTTTTTTGAGTAACCATGGTCCATGGGTATCTAGACATTTTGTCTGACTAGTCCCACGGGCCCTGGGATTGCCGAAAGAGACCACCAGTGGCCCGACGTTTGACTGTCGTGGGGAATCGAAACCGAGGTCGTGCGCTTAACCCACACAACCCCGTCTTTACCCTTACCACTAGGCCACACCCGTCCGGGTTAAGCATGACTGAATTTGATCAATACCCAGTTTGTTTCGACACAAAATCTTCAACTTAGTTGGTGAAAGATGTGTTTTTTAGCACAAATTGTATCACAATGGATTCAAGCATTACATAAATTGCAGTGAAGTGTGAGTTTTGAACATTTGAATATCAAATTCAACAGATTGAATGGTATAACAAAGCAGTAGAAGAGATTGCATGGAAGGAATCAATCAAACAAAACTTAAATTCACAGAGAAGGTCAAAAAAGAATTGGAGCGAATTCTTACCTCTTCACATCGCTCTATGAAGCCCTAAATCACGGCAAACCAAAATGGGGGGATTGATATTTTGACTTGCTATGTCGCACATCTATTTCTAAGCCGTGTGATATATCTAGTGATGTGGGGCGCACATCTTCTTACTTGTGAGTTTGTCAAGTTTGTCAATAACCGGTTGGTCAGATCGATAAGGGTCGCAAGGGATTCGATTCTCCTTAAATCTTTAAGTGCAAGTCTTGGGAACGAAAAAAAATTATGTTGAGAGGGTCCTCTTTATAAATCTCGATAATGTTAGTCTTTTGCGTGTTTACGATTCTTGATGTATATAAAGGGCCGACAATAAATGCACGTTGTTCTTGAGTTACAACAACGAGGTTTTACTAATGATTGGTTTGAATTAGTGATAAGAGTTTTAATAAATTTCAATCTTGTAAAAAAAAAAAAAAAAAAAAAAAAAAAAAAAGTCGAGAGGGGCACACTTCGTATTGATCCGGATAGTGCTCGATTGCGGATTAGTCAGTGCAATTAGCGTCGAACACCTCCAATAACTTGGAAATCGAAAAAAAAAAAAAGGACAAAAAAAAAAGAAAAAAGAAAAAGGGCACGTGGAATCATACCGTAGGGTGATTATCAAGCAACATCCTCGAGATTCCCGGCACCAATCAGGCGTAGAACTTTAAGCCGGACCACCAGAGTTTCTCCGTCACTAAACTCCGCCACTTACCCAGTCGATGTAGTCAATGCATATTACTAAAAAGGTCAAAAACCACCGGGGGGCACTCCCGTCATTTCCCCCCTCCCCCTCTCTTCGTATAAAACTCACTCCCGCGTCGCCCCTTCTCTTCCCCTGCTCGCGCGTTTTCCGCGAACACGCACAAGACGCTCGCATTTCGTAACACAACGCCAACTCGCTCGCTCGCTCGCTCGATTGTTAGGGTTAGGGTTAGGGTTTGATCTTGATCGATGGAGAAGTCGAATTGGAGCGCGAATCAGAGGGGGAGGGGGAGAGGGAGGGGGAGATGGGGGCAGAGGTGGGAGGTGGTCTCCGGGGGAGGCCGCGCAGGGTCTTCTTCTGATTGGAGAGGTTCTGGTGGCGATGGTCGCGGCGGGGAGGAGCAGCAGCAATGTAGGAGTTCTGGACCTTCTACTGCTGGTGGTGGTGGTGGTGGTGGTGGTGGTGGCGGACGCGGAGGAGGTGGCGGACGCGGAGCGGGGCGTGGGAGGAGTGTTCAGTATGTACCGGTAAGGGAGCGTTTGGCTGGTGAGTCTGGATCTGGTTTTTCTTGGTGGATTGATGTTGGTTTTGTCATGTTGTTTTGGATTTTTGATTGTTTGTTTGTGAATTACGCGAATTGTGTGAATTGTGGTGGTGGTGGTGATGGTGGTGGTGAAACCAATGCAATGTGATTGCTACTAATTAGTTCACTTGAAGTACTGAAATGCTCTTTCTATGTTGTAACTTGTAATTGCATTGCCCTAAATAATCAAATTGCCAAGTAGTGACAGACTTAGTAATCCTCGCGCAGCACAAAGTTAAGTAATCGAAATGGAGAAAAACATATGATAAGGTTCGTAGAGATACTACATCAAGGATAAGGATCAAAAAAATTTAATTTGAGAATATGATAAGGTTCGTAGAGATGTGCCCTCGTTAAGGAAAGACGAGAAGCTACTTTCGTCATTTCAGTTGTTTAATGATAACCAAGTGAACATCATGATAGTGAAAACAAGGATTTAGTGATCCAGTCTCTAAATAAGGAACCTGCCATACAATATTTCTCATAATTATGAAGGGATTATCAATCTCATTCTCAGTACTCCCATTACAGGTTTCCTCTCATCATTTCAAGCCTATTGCTCGTATATTTTCCAGGCATGACTTTCTATCTAATGTGGCCATATCTTGGAACATTTACTTCTCAAAAAACCAGTCGATTAGCAGAACTCGGGGTTTTGCTATTTAAGTTTGGGTCTTGATCCTGGAGCTTTATATTTACTTTCTCATGCAAATGATTTGTATCTTATCTGTCTAATAGTCATAAAGCTTGTGTTTTTTTTTTTTTTTTTTTAATGTGGAGATCTCATATTCCTTTTTTTTTTTTTTTTTTTTTTTTTTTTTTTTTTTGAAGCCTCTCATATTCCTCTTTTTGAGAAAGAAACTAGTACTAGTATTAATGATAATGATAATTACTAGTATATCAAATCAATTTGAAAGGACCTTCATTCCTCACAAACTCGAAATGGCTAAGAATACAGCCAAAAAACAAAACAATTCTGTACACAATTATTCGTGCCTTTTGATTGAGTTTGCTAACCGCTCTTTCATGATAAATGATGTATGCAATTGCCGTAGCCATCACTTGCAATAGATTTTTATGGACCTGTGCAATTACAGTCATGGATTTCTTTCTATTATTCGCAGATCCTCTAACCTCGATGCATCCTGAGTTTGAAAGAATGGATATTTCGGAATCTGCAAGGCAATCTTCACTTCCTGCAGGCACTGAAATAACACCATGTAAAAGACCTGACAGCGGCGGGAAATCAGCAGTTCGATTCATTAAACTTCTTGTGAATCATTTTCCTGTAAACTTTGACCCCCAATGCACCATGCTCCAGTATGATGTTGATATTAAAGCTGTGGCACAAGGACATCAAAGGGGTAATATTGAATTATCTAAGTTCGACTTGTCAACGATCAAGAACAAGTTATTTTCCATGGATCCGGCGCAGTTTCCGTTGTCAAAAACAGCATTTGATGGGGAGAGAATCATTTGCAGTGCGGTAGAATTACCTACTGGAATATTCAATGTGGATTTGCCTAGGGGTAGGGGTCGCAATGCTCGCTATGAGTGCACAATAAAACTGGTAAATGAGTTGTCGCTTGACAGGTTGGAGGCCTTCTTAAATGGGAATCTTTCAGTGGTTCCTCGTCAGATCTTGCAGGGGATGGATTTGATCATGAAACAAAACCAAAACAGAGTTCGGATTGGTCGAAGTTTTTACTCTACGCATTTTGACAGCAAAGATGATCTTGGCAATGGTATTTATGCTTCTAGAGGGTATCAACATAGTTTGAAAACCACAGCTCAAGGTTTAGTCCTAAATGTGGACTATTCAGTTCTTCCTTTTATAAAGCCAGTTGGCGTTCTAGATTTTCTATGGTTCACTTTGCAAATTGATTATCAAAATGGGATATCGCCGCGGCAGAAGAAGCAAATCGAAGATGCCTTGAAAGGATTGAAGGTGAAAGTGACTCACAGGACGACCAGGCAAAAGTTCACAATCTCTGGGTTGACTAAAGAAAACATTAATGATATAGTATTCCCACTAGATGATCCAGAGGGTAAGACACAACCTAAGAGAGTTAAGCTTGTGGATTATTTTGTTGACAAGTACAAGAAGCCCATAAAGCACAGAAATCTTCCATCACTGGATCTGAGCAAGAACGGAAACATGAATTATGTTCCAATGGAGTTCTGTGAGTTGATTGAGGGACAGAGATACCCAAAGGAAGAATTGAAAGGCGAGGAAGCTCGTTATTTCAGAAGAATCAGTCTCGCTAATCCAGGAGATAGAAGGGATAAAATATGCGAAATTGTTAAAGCCAGAGATGGTCCACTTGGGTATGTTTTGGATTTACTATTTTATTTATTCTTTTAGTTTTGAATAACTTATGGTGTTGGCTATATTTGAAGGTTGCTAGTAGCTGATAAAAGTCAATCAGCTGGGATGGTGCACCTTTTTTTCAGAGACAATTTATTTTGTTGCTAATATCAATAATCCTATCGCTTAAGGATGGTATGATGGTGCCTAGCCACACTTGAAAACCATACTATAAGCCAAAATCTTCAAATATAAGTTTACTTACCTTTATTGGGTGCAATGAAGTGTAACCCTCAAAGTCGTTCCCATTGTACATCTTTTTCGTGATTTTAGCCTATTTGTTTTGAAAGAACATTCTCTTTGGTTCAAATTCTGACCTACCACTACTGGGACTCTTGACTTATTTCCAGCCCTATCTTGTTGCTAATATTATGCAAAATAGGGCTATGAGTTGAAAGTTGCCACAATAGGGTGTTTTTACCTTGAAATCATTCCCCTTACCCTTAAGAAAAGGAAAAATAAAAAAGAAAAAGAAAAGAAAAGGAGGAAGCAGTAATAGCAGTAAGAATTGGTTCTTTTTCCTTTTCAAAACATTCTTTCAACCATGGAGCCTAATTTGTTTTATATTTTTTATGTTATGCAGGGGAGATTGCGCTAAAAACTTCAACATTCAAGTTAGTTTAAAGATGACTGAAGCGTCAGCTCGTATCATAAAACCACCTGATTTGAGACTTGGGGATTCACAAGGAAGGTCAATTAAATGTCCAATAACCAGGGAAGACTGTCAATGGAGTTTTATGGACAAGCATGTGCCGCTGGGGAGACAAATTGAGCAATGGGCGATTCTCGACTTGAGTGAGGGGAGACTTAATAGTGATCGTTTTGTTAGAAGCTTAATAACTCGGAGTTCTAAACTAGGAATATTCATGAAGGAACCCGTTTACTACAAAAAGTGCGGAATGGATGTGCTTTCAAATCCGGACGATCTTCGTGGGCTTCTGAGGCATATCCACTCAAAAGCTCATCGATTGCAGATTCTTGTATGTGTGATGTCGAGGAAGGATTCTGGCTACAAGAATCTTAAGTGGATTAGTGAGACTGAGACTGGTATTCTGACTCAGTGCTGTCTGGTTTGGCATGCAAATGATGTCCAAGAGCAGTATCTCTCAAACCTTGCTCTCAAGATCAATGCAAAACTAGGCGGCAGCAATGTGGAGCTCTTTGATCGTCTCCCCCATTTTGAGGGAGACGGCCATGTCATGTTTATTGGTGCTGATGTCAATCATCCACCACCTAGGAATACATCTTGCCCATCTATAGCAGCTGTTGTAGCCACCATGAACTGGCCAGCGGCAAACCGGTATGCAGCCAGGATTCGTCCTCAAGAACATAGAAAAGAGGGGATACAAAATTTTGGGGATATATGTTTAGAGCTCATTCATACATATGGAAGGCTCCATGGAGTGAAGCCGGAGAAGATTGTGGTGTTCCGTGATGGTGTAAGTGATGGCCAATTTCTCATGGTTCTCAACGAAGAGTTGATGGATCTCAAAAGGACTCTTGAATCAGATGGATACTCTCCAACCATAACCGTTGTAGTTGCACAGAAGCGGCATCAAACCCGTCTTTTTCCAAAGGATAGCAACCGTAAAGCAAATGTATCTCCAGGGACGGTTGTCGATCAAACAATAGTACATCCGCAGGACTTTGATTTCTACCTGTGTAGCCACCATGGAACCTTGGGGACAAGCAAGCCATGCCACTATACAGTTATATATGACGAGCATGGTTTTAGCTCAGACGAGATGCAAAGGATAATATACAACCTCTGCTACACATTTGCTCGATGCACCAAGCCAGTCTCATTGGTTCCGCCAATCTACTATGCCGACCTTGTTGCTTACAGGGGGCGTCTCTACCAGGAGGCATTGACTGGTTATTCTCCCCTCTCAATAGCTTCATCAGCATCGGTTTCTTCATCCACATTATCTCCTTCATCAATATCATCTTTTTCCGAACATGCTTTCAAGCTTCACGGAAATCTGGAAAATGCCATGTTCTTCTGCTGAAGATTAACGAGGAAGAATCACATGCATTCGACCTTATACGAACCATCTCCGTGTCTATGCATGCTGAGGACGTCTTATCTTCTTCCGAAAGATTTGGAGGGAGTTTGTGCGTGAATCTAAAGGTTTGTTGTCTGGTACCGATCTACTTTCGTTCCTTAATAATTCTATTGCACTTGAATGCTTATTGCTCAGGATGCAAGACTCAAACATATATGTTTGTCTATGTAATAATGTTTGCATGCAATAAGCCACTCTGGCTTTCACCTGAACTGATGAGTGACTATGAGAACACAAAATTGTGTATTAAAATTTACTTTGCTTGACAGTTGATGTAAAACTTGAATTCATTAGCTAAATAGTATTAGTAGTAAAGAATCTGTAACGTGGAAGGAAGGTTTGGATGAGTATTATTGGTATCCACAACTAAGTCTGCTTTTAACTTTGCTCTTCAGGACCCTACCTAAACTCTGCAGATATCAAAAGTAAAGCAAGAACTGTTATAAGCTTTGTAGGCATTTGCTGGACTTGGATTTTAATTGAATTGGTGTATATAAAATTTATATCATCTTTATATCATCTTGTCACTTGGAGGGTACACGCTCCCTCGCTTGTAAATAATTTTGTCAATGCAACTTTCGGGAGCACAGCTCCCTTTTCTCAAAAAAAATTTATATCATCTTTGTCAGCAAGAATAAATGGAATTTAAGGTAGAATTCTTTTTTCTCTATTTATTCCATGAACTTAATATTTATTTAAAAGCTTATTAGATGCTATAGGACGAGGAAATGTGGTTCTAAAATTGATTTTTATCGCTTCAATATTTTTTTTAAGTGATCCTAAATTATTCATTTTTGAACATTTTAGTTTGAGATGTTCATTTATGAATAAGTTAGTTTAATTAACTAAATGCATAGTAGATTTTGATTGTAAGTGTTCGTAAGTAACAATTTAATACCAAAGCCTTTACATTTTCTTTTACCTTTTTTTTAATAAAAACATTTTATATTTATATTTTCGATTTTCTTTTGTTCAAAAAAGAAATTGAGATGAGGGACTTACATCGCGCTGAATGAAATATAGTTTTTTTTTTTTTTTTTTTTTTTCAAGGACGGAATGAAAAAGTTTAATCCATGTAGCGTGCCCCCAACTAATTTAGGATTAAAACGAGTTTATATTAAACTTCTTATAAATAAGGTGAATAGACAGCAAACATTTATAGGTCAGACCATCCAAACATTGCAGATCAAGCCAAACCACCATCACCTTTAAAACAAGTTATTGTCAATTGTTTTCCTTTGAACATTCAAACACATCATGACCAACAAGAGATGTATAGTATATAATTTATTAGAAATGCGAAACTCCATCTCATCTTACATCCAGCTTTCAGTGTCTATGAAGAATTACAGATTGATCTTCCCAAGTGCCGCAAACAAAGATTGGTTCAGATCAGTGAGTGGCGTGTGTTGTGGCTGTTTTCTTGAAATCGATTTTGTCGACTTTTACCTCTCCATCAATGAGTTCGTATACGTAGACAACAACACGCAGGCCGTCAATGTCCATAAGAACAAAGCTTGGATTTACGTCGTAGGTGATGCTGCTGTAAGCTCCAGTGGCTGATCCAGGGTTGATGACAACGCCGCCTTCGTGTTTGTAGGCCTTGAATTGGTGAGTGTGGCCAGTCACTAAGATGTCCACATCCAACTGCCTCTGAAGCATTGCTAGGGAATCCAGGTCCCCCCATGGAATAACCTGCAGATTGTCGAGGTCAAAAAAAAAAAATTATCAGTAATATCATGAGAGCACTCGAACGTGTTTATTTCTAGTCTAATCTGCGGAATATATTTTATAAATGACTCTTCGGATAAACCAAAATATTTGAATGAAACATCTGATCATCGAAAGATTGAGCGCAAGTAACAGGTTGCAGCGGATGGATTGCCAAAATGTTAAGAAAACAAAAAGAGATTTGATCAGAAATTGTGCAATTAAATTGCATTAGCATACCATCTAAAGCACACTAGGACCGTACAGATAATGGTGTCCTACAATAAACTTTAATCCATTCGAAGCGCCCAGATATCTTCGCATGTAACAAATGAACCTAAACAAGATTAGATGCTACAAAGGAGAGTATGGAAACTTTGGTAAATCTCACAGCGAGATTAGTGATGTTAGGAAGGATGCATGACAATCAGAGACTTCAGAAAGATTGTTGATGATGGGAAAAAAATGTTTCTAGTCGATTGCTTCAAAGAAGTACTGAAATAGAACATCTTCGAAGAATTTGAAGGTATTGGTGAAAAAAAAAATGCATATTTGGGTAATTATGGAGAAAATCAACAACAGGTGTGTTAGGAAGGTGTCTTAATAAAATCATCGCACGATAAGTGGGACAGAAGAATGTCGATCGCCTTCCATGCCTAAATTTTGCATAAAACTAACATTAGATTGAAAATCCTCCCAAAGTTGGATGAAGCAAAATTATTCAGGATTTTCTGTTAGAATTCATAAGCTTTTTTGGATGGCACAAATCATTTGGATAAAAACATATTAAGACTAGATAACCTCAATGTAGCAAAGTAGCAACTAGATAAATATAATTCTTCAAAAGAGAACCAAACCTGATGACCATGGCACAGTCCAAGCTTAAACTGTCCAATAGTAAGAGTCTTGGTCTCAGGGTAGCGTGTATCTTCATCAAATTCGCCACGAGTGACATGCATGTCTGGGCAAAGACTCTTCAGATAATCATAGACTTCCTGCTTACGAAAAAAAAGAACTAGATGATCCTAGCAGGCAGACCTACATATCCTAGAGCACAAACAGCTAAGGAAAAATGAAAAAAAAAAAAAAATAATAAAAAATAATAATAATAATAATAATAATAATAATAATAATGAGAAAGAGAACCTTCAAAGTTGTTCACACGATTGGATCCGCCAATCAAAAGAAAATAACCCCGTTTGGGGAAAAAAGGGAACGCTTCATAGATCCATACGAATTCACAAACTCGAAAAAAAGATTGAGAAGATAGATTCCATAGCATCAAAAAAATGCACAACAACCCGCATCATACAATAAAACTCGGCCCCCTCCCTTCTCTTTGTTAACAAAAATGAAGCTTGAAAATCACGAACTCGAACACATCCTTGGAATCTATTTCGTATCCAAAAACTCCACACATATATTTTCCTCCACATAGCCTGTACAAGGCAGCATTGTAATTGGGTTTCGACAGCAATCCAATGGGCTTAAGGGACGGTACTATAAAATGTAGCACAAAAAGACCAATAAATTCATTAGAACATCAAATATCACTGATCAAGCAAGTACCTCAACCACAACAACAACAACAAAAGGCTCAATCCCAAAATTAATTGTAGTCTGCACATGGATCAAACTCTTCCATTGCGCTCGATTTAATGCAATTGATGGCGTGCTTTCCAAATCTTTTAAATCCCCCCTAATCAATTCGTCCTAAGTTAGCGTCTTGTCGCCGTGGGGAGTTGGTGGGATGGTTAGAATTTGCCTCAACACATCAAAAGTGTGTGGTTCGATTTCTTCCTCGAGTTCCCTGGTGGGGGGCAACTAAGGACTCTTGAAGGAATTCAAATAAAAAGTTAGCTTTCATCTAACCCTACAACGTCGAATTTCTTCAATTTTTGCTGAGTCGAGTTTTCTCAGAGGGGCATTTGTAGGCACAGATTTGATAAAATTAGGGCAAAATCTCTATCCATTATACACGCTTGACGTCGAAACTCCCTAAATTCTGAGTCTTGTTTATAGGTTCTTAGAATCACAATTCTAATACAAACAAATCAATCAATAATTTCATGAAACCCTAAATCATTCAAAAAGAAGAAGAAGAAGAAGAAGAAGAAGGATGATCGATGAATACCTTGATACAGAGATTCCCAGTGCAAATGATGTGCTGGATCTTCCCGGGAACAAGCATGGATTTGAACTTGGCGGGCAGATCGGCTGCGCGATGTGGGATGTGAAGATCCCCAAGTGCCAAAACCAACACCATTGTCGATCGATCGATCGATCCAAAACTCAATAAAACCACTCACTCACTCACTCGCACGACCTAATTTCACAATCGAATCAACCAAAATCCCCTCACACTCACACTCATCATCGAATCGCTCGATCACCCACTTTTCTCTGCGAAGGATTTAAAGGCTTTGTAGCTACAAACAACAGGTTGCTGAGTCTCGGTTTGCAAATAGAAAAAACAGTGGCCCAACGTGGATTTGTAGTTGGGAGAGTGCGCGAGCAAGCGTGGATTAGTCGGTGTGATTTGTGTAAAACACTATATTAAAAAAAAAATCCACTATTTTCACTCATTTATGTACTTCAATCATCGATACTTTTATTCATCCGTAAATTTAAGTCAATTTTCTAAAACATTTTCATTAATACAATCTCCTACCGTCGGACCATTGATTTTGCTCACCTAATCTTGACATCTCCCCTCTGTCCATTCATCTCTGTTGCAGTCTAGCACTTCATCTCCTCACGGATCTCCACCGATATCGTGCTCGTGCTCGCATCTCTTCGCAAATCTCCTTTCAATAATGGGTGGTGCCTGAGTCTTAACCTCTCCATATATTCGCGCTACTATTTCGATCTAACTAGGACTATAAGTAAGAAACTCGGTTGACTACAACTAGACTTCAAAGCTTGCGTTCCAGTTGGATCGAACTTGTATGCTTTTATGTTTTCCAATCACATGGGACTAGTAGAGATGACAAACAAAAAAGATATGTGCAACATAAATTCGTATCTTAGCTAAACAAACAATACCTTTAGATCTTTCAAACTTCCTTTAAAAAATAATTTCGATTTCATCGTATGTCGACAAGGTAATTTGATGAGGAAGGAAAAAAGAATTAAAGAATTAAGGTGAATGGTTAGATTAAAGTTAAAATTATCAATACAAATAAGGGTTTTTAGGTCCCAAATTTTATTTTTCCTTTTAAGATGTTGAGAGCACATAAACGGGTCACTAATTGCTACATTATTTCAATATTACACTCGTCGCATTCATAGCTAAATACACGACACTTCTTTTGGATAAATAAGCTTAGTGAGTCAATGTATTTTTTAGAACAATTGATTCTATATCTGATCTTTTATCGAGCCATAGATGATTAATAAAATTTATATTTTACTTCAAAAAAAAAAACATTTTTAAATAGTTTATGGGTGGGCTGGGCATGCTTTCCCAAGCAAGATGGGCCCATGAAAGCCCAAGCTCTTGCATTTGCAAATTGGCTTCGACTAAATCCCTGAAAAACAGCAACAAAAAAATAAGTCAACTCACATAATCTGGCCCAAAATCAACTCCTAAACCCGGCCAACACTTCGCTAACCGCCCTCGTTAATCTGATTAACGTGATTTAATAAAGATAGATTAGGAGGGAGAGAGAGAGAGAGAGAGTGGAGTCCCATAGCAATGGAAGATGGCAGTGTGATTGAACACAAGGCTTATGCCAGGATTGGTCTTCTTGGTAATCCCAGCGATGTTTACTTTGGCCGAACCATCTCATTTAGTCTCGCCAATTTCTGGGCATCAGTCAAGTTACAACCTTCTTCAGGGGATCTCATCATTCAGCCTCACCCCACTCATGACCTTGTTTGCTTCAACTCCATCAACCATTTAGTAACTAACCAACTTTCCTCTTATATATATATATGTACAATCATTGTTTATTAAGTCTATTATTCCAATTTGAATGCCCCCGAGGGGGTCTGGTGTAGTAGTTTCGAAGAGGGTCTTCGTACTCTGACTAAGACAGAGGTGATGGATTTGATTTTGTAGCACCTGCACTGTTTCTCCTTCCATCTCTGGGTTAGTGGTAGGGGCGATTAGTCAGGTCCACTATCAGTATGGTGTCAACGGCGTCGGTTTGGATATATACTCTTGGCTATAGAAAAATATATTCCTTGTTTGAATGCCACCAAGGGGGTCTGGTGTAGTAGTTTCGAAGAGGGTCTTAGTACTCTGACTAATGCAGAGGTGATGAGTACGATTCACAGCAACTGCGTTGTTTCTCCTTTCATCTCTAGGTTAGTGGTAAGGGAGATTAGTTACGTCCACCATCAATATGGTGTCAACGGCGTTGGCTCTGATATATACCCTCGGCTATTGAAAAATATATTTCTGTTTAAATGCCCCCAAGGGGGTCTAGTGTAGTAGTTTCGAAGAGGGTCTTAGTATTGTGACTAATTAAAGCAGATGTGATGGGTTCGATTTGCAACAACTGCATTTTTTCTCCTTCCATCTCTGGGTTAGTGATAAGGCAATTAGTCGGGTCCACCATCAGTATGGTGCCAACTGCGTTGGCTCAGATATATACACTCGGCCATTGAAAAATATATTATATATTCCTTTTTGAATAATTTTCCCGCATATATCTTGTGTAAACAATGAATTCATAATGTTCAGAAAACCTTCAATGATAGTACTTTCTTGCTTATGGTTTGTTGTATTCTAATTTTGATGATTAAAGATGCTTCGCTCATGGTCATAGGATACATTTTACAGGTAAATAGGTTGCAAAATGAAGGGTACTATGGAGGGGTGCGTTTGCTTATGGCCCTTTGTAAAATCTTCTACAAATATTGCAAGGACAATGAGATTAAACTTCATGGTGGAAATTTTACTCTATCTTATGATACCAATATTCCTCGCCAGGTGAGGAGTACTTCAAATGTCTATAGTTTATGACAGCTGATGTTCTTGATATTTCTTACATATCATCATATTGAAATAAAGTCTCATCTTCCAATGTTGTTGTTTCTTTTGTAAGATATATATTCTATTTTGTAAGTGATATGTGGATAACATTGTTTCACTCCGAAGATTTTCATGAGCGTTAGAACTAACTAGGCCTCGAGTGCTATTTTAGTGAAGATCATTTTCTTTTTGAAACTTCAGACGGGGCTTTCGGGTTCGAGTGCCATTGTTTGTGCTGCGCTTAGTTGTCTGCTCGACTTCTACAAAGTGAGGCATCTAATTAAGGTGGATGTCAGGCCTAATCTGATTCTTGATGCAGAAAAAGAACTTGGAATAGTCGCCGGCCTCCAAGATCGGGTTGCACAGGTTTATGGAGGTCTTGTTTACATGGTATGTAATGTTTAGCTTCAAAGTTGTGACTTAGCTAGAACAGATTCATTATAAATTTCATGCTAGACATCTCAACATTGCCATGCTGTTCGCAATTAGTTCTAAATATTGTCGTGCTAGATTCGCATACAAAACGCTTCATAATCAAGCTCTGCATTGGCTTTTTGCAGGATTTTAGAAAAGAACACATGGATAAATGGGGGTATGGTATGTATGCGCCGATGGATATCAGTCTTCTTCCTCCTCTCTACCTCATTTATGCCGAAAATCCAAGTGATTCTGGAAAGGTGAGCCAGTGTTTGGTTTAGTATCCAGGACAGTTTTCCATCTAAAAAAATCTAACAAGCTACGAGTATTTGGCGTGAAAGACTCGGAAAATTTTCATTAGTGGCACTCCATCTTGGTTATCTTCCCCCGGCCGCTCTTAAGCAAACAAACAGTATATAATTGTCTTAAACTCAGTTGACATGAATTCACTGTACTCATGCAGGTTCACAGCACAGTTCGCAAGAGGTGGCTCGACGGGGATGAATTTATAATATCAACAATGAACAAAGTTTCGGATATAGCTTTAGAAGGACGAGATGCATTGCTTGAGAAGAATTATTCAAAGCTTGCAGCCTTGATGAATCAAAATTTTGATCTACGAAGGTAGATAGATGTCATTGATGCCATTAATTTGATTATCATTTCCCTCCTATTCTTTATAAGGTTTTCTATGTTTCCTTTTTAATTTCACAGGGTCATGTTTGGAGATGATGCTCTTGGTTCTATGAATATTGAAATGGTGGAGGTAGCCAGAAGAGTAGGTGCTGCTTCAAAGTTTACAGGAAGCGGAGGAGCAGTCGTCGCATTCTGCCCCGACGGGCCTTCACAAGTTGAGCGCCTTGAGGATGCTTGCAAGAAGGCGGGTTTTGCAATTCAAAAAGCAATCGTTGCGCCAACTTTTCTAAGCGATTTGGATCTTCAAAGCCTTTCTTCTAAATAGGTATATCCCATTCTCAAAAAGGACTAGGTGATATTCCTAGAAAAGCTTCTTGATATTTTTATTTTTATTTTTATTTTTTCTGCAAGTTGCATCTCAATAAAATCCGTCCTTCGAGCCATTTTGATTTATCATTCATGATTTTTTTTTGAAATATATAATTGGGTCCTCTTTTTTTTTTGGCATTAAGTGTTCTCTTTTTGTGAAATTATCAGTATTGCTCCTTTTGAATGTTTGCTTCAATCAACCTCCTCTCCAATTTTCGGCTTTCTGAAACATCACTCTGACTCCAAATTAATGATGACATTTATATATCTATACATTACTTATAAAAAAAAAAAAAAAAAAAAAAAAAAAAGAATAGCAGAAATACTTCAATCTTGAAAATATGTACTTGAATGACAGGACTCTCATTCTTCCTTACCATGGCTAAAACTCTTTTAACTCCCTCTTCAATTTTGGTATAGAGTCAAGCTTGATATGCCGATGGTTTATACTAGATGTCGCAATTGAAAGGAGCTCTTCAGCTGACTGTGTCACTAGGGAAAGTTGGCGTAGATGGCCGATGAAATCAGTCTCTGATCGCAAGTATTTGGATAGACATTCTGTAGGATTAATAGGAAAGCACTAGTGTTAGATCTTGAGACAGCAAATCTTAAATGGCTGTATTTATAGAATGCATGTACATTGAAAATTTATATCTGCTTGGATTGTAAACATACTGGATGAGTACTAGATAAAGAATCAGAGTAACTTAGAAAAATATTGACTAGTAGTTTCTTTTGTACTCCAAACTTGCGTCGGAAAGTACGATTGTTGGCTCTGATGATCATGTCTTAATCTTCTCGAAAAGTACAATTGTTTGCGAAAAAAAGAACTCGGGAAAATAAATCCTATTGTAAACATCTATGAATTTTTAGTTAGAGAATGATTCATTCCTGAGTAGTGCTGATTATAGAGAATAAAAGAGATGGAGAGGTGATAGAATCTTCTTTCCTACCAGTATTTTGAACGAGATTCCTTAATGATAGAGAAGCTAGCACCCTTTCCTCGACTTGTCTGTCATAGTTCAAGGTTTCCAACAAGGGAAGCGCAAGGATTGAGCGCGCAAGTGAATGAAGACTTGCATCTTCTATGAACTTCATTGAGGAACTCATCCACGCGATGGTTATAAGACTCACCCGAGCCAAGCATGGTAGACCTTTTACCAAGGATTCCGAAAGGGCAGTCAATAATCTGTTGCTGCCACTCAATAGCAATGCTGTTGTTACTTTCCTTTGCCATTCTTTAGTTGCATTATCCTCTTCACTCTGAAAAAGGAATTGGACATTTCAATAGATTTCAAAAACTACAATCATGATTAGCAGTTTTTTAGTATCTTGTCGATATCATGGTCATGGAAAACCGATTTTTGCTAAGGTTAACTTACCAATGTAGACATGTCATCTCTGATTATTTTTTCTCCATGAAAAGAGTCTCCTAAGATGTCATTGAATCCCGCTTGCTTCAACAGCCATTTCTCGGTTGATGATTCCCCTGTATAAGAAAAATGGCCTCCTAATATTATGAGAGCCCTCGCCGTTTGTTCTTGCATCTTCTCGCTAGATGTTTTGCAATCCAAAGCCCCTATAATAGCATCTACGGCTTCTTCTTTATACAAGCTGTAATGGCCATGATCTACCTGCTTAAAAATTACTAGTCCATGTAAAGACTGTAAAGGAATTTGACATGTCTAAAATCAAAAACTCTTATAGGGATTTGAATTTCAATGCCTACCAGAAGATCAAGCTGTAATAAAATTGCTGCGATCAGTGGACGTTGTTCTGGTGGAGCGCGTTGTAGGTACACTAACAAGATGTGCATTGCATTGAGGCCTTGCTCATCACTTTTTAGTCTAATTAAGAATTCTGTGATCTGGGATCTTCTGTCAAGGTAAGGTTATATAGCAGAATAGGTTATCGAAGAAAACTCTCGAGGAACACTAATGAAATTGTTGTTAAAAAGCATACCTGCTAAGGCATAGCAACTCAGTTAGTAAAGAAAGAGCATGACCACTAGACTGATTTTGGTTTCCCACCATGAGAAGTTCAAGAATAGAAGACAGTTTCACATGGTTTGCAAGGTAGTATCTGCATTTCCCGTCGGCTTGGATGCAACAAGTCATAAACACTACAGCGTTGCTCCTCTCACGGTGGTCTCCTACGTCAAGTCTTCGAACAAGCAAGCTTAGGCCTCCGAGTGAAACTACTTTTCTGGCGTTCTCTTTATTCCTATCGTCGTCAAAGCCTGTAAGAAGTTGGCGTAATAGATAGAACGCCGCTACTTGGGGACTGCACTGAATTGTGAATAAGGTCTGCAACTGTTCTCCGAATTCCAACACTCGCAAGACTAATGGTATCCAATCTGCGGATAGCATCTGCTTTGCCTGCGGCTTCAATAAGTAAAGCAACACCGATGATTTGAGAAAGAGACTACTACTTCTTAGAAGTCTCATGAAGATCTCAAGCTGTGGATCAGAATTCAGTATTATCTGCCTATTCACTTGGTTTCTTGACACTAGTTCTGCCAAAAGTGAAATAGTTAATTCTAGAATCTCATCATCTTTAGAAGTAAACAAGACCTCAAGCATTCCCTCGATTACAGGTGCTTCCGATATCGAGGCTTCAACAATTGGATCACCATGTGAGTCAAGCCAAGCTTTGGAAACCACTCGAATTGCAACCTCGCAGTCATTGAGGTTGTCGGAGGTGCAAACAGCGGCAATGGAAGTCCGGAGATTGCTTGGACGAAGTTCGTTTTTCTCCTGCCGGAATATGCCATTGCTTGTTACTTGGCTCCTATGGATGAAAGCATTTTCCGGTTTACTTTGGCACGAAAAGAAGCTCGAGTAGTCTAATTTCTGGGTCTCATTCCGCGCTTCATCCTTCGGTTTCTCATAAATTTGGCTAGACCTCCTCCATTGATTTCCTTTGCCACTCTGTCTATGTCAGTAAGAAAAGAAGTATTTAGAGATGGATTTAACATACATTGCAGTTAATCAGAAGTTAAAAGTTCAAAAAATCACATGTAAATAAGAGATGTCTAGCATGGAAGTATTATATTCTTCAGTGCCTAACTGTTCTTCCTTCGAATCCCATACATCCTTTAAGACATCTCTCCTATCCACATTTCCAATATCAATTGATTGCGCCCGTCGCTCATAATCATTGGCAGGTCCAAAAATCGATCGGTATCTACACGTGTTAAAAGCAAGATCATTAATTCTGCATAAAAATCTCCTAACATATATTCTCATGTCTAATACTAAAGAGATGTGAAATGGAATTCTTGAACAATACAAAATTCTTGTCACTCACAGGTTTTTGGTGATGGGAGATTGCAAATCGAAAGAAGGAGATGACCTTCTCTTCGAGAACTGTTTACTTGGCATTGACGGCAATGGCACGGAAGGGAGAGGAGGAGGTTTGGCGACATCGGCCTTGAGCCACTCCTTGTAATAAAGAGCGAATTGCTTTGTGCCCGCATCCATTCTTCGATCGTAAACCTTACTCAAACCTCTTGTCCTCTCTTCTTTCTCATTGAATTCTAAATCAGTGATGGATTCAATCTCATTGTTATACCAAACTTTGAGATGTAACAAATGAGGCATAAAGAACTTCTCCCAAAGGTCAGGCAACAGCAGAGTTCGAGCGAGAAATGGCGAGTCGCAGAACACTTGAAGTAGATGCCTTGCAGATGTTCTATCACTTTTTTCCAACTTGTACACAATTGACAAGTAGAGCTGTGCACAGGCTGAGAGATGAGAATTAGGTACTCCATTCTTTGAAGTTGAAGAATTCAAATTCAAAGAAGCAACAATGCTCAAGAGTTTGATAGAATTCTGCGAAGTATTCATCATCAATTCAATCCTCGAAGTCGCTTGCTTTTCGACTAATCTCTCTATGCTCTCAATGCCTAGTTCCAATCTCTCCATTATTTCACTCCTACAATAAGAGTCTCTCCTTCCAGCCATACAAGAGTAGCATTTCTCTCTAACAGTCTCTCTAAAGCTCTCATCCTTTAAAAACCTTCCTACATAGCCGCTAAGAATCGAAATAACAGCTCGAACCGCAACGTCATCTATCGCAACCCCATCTTTCAATCCACTCCTATCAGACAGAATTGATGACCTTGTGATGTTTGAAGATGATCTTCTTGACTTAGAACCCAGTCTCTTGGAAGACAAAGCCGAGGAGTACCCGCCATCCATTAAAAGGCTCTTGTAGTTCTTCGGCTTCTGCCTCGGAAACGACTCCACGCTTTTTCGATCATGGCAGATGTAAATTGGCAATGTTATTGACTCATGATCAGTCACTGCTAGAGATTTTGTCTTTGAGAGTCTTGAATTCCTTGACTTCTTCTTTAGGAATCCTTCCTTGCTTAGCAATTCATGTAAAGAAGCCATGATGATTTGAAGCAGTGATTGAAGAAGATTGTTCTCTTGAGCTTCACAAACATGTCAGTTTTATTAATTAGGAGGAGATGAATGAAGGAATGAATGAATAAATCAGGACAAGAGAAGTGGTTGATTTTCCTAGCTAGGCTTTTTTGGATTTTTGGTTTAAAAATACTACTTTCTTTCCTAATATATGTTTCGCTGACAACCGTGTTATGTACCTCGAGATGTAAATTCGATGGCGTGCGACTTAAGTAAATTCGATGGTTTATTTTCAAGGGGGGCGTTGTGACTTTTGTTGTGTGTTTAATTAGTGTTAATTTAGGAACTTGGTAGCTAGACTAATGGAGAGAATTCTTTTGGAGTGTTGCAAGCCCAGACTGTCAATCTTTTTGGTGCAGATGATGAAGTTTGGACTGGAGTTGGAACTGGTAGTGTGGTGGTACATGGAATTATGTGTTCAGAATGAAAAAAAAAAAAAAAAGAGAGGCTCATATAAAACACGTACAGTTGAATTCAAATACTATATATTTTGAAGTGCGCATGTGGTCCTAGTGTCTCATATAACTAATCAAATTAAAGGTGCACATGCAGTCCCTCTTGTCCTGCCATATCAAATCAAACTAATTGGATAGTTTCTTTTTTGCATACAGATCGATCAAGAACTATATATACTGGCCATGCACCCTTCAATTTCAATTATATGTAAAAACAATATATGCTCAAGATTGATATCAATCTAAGAGACTAAGTTGTATATTATGAATGTGAAAATTATTGGAGTACAAAGAAAAAAAATGTATATTATATATATATATATATAGCTTGTGGAAAACGGGTTTGGCTACATTGCTGGTCTCAAGTTCAAATATCGAAGGAAAGCTTCTAAGCCTACTTTCTATATCGAAAAATGGGGGAGGAAGAGGTCTCAAGACCATTTTTTATGTCCAAAAAATAAGGGAGCTAGGGTTGCAATAGATTAACAACATAAAAACTTTTGCCACCTTTTATGAAATAAAGGGACCAAACATCATATATATAATTTGGGATTGAGTCTATGTTTATTTTGTTGTTGTTGGTTGTTGTTATACTATTGTTGTTGTTTTGTCAAATTAAGTTAGATTAGAAGTTGATTTATGCTTGCAAAACACAGCAAGTGCATCTTTCAAATAATAGTTTTTCATCATGGCGTAAAGCAAGAACAAATGTACAGCTCCTTTTTTTTTTTGGTAGGGAACACACAGCTCTTTTAAAGTAAAGGCAAAATGACTTAAAATACTTCCAATGAACGATTGTTGGTCTCCAAAATCAAGTATTGGGGACCTTCTTTTGTTTCTAATAGTGTATTATTAGATGTTCCCAATGTTCATGTATTGTCTTTTGGGATCATTTGTAAATCACGTGTTGTACACGCAGAGACTTGTTACCATCTTACAAGTTTGACGTGATCTTCTATCACTTTATAAAAAAATAATAATTAAGTACACGAGTTTTGTTAGAGTAAATCATTAAAAGTGGTGTATGTGTATCTCGAGGATAACTCTGTGGTGTATGTTGTTTTGAGTTGTAAGTGTGTGTTGAGTTGTTGTATTAATCATTGTTGTAAACATCACGAGATGGACGGTGTGGATGTATTCTTTGATTCATATAAATAACATCACAGGGAGCATCGGCGATTTTTGAGTTTACTGTTTTGGAAACCACTAATGGGAGATCAAGATTTTCTTGATCTTCTACATGGTATCGAGCACTCGAGGCTAACGCCGAAAGTGGTTTGATCAACGTGAAACGTCCGGGTGGATGAAGCTGGTTCGGTGGTGGAAGAAGCAAGTCAAGGTTCTCTAAAATCTCATCTCGAGAGGTCTCTGTTCAAGATCAAAGACGAGATCGAGAAGAGGAATCGCTAGATCTAGAGTAAGAAAGGCTAGATCTCACGGATCTGGTGACTTTGAAGACGAATGTCAAAGTTCGATTCTGGATCTGTGGAGTTTCTTGAAATTTCGGTTTCAAGATACCGATCTGAGTACAAAGCGTAGATCTACACAGTTTGTGAAGAGACAAGCGAAGTCTTGTGAGACTGCTGGTGTGGATCTGGAAGTATGGCATCTGGTTCGTCTTCGTCGGTGTCGATTTCAGGTGGAGGTTCAGGTTTGAACTCTGGAACTAATTTTTCTCCGTTTGGAAATTCGTTGAGTCAATTTGTGACGGTGAAACTTGATGGGTCAAATTTTTTACTGTGGAAATCAATTGTTGTACCGGCTATACAAGGTTTTGAGTTAGATGGATACCTATTTGGGAATCTTTCATCACCGGAAATGGTTCTAGTTTGATGGATCGGTAACCACGAATACAAGATGTGGTTTAGTCGAGATAGGTTCCTGTTGGGTTGGTTAATAAATTCAATGACCCCAGAAATAGCTATGCAAATAATAGGGAATACACCCAAGAAAACAGCCAACGAGTTATGGAAGGCTATTGAAGCTTTCTGTGGTTCCAACAACCGAGTGCATATTCAGGCATTGAAGAAAGCTTTACATACAACTCGGAAAGGAAATATGAAGATGAGTGAGTACTTGTCAAAGATGAAGGGAATTTCTGACAATTTGGCAATTGCTGGATCAGCGATGAGTATAGATGACTTGGTCTCAAGTGTATTGCTGGGGTTAGATCGTGAATATTTGCCAATTACGACATTTTTACAAGGCAAATCTGATTTACAGTGGCAAGAATTATATTCTACTCTCATAGGTTTTGAGGAGACTTTGGATCAGTATAACATTGCTCAGGGCATTAATTCCTTGGTGATACAAGATTCACATTACGTGAATCTTTGCGAGAGATAAAAGGAAATGGTTCCAAGCGAAATTGGAATACTAATGGTGGAGGAAATAGAGGAAACGAAGTGGCTTTAGAGGTCGTAATGGTGGTCGTAACGGTGGTTTTCGAGGCAGAGGAGGATTCAAATCATCAAACAGCAATAGTAAACCTACTTGTCAAATTTGTGGCAAGTTTGGTCATTCAGCTGCTGTTTGTTATTATAGAGCAGACATGAAATATATGGGAACCCAATCTGGGGCTTCTCAACAAGACAAAAATGAAATCCTCTACAGTCGATATCAAATTCACCAGTCTCATTTCTGACTACCTCTGATACTAGTCAAGATGGTTCATGGTACATGGACAGTGGTGCTACTTCTCATGTCACTGGTGACTCTACTCAAATGGTGAATTCTTCAACTTACTCAGGTACACAATCTCTAATGGTGGGTAATGGTCGATTACTTAAAATTGATAGTATTGGCTCGAACTTGCATTCCATCATCAGCTCTAAGTTATCTTTTCACAATACTATGTGTGTCCGAGTATTAAGAAGAATCTGTTAAGTGTCTCTCAAATTAACTAGAGACAACAATGTCTTGATTGAATTTCATCCGCATGTTTGTTTCGTGAAGGATATCCAAACCAATGAGATTCTTCTTCACGGAACTCGCAAAATGGTCTCTATCGCATTTCTGGTTCACTGCATGCGTCTACATCTCATCTTTGCCTTTGTTTGTATCTAATAAAGGTGTGTCTTCACTATGGCATTCAGGACTTGGTCACCCAAATTTCAAAAGGTTCTCCAACGGGTTATGCATCATAAACTTCATATTCTGTGAGTTCTATTGGCGATGTGTGTTCATCATGTCCACTTTGGAAAGAGTCATGCATTACCTTTTCATCATCTAATAAAAGGTCAAAATCTGTTTTGGATTTAATTCATCTTGATTTGTTGGGTCTGCTGTACCGATTACTTCTCAGTGGTTTCAACTATTACATACATTTTATCGATGATTCGACGAGATTTACTTGGTTATATCCGTTAAAGTGAAATCGATGCATTGCAAGCATTTATGCATTTTAAGTCAATGGTTGAAAATCGGTTTGGTACCACTATAAAAAAGGGTTCAAGCTAACTGGGAGGAGAATATCGATCCTTTCGATCATTTGACTTGACTCTTGTGGAGTTCTTTTTCAAGCATCCTTGTCCTCATATTCATGAACAAAATGGTAGGGTTTGAACGTAAGCATCGGCATATTGTAGAGATGAGTCTTACTTTATTAGCTCATGGAAAGTTACCATTAAAGTTTTGGTGGGATGCATGTGCCACAGCGAGTGTTCCTTATCAATAGACTTCCTACCAAAACCTTACATGGTCATGCTCCCATATGAAAAGCTCTTTCATGTTCCACCGGATTACGATCTTCTAAGAGTGTTTGGGTGTGTTTGTTTTCCATACTTACGACCTACAATAAACACAAATATCAATTCGGATCGAGAAATGTGTGTTTTGGGGTGCGATAGTCAACACAAAGGATACAAGTGTTTAAGTCCTACTTTGGTCGAGTTTATATTACTCGAAATGTGGTGTTTCATGAAAATGACTTTCCATATGAATCACTATTTTCTCGGCAAAAAGTCATCTCCATCTTCATCTCTGATTTGTCTACTCGGTTTCCATTTGTTGGTTCCAAATCATTGTCTTGCTCTCGATCCGAGAGCGTCTCTGAATTTACTCATGGTACATCTCCATCTGATTATTCTCAGTTGCATGAGTCCACTAATGAGTCACTGTCATCAGCTGCTCATACTTTTAATAATCAGGAAATTCAGCAGGGTGTTCAAATTCCTTCTAATACACACCCAATGGTCACAAGAGCCAAAGATGGAATCAGCTTAAAGAAAGTGTTTGTAGCCAGTACTTCTGATAATGAGAATGATATTCCTCATTCAGTGGCTGCTGCTCTTAAACTTCCTCATTGGAAAGCAGCCATGGATAAGGAATATCAAGCTCTTATGCAAACAGGGACTTGGTCACTTGTTCCTCCTTCTGATAATCAGAATATTGTGGGAAATAAATGGATTTTTTCTGTCAAAAGGAATTCTGATGGGTCAATAAATCGATACAAGGCTAGATTAGTGGCCAAAGGGTTTAAACAAGTACCCGGTATCGATTTTGACGAAACTTATAGTCCAGTTGTGAAGTCTTCAACCATCAGAATTATTTTATCCTTGGCTGTCCAGTTTAATTGGTCTTTGAGACAAATTGATATAAATAATGCTTTCTTGAATGGGAATTTGGTTGAAGAAGTTTACACAAATCAACTTTATGGGGTTTGTGGATTCTTCTCAACCTATTGTTTGTAAAGCTGCCTGCACAAAGCCTTGTATGGTCTTCGTCAAGCTCTCGTGCATGGTTTGATCAATTAAAGTCCACTTTCTTGTCTTGGGGTTTTTCAAACTCTAAAGTGACAACTCTTTGTTCATTTTTCATCATGACAAAGTTGTGTTGTATGTCTTGGTGTATGTGGATGATATCATAGTTACAGGCTCAAATGTATCCTACATTCAATCCTTTATTGATAGGTTGAATAGTAGGTTTGCTTTAAAAGATATTGGAGATCTTAGTTTATTTTTGGGGATGGAAGCTCATAGGGGCTTGCCAGGGATCGTGTCTTAACTCAAACGCATACATTAATCACATTTGCGAAAAGGGGTATGTCTCATGCCAAATCTATTGAGACTCCCTTTTCGTAGGCAAAGCGATTGTACAAGGATGGCGATGCTTCTTTTGGTGATAAAACTCTTTATAGGAGTTTACTTGGAGTCTTCAATATCTTGTCCATACTAGGCACGACATTGCATATATTGTGAACAAATTAAGTCAATTTCAGCGATCTCAAGCTTGTTGTACATTGGCAAGCTCTTAAAAGGGTGTTGAGATATCTTAAAGGAACTATACTATGGGCCTTTGGTTTCGTGAGCACACGATTTATATCTAACTGGCTATTACGATCTTGATTAGGTTTCTATTGATGATCGTAAGTCTGTGGGTTGGTTTCTTGTATTTTTGGGTTCGAATTTAATTTCTTGGCGATCTAAAAACAAGCAGTGGTGGCGAGATCGAGCACTGAATCTGAGTATAGAGCTTTAGCTCATGTGGCTGCTGAAATAAGTTGGCTTCAATCTCTTTTGTCTGAGTTGCAGGTTTCAGTTCCTCTCCTCCTCTTGTGTGGTGTGACAACATGGGTCTTCTTTGCACTTGCTAAGAACCCGTTTTTCATTCTCGCAAAGCATATAAATTTGGATGTTCACTTTGTCCGTGACAAGGTATTATCTGGTTCGTTGGTTGTTCATCATGTGCGTAGTTGGATCGGATCGGATAGTGATATCTTCACCAAACCATTCTCTGGTCTCGCTTTGTTTACTTAAGGGACAAACTAAGTCTTGTTTCTCTTCCCCTTAGTTTGAGGGGGATGTTAGAGTAAATCATTAAAAGTGGTGTATGTGTATCTCGAGGATAACTCTGTGGTGTATGTTGTTTTGAGTTGTAAGTGTGTGTTGAGTTGTTGTATTAATCATTTGTTGTAAACATCACGGATGGACGGTGTGGATGTATTCTTTGATTCATATAAATAACATCACGGGAGCATCGGCGATTTTCTTTGAGTTTCTGTTTTGGAAACCTTAATGGGAGATCAAGATTTTCTTGATCTTCTACAAGTTTGATTCATGCAGATAGACTCTAATTAACTTCACTTAAAGTTTTGTTTGATTTTTTTAATTAACTCAAGGTATGTATTTTTAATGTTACTCGAAAATATATTACACGTACGAAAGTAATAACTGATTTAAATCGAGCGGAGTGAAAACGTAAGATTTAATTATAGAATCGATGCGTACCAAGACAAGGCGGGCAAGGCGGGGACTTCTATAGCCTTGGCCCTTGGTGGTGGTTGTGTCTACACAACATAGTGGGACCGCAACCAATTAATTAACATATGAGGATTGGGCAGTGATGTAACTCCTTATTTAATTATAATTAAATCTATTTTGGAAAAAAAAACATTATAATAATTAAATCTAAGTAAGGGAATGTTTGGCATTTATGAAGTTTTGACTTTTATTGAGTACGGGTGGTGATGTCTAACTTTTTCGTTATTTTATTCCTCGTCTCCCTGCCTTAATTGACAGAATTCCTTACAGGTGTTCCAGTACTTTATAAGTATGATCCATTGTTTTTTTAGTTTTTCTATTGAAGATCAAGCTCTTATAAAACCTTAGAGCACACATCTCGAGGCGCATCTTGTGTCGCTTATCAACTCGATGCGTCCTCGGTGTCCAAAGTGAGTCAGCGCAATAAGGTCTTGAACCTTATAGGTCATTTTTCTTTTGTTGATTTTGTGATATACATAACTAATCTGGACTATTGATTGGAGATTTTAGCCTGCTTGAGGCATGTTATCTGCAAAGCTCATGACACTTCACTTTGAAACCGTGAATTTTCGCTAGTATTGATATTGTTTTCAATTTAACCACTTTTAATTCATAAGTATAGAGTTTTAACTCAAAATGTCTCGATCTGTGCTAATTGAGGGAAGATCCACACTTATTACTTCATTATAAAGTCTTACTTAAATGATGAGATATTATTATTTCGATCAACACATCTCCAATACGACATTAAGTAGAAACTCTATTGAGATTTTGATTCAACACCAATCACTATACTAAAACAATGGTTAGTGTGTAAAATTTATAAACTAAATCCTTCGTTCTTCTTGAGGAATAATGCAAGTCTAAAAGAGTGCGAAGAGGCTGATTAAAATAAATTATATACAGTTGTTAAAATGTTAAACTAAAAACTAATAGTTTTTTTTTTTTTTTTTTTTTTTAAGTACGAAATTACCAAATTGAGGATCAAATGTCACTATTACTCAAATTAGTATCCATGAAGACCTAGCCAAAATCATTAATGAAAAGAAGGAATTTATAATCAATTAGAAAGGGCCTTTTGTGACAAGAACAAAAGAGAAAGGACAAGGGTGAGATAAAAGGATATATACGATCGAAGATGGAGTAGTTCATCTTTTTTTCTCCTCCTCTCATTTGATTTATACATGTATTTTGATCAATGTATATATATATAGTGTGACACTTCGTATTAGATTTTTCTCTTTGGTCTTATTCTATCACAAAAATTACAGTTGTCTTTTGTTTCTACTTTCCCTTAATTTGTCTCCACCTTAATTTTGCTCAAAATTTCTTACATATGCTTCCATTTTCAGCCATGCATTTTAAATTAGATACTTGCTTAATGCCCTTAATTATGATCTCTAAATTCCTTGATTGGATTTTGCTAATAGTTACATGTACAACCCTAAAGCAATAAAAATTGTCTTTCATTCAATCTACAAAATAATCGGCTGGTTTAAGACCTCAACACGAACTATATAATTAGAAGCTAATTAATCAACTAATATTACACGAGAATAATTAAGAAATATAGAAATCAACCTAACCTAAATTAAGGATTTAGAGGTTTAACTTCCTCTTACGACCAAGCCAACTCATGTATACTTGCTAAAGCTTATAAATGTCTTTCAAAAAAAAATAATAATAATAATAACCATACACACACGCGCGCGCACCCAAAACTTGTACATGTGTCAAATTATTTGAGCTAACTAGCAAAATGTTTAATCCAAAAATCCAAATTTTATAGAAAAAAGAACAAAAATAAGTTTAAATTAGGTTTTGAAAGGGTAGGTGGAGCCGTTGAAGCTCTTAAAAAATAGGGAAAACAAAAGATATATATACATGTATATGCATGTATATGAAGAGCTGGAAAGCTATAAGTTATGAGCTAAGTGTGGAGCAGTTCAAGGAGAAAATAAACAATATGTTAGATATATACATATATATAGTGGTGGGTCTTGGTCTAGGGCCGAGCCAATGTGACAACTAATTATCATATGCATGGATGCAAGTCTGAAGGGTCGACCTCACTCGACCTATCTATATATGGTTCCATATCCATAAAAATCAGTGGTTTCACAACTGCCTTTTTTGGGTATTTTTGTCGTAGCTGATTTTCAATTGATCTTTAAATAATGTTAATATACTATATACTACTAGATTGGCTAATTAAATACTAACTTTTTTTTTAAGTCGCAAAACGAGTCATCCCAGTATCTCCTTGAAAAATAGTTAGCCCCTTTAATTTGCTCAATACGAAATCAAGCTAGTAGTCTAGAATTATATCGACAAGGAGAAATGTATTGAGATATAGATGCGTGTGGAAATATCTCGATGTGTTGAAAAATTTTCACCAGCCATTAATTGTGTACGTAGCAAATGTATATTACTCACTTCCCTAACTATGAATTAATCTTTGTTAATCTCTTATAAAAGAAAAAACCTTTGATAGGGGAGGGGTGTATATATATCACACCATGGCCTTTAATCCATTGC
Organism: Stephania cephalantha; assembly: GCA_039657325.1. NCBI lineage: Eukaryota > Viridiplantae > Streptophyta > Magnoliopsida > Ranunculales > Menispermaceae > Stephania > Stephania cephalantha. The sequence goes on from CM077571.1 coordinate 57,111,510, forward strand.
TATGAAATTTTTCAAGTTACACAACAGCTATATATACAATGGGGCTTTCTCTTGTCTAAAGTTTTGGCTTCATTTTAGTTGTATAAAGGAATTAAAAGAGCATCTATAAACATTATGATCATATAGATATACTTAATGCACCAAACTAAAAGGCGACAGATTCCACCAATAATCCCACATCGCTCATGTTCAAAGCAAAGCCTACATTCAGTATCGAGCGCTCCCAGACTGCTATTCAGAGGGGCCGTGATAGCGCAATGCCAACGTAGCAAAGGGTGCTTACGATCTTCCGAATCCGAACGGATGATAACGGCAAGTCTGAGCTCTTCAATTATTTTTGCTTCACTTCTCTCTGTTTTTTGTTTTAACTCTACTCTTATAGTAACCAGTCTAAATATATGGTTTCTTTTTAAGAAAACTATTTCATTAATCTTTAATTGTTCAAGAGAAGCCTATTTTGTTAATCCTATTTGTTCGAGAGAAGCCATTAGTTTTGATGTAACCAGTCTAAATATATGGTTTCTTTTTAAGCTATTTCATTAATCTTTAAAGAGAAGCCTATTTGAAATTTGTTCGAGAGATATGACATCGTGGAAAATGAAACAATATGCTATACAACATCTAAAACACATGGCAATACACAAACACCACTAAAATCATGTAACAACAACAACAACAACAACAACATCATAGCCTCCCAAATTAAAATTAATTCAAGCTACATAGATCAAACTTTTCCATTGTGCTCAATTAAGTGCAATTGATGGTGAACTTTTCAAACCATTCAAATCCTCCTAATTAATGCATCTCATGTTAACTTTGATCTGCCCCTACTAATCAATTTCTCTCATGTTAACTTTGAGTTTCTATTTTCTATTGAGTCAAGTTTTCTAGTTGAGACATTTGTAGGCCATATTTGCAGAAACCAAACCACCGCAACCGCCATTCCCTAATCGTTGTATCAATTGGTGCTACTCATACTTGTCTTTGAATTTCTATATTTCTTATTCTATCTTTACGAGTTTTACCACATCCACCAACTTAAGCATCCTCATTTCTCGCTACGTTTATTTTATGTAATTGTTGTTGTTTTACCGCCCAACATTCATTTCCATAGAGCATAGCCGGCATAATTACGGTCCTATAAAATTTTCCTTTTAACTTAGTAGGAACATTTCGATCACAAATCACCTTTGTTGCACTCCACCATTTCTTCCATCCAAACTTGAATTCTATGTGTGACATCATTCTCAATGTTACCATCATTTTGTATGATTGATCCTAGGTATCTAAAGTGGTTTACCTTAGGAACTTCTACTTCCCTAATTTTATCACTCCGTCATCTCGATGTCTAGTGTTTCTAAACTCACAAAGATGCATGTATTCGGTTTTCGTCCTACTCAACTTAAAGCCTTTAGATTCTAATGTATTCCTCTGTAGTTTAATTTCTATTCACTTCATCTTTAGTTTCTCCACTAAGACAATATCATCTCGCAAATAGCATACACCATGGTACATCCTCTTGAATATGTCTAGTTAGTTCATCAATAACTAAAGTAAATAGATATGGGCTTAAAGCCGATCCTTGATGTAGTCATATCGTAATGGGAAATTCTTTTGTAGCTCCTCCAAATGTCTTTAAAAAAAATTTACTACTCCATCATACATATCCTTAATAGTGTCTATGTATCTAGCATTCACTCATTTTCTTTCTAGAACCCACCAAAGAACATCTCTAGGTACCATATCATATGTTTTTTTCTAAATCACGAATACCATATGAAGATTTTTTTTCTCTATATTTTTCTAACAATCCTCTTACAAGGAAAATCGCTCCATAGTTGACCTCCCCGGCATGAAACCAAATTGGTTCTCTGATATTGTTGTTTCTCTCCTTAGCCTATTGTCAATTATCCTCTCTCAAAGTTTCATAGTGTGACTCATAAGTTTAATTCCCCGGTAGTTTGAGCAACTTTGAATGTCTCCTTTATTTTTGAAGATTGACACAAGTGTGCTTCTTCTCCAATCCATTGGCATCCGTTTTGATTTTAAAATTTTATTGAAAAGTTTTGTTAACCAAGTCAATCTAATTTCTCCTAAGCATTTCCAAACCTCTATGGGTATTTCATCTGGGCCACATGCTTTCCATATTTTCATTCTTTTCAATGCTTCTTTAACTTCTACAATTCTAATATTGCGTGTATAGTTTACATTTCTTTCTTGGTGTGGGTTTTCATCTATTATAGTATCAACTTGGTCATCATTAAATAAACTATCGAAGTAACTTCTCCATCTCTCCTTAATATCCTCCTCGCGCGTTAAAACATTTTGATTTTCGTCCTTAATACATCTTACATGACTTAGGTCTTGTTTCTTTTTATCTCTTAATTTGGCTAGCCTATATATATATATATATTTTTTTTCGCCATCTCTATTACCTAACCTTGTATATAGATCTTCCATGAAATTTGTTTTAGCTTGACTAACTACTTTTTTAGCTTGTTTTCTAGCTTCTCTATATTGATTGTACACATCTTCATTTTGACACTTAAGTATTTTCCTATACATCTCTCTTTTAGTCTTAATTGCTCGTTGGACATCCTCGTTCCACCACCATGTTTCCTTCTTTGGTGGTCCCAAGCCTTTAGATATACCTAATACGTTTGATCTCACTCTCCTTATGCAACTACTCATTTCTAGCCACATTGTATTAGCATCTAAGTCAAGATTTCAAACATTTTCCTTTAATAGTTTTTCTCTAAACTCTACTTATTTACTATGTTTTAGGTTCCACCACTTTATTCTAGGGTCGCTAACTCTTTTATTCATATTATGTCGTCGTGTTAGCTTAATATCAAGTACTACTAACTTATGTTGGGTAGTAAGTGCTTCACTAGGTATTACTTTTCAGTCTCTACATATTTTTCTATCTATTTTTCTTGTTAAAAGAAAATCTATTTGACTCTTGTTATGACCACTACTAAAAGTAATTATATGCGACTCCCTCTTCCTAAAACTAGTATTTGCTAAGACAAGATCGTATGCTGAAGCAAATTCTAAGATTGATTCTCTTTCTTCATTTATATCACACCATGGCCTTTAATCCATTGCTATGAAAATCTTCAAGTTACATAACAGCTATATATACAATGGGGCTTTCTCTTGTCTAAAGTTTTGGCTTCATTTTAGTTGTATAAAGGAATTAAAAGAGCATCTATAAACATTATGATCATATAGATATACTTAATGCACCAAACTAAAAGGTGACAGATTCCACCAATAATCCCACATCGCTCATGTTCAACGCAAAGCCTACATTCAGTATCGAGCTCTCCCACAATGCTATTCAGAGGAGCCGTGATAGCGCAATGCCAACGTAGCAAAGGGTGCTTACGATCTTCCGAATCCAACGGTTGATAACGGCAAGTCTGAGCTCTTCAATTATTTTTGCTTCACTTCTCTCTTTTTTAAGAAAAATATTTCATTAATCATTAATCGTTCGAGACATAATATGACATAAAGTGACCAATTCCGTTAATAAAAGTACATTGATTTGTTAATCCTATTTGTACGAGAGAGGCCATTAGTTTTGATGTGCGAGCGTTGTGAAAATGAAACAATATGACATTTGGACTGCTGTACAACATCTATAACACATGACAATACACAAACACCACTAAAATCATGTAACGGATTACAAAATTTTCAATAATAAAAGAAGATAAATTAAAAAAAAAAAACTTTCAACTAGAGAAGACAAACTAACTGTAAAATAAAAAATTAAAGAAAAGACTACCCATGCGCTGAACAAAATTTATACACAATCGTTGATGAAGATGTATCGAAATAAAGATAAAACCAATTTTTACAAATCTAACTAGATCTGTAGCTTATTGGATGAATAAAATGTAAAAAAGATGTAATTAGAATCACCGTCAATCGAAAAGAAGGATCGATGTCAATGATTCAAGATAAAAGAAATCACAAAAGAGAATCTAGAAAAGTTTTAGAGTTTCAAGAAGTAGCAGCTCTCAAAAACTCTTAAATATATGTTGTTAAAAGTGAAGTACGTAGTACTATGATTAATACATAATACTTACAAATATTAATTATAATTTAAAAGATGGTAAAAGAATTCTGTATACTTCATAGATTGTAATAAAAGCACAACATCTTGTTTTGTTAATCCAAAAAAATAAGGAAAATACTAGGATGACCGGACACCCGGGCATCCATTATGCATTGATGTGTGTACATATAAATCTCGATGCGTGAATGGATGGACACCTTGGTGTCCCATTCCGAGTCACCCTAACATTTCTCAAAAAAAAAAGTATATTGTTTCTAATGGTACGTGGACTCCTTAGCAGACTTGGGCCCAAGATTTTGTGACTAGTACCACTCCCTGGGCTTTGGTTGAGTTGTTGGGTAGGACTGGTCTTAACAACAAACATTTCGTTTGCTATTCTTCTTTGTTTCGAAAAGGAGAAAATTTATCTTTCTAACAAACACTCGTATACTATAATAGCTAGTACCATCTAATTAATCAAAGTTGCATACAAAATATGTTCACAATCATGTTTCTAATGGTCATGAAGTTCAAACCACTCCCCTTCATGAAATGCTGAAAAAATAAAGGCAGTCAATCAGTCATATGCGCTAAACGCGTCGTCGGTGACATCAATTAAATGAGATATTGAATCCCAACGTGTTCTTGACTTTGGATCATTTGATGATCTTCATCAATTCATGTGAGTACATGTCTAAATCCCAACTCAACCCCCAATTAATTAAAGAACCAAATTGATCAGGATTCATATAAAGTTGGGATTGATAGGGAGAGAGTTCGTTAGAATTAATGAAACCCAATCCTCCCTATAGCCCTCAATATTTGATCAATATACACCACTTTTCAATTTGAGATTTTTTTTTTTTTTTTCTTTCTATCCCTATTTATCCAAATTAATAGACCTCATTGGGACCGGACTTGAAGCACATGTGCAACCAAAAATAATGAATGATGACATGCAATTTACAAACAAAGACAACTTTAATTTATTTAGAACTAGCTATAATAGAGGCGGATCATTATATTACCAGAAAAATAAAAGAATCAATTTAGAATTATATATGTCAAAGTCAACACATAGTGACTTTTCTTACATTGATATACTTGAAAGTTCAAAGACACGGTTTTTAAATGCAAGAGTAGAAATGTTAGGAACTCTAGTTAGTTTAACAATATTTCAAGTTATATTACCTAATCGAAGGCCAAGAAGGACCAGAGCATTAAATGTCAAACCAAATCTTAACGTGGATTATTGAAGAAAAAAAACTAAATGTATTGTTTTTATTTATTATTTATTATTTTTTGGTGGTTGGAGTAAAGACTTCCTGGTTCAAGACTTCAACTTATGTACGTAACCTTCCCAAGAACTTACCTCATCAATAAAATGTTAAATAAGTATCGTTCTTCTCAAGAGATGACACAGTGGCAACAAGATGGATATCTTATAGAGCTTTTAATTAAGTGTGAGTTCTAATCGCAATAGGTCATTAGACTAGGGCAATTAACTAAGTCTTACAAGATTAATTGAATCAAAGTAAAAAAAGCTGAAAAAATTAACTCTCGATTCAATATAATAGTAGTTTCATGTATGTAGCTTTATTTTTGGTGTCATTGTTTCTACTTACCATTTTTTAAAAAAAGAAAAAAAAAGTGATTCATTATAATACTAATTTTCATTGTTTCTATACACAATCAGGATTCAAGATTAATATGATTCATTTTTTCGCCACACATTGCATTTTTTATTTTGATAAGAAAAAAAACAATTTGTCCCCACTGGGTTGGAACCCACGATCTCTCACTTCCAAACCCCGTACCAAACCATTGAGTCACCCAATTAGTTGGTTCCACACATTACATTGAATCAAGAGTTAAAGTGTTTGATCTTTATAGCCATCCCCAACTAAATCAGGCGTAACAATAAAGTTTGATCCATGTACCCGATCCCAACTAATTTATTAGAATCGAGGCTTTACTGTTGTTGGTTCTCTACACTTGGAGGGCCGGTTTAAATAAATTCCTTTTTTGACTTACAAAAATAAATTTATTTAAAAGAATTAATACACATGTACGTAGACACATTTATAACGTTCAGCTAATTGGATTATCTAAGAAAATAACGTTCAATCAATTGAATCATCTACCTACCTTATCATCCTATAATATTATATTTATAATAGCGCATGCAATGTACAAGCTAATTACGAGTAGTAAACAGTAGTAGAATAATACTATATACTGAAACATTAAACTTAAAATAAATGCATTAAATGATAACGTATAATACTATGCATAACCTATAATACAAACATAGTAACATGTCAAAATATTCCATGATTTCAAGTACAACATAGTATTAATAAACATGATCTAAACATAGAAACTTCGACAATAAAAGAGAGAAATTACTTAAACATCAATGTCACATTTGCATACATATTAATCTCATACAATCAAAAGTAAATATTAAAAAGAAAATGCTAGCGTGACATGCACTTGGAGCACTCAGGTTGCCCTTCCCTTCCTCCGAGGCGCACCAAAAGGACATGCACGAGTGTGCCGGACCAAAGTTGCTATTTTGCCAAAGCATCTTTAGTGAGATGGTAGATGCATTGTTCGCCAAAAAGTAAGATTTAAAAAGGTTGTGAGTTCGACTCTACTTAGCTCAAAAAAAAAAAAAAAAAAAAAAAAAACGTAAACTACGTATTTTCTAATACTAGTACTGTAATATTTATCTAATTAATTAATGGGGGAAGTTCAGTGGTTGTAGCACCAGTAAGGCAGTAATTAAGGAAAACGAAGAGTACAAAGCATATGTAACCATCCATATATGCATCTCATTAAGTACTAGTACTACTACATACAAAGACAATAAATGGGCGCGTAAATGTCGTATCATCAATTGCTTTTATTAATTGCGCGCCATAAATACGCGCGCATCCGCACACATAAAATTAGGCCTAATTAACTCCCACCACTGCAACTAGTTACTTCCTCCATTTCTTTACAAATGACTTTTTAACTATTTTAAAATATTTTATAGTAAAATCTGTTTTTTAATATTTTCAATACACTTTATTTACTTAATTTAATTTTATGTATTTTATAAAAAAAATTAACAATTACACATTAATAATTAGTGTATATAAAAATAGTAACGTTATATTATAATAGATAAAAAGTGATTTTATCATTTAACTATCACTTTCTCCTCAATTAAAATAATAATTAAGTGACTTTCTTAAAAGCTGTAAACTACTTTAAAACGATATTTATAAAAACGAAAGGATTACTATACTAGTTGTACCATTATTAATCACCAATCAATTACCACTAATCCATGATCTTTACATCTTAATGGTAAGAAAGTAAGCCACCAAACCCCCCATTTAATGGTTTAATTTGTTCGCGCTTAATTGTAGTACTACTAATCCTGCTCTCTCTCTCTCTCTCTCTCTCTACATTAAATGCTCACTTTCTCTCTCTACCTCCTCCCCTGTCTCTGTGTGTGTATATATCAAGTAATGATCTTTCGCTAATCCTAACGGATTTCATTCATTCAATTCAATTCAATTCGGTTGAATAAATTTCGATTCGCTCGCTTGATCGCTCGATACATTCGATTTCGATCGTCGTATTTGCGGCGAAGGTCGTGGTAATGGCGGCCGATGTGAGCTCTCTTACGAGGATGCTCAGTGGACGATTCAACGAAGAGAAGATCGAAGAGAGTAGTCGTAGTAGTAGTAGCAGTAATTGTAGCGAATTGATCACTAGAGATCTGTTAGGGTCGTGTTCCAGGACGGAGGTTAAGGAATTGGATCTGGATTTGCAAGTCCCGACCGGTTGGGAGAAGCGCCTCGATTTGAAGGTATTGTTAGGGTTTCCGCTTGTTTGATGATGACTCAATCGCTCAATCGGATCATCAATTTCTGTGAATTCACTAGTTTTGTTTCGATTTCGGTGCGTAATTCGTTCTGTAAACCGTTTTCCCTCTTTTAATTTGTTGCTTACGATGATTCCTTTCACAAATACAGTCAGGATCGGTGTACCTGCAGAGATGCAGAGCTTCATCGTCAATGTCGCACCATCAGAATGGCAACTCGTCTCTTCCAGAGCTTCAAGACCTAAATCTACCGCCAACACCATCATCGACATCATCGTCGAAGACTCTGCTCCACGAATTCGAGAAACGCTTAGATCTGAAACTCGTGACCGCAAATCAGGACTACCAGAGCGTGTGCACGCTCGACATGGTGAAATCGGCGCTCGAGCGAGCAGAGATCAAGAAGAAGAAGAAGAAGAATAATAAGTTACCTGATCGTCACGATAATCAGAGAACTTCCTGTTCGTTCGACGGAGGTTCGTCTTCGTCTTCATCGAGTCTCACTCTCCTCAAAGACGACGAAGACGATCAGAAGCAGAGAACGTCGTCTTCGTCTTCGATTTCGTGCTCGAACTCCAGCTCTCTCTTCGCTGCTGGTTGCTCCAATTGCTTGATGTACGTGTTGATGTCGAAGACGAACCCTAAGTGCCCTCGCTGCAACACCTTCGTCGTCCAATCGACGGTGATCAACAAGAAGCCTCGCATCGATCTCAACACTTTCTCAGATTGAGAGACCGATCGGACGATTGGGATCAATCGCGTTTGTTATATAATTCGAATTCAGTCCTCTATAGGTCGTGTAATTTCGCTTTTCATGTACATATCTCTACGTCTATCTATGAAATACAGATCTCTATTTTCTTTTTGTGCGCATCTCGATGTTTCTGGTTGTGGACATGGTGGAGACTTGGAGTGGTTGCTTTGCGTGTAGAAATTTTCTGGTGCGCGCGCGCAAGAGATGTGATGAGGGAGGTGGTGCCACGTGTAGGGTAGGGATGTGCGTTGATGGTTCGGTCAAAGTGCTGATGCCTGATGAGGATATATTGGTGTGGTACTGGTTGGGCAATTTTCATGTGATGGGCGTGCGTCATTAGTATTGGAAGTAATTTTTTCGAAAAATTAAAAGATTTGAATTTGAATTTGATATTAATCAGGGCAAGCCTTCAACTATCTAAACAATAATAAAAAAAACAAAAAATCTGTTCGGACGGACTTAAAGATTTTTTATTAATAATTTAAGATATCTATCTAAGTAAAAGACCTAATTATCCTCTACCCCAAACACCAATAATGAATTTGAATTAAGGGTCTTTATATCTTTTTGGTTGTTTGAGTCCGGACTTTTTAAGTGCTAAAATGACAATAGGTATGTGACACTGTAAAACATGTTGATTCATAGGAACAATCGATGTGCAACTCGAGATGCGGGCAATGTGTCTTGTGGTGTGACATACTTATTGTAATTTTAGCACCTTCCCATTATAAAAAAAAAAAAAAATACTAGTATTTGTGACAATAATATTGCTCAAATTAGACGACTTGTTAATATACCACAACATGATAATTAAATAAATATAAAAATACATATAATTATTTAATGTTGTTTAATATTTTTGTAAATACTCCATTCGATAAAAAATATAAGTTTTTCTAGCAAAAACTTTTTGGTCAAAATGATAAGTCGTTTTTGAAATAAGAGCGTATATGTAAATTACACTTGTAATTAAGGTTGTCTTAATTTTTGTGTTCTTACCGTAAACGATTTATATTTGTGACCAGATGGAATAATATTTTATGTTTTTATTTAATTCAATTTTTTATTTTGAATAAATAAATAGTAGTTCATGTGGTGAAAATATTAATGCTTTCTTTTTTATCTTAAAAATATGTTTGAAGAGTTATATCAATTCTCACATTTTACAATTTTTAAAAATTTGCAACTTCTATGCAAGTTTAAAGTTCAAGCAAACATTAAGGTCTCGTTTGGTTTGTTTTTGCTAACTTATAGTGTTAGTTGAGAGTTATCTCATTAGAGTTAATATTTTTATGTTTGGTTCAACTTTAACCTTGCAGAGAATTTTCAAATTTTTAAACAGTAAAAAATAGGAATTGACAAAAATAACTTTCAAATAAGAGAGAGATGAAATGACATTAAAAAAAAGGTCATTAATGAGATGTAATTATATCAACAACTCTTGTGAGATAACTCGGTGGTGGGGGAGATATCTCACACCCTAAGGTATAAGTTTAGAGATAACTTACAGACAACTTGGGCAACCAAACGAGATTAGTTCTCAACTCTATGTGAGTTTAAATATGAACTTGTTATGTGAGTTAACTTCAAAGAGTTATCTCCAAGGAGCTATCTCGGCTCGCAATGTAAATTGGCAAAAAACAAATCAAACAAAACCTTAATCTCAGATTCTCACATATCAAATCACATTTATTTAAAGCTAGTACGATTGGACACAAACACGAGTATCACAAGCTCACAGTATCACGAATTCACGATCCTTTCACAAATTAAAGCTAAACTGTTGCAGGCATTGTAACATTGTAAATATATAGGGTATACGAACTTAGATTCTAGCTTTTTTTTTTTTTTTTTTTTTAATTAACCTTGAGTATCTATACACTTATATGATTAATTACCATAAACCTTGTGATTGCGGAAAGAAATCATCAGTGGCTCGATATTTAATTGTCGCGAAAAATCAAACTCGAGACCGTGCACATAACTCGCACAGTCTCGCTTTCGCTCTTACCACTGAGCCAAATCAGTCCGATTACCTTAGCCATGTTCTTATCACTACTAGTATATATGACAAACTAATTAAAGCACTCAACAGAACTCATATCCCCCAATGAAGAAAATATCTACCTTCATTTTTTTGTGTTGATAAGAAAGAAATCGACTTTTTTTTTTTTCTTTTTATGAGACTTGAACTTACACCTTCTTGCAATAATACCACATATCAAACCATATAAGACCACCCTCTTTCAATTATTGGTCTTATTTTGGCATTTATTATGTATATATCTACCATGCATGTTACTTTATTGGATAATTTGGATTATAGCGGACTACATCTTGCACGTTGATAGATCCTTTCACAATCTTAACAAATATCGATTACATGTATGATATCTTTGGATTTGTTGGTATCTATATATATAGTACGTATAAGTGACTGCAAAAAATTAATTAAGTACTTGTACCTAATATAGATTTTGTGAAACCATAATCTTTTCATACCCTTGGCCTTTCCAAATCATCTAGGTAAAACGTTACGTTAGTCATGCACACGTTGACAATTTATATCATGATGAATTGAATGCAAATCAAATTAAATAATGATTCTCTTTGAATGATTAATTATATACTCCATATCTCTACATGTGTATTAAGAATATCAATGATTAATTAAATTTCTTTACTCCCTCGGTTTCTTTTTAAGTGACTTTTTAGACATTTTGAAATATTTCATAATATATGTCATTTGATAGTTTCCATACACATTAATTACTTAATTAACTTTTATACCTTTTATAAAAAAAAAATTATTAATTACACATTAATAACTAGTGTATGTAAAAGTTGTGGGGTTAAAAGAGATAAAATGTGATTCAGTCATTTAACTGTTACTTTCTCTTCATTCAAGATAATTGAATGACTTTCTTAAAAACTGTGAACAACATTAAAACGTCACTTATATAGAAACGGAGAGAGTATTTTATTTAAATTGAAAAGACATAAAAGTAAGGCATTAGAAGTACTATCGTATCTTTATCTATTTAAATTGTTAAGATCTTAATAATTACATTTTCATTAATGATATTTAAATAAATCAATTATTTTCATTATTTAGTTTCTTCAATATATACTTCCAATATTGATACCTTCTTAACATTAAGGCAATTAATTACAATAAAAAAATAACTCCTTGTCAAAATAGTACTATTTTAAAAATCTAATGACTTACTGCTATATGTATACATGGGTACAACAATCTTACAAAATAATGTTAATTATCGTCTCAACTTGAATGATTAAGTAATTAATTCCAAGGTTTCAATTTTGCACTCATTAATTTCCATCCAAAGAAACTATATAGTATATGTATAACACGAGAGGCGTGACGTATAAATAAACATCAAAAAAAATCTATTTGACTCTTTGACTCCCATACGACTCAAAGGGTTTTTATTAGTAATTTAAGATACACATGAACACATTCACCTCCTCCACTACCTTTACCGCTACAACTATTGCTCACCACTTCTGCCATGCTCCACTTTGTCACTGTTAGCATAAACCATTGATGTTAGATAGATTGTGTAATTGATCTGATGTTGGACAGATTGTGTAATTGATCACGATGTATGTATAGGAGGGAAAGTTAGTTAAGGTTGTTATGGTTGTTGAGTTTGTTAGAGAGATGTCCAATGTAATAAAGACATGTATACATTACGGTTGTAAGAAGAAATTGAGAGATATAAATAAAACAACTCACTCTCTTCCTCATCAAGTTTTGAGAGAAGAAGAGATGAGTTTCATGTTCACTTCTTGATGTTAACATGGTATCAGAGCATGTGAAGGCTCATCGCCATTGTTAGTGATACCTGTGGTTCTTAAGGAATCATCATCACTGTGGTTCTTGGAAAATCATCAACGACATTGAAGACTCACCGTTGCTGATACTCTGGAGATCTTACTTCTGCAAATTCAGACATCACCATGGATGCTTCAAGTCTCTATTCTCCAAATGTTTCCAGTTCTTCTGCAAACTATCAATCAATGATTACACCTTTCGGTAACTCTCTTAACCAAATTGTATCGATCAAGTTGAATGATAGCAATTTTTTGTTGTGGAAATCCATCATTGTACCTGCAATCGAAGGATGTAGGTTAGATGGAATCTTGTTTGGAACAATTGAAGTTCCTTCACTGCTGAATGATCAAGGAGAACCAAATCTTGAATATCAAGTTTGGCATTCTCGTGATAGAATGTTGTATGCTTGGCTTTTATGTACATTGGAACCACACATTGCAACATCAGTGGTTGCAAAGGATGGAAGAACCTACACAGCTAATGAACTGTGGAAATCCATTGAAGAATTTTGTGGTGCACACAATCGAAGCACGATTCGGTTCAACAGCGCAATCGAACTACAAGAAAAGGATCTACCAAGATGAGTGATTACCTTAGAAAGATGAAAGAATTTGCTGATAATATAACTACTGCTGGAGAGCAATTCTCAGTTGCAGATTTTATATCTTGTATACTTTCTGGTTTAGATGGAGAGTATCTCCCAATTACAACTGTATTGGAAAGACAAGGAGATCTGAAATGGACTGAATTACAATCATGTTTACTCAGTTTTGAAGCCAAACTTGGTCAATTACAAATGATTTCTGGACTTAATTCTATGACTATTCAAGGCTCAAATCAAGTGAATTCTGCTGAAACAAAACAAAGTGGATCAACAAATGGTTGGAATAACAATTCTCAGAAACAAGGAGGCAATGGTGGAAAGAATTTCAATAACAACAATAGAGGTCGAGGTGGTCGATTTCGAGGAAGATGAGGCTTTCGATTTCCAAACAATAGCAGACCAACGTGTCAAATATGCAACAAGGTTGGACATTCTGCTGCATTCTGCTATTACAGGGCAGATATGAGTTACATGGGCACACAAGCTAATAATTCAAATGGAAATCAGATCGATAGTTTTCAAGGAAATCAGAATTTTAGAGGAGGAGGCCAATTTCAGGGAGCACAACCAAGTGCACATTTTCTGGGTACACAGAGTTCTTCTGGAAACTCTTCTGGCTTTGCTTCTGGTTCTGGTTCTGGTTGTGAATCATCAAATTCTGCAAATGATACCTCTTGGTATGCAGATAGTGGTGCTACAGCTCATGTTACTCATGATACTTCTCAAATGAATCATATCTCACCTTATCAAGGTAATGATTCTTTGATTGTTGGCAATGGTAATTCTATTCCTATTAAGTATATAGGCAATGCAAATGTTACTTCTGCTGATCCTAGACTACAATTTTCAAATACTCTATGTGTACCAAACATAAGGAAGAATCTTATTAGTATATCTCAACTGGTTAAGGACAACAATGTTGTTATTAAGTTCACTAATAAGGATTGTTTGGTGAAGGATTCTTCAACTAAGGAGATCTTACTTAAGGAGTACTTCGAGATGGACTTTACCAGGTTGCCGCTTCTCAAGTATGTCACAAAGCAGAAACATTCAAATTCTACACAAGCTTATCGGGCATCCAGAAAATCAATGTCTTCTCTATGGCATTTTCGTCACAGGACATCTTCGTTGTTCAAACTTTACAACAAGTGATGAGATCTCATCTTCATCTACCATGCCTATCTCATTGAGTTTTGTCATGTCTCGTCCATTGGGAAAACATCATGCTTTACCATTCTCAAAGTCAAGTTCAAGATGTAAACATGTACTAGATCTCATTCATTCGATGTTTGGGGCCCTTCTCCGCCACTTCTCATGATGGTTTCAATTACTACATTGTATTTGTTGATGATTGGTCAAGATTTACATGGATTTTTCCTTTAAAGAATAAATCGATGCACTTCAAGCTTTCAAAGTGTTCAAATCTAGAGTTGAAAATCGTTTAATGCCAAGATTAAATGTTTACAATCTGATTGGGGTGGTGAATTTCGAAGTTTCAGATTGTTTTTGGAGGAACAAGGTATTTTCTTTCAACATCCATATCCATATACACATGAACATAATGGTAGAGTTGAAAGAAAGCATAGACATATAGTTGAAACAAGTTTAACTCTACTTGCTCAAGCTGGATTGCCTTATAAATTCTGGTATGATGCTTGTGAAGCTGCTACTTTTCTGGTTAATCGATTACCTACAAGAGTGTTGCAAGGATCTTCTCCATATCAGTTGCTTTATCATGTCCCTCCTGATTACATGATTTTGAAGGTGTTTGGATGTACTTGCTATCCATATACAAGACCATACAATGCTCATAAATATCAATATAGATCTGAGAGGTGTATATTCTTGGGATATAGCTCTATTCATAAGGGATATAAGTGTATGAATTCTGCTGGTAAAATATATGTTACCAGACATGTCCTATTCAATGAAGATGAGTTTCCATATCAGATGATGTTTTCTTCCAAGCCATTACCTTCAGATACTTGCTCTACTGGTCCATTAATATCTCTACCTGTATGTTCTTCATCAGAAGCAGAAGCTGTGTCTATTCCTTATAATTCAGGGTCTACAACACAGTCTGAGCATGTATCATCAACTTCAACTTCTAGTCCACCAGATGTTGCTGCTACCTCATCTGCTCCAATTCATACCACAAATAATGTTCCTATCAATACACATTCAATGGTCACAAGAGCTAAAGCTGGAATTATTCAGAAGAAGGTGTTTGTTTCTACTACTTCTTCTCCTTTAGATGAAGAAGTTCCTAAATCAGTTAAACATGCTATTTCTATTCCACATTGGAAAGAAGCAATGGAACATGAGTATCAAGCTTTGGTTAAGAATGGAACTTGGTCACTTGTTCAACCTACTAATCATCAAAATATAGTAGGAAACAAGTGGATCTTTACAATCAAGAAGAATTCAGATGGTCCAGTGAATAGATACAAAGCTAGATTGGTAGCAAAAGGATTCAAACAAGTCACTGGCATTGATTTCTCGGAAACTTACAGTCCAGTGGTTAAAGCCTCTACTCTTAGAGTCATTTTCTCCATTACTGTTACTCTTGGATGGAATCTGAGACAAATAGATATCAATAATGCATTTTTGAATGGCCAGCTCAGTGAAGAAGTATTCACCAATCAACTTGAAGGTTTTGTGAATCCAAATTATCCTAATATGGTATGTCATCTTCACAAGGCATTGTATGGTTTGAGACAGGCACCAAGAGCTTGGTTTGACAAGTTAAAGTCTCAATTACTCTCTTGGGGTTTCCACAATGCAGTATCTGATACTTCATTGTTCATTTTACATCATCAAAGCACTACTCTATATGTTCTTGTGTATGTGGATGATATCATCATCACTGGCAATAACAATGATCTGATTCAATCTTTCATTGATCAATTGAATAAGAAATTTGCATTGAAAGACATTGGTGATCTAAATATGTTTCTGGGATTTGAAGTTCATAGAGATAGCTCTGGTCTCTATCTTACACAATCAAGCTATGTGTCTGAGTTACTGAAGAAGGCAGGCATGATCAATACTAAACCTGTTGATACTCCTGCTGTTATTACAAAAATACTGCCTGATGTCTCTACCACCTTGTTCACTGATCCTTCTCTTTATCGAAGCATATTAGGAGGTCTTCAATATGTAGTTAATACTCGACCTGACATTGCCTACATTGTCAACAAGCTCAGTCAATATTAACAATCTCCTTCCACCTCACATTGGCAAGCCTTAAAAAGAGTTTTAAGGTACTTGAAAGGGACTATTCCGTGTGGTTTGTGCTTTAAACCAGGTTCTTCATTCTTGCTTACTGGTTATTCAGATGCTGATTGGGCATCTTCCATTGAAGATCGTAAATCAATTGCTGGTTATGCTGTCTATTTTGGATGCAATCTAGTGTCCTGGCAGTCTAAAAAGCAAGGTGTAGTGGCAAGATCTAGTACAGAGTCAGAGTATAGGGCTCTTGCTCATGTTGCATCTGAGATAACTTGGCTTAAGTCTCTACTATCTGAACTTCAGTTTCCTCTTCGTCGTACTCCAGTGGTCTGGTGTGACAATATGAGTGCAACTGCATTGGCCAGGAATCCAGTGTTTCATTCCAGAACAAAGCATATTGAAATTGATGTTAATTACATTCGTGATCAGGTTTTAAAAGGCTTGTTAGCTGTCCATCATGTTCATTCTCATGATCAAGTTGCTGATTGTTTCACCAAGGCTTTATCTAATTCAAGGTTTTGTTACTTGAGAGACAAACTTGGTGTAGTGTTACCCCCCTTCGTTTGAGGGGGGATGCTAGCATAAACCATTGATGTTAGATAGATTCTGTAATTGATCTGATGTTGGACAAATTGTGTAATTGATCACGATGTATGTATATGAGGGAAAGTTAGTTAAGGTTGTTATGGTTGTTGAGTTTGTTAGAGATATGTCCAATGTAATAAAGACATGTATACATTACGGTTGTAAGAAGAAATTGAGAGATATAAATAAAACAGCTCACTCTCTTCCTCATCAAGTTTTGAGAGAAGAAGAGATGAGTTTCATGTTCACTTCTTAATGTTAACAGTCACGTTCAATCAAACCTCGATAACCAAGGTTTGACATGAACCCATTAAACATTTTGTCACGTTCAGTCAAACCTCAATAACCAATAAGGTTTAGGTAGGATATTACTCTAATCTATCTTCTCTTAATAAGAGGTCTCGATTTACGTTTCTTACATTCCTTGAGTTCATGATTAATCGGAACAAAACTTTTGACTATATGTAATTTTGTAAGCAGAGGTCTCAGTTTCGAGTGGAGATAATTAAGGTCTTGTTTGGTATGTGGATGAGATATATCTCTCAACTTACAGGAGAGAGAGTGAGTTATCTCCCCTTCCCCCCATAAGGAGATATCTCTCAGGAGTTCAATAGACAAAAATACCCCTCATAAATCATCTTTTTTATTTTAAAAATATGTTTGAATGACATTTATATCAATTTCCACATTTTACTGTTTTTAAAAATTCGCAACTTCCCTACAAGTTTAAAGTTCAACCAAACATGAAATATGAACTTACAGTGAGAGCTAACTCTATAAAGTTATATCCACTCGCACTTTAAATTGGCAAAAATGAATCAAACGAAGACTTAAGTTGCACACGCACAACCTCCCCTTGCAAGTTCAAGGATTGAAAGTCCTAAGTCCCACGTGTCCATATGTGGCCTACCATTAACAATTATAGGTGACATTAATTTGGGTGTCCAATAAGTATTAATGAATCCAATTAATTGCAGCACTAAGAAACAGAAGTCGCTCTCACGTAGTAACAGTTGGAGAAGGGGGCGGGCGTGGATATGATTGGGAAGTTACGTGTGCAATGAATGTGGGTGGGCCCACACCTCGCCGTGTCCGGCCGCGATTCATTTAATGCTCATCAAAATATGTACTCCCATGACACCAAAAATTATTAATCTCTCGCATTTATTGCGTTCGTTGACGCTACAATGCGCCGATTTGACTGCTTAATTACTCCCTAAACGTCTCTCATTAATTACTACCTAATTAATTGCGACTTAATTAAAATCAGGACAACGTTGCACCCCCGTGGCTTGGTGGTACTACAATAGCCATTATTGCCGTCTCATTTGAATTTAGAATTTCACGTTAGAGATGCGTGGAGCAAAAGTTAGTCTCACGTCGGTTAAGTGTGATTTTGTAAAGAAGGCATAAAAAATTACTTGTCATTTATATAAGTCGTTTAAGGTAAAGACACAAGAATTAAGACAATCATAATTACGAATGTAATTTACATATATGTCATTTGACATTAAATGAATTGAAGAATTATAAATATTTAAATTGTACAAGGGTAAAATGAGTAAAAATATAATAAATACACTTTTGAATTCCGAAAACGACGTACAATTTTGAACAAGAAGTTTTTTTGCTAAAACGACTTATATAAATGATCGGATGGAGTATTTGGTTTTCAAACTTTCAAGTTTTTGTTAACTTTGTCGTCAAACTTTCATTTCCTCTACTTTTGACCATTTTGTTATGTTTGGAGGACAACAATCGCTAACAAAGCGCTTTACGAATAATTCACGGCGGTTCACAATTAATTCATTAACTCAAAAAAATCGATTGTGAATCATTTTGTTAGTAATAATTACTTTTCAAACGTAACAAAATGATCAAAAGTATATGGAAATGAAATTTCTGGGACCAAAAGTGAACTGATGAAAGTTTGATGACTAAATCAACAAAAACTTAAAAGTTTATGGACCAAATAATAATTTAATTATGCTTATAAAAAATATGTAAGTGTGGATCTCTCCTCTATTAGTATCGAGGATTTTGATTTTAATCCCCACATCTACGAGATTAACATGTCTAGTTCCTGTGCGCAGGCGCACTCATGCATTAACATAAAAAACATAATATGATATAAGAGCTGTTTTGGTTCGAATGGGACAATGTACGTCCGTATGTAGATTATATGGTGTGGCACTTCGGATGAATTTCAGTCCAAGATGGAGGATCGGAGTTGTGTGGACCAAAAGTTAATCTCAAATCCGTTAAGTTTGATTTTCTTTTGGCGAAAGTTAAATGTGATTTCATAACGAAATATCTCTCTCAATTAGTACCGAGACCCAAGAGCTCGCCTACTTGTGTAGGCGTTCCCAACATAAAAAATAACACATGGTTTACAAATCGCCCACCGATATATACATGATACTATACTATGTGGCTCCCAACTATAATGGCATAAAATATATGACGTCCTTTGAATTAAATTAATTACAAAAAGAGAAGTGCTAAAATAATAGTACAGGTAAGTCACACCAAAAGTCACATCGGCTTTTGAACCGTTAGTGCATATTTTATGATGCGAGCACACAGATTTCAGTGCATAACAAGCGCGTGTACAACTTCTATAGACTAATGTGTCTTGAAGTGTGACTTACTCATTGTGATACCAGTATTTTTCTTAAAATAATTTCAAAAAGTCCATAGTTGATGAGCTAACAATTATGCAAGCACTAACTGTTTCAATAATTTACCTCAAAAATTAAAATGTTTCAATAATTTAAACACATGCTTGTGGTTGCATTGAATATTCATGTGGTACTACAAACCAAAAAATTAAATAAAAAATTAAATTCATGTGGTAGGTTCAACATACGCAGTCAATATAGTTTGTCAATTCATACATGTTTGCTTGTTTGGATATGGAGTCCTCAACCAACTTATACCCACCTAGAAATGAGATTATATTCCTCAACCAACTTTATGCTGAATAATACATGGATTTAAAGTTGAGGAGTTTGCATTCGCTCGGTCTCTCTAAGTATGCGTGACTTGAAGTCGGACTTTAAAAATGTGACTAATTGGAAATGTATAATTAGTTGGAGATGAAAGAATAATCTAATATCGATCGACTAGTTGAGAAGAAACGCGTCTAAAAAATTTGATAGGGAGAACTCTAATTAACTTACCTTCCTATTTTAATTAGTGAACTTATAATCCACTCTTAAACTAAGGCCTTCATACATATGATCCACAAGTACCTCCCACACTCCCAAGACCATAGGACCGGGCTAAAACAAGACTTTATATAATTAATAATAGTACGTGGAGTATTAATTGTCTACAATAGTTAATTAGTATTTTTGTGATGTTTGTGGACATAAAGTAATTAATTAAAAGTACTCCAATTCTTCAAAAAAAAAAAAAAAGTACTAGCTCCAAGGATGATCGACCTGGAATCTTTGACATAAATTAATTTGGATGCATGCTTTTACATGTTCATGATATGTGACTATGCGTAGTACTTGCTCTTGGATTGTTCTCCTCAAAATGACAAAACAATTAAACAAAAGGGTGTCAGACAACTTCATGAAATAAGGTTTTTAATGATCTCTTTGAAAAAAAAAAAGTTTTTTTAATGGTCTTAAATAAAATTCGAAAGGCCTCCATTAATTATATACAAAAAATGATAAATATCAGAAATTTAGGAAAGAATGAGTCCACAAATATCTTAAAACAGGATCTGAATTTTTTTTGTTAATTTGAAATAGGGAGGAAGCTAAATAGCCTCAATTGATGACTCAAACCTCGTAAAATTTATTGAATTTAAACAAGGAGGAGCCACAAGAAGATCCGAACAACTATGATTATTGTATATTAAAAATAAGAGGACCTAAAATATACTCATTCCGGTCTCAATTGTAAGTCGTTTAAGATTAAGGAACAAGAATTAATGAGTAATTTAGTAATTGTAAGGTAATATTACTATATTATCCTTACCTTTATTAATGTTCTTTTGAGTTAAACGAGAGAGATCCAACTTGGTATACTAGTAGACAAAAATTAATCCAACTTTTAAAGCTTCATTAATGAGGGCAAAATAAGTAAAATATGTTTGGGAATGAGAGAGACTTAAATTTTTGTATAAAGAAAGTGAGTTAGAATGACCTACATTTGTGACAGGAGGGAGTTAGGATCTCGTAGAATTTATCGAATTTAAATAAGGAGTAATAACAATATTGTAATCGAATTTAAATAAGGAGTAATAACTAATATTGTAATATATATATATATAAACATAGATATCATAATCAACTCTAAATATATAGCTTGGTTTTTCTCGAGTCATGAGTTAGGCGTATCTAGTTGACTCCCATAGAATTAATCGAAATTAAGGGAGGGGCCGAAAATAACTCGATACCCTCAATCATCAAATGAATGAATAAATAAAACATAAATTATGTGCAGCAGGTACTACTGTAATGGCAGCAATATATAAGCTAGCTTGGATCGAAGTTCAGAGCAAGTTATTATAGACCTTGTCAATATTCTAGCCCTGAACGCAACATTTACTCTCTTTTTTGTTTTTTCATATTTATTATCATTTAAAGTCTTTAATAAAAACCAGAGTCACAATAAATATAACTGAAAATGACACAATAAATCCAAGGCTTCATAAAGATGGTGAGAGTACAAATCATTCATAAAAGCCAATGGTTTCTTCCCGAGGAATCAAAATTAAATGTATTGACAAGAACACATAGTAGAAGAAAACATGGGCCATATCACATAGTAATAAATCATATAGGGTCCCATGTAATAAAAATAAAATATCATTGAATCTATCTAGTATTAGCTACCTTGTTAATACATATACGTATTTGTACTTGTAAATATTTATAGAGTGCTATGGTTTGAAACTTAGAAAACCGTGACCACTCTTCTCTCTACTCCTCTCTGTCCCTATCAAATAGAGCCCCAAATGTAGCTTTGATATTTAATGGTATAGAAGGTTTATTAATTTTCCATAACTTGCACCTATGACAAAGACCTATATAATGTATGGTTTGCTTAAAAAAGCTGATTTATTAAGCTAGCTACTAGCTATATAGTTCACTTTAGATTGATTCCTACGATAGCTAGTTGGGCGCTTCAACCCTATCACTAATTAGACTTTCTTTCGTTCATTTGGACAAATTTTTTTAAAAGTTGATATTAATGTGTGTGACTGAATTCTTTTTTTTTTTTTTTTTTTAAATCAAATATTTAAAAATACTGAATTATTGTGATTAATTATAATATCTTTTAACAAAGATTTAAAGTTAATTCATAGGAGGTATATTTGTCACTAAAAAAGAAAATTGTCAATTAAACAATAGAAGTTGTCACTTTTTAATCTAACCAAACATGGATTTAATTAACTTTGTGATTGGAGACTTAGTTTTGTTTGTAGCATTAAAATGTGAAGATAGAGTTGTTAGATAAACATAAATATAGACATATTGGTCTGTATGATTTTTAATTCTTCAACTATCTCAACTAACCAAGAAAAGAGAAAAATGAGAAGTACAAACAGTTAATAATGATAGAAAACAACATTTACCTAAAATTAAAACTAAGCGTTGAACTTCCTCAGAATATTAATTGCGTAATTTATTAATGTACTTAAAAAATCTTTCTCATTTTTTCCATGTGAAGCATTTTCAAGGCTTTATCCATAACTTTAAACATTTCCATTCCATGAAGTTATATTTATTGCGATAACGTTGTTAATAGGAGTATGATCCAAGGTTGGAGGAAAATATATATTGATCCATCATTGGGTCCAAATTTCATAGGTCATACACATGTGATTTTTCTTTTTAATTAGATATTAACCAAGTTATTACCTCGACTCGAACCCTCAACCTCATTGAGATTTGTGCGCACACATGTTCACATGTCGCAATCACCGCATGTTTTGATGGACAATCTCAGGGATACAAATTACTGTCTCAAAAGGACGTCATCCAATCATTTTCCAAAATGGGTCACTTTTCAAAATCAATCATTTTCCATTTTAGTTGTCATGTCAACCAAACGTTACAATGATAGCATTGGGAGATGCTTTTCAAAATCACAGTGATTTTAGTAATTTTAGTTGTCATGTCAACCAAACGTTACAAAAGCTGCTTATTGAATGCCCCGTCAACAATAAACGATAACAAAAGGTGAACCAAATAAAGCCAATAATGAAAACACAAACACAACACTTCATGAACAAGTCAGAGTAAGACTTGAGAACATGGAGTTTTAATATTTTATAAACATATTAGAGTAAGGACATGCAGAAATGTGACACAAATGAGAGAAAACTATGACCCATATATACTAGACCAACAAAATGGGGATTTTCAAGATTCCAATCAACAATGGGTATATAAATACACCTTCATTTGAGTAATATAACAACGTATGTATACACTACTATGGGAATTATGTGGACTTTGAACTATGGAACTCAAAACTACAATTCTTGAACATGATCCATGGCTCTCCTCTGATGCCATCGACGTTTTCGAACTCACTTCGGCGTTCCTTGTCATTCCATTGGAGCAGATGTAGAAACCAAAGTGACTGCCAAGCTTTTCACAACAGGAGACTAAGAGAGGTCTCCCACGGTTAGCTTCCGGAGTTCAGAAGTCAAGAATTCGCTCCTGATACAACCCGGCGTTAATTGCTTTTGGCGATTTTATGCAACCAGCCTATCTCTTGGCAGTTTGATCAATGTCCATAAATTCACCTGTAATTCTGCCATATTGCAATTGGAGATGGATGATAATGACTCATTAGTTAATAGAAAATCGCCATGTAATGGTTAGCAACAGATTATCCAAACTTCGACACATACTTGAATTAACGGAATAAAATTAGAATCTATGGAGATTGCATTCGTCGATAGATGGTATCAAGGCCATACATACAAAGGACGAGTAAAAGGCCAAGATGGCGAACCTGTTATAAGACAAGAAAGCATCCCCGATAGTTCCTACAACCTTATTCCGCACCTTGCGGACACATACCTGCAAACAATCAGCAGAAATGAATGATAACTAGTTCCCCAAAATGAAGATTTAAGACGAAAATTTAAGACAGCCACCTGCACTTCGTCTAGAGGTCTAGTTTCGGGATCTCGATTGCGGTGAATTACAATGCCATTGTCACATTTGTTAATGAAGTGAGCGCTTCCACTTATATCATACAAATTAGGAGGACCACCATTCCACTGGTACAACTGTAAAGGATTTATGAAAAATAAAAAATAAAAATCAAGGAATGTAATTAAAGAGGGTAAATCACAAGTCAGCCAAATTGAAAAAAACATGTGAATTATGGTAGAGCATTACCTGCCTAGGATGTGCCACAAACCAGACATGACATGAGTGATGATGCGCAAAGCGTTTGATCTTGGTGAGCATCTGACTCACATATTCTGTCTCAGTCCTGTTATAGATGGAATAAAAAGCGCGTAAGTCACAATAGGGACATAAAACTCAGGTTCGGATGAGGCACAGCTGCTGGTTCAACTAAGATAAGTCACACCAAGAAAGGGTACTTACAATAATTGAACATCTGATGTAAAAGGAAAAAGCGCACGAAATATTATAAATTATGTGTAAATATTTTATATTATCCGATTCGATGTAAAGAACACAAGTTACGAGTAGTTTGTGGCCAACAAACTGTACGTCAATGTAAGACCATAAAGAAAAAATTCTAACCAAATTAGCAGTACACTTCTTTGATAAATAATATGCTTACAACGCCTAAATTTGATAATCAGGGGCCAAACTATGCACGAATTCCTCAAAATGCAGTTGATTAGATGTTCAATGAGATTTAATTTCCCTAGAATTTTCATGTGTTCTTTACATGATTTTAATCATGTGAGTGTGATTCGGATAGATGTGTGACTATGTCCATGTACCAAGTAAAATGCATGAAAATTCGCTTAGATGAGTTGTGGATTATTAGGCAGTAAAATAAATTAAAATTACAAAATTTAAATAATACAGTAGAATATCTAGTGTCCTCGAAGCTTATAAAATTTGTGCTTCTAAATTTATAAGGCACGGGATTCAAAAGATAATCGAATTCATGGTTACAAGGAAATTGAATTAAAAAAATCCTAGTGGTTTTAGACTTGCTGTTTCAGCGCTTAAGTTGGACCCCTAGATTAGGACGGCTTTTGGATAAAGCATTGAGGTGAAATTATCAACAACATATGCACAAGTTAGCGAGCTAATAAGCAAGCAACTAACTTAATCCGGATGGCTTATGTAGGGTGGTCACGGACTTATGTAATGTAGTGTACTTCTTAAGCGTACATTCGATTCTTGGTCTAAAGACTCTAAACACATATATATAACATGCAGAACCTCATCTTCAGTGTTGCCCTTGGTTAGAGAAATCCAGTAAAGGACTAAAGAGATGGAAGGAATGGGAGGGAGAGAAGTAAGACCAAATGACACTAAGTGACACAAAATTTGAACAGTCGAATAGCCAAGAAAGAAAATAGATAAAAGAATGAATCAGTCCCAATCTAGAAATGCAAGTCATAGAAGACTAACATGTTTGGGGGGCGCTGATGATCCAATTCATTGTATGGATCAATTACAAGTCCACGAACTCCATGTCTTAAAACTGCTGCTTTGGCAAGCTGAAGAACCCACTTGACGGATGGAAGGCAGTCATCCTCACACCTAATCAAATCAAATGATATTTCAACCAACAGAATTTGGCATAAAAAATCATAGTTTTTTCAAGATAGATTTCTTTTGATCAGAAGTTTTTTTTCAAGATAGATGATGCAATAGAAAAAAACAATAAAGAACACCAATAAAATGCAAGTAAAATCTTAAAAGATATATATATTTTTTTAATTTTATGAAATTGCTTTATAAGAAATATAATTTTTTACCAGTATGCTATTCATGATTTGTGATCATAGAATTATCTTATCTAAATTAATCAATAAATAAATGGGTGGGACAGCAGGTTTACAAAATCCAAGAGGCTCCCACCATCGCACTTAAAAGATA
The DNA here is from genome assembly GCA_039657325.1 of Stephania cephalantha. Classification (NCBI taxonomy): domain Eukaryota; kingdom Viridiplantae; phylum Streptophyta; class Magnoliopsida; order Ranunculales; family Menispermaceae; genus Stephania; species Stephania cephalantha. The sequence continues at coordinate 57,137,569 of CM077571.1, forward strand.
TATATTTTTTTTTAATTTTATGAAATTGCACCAAAATTTATGATTCTTGCCCCGTATTATCATAAGAATTATAACTATCTTAGTTATGCATCTTCGTTATGTCAAGTCCACAGAGTCCTCAATCTTTAGAAGATATGATGAAAAAATTACTAGATGATCATCTATCATGGAAAATCAATGTTGCCACTCTCCGTCATGCTTGACGAAAGAGTTGTGTGATACACAACCGATTTCTTACTTAGAGGAATCAATGTTGAGAGAATGTTGATACACCTAAGAACACTCCTTCCATGAGCGGACATGTCCATTGCACCGAATGATGATGATGACGTCGCGTTAGAAATTGGAGTCTTTCTTATGAGAGCATTGATCCCCATCGTGTGGAGATTTTTCGTTTGTGTTAAATTCCCATTGCATGATGCTAATGTTGATGCGCCATTTGTTGTTGACATCTCTAAAGGAGAGGCATCACGTGATGAATCACAATAAGTCTAGCCAAAGACTTAAAAGAAAGGCGCTCGTTGGGAGGCGCCCAACTTTGTTTTATTTTTATTTTTATTTTTATTTTTTCTTGCATTTATTTCAGTTTTAATTTAGTTTTAGTTATTTTTATGTTTAATAAAGCCCTAACTTGGTCTCTTGGATTTTTACGGGTGTGATGAATGTTTGATGAGCACTAATGGCACTAGACCACCCCTAGTCTTGCTAACAAATTTTCAATTGGAATTTTCACACTTTTTACTAAAAGAGAATAGAAATTGACTCAATTTGGAAATATTACCAGTATGCTATTCATGATCAAAATTGTGATCATAGAATTATCTTATCTAAATTAATCAATAAATAAATGGGTAGGACTGCAGGTTTACAAAATCCAAGAGGCTCCCACCATCGCAACTTGTTGGGAAGGTGTGATGTATGAGATCTCACCACCGATACTTAAGAGTTGAGAAAGGCTTTCCCCTATAGACCCTAACTCTAAGTTACAACCTTAGGTTATAATAATCCATCTATCATGAGTGTTTGTCACTGGAATCAAGATTAAGAACACTCCCATGTGAGTGTGATTGCTCTTATGCATTGATCCCCATCGTGTGGAGATTTTTTAAATTCCCATTGCTAAATACGTATGCATGTATATAAAGAAAGTTTCCATGCAATGGTAATTGCATTTACCACCGCTAGATTTTACTCCAATGGTCAATGGAGTTATGCGTTTATGTCCCTCATTATGCATTGGAGCACCATTTGATAATGAGTTTTTTAGATCTTTGTAGCAGTGTGCCCTATTCTACTTTGTGAAGATGTACCACATTTTATTTTTGGTCAGCTAATGGAAAGGTTTACCCTTACCAAAAGAGCATATTAGCTTTGATTTTCGCAATGAGTTCAGCTATTACAAATTTACAACACAGCGAAACAACCTCGTGCCTTAATCAGTACATGAATGCATAGACAAACTAAAACATCTAGATAAGATGTGGAGGAAGAGAGAAAGAGAGCGATGTTATAGACTCACCGGATAAGATGAAATGTATTATTGAGCCATTCCTTCCCACGTGCCAAATCCTCTTCGCTTATTCGTTCAACAGAGCCTGAATAACTACAAATATCATGAAAAACAAGTACCAAATTGAGGAAAAACTGTGCATTTTGAGCACTGAAATTACATATGCACATAACACTTTCTTATCCCAAAAAAGTTGTACATATCACTAAGTTTAGTTCTCTTTTTGAAGAGTTACATCAAGAAAGAGCAAAATAAAGAAACTTGTGAAGTTTTAAACCAATTACATTTTTAGGATTTTGCAGTATTTATCTATTTATAAACAACTGAAAAAATGGTGGCATTTATTGGAGCGTCTTGACTACAGTTCAAGGATTAACGAATTAATAATTGGGTTGAGTAAATTATTAGCAAAATATTAAGATTAAATATGTAATGAACTATAAAGGACTTAAATTTGTGGCAAAACATGAACATTCAAAACATGGTCATTAAGCTTCTGAATTTTACAAATCAGTACTTATTTTTAGAAAAGACAGCATGGTGAAGTCTATCCACAGCTTCTCTACAATCAATGTGCCTTTCTGGGGCAAGATTCCAAAGCTTAGGCTCAAATTAGTGCGTATCTTAGCCTAGGAAAAAAAAATTTAGCTATTAATTTGTGCAAGTCGCATCAATTTTTCAAGAAAAACTCGTACCTTCAGTAATTTTCTACAAAATTTGATTGTGAGAATTACCATCTAATCCCTAGTACACCTGAGAGAAGCAGTGGTGTGTGACTTAATCTTCCTAATTCATGATTTACATCAAACACTTGTTTAAGGTGCAAAAGGGAAGAAAACTAATGAAAATGCTTCTTTAAAGGTACATTTTTTATTTGGAGGGAAAAAAGAGAACACTGAAAACTATTTGAGGCTTTTGTAGAATCTTATTTGTTTTACATCTGCAACTACATTGTTGGTGTTAGCTTAAAGCTAAAGAGCAGCCAAGAAATAATAAAAAAAAGTGCCTATGCCGAAAAAGTTGAGGAACAAAGAAGAAAATTATGTACTTGAACCTACCCAGCACTAAAGAATGGCTTTTTCAAGTGCTTCTCCATAAGCTTTCTTGCATGGTCGCGGACCTATAAAAAGTAAAAGGATTAAACGTCGAAAAATAGCCCAAAGAACAACAATGCATTTGATGAGACAAAAATGAAACAAGTGCATCAAAAAATACCATCATTTCCCTTCCAGAACAACCATCATCAATTGCATTTTTACAGCATTAGCACCAAATGTTGCCATCTTATCCCTTAAAGTTCATTGGAAGTCACCGAAGGGAATCCATCTCATAGACCAAGGGATCTTCACTATGTTATACATGCAATAATTGATCATAATATTCATAAATCTTAAAGAGTGGTGAAATTTTCACCTTATTTTCCATTGAGCAAAGTGCAAACGTCCAGCCGCTGCTTTCATTAATATTGCATAAAAGAGCATCAATCCACTCACTCTTTCCAGAATTGGGGACACCGCTTACAATAGTCAACTCACCAGGAACAACCTGCTCAAGTCAAACCATTAAATGGATGCGAAGAAAAGCTCCCGATAGCATAATGATCAAAATGACCGCCGAAAAAGGAAATCCTAACAAACAAATAAGGTTCATTTGGGTTTTGGTGATCAACAAAAGCCTAAGTTTTGGCGAACATAATCCTGTGTCATGAGACAAACTTCAAAAGATCATAGGTCAACCAATCTCCAAATGAAGGAAGAAAATGTAAATCAAGTCGCATAAAGTAGGCAAAAGCAATATATAACTCTAAACCCGACAACGACGACAACAACAACATGACCTCAATCCCAAAATTAGTTGGGTCGGCTAAATGGATCAAACTCTTCCATTGCGCTCGATTAAGTGCAATTGATGGTGTGCTTTCCAAATTATTTAAATCTCTTCTAATTAATGCGTCCCAAGTTAGCTTCGGTCTACCCCTACCCCGTCAAATTGTCATGTTTCTTCAGTTTCTACTTAGTCGAAACATCAAAAAGAGACATCATGATGAAGCTAGGATGCGCTTGAGACTAGCCATATAAATACACATAAGTTAGCCCATTCTAGGCACTTTTAACACTCTGTTCAAAATGAAGTCAAGCAGTCCTATTCGGAAAATAACATAGAAAAAGGACCATGAGTTCACTTTCAATGAGGATGTCATTAGTTGCTTCTCATTGTTCTCAAGGCAAAGACTGGTATAAAATATCTTATTCATGAACTGCAAATAAGAAACAAAAGAGCATTGTACGATCCCAACTTATTCATGACTGAAGCTTCGCTGTTATTGCAAATAAATATCATAACAGCAATCATCATCATCATCATTGTCCAAGTCCTCGCTCATCCTTATCAAAACAACAGTAAAAAAAAAAAAAAAAAAAAAAAAAAAAAAAAAAAAAAAAAAAGATACTTAACACCCAAAAAAGAGTATTATACCTTGTATAAATGATTTAAAGCTTTCCATCCAGTTGAGACACCCAGGTCATATTCATGAGTGCACTTATAATATTGATCAATATCATCAAAGAAGTCACTAAATCGAAATAAACCACGAATTGGATACAGTTCTGCCTGCTCAATTAATTCACGCAGAGCATCAGGCCCTAAAAACATGAGTACCTGTAACCAATTTAGAAGAAGAAAAATAAGTACCTGAAGTATTAAAGAAACTCGTGCAGGAAGTAAAGGAAATTACTGTTTCAAAAGTTTGCTATCTTTCATGTTTCATAGAAGATGCAGTAATGATATGCATTTACCATATAACAAAGCATGCTAATGATTACTTTTTCCACTTCTTAGGGGACAAAAAAAGCAATTACTTTAAAGAAAAAATAGAGGAAAAGGGGGAAGACTGAAAACAAGGGTTTCATGTGCAACGCTCCCCAATGACTTTGGGTAAACCATTGACATTGTAACTTTCGAGCATGCAACACCTCAGAGATGTTTGGTCTTTGGTCAAGAATGAAAATAGCTGAACTATACTATAGAAGGTCAACATCGGGTTTTGACTGCTTTCAATCTTAAGGAATCTAGCAACATCAGAACCTCAGACTTGCTATTTCATTAAACTTGTACCAACCACAAGAATTTATGAAAATCACAATGAACCCCACTACACTATCTGCCTTAAGTGGCATCTAAGAAATTCAATGGAAAGTCAGTTACAGATTTCCTATGGCTACTAGATCGAACTAATGAACGGGTGGCAAATGCCTTGTGCCTGAAGCACCAGTACTTCCACATGGACCATAAATATAATATCTATTGCACCTGCTTTATATGTTTAATGACTCTGGTTGCCCAACAACCCCTCGAATCTCAAAGGAAGATCTTTCTTTGATGAACGTTCCTTTTTATTTACTAAAATTTATCAGATTAATTACGCATGCCCAATACTGTTGATTTACTCCATCAAAAATAGTCCCAAGGGATTGTGTGATGCTATAACAAGAAACACAATTTTTGTTTTTGGTCAGCCAAAGCATAGTACAATTTCCTCGACCAACTTTGCGAAGAAGATGAAGACAAACCTCATTTGCATCTTTGCAAACACGTTCCGAACTAGTCTTTGGCCATTTAACTCGCCAACACCTGCAGTGCATGAAAACAATGACTAAGAGAGACAATAAAGGTAGGAGAATCCTGGAGAAAATGGATTTAATTTTTACCAGCTAGGAAATCACAGCCTAAGGCAACAACAGTCTACCTTTCCCTTCCAAGGCGGCGTGCAAGCTCTTCAGCCAAGGCTTGACCAGGTGCATCGGCATCAGTGGCCAGAATAATACGTGATGCCTAGTGGAATTTAACAATAAAAAACTAATCATGAGAATAATAACAGCACCATCACACACAAGTCAAAAAACAAAAAAAGACAAACTGTCTACCTTGTCAAGATACTCCTTGCAGTTCCACAAGTACTGAAACTTTGTGTCCTATCTTTGCAAAAAATACTAAAGATAGTCAGACCCGAATTTTCAACATAGAAGTAGTGTCTTATTAATTATTATTATAATCCAACAAGAAGGCAGAAGAGAGGGAAGGTGAAAGAAAGAATAAAAGCAAAACTAATTCAATGTTTTACAAAACAAACAAACAACAACATAGCCTCAGTCCCAAATTAATTGGGGCCAGCTACATGGATCAAACTCTTCCATTGTGCTCGATTTAGTGCAATTGATGGTAAGCTTTCCTAACCATTCAAATTCCTCCTAATTAATGCGTCCCAAGTAAAAAAAATAAAATAAAAAATAAAATGTGGATTATCAACTCTACTGTTAAGTAATTTAGCAAAAAATTTTAATACGACTAAACTCCAACATTTCAATATGTCAAAGTAGAATATCATAAAATTGAAATTGATAAATGCAGGTCTAAATAAGAGAAAACGTACAATGTATGGAAGAAGGGAAACAAGCTGACAAAACAAAACAGAAACTATTCTACAAATACAATATGATGCCTTGGACTTAAAAACAAAGATAATAATACAATTCTTGCAAATTTATAATAATATGAAAAAAAAAATGATACACCGTGCCTTTTAAACAAAGCTAATTGTTCATTTTGCATTAGCCTTTTAAGGGATATCCAACAGAAGTAACTGGAAGAACACACAAAGAGACTAAAGCCCAAAAAATTGTAAGCAACAGCAACCACAACTTTTAAACATAGTTTAAAATTAAAACAAACCTCTGTTTCAGAAGGTAACTCTTTTGAGTTAACCTTTGATGGTGCTCCATCAGGAACACTCACACAATTTTGGAACCCAGCCTCTTCCATAGCAAGCTTATCTATTTCACCTTCGACCTGTGAATATACTCAATCAACAAAAGCTCGCTATACATAAAAAAAGGAAACGAGCTTATGGATAGCAGCAGCATTTACAATAATAATGTCACTCGCTCCTTTAATATCATCCAGTCCATACAATATTTTCTCAGCATCTCTTTCCTGAAAATTAACCATAAAAATGATTCATGCGCATGGAAACACTTGCGAACTTTCAGCACTTTATAATGTGAAAAGACTGGTCTAATGAAAATAAAGGAACAAACAGTGCTTTGGATTGCCCTGGATTTGTAAAATTGGAAACAAAATTCTCCATTTATTAGAAAGGATAGTTACATTGTTTAACATTCAAATGAGAAACCACACCATAGAGATTCCGATTCATAATATAGTTCAAAAAATTGTGAGCATAAAAAAAAACCTGCCAAAACCGCTTGTCAATGTCTCTATACTTGCAATTCACAAGCGCTCCATTTCTTCTATAGGTAAATGCAATGGCGACCTGCCAAAATAGCCACAACATAATTGATGTTGCAAAATTCTCGTAATCACAATTTAATCAACTGAAAAAACTTTTTGCAATGCATACATTTGACTATTTGAGAATTCACAATTTGTTCAAAAGTGTGAGTTTGCAAGCCCACATACTCTTCAAAACTAAGAATAGGAGTACTTCAATAATTAGCGAGTAGAACTAGTAAAAACGATATCTAACATGAAACTAGTCCAGGTAGTATTATTATTGATATGACCTCAATGGCATTCTATTTCTTTCAGGGTCGATGGTCCATTGCATTATTAGAGCATTACTCTGTCCTCTAAAAACTTCATATGGTCAAAACCAAAATTATAATCACATCAAGATTCGAGAAAGTAATAATATTCCTGAAGAACTTAGAACCTGTATTTGTGGCCGACACCCCCCCCCCCTTCCTTCGGTATTAACGAACCTGCTTTCTAGGTGTTTGTTAGAGCACATTTACTTCTATTCGCTTTACAAAATTCACTTCAGTTGTTTGAGCTACCTTTATGTCTCATAACTACAAACATTGTCCAAAGTTCACGTAAAAGCACCAAACCGCTTGTTATGGGCCAAAGACGAAGATTATCGTTTCAAGTTTTCAACCATTTATTAATAGCATGAGACCTTGCAAATCATCTTATTTTTGCCAAAGCGGCTATAAAGAGCTTCTGCATACATTACAAGGCAAAACCTTACAAACATTTTCTAGTTTACAAGCATACGCTACACTGAAGGGACTGTTTATGGGCTCAAATTTGATTATTGATTGAATTACCATAAACTTCCAGTAATCCATTGAGCCTAAAACTCTGGGGCAGGTTGTTTATGGCTGTTCAAAATAATGGTTTCATAGATGATTAGAAGGACATTGATCAAGGTTAAGTTCACATCTATTTGTTTAAATGTGTAAATTGAGTAAATTGCAAATCACTTTCATCTCAATTGTACTGAAAACATCACAAAAAGGCCCTTCCATGGTAAGCCAAGCAAAAGCTTTTTCTTTCAATTTCATTGTTTTGTTCCTAGTTCAATGAAATAGAATCTTCCAAAAATGCTTAACCATCAAGAGACATAATAAAAAAAAAAAAAAAAAAAAACTTAGGAATTCCATGCCCAGCAAATAACAGTTGTCTAAACCACCTGATCACCAGATTTTTGCATAACTGCATTCCTTCGCAATGTTTCCCCTGATATCATTCGCTCGGCAAAGTACACAAGTAACTGTAGCAGGAGAAAATACACAAAAGAAAATTAATTTCGTACTTATAGAAAATGGAAACAAAAAAAAAAAAAACCCAAGGATGTTCAAGGAATGGACAAACTTCTTTACAAGCTAAAATTAATACTCCACTTTCAAACATCCAAAAGAAGAAAAATCAGGAGAGTGGAAAAAAAAAAAAAACTCTTAAGTTAGACACCTCCAGCAAAAATGAGTTATAAGGATTTTTGTCCCACATCAATTCCCATTCAGATATGATGATCCAAATTCATAAACAAAATTCCCAAAACATAATGTAAGAGAGTAATTAGTAAATAAATAGTTATAAATGAAAATAACAAAATCACCTCCTTACACAATGGTTCCAACCCAAGGTTCTCCTCTGTCATTATTCTAGGAGACTTGGATTTCGAACTTTTGTTAACCTGACCAGGTACTAATGTCTTGGCACTTCCAAAGACCTGTAGAAATGACACTCTCATTCCATCAAAAACTAAAACATTCAATCCCAAGATCACACTGATATGAAACAAGAAGCTAAAATTACCGAAGTACGCCCTCTCCATCCACATTTCGCTCTAAAGCAGTGCCAATTAGCATTTACCCTGCCAAGTCATTAATAATATCAAATTTATCCATAACCCATCAAAAACCCAGAAAAGCATTGAACATAAATCACAAACAGCTTAAATACCTTACCAATCTGGAGATATATACAAGGAGAAACTTCTTTCCTTCGAATCCCCACCAAGACACTATCACACAAACGACACAAACACAACAAATTAGGCTTATCCATTAACCAATTCATCAAATCCAAAGTTAAAAACAAAATAAAAGAAAGCAATACCAGCAGAAATTGAACACCTAAAATTTTCCCATTTGCCCAACATCCACAAATTTCAAAGTAGCTTAAGAAAAATCAAACTTAAACCACAGATGATAGACATTAAAGTATACTTTCAAATAAAACTAACCCATTAACCAATTCAACCCCAACAATAAAATAGAACACCTAATATTATCAAAGTTGCCCAAAATCCACCACTTCAAATATAGCTTAGATTCTCCAAGTTGCCCAAAATCCACAGATGAAAGACATTAAAGTACACCCATCAACCAATTCAGAGACATTAAAGTACACCAGAAACTGAACACTTAAAATCTTCCTAGGTATCCAAACATCCCCAAATTTGAATGTGAAGCTAAAAGAATGCAAACTTTAAACCACAAATGATAGACACTAAAGTATACCTTCATATTAGGCTTACCCATTAACCAATTCAACCCCAACAACAAAGTTGAACACCTAAAAATTGAATGTAAAGCCAAAAAAAAAAAAAAGCAAAACTAGCAGAAATTGAACACCTAAAATTTTCCCATTTGCCAACATCCACACATTTCAAAGTAGCTTAGGAAAAACCAAACTTAAACTACAGATGATAGACATTAAAGTATACCTTCAAACTAAGCTTACTAATTAACCAATTCAATCCCCAGTCCACGACAATAAAATTGAACATCTAAAATTCTCGAAGTTGCTGAAAATCCACCAATTCGAATGTAGCTTAGATTCTCCAAGTTGCCCGAAAAATCCACAGATGAAAGACATTAAAGAAAACAAAAATCTTCCCAGTTACCCAAACATCCCCAAATTTGCATGTGAAGCTAAAAAAACACAAACTTTAAACCACAGATGATAGACACTAAAGTGTAACTTCAAATTAGGCTTACCCATTAACCAATTCAACCCCAACAACAAAACTGAACACCTAAAAACTCAATGTAAAGCCAAAAAAAAAAAAAAAAAAAAAAAAAAAAAAAAAAAAACTTGAAACCACAGAATAGATGATAGACTTTATACCTTTGGACACAACAATCGACTGTACTCCCCAGGTTTCAAAACAGCACACTGAATCCCCTCGCCCTCCAATCTCATCTTCAAGAGCGTCAATCGACCCGACTGCGACTGCGACTCATCCACTTCTGGGGTGTCCACTTTGAGGGGTCTCTGGACCCTGGAATGGGCAGCGAAGCAGAACCCAGATTTGTTGAAGGAAGAGAAGAGGATTGGCGAAGTGGGTTTCGAAGGGAAGGGCGAGAAGAGGTGGGACTGGTGGGTATGGAGGTCGCGAAGGAAGGGGTTGGGTTTGAGGAGGAAGTAGCAGTGTTTGGAGGCCATGGCGGCGCTGGAAGTGGAGACGGAGAAGAGGGTCTTCACGGGGCGATGATAAGGAGGCATCAATGGTGGACAATGGAGTTTCGATTGGAGCTCCGACTCACTCACTCACTCACTCAGGGAGGGTTTAAGGGGGGGATTTGGTGCTTCAAGCCTTATTTTCACACCTTTGTTTTGCTTCCCCGCGCAATGGCATCAACTAATCCACGTTCGAGTACTGTCAAGCCCTCCCACTACAACGCAATAAAGACACGCAAAAATAACACGTATTTGTCGACGTTCGTTCAATGGGCCTCGGACATTTGACATGTGCATATCGTTTGTTAAGCCCTACGATTAACGACCCTACTCCTATAACGAAATAAAGACACGCAAAAATGACACGCATTTATCGTCGTTAAAAACCAAAGGTCGTCGGACATGTGCATATCGTTTGTGCGTCGTTAATTAACCCTTCACAAGGTTTATTAAAGAGGGTAGGTGCAAACTAACCATTTAAAGGATTTATAAACGTGGCAAGGTCTCCTGTAGTAATTTCATATGGAAGCTGCTATTGTAACCCAGCACTAACGCAAAAATGACTAATACTTGTTGTCATTCCTACAATGCATATCAACATGCGAAAAAAAAAGGACGTCCATAGCTGCATCTCGATGATGGGTAACAAAAGCATTTTCCTTTTTCTAAATACTTAAGTTAAGGCTCTAAATTGAAATTAACCCAATTGTTATTGGATTTATTAAAGGGAATGTATCGATCTTTTTTCCTACACTAGAAGGCCACACACTCGGGATCCGTGCTTCAATAACTCATTTTGAGCATTGACTTGAGGCATTCGGTTCAATTAGATGTCGTGCAATACACACTGAAATATGTGCATGCGCATCTCAAGACGAAATGCACAACATCCGTGGGTTACCCAAGCTTTTCCATATTCAAGAGCTTTCAAATGTTCCAACCTCTAACCGTTATAACAGTCAGAAACGTTTTTAAAAAAATTTGGGTCTCCCTCTCCCTCCTATAACTTCTCCATCTATGCAACTTTTGACAAGCCGCTTTTCTCCATTTTAGTAGACCTGCCAATAATTTCAAATGTCTTAACCGTTTGACAAAACTAATCTTTTGGTCCCTGAACTTTGAAGGTTTTACACTTTTGGTCCCTCAACTTTGAAAACAACACATTTGGTCCCTCAACTTTTCATATAGTGTAAATTAAGTCATTTTGTTAGTCCAATCATGGTTATTGATGACATGGCGAAATGCAATCGCCACGTGGCAATGAACCACCCGGTTCAATGAAACCCAGCAAAAAACCCCACCCTTGTTTTCTCTCTCACGTTCCTCTTTCTCTCCTCTCTCTATTTCTCTCTTGCTCTCTCCGTTCTCTCCTCCACACCTCTCCCGCTCTCCCTCGCGCCTCGCTCACGCTCACGGCCTCGCGCCCGCCGCCTCGCGACCGCCGCTGCCTCGCGCCCGCGAATGTGGAGTTGTTCTTTTTTTCATTGGCACTTGAACATCTTTATTGTGCTTCCTCTTAGTTAACTCGACATTTCCTTGAGTATTTCCTTGAGAATTATCTCCATTGGTATTCTTTTGTTGAATTTCTTTCTTGCCTTTGTTCTTCTTTTGTCCATTTTCTTTGTTGTCATTTTTCTTCTGTTGTACATTCTGCGAAAAAAATTTAGGTGTCATAAGACATGGAATAGGAAATAAGCTAACAAGAACTGGCATCAACTCACCTCATCCTTATCAAAACAACAGTAAAAAAAAAAAAAAAAAAAAAAAAAAAAAAAAAAAAAAAAAAGATACTTAACACCCAAAAAAGAGTATTATACCTTGTATAAATGATTTAAAGCTTTCCATCCAGTTGAGACACCCAGGTCATATTCATGAGTGCACTTATAATATTGATCAATATCATCAAAGAAGTCGCTAAATCGAAATAAACCACGAATTGGATACAGTTCTGCCTGCTCAATTAATTCACGCAGAGCATCAGGCCCTAAAAACATGAGTACCTGTAACCAATTTAGAAGAAGAAAAATAAGTAGCTGAAGTATTAAAGAAACTCGTGCAGGAAGTAAAGGAAATTACTGTTTCAATAGTTTGCTATCTTTCATGTTTCATAGAAGATGCAGTAATGATATGCATTTACCATATAACAAAGCATGCTAATGATTACTTTTTCCACTTCTTAGGGGACAAAAAAAGCAATTACTTTAAAGAAAAAATAGAGGAAAAGGGGGAAGACTGAAAACAAGGGTTTCATGTGCAACGCTCCCCAATGACATTGTAACTTTCGAGCATGCAACACCTCAGAGATGTTTGGTCTTTGGTCAAGAATGGAAATAGCTGAACTATACTATAGAAGGTCAACATCGGGTTTTGACTGCTTTCAATCTTAAGGAATCTAGCAACATCAGAACCTCAGACTTGCTATTTCATTAAACTTGTACCAACCACAACACAACACAACAACAACAACAATATAGCCTCAGTCCCAAATTAATTGGGGTCGGCTACATGGATCAAACTTTTCCATTGTGCTCGATAAATGCAATTGATGCAACGTCTCAACGCATATAAATTACTTTCCCTTCAATATCTTCTTTTGCAAATTATTCTTTAGTACCACTAGGAAGATCTTGACCTTAGATTTATGTACTTAACGAGGAATGAAATATGATGAAACTCAAAAGCACAACCTGCTCACCTATGAATTTATGATAATGAAATTTGGGCTCTGCAACTCATCTCTCGAGCACTCAAAGGATCTTTTAAATGCCCTTAACTACATTCCATTGACCTTGATACAAGATGATCTTTGAGGTCAAACATGCACTAATCCCATAGGTCAAAACCCAAAGAATTTCAAGATTTGGATCAGATTAAAAACGTATTGACCAAAAATTCACACATATTAATAGATGACTATAACTGTATTGCTGGCAGCATACAACAACAACAACAACATAGCCTCAGTCCCAAATTAACTGGGGTCGGCTACACAGATCAAACTTTTCCATTGTGCTCGATTAAGTGTATTCCTCCAGAGTTCTAATTTCTTATTCACTCCATCTTTAGTTTCATCCACTAAGACAATATCATCTGCAAATAGCATACACCATGGTATATCCTCTTGAATATGTCTAGTTAGTTCATCTATAACTAAAGTAAATAGATATGGGCTTAAAGCCGATCCTTGGTGTAGTCTTATCGTAATGGAAAATTCTTTTGTAGCTCCTCCAAATGTCTTTATACTCGTTACTACTCCATCATACATATCCTTAATAGTGTCTATGTATCTAGCATGCACTCTTTTTCTTACTAGAACCCACCAAAGAACATCTCTAGGTACCATATCATATGTTTTTTCTAAATCTACGAATACCATATGAAGATCTTTTTTCTTTTCTTTATATTTTTCTAACAATCGTCTTACAAGGAAAATCGCCTCCATAGTTGACCTCCCAGGCATGAAACCAAATTGGTTCTCTGATATTGTTGTTTCTCTCCTTAGCCTATTGTCAATTATCCTCTCCCAAAGTTTCATAGTGTGACTCATAAGTTTAATTCCCCGATAGTTTGAGCAACTTTGAATGTCTCCTTTGTTTTTGAAGATTGGCACAAGCGTGCTTCTTCTCCAATCCATTGACATCCGTTTTGATTTTAAAATTTTATTGAAAAGTTTTGTTAACCAAGTCAATCCAATTTCTCATAAGCATTTCCAAACCTCTACGGGTATTTCATCTGGGCCACATGCTTTCCCTATTTTCATTATTTTCAATGCCTCTTTAACTTCTACAATTCTAATATTGCGTGTATAGTTGACATTTCTTTCTTGGTGTGGGTTTTCATCTATTATAGTATCAACTTGACCATCATTAAATAAACTATCGAAGTAACTTCTCCATCTCTCCTTAATATCCTCCTCGCGCGTTAAAACATTTTGATTTTCGTCCTTAATGCATCTTACATGACTTAGGTCTTGTTTCTTTTTATCTCTTAATTTGGCTAGCCTATATATATATTTTTCGCCATCTCTATTACCTAACATTGTATATAGATCTTCCATGAAATTTGTTTTAGCTTGACTAACTACTTTTTTAGCTTGTTTTCTAGCTTCTCTATATTGATTGTACACATCTTCATCTTAACACTTAGGTATTTTCCTATACATCTCTCTTTTAGTCTTAATTGCTCGTTGGACATCCTCATTCCACCACCATGTTTCCTTCTTTGGTGGTCCCAAGCCTTTAGATATACATAATACGTTTGATCTCACTCTCCTTATGCAACTACTCATTTCTAGCCACATTGTATTAGCATATAAGTCAAGATTCCAAATATTTTCCTTTAGTAGTGTTTCTCTAAACTCTACTTGTTTACTATGTTTTAGGTTCCACCACTTTATTCTAGGGTCGCTAACTCTTTTATTTATATTATGTCGTCGTGTTAGCTTAATATCAAGTACTACTAACTTATGTTGGGTAGTAAGTGCTTCACCAGGTATTACTTTGCAGTCTCTACATATTTTTCTATCTATTTTTCTTGTTAAAAGAAAATCTATTTGACTCTTGTTATGACCACTACTAAAAGTAATTATATGCGACTCCCTCTTCCTAAAACTAGTATTTGCTAAGATAAGATCGTATGCTGAAGCAAATTCTAAGATTGATTCTCCTTCTTCATTTCTATTACCATAACCAAAACCTCCATGAACTCTCTCAAACCTATCATTACTTGCCCCGACATGCCCATTTAAATCTCCTCCAATAAAAACCTTTTTATCTAATGGTATACTTTGCATAAATCCATCCATATCGTCCCAAAACTTGCGTTTGATGCTCTCGCTTAATCCTACTTGTGGTGCATAGGCGCTAAGTATGTTAATTTTTTTCGTCTCCAATAATTAATTTAACTAGAATCAATCTATCCCCCATTCTTTTAACCTCTACGACCTTATCCTTATAATCATTATCCACCACGATTCCTACTCCATTGCATTTTCTATCTATACCGGTGTACCACAGTTTAAACCCTGTGCTTCCTATTTCTCTACTCTTTTCTCCTACCCATTTTGTCTCTTGGAGGCAAGCAATATTGACTCTCCTTCTAATCATGGTATCTACTAGTTCTATTGACTTCCCCGTAAGTGTTCCTATGTTCCATGTTCCTAAACGAATTTTTTCTCCCCTTTGTATTTGTTTTCCTTTTCTATTTCTATTTTGTCTAAAAGATCTAGTGTCCGTATCTATGATTTTGTTTTTGTTTTCGTGTTTGTTTTGAACTATCTTCTTTACCCACACCCGTCCTTTGTGTGGGAACCCTTGCTCATTTTTCTTCACATCCGGGCGACGATGTGAAGGGACTAACTTCTTTACCCACACACGTCCTATGTGTGGGAACCTTTGCTCATTTTTCTTCACACCCAGGCGGCGATGTGAAACACACCCTTGCTCATTTCTCACTACACCCGGGCTCCGATGCGAGCATCATCGCTAGGTGGGAACGCCCCAACGTTTATATATGTTTGATCCATTTCATGAAAAGTGACAAAAAGTTTTACGCTGGTTGTCAACCTATCGCAACCCTCATCCATTTTCCAAGAATGGAAAATGAGCTTGGGGCCTCCCTCCCCCACTTTTCGGATATGAAAAGTGAGTTTGGGACCTCCCTTACCCATTTTTCGGTATGAAAAAATGGGCGTCAGAGTCCTCCTCCTTTATCCGGACTTGGGACCGGCTATGTAGCGCACATAGTGTACAACATAGGTGGAGTTTTGTACCAACCACAAGAATTTATGAAAATCACAATGAACCCCACTACACTATCTGCCTTAAGTGGCATCTAAGAAATTCAATGGAAAGTCAGTTACAGATTTCCTATGGCTACTAGATTGAACTAATGAACGGGTGGCAAATGCCTTGTGCCTGAAGCACCAGTACTTCCACATGGACCATAAATATAATATCTATTGCACCTGCTTTATATGTTTAATGACTCTGGTTGCCCAACAACCCCTCGAATCTCAAAGGAAGATCTTTCTTTGATGAACGTTCCTTTTTATTTACTAAAATTTATCAGATTAATTACACATGCCCAATACTGTTGATTTACTCCATCAAAAATAGTCCCAAGGGATTGTGTGATGCTATAACAAGAAACACAATTTTTGTTTTTGGTCAGCCAAAGCATAGTACAATTTCCTCGACCAACTTTGCGAAGAAGATGAAGACAAACCTCATTTGCATCTTTGCAAACACGTTCCGAACTAGTCTTTGGCCATTTAACTCGCCAACACCTGCAGTGCATGAAAACAATGACTAAGAGAGACAATAAAGGTAGGAGAATCCTGGAGAAAATGGATTTAATTTTTACCAGCTAGGAAATCACAGCCTAAGGCAACAACAGTCTACCTTTCCCTTCCAAGGCGGCGTGCAAGCTCTTCAGCCAAGGCTTGACCAGGTGCATCGGCATCAGTGGCCAGAATAATACGTGATGCCTAGTGGAATTTAACAATAAAAAACTAATCATGAGAATAATAACAGCACCATCACACACAAGTCAAAAAACAAAAAAAGACAAACTGTCTACCTTGTCAAGATACTCCTTGCAGTTCCACAAGTACTGAAACTTTGTGTCCTATCTTTGCAAAAAATACTAAAGATAGTCAGACCCGAATTTTCAACATAGAAGTAGTGTCTTATTAATTATTATTATAATCCAACAAGAAGGCAGAAGAGAGGGAAGGTGAAAGAAAGAATAAAAGCAAAACTAATTCAATGTTTCACAAAACAAACAAACAACAACATAGCCTCAGTCCCAAATTAATTGGCAGCAGCTACATGGATCAAACTCTTCCATTGTGCTCGATTTAGTGCAATTGATGGTAAGCTTTCCTAACCATTCAAATTCCTCCTAATTAATGCGTCCCAAGTAAAAAAAAAAAAAAAAAAAAAAATGTGGATTATCAACTCTACTGTTAAGTAATTTAGCAAAAAATTTAATATGACTAAACTCCAACATTTCAATATGTCAAAGTAGAATATCATAAAATTGAAATTGATAAATGCAGGTCTAAATAAGAGAAAACGTACAATGTATGGAAGAAGGGAAACAAGCTGACAAAACAAAACAGAAACTATTCTACAAATACAATATGATGCCTTGGACTTAAAAACAAAGATAATAATACAATTCTTGCAAATTTATAATAATATGAAAAAAAAAATGATACACCGTGCCTTTTAAACAAAGCTAATTGTTCATTTTGCATTAGCCTTTTAAGGGATATCCAACAGAAGTAACAGGAAGAACACACAAAGAGACTAAAGCCCAAAAAATTGTAAGCAACAGCAACCACAACTTTTAAACATAGTTTAAAATTAAAACAAACCTCTGTTTCAGAAGGTAACTCTTTTGAGTTAACCTTTGATGGTGCTCCATCAGGAACACTCACACAATTTTGGAACCCAGCCTCTTCCATAGCAAGCTTATCTATTTCACCTTCGACCTGTTAATATACTCAATCAACAAAAGCTCGCTATACATAAAAAAAGGAAACGAGCTTATGGATAGCAGCAGCATTTACAATAATAATGTCACTCGCTCCTTTAATATCATCCAGTCCATACAATATTTTCTCAGCATCTTTTTCCTGAAAATTAACCATAAAAATGATTCATGCGCATGGAAACACTTGCGAACTTTCAGCACTTTATAATGTGAAAAGACTGGTCTAATGAAAATAAAGGAACAAACAGTGCTTTGGATTGCCCTGGATTTGTAAAATTGGAAACAAAATTCTCCATTTATTAGAAAGGATAGTTACATTGTTTAACATTCAAATGAGAAACCACACCATAGAGATTCCGATTCATAATATAGTTCAAAAAATTGTGAGCATAAAAAAAAACCTGCCAAAACCGCTTGTTAATGTCTCTATACTTGCAATGCACAAGCGCTCCATTTCTTCTATAGGTAAATGCAATGGCGACCTGCCAAAATAGCCACAACATAATTGATGTTGCAAAATTCTCGTAATCACAATTTAATCAACTGAAAAAACTTTTTGCAATGCATACATTTGACTATTTGAGAATTCACAATTTGTTCATAAGTGTGAGTTTGCAAGCCCACATACTCTTCAAAACTAAGAATAGGAGTACTTCAATAATTAGCAAGTAGAACTAGTAAAAACGATATCTAACATGAAACTAGTCCAGGTAGTATTATTATTGATATGACCTCAATGGCATTCTATTTCTTTCAGGGTCGATGGTCCATTGCATTATTAGAGCATTACTCTGTCCTCTAAAAACTTCATATGGTCAAAACCAAAATTATAATCACATCAAGATTCGAGAAAGTAATAATATTCCTGAAGAACTTAGAACCTGTATTTGTGGCAGACACCCCCCCCCCTCTTCCTTCGGTATTAACTGAAGCATCTTCACAATTGCCAAAATGATACGTTACACTTTCTCTGAACCTGCTTTCTAGGTGTTTGTTAGAGCACATTTACTTCTATTCGCTTTACAAAATTCACTTCAGTTGTTTGAGCTACCTTTATGTCTCATAACTACAAACATTGTCCAAAGTTCACGTAAAAGCACCAAACCGCTTGTTATGGGCCAAAGACGAAGATTATCGTTTCAAGTTTTCAACCATTTATTAATAGCATGAGACCTTGCAAATCATCTTATTTTTGCCAAAACGGCTATAAAGAGCTTCTGCATACATTACAAGGCAAAACCTTACAAACATTTTCTAGTTTACAAGCATACGCTACACTGAAGGGACTGTTTATGGGCTCAAATTTGATTATTGATTGAATTACCATAAACTTCCAGTAATCCATTGAGCCTAAAACTCTGGGGCAGGTTGTTTATGGCTGTTCAAAATAATGGTTTCATAGATGATTAGAGGGACATTGATCAAGGCTAAGTTCACATCTATTTGTTTAAATGTGTAAATTGAGTAAATTGCAAATCACTTTCATCTCAATTGTACTGAAAACATCACAAAAAGGCCCTTCCATGGTAAGCCAAGCAAAAGCTTTTTCTTTCAATTTCATTATTTTGTTCCTAGTTCAATGAAATAGAATCTTCCAAAAATGCTTAACCATCAAGAGGCATAATAATAATAAAAAAAAAAAAAAAAAAAAAAAAAAAAAAAAAAAAAACTTAGGAATTCCATGCCCAGCAAATAACAGTTGTCTAAACCACCTGATCACCAGATTTTTGCATAACTGCATTCCTTCGCAATGTTTCCCCTGATATCATTCGCTCGGCAAAGTACACAAGTAACTGTAGCAGGAGAAAATACACAAAAGAAAATTAATTTCGTACTTATAGAAAATGGAAACAAAAAAAAAAAAAAAAAAAAAAAAAAAAAACCAAGGATGTTCAAGGAATGGACAAACTTCTTTACAAGCTAAAATTAATACTCCACTTTCAAACATCCAAAAGAAGAAAAATCAGGAGAGTGGAAAAAAAAAAAAAAAAAAAAAAAAAACTCTTAAGTTAGACACCTCCAGCAAAAATGAGTTATAAGGATTTTTGTCCCACATCAATTCCCATTCAGATATGATGATCCAAATTCATAAACAAAATTCCCAAAACATAATGTAAGAGAGTAATTAGTAAATGCATAGTTATAAATGAAAATAACAAAATCACCTCCTTACACAATGGTTCCAACCCAAGATTCTCCTCTGTCATTATTCTAGGAGACTTGGATTTCGAACTTTTGTTAACCTGACCAGGTACTAATGTCTTGGCACTTCCAAAGACCTGTAGAAATGACACTCTCATTCCATCAAAAACTAAAACATTCAATCCCAAGATCACACTGATATGAAACAAGAAGCTAAAATTACCGAAGTACGCCCTCTCCATCCACATTTCGCTTTAAAGCAGTGCCAATTAGCATTTTCCCTGCCAAGTCATTAATAATATCAAATTTATCCATAACCCATCAAAAACCCAGAAAAGCATTGAACATAAATCACAAACAGCTTAAATACCTTACCAATCTGGAGATATATACAAGGAGAAACTTCTTTCCTTCGAATCCCCACCAAGACACTATCACACAAACGACACAAACACAACAAATTAGGCTTATCCATTAACCAGTTCATCAAATCCAAAGTTAAAAACAAAATAAAAGAAAGCAATACCAGCAGAAATTGAACACCTAAAATTTTCCCATTTGCCCAACATCCACAAATTTCAAAGTAGCTTAAGAAAAATCAAACTTAAACGACAGACGATAGACATTAAAGTATACTTTCAAATAAAACTAACCCATTAACCAATTCAACCCCAACAATAAAATAGAACACCTAATATTATCAAAGTTGCCCAAAATCCACCACTTCAAATATAGCTTAGATTCTCCAAGTTGCCCAAAATCCACAGATGAAAGACATTAAAGTACACCCATCAACCAATTCAGAGACATTAAAGTACACCAGAAACTGTACACTTAAAATCTTCCTAGGTATCCAAACATCCCCAAATTTGAATGTGAAGCTAAAAGAATGCAAACTTTAAACCACAAATGATAGACACTAAAGTATACCTTCATATTAGGCTTACCCATTAACCAATTCAACCCCAACAACAAAGTTGAACACCTAAAAATTGAATGTAAAGCCAAAAAAAAACAATACTAGCAGAAATTGAACACCTAAAATTTTCCCATTTGCCCAACATCCACACATTTCAAAGTAGCTTAGGAAAAACCAAACTCAAACTACAGATGATAGATATTAAAGTATACCTTCAAACAAAGCTTACTAATTAACCAATTCAATCCCCAGTCCACGACAATAAAATTGAACATCTAAAATTCTCGAAGTTGGTGAAAATCCACCAATTCGAATGTAGCTTAGATTCTCCAAGTTGCCCGAAAAATCCACAGATGAAAGACATTAAAGAACACTAAAATCTTCCCAGTTACCCAAACATCCCCAAATTTGCATGTGAAGCTAACAAAACACAAACTTTAAACCACAGATGATAGACACTAAAGTGTAACTTCAAATTAGGCTTACCCATTAAACCAATTCAACCCCAACAACAAAACTGAACACCTAAAAACTCAATGTCAAGCCAAAAAAAAAAAAAAAAAAAAAAAAAAAAAAAAAGAAACTTGAAACCACAGAAGAGATGATAGAATTTATACCTTTGGACACAACGATCGACTGGACTCCCCAGGTTTCAAAACAGCACACTGAATCCCCTCGCCCTCCAATCTCATCTTCAAGAGCGTCAATCGACCCGACTGCGACTGCGACTCATCCACTTCTGGGGTGTCCACTTTGAGGGGTCTCTGGACCCTGGAATGGGCAGCGAAGCAGAACCCAGATTTGTTGAAGGAAGAGAAGAGGATTGGCGAAGTGGGTTTCGAAGGGAAGGGCGAGAAGAGGTGGGAGTGGTGGGTATGGAGGTCGCGAAGGAAGGGGTTGGGTTTGAGGAGGAAGTAGCAGTGTTTGGAGGCCATGGCGGCGCTGGAAGTGGAGACGGAGAAGAGGGTCTTCACGGGGCGATGATAAGGAGGCATCAATGGTGGACAATGGAGTTTGTATTGGAGCTCCGACTCACTCACTCAGGGAGGGTTTAAGGGGGGGATTTGGTGCTTCAAGCCTTATTTGTTTTGTGTGCGCGCG
Source organism: Stephania cephalantha (assembly GCA_039657325.1). NCBI lineage: Eukaryota > Viridiplantae > Streptophyta > Magnoliopsida > Ranunculales > Menispermaceae > Stephania > Stephania cephalantha. The sequence goes on from CM077571.1 coordinate 57,159,507, forward strand.
CAATGGCATCAACTAATCCACGTTCGAGTACTGTCAAGCTCCAGCTACTACAACGCAATAAAGACACGCAAAAATAATACGCATTTGTCGACGTTTGTTCAATGGGCCTCGGACATTGGACATGTGCATATCGTTTGTTAAGCCCTACGAATAACGACCCTGCTCCTATAACGCAATAAAGACACGCAAAAATGACACGTATTTATCATCGTTAAAAATCAAAGGTCGCTGGACAGGTGCATATCGTTTGTGCGTCGTTAATTAACCCTTCACAAGGTTTATTAAAGAGGGTAGGTGCAAACTAACCATTTGAAGGATTTATATACGTGACAAGGTCTCCTGTAGTAATTTCATATGGAAGCTGCTATTGTAACCCAGCACTAACTCAAAAATTACTAATACTTGTTGTCATTCCTACAATGCATATCAACATGCGAAAATAAAGGGACGCCCATAGCTGCATCTCGATGATGGGTAACAAAAGCATTTTCCTTTTTCTAAATACTTAAGTTAAGGCTCTAAATTGAAATTAACCCAATTGTTATTGGATTTATTAAAGGGAATGTATCGATCTTTTTTCCTACACTAGAAGGCCACACACTCGGAGATCCGTGCTTCAATAACTCATTTTGAGCATTGACTTGAGGCATTCGGTTCAATTAGATGTCGTGCAATACACACTGAAATATGTGCATGTGCATCTCAAGACGAAATGCACAACATCCGTGGGTTACCCAAGCTTTTCCATATTTAAGAGCTTTCAAATGTTCCAACCTCTACCCGTTATAACAGTCAGAAACGTTTTAAAAAAAAAATTTGGGTCTCCCTCTCCCTCCTATAACTTCTCCATCTATGCAACTTTTGACAAGTCGCTTTTCTCCATTTTAGTAGACTTGCCAGTAATTTCAAATGTCTTAACCGTTTGGCAAAACTAATCTTTTGGTCCCTGAACTTTGAAGGTTTTACACTTTTGGTCCCTCAACTTTGAAAACAACACATTTGGTCCCTCAACTTTTCATATAATGTAAATTAAGTCATTTTGTTAGTCCAGTCATGTTTATTGATGACATGGCAAAATGCAATCGCCACGTGGCGCCACGTGGCAATGAACCAACCGGTTCAATGAACCACCCGGTTCAATGAAACCCAGCAAAAAAACCCCACCCTTGTTTTCTCTCTCACGTTCCTCTTTCTCTCCTCTCTCTATTTCTCTCTTGCTCTCTCCGTTCTCTCCTCCACACCTCTCCCGCTCTCCCTCGCGCCTCGCTCGCGCTCTCGGCCTCGCGCCCGCCGCCTCGCGCTCTATGCCTCGCGACCGCCACTGCCTCGCGACCGCCGCCGCCTCGCGACCGCCGCCGCCGCGCGACCTCCGCCTCGCGACCGCTGCCTCGCTACTGCCCACGCCCTCTGCCTCGCTGTCGCGCTCCTCACTGTACGCATCTCATCCTTGGCTTTATCTTACGTTTTTAATTCTCATCACAATTTCAGCTAATTCAGTCAAATTTGATTGGCATTTTAAATTAGCATCACCACATGATGCTTTCCCAATACTTCGTGCTTCAACGGGAGCTTATATAAATGCATCATGTACATATTAATTTACACAATTGTACAAGTGGTTCATGGTTCCATATTTTTTAGTTTCATAGGGTTCTCATACCTTGAAAGCAACAATTCAATGGAAGTATATAAATACTGGAATGCTTGATACCATATTCACATCAGAACACAAAAAGGAGATAATTTGTTACGCATACAATCATCAGGTACTTAATAAATTTTATTTTTTTGTCCTTTTGAATGATTAGATAGAGCTAGGAAATGATCAATAATAATGTTATGGTTGATGAAGAGATTCATCACATATGTATAATTACTAATTATTATACATTAATATATATATATATATATATATGCAGAATGAAGATGGAGGGTGGGGATTACATATAGAGGATGCCCTTAATTACATTTGTCTATGAATGCTAGGACAAGGCCTTGATGGAGGTGAAGATAATGTGTGTGCTAGAGCGAGGAAATGGATCCAAGATCATGGAGGGGTTACATGCATACCCTCTTGGGGGAAGACTTGGTTATCGGTATATATGTTTCTACTATTTTTTATAGGCTGAACAAAAAAAATAGTTTCATACATGAACACAACATATCATGACAGAAAGTTGCTTTCTTGGCCTAACCGATTGTATATTTACTCTATACCACCGACCATCTACGACAAACTTGGAGCTTTATACTTTGCATGCGAGCAATACTTGCACTTGAAAATAGCTCTTTTACCACTAACCAAAGAGTAACTAGAGGTTTTATTTTTTAGCGGGGGCTTTTCCATGGTCTAGAAAGCTTTGTTGACATTCTCATGGCACACTATAAACTAATTATGCGATGATACAAAATTTTCTTGGCATTCTCAAGCCGATCATAAATTAGATTGATGTTATTCCACTTGATCCTCTTTTTTATTGATTGGCGTTCTCAAGCCACCAGAGTACTGGCTTCTTCCCTCCTTTCTCCCCATTCATCAAGGTTTATGTGTTGCACAACCTTAATATACAATTAAGTGTTATGTGACATATCTTTTTGGTATCGATTTACTAAAAGTTACTTTTTAACATGAGGAAGTTTCTGCGAGTTTGGCCATGTGTTTCGTGTGGTGGTTCATCATTAATGTTTATGAAATAAATATTTCTTCTCTTGTTTATTGCAATTGTTCTTGCTATATGAATGTTCTTGTATTTTGCTTCAGGTTCTGAAACCTCACCCTTTTTCTCTCTTGGATCTCCTTGCTCCGTCCTCCGTGGAAAGCACTAACCATGTTGATGTGGATGAGGTCGTAAAGCTTCGAGCGAGAGAATAACTTGTTGTGGTCAAAAGTTGCGAAGTTGTATCAAGAACATGAGGCACCGAAAAGACGACATTTTGTATTAAAATTAATTGTACTAATTGCAATTGGATGATGTATTTCGGTTTTATCACAAAAATAATTGCATTAAATTTGTTGGATGTCTTGGTCAAGATGTAATATTTTAGTATCATGAACTACTCACGTGCTTCCTTTTTTTATAAGCCTCATATGTAATAGTTTAAGATTTTATGTACTTAACTTTTTTATATACGTATCTTCCACTATATTCTATGTTATAATTACTTATTTCTGTTGGATTAGGAAAAAAATATAAATAATTGCTTATAATATACCTACACAAAGAGAGATGTAGACATGTTATATATATTGGATAAGAGAAGGATGTATGCGCCGCACAAAAGAGGGTCACATGTTTGACATTCATACATATCATGCATTCAAATTCTTGTTTTTGACCACTAAAATCGATATGCTATAAATGAAATTTGATGATTGGAATTATAACAAATAATTTCCATCATTCTCTTCCCTACCTTACTTACAAGTAGTATAACAAAAATTTGACATCAATGTCTTCCCCACCTTCACTTACAAGTAGTATCTTCAAAATAATTCTAAAAAACTAACAAAAATGTCAAAGATCTTTGAGTTAACACTTGAACATTTTGATGAGCCTAAAGATCTTTGGTTTTGGAGTGAGTGTATAAACTTTGCGTCGGTGCTCTGGTGGGTGTAGAAGTTTCAATCGGGGCCACACTATTGACTTGCTTCCATACTCCTCCATACAAATATCTTGGTCTCTTGCCAAAAGTCTACAAACAAGTAAAAAATATCTCTCGGCATGTAAGAAAGATTAACTACTATTTTGACAAAAATAAATAGGACATACATAACACATAAAGTTTTGCCACTATAAATGAAAACATTGAACTACACAAGATTGGAGTTAGCATTAACTTTGCCATGTAACGACTCAGTTCTTGGAGTAACATACTCCAAATCCCTTACAAAGGAATGTGGAGTTGTTCTTTTTTTCATTGGCACTTGAACATCTTTATTGTGCTTCCTCTTAGTTAACTCGACATTTCCTTGAGTATTTCCTTGAGAATTATCTCCATTGGTATTCTTTTGTTGAATTTCTTTCTTGCCTTTGTTCTTTTTTGTCCATTTTCTTTGTTGTCATTTTTCTTCATTGTACATTCTCGCAAAAAAAATTTAGGTGTCATAAGACATGGAATAGGAAATAAGCTAACAAGAACTGACATCAACTCACCTCAACATTATTAGCTCTACAGGGGCACGCCCGTTTGTTGTGCCCTTTTGAGTAACATATTCGACATGTCATGACCCTTCATTCCCTTAACAATTTGTTGTCCTTAACCTTTCGGGGTTCGTCCTTATCTTTTCGCCGATTCTTCTTTGGTCTCCCGGGCATTTTCTTGAACATAGGTGGCTCAATTCTAACACCATCTGTCTCAGGCCAAAAAGTCTTCCCTGAACTACACCCATTACGTGCTTGTATGCCTTTAAGTATGTTTCTTTGTGATACCAATGAGCCACAAAATCCTCGGGTGTCTTAGACTGATGGTATATAGTACATAATTATTTAAATTAATATAATAGTTTTCATAAAAAAATAATACAACCGTTACATTACCTTTTCATTGAAATATGCCTTTGACCATTTCTCGACTTCGTACCCCATTGCATCTTTCTCGCAACCGCTGCCTAAATCTGCCAACGCACGCATTTTATCCTGTCGTAATGATATAAAATAGAATTATAATAAAATAAATAGAATTGGATGTCGAAACAAGATAATTAAGCGAGTTGAGACACACACGATACCTTTAGTTCCGGAACAGTTGTAGCTCGTGCACAGTTCCAAAATGCAATCTTTCTTTCTTCACCTCGCAATTTCTTTGCCCAATTAGCATAGACATGCCTCGCACACCTCCTACGCTCTGCCATTGGTAAAACTAATTGAATCGCACATTCTAGACCCTGCAAACATTAATGAGAAATGACAAATGTCAAACAAAAAACAAGCTTATAAAACTACTTTGAAAAGTGCGGTAAACGTGAGCCACAAATTACCTTTTGCATGTCAGACATAATAGTAATGCCTTCTCCATCACCAAGTTGTATATCGCGTTGTATGCACCTAATGAACCAAGTCCAAGTGGTCGTGTTTTCAACTTGTACAACAGCCCATGCTATTGGAAACATCTGGTTGTTTCCATCTCTCCCAATTGCACATAAAAGTTGGCCTTTGCATAGACCTTTCATGAAACAACCATCAAGTTCAACAATCTTGCGACATCCCTCGAGCCAACCTTTTTTACATGCTTCAAAGCATACATAAAATTTGGTAAAAATTGGTCTATCACCTCCTCATCCATACTAGACTTAACAATACAAGTTGACCCGGGATTTGAGGTGTGGATAATTCGTACATAGTCATGCAACAAGGCGTATTCACGTTGGTAGTCACCAATCAATTCCGTGAGAATAATATGTCTTGCTTTGGCCACAACAGACAAATTGACATGCAACTTCATCTCTTTTTGACATATGGTTGTCAACGTTTTCAATGTAATGTCAGGTTGATTGTACACATGATCCTTTAATTGGATAGCCACATATTTATAATTGGCAAACTTCACCTTCTCCACTCTTTGACACTTGTGTGTGTGAACATAAGTCTTCACGGGAAGAGTCTCATCGTTGTTTTCCATAGAGATCAAAATTTTCCATGGGCACCCTTCCTTACACCTTGCTCTCAACCTTCTTTTATCATTCTTCACCAATTTAACGCCAAGCCCCTTCTTTATGGTATATTTCTTCACGGCTTGTCATGCCTCGACCATAGAGGTGAAAATCATTCCCAAACAGAAAAATCGGAATATCAGAGTTAGTGTCGAATCGCAACCTACGGTTCTTCCTCCTTACAAATATATTCTCCTCTTCAGAACCAATCTCACTGCAATATGACCTCATATCATCACTTTCAAAGTACTCACTTTCATTACAATCACTATATTCCCCAATTTGATAATTACTTATTGCTCCTACAACTTCATCATCACTTACCAATTCTCCAACTAAATAATCATTTGTCGCTCCTTCACTATCATCATCCCCCTCATCCCTTTCACACTCATCAATCTCGTCTCCTACAAGTTCTCCCCCATAAACCTGCAACTCTCCCCCTTCAACCCGAGATTCTCCCCTTTCAACATGTATCTCTTCTCCATCCCCTAGTACACATTGTATGTCTTGTCCATTATCATTTTTGGTCTTCTTTTTGTTCTCGTTTTTGTTCCTTGACTCTCTAATTTTTTTTCGAGCTTTCTGTAATTCTTCATCATCATCATCATCTGTGAAGACGGGCACGTCAAATAGTATGTCATCAAAAGTAGTGCCATCACATTCATAATCCTCAAGCAAAAAAGTATTGCTTGCATTAAGATATGTCTCCTCATATAGATCCTCTTGTGTTGTAACAATTGTCTTTCCTTTGTTTTTTTTAACCCCATTTCCTTTGCCTACAGCTCTAACAAAAGGTTGATTTTGCACCCCGCCACAAACATTTATGTCCTCGCATGTTCAATGAAGAATTCTAGCAAATCCCCATTCTTTTTCCCCTCACAAGCATTCAAAACATCAACATCGTCTTTCACAATAACAAATTCTTTCTTACCACAATTAAAATAGTACAAGGAGCTAATATGGTGTAGCCCAAGTTTTTCACGTAAGACATGACGTTTAGATACGACAAAAGGTCAACATCAAAATTGGAACTAATGAGTTTTCTCTTCCCATTAATATATTGATCGCCTCTAAACTGACCCCCATAAGATATGAAAAACCTCAATTTTTCAGTCATTTCTTAAACTCTGTCCACATTGCAATCACCAAAACAAACCGAAACACAATCATTCGTTAAAAGTTATAAAACACAATCATTCGTTAAAAGTTATAAAACACAATCATTCGTTAAAAGTTATAAAAAACGCAACAATATATTAACAAATGTATAATTTGTGATGAGAATTAAAAACGTACTCGAGATAAAGACAAGGATGAGATGCGTATGAGAGGAGCGCGACCGCGAGGCGAGGGCAGGTCGCGAAGCGTGGCGCGAGGCGCGAGGCGCGCGAGCGCGATAGCGGCGAGGGTCGCGAGGCGCGAAGCGCGCGCGCAGCGCGCGGCGCGAGCGGCGCGAGAAAGGTCGCGAGGTCGCGCGCGCGCGATGCGCGGTCGCGAGCGAGCGCGAGGCGGCGCGCGAGGTAGAGGCGGCCGCGAGGCGATAAGCGGTCGCGAGCGGCGAGGCGCGCGGCGGCGGCGGCGTGAGGCGATGCGAGCGCGAGCGCAGGAGCGAGGAGCGCGAGGCGAGCGCGAGGCGGCGGGCGCGCGGCCGAGAGCGCGAGCGAGCGCGAGGGAGAGCGGGAGAGGTGTGGAGGAGAGAACGGAGAAAGCAAGAGAGAAATAGAGAGAGGAGAGAAATCGTGGAGAGAAAGAGGAACGTGAGAGAGAAAACAAGGGTGGGGTTTTTTGCTGGGGTTCATTGAACCGGGTGGTTCATTGAACCGGTTGGTTCATTGCCACGTGGCACCACGTGGCGATTGCATTTCGCCATGTCATCGATAACCATGACTGGACTAACAAAATGACTTAATTTACACTATATAAAAAGTTGAGGGACCAAATGTGTTGTTTTCAAAGTTGAGGGACCAAAAGTGTAAAACCTTCAAAGTTAAGGGACCAAAAGATTAGTTTTGCCTAACCGTTTTAACTGTCTCTTGAATTTGAAAAAACCTTTGAAACCTTTCTTTCTCATCATCAATGGCTTCCATCTCTCTAACTCTTCTTCTCTTCTCCGCGGCTTCAATCTACATGCATGGAGTTTCCTCTACTTCAGTCATAGAAGATCTCAACAATCTACAACCCCCTCCAGACTTCAACACCACAATCGCGAGCAAATGCTTGAACAACCCCTCCATTAGATACTGCGATCACACTTCCGCAGACATCCCCGATATCTTCAAATCCATCATCGTCGCAGCGCATCTCTGCAACGAATCAAAAAACCCCGGATGCCCAGATTCGTTCACCATGATCGATCTCCAAAACCGCCCCAAGACTGCTCCGCTGTACTTGTCTTTCAGTTTCTTCTGGAAATATTGCCCTGTAACGATCCTGTCCATAATTCTTTCCAACAATTCAATCGATGGCGCCTTCCCTTTCGACATCTTTCAATGTTCCCAGATGCAAAGCCTTGATTTGAGCCATAATCATCTCACAGGAGATGCTCCAATTGAGAGTCTCATGTCACTGCCCAACCTTACATTTCTCAATCTCTCTTACAATCACTTCTCTGAAGTTAAAATCTCTGACACCCAGTTATTCTTTCAACATTTCAATTCTTCCAGTTTTGTTCACTCTGGTCTTCTTCCAGATTACCACAAGTTCACTCTTAAGGCTGTGCTCCTGCTCGTCGGTTTTCCAGTTCTCGTCATTCTGACAGTGGGGTTTTGGTGGTTCATCTGTTTCCGCCGACCAGACTACCTGCCATTATTCCTTCGTCAAAGACACAAGTTTACATCAGCAATGCTGAAGGCAGCAACAAATGGATTCTCAGGCCGGAATTTGGTGGCAAACATGGGAGACCTTGAAATATATAGAGGAATTCATAAGAGATGGAACCGAAGTCCGGATCGAATTCTACACGGAAAGGATTTCAAAAGAAAGTTGCAGAAAATTTGTTGAAGAATGCAAGGTTCTTGTTCAGTTACAACATGAGAACTTAGTTCAAGTTCTAGGCTGGTGGGGAAACAGGAGATCAAGGGCCATTGTTACAGAATGGACAGACGGAGAAAACATCGATACATGGCTATCCTACTCCCCGACGTGGAAGCAAAGGTTGCAAGTAGTGATGGGAGCTGTGGAAGGGATGTGTTATCTCTATGAGCAGTGGCCTGAAGTGGAGTATGATCTAAGTACAAGCAGTGTTTGCTTGTCAAAGGAAGGTGTTCCTCTGATTTCAAGGTTCAAGGTTGTACAGGAAGATAACAGCACTCACACTCAAGAGAGTAAGATTTTGATTACTGCTTCTTTGTTCTTTTCAACTGTTTCAATTGATTTTTCTAACTCTTCTGGGGTTTCAGAGATAAGCCAGTTTGGAGTATTTCTACTGGAAATTATGGCAAACAAGCGTCGGAAGAACAATATCATGCAAAGTATAACAGAATACGTTGATTGGACTAGTACGAATTACCCGGAGAACGTGTGGAAAGTGATTGATGAGAGACTGAAGAAGACAGGAATCACTGAAGATCAAGCTACGAATGGAATAGGCTTGGCCCTTATGTGCATCGATCGCTCTACTGAACAGCAGCCAAGCTTGGCGCAGATAGCAGATGCAGTCACAATGCTCTATGATTCTGTTGTTCCAGCAACTCCCAACCGTAAGCGACGACCACACAAGGAAAGAGGCAAACATGAAAGCTTTCAATCAAGATGAATCCAACATCAGGTAGTCTGCTCTACATAATTCTCTTCTACTTGGTCATTTACATGCTTTTCCTGCCATAAGTTTTGCCACCCATCTTAAAATTTCTGCTTGAGCAGGAACTTTTGTACATTCCAAAGCCTTTCTGTACAAGATGACAGGAGAAGATTGTGAGCAAACATTAGCAGATACAAGGAAGAAGACAGTGGAACATGAGTTATGAGAAGGCTAGATATTACAAGCTTCATGTGCTAGACACATGAAGGCTAGAGTGATCAATTATGATCAATTATGATCAATTAGTTGCTATTTTTATGTAAAGCATTTATTCTCGTAATTTTCTATTTAAACACGCCAAAATGGTGAATAAAATTCATTCCATTCTCATTCTTTTCGACTTTATGGTATCGAGCCTAAATGGCTAAACCTACGATGATACCTCTGTATCGATTCTATGAGCTCTATTCGCTCACCCTCAATTCCCCTTAACCATTTGAATCTATTACAAGCTTTAGATGAAGTGAGAGGACGCATTCTTGGTCGTGATCCACCGCCGAGTACTAGAGAAGTCTTTGCCGAGGTCGAAAGAGAGGAGAGCGGCGGACCGTCATGCTCTGGAGGACACTCACCAGCTCTCCCACCGAGCCTTCCTCGCCCCTGTTCTCTCGCCGCCACCACGCCGCAACGACCGTCGCAGCGATAAAAAGACCGCCAATCTGCGAGCATTGCAACAAGCCATGTTAAGAAATGTTGGAAGCTGCATGGAAAGCCCGAGAACCCTTCATCTAACCTAATCCTCGTGATTCAAAGTATGCCTCATCCGAAGACACTTCCAAAGAGCCGAAATGCCGTCCTTCAAGAAAACGACTTGAGCAATTGTATCAACTAATGAGTTCTCATTCAATTGTATCCAACACTCCTAACTCATCATCTTACATTGCTCTTCTTCTTTAGCTCAAAAAGGTACTTACCCTACAACTTTCACAAATTTCGAAAATTAAACCCTTGGATCATAATTCAGGGGCAACCGATCATATGACTGGTAGTTCCTCCTATTCTCTTCATATTATCCTTTGTCCTGAAATTTGAAAGTTAAAATTGTCGATGGTTCTCTAACCTCTATTTGCAAAAGGCTCTATTATTATGTCTCCATCTCTTACATTACTAAATGTCCTATGTGCTAGACACATGATTTCATTTTAACATATGGCACAAGCTTAAGCTTAATTTTAGCTCAACTGGGGTTTTTATTAGCCAGCTAATGTATGATACATTTGATCCATGAATACAAAACTAGAGCTTTTGATAAACTCATGCATGTTTAATGTGCTGCAAGGAAAGATACAAGTGATTCCTTTTCAAACAAATTATACAAACCCAAAAACAATGTCAAAATTTGACTTGAAAAACTCTACAATAAGAAACCTCAAGTGATAATGGCAGGTCTAAAAGTTTGCGTTCGTGTTTTGGCCGCATGAGCTCTCTTTGGTATATTGGTTGTCAATGCATACATCTTCACTGCAAACAATTCATTCGGTAATCCCTTCTGGTCCTGAAATAGAGAAGCAAAGTTTGCCTTGAACAATGCATGTACAGACACCAAACAGGTAAAGGAAACCTATGCCTTTTTTTCATTCTGATAACCAGTAGAGTGGTGGTCAGCAAATTGTCATTTTAAGAAGCTATGAGACTATGCATAAAGGTCTAATTTGATGTCCATAAATATCAGATAAATAGTCGACATTGGATTAGAATTATCTTTGATGCAATAATAAGCCCACATATATAGAACACCTGTTCCTACATAGAGCATAATACTCTTCAGTGAATCAGTGCAACAAGAAGAAGACTGCAGTCAACATATTTGAGTAAGTACACGAGTCCAACATTCCCATTCGACTTGATGAGGTTGATGATGTGATATGGTAATCTTTTAAATATTTTTATAATTAATGCGTCACAAGTAATCATACGTCCACCCCTATACTTTTGAATTTCTTCAATTTCTAGGATGCCGGGTTTTTTATTTGGAGAATTTGCAATCCGCCATTACATTAGAAGTGTCAAAACCACCATAACCGCCCTTATTTCATTTTTCTCCATAATAGGTGCTACTCCCACTTTTATTTGAATAAATATCCATATTTCTTATTCTATGCTTACAAACTCCACCACCCTAAGCATCCTCATCTCCACCACGCTCATTTTATGGTTGTATTGATTATTTACCATCCAATATAGACTTCACATCAATAAATTCTAATTTTGTAGTGTATTAGAAAGGAGGACTTTTTGCTCCAAAAAAAAGGTAAATTGCAAATTGGTCACTGAGGTTTACTATAATATGCACTTTAGTCTTGAGGTTTCAAAAATATGCACTTTGGTCCCTTTTAGTTAGTCAAAAGCATATCCTTAGGTTAGTGTTAAATTAAAATATTATTATTACATTACTTTTTGATGATGTGGCATATTTATTTTACCAACAATACCCTTATATGTACATATTATTTATTTATTTGTTTAAAATTTATTCATAAATTTTAAATTAAAAAAATATACTTTCATAAATGTATGTAAGCATATTATTTAATAATAATAATAAATTGATAATTTATAGTTTGTATATGTTTAGTGGATGAAAAATAAAAATATGCAAAAGGTGCGTAGTAAATAAAAATTAAATTCTCGAACTATAGAGAATACATTATAATCTTATTTAAGGCTTTAAGTTGGAGGCAATTTTCCTTGTAAGACGATTGTTAAAAATATAGAGAAAAGAAAAAAATATTCATAAGGTATTCGAATTTACATATGATAGGATCCTTTGTTCTTTGTGAGTTTAGAAACGCTAGACATCGAGATATGATAGTGGTAAAATTAAAAGTAGAAGTTCCTAAGGTAAACCACTTTAGATATTAGGATCAATCATACAAAATGATGGTAACATTGAGAATGATGTCACACATAGAATTCAAAGGCTTTAAGGATGGAAGAAATGGCGGAGTGCAAAATTAGGGGGTGATTTGTGATCGAAATGTTCCTATTAAGTTAAAAAGAATAATAAATGATAATTTTATAGGGAAAATTTTATTAGCTTAATTAGGTCAAATGCTCTATGGAAGTGAATGTTGGGCGGTAAAACAACAATTAATAAAAATAAAATGAACGTAGCAAAAATGAGGATGCTTAGGTGGATGTGTGGTAAAACTCGTAAAGATAGAATAAGAAATATAGAAATTCAAAGACAAGTAGGAGTAGCACTAATTGATACAAAGATTAGGGAAGGGCGGTTGCGATGGTTTGGTCACCTGCAAAGACGGCCTACAAATACCCCAACTAAAAAACTTGACTCAATAGAAACTGTAGAAATTCGACGAGGTAGGAGCGGACCAAAGTTAACATGGGATTTATTAATTAGGAGGGATTTGAATGGTTTGAAAAGCTCACCATCAATTGCACTTAATCGAGCACAATGGAAAAGTTTGATCCATGTAGCCGACCCCATTTAATTTGGGACTGAGGCTATTTTGTTGTTGTTGTTGTACTTTCAATTTACACCTTTCCATAATTTGTAAAAATAAATACAAAATTTATTATTGAAGGCTATAAGAGTAGTACATGAACACTAAAATCAAATGGCTAATTATTAAGAATATATATAAACACATACAAAAAAATTATCAAAAAGTTATTTTAAGAAAAGTCATGATGTGGGTTTCCATTCTTTGTGTGTTTGTCTCGTTTGTAGTGGTAGATTAGTCTTTTCACACAAAAGTGCATATTATAGTAAACCTCAGTGGCCAATTTGTATTTTACCTAAACAAAAAAAAAAGAAGAAAGGAGGACTTTAGAAAGATAGATAACATAATGATAATCAATGATTTAGTCAGGGTCCATGGCTAAAATTTTATTCTCCAAGATAACTATCACTGGAAATTATAAGCTTGTCATCAGAACAAACCTTTGACTTGTAGAGATGTAGGCCACATTGGTTAAATAGCTCCTTGAAATATAAATCAGACCTAGTGATGCTATGGTCCTCCTTGTCCAACACAAAACCTGAAAATAAAAAACAAATTTTGTTTAAGTAATTAATTTCTTTATCGAAAACATGTCATCGTATTAGTAAAGAGGTTCAATGAATACAAAAGTGAAGAATATAAACAAAGAAAAAAGGAAATGAAGAAAGTTGAACAACAACAATCCAAATTAGTTGGGGTCGATCACAAGTGTAAATCTATAGTCAAACAAGAAGACTAAATGAGATGATTTGTTAAGTTAATGCACTATAAAATCAAGAGTAATTGAAGGGCTTCAAATTTAGAACTAGCTATATTTTAATCACAGTTGGTCTTTCTGAAGCTGACTACCATTCAAAGCTATGACAGCTATCGAGTTACTTGTAGTTATAATCCTTTCTACAAGCTTCAAGGATCTTTAAGATATCAAGAGATGAATACAATGATCTCAAGACCCGATGATCTAGAAGCATGAACGAAACTTGGTAAAAGTACAGAAAGTTTTTCACAAGAGCATCTCCTCACAACCACACACACACACACAAAACTGACAAACATAGAGGGAGGGGGAGAGTACCAGCTTTAGCAATGTTTTCCTTCAAGATAAAAAGTCCATTAGGTTTGAGTCCGACCTGCGAAATAACATAATAATTAGCACTAACTTAGAAACAGATGAAAAACCAAATCAAATAATAGAAGCATGCATCCCTTTCCCACCAGGCCCATGAAAGACTCTTCAACTTAAATTCCTATAGCCCACTAAGATGTCTGTCAGGATTAAGTCAACAAGTGAATAAACTAAAGCACATCAACAATTTCAGCTTCAACTAGTTTCAGATTGTCATCCTTACTAACAGAACATCCAAACTTTTGAGGGTAAAGGTAAACACAGCTGTCTACAGAAGTATATAGCTCAACAATTTTTTGAACTGAAGATGAGAAGAGAAAGGAAAGAAGGTAAAACAAGGACCTGTCTTGCAGACTAATATACTGCTCCCAAAATGAAATTTTCAAAATCAAAGGAAAGGAGATTAAAAATAACTGAGCATCGAACAACGTTGTTACATTATTACATAACCAAAAAATCTCCAAGAGAATTGTAGGAACTTTGATGTCCTCTTACCTTTGCCCGCTTAAAAAATGATACAAAATCATCGTCTGCAAGCTGCCCAATGCACCACTGAATCCATATGACATCATATCTTCCTGCTTCAGGAGTGAACTCCTACAAGTTCCCCAAACAATGTTAAACAGGGTGAACATAAATTAAAATGAGGGACAATGGTCAGGCAACATAATATCACATGAAGGACAAAGGAGTTCATAGTTATTTTCCAAACATGCAGTGATGGCATATGATATTTTTATACAATTCAACAACTTCCGTTCTTCAATTGGAGTTATAATACACCAGCACATAGCCCAGTTGGTCCAACTATCTAAAACTCAAATTGCAGCCAGCAATAAGTAAAACCTTCACCAAGAGTTAATGAATAATTTTGTGAGAAGTCAAATAAGTAGTTATATTAGGCGTATATGACAAATGGGACAGTATTTTTTTACACTACATTCATCTCTAATACAATAACAACAACATAGCCTCAGCCCCAAATTAATTGGGGTCGGCTACATGGATCAAACTCTTCCATTGTTCTCGATTAAGTGCAATTGATGGTGAGCTTTCCAAACCATTCAAATCCCTCCTAATTAATGTGTCCTATGTTAACTTTGGTCTATCCTTACCTCGTCGAATTTCTACAATTTCTATTGAGTCAAGTTTTCTAGTGGGGGCATTTGTAGGCCGTCTTTGCAGGTGACCAAACCACCGCAACCGCTCATCCCTAATCTTTGTGTCAATTGGCGCTACTCCCACTTGTCTTTGAATTTCTATATTTCTTATTCTATCTTTATAAGTTTTACTACACATCCATCTAAGCATCCTCATTTCTGCTACATTCATTTTATGCAATTGTTGTTGCTTTACCGCCCAACATTCACTTTCATAGAGCATAGCTGGCCTAATTGCGTTCCTATAAAATTTTCCTTTTAAACATTCATCTCTAATAAATTGTAAGAATTTCCTTCATACTAGATGTTTAATAGGACAATAGAAATTTGCAAACCTTCCACTTTATACATTCTCAGAAGCATTAAAAAAATCAAGCAACCAAATATTTTTAAATGAAACTGATCCCTATCAAGAGTAATACACTTTGATAGGTTAAAACATCGATATCCATATGAAGATCGAAACCCAATCTTGGCCTCCAAGACTTTTATATCTGTGGCATAATTGAACATCAAGAAACCAGGCACCAAGAAGATTTAGTAATTTTGTGTGAATGCAAGATGAGAATTTATAAACGATTGCCTACAATAAAATTTAGCAGAGAATTACCTGAAGAGGCTGACAGTAAAAGTTGACAGCTTTATGATTATCTGAAACACTATCACCAGACAAGCTTTCGCGGGCAGCTTCTATAAAATGTGAAACTGGTTCAACAAGATCAACCTGAATAAACGACCCGACTTAAGCAACCAAACAAGATAAAGCAGCAGTTGGAATTCCAAACATTCAAAACTAACAACTTAATCAATGATAACACACAATAGAAACTGAAGAAATTCGACAAGGTAGGGGGTAGACCGAAGCTAACTTGGGACACATTAATTAGTCGGGATTTAAATGGTTTGGAAAGCTCACCATCAGTTGTACTAAATTGAGCACAATTGAAGAGTTTGATCCATGTAGCCGACCCCAACTAATTTGGGATTGGGGACAATGTAATCATAGTGAATTAACAAATAGAAATTCAAGAAATATTATCTCCACAAAATCTTAAAAAAAAAAATTCACATCTGTGAGAATCGCCGCGGGTTTGAAAGAATCTTCCACATGTTCTCAATATAAAATTTCGACATAAACACAAGAATTAAAGAGTGTCACAAAACAAAGTAGTGATTTTCACCTCATGAAAGTATCTCAAAAGAAGATTCTTACTGACTCTCCCAATCCCCGAACCACAATCTGTAACAACACAATCACATATAATAAGAACACAAACACCAAAATTTCATGTAAAGATTCAAACTTTAAAATCAAAAACACAAAACTAGGGCACAAGAGTCATCAGAGACTTCACCAAGAGCCACAAGCCTCTGATGGGTAGCGAAATTAG
Organism: Stephania cephalantha; assembly: GCA_039657325.1. NCBI lineage: Eukaryota > Viridiplantae > Streptophyta > Magnoliopsida > Ranunculales > Menispermaceae > Stephania > Stephania cephalantha. Next base: position 57,176,100 of record CM077571.1, read on the forward strand.
GGCCAAACCGATCGAACAGTAGGGTTTTGAGGAAACCCTCGCTGCCCTTTATGTCTGCACCATTAACGTGGCCGTACCCACCAAGAACTCCATCAATGGAGGCCTCCACACCCTGTAAAACACAAACAACAATCAGGTTTGTAGTGTAGATACGAATTGGTGAGTTAGGGTTTGGAGATTGGAGATTGAGTACCTCCCAGTATCCGACGCCGTGTTTGTACCATTCGCGCTTCTTGTGGTCGTCTTCTTCTCCGATTTGTTCGCGCCACATCTCTTCGGCGTTGGTGAATTCTCGGCCGTTGGAGTCCATCCCTCTCGCCTCCATTGTTGCTGGACTTGCACTTCACCTTACCTCATAATACTGATCTTTTTTTTTTTTAAAGCAACCAAGTATCGAAAGCCTAGTGGGCCCAGCCCCCAATTAATCCGAGCTCGAACCCGATAGACTAAAAGTCATAAAAAACATCTCATCAAGAATTTGTTGGTGTCAAGTTTCATTCCCGAGGTTGAAGTCTGGATCAAACACTTTTATTGTGCTCGATTTACTGTTGTTGACGGTGTACTTTTTAAATCCTTTAAATCATTCGTAATCAATGTCTTTCGAGTAAGTTTCTTAGTCTTCCCCTACATCGTAAAACTATGAGAGAGAACCCAAAAGTTAGAATATAAAAAGTTGTACATTTAGAATAAATACGCATTAGATCTTGCTCAAGAGATTTCAAGCTCATCCCACTTGGGAAAGCAAACAATTAGAGATCAAAGGAAGGATAAGGCTCAAAGATTATCAAAGCAAGAACAAAACTAAATTTAAAAGACACCAAGAGTTGTGTACATGACTAAAAGAAGGTAAACAAAACAGCATTTGTACTTTAATATACACTTTGGACATAGCCGAAGCTCAATCTGGCATCCCTTTGGACCCAACCTTGCTGCAACAATGCTTCTGCATACTACTTCAACTTTGTTTCTATTTTACGTTTTCCGGTTTATTGCTTCTTTCGACTCTACGTGGTTCTATCTTGTGTGTCTATATCTCGAGGAAGGCGAAAAAACCTCTTCATGTGTCCCAAATCATCACAACAGCAATCACCCCAACCCCCAACACTACTGCCATGAGCTTGTAATGCGGCGCGTTGACCAACAATGGAGCTTCTGACACATAGCCCTTTGCAAGCAGATGGTTTATCGATACGTAGATGAAAATCCCGCAAGCGAGACCCATGGAAATGGCGAAAATCCAGTCTGCCACGGCACCTTGTGTGGTTGCATCTATCACGATCCCAATGGCAACTCCTATCGGAGAAGAGATGGCAAATGCAAAGGCATATGATACACATGATAGAAGAGGCCGGTCGGGGATCATTCGCAGGAGAGCAATTCCCATTGCAATGGCTGCGAATATTTTGTGCAGGCTGATTGTCCAGAGCGCTTTCCAAGCATCCGCCTTCGTCTCTGCAACTCCAATTGCAATGCCTTCAAAGACTGAGTGAGAGCACAATGCAACGATCAACAAGATGCTATCTCCCATTGATCTAGCAATTGCGCTAGACGGTTTTGGCATAACGCCACCCGCGCCTTCCTCAATCTGTTGACCATTAAGGTTTTGCAATTCAAGTTAGAAGGTTCAATGGTAAAACAGAAGAAACTATCAGATTACTGATAAACTCGAACATATGTGTAACGTGCGTAGAATTAAAATTCTGGCTTTTCTTACTTGAATACTTGATCGTGAAATGCTAGCGCCGTTGCTTCCAGTTTTACTTTGATGCCAATGTGAACCTCCTGCAACGAAGCGTGTGAGCATATGAAACTGCGAAACAATGAATTGTCGAAGAAAATGAAACGGAAGATACAGGTGCAACTGAATGATCTTATAGCAATTCAAAGCTTCCAAAGTCTTCCTACATTAGATTTTTGTGAAATTTCACACCCTCCCTTGGTTTAGGAGATCGACCAACCACCACAAAACATACTACAAATCAGAACAAACCCAAAAACAATTCATAAACCCGCAATCGCTACAAATCGCTATCTTCAACATATTAAGACAAAAAAAAAAAAAAAAATACAGCAAAGCCCACTCTCTTAGCTGCATAAAGGCCCTCAATGTTGATTCACAAACCAAGTGTGCTTTTCATCTCTCAAGCATTCCCAAGTTATGTATGATGTCCAATCAACGAAAAAGCCCGATTTTTCGATACAAAAACACACACATGGCCACCAAAAACTAGTCTTATGAACACCCAGAACGCATAATGTAGAGAATTCTAACAATCAATCATGAAGAATTCACACACACACAAAAAAAAAAAAAAAAAAAAAAAAAACTACAACATTCCCTACTTCCTTAATCAATCTCTTAATCTTGAAAAACAAATAGCTACTCGTTCCACGGGGTTAGGAGGGCACCTCTACTACCAACTCAAACTCAGGTCGAAAGAGAAATTGTATCGAACCTATCAAACTCTACCTTAGTCAGAGTATTAAAGCCCTCTACGAAACCACTTTGCCACACCTCTTGGGGTTGGGGGAAAGATAGCTCCTTTTTAAAAAATTCAAACAAAGAAAACTAAGGTTTTCCATTCCAAAACAATCTGAACAAAAAGATAGCTCCTTTTTCAAGATTTCAATCAAATAAAACTAGGGTTTTTTCAATTCCTAACCAATCAGAACAAAAAACAGCTTATTCAATACATCAATTAAGAACAGAGAAATCAACCCAACCTTGAATTTGAGCACCACTGGTGTCCTTCTCATAAACATGAGAAATCACGCAGTCTGCTAACATGGTGAGCAAATACCCGCCACAAGCGAGCATAAACGCGAATGGGTACTCCACACTCGTCAAATCCCCAAAAGTCTCATTCGAATCGCTCAAGAAATGCATCATAGCAGTCCCGAAGAACACCCCGCCAGCGAATTGCGTCCCCAGAACAAGAAACCCTTCATTCCACTTGAGAAAATAGGGCGAAACCCCGCCCAAGAATGTCCCGAAGAACACCAGAATCAGACACCAAATCTTCACCAGAACCAGGCCCTTCGACCTCAGATCTGGCCCCGGAGAGGCGGAGGACTCGTCGTCGTCGTCGTCGTCGGGGCCGCCGTGGGCGGCGGCGGAGAGGACGAGGAGGAGGAGGGAGAGGGCGAAGGCGAGGCGGCGCGGCGGCGGAGGAGGAGACATTGGAGCAGGGGAGGTTTTGGGTTTTATGGAGACAGAGAAAACAGGGGAGGTGAGAATTTTGGATTGTTACGATTGTAGCACGTTTAGATTTTGTTTTGTACGAATCTGTGATGGGGAGAGTTAGTTAGTTAGTTAGTTGGTGGTGGTTATGAATAGTAGATCGTACGGGAGTGTAGTACGATGAAGGATGGTTGTTATGGTGTACTTGTTACTATCTGTACTACATCACCAAAGCTGGTTCACGTGAACCGACTAACTATTGCTTCCCTGGCCGTCGCGATTGAAAGTGAGTTATTGTTCTATGACTAGTGGTCTTGAGTTTGATGATTGGTTTGCTTGTGAGATTGAATTCGGTTAAGCAAATCATTGTCATTGCTAACTAAAAAGATTGATTTCGAGTTATGGCGTGTTTTGGAAAAAAAACTTTTTTCTACAAAAAAAGATGATTCACAGCACATGTGGTATGTTTTGGAAAGAAAGTTAAATTTCCGACCAAAAATAATAAGACTAATTTTTTTGGATGGCACGTGAGCGGTGAGCTATGTCAACCTAGTGAAGAATTTGAAGGATTATGAGAAATGCATCAGGAAGTGGAAGAATTTATTAATTTGAGATTGAGATTTTATTATTGTTGTAATTCCTCTTAAAGGAGATCATCAAGTGTTTACTAATTCAGGATGAAAAAAGACAACAAGGTTGGCGTATAAATTACTTTGAAGCAACAATCAATGATGTGATATGTACTTTGAAGCATCATTGACAAAAGGCAAAGTTTAGGTAGACAATGGATTCGACTCTTTTACCCCCAAAAAAAAAAAAAATTCTACTCCCGTTTAAGCAAAAAAAAAAAAAAAGTCTGGGATTATTCCGGTGCAGCTATAAATGAAACTCCAATCCAAGCATACCTTTGTAAACAAAATTACAACTCTATGATCTTACTGATAAACAAAAAGAAAACAATGTATCAATTTCGCAACATAGAGTTTAGGTAAAATCACTTGTTAACAAGACTACAATACAAGTGTACAGTGAGACATTAAGCCAACAAGTTAGCAATGGCATTACGCCATTAACCTATGCACTCCACCAAAATTGAATCAATTTTAATGTTTAAGAAGACTCCGTGACAAATACTTCCATCTTCTCAAAATAACCAAATGCATGCATGCAAGGTCTGAGAGTTTATCGACGCCATAATCGGTTTTGTTGCCTTTGTTCTTGCATCCGCCTGCAACAGTAATGAACCAGTTAAGATGAGAAATTTAAATTCAATGGAAGGCAACTCGGATTGAACCCAAAGTTAAGTAGTAAAATGATAACATTCTCGACCGGATTAAGCAAGAAAACAAAAGCTAGAAAAGCGGAAACTCTATTTGTGTAAAACAATTGATGGCGGCATTACAACAAAAAGAAAGCAGAAGCCTCCTCAAATGATGGTTTCAGCAAACTAAGAAAAGCAACACATTGTCATGCCATTCCGCCGACTTATACAAGTACTTGCAACCTCCACACATACAGTTGAAATCCACTGATGCTACCGACTATCACTAACCAGGCAGACTGTAATGAATATAATACCACGGGAAGGCTATCAACTATCATTACAATCACAATGACAGGGCTTCCAACATCGGTTCAGATAAAAATTCTCACACAAGAAATTATTTTCCTTTTTTGTTGAGCCATGTATAAGCATCAAAAATCGACTATGGAAGTATTGTTCAAAGGGTATTGAGGAAGACATGATAAAGATGGTTCATAACAACCTTCAAAATGATTTTGTGACGCATGAAAATGAAACAAACTAAAGAGGAAAAGAAAACTTACTTTTGGTGGTCCTTAGAACGCTCAATAAACTCAGTTGCGATATCACGACCCTGGTAAGATGCGAGGACCGTTCTAATGTCACCTGGTCTATGGCGTGCTACATCTGTCATTGGTACATAAAAATTGTAACGTTTGAGTTCCAAGGATACAACACACTTTGGAAGAGCAATAGAATACGTGGAAAAGCAGATATAGGGAAATAACGTCAGCAAATTATGAGATGAGAACACCTAGCCATATATCAAGGCAATTATATTCAATGGGGGAAACAAAGTGGCCCTTCACCAAAAAACTGACCAAGTTCTCATCAGCTATTTACCCAGAGACATAATTAGCACAGATGCTATCAAGACAAGAGAGAGGTAAGAGATGTTACATTCGAGGAATGGGATAAGATCCAGAAGTTGCGTATCATCTGCTTCAAGTTTCCAAGGCTTAATTTGGACAGAGTTCTCTGGCTGAAGGGTGGATTCCAATGCATGCCCACTAACATAAATAATTCTTGAGGGATCTCTGTTGAGCTTCGACAGGTCCTGTTACAAGGAATTGTATCTCTTTTTCAAATTCATGCACCACTGCGTGCAGCACCAACTGCTTTTTATCCTTAAAATAATAATAAGTTCAAAATGATAGAGAGTACAAGCAATGGCAATAGGGGAAGATGAAAATTGTTACCCTGTAATGCTTTCCATCTTGATATCTAGTTGCAGAGCTGGAAAGTCTATATCGAATGCATCCCTTTGTATCCAGCCTCTCAAGAATGGGATCAACATACTAAAGAAAATAGAGCAAGGAGAAGTTAATGTCTCTTCAAAGTGGACCAAAAAGAAAGCCATAAAAATGAATAAGAAACAGCATTACCATAGGTGGCTGATCTGAATAGACAATAATTTCGTAGAATTGAGCAAGATGTTCTAAAAAGGCATCAACACCTGGTCTTTTAAAGGTTCTCCAGCCTCTTTCACGCTGTGCAAAACAGAATTAATAAATAATATATAAATAAAATCTATTTAAAACTAGACTTCAAAAATAAATACGAATGATGATAAAAAGACCAAAAATGACAAAATTTTGCAGGTGTTTGATTACAGAAATAAGAACAAACTCCTTAACAAAAGCAACAAGAATTATTGCAGAATAGCCCAAAATGAAATGCAGAAGCTGACATTCAACAAGCCATTATTCATAAAGATAATAAACTAGACTAGATATCTAAAGATGCAGAAGAACAAAGACCACAATTCCAGAAAGCTACCTTCCAATCAGAGTATACTAATGTCTCCTTAAGATCCAAAACAAGTGTAAATACATGCTGCTCCAGAGGGTGCAAATCAGGAAGAAGCTTCTCAGAAGAGGGTTCTGTGAATCCCTGCACCCAGGCATTAAAAAGATATTAAGGAAAAAAAAACTTCTATAACAAAAGTTTCTTTTTGTCAAAATAATATAAGAATTGGGGACTATTTAAGTTAAATGATTGGAAAACAGTAAACATGAAAATTCTACACACCCGAACATGTTCTTCTATTGCCCTTCTGAGATCCAGGTAAAGTTCGATGCTTTTTGCAGGTACTGACATCCAAGATCAAATTATTCAATCAAACAAGAAAAAATGTTAAACAGACAGAGTAACTGTGTATGCTACCAATATCTTTTGAGGTAGAAATAACAAAATTCTTGACTTATAATCTGCTTTAACATGCACCCAAAGTGTGGGGCCGTGGGACAAAGCCACCATGCAGCTTCATTGTTTTAATGACTCGATACCAAGGCACAAGGTGGTAGAAACCCCAACTTACTTCATTCCCTCCATATAAAGTATAATCGTATCAAAGCACATGATAATCTAGGTAATAAAAACGCCAAACACCAATAAGAGGAGGAGGAAACACAGAAAGTGACTCACCAGTCATAAAAGCTGAATGAAGCATAGCCTGAAATTTCTGCTCAAGTATAAAAGTGACGGAATGTTATTCTTGATTTTGTAATTTATAATGCAAAAAAAAGAAAAAAAAATGCATATAAGTTGACGATTTCTTCTTCATATGATACCAACAATGAAGGCCATATTGATTTACACAACTGCATAAATAGTTGGATTCATTGTATAGTGCGCATCCCATAAATCTTAAATCAACATCAAAGATACAAAAACTGCAGAACAAAAACTAAAATACTTCAAAAAAAAAAGACCAAAATACTTAAGTCTATTATTCCTCACATTATTCTCTTTTAACGATTTGAGCATAGTCCATACTCCATACCCTGACTTGCCTTTACTTTTTCTCCTCTGCTAGAGATTATTTCCCTTCTAGTTTTACTTTTTCATCCATTTTACAGCCAGCTACTTACTGGCATCAAACAAAAAATAATAGTTTCTCCTAGATCACATATGATTCAAACAAAAGGTTATTCTTCTTTCTACGCATAGGAAGAAAAATGAAGGCCATCTCAAGTACATATAAGCTTAGAAGAAAAGTAATAATAATTATAATAACGGAAATCGCATAATCCAACCACATTTAAATCAACATCAGATAAAGGTGAAACATCAAAAAAGTTAATAATTATTATAAAAACAGAAGACTGCAAAAACATCTGCAGTTACTCACATCAAGAGCAGCAATATCATCTCCTACAGCAAATTCTGCCGATTTCCGAAAGGCCTTTGTCTTTTCATCCACTTCCTCCAAGGTGTATGCTGTGAACAAAGCCATAGTAAATGAGTATTGATCGTAAACATCAGAATACATTGTTACTTTAAGATTTCGATTTGTACTCAAGACTGATCCCTCATTAATCCAGTTAGTTTGCGGGCGCTGCCAACACCATATACAAATATTGGGGAAATCTATCATTCTCATGAAACACAAAATAACCAGAAGCAATCACCTTACACATCATGCCAATATGACAGCATACTAACGCATAACAAAATAGTGCAAATGCGTAAACATGACGGCCTACAAATGCCCCCACTAGAAAACTCGACTCAATAGAAAATGAAGAAATCAAACAATGCAGGTCTACTAACTTGGCACGCATTGATTATCAGGGTTTTAAAGGACTTGGAAAGCACACCATCAATTGCAATAAGTCGAGCGCAATGGAAGGGTTTGATCCCCAACTAATTAAGCGTCCCTCGAATCACTCGCACATACAACAAGATCATATCTTTTCTTGAACAATCAATAATCACGCACCAAAACTTCAACTTTAACACTAAAATCATTGAAACCAAACACGTGAAGCATAAAAACTGATCAAATCATAAACATAGTATCCATCCAATCGTCGAAACACGATCTTGAACAAACAAAACAATCAATAAACCGAAACCCTAATCACAGATCAAACCCTAAATCCTACAAAACCAAAAATTCACAAACCCACCATAAGTGGCGTAACCAGCAGTGGCCGCAGCTCCAGTGAGAGCCCCAAAAACCCCAAACTTGAAAAACCCCAAAATCTGCCATTCGACGCCGCGTTCGAAGGCGAAGGAGACGAAGAACCATCGTCCTGATGGCGCGCCACCTGTTCGTTCAGAATCGTCGAGGCGGACGCCATGATCGGCTCCTTCGGAGAGTTTGCAGAGATGCTCGAAGAACACAGCGAACGACCACCATTGATCCTCCTCGAGAGACGAGCGATCAATCGATTCGCTATGATTCTAGACATTTTTTGGGGGGTTTGGTGTCTGCGTGAAGTAGGGATTGAGAGGGGTTTATGCTTTCGAGCTTTCGAGAGAGAGACCGACATTTCGTTATATGAAAACGCTGTGTTGACGCAAATGAAGCATAGATAACACACACAAGGCCTTTCTTTGCTGTCAGATGAGACGAGATGGTTCGTATGTCCGTGATTCGAGGTTCTGGCTGTGGTCTGGAATGCCGCCAAGGCTTTGTTGGGTTAATTTGCGCTCATATGTGCATGTTTGTGTTTCTTTTCGAGATTCCTTAATTAAATTTGAGTGCGGCTAGGTGCACCCTGGTTGTTTCTCAGGGCACCCCGATGATCAGGGCACGAGCACCTTGCCTTATTAGGGCACCCCGATTGTTTCTCAAGGCATCCCAACTGTCTCAGTCCCATAAGTTCGAGAAACGACATGCAGTCTCGGTTGCACATGTCCGAGACTATTCCTCAAGTCTCGGTACCCAATGACCGTGACTACTACCCCAGAGTACATTCATATGGTTTCGATTGCTTTAGTCCGAGACTCATGCAAGAGTGTCGGCGGCTAGATACGACCGACACCCTATGTAGTGTCTCGGTCCTGTGAGGCCGATCACTTCGCGTCCCCCGTAAAGTTTGAAAAATGAAAAAAATGCAATACAAAACCCACATTATTGTGTCCACCTACTCCTTCTCTTCACTCATTATTCGTTAATAGTGATGCAAACACACCGAATCTAACAAACCCCACAAAACCCACATTATCTTCTCGTCCAAAGTCGATCAACCGAGTTCATTCAACCACCAAAAAACTAGAAATAACTATAATGTCCAGAAGCCCCTTTGATCAACAAACGCACACTCCAACCAGCGAGGGATCGATTGCACTTGTGAGAAATTTGGAAAATCGAAGGTGAGGTGCGCGGGAATGAAGAGTTCGGAACGTGAGTGAATCGGTTGGGTTGAGAGGACAGTTGACATTTCTCCCTAAATCCAATTTTTTACAAAATTTGGCTGGGTGCCCCGATCATTGTGCGGGGGCGTTTTGACATTTCTCCCTAAATCTAATTTTTACAAAATTTTGGTTGGGTGCCATGATCATTGTGCGGGGTGCACATAGCCTAACTCTTAAATTTTCATGTGGTTTATTGGTTTTGTGATGATGTATTCATGCATGAGGATGTATGATCAATTGATATAATAAGAAATAGGGAAATGCTACACGCACCCCCAGCTGGATGCACCTCGTGCACGCATCTCGAGGCGCATCGATGGCGCTGGTTGACTGCGTGTCCGACCTGAGTGCACAAAAGTGAGTGCACTCTGATATTTTCCTAAGAAATAACCTATGCATTTTACACAATGCAATATAAACTCGAACCAAAAAACCTAATACAAACATGAGGAGTGTCCGACCTAGGTGCATAAAAGTCAGTGCACTCTGGTATTTTCCTAAAAATAATCTATGCCTTTTACATATTGCAATATAAACTCGAACCGAAAAACTTTATACAAACGTGAGGAGTGTTCGACCTGGGTGCACAAAAGTGAGTGCACTCTGGTATTTTCTTAAGAAATAACTTCTGTTTTTTACCCGATGCGATATAAACTCGAATCGAAAACCTTATACAGATGTGAGGACATATTGGAGCTAAGAAGTTTAATCATGGGCTCATTTATATGAAGATTACTTTGATTCAGCAAATCTGAATACAAATGCATGTTAAGAAAAGGTATTATTAACATTTGATATGCTTAATTTATATCAAACTCATACAAGGACTTCTAGTTCTTATTTTTCCACACTTCATGGCCTCACCACCTCCTCAACTCATGTCTTGGTAGCTACACAAATTACTGAATAGAATTCCAAGTAGAGTTGAAATCACTTTCATTAGCAACATCATCCATTCTAGCGTCGATAGGCGGACTAGTTTCTAAATTCAAGACGCCGTCGTTGGTTGCCATGTTTCTGACATGATCAAGGATCCTAGTGAGCTCTTTATGAACATAGTCTATTCGCTCCTTTGTGATCGATGACTCCGCAAATAGAGTTGATGTAAGAGATTGATATGTAAGAGACCATTCGTCGCAACTGCTTTGAACTAATGAGCTCTCTCGCCGCCATCGAATAGGCAAGTACTTTTCCGGGAGGTAGAAGTAATTCTTTAGCGCGAGTATCCGAAGAGCATGGCTGCATAGAATTCCAGAGACCTCAAACATTTTGCAGGAGCAACAAATCCTTTCATTCTTTGGAATCCAACTAACTAGACACCCCCCATCCATCTTTTTATGGTGTCGCACTACATGCGAACCGTTAGCGGTTTCAAATGCCGCACATTGCATCGACAACACGATTTCCTGCTGTAGCAGATTAAATGCATAAGGTGTAAGGATGTTGGAAGCATGTTCTTCGATGGGCATCGATGTTTTAACGTGAATGTCCTCAAACACTTCTTGTCTGGTTTGATTTCTCTGGTTGGCGACGATGCCCACCTGCGAAAGAAAAAAATGAGTGAGTGAACAAGCAATTATAACTCCACTGCAAGTCTGCAACACAAGGGAATGGACTAATGAAACCTGTTCAAAGAACCCCTCCATACATGTCTGTGCACTCAAGATTCCTTTCAAGAATGCATCCATAGACTTCATATATTCTTCCGTTGTCATCCGCGCGAAGAAATAACCTCCAATGAATGGTTGCGCCCATGACGCTCGGTGAGAAAAGAGCAAAGAAATGTGCTTATTAGAACTAAGCCCAAATCTAGCAACCATCAGATTCCACTGGCATTCAAAATCCCTTTTGGTTTCAAGGCTACACAATCTATCAAACTCATTCACAAACTCTTCATATCGTGACCCGAGTAGATAAGAGAACCAACTTGGTAGTTTAGATTTAATATGCCAAGTACTTATTACATGCTTGCTCGTCGGGAAGACACTCGCAATAGAATCTTTAAGCCCCGAATCTAAATCGGTAAGAATTGTCTGCGGACACCTTCCTTGCATAAATCGAAGAAAAGCCTGTGCCAACCATAAAACACTATGAGAAAACATATTGTTACTTAGCGGCTCGGATCAAAATAAGCTAAGTGAACAAATGATGAGATTTTACCAACTCCATTTACCTGCAAAGCCCATGTAAAAGATTCAACAGTTTCTTCTCTCAAGAGAACACAACCAAAGAATATAGTTCTCCCATTGTTGTCTATGCCAAACCACACACCAAGAAGTATGTCGTAGCTGATCTCCCGATACATAACATCAAAAGCAACCACATCACCGAACATCTTATACGCACTAGTAGAGCTCCCATATAACCAAGCAACATTCTCAAGCTTCCCATTGCCATCCATCTGAAAATCATAAACAAACTCTGCATCCCTCTCTTTCGCAGCCTTACACGCATTAAGAAGTTCCGATACATCATTCTCTCTATCAACCTTCTTACAAGATTGAACAAAGTTCCTCACATCCCTCTCTATATAAGGCAACTGAGAACCTTCCTCCCCTCCCTTCTCCAATTGAAGCACCTTCATTATGTGCCTCACGGAACACCCCGCCTTGTAGAGCAATAAAATCTGTTCCCTATCGACATCCGGGATCTTCCGATAAGCGGGCAAAAGGCGAACTTGATCATCTCCTAACAATTCATGGTTATGATCATTATGGACCTTCCTTTTTCTCTCCCCTCCCTTCTCAATTGAAGCACCTTCATTATGTGCCTCACGGAACACCCCGCCTTGTAGAGCAATAAAATCTGTTCCCTATCGACATCCGGGATCTTCCGATAAGCGGGCAAAAGGCGAACTTGATCATCTCCTAACAATTCATGGTTATGATCATTATGGAACTGCTTCACATACCACCTAATTGCACCTCCAACAAACTTCTTTAGTATATACATTCTTGCCTCGCATCGACACACCGAAGTTTTCCTATCTCTTTTTCTATCTGGTTTGCCTAATTTCCTTCGAACTCGTTCCGGCCCATATCGATGACATACTAACATTCTTGAATATACACCTCTAGCTTGGTTACTTCTTGAACTTTCCCTCCTAATTGCAAAACCATTTTTTCTAGCAAACTTGCTGTAGTACTCAAACGCTTCGTCGTCGGTCTCGAATGTCTGCCCTACACAAGGGCATGAAATGTCAACATTCTGAGCTACAGATTGATCAAGCATCGACATTGATTCGTCGACCTTTTCGTCTTCGTATCGAACGTAACATTTCTGCTCCCCACATGGGCACTGTTGTCTCCTGATCCAGCAATTGATGCTGTTTGTAGATTTCAGCGTTGTTGTCATACTTGAATTTGAGAATTGGGGATCAATCCAAACAGGGCTTTTTCAACAAATGAATGAATACCCAATTGAGATGCTCTGCAAGTGATTGGATACAGTTCATGATTTAGATGAAAACCTAATACCATGTAAGAATTGGGGGTTTTCACTTCAAGTGCAAAATTAGGGTTTTAGAGATTGGATTGATTGGGGGTTTGAATTCGATCAAGATTAGGTTTTTATGTGATTACATATTGAATCCAGCAAAATCATCAATTGGGCTAAATATGAATCAGAAAACGAAATTTGGAAAGAATTTGAATTACTTACAGTTATTACAGAGTGTGGATCTTGAGCTCGACTTGTGTATGTGAGGAGGAAGTTCGATAGATTCAGGCTTTTGGAGAGAGCACTTAGCTTAGGTTTTTGTGACGGTACCAGTTCCCACAAACTTAATAACAACTATAATAAGCGACTAAACTATAAATGAAATGGTAAAAGAGGCCGATTAGGCATGCGTTGGCTCCACGAGGGTTGATAACATAATTCGGAACACAAGACAACAATTTATGTGAATAGATATCACCATAAGGCCAAAGTAACACAAGGACAACATGAATGAGAATTCACAACAGTAGCCAAATAAAGAATGCATCTCAACATGGATTAACAACCGATAATAACCAATAAATGCACAAATGAAATCATGTTAAGGCCCCCACTGGTTTACTTATAAATAATCATGCAAATCGACAAGTCACGCAAACCGCTTGACGTAACTTGAAATCTGTACTATATCATGCGTTTATCGTGTCCAAATTCCCTAAATTATTTTAAGATCTCGATTAGACTCAATTCTAAAAATATTAAATTTCGACCACATTCGTCGCATTTTGGGTCGGATCAAATTGGTCAAATCTTGGCTCCGCATATTTTCTTAAACTTGGCTTCCTTTTCTTCCTAACCAATTGATTATTGTTTTATTTAATTGATTATATATATATTTGTCATATATATATATATATATTTAAAGATTATATTATATATAAAATATACTGAATATGTAATGTATACTATATAAAGCATACCATATGCACACGTTCTATATTATAATATAGGCAAAACTCATCATTTGGTCCATGAACTTTGTGTTTTTTATGCTTTTGGTCCCTAAACTTTTATTACTACACATTTGGTCTTTGAACTTTCACAAAGATCTACATTTAGTCATTTCACCATTTAAAATGTTAAATTCCGGTAATGTGTGTAATAAAAGTAACGTGTGACTAGTCAAAAAGAGTAAATGGTTTATACTACTTAGCCGAACGACTCACATCGATCAATAAAAGCCGAAAAAAAAAAATTAATTTTCCCTCAAAAACGTAAAAACATCAAAGTTCAAGGACCAAAAGCATAAAACACTCAAAAGTTCAGGGACCAAATATACAAAAATGAAAGTTCAATGACAAAATTAACTCTAATAAAAGTTCAAGGACTAAAAACATAAAAGTCTCAATGTTTAAGAACCAAAAAAATGTGTTGTGACTATAATATATATATATAATTTTAATTATTATTCTTATTATTATTTTAAAAGAAATAAGACAAACAGCGCGCATCTCGAGGCAGTCTCGAGATGCATGTTGTCGCTTGAATTAACACACAAATCCGGAGACGACCCTTCTCACACACCATGCACAGCACGGATCTCAAGGCAGTCCTCACCTCACACAAATCTCGAGGTGTACACTTGCACACACGACACACACATAGACATACTAAGCTCACCCCAAAACACTACTCGCACCCCCATTTTCTTCATCAAAAAACATCAAAATACCACAACCACTTACCTTGGTGGCGGAGGAAAGTCGTCGGCGACGGTGGCCGCCGGAGGGAGTCGCGTGGAGGCCGAGAGGACTTGAGCGAAAGAGAGAGATGGAGAAGAAATCACAAAATGAAAGAGGCGAAGAGAGACCACGGGAGGAGAGAGAAAGAGACTTTTTTTTCTTTTTGGTTTGAAGAGGAGAGAGAGAGAGAGAGAATGAGTGAAAAGTGAGGGGATAGAGATCACTAGATGTGATGAGCAAATGTGTCGTTGTATGTAACTTTTCTTTTCTTTTCTTTTTTCTTTGTTGACTTTTTTTTTTTTTTTTTTTTGAGTGAGATGTCATTTTTACATTGGCTTACTAATTCACTTAAACCAACACCTACTTACATCTTATCTCTTCCATTTAAATCATTCTACTTTACTACTTTAATCCGTCAACTATATCAATTAATCATTTTATTTCAAAACGATATGATTGATACATTTAAAATTAGTTAAAAATTAAAGGCCACATTAAGTCCAAAGTAACTCATTTTGAGTACCGACTCTGTTGAATGTCGTGCAATACACACGCAGAAATGTGCAAATTGGGTTACTCTATCAATTCCCTTTAATTTTTGGAACTTGTTATTGTGACTCAAATTCCACTTTATTTTTGGAACTTGTTATTGACCGACGCACAATAAACACGCACTTGTCAATATACGTGCGATACACATCAGGATGCATACGCACGCATCTCAATACAAAATCAACCCACATCATCATATTTGTCTTCGTACTGGGGCACAACAACAAATTTTCCCTATCCCTCATTTGTCACTTTGGTATATAAATTTTTTTTTATAAAATTGTTTGTGTTCAATTTTTTTAGGCCCCTATCTATCTAGGTTCGAGCTCAATTAATTCTATAAAAAAATCATCGGGCATCCAAACACTATAATATGAAAACAAATTGAGTTAAAAGGGTTAGCCCAGCAAAAAGTGTCATAAACTATCTTCAAACTACGCCCTGCATTAAATGTGGCTCGGGAAGACTCAAAGTAGTGGATAGTTTGGATATCAGACGATTTAGACAAAAAAAAGATGTATAGTGCGTTGCAATAGCCGCCGTCTCTCTTTCTTCCCAAAACCCTAAACTTTTTTCTTGAATTTTTTCATGATTTTTTATATTTGAACCACCACCAATCCACCTTTTTCGATCGGCGGTGGTTCTAATCACATCTTTTTGTATTTTATTCATTCAATAAGTTGCATATCAAAGTCAGATTTATGAAGATTGGTATCATTTTTGTTGCAGTACATGTTCATCAACGGTCGTGCGTCGATTTAGGCGGTGACCGGTTGGTCTTTTCTTTAGTTTTATTTATTTATTTTATAGATAGTTTGTCTTCTCTAGTTTGAAGTTTTTGATTTGTCTTCTTCCATTATCATAAAGTTTTAGGTTTTACTTCCCTTATTGAAAGTTTTGTTATTCGTTATGTGGATCAAGTAGTTTTCGTGTATTGTCATGAGTTCCAGATGTTGAAGAGAGCAGTCCCCAATGTCACATTGTTTCAATTTCATAATCGCATTCACAACCCAGTTAATAGTAGTTATTTGATCAAATAAGATTAGTGAATCGATATACTTTTATTAGGGCAATTGATTTTATATCTGGTCCTATATCGAGCCATGAATAATTAATTAAATTTATGTTTTTCTTAAAAAAAAAAAAATGCATCGTGCATTGAAACGACTTTCAAAAGGTGTTTATCACTTCAAGAATGTTAATGTAATGTTGGAAAATAATTTAAAATCGAGACTTTGTTATTGTTTTTATGTGTCACAGAGCGGTAAAAAAAACATAGGAAAATGATTGGTTGACACAAATGGGGCGCACAGCCTAGTGGCACGCAATCTTTTTTTCAGATACGAGGCTCACCAGAAAGGCAGAAAGTATATAAAGGAGGTGCTACATGTGCGCCACGTAGGCTGTGCCTCCCATTTGTGTTCTCACAAATGTCAACCAATCATTTTCCAAAAAAATAAGGCTGGAGAATTGAAAGTAAAATCTTCGAAAAACGAATTTGAGTATTATAATCACAACAAAAATGGATGAGGTGTGATTCAGTTGCAAAGTAAATACTTCCTCTTTTCCGCTATATATAAGTCGTATTTTTGAAACTTTTTCGTTCTAACAAATGCATAAAATTATGAAATCAATGAAGGATTAAATAGTTGATTTTCGATTCTAACCTCATTCTATTTAATGACAACATTAATTAAATTTTTATGTAATTTTCGTAATAAATAAAATTATTTATAGGAGGATAATTTAGTTTCGCTACAAAACTTTAATAGTGAATCAATCATTAGATTCATTACCTTAATTCTCGTGCACAAGAAAAAAATGTAACATATAGTAGAATGAAGGGAATATACAATAGAGAATTACTACTAAATAAATCGACATTGAGTAATACACTTCGAGATGTGTACGAGCGCATCTCGATGCGACATCCAACTGACTTGTCAAATCAAATCTTGAAGTTTACTAAGCTAGAGCCACTCATTTGGCGCCACATGATCATTGACCTTCACATTTAATTATTTTATCGGTACATTCTCACTCCCTACGCATATACGTAACACGTTGACTACGAAATTACCGAAATCTCCTTATTAATTTCCATTATTGTAGTACGTGGCACAAAAAGAGCACTTTGGGTCCCACATTACGTGGGCCACTCTCCCTGACCGTGAGGGCAACTTCGTCATTTCAAGTGTCATAGCAGACCGGGATTCCATAATTCTCTTCTCCAGCAGCTTCTAAGGGACTGTTTGGCTCGCTGAATCAATTCCTTGAAATCTCCGTTTCTCAATCCGAGAAGAAATCTCAGGTTTTTTCGATCAAATTCTATCTTTTGTTTGTTTTTCTGCTTGTTTTTGTTGTTTATGTGATTGAATCCATGTGGGTTGTTTGGCATTTTAGTGTATCTATGTTAAATTTGATGTTTTGGGAACCCAATTTGGTGGTTGTTGATGTGCTTGAGCTTTGATTCTTGAAATTGATCATCAATAAAGACTGTTTTTTTGGATTCTTGAAGTGGGTATTTGGTAATTAGTGCACTGCCCATTTCAATTTTACAGTTCACTAAGTGGATCTAGTTGTGATCTATTGTAGTTCTAGATGTTTTGATGAGTAGGGCATTTGCGTGAGTGGTTTTGACATGATTTTCGACTTTCGATATTAGATCGATGCGTAGATTTAATGGTGGATGTTGGTATGTATGATAGGTAGAATGATCTAATCAATGTCAATTTGATATGGACAATGTGATTATGTGAGTAATAAATATAGTTGGTTTTGCTTCAAAATTTAAAATGATGTTCCCCTTTGTGGGATTGTTGCACTCGTCGTGAGAATGTTGTTCCGAGCTTCAGAGCATTGTATTATCTATTATCCTCGTTGTAATAGATTGTTGTACTCTTTTTGGTTTTAGGAACATGAATGCAACATATTTGACAAAAAAAATAAAAATAAAAATAAAACATAGCCCAAGTTTTGTATTAATTGGGGTCGGCTACATGGCTCAAGATGATTGGAGTTTATGATGTGCATTGATGATCTTTTGCATCTTTCGCAACTAATGTATCTCAGGTTATCTTAGGTCTACCTCTATAGTTCCTTCAACTTTGTTTTTGTCAGGTTTTTTTTTTTTTTTTTTTTTTTTTTTTTTAAGTTGCGGAATTTGCAGGTCTGTCTTTGGATGTGTCCAAACCACCAAACTGATATTCTCTAATTTTTGTATCTATATTGGTACCGACTCCTACTTTTCTTTGAGTCTTTATATTTCTTATTCTACTTTTATGGGTTTTAACATACATCCAGCTGAAAATTCTCGTCTATGCGAACCTCATTTTGTGTTTTGTAAATACGTTGCCTTTACGCATAGCACGCCTAGTTTCCAAGCCTTCCTCTTCGCCGGTCCTTATTTTGTGGTTTGATGTCCCCCTTTTTTTACTTTCAATTACTACAACAACAAATAGTGGAATTCTTAGGTCTCATGAATGCAATGCTGTGTAAGATGAGTCCTTCTTTGCTATTGCTTTTTATGGAATGTTTGTGGGCGCTAAGCATGTTTTACTGGGAACTAGTCCGATTTTACTCATTATTTGGGGTATGTAGATCAAGCTAAGTGTCCTTTTTTGTGACATATCAAGAGACTAATATCAATTATCGTGCAGGCCGGTTTACCTCAAGAACAAGTGAAACTCTATTGCAGCCATTCAATGGCCACGGATGGTGCAAAACAACCTCTAATATCCGGGCTATTAGACACTTCCCCTAAACCTAATCAAAATACAGTAAAGAGACGAAGACTTCGCCGCTGCAGAAGTGCTCCTACCGACTATATTCCCCTGGACAAAGATGATTATGGACTTATTCCACGTCCCAAATCTATTTTGGGAAAACTCCATCCCAGTTTTAAACAAGTAGCATTATTCTTGGTAATCTATCTAGGTGTAGGTGCCATTTGCTTCTACCTTTCCAGGAGTCAGATCAAAGGTGAGAAGACTAATGGTATACTTGATGCAGTGTATTTCTGTATAGTTACAATGACTACTGTTGGTTATGGAGACCTTGTTCCCAATAGCATTGCTACCAAACTACTTGCCTGTGCTTTTGTCTTTACGGGAATGGCTCTTGTTGCACTAATTCTCAGTAAGTCAGCGGACTACCTCGTGGAAAAGCAGGAAATACTGTTGGTTCGAGCGCTTCATTTGAATCAAAGAGTCGGTGCAACCGATATGCTAAGGGAGATAGAGGTCAACAAAGTTAGATACAAGTTTTTTCTGATTATAATCATTATAGTGCTTCTCATAATTGCCGGAACAATATTTCTGTACAAAGTCGAGAAACTGAATCTAGTTGATTCATTTTATTGTGTGTGTTCCACCATCACGACTTTGGGATACGGGGATAAAAGTTTCTCTACTGAAGGCGGCCGTATCTTTGCTGTTTTCTGGATTTTGACCAGTACGATCTGTTTAGCCCAGTTCTTTCTCTATCTCGCTGAGCTAAATACCGAGAAAAGACAGAAGAAGCTTGTCAAGTGGGTTCTTTCTCGGAAGATGACATGGATTGATCTCGAAGCTGCAGATCTTGATGACGATGGAGTAGTGAGGTAAGTCATATAATCCTTCATGTCATAGTTCATAATGCTTTGTTTCTTATGGTTCGTGTATTTTCGCATGATATAGTTGATATTTTGCTATGCTTTCTTTATGGTTTTTAATCCTATGAAGTATTGAAGTGCAAATGGTCTTATTCTATGATTTATCACTTCAGCGCCGCTGAATTTGTCATATACAAGCTCAAAGAGATGGGAAAGATAAACCAAGATGACATTTCAGTAGTGATGGAGGAGTTTGAGGATCTTGATGTTGATCAGTCTGGATCAATTTCAGCATCCGATATAGCACTTGCTCAATCATCGTAAACAAATTACGGCATGATTCCGACTACTTAGCATGCATGTGTATTAGTATGTATTAGATTTTTTCTACGAACGAAGAAGCACTTTTCTAGATATTGCTTCGTTAGTTCTAATTGTACGACTACTTAGGTGTCTGCTTGTCTTGGATGCTATTCGCTGTCGGCTTCGATACTCATATTCCTTGTTGTACCTCTTTGTCATAGTTCCTACGTACTAATTGTCTACTTCATAGTAGATATATGAGTAAAAACTTATTTTTTTGTATATTTCTTCTGTACAATGCCTGCTCTTCTCTTACTTCTTTTACTAATGTAATGTTTAAATGAAGTTGTTTCAGTTAACCGATGTTCGATATTCGAACTTTGTCGATGTGTTTACATATTCATCACTTGTTCTTAGCTGGTGTTGGTTGCATTTCATGGTCACTCAGCTCTGCTTTAAGTACTAAACTGTCTGTTAAGCCAATTCTTGCATGCTAGTATGCCACTGGTGTCCAATGTGCAATTAAACCAAATAATGAAGTTAGTTCTTTGTTTACAAATGTGATGAGATATGACTCCTCCTAAGACCACCAAACCCAGTACCTGAATTAAATACTTTTGTCTCTATTCCTAGTACTTCCCAGTATAATTGCAGGTGGTCTGCTCAATAATTCATTGATGGTTGATCACTTCATCACTACTGTTGATGGTTTTGCATACAATTTCATTAAAAGCTGGACTTGTCAATGTTGTTCATACCAAAAACCTCCACAACAACATCCATGATGGACCCAGTACTAATGCTTATCCCTTTCTCTATACTTATAGAGAATCACTTTTATTTTCTGAAAAAAAAAAGGTTATGTATTATGTAAGGGATCAATTGCGCGCACTTAGTTGAGCGCATTGGAAGAGTTTGATCCATGTAGACAACTCCAACTAGTTAGGGATTGAGGCTTGTTGTGTCTATTATGTAAGAAGTGGCAATTTATCCATGTGTGCGATATAGTTTCTCTTTTTTGGTCAAGGCGCGATATAGTTTCTCATCGAGTTAAGATAAAAAAAATAAAAAATTGAATGAAAAATACTAGTGCAGAGTTCTCTATTTGAGTTAAAAAAAAAAAAAAAAAATATTCGCGGCGTTGGTAAGTAGAATAAAAATTGGTGTTGTGTTGAGTCGGGGATCGAAATATAGTTTTACATCGATTAAGAACTTTCTTTACATATAGTCATTTGATTCCAAACAATTATTTTTGAAATCATTTGATTCCAAACAATCGTGATACTTTTGCAAGTTTAGGTGACCTCCTGTCAACTTTTGGAAGAATCTAAATGAATCCTTCACGAAATTGAATCAATTGATTACTTATATAAATTATTTTTGTGCTATTAATTGTTATACTGTTTTAGAAGAACCATAAATAATTAATGAAATCTATGCAAGTTTTTAACAAACCCAATTGTAATTATGCTCATAAAAGCTGGTACCTAACTTCTTGAGGTGTGTCCTACGTAAATATTGACAATATTATATCATTGCATTTTTTGTAACATCAAAAAAAGGGAAAAAAGAAAAAAAAAAAAAAAAAAAAAAATTGAAGGCATTACCTACTACATAACTAGGGTTACATATAAAATTGCTAAATTATTAATAATTTTGAACTAATACTATTATTACATTTCTTCTATCCAAAACTTTTTTTTATTTTTTTTAAAGCTTTCAATTTAAAATAAAAAATAAAAAATTAAGTGTTTTACCTACTACATGATCTCTAAGATTACATAAGCATCTTGAATAAATGTACAAAACTTAAGTCAAAAGCTTTTGGCCCAACAAAGAAAAGAAGGCCACATGGACTGCTTAATTAAATCCACTAATCAACTTCAAAAGTGGCATTTTATCACAAAAGCAATGAAGACAAATCCACCTTGACAAGACAAGGTTAAATCAATCAAATATTAATAATGATATATCAAAACCTAATTACCCTAGAAGGGTGTCCAAACAGCAAGCAAATAAACCTATTTGATTTTTGAACAACAATAATTATTGTACTGTTTGAAACCTTTATTTGATCCATTAAATCAGTGATATCACCTTGTAGTGAAATTTCCTAGATATGACACATCAACAGGAATGCATGATTTTCAATCTTTAATTCTATCTTTCAACTTGATTTTTTTTTTAATGCATGCAATTAACATTTACTTACTACACCACTTAAGAGAGAGGTAGAGCTCAAGTCCGTGCAGATCGATTTTTAGAGATTATGAATTTAAACTTTAATTTGGTATAAAATAAATCAAAAATTTTTAGATAAAAGTTGTCGTCTATGTGGTCATTTGAGTATGAGATTAGTATATCTCCGTAAGTGAAAAAAAGAAAAGAAGCATTTACATGTACCTACTCCACCAAATAATCTCCATTGAACTTGGGGCGTATACGCATACTAATCCTAATCCAAGCTCTTAATCGCTTTCAATCACACTTAGTGGGAAACACAAATGGAGGTAGATAAACATCAAATTAACAGCCCCTTGAGTGCCTTGACCAATTTTAATTAGAAGTGTTTTAATTTTAGTAACATTGCTAATTAAGACTTTTAGTGACGATCTTTGTCCATGCCCTGTAGAGGGTACGTGGTGTTGTTGTTGAGCTTTCGGAGTCTTCCCTTTGTCGCATTAGTTACATAAGAGTGATTAATTAATTGTGTAATTTGAGAGCCAATTGGCTAGCTTTCCAAGCTAGCTAGT
Source organism: Stephania cephalantha (assembly GCA_039657325.1). Taxonomy (NCBI): domain Eukaryota; kingdom Viridiplantae; phylum Streptophyta; class Magnoliopsida; order Ranunculales; family Menispermaceae; genus Stephania; species Stephania cephalantha. The sequence goes on from CM077571.1 coordinate 57,199,111, forward strand.
TAAAACAACTGTAACTATAGATGTACAATTATATATATATATAAACTCTCATAACATATTCTAGTTTATGTGCTGTTCTTCAATAACTTCCAAGCAAAGATGTCTAGCTATACTATACTTTTCTTATTCAAGTTTGTTCATTCAAGCCAACCAAACCCTGATTTTTTTTTCATTAATTAGTTATAGTTCCTTTCTTCTTATCCTTCTATTTAAGTGAGAAATCATGGGTTAAGGAAGGTTTAACGCTTAAGAAAACGTGATTAAATTATTCCTTAAGATTATGGTGACAATGGATGAAAGTTCCATTTTTTTTTTTTTTTTTTTTACTTCATTATTTTTCTTGTTGGTTCTTGAAGAATACTTCATGGATATTGTGGAAGAGTACAAGGTTTTTCTTACTTCTTATCCAATTAAAATCTCTACTTCGAGTGTTAATAAGCATTTTACACCACATAGCTAATTAACACATCTTCATTGCACATTCCTATTACTCAAATTTATTCTCAAGTCCTTGGTCATGAGTGTACTTCATGAGAGGTTGAGCTTGCATGCATGCTTCATGGAGAAAAAGATAGACATTGCATTTTTAGTAGATTAATTGTCATAATGTGTTAAGTGCAATAATGCAAAAATGTAGAGTCAAAATTAGTTGAGATTAGGGTTGCATGTGTTCGATTTATCGTTTTGGAAATAATAGAATCTTTGTTCGTGGTTGTTGAATCAAAATATGAGGGTGCGTCGTTGGAGGTCACTACTTTGAAAATTGTTCGCTTCACCAGACATGCATGGCAAGAACACATACTAAAAGGAAGCGTCGATGCGGTATCAATCTATTGCCTTTTGATGCTCAAGTCAGTACTCTCAACAAAAATGGAGAGAGTGCAAGAGTACAATTTCTATACATAGAAGGGTGGTGGCATTCTCATATAGTCTTCATGAAGGGGGCATTTCTTCAATGTTGGATACAATTTAGTGATTTAATTACATTGCATGTATTTTGGTTTTTTTTTTTATTGTGAATAAACGTCATAGGATTCTTGCAAAACCAAATGCATTTTTTCAATAAGTTTATTTCACCGACAAATTATTCTCACATTGTAAACCAAACACACCCTAAAAAAAATTGTGTGGATCAATAGTAGATTGTGTATATGATCCTAGTGAAGGGGAAACCTTAAAATTGATCATTTTTACATAAGGGAGAGGTTTGTGGTCACAGTCACTATAAGGGCTTATCCATAGATTATGGTGTCATGAATATCAATCAAAGATTTTAGTTGTCCAACTTTTTAAAGGAAGTGGAGGTTGTACCATCTCAATCTTGAAGAGGTTTCTTTCTTTCTTCCCATGACCCATGTTTTGAATTCTTGCATTTGATTTTATTAAGGCACATGACCCTGTTCATATGCGTATCATCATCATTATTGATGCTCTCATTCAGCTTCATTAGAGGCACAAATCTTAGTAAGTTTTGTTTGATTTGTTCTAATTATTTTACCATTTAAGCCAATCTCAAGTATATTAAAATATAACTTCCTTAAAAAAAGTATATTAATAGCTAACCAAAGTTTGTTTGGTGCTTGGATGTTTAAGCAGATGTCCCGATTTTGAGTTTTGTGAATAGAGTCGCTTTTATTGAAACAATTTTATTCTCTAGCGGGTTATGGATAAATGTAGTAGGCCCTAGTGTTTTTCATACACAAAGTGGTGCAAATAAAAAAAAATAATTAGTTACTATTTCATAACCTGAAAAATTTATTGATATGGAACTCGAGATTAAATAAAAACATGCTATTTTTATCAAAGCATAATATTATTTTTTTTAAGTACACCATCTCTTTTTCGCAAAAATAAAATACATTATGGCCTCGAAAGAAAAAGAAAAAAATACATCATCTCTTGGTAATTATTAATATCGAAATAGTTTGAGAAACTTGCAATTTTGTAAGTAACCATACTAGTAGTCAGTTTGATATCATGGCTGCTTATTGCTTATACTTTGCTTTGAAAATTACGTTCGTTATGAAAGTTACAAGTAGTTTTAGGTGTCACACCACTTCATATCAATCAATCGCAGAAAACACTAAAGGAGTTTAAACGACACAAAACTTCTTACTTAGTGTCAAGTAAGCAATAAACGGACAAACTTAATAAGCAGGACTCTTTACCAATAAAGACCTTAGTCACAAATTCACATCGAAAGTCAATTCACCCTTCATAATCAGGCCCCATCCCACCCATCACAAAACTTTAGAGTACAAATTCTTTTTTACCAGTTTAGCTAGAAAAGAAACTATTGTTTAAGCAATTTTTTTTTAAAAAAAAAAAATGGGTAGTTTAGTTTAGGTTTTTTATTATTTTTTTAAGCCACTTGGTATTAAGACCACCCGACTACTCTAAATTTGCCTCGAAATATTAAGGAAGGAGCTCCCAATATTGACGTTTCTATTTTCAATGCTTGAACTCGAGACCATTGATTAAAAACAACGAGACAACAACCCGCTTGCGATCGTGTTAACTAGGCTGATGTTATTGGTTTTAGTGGGTAGTTTTGATTTAGAGAGATAGTATACATGCAGTACAGTACAGTGACGGTTACTATCAAGGATTGCCGACTAGGCCGGCTTGAGATATGGGTTTTTGCTTTACAGTAAGGGAAGGAGTTTCCACACTTTGCGGTCAATTCCTTAAAATGGTGGACTCTTTCCCAAACCACCCATCACTCCTTCCCTATAAATTCAAGTCTGTGTTGCTCTCTTTTGTAGTGTGTTGTGTGCATTTAACTGACCAATCAATACCAAAACATTCAAAATGGTGGGCTTTGATGAACACTTTCAACAACAGCTCTTCCCAATTCCCCCCTCTGACCCTGTTGTGACAGAGCTCAATCGTTTGCAAAACCAACTCAAAGGTTCATTTCAAGCCCCTATCTTTCTGGGTTTTGGGTTTCAGTCCTTAATTTGTTCATTTGGATTAATGGGTATCTTGTGATTTGCCCTAGCTGTTTGATTAGATTAACAGGTTTGTGTTTTTCTTCTTCATGGGTAGTTTAGTATTTGTGTTTTTGTGGTTCCCTCTTATGGGTGTTCTTTGTTTGTTTGATTTAGTGCTTCTATAAGGTGTTGGTTAAGGTTGATGAATTTGATTAGTTTTGATTTGATTTTCTAACTTGTTTTAGTTTCAGTAGAACTGTTTTATTCAGTTTTATGCTTTTGAACTTGTTAGTGTGTTTGTTCTAATCAAGGGTCTTGTTTAGTCAATTGATATGTGGAGTTCATCAGTTCCATTGTTGGTTTGATTTTAGAGGTGGTTTTCTTCACTACTTGGGCTGATTTTGATTTCATATCGATATGTGTCGCAAACTTGCTGGGGTTTATAAGTTATATATAGCAATTGTAACTGCTGTGCTTGCACATTCAGACTTGTAGTTATGCTCATAAAGAAGAATATATTGATTTGGTTCTTGAAGTGATTCAATCATTTGGGAAATGTATAGCTATTCTTTTGGAATTTTCTTCGATTCGGCATTTGAAGAGCGAAGAGCCCTTCTGACTTCACTATATGTATGATATCAAGATGGCTGACTTGGATTAGTTACTTGTCTCTTTCTTATTCCTGCATTTATGTTTGGTCTATACATATGGTAAAATGAAAAAGCTACCGAGATGGCTAGCCGTTAAAATGGAAAAATAAGTAAAACAAAAAGAATTGTCTCGATATTACAAGATAAATGAATTGTTGTTTCCTGACTATGCTAACAAGTCGGGCCATGAAACCGTTAGTGATGGTTAGGCATATTGCATATGCTCGTGCCGCATAAAAATCTTGATGTAAAAGTGTTTCAAATTCCTTTCAGTTTTTTTACCAGCATTATATATTTTAATCTTTTTTTTTTGGAACTTGCTTTACAGAAAAGGAGAGGGAGCTTGGAGCTGCCCATTCTGAAATTAAGGCTTTGAGGGTCTCTGAAGTTCTGAAGGAGAAGGCGGTGGAAGAGGTACGAACTATTGTGCCACAGTTTTGTGCATAAATAAGGGATAATCTTTTAGAACTTGCCACTACTACTACTACTGATAATATTTATACTTGTTGCTGCTAAGTATTCTATAATATACTTTGTGTTATTGGCCATATACAGCTATCCTTTGAACTCGAAAAACTGGATGAGAAGCTTAGAGTCAATGAAAGTCTTCTTGAACACAAGGTGATCTGTTATTTTAAGAGAATGAGCAAGATTTTCTCCCTTCTGTGTTATTTTACTTTGCTCGATTATACAGTTACTTATTCAGTGATCAAATCAATATGATTTAGAATCTTGAAATCAAGAAATTGGCAAATGAAAAGAAAGAAGCATTTGCTGCACAATTTGCTGCTGAAGCAACTCTGAGACGTGTGCATGCGAATCAGAAGGATGAGGATTTCGTCCCTGTTGAGGCTGTTATTGCGCCTCTTGAGGCTGATATCAGAATGTATAAGAATGAGGTATCAGACAGTTATAAGATTTTCCTCCTGTTGGTGCTGGCAAAATGTTCTTCTATTAGGCATTTAATTAGTTTAATTCACGTTATCTATCTTTTGCTTTTCAGATTGGCGCTTTACAAGAGGATAAGAAAGCTTTGGAGCGTCTCACCAAGTCAAAAGAGTCTGCTCTTCTTGAGGCAGAAAGGATTTTGAAAAGTGCCTTGGAAAGGGCGTTGATAGTAGAGGAGGTTCAAAACCAAAATATGGAGTTAAAGAGACAGATAGAAATATGTCAGGTATAATTTAGTAGTTCCTTTTTTGGAAATAGCATGCATTCAAATGTTGATTATTGCTAAGTCGATGGATGACATAACCAGAGATTTGAATTTGGTGTATAGTCACTCAGTCGCCAAATTCATAAATTCTTAGTTACAAAATCAGTATGTCTAGAATTCTAGCAACTTGAAATGAAAGTTGATTATTCCATTGATTTCTACAAAATGTAAGTTGGCATGTTGGTATAACTTTGAAATGCTTTATTTGATGATGGCTGCTATCAATTATGCAGGAAGAGAATAGAGTGCTTGATAAAACTAACCGTCAAAAGGTCTCTGAGGTTGAAAAACTTGGCCAAACCATTCGAGAACTTGAGGAATCCATTCTAGCTGGTGGGGCTGCTGCCAATGCAGTTCGTGACTATCAGCGCCAGATTTCTGAATTAAATGTAAACAGAAGCTTCTTATTCTGATGAACTGATATAGTTTCCTTTAGCCCACAAGGTTCATGGCAGATCCATGGACCGATGTCTAAATCACGCATTTATAACTGCCTTAATCTCCACATTTTTTTCTAGGATGAGAAGAGGATTCTGGAAAGGGAACTAGCTAGAGCTAAAGTCTCAGCCAATAGAGTTGCCGCTGTGGTTGCTAATGAGTGGAAAGACGACAATGATAAGGTCATGCCAGTTAAACAATGGCTCGAAGAGAGAAGATTCATGCAGGTTTTTTTTTTTTTTTTTTTTTTTTTTTTTTTTTTTTTCCTATTGAGAAATCTTGGATTCTAAGTTTTTATTTCTTACTAGGATTGCTGAATTAATCACTATTTCATAAATCAAACTAGTAACCCTACTTCTGTAATTGAACTACTTAATCAACCTGAATAACAAGTCACTATGCCAGCCTGAATCACATTTCTTTTATCATATGAACTTTGTATCTTTCATTTACAGGCAGAGATACAGCGTTTGAAGGATAAACTGGCCATTTCAGAGAGAGCAGCCAAGGCCGAGGCGCAGATTAAGGTGCAAACATAAATACTTTTCTTTGTTAAGATCTTCAAACAAAAACCTGGATTTCTTTGCCTGATTGATGTATGCCTATTCTCTAGGATAAGCTTAGGTTGCGTCTAAAGACGTTGGAAGAAGGCTTAAAGCATGTTTCAAGTTTCTCCAGCACTCCCAATGTATCATGTGGATCCCAGAAGACTGGGAAGTCCAATCCTATATTAGGATTTCTAGACAATGCTGGATTAAGAAAGAGATCTTCATCGCAGCCACGGGGTTCTGTTTGCGCGAACAAAAGCTCTCCACTAAATCAGCCAAATTTAGGGACTGAAACACCCAATGTTCCCGGACAATTGAAACGTGTTAACAGCTTGAAATCGAAATACGGAAGTGGAGAAAATTTGGTGAGAAAGAAATTATGGGCATCATCTAGAAGCAAGGTGGTTGATAGTACTGGAAAGGAGAATTCGGAGATGGAGGCAAATTCCAATTTGAATCTCAATAGATATGCCGGTGATGAGGTAGATACCGGAGGTGAAACAAAATCTAAGGATGAGCTGAATGCGCAAAACAACAGGAGCATATATGCCGATGGCGAAGATTTGATTTCAGGGTTTCTGTATGATAGATTACAGAGAGAGGTTATAAGTTTACGAAAATCTTGTGAGGATAAAGAAGGAACTTTGAATGCAAAAGATGATGAAATAAAGGTAAAGAGTTAAATAGTCAGGATTGTCAAACGAATCTTTCATATTTGTTAGCTCTTTTGTTCATAAGCTTCAATTCTCGTGCAGATACTCATGCGGAAGGTCGATGCTTTGACTAAGGCGATGGAGGTGGAGTCGAAGAAGCTGAAGAGAGAAGCTGCTGCCAGGGAAAAGGAAGTAATGTCCGCGAAGCCGGAAGAAAGCAAGTCAAAGATCAAAATCATGGCTAGCTTCTCCAAGAGGTAAGCAGGAAATCATGACTTGATTCATTCTCACAGTTTTACTACGAGATTTAACGCGTTGCATTGATAAAAAAAATAAAATAAAAATAATAATAATAACTGCACTCTTATGTCGAAAATATTCTGTTTCTAATTTTATGGTCACGAATGCATAGGACTGCGAAAGCGTCATGAAACTTGCTAACGGAACTGGGATTCGGAAGCTATAGTCGATAAAGTTTTTTGCTTCAGTCTTCATCTCCTTTGGGTTTCTTTTGTTGCTTAGTTTGGATTTTGAAATGATAGTGTTGATAATAAAAGATTGCATTATGGAAAGAAAAAGTGAAATTTGAAATTTGTACAGATTGGATTTTAGTGTGAAACCAATCATCATGAAGTTCAATCCTTTATGAAATTGGATTTGATGTAAATTTGTACAGACTGATTTGCACAGTTTATTATCAATGAAGTAACTTGTGAGATTGCTATAATGTTCAAAGTTGCCAAGAATTGCTTTTTTTAACTGTAACAACAATGGCTTCCCTTTGACAATAAAAACTGGGATTTTCAAACCAAATGCAACCTATTATTGCCTAACAATCTATACGCCAATTGCGTCGTCGATGGTTGCAAAGAATCGGGTCACCGCCTTGAAGAAGAAAATCAGATAGCAACACCAACTGTTCTTTGCAATTTCCCTTTGTAGCTAACAAAATTCTGGGATGGAAGCCAATGATGGACTCCATGTCCCTCTCCTCTTACCACAAACCTTGGCGTTTTTCACACGCCGATAGGCGCCCTTATCACCATTAATAGAAATCTTTCTCTCGATGCCCTTTTCGCCATTCCTGCGCAGCACTTCAGAGAACTGCTCTCTTGTTACAACAATCTTTATGCATGGTTTCTCCCCTTCCTTTCCTCCCACTTTCAAAGTCACCATAGATGAGCCACCAGACTGCACAAGTTGTGACATTATTTCATAACTGTCCCTATGCAACATTTTACTACCAGATGCAACCCGTCGCGCCAACTTGACATCGCGAAAGTCCTCTTCATCGAACAACACGAATCGGACCTTTTCTAGCGACGAAGACAATGGACATTTGAGCAACTGATCATGTTTGCAGTCACCCTTGGTTTCTCTTTTGATCATTTGTATGCAATTTCCCATGATTTTAGGAGTTGAAGTGCTTAAGAGATTTTTTGTGTTCTGATTGCCTGGTGAGACAATTCCAATGTTATTGTATTTATACTAATAGAAATGACCTTGACGTGCATGCCACCTTAAGCTCTATTATAGAGAGGCATATTATATATATATACATGTATCAAAAGTCTACCTTAGTTGTAATTAATTGAGTGTAATGTAATGAAACAATAAGGGACATGTTTATTTATGTAGGAACTCATTAAGGCATTGGATGACCTTTCATGTAATGTAAACACAGCCAAGTACAGAATGCATGTGGTGGTGGTCACTACTCACTACAAATTAAGGTTTTTCAAATGAATTGACTTGCTCAAGTGTTGATTCTTCTAAGTTTATTTTACCAATCACTACAAAGTAGTGCTCATGGTTTGTGCAGGAAAATTTATAATCTTATTTATTTAATGATGGTCAAGTTGATACTATAATAGATGAAAACCCACACCAAGAAAGAAATGTAAACTATACACGCAATATTAGAATTGTAGAAGTTAAAGAGGCATTGAAAAAAATGAAAATAGGGAAAGCATGTGGCCCAGATGAAATACCCATAGAAGTTTGGAAATATTTAGGAGAAATATGATTGACTTGGTTAACAAAACTTTTCAATAAAATTTTAAAATCAAAACGGATGCCAATGGATTGGAGAAGAAGCACGCTTGTGCCAATCTTCAAAAACAAATGAGACATTCAAAGTTGTTCAAACTATCGGAGAATTAAACTTATGAGTCACACTATGAAACTTTTGGAGAGGATAATTGACAATAGCCTAAGGAGAGAAACAACAATATCAGAGAACCGATTTGGTTTCATGTCTGGGAGGTCAACTATGGAGGCGATTTTCCTTGTAAGACGATTGTTAGAAAAATATAGAGAAAAGAAAAAAAATCTTCATATGGTTTTCGTAGATTTAGAAAAAGCATATGATATGGTACCTAGAGATGTTCTTTGGTGGGTTCTAGAAAGAAAATGAGTGAATGCTAGATACATAGACACTATTAAGGATATGTATGATGGAGTAGTAACGAGTATAAAGACATTTGGAGGAGCTACAAAAGAATTTCCCATTACGATATGACTACATCAATGATCGACTTTAAGCCCATATCTATTTACTTTAGTTATATATGAACTAACTAGACATATTCAAGAGGATATACCATGGTGTATGCTATTTGCAGAGGATATTGTCTTAGTGGATGAAACTAAAGATGGAGTGAATAGGAAATTAGAACTCTGGAGGAATACATTAGAATCTAAAGGCTTTAAGTTGAGTAGGACGAAAACCGAATACATGCACTGTGAGTTTAGAAACGCTAGACATCAAGATGACGTTGTGGTAAAATTAGGGGAAGTAGAAGTTCCTAAGGTAAACCACTTTAGGTACCTATGATCAATCATACAAAATGATGGTAACATTAAGAATGATGTCACACATAGAATTCTAGTTGGATGGAAGAAATGACGGAGTGCAACATGGGTGATTTGTGATCGAAATGTTCCTACTAAGTTAAAAGGAAAATTTTATAGGACCGCAATTAGGCCGACTATGCTTTATGGAAGTGAATGTTGAGCGGTAAAGCAACAACAATTACATAAAATGAACGTAGCGAAATGAGGATGCTTAGGTGAATGTGTGGTAAAACTCGTAAAGATAGAATAAGAAATATAGAAATTCAAAGACAAGTATGAGTAGCACCAATTGATACAAAGATTATGGAAGGGCGGTTGCGGTGGTTTGGTCACTACAAAAGACGGCCTACAAATGCCCCAACTATAAAACTTGACTCAATAGAAACCTGTAGAAATTCGACGAGGTAGGGGCGGACCAAAGTTAACATGGGATACATTAATTAGGAGGGATTTGAATGGTTTGGAAAGCTCACCATCAATTGCACTTCTAGTCTTGGTTCGAGATTGATTATAGTGGGAATAATATGGTAATTGGATTATATCACTTGTGCAGCCTCTATTATTACTTATTACTTAGTTTTTTTTTTTTTACCAATAAGCACTTAAATGATAATTGAATTATCTTCTACTATATTTAAGAAGTACGAATAATGAGTTTTTCAAGCTTCACTTGAATTTACTATTTTACCTTTAATTAAGTCTTTCAATCGTCACTTAAATTTACTATCATACTCTTAATTAAGGGCATAATCAATCTTTTAATCGTCACTTGAATTTACTATTTTACCCTTGATTAAGTCTTTCAACCTTCAATTAAATTTATTATTCTACTATTAATTAAGAGTCTTCCCTCTATTAAATCCAAATAGTTATAATTAGTTATCAAAAAAATAAAAATAAAAATGTAGTAGTATATTTTTGGAATATAAAAATAGATTATTAGATAAATTAAATTCTCGCGAGCGTAACAAGCGAGTTCAAGCGTGCATAATGCGCTCGAGAAAATAGTATGATGGGACTTCTTAACTTAAACATCGAAATGAGTCTTTGCGACTTGGGACTAGGGCCGCACTATTTTAAGAGAAATATAACAAGAACAAAGTTTTAATTTTAAATTAGTTAAAGTCGACTGCATGAATCAAAAGTAACACGACTTGGAAAATGAATATATATATATATACACTACAATTCTAGATAAAAAAAAAAAAAAAAAAAAACTAAAGGCTTATGTTCATGCATGTGACTTAATTAGTTGCATTGGCGTGCTTGCAACATCTTTGGCTTTGGGCACTTGACAACTTGAGGTCATCTTTCTTGTTTGTTTGACTTGGGAAAAATAATTTTTAACATAGTTTATTGAGGCCCACATCAAAATGGTCTATTTGGACCATTGTTATTTGGAATAACACTTAGAATATTAACTGTTAGAATAAATTAAAATTGATGTAGTCTCCAGTTCATATAATATTGTGTTAAATTGTAAATATAATCAAAAAGAGAGAAATGGTAAGTAAAAAAGTGTCAACAGGTCAAGGAGTCAAGTACATTGACCGTAATTAGGTAGATTATTACGTATATTTTAAAAACTTGTTCCTTTTATACACATAAGAAAATATTTTTCCGATGGACGTGCAACATGTCTAAGTTTTCTTTGATTAAGAAAATATTTTGGTCCTAAGCAAGGACATGCACCAAGAACGCGCACTCGTTAGCCGCCCTTATTAATTCTTGATTGAACATACATCCCGAGTGTATCAGAGGATGAACAATGAGTGTGTTTTCTATATATATCCTGCATGTCTTTGTTGGGACACCCTAGCACTCACTCTCTTCCACTACATGTTACTCCCTCTGCTCATTTATATAAGTCGTTCTAGCAAAATTTCTTATTCAAAATTGTAAGTCGTTTTCGGAATTTAAAAGTGTATTTATTGCATTTTTACCTATTTTACCCTTATACAATTCAAATATTTATGATTTTTCAATTCATTTAATGTCAAATGACATATATGTAAATTATACTCGTAATTAAAGCTGTGCCTTAATTCTTATGTGTCTTTACCTTAAACGACTTATATAAATGACCGGAGGGAATATAATTTATTTCGAAAAAGAGGTGTACGTATGTGTTTGTGTAATTAGGTACTCCCTCCGTTTATATAAGCGTCGTTTTAAAGTTGTTCACAGTTTTTAAGAAAATCACTTAATTATCTTGATTGAAGAGAAAGTAAGATTAAATGACTAAATCACAATTTATCTCTCCTAACCCCACCGCTTCTACATACACTAGTTATTAATGGTAAATAATAGACTTTCTTTTTCTATGAAAGGTATAAAATTTAATTAAATAATTAATGTGTATTGTAACTATCAAATAACATATATTGTGAAATATTTCAAAATCACTAAATAGACAATTAAAAAAAAAAAAAAACGGAGGGAGTATGAAATTGAGAGACTTGTATTTGTACGTACATCTATATATGTGGCCAGGCCCTCTCATTTTCATTTAGAAAAGCCATGCATTTAGTTGTTCTCTTGATGGCAATTGACAACTACCCTTGTCCACTCGTTGTGAATTAATTGTGATAAAAGTTACAATTAAAGTGCTTGAAAGGCCTTTGGCATCCAACCTACCATGATAATGTGGACCTAGCTAGTTTTTTTTTGAGTGCATTCTCAAATTCCCTCTAGTCACAATGTAGGTCGTTTAAAGTAAAAGTATAAGAATTAAGGAGTCACTAATTAATTGTAACGTATTATTATTATGTTACTCTTATCTTTATTAATACCTTTGAGTAGCTTCTCTTTAACTTATTTTATTTTATCTTCATTAATAAGGGTAAAATAGTTAAAATATATTTGAGAATTAAAGAAAGACTTATGTTGGAGATGTTAGGATAATAGTCCCACATCGACTACTTGAAAATAAAAATAAGGCTTATAAGTGTGGAGTGGATACTCCATCTTGCCTAGGCATTTTGAAGTGAACTCCACTTTCACACTTGTAGCCTATACATAAAAATTAGTTACCACACTCTCCTCACCTTGGATTTGGATCTATATTACAAAATTGAACATGGTATCAGAGACGATGGTTGAGGGGGGAGTGTTGGAGATGTTGGGATAATAGTCTCACATCGACTACTTGAAAATAAAAATAAGGCTTATAAGTGTGGAGTGGACACTCCATCTGCCTAGGCATTTTGAGTGAACTCCACTTTCACACTTGTAGCTCCATCTTTGGGATCTATATTACAAAATTGAACAACTTACGTTTTTAAATAAGGAAAGTAAGCTAGAAAGATCTACATTTGTGACTGTTGGAGATGTTGGGATAATAGTCCCACATCGACTACTAAAAATAAGGCTTATAAGTGTGGAGTTGACACTCCATCTTGCACTAGGCATTTTGAAGTGAACTCCACTTTCACACTTGTAGCCTATACATAAAAATTAGTCACCACTATTACAAAATTGAACAACTTACGTTTTTAAATAAGGAAAGTAAGCTAGAAAGATCTACATTTGTGACCGGAGGGAGTATTGTTAGGTTTAGAAACACCGCAATGACACTCTTTATTAATCACTCTAATAAAATCGTTAATTACAATGCGGGGGGTTAACTCTAATTTATAGACTCACATAAATATACTCCTAATCCAACTAGGAGGTCCTAAATAGATTCATACTCTAACTCAAAGTCCTAATCAAACTCAAATACTAATCTAATTTAGATTATAACTTTAACGTATATGACTTGCATTTCCTAACAAGAAAATTACTTGTGTTCTCCAAGAGTAGATAAAGCATTTAGGCTATATTAATTAATTAATTGACTATACCTCTCAAATGGAACTTATTTGAAGAGCAATATGATTTATACTAGTTGTCAATTTATCGCAAGCATGAACTTAAAATCGACTATGTGGCATACAAAAGAAGTTTACGTGTATTGGAACTTTTTTAGAATGTGTATTAATTAGATCTAATTAGTTGATGAATATAGTCACAAACAGCTAGAAGTCATATTAGTCAAGTTAGTTACATAGATGGTCATTCGACTTTAGTCAACGAATGTGAAACTCGAGAAAGATCCGATTTATTATTTAATTTAGTTACAAAATAAATAAAGGTCTATTATTTTGTAACTCAAACTTTGTTCTCCTCTTTAAATAGTCTATAGTTAGACTTTGACCATGGTAGCTATTCTACGGTGGTCACCTTAGTTTTATGTTTATGAAGTATTAATGAAACAAGACCTAACAATAATGCAACATAATTCATATAGTCACTCGTTTTAGAGGTTCATGTTGAAGATGTGTGGACCGAAAGTTAGTCTCACATCCATTAAATGAAACTTCGAAATGAAGTATGTAAGTGATTTGCTCCTCCCAACTAGTACCGAGGCATTTTGAGATAAAATTCCACACCTATAAGAGTTAAAAGTGGTTAAGTTAAGGACAATATCGATCTTGCTGAGAGAGATTCATGTGCTTCATGCATGCATGTGCAGCGCGCTGAGAATTTTAATATAGTATCAGGCTCGAAATTCACGCACGCGTGTGCGGCGGGACCGGAAGTGGGCACCGTGAGAATTTTAATAGTCCACACTTCCTTGCCGACATCAAGAAGTGGGCTTTCATCAAATTAAATGTTATATACGTCCGTGTCATGGCTTTGTCATGGCTTTGCGTGACAACTTTAATTTACTATGTCCGTACGACCCTTGAGAGACATGAATATCTAGCAATACCTATGCTGTAATGTTTAGGGTTACTCTTTGATTATTTCAGAAGAGACGTCATAATTTATCTCATAAAAATTATATCTTCGAAAGTCAGAAGATTCTATAAAATCTGAATTTATATTCATAGAGAGTTTTAGTTCCACGGTAAGGCAGAAGTAAATTGTAACCTTATAAGTCATATACGCTCAAAATCAAATCAAACTAAAATAAAATTTTTATGGAGTCTTTAGAGTAACCTACTTTAAGCACTGAGATTTGACATCTCAACACTTGGTGCCCATCATGTGATACACGTCGAGATGTGCACGTGTACATCTCGAGGTGCATCGCACGGGCATCGATTGAATTGATATCTAATCTCGATATCAAAAGCGGGTTATTCAAGTTTTTTTAAAGCCCAAATTTAAGTTCTAGATGAGACAACTCTTACGATGATTTAAAATCAGTAATTTTATCGGAAGTCTCATCACCTGGAGAAACCTGAATTACTTCTGAAATTTAGAAATGTAGTAGATGATTTGGTAATTCAAAAAAAAAAGTTTTTATTTTTTAGTATATTATAATCAATGAAGATTTTTCTCTTCAAACATTATTATTCAGTTAAGGGCTCTCTTGATCACCCCAACTGAAAATTCAAAAAACGTTACAACAATTTAACCACATTATTACTACTAACAATGTACATTTAACAACAATTACTCGCATTCTCTTAAGAAAAATGATCAGACGCTCACTTTGGACATCCAATTTAGTGCACCGTCTAGGTGCGCGCGCATTCATGAACTCGTATCTTGAATTGTATCAAATGGTGCATTACTAGACTAGACATCCAAGTCAGTGCGCCAAATTAGGTGACCAAAGTGGGGGTTCGTTTAGCAGGTTCCTTCACATAATTGAGCAACCACCAGGACTCTCATCGTAGCAATACCTCGCCCCTCCACACCCGCAATAGCACGGCAACGGCCTCCCACACAAACAATACAACACCATCGCCTCCGACGCCACCCTTCGCCCCCCGCCCCCGCCGCAACCGCAATAGCACGGCTCCCGCACTCCCCCGCACCCGCAATAACACGGCTCCACCCGCCCCCCGCAACCGCAGTGACACGGCATTGCCCCTCCCCACCACCACCCGTCGTAGTACCCCCCATGCCACGGCCCACAACTCGGCGGCCCCGGCATCAGCACCGGCTCATCCTCTTTAATAGGCGGCGGCGGCGGTTCCATCCTTGGCGGTGGCGGCAGCTCCACCACCTCCGGCGGCGGCTTCACCACTACCGGTGGCGGCATTGATGGCGGCGGAAAGACCACCACCGGCGGCGGCAGTGGCAGAGGATCTACCTTTGGCGGCGGCGGCGGCATCAGATCGATCTTTGGCGGCGGCAGAGGATCGACCTTTGGCGGCGGCAGCGGTGGCAGAGGATCGACCTTTGGCGGCGGCGGCGGCGGCGGCTTATCTTTGACAATTTCGATGGATATGATGACTTTGCCGGCTTTGCAGCGGAGCTTCTCGGAGAAGCAATTCGGATCAAAGAATCCAGAGATTATCACCAAATTCTTCTTCATGTCGAACGTCTGGCTCACGATTTCTACAATTCAAACAACAACAACAACAACAATTAAAACTAATTAATTAATTACAATTAAAACCTAGCTGGTTTCGAATCCAACAACAACGGATGATCGGTTGAGCGATTCGAGGACGGACGGACGGAGGACTCACTGCACCGGAATTGGCAGAGGACTTTTCTGATCTTGTTGTAGCATTTGGGGCAGTTCAAGTCCACCTTCAAGATCAACGTCGATATCTGCACAACAAATTAAACAGCCACGACGACTCGTCAGATCAGATCCAAGTTTGATTAACGAAATGCGTCAATTGGATCGATCGAGCGATTGTTATTATTCGGACCTTCTTATTATCGACGGCCATGATTGATTGATTGATCGATTGATCCACCTGAGACTGTGCTGATCCAAGAAGTGTATGAAGAAGAGAGGAGGAGGAATTAAATAGTACTATTCGGGTGGAGTTGGGGAGGGGTCTATTTTCGTTGAGCGGGATCCAACGAGGTGAGGACACGTGGCGTACCTTAAAAGCGCTCTGATTATTCTCACCATGTATCAGTGCAATCACCATGAGTAGCTAAGACAATTTTAACCTAGCGAAGAATCGAACTTAGAATCGTGAGCTTAACTCTTATGCAATATTTCAAGTAAATTAAATTATGCATTATTATTATATATAAATTGTAAAATCAATTCATTATACAATAAGTGAATTTGAAGATACATAATGACATCCATGACTGGGTAGAGATGGAGCCATTAATTTTTATGGAATGTTTCACTGACTCAGAGCTAAAATTAATCGTGGATATTATATAATTAGCTTTAGCTAGTTTGGTGTAGGAACTGAAGTTTTCATGTAACGGACGGTAGGTTGCATGATAACTTGATATGGTTGACTATATGCGCCATTGATCATTTGATCCTTATTACTTAATCACCAAGGAAGTGAACATGGATGTAAGTGCTAGGGTGAGTAGGTGACCCACTTTCGCCAGCTGAAATGGATTCTTAATTGTTAGTTTCAATAATACCTTTTGTAATAGAGAAGTGCTAGAATTACAATGATACGTCACATCAAAAGTCATATCGAATTTTTGAATCATTTATACACGTATCAAGATGTAGATATATATATATATATATATATACACAAATTTCAATACATAACATGTAATTCGAAATCTCATGTGTTAAATGATGTGACTTGTGTGTGACGTACATGTACTACACTTGGCGTCACTCCTTCAAGTCTTCAATTGTAAACGGTCCGCTTTAATTAATATCGATTAACTGATAAATTACAGATTATGATTCCAAGCACAGACGCATGTGGATATCGCATAAATGTCTAGGGCACGCTTAACGAGATAAAAATTTATTATTTTTGTGTGGCGTGTGCTTATTTATTTTATTATTATATAATAATTCACGTCGCACTAGTTTAGAACTACATTTGGCCGCGTTGTGCGCGTGTAGTGACGGAAAGTTTACGACGTCGCGATGTGTGCGCGTAAAGCGAGTTTATAGGGTGGTCAAGAGTTTAGAGAACACGCCCCCACCTTTCTCTCTCTTCATGGTGGCTTGACACCTCGTCTACCAAACATCCTTAAATTAAGGACCACCACACATCTCTCTCCCCTATGCTTTTCTCTCTCAATCAAAACACTCCCTCACCCTCCCCGTTTCACTCTCACACTCTCTCATTTATTTGCTCTCAACTCTCACCTCCGAGCTCACTATCGGCCTCCCACAGTCACAAACTCTCACTTGCTCATCTCATCTCACTTTCACACTCAAGACTCAAGCTCTTAGCCTCTTCATCGACAATCTTCGAGTTGTACGTGGTGGGTGGGTTGATTTTTTTTTATTAAATTTTTTATGGAGAAATTAAGATTTATTGGTGACGATGTATTGTCGGTGGTGATGTTGTTGGTGTTGATGTGGGTGCTGCTGTTGTTGTTGTTGCTTGAGAAAAAAAATTAATTAATTAATTAAAAATTAAACAAAATGATTTTAAATGAAAATAAATTACAGAAAATATATTAAAATAAATAAAAATAGATAAAAATTATGAAAAATTTCAAAAAATATGAAAAATTAGAAAAAGCTGGGAAAATTAGTTCCGAGGCTTTTTCGGACGATTGGTACCTCGGTATAACTTGAAAAGTGTGCAAAAATTAAACTTTTTAGAATAAATTTTTAAATTTCGGTCCCACGTTATAAATTCACTTAAGGTGACTCTAAAATAATTAAAATGGTATAATTGTACACTACGGACTTATGAGACTATAGTTGGGTGTCGAGTGCGCATCTCGAGTCGTGAGCGTGAAATTTTGGAGGGATATTTGCAATTGCTTGAGGTAAGTAAACCCACGAGAAATTCAGCTTAAAATTTACTTATTTTCCTTGTAATTCACTTATTTCGCTATTACTTTTTGCCAGTTAGGCTTGCATGCTTACTTTATTCCCGCGTGTGTCAGTGCATGGTCGAAGGGACGATATGACCCCTTTCCGGCTCTCTTGTAGATGACGATCCAATTGTTGCAACGATGTTGGTCATACCTTAGACTATGCGTGAGATTCCTCTCCGCAAGTCGATGATCTCGAGAGTGGGTTGACGTGAGGCTCGCCTCCGTCACATAGTTCATCTCATTTGAGGCATTGGGCGGAAGTCTACCTTCCGACCAACAGAGTTCCTCATTTCGACCGTGAAGAGAGAGCGTAGATTTCCTTGCCTCCAGGGCCTTCTCGGTTTAGTATTTGCGTCCCAGGGCTCGACAACTATACACCACATTCGCGTTCCATATTCTTGATTATCTCAACGACTTATATTCATGTTTTACATTCTCGTTCATTTACTTTATATGCATGAATTGTAGTCGTTTTCTTGGATTTCTTATGAATACTAACTGAATTTCTCTTAGATTTACTCACTGAAACTTGTCATTTTTTCTGGCAAGTTGCAGATCCTACGATGAGTCGGGGGAAGGCGGTGCTTGGCGAAGCACCTCCGCTAGCTTACTTGTAGGTGTTTGTATATATATATATATTATTTTTGGGATCATTTTGGGAGACTTATTACATGGTACATGTATATCGACACTTGTTAAACCTTTTTGTCGCCTTTATCGATATACATAGTATCATTTTGTCGGGTTTTCACCTCGTAAGTTGTTAATTAATGCAAAACTGGTTTATATTATTTATTTACGTATTATTAAGACTTCCGCTATTAAAAATAACCTAAAAGAATCATAATAAATAAATTAAGTTGTAAAACTTTTTAACTTAGTATATTTCGATAAAATAATTTTTTGAAACAACGAAATTGACTAAGTCGGATTATAAAATGGATAGTTCGCGGGCCGTCATGAACATGTGTGCAAGTGACGTGACGTGACTTAGTGATGTGTCCGGTGGCGTGGCGGTGCTCCGTTTGCCTTGGAATTAATTTGGGGCCGTCACATCAACCAAGTATACATAAATAATGATGGGGTGACATATTGTGTCATTCTACCCAAATGACATTAACCATGCATCAATTATGGAAACCCAATGGTGAGGCCCAAGTGTAGTACCCAAGCCCCACTTCGTTGGGCTGAAATATCAATCTCTACAAGTAACTTTTTGAAGCCCAAGCTCTACTAGTATTAATTGGCAGAGAAAGTGCATGGTATGTATGGAATCAGATAAAAACTGTACGTATGAGATTAGGCTTATTAGGTTTTTTCTTTCTTTCTTTTCGAAGTAGGCTTAGATCTTATTCGGCCTTCTAACATAGGAAATAACTTCAATTGGGCACCAACGTACATAATGGTAGTTCGGAGTCAAAGATGGCTCAAGTCTCTTAAGCAAGGTTTCGAGATCGAGTTGTTTTTTCATAAGATCGAGAGTCATAAATGTTAATGGAGCACAAAATCAAACACACACAAAAGGAACGACCACCACTGATCAGCTTTACTCTCAAGTAAGAGAGGTACACTCACAAACTCTTAACACTCTTATA
This sequence comes from Stephania cephalantha, assembly GCA_039657325.1. Taxonomy (NCBI): domain Eukaryota; kingdom Viridiplantae; phylum Streptophyta; class Magnoliopsida; order Ranunculales; family Menispermaceae; genus Stephania; species Stephania cephalantha. The sequence continues at coordinate 57,218,730 of CM077571.1, forward strand.
TTTGATATGTTATGACTACAAGGGGAACTTGTGGTACTGAATGTTTCAGAAGCAAGTCTCGCAAGTCTCTAATTCGAACCCCATTGTCCTAAAAAATGATCTTGTATTATAAAATTTAGTTTCAAGTGCCTCAATATTGTTCGAAATATTGCAACAATTGTTTGAAAAAAAGAAAGAAAAAAATATAACTCGTTCGGGTTGCCGCAACGGTAAGGGCGAAGGCAGGGTTGTGTAAGTTAAGCGCACGACGTCGATTTCGATTCCTCGGTGCGGCAAGATCGCTCGATCGCAATTGCGATATGCTCATGTTGATTATGTCGGGGCCTCGTGCGTGAGAATATATAAACAGACTCGTATGGATACTCACGGATTTTTAAAAAAAAATTACATATGTTTTTTGAGTTGCATGTACATCATTATCTGTACCCGGTACTATAAATGCTTCCAATTTGTTAAACTATGTCCATATTGTGACCGCCCCAGTTCCACAACCTAAACTGGGCCCTGCCCGGCCTAGACTTACGCGGACCCCGAGTCAATCATCGCGACGTCAACGCAAGCCTAGTTAACCTTCATAATAATTTATTATTACATTTTTAATGAGTTATTCAAATTTGTAAGTTATCAAAGTTTATGCGGAAACAATTTCAACTTAAACGAATCTAAACAACTCTACACAAAATAGTCAATTTTCATAAAATGTCAAAAATACTGGTTTTAGTCACGCCAAAACCCCAAAATCTTAACTTCGTCCATGACATACACAACTCTCACAAACTAATTCTCTTGCCATATTTAACCAAGCTCACACCAAATTAAACTCAATCTCAACCTCGACTCTTGCCAACTAATACGAAACTCGAGGTAAGATCTTACCTACACATTTCCGAAATTAATTATTTTAAATTGTTCAATCTTTTGTATAATAAATAATACAAGTATCACACAAACATAGCATACCTCGGTGTCTACACCCGAGATTTGGACATACGGATCACGACGAGTGGATCCCACATACGACCCTAACATGACACGTGACACGAGTTAGATTTTTAGGGTCGTTACACATATATGTTGCATATACACCACTCCCTCCAGATCATAATAAGTGTCTTTTTAGCTATTTTGAAATATTTCACAATGTCTGTTATTTGATAGTTTTAATACACATTAATTACTTAATTGACTTTTATACCCTTTATAGAAAAACTCTTTATAGAAAAAGAAAGTCTAATAATTACTTCTTCCGTTTCTTTTTAAGTGTCATTTTAATGTTGTTCACAATTTTTAATTAAAAAACTCATTAAATTATCTTGATTGAGAAGAAAGTGGCAGTTAAATGACTAAATTATCATTTAACTCCTAACCCCACCACTTCTACATACACTAGTTATTAATGTGTATAATAAAAGTCAATTAACTAATTAATGTGTATTGAAACTATCAAATAACAAATATTGTGAAATATTTCAAAATGACTAAAAAGACAATTAAAAAAACGGAGGGGTATACATAATAACTAGTGTATGTAGAAGTGGTAGGGTTAGGAGAGATAAATGGTGATTTAGTTAGTTAACTGTCACTTTCTCTTCAATTAAGATAATTAAGTGACTTTTTTTAAAGTTGTTAACAACTTTAAAACGACACTTAAAAATTTATGGAGGGAGTAACTACTAAAGCTTTTGAAAACATTAAAGTAAATGGAGGACCAAATGAGTGGGTGGCAAAAATTCGAGTCTGGACGGGTCCGGGTCTAGACAACCCTTGTCATAAACAAGTAAATTCATTGTCCAGAGCCGACTCGATTATAAATTCGGACAATACTACCTTGTCCAGACCCGTATTGCTGAAAATTCGGGTTGTCCGATTGTCCGGATTTGTCGCAATTTTGAAAACTTACTTCTTATATTAAAAGTCTCTTCAAACATTAAAATACCCAAATATTGTAATCTCATGTGATGTAATTTGAAAAAGTACAGTCAAATTCATGTAATTAAACATTTAATGTCTACAATCAATTATTCTAGTATATAAAAATAAAATTTAATTCTTTCTACAACCAAAGATATTTTAATAAATTAAATTTTATATGTATTAGTGTAAATTAATTTTTGTTAATCTATTTAATAAGTAGTAGGTATTTAATTTAGTCTTTTATCAAAGATATTTTAATTGTATTTAAAATTCGAACCACGTTCGAGTTGAGTCTGAGTTTACAAGGCCTTGTTCAGATTCGGTCTAATTCTAAATTCGAACAAGTGCACTTTGTCCACACTCGACCCGAATTTATCAAAATATTATCCAAACCCTTTTCATTTCGGACTGACGGTCCGGACACTAAATTGTCGGCCTCCTAATTTTAGTGAATAACTGGAGGACTCATATCAAATATGTGGAAGTGGTGGGGGCGACTCTGTAAATGACCTTTACGGCCTGGCCCTGAATTGCCCTGATAGTGAAACAACAGGAGTGGCGCCTGCCTTTCACGTGCGCTGCTCTTCCACCCAACTTGGCTTCAACTCTCAATCTTAAATTACCAGAATTGCCCCGCAGTGTTGAAAACGACTGGCTCACTCACGAGGACAATCTCGTCATTCCATTACTCCACCTCCAACTGTTGTTTGAACAAGTGGTCCTAAATTTTACACTAAAATTGCAAACCAAAGATTTTTTTAGTGAGAAGTGGTAGAATGACAACATCATGTCACACCGTAAGACATATTGACTCACGAGAGTCATCTATGTGCGCATCGAGATGCAAATATATTCAAATTTCAATGCATAACATGCGAGTTGATGTCGCACGAAAAGCTCTTATGAGTTGATGTATTTTACGGTGTGACTTTGTTGTTGTCATTCTAATATTTTCTTATTTATATGTTATTAAGCACATCAATTCTAAAAATATATTTTTCTTATTAAATTGAACAGAGTGAATAGTTTCATCTATGCACAAGATCTTAATGAATTTATCTTAAACCATACGTCTTAATAAATTAATTTGAATCACTACATGGATCAAGTTTTTTCGCTTTATTTATTTTGCAGTTGATAATGACGTTACTTTCAAAATTTTATAGATACACGAAATGCAATTTCGAATAAATGGTATATTTTCATCACGTGGAACACACGAAACGACTTCAATTATTTCGAGGGCATGCCATATTAACACAAGTCACACGTCTATTTGAAAACCATGCGATACACTAAAATTATTACCCTTATTTCCATTAACACATGTAACAAGTGATTTGCAGTGTTAAATTGGAGATTCTTCTTCTATCAACTTGCTTATGTGAAGACAGAAACTCAAAGCCATCAATCTTCCTTTTTGCTTTCACTAGGTGATGGTGTTCCATCTTCTTTTTTGGTTTGCAGACGCAATGAAAGGTACCAAGATAGTGCTTATCGTTACACGTGGCGTTCATAGAGTGGTCTTTAATTCATTGGTGATCTTGCTGGTTGGATTTTAGAGCCGACCATAGGTGAGCATTTCGTCCATGTAACCAATACATAAATTTTTGTTCTCTTTTACAACTATGTGCATCATACTGGGGACCATGCATGCCCTAATAATTCTCGCGCCAAAATTCATGTTTTACGTAGGAAAGTGATTGGATGACGTACTTAGATCAATTAGCTAGCTAGGTTGAACACACAAATTGATCAAATATATATGTGTATTTAGTTGGAACCTATCCTGTGTGCGTTTGAAATGTAACAGTTAAATTCTTATAAATAAATAAATAAATTGTATTTTGAACCAACTTATTGTAAGATTCACAACGAAGTGAGGAGTACTTTCTCGACTAAATTTAATATTGATTTTTTTGTATTCAAGGATCAACTCGAGATTTTTAGTTAAAAATTATTGAGTCTCAACAACTCAACTTAACTTTTCTTATTTACGTGTGTGTGTCTATATGTATATATAGATATATATATATATATATATATATATATATATATATATATATATATATATATATATATATATATCTACTACTATAATAAAAGAGTGAATGTGGACCGTGATGAAATACCTAATTTGCCATTTTTAGTGAATCCATCAATCGGATTTGGACAACGGGTTGTTTTTTTTTTCGCATCTGATTCAAATCTCACATCTCCATTAATTTGGGAGTGAAATATGTTCAATGATTTGAGAACAAAATCGAAGAAGGTGATAGTGTTGTAGTTGGAGACCACTAGGAATTGAACTGCGACTGATTGTGGATTAATTCTTTAGATCTTGATCGTCCTCTTCAAAATTTCACTTTTTAGTTGGTCGTTTGATGATTTTTACCAATTTTAATGATTTTTTGTGATGAATCTATTCAGATTACATAGAGAAAAACAAATATGGTGTCTACTACTACAATTAAGCAATCAATACCATAATCCAGATGTTCAAAACCGCTGCCCACCCTTTTGCCTTGTTTAACAATAAATTCAACAATATTGTTGATAGGCATTCAACTTCGACGAATATATGTTTATTTAGCTAATTTTTGTATATGTATATATATTAGTACTATTACAGATCAATCCTATCTTTTTTAATTTTCTACTCATATCTCTTGATTTAAATTCATTGTTAACTAATCATCGGTGACTCAAATCAAAACAATGCCCTTTTATTATTTAATTGGTTTATATTATATAACATTTTCATTAGTCTAAAGTGGAAACCACTTTTATTGGTTTAATTATTTAATGAGTAATGAGTCGGATGCATACGGATTGGATCCAATTCAATTAGGGACCGTAATTAAATCCAATTATTATAGATTGAAAAATCATAATCCAATGAAGTCCATTTATTTTGTTAATTCGATTTGATCCAATTTACAAAATGCGGATCGAGCTGGATCAAGTTATGATGATTGACAATTATAAAATTAATATTAATAAAACTATGAAATTAATATTTTAAATTAAAGATTATGCAAATACTTATAAGTAAAAAAGAAATTTATGGTTGCCAAACTATCTTTGCCGAGATAGATAAGGTATCACTTGCCAAAAGGTAATTTAAGGAGGCCATTGGTTCGACTCCTAAAGTTTTTTTTTTTTTTAAAAAAAAAAAAGTTTGTAAGAAAAATTTTAATAAATATTTTTATTTTAATTTAATTTACGTAATGTGCGTAGCACGTTATGAAAAGTAGTATATATATAATATTAAGAACCAATGTTTTTAGTTTTATTTTTTGAAACTATCGCGTAAATTAATTTAATAAACTAAAAAATTCATGATATTTATAACTTGTTTCCCTTTTTATTCTGTATTATTAATTAAATGAAAGGATAATTTTTGACAAGTTGTGGCTACAAGAGCTTTACTGTTAATAAGTGTCAAGAATTATAATTTTTTCATATAAAAGTAAAAGAAGTAAATACTAATATATATATATATATATATATATATATATATATATATATATATATATATATTCAATTTCAAAATAGCTAAAGTCAGCTACATGATCAAATTCTAGCTCGATTTAATGCTCGATATATATAGTGTATATATTCATGTTTTTAATTCTATGCATATCCATATAGTATGAATTTAATTTTCTTCAAAACAAATATAGTATGAATTTAATATAGTATAATATATACACACGTGGTAACACGTAAGGTTGATTAAGAAAAGTTTGTCCAAACATTGTTTCTTAGTTTTTGTCCACCAAAATTTAATGTGGGACTCACTTGTGTATAGTACACATTTAACTCAATCTATGCTAATTACAAACATGCAGTAAATAATTTACACTATATCAATATGGGAGTTCATATACAACAACACAAACACAGCCTCAACATATCCTCTGTCTCAAATTAATTAAAGTCGAAATATATACGAGAGTTTATAATTAAGGTAAAACACAGTTAATTTAGGCAAAAGTGACGGGTTTGATTCGCGGTATATGCTCGTCCATATTTCATTCAACCTCTAAGTTAATGATAGAAGCGTCTTCCTAAACTTGTGGGATTAGTCGGGCCGTAGGAGAGCGGCGGCTTCTATACAATTGCAAATTGTAAGATTTGCACGATTATCAATCGTAACGCATATATGTGTGACCATTTGATGGAGAAAATAAAATTAAAATATAGAGAATCTATTAGTTTTTCTATTATTATTTTACACATTTACCTTTCACGCCTCGAACTGCATGCACGCACAGTTTAGATGCATAACACGTGAGGTGTGTATCCCGAAACACACATGACGACCATACGTTTAGGATGTGTGTGTTCGATGATGCCAAAAGATTATTGTAAAATTTGCCCGTGGATCTCCTCCGCTAGCACCAATATTGTCCCCAACTTAACCACCTTCATGTAGGACTATTATTTCAGTCCGCACATCTCAACACTCCACCTTTGATCGAAATCCTTCCAAGGGTTTTTCTTGACAAGTTCTAATCGAACCGTCGGCTCTGATATCGTGTAAGATTTACCCGGTCGCACCGCACAAGCATGCGTGAGCCCGTGGATCTCCTCCGCTAGCACCGATATTATCCCCAACTTAATTACCACCTTCAACTCTTAATTATAGGTGTGGGGTTTTATCTCAAAAGGCCTCGATACTAATTAGGAGGAGTTAATCACTTATATACTTCATTCCGAAGTTTTATTTAATCGATGTGAGATTAACTTTCGATCAACATATCTTCAACAATTATTTCTCATTATAAAGTTATTGTCACTCCTTTATTGTATAAATCTTACAATTGAGAGGTATTTTTAATTACAAAGTAATGTGGGTATACTTTTTTTATTCATCAAATAGGGAAGGTTTAATTTTTTTTAAAATTACAAAACTAATGTATAACTCCTTTTCAAAAGGAGTTATTGATGATGAGGTGGACACACCACGGTGTGTTGTTCATGAGTCCGTGGGGTTGTTTGATGAGGTGTGACTTTGTATGAATAACTCCTTTTGAGAATGAATAATTCATACAAAATACTAAGTGTATGAATTACTCATTCTCAAAAGGAGTTATTTGTTCAACCCATCCAACATATCGTCACGCATGCATCTGTCGAGGTGGACAACCCATAAAACCACGTGTACGTATCTCGAGGAGGACGCTTCATGCAAACGTCACACACGTATCTCGAAGTGAGCAACCCATGCAAACGACACACACGCGTCTCGACGTGGACAACTCATGCAAATATCGCGCAAGTATCTCGAAGTAAACAACTCATGCAAACGCCATGCATGTATGTCGAGGTGGGCGACCCATGCAACCTCTTGCGATTCATGCAAACATCACGCACATATCTCGAGGTGAGCAACTCATGCAGTGCAATCCATGCATGCAAACTATGCAAATGTCACACACGTATCTCAAGGTGGACAACTTATGCAACCTCGTGCAATCCATGCAAACCATGCATGCATATGTCACGCACGTATCTCGAAGTGGACAACTCATGCAACCTCGTGCAATCCATGCAAACCATGCAAACGTCACGTACGTATCTCAAAGTGGACAACTCATGCAACCTCGTGCAACACGTGCATCTCGAAGTGAACAACCCATGCAAATGTCAAGCACATATCTCGATGTAGACAACTCATGCAAATGCAACGCATGTATGTCGAGGTGAGTGACTCATGCAACCTCTTGCAATTCATACAAATGTCACGCACGTATCTCGAGGTGGGTAACTCATGCAACCTCGTGCAATCCATGCAAACCATGTAAACGTCACACACGAAGTGGACAACTCATGCAACCTCGTGCAATTCATGCAAACCATGCAAACGTCACACACGTATCTCGAAGTGGACAACTCATGCAACCTCGTGCGATTCATGCAAAGTTGCAAACCATGCAAACATCAGACACATATCTCGAGGTGGACAACTCGTGCATACCCACTGCAATCCATTCAACCCATGCAAACGTCATACACATAACTCAACGTGGACAATCCATGCAAACTCATGCAACACATACCCGCGTTATTTCTTTGTCTAGAATTTGAAAATAAAAACAATAAGGAACTTTTGAAAAATAATTTCATTCCATGAAAAATAAACTATATACAATTTCATTCATCTAAGATATAAATTGAAAAAAAAAATCACCACGACATCACCTGTCTGTTACGAATCGGCGAGTGAGGCTAGCTCCACCGTTCGTGCGTCCCACCCGGGACTCCCTCACTGTTCCGGTTAGCTCTTTCATTCAGTCTTTGGCGCATTCTGTCTTTCCTCCTCATCCGATTATAATTGCGTAAGTGACCATTGAACCTTTCTGAGCTCAATTCCCCTGCTAAAACAGGCAGGAATGGTGCCTGACGTAATATCGCATACCTCGTGATCTTATCGGGCGGTATCCAGTAAAGTAACTCAGTAGGACAAGACGGCAATGGTTGTCCGAGTATGAAAGGGATTCATGAGGGCCCAACCAAGAGGCCCGGGGTGAACGCGTAGTTGATTCACCTGTTTCCTCGGATTCATACTCAGGACGTGCAAGGAGGCATCGAGACGGGGAGTGGTGACCCCTATCAGCTTGAGCCCCCTTCACAGCTAAGCCTATACTCGACGGTGGCTCCATACGGTAGACATAGCCGAAGGTTCCCTCGTTCCCATACAGGTTTCTTGACGGTTACGTTGACGTTGCTGCTCTGTGATACAAACCGGATGTACTCTATGTCGAGTTGGACGTTGTGTTTGTACATCTGGTTGAGTTTGTTGAGGTTGTTGATCTTGCATTGAATTTCATTGAGTCGATTGATCTTCTTCCTCTGCTTCACTCGACTTACCTCTGGTACTAATGCTACCAAAAATAGGAAGTTGAACCGTTCCAAAATACTGATTTCTTGTATGTGGTTGGCTTAAAGGAACATAAGACGGCGACATGCTTAATAGGTTCATGAATGAGCTATCTTCACTATATGGCATACTATAATTATAACATGGTAGAATAAATGGACTCGACATGTATTGAGGTAATGAAGCATACGTTGGATGTCTAGGCATTCCATGGTCCATATATGAAGACGACGACCCGGGTGCATAAGGATCAAAATGGTAAGGAGGAAGATTCATGATCGGTGGTCTGGGTACAAACATATAAGGCTCTGGTTGCATTGGGACAATGTAGGAATGTACCCATGAGAAGAAGGACGTGGTGGGGATGAGCGTTGGCTACTCTCACCAACAGTCTATGTTCTTCTCGCTCTCGGACGAGATGAATGTGGTGGAGGAGAACGTCTGCTACTCTTAGCGATAGTCTCTATCCGACGAGATGGATGTGGTGGACGAGGACGTTTGCTGCTCTCACCCACCGTCTCTGTTTGTGTTTTTTTTCTTCTCACATCTCTATTTGATTCGCCATGATCCTCTTCTATATCTTCTTCTTCGAATGTCTCATCATTTATTTTCGGTTCGTCAACAATTCCATCATTCCACATAATAGACCTTTGCATTTCGTCTTTATCTAAAATTTTAATGTCTTCATCAAGCGCAACAAGACGTTACTCGTATCCATCCTCAATGAACACTCGTCGCAGTCGATGCACCAAGTTACACTGATATAAAAAATAAGTGTTAAATTGTCACGGCCCAATAATTTATACACGTTTAATTCGTTAATTAGGACACAATGACCCGTGACGTGGGACCCGCAGTGCGATACGTGTCACTACCGAGGCACGGTGGCGAGGTAAATGTTAATATTTTTGTGTTGTATGGCTAGTGGAATTTATTTGTATAGACTACTAAGTCATTTACGGGTATGCCAGATACCGAGACGAGTGGGGACGCGCCTCGAGTCGCGTGCCGACGTGGGCCCGAGGTAGCAGCTCGTGGGGTAAGTGTAACTAGTTGAATTTCATTTAAAAAAAAATGGAAAATGATATAAGTTAGTGGCTATAATGTTGCCACATCTAAATATTTATTAGTGGGCCTATAGTGTGTAAATAAAATCATAAGAGTTGGATTCGCCTCGAGATACGCATTGCGTGAGACTCGAAAAAAAGTGTAGTCAAACAGTAAGGTGGTGGAAATAAATGGATAATGATTGGGATTGCCTCGAGATTTTTTTATGTGAGGGCCTAGGCCACACGGTGCACCTAGGTCCTCAAGGTAGATGTATATGCACCCTCCCGGAGCAGAGACATATACATCTTCTGTGTCCCCCCCCATATATGCCACCACTGTGCGCATATATGGGCACGTTGTTTCGCCCCCCAAGGCTCGAACCCGCACCTGGGGGCTTAAGTTACGAATTCTCGAGAGTCTTGTACCATTGGGCTACAATGGCCCAATGGTAGATGTATATGCACCTTCCCGGAGCAGAGACATATACATCTTCTGTGTCCCCCCCCATATATGCCACCACTGTGCACATATATGGGCACAGTGTTTCGCCCCCCAAGTCTCGAACCCGCACCTGGAGGCTTAAGTAACGGATTTTTGAGAGACTTGTACCATTGGGCCATCCCATATATGTGCACAGTGGTGGCATATATGGGGGGGGGGGACACAGAAGATGTATATGTCTCTGCTCCGGGAGGGTGCATATACATCTACCTTGAGGACCTAGGTGCACCGTGTGGCCTAGGCCCTCACAAAAAAATACCTGACTATAGACACATGTTATATATATCACCATTTTTGTTTATATATGCATGTGATCATTATTTCCTGGTTTTTCCACAATAGGTTAGGCCTTAGGATTTCATTTCCACTAGTAACTAAATAAGACTTCCGCTGAATAATTTGTTAGAAAAAAAAAATTTAAGTAACTCTGATTCATAGACAACCATAGGTTAGTCACTAGAACAAGTAAGTTAACTGTAGGTGGTATCATAAATGGTAAGTGTGTAGGTGTTTAAATAAGGCTGACTAATTCCTTGTTAGGTCTTATAGGGGAGATTAGGGCTTAATTAAGGGATTAGGCCGGGCGGTGCCCTTATTTGTAGTTGGGGCCGTCACATTAATACACGCAATTTAAGATGCAACTCACGAGAAAAACAAAATAATAGTTTCAAGCTTACTGAATAGTCACGTAGAGCCCCGTCGTGTCCAATGAATCTTCTAGTGACTGATCGATACTACGTCATATAGTCTTGTTGATCGTGTCCTCTCTCTCTCTCTCTCTCTCTCTTTCTCTCTCTCTCTCTCGCTCGCTCGCACGGTCTACTCCCTCTTTCTCTCCCTCTCACTCACCGTCGATCTCTCTCTCTTAACCACCCACACCATTAAATTTCACCAACACAACATTAAATAAACCCACAACCGCTTTATTCAAACCCTCTGAACCTAGCTATACACCCCACCCCTTAGCCCATATTCTTGAGAACGCGTTCTCGAAGAGGAATCCCTAGTCCGTGACGGTGGGATGTCACGGACTAGATGAACATAACACGAATGTAACATGAATAGCGCATTCTCCGAATGCGCTATTTGTAACAGTCCATGTGGAAGTTCACGTGGACTTCCCTAGAAACGTGAATGGCGCATTCGGAGAATGCGCCATTCGGTGTATCTACAACAGAACAGTCCACATAGACTTCTAAGTGGACTGTCCACAGGAATGCGCGCCATTCGTGTGATCACGTGGTAATGACGCATTTTCAAAACGCGTTTTACATTAATTAAGGAATAAAAATAAATCGTAACTTACTTTACTCATTTAAACCAGTTTTTACTGTATGGTTGTAATTTTTTCACAATTGAGACCCTCACTTTAATTTTTGTTCTTATTTTAATCTGAGAGACGTTAAAATTTGAAAAAGTTGGGTGGGGGCATTACGGTAACACTACTGCGTGTCCTGTCATTTTCCCTGCCAAAAGTAGGGTAACACTATAGTGCTCTGACGGGTCACCAGAGTAAATCTCAACAAAAACCAAGGCCATTTCTGTCATTTTTTTGTACCTGACTCAGCACTGTGCACGTAAAAGAGTTCTCTGGCCCGAGCAATCTCTCTCACTATATTTATTCACATCAACACTTCATTTCTCTTCTTTCCAAGAACAACAACAATAGCAGAAAAAAAGAAAGAGAGTTCAATCAAATCTTAGCTAAGATGGGTGAAGTAAGTTCTCATTGTTTTTGTGATTTTGTTACACAATTATGTAGTACTATACTATAGTACTAATGAATGATCATTGTTTTAACATATACTTTTTTTTTTCTAGTAGTACTAGCTAGTCTATACATCTGTGATTATGTAAGTTATTTAATGATGTTTGTAATGTTATACACTTTTGAAATCTATGTGTGAAGGAAACAAAGGAAGAGAAGAAAGAGGAGGCCAAGGAAGAGAACAAGAAGGAAGAAGGAGAGCAGAACAAAGAAGAGAAGGAAGAGGAGGCACCACCAGAGGAGATTGTGCTTAGAGTTGACATGCATTGTGAGGCTTGTGCAAGAAAAGTCATAAGAGCACTTAAAGGATTTCAAGGTTTTAACAACTTTATTTTGATTGATCAATTAAACAAGCTCTACATGAACTAATTTTATATGGGTTTTGTCCAAATTTTGTTACTTAACAACCCAGACGGGTTGGCCCAATGTTAAAGAGCGCACGGTCCCAGGTTCGATTCCCCGCTGACCCGCTGTGTCAAAGTCTTTCGGGCAGCTGGTGTACGATCATGCCAATTGCTAGGGCCTCGTGGGAATACCCATGCTAGTCTGGATACCCACGGATATCACAAAAAATTTGTTACTTAACAAGGGTTTTTGTTTTGGTAGGTGTGGAGGATGTGAAGACGGATTGCAAGTCTCACAAAGTTATAGTGAAGGGAAAGACAGCAGACCCTTTGAAGGTGTGTGAGAGAGTGCAAAGGAAAAGTGGGAGAAAAGTGGAGATAATCTCTCCTTTGCCTAAACCATCTGAGGAGGAGAAGAAAGAGGAGGAGAAAAAAGAAGAAAAGAAGGAAGAAGAGAAGAAAGATGAGGTGAAGAACTATACACAATCTTTGATTAATTTGTTGAGTATACATTCAAGTTTTTTATATATGAAGTTCAAGTTTTATCATAATGTCACAAAATGAGTAGATATGATGATATATAGTAACATTTATAAGGCTTTGGAAGGTAAAGAACCAAAACATAGGAAAAGGGGCATATATAGTTTAATTCAAGAATCAATAAATGACCTTGTCATGATTTAACTGTAACAGTTAACAAAAAAAGTAGTAATTTTACTAAGTTTCATTAAGGCGTCGATAATTATAGGAAGAAAGCATCCCATTTGAATTGAATTGAATAGAGTAACACTTATATAGTTACAATTATTTGGTTTTTGGGGATGTGTGGATCGAAAATTAGTTCTACATGTATATGTCAGAATGAAAATATAAGTGGGGATATCTTCGTGCGCTTATAAGTACGAGGCTAAGTTAGAGAAATTATGGATACAAGTAGAGATTCAAGTACTATAAGTATTTTGAAATACTTAATGTTACCTTATTGATCATTCTTTTTTGTTGTGCAATTCATGGCAGCCACCTCCTGTGATTACAGTCATATTAAAGATGTACATGCACTGTGAAGCTTGTGCTCAGCTCTTAAGGAAACGGATTCGAAAAATTGCGGGTAATTATGATTTACTATAAGCTCGATCAAGTAATCTTGCTCTTGAGTAACCATATTAATCCTTGTAACCAATTAATGAACTCAAAACTTTTAACAACAATGCATGGCAGGAGTGGAGTCCGTAGAGACCGACGTAGTGACTAATCAAGTAATCGTAAAAGGGGTTCTCGACCCGACAACCCTTGTCGAAAGTGTGTACAAGAAAACCAAAAGGCAAGCATTGATAGTTCGGAACGAAGAGAAGCCGGAAGAAAAGAAAGAAGAAGAGGAAGAGAAGAAGAAAGAAGAAGTGAAAGAGGAGGAGAAGAAAGAAGGGGAAGATGGAGAAGATGATAAGAAAATTGAAGCTAAGAAAAGTGAGTATTGGCCTTCCATGTATGCCATTGAGTATGCTTATCCTCCACAAATTTTCAGTGATGAGAATCCAAATGCTTATTGTTCTGTTATGTAGTGTTATTGTGTAGTTAGCTACCTAGCTAGCTCTAGTATCATTTTGTCCAATTTTCTATGTAATGTATATATGCTCAATAAGACTTTTGTTCTATGTCACCAAAAAATGCCATAAATTTGGCCTTCAAAATTTCTAGATAGAGTTTTCGAGAAGGTTTCTGTTATCGGAATCCATCGTCGTTAGGCCGAGAAGTCTACTATTCAAATTTTGAGTTGTAGCTCAACAATTATCGCGTACTAACTAAAAATAGGCACCTTAGAAACGGCGGAAAAGTAACGCTTTTTTTAAAAAAAAAAGACTATGGAGATCAGACTAAAGAGATGAATTTGAAGATTAAGAGATGATCAGGGCAAAAGGAAGTGGGCATATTCAATGATTCATATGATTAGAGCATGCAAACCAAAAGAGGGATCAAACTTTTCATATAAAACAACAAATATTGGCAGAAGCCTTTTAGAAAGTTTTATAAAAGCACCCTTTATTCCAATTGTCCTGCCTTAATGATATAATCCTGAATTTTATTATTCTAAAGTTGCCTATATAGATAAGTTAGGCACAACTTAATATTGTCTAGACTAGTTGTTCCATCTTTTATGATTATTTCTGCAAGTCCTTTGTGTTGAAATTCTTGAACCATAAAAAAAAAAAAATTCTTTTTCTGATCAAATGAACCAGAAATTTAGAACAAGAATAAGTGACTACTATTGTTGATATAAAGCAAACAGAAGCCACTAGAATCAATAGCACTTGTTTTGAGCATTGTTCACATTATATGCATCATTAGATGCTTCCAACATGAATGTTTTCAAGGCTTAAAATTGGCCAAAATGTCACAAACAGTATCTATCGATCGATAGGCCTGCCTCTAATGAAGTTGAAGTGATATATGTACCCTTGTAAATTGGAATCTGCGACACGGTCGACCACACAATTCGCAGTTGTGGGCGCACCAATCGACCGCCTTTTCATGGACTCGTTGGTGAATCGAAAATGAAATGTACATCAGTTTATATATTCATGTAAACTAGGCCTGATCTGCTTTGAGTATATGTTCTGGCCTCGACGCTGCTAAGCTTAATTTCTTTGTGGAAAGATTTGGAAAAATGAGACATATATATCGATCGATGACCGAGTGGACGCAACTTCATGGAATTGGATCTTCTCATCAACAAGAGACTTAACATAAAGCTGTGGAGTTTCATCGATCGGACTCGCCTTTGTGGTCCTGTAATTGCATTGAAAATGACTAGCACTAAGTTATTTTGTATGAAGAGTAGTAAGTAGCCTTTGATCCCCACTCCACAATGAAGCATATCTTTCATGATAAATTCCAAACCTTTATTTCTCTGCTAAGTTTTTGACAATGCTGCATCCTCCAATCAATAAGATTTGGGTGGGACTTAAATCTTCACATCACAATTGCAGAACACAAGATTCACTTCACCAAGTCCAAGTCCATAAAGTAAGATGTACACAAGATTCTTTTGGCCAATATACCTCAATTTTTCTACTGATCTAGGACCAGTTTTGACATTGTTATACATAGAATGTTCAACACCAATTTCTAGTTTCTAAAAGTTAGCATTTCATCCCCTCTTTAACTTCATCTTTTTCGACGGTTCTTCGCTCTATTATGATTATTATTATTATTATTATTTCTCGCGGACTTTTTCGTCGAAAATATTCCATTTCGGACTGCAAAACACTTTGATGTGCATAGCTGTAATTGTGACTTGGGCCATGTACTTGTTCAATCAAGTGGAATTTCTTTTTTTTCTTCATGGATGGACCATACTCATGGACCACCATTTTGTTTCCATGCTTCAAACACTGAAATCAATATATAGAATATGCAATCCTTGACAAAGCATTGCAGGAGATTCTGCAATGTGCAGATAATTAAACAACACAGGATGATTAATTTAGATTAACATCGATTCGATCTAGCGCAGGTTTCTACTTGGGAGGAAACATTCGAGGATAATGGAGACGGGCGACGATCACGACAACCTCCTCGGAGGTGCAGAATGAAGAGTATAAAAAGAATTGGAATTGTCTTGCATGGAAGCATAATTAATTCATATGTGATAATTAATGATCAAGATTAGGTGAAAGAGTTAATCTAAACTCTTCTAGCAATTAAGGACACTAACTAAGGTGAAAAATTCTTAAAACTACAGTAATGTTAGTGTGCATGGTACATAGACTTTAGTGTAGTTCCCAACAAGTGGAATATATAGTTGGATCTTCCAAGTACACTAACACATTCTGTCCTTGTACTTGGAAGTTTGTTTTTCAAACCATTACTTTTCACTAATTAACCTCCACAATTAATTCATGACATAATTTTTAATTATGCTAGCAAAAGAAGACATGGGCAGAGCCCAATAATGGCCAAGTCGGTGTGGCCGGGTTGGGATCGATTTTTTATTGGTAAGTCCAAAAAAAATTCATCATCTATACAGTATATTTTTATGATTTTTGGTGTCTAAGATTACTTCTAATTATTTTACCAAAAATGGGTCCATCCAAAATGAGATGTGCTTCGAAAAGTTAAAATATTTAAACATTTTAAACATTTTGCTGAGGATTATCTGCTAGATATAGACTACACTTGGTTGTCTCATTCTCCTTTACATGAGCCTAATTATTGAATTATAGTTAAATTTGTCTCTTTATGTTGGGTTAATATTTAATAGTGCTTTAAAAACCCAAAATATCTTAACTTGATCTCTTATCCAAAGCAAATGCCCAAAAATATTACATGTATCAACAAGGTCACATGCGTACGGCCAGCTTAGCTAGATATATAAAACGGAACAATATATATATATATATATTGTTGTGGAATATGGATGACCATGCATGTACACCAACATATTGTGTAGTCATGTAACTTGTATTTCTTACTTAATAGTACCTCAACATGTCTATGTATTGTTATGTAACTTGTAATCATCTCCAATGTACACCAACTCTTCCATGTATTGTCTATGTTGCTTGTGATGTGTTGTATGACTTGTGGTATATGTATAACTTGTACACATTGTATAAGTACAATTATCATCATCACCAAATGACATATATAAAGGGTGTCAACCCCATTGTAATTCGCACATCAAGTTGAATGAAAAACTTCTCATTCCAACTATCTCATTTCTTCTCTTCTCTTTTGTAGTAGTAGTTTGTAGTAGTAGAAGTTCTTAGTCTTCTATTTTCCTTCTCTAGTTCTTAGCAAGTTCCAACTCAATTTACAACACGTTATCAGCACGAAGTTGCTCTACAAGAGGAGGTCTTGAAGATCAAGAAGCTTTTCAAAGATATAAAACTAAGAAGGTATAATTTTTATTAATTTAAATAAGTTCAATTTATTTCCATGTTGTCATGGTTAATTTCTTTTTTGTTACATGCATATTTAATTATGTAAATGTACTTTATTCATACATTATGCATTGTAACGTCACCGACTACGAAAGTATGCTCAGAGTAAGCGTCTTGTACGATCTTCTACATCGAAATCAAAAGTCAATGTGTGACATATAGTTTTGCTCTTAAAACTACAAACGATTAGTTAATGTTCTATTCTTGATTTCATAATACAAATAATACCATAAGTTTGAGTTGATAGTGGGTAAGCCTTGTCCCCGGTAAAGCTAAACATTGAAAGGGAGACGGGTTATCCCGTTCGAGAATGCAATATTAAGTAGACTATGTCTCACCACCCAACCTGGAGGTTGTCCCACCAACTCATACGAATAGTACATTTTGTTTATTAATGAATCAAGTTGTGAACATATATTTAATCATATGTTATGTTTTTACATAAAAAGGGGAAAACTATTTTATATTAAATTTATTTTCAAAATATTATTCAACCATAAGTTGAACTTGTTGCCTTATTATATTACCGACGAGAATTACTTGTCATGACAATTAGATACTACAATTTGTGAATGAAGCATATATGCAAAACGTGTGTTGTTGTGAAGGCCCAAGGCACCCGAGAACGAGTTTGCCCGACCAAATGAGAGCCTTGCACCCCAGTAGATGTATATATGAATCCTCCCCGTAGCAGAGACATATATACATCTTCATGTCCCCCCATATATATGCCACCACCGTGCACATATATGGGCACATTCTTTCTTTCGCCCCCACGATTCGAACCAACCCCTGGAGGCTTAAGGCATTGATTCTTGAATCGTGTCATAACCAATCGGGCTTTACACGATTCAAGAATCAATGCCTTAAGCCTCCAGGGGTTGGTTCGAATCGTGGGGGCGAAAGATCGTGCCCATATATGTGCACAAGTGGTGGCATATATGGGGGGACACGTAAGATGTATATATGTCTCTCGCTACGGGAGGGATTCATATATACATCTACCTGGGGTGCCTTCTGGGCCTTCACAAAAAGGCGCCTTTTTTTTGTGAAGGCCCAATGGCCCAATGGTACAAGGCTCTCGAGAATTCGTAACTTAAGCCCCCAGTGCGGGTTCGAGCCTTGGGGGCGAAAGATCGTGCCCATATATGTGCACAAGTGGTGACATATATGGGGGGACACGAAGATGTATATATGTCTCTCGCTACGGGAGGGATTCATATATACATCTACCTTGGGGTGCAAAGGGCTCTCTTGGGTCGGGCAAACTCGTTCTCCGGGGTGCCTTGGGCCTTCACAGCTTGTATATACACAATCATTCGCCAATTTCTCTTTAGAGATTTGAAAAGTGAATATTTCACTTTATATATCTTTTCACCTTATGGAGTTATATATATACATACCAAAAAGGTAATGCTCCAAAAGCTCAAAATGAGCGGTGGGTCTCATGCTACAAAATTTAATCATCAAATATTAATTATAATTCCACAATTTTAATTACCTCTATCTTGAGGCTATGTGGAAATATGACTGATGAGACAATAAAAATAAGGTCACGTTGCCGCCTCGACTTATTGCTGCAACAAATATCGAGTGCGCATGTCAATCCAATAAATATTAAGGATTGATTTCTTGTCTCATGGTAGCTGAGTAAAATAATGAGATATTATAAATATAATATCGATCTCGTCCAATTAGTTCAGCTTCAAATTAAGAAGCATATGTTGCATATAATGATCATGATCGCAATAACAAATTTATGGACGTGGAAAAGGTGAAAATATCGTAAAGGTCGTATTGGCAATTCCACCAAAAATTGGAATAAAAGTGGTGCACCACTACAAAGGGCAAATAATTATTGACAATGAGCGCTCATAATTGTGACATTTTTTTGGTCATATATGAAAGGCTATTTTGCCTAAATATTGTCATATATATACCCGAATATTTTTGTGACCTTTACCATGCCTTCAAAATTAAAGGCAAAATATTATGAATTTTATCATTGAAAATGACTCGATAAAACAGGCACATCGACATGTGTTTAAATCGTGACTTAAATATGAGCGATGAGTTTATGTCTTGTGTATCGTGCTACATGCATGTACATTATAATATAAAAATGAGTATTTCTCGAATTCGAACTTAGCGGAGGCTAATGTTCGAGCAATATCTGGTACAACAATTTTATTGTTAATGTCATGTTCGAAGAAGTCTACTCGTAAATAATAGAAAATTTATCTATATGAATATGATTTAATCGAGTATAATATTATCGGCTTTAACTTCGGAATATATAAGGCACATTAAAACGAATGTCGTCATAAATCAAATGACATTCATTTTGTGGAAAGATCTATTTGATTATCCGTAATCATCGATAATGCGAAAATGTCGTAAATTTGCACAGGACATCTTTTATTATCACCGGAGATTATCTCAAGGCAAATCAATAGGAGACGTATATTGATTTAACTCTCCATTAATTATATTATAAGATGCCTTGGATCCCTAATAGGGAAATTATTTATAGCAAGTTTTGCTAATTGTCACTTTGATGAAGCAATTTTCCCACCATTAGGGGGAGATATAAGCCAATTCAAAAGGAATGGCGTGAAATTGCTTGAAACACATCAAATTGCATTAAATTTGTTGTATTATGATCCATGTATAAATTAATATGAACTCAAAGTTCAAAGGATCATTCAAAGATAGCAACAAGTTATGAATCAATTACTAGATGCTAGTACTATACACAAAAGAGTGACAATCATATGCTTTAGCATTAAATGGTTCATATAGAAAACGATGTCCATGTGCAACAAAATGCACAAGATGTCTCACCCATGTGAACATGAAGGGAGAATCAAAAGGAGTTATTGATTAGTGCATTGCACTCTTTTCCATTAGCTATGGTTTTATCCTACTGGGTTTTCCTAGCAAAATTTTTAATGAGGCGATCCTAACATTATTATACTCCATATAAAAAGAAAAAAATTATGAAAGCAAATAATGTACTCTTTTTCCTATACTAGATTTTTTCCCACAGGGTTTTCTAGTAAAGGTTTTAATAAGACATATATATTCTCTCAAAGTGTATCAATGTGTTGCACTCTTTTCCTTAGCTTTGGTTTTGTCCCATTGGGTTTTCATAGCAAGGTTTTTAATGAGGCAATCAATAATATTATACTACAAATCAAGATTGACGAGAACATTGTACTCTTTTTCCTATACTAGATTTTTTCCCACAGGGGTTTTTCTAGTACAGGTTTTAACGAGGCACAATCTTTAAGCAAATGTCATCCAAGGGGGCAAGTGTTGTGGAATATGGATGACCATGCATGTACACCAACATATTGTGTAGTCATGTAACTTGTATTTCTTACTTAATAGTACCTCAACTTGTCTATGTATTGTCATGTAACTTGTAATCATCTCCAATATACACCAACTCTTCCATGTATTGTCTATGTTGCTTGTGATGTGTTGTATGACTTGTGGTGTATGTATAACTTGTACACATTGTATAAGTACAATTATCATCATCACCAAATGACCTATATAAAGGGTGCCAACCCCATTGTAATTCACACACCAAGTTGAATGAAAACTTCTCATTCCAACTATCTCATTTCTTCTCTTCTCTTTTTTGTAGTAGTAGTTTGTAGTAGTAAAAGTTCTTAGTCTTCTATTTTCTTTCTCTAGTTCTTAGCCGGTTCCCAACTCAATTTACAACATATATATATATATATATATATATATATATATATATATATATATATATATATATATATAAAAAACATTATCAAGACGTTACATGTGACAAGAAATGCGATGTATGCAAGATCCTGTTGTGGAGATGATTATTGGCTCAAAATTTTCAAAAAGGTCAAAGACTTCGCATGTAATATATATCTTTTACCAAATAACCAATATAATTGTATAAATCAATCTTGAAAAATAAAGATTAATTTTAATCATTAATTTTTTGATATATCTCTAATTATTTTTGGATCAATCCTACATTGACTTTTTAGTGTTTGCACTTATCAAGAGTTATGCTTGCATCAATTTTTCCACAAATTAATGAATACTATTTTTTTTATAAATACCCTTGTTCTCATTTCATATTTGAAGCGAATTATTTCATTTAATTTAAACCAACTTTTATTTATAACAACAACAACATAGCCTCAATCCCAAATAGGCTACATCTAGAACGCATATATGAACGCATGTATTGTTTTTTTTGAGGTTATTATACTTGATTTTTTGGTTCCGTCACTGTTGGACAGATGGACTTGATCCCATTGGACATGCGTTCCTCTTACGCTGCTTTCATTGGCTAGAACTCCTGTTCATAGGTCGTCGGATCACTCTATGGTTCTGGTGGGACCTCCCCTACGTACATACGTCACACACACAGTATATGGACTCGTTGACGCCCTCCAACTCCAAGTCTCTTTTTGGGCCCACCAATGTGGGCCCCACAAAGGTGAGGTGCCACGAGTCAATCTCTCCACACCTCACTCTCGTGCCGCCTAACTACAGCCGATCAAAATGTAGCGGAAAGTATACATGATGTGATGATGCTCCGCGCCTCTTCTTCCGCCACGTGGATCCCACCATCACTTCTCCAACGCGTGCACAGCTCGCGCTTTTCGTCCCACGTGGATGCCACATAGGCTTCTGTTAAAGATACGTGGACTGAAAGATTTAGTTTCATATCGGTTAAATATGACTTTAAGGTCTTGTTTTGTTCGACTTTTGCTTTTAGCTTATGCTTTGATGACAAAAATAAGTACTTATATAAAGAGCAAAAGCATGCGAGGAGATGTTTTTTAAAATCACAATAATTTTAATAGTTTTAAGTAGTTTTGATTGCCTCATTGGAAGTTTTGATTTTCATTATGTAGTTCTAATGGTGTTTTGTGTACTGTCATGTGCTCCATATATTTATAAGAAGTTGTCACTGATTATCATACTGTTTCAATCTTATAGTCATATTCATACACAATTTCATGACAATTTTTTAAAATAAATATGATTAACAAGTCAACGTGTTTTTATTACGGTAGTTGATTTTATGTTCAGTCTTTGTATCGAGCCATTAAAGATCAATGAACTTTCTATTTTAATTCAAATAAATATTTTTAATTGCCACATCAACATTATGTCAACCAATCACAAAAAACATACCGAACCAAACAATACAAAACTATTTATTGAGTGTCACGTCAACAATAAGCAATAGTAAAAACTGAACAAAACTAAATATGAGCCTATAAAAGTGTACAAGTGTGAATCTTTCCTCAATTAGTACATACATTATTTAAAGTAAAACCCTACAGCTATAAGTTAAAGGTAATTAAGCGAGGGATAATATCAGTGGGTGGAGATTCACAAGCTGGCACATTAGTGGGTCCGGTCCTATGTGGCTCTGACGTGGGTGGGCATGGGAGTGGTTTCACCGAGTCAGCTTTTGGTGACAGTGAGACGTACACGTGCCGACAGGGGATCTGGCGTGACTTGCACACGCACAAAAAGGTGCAGCCCACCACACCACCTACGCTTTTTGGTTTTCAAAATCTTCAGTCCACTAGAGAGTTTGAATTACTGCCATTCAAAACTTATGGCCACTAAGAATCTTTTCTAGTTGTTTTGTGACTTATAATATGGGACCATGCATTATATGCATTATGAGCATATTTAATGTATGTAGATATTCTAAATATTGTTAGATAGGTTTAATATATTTTATCATTTTCAAAATATTGTTAGGTAGGTTTGATCTATTTATATTTTCAAAAGAGCTAGCTAGTGACCATTTACAATTGGTTCGTCTAAGTTAGAAGAGATTCAGTCCCTCTTAAATGAAGTCTCAACTTCAAATTTTATAGATAGAGAAAATCACGCTGAGATGACTACCTCCTATATGAGACCCGATACTATCCGAATGCAAATATGTCAATGCAATTGGCATTAAATACCACATGAGATACTACAAAAAATAAAAATAAAAAAAAATCGATCATCGCATTGGATACCACATGATTTAGTCACTTTGATAGAAAGAAATGACTTTTTATTAGGTGTTTCAAAATATAACAACCGCAATAAAATCTTCAATTCTAAATTAGTTGGGATCATTCACGTGGATTAAATTATTCTTCAATCAAATGCAGTTGATGGAGCATTTATGAAGTCTTTTAAATCATTCTTAATCAATGGATCATATGTTATATTACGTTGACTAATATATTGTTGAATTTTCTTCATCAATTTTTATATATTGTTTTAAGTTTTCTACTACTCTTACCCACATTTTTTCATCGATTGGTGCTATTTCTAACTTCTAAATTATTATTATTTTTCCTTTACTAGCTTTCCTTTTTTTTTTTTTTTTTAAAAAAAAAGACTATATTTATGAGTTTTACTATATCCCCACCTACACATTTTTATTTGCGCTACATTTATTTTTTATATCCACAACAACATAATCTCGATTCAAAATTAATTGGGGCCGACTACATGGATCAAACTTTTTCATTGTGCTTGATTCAATGCAATTGATGACTTGCTTTCCACAAAATTAATTAAACAAGTTTGCAACTTTTTTTTTATATCGTGAGTGTCCAAGCGAGTCTGACTATTCTCACGAGACCCTGGTGCAATCAGCCTAAGCGTACCCCAGTGGTTCGAGCAATCTTACCACATCGGAGAATCGAAACTGAAGTTGTGCGCTTAACTCACACAACCCCGCTTCCTTCGCCCTTACTGTTGTGGCAACCCGACCGATCGAGTTAAGCAAATTTGTACTATTAAAGTATGATAGGTAATCATTTATCCACGAAATTTTTAGTTGTTTTGTCTAACAATTAAATTGTAAACTCTTCATGACCTCATAATCTATTTAGTTTCTGATCTCTCGTCATTGCACGAATTACTTCCTCATCAAAAGTGATCATTCTCGATCTTAGTCAAGCTGTTATCGAAAATCAAACATTGCTCATTCAATCAATATTATTATAATTCATAATTCCTTTACAACTTTTTCCTCACTTATTATACAACCAATATTATTATCCATGGGTCCGGATTTTAATTTAGGCCCCATTTGTTTTGCATCACGCCCCTAATGCTATCTATTCCACAATAAAGATACCTTTTCAAAAGGAAGAAATATCAAGTTGCATATGAACGTTATTAATACATTGTTTATCAAACCTTGAAAATCCTTCAAATTTTACATGGTATCATATGTGAACATAGAAACTTGAATACAACTCTTACTTGTTTTTATGTTTTTAGGGTTTAATAATATAATTAGATGCCCGAGCCACCTTGCATACACTGTTGGACACTAATTTTGAAGGCCATAGACTTATATTATTCATAAAACTACTTAAAGGAAATTAAAATATTATCAAATAATAAAGGTTTGCTTTGTCAAGTTTTATTCGAAGTATTTAAAATTTGACCTCGTGTAACAATATTGTATATTCAAAGTGCCCACGAAATAATTAAAATAACGTCTTCTTTCTTATTTCGAAGCTTTTTGGAGATTTAAAAATAACAATTTACATTTTTTTTTTTTATGCATCCTAGAATCGAACACATTCAAAATCATAAAATTTTTGCTTGTATTTGTGGAAAAAAAAATGATAAAATGTGAAAAGATTGATTGAATTCTAAAATGCAACACTTTTTATAATTTTTTGGCTTGTAATGTGGACTTGTATTTTCACGAGTCAATACGAATTGACTAAAGGGCCCACCCAAAGCCAATATGACAAAACATCGTAGCCCCCGTGATTGAGCCATCTCGCTCATCTTTGATGCATCATTTTAAACGAATATATCATCTCTAAGAAAATCAATGGCATTACTTAAAGAAGACTGTCAACCTCGCCTGTTTTGTAACGCTAACATTACAATCCAATAATGTACATTAATGGAGTCCAAAACAAAGCAAGGAGGCGCCCCTTTGTGGGACTCGATAACAAGGGCAGTCTCATGGGCTAGATCAATAGCATCATAGACATTATTTTGAGAGGTGGGCTAGCCTAAAGCCATTGCAACAACAATAATAATATTATAGTCTCAATTTTAAATTAATTGGAGTTCAGCTACAAGAGTCAAACTCTTTCATTGCGCTCAATAAAGGAGGAGAACGTGTAAGTTACTCTACATTACAGCCTAGGATAATCTTGTATGAGGCTCTGTCTCTACCAATTAATGCTCGAAAATAAAAACATGTGAGAAATAAAAAAAATAAAAACAAGAAAGAAAATGTTTCAATAACCCACTTTTGACTCTCGCAAATTGACACGACCAGGCGGGCAGCATGCTATCAACTCGAGATGCGCACTCGAGGAGCATCGGACCGCGCCACCCAATCAGTATTGATTTGTAGGTGTCAAAAGTGGATTACTCTAGTAAGGTTATGGCCTTGTTTGGTTTGGAGTGGACAAACTAATCTTGTTTAGTTGCTCAACTTGACTGCAAGTTATCTCCCAACTTACACACTATGGTGTTTTTTTATAAAGCAAGCAAGGATAGTATTGTAACATCACGTGAAATTCTCCATGTCGAGACAAGGGCATTTCCGTCTTTCCCCACCTCACAACTCCTCATCTATAAAAAATCATCACTCCTGAATTTCAAAACACTTGAAAAACAGAGCTTTGTAGCTCGAAAAGCCCAACAATGGCGCCCGAGAAGACCAACGGCGGCGAGTTTCCGGCGGACGAAACCTCCCCAGTCGAAGAAGTCCGCCTAGTTGTCCCGGAAACCGACGACCCTTCAATCCCCGTCATGACATTCCGAGCGTGGTTTCTGGGCATCACTTCCTGCTCTGTTCTCATCTTCCTCAACACATTCTTCACATACCGCACACAACCGCTCACAATCTCAGCGATTCTTATGCAAATCGCAGTGCTCCCCATTGGGAAATTCATGGCTTCCACTCTCCCCAAACGGGATTTCAAGATTTTGGGCCAAAATTTCAGTCTCAATCCCGGGCCGTTCAACATCAAAGAACATGTGATCATCACGATTTTCGCGAATTGTGGGGTGTCTTATGGAGGTGGGGATGCGTACTCTATTGGGGCGATTACTGTTATGAAGGCGTTTTACAAGCAGAGCTTGAATTTTGGGTGTGCTCTTCTCATAGTCTTGACTACACAGGTCAGATGCTCTGTTTTTATTATTATTTTTTTTTTTTTTGGAATTTCGGTGTGCTCTTCTTCTTCGTTTTTTTCCTGCTATTTTGTGGTTTAAGCCACCCGGTATCCAAAATCCAACGGGCCCAATTAACTTGGCTAGAGCTGGAAGGAGTTGTGGGACCATTATGTGGCGGCAAAGCTCTTCCTCGAAAGAAGGTTTTAATAGGACTTTGTACCCAAGGGTTAGAACTCGAGATCACTAGTTAAGGCTGACGCCATCACGGCAAACTCCTTGGGTGGTGTGCATTTCTTTTTCTTTCTTTTTTTCTACTATTTTGTGGTCTAAGCCACCCGTTATCCGAAGCCTAGTGGGCCCAATTAAGTTGGGCTCGAGCTGGGCAAGAGTCGTAGTACCTAGAGTTGTGGGACCAGTAAGTGGCAACAAAGCTCTTTCTCTAATGAAGGTTTTAATGGGACTTCGTATCCTTGGTCAGAACTCGAGACCACTAGTTAAAGCTGACGAAACACATGCCATCATGGCAGACCCCTCTTGGGTGGTGTGGTCTTGTTATAGTGTTTACATTAATGGGTTTTGATGGGTTTGTTGTTGTTGCAGATTTTGGGGTATGGGTGGGCTGGGATGCTGAGAAGGTACTTGGTGGATCCAGCTGAAATGTGGTGGCCAGCAAACCTTGCACAGGTTTCTCTCTTCAGGTCTCTTCCTTCAAATAGTACTCATTTTAAGTTGTAGTGATTCTTTAATGTTGATTTAAAAGTTCTTTAATGTTAAATACTATTTGGTGTGGTGTAGTGGCGACGAGACGAGCACCATAACTCTAACTAACTAACTAAGGCAAAGGTTGTGGGTTTAAGTCGTTGCAGTTACATTATACCCTTTAATTTTTCTGAGTTATGGAGTTGGGGCGCCTGACTAATTTCATGAGAGGCTAGGTTAAGACACCTGTGATTATAAAAAAATAACTACTCGAAAAATGAGGGAGGGAGGTCCCAAACTAGTTACTGGAAGATGGGAAGGGTTGCGATAGATTGATAATCATCATAAAACTTTTGTCGCTAAAAAAAGGTTTTCATACGCCCCAACTATTTTTTTTTTATAAGAAAGAAACAACTTTACCCCATCGGGGTTCGAACTCACGACCTCTTACTTTCAAATCTCATACCAGATTGAAGCTTTGTTGTTGTTGTTGTTGTTGTTGTACAAGATTGGATTTTCTTTACCTTGCTTTAGTTCTGTCACTTATGGTAGGCACAGTATTTTTAGTGACTATAGTGGAGTTGGTGAAAATTGAGTTCAGAAGATTTGAGTTGGGGTGACTAAACTAAGAGTTGCTGTAGAAAATTACACTAGTGAGAAAAAATTGCAAAAAAGGAGTTTTAAAAAAATGAAAGTTCTAATTGAGTAGACTAGTCTTGTTTTGTAATAATAATGTGTTGGGTGTCCTGTCAATTTTTTAGCTACAATAGTGTGATCTAGTTTCAATTGTAACAAGAACAAAAATCCAAAATATCTAGTTTGAGTAAATAGAGATGGACAATGAATTGACAAGGATGGAATGTGTGATGTAGTTGAATTTCCTCTTTAGGAAAGTAATTGCTAAACCAAATAGTAGAACTATAGAAGAATATTTGAACAGTATAATGAGAAAGTTAGTATGTATAATTCGTGGTGGCTGGTTTTACTGAAGAATTTGTATGCTAATAATGTATAGATATGCTAAAGAGCAAAAGCAAAAAAAAGGGTGCTTGACCAATTTGTTGTTGGTTTTTGTTGAGAATTTGCATAAAGATTGTCAGAGAATATGGCACTGCTTTAGTTTTTGTGGATGTAATAAGAGACCTGATTTCGATCGATGACTTGAAAGCATTTCGGTCTATCTTTGGTATTATGAAGAATCGAAGATGATGCGATTGTTCTGATAATGATTGTTAATGTTGCAGGGCGCTGCATGAGAAGGATCATCGATCGAAAGGGCTTACAAGGATGCAATTCTTCCTTGTTTTCATGGTGGCAAGCTTTGCATACTACACTTTGCCGGGCTATCTGTTACCTATCTTGACATTTTGTTCATGGATCTGTTGGATATGGCCTCATAGCATCACTGCTCAGCAGATTGGTTCAGGGTACCACGGACTCGGAGTCGGAACGTTCAGCTTCGACTGGGCTGGAATCTCTGCATACCATGGCAGCCCTTTAGTGTCACCTTGGTTTTCAATTCTCAATGTTGGAGTTGGTTTCATTATGTTTATCTACATAATTGTTCCTTTGTGTTACTGGAAGTTCAACACCTTCGATGCTCGCAAGTTCCCCATCTTTTCGAACAAGCTCTTCACTACTACTGGACATACATATGATACCACAAAGATCTTGACACCAAACTATGAACTCAACATTCCCGCCTACGAAAGTTACGGGAAGTTGTACCTTAGTCCTCTCTTTGCTCTCTCTATTGGATCAGGATTTGCCAGATTTACTGCTACACTTACTCATGTGGCTCTCTTCAATGGCAGGTAACACTTCATTTTTAATCTAGTGAGGTGTATCACTTCTTTTTCGGGCATGTTAGCGAGATTAACTATAGCGTTCGAGTGCAAGATTACTCTTGAAGGCAACAGTTTTGAATTCATATCTTAACTGGCTTTCATCAACCAGGGATATTCTGAGGCAAAGTAGATCAGCAATGAAAAATGTGAAATTAGACATTCATGCAAGACTGATGAAGAACTATAAACAAGTTCCCGAATGGTGGTACCTTGTTCTATTAGTTGGCAGCATCGGTTTATCGCTACTGATGTCGTTCGTGTGGAAAGAAGACGTGCAGCTGCCATGGTGGGGAATGCTCTTCGCGTTTGGTTTGGCTTGGATCGTTACATTACCTATCGGAGTTATACAAGCTACAACAAACCAGGTACATCTGCGATTTTCCTTCTGCACTCGCATATATTATAGCTAACGATGAATTTGATAACTATGAGAAACAATTAGCGATGCGGCCTATAATGCTCTCACGCCTTTATGTTGCAGCAACCTGGATATGATATCATAGCACAGTTCATCATTGGTTATATCCTACCAGGAAAGCCAATTGCTAACCTGCTGTTCAAGATTTATGGAAGAATCAGTACAGTCCATGCACTTGCATTCTTATCTGATTTGAAACTTGGGCACTACATGAAAATCCCACCTAGATGCATGTACACAGCTCAGGTTTGAATTACAATTTAGGGTGTTTTAATCATTTATAAGTACATCTCTATATCATTTTAACTTTCTTGTTGAATTGTAGCTTGCTGGAACAATAGTTTCGGGCTTGATCAACCTCGCAGTTGCGTGGTGGATGCTAGGGAGCATCGAAAACATCTGCGACGTCGATTCTCTTCATCCAGACAGTCCATGGACTTGCCCGAAATATAAAGTCACCTTCGACGCCTCTGTCATATGGGGGTTGATTGGACCAAAGAGGCTATTTGGTCCTGGAGGCTTGTACAGGAACTTGGTTTGGTTGTTCCTCATTGGAGCTATCTTGCCAGTGCCTGTATGGGTAATGAGCAAGCTCTTCCCTGAAAAAAATGGATTCCCTTAATCAACATTCCTGTGATCTCTTACGGTTTTGCCGGAATGCCACCTGCGACGCCGACTAACATAGCAAGTTGGCTTCTGACTGGTACCATATTCAACTTCTTTGTCTTCCGGTACCGCAAGGAGTGGTGGCAGAAGTACAACTATGTTCTATCAGCAGCACTGGACGCCGGAACTGCATTCATGGGCGTTCTACTATTCTTCGCTTTGCAGAACGAAGGTCGGAATCTGAAATGGTGGGGTACAGAAATCGATCACTGCCCTCTCGCTACCTGCCCGACCCAACCTGGTATTTCAGTTCAAGGATGCCCAGTTCTACAATAAGCTCAGTTTGCCACAGCCATGGTAGCACTCAAAACATGGTAGTAAAGAAGTTGTTGGAGGCACTGAAATGTTGACATAGAAGTTCTATTTTAGAGATTGTTGTTGAAGAATAGTGAACTTTATATTTGGTCCTTGTAAATGTTTGTTTGTTTGTTTTCCCTGATAAGTGCAGGAGAGTCTTCATTTTTACACTGAAGCCAACTGCCATAGTTTTTGTATAATGGATGATGAAAGTGTACTCTTTGTTTTCAGTTTACAGATGATGTATGCATTCTGCAGTGAATGAAAGCAGTGACTAATCTAAGAATTCAGTTTATCTGACTTGCTTTAACTGTTCAAGACTCAAAGTTCATCATTTTCGCGCTTCAACTGCATCGCTTACGAGAACCAACCAATAAGTTTAGGCGCTTCGTAGAAAAGAACGACAGGGAACATGAATCTCCATTATCGCATTCGAAAGGTTCTTTAAGATCACTGCAGCTCAATCTCATGCTGCAACTGGAATCCACATTTGAAATAAAAAAGGAAAACTGAAACTATTTAATGAATGCTAGATTAGCCTTTGCTTAAGCAAGTATGGATCTGCTGTAAAAATCCAGATTTGCTCCTACAAGTTCTCCCCTCATTTCTGCTAAGCTAAATGATATGTACTGGATCTCTATAGATCATGTCATTTACATGAGAAAATAAACACCGCATCGGTCCAGATTCGAATCCAAGTTTTACCTCTGAATAGACTTGTAGAGCACCACGGTCACATACTTGGCTCGAAAGCGGTGAGTTGAACCAAGCGCTAACACGGACTGACCGCTCTTTCCCTTCTGCATGTAGAGATGGTTAAGCACAACATGCTGCGGTCTTGGTAGAGGAGAACTATTGTCCATGCCGGATGTTGGTCCATTCAGCAATGTCATTTGCAGGTGTGGTGGAACTAATGGCGGTTCCTTTGCGTAATCCTCTGAACTGAGTTCCACGTTATTATAGCTAGAATCTGGAGATTGAGGAGGTTCAAAACCAGCAATGCTTTCCAGGTCTTCAGGAACATAGTCCTGCAACAAAAAAAATCACTGTAAGTGGTCTTGCTAATCGAGCGTGGTCGTGTACTGCTAATGAATAACTTTTCCGCAACAAATGACCCGAAGTACATACACCAAGCATGGTGGCGAAGGTTGTATATCAGAGATTGAACTGGACATAATAATAGTTAGATTATCGAAAGGTCTCACTACAAGTTTGTCTTGATAATGAAACTTACATATTAGTAGCCAAAGTTCACACTATTCATTAACAGAAAAAGAAGTTGAATAAAAGCACCAACTCTGCCTGAATAAAAACTTTATATAGATATGAATATTCATTTCTATTCAACTACGAAAGCAGTCTAGAATCACTGAACTTATAAGATCCGGTATCTGTAACTTCATTAGGGACATCGAGTTCTTTGGTGCATGAGCCAATCAATAGCGGAATCAATTAGTGCAATACTAACACATATAAACGAGGTACTAAATAAAGAATCCGTACGAGGTAACAGAAATCGAGCTCAACATCAATATGCAAATCAAACTTCTCATATTCATCAGAAACTGAACAAATGAACAAATAGGATTGGGCGATACACTGCTAAGGATGAACTTTATTGAAACAACAAAGTCCCATAAAGTAACCAAAGTTTTGGACGTGTTCATCAGCGCATAGTACGGTAAGTAAAGAAGACAGGCAAGAAAATCTCAACTTCGATAAAACTTCTAATAAGATTTTGTGAAACAAGTTCAAGCAATATGTCAACGAGGGAAAAGGCTTTTGGCAAATAGCATACTGAACAAATATGCTACCGTTTGTTAGAACTAGGAACTTCCAATTGACCAACATCAAATTTGATTGACTCTAGAAACCTCGCTAGTAGGTATTTCATTTCGAGAAACATCATGAAAATGTGTTTTCTCTCTTGATTTCAGGTATGTAACAAAAAATAATTCTGCTTGAAAAAGCTTTATCTACATAATCACTGTACATAAAACTGCCAGCGTTAAGTAACGATGGACACTGACACATTTAGAGACGGTATACAAGTTTTAAACCATACTGACACTGACACTGACACTTTCTGTCAAACAAAAAACGTTTTATGTGAATTAGAGGCAAGGCAAATAAGCTGCACAGTTTCTTTATTAATGATGTCCTTAACCCTGCACTGTCTTAAAGTAATGCTTGTATTCTGGATAAGAAAATAGGGACTCAGATAAATATAGGCGTTAACTAGTAACACGATTCCATCACTTGTAAAGTAATCATTGTGCGTAGTAAAAAGATTAAGCTTTTGAAGATGGAGAAAGGATTCACTGGCTCATCAAAGAGGGGAGGAAAAAAAAAAAACTCGAACTATATAGAAGTAACAGAAAGGCAAGGGTTGTGCTGTGCATAAGATAAATTATCTACTGTAGCTCACGACCAGTTAGCAGGGTCAATTATGAAGCGAGAATGTGAAGATCACTACGAATCCTCATGAATGCTTCCTATACTGTATTGCAGCTAGGAGGCAGGACCTCACAACACAGGGTGCCTAAGTCCCAAATTAATTGGGGTCAGTTGTAGGATGCTACCATGGTGGTAATTTGTTATGCGAAGTTATTGATAACATAAAACAGTAGAATCGGTTAAAAAATGGCTCGGCAGCTTAGTTGGCAAAGACCGTGAGGGTGGGTCATAACGCAGGTTTGATTCCCACAAAACAGTAGAATCAGTCAATAGTGGCTAGGAAACTATTATACCTATCAGAAATCTTAAAACTGTCTTCTCTCAAATACTAGTCCAAATGATCAACCCTGTAACTTAAAGATGCAAGAGGGATCTAACAGAAGGAAGTGACAATTTGGATTTTGAAACGGCTGGGAAAAGATAATAATGGTTTCTAGGTCTTACTGTCCTCGTAAAACATTTAAGCAAATTGACGTTTTACTAAAGCTAAAAGACGACATCAAACCGCACTGAAAGCAATGATTTTAATCATCACCTGCCACAATTATATAATAGAAAAAAGGCTGAAGCACATAGGAAAGGAGAGCGTATTTCAAGAGATGGATGAAGACAGATGCATTAAAAAACAGCTTCAAGACGAGAGAGTTCAAAAAGAGAAGACGCATCTCGTCAATTTTCAAACTTTCAACAGTAACTTGAAATGGATATTTACTAGAAACATAACATAAATTGAAGAAAAACAGAAGCCGAAGGTCATATGACCAATTAGTGGCTAGCGAATCTTCAAAAAATCCCCGTCTCTCATTTCAGGCTTCGGGTTCGGTTGCCACCAACTGCTACCATGACTTTTTACAATCCATGCTGTTCCAATCTATAATTTTTAATTAGACATACTTTCTTAAACTGATTGAGACACTTGATTGTTATTGGAGTTCTAAATTTTCGATAGTACAAATCCTCAACAGTCACTATGTAAAAGAAAAGCCAGTTTCATGAATTCAATTCTTAGAAGTTTCTACAAGCAAGTTGCTTAAAAAGATATAGTGACTACGCAAAGCACAGCAAATGCGTGATGTTTACTTAAAAACTACGCAAAGCACAGCAAAGATATAGTCACTGTACATAAGGTCTCCCAGACACACGTCTTACGTTTCACAACCTTACATAAAATGGCTTTGGCACCAAAAAATTCACAAATCACAGATGATTTGATCAAATAGCAAGCACATGACATTATAGAAGTAGAAAATATTCATTTGAAACAAACACCTGCTCACAGTCACAGACTATCCCAAGCACTGCTAGACTAGATAAAAGTCATCTATCCAAGGAGAAGAATCTTTTAAAATAAGTTTCAAGGACTCCATGGACTGCACCAATTAGCGTAGAAGATAAAAGAAAGAAATGAAATCGAGAAATAACAAGTGGGTATTGGGTAATACTACAAAAGTAACCAAATAAGAGATTAAGAGGTGTAAAATGTCTACCTGCAAATCCAAAATGTTGTAAACAGTCCCTGTATCATCATGGCAGCATGGCAAATCAGGGGCATAGGTCCACTGTCCGTCAACAAGAAATCGGTACTGATAGACACCTGAAGGGAGAACCTTCATAATGGTGAAGTCTTTCCCAGATTTCTGCAACGGCTTTCTGCGAAAACAGTCAAAACTTGCACATCAGACCTGATTTTGAATAATGTTTCTAAACTAGATCATGAGGAATAAAATCAAGCAACCATCCACGTACTTTGTCTTCCAGTCATCCCATGATCCTTCCACAGCAACTTCCTTTCCGCCATAGCTCCATGTGATCATGGTCGGTATCCCTTGCTCACAGAACATGTCCTCGTAGTCAGGGCCGTCTTGCATCCATGCATGAGTTGGGATCTCAATCTCATCAGGTTTCTGCAAGGGAACCATGGGCACCTAGAGGGAAAAAAGCAAAACAAGGAACTAATCAAATTTCCATACGAATAAAAACCTCCGCCAACCACCAGAATTGCTCATATTAAAGCTCGAAATACATTTCATCATGCATCTCCTCTCGATGCATGAACTTTCAAGCTTCAGTTTTAATTTTATGTGTATCCATTTAAGCAGTGGAAGGAACACATTGAAATTCTGAACCACATTTAAGTGCAGCTATATTTACCGCATCTAATTACAGAGGAAAAAGGACTGCACAGGGTAGTCTGCTGCAGGTTGCTAATAAGGCCAATGAGAATATGATGAAATAGTACGCGGCATATATCAAGATGAACATGTGACAAATATATGTTAATGAGTACCGCTCAATTAATTACATGAATAGAACAAGATGATGAATGTGTGACACATATACACTGATGAGTACCACTCGAATAATCACAAGAATACAATTGACATAGAATGTTTTCAACACAATCTATCAATAAATAAGTTCCAACCAACCATAAGCTATTGTGTGTTCAGCCAATCCAAAAGCATAACCATAAATTTTGGCAATATGGGTAGCACTTATTACCATATAGATAGGAAATTATCCCAATGGATTCATTAAATTGCAGCACTGCACACATGCTGATGCAACTTTGCGCAGACATCAAAATCCACGTAGAAACGTCGTATTTAGAATGTCCAAGATTTAGGAAGGCCTGATAAAGACAATCTTCATCCAACCAAGAGTAAATGGAGTTCTTTAATATAAGGCAGATAATCTGCTCTCAATCATAATTCCTAACCTTTTTTTTTTTTGATAGTAAACAAGGATCGTAATTCCTAACTATTAACTTCATTATAACATTAATCAAATACGAATGACCCGATTCCACCGTACTTTATAATTTTTTCAAATTCGCTCCCGATGTCATCAAAGGAAAGAACCCTTTTTCATTTTACAACATCGACGTTTTCGCATAAACAATTTAGACCAAAAGTTAAGTAATGGATAATAATATTAATATCCAAAACTACTCTATTTCTAGAATGGTTACAGGGAGGAAATGAAATTACATGAACAAAGGTAGTAAAGGAGGGGACAACACAAATGAAAGGAGAATGATATGAACATGAAGCAAGAACATCAGAAGTTTCTTCAAAACCCTGTCTTCCCTTCGCAGACCACGTTAATAACCGCCGAAAACCAGAAGAGCCCCTACCAATTGATACATTCGAATTCTAAAGGACCCTAAAATCAAAACAAAAAAAAACTAGGTCTAAACAAGGCAACTGTGCATTGGGTGGTTCCATTCAATCTTCAGCCAAAAACCCCAAAACAACTCACTTTAAGTCTCATCTTCAACAATAAACTGCAAATACAAACCTTCAAACTTATCAAATCAATAAAACCTGAACACAATGAACAAATCCAATTCAAACTCACCCATCAATCCAAAAACCAAAACAACCCCACAAAACAGTCCACAATGAACAAATCCCAACTAAACCATCATAAAAATCAAAACTTTCCACACAAAGTGACATGTAAAAAAAAAGGGGGAAAAACCAGAATTGAAAGAAAGGCAAAACTCACCTGTGGAGTGAACATCAAAGGCGTCCGAGCGGTTCTGGGACTGTGAGGAGGAGACTGGCCCATAAAATCTGAAGACCCCCCATGACCAGAATAGCTAAATTGGGCATTGACTGGCCCAATCTCCTCCATATGCTGCCCTCGGAACTCGCCCTCATCAAACCCAATTTCAGATGTGGTGTTCACATCTCCTTTACCACTAACATTACCCATTTGAGATAACACAAAATTGAACAACACCCACTTCACAAAATCTCAAATTTATTCCCCCAAAATTTTTTTTTTTTTGAAAGGACTACATAGAGGGTATGTGATATTGAAGTCCAAAGAGAGTCCAAGAACAGAAGAAACCTATCTATATGTTTGAGAAACAAAAGAACATCCACAAAAGGAGTTGATTTTGTTCACATACCCTTGAAGTGGGAGGAACCCATGAAAGAAAACCCAGAATTATTGAAGGGCAGGTCCATGATTTCCCAGTTTTTGCTTAGAAGGAAAGTGAGTTTTTTGTCACTTTTTTTTTCCCCTCTTTTCGCTCTCTCTCTCTTCTCTTCCTTGCTTTTTTTTTTTTTTTTGTGTGTGTGTGTGAGATTAATGATTAAGAACAAAACCACTTATTAAAAAAAAAAAAAAAAAAAAAGAGGTGATGTTATTCTCCAATGAGTTTGGAAGATCTCTTTCGTGGCTTAATCATGAATTTGTATTTAAGGGTTTATTAAAGCAGAATAAATGTCACACATCACACTCAAAATTTTCTCAGAGGGTCCTCTCTCTTGTTCCGAAACCAACTCGCTTTAATATAGCGGTTGAGATCTATTAATTGTTCATTTGTGTCTCTACGAGGTTTGGCTTTAATATAGTGATTGAGACCTACTAATTGTTCACTTGTGTCTCTATAAGGTTTCATGTTCGAAACTCCTAATTTTTCGAGGCATATCTTTTTGTGAGATGAGATGTGTTTTTCGTAGAATAGTTAATGATAATGTAGTTAGCTTAAACATTCAAATGAGTCTTGAATAGTTATTTATAGCCGTTTTTTAAAATCAATAAACAATTTTAAACTAGGTGTTAATCAGTAGTAAAGAACTCGGTTCCCTTTAATCGGTTCTTTTTAAGCGAGGTCTCATATTTAAGTCTAATAGATGAAAAAAAAAAAAAAAAAGTTAGAGGGCCACGACCGCCCCTACATAAGGCCCGACAGTGCCCGAACATGGATTAGTTAATACGGTCGTCCCTAGATACCATGTGAGAAACACACACACAAAAAAAAAAAAAAAAAAAAAAAAATAAAAAAATAAAAAAAATAAATTATAATCACATACACTATTAATCAATTTGGTGAACAAAGGTTAAGAATTTAATGGCAATTAAAGTCTGATTGGGTACTAGGAAAAATATCTAAGACAAGTCAAAATGGTGACAGTGAGGGGACTCTATGTAACGGAAACATCTAATGAAAGTAACAATTCAGAAAAGATTTGAGGAGTGGGACAAGAAGGAAAGAGTGGTTTTTGGTTAAATCAATGTTGTGAAAACAAATAAAGGTGTACATGCAAGCTAGGCCTATACTTCATAGGATTATATGTGAGAGGACATAAATTATATATATATGCCATACATTGTTACACTAACACTTGTGTACTTGTGTTATGTTTTTAGGCATCTACTGAGGTGGAGATGAAGATCAAATTGTGGTACTATGGAAAGTGATAGTGTGGAGGAGAGGAGAGAAGAGTGAAATGATGCAAGTGGGCATCTATTTTTTGGTCCACCAACCAATCATTTTGGGCCCTCTTTAAGTCATTTGGTCGGTAGAGTGTCCGTGTGAGCATCAAATCAAATTATTAATGTTTATTGCTACCATTTTTTTTGAATGAGAAGTGATTACTATAATGTTTGGCTTAAATAGGTACATTGGTTGACACAATATTGAGGGACTCAAATTAAAGTTCACAATGAAGGTATATTAATTTTTAACAACAACGCGGCTCAAACTGGAGTGATACATGTTTTTTTTCTTTCCAATAAAACTGAATAATTCGACATATATTGATATAGGCTCGATCCGTTACTTCCATTTTTAAGAAAATGAGTATAATTAAGAGAATCACAACCATTATGCACACTTTCTTAAAATCACTTCAGATGTATCTAATGCATATCTTTACTAGATGCATCTAATGAGTATCAAAAAATCAACATATATATATGATATTTATGTTAAACTAAAAGGAAAGTTT
The DNA here is from genome assembly GCA_039657325.1 of Stephania cephalantha. Classification (NCBI taxonomy): domain Eukaryota; kingdom Viridiplantae; phylum Streptophyta; class Magnoliopsida; order Ranunculales; family Menispermaceae; genus Stephania; species Stephania cephalantha. The sequence continues at coordinate 57,257,450 of CM077571.1, forward strand.
ACAGGACTACAATTAGGCAAATTATGTTTTTATAGAATAAATGTTAGATGGTAAATAAACAACATTTCTACTTAAAATAAATGTAGTATAAATGAGGTCATGCATGGCTCGGTTAGAAATCTCGATACATTAGAAATTGAAAAAAATCGATGACATAGAGTAAACATAATTAAGATAACATGTGATACATTGATTAGAAACGACTTGAATTTTGGAAAGTATGTCGTCATGGACATTAAATCGAGCAGAGCGGAAGAGTTTGAATTAAAGCTTTGTTGTCGTCGTCTTATAACTATCCATCTACTAGTAAGTTAAGTGCAATTATTAACATTTATCCAATCGCATGTAATCTATAAATGGGAATAGAATTTGCCATTAAAAAAAGAAAAGAAATTGAGGAGAATCCTTGGAAGGGAAAGTGAGATGCCTTAGGATTTTTCTTTCCTTGGGTTGGGAAAAAAAAGTAATGAAATGTTGATTTGGAATCTTGAAATCTAAAATAGAGGTAAGTAGTTAGATGTCATGATCAAGGGGGCAGATGGGACACTAGAGAGAATCCATCCCACTCACTTTAAGGGCCCATGAGTGACATTGATGTCAAAAAAAAAAAAAAAAAAAAAAAAAAAAAAAAAGTGGGTCTGATGTTGATGCCCATAAATGGCATCTCTTGTTTTCTTTCTCTTCTTTAGTCTGATGGGCATGCACCCACTGCATATCATCATGTCTGGATCCATGCCATGAGGCCTCCGAAGCTAGGGTGAGTCGGGATGGGACATTTGGGATGGATATCCGATGATGATGGTGTCCATCCATTCATACAAAGAGATTTGTGCGCGCACTCATTGATATACGAATGGATGGACACCATCACAAGGTTATTCTAATATTTTTCGTAGTTAAATTCTAAACAAAATCATCAACTCTACTGCTTGACTTCTCGAACACAACTACAAGTGAAGACTATTTGTGGTGTTAGCAAAAGTAACTTTTATGATTAAGAAAAGGTAGGAAGTTAGGAATAACATGTAGAGTAATAATTTCTTAGCATATAAATAGATTGGAAAGATTTGTTATTTATAGGTTGTATGGTTTATGCTCTTTATCAGATTGTCTTTCATTATATCAATGATACTCCTTTGTAGCTAGGGTTGTTAAAATTTCTAAATAACTTTTTTTTTTTTTTTTTTTTTTTTTACTCTAGATACCATTTGAATTGTATATTTACCTAATAATAAGCTTTTTTTCTTCGAGATTGGTGTCAACAAAACTTGGTGCGGCAAGTTGAAGTTAATGAGATATGCTTGATAGACGAAAAAGGTTGTAAGATCGAATTATAAAGTTGAGGCATCCTACGGACTCTTGTGAGAATAGTAGAAAAGAGCCGAAAAAGCTCATAATTTAACAATAAAAAAACGTAATTTTTTTAGACAAAAAAAACTTAATTTCTTTATCATTAGAACTATTTTTTAGTACGATCTACGTAGTCAACTCTAATTAATTTGAAATTGGGGTTTTGTTATTTGTTGTTTTTTTTTTTTTTTTTTTTTTTTTGTCTAAACCACTCGTATTTAAAGCCCAATGAGCCCTAACCACTCGGAGTTAGAGAAAACAGGAAAAACTGTTTTTATAAACCTCAAACAAACGGGACTTTCAGTCCTCCTCCTTTTGGTTTCACTTTCTAGGGCTTCCTCTCTCAAACTCAACTAACCCAGAACTGTGGAGAAGCTTTTGCAGGTAAAAATTTTACTTTACAGTTCCAATTCTTTCTCTATAAATTTCAAAGCTCAATCTCATTTTATCTTCTCCATTATGAGCTCAGATGTTTAGTTCGGATTCAGTGTTACAACAATGCATGTAATTTGTGTGTTGAAATGCTAGTTTTCGACCTGCCCATTACCCATTTGTGCTTAAATTTGTGAAACCCTGTTTGGGACTTGTTCACAACTGAAAGTAAGAGATGCCCATGATTTATATTTTGGTATATCACTTTCATTGGTTTTGACTATTGAGGAGAAATTAGAAATGGTGACAATTTAGAGGGTAGAGCTAGTTGGGTAGGTGGAGTGGTGCCTCGGGGCGTATAATTGCGTATTTGATTCGATTATGTTTGTTTGACATTGTGGAACTAAATTTTTATTGGTGGTGTTGAAGGGATATAGGAGGAGGATTCTGAAAATGGGAGAGAGTCCCAAGTTCATTTTCCATACTAGGGAAATGGGGAAGAGTTGCGATAGGTTGATAGCTAGCGTAAGACTTTTGTCACTCTTTATGAAATGGTTCAAGCTTATTGGGGATGTGTGGACTGAAACAATAGTCTTTCATCGGTTAAAAGTGTGACTTCATAAAGAAGTATTTGAGTGTGGATATCTCCCCAAATAGTATCGAGGCCTTTTGGAATAAAATCTTTAATCTCACACTCGCGAGTTAAATGTGGCTAAGGTGGGGACAATATCGGTACTAGTGCTATCAACGAACCCGCAGATACAAGTGTTGGCGGGCCCACCTAGCAACGAGCTGCATCATATCAATTACACTTGAATCGAGCGTGGTGGAAGAGTTTGATCCATGTAGTCAACCTCAACTAATTTGAGACTGATGGTGGTGGTGGTGGTGGGAAATGAGGGTTTAATCTGTTGGTAGAAAGGAGTATTGGTTACAGGTTAGTTAATCTGACTAGAAACAAGGAACGTTGAACACGGCACTATGATACTTAACGACTTAATCCCTAACAACTTACACTCGTAGGTTTAGATTCGAAGCTCTACTTCAGGGGTAATAAAACTTGTATATTTTGTTATATTTGAGTAGTTATGAATTTTTGGTTCTTGGAAATCTAGAAATCGATTGGTGCTCCTTTTCAGTCTGACCAGTGCCATTTAATTACCAACACCATGACGAAATTCTAGTTTTTTTCCTCAACTTTCATGTTATAATTCAGTTAAGTAGAAATAGAAGACATCAACTTTTTCTGGCCAAGTATCCTAATTGTTTGAAGTTTAAATTACCTTTCATGCTGTACTTTTTAATCCAAGATGTGATTATAGAACTCTTTATTGTCCTTGACATAGGTCTGATCTTGTTATTTCAATTACGATTTTTGCAATGGTGCATGATAGACTAGTCCTGATACTTTGTATGAAAAATAATGCAGAATGATAGTTGAAGCCGATCTCACCAAATTTTGGTGGGGTTTGTGAGTTCTAAGAAACCTATTTACTTTTAGCTCGTTATGTTCTTTGATGACAGTTTTCTTAGCAAATTAACTCTGAAAAATTTTATGTTCTCCACTTTCTTGATTCTTCTACATTATACGTGGCTTTCCTTTTGGAATCTCTCTGCTTCCATTTATATTTGTGGAAAAATTACCACCTAATATGCATCCAATTCTTATTTGAGAAAGTGATCTTACTTGTCCGGTCGCAGTTTGGAACAAAATGCAACACATAAAGAACTCTATTTTGAGTCATTTAAGGTATGGAACTGCCACAAGGAAACGGTTGGTCATGGAAAGCGGTGTTGCGCATTGCAAAGTGAGTAGGCACATATGTGCCTCCACATCGAACAGCTCCAGTGAGTTGATTGATCGAGTGGTTGATCTGGTTAAGAAGTATGACAAGACTGATGGAGCCATGGTAAATTAACTGATTTCACTTTGTTTCCTGGTTTTATTTTGTGAATCTAGCACCGGCAATGCATTTATTTATATGATCATAAATCTGGAGCGCTGGTCCATTGCTCAGCTATGTCGATCTTCTTTTTAAACCATCCTCCTGTTTTCTTCTTCTTTCCATTTTCTTAAACTATAAATTAGTCTAGTAAAGCAAATTGAAGAAGAGTGTTAGGTGGAGCCTCAACATTGCCAGTTGAGTAAGATTTTATTGTAGCGTTGATTCCATTGTTTCCTTCAACTTTTTACAGGTAACTGAAACGTCGAACTTTCAAAAGGATTTATCACTTGATAGCTTGGACAGGGTAGAGCTTGTGATGGCATTTGAGCAAGAATTTTCCGTGGAGATCCCTGATGAAGTCGCAGACAAATTCAATTGTTGCGCTGATGTTGCCAAATATATATCATCTGTTTCTGAGGGAAAGAAGACTGCAGAGAACTCCTGACATCTATTAATTCTAATATGTGCATTAGTGGTTCTCAACTTTTGTCGGTGAGTGTTTACTGTGTTTTGAAAAATGTCATTCGAACTTCTTAGTCGCGGATGCCACTTGCTTCTATGAAACTAAACTATTCTGCTGGAGCAAGTAATGGGACATTCACCTCCCATAATGAATCCGTGTGAAACCCTTTACTGTAACTGAACAAAAAAGAGAAAATTTGAATGATTACTCTACATAGATGTGACACTTGAAGATCATTTTTGAGATTCTGATGTTTTTGTGGTATTATTTTGTTTAATTGTGCTGTTCAGGATCTAGTTTGCCATGCATGCATGGATTTCAGCTTCTCCATGGAGAAAAGCATCACCAAAATACTCCAAATACAAATATAAAATTGCTTGTATTCCATGTCTTTCTTTCCTTGTAGCAAAACTAATGCTTTTTTCTTAGATAACGTTAAAGTGACCCACTATGGACACTCACTACGCGCACGCCCACGCACCTTGATTTTGTTACTGCGTCACCTGATATTGTAATTGTTTATAGCTTATATGTACGGAGACGAGCATGCCTTTTCCACTGTGCTATGAGCACCCATGAACCCTCCTTTCCAAAGTTAAATAACACAAAGTCTGATATTGATTGAATCATTTCACCTGTGCAAATATAATAGAAACCACATTTTTTTGCAACATGAGCTACTTTTCTTCTCCCTTTTCCATTATTTTCTCTCTTGGTATTTGGTGTCAACTACACCGACTAGTCCACACTCATGCGCTGTTTACTGATTGTATAATTTATATAATCAACTTATTTAAGAGGAATCGAGTCCCTTACTACTTAATCAACTGATTGTTGTTAGTAGGTATTCTTTTTAATGATTATATGCATAAACACTTTCCATTCCCTTTCTTCCAAAGCAACCCATCTCTCTCTATTCTCTAAGTTCAATGCAGTGCAAGACTGAGCAAGTATTTTCTAATGCTACAAACAACATTCTCCAACACAAAGACATGGTCCCCCCCCTCAATGAGACTCCATTTTCACGAGTAAAACATTCCTGTGTTGCACTTCCCAATATGGGTCTCCATCATCTTGTGTAGTCCCTCAAGACAAGCTTCTCAAACCAAGAAATTCATAGGCCATGACTCATGACCAACACCACCATCTCTCTATACCCTCTTAGATTTGCTTGCTTAATTTCTTCCAAGTTTGTAGTTGAAATCTGAAGCAACATTAGTGTTCCCAATTTGGGTCTCATCTGGCCCTGCTTTACTTGTGCAACTGGCCTTCAAGTGGAGTGACATCTGTCTCACATTTTTTATTTCTTCCCAACTTGCAACAGCAATTGAAACTCAAACTTATTATAATCTGCTTTGCTTTGCTTTTCTTTCTTTCCTTTTTGCAGTTTCCTAGTTTTGTAGTTCTATATCCAATGCCTTTTGGACATATTGCATGTGAGAACATTTGGTGAATTTAAGCATATAATTCTGTTTAGTTTCCCTGGTCAAAATTTTGAGTTTTTGCATAGTATTCGTAGCTAACTGCTAACTTTTTTCCTAATCTATCATTATATAGATACAAATTTTATTGATTTAAAAATAAAATTCAACTATGCTGAACAATTCCATATATCGGTACTAAATAATGATCACGGTACGTAGTAATACGACTTGAACTAAGACTTCTTGGAGTCGTCTTTAGTAGTATCTTCAACAGTAGTTACTAGTTGTCACCTGAACAGCTCGATAGCACTGCAATAAAACTTATATAGTTTAGACTTTATCGAAATCTTTTGACGAAGGAAATTTAGTTCCATCTACTCAATCCAACCTCACATGATGAATAAACTTTGTTAGAAGCTTCTAATCACAGGGTTAATTAATTAAATCAATGACAAAATGGTATAGAAATTGACAAAAATAAGGTGTCCTACTTTCATTTTAGGACTACCTTATGTAACTATGTTAGTGCTCTAATTTCAATTGATTTTTAAACTGACCCACTTATTGGAAGACAAATGGACAAATATATGTGTAACATATCATGGGCTTGGCCTCAATTGAGGAAATCATGGTTGGAGAAAGAAAGGAAGTGGGGATGGATTGAGCAGAATTAATGGAAACACATTTGATTTAACTATATTCCCCAAATCACATAAAGCTAATCTCCAAAATGCCTAAAACCCCATCATTACACCCCCCAAATTTCAAACACAAAAGCATCCAAAAGTCATAAAAATACACTCTTATATAGAGCACTATATTTCCTCCCACATCCACCGCCCATCTTGTATAATGGATTACATTTTGTTTTTTATGACTTTCATTTAAAACTTTGTTTACAAACTTTGTTATATGGTACAATAAAAAGTAGTGGCAATAATAAGTTCCTAGGAAAATTAATGAATATAAAGCACCATAAATTCATCCATAATTTCAACAACATATCTCTTCTCATTAATTTCTTACATAATTAGTAGAGACAGATCCAAACGTGTATGTATGTCAATCAATTACATTCATGTGCAACTCTACTCCCTCACTTAAAATCATTTTTTTTTTCTTGACTTCCTTATAAAGTTTGAAACCCTTTAATTCATATATACATCTATATTACACTGTCACCTAGTATCAACCCATATGTGTAAATGAATCACAAAATCTTTTTTTGTCTGCTAATCAAAACTTAAATTCTGTTTTAGTATACATATATATACTAGAATTGCTTGGTCGTCAAGACATATCGAGCATGTTTGATTATTCATGATGAATGGCAGGTATCATGATTTTTTTTTTTCCTTTTTGTCTTGTTTACTCTTTATCAATAGCTCTTTGGTTACACAGCAAAAAATGTCAAAAGGTTAAACTTATTATTCTGATTTCAAGTAATCTTTTCTTCAAAACTTTCCTTGCAATCCCAATTATGGATTTTCACCAATAAATTGGATTTGCATTTCTTTTTACAAGAAGATCAAACAAGCCACAGCTCAAAAAGGCCAAAAAAAAAAAAAAAAAAAGATCATAACATTGCTAAAGTGATATCAATATTTATAAACTTTAAGGATCATTACATGCATGAAACTTCACTCAAAAAAAAAAAAAAAAAAAAGTTTCTAATAGTAAAATATATGTACAGCCGAGCTCTCGTGATATAGGGAGCGTTTTGAACTAGTCGATTTTGTCATGATGTTGCCGAGCTAGCAGGGTAGGACTATTACCTGACTGCTCATGAGAAATCGAAAACTACAAAACCCCTCGCGACGAAAAAAAAAAAAAAAGAGTGGAATACGTCTGTATTAGAATTTCTTTTTGTACACCAAGATCCATTGAATGAAGATCAAAAACAATTTCAAAAGCAAATTTTTCATTTTTTGGTCCTTGTACAAAAAAGGTTTCATTTACTCAGACAGTATGATTTGGCTGGACATGACTTTGTCATCTCTACACTATGCAAATCAACAACAGATATGTATAAGTGGGCACATTAACTGATCTTTGACACCCTAAACGTCAAAAAATTGGAAACTCTTCTGTGCCTGTTTAATGTGCAATGCAGTCATAGCAATGGGTGCCTGACATACACGCCAAAAAAAACTCTGAAACTGAGTAATGGGTGTCCATCCAAAACACACATCAAAGAAATTTGTTTGGTTTCATTGATGAGTTTCTGAGATACCCAGTTGAAAAAACAGGTTTTTCTATCTGGGTTTTCATTGATTTGAAGAACTAATGAGTGAGTGATCCAATTTTGGAGAAGTTCATGGAGTGAAAAAAAAAAAAAAAAAAAAAAAAAAAAAAAAAACGATCCTTTTGTTTTGTTCAACAAGTAGTGCCATGTGGTGAGCTCAGATATGTGCACATGGCTTCTCATATTCCAAGGCATTGAAGGTAAACAAAACAAGGGCTTTGTTGCTTTCAAGAGAATCAGAAGAGTTGTGTGAGATAACACAAAAAAGTTGAGTTTTTTATGGCACAATAGGGAACTGTGAACAGAGAAAGAGCTCTGTAGTTTCAGCCCAATTTCAACTCACACAAGCAAACCCAGCAAAGAATACAAAAAGGGCTCCTTCTTCACATCCATTTTGTGCTTCAAAAAGGGTTTTGTTCTTTGTTCTTCCTCTTCAACTTCTTCAACACCCCTTTTTAGCATTTGAGGTAATTAATCAATCTAGTACTACTTCAACTGTTGTTGTAGCAACTTATTTGTATTCAATAGCATAACATGCCCCACCGAGTCTCTTTTTTTAAGGTCTAGTTCTATCTTTTTCAAATCTTTCACAAACCCTTATTGTTTGTTGTTTTCTCATGTAAATTATCTGTTCTGTTGTGTTATAAATCTGAGCAAGAAAGCTACAGGTGAGTGAGACTGAACTGGGTTTTGCCGTTCTTCCTGTTTTAATGCCTTTTCAGTCCTTCATTGTACTACAACTTCTTTTCAAACATTTGAACAACAGAAACTAAACCCATTTAGTTTTTGTTGACAAAGATTGAATGAGCTTGAGAAAACCTGGAGAAGTTGAAGACCAAATAATGTGTTCTTCTTGCTCTTCTTATGTGTCTTTGTTGAAGCCCCATTTTGTGGTGCTCCTCAATGTGTTACTTGGTCTTGCCCTTCTCATGTTTTCTGGGTTTTTTGGGCACTCTTTGTTTGTCACTTTTGTTGTTTTGATTGTATCCACTTTTACAAGCTTGAAATTCACAAAACAAAAGCTGGGTCTCAACCAAAATCCAGCTTTTGAGGGGACTAGTACTAGTAGTGCTAGTAGTGCTAGTAGTGCTAGTGCTAGTAGTGAAGTGGAAGTGCTAGGTGAGGAGACAATCACAGATAAGGAGATCATCACCCATGAAGAATTAAGATCAGAAAATGAGATTGTGACTACAAAGAAAGAAGCCGGTGGAGTCGATGAGACGGCGCCGGACTACATTGCGAAATCGCGGGTGCCATCGGATTTGTCGTCGGAGGAGAGCGAAAGCATGGATCTTTCATCAACAAGTGAGGATTCTGATGCAGACTGGCCATTCCCCAACAACATGGACAGGATCCCAGAGTGCTCATATGATTCAATTTCGGACGACGACGACGAAAACCTTATCGAAATCCCACTCTCATCAGATGACTACATTTTTGGGATCAAAGAAGAACAACAGAAGTTGAAGTCACAGTTAAGTCTGTCTCAGTTGTCTTCAGATTATGTTTTTTCACATAAGGGCCTATTAGAAGAATTACTAGCTGAGATTAATGAGATCAATGAAGAAGACAACTTAATAGAGATTGATCTCTCAATGGGCTCAATCAAATGCTCATCAGGTTTGGAGATTCAAGCATGAAAAGTTGAAGAACTAGTACTTGTTTGGATATGAATTAATGTGTTTTGGTTTCAAGTTTTTGATCCATCATACAATGGATTTGTTGTTCAAATGAGATAGTGTTAAATTGATGTTTTCTTTTTTTCTGCTTTTGTGGTTGTGACAGTGTTTTGAGGTTTTATTTATTTTTATTTTTTTTGCATTGACTTGCTTTGTTGAAATCTTTGGATGCTTAAAGCATTTTAACACCTATGGCATGCTTTTTAATGATACAAATACAACAAAGTAATAAAGTAAAGCTTTATCATGCTTTGTGCATAATTATTTCACACCAACCAAAGGTTCATAATCTTTTTAAGGCCTAGAGAAGAGACTGTGTATTTGGTTTGTTCCGTTCGAATTTTAGTTTGATCCACGTAGCCGACCCCAGCTAATTTGGGATTGAGACTATGTTGTTGTTGTTGTTGTTTGGATTTTAGTTTGATTTTGAAAATGTAATGTTGAAGTAGGTGGAGGAGCGTCTGAAATGCATATTCTAAGTTGTTTTTTTCAAATGTGTATAGTTTGGAGAATCTGTCAGTGGTGGAGATTTGGGTGAATTGTTTGCTTCTCCAGAGTTTGTCTTATTTTCTTGGAAGATCTCATCATCCTTTAAAATGAAGATTTGAAAAGAACCTTAATTAGTTCTTGATGTCCATGTGATCATAGAACAATCTAGAGCTAATGTAGATTGGCTCGGCGATGTCGAACCTCTTTTACGCTATCGCCGTGCTCATCTACGAGCTATAGGAGAAAAATCTTGTTTAGAGACTTCGCTTTTTTATAGCTTTAGAGTTTTAGTCGATTTGAATTAGTGGGCGTAGTTGGTCATTCTTTGCACTTTTTATCCTGATCCTAACTCATAAGTCTAGAAATTTGTGGAAGTGCTCAATTTGGTTGTTATTTGCAATCCACGAATTATATATGAGCAACCTCAACCCAGACGATCTCGATTTCGATTTCCCATGATAGTCAAATATCGAGTTATTGGTGGTCTCTTTTCGCAATCTCAAAGTCCGTGGGATTAGTTAGACAAAATGTTTGGATACCATGATTACTCAACAAAAAAAATATGAGCAACCATTTTGCAAGCTAGCTAGTTTTAGAGATCAAGGAGGCCCATGGACTCTCTCTCTCTCCCTGATACTCAAAAAATGATAGTGAGGCACTATGCCATGAAGAATGTGGACTTCATGAAAGGACCTCAATTAATGTAAAGTTGAACATTTTGGATGACTAAAGTTTTTCCTAAACTGCATCTCCTGTACTTTAATAGAACTTTCTCTTAAAAAAAATGGCCTTACCAAGTTTTTTCACCTTTTATATGTATGATCTTTAACATTGATTTGCTACAATAACATCAAATGGAACATCCACATCCACACACAAGCAATTGGTATGTCCTCAAGTGTACCTCAAATCGTGTAAAGATGCGTGATGACCCTGAACTCTGAACTCGAAACCCTAAATTACGTTATATAAAATGGATGATTAGAAGCGTTCATGACAACATAGAACTGGCTCGAGTGGCTTAAAATATTGCTAGTGTTTTCTATTGCAGATATCTAAGATGACAGCTTAAGTTCATCTCTTTGATCCTAGTAAAATAATGGTACTAAAAATTAAGTACTGTACTAATTAAAAGCTCTAACTTAATATCATTAATAATTTAGTTTGACTGGATTAGTCCATTAAAAAAGCTTGACAACTAAGATCGATGAACGAGCTTTGATTGATACTAGTAAATTGCATTTGTTAATTTGATGCTCGGAATTTGATTCTTCTACTTTACTTTTCCTTTAATCCAAATTAATGCTCCCTCCTCTGTTCCACTCGCATTTTAACTTGTGCAAAAGAATTAAGGTGATGATTGATTCGCCATTAAATTTTTATAAGAAGACTAAATTACCCTCCAATTAATTACTTTATTTATTATGGATATTGTGTAAGAAAATGCGACTAATGACAATTAACTAAATAGAATGATATTAGAATTAGAAATAAAACACTTAATGCTTTCTTGATTTTTTAATGTGACATATTTTGGAAAAAAAAAGTCTAAAAAATGTAACGCATATTGTGGAATGGTTGCTGCCTAAGATTTGTGAATTTGGGTCACCCTCTGTAATCCTAATTCCTAAGATTTAAGAATCCTTGCGAGCAAGATTAGTTAATCCAAGCTATATATATATATAACACACCATTGATCTAAAACATATGCTTAATTAGACAATCTAAATTAAACTAAGTATAACATACAAATGTTCACCTTATCTCTCTAGCTATCCAAATGAAATTAATGAATGAATGGATAAAGTGAGACATTTCTCAGGACTCCAATGGCCACCATTTGAGATAGATATTTCCACGTAGTCTCAAAGTTGTTCTCGATCTCTCTCCAATGTTGGGTCCACATTTGGTGCCCAATTTGGGCTTCTACCGCATTGGATTGGTGAGTACATAACTTTTCTAGTGGTGGTTGTTTGAAAACTGACCATTAACGGTGAAATCAACCGCATGTGAATCCCGAGTAGCCGTCTGTAACCAATAGGCCAAAGCATCTCCATCATTTGCGAAGAAGTAAGATTTGGGAGGTCGTGAGTTTAACTCTCATACCGTCGAAGTCAAAAAAACAAAACAAAAAGAAAAATACTCAATAAAGAAAGTTAGCACAAATCACTCTTCGGTCCTTTAATTAAAGGTCTTAATTTAATTTGGGTATATATAAAAGCTTTACATTGAATATATAGAGGGCGTCGCTATTCTATACATAAAAAAATACCAATAATAATGAGTAAATCAGTGTGGAACATTTTTATATTGGCTCTGTTTGACGATGACGGTTAATAATCTAAGGGCATCTATAATGGTTAAACTCCCACATTGGTTAGTGGAGTGTCACGTCATCGTTCCATTACACTCTTCTCTATTACACTTACTCCCACAATAGTAAAACCTTTTATTACACACTTTATGGACCCGTAATCACATCACACCATTTTTTTAAAAAAAATTTAACTCATTTTAAAAAACTCACATCACATATTCTAAAATTAACCAATAAACAAAATAATTATTATTCTTACATACATAAATATATTTTTTCGATATTAGTAGGGAAAAAAAGGAATGGGAAATTATAGGGGCTTGAGAAAGTAGGGGTATTTAGAAAATTAAACATGTTTAATGGGATGAAAGGATATGAAAAATTAAGAGCATTTGGAGGATATTGAAAATTTCGAGGAAATTGAGTATATTGGGAATTTTGAAAATTTGGGTAGATTTTGAGAAGATGGGGGGATTGTTATGATCCATATCACAAAAATAAAATTTATGGAAGCAAAAGAAAGTGATAGAGAAGATTGAGGTTGAAGTATGTTGTGTAAAAAATGTAAATATGAGTGAGTATATATAGGTTTGAAGAAAATTTTTAATATGATAAAAATATGAAAAACTTTGAAAAGAATATAAACAGTAAAAATCAGAATGGTAAAAAAATGTATGCATTTTTACCGTTGAAAACAACGGCTCTTTTAAACTAACGGTAATAATACAAAAAAATAAATTTAAATAAACAAATAAATAAATAAAATTTGATTTAAACTGGTGGGCCCATGCACATTAATGTGCATGAGCCCACCTTTTCTTTGTTCAGCCTCCACTGCACGCCCACAATGGGCGTGCAGTGGAGTCAGTTGCATTACACGTCCGATGATGATGTTTTAACTGATAGTTGATAATCTAGCCGATCAAATAAAATATATCTTTTAAAAAAAATAGCTGATGGAGTAGCTAAAAAATACAAAATGAAATAATAATTACTAACCAAATATTTTTGATAAAACAAAAAACTATTCATATATTGCCTCGAATCAAGCAAATTATCACACGATTGATCGATAAATATTTATATACAGTCCCGTTACAGTTGGAGGTGATGCAAGTTGACCAAATGCTTCTTTGTGGCTTTTGGATTGGTCCCACACGTGCACTTTGTTTCGGAACTATATTCACCATTCAGTTTAAACAGTAGTTTATAGTACATTACTATTAGTTTATAACTGATGAGCCTTGTAAAGCTAGCCGTCCATGAAAGTACTAAAGTTGTGTTTCTTCACTGTTACAGTACTGTTGATGATCATCACCCACTTAGAGATAGTGGTGGAACCTTTTGTGTTCCATTACCATCATTATTTAAGTATTACTTTAATGTGGTGATAAAAACAACCAAAAATAAAAATAAAAAAAAAAAATTGATGTCTAGGCAAGTCAAAACTAAGAATTATGATTGTTGAGGACAAAACTCTCCACTTTGGAAGTGCATGGACTGTGGAACGTACTCTCTACATATTTTTTGTCAACTTGGAACTCTGTCTCTATAATTAATCTTGTCATTATTAGTTTAAATGTCACTCCCACAATTAAAAAAAAAATTTATACAAAACATAGGTTTGTTAGCATAATAACTTATAATAAAGTACTGTTTTTAGGTTAATTATAAAGAATTGATATAACTAGAATAAAACAAAATTGTAGTGTATATTTGTATAACTATAGATAATGTCTAGGCCTACGTTACTTTACATAGGAAAGTGAGTTTTGTTTAAGAGTGATGAAGACAACTGTTGATGTTATGTACATGTGCCACAACTAAGAAAGTACTCTATAATTATGCATATCCTCTATGTATATATTGCTATGCTTGACTGTAAAATTGTTGTATACCGTTAAAGAAATACTACAATAACAACAACAACAACAACATAGATTCAATCTCAAATTAATTGGGATCGACTACATGATCAAATTTTTTCATTATGTTCGATTAAGTGCACCGTTAAAGAAAGACTACCAAATAAAAATGTTTTCGATCTAATACTTAAAATTTTATATTAAAAATTGTAATTAATCTAGGAAGAAACAAAATTTTCAAGTGGTAATTGATAAGGAACTCGTTTCCCCTCATGCGAGTTTCAATCTTTCACGAAAAATCGAATTGAATTAAAATAACCATATCTTTATTTTCTCTTATAATTAAACTATTTATATTAGTTTCATATTTTAAATTTGAACATGAAAATAAAAAGAGCTCAAGAGTTAATGTATAAAAAAAATATAAAGTTTTGTGTTTACTCGCTTTAAAATTATTAAGTCAATTCTTGCTAGTTGCTATAAATGTTAATATTGATGAGAGAATTATAGTCTCTAAAAAGGAATTTATAACGCTTGAAAATGAATTAATTAGTGCAGCTGACATGAATTAAGATTTGAAAACAATACTAAAAAGAGAACTGGTCACAGGTCAGAGGTCAACGTTGAAGAGAAATGCTGAGAAGTTGACCTTGCCAGCGTGGCAACTCGGCTTGGCTTCAGCCAAGCCGCTCAAAAACCAAACAGCCACGGGGGCAAGGTCCTTCCAACGGTCCTGATTTACCGCTCGCACAACTAATCAAACGGCGCGAAATCGCCCACGAAGGGCATACTTATCGAGAAACGAACGGCCCTTGTTTCTCCACGTGTCGCCACGATGCGTTATTAGACCCTCTGATCCAACGGACCCGGCATTATCTGCCCGAACACCCCTCTCTCTCACTCACTCACTCTGCAAACCAAACAACAACAACAACACACTCACAAAAAACAAAAAATCAAACTTCTCTTCTCTCGATCTCCTCTCCAAATCGCAATCCCAACATCTTCTCCATTGAAATTCCGTCACACCCATCTTCGAATCTCTCCCAATTTCGCTCCCCAAATCTCCAATTCCACAATTCTTCAATTCCCCTGTTTTGGTGGGCGAGATTTTCAATTCCATGTTCACAAATCGAAAGATCAGATTTTGAGAGGTGCCCACGATTTCTCTAATGCCAAATTCAAACCCCTTTAACGAATTTCGCGTTTCGACCTCTCAATCTCTCTAACATCAAAAAACCCCCAAATTCACTCTGTCTCGTTTGAAGGTCGAATTAGTTACTCTGTAATGGCGGACTCGGACAACGAGTCGGGGGGGCACAACAACAATGCGAGCTGCGAGTTCTCGCCGAGAGAGCAGGACAGGTTCCTGCCAATAGCGAACGTGAGTCGGATCATGAAGAAAGCGTTGCCGGCGAACGCGAAGATCTCGAAAGACGCGAAGGAGACGGTGCAGGAGTGCGTGTCGGAGTTCATAAGCTTCATCACGGGAGAGGCGTCGGATAAGTGTCAGAGAGAGAAGAGGAAGACGATCAACGGTGACGATCTTCTCTGGGCGATGACCACTTTGGGATTCGAGGAGTACGTGGAGCCACTGAAGATGTATTTGCAGAAGTTTCGGGAGATGGAGGGGGACAGGACCACCGCCTCCGGGAGGCCCGCGGAGAGGGAGGGCGCGGCGGGCGGCGGCGGAGGCGGAGGCGGCGGCGGTGGGGGTGGGGGTAATGGCGGGAATGTAAATTCGGGGAATAGTGGGGGCAGTTTTAACGGTGGGGGGATGTATGGGATGCAACCGGGCATGATGATGATGGGGCAGCAACACCATCATCAAGGGCATGTGTATGGGTCATCAGGGCCATACCATCAACACCATTCACATCAGATGGGTATGCATGGGAGGGGCAGTCCCGGTACTCATTGATGATGATGATGATGATGATGGTGATGTGTCCATCATGCGATGGTGATGATGATGATGATGGGTATGGTGGTCTATGTATGCTGATATAATCTTATATATTTTGTTTATTAGTTTTTTTTGGTCATTTTGATATTTTGTTAGCTTTGGTACTAGAAAGAAGAAAAAAAAAAAAAAAAAAAAAAAAAAAAGAAGGAAGAGGAGATGTGTAACAAAAAAAATGTGACCTCTGATGATGCCTTGATCAGTTAATTATTATTGTTCTAAATCAGTCAACAAAGAAAGTTAAGTTATTTTAATTGTCTTTGGAAAACTTGAAATTTGTATTATAGAACTTGTGATGAATGATATGGATGGGTTAATTATGTTTATGTTACTTGATTTTGTGTTTAGTTTAGCACTATAGTGGTTGAAAGTTGGAAATTTAATCTGTTCAAATTTTAAAGATGTATGCACAAAAAACCTTGATAGGAGAATGAAAGTGAAATCCACCTTAGATATTAACGATCTTATCACATCTTTTCAAAGATATATATATATATATATATATATTTATTTATTTTTATTTTTTTTCGAAAAAGAAGTTAAGCATTCCATAATTCCAGTGGTACATTTGGAGGGGGGTTAACCCAAATACATGTGATCTGTTCCTTCAGTGCTCGTTGAGCCAGAGTATGGACTCTTACATTCTGGCTTCTTGTCACATAACAAAATTCAAAAGGATTCGATGCATAACATAAATATGTTTTCAAAGATAGTTATGGTAGGATGTCATGCATATTGTTTATCGCAACATAGTAGGGGTGGGCATTGGTTTTCATAAAACCGTCCAAACTGCTTAAACCGTTCAAACTGCGTGGTCTAGCGTGTTTTTTAAAATTGTTGTTTAGGGGTGGTTTAGAAAACTTGAAAATCGCGACTCCGCGGTGGTGATTTTCATCTATGAAAAATCACGGTTCACCAAACCGCAAAACCACCCCCAAACTTGGAATTGAGTTGAAGCTTTTTAATGTTGTTTTAAATTTGAAAATGAAGTAAGACTCATAATTTTGATTGAGTTAATGTGTTTCATTGTGTTTTTGGTGGTCATGTACGGATATCTATATGTTTTGTTGCATGTTTTGTTAATGGATATTTATGGAATGTGCATGTAGCATTTTTTATTTTTTATTTTTTAAATGTGTAGCAGGAAAACCGCACAAATCAAACCGACCAAACCGTGTAAATCGCGGTCGGTTTGGTTATGGTTTTAAAGGTTTGCGGTTTGCAAACCACCAAACCATGAACCCTCGGTTTAGTCTTGATTTGATGGTTTTCACTACCAAACCGCGGTTTGCCCATCCCTACTATGTAATGACCCACAATCAAAACCTTATACCTAAAAAAAGGAAATAAAGAAAAGGAAAATAGTAGATTGACGACGGATATGCCACACCTTAAGACAAAATGGATCACTGAAGGCGTCTATTCGGGTTCGACCCGTATGTTATGTATCGGGATCTGTGTGTACCTACATCATAAAGTGTGCACCGACATCTTAAAAAACCTGATATGACTTTCGGTATGACTTTCATGTTGTCGTTCTAGCACGTCTCTAAAAAGAATTAATCGTACCGCGAAAGTAATGAAATTATCCTTGATCGAGCTGAAAGAATGATCGTTGAACCCTATATACTGATGGGTGCAACTTGTCGAAGATGATTGAAACTACTCCTTCCGATCATTTATATAAGTCGTTTTAGCAAAAACTTTTTATTCAAATTGTAAGTCGTTTTTGAATTCAAGAATCTATTTATTGCATTTTTACCCATTTTATCCTTATACAATTCAAACATTTATGATTCTTCAATTTATTTAATGTCAAATGACATATATTTAAATTACACTCATAATTAAGTGTTGTCTTAATTCTTATGTTATTATCTTAAACGACTTAATTATATAAATGACCGGAGGGAATAATTAATGGAGTATATATATATATATATAGTTCAGATCAACAAGTAATACCCATGGATAATTAAAACAAAATTGAGATATTTTGCTTATAACATAATAGATGGTATTAACTTTTATTCTTATTTTGAACAATAGGAGATTCTTTTGAGAATATATATCTAATGACAAAAATCTTGAGTACCATATAGATGAAAAAAATTCTACATGATTGATCAAATTGTATGCAACCCCTATCAATAAAAGGGCATCATCATATATTCTACACCATCTTATATATCCCCCCAAAGAATATTTTCATGCTCAATACACATGCCTACTAGGCAAATCTACGTACATATATCAAACTTTATTTCTTCTTTTGATTGGTTAATTAATTAACTGCATGAATGAATCTCGATAATAGAAGACAAAGATCCAACCCAAATGTAGAAAAACACTAGGAGTATATTTTCAAGAAGTCTGAACCAATTATAGATTTTATTAATCAATAAAGTCATATATGCGTGTCCATTACTAGAAACTAAATTAAAGTATACGTAGGACTGACCCTTAAAGGGACATTTTCATGTGATGCCATGCATGCATGGCATGATGAGTTCGCATGTCACGTTATGTGGGGGAGAGAGAGGTGATTTATACCTTCCACGTGTCATCACCTAATTGATGAAAATGGAGGAGAAAGTGAGGGATGGAAAGTGACAATAATAGACTTAATAGTAAGAGTCTTTTTTTTTTTTTTTTTTTTTTTTACCGTTACCGTTATTCGGTTGCAGCCCAACCGTCACAGTATATAGTTGATGAATTGGGTATTTAAGGACTATGTGCGCAGTGGTCCACCTTAATAAAAGACATACTTGGCCGTGCCAAATTTGTACGGTTGTTTGCATTTGGTAGATATGGATCCCCTCACTCCCTTGTCCATGTAATTAATTCGTGGTATTTTTTGAACTAATCGATTATATATATCGCAATGCCATTGCGCCGTTGTGAAGGTGGCACGTGGTTGTGGTTGAAAAATGTTTAGCCGTTGTGAAGGTGGTCATCGACTTTGCTTATAATCGAGTCGATCCAAGGGTGCATCCAGGGGAGGAGGCAAGGGGCGGGACTAGGGATGAAGCCAGGCTAGCATGGAGTGGGAGGCAACCAATGACAAAGTCTGAGAGTAGCTTTGGTTTAGTTTTATATAATGTAGAATGACAAAATTTGATTAAGAATTTAATAAATTAGTTAATTAATTAAGTAATTAACATAAAATTGATCACATCACCAAAAAAACCATATACTTGCTTTTGTTTTTGAAAACACATATACTTGCTTCTCCTACAAAACAAACACATTTATGTTATTTTGCAGTATTGATCTTTGTAGGAATTCCAACTAATTTTGGATTTGGGCTTTGTTATTATTTTTTATGATGATGATGATATATGCTTGTAATCTCATTTATAATACTAGAATATACAACCGATGAATGTATGCATGCATATATCACTACTCCGGTACTAGTACTCATATTAAAAAACTCTAAATTCCGAATTAATCCTATAAATTCTCAGAAAGGAAAAATTGAACTCTAAATTCCGAATTAATCCTATAAATTCTCAGAAAGGAAAAAATCGAACGAATTATCTATGTTAAAAAAGTATGAATCTATGATTTCAAGTCATCAACTTAAATTGATATTAATGTGCATGCTTTATTAATTCTTGATACTTAATTTGATGACTAATACATGCATGTAAGGCTTTTAGGGGAACTTTACATGTTCTTTAATATTCCTAAATATATCCACACGTAAGTAGGATTTTCAAAAAAAACCGCCACACACACATTACATCTACTCTACCAAATGAGGGGGGCCCCCACAAAATGCGAAACCTAGAACTATGTACCTTTCGTCCTCTCGTTGGTTCAAAACGGGACCCTTGCCCGGGGGTTTGCACGAGGGTGGGTGAGTTTTTGCACGAGGGGCATCCTTTTGGGTTTAATTTTTGGGTGCCCAGTAAATCGATTTGTGCCCACATATAAATGGTGGGGTTTCTTTTATTTTATGCTTAGTTTTTTATATGGTCGCCTCCAAAACCTCGAGACCCCTTGTAATTCTGTGTAAAGTTTGACTCTCCTAACAAAATTTTCTAGTTCCGCCACTGATCGAGTCTCTATTACTCTAGCTAGAGTTGTTAGTAAATTATATATGTATTTAAACAAGTGGCTATTGTAGATAATAAGTAGTTAATTAGTTATTAAAGTTGATAGCAATGTAGAATTTCTATAAATACTTATGTATGAACAATTTATAAGGGGATATATATGAAAAATGATTTGAGTCTCTCTAATTTAATCTCTTTTCTTTAATTATGATTCTTCCTCTTTTCTAATCAATCTCAGATGCGGGTTGCATTACCGTCTTTTCATCAAATTGTAACCATCTATATGATGTACTATTTTTACTAATAATAAACAATCTATATAATGTATTACTTTTACTAACAAAATAAAGTGAACTCGGATAGGTGTAGCTTAGTGGTAAGGGCGAATACGGAGTCATGTGGGTTAAGCGCGCGACTTCGATTTTGATTCCTTACGACAACCAAACGTCGAGTCATTAGTATTTTTTTCCGCAATTTCAATGCCAGCGAGATTAATCAGATAAAGTGTGTTGACATCAATGATTACTCAAAAGAAACTAATAAAGTAACGTGTATATAGGTAAAAATAAGAAGTGGATCCCATCAAATTAATATATATGCAGTGCATATATATAGATGAGAGTTGAAAATCAGGTTAAAGTTCAAAGACTCCGGTGCCATCATTTTCGGAGTACTGCTACGCTGACAATAAAACTGTTGAAAAGAAACGATACTAATATGAACTGCTTGGAATTCCACTTCAACCACCCTACCAATTATTACATTATGAATGTGTGGGTGTATATATATATATATATATATATATATATATATATAATCGGGTCATTTATATAAAAAGTAGCGCTAGGTGGACTCAATGAGTCTGAACTCAAACCAGCAGAAAAACTTAAATACCTTTCTTCGTCAATTCACCACTTACCGCCTCCGCTGCTGTGACCATCTGCCACCAATGGCGCCGTCGTCATCATCCACCACCGTCGCCCACCCTCCTCTTTGATCCCGGTCAGATTCGGTCGGATCTGGCTGAAAGAGGCTTTGACTCCGATCAGATCCGGTCACCTCTCTCGGCCAGATCTGGCCAAGAGAGAGATCCGACTGTCGAGAGAGAGAAAGAGAGAGAACCCCGGCCAGATCCGGTCACCTCTCTCGGCCAGATCTGACAGAGAAAGAGAGAGAGCATGGAGACCGAGAGAATGGAGGCCGAGAGAGAAAGAGAGCATGGAGGCCGAGGGAGGGAGAGATGTGAGAGTCCAGTGGGGTTTGTACTAACTTGAGGAGCGAGCAAATGAAAGTGTGCAGTAGATGATGGCGGTCGGCAACGGCAGTCGTCGGTGATCGGCGGCGACACTCGTCGTCGTCGGCGGTCGGTGGCGATTGTGACAATGGAGGAGGTGGAGGATGTGAATATTTCTGTGTATATTGGTACTAAAGATGAGGGTAATTATATCTTTTTGGTTATGCAAGTATCTTAAATTACTAGTTAAAGGTTTTTGAGTTGGGACTCAAAAAGTCTAAATAGATTTTTTGTTATATAAATAGTTCTAACGCAAACACTTCTTGTTCAAAATTGTAAGTCGTTTTCAGAATTCAAAAGTGTATTTATTGCATTTTTACCCATTTTACCCTTATACAATTCAAATATTTGTGATTATTCAATTCTTCAATTCATTTAATGTCATATGACATATATGTAAATTACACTCGTAATTAAGGCTTTGTCTTAATTCTTATGTTTTTACCTTAAATAATTTATATAAATGACCAGAGGGAGTATATATTCATCATGAACGCAAATTTAACTCAGACGGGTTGACTTAGTGGTATGGATGAAGGCGGAAAAATATATGGGTTTAGGCGCAAAGTCTCGAGCACAATTCTCCACGACACAATCAAATGCCGAGCTAGGTGGTCACTTTTTGCAATCTCAAAACTCACGAGACTAGACAAATAAGTGTCTAGATATTCATGGTTAATAAGAAAACAAAAAATCAAAGCAAATCGAAAAGATATATTGATATGTGCAAGCAAATTCAAGCGTGTTATATGTGCACAAAAGCATGGAAATAAATTTTACTAGCTACTACAGTACGCACGTCACTCATGAATCCCACCCACTTTAATTAATTACTTTGATATTTTTGGAGGTTAGAGTGGTTTACAATTATAAGCTTACCAGTAAGCACACATTATTAATAGACATATAATACCATTAATTTGGTTAGTCAACTTTCGCGGGTTTCTTGATTTGCTCTTCAAACTTTTATTAATTCATTTTTAATCACTGAGCTTTCATTTTTCTCTACATTTAGTCTTTTTACCCGTTGAATCGATGAGTAACGATTGTTAACCAATCGATTCATGATCAGTTAGTTGTGAACCGCTTTGTCAGTGACACAATTACTCTCTAACTTAATAAAAAAATTAAAAATAGAGGGAGATAAAAGTTTATGGATTAAAGGTGAACTAACGAAAATTTAAAGAACAAATTAAAAAAAAAGGTAAAAGTTCAAAGACTTAAATAATTTTTATTTTGTCTTAATAATATTATAAAAATCGATCAAGCTAGACTTCACATATCTAAAAAAATTGCTAAAGTAACTCATTTTAGACACAGACTCACTCGGTACTCATGTGATACACATCAAAATATGCGTGCGCGTCTCAAGATATATTGCACAGACATATAATGAGTCGATGCTGAAAATATATTACCCAAGTGTTTTCAATCTATTTATGTACAATTAGCTAGATGAATAGTGAAAACCGACAAGAACAAATTGAATTCACATTAAGTACGTACAATTAGATGAATAGTCCAAACCTCGTGATGTGTTGTGGATCTTATCCGCTATAGATAAACACTTCCACGTATGACAATCTTACCATACTTCGAGACCCTGTAAATTAACATTCTAGACACACATTTGTTACACAGTTGGGTTGTGAGGTGGGTCAATTTTTTTGTTTTTCGGGGAATATCAAATAGAAGATAAACACTAGGGTTTGATCTGGGTTGAAGGTTGTGAAAATGTTCGAATTTTTTTATTTAATTTTTACGTCATTTCATTGTAGTTCGTAATATTTATATAAGTAAAAGCTAATTTTTTATTTGTTTTTTGGGGATAATCCAATTGAAGATAAAGGAAAAAAAGAAGAAAATTAGTAAGTTAAAAAATTTATTTATTTAAGTTTGAGTAAGTTTGAGTTGATAATTTAGAAAAATTAAATAAATTTATTTGGAGTTTGTTTGTTTACAAAAATTAATATGTGGAGTTTGTTTGTTGCAAGGAGGCAATATTTTGCTTAGTTTTTTTTTTCGAAAATATGCCATAATTTGACATAAATTTCGATATAAATATGAGTTTTTAATTGATGTCGTGTAAACGAATGAGTATGCTCTGTAGTTGCACTATGAAGGTGTACATCGAAAGTTTGTTTGCGATTTAAATCCTCAATTTGATGAATGAATTATGCAATTTTTTTATATCATCATTATCCAATAAATTATGTAGGTAATTGAAAATAGGAACATCCCATAAATATGCGAGAGATATATTCATGATCAACATTTCAATCAATCGAGACTCTTGATAGCGAGAAAAAGTAAATAAATGAATTGAAAGATATATATAGTCTTTCAAATTAAGCAATGGAGATGAAAAAAAACTTTTTTTCACCTTTCGAAAAAGACACTAGTTCTTTGGAGAAGCGGTGATTCGATCACTTTAACTTTTCTTTTCGAACCAATAATAAAATCAACCTTGATTACCTAAGTGGTATAATAACTTAAAAATATATGAATGTATGTCATCAAATCAATAACTAGCTAGGAATATAAGCACAATATATAATTTGTACCTTGAAAGTTGGCAATTTTAATTGGTGTCTCAATTAAGTGGCCTTTTAAATGTGTTTTCGTGACTTGTACTACTACTATTGCTTTTCTTCACTTCTTTATTAGTCTGTTTGATTAATATATAACACATGTCAATAAAAAACAAACCCTAATTATGAAACCCTAATAATTTTTATTTATGTTGTGATGGTCATCACAATACATAAATAAGAATTTGGTTAGATATATACATACCTTCAAAGTAAGGTTGCTGCAATTAGCCTTCTCGTCGAATACTTGGGCCTGCAATGTCGACGACGAAAATGCCCTAATTTGATTTGTGGCGAGGATATGATTTATTAATTGATGTCGTGTAGACGAATGAGTATGCTCTGTAGTTGCGCTATTAAAGCGATCCTCTACATCAGAAAGTTTGTTTGCGATTTAATTCTCGATTTGATGAGCGAATGACGTTTGATATATATGTCATTTTTTAACATCATCATTGTTCAATAAATTATGTAGGTCATGGAAAATAGGGACATCACATTTCTTTTTTATCTGACGGTGAAATTGTAAATGGTAGAAATGGCATTAGGTACAACATACGCACCCATCAAGTGTTGACGTTTTAGTCCGTTAGATACACATCAGCCCGTATTTCGTACTATTGTTTACGAGGGCACTTCAAAAGTGTATCAATTTACATGTATTTTGGGGTGCCCTCATAAACAATTGAGGTGCACATAGCAGTTCTCCTCGTTGTTTTGTCCATTTTTGAGCTCCACACAAATTTTTTTTCAGGTCGAAACTACCAAACAACCCTCACCCAATAATCTCAATGACCAATACAACCCAGTGGTAATTCCGAAATTCCTCCAAACATTAGGCCCAAATAAGATCAAGTTTTGTTTAATCTTTTTCAAAAAAAGGGCGCAAATCAAGTGTGTCAAATTTAGGGTTTCGTCTCTCGTTGATTTGTCGTTGTGATCGATCGCAAAATGGTCTGATCGATCGATTGATCGATCGAGGAATCAATCGATCGATCGATCTGGCGATGGCCGAGCGCGGAGGAATCCCTAATTGCAGGTGTTGGGGGCGGAGGAGCTTTGTGAAGGATTGGGGAAGGAGTGGGGGAAGAAAGATTGGGAAGGATTCGATGGTTTGTCGATTCGATCGAGGGTTTTATGGGTGGAGCTCTGTTGGTTCGAATTTCTGTATTTTGAGGTCAGATTGGGCTCTAATGGTGGAGAATTTGATGGGTTTTTGATTGTTTGTTGTTTCAGGCTTTCAATTTGTGGTTTTGTTGAAAATTTGCAAAGACGACCTACAAATGACTCAACTAGAAAACTTGACTCAATAGAAACTGTAGAAATTCGATAAGGTAGGGGCAGACCAAAGTTAACACGGGATGCATTAATTAGGAGTGATTTGAATGGTTTGAAAAGCTCACCATCAATTGCACTTAATCGATCAC
Source organism: Stephania cephalantha (assembly GCA_039657325.1). Classification (NCBI taxonomy): domain Eukaryota; kingdom Viridiplantae; phylum Streptophyta; class Magnoliopsida; order Ranunculales; family Menispermaceae; genus Stephania; species Stephania cephalantha. The sequence continues at coordinate 57,282,939 of CM077571.1, forward strand.
AATGAAAAAGTTTGATCCATGTAGCCGACCCCAGTTAATTTGGGACTGAGGCTATGTCGTCGTTGTTGTTGTTGTTGCTTTTTTGCCCCTTTTGTGGTGTTCTGTTGAGAAAGTTATGAACTTTTTGATGGATCTTTTAATAAATGAATCTTCAACAGTGTTTTTATTGCAATTTCAATGGATGATATGTTCTGATTGAGTGATTTGGTACTGTTTTGAGCACAAAAAGCAATTACTTTGTTGTTCTATGATCAAAGTTATTGGGCAATGGCAATGCATGGGTGGGATAAGAACTTGGATTGCCCTTGCAACGGAATCATTACGTTTTTATTTTTATTTTTATTTTTTGACTTGGAGCAATATTTGCATGTATGATGTGCATTTGTAAGTTTAAGCACCGGAAGATGGGTGAAAATTCTGTCTATACCGGGAAGTTGATATTACACATTTATTTGAGCATGATTTGGTGAATGCCCTTGATTTATTCATGATTTATAATATATCGGTCATGCTTAGAGCTGGTTAACACCGCCCTTAAGCATTTCTGCTGAGAGTTGTTTTCGTTTTTGCAGTTTTGTTGGTAAAACAGAAATGGATTATTCAACTATATTTAACGAGGAACATAATGATTTGCAGTATGGCTCATCAAGAAAAGTCCAAATCAACTGTATTGGAATCGTCGAAACACAAAAGGGTCCCTATCTTTGTCATGATGCCAATTGATATATTGGGAGTTGATACTTCTGGGGCTCCTAAGATCAGAAAGTAAGTTACCGAGCTCGTCATTTGCTCATGTTTTATGGTGAATTCTGAAAGAATTATCTATTCGCCTGAACCTTATAGGTGTTACTTGTTAGTGGTGGAAGAATCTAATTATTGTTGCTAGTTCTGCCAAGCTTTTTTTGTTTTATTTACAAACTACACATTTATATTGAGAAGGCCTTCTATCGAGTGAAACATTCTGGTCACTTACGTATAGTCTATTATTTATCTTTTCGATATGTTGGAAGTTGGAACACTGTTTAATCAATTCTTGGCTTTTTCAGAGTCAAGGCCCTTGCTATGTCTCTAAAAGCACTCAAGTTGGCAGGTGTGCACGGGATAACAGTTGAAGTGTGGTGGGGAATTGTAGAGCGTTCTTCTCCTTTAAATTATGATTGGTCTCTTTATGAAGAGCTGTTCAGGATGATATCTGTCTCAGGATTAAAATTGCATGTTTCACTGTCTTTCCATTCCTGTACACGATCCTCGAGTGGAAAAGGTGTTGTTACTCTTCCATCTTGGATAGTTGAGGTTAGCATACTTTCTTTTTAGCTTTCATTCAAATGCATGAAATTCAAATGACTTTCCTTAAATATAGTCTAAACGGGATAAATTTGACATGAGTGAAGGGCATCTTACATGTTTTATACATAAAACACTTCTATTGATTTTTTTTTTTTTTTTTGAGTTTGCTTCGATTGAGTTTTATTGCATCTAAAAAACTAGACTCAATGGTTGGGAAAGCCATTTTGGATTGAGCTTTTACTATTCCAATTGCAACATTGTTTCTCTTCCTGGTCAACACTTAACTATCTTAATACGCCCTTGCAGGTTGCTCTTTCTAAATATTCCTTAATTTATGTAGGTTTGGTGACAAACCTGGGTACGTAACTGGTTTCCTTGGTAACTGCAGATTGGTTTTCTGGATAAGAATATTTATTATCAAGACCGAAATGGGTTGTCAAATGGTGATTATCTAACATTGGGCGTAGACCAAATGCCATTGTTCTGCGGCCGTACTGCCCTTCAGTGCTATGAAGATTTTATGTTTAGTTTTGTAAACAAATTTGACTCAATCATGGGAAGTGTAATTGAAGAAGTAAGCATTGGTCTTGGCCCATCTGGTGAGCTGAGGTACTCCCCATTCAACTGACTCATCGTCCATGGCTTCAAAACTTTGCCGAAAGCTCTTATAGAATATATCTGCAGGTATCCTGCTCATCCTTCAGCTGATGGTAGATGGAGATTCCCTGGAATTGGTGAATTCCAGTGTTATGATAAGTACATGTAAGCCATTTTCCCTCTTGTTCCCTAATGATTTTTTCTTCATTTCTTGAATTGTTTTCCACTTTTGATGATATTTTCCCTAATCAGGATGGAAGACCTGAAAAGGGTTGCATGCCAGGAAGGAAAACCTGAGTGGGGAGATGATGGTCCTCGGAATGCAGGCGGTTACAACAGTGTTCCCCCTGGTGTTCCTTTCTTTGAAGAGGGAAGGGAGAGCTTTCTTTCTGATTATGGTCGTTTTTTCCTTGTATGTACTCCTCATCGCCTTCTTTCATGAATCATTATTGCAGTGTTGATTCTTATAAAAAAAAAATGTTTGCAGTGTTGATATATACTTGAATAAGTTTTTTAGAAAAGAAAAGTATTTGAGAACCCATAAGAATATTTTAGGATAGATTAAAATAACAAACAACTATAAACTTTAACGCTGATCATTAGATTTGAATCCATTGTTTAAAGAAAAAAAGATAGGAGGAGACATGTTTTTCGTAGTTCAGCAAGGCCCCCTTATTAATCAATTTAACAAGTGAGGATGAGAGTCTCCAAGCATAAATACTTATTAGACTGGTGAAGTTTTACTCATTCGCTCTTGGCCTCTTTGTTGATATAGTACTTTAGTTTCATTTTATCAAAATGAAATGAATCATGTTTAGTTGTTCTTATAGGAATGGTACAGTGGGAAGTTGATTTATCATGCTGATGCTATTCTTGGAAAGGCCGCAAACATGTTGAAGAAATATCAAGATAATGCTTCTGGGTCTGTTTTATTAGTAGCTAAAATTGGTGGAATATATTGGTGGTACCATACACAGTCACATCCGGCTGAACTTACTGCAGGTTACTATAACACTGCTATGAGGGATGGATACGATCCTCTGGCTTCGGTGTTGTCTCGTCATGGAGCTGCTCTACACATCTCGTAAGTTTCTCATCCATAACTTTACAGGTTTTTTTTTTTTTCCCAAGTAAATTTGGATCCTCTTGTGGATGTTACCAACTATGAGCATTCACAAATGCATATTCCTGCCTGAATTGAGTGTCATAGTTTTAGTTGTTTATTCTGTTTGATATTTGCTTGCAGTTGCTTAGAGATGATTGATAGTGAGACCCCATCCAACTATCGTTGCAGCCCCGAGGGCTTACTCCAACAGGTCAGTTTTCAATAGATTTGAATTACATGCCTACTCCTAATGGTCAGTTTTCAGGGTGTTGTGGTATCCAAGTCTGGTTTTGTTTTGTTTCTCCTTCGCTAATGTAATCGCGGTGTCTATCTAGTACTTCTTTTCTTATATCAAACTTATCTTTTCTTCACTACTTCAGATTCGTACAGTATCAAACAAAAGGATAATACATTTAACTGGAAGAAATGCAAATGAAAGATTTGATAAGGTATGTGCAATTGCTTTTCTTTCATGATTTCTCATCTTCATTTAATGTCTTCCTCCCTTGCCTATATATGAACATGGTTTTTTTTCCTTTTTTTCGACGGTATAAATTCAAGATCAATCCATATCTTTATGATATCTGTATTGCTAAGATCCTTGGGTATTTCTGATCAAGCTTTTCAGCTATTACTACCACATTTCCTACCACGGAGAAACCATATTGAATCTTTGGATGAGACCGATTTCAATTCCCATGAATTTGTTCAATTCACTCCAAGAATCTAAGTTTCTTCTCGTCTCCTTACCGAATATATCTGTTACGTCCCATGTTCTTGCAGGCTGGATTATTACAAATAGTCGATAATTGCTACCAGGTTGAAGCCGTGAGATCGTTTACGTATTTTCGGATGAACGATAAGATTTTCAGGGTGGAGAACTGGAACAACTTTGTCCCCTTTGTAAGAAGAATGAACTCTGAACTCTAGGTCCTCTAATTAATACCCATTCTTTAAAGTAATTTCATCAGTGACATTAATACTTACTGTCAATCTCATTGTTTGATCTACACTTCACATGAATAGTTTAAGGTAACCTCCACAGGTATAATCTCTTTTTTTTTTTTTTTTTTTTTTTTTTTTTTTTTTTTTGTGGATCATTTGTTAAGCTAATCATACTTAATTTGATGGAGAACAAAACACTATTTTCACTGAAGCCCATAACATGCCACTACCAGAGATCTGAAGTCTGTCTCGGTCATGGTGAATTGGTGATGCGTGTCCACCTGGTCAACCGACTCTCCTTCCTAAAACTGTTATCAATGGGTATTGAATCTCTTTTTTTTTTTTTTTTGATCACTAGCATTATAAAATCAGCTAGTATTTATTATTATTAATCAATACTATCCTAAAAGGTGGTTTAATTTAAATCAAATTAGTAAGATTATAAGTTTTTTTTTTTTTTGAAGTAGAATAGAAATATTATTAATCATGACGGCTCAATATTTTCAATAGAACATACGAAACATAGAATCAATGACTTTAATAAAAACATATTGATTCGCTAAGCCTAATTGTTCACAAGAACATTCAACTGACACATAGTTGATTTTAGAAAACAATGATTGTAATAATGAAACAATATGACGATCAGTGATTGTTTTCATGACAAACGTCTAAAACACAACAATATACAAATAAATTATTGGAACTATAATGAAAAATAAAACTTTCAATAAAGGACAACAAATTAACAGACACTTCCGACAAGGAAAGACAAACACAAACTTCCAACATCGGAAGACAACTACTTATTGGAAAAGATAACTTAATGAAAAATATCAAATAGACAACTATAAGGGCAAATCCACGCACGGACAGTAGAAAGGGTGATGAACGTGAATGATGGTAGATGCACGCGTGGAGGAGGGCAAGCAGTGCCTATGGTGTATATGTTAACTATTGTAGGATTGAAACTCTCTGATCTAAATATATTTTTGTTTTATTGAAAACTAATGCTATAAATACTGCTATTGAAACCACCGGGGATTAAAAAAAAAAAAAAGAGATTGACAACTGGTTCAAACGCAGGAATCATAGTGAGAATATCACTTAATGAGGCTATGTGGTTGTTGTTGTTGTTGTTGTTGTGAGAATATAACTTAATAGACTACTACATCTACAAAGCCTTAATTCCACCTTAGTTAGGCTTTGAATGGCAAGTGCCACTTGTTAGGACACACTTTATAGCAGTATATTAGAAGGTCAAAAAGGCTTTAATTTCCCATTAATGATAGTGCTATATAGGACAACAATAAGACCTCTAGAGGAGCTTTGTCACATATATAATTGGCATAATCATGAACTAAGAATGTTAGGGGGAATATGAATAATTAAGAAGCTTTTTATGTACTAAAAATTATACAAGTCTATAGTTTAATTTTTAAAATACAAGCATTTAATTCAAACTTTCAAATGTGTCTCTCTTTTGAAGTTGCATCCATGCCCACCACACTTATAAGTGGGCCGTGTGAGTGTTAGAGCAGTTCTCTTGAACCACTTCTTTTCTCTCCAAACATAATAAGATTGCACATAAGATATCCAAGAAGAAGAAACAAAGTAGTGACTAGTGAAAGAGAGAGAGAGAGAGATTTTTATTAAGGTACCAACTATCTTGAATGCTGTTCCCCAAATTCAAAATCCTTCCTAAAAAAACCAACGACAGTGGCCCTTTGTGCGTGTGATTGCGTCCCTTTCAATTTGAACATCACCATCCCTATTAACACCACTACAATCTCTCAATTTGGGCTCACCGACACTTCACTTGCTTTTTTTTTAGATTTAACTACATTGATTAAGTTGGGGTTTGGGGCACAAGAGAAGGGCTAGAATGACAATATCATGTCACACCACACGACACATTATCTCATAAGAGCTATCCATATGTGCCTCAGGATATGAGTATACACAAATCTCGATGCATAATATGCGGTTCGAGGTCGCATAGAAGGCTCTTGTGAGCCAATGTGTCTTGTGGTGTGATATTGTTAGTGTCATTCTAGTATTTTTCGGGGCATAAAGGATTCAAACCTCGTAAATTATAGCATTTTCGTAATACTATAATCACAACAGCATGGGATGCGAATCTCGAGGCGCGCATTGACGGCTTTCAAAGATGCAGGTCTGCACTCCACCTCAAAGGCGGGTGTGCCTTTGGTTGTAATTTTGGAGTGTCATTGTATGTAGCATTTTCTAATGCTATAATCATGAAAAATGCTAGAATGACACCCCAAGTGACACCTCCGTGACGTGGCGCAAGGGTCGCGTAAAAATGCGTGTGCACAAAATAGTTCACGGTGCATAACGAGCGTGGTGTATATCTCGAAGCACTCACGAAAGCTCTCATGGATACGAGCCCACACGCCACGTCACATGGGTGTCACTTGAGGTGTCATTCGGGGTATCATTTTAAGATTTTCCCTATAATCACAACAACGAGTCCATCTACAAAAATTATGCCTCGTTTGATTCGTTTTTTTCTAACTTACGGTGTTAGTTCGGAGTCATCTCATTGGAGTTAATATTTTCATGTTTGGTTCAACTTTAAACTTGCAGGGAAGATTCAAACAAGAGAGAAATGAGTAATAAAAGGGTCATTAATGAGGGGTAATTATGTCTACAACTCACGGGAGATAACTCCCTAAGGGGGTGGTGGGAAGATATCTCTCATCCTAAGGTGTAAGTTAGGCAACCAAACAAGATTAGTTCCCAACTCATCTGAGTTATCTCCTTGGAGATATCTCCACCTCATACCAAATAAGGCCTTAGTTATTGTTTCGATCACGTGGGGCAACCGTTTCCACTTAACTCGATTTAATGCAGTTAATGACGTATATTAACATTTTCTTGAGTTATTCTAAACGAATGCACATCGAGTTTTCTAAGGTTCATTCATAAATATTTGAATTCAAATTATATAGGCCCTAACCACTCCAACTATCCTTCCCTAACTTGTTGATACCGAGTGCTAATTAACTGCCTCTTTTTTTTTTTTTTTTTTTTTTTTCAATGCATGCATGCTAGCTAGTAATTCATTTTTATAAGAGATAAGTGAAAGTCATGACTCTTGACAATAAAGTAATCAAATTAAACATGTACTTGTTTAAAGGCACAATAATAAGATTGATTCTCTTAGAGACCCAAGAAGAAATCTTTATGCAGATCAGTAGCTTTTCTTCATTGATTAATTGCTACAGAAGTAACCTAAGATCCTTCTCCAAATACTTTCCATATTCTTATTTCAGAAGAAAAGAAAAGAAAAAAAAGTAGGGATGGAAGAAAAAAAAAAAAGGCTGATACTATGAATTGAAACTTGTCTCTTGCCCACCTGTTTGATTCTCTCAATCCAACATTATTCTCCAAATACCACAAATCAAACAAAATAATCTTCACCTCTCTATCTATCAACATTGATCATACATATATGGTTGTATTTGGTATGCATGAGTATACTTTGATCTACTAGCTGTATTTTTTATTTTGAGGAAACAATTAGCTGTATTTAGTTAACTAAATTGTTTTATTTTATTTTAGAGGACTAGGGTTTAATAATCTAAATTAATCTTACTTAAGGAAATAAATGTCTATTGGTGTGATAACTTATATATTACTCCATCCGTTTCTTTATAAGTGACTTTTTAGCCATTTTGAAATATTTCACAATATCTGTAATTTGATATTTTCAATACACATTAATTATATAATTGACTTTTATACCCTTCATTGAAAAAGAAAATCTATTAATTACATATTAACAACTAGTGTATGTAGAAGTGGTGGGGTTATGAGAGATAAAGAGTGATTTAGTCATTTAACTGTCACTTTCTCCTCATTCAAGGTAATTAAATGACTTTCTTAAAAACTGTGAACAACCTTAAAACTACACTTAAATAGAAAAGGAGGGAGTCGGAAATATATAAATTTGATTGCCCTTAATCGAATTGGTATGATGTTAAAATTACTAAGTTGTGCTTGACGACCAACAAATCATGGGATCGAATCATGTCATCCAACTTCATTTATATTGGTTTTCTTGTGTGAATTAAGCGCACGACCACGGTTTCGATTCTCCGAGTATGACAAGATCGTTCGGGCTACTGGGTACGCTCAAGCCAATTGCACTAGGACCTTGTGGTCGCGGGAATAGTTAGGCTCGCCTGAACACCAGCGGATAAAAAAAATATGTTTGGTTTTCTCTTGAGTCACAAGGTTGGGGCGTCCGATTAATTTTGGTGGAAATAATCAAGCCTCGAACATCCATGATCATCTAAAAAAAAACCATACAAATTGAATACAGCTAGAAGCTCTTAACTACAAGTAAAACTTCATTAATTCCATTCAATATGTTTTCTAATCTTAATTAATTAGCCTTACCCACCTGAGATTATTAAACTATACTGTTCTAATCCCAATCATGATTTGCTTTCCAAGGTGAATCCCAACCGTCAAAAACAATAATTTCATGCTTTCCAACCGAGACCCTTCAAGGCAAGCACAAGCAAATGTCGGTGGACTCTTGTGTGATCCAGACCTCGCTGTCCACGTGTCTTCATCTCCTGCTTCGTCCCACCCCAGCCTGGCTTCCCTTGGACAGAGCTGTGTAGTCCCCACCGCCCTAACCATGGTTGAGTTAACCACGGTCCGGTCATTGCCCTTGGAGTTCGACTAAACTACGAAAATGCCATTATCACGTCCCCGCGTTCAGCTTTAGCTGGTGCCAAACTGCCAATCACCCACTCGTACAAGGTCCAGATGTCTGGGCCCACCTTTCCAACAGTGTCCCGGATATCACAGCCGTCTGATCAAACCGAATTGCTGATCTACCGTACACGTGTCGCTGCGGGACCCATCAACACCTTAAAAGTGTTGCAAGCCACGGTGCTACTATTCTCCTGATTTGTCTTTCTCTGATGATGATGATGATGCCCGACCACGTGCACTCCCCAACCCATATATTCTTTAAGGAAAAAGCTTGCGCAATTCGCTTTGGACACCGACTCAATTAGTGCCCGCACGATACATATTGCAATATACACTTACACATCTTAAAGTGTATCGCGTGATAATAGATGAGGTTAATATTTAAAGTCGGTGTCCAAAGTGAGTTATTGTTGGAGATTTTTATTCTCAAAATCAGTTTTCAAGAGGGAAATTTTAGAAAAATCTTGGTTTAAATATATAGAAATTTAGAAATACGAATAACATCAATTACTATGAAAACTAGTAACTGCAATTGTAATAATTTAGACACACCTAGACATGAACTGTAAACAACAACATAGCCCCATTCTCAAATTAATTGAGGTTCGTTATATAAATCAAACTTTTTCAATGTGCTCAATTAAGTGCAATTGATGGTGAGCTTTCCAGACTACTTAAATCCCTCTTAATTAATGCATTTCATGTTAACTTTGGTCTACCTCTGTAACGACCCTAAATGTTAAATTTCGCTGCCATGTAATGGAGAATGGTTAGGAAGGCTGACTAGGCTGATTGACTCGGGGTCCACGTAAGTTTAGGCCGGGTGGGGCTCAGTTTGGGTTGTGGAACTGGGGCTGTTACAACCACTACCTCGTCGAATTTCTACGGATTCTATTGAGTCAAATTTTTTAATGAAGCATTTATAGGCTGTCTTTGCAGGTGACCAAATCACCCCGCAACCGCCCTTCCATAATATTTGTATCAATTGGTGCTACTCCTACTCGTATTTGAATTTCTACATTTTTTATTATATTTTTACGAGTTTTACCACTCATCCACCTAAGCATTCTTATTTATGTTACGTTTATTTTATTTAATTGTTGTTGCTTTACCACCCAACATTCACTTCCATAGAGCATAGCTGGACTAATTGCGATCCATAGAAATGAACTGCAAATGTTTTGATTAAAATCTTGATACCATACAATTAAAATGAACGGAAATGTTTTAGTTAGAATCTTAATATCGTACGAGTTCGAAGAAATTGGACGATGTAAAAGTAAGTATAAGATAATTTATGATGCATTGATTAAAAAAACTCTAAAATTTTTAAAAGTACACTATTGAAGGTATTGAATAATGCTGACTAAAAGTTTAATTTACCCAACTGATTTGATCTGAATGGTAAAAAGGTTGATTTTTTTTTTTAAAGTAAGATTTCGAGTTCAAGGCTTAGGCTTGTAACTAAACAAAATGAATTAGGAGGGTCCCATCCGTGCGAGTCGGCCAACAATTCTCAAACGTGGATCAATCATTGCATTTTACAAGTATCGAAATTAATTTGAGATTATGCTTTGTAGTTGTTGTTATGGGGTAAAGTCAAAATTAATTTGGAACTCGAGGAATATAAAAAAACTATTAGAGGAGCGTCTAATTGGAGTAGTTTCGCGCCAAATCCATGGGCATTCCTGGAACTTCAGAAAAAAAAAATGTCCCATATCAACGTTCCGATTCCAACCGACAACTGCGAAATCCCGCATAGTGGCATTCTCGTAGTTTCGGACAACTCCAGGGGCTAATTCCCAAGCCCACTACAGCTCTCATCTGTACTTTAGCCAACACCACTCCTCCTTCAACCTCTCACTCTCCACTCCTCACTCTTCACTCTTCACTCTTCACCCTCTCCGAAACGACAATGCAGCTCCGCCGGACGGTCGCCGGCACCGGCGCCGGGATCCTCACACTGTTCTTGCTCTCCGTGGCGTTCCCCGGCGGCGAGGCCGCGGCGGCGGTGAAGAACCCCACGCACAACATCACCAAGATCCTCGCCGAGCACCCGGAGTTCTCGACGTTCAACCACTACTTGTCCGCGACTCACCTCGCCGAGGAGATCAACCACCGGCAGACCATCACGGTCTGCGCCGTGGACAACGCCGCCATGGGAGGCCTCCTCGGGAAAGGCCTCTCGATCTTCTCGATCAAGAACGTGCTCGCTCTCCACGTCCTCCTCGACTACTTCGGCGCCAAGAAGCTCCACCAGATCACCAACGGCACCGCCTTGGCCGCCACCATGTTCCAGGCCACCGGATCCGCCCCTGGCTCCACCGGATTCGTCAACATCACGGATCTCAAAGGCGGAAAGGTCGCCTTCGGTCCTGAAGACAACTCCGGCGATCTCGGCTCCTCCTACGTCAAATCCGTCAAAGAGATCCCGTACAGCCTCGCCGTGATCCAGATCAGCAAGGTGCTGCCGTCGCCGGAGGCGGAAGCGCCGACTCCGGCGCCTAACCAGGTAAACCTAACATCCGTCATGTCGAAGCAAGGATGCAAGGTCTTCGCAGATCTGTTGACGGAATCCGGCGCGATCTCGACCTACGAAGAGAGCGCCGTCGGAGGACTCACAGTGTTCTGTCCGCTCGACGAAGCCGTGAAGACGTTCCTTCCGAAGTACAAGAACTTGACGAGCGACGGCAAGGCGTCGCTCCTCTTGTACCACGCGACGCCTGTGTACGAGTCGATCGACATGTTGAAGTCGAACAACGGCTTGATGAACACTCTGGCGACGGACGGAGCGAAGAAGTTCGACTTCACGGTGCAGAACGACGGAGAGGTGGTGACGCTGAAGACCAAGGTGGTGACGGCGAGGATCACGGGGACGCTTATCGATCAGCAGCCGCTCGCGATATTCTCGATTAACAAGGTGTTGCTGCCGAAGGAGATCTTCAAGGCGGCGTTGGCGCCGACGCCGGCCCCCGCGCCGGCGCCGGAGAAGGAGCCGGCGGATAAGAAGAAGAAGAAGAAGCATAAGTTCTCTTCGCCGCCGGCGCCGGAGCCGTTTGCGCCGGAGGGGGAGCCGGCAGATCAGAAGGCCGACGATACAGGGAGCGCTGGGAGGTTGGGGGTGTCGGTGGCGGTCGGAGTTGGGATGGGGGCGTTGATGGCTTTGTTTTCCTTCTAGAGTTATCTTTTCTTTTTTTTTTTTTTTTTTTTTTTTTTTTTTTTTATTAACCGAAATAGGTGATTTGGTCATGTGAAGAAGATTCCATTTTCTTTGATTTTCTTTCTTTCTTACTTTCTTTCTTTTGAGAATTTTGTGGAATAAGTGATGCCTTTTAGTGGGGTCGAGCAGTAGCTTGTATTTATTGTTTCTACTATTACTATTTATCTTTCTTTTCTTAGCATTGGTGGTGGTGGTGGTGGCCATGTGTTGGAGTTTATTGTTGTTGTTTTTTTTTTTTTTTTTTTTCATATTTTTTGGGAGGTTTTATAGATTATTATATATATGTAGAAGTGTTACTTTTTTTTTTTCAACAATGAATGTTACATTTATTTGTTCTTTGTGTTTATATACTTAGCATTGTTGATATTCTTCTCCAAAATTTGTAGGTTTTGTTGTTGTTGTTTATATACTTAGTTGATATTCTTCTCCAAAATGTAGGTTTTTGTGCACTTCTAATATGGTGAATTGGTGATGCTTGCACATCACATCGTGTCCTAAATCAGTTTGTATTGTGCTCGATGAAATGCTTTTTCAATTCTTTAAATCTTTTTTAATAAATGCATCTCAAATTAGGTCAATCTATCTATACATTTTCAAATTTTTTCAATTTTTATTGAGTGAAATTTTTTAGTGAGGTTATTTGTAAGCTATTGCTATTCCTACTTTAATTTTTGTATTTCTTACTCTATGAGTTCAATCCATAATATAATGATTGTAAATCTAAACCTTGAATGTTGATAATATTTGATATGGGAGTGTCAAAGATAAATGTAGGGTAATGTTAGTTTTAGTTGCGTTGTTGTCCTCGAAGTCTTGTTGATTATCAAATGAAAGTCGGGTATGTTGAGCTTCTATTGTATAACTTCAATGGTGTGTTCGGTTGGATTGATAGAGTTGTTTTGTAGGATGTATTAATGTTCATTGGATTAGTCGACCCTGGATTGGGTGGCAATGCGTATTTGAGGACTTGTTTGGTTCTCATGATTGTAAGAAAAGCTCTCAAAAACTTTTCTTGGTTTTGTTGTTGTTTTGTTGAATAAATGTGGGATTTTTTCTTTATGGAAACCCACAATTCTCTTTAATCAATAAAGTACATACGAAGACAAAACACTAGTTATAACATCATGCTAGATTACATTAGAGTTCTTTAAAATTCCTAGCTGAGCCAAGTTGTGGGCAACTAGGTTTGCATCTCTGGGAGTAAGCAAAACCCTTTTAGCGGTCCATAGATATCTTCCACACTCGTACAAACATAGTTGGAGATCTAATTGTCTTTCACAAGCTTCACAATGTTGCTTGCATCACTCTCAACTTGGTGAATCGAGCAACTTCTCCACAACTCTCAGTCTGTCTCGCATGGCGATGACCTCAATGATGTCTGGCGGAAAGAAACCTTACATGGTCGCCAAGAATTTGGAGCGTTCTTAGAGAGAATATGTGTTTTTGCTGAATAATGTATGTGTGGTGGCTAGGGCATGTGCTTCGATTTTGTTTGCTTGTGTTTGAAGAAGAAAAGAAAGACACGCAGAAGGGTTGTGCCAATTTGTTTTGTTGAAATGAAAGAAGAGAAGGGCAAAATGGGCAAATATTGATCATCTCGCGTCGAAGTGGCTAATGAATGGGGTTAGAGTCACTTACATTAATCACCTAGAAAGATGATTGTGCAATCCGTTTCGCTGCCTAATCCGTCCAAGCGAACATCATATTAAAAGTTAGCGAAACAACAACAACAACATAACCTCAGTCCCAAATTAATTGGGGTCGACTACATGGATCAAACTTTTCCATTGTGTTCGATTAAGCGCAATTGATGATGAGCTTTCCAAACCATTCAAATCCCTCCTGATCGAGTCAAACCACAAAGTCAAATGTCACTCATAGGTATTAAGGTTTCTAATACTTCTCAAAGTAAAATTAGCATAAATTTTTGTGTGGATAGTTCAAGGTATTTAAAACTACGGAAGTGATTGGTTGACACACATGAGGCGCACAGCCTATATGGCGCCCTTTGTTCAGGTGTGGAGCCCGCGACAAATGACATAAAGGGGGCGCCACATAGGCTGTGCGCCCCTTTGTGTCAACCAAACATTTTCCTTAAAACCAAGGAGTAACTTTATATCAAATGCAAAGTTTCAAAAACTCCAGCAAGCCTTGTTGCTATTTGAACAACGAGAACAAGAAAGTAACTCTAACGATTAAGGGAGGGCGATTGCAGTGACTCGGACTCTCACTCCTCTAACGATTGCTTACAAATAACTCTACTAAAAAACTTGACTCAAATAACTCTAACGTGCAACAACAACACCTCAATTCTAAATTAGTTAATTTTAGTTACATATATCAAATTTTATTGCTTTCGATTCAGTGAATTGATAGTGTACGTTCCAAATCACAATCATATACTGAAAAACCAAGAAAAATAAGGTCAAATCATAAGACTACAAAACATTGAAGTCCCACATTATTTACATTGACTTGACACTCACCAAATCTCCAGAGTCCACACAGTACACTGTACACTTACATTCATGTGACCATTGTCCACCCCCCCAAACACATCGCAACCGTCCATCCACACATAATCACTCAAGATCAAGCGTAAAGAACCACATATCATCAAGCCGATCATTACTCGGCGAATTCCCTCCGTACACGACCAACCCCTCCTTCCCATCCAACCGTCCATTCCCATAAGCGCACCACCCTCGAGGCCCCGGATGCTCCCCATCCGACGACCATCCATCCTCACACCTCCCCCACACCCCCGTCTCCGCATCCAACACGTACACGTCGCCCGAAAACTTCCCGGCACCCAGGTGCCCCTGATCACTGGGGTCCACCTCCCCTCCGAACACCACCACGTACCCTCCAATCACAGCCGTCGAAAACACACTCCTCCCCGACGGCCTCTCCCCCCTCTGATCCACCTCGACCCACTCACCCCTCCCCAAATCGAACGAATGCACGTCGTCCACCTCCTCCCCAGCGAAACCGTACACCACCACGACCTTACTCTTCACGACCGCCAGCCCGGGCCCACCTCTCGGCCGACACGTGGCGCTGTTCGGAGCAGGGTGCGGGACCCACTCCCTGGCCCCCACGTTGAACTCCCAGAGGTCGTTGCGCCGGCCGTCGACGCCGCACCCGCCGAAGACGAACACGGCGCCGGCGGAGGCCGCCGTGGAGTGGTAGCTCCGGTGGGGAGGGCCGTCGGCGCCGGAGGAGAGGAGGGACCAGGCGCCGGCGGCGGTGTCGAAGGAGTAGAGCTCGTTGAGCTCGGAGTGGGCGGCGTCGCGGCCGCCGAAGACGTAGACGGAGGGGCCCACGGCGGCCATGGTGACCCCGACGCGCGGCGGAGGGACGTCTCCGGCGGCCTCGGCGACGGTCCACGTGGAGGTCCGGAAGTCGAACACGTGGAGGTCGTTGTCGACGGGGACGCGCGGGGCGTGCTCGCCGCCGAAGGCGTAGAGCTTGTCTCCGACCACCGCCACGGCGTGGGAGCTCCGGGCGCCGGGGCCGACCCCCTTTTGATCAATCTGTGAACACGTAACGCAAAATTAGCGAAATCTGGAAATTAGGGTTTACGTGAATCTCGAGAACATATGTTACGGTTTCGAGGAAATTTAAAAAGTTTACAGACCTTGATCCATTTGCCTTTGAAGAGAGACATGTTGAAGCAGAGATGGGAGGTTTTGAGTGTTGTTGGTGGTAATTGCAATGAAGATGAAGAGATTAATATATATATAAAAACAGGGTTACGAAAATGCCCCTGGGTTCGGTTGAATTAGGGGAGGGGTTTTGAGTGGATTTTGGGAAAGGGCAAGGGTAGAGTGGTAATGTAACAATAGCATAAGAAGGCATGATCCGCGCCTTATCTTAATCTTAGTTAAATAATATATAGTAGTACATCATCTGGACAATAAATATTCAGGTTAGGTATTTCATTAAAAAAAAAGTTCCTACCCACCATGAGTCTGGATTTATCGAGACTATGCTTCGGATACCCTGACAATAATAATAAACAATAACAAGCTCAATCTCAAATTAGTTGGATGCGATTACATACATGTATCAAACACTTCTTGCTTTGTCCAAATCATCTAAACTCCTCATAATTGATGCGTTTCGAGTTGGCTTTGATTTACTCCTACCTCATCGAATTAATTTAGTTTCTATTGAGTCGAGTTTTCTAGCGAGGGCATTTGTAGACCCTTTTTTGGAAGGGTCACTAAGCCATACGAAACAATGTTCCAAATGTATTATATTGTATAGAAAAAGAGATACAAATGTATGCGAAATTATTCACTTAATAGGGAATAACACAAAGAGGGTCTGAAACCCCATGGGTGAGTAATTTTCTGTCCACCTTATACCAGTAGCTGTTCAGGATGCAATCTTCGCCTAACTTACCCCCTTCGACGAATGTTTGTATTAGATTCGGCGATGGTGAGGGTTTGAACATGTCGAGGCTTCCAAGCAACGCAATCTTATGACTCGACGAACATTTCATTGGCGACGCAACAGACATTGCTCGAGAACGGTTCTTTTTACGACTAGATGCGAGAACTTGAAGGCTGATTCAGACATTGGCAGTTCATGTACATGTAGCTTGACTGATTGGAAGAAGATGTTATTGTGGGCGTCGGAGCAAAGCCTGCATATCCTTTATCCATCTTTGCTAAGCAAACATCCACAATGTGCTTGGGAAGCCCCTCTCTTTGCCAGAAAGGTTGAGCAGTAAATTCGTCGACCGGCATCCACTGAAAAACAGGAAAATAAATGATTGAGTAGGGAATGCAAATCATCAAAGTATAATAACAGTAGTAACTATCGATCGACGTCTTTTTTCTACACAATGAAAAGAAAACTAATTCTGATCAACACAAATGTAAGTTTAACTGATTTTATCAAGCAATAAATAATGCGGTTTTAGATGAGATGCTTGTCGCTTCGAACTGAAAAGTAGTGCGATAACCAATTATACAAACAAGAAATTACCTTGGCATCTTCTATCTCCGACTCTTGCTTCTGGATATCGAAGGAAAGAGGTCGCAACATGCACACAAAGAATAAGTCTGACTTTTCAAAGAATGATTTGTGATTTTGCCTGCATTTTCAAACAGTTAACAAGATAAGAAACATGTAATCGTACAGCATGAATGTATTCTAGGGAGACGGTTTGCGCCATGAAAATATTCCGTAGTGGATGCTACAAGTCAGTTTTACATTGTTTGAAATTTAATACTAATATGAATCTAGAGAATGACACTTCAGAGTTTTCACAAGCGTCAATGCGATTTTTTCAGTAATAATAAAGTTCTAATATTAATAAGTCTATGATCTTGAAGCTCTTTCCTATAATCAGGAATAATAGAACCATTTAACATTGAGGTTGAGACTAGGAGCCGAGAAAAAAATTCCAGGATGTCAAATGTGAACTGTGAGATGACTAATTGTAGAGAATCGACTATAGAAATGCTGAGAGATGCATACAAAATATCATTCTAAGGAATGAAAAAATTGCTAGGATCAAGGATGTGAGAAATAAAGGCCAAGTTCCCTCACTCGAAAAGAGAGACGCGAGTCAATTCAATTCTTGGTGTTACAGTATTCAAACAAACGGCAATGCATTTCTGCAAATGTAATGACTTCCACCCAGATATTAACTACGTAAGAGAATGCCGTATTCGTAGAAAATCCTCACCTAAATGCCAATACTTCAACAAATTCCGTGTCAATCTGCCACATCAGAGTGTCAAGATTTATTATAAGAACTATCACCTTCTAAGCCAGTATCTCATAAAAATATAAACACATGCAAACTAGCACTTGACTTGAAGTTGTAACATACCCCTGTCTCCTCTTTGACTTCTCTGACTGCCCCCAGAGAAACGTCCTCGCCCTGTAGAGGAAAGCAATCATTTGATGGTTTGAAAAATTGCACGATCATCCTTCAAAAAAAAAAAAAAAAAAAAAAAGGGAAAAAAAACTTCAACCATGAAGTGAATACTTGTTCGATAACTCCGGTGGGGAATTTCCACACACCCGTGCCCTTGAACTTTCCAGCATTTTCCTGGACTACCAAAACCTACAATACATAGAAGTTGCATGCCAACTGATCAGCCACCAAATCAAGGTCAATCAGATAACAGACAGACTGGGAGATCTTTCAGTCTTACAGTAACCACAACAAGATTGGGGTATCTAATATTTAACTAATTAATCAATACAATACATTTGGCAATTAAGATTCGATCTAATGGTACCCCAACTCTCTCAAGAAACCGCGTAGTCAGGTGAACTACAAGCATGTCACATACATGAAAATTAGATCTTTTGCTCAAGGTGGATAGTTCATTTTGAGTTCGAGATGGCCGGTATCATATATTACCTCTCTTTCGTCATTCATCACAAATGCACAAATACCGACGCGATGTGAGGCATTGGCGGGAAGAGTATTTTCAGTTTTAGGCAGCCAGTGTACTAGCATCAAGTATTTTGGCTCAGCATGGTGGTACCAAAATCCCTCCTGCAGATTAATTTAACTGATTTACGAGAACATGAACATACGCATGAGAAAGAAGATTATAAACAAAATCCTATTCAAATAAATAAAAAGGTGATGTTACCACGTCAGGCTATTTTTTATAACATGAACGATAAATTGCCAAATATCAATACCTTCACTGCCGGCTCAACAAGATTAGCATGTTCAATTGGTAATTTAATCCACACTCCTCTTTTCCCCTGAAAATATGATCAAACTCATCAATCACACAAAAAGAACTATCAAGCTCCACACTCTCAAGGAGAAAACATCCAAGATGTAAAAAACCAATTAGGCAGGAATCCTATGGTAAAGTCTGGTTTAAAGTGACAACGTGTAGCCCTGACCAGCTGATCCCATTTGGGCAGCATGAAAAGATGTTACTTCTATGTTTGGAATCGTATCTCTTTCCCTTTTCTTTATACTTAATAAGGAAAACCGCAAGTGGAGACTCATTCGTAGCCATATACGCCCAACAATACTAAATTATGCCCTTTCCCCTATGAATATACTGTTTGTGTGCTATGACTTCAAAGGCCAGAAAAACAAAATGGTTCAATGTCAGGCTTCTTCGAATAATGAGTAAAAAAACAAACAACAACAAAGCCTCAATCATATAACAGCAGTTCAGATTATCTGGCCAAAATAAATCCGAGGAAAACATCATTGAACAAATTCAGACAGTACCTCCTTCCTCCATTGGGACAACGATGCACTAAGGGATGACCTGAAAACTTCAGAATCCATTGGCTCCTCCATCTCTATAATAACACCACCATACTCATCATTAACTGCAATAAGCAATTCAGTTGGTTGGACTCCATTTTCCATCAATAACTGATCGGCGACTGGAGATGGGTTCGAAGATGAAATTGACATTGATCTTCTATCAAATTGAAACTCAGCTCCAACCTTGACACCTGAAGAAGCATGACATAAAATTTTTCAAGTTTCACCCACTAGCAAAAACAACATCCTATTATTATATTAATTCCAACTCAACTTAACACGAGCTTTATTCCAAACTATACGGATTTGGCTTCGCAGATCCACTCCCACAATTTCGTAACAGCCTCAGTTTCAAATTAGTTGGGGTTGGCTGCATGAATCAAACTCTTCGATTGTGCTTGATTTAGTGCAATCTACGATCTGCTTTCCAAATCCTTTAAATCCTTCCTAATCATAGCGTCCCAAGTTAACTTTAGTCTACCCTTATATCACCAAATTTCTTTAGTTTCTATTAAATCGAGTTTTCTAACCGAGGCATTCGTAGGTCGCCTTTGCATGTGTACAAACCACTACAACCGCCCTTCCCTAATTTTTGGGCCTATTATCGCTACTCCTACTTTTCTTTCAATTTTTAAATTTCTTATTCTATCTATGAACACTACAAATAGACAAAAAATATCATTTGGTCCCCGAACTTTCAAATTTTTCTTGATTTGGTCCTCTAATTTTTATTAGTTCACTTGCGGTCCCCCAACTTTTATCTCCATCCCCTTTTGGTCATTTTGTTAAGTTTGAAGTGTGACAATTGTTAACGCAACGATTCATAATCGATTTTTCGGGTTGATCAATCAGTTGTGAACCGCTCGTGAAATGCTTTGTTAGTGACTATTGTTCTCTTAATTTAACAAAATGACCAAAAATAAAGGAAAATAAAAGTTTGTGACCAAAAGTGAATTGACGAAAGTTTGAGGATCAAACAAACAAAAACTTTTTTATGCCTACAAAATAAGATTCTAAGAAGAGCAAGTCGGGATTTTTCAATCAAAAAACTAATCAAACAATCAAATACCTCCAGAAATTTGAGAATTCGAGCACAAATCCCCAAAACAAAGCTTCAATCCGGCACTACCAGTAGCAAGAGCGGTTGATTTCGCGCGAGAGAAGAATGAGAACCTTTGAATCGATGAAACTGAAGAGAAACACTTGTTGTAGGGATTGAAGCAGAGCAGAGAAGCCCTAATTGGAGCTGTGATCATCACAATTGGAGCAGAAACCCTAACCCTAGAACTTAAAGAAGCCCCAATTCAGTGTTTGAGTTTGAGTGAGTGCACATCGAATCTGCACTACCACTACACGGGGTGTCGTCCAATGGGAAGGAGACACGTGTTTGTTTTGGCGCCTTGGATTTTTTTGCTTACGTAGGCAGGTGTGCACATTTTGACGCCAATGTTGGGTAAGCAAATACTCCAATGTCAAGCTTGATTCATTTTTGCTAATTTACAGTGTTAATTATTTTTTGGAAGTTAATATTTTTGTATTTGATTCAACATTAAACTTGCAGAGAATTTTTACATTTTTAAACAATAAAAAATATGAATTGACATAAATAACTTTCAAAAAAGAGATAAATGAGTTATAAAAATGTCATTAATGAGAGGTAATTGTGTCCACAACTCGTGAAAGATAATTTTTTAGAGAGGTGGTGAGAAAATATCTCTCACTTTAAGGTATAAGTTGGGAGATAACTTGCCTACTAAACAAGATTAGTTTTCAACTTCATATAAGTTATATCACTGAAGATAACTCTACTCATAACCAAACAAGGCCTTGCTATTGTTGGATAGACATTAAGATGGCCTTTAATATCATGCATGCATCCCCACTAATAACCTTCTTTAAGCAATGTGGGAGTCCAAGTTTTAGCCGTGTTGCAGTCACGATTGGTTTATATTAATACCTAAAGTTGTCTAATACCGTAGAGTTTAATTCCAAGTGCCTCAGTGTTGTACCACTGCAACTATGGACCCAAAAAATGCCAATCCCAAGTAATACACTTTCTTCTTCCAAAAAAAAAAAAAAAAAAAGACTGAAATTTCAAAAGCAGTCCTTCCCCAAACGGGACCCAAGGGTAGAAATGGAAAGATAGAAAAACGATGACTCACGGACAGCGTGACACGCTGAAAATTACTATACTAGTGAGATCATTAAGTATGGGCATTTCCGTCCTTTCAACCCAACTACGGAAATATTTCCCGTTATGTCGCTTCAGACTCTCTATAACCTCTCTCTCTCTCTCTCTCTCTCTGCAACGAATGCTGCTCAGACATCAAACCCACCATTGTTGTTATTGTTGTTGTTGTTGTTGTTGTTGTTCGACTGCTCTGTGAGCTGTTCATCGGATCACAAGAAGCACAGAACAGATTCCCCTAAAAAGGGCACCACCAATCATGTCTCTGGGCTACGCAGAGAAGCTCTCTTACAAGGAAGACATAGGAACAGTTGGAATGTCTGAGATTTTCGACCCACCAGATGTTCTGCAAGAAAAGGTGAGTTTTTTCGGATCATTACTTGAATTTCGCAAATGGGTTTTCGTTTTTTTTTTTTTGTGTGTGTGTGTGTTTTTTTTTTTTTTTGGTTGATTTTGGTTGATTTTGCCCTTTGTGAGTGACCCTTTTGAGGGGTACCCTTAAAAATGTTTGATTGATTAGAAATCATGTTTGGATTGTGAATGGTTATGTGGGTTTTAGGGAGTGATTTGATTGGAACTGTTTGTGGGTTTGCATTGATGGTGTTTTGGTTGAGAGAGTTGTGTGGGAGAGGCGGTGGGGGTTGGTATAGTAAAACTTGTGATCAAGTGAAATTGTATATGGAAGGTGGAGTATTGATCGAGCTAATGCGATGAGGCGTCCGCATTTATGCCAAACTTTGGGTTTTGGTGGGATTTGAAGACCTTGTTATTGGTTTGTATGGGTAGTTTTGTTGGAATTTGAAGAACTTTGTTACTCCAAATCTATTGGGAGATGGGGTCTTGATCGAGCTAATTAATGCGATAAGACATCCAAATCTATACGAAAACCATTGGGTTTTGGTTGAATTTGAAGACATTTGATATTGGTTTGCATGGGGAGCTTTATTATTTCTTTGTCTATTTCTACTGGGTTCTTGTTGAGCATGTGCTGAATGACCATGCATTGCTTAATCAAGAAAATAGAAGAGAAAAAAGGTTGTTGCTAAAACTGAAAATTGGAGATTTTGATTGAGGTTTACCCTCGATCAGAAGGGGGGAGTCGTTGGGGTTTAGAAATGTCAATTGCGGTTTCTGACGGGCATGTTTCCTTGTACTGCATTGTGAGGTGTATGGCTAAACTTTTTGAAGAAGGCATTGTACTGTATCTGTAAGCCACGTTTGTGGTCGTGACTTAAGGGCTAAATGCAACATTTTTGGCAAATCTGAGTTTTTCTGCGTTCGAGGTTGGTTGTGCTAAATCTTAGTTGGTTTGCCAGGCAACCTTATGCATGGCTGTTGATTTCGCGCCAAATTATCATTATTGTTGCAACACTCCTTCCAGTTCATAACTTCATATTAAGCGTCGCTTTTGGCACGTGCACGCTTCTTTAGAAAGTTATTGATTGTCTTGGAGGGGAATTTAGTATAATAAGACTAAAATAACCTCTCTCATTTATTCAATTGGTATAATAGGAGTTAGAATAATACGACTCTTATAGGGGTACATTTGGTATCATCATAAATGCCTTCTTGTTGTTTGAAAACATCACTTATTGACTCGCTTAGGACCTGTTTCTACAAAAAGAAAATAAATTCTTTTGAAGCTTTTTTTTTTTTTTTTTTTGCTAAAGCGAAACTTAATATACTTTATGGAAGTGAATGTTGGACGGTAAAGAAACAACAAATACATAAAATGAACGGAGCAAAAATGAGGATGCTTAGGTGGATGGTGTGGTGAAACTCGTAAAGATGGAATAAGAAATACAAAAACTTAAAGAATAGTAGGAGTGACACTAATTGACACAAAGATTAGGGAAGGGTGATTGCGGTGATTTGTACACCTCCAAAGACGGCCTATAAATGCCTTTACTAAAAAACTCGACTCAATGAAAGAGAAGAAATTCGACGAGGTAGAGGTAGACCGAAGCTAACTTGAGACACATTAATTAGGAGGGATTTAAATGATTTGGAAAGCACATCATCAATTGCGTTAAATCGAGCACAATGAGATAGTTCGATCTATGTTAACAACCCCAACTAATTTGGGATTGAGGCTATGTTGTTGTTGTTGTACTGGGAAATGTCATCTTGTACTTGTAGACTGTATCAAAGTATTTTTAGAAATTTGTTTACTTTTTTTTTCTTTTCCTTTTATTTTTCTGTTGCCCTATTTTTTCCAGGATTTCATGTATTCTTTGGTTTCATTCAGATGTTGCTCATATTCGCCTTGTTTGTCCATGTCTTTATTTGACTAATTTCATGTTTTTACCGAATGTGTGTTGCGATGGCAGATTGAAGAACTTGCTTCGATGATCGCCAAGGTCATTGCTATATGGAACTCACCTATTACTTCAACTTTTCTTTACTTTGACGAGTATAGAGGGCTTATCATACCATATCTGACCTGAGATTATTCCCATGCTTGCAGAGCAAACACCTTGTAGTATTTACTGGTGCTGGCATATCAACCTCTTGTGGTATACCTGATTTTCGAGGTCCAAAAGGAGTGTGGACGCTTCAGGTGAGAATGGCCCTTACGAAATTGCTTATAGTGTTTTACAAGCCACTGCCAGTTATGTCATTCATGATCAGTCTGCCGGCTCTGTCTTTTTAATTATGAAGTGATTTAGGAGTGCAGATAGTAGGATTGCAATACAAATGTCGATAAAAGACTGTACAATGAATGATGCTAAAGATTATAAGTTTGATTGTAATATACTGTCGATAAAACTTATAAGTTTATTCATGCATTGTTCCACGTTTTTTCCTCGCATGAGGTAGGTTTTCATTGTTTCCTTAAAATTGCAGCGTGAAGGCAAAGGTGTACCTTCAGCGTCCTTACCATTTCACCGTGCGATGCCAAGTTTAACACATATGGCGTTAGTGGAGTTAGAGAGGGTTGGTATTTTGAAGCTTGTTATCAGCCAGGTAAGATGGTCTTTTTCTTTTTGTTGGTTAGTTCTGATTTAATTGTTCTATCTACATTTTTATGTTGCTGGACTTACTTCCTTTAATTTGAAGAAATTTATGATCAGCGACAAAAGCTCATGTCAATTTACGAATATCAAGTGGCATGCATGCGAAGCATACATTTTCAAGCACTCAATAATCTTTGTCCAATTTTAGAAAGATCAGTTGCTGAGCTCACAAAATTTAAAGTCACGCACTCCTTTTCAAAGCCTTACCATGATAATAATCCTCCCCTCTCTTTTATAGCATTTATTAGCATCCTACTTTTACTTGTACAGCCATTTGTTTTCATCGAATTGACAAGATTTTGGATCAGTTTTCTGATTTCACTTTTGAAACTCAACTATTGTCAGAATGTGGATAGTCTACACTTGCGATCTGGAATTCCTAGGGAGAAACTTTCTGAACTGCATGGGAATTCATTCAGGGAGCTTTGCCCTTCCTGTGGAGTAGAGTAAGAGATTGAGCTGTTTACTTCGGTTTTTCTTGCTTTTATCATATCATTCAAAAGTATCCTTTTATGGTGGCTGATAAATAGAAAGTGCTTCAATTCTCACCTTTTTATATCTTGTTCGCTTACTCAACTAGTACTCTACTCTAAAATGAATTTTCATTGGATTGTGGATTCAAGTCAATAAGTCCTGTGCTCTTATGTAACAAGCCAAAAATATCAGCACCTTCTTCTACAGGCTATTCCCATTCTTCTTACTAGAGGTTGAGTTGGTCAATATATGCATGAAATAGCGGAAAATATGTACTATGTTTTAGGTTTTCTTATATTCTTAGAAATTGTTCGTAGAGTTGTATAAAATGGTGTCTTATGCACTTTACTCAGGTATGTGCGGGACTTTGAGGTGGAGACCATTGGACTGAAGGAGACTTCTAGACGTTGTTCCGATGAGAAGTGTGGTGCAAAACTCAGGGACACAGTTCTTGATTGGGAGGCATGTAACTTATTGTTGTTACAACAATCTTTTTGAGCTCATCATCAGATGATCTTCACTGTTCATGAATGGCGGAGACAAAAATGGTGAACAGTCAGGAAATGGGATAGATAGGATAGATAGGAGGAGTTGGAAAATGATTACTTCCAATGTCTTCCATCTGATGCATTGCTTCATTTTCAGGATGCCTTGCCCGCAAAGGAGATGAGTCTAGCAGAGCAGCACTGTAAAATGGCTGATATTGTTCTATGTTTAGGTACAAGGTAAACTATAGTATTCCATTACATTTTAAAACTGCATAGAGGTTTCGTGAAATTTTGAGATTATAGAAATGAAATTCTTCGAGTACTTTCTTTTGTTCTCCTGATTTATTTCCAGGGATTTTCGATTCTTATGTAATTAAAGGTCCAGGCCTTGCCTATCATTCTCTGTGGTTTCCCTTTTATAATAAAGGGTTAATTATTGATTGCTCTTATCTTACGCTCAAATTAATTGTGAAATAGTACTCTTGCTTAGGTACAGTGAGGTAAATTTTAGATGAGCTGCGTAGATGTTATACCTGTAATGTCTGGTAGAAGTATAAAAACCGGATGCTTGAAAGTTGATCCTTGAGCTTAGTTGGTGGCATAGATCCTGTTCTATTATCTATAAATGAATGAACTGAGATAAGGCAGCAAGGTGCTATGAAAGATGACAAAATGTGGTTATTTTGTTACATAGGATTGATGTATCTAGCAACCGTATCATTGTTATGTGTCATAATACTTGCAGTTGGCTGAGTCCAGTTTCTTATCCTTATTAGTTAGTTTTGGCAAGAAGTCATTTTCTTCTGTTTGATTTTCATTGTCTAGTTATTACATCTGCTTGGGCCGTGAGACGATTTTGGTTGTTCTGGCACAGTTTGCAGATCACTCCTGCTTGCAACTTACCTATGAGATCTGTCCGTGGTGGGGGGCAGATGGTAATTGTGAACCTTCAGGTAAAAGATACTTTGTTCTGCAGTTATCTATCATTTTTTGTTGGTAGATTCAATTTATCATTTCCTATTTACTGAGTTGTCAAATTTTCTGGATGTAATTTACTGGGCACGTTATATTTCTTTTTACACAGTAACCTTTTAGCCATGCATCTGATTCTTTATTTACTTGTTCTTGGTTTAATTTGGCAGCAAACTCCAAAGGACAAGAAGGCAAGTTTGGTAATCCATGGGCTTGTGGATAAGGTACATTTCATTGGCATTTTATTTCATTTAAGCCAGAGCTTTCATGGATTCAGGTTCATTTGAGTTCTTTCTTGTTAATGGAGCATCTCATAAGTTGGTTTGCGATATCTACTAATGCATAGTATCAGATACCTTCTATCCAAGTCGCCACATGGTGCTCTAGATTACTAAATTCTATGGGTTGAAATTTGAATTCCTTGTCCCCTTTATCTATTTCACTTTTTTGCCTTTGTAATTGTAAAATCTTATTACTAATACAAAAATTGTTTCCGATAAAAAAAAGAATCAGATACCGTTATTGAGTTCTTGGACCTCATTGGGCGTTAGTAATATTTTGCCAAAAGGTTCACAAACTCATAATATAGAAATGATATAATTTTTTTTGTTTCTTTCTTCGATGGTATATTATCAATGTATATGCGATTGGCTTGAAAAACATTTCTAGATTGAACTCCTGAAGTATTCAAATTACTTGAAGAAAATCTACGAAAAAAAAATTATGGAATTGGACCATGGTTATTTTCTAGTAAACCGGAAAATGGCTCTATTTTGATATTGTGTTTGAATTGCTTTCTTATTCTTGAATTTGTTGGAGCACTATCCTGAATTATTTCCCCATTGCTTTCTTGTCAAATCTACTTTATGTTCAAATTGATCCCCATCTAACTTAATTGATTGAATATCAAGAATGTCCATGTCTATGTTGAGATTTTACCAGCATGCATTTGTTGTTCTCCTTCAAGCACCGTCTCAATTAGTGTTTTGTACTTCTCTTACTAACATACCTGGCAAAGTTTTTATTTCTCAGTAAATCCATTCTCTTCTAAGTTCATGAATTTCTTCACTTCAGACTGCAAATTTGATTATTTCTGGTTCATGCTATTATTTCTTAATATCGGCTAATATGCTTTCTGATGTTACTCGCGCACATCCTATAAGTTCTAAAGTGGCTTGAAAATATGCAGGTTATGTTAGGTGTTATGAATTTGCTTGGTCTTCGGATTCCTCCATATGTTCGTTTAGATCTTTTCCAAGTCAATCTTAAGCTCTTCCATAGAAATGCAGGTATTTCCATTCTTTTCTGCTTGATCCTGTAGACATCCATAAACATGCACGTGTATTTACTCTCGGCAGAGTGTTTTATCTATATTATAAGATCAGCAGATACTTAAGTTAGACTTGCTTTTACAGTCAAGGAATTGTTAACATCTGTAAACTACGCATGTCATGAGTCTATCGTATACTAGCTAGGGTACAGGATAAGCATGGTGATTTTAGTTATTTATCTCTGTTAAGTATGTAGTGGTCATAACAAGAGTCAAATAGATTTTCTTTTAACAAAAAAAATAGATAGAAAAATATGTAGAGACTGCAAAGTAATACACCGGCGAAGCGCTTATGATACGATCCCACATCTAGGCCGTATAGAGTTAGTGGAAATAAGATAGTATAAATAGGTGTGAGTGAGTAAGATCAGCATCTTGGAAATTGTATTGTAATTTGGGCACTCTTTGAGTGACTTGGGATTGAGAGGGTTTTAAGACCTTTCTCTGGGGTTTCCTTCGAGTGTGATCGCTGCTGTTTATCTTAATTCAAACAATCTATATTGGAGTTCTATCAATGGTATCAGAGCTCTCTCCTTCGATGCCGTCGAAGATGGATTCGCGGTGGAAAACACAGGCCGAGTTGCGAGTTGTTGCGCGCATTGAACAAGATCTCGGATGCGGGTTGTCGATGACGGGTGCAGCGCGCGGATGGGGATTCTCCAGTCGGATGTTAGATCGGAAATTGCGGAGGTGAAGTCTGAGATCAGGGGGCTGACACAGAGGATGGAGTCTTTCTTCTTACAAGCAAAAGCTCTGCTGAATCCCAAGGGAGGAGATCCGGGAGGGACGTCTCGAGCGTCACAGATCGAGACAGATCTGGACGATTCCGGGCCAGATCTGGACTTCCAGATGCCAGATCTGGGGTTTCCGACTCGGCGAGCGCGGGATCCGAGAGTTTACAACCCCGATCTACGCAAACTCAGAGAGCTGGAGGGGTCGATCCACGGCCTTCGATCGGAGTTTCAGGCGCAGATCTACACACGATCGCGAGATCCGAGCGGATCCAGGAGATGTCGCGTCGGATGGAGGAGTTGTTCATGCGTGAACAGGAATCGGGGTCAGCAACCCAGATCAGGCCGCAGGGGGGTGGATACACACCAGATCCGCCAGATCCGCGCGATCGGGAGAGTTCGATCCGTCAGCGGAGAGCTCGGTTCGGCGAGGCCAGTCTTATCGATCGGGCTCAGAGGTTCGCAAGATCAAGATGCTTGGACACTGTGATGGGGAGAATCTATTGGTGTGGCTCAACCAGGGCGGAGCACTACTTCGCCTTGCATGAGATGTTGGAGCTATCTAAACTTCGCGCTGCGCGGATCTGTTTGATAGGGCTGCTCGGATCTGGTTCTGAACGAGGAATCGGAGACGCCGTTCAACGGGTGGACGGAGCTGCGAGCCCGATTATGCGACGATTTACTGAGAGACCAACCCCTTATACCTTCGTCGTCGTTCTTTGCTATCAAGCGGGACCCCACGATCGCGAGCATCGGAAGAGGGTTAGGGTTTCGAGCGAACGATCGTCTCGGACGAAGCGAAATCGATGGCGCGAAAGCGTAGCGGTGGCGGAGTGCGAAACGGAGAGCGGAGCACGGCGGAGTAGCGAAGGCTGTGGTGTTCACGGCTCTGAAGCCTCGGTGGTCGTGGAGGCGTCGAAGGGCTCCGATCTTTGTGCGGTTCTACAAGGCGGCGTTCGGAGCGGAGGAGCTCAAGCAAGAGATGCATACGAAGAGGAAGGCGGAACAGGGAGCTCCTCTCATCCCGAAAAAGCGAACTCGAGGTCGGATCGTCGTGTTCATCGTCGCCGATCACTCGAAGGCTCTCCCGCTCTCTCGGAGGTTCATTACGTGGGAGACCAATGACGTCGAAGGAGCGGTTTCGAAGGCCGTGAAGGTGGCGCGATAGGCGAGGCGAAATCGCGAGAGGCGAAAATGCAACTCGCGTTGGGAAGGTCAAGGACCCGTACGGATACGTCGGCTCATCGGCTCGCTCTGCATTGCGATGAGAAATATGTGTTGGTCTAACTTTGCACTCTTTGCGGTACACAATAGGTGTTTGTTCACAATAAGTCTATGTTTCTAGTATTCTTCAATTTTCCTTTATGTCTCTTTTTTTCACCTTGAGGACAAGGTGGATGTTTTAGGGGGAGTAATGATACGATCCCACATCTAGGCGTATAGAGTTAGTGGAAATAAGATAGTATAAATAGGTGTGAGTGAGTAAGATCAGCATCTTGGAAATTGTATTGTAATTTGGGCACTCTTTGAGTGACTTGGGATTGAGAGGGTTTTAAGACCTTTCTCTGGGGTTTCCTTCGAGTGTGATCGTTGCTAGTTTATCTTAATTCAAACAGTCTATATTGGAGTTCTATCACTTTACTACCCAACATAAGTTAGTAGTACTTGATATTAGGCTAAAACGACGACATAATATGAATAAAAGAGTTAGCGACCCTAGAATAAAGTGGTGGAACCTAAAAAATAGTAAACAAGTAGAGTTTAGAGAAAAACTACTAAAAGAACATGTTTGGAATCTTGACTTAGATGCTAATACAATGTGGCTAGAAATGAGTAGTTGCATAAGGAGAGTGAGATTAAACGTATTAGGTATATCTAAAGGCTTGGGACCACCAAAAAAGGAAACATGGTGGTGGAACGAGGATGTCCAACGAGCAATTAAGACTAAAAGAGATATGTATAGGAAAATACCAAGTGTCAAGATGACGATGCGTACAATCAATGTAGTGAAGCTAGAAAACAAGTTAAAAAGTGGTTAGTCAAGCTAAAACAAATTTCATGGAAGATCTATATACAAGGTTAGGTAATAGAGATAACGAAAAATATGTATATATAGGTTAGCCAAATTAAGAGATAAAAAGAAACAAGACCTAAGTCATGTAAGAAGTATTAAGGACGAAAATCAAAATGTTTTAACGCACGAGGATGATATTAAGGAGAGATGGAGAAGTTACTTCGATAGTTTATTTAGTGATGACCAAGTTGATACTATAATAGATGAAAACCCACACCAAGAAAGAAATGTAAACTATACGCGCAATATTAGAATTCTAGAAGTTAAAGAGGCATTGAAAAGAATGAAAATAGAGAAGCATGTGACCCAGATGAAATACCCATAGAGGTTCGGAAATGCTTATGAGGAATTGGATTGACTTGGTTAACAAAACTTTTCAATAAAATTCTAAAATCAAAACGGATGCCAATGGATTGGAGAAGAAGCACGCTTGTGCCAATCTTCAAAAACAAATGAGACATTCAAAGTTGCTCAAACTACCGGGAATTAAACTTATGAGTCACACTATGAAACTTTGGGAGAGGATAATTGACAATAGGCTAAGGAGAGAAACAACAATATCAGATAACCAATTTGGCTTCATGCACAGAGGTCAACTATGGAGACGATTTTCCTTGTAAGACGATTGTTAGAAAAATATAAAGAAAAGAAAAAAATCTTCATATGGTATTCGTAGATTTAGAAAAAGCATATGATATGGTACCTAGAGATGTTCTTTGGTGGGTTCTAGAAATAAAAGGAGTGAATGCTAGATACATAGACACTATTAAGGATATGTATGATGGAGTAGTAACGAGTATAAAGACATTTGAAGGAGCTACAAAAGAATTTCCCATTACTATAAGACTACATCAAGGATCGGCTTTAAGCCCATATCTATTTGCTTTAGTTATGGATGAACTAACTAGGCATATTCAAGAGGATATACCATAGTGTATGTTATTTGCAGATGATATTGTCTTAGTGGATGAAACAAAAGATGGAGTTAATTGGAAATTAGAACTTTGGAGGAATACATTAGAACCTAAAGGCTTTAAGTTGAGTGGGATGAAAACCGAATACATGCACTGTGAGTTTAGAAACACTAGACATCGAGATGATGAAGCGGTAAAATTAGGGGAAGTAGAAGTTCCTAAGGTGAACCACTTTAGATACCTAGGATCAATCATACAAAATGTTGGTAATATTGAGAATGATGTCACGCATAGAATTCAAGTTGGATGGAAGAAATGACGAAGTGCAACAGGGGTGATTTGTGATCGAAATGTTCCTACTAAGTTAAAAGGAAAATTTTATAGAACCGCAATTATGCCAGCTATGCTCTATGGAAGTGAATGTTGGGCGGTAAAGGAACAACAATTACACAAAATGAACATAGCATAAATGAGGATGCTTATATGGATGTGTGGTAAAACTCGTAAAGATAGAATAAGAAATATAGAAACTCAAAGACAAGTAGGAGTAGCACCAATTGATACAAAGATTAGGGAAGGGCGGTTGTGGTGGTTTGGTCACCTGCAAAGACAGCCTACAAATGCCCCCACTACAAAACTTGACTCAATAGAAACTGTAGAAATTCGACGAGGTAGGGGTAGATCAAAGTTAACATGGGATGCATTAATTAGGAGGGATTTGAATGGTTTGGAAAGCTCACCATCAATTGCACTTAATCTAGCACAATGGAAAAGTTTGATCCATGTAGCCGACCTCAATTAATTTGGGACTGAGGCTATGTTGTTGTTGTCGTTGTATCTCTGTTAAGGATGATTCACTGTGCTTTAAAGATGATAACGGTCCATTCACTTGTAATGCAGAAAGAAAATACGTAAAATGGACTCTCAGGGTCGCTAGCGTTCATGGACAGAGAGCACAACTGCCGTTCCTTAGTTCAGTTGAGGTAAAGATTATATTGTCCTATACTCCTACCAAAACATTGAAGTTGTACTAGACTTTGTAAAACCATGACGCTCTTTTTCTTTGTTGTTCCATTTCATCATGTTTTTTCAATGTTGTAAGCGAGTGAAGATGGCGTGTATTTCAGCTTCTGTTAAGTTTGTCTTGTTCTAGTCCTTATGATGCAAATTCATGAAATCTCCAGTTGGAGTGTAATGAGTAATAACCATGACTTTAACCCTTAATAGAGTGAGCAAGGAATCGATTTATGTTGCCGATCTGTGTAGTTGGGATTAGGCTTTTGTTGAGTTCAAGGTATCAGAGATTAGTAATGCATGGTCGGGGCGTGTCTTTTATAATGTGATCACTGTCATGTAAGCGTTGATGCACAAGACTAACCCTAGTGATTTGTATGTTTTGGGGTGATCAATTTTGACTCGAATTTGCGAACTTGAAATATCAATCCCGGTGGATGCTGACTTTTAATTTACTTAAAATTTGATTTTCTGCATTTTTATTTATAGGTTTCCTTCCCTGAAAGGCCGGAACTAAAGCCTGCTATTTTGCACAAGCAACCATTTCTGCTCAAGAGGTATCTTCAACTGTTTTTGCTGGCCACACTGAGATCAACTCAAATACTCCCTCATTTTATATTTAGATAGAAAAGAGGCCTTATTCCCAAAGATGTGCTGCTTTCTTATTTCTTGCATACCACCATCCCATAATAAGAAATTTATGCATATGACAAAAGAACTGTAAGTGTTACTCTGAAAATACGTTCTCAACTTCGTAGAGCAAGCGACTGTATATCACTTGTTCTCCGGATGTTGCCTCAAATATGTTTTCATGTATTTTTCCTTAACATGCCAGGGAAATGCTGAAGTCGAGACCAGTTAAAATTTTATTGAGCCTCCATTTTGGCGATGGCTGTGGGTGTTCTTGCACTAGCATCGAGTTCACAGTTGATTTTCAGGTTAGTATTTGATTTCTAAGAAGTATTTATTTGTAACTTCCTCCTTTCAATTTCCAGAGTTGCATGTCTTTGGTGATGACTTTCAAAAATTCGGCAACCACAAGGGGTTAAAATTTGATAGGCATGTGGAAAGTTTTTCATGTCATAACATCAGAACTGTTGGTTTTAGAAGATAAGAATCTAGCTTCGTATGAAATCAACTTCATAATGAATTAGTTCTGTATGAATCAATTGTGTGTCATTCTCAAATTTAGGTTTTGGTTTGTAAGTCCCATGTTCTCAGCTTTTTTATTAATTGAAGTTTCCCTCTCACGAAAAAATATGAACACTTGTTTTTTTTTTCTTTCTTCTTGTCAATTGTCTCCGACTACGGTGCAGGTATCTGAAGAAAGCTTCAAAAATGATAAAGATGTCGTGTTACAGAAGCTAAGGCATGCTGCCATCCAAGATTGGCATTGTGGGCAACTTGCAGTTATTGAGAGAGAGACCCTTTCATCTCCAAGAACTGAAACCACCACTTACGCCGTCGTAACCAGCATTGTTGGGAACAAGTTTTCTGCCATCGCGGGCAATGGCAAGCTCTCTGTCAACTGTAAACAAAACGGACTTCTCTTGGGTAGTAACATAAAAAAGAGGCGATCTGAGGCGATCAAGAGGGATGAAATATCTCAAAAGCAACAAAAAGTATATTAGTCCCTTGATATCTTTTGCTGACTTGACAAATGATATTGTGGCTTATGTAGATATGAAGTTATATAACTTAATCGGCTGATATTTCACGACCAGTGAATTTTGTAGGTACACTTGGTTGTTGAAACTTGAAACTACTGCGGTCGTGATTCTGATTGTAATGGTCAGATCCCTGTTGCCATGACTAGGTTTTGTAAATCTCCATACAGCTATGGTAGTGAAGTATAGCTTTAGAGAGGGAGATCTCTAGGAGTTTAGTTCACCTGGTATTTTGTGTTTATTTTGCATGCTTGTACAGTCTCAATGGATGCTTTGTCTCTGACTAAATGTCAAAAAACTTTACAGAAATGATCTAATGACATGTTGATTGCTTTTTGACTTCTTGTGTTCATTTGTTAAAGTAGCAAGGGAGACCAATTCAACAATGGTGCATTTTCAACTAGGGAGTAATGACTAATGAGTTGGAAATTTCTAAGCAACTTGTATTGCATAAAAATTTTGGGAGTCAAAAGTCTTTATACATCTCTGGACTGTTATGTTTCTTTGCTTTTCTGTTCCATGCTTTGAGTTCTAACCAATGCAGGAACATGAACAACAGCAAAGCTTCGGACCCAAATTTGTTGGGGTCGGCTACATGGATCTGACGTTTCCGTCTGATTTAATGCAATTAATGGTATGATTTGGTGTTGCAGACATGGCAGATGGAGCTGTGCAGTTCTTGGTTGAGAAACTAACCACTCTTGTTGTCCAAAAAGCTTCATTGATAGGTGACTCATTGGATGAATTTGAGGAAATCAAGTTGGAGTTTGAGGGCATGAAAGCTTTCTTAAGAGATGCAGACAGTAGAAAAGAGAGAGATGATGGAGTTGGGAGTTGGGTGAGACAAGTCAGAGAGGTTGCACATGATGTGGAGGACATCATTGATGAATTCATGCATTTGAAAGAGAACAGAAATTATCATCATCAACAGAGAAATGGCTTCAATGATCTTCTGTA
The DNA here is from genome assembly GCA_039657325.1 of Stephania cephalantha. Lineage (NCBI taxonomy): Eukaryota > Viridiplantae > Streptophyta > Magnoliopsida > Ranunculales > Menispermaceae > Stephania > Stephania cephalantha. The sequence continues at coordinate 57,317,950 of CM077571.1, forward strand.
CAATGTTCTGCACTTCCCCAAGAAAATCATTTCAAGCCATGACATTGCTGTCAGGTTGCAGAAGATCAAGGTTAAGGTTCACAGTGTCTTGGAAATGGGCAATAGATATGGCTTTGACAGGATCGACGATGGCAGGAGCTTGAATGACGATGCTGAACGATGGCGGCTTCACAGAGATAACTCTATCTTCCTAGACGAAGATGAGATTGTGGGGATGGAAGAAGATAGAGAGGAACTGCTTCAATGGTTGAAAGGGGCGGAAACACGGCGGAGAATCGTCTCAATTGTTGGTATGGGAGGTCTAGGTAAGACAACTCTAGTCACTAAAGTTTTCCATGATCAAGTTGTGAACCAACAATTCGATTGCTGTGCATGGATCTCCGTTTCGCAAACTTATAGAATCGAGGAGCTCTTAAGAAGGATGATTGAAGAATGTTTTGTACCGAAGCAAGTTTTGGTTCCAAGCAATCTAGGATCCATGGATTACAGGCAATTGGTGAATGTTCTTATTGACTACTTGCACCAGAAGAGCTATTTGATTGTCCTAGATGATGTTTGGAGCATTGATCTCTGGAGCAAAGTGCGGGTTGCGTTTCCGAACAACAAGGCTGGGAGCAGAATAATCTTGACAACGCGAAATGAGAATGTAGCTTCTTCTGTGGGAATTGGTAGCCGAGTTCATCGCCTTCAGCCTCTTCTTGAGAACAATGCATGGATCCTCTTCTGTCACAAGGCGTTTTGGAATAATCAAGATCGGACGTGCCCTCTCGAGCTGCAATGCATTGTTAGAAAGGGTTTATAGAAGAAGCTGATTAGGCTATGTTTTTCTAAAGCATTGTTTCTTGTACTGCTGTGTTTTTCGAGATGGTCATGCGATTAAGCGAAAGAAGCTGATTAGGCTATAGGTCGCGGAAGGGTTTATAGAAGAGAGAAGAGGAATGACAATGGAGGACCTGGCAGAGGATTACCTTAAGGAACTTGTGCTTCGGAACATGATTCAAGTTATCGAAACAAATGAAGCTGGCAGGGTGAAGACATGCAGGGTCCATGATGTTATGAGAGAGTTAGCTATATCAACATCTGAGAAAGAGAACTTCTGCGCAACATATGACGGGAAAAGTTCGAGGCTAGACGCAAGAGTCAGAAGGCTTTCCATCCACAACGGTTTAGACCAAATTCGAATGAGCAAGAGTACGTTACACCATCTTCGCTCTTTCTTTGTTTTCAATAAAGATACTTTCTCGTTATCTGGTTTTCGTGAAATGTCGTCGAATTTTAGGTTGCTTAGGGTCCTGGATCTGCAAGGTATTCCCTTAGAAACTGCACCAGATGGTCTGGTTGGTTTGTTCAATCTGAGTTACTTGAACTTAAGAGACACCAAGATCATGGAGCTTCCTAAATCCATTGGAAGACTCAAGAAATTGCAGTGCTTAGATGTTAGGAACACAAACTTGGTAAAACTGCCTAATGGAATAGCAAGGCTATCAAACTTGAGACATCTATACATGTACCGATGCAGCGAGAAATATTCTCGCAGTGGCGTGATGGCTCCATTAGCAATTCAAGACTTGCAAAGCTTGCAGACTCTAGCCTGCATCGAAGCGAATGACCGAGGGCTTGTAAAACAGTTAAGGAACTTGTTTGAACTACGGAGGCTTGAAGTGACGAAGCTGAAAGCGGGCAGCGAGACAGAATTATGCTCTTCGATACAGGAAATGAGTTCCCTCCTCAACTTAGGCCTAGCAGCAGAAAATGAGGAAGACTCACTTGAGTTAGAAGAGCTTTCCCCACCAAACCTTCTTCAAAAACTCAAGCTGGTTGGGCAGTTGAAGAGATTGCCTCATTGGTTAGGCACTCTAACCAATCTCACACACTTGCGTCTGCATCGGTCCCGACTACCCGAAGACGACAACAGTCAGATGCCGATGCTTTCGCCTCTCAAACCGCTGGAGAGCTTGTGAGGTGCATGAGTTGCACTTTCATTCAGGGTGGTTTCCTAGACTCAACAAACTGAAATTAAGGGAGTTGAAGCACTTGAATTGTGTGAGAGTTGAACAAGGAGCATTGGCAAGCATTGTTCAGCTTTATCTGATACAATGTGAGGAACTCAAAGCAGTGCCTCAAGGCATAGAACACCTCACTGGGCTTCACATGTTGTACTTGGAAGAAATGCCTAATGAGCTTGTGCAGAGGCTTGATGCTCACAATGGTGAAGATAATTTTAAGGTTCAGCACAAAACCACCATCAAACATGTTTTTCAAACACAACAAATTAGGATTGTTGAAACACTCGGTTAATTTTGCATACATTTCATACCAACAAGTTCAACAACCAGTTCGTGTTGGGACTGCGCGCGCCTTTATCCGTTGGTCTGCGGATCTCACTAGTAGCGATATTGTTTTCAACTTAACCACCTTTGGGTCACAAGTGGGGTTCTACTCCAGAAGGCCTTAGTACTACTTGGGAAGAGATAACCACTTGAGTACTTTTTTTATTAAATTACATTTAACTGATGTGGGACTATTATTCGGTACACACATCCCAATAGTTCGTCCAAGTGATAAAAAAGGGACTTGATTCAATTCAACGAGGTCTGGAGTTCGAGTTTCAATTTGACAGTGCTTGAGCGTGAATTCTTGGTGCAGTTGGCTTTGGATACCACGTAGAAAAAAAAAAAAAAAACTATTTCTCTCATTGTTTTCTTGCTTATGTTGGACATTTTCAAAAGAAATGTTTAGTCCCACGTTGGTTAGAAACTTCAAGTTTAAAGAGTATATATATACTATTGCACTACAGTGTATGTAAAAGAAAAACACAAGTGCTATGCAAAGTGAGTCACACGTGCGCCGCTCGGCGCATATGGCGCACTTAGCACGAGGCACGTGCGCGTGTATGTATATGTGTGTGAGCTAACCATGGGTAAAACTTTTTACCATTATTTTTTACCATTTTCGAAATTACAATGTGGGTAGTTATTTGATTGACCCACTCAAGCATTGAATGAGCAGTTAATAAACTCATTCGATACTTGACTGAGTGGATGCGATTGAAATCGCTCCACTACCCCCTTTTCTTCTTTAACTGGTTTTGACCGGATTTCATAAGAGAAGAGGTTTGGGGAGGAAGAAAGATCATCTCGAAATTAAACAACATTTGCTCTTGTTTATGCTTTCGCTCTTTGCAAAGTGAAAGCCGAGTTTGCTTCATTGCATCTTTTAGGATTTTTGCGACTCTGCGGTGTAGAAAGCAAAATTTCCTTTAGGAAAATGGCAGTGTTACACGCTTTGAAGTCGTTGCAAATTCCTCTGGTCTAACAGCTTATACGATTTGTGACAATTGGTTTTGTGCTTGAAATATAGCATGTTTTGATATGAACTAAAGGAGAGTAGTAAATTCACTAAAATTATAGAAAATTTACAGTTGTACATCAAAAATTAGTTTAAATGAGTAAAATAAGTGTGTATTTTTTTTATTCCATAACTAAGGTAAAACGCGTTTTGAAAATGTGCCATTAGTGTGCAATGTTGAAAATACACGAATGACGCATTTTGAGAATGCGCCATTCATGTATTCTGAACATCCAATGTGGCGTCCACGTGGATTGTCTAATAATATGAATGACGCATTCTCAAAATGCGTCATTCACGTATTCTGAACATCCCACATCCTACGTGGCGTCCACGTGGTTTGTTCCATAACATGAATGACGCATTCTCCGAATGCGCCATTCATGAATGGACGCCACGTGGAGTGTTCCATAACACGAATGACGCATTCTCAGAATGCGTCATTCGTGTTATGTGCATTGGTCTGTGACATTTGCACGGTTTGCATTGATTGGTTTGCCCACTGATCGAAATACGTGCATGATATTTGCACGTGCACGTTTGCATTGATTGGACGAGGTTGTATGAGTTGCACACCTTGAGATATGTGCATGACGTTTGCATGAATTGCACGAGGTTGCATGGGTCGACCACCTCGACATACGAGCGTAGCGTTTGCTTGACTTCTCGACCTCGAGATACATGCGTGACGTTTGCATGAATTGTCCACGTCGAGATACGTGCATGTCCTTTACATGAGTTGTCCACCTCGAGATACGTACGTGACTCGGCTTGTCCATCTCGATACGCACATGTCGTTTATATGGATTCTCCACCTCAAGTTGAACAAATAACTCATTTTGAGTATGAGTAATTAAGACAGTTTTGTATTTTATATAGATGACTCCTTTTGAAAATGAGACATTCATTCCACCTCATCAAACACACCACGTCATACATCTACATCATCATCAATAGCTCATTTTCAAAAGGAGACGTACCTTACTTTTGTAATTTTAAAGTAATCTCCCTATTTGAAAAATAAAAAATTAAGCTCACCCTATTTTTTGAAAAAGACCAAAATTATGGCCAAAGTTGGAGGTCTTACTACGCAGCTAATCATTGTCTTATCGTGCACAAACCATGCTAATATAGTAATATCTGTCTACAAGGGCAAAAAGACATGTCTTTATCTCATCCAATCTTGAGTGACTTGATTAAGACTTTAAACTAAATTTTAGCGCCTAAGCCTAACCTCATATTACAGGCGCCGTCAGTCCACGAGACTCTAATCCGAGAAATCATTTAAAAGGTGCTGAGTCCTAAATTCTTAAAATACCCCTCCAAAATATCTAAGCTTGCTGAGTAGTGCACTCACAAATCACAAATCAATTACATGTTCCGTGCACGCTTCGCGTTCCAAACGTTTTGTCGTGTGAGCCACATCCCGCACGTGCCATCAATGGCCCATCTTCGACGCCAGCCACCGACTCACAACCCGCCACGTGCCCCACTTCGCTCCAACAATTATCATTCCCGCTCTTGTCCCCACGCACGTTAGCGCGAACAATCCTTAACAGCGCACATGGTGCGCACTGCGCAGTGTACCAAACCCAAACACTACATAACTGTGAAGTCGCAACACACGCACACACACACAGTTCGTGCTGTGAAATGCGAAGCTTTCGTGATTCTCTGGACTTCTCTACGAATTGGCCAGTTTTCAAATCATTGATGAATTCGATGTTCGGATGTTAGTTTCGTTCGTTTTTGATGCGATTTGATGCGATTGTTTGGGGATTCGATTGCGTTTGAATCGGAATTTGAATCGAAGAGTCGAGAAGGTTTGAAGGTTTTGTTCGATTCGGCTTCGCTGCTTCGAAGGTCGATTGAGGCTTGAAGAAGAAGAAGAAGAAGAAGAGGATTTGGTTTCGGTGGTTCGATTTCTGTTGCTCTGTAAGTGTGAGTTTTTGGTTTGTGTTGATTCGAATTGAGAAATGTTGAGTTTTTCGAGTCGTTTGGATCTCTTTTGTTGTTAATTTGAGTACTGAGGATCCAATCGTCAGTGTACTCTCTCATTTTTGCTTCTCAATTTTGTTTTCTATGTAGTTGAGCAATTTGAGTGAATTTTGATTTAGGTTTCTTGATTGCGGAGTCGATTTTCGCGATTTCGATTGGCGATGCATGTACTCTTTGTTGTTGTTGTTGTTGTTGTTGTTGTTGTTGTTGAAGCTCTGATTAAACCTTTGCATTAACCTGTTAGAGCTTCATTTAGTAAAATTGAGCTTAAGAAAGGAGTGAAGGAGTGCAAGGACATATTTCAAGATTATGTTTTTAACTGGAGAACTTCATTGGTATCATGAGACTTATTTGTTATATACTTTCTCCGGTCATTTATATAAGTCATTTAAGGTAAGGACACAAGAATTAAGGCAGCCTTAATTACAAATGTAATTTACATATATATCCTTTGACATTAAATGAATTGAAGAATCATAAATGTTTGAATTGTATAAGGGTAAAATGGGTAAAAATGCAATAAATACACTATTGAATTCTGAAAACGACTTGCAATTTTGAACAAGAAGTTTTTGCTAGAACCACTTATATAAATGACCGGATGGAGTAGTTTATAAAGAATTCAATAGCACTAAATCGAGCGCAATGGAAGAAGAGTTTGATCCATGTTGCCATTCCCAACTAATTTAAAGAATTCTTTCTACATTAGTTTGCTGTTTAGAGAACATCTTAATTCTTTGGAATGAAAAGTAGAGATGTATGACTGGTAATTTGGGTGGGACTTTTTTTTCACGTCGTCTTTTTGGTCATTGCTTTCTTTCTTTTGGGATGTCGAAGGAGAATTATGTAAAGGATTATGATGGCTGGAATTATTGAGTAATTTTTGTTCTTATTGGGAATGCATCATGGACAGGTCGTTGAATTATTTATGGCGGCAATACTGGCTTCAAATGGCTGTTATTGCCGCCATGCCAACTCAATAGACCAAGGAAGAGGAAATTTCGATCTCAGCTTCTCTGGTTCGGTTTCGGGTCAAAATTTGTGCAAGCTTGAAAATCAGCTGTATGACTTTCCTGTATCTAACAGAAGATCACGTTTTCGAGTAAGAGTGCAGCAAACAGAAACCTCAAGGTTAACTACAAATGGTAGGGCCGTCAAAATGTTACCAGCAGAGGAAGTGAGGAAGAGCCTTCCTAACAATACAGGTGCAAAACCTATAAATGGAAAAGCAACTAAAATGTTACCAACAGGGGAGGGATTGAAAAACAGGAACACTTCCTTGAATGGGAAAGTTGTAGTGAATGGATCTGCAACAACTGTCAATGGTGCATTGACTGTGAAAAGAAGCAATGGCTCCACAGCTTTAACAACAAGAAAAAGCAGTAGCTCTGCAGAGCTTCCATTTCCAGATGAACTCAAAGTTTTGGCATCGGATGAGAGCTTCAGCTGGGCCAATGAAAACTATAATTCCTTGCAAAGAACTGTAGATGTGTGGTCTTTTGTACTTTCATTGCGTATTCATGTTCTTCTGGACAATGCAAAATGGGCTTATGTTGGAGGTTTCACCGAAGATAAGCAGGTTTATTTTGCTAATCTTTTGTGTATTTATTGAAAAATTATCAAAGATTGAACACTACTAGTTCTGGCAAAGCATATGTGTAATAGGCTAATGATCATGATTAGAAAACGCCTCTAGTTGTACACTCTTTCCATATTTGATAGCTCTCCCTTGTTATTCACTGTTCCCATCTTGTGTTTCTATTTGACTTTTGTATTCCTATGTTTGTTCCACAGAAAAATAGGAGGCGAAAAACTGCTTCATGGTTAAGGGAACGTGTATTGCAGCTTGGACCAACTTTTATCAAACTTGGGCAGCTATCCTCAACTAGATCTGATTTGTTCCCGAGAGAGTTTGTTGATGAACTTGCAAAGTTGCAGGTAAATATTTTCTGGGTTTTTATTCTTGCAATTTGTTTCCTTGTTATGTCCTGCAGGACGAGGATGTGACTAGAATTTGGAGAAATCTTGTTTTTATTGTCCTGTGTCCAATCTGCTTCTCTACAGTGTGAACTAAATATTTTATGGATGTTGTTTTATTGGATGCAGGATCGAGTTCCTGCATTTTCATCAAAGAAAGCCAGAAACTTAATAGAGTCTCAATTGGGGGCTCCAGTTGATACTTTGTTTAAGGAGTTTGAAGATAGGCCGATAGCAGCGGCTAGTCTTGGTCAGGTGATTCTACATGGTATTAGAGCTTTTCTTTTTGGGAGGCTTGGGTGCAAGAATTGTTATTAGCATTTGCTAATCCTCACTTGTGCATTGAAATTAGCATTGTTTTGTTAATTAAAAGATTATTGCCTTCAGGTGCATCGAGCCATCCTACACAATGGAGAGAAAGTGGTATTGAAAGTTCAGAGGCCGGGTCTAAAGAAGCTTTTTGATATAGATTTACGTAAGTTTTTTCTACTTTTTGCATCAATATATTGACCGTTACAAAAAACCTCTTTTGCTGCTAATTCCTCGCTCATAATATTTAGTCACATATTTACTATAGATTTACGTAAGTCTTTTCTACTTTTTGCATCAATATATTGACTGTTACGAAAAAACTCTTTTGCTGCTAATTCCTCGCTCATAAAATTTAGTCACATATTTACCTATTTGTATCAAAGACTGCAAATGAACCCTCATTGTTGTTTTAAGCATCATTATATAAAATCTGTAAGATTGTTTTAATAAATTATACTTCCTTTTCAGGAAACTTGAAGCTAATTGCCGAGTACTTTCAAAGAAGTGAAACTATGGGAGGTCCTACTAGGGACTGGATTGGTATATATGAAGAATGCTCAACGTAAGCAATTTGCTTTTCTCGCTCTTCTATTGAAAGAATTATTTCACGATGGAAGTTTTTCCTTCCTTTCTTTGTACAATTTCTGTCAATTCAAGCCGTTTGTAAAAGGATGTGATTATAGCTAGAGTCCTACCAGTTCATGAAATCTGAAACTTGGTAAAGGCAAAAGATTTCCGTGATAGTTATGAAGCTCCTTTGAACACCAGCTTTACTCAAACTAAAGAGATGTTGGTCGAGGTTGCCTCTGGAGGCTAAAAGTTAGAGGCTCTTCTGCCTAGTTATTTTCTTATTGGATGTATCATGAGGAAATCAAAAACAGCAGAAGCATTCTCATAGACATTTCTGCAAATACAGTGACATATCTCTTCGACTCTTATATTAATTTTTCTATACAAACATGAACTGAGCGAAGTCGTGTTTTACAGAGACATGTTTTCTCTTAATTTGCTGTGGCGGATTTAACTACATGCTCACAATGGAATTCTATCTAAACAGCTTCGACCAAAAAAAAAAAAATTCTATCTAAATAGCCGTTTCATTTCTATGACTTCTGATCATATTATTTCTGACGATGTTGGTATTTCTTGTGCTTGTTTTCAGGATTCTGTACCAAGAAATCGATTATATAAATGAAGGAAAGAATGCTGATAGGTTCCGTCGAGATTTTCGCAATGTAAAATGGGTCAGAGTACCTGTATGTTTCTCACTACATTGCTGCCATCTCTTAATTTTCTCCCTCTCTCTGATTTTTGTTGTCGTGGTCAATTTTTCGTGGTGTTAACTTGCTACTGGGATTGTTTGTGATACTTTTGGCCTTGCTGCAGTTTTTTCTTCTTTTCTTTTTTGACTTAAGCGGGAGTCGAACTCACGACCTCCACAAAGGCACAAACTTTGCATTTTGGCAAGTGATGCCTCTACCATCTCGGCAGAGATGCTTTGGCTAGCCCTGCTGCAGTTTTTAATATATTTTTGTGTCATTATTGAATTTGCAATTACACAATTGATGGCTTACAACAACAACAACAACATAGCCTCAGTCCCAAATTAATTGATGGCTTAATAATGAGAAAAATAATTTTCAATGTACTAGGACCTGTCTATTTTGATTGAGTACTTCGTTTCTAATCATCTACTCTTTTTTTCCTGCTTGTAGCTTGTGTATTGGGACTATACTGACAAAAAGGTGTTGACTTTGGAGTATGTTCCAGGTTTCTATCGAAACTCTAGTGTTTGGTTTTGTCAAACTTCATTGTTTCCACCTATCAAAATGCAATTTTAACATGTTTATTGTTGCAAGGATAACTAAAGCCTTTTCAATTCTTTGGGCAGGTGTCAAGATTAACAAGTTGGATGTGATAGATGCCAGGGGTTTTGATCGCTCTTTAATTTCTTCACGTGCAATTGAAGCATACCTGATCCAGGTTAATAATTTTACACTCTTTTATTGATTACAATGGACCACTTGCTGTTTATACTTTACAGCATGAGAGACTCCTATAGCCATCTGCCAATTTCAGTAGATTTAACATTCTACATACACCATCATGAACTTCATAACAACATAATTTACGAGTTATTTTTCCTTTTGGCATTGCATCTGCTGTTGACCCAGATACTGAAAACGGGCTTCTTCCACGCTGATCCTCATCCTGGGAATCTTGCAATTGATATTGACGGCTCCCTGATCTACTATGACTTCGGTATGATGGGAGAAATAAAATCATTCACCAGGGAGAGATTGCTGGATCTTTTCTACTCCGTGTATGAAAAAGATGCTAGAAAGGTTTGGCCTCTCAATGTGCATCTTCAGTCTCCACTTTGTTAGATCTGATGACAAAAATAGTCCTTTCTATTTACAAATGATATTTATGAGAAAGAAATAATTAAAATAGAAGCTATTGATATAGAAGAAATTATAAATTTCCCTTGCATAGTACTCGGTTCACATCAGTGATCATACTTAAGGCCCCTATCTTTTTTTATTAGCTACAGATGAATTTGCTTTAACATATTCTGGATGATATTCTCTGAGGTATGGTGTTCACCACATCCTCTTAAGTCTTAAGTGTCAGTTTGACACATGACGATAGAGCTGTGGATATGTATTTGTGACCAGGATTGAGAATTTGGGAATAGGCTTTATGGAGTTTGGTTGTCCGCTGTAAGATTTCTTCCAGTTTATGAATATGAAAAAACCGAATATACTTTCTGGCATAAAAAGTAAATATATGTTCTTTTCACGTTGTTGATGCATATCCGCTGATCATTTACCTGTTGGAAATTGATTATGTAAAATTGTCTTGCTGGCAAAAATTGCAAATATCTTGAGATGCATGATTTTTTGATTTCTGTGGAATAAATAGCCACAAATCATCTACTGGTTGAATAGATGCTAGATCTGAATATCTTGATGACCAAGCTAATGCACTACTTAACTGCAGGTTATCAAATGCCTAATAGCTCTTGGAGCACTGCAACCTACTGGAGACATGTCATCGGTAATTTTACTTGCTTTGGATGGAAAAAAGAAAAAAATAAAAATAAATAATGTACAAGATCTATTAAAACTTTTGCCGCTGCCATCTTAAGAATTTAGATAAAATGTCTGAATGTTATGGCATCATTTTGTTTATATTAAACCCACCGTGAATCTCAAAAGAATCGACAAACTAATTTGTGAATTAAGACTTAAAAGTTAATTCTTGTTTTCCTAGTTCACTTTGATTCAGGTTGATCAGCGTGGTCCTCTAATTGTTTTGATGTGATTATATATTAAATTTTCTGGTCAACATTTTGTTACGTCCTGAAGAAAGTTGTAATGCATTTCTAGGTGAGGAGATCGGTGCAGTTTTTCCTGGATAATTTATTAAGTCAGACACCAGATCAGCAGCAGACTTTAGCCGCTATTGGTGAGGTAAGAAAAGTTTTGGCTATGGCCCGTCTCTCTTGTGCTGATCTTATTTTTTTGTTATTTTATGTAATCCAAAAACAAGAAGTACCTTTTTTCTGTAAGACAGGAAGCACTTGCTGATTCAAAAGCATCATAGGAAGATTATTTTCTTCTAGTCCAGAAATATATACTTTGCAATTTATGGGTTCATTTTCGGATAAGAGAAGGCAATGCACGGGCCTTTTGGAAAAAAAAAGTCATAGATAACTTTCAATATAACTTTTATATAGCTAATGGGCAGCAGATTCTATACATAATAGTGAAAAGGGTGCACTTGGCTTCAGAAAATCGAGAACTTAACATGAGCTATTTTGCCAACATGTTTTAGGTATCCACATACACTTAGGGGGCTTTAATCAATTGGCCAATCAATTGACAATGCACATTTAAAAGTACTCCAAGGAATCACGAAGCTTGAACAAGTTCTCTTTCTGGCTTAATAACCTTTGTGTTTGATGCCCATAGTCGACAGAGAGAACGTATACATTTCTTTTTGGATGGATGAAGCCTATAACTTCTGTCTATGGTCATTTTTCATAGTTGCCTAGAGATGTGAAGGTTTTCTGCTGGCAAACCTGTTCCTCACGTTATTTGGGATATGATATGTTAAATCACCTAATATGCTACTCAGCCTGTATGTTTATGACATCACTTGTAAGATTATATTGCTGCAAGGAACCTGTAGTGACGACCTCGCTTTCGCTTTCGCGAGTTGTCAACAAAAAACAGTCATATTATCTAATTGTGGCTGGGTTTTCTTGTTGCAGGACTTGTTTGCTATAGCTACAGATCAGCCTTTCCGCTTTCCATCTACTTTCACCTTTGTCCTTAGGGCATTCTCAACTCTTGAAGGTATGCTCTTATAGTGCAGCTGAGTTTTAATACTACTTTGAATGCATGTTTGAGTTGTACATATGCTATGGCTTACCCATGAAAATTAGAAATGGACATGAAGTACTATTCCAAGGTAAATGGATAAAGTCTAGTTACAGATGTTTTTGCCGGCATTTTATAATTACAAAGTGTTGCATGGAATGTAGTTTTAAAAAACAGCTTCAAACGAAGAATTATCCACTTTACTCGATGTCAAGTTTTTTAACGCCGGATCTTATTTTTGGGAGAAGAAGATATTCTTATGCCATCTGTTTTCCTGCAGGTATTGGATACACTCTAGATCCAGATTTTTCATTTGCCAAGATTGCAGCACCTTATGCACAGGTATTTTACTTGTTACTTTCTGCTGTGGTGTCTGTTCGGCTTTTCAAAATTGAAGATCAGCTCTAGCATATCTGAAACACATTTCAGGAGTTACTGGATATGAAGCAAATGCAGCGTAGTGGACGGAAAATTGTGGAAGAAATACGAAAACAAGCTGATGATGTATGTCCTGTCTTGACCTCTGCTTATTTCATTTACTAGGGTCACGCTCTGATACTTGTGAATTGCTTGGTTAAACAAATTATTTTCCTTTGTCGACGGCTTGAAGGTCTTGTGCTGTAAGATTCCTAACCAGTTATTCTAACCGAGAAAAAAAAAAAAAAAAAAAAACCTCCTTGAACTTTGCCATGTTTCAGAAAATTGTTGTCACAAACTAGTTAAACAACTTGACAAACTGACAATTTCAGTATCATTGATCTTGCTTGGATAATGAACTTACAGGCTAGGACCTCCACCATCTCAATGCCAACTAGAATTCAACGCATCGAGGAGTTTGTGCAACAACTCGAGGCAGGAGATCTGAAACTCCGAGTCAGGGTCCTCGAGGTCCGGTTTCCCTCTCAAATCTTCTATTGATACATTACAAATTGCGGTTTGTTGTTAAAATCAACTAGCTTACTATATATACTGACTACTACTACACTAAACAGTCTGAAAGAGCAGCTCGAAAGGCAACCGCTCTTCAAATGGCTACCATGTATACTGTCTTGGGAGGAACTCTGCTAAACATCGGGGTCACATTAAGCACCCAAGGCAATCAAGTCATTGCAAACGGATCTTTCGTCGGGGCCGGTACACACCAATTTCCGAGAATTTAAATCTGAATCTAATCTTGGCAGCGGGTAATTAACTTAATCGTTCCGTTCATTGTATGCAGGAGTTTTCTTGACATTATTCATCAGGTCTATGCAAAGGGTGAAGATGCTTGACAAGTTTGAGAAAATGATCTGATTTTTCGTCGTTCGCAGACGCCTCTTCGACCTTCACAAGTGTACATGTTTCACATATTTATTCTTCTATACTAAATGTTGTATAATCTCAACAGGTGACAAATAAAGAAAGAGAAATAGAAAGAAAGGAAGAAATGTTGTTAATTAACACAAAGTGAGATTTAATTTTTTTTATCTCTAACCAAACAGAGCTTATAAGAAACAACTCAACAAAGTAAGCATCCATGCATTGCAAAACACGTGAATCAATCTTATCCTCCCAATTTGAAGAGGCCATGCACTGACACAATGAGATCAGTTACTGATTGTGAAATTAATTAAGTCTCTGTTGAGCATCTTTGTGTCAGTGAGTGCATGACTTCGTAGACAACGCCGGATCGCCACGTGTCGTTTTCGAGTCTGCTCTCTATATAAACCACCACTCTCTTCTCCACTTTCACGCCAAATTGTAGAGATCCCGAGAGGAAGTAGAGAGATGGAACGTGAAGGCTCCAATGGTAATGTTAAAACAACAACAACAACAACAATAATCAACTTTCTTATATACATTATGATATGAATGATTGATTTATCTAATCTTGTTTTCATTGTTTTGTGATCATGCATGCATGCAGGAACAATGCGTAATACTACTCCAAGCAACCAAAACTACAGCAACAACAGCAACCAATACTACATGCCGATAGCGAACATAATCCGAATAATGCGAAGGATCCTCCCGGCGCATGCCAAGATCTCAGACGACGCCAAGGAGACGATCCAAGAGTGCGTGTCGGAGTACATCTCGGTCGTGACTAGTGAAGCCAACGAGAGGTGCCATCGCGAGCAGCGCAAGACTGTCACCGCCGATGACCTTCTCTGGGCTATGAACAAGCTCGGGTTCGAGCAGTATGTGCGCCCGCTATCGTTGTACCTACAACGTTACCGGGAGTCTGAGAGCGGCGGTGGTAGTAGTAGTAGTAGTAGTACTAGTAATGGTAGTGTTGGTGTTGGGTCTGCATTAACAAGAGGTTGTACTCCTACTGCTGCTGCTGCTGCTACTACATTGGTGCCAATTCAACAGTACTATTTTACTGGGCAAGTACCACAAGAGGGAACAATGTTTGGTGGGTGCTTTGTGGATGGGTCGCCTGTGGTGGTTAATGTTAATGCAGGGCAATTAGGCCAGCAGAGCAGTGGTGGTGGTGTGGTTCATGAAGAGGGGACTATTAATCCTTACCTTAATTATGGACAGTACTTTAATTAACTACTGATTAAGGAGTCATGAAGCAAATGATCATATAGTAGTACATCACATGATAGGCATGCATGGAATATATAGTATGTTATTAATTAGTAGTATATATATAAAATTAATGATCATTTAATTGTTTCTTAATCTTAATATATGAAATTTTGCATGTTATTAATGGTTTTCTACTCTGTACTTCAAAACTGTTAAAACAGCAAGCAAGATGCATTTAAAGAGAGCAGCTAAAGTTCTCATACAATATTGGATCATGTTGAATATGCTGATTTCTTACAATAGGTTTCAATTTCGTTACAGATTTAGTCACGTACAACAACAATAACAACAACATAGCCTCCGTCCCAAATTAATTGGAGTCGTCTACATGGATCAAACTCTTCCATTATACTTGATTATGGTGAGTTTTTCAAACCATTCAAACCCTTTCTAATTAATGCATCATAATAATTAATAAATCATTTTTATAATAAATTCGGTATGTCATAGAAGAGCTTGAACCAATTTGAACAGTAACATACGCTAGTCAATCAACACGTATTCTGCACGTGAACGTTTATGAAAGACATTAATTTGCAGGAAGCGTTCTTAAGATTTTGACTCTTTTTAAAATGGATGTCCACTAAACTTTAAATTGTTGCTTTAAAAGGAAACAAAAACCACTTTCTCAATGAAATGTCACGAAATCTTAAAAATTGCATCACTTGCTTGACAAGATGCTTAAGATGATTTTTTTAAAAAAATTTCTATAACATTTTGTAAATGTTAAGAAAAAAGAGCTTTTCCAATCCAACCATGGATTAGGAGGAAATAGATACCACAAAGAGCCAAACAATAATTAATTCTATATTTTCAAGAAGTCATGTTCCATTTACTAAGGACATTGAACATAAATGAAGAACCATTAAAGAATCAAGAGAGAACCATCGCATAAAAACAAAATAAACTTATTTACAAAAGAAAGACAGCAAGATAGTTTACACGGTCTCGAACAACGAATGGCCGAGAGTTATATTGTTATCTCGGTCACCACTTCACGAGAGCAACCATTAGTGTATAGTTTATGTTATGTCGGTGATGTACAACCGAGAGTGTAAGATAGATCTCGGTTGTCCATGACCGAGACTTTTATTGTCGTCTCGGTCACCACATCACGAGAGTAAGTCGAAGTGTATAGTTTATGTCCTGTCGGTGATGTACAACCGAGAACGTAGCATTTCTCTCGGTTGTCCATTACCGAGACTTTTATTCCTTTCTCGGTGGATGTTGACCGAGACGTTTGCATAACTCTCGGTCCTGCGAGGCCGAATCAATCGCGCCCGTGAAAAAACGTCTAAAAATTTGAGAAACCTTATGTTGACAAACCAAATCATCAATTTCACAATTTTTGATCCAAAAACAGCTTCCTTCAAAGCTTCATATGGTTGTCAAACATTGTTACCTCATTGTCGGATGATGTCAAGACGCAAAAATAGATACACGCTCGGCAAACACAATTGTGGTCAGTACGTTTCACTTGTGATCCAAGGTGGTGGGGTGCCCAGCTTTTGCATTGAAAATGATTTGTGGGGTTTAAGTGAGTATATATGAAGGGGCAAAATAGACATTTACATTTTAGATGGGAAAATGAGAAAAAATATGGGTGCCTTCATGAATTGGTGGGGTGCCCATAGCGGGCCTAAAAAATATGCGGGCGTATTGAAACCTCAATACTAAAGTAAGAACCTCAATACTAAAGTAAGAGAGACGAAATAAAGCAAATCCTTTTTTTTTTGACCTTCTCAAACATGACACAAGGTGAAAAAATACGCCAAAGTATAAGATTGAAATCAACACAAAACGCTAATCAATTGATAATTTTGAAACGGTAGAATATATTTAATCATTACGCCTAATTTTTTCTAATTTTTTGTAATTTTAGTTTTATCTTTATGAATTTTACCTAGCATCCACCATACGTTACATTCAACATGAATGTATGGTTTTTTCTTACAGTTTCGACAATGCGAATCTCAAGGCAAGTACGCGTGTAAACATGCTTATCAACGGAGGCCCATGCATCATGAGCCGGACACTACATCAATTCATACACCGCAGGACCACCGGAACAACACTTCATTTCCTCTCCCGATTTGAAATGCGAACAGCGCCAGACCCAAACCCATCTCCACCGTCCAATCCCCCGAATCTCCCACCTCACCAATCCCAATAACACTCCCTTCACCGATCTCTTCAACCTCCCCAAACCTCCCAATCTGAAGAACACAACGTCTCTCTCTCTCTCTCGCTTGCTCGCTCTCTCGCTAGGGTTTCCGATTTCGATCTCTCTTTCTAGGGTTTCCAATTAGGGCTTCGTTTCGGAGATGTCGATCTGGTGAGAAGAATGTCGTCGACTCTGGAGAACCTGTTCGTGCAGATCTTCGACCGGAAGAACTGGATCGTGGATCAGCTGAAGCAGCAGAAGGAATTGTACGATCAGTACCTCGCTTCGACGCTCTTGATCAAAGGAATTCGGCCTCCTTCGTGGCTGTTAGGGAGCGGTTTCGAGGGCGAAGGAAGCGCGGAATTGAAAGGTATTCGCGTTTTTTGTTTTGAATTAGGGTTTTTGTCTTGAAATTTGGGATCTTGGGTTTGAGTGATGTGTGGTCTGGTTTGAGTTTCAGGTTTTTGTGCTAGATGGAGTTGGTGTTTGATTTTAGCCTTTTTAGGGCACTTGTTGCTATCAAGTTTGGATTATTTTTTTTTTGCGCGGATTGCGTCGCTCGTTCTGAATTCTACTGATTTTGTTTGTATAAGTTGTTTGTTCGTAAGCATTGATGAATGCAGTTGCTGCAAAAACTATTCTTTTGTCGACAATGGAGGAAATTGAAGGCATGAAAATGGCTTCTGTAGAAATAACTAAACTTGCTATAGAATTGAAGGTTAGGTTTTTGGTGGAATAGAATAAGCGAAGTGGATTCGTCTAGCCGACCATTTCATTGCACAGTGAAGGGCTTTTCTTTTGTTTTTGCTCTTTCTCGTCTCTTGCTAGAAAACTGGGGAATTGCATCAGGATTGCGCTAAACGAATGTAATGGGCATCTATTTGACACCGAAAATGGCAATGTGAAGATAAATATACTACTTTAAGAATATCTCAAAAGTACGTACACTTGAGTCGTAGCAATCTTTCTGTACAATTGTATTGTTGCAATGGATGAATAAATGGTTTTAGTTTAGTTGCCTACCACAGATTGTTGGCATGCAGATTGCATTGGAAGTAGTTGAAAAAAAAAAAAAGATTCAGGAATGCTTTTGTTGTTTTCTTAAGAATTTTTTGACGAGTTAGCAAATTAGCTTGTTATTTTCACTTTTAAGTCTTTTCAGAACTACAGGATTTATAAGTTTATTGTGAGACCATAGAGCATAGCTCTTTTGATTTGAATGGCAACCCATTGCAAGGAATGAGGCCGTTGTTCTTTGCCTTGGAATAAAATCAAGCTTCATCCTCTTTTTTACATATTGTCTTTCTAGGATTTAGATTTCAAGTTCGACATGAACAGACTCACAGTTAAAACTTTAAAATTCGATTGGAAAGTGCATTTTGGTGTGCGGTATTATGCGCAGTACTTGTGCAATTCTTTTTCTGAAAGAATGATCATCATTAATTGTTTTATTATAAAATTGCTTTGCGTAAGTTACCAATGTATGTGATTTAGAATTACACTATTTCCCTTATTATGAATTCTACAGAAATGAAGAAAGTCATGAGCGTACCCTTTGATTCATAAAATTACCAATTTATAAGATTCACTTTTGTTGGAAAGAACAACATTTGTGCCATTTTCTTGTGCTGTGGGAATAACTTAAAATCTTAAGTTCCTAACCATGGTTTAGTGGAAGTAGCCTGTAATGGCTTCATTTAACTGGACTTATGTAGTTGGTATTACTATTTGGTTAAAGAACTGCAAGTCTGCTATTAGCGCGGTTTCAGATCTAGTTGAGTTTTGTTTACTTTCCCTTAAAATCATTAGTTCATCCTTTTGATAAAAGGCCTAAATCTCTGTCAATTAATTTACTTTTCCAGCTGTTCGTTATAATTTTAGATAGCTCTGCTGGATCGTCTGTCTGCTGAAAGCTTCTCATAATTCATTTCGTGCTATGGAGGTTTCTGAATTTTGATCTGCTTGAGCGGAAAATGTAACAATTTAGTTTTGTTTGATTTATCATCCTGTAAAACAACTTGTTTACCTTTGGAAACTACTTTCTCAATGCAGAGTTGAAGAAAGAAGAACTGATTTCAGGTCTCCTTTTCCCTCCGCCAAGACCTAACTTTCCATCTACTGGTGGCCATAGCTATCACTACAACAGGCCGATCACTGCTGCAAATTTTGGGCAGTTATCAAATGCTTTTTTTACAGATACTTGTGCTTCTAACAAGTATGGTAATCTGGTGGAGGCATCCTCTCTGGCGCCAAAGTGCCACCTCAACTACAGTGAAGTTGACCTAGAATGTCAATTGCAAGGAGCATCTGGACAGGATAACATTATCACTTCTCCTCGAAGTAAAAGTGGGAAACTTAGAGCGGATATTCATTTTGAACAAGATCAATCATTGTCGAGGATTCAACGGTCCAGATCAAGGCAGAAAGCTTTAGAGCTTCGTAACAGTGGAAAAGCAAGCTCTAAGAAGCGCCAACGGGAGGAAAGCTGCACTGATGCATACACTGGAAGAATCACTAGGTCGAGAAATTGTGTTAATCCGACAGTGGAACTTCAGAACTTATCAAATTGTCCCAGGGAAACAGGATGTAGACTCACACCAGTTTCTGCAAATGGGAATGATGACCTTCTTTACGCTCCTGATAGTCAAGAAATTGTCCAAGATTTCAGGTCGGGTCAGAATGATCTTGAGTGCACATCCATTGTGAGTAACCTCCAAGCAGAATTTAATCGCTCTGCAGACGCGCAGTTACTGGAGAAGGATCATACTCGGGCTCATGAAGTTAAACCAGCTTCTTGTAAATTGGACAGGCTTAATGACGTTTCAACAGACAAATCTGATGGACAGGATGTTGATTTTAGCCCAATGACTGAAACTTCATCATTACATGCTCAACCAGTAATGAATGGAGCAACTGAGTCTTGTGAAGATATTGTCAGTAGCACACATACCAAAGATGGAAAAAACTCACAGCAGCAACCTATAGAATCATTAGAGGAAGCTTTCGAAGAAGAAAACCTTGCAAAACACAATTCTTCTGTTGATGAGCTGGAGGATGCTTTTGAAGAAGAAAACTATGCAAAATGCAATTCTTCCCTAGATGAGCAGTTACTAGAAAAGGGTCAATTTGTGGAAATTATTAACAGAGAAGGAAAATTAAAGCCCGATCATGGATGTCATGAAGCAGACAAGCTTGATGATGTTCCGACAGACAAATCAAAGCTTGATATATGTTCTACCCCAACTGATAAAACTTTACTATCTGCTCAGTCAGCAATCGGAGCTGAATTTGAGTTTGATGAAGATTTGGTCAGTAGTATAGATTTACATGACCACAAAAGTGTGCAGCAGGAGTCTATTGAATCATTAGAGCAAGAGTCTAGATCTGATGATATGCGCGAGAAATGTGGCTCATTTGTTCAAGAGGAGTTGCTGGAAATACATCAGACTGCAAAGGCTACGATAGAAGAAAAATATCTAGGAAAATTTCGTGAAACCCAAGAAGAGGATGGATCCGTGATTCGTTTATGTGCAGATTTGCCTTCACAAAAAAGCGCAAATTCTTCTCCCCTTTCTCTGAAGAATGGGATATCAGAGATTCATGGAGATCTCGTGTCCAATGCTTCTCAACAAAGCAATGAACTCTTACGGGAATCGATTCCACCAGATCCCCTGTCTGCTGGGCCACTCAGCACAAGATCTCCTTCAGCAAGCCAGCTGGATGACAGCGTGCACCCTGTGGATGCTAATGCAGAGGAAGGTAGTTTTGTCGAAAAATGCACTGGACGTATCAATATGTTGCCTATTACAATATTGCCAGAGGATTCCCAGTGCGATACAGATTTATGTGTTTGTCCTCGAGAATCAATAAGCCATGATATTGATGATGGTAGTGGTTTTTCTCATCTTCAGAACCCTGAGATGTCTTTGGGGTTCCATAAAAATGAATCATCTGCAGCCAGTGCTACAGATTCAGCTAAAATAATTGTTTCCAAAAAGGCTTTGGCGCCAAGGACTTCTCAGATACACAATTTAAGCCGCGATTCTCCCTACTTTTTAAGGAGTTACTCCAACCACAATGCAGATGTCAAAGTTAATGGGTCTTGTTCTGAGGTTGTAAATTTGATGAATATTCAAATATGTGCTCCAGAAAATTCTTGGCCTGCCTATAAGCGAAGAAAGATTGGTAGTCAATCAAGTGGTTTCTTCACTACTTCTCCAAGGCCAAAGAAGGTTAAGCCATACAAACAGAGTCTGCCTGTTCTTGATGTTCATCGTTTCCCTATCTGCGGTACAGAAGTCACTAATTCGAGTGACAAAGTTCATGAGACATTGTCAGAGAGGTTACAATCCCCAAAGGTACTTTTATACTATGTGAATGAAAATACTGCCTTCTTATTGCAAATTGTGATCTTAAGCGTATCTCTGAAGTTAACACTTAGTTGATAAAAAGGGATGTCTTCTTAAAATGTTATAAAGAACACTATCTTGATATCTATTTGAACTTGTAGCACCTTAAGCATTATCTATTCACGTCGAAGATATCGTATTCATATCTGCTACAATTTTGTTGCTTGTACCATTGCATATCGCCTGAATCTTCATGATTTTCTTTGGCAGACTGAACAGTGTATGGAAGGTGTAGATCGACAAGCGAATACATTTTTGGGGTTAGAGAAGACTGATGTTAGGAATTCTTTTGATTCCAGTCAATACTGCTTGGATGACAATGATGAGGTGACAGATCGCGATGAGGCACGCCTTGATTTAGAAGGAAGGTTCAGTTTAGAAGGTAACAGGGAAGGCTCTTCTCTCGGGAATACAGAAAACATTGAAAGGACTGAATGGTCTTGTTCAATGGAAGATACTGGACATGAGAGAAAATCAAATAACGGAGAGCTGGTTTCATATCGTTCAGTTGGATCTCCACATAATGTGGATGTCGATAGTGTTGGTGGTGACCAGTATTTGCCTGAGTTTGAGGGGTTCAGCATTGATGCATCCGCAGACAGTGTAGTACCTGACATTGCTGGTGATGGAATCAGCTGGGACAAGTTGGATCTACCCAGGAATGCGAGTGAGCGCATTAGTTTCCTAGAAAAGCTTTGCAGATCCGCTAGCATTCTTACCCCATTACATTCTACAAACCATAAGTTGCACAACTCGCTCAATATAAACAGGTCCTTACCAAAGGAGTGCATTGATTTTAGGGACTCAGTTATATTCAGTAATGAAGAGATTGAGCAGCTCAAGGCCAGTTACAATTTCATTGATGCGGAAATTGGTCATTCTGCCCGTCGCGATGACATATCATCCTCTAATGTTAAGTCTGATTCTGATGCCAGAAAACCTTCTTGCACCCCTCCTGTCACTAAATTCTGCCAGAAAATTACTTCATTTTCTTCTGGTCGTAGTTCTGAGAAACAACAGAGCATGAACCCGGAGTTAACTTGTTTTCGCATTGACGAAGACACTGACACTAGTGAAGAAGATGGGAGCAAGTATGCAGTATTTGATCCGTTGCAGAAAGAAGATGGCTCTGAACAGAAGATCAATGCAACTATTAGAAGCCCCCTTGTTGATATGACTAACAAATTTAACCCTTCTATGCCAGTTTCTGCGACGGAGAAAATTAATGATAGAGGGAGTGTAGAGTCCATAAACACAGAATTAAACTTTAACGAGGCACATTTACAGGCTGAGCAAAAACTCAGAAACGGGTACGGAAAGGTCCGAAGATCTAACAGGGGCAAGGAGAACCACAATTCTTTGGTAGGTGTTAATGGTTTAGAAAAAACCACCGAAGTTCTCAACAACAGGTTCAGTAGGTCAAAGGTTTCAGGGAAAATTTCATATAAAAAGGGAAATCCTGATTCCTTGGCCAAGGGGCACAAACATACCAACATTGTTTCTAATGTTTCTTCATTCATTCCTCTTGTTCAACAGAAGAATCAGTCAGCGGCTGTGTATACAGGTAAGTTTTTCATTGTTTGATAATGCATTGGTTTAATCATTTAATGGCATTTTTTGACATCTTATCCATGAGCACATATAGAACTGCAGAATCAGCATAGTGCTGGGTTCATCTTTAGTTGACTCTAACTTGCTTGAAACGTGTACGAATGCTTTATCAATACTTGTGTTATGCTTCAGGAAAGAGAGACGTTAAAGTCAAAGCTCTAGAGGCCGCTGAGGCTGCAAAACGTCTTGAAGAAAAGAAAGAAAACGATCGTAAGTTGAAGAAAGAAGCAGCAAAGCTTGAGCGAGCAAGACTGGAGCAAGAAAAACTAAAGCAATTGGAATTGCAACAGAAGAAAAAAGAAGAGGAGAAGAAGAAGAAAGAAGCTGAAATAGCAACAAGGAAAAGGTTGAGGGAAGAAGATGAAAAGAAGGAAAAGGAAAGGAAACGTAAGTGCATTGAAGAAGCACGACGGTTGCAGAAAGTGCAAGAAGAGAAGTTACGTGCTGAGAAAGAGGAGAAAGAACAACAACGCAGAATTGCAGTATGCTCATTTCTTTATAAGCGTTGTGACCTAGAACCTGTTCTTGCTTATTATTGTTTTCTTTTTCTCGATTAGCTGGAATAATTTTTGGTGTAATTTGGATTTAGGCTGAGAAGGAAGCCAAGAGAAAACAACAGCAAATTGAAGAAAGAAATCATCAAAGGAGAGAAAAAGGAAATGAGCAATCAGATTTTCAGCAAAAGTTGAGATCCAACGCTGGGTCTTCTAGCATAGCGGCAGGTGTCGCAGGGAAAGAGCAGGAATTGCATGAAGGTTTGGCAGCAGTAGAAGAGTCCCATGATAAGGTGAAACTACCTGCTTGTTTTCCATTCTTTTTAGCTGCCATTGAAAATTTGCGAATAATGCAATGCTATAAATTGTAGATGAAAATCTTTTTCTGCTTCATGCTGAAGTTTGTTTTTTCTGTACATAGTTATCAAATGATTTTTGCAAAACGAATGAAAGTGAACCCTTAACTGCCGAAGCAAGTGGAAAGCAGTCGTATGAACTCTCACCATATAAAGATTCAGATGACGAAGAGGAGGAAGAAGAAGAAGAAGAAGACGATGATGATGAGCTACCTAATAACAAATTTGTCCCTTCTTGGGCAAGGTAAAAACACCTATTCTTTCTTTGGTTTTTGTAACAACAAATTTTATTTGGTCAGTGAGTGTGGCAAGTCTTTTTGTTCAGCGGAAAGCTTTTGGCATTGGAGTTACCTTTTACTCAACAAAGAGAACCAAGTGAGATTTTCACACCGGCAAGGAATTGCAGTATAATTGAGGTAATACAGTTCTCTTCTTTGAATTCATTGCATACTTTCTTGAACCAATTGGTCTAATGGAACTCTTACATTAATCTGTAGTTTTTTTCCCACAAGTGAACTCAAATGTAGCGCCACTTCGGATATGGAAGATCCTTTGCAACCCTTCCAGGATATTTGCTTGTCAAGCAACAAGAGGTACATTCTTAGAATTCCAACGATCTCGGCTTTAATTAATTTATGTTGCTTCTCAAAACAATACTTGGGAAGTGATGCAATCATGCAATACCAATGAGAATCAACATTATTGCCGACGATTTCCCTGGAGATTGGAGCTGCAGATGGTTATAGACTTAAAGTGTATCAGTATCGCAAAATTGTCGAGGCATGAGGTCCCTTCTTGGGAACCTTGCCTCTCGGCCGGGTAAAGAGATGCGCTTGATCGGAACAATGAAATCCTGGTTATTTTGTCATTTTGGTAGTGTACTTCAAGAGATGTATATATATATTTCTTCTTTTCCGTAACATTTCTTAGTACCTTTTGTACTGAGGCTAGTCAGGAAAGTTACACTGAGAAATTCAATCATAAATTTTCAGCTTTTAGGCTGAACATTCTTCACTAACCAGGCGCCGCGGCAGCGCTGTTTATTAATCAAGCAGATTCATGTAGCTGGTTTATAGGAGAAAGCTCTTGTAGAATTTAAGTGAGCTGAAAATCTTGAGCTACATTGGCATTAATGCTTAATCTTGGAGCCATTTTTTGGTAGTCTTTCTTCTTGTTCTCCACATTGTACCCAGCCAGATTATATTACACAAATGTATGTAGCAATAATTTTTTGAAAACAAAGACAAAGAAGTTTGTGCCCACTGCCACCACTGCTCCAACGTTAACAAATCATTCACAATTTTGACGTTGACCCACCTTCCAAAGCCTTCTCTGAACCCTGCTCACATGTTGTCTAAATAAAAAAGAGAAAAAAAAAGTCCCAATCAATTGCATCATGCAGTGGGTTCAAACTAATTTGGGAGTGAAAATTTTGTCACTGTTATAGTTATTCTTTTGTTTATTTAAGTATTATTTAAAAGGCAACAATTGCTCCGAGCATCTCCAACCCACCAACTCTATAATAGAGTAATTTTAACACTATTCACGTATTTATTTTGGTGTTTTCAACCAACAACACTAAAATAGTTTTAAAACTAACACTATTTATGTTTATTTTGATGTAAACAGTGACACTTACATTATTCACGTCTCTAACTTATTAACGCTATCTTTTACATTATTTTATTTTTTTATCATTATTTTATTCAATTTAATTTTTAGTTAAGAAGTAATATAATCATAAAGATAACTTTATAAAATATAAAAACAAAAAAAATATAATAAAAAAAAGTGAATAGTGAAAAATTTAGTGAATAGTTCACTTCATATCGAACTCGACAGACAACAGTGCTTGAGCATGGTTTAGTCGATTTCATTGGTGTTGAATACCTCATTAAATAATTAAAAAACATTATTTAAAGAGTACATTAATTTTAAAATTTTTGATAATATTTCTTTGAACAAGTCCACTGATCTCCCAGCCTAAAATAATGAACAAATAACACTCTTGACAACAACAACAACAACAACATCTTCAATAAATCCTTTATAAGATTACACAATGTGAAAGTAGAAAACAATAGACAGACAAACAAACAAATAAAAGTCCTCATAACCGTTGCACCCCCCCGCCCCCACGCGCCCATTTCTAACCGTTTAAACCCCATTTTCCCCATCCAAGATTCCCACCATCATCACCACCACCACCACCACCCACCACTCTCTCTTCTTCTTCTTCTTCATCATCATCATCATCATCATCAAAACCAAATCCACTCTAGATTCTCTCTCTCTCTCTAGAGTCTAAACCCATCAATGCCCGCCATGATCACGCCTCCAAGAACCCATCTTTTCCACACAACTCCCCTGCTATTCCCCCTCCTCCTCTGCATCATCCTCTGCATCTCCCCTGTCTCCCCTTCCAAGAACGTCCGGTTCGACTTCCGATCCTTCACATTCCGCAACGTCACCCTCCTCGGCGACTCCTACCTCCGCAACGACGCCGTCGGCCTAACGCGAGAGCTCGGCGTCCCCGCCTCCAGCTCCGGCACCGTCATCTACAACTCCCCGGTCCCCTTCTTCGACCCCCAAACCAACACCTCTGCCTCCTTCTGGACCAGATTCACCTTCTCCATCACCAATGCCAACTCCGCCTCCGGCGCCTCCTCCTTCGGCGACGGCTTGACCTTCTTCGTCTCCCCCGACAACCTCACCCTCGGCAGCCCCGGCGGGTACCTGGGTCTCGTCAATTCCTCACAATTGACCAAGAACAGGTTCGTCGCCGTCGAATTCGACACCCGTTTGGATGATCTCTTCAGGGATCCTAGCGACAACCATGTTGGATTGGATGTCGATAGCCTCATTTCGATTGAGACCGCCGATCCCGTCGCGAGGGGGATCGATTTGAAGAGTGGGAAGTTGATCAATACTTGGGTGGCTTACAAGAGCGATGAAAAGATTGTGAATGTTTACATGAGTTACTCAAGTTTTCGGCCTGAGAATCCGATTTTGTCGGTCGCCATTGATCTTTCCAACTATTTCAAGGAGTTTATGTATGTGGGGTTTTCTGCTTCCACTGAAGGGAGTACTGAGATGCATACAATTCAAGATTGGACCTTTGAGACATCTGGTTTTAGTAATGCCAATGCCAATGCCAATGCACCGCCGCCGCGGCGCCAGCCTCACAATGTGTCTGATAACATGGTCATTCCGCTGATTCCGATGGGGAATTCGGGGAATGCTTCGCGGAAGAAGCTCGCTTTAGGCCTCGGGATTGCAGGGCCGGCGTTCTTCTTCGTCGCCCTCTCGGTGTTTGGTTGGGTGTCTGTGAGAAGATGCAAGAAATTTCACACTGCTCAACTACAAGACTTCTCACCTGAGTTTCTCAAAGGGCCTAAGGAGTTTCAATATGTAGACCTCAAAACTGCCACAAGAGGGTTTCATTCGAGTAGGATCGTCGGTCACGGGTCGTTCGGGACTGTGTACAAAGCGATATTTGCTCCATCGGGCGCCACTTTTGCAGTGAAAAGATCGAAGCAGACCCATGAAGGTAGGACTGAATTCTTGGCTGAATTGTCCATTATAGCTTGTTTGAGACACAAGAATCTTGTGCAACTCCAAGGATGGTGCGCCGAGAAGGGCGAGTTGCTCCTAGTTTACGAGTTCATGCCGAATGGAAGCCTCGACAAAGTCCTTTACCAAGAATCCGAGGAGGGGATGAGTTTGTTGAAATGGCCGCAGCGGTACAACATTGCCATGGGGATTGCCTCGGTTCTCAGCTATCTCCACCAAGAATGTGAGCAACAAGTGATCCACAGGGATATCAAGACAAGCAACATCATGTTGGATGGAAACTTGAATCCTAGATTGGGCGATTTCGGTTTGGCAAGGTTGATGGATCATGACAAGAGTCCCGTCTCGACTCTCACTGCTGGAACAATGGGGTACCTTGCTCCCGAGTACCTCCAGTACGGAAAAGCGACAGACAAAACCGACGTTTTCAGCTTCGGCGTCGTTGTGCTCGAAGTGGCGTGTGGGAGAAGGCCTATACAGAAAGAGCAAGGCAGTCAGAAAATGGTGAATTTGGTGGACTGGGTGTGGAGTTTGCATTCTCAAGATAACATCATTGAAGCAGCAGATAAGAGATTGAATGGGGAATTCAATGAGGATGAAATGAAGAAGCTATTACTCGTTGGCTTGAGCTGCGCAAACCCGTCGTGTGACGATAGACCTACCATGAGAAGGGTCCTCCAGATTCTTAACAATGAAGCATCTCTTCCTGCTCTATCCAAATCCAAACCGAGTCTCACTTTCTCTTGCAGCTTGCCGTTGAGCATAGAAGAGATCGTTTCAGACTGCGAAAGGAGCACCAGAGCCAGCCCTGTGTATGAGATCACTATCAAGACTGAATCCTAATACTAGGTTTTGCTCTTACTCTACTGACTTCATTCATTTCCAAATTCATTTTCATTTTCTTATACTAGAAGGCCTATACATCAATCAGAGATTTAGTTATCTTGTTCAACAATTGTAGTTTCTGATGTTCATGAATTTGATTAAGCAACAATAGTTCCCTCATTGTTGTCAATCCAAGTTGTGAACTAATGGATGTAAGATTGAAGAAATGATTTATGAGATTTTTTTTTTCTTCTCTATAATTATCGTGGGTGTCTGAGCCTTTTTTTCGGCCCTTCCCTACTTAGGCTCAACTCCAATTAATTTGGGACTGAGGCTATGTTCAACATTTATAGTTTCCGATGTTCATGAATTTGACTGAGCAACAATTAATAAGCTCCCTCATTGTTGTCAATCCAAGTTGTGAACTAATGCATGTGAGATTTAGGAAATGAAGAACAGCAATGACTATAAAGGGTCTTATTCTCTATAATTATCGTGGGTGTCTGAGCCTTTTTTTCGGCCCCTCCCTACTTAAGCTCGACTTTGATCTTATGTGATTGTGATTTGATTATATTTGTAGTGAAGAACTCTATATATAGTAATTGAGCATTTTATGTACTCTTCATTTTGCAGAACTTGAAACCACTCTCAATGGAGTTGGCTCTAGTGGCATGGAGTGATCTGAAGAAAAAGCTGTAACTATAGCTTTGAGTTGTACTTCACTGTTGTAAAAAGTTGAGATTCTTTTTTTTTTTTTTTTTTTCAATCTCACTTTTGCATTGTTTCAATTCATTTGATTCATTGATATGTAGTTCTTGTCATGAAATACATTGTATTTTTTTATATTTTTTTTTTTTTGGCTCGTCTTGGGACCAGTTTGGAGTGCCACTTCATATGTATTGGCAGAAACTGTGAAGGACCACAACTGTGCATGCTTTTTTTTTTTTTTTTTTTTTTTTTTTTTTTTTGTCATAGCTACTGTGCATGCTTTTAAACGGTATATATATGTCCAAGTCCTTGGGATGCACATCAAAATGTGGCTCACATATCTCGATGCGGAATATTTTTATGTAGTCGCACAAGTTCGAGACCACCACATATGGAGACATAAAGAGTGAGTTTCGATCGCTTAAGTTTGAGATTAATACATTAGACTTGAACTTGTGCAACCAAGACCCACTTTTCAGTTCTTGAACTTGTGGCACTGAACAACACGATCAAAACAAAACAAAATCATGAAAATTAAGCAAATTTTACCTCATTGTGCTATGGACCACTTACTCTTTTAAAATCCGTCAACATTTTACGCCCAACAAACTCCAATTCAAGTCATAAATTGATTCTCTAAACACCAACACCAACGATACAAGCACTGACTAGAAAAGCCACCAAAAACACTCAAAATTCGTAAAATTGAATGCAAAGCAAAAGAGAACACACTTTTATGGAGTGACAACAACAACAACATAAGCCTCAATCCCAAATTAATTAGGTTCGAACTACATGAATCAAACTTTACAGAGCAAATGAAGGTGTTTTTCTGTGGTTTGGCGGGAGCGCAAGTGGGGCTAGTTGGGTCGTTTCACGTAGGGACCTTCCGACCTTTTATAAGTGATCTACAACGATTAAAACAAATAAATATAGAGGATCGGGAGGCGGTGGGGGTGGGGGTGAAGGCGAGGGTGAGTGTGGTGTGATTTGAACATTAGAAGATAGGTATTTCGAGAATTTCATAAAAAAAAAAAAAAAAAAAGTGGGGTACCTTGAGCAATTAAAACTCAAAATCGAAATATGTTTGAGTAACGAGATAAGATTAATAAACAGTAGCTCTTTCCATAAAAAAAAGCTATACTAATTAAGAAGCTCTAATAGAACCTAAAATTGGAATAAAAGATAGTAACGATCACAATAATAATAATAGCGCTAAAAATCATATTTTATGCAACACAAGCCAATGAAAGGGCGCAACGTGGCACAGTTATAAACACGAACGACGTCGTCATCCGAACCTCTGAACTCGTCCAGACAATCTAAACGAACTCAGCTCCTGACTCGCGCGAGTCAACACTCTGACTCTGTATTTATTAACATCGCGTCTCTCCGTTGAATTTCATTTCATTTCTCATTTGGTTCGCGTTTCATTTCGCTCCAACACAAACCCTTTTCGGCTCTCTCGTTCGTTTTCGAATTTGCGATGGTTTTGGTGGACGAAGAGCTCTGAATCTGCGATTTGCGGAGGCGAAAATGGCGCAGAAGCTTCAGCAGCAGCTCAGAGAGCTCGGCGGGAAGCTCGAGACCCCTCCGGCCTCGAAGGATTCGCTGATTAAGCTCTTGAAGGTGACCAATTTCTCGTTTTCTGGTTCGGTGTCGCTAAAAAGACCTAATTTTTTTATTGCTTTTGTGGTTTGTTTTGTCTCTGGAGTTGCTCTGTCGTGACTTGTTGTGGAGTTAGGGTTGAGAAAGTCGGTGTCTTGATTGTGGTTTTGGTGTGTTGTTGGATGGGATGGGATGGGAGTGAATTGGTGTGACGAGGTTGTATGAAATTTGTGCAATTCTAGGGTTTTGAAGAGGGTAGTTTATGGATGGAGAGGAAAGTTGGAAAATTTGAGTGATTCTAGGGTTTTAGGGTGGCTAGTTTATGGAGAGAGAGAGGAAAGATGGAAAATTGTGTGATTCTAGGGTTCTGGGGAGGCTAATTTGGCGAGAGTGAGGGAAGTTGAAAAATTTGTGTAATTCTAGGGTTTTAGGGAGGGTAGTTTGTGGGACAGGGAGGAAAGTTGGAAGCTTTGTGTTTTTAGGAAGGGTTTGGGATGAGAATTGAGGGAACTGTGATAAAATTTGTGTAATTCTAGGGTTTTAGGGAGGGTAGTTTGTGGGACGGGGAGGAAAGTTGGAAGCTTTGTGTTTTTAGGAAGGGTTTGGGATGAGAATTGAGGGAACTGTGATTTAGTTGGAGTGCGGAGCTCGAGTAATTTGTTGGCTTATGGTCATGTTGTTGGACTATATGGAAATTACTGATGAAATGTTAGTATGTGGTGTAACTTGTGTCCGAGAGTGCTAAAGCAAGTGCATTTAGAATGGGTTTGTGCCCCTGTTGTATTTTGGTGTTGGCTAAGTATTGCGGATGCCCATTTTTTCAGTGTGTAATCTATGATGGTGTTTGGTTCTTACGTTGGTGTGAATTTGTTCATGAAATGTTTTGATTGCACAATTTGTCAATGTTGACATGCTGGGAATGTTTGGGACAAGGACATAGGCAAGGGATCAACCGATGTCGAAGTGCTGTAAATTTTCTAAAGTTTGATTTCTATAGATGATTACCGAACTTAGACATAGACACTCGATTACAGATGATCGGAAAGGTGGGAAGGCTTATATTTTGATAAACGTTAATGTCTATGCTCAATCATAGAATCATGGACCTATAGTGGAAAATGTACCTGTAGGATTAGCTCCTAATGGTTGAAGTAGAGATTTGCTCTGGAATTTTATGTGGAACCTAAAAAAAAACAGTCGAGGTTTCATGAAATATGTTATTGAGTGGGCTAATTATATCATATGGAATTCAACTATTCATGATAAATAAATGACATCCTTGAAGATGCAAAGTGAAAGTGGCTAAATCTGGCGGGTAGAAATTAACTGCAATCATTGAATGTGCTCCTTATTGATTATTGCTAATTGTTCTCTTTCAATATGCAGCAAGCTGTAACTTGTCTTTCTGAGGTAGAGCAATCACCTGTGCCGAAAATGCTAGATTCAATGAAATCTTTCCTTAATGCGATAGTACAACCAGACCTATTGAAGCACCAAGATAGAGATGTCAGACTTCTTGTTGCAGCATGCATTTGTGAAGTAACTCGAATAACTGCCCCAGAAGCACCTTACAGTGACGATGTTCTGAGGGTACATTTCTTCCTTGACTTTTTCTACTTTAGAGATACACATAATGATATATTTCAAATTGGCGAGATCTTTTGAAGCACTGAATTATGATTTATATTAGATGTCGAATGAGATTGTATGGAAAGTTGGAGATGTCGCGTTGGATGGAGGAGTTGTTCATGCGTGAACAGAATCGGGTCGAACCCGATCGGCCGCGGGGGTGGATACACACCCGATCCGCCGATCCGCCGTATCCGCCGCGATCGGGAGAGTTCGGTCCGTCGGCGAGAGCTCGGTTCGGCGAGGCCGCCTTATCGATCGGGCTCGAAGTTCGCAAGATCAAGATGCCGACCCGTGATGGGGAGAATCTACGGTGTGGCTCAACCAAAGCGAGCACGGCGGAGTAGCGAAGGCGTGGTGTTCACGGCTCGAAGCCTCGGTGATCGTGGAGGCGTTGACGGGCTCCGATCTTTGTGCTAGTCTACAAGGCGGCGTTCGGAGCGGAGGAGCTCAAGCGAGAGATGCATACGAAGAGGAAGGCGGAACAGAGCTCCCTCTCATCCCGAAAGCCGAACTCAAGGTCGGATCGTCGTGTTCATCGTCGCCGATCACTCAAAGGCTCTCCCCGCTCTCTCTCGGAGGTTCATTCGGGCCGGAGACCAACGACGTCAATGATCGCATCCGAGTGGAGATGTTGGTTGAGCTCCCAGCCGACGTTACGACGGTGGTGGAGAGGCGAGCAAATCGAGAAGACGATCGGTGCGGGAGATGGGTTAGAGGGGGCGTCTCTTGTTGGGCCCAGCGCCACACCCAACTTGGGCCTCCCAACACCTCGAAGGCCGCCCACCCACTTCACCCACTCGGGAATTCTCGCACCATTTCTCGGGCCCACCAAAAGCCCATTTGCTCCCCAACGAAAACCGATTCGGTTGTGAGTTCTACTACCAAATCCAGTCTCGGCTCGTCTCTGCTGCAGATCACGCCGCATGTATCTCCACCCGAAGCTCAAGCGATTGAACGAGACGGAAGCACGAGCTAGCCTTAAGCTAGGGCTTTGCTACCGTTGCGATGAGAAATATGTGTCGGTCTAACTTTGCACTTTTTACAATAAGTCTATGTTTCTAGTGTTCTTCAATTTTCCTTTATGTCAAAGTTAGTCAAGAAACTGCATGACTTCAAAATGTCAAAACTCATAAGGGGTCCTTTGGCATATTTTTAAAATGAATGCCATAAGAAAAAAAGATTAAAAGTTTAAACCTCTCTCCGCTTTTGTTAGAAGATGAGTCTAAAGAATAAAACATACAAAGCAATGCAAAATGGGTAGCTAATCTAATTTTCTGACTCCAAAGAATCTCTAATTAGAACTGAAGAAATTCATGACCAGATATAAAAGAGTAGGATATGTGGTGTTCAGAACATTTTGTAATCATTTCACTTACACGATGCATCATAGGTACTTTCATTGCTTAGAAAGTATATGCTAAGCATTATTAATTGGACAGTTACTCTTGCTTGAAAACATCATATTTCATGACCCAGTGTTCAAAGTGCATAAACTTTTTTGTTTAGTGTGCTTTGTTAGAACACAATTCTTCTCAATACTTGGATGAAGCTATTATATATTTATACTACTGTTAATTGCTGAAGTCTTACAAAAATTCCCTGCATTGAATTGAACTTCCCTGTTTTCAAATTTTAAGCGAGCAAAGGTTGGAAAATGTCAACATTTCTATTGAAGTTCTTGATTCGCTTGCTACGTACACTATCCATAACTCTGTTTATGAGGCATCTTTCTTACTTGAAAAGTCAGCTGTAGCCTGTACCTGATTAGATATTGTACTTTGTTGCAGGATATATTTCGATTGATTGTGAGCACCTTCAGTGGACTAAGTGATGTCAGCAGTCCTTCATTTGGAAGAAGAGTTACTATCTTGGAGACCCTTTCAAGATATAGGTCATGTGTTGTGATGTTGGACCTTGAATGCAACGATCTAGTGAATGAGATGTTTAGTACATTCTTTTCAGTTGCTAGGTATCTTTGGTTTGGACATCTGTTATTATTATTATTTTAAATACTGAAATTCTGATTTTCTTAAGTACGCATGATTGCATCTGTTTACCATTATCTTACAGTGATGATCATCCAGAAAGTGTTCTTACATCAATGCAAACTATTATGGCGCTTCTTCTTGAAGAAAGTGAGGACATTCAAGATAATCTTTTGATTACTTTATTGTCTGTATTAGGGCGAGAAAAAAGTGTAAGTCCTGCTTATGTATTAAGGCTTAATAACACTTTTTTTAGAGTCTTTATCTAACGGGTTTTTTGACTCCAGGATGTTTCTGGGGCTGCACGGAAGATTGCCATAAATGTTATAGAACATTGTGCAGAAAAACTGGAACCTTATGTAAAGCAGTTTCTCATATCGTCAATGTCAGGAGATAATAGTTCACTGAATAGTCAAGTTGATTATCATGAGGTGATCTATGATATCTACTGTTGCGCTCCACAGATCCTCACTGGAGTTATTCCTTACCTTACTGGGGAGCTTTTGGTAAGTTTTCACTTGTAGTTTTTGCTCATTTAATCTTAGTATATTTCTGTTTTGAAGCTTTTTCCTAATTTAATTATGAAAAAGACAAATCTAAAAATACAGTGTAATGGAGAAAAAAGAAGAAACTGATTACCCAAAAAAGGAAATGAAGCTACAATAGTTAGAAGTGGATACTATAATGCTAAAATTAATTTCTTATTAAGATATCAGTGGCTGCAGTTTATAGCTGAGCACCTTTAAGTTAGAATGTTTGTGCCTTAAATGTATATCATGATAATGGGTAATTTGAGAATAACTCAGTGGGAGAAGGTGAGATCAAGTATTTTTAAATTTTCCAGCTACATCCTAAACAATGTTAGACTAATTATCAAAATTGAATAAGAAAATATGCGACGATAGGGTTTTTAGGAAAGTAAAGCATATTGACATTGTACAGGCCCATCGAAGTATATACTGGACAAGGAGTTCCTTTTGAATAACATTATTTAAAAATGTATATTTTAATTAATCTGAAGTATGGGAAACTTTTATTGATTATTTTGAAGACCATTTAGAAATCTGCATGACCACAAGTGTTGGTGACTGGTGAGCATCTAGCTGATGGGTATAGCTTTTGAGTTCAATGGTCTCAATATGATACTGAAGCTTCTTTTTCGAGGTCGTGCTTGAATTGTTCTTAAAGTTCTTGTATGCCTCCTATTTGCAAGTCCAATGATCTAACCTACACGATGTCATTCATGTGAGGTCTAATGCATGTTATTACTATCTATCTAATATCTATGGTTTTTTCTGTTTAGTGGTTTTTGACAACTTTAATATGAAATGGCTGAGTTTGGTATTCCATGAAGTTTTAGAAGTTGCAGTTCTTATCCACTCCTAAACTAAAATGTAGCATCTTTCTCTTTTAGCGTGCAATGATTCTCATTTCTAAAATCTAATTCTTGCAGACTGATCAGCTTCATACTCGCCTAAAAGCGGTGAAGTTATTTGGAGACTTGTTTGCACTACAAGATTGTTCGGTTCCTGAAACATTCCTACCTATCTTCTCTGAATTTTTGAAAAGACTAACTGATAGAGTGGTGGATGTTCGATTATCTGTCATAGAACATGTCAGGAGCTGTTTGCTTTCTGATCCTTTCAGGGTGGAAGCAACTGACATCATTGGTAAGGAAATTTGCTACCGGTTTGTTTTAGTCGGTTTTGTTGGCAACATTAGGATCAGAAGTTATGCATATTGATCATAAGCTGGTGCCTGTCTCAGCTGCTCTCTGCGACCGACTGTTAGACTATGATGAAAATGTTCGAAAACAAGTGGTTGGTGCTGTATGCGATGTAGCATGCTTTAATTTGAAAGCAATTCCAGTTGAAACTTTAAGAATCGTGGCTGAGCGTCTTCGAGATAAATCAGTATGTCTATTTTCTCTCTCATGCATGTGTATGTGTCTGCATATATGCTAGGACTTTCAATATTCTTCTTTTAAAGAATCTATCCACCCGTAATGTTTTATTTTATCTTCACATTTCCAGGTTCTTGTCAAAAGATACGCCATGGATAGGCTTGCAGAAATATATAAACTTCATTGCTCGAAGTCTTCTGATGACTCTATAAACTCTGTTGATTATGAATGGATCCCTGGGAAGATATTGAGGTGTTTCTATGACAAAGATTTTAGGTGAGCTATTTTCCATGCAAGTAATAATGTGGAGCACTTTCTAAATATGTATGATTTTGCTAGCATAATGTCTTTTTTTTTTTTCCTGTTCTTTTCTTCTGTTTGCTTCCTGGTGTCCTCTTTTTTTGTAAAGGTCGAATAGTATCTAGCAGTCCTGATTTCTATGAAGTGCAAATGTTTTCATCTGTTTGATTATTTCTTTCAGATCAGAAACTATTGAATTCGTTCTGTGTTCTTCATTGTTCTCTATCGAGTTTTCAATCAAAGATAGGGTGAAACACTGGCTGAATTTCTTCTCAAGCTTTGACAAAGTGGAAATCAAAGCCCTGGAAAAGATAATGGAGCAGAAGCAAAGGTTTGTTTTTGGTTGTTGATTTGACACAACTTTCAAAAGAAACTTTTAAGGCTCTGTTACTTTCCAGTTTCTTGTTTTTGATATATTCTACACGGATTTCAGGGGATTTCCTCTTGGATTGCAGGTTACAGCAAGAAATGCAGAAGTATCTTTCGCTTAGACAAATGCATCAGGTTTGCGAGCCTTGCAAATTGAACCACATATGTTAATATCAATTTCCAAACCCTCCCACATACTCTACATTTTCAAAATGCAGGATCATGATTCCGTTGAGTTTCAGAAGAAAGTTTTGCTATGCTTTCGGGTAATGTCTCGCTGGTTTGTTGACCCTGTAAAAGCTGAAGAGAGCTTTCAGACTCTTGGTCATCTGAAAGATGCCAACATTTGGAAAATCTTGACAAATATAAGCGATCCTAACACTAGCTTCCATCAAGCATGGATGTATCGGGTACTACTCTTTATTGGTTATTGAGTATGATAAATATCTTTTGGCAATGATGAGGATGTTTCTCATATTTTTATAATTTCCAAATAGGTTGAAACGTACATACATGGACATAAACTTGCGATTAGGTTCTAGTGTGAATTTGTCTTTTGTTTTATTCCAGGATGACTTGCTAAAGATACTTGGAGAGAAGCATCCACTTTTTGATTTTCTTGGAACGCTCTCGATGAAATGCTCTTACCTTCTACTCAACAAGGAATATGTGAAAGAAATTCTTTCGGAGGCTGTCACACATAGATCTACTGGGAATACACATCTTACACTAGCATGCATGAATCTACTAGTGGTAAAGACATTACTTTTTGTAACATTCTTTGTTCTTTTCAAATTTTTGGTCTGTGGAGGCTGCCACGCAATGTACTATGTGTAATTATAAATTTATTGGCGGAGATTAGTGAAGACATTCTTTGCTGTAGCCTGTAGTAATGTTCTTCTGAGGTCTTTGGCTATACGAATGTCACTTTCTTTGTTACACTTAAAGGTCGATGAAATGCTTTAACCTTGAATAGGATCCAAATGATGTGTTAGGTGATTTTTTATTGTTTCCCTTCTTTTTTATTTTTCTCCCAAATAGTAGTCAACTTTTAAGTTCCTTCTACAGCTGTATAATCGTTATTTCTCTCAATGTACTATTCATATTCGGTGTGTGTCATGATTGCTTTCCTGTTCGTCGAATTTCAGGTAATTGCTAGTTTCTCCCCATTGCTGTTCAGTGGGAGTGAAGAAGATCTGGTACAATTTCTTAAGGAGGATAATGAATTAACTAAAGAAGGTGCTTTGCAAATTCTGGCAAGGGCTGGTGGAACCATCCGGGAACAACTGGCTGCGGCTTCCAGGTATACAACCTTTGAAAGCATAGATTTGTATCGTCTTAAGTAGTCTCCCTAGATATGATTTTTACATTTGTTTTGCTGCAGCTCTGTAGACCTTATATTGGAGAGGCTATGTCTGGAGGGTAGCAGAAGGCAGGCAAAGTATGCTGTGCATGCTCTCGCAGCAATAACTGTGGATGATGGACTGAAGTCCCTCTCGGTCCTCTACAAGGTTTATATGCTTGTTCATTAGTAGAATGTTTTGGCACTTAGTTTTCCCAATGGGGGTAGGAATTGGGGCTGTTTTATTTTTTCGTTGAAATTTTGTTGTTTGGTAGTCAATTCAGTTGAAGTATTCTCACTTGGCATGCAGAGACTTGTGGACATGCTGGAGGAGAAAACCCATCTGCCTGCTGTGTTACAATCTCTAGGATGTATAGCGCAGACTGCAATGCCAGTTTTTGAAACTAGAGAAAATGAAATTGTCGAGTTTATAAAGATCAATATCCTGGAGCTCAGTGTATGTGTTCCAACCGTGATAATCTGTTGTGGATTTTTATTCATTTTTATTTTTTTTTAATTTTTTTTGGGGGCAATTCATTTTTATTCGAATTCTCATTTTAAAAGATATTATGCTATTGCAGAAAGCAGAAACTAGTACTGAGAACAGTTGGGATAAAAGAAGTGAGCTTTGTCTGTTGAAGGTCAGTCCGGGTACGAAGACTTGTATGTTAATTTAGTATTTGCTAAGTTTAGGAGAGTATTCAATTGATGGAGTCCTGTTAACTTCTTTTGTTTCAATACATTGCGATTGCTAGCACAGAATTTTGACTTGTCTGAGTGTGTAACAGATATTTGGTTTGCAAACATTGGTGAAGAGCTTCTTACCTGTTAAAGATGCACATCTTCGTCATGGGTTTGAGAATCTCCTGTCAATCCTTAGAAATATTCTTTCATTTGGAGAGATTTCAGAGCAGAAGGATTCAAGGTACACCATTTTTTTTTTTTTTCTTGCAACAGATTTTAAGATAATTCTCCTTGCTTCTCTTAGTCTTAATATTTTATCCTTCCGTGGGGGGTTACATTCATGTTCTTACTAAATGGACTAAATTCTAATGCTGAATTCATGCAGTTCTGTTGATAGAGCACATATGAAGCTTGCTGCAGCAAAAGCAGTCTTGCGATTATCAAAACACTGGGATCACAAGATACCATATGATGTTTTCCGCTTAACCTTGGCAATATCAGAGGTTATCTAAGTGTTTGTTTGGCCGCCTTTGCCGTTTGCTTCTCATTCAATTGATGTTAATCTAAAGTTCTTTTTCTGTTTTGCAACAGCTTTCCTATCCTGAAGCTAGGAAAATATTTCTAGGAAAAGTACATCAATATATAAAGGATCGGTTTCTGGATGTGAAGTATGCTTGTGCTTTTCTATTTAATAATGCAAATGAATTCCAGCAGCCAGAGTTTAAAGAGGTTGAAGCCCTTGTTCAATTTCTATATAGATTCTTGTATATTCTTATTTACATACCAGCGCAAAAGTTACTTTGTTTTTATCTTTTCTCATGCATCTCTAATTGCCAGGATAAGCATAACCTTGGAGAAATTATCCAGATATGTTACCAGGCCAAGGCACGGCAGCTTCCAATGCTATGTGATTCAAACCCTTCGATGGCTTATCCTGGATATATACTCCCGTTCCTCGTTCATGTGCTTGCCCATCATTCTTCATGCCCGAACATTGATGAATGTACAGATACTAAAGTATACGAGCCTATGTATAGGTATGGCTATTGTGTGCAAATACTTCATCGTTAGGCTCCTATCTCACTCTGTGTAGTGAGCAAGACATTGGTTGAGAGTTGAAATTTAATAGTGTTGTATTGTGATCTTGATATCTTGTGATAACTAGCTTTGAACTTTTCAGGAAACTGTATTTGTTTCTCTCGATTCTGTTATACGGAGAAGATGATATCAAGTCCGAGTTGGCCACTAGTGCTAGCAAAGAAAAAGAGACCATTTCTTCAATAATGTCTATACTAAAGAGTATCAAGTGTTCAGAAGACGCCGTTGATGCAATGAAATCTAAGGTAGAAATATTTATATATTGTAATTTAGGATTTGTTTTTAACTGTCTCAGTCTTCAGATATAACTATTTAACGACCGACCAACTTAGAGTTGGTGTGGTGGCTAAGAACTTGCCTGAGGAATTATGAGTTCTGAGTTTAATTCCCAAGTCTGTTAAGAAGCCCATTATTCCTTTAAAATTAAAATAAACTATTTGATTGCCTATTTCATCAAAATCCTTTTTCTTATTCTCTTGTTGTTTTTGTGGGTCCCGGTGATTGAATTTTTCAGAATTCACATGCAATCTGTGATCTTGGATTGTCAATTGCCAAGCGTTTATCACCAAAGCAGGAGGATGCTATTGCTCCAACAACTTCCGTTCCACTTCCTCCAGCGCTCTATAAGCCTCTTGAATCTAAAGGGGACGAGTCTTCTGTGAGTATTAACTGCTATAATTTTGTTGGAGTGTTTAAATTATTCATATTTGCCTTTTACTTATCTTATATCATTTGTTGCTATATGAGTATCTTCCTTTCTTGCTTCTCCAACTGTTAACCTATTATCTTAATCATCACAAGTTTCACAGAAATCGAGAGAAACATAATTATTTTTTTGATTGGAAGAGAAACGAAGAAACGTAATTATTGAGTGTTCCCTCTTGAACACACACACATGCAAAAAAAATA
Source organism: Stephania cephalantha (assembly GCA_039657325.1). NCBI lineage: Eukaryota > Viridiplantae > Streptophyta > Magnoliopsida > Ranunculales > Menispermaceae > Stephania > Stephania cephalantha. The sequence continues at coordinate 57,358,520 of CM077571.1, forward strand.
AAAATAGCCACTCCTGTCCGTCGCTTTCTTTCATTGTCTCCTTTCTTCCCTCTCCCTTCCTAATCTAACCAATAAAATGTTGATCTTCTACCTAAGCGTAGTACATGTGTTGCTCAACTCATAATTCTTATAAAAGTCAAAATGTTGTTGGTTCTTCATCTTGGCGATTGTTGTAGCCATCCTGTGAGCCTTGAATATCCAATTTTGCTCCTGCCCGAGATCATTGGTAAAAGTTTATCAAAGGGATTTTAATCACCTAAACTGTGATTGGATTTTATGTCTGAATTGCCGGTATGAAACAGCCTTAAATTGTTTTTTGATGCAATCACTTATGTTCGTTATTTGAATGATTTCATTTTATTGGTGCCTTTATTGAGTGGGTTTTTTTTTTCATAAATATTAACCGGTTCATGTGTTTTCTTGGAAAATAAGGGGGATACATGGTTGGCAGACGAAAAAGTTCTTGCTCATTTTCAATCGCTCAAGTTGTACCCAAATGGAACTGTATGTTCTACGTCTCAAACCTGATGATTTGTTTATGTGAGGTTCTAGAAAGTTATTGTTGCATTTTATCATTGACTGATTTGTTGCTCATTTCGGAGGTTTTCAGATTGATGAGGATGATGCGGGTTTGAATGATATTGATGAAGATGGAAATGATGTGCCTCTGGGAAAAATGATAAAGCACATAAAATCTCAGAGTATCAAGGCAAAAAAAATTGGGAAGAAAAAGATTTTACCTGCCGAGAAAAAAGACCCTGAAAATGATGTTGATATATTGGGAATGGTGAGAGAAATAAATTTGCATAGCCTTGAAGAATCAAAGGACATGGAATCAGGAAATGGTCATGAATTCAGTACAGAAGAAATGAATGGTCGAATTAATGGCGAGAAGGTTTCAACTTCTCAGAAAATGAAACAAAAACGAATTAGTGATCCCATTCACCTGACTGTACAGAAACGTAAACGTTCATCACTTGCTCAAGCTGATCGCAAGTCGTCCCTCTCAAGAAGTTCCTTGAAGGGTGTGAGAAAAGCTTCCGAGGATTATTCACGTCATGAACAAACACCTTCCTTTGATCCTGAAACCGGCAATAAGAAACATGCTAATTCGACAGATGAATTATCCATCTCTAAAGACGCAGGAGTACCTATGGAAACAGATTTGCTGGCGTCATGTTTGCCTGTAAAGAAAAACCTCTCATCGAAACTCAAACATGTAGGTAATGGATTAAATAATGTGGAAAACGTTGTTGAGGAAATTGGCCGGCCTGATATAGAGGTGAGCTTTTCTTGTGACGTGGCTTTGACGAATAAACCATTCGCAGTTCATTTTACCTGGTTGCGTAGATTGAATTATTTTTTGTGTTTGCAGATGTCTAATGAGTATACGACCGCTGATGAGGATGATTCACTCACTCCTAAATCGACTCCTATTTCCAAAAAAAGGAAAAGAAGAAGCATTGCAGGATTGGCTAAGGTTATCCCTGTTCCATATTTTTGCAATGGATTGATAATTGCTTCTACATTCAAGGGAACGAGTGTTGTCATGTTTGATTTTATTTATAATATTTATATTCAGCAATGTAGCCGACCCCAGTTAATTTGGGACTGAGGCTATGTTGTTGTTGTATTTATATTCAGCAATGGTTGCGTCGTCTTGTTCTTGATGATAGTCTAACTACAGCTTCTACTTCTAAAAAAAATTCCGCCTTGATTACTGAGCCGAATATCTTTCTGTTCAGTGTTCATTGAAGGAGGTTGAGAATCAAAGCTTAGTTGGCTGCAGAATAAAAGTGTGGTGGCCGTTAGATAAGCAGTAAGTTTCTTTTATTAAAATCGTTTTACTATCTTGCGAGTTTCTCGTGCGTCCTTAGAAACCCCTTTCAGTCCTCTATGGTGAGTATTCATGTGCAGTGCATCATTTTTGGCAATGACCTTGCATTGGACATCTTTATTAGATTGTTAATTTTAAATTTATAGCTTCACCGTTACTTTCTTACTGGTCTTATTGGTGGTAATTTTTTTTTAACAAGAGCGGACAAAATGGTTGTTTTTTTCCTTTATTTTTGCAATTTCCGTTTATATCAATTCCACTGCTAATCCACAGGTTTTATCAAGGCCTGGTGCAATCTTATGACTCTGAAAAGAAGAAGCATGTGGTAAGGTTTACTTTCTGTATTGGGTTCCTGCATGCTTTCTTAGTGGATGTTCCCTTACTCGAATGATTTCGTTTTTGTTCGAAGATATTGTATGATGATGGAGATACGGAAGTCCTTGTGTTAGATAAGGAGAGATGGGATCTTGCTACAGACGGGGATAAACCGAGAAAGGTATTTGTAAATAAATACTACGATACATTTCTTTTTTAGAAAGTCGCCTTAGTTTTATTCAAGTCTTTGGGTTTTGCACTAGTTTTTTCTAATACTGCTTTTATTTGTCTTACAGGAGCAAAAAACATCAAAGATTTCTCCTGGAAAAGGAGTGTAAGTAATTATTCTTCCCCACTGTGGAGATCCATTTGTATGGACTGAGATCTGACAGTTTTGGTTTTGTATTATATATGTCTGTAGAATTTGATTTCTGAGTAATTTTGTTGAATTTATATTTATGTACAGATCTCCTGAAAAGAAAAAGAACAGTAAGAGGAAGTCAGGTGGTTCACCGCGGAGCAAGAAATTTGAGAAGTGAGGCAAATTGTATCGTGGATAGTGTTATGTAAAATTCGTTTGCAATGTTATCTTACCTTGCTTTATTTCGGGCGACAGGTCTTCATCTTCCGGAGTTAAAAGAAGACGAACACCCAAGAAAGGCTTGGAAAAGAAATCACATGATTCGTTAGAAGGCGAGTTAAATGCTGATGTAAGCAAAACTGAAAGCAGGGAAGTATCCGAATTGTCAAATCCTGAGCATGGTGGTGAAGTATTGATGAATTCAGGTAACTTATTAATATAATCCATATTGAGTTGTATTAATGCATGAATTTCTGGAGTTCAACATATTTCATAGCGTCATGTTTGTTTCGATGTGTACATGCAATCGAACTTTGTACAATATTATGTTGTCCTTTGAACTCGGACAAGGATGCCCGGTATGGCACAATGCATCCGTTATGTCTATAGACTACAAAACTCCTGAAAGCACATTCTTTTATTATTTCTTTTATTACCATGAGTGTCTGAACCGCCTCAGCCCCTCCTGGTTAAGGCCCAACTAACCCCACGGAGTTAGGAGGGCACCTCAACCACTAACTCAGAGGTCGAAGGAGAAAATAGTGTTGCCGCGAATCGAACCCGTGACCTTTGCCTTAGAGTGTACTAAAATCCTATTTGAAACCACTATACCACACTCCTTGAGGCGCACATTCTTTTATTATGGAGTAAGATTTTGTTTCAACAACATTCTTTTCTGTTTGCAGGGGATTCAGAAGAAAAACGGACTGAAGAAACAGGGAAGAGCTCAGGCATTGGTGATGATGGAGACATCAAATCAGGACACGAAAATAAAGGGATTGAAGATGGTGACAAAGATGCAACAGGCGTGGAGGATCATGATAAAGAGATGTCTGATGAAAGAAAATCGAAGGAAGAAGAGAAGAGCCAAACTGATGAGCACCCTGGCGAGGGTGAGAAATCAAACTCTGCAGAGAAGGAAGAAATAGGTACTAGACCAAATGAAGTCGAGGAATCTGACAAAGAAGATGTATCAGATGTCGCTGACAAGAGCCCCGGAGGCCTGAAGCAGTCGGAGAACAACGTGAAATCAGATAAATCTTCTTCTGGAGCCTCAGATGATTCTGATGATGAGACACTGGTACTTGCCTTCAACCTTCCCTCGAACCTTTACTCGTTGGTGCGCTAAAGTTTTTCAATTTCTAGTCTGACTTGTGTTTCTCTACCATACGCAGAGCGGATGGAAGCGTCGAGCTGGTAAAGGGAAAGCAGACTAAACTTGATAGGGAACTAGTAAGTGAACCTGATTAAGCGATTACACTAACATTCGAGCAGTGGCGCATTGGCTCGTCGGTCAACTTCCTTTCTCTTCCTGATGGAAATTTGAGAAGTTGATAGAAGTGATGTAGGAGTGCTACATGAATTTGGTAGCATAGCAAATAAACTCTAGTGTGCCTCTCATCTAGGCCTAATGTAAGCCTGTATCATATTAACATGCATGATTGTCATTCCACTTTCTTGTACCATTGCTTTAGCTTTCCTCAGTGATTGTTGTTCAGTGCTCTAGACTAGTGACCTATTTTTGAAATTTGTATAATCCATAAACTTTTGTGCTGCATTTGTTATAGAATCTGTTGGAGGTATATGTCCTGCAAAGTCGGTGGTTACTGACAATTGCACTAAATTGAGTCGCGCAGTGGAAAAATTTGATCCATGTAGATTAACTCTAATTAATTTGGAATTAAGGCTTTGTAAATGTCGCTCGATGTTAATTTTTTTTTTAAACCTATGAGTGTCCAAATCTTTGGTTTAATTAATTTCACGGTGGTTAATCAGTTGAGGTGCCCTAGCCTCATGGAGAATAACAGTCAGGTGATCTTTTCTTTGCCGCTATACCGTACTTAGTAACAAACTTTTGCTACATGCATTTACTACACAATGGTGGGAATCTTTTCAACTCACATGGAAGTGTGCAATCTTTTTCAAGACTTTATTGTTGTGTTTATTTGCATGGTTGTCCACCAACTTTTGCTTTGATGTTTTTTAGATTTATTGTTTCCATAAATGATTATGTATGACTGCATACCTTGACTGGATTTAGAATTTGTTTTTGTTGACCACATTTAACAACAGAGAGATTCAAGACCCTATGCTCCAATTCTTCTCCTCGTAATTTTTTCTTTTTAATATTCGTGAGTATTCAGGTGAGCCTAACTATTTCCAAAAATATATAGTGTAATAAGCTTGAACAATATCCAAGTGACCCAAACAATTTCTCGCAACCGAAAATTTTTAACCAAAAATCGATCTTGCTTCTTTAACCTACTTAATCTCAAACTCGCTTTTACTGACCTTGATCATTCTTCTCTTTATAATCACCAAACTAGGGATGCAAGTGGGATGGGGAATCCCCATGGGAGACGGGGATTCCTTGCAACGGGGATGGAGATGGAGAATTTAAATAGGGATGGAGGTGGGGATGCGGATAAAATCTCATACCCACGAGGGTATCGGTACGGGGATAGGAAAAAAATATATTCGCGGGGATCCCCGCTAGGAATCTCTATTGATAATATCCGCGGGGATCCCCGTGAAGATCATGTATTTATCAAATACATCTATATATTGTATATATCAATTTTATATAATATTACAAAGCTTTCACCCAAAACACTAGTGATAAACAAACTTTAATGTGATTTATAATTTTAACTTGTTTGGTTAATTATATATTTTTTAAATAATTATAATTTTTATTTTGAATTGTTTGCAACTATATTTATATGTTATACTTTATTTGGTTGAAATTTTTAACAATTGTAATTATATGCATGTGTACCATACTTTTTATAAATTTTTGAAAAAAATTAAGTGGGAAAAAATATTTTCCCGTGGTGATTCTTCGCATATTTCTTGCAAAAATCCCCGCGGGGATATTTAATGGGGAATGTTTTTTCCACATTAGAATTCCTCATCCTTGCGGAGATTAGGCGGGGATGGAGATGAGAATGAAAATTTATTCCCGTGTAGGGATGGGTACGAAGATAGGAAATAAATTTTTAAGCGCATCCCCATCCCCTCCCCATTTGCATGCCTACACCAAACCAAGCCTCTGATGCTGCCACGTCACAAACATGACCTCTCATTTTATACTGACGTGAGCTCCATCTGTCGTCAGCTTCAATCAACAATACCCAATGTGGGTCCCACAAGTAGGTCCACCTTCTGCCACGTGTTGGTCAAAAGTAAATGAACCCAGTCTTGCCTTTGACCAAGAAGACCAAAAATAGAGACTAACACGCGATCATGAAGACCAAAATTAGAGATTGACACGCGTCACTTGACAATTAGCCCAATCCTTGACAAGCAAAGATACTCTCCATACTCAAAAAAAGTTTCCCTTTTTTTTAACTTTTTTTTTTTTTTTTTTTCCAAACCAAGTTTCACTCACAAATGGAGATTGAGTGTCATTTTTGTTCTCAAATCTGTAAATCTTAAGTGGGTTTTCTCCATTACTGTTGCTGTGGTTGAATCGTCAAAGTGGGTAAGTCTGTTTTCTCTAAAAATTTGATCTTTTTAAGCCTCCCCTGAACATCTATTACATAAACTTTTTTTGGCTTCATCAGATCAATGAACTAGGTGAAAGGGCTCATGGGGAAGACTATAGGGTTGTTGAAGGTGAGTGTGTTGAGGGGCCTAAGACTGGTCATCAGAGATTTCAGAACCAGTGACCCCTATGTTGTGCTCAAGTTGGACAATCAGGTTTGTTTGATCTTTTCAAGTTTTTTTAGTACAGTTCCTCCAAAAGACCAAAATTTCTTCTCCATGTGCATTGTGTTTACTTGGTTTTTTTGTGTGAATAGAGCTTCATATGCTACAAAGTTTTGTTTTTGTCTCATGAGAAGTGAGGGACGCATGTTTGGTGATAAGGGTCTCAGTGATTTTCACAAAATTGGTCTTTGGTTATATAGACTTGATTGCTATGTGATTAAATTTGGTTGCCCTTTTTTTATGGTCAGGTTGTGAAGACCAAGGTTATCAGCAATAGCTTAAACCCTGTTTGGAATGAGGAGTTCACTTTCTCCATTACTGAACCTGTTGGGGTTTTGAACTTGGTTAGAACTTTCTCATGTTTAGACATTTTACTTCTCTTATGCTTCTTTTTTTAATGCCATTTATTTTGTACTTGTTTGTTAATTTGCTTAATCGAGCGCAATGGAAGAGTTTGATCCATGTAGCCGACCCTGACTGATTTGGGATTGAGGTTATGTTGTTGTTAGTTAATCTGCTTAATCGAGCGCAATGGAAGAGTTTGATCCATGTAGCCGGCCGTGACTAATTTGGGGTTGAGGCTATGTTGTTGTTAGTTAATCTGCGTGTGCTTTAGTTTGTATTTACAACAACAACAAAGCCTGAATACCAAATCAATAGGAGGTCGGCTACATGGATGAAAATCTTCTACTCCCCTCAATTTTATACACTTGATGGCGCGGTTTTTAGCATATAACTACACTAACTTGGGCATATTCTTTGGCCCCTGGTACGCCTTTATGCTTCAAGGGAATCATACCTTGTGAATTATGTCTTGTTGAGCATTGCACATCTTGCTATTAAATTACAGAAAGAATCTGGTTGAAATTTTGTGTGATGGGAATTCGTGGCTACCTGTATTATAAATACTATCTAGAAAGGGGTTCTTACCAATGGAGACTAGGTAGTGAAGGTAGTACTTAATCCTCCTTAACTAGAGGTTTCGTGCAGAGAGACGCCATCCTATATATGTGCCCAGGTACAGTATGTCGGCTCAGATTAGTCGTGATGGTTGGCTTCATAAAAAAACTGATTAGGGAGACTCCCCGAAGAGCAAGAGATTTGCACAACTAGTGATTCTAAGTTATTCATGCATTCAGATTCAGTGCTACAACTAGTTTTTAGACTAATAGCTGTTCAGTTTAGCTTTATCCAACAAGAAGAGTTTTGCTAACTTGATTAATGGTGCCTTCACTCAGGAAGTGTTCGACAAAGACAGATTCAAGGCAGACGACGAGATGGGATATGCACGCATCGGCCTTCAACAGATTGTATCAGCAGCAAGACTAAAGAAGTTCGTCGGCACTACACAAGGGGCAACGAAAATAAGGACAGTGGTTCCAGATAACGATAACTGTCTCGCCAAAGAAAGCTGTATACGCTGTCTAGATGGAGAGATTGTGCAGGATGCTTGTCTGAGGCTTTGCGGCGTCGAGTCTGGAGAGATTGAGTTGAGGCTCAAGTGGGCCGATGATCCTTCTTTTGCCGCCGCAGCTGCTACTGCTACTCCTTCAGAGTGAAAAATGCTGTATGACAAGCACATATGAGCGACTAGCACGTCGAAAATATCACTTGGCTTAGTCTGTACCTCTCTCGACGCCAACTATTAACTTGAATGTAAGATGGTTTGATAGTTTGGGATTTTATTTTTCTCTCTTGGTCTTAAATTATGGTAGTTGTACAACTTTTCAGTGGCATATATTGAATGTTTGTTGAAGTTTGTTATTTCAACAAGTAGTACTTGCAGTGACAATTCAATAGAACAGTTACTCTCATTTTTATTGAGCTTTCTGCACTAAGTATTACACAGAAAATCACACAAGCACTACACTAGTCCTCAGTACTGTCTTTGATACTGCAGTTGCTATTAGTTCCACCACCACCATTGGCTTCCTTGAGAATAAGTACTAAGAGCCTCTGATAAGTCTCGATAGCGGCTTCGAGTGTCTCTACGGCTCTCTTCCTATCTTTCACCGCCGTATTCAGAGTCTCCTCCATCTCACTCGCCTCCATCGCTGGCCTAATGATCGCCCTACTTGTGAACCCAGAACTCGGTCCTTCAAAATCATGTCGTCGGCAACTCCCTATGAACCCCCCGATGCCGCCACTGTACCTTACTCTTCTGGCCACAACAAGGTCACTTATGCTTCTTCCCTGCTCATTCCAAAAGGCCCTTACTGATCTCTTACTCTCTGCACACCAAACCCGAATGCACCCGCCTTCGGAAGCAGACACCAAATGCTGCTGTCCTGCATTAACCATTGCCACCACCGCTGTCACTGCGGCGCCATGTCCTGGCTCCCATTTCACAGGTTCAGCCAGTTCATCAGCTCTCTTCGACTGCCTTCTGTCCATCTTCATATGCGCGGAATAGACATGCCCATCTGATCCACCAGCATAGAACTGAGACTCAGTCGAGTCCATGACCACACTCCATATCATGCATGGGAACACCACAGTCCTCATGAGGGATCCATGTCCAAGCCTCCAAAACTTGCAAGTGAAATCCAAGGAACAAGAGAGGACGGTCGACCGGCTCCCACCCATTCCAACACTGATAGCAGTCACAGCCGAAGCGTGTCCTGCGAGTCGACACAATATTGCAGACTCTGTAGATGTTGAATCAAATAAGCTCAGTATGGAGAATACACTAATAGCTCCATCATCTCCTCCAGTGAGAAGAAGTGAACCGTCGTCATTGATCGAAAAACAAGAGACTGGACTAGAATGAGCAGTGAATGAGAACATATGATCACAAGAGGGTAGAGCCAGTGAGTGGACATGGCCAGACATGCCACCACAGAAGAGGTATGAGCCATCTAGAGTGGCTATCAATGGCGCGACGGGCTCGGGCACAGGAACATAACGAAAGGCACTCGAAGACCACCAATTGTACAAGTAAACAGAACCAGTGTTGGTGTCCAAGGTAGACATGAGAAGTGGCAATGAGGGACTTCCCTGCAAGGGCTATGCCTCTGCGAGGGGACTGCCCGCCATTGAAGCGACCAAGGACGGTACCGGTTAATGCGTCGTAGGCATTAACGGGGCCGTCGGAGGAGGTGGTGAGGAGAATTTGATCAGGTGAAGAAGGTGAAGACATGGTTTGTTACAAATGAGAATCTTTGCAGAAAAGTAATTGAAGGTAGACGTTGGAAACAAAGTAAGTTTTTAAATCGGTTTCTCGAGTTTGGTCAGTAGAATGTATGAGTTCATTTATTAAATTGATGCCAAGGACTGCTGAGATTGCTCAAAATCACTGCATTGAAAATATCAGTTATGAATCAAATGAACTACTAAGAGGACTCCATCCGTTTTTTATAAAAGTTATTATTTTTCGTTTTTTATTTTTATTTTCCTCGCTGTTTCTTCCTCGCCTTCGACCTTGAAGCTTTCGACGCCACTCGATCGACCTCTCGCCTTCGACTTCTCCCCCAGCAGACGCGCTATACCGCAGATTGAAACAAAACCCTCGGGGACAATAATTCTAAATCGCGATGGAGGAGGTATGTCAACAAATTGAAACTAACACCATGGGAGTCGCTTTGCCCTACCTTGGAACCAACGAAAAGATGCCTCGACGGAGAACATCACACGTCGTGGTGATCGAAAATAAAGGTTTAACCGAACGCCTCAGGTGGTGGATATAGCACTCCTCTCCTTCGACGACGAACACACTTCGCCGCCCACCGGGATCCATCCAAATTGATCAACCTAAAGGGCGATCTAAAAATCAAGAGACAAAGTGCTAAAGGGAAGAAAGTATTAACGCCTTATATGAGAGACAATTTGTTGGTGGGGAATAAACCCTCGAAGGTCGATGACTCCTATTATGGAGTAATATCTGGATTCCTCTCTGGTTCCAGGAACTCGATTCTCGATCACACAGTAACTTGTTTTTAATTATTATTTGTTATTAATGTTAATTCCTATTATTGTTTGGAATTGTCGTGTGTCGGAACAAAACTTTGCTCGCTTATTTGCAAACCTTAATCTCCTTACAATAATTTGAAAGATATTGATTCTAGTGGAGACAAGAATTTGCAGGATTCATGCGAGATAGATTAATAAAGAGGCTTGCTCGACGGATCACATGGTTGAAGCACAAGGATTCTCTCGGGGTATCCTGGATTATGTGGAAACATGAACTCACAATCACAATATTGCAAAGTCATTGGCAATTTATCCATCTCGATCCAATGGGGGAAGTCTCTTTGCCTTTACGTACGAGATATATGGGAGCCCTAATCCAACAATCCGACGTCATCTACATGGAGAATCTGAGGCGTTGGCACTGTCAGATTATCTGGACCCTGGTTAATAGCTGGGTGATTTCAATGCGCTCCTACACTCGACGAGCGGATAAGTTAGGGTTCTAGACCGGCTCATATATGCAAGAGGTTTCGGGTTGGATACATCGTGACCGTCTTTCGAATTATCCTTTATCGGACCTGCTCTCTTTACTTGGTCACGAGGACTTTGTCATGAACGCTTAGATATGGCGATTATCAACGCCTTGAATGGGGATTTTCTTTGGTGGTTCCAAAATTAACGCATCCGGCGAAAGTATACTCCGACCACCGCCCTCTACTATTGGATATTGATGCCAATATGCGATGCCATACAACGTAAGCCTAAATTCTTCAAATTACTTTCAAGATGGGAAACTCACCCAGATTGGCGTGAGTTTGTCGTTGAATGCTTTGGGATGAAACCAAGCCATTACATGAAGCTATTTCCCTCTTCTCTGGTCGCCAATAAGTGGAACAGAGGTTTTCCAGCAATATCTTTCACCGAAAGTACGAATATTGGCACGTCTAAAGGGGATTCGAAGGCATTTGAGACTCATACATCGGGAAACACAACCAGTGTTGGTGTCCAAGGAGACATGAGAAGTGGCAATGAGGGACTTCCCTGCAAGGGCTATGCCTCTGCGAGGGGACTGCCCGCCATTGAAGCGACCAAGGACGGTACCGGTTAATGCGTCGTAGGCATTAACGGGGCCGTCGGAGGAGGTGGTGAGGAGAATTTGATCAGGTGAAGAAGGTGAAGACATGGTTTGTTACAAATGAGAATCTTTGCAGAAAAGTAATTGAAGGTAGACGTTGGAAACAAAGTAAGTTTTTAAATCGGTTTCTCGAGTTTGGTCAGTAGAATGTATGAGTTCATTTATTAAATTGATGCCAAGGACTGCTGAGATTGCTCAAAATCACTGCATTGAAAATATCAGTTATGAATCAAATGAACTACTAAGAGGACTCCATCCGTTTTTTATAACAAAGTTATTATTTTTCGTTTTTTATTTTTATTTTCGTTTTTGAAATAAAACAAAAGAGCACCAACAGTTGCTAAGTTCGAATTAGGAGTTAAATAACTATCAATTAGTGGCACACTAATTAAGACCACTAATTAGATAGTTATGGAAAAACCTGTCCACTAATTGGCAAGTTAGATGTTTATCTATAATAGAAGAGTCTTTTGACGAGTAAAATATGGTTTTTCCGAAATCAAATTTTATGTGATTTGTGTTTACTGAGAGAGAGACGATTTTGCAGTTTGAAGGTTCTTTGATTGGTGCTTTGATCAAAGAGCAAACCAGTTGTATCCTGGAGACAGAACTCCTAGTTGAATTCAGCACCGAGTTGGAGGAAATTTTATGTCTTAGGTCATTGCACTGCAAGCCTCTGGTACACTTTGTTTATTAATCTTCTTAATTGTTAAATCAACATGTTTAGTTGCTAGTGATAACAGTGCCATGTTCAGATTTATGTTTAATATAGATTGTATGGTCTAACAATCTAAGACAGAAAAATCTGTTATTATCTTAATTTCGATTTAATTCTACTTGCTTGTTTATTATTATTGTTTTCTGATTCGAATATACTTGCTGTTTTGTATATTTTAGAATCAATCTGAATCTGAAATGGCATCATCTCATATTGTTAATGATAAGACAATCTCTACTACTGCATCCAATTCTAAGGATGAGAGGCCTGAAAAGTTTAAGGGACTTGATTTCAAGAGATGGCAACAGAAAACAATTTTCTGGTTGACCACTATGAATTTAGCCAATGTCATCAGAGAGGAGGTTCCTAAGACGGATGAGAATCCGATCACCAAGGAAACCATGATGACAATTGAGGCATGGAAAAATTCTGACTTCCTTTGCAGGAACTATATTCTGAACAGACTTGATGACACTCTATATGATGTTTATTCTGAGTGTGAGACTACAAAGGATGTTTGGGATCTGCTGGAAAAGAAGTATCGAACTAAAGATGCAGGAGCAAAAAAGTTCGTGGTTGGCAAATTCTTGAAATATAACATGGTTGACTCAAAGTCTGTAGTGAAGCAAGTTGAAGAACTACAAGTGTTGATTCATGAGTTACATGCTGAGGGCTGTATCGTGAATGAGCATTTTCAAACTGGTTCTATCATTGAGAAGTTACCTCCATCTTGGAATGACTTCAAGGTGTATCTGAAACATAAGCGCAGAGATATGTCGATTGAAGATCTGATCTTAAGGCTGCGTGTTGAAGAAGATCACAGGAAAGGAGACAAGATGGAAGGAAGTGACATTGATGCAAAAGCAAACATGGTGGAAGGAAGCAAGTCCAAATTTCAGAAATTCCAGAAGAAGAATTTCAAAAGAGAAGCACCCACCAAACAGTTTGCACCGAAGGGGAAAAATTTTAAGAAAATCCAAGGAAGCTGCTGGGTATGTGGAAAACAGGGTCATAGGGCCCAAGATTGTCGTCACAAGAAAGAACAGAATCATGGCAATTCTGGTCTGAACAACCAAGCAAATGTTGCTGATGTTCAAATTGATGAAATGGACATTGATCTCACTGCTGTGTTGTGTCTGAAACTAACATGGTCTCTGGACACTCGGGGTGGGTGGATTGACACCGAGCAACTCGGCACATTTGCAGCGACAAAAGCTTGTTTTCGAGTTTCTTCCTGCTTGATAGTGAAGAAAAGCTTTATATGGGAAATTCATCCTCTTCAATGGTTGAAGGCAAGGGTACCGTTAAGATGAAATTCACTAGCGGGAAAATAGTCACTTTACTCAATGTGTTGTATGTTCTGAGATCGGGAAGAACCTTGTATCGGCCCTTTACTTAACAAGAAAGGGTTCAAATTGGTGTTTGAGTCTGACAAGTTTGTTCTCACCAAGGGTGGTAAGGGATACCTCACAGAGGGTCTCTTTAAGCTCAATATTGTAATTGTTAACTCTACTGGTAATAGAATGATCGTTTATGCGTATATGGTTGATTCATTTAATTTATGGCATGCTAGATTAGGACATGTGAATAAAAGATCTATTTACAGAATGGTTAAATTAAATTTATTGCCTAAGTTCAACATTGATTTAAATAAAAAATGTGAAATATGCACTGAATCAAAATTTGCTAGGCAAACTTTTAAATCTGTCCAAGAGAGATCAAATGAATTATTAGGATTGATTTATAGTGATCTTTGTGATTTTAAATCCATTCCTACTAGAGGGGGAAAAATTATTACATCACCTTTATTGATGATTGTAGTAAATATTGCCAAGTCTATTTGATTAAAAATAAAAATGAGGCCTTAGATATGTTTAAAATATATAAGGCAGAGGTAGAAAATCAATTAGATAAGAAAATTAAGGCATTAAGAACAGAGATAGAGGTGGAGAATATGAATCCGCTGAATTTGCGAAATTATGTAGCAAATATGGAATTATACATCAAACGATCGCACCCTATACACCTCAACGAATGGTGTGTAGCAGAGAGAAAAATAGAACTCTAAAAAATATGATTAATTCCATGTTAAATGATTCTGGACTTTCTCAGAATTTGTGGGGTGAAGCGCTACTCACTCTGCAAATCACATTTTGAATAGAGTGCCTTTCAAGAAATTAGATAAATATCCTTTTGAGATATGGAGAGGCAGAAAACCCACTTACAAAACTTTGAAAGTGTGGGGTTGCTTGGCAAAGGTCCAAATTCCCTTACCAAAGAGAACTAAGTTAGGACCTAAAACTGTTGATTGTGTGTTCATTGGTTTTGCTAAGAATAGTGCAGCATATAGATTCTTAGTAGTTAAGTCACATATTTCAGATATTAGTGAAAATTCTATTATAGAATATGTTGATGCTGAATTTTTTGAACACATTTTTCCTTTTAAGGAAAACCAAAGTGGTTCGTCGCTTAAAAGAAAAGTTCTGAGAGCTTAGATGAACCAACTACTTCTAAGGTTCAAGAACAAGAGTTAGAACCTAGAAGAGGAAAAAGAGTTAAGGTCGCAAAAAACTTTGGACCTGACTTTGTTAACATGTTAACTGAAAATGACCCACAAACCTATAAAGAAGCTATGTCTTCACCGACGCTCCATTGTGGATGGAAGCTATCAATAGTGAGATTGAATCCATTTTACAAAATAATACGCGTGGAAATTGGTTGATCTACCATCAGGTATCAAACCAATTGGATATAAATGGATCTTCAAAAAGAAGCTAAAGGCTGATGGCACTATTGAGAAATACAAGGCACGTTTGGTTGCTAAAGGATATAGACAAAAAGAAGGTTTGGATTACTTCGACACTTATTCTCCTGTTTCAAGAATAACTTCCATTAGGATGTTAATTTCCATAGCTGCTTTATACGACATGGAAATACATCAAATGGATGTTAAAACAACAATTTTAAATGGAGAATTAGAAGAAGAAATTTATATGGATCAACCTGAAGGGTTTGTAGTAAAAGGCCAAGAAAACAAAGTTTGTAGACTTGTTAAGTCTTTGTATGGACTTAAACAAGCTCCAAAACAATGGCATGAGAAATTTGAT
Source organism: Stephania cephalantha (assembly GCA_039657325.1). NCBI lineage: Eukaryota > Viridiplantae > Streptophyta > Magnoliopsida > Ranunculales > Menispermaceae > Stephania > Stephania cephalantha. Next base: position 57,373,832 of record CM077571.1, read on the forward strand.
CATACTATGATAGCAAATGGTTTTAAAATAAATGAATGTGACAAATGTGTGTACATTAAAGAAATGAGGAACTCATTTGTCATAGTATGTCTCTATGTTGATGACATGTTAATTATGAGCTCAAGCAAGGATGCCATAATGTCAACAAAGAAGATGTTGAATTCTAGTTTTGACATGAAAGACTTAGGTCTAGGAGATGTAACACTAGGAATTCAAATCAAAAGGAATAACGAAGGTTATATCCTTACACAATCTCATTATGTTGAGAAAATCTTAAAAAGATTCAATCAATTCGATTGCAAACCTGCTCCAACTCCTTTTGATGCTAATTGTCATCTAAAGAAGAACTCTAAAGAGTCGGTTTGTCAATTAGAATATTCTCAAGTTATTGGGAGTTTAATGTACCTGATGAACTCTACTAGACCTGACATTGCTTATGCAGTAAGCAGGTTAAGCAGATACACAAGTAGTCCAAATGATGATCATTGGACGGCATTGATAAGAGTTCTAAGGTATCTCAAGTATACCTTGAATTATGGATTGATTTATACAAAGTATCCACCAATACTTGAAGGCTATAATGATGCAAATTGGGTTTCTGATAATACAGAAACCAAGTCAACTAGTGGATATGTATTTACATTGGGTGGAGCAAGACAATTTCTTGGAAATCAACAAAACAAACGTGTATAGCACGATCCACCATGGAATCCGAATTCATTGCTTTGACAAGGCAAAAGAAGTTTGAATGACTAAGAAATTTCTTAGAAGATATTCCTTGCTGGCCAAAACCAGTCACAGCAATATGCATACATTGTGATAGTATGGCAGCACAAGAAAGAGCTAAGAACAACATATATAATGGTAAGTCGATACATATAAGGCGCCGACATAATACTATAAGACAATTACTCACAAGTGGAGTAATTAGTATTGATTATGTTAAGTCTAAGGAAAATATTGCAGATCCTTTGACTAAAGGCTTACCAAGAGATCAAGTGAAGATATTATCGAGGGGAATGGGCTTAAAGCCTATAGAGTAATTCAAGTCTGGCGGAAACCTAACCTAGCTGATTGGAGATCCCATGGTCTAGGTTCAATAGGCAAACTGGTTAGACTTGAATTAACAAACATGACACACAATTACCTGTTCCTATGATGAAGTAAGTGTGTTGATAAGATGTTTAGGGTATGCAATATGCATTTAATGACATAGTAATGTCACCTATATGGTAGTAAATGTGGGGTCGCATTTATGAGAATGAAATTAGGCTAAGTTCTCTAAAGCTATCATGAAACCAGGATTTGTTCAGGACCAAAATGAACAAAAACGTATGAACTGCATTTGGATTCAAGTCATGAGTAAGACATATTGTCTTGGTTTACTATAAAAGTGAACAGTTCAAGATAAATAAATACATCAACTGCGTCACAAAGTAAACCCGATATGCTTTACTAAGGTTAGTTCAAGTCTTTACGACACTCTTCCTTATAAGCATGACTTGAACATCTCTCTCTCGTGTATAATTATTATTATTTTTTTGTTTATGATTTGGCAAAGTTAAGACATATGGGGTGTTACAATTTCCAATACAAATGTGGGGTATTGTTGAACATTGAAGTTCAAGTTTTGTATTGGAAAATAACAAAACCTTTAGTCCCACATAGGAGAGAAAAGGTTTGGTTTCTCACTTAATATATGTTCCAACACACTTCACTATTGTTTAAGTGAGAAGTGGGTTAGAGTGAGTGGACCATGGGGTTTCACTAGGTAATCACCCTATTTAAATAATCTTTGACAATGGCCTTGGGCTTTGGGGCCTTTGGGGCTTTGGTTTGTTCAAGACTTAGCCATTCATAAACATAGTTATTATTTTTCGTTTTTTATTTTTATTTTCGTTTTTGAAATAAAACAAAAGAGCACCAACAATTGCTAAGTTCGAATTAGGAGTTAAATAACTATCAATTAGTGGCACACTAATTAAGACCACTAATTAGATAGTTATGGAAAAATTGTCCACTAATTGGACAGTTAGATGTTTATCTATAATAGAAGAGTCTTTTGACGTAGTAAAATATGGTTTTTCCGAAATCAAATTTTATGTGATTTGTGTTTACTGAGAGAGAGACGATTTTGCAGTTTGAAGGTTCTTTGATTGGTGCTTTGATCAAAGAGCAAACCAGTTGTATCCTGGAGACAAAACTCCTAGTTGAATTCAGCACCGAGTTGGAGGAAATTTTCTGTTTAGGTCATTGCACCTTGCAAGCCCTCTGGTACACTTTGTTTATTAATCTTCTTAATTGTTAAATCAGCATGTTTAGTTGCTAGTGATAACAGTGCCATGTTCAGATTTATGTTTAATATAGATTGTATGGTCTAACAGTAGCCACAAACGGTACAAGTACCGACGTTATATATCCACTTGAGATTTCTTTTTGATGTGTTTAAATCTTTTATGACCATAGTTGAAACTTTTTCTCGATAGAATATCTCGAAAGTTGATACACACTTCTTCTACAACAACAAGAACAACAAAGCCTCAGCACTGAAAACTTCAACACGAAACTCTCAATTGTTTTTCCTCAAAAAGAAATTACAAACACACTAGACCGAGCGACACAAACTTTGCAAATTACAAACATATTAAAAAACTAACAGACATTCAAGTAGCACAAATATAATGCCTACCAATTCTGCTGGTAGTTTTGGGATAGGAGATATGTAGCTTGGCCAGAATGTAGAATCTAAGGCTGTCACATTGAAAGCAATTTCCGGACTCTTCTGGGGATTTAGATTCAGATACTCCTCAAAATTGATTTGCATATTCTCTGCTAATGTCAAATCAGCTTTCTGAACAAAAAAAGTAAAAAAACAAAGAATAAGGAAACAAGGTAAGCTAATCAGCCAAGCCAATGACTATTAAAAAACTAATTCACAACTGACGGTCCTAAACCACTAACCATTTTCTCCATCCTTGCTCTGAAAAGAATACCATAATGCGAACTCAATTCGGCAATCATACTTTTTTCTGAATCATTGTCTCTGATTTCATGATATAGCAGCCTATGAGCATACCACAACCTGCAAAAAATCAATTAATCCCAAGTTAGTACGACACTGAACAAAATACATTTCGTCACTACGACCTTCATATAGAAAAGGAAAACATGAATGTCAACCAAATTCTTCTTGAGATAGACTCGTTGGAAACTTTATCACTTGTTACTAAAACAGTAAAACCAGGTCTGGTAACAACACTCAAGCACATAAACCTTCCAGTTACGTAATCTCTATATTTGGTCTTGTGATTGTCTATTTACCCCAAAAAATAAACAAAAAACTTTACCGATATGCATCCTCAAAGGCATCCTTGTTTTTTATATACCAAAGTACCTTCGACACCTGTTTGATTTAAAAATTAAAATATTATATTAAATCATAATATATATAACAACTTCGAAATGCTTGCCTTCTTGAGAGTTTTCTCGACATGTGTCTATGATCAATTCTTCTCTTCCCCTCTTCAGAATATCATGGCAGTAAGCAGCTAGCATCTTAGCACTTGAGATATTACCCACATTTTCGTTGCAAAAAACATTAAAGGCCCCATCAAGTGCCTGGAAAGATAAGATAACAGACATGAAAATTATGCAAACACCTTTTCCAACCACTTGAAATGCTTTACCAAGAAAGATCTACAAAAATGATAAGATAACCCAAAAGTGAGAAGCATGTTACACAGCAACAACATAGCCTCAATCCCAAATAGAAGCATGCTACGCACCTCGCGAAAAAGTATGTTGTTCTTGAAGTACTTGGTGACATAACCCAGGTGCTTGTCGTGAAGCCCTATCACTTTTTTCCAGAAAACCTAAAGAAGTAAGCAATCATCATCACTTAAAATGTATAAAAGCAAAGGAACCAACCACAACAGCTTGGATAGAAAATACTTTATAATTTGTAAACTAAAGATTTACAAATGCAAATGGGATATCTGACATTTCTATTCCTTAAAGAATCTTTAGAATGTTCTACCAAACTTTTGCCTTCAGCAGTAACAACCTGCGCCATCACATAAAAATTGAAAATAATACGACTTCCTAAATGCTACAAAAATGTGTGCATGTGAAATATTGAGCGCAAGAGAAGAAAGGCTCCCACCTTCTTGAATATATTTGCAATAGTATCTAAGCCTTGAGGAATCCGATAGAATAACCAATACATTTTAATCGGATCGTCTTCTTCCTACAAAATTAAAAAATTAAAAAAAAATGAAGAAAGATATAATAGTAATACCATGATTGAGAGCTAGAAACTGATATTCAGCAAGATACATGTTGCTATGGTACCTTCTCATCTCTTGAGCAAAGCATGCAATCCAGGGTGCTCATTTTCATAAAGTTGGGTTGCATATACCAACAGCAACTCGCTCAGTATTGTCTGAAGGACCACGATGAAGATTCAAATGTTTTCAGTTTCGAACTTTCAAAAAAACCACACTATATATGATTTTAAATAAGTATTAAAAGCCATATAAATAATGGACAAATGACAAACCCCCAATAACTTTTCTTCGCTGCTTGAATGCAGGTACTGATAGACCCGTTCCTTCTCTTTTTCCAAGCAGTCTTCAGCCTAAGAATAAGCACAAGAAAAAATTGGTTACATGAGATGAGACATCAATCTATAAATATATTTCAATAGGTAACACCCAACAATACATGCACTGTGAGTTAAGAAATACTAGACATCGAGATGATGGAGTGGTAAAATTAGGGGGAAGTAGAAGTTCCTAAAGCGAACCACTTTAGATACCTAAGATCGATCATGCAAAATGATGGTAATATTGAGAATGATGTCACACATAAAATTCAAGCTGAATGGAAGAAATTGAGGAGTGCAACATGTGTGATTTGTGATCGAAATGTTCATATTAAGTTAAAAGAAAAATTTTATAGGACAGGCCAACTATGCTCTATGGAAGTGAATGTTGAGCGGTAGAGCAACAACAACTACATGAAATGAACGTAGCAAAAATGAGGATGCTTAGGTGGATGTGTGGAAAAACTCATAAAGATAGAATAAGAAATATAAAAATTCATAGACAAGTAGGAGTAGCATCAATTGACACGGATTAGTGAAGGGCGGTTGCGGTTGTTTGGTCACCTGCAAAGACGGCCTACAAATGCCCCCACTAGAAAATTTGACTCAATAGAAATTGAAGAAATTCGACGAGGTAGGGGTAGACTAAAGTTAAATTGGGACACATTAATTAGGAGGGATTTGAATGGTTTGGAAAGCTCCCCATCAGTTGCACTTAATCAGGCACAATGGAAGAGTTTGATCCATGTAGCCGACCCCAATTAATTTGGGACTGAGGCTATGTTGTTATTGTTGTTGTTGATGTTGTTGTTGTTGTTGTAGGTAACACCCAACAATAAACCTATTGAAGCAGGATTACCTTTTTGATATAGTCAACATAAGAAAATTCTGAAATCCATATAGCTGCTTTCTTTGAGTAATAAAGAGCAATATCATCGAGCATGAACGTATCAAAATCATTTGTGTAATCTTTACATTCCTCGCTTCCGGCTCCGAAAAGATTAATGAGAACACTCTTTAATAGAGGCCTATCAATCTGATCCCCCTCACGCTCTTCATCAATCTAATGGAGAAAAAAGGCTGATTGGTATATAATGCGGATGAGTCTAATATCTAAATTTCATAGAACTGTCATAACATACCAGGGAGATTAGTGTATCTCTGACTTTAATTCTTACGAATTCTTGGTAAATCTGATAAGGCAACAACGAGCACAAAAAATAAATAAAAATACATGATGTAGAATAAAACGCATTTCTCTAAGGGGAAAAGTACTCAGTGCGATTTTTTGGATCTTAAGTGGTTATCAATCCCATTTTTTCAGCAATAGAGATGAACAAATTTAGCACGAAAACTCTTTGGATAAATAAGAAAGCTGAAATGTCGTATATAAAAAGTACCTGGTTTCTAAAACATGCGAATCCAACTTTCTCAAGTGAGAGAAGTTTAGAATTCTCGACAAAAAAGTGATCTAGGTAGGAGAATGATAGAGAAGGAGGGGGTCGCCTCGCTAGCTTTATTGATATCTCAAAAACAAGAACAACAACTCACAGGGAATTTCTCCCAAACCAGAGATGGAGAGACTCTCTCCTCTCACTACCCGTTATTTACAATGGACTTTCCAAGATGAAACAGACAAAACAAACAGACTCTATTTATACTCCCTCCCCCAACCGACTCTGTTGTGCGTGTGCTGCTGCTCCTCACGCGTGTCCTGGCACTGTTCACGTGCTAATCGCCCCCCACTTCATCTGACACCCCACTGTGCAACAGCCCGGGCCCACCTCCCACATGTACAGGCCCACTAGGCCTCAACGCAATAGTCCCTGAAGAGGTAATGGAACCAGTGTTCCGCCTTTGATACACCTTCCTAATTGGGGGACGCCCCTTTATGCTATCAATACTCCCCCCCTGAACATTCACCTTGTCCTCAAGGTGGAAGGAAGGAAAGGACCGACGGATGTGACGAACCAGTTCCCAAGTGGCATCAGATAAGGGAAGGGTGGTCCATTTGATGAGAACTTCCGGGCCAGCAGAGAGGTTACGATACGCCACAACGAACTCATGCTCACAATCCACAGTGACCGAGTCCGGCAGAAAAGGAGGCAGAGAAGGAGAAGCCGGAACAGAGCCCACAGCGGCCTTGAGTTGAGAGACATGAAATACGGGATGAATGGAGGAGGAGGCGGGGAGGTCTAACCTGTAGGCAACTTCGCCAATGCGTGCCAAAATCTTGAAGGGACCGTAGTATTTCGGACTGAGTTTCAAGTTGGTTCGACGTGCAACTGATACCTGCCGATAAGGCTGCAGTTTGAGATAGACCATAGAGCCAACAACAAAGACCACCTCCCGTCGACCTTTATCAGCCTGTTGCTTCATGCGGTTCTGAGCGGAGAGAAGTTGAAGACGTAGCTCGCGCAGGGCATGATCCCGAGCCAAGAACATAGCATCAATGTCGGAAGGACCCGGCCCGAGGGAATGCCAAGCAGAACCAGCGGCGGGGGGTCGCGCCCGTAGACCACCTTAAATGGAGTGCAGTTCAGGGAGGAGTGAAAAGAGGTATTATACCAATATTCAGCCCACAAGAGCCACTCGGACCACAGTTTTGGGCGTTGACTGATAAAACAGCGCAAGTATGATTCCAGGCAACGATTGACCACCTCCGTTTGGCCGTCACTCGGGGGTGATAAGCCGAACTACGATTGAGTTGTGTATGGTGAATGCGAAAGAGCTCGCTCCAGAAATGACTCAAAAAATCTGTCATGGTCGAAACCATTGAACGGGGAAACCCATGGAGACGTACAACCCCGTGCAAGAAGATGTCAGCCACTGTTTTCGCCGTATAAGGATGTTTGAGGGGAAAAAATGACCGTACTTGCTGAGTCTGTCCACGACCACTAAAATGGAGTTGAAGCCACGGGAACAGGGCAGACCATCAATGAAGTCGAGGGAGATGTCTTCCCAGATAGCAGTGGGGATGGGAAGAGGTTGTAAAAGGCCCCCGGGAGCCAAGGTTTCGTATTTGTTGCGCTGGCAAACCTCACAAGATTGCACAAAATTTTTGACATCCCTGTGCATCCCAGCCCAGTAAAATTCAGCCGCCAAACGTTTGTACGTTTTAAGCATACCCCCATGGCCCCCCAGTGGGCTAGAGTGAAATTATGTCAGCAACTGATGCTTGAAACGGGAAGAAGCTGGAAGAGCCAGGCGGTTGTGGAAAAGCAGACGATCATGGGAGAGAGTCCAACCTGGTTTCGACGACGGATCGGACTGAAGGGCAGCTCTGATAGAGGACAAAGAAGGGTCGGCCCTCGCCTCCTCGATTAGCATAGACACTTCAGCCACAGATAAAACCGATAGAGAATGAAGCTCCGCATGGACGGGAAAGCGGGAAAGGGCATCAGCCACGACGTTAGAGGAGCCTGGTTTATATTGGATATCAAAGTGAAAGCCCATCAACTTCATCAGCCACCTTTGGTATTCCGGGCGACCATACGTTGCTCCAGTAAGAACTTCAAGCTGCGCTGATCGGTGCGGACCAGGAAACGCCGACCCAGAAGGTAGTGGCGCCATTTTTGGACGGCAAGGACAATGGCCATTAGTTCGCGTTCATACGCAGATTTGGCCCGTGCCCTGGGAGAGAAGGCTTGGCTGAAAAAAGCGATCGGACGTTCCTGTTGCGATAAGACAGCACCAACCCCTAGGCCCGAAGCATCTGTATCGATCACGAATAGGGCTGAGAAATCTGGTAAGGCAAGAACGGGTACCTCTTTCATTGCTTGCTTCAGTTGATTGAAGGAGAAGGTAGATTCCTCTGTCCAGGCAAAAGAGACTTTGCGAAGAAGGTGTGTTAGAGGGGCTGCAATTTTGCCATAATTCTGTACGAAACGCCTATAGTAGCCGGTAAGCCCCAGAAAGCCCCGAAGATCTTTAGGGGAAGACGGAAGCGGCCATAAGTCCATAGCCTTCACTTTCTCCGGGTCAGCCGAAACCCCCTCTTGCGAAATGATGTGGCCCAAATAATCCAGACTTGTCCTGGCAAAGCAACACTTGCGAAAATTAACAAACAAAGAGTTGGACTGGAGGACCGAGAGAACATGGGACAGATGGTCGCAATGGTCATGCAACGATTTACTGTAAACCAATATATCATCAAAAAAAACCAACACAAAGCGACGAATACTCCCCTTGAAAATGGAATTCATTAGAGATTGGAAGGTAGCGGGGGCGTTGGATAAACCGAACGGCATCACCAGGAATTCGAAATGCCCGTCGTGGGTGCGGAAAGCCGTTTTCGGGACATCAGCCGGCTTTACTCGAATTTGGTGATAGCCCGAGCGGAGGTCGAGCTTCGAGAACACGCAGGCGCCATGTAGTTCGTCCAAGAGCTCGTCAATGTTTGGAATGGGGAATCGGTCAGGGACGGTGGCCTTGTTCAACGCGCGGTAATCCACGCAGAATCGCCAACTTCCATCTTTCTTCTTGACCAGGAGAACCGGGCTAGAGAAGGGAGAGTTACTAGGTTGTATAATGCCCGCCGAGAGCATCTCATTAACCATCTTCTCAATCTCGGACTTCTGTATTTGAGGGTAGCGGTAAGGTCTGACGCGGATAGGATCAGTACCTTCTTTTAAGTGAATGGCGTGATCACACTCACGGACAGGCGGCAGTGTCACCGGAACATCGAATAAAGCAGAAAATGATTTGAGTAAGTCACGGATGCAGGGTACCTCAATTGAATCCCAGGAAATAGTCGGAGAAGACTCACCGCTGAGGCATTCTATCAAAAAACAGCCCAATACATAATCGAAGATCGCTTGATTGCTTTGCAGGACACCAGGGCGCGGTGCAAGGTGGGATCCCCTTTAATTGCTACCCACCGACCCTCGTGATGGAAGTACATCGTGAGGCGTGGCCAATCCTCGGCGGTGAACCCCAGAGAGATGAGCCATTGCATACCCAAGATCAAATCGGCACTCATCATCGGGATCGGATGGAAATCCGCGGTCACTGTCAACCCCTGAAACTGCAGGGAAACGTTCCTGCACACCCCCGACCCAGGAACCTTCGACCCTCCTCCCACTAGAACACTGTAGTCTGCCGTTGAAGACACCGGCAACTGAAGGGTATGAACCAACTCCGGCGAGATGAAGTTATGGGATGCGCCACTGTCGATGAGGATAACCACGTCGACGCCGTGGACCTGCCCCTTTACCTTCAACGTTCGCGGCCCGGGGGGTCCCTCGATGGCATGAGCCGTCAGTTCCACCGTCGGAGGGTCCGTGGGTTCACTCCCCACTTCCGTAAGAGGGGTCGGGGGCTCATCGTCTTCATCGTCGACTAACATCACATGAAGCTCCTTTTGCTGACAACGATGGCCCACGAACCATCTAGCGTCGCACCGGTAACAGAGGCCTTGCTTCCGACGAGCCTCAGCCTCGGCCTCCGTCAATCGCTTGAACTTCGGAGGGGAGACCTGTGGTGTTGCATGCTTGGAGGACGAAGGACTCGAAGAAGAACTCGAGGATGGGCTGGGCCTGGGGGAGAGTCCTCCTTGACTTGGGCTTCTTGGCAGGCCCGGCCCAGTATCCCTGGTTGGGCTGGTAATTGTGTGGGTGACCCACCCTGAAGCCTTGGGCTCAGATCGAACTGTTGGACCTGTTGGGCTTGACAAGGAATGGGTAGATGGGCCTGGCAGAGAATGGGCTTTTGGGCCTCCTCTCGGGCCCAATCCCATGGCGTCTCCCTGACGGATCTTGCGCTCAATCTGTGTGGCCCGATCGACGACGGCCGAGAGGGTGTGGGGCGGCTCCACCATGACCTCCAAGCGGATCCGGTCGGACAACCCGTTGATGAAGACGGCGATGGCGTGGGTCTCCGACAGTCCGTCTAGCTGGAGGTATAGTAGCTCAAATCGCTGTCTGTACTCGGCCACAGAAGCGTCTTGTTTGATAGAGAAGAATTGTTGGCTCAGACTCAAGGGATCGGCATCCATGAACCGCCTCGCCAGTTGCCCTTTCAGCTCGATCCATGATGTGAACGGCGTCGCCTTTTCCTCCATTTGTAACCAGATCTGCGCCGGACCGACTAGGCAGATACGAGCAGCCCGGAGCTTCGACTCCTCGGCCATTTCATGCAAAGCGAAATAGTGTTCGGCTTGGTTGAACCAGACGAGTAGATCCTCGCCGTTGCAGGTAGGCATCTTGATCTTCCTCACGTCGGGGCCGGATCTATAAGGTGGGATGACCAGATCTGCTCGGCCAGCCACCTGTGAACGCCCTCGAAAACCCGGATCTGGTGGATCTGCTGGGGTTTGGGTTCCCCCATCCCCGATCTGGCTGATCCGTGACTGTGGCGAGCGCTCCTGGCGGTGCAGATCCCGGATCTGGTCCATCAGCTCCCTGAGTTCCGTCCGCATCTCACCAACGGCCGTCTCTAAGGCTGGAATCCGCTGCAACTCCGCCGAAATCTGCTTCAACTGCTCCTCCAGTGACTCAACCCGACTTCCATTCTCGACGGCATAGATCGGAGCTCTGATACCAATGATAGAGAAGGAGGGGGTCGCCTCGCTAGCTTTATTGATATCTCAAAAATAAGAACAACAACTCACAGGGAATTTCTCCCAAACCAGAGATGGAGAGACTCTCTCCTCTCACTACCCGTTATTTACAATGGACTTTCCAAGATGAAACAGACAAAACAAACAGGACTCTATTTATACTCCCTCCCCCAACCGACTCGCGCGCGCTGCGTGTCTGCGCTGCTCCTCACGCGTGTCCTGACACTGTTCACGTGCTAATCGCCCCCCACTTCATCTGACACCCCACTGTGCAACAGCCCGGGCCCACCTCCCACATGTATAGGCCCACTAGGCCTCAACGCAATAGTCCCTGAAGAGGTAATGGAACCAGTGTTCCGCCTTTGATACACCTTCCTAATTGGGGGACGCCCCTTTATGCTATCAGAGAACCACCTCGAAAGCCGCCATACCATTTTTTTGTGATTACTCCATCTCTGTAACGTATCTCTTAGAAGGGTTCCCTTTCCTTCTCCAACATCAATGGCAAGACCTGAATCCGATGATTAAAAAAAATGAACAGATATAGAGGGGAAAAAGAAAGACATCATAACACAGTCAAAACCTTACCTCCCAATCCAAGTATTTTTGAAATATATCCTTGAACTTGATGTATAGAATATGACAAAATTCTCGAGGGCTCAGAGTACAAATGGTATATACTGTCCTGTATTTAGAAATCAAACTTATAAAATTTTCAATAATCTAAGAACAACAAAAGTTAACGTGAAACAAAGGGAAAAAGGGTCATACGTATAGATTTTAACAGATTCTTCGTAGGTGAATTGTACAGGTTCGCCCTCAAATAAGAGTTTCAACTTTCTAACACCTTCTTCGATTATTTTCCAACCTTCTCTGAAATAAAACCACTTCCTCGACATATCGATGGGCTCCTTGAAGAGAAACTTCAACAGTCTGTCGATTTCCTCCTCATATCTATCTTTAGCATCATCCTCGAAATCTATAACTATGTCCCATCTGTCCCGAACAATCTCTTCAACCTCAACCTTAGGTTCTACTTCTTCTTCTTCTTCTTCTTCTTCATCATCCCAACGAATTACTACAACCCGAGCCATCTCTAAGTGAGATCAAACCCTAAAGAAACAATTTCGAAATCAAAATTCAATTAACAAGCAAACCCTGAATGGAAAAAACGAGCAAACCCTATGGAGAATTATGAATAAAAAAAAATCCATAACTTGAATGAACAAACCTTATCCAATATGGAGAAACTCAAAGATGTAAATGCTTAAATTTAAGAGTTACTTAATTAGTACGACTCAATATTTATTAAAAAAGATGTTCCTCTTAATTAATTACAACATAAAAACTTTTGTTTATAATTACATTGTCAAAATATATTAAATACACAATTAATTCATACAAAATTATTTTAAGAAGATTTAACGTATAAAGATATGTTGGTGGTTGCATCATTAAATTAATTTATATTATTTAATAAATCATTGCATGTTATTTTTAAAATTAATAATATATTAAGATATCTCAATTATTAATTAATTATGTTTTACCAACATAACCTTCAACTATACTTATTTATCTTAAAAAATATTTTGTTCATAGAATATTTAATTATGTTATTCTTATATTTATAAATTTTAATAAATTGTACATATTTTTGTATAGGAAGCAAATATATAATTTTTGTTAACAAAATTGTAAATAAATTATTGCAATGTTAATTTTGATTAACTAGTTCGCTTAAAATAGTAAATGGTCTCTTTTTATATTAATTCTATTATTTTATAGTTTATAATGCTTTAAACAATACTTTTTTGAAATAAGAATTTATTTAAGCTTCAAAAAAAATATTTATTCATTTAAGTAAATAATATATATTACGTTTCAAATAAATCATTGAGTTAGAATAATTTAAAAACTCTTGCTTCACACATAAAATATAATATATATATATATATATATATATATATATAAATAATTAATTAAATACACGCGTTGATGTATTTTTGGTTCTTTGCAGTAGTATAGAATATAGATGGATATATGATGTGTTATATATATTTTTGAGTTGTACTCCAACCATGTATAAGATTATATGCGTTGCATAGTCAGTTTAAAGTCCTCTCCAAAGGAGGTCTCCGAATAGAAAATGAGGGAGGTCACAATTTTTTTTAAAAAAGAGAAGGGTTGCGATGATTTAGAGACTGTCGTAAAATTTTTCTCACTCTTTATAAATGGATTAGACAAATGTTGCACAAAATTGGAAGTGTTTTATTTATGGATCTACGTCATATGTAATAACTAATCGGCATCACGTGCTTCACATGCATGCAAGACCGAATATCAATAATATTAGATAAAAAAATTGATAAAGAGAATCCTCTAAATCTGATTTCCTATTCAAAAGTACCAAATTACTTCAATCATCTCCAAAATCATCAAAAACCACAAAAATAACAATTAAACGCATGATTAGAACAAAAGCATTTAAAAAAGTTTATGAAAACTTAATATATACTCGACTCAACGATATACGTTTAAAGTACTTTATCATTGGAACTCTAATTAGTTTGATACTAATTTTAATTATTACTCCATCATCATCATGCATCTAATACTAATAAAATTATATTGCACAATTTATAACCGAGTAGTTAGGGACTTAGTTCCTCTTTGTATTCAATTCTTGTTTCAAGTAGGCCTTCGGGTCTAGGTAGTCTGCTAGTTGTGTCATCTCGCTAGTTGAGCATCCGAAGTCACCGTGGCTTACCTTGATAGTTAATGGGCAGTTGGAAGTTACTCAATGAGTCCGTAGTGCCTGAAAAGTCATGTCGGGACAGTTGAAAGCGGCCAACTCTTAAGCGAGGTCTCGTGGTTCAGATGGATGCCTCAAAAGGCATGATCTGGGGAGGTCGGCGATATAACTCCTACTCAATTAAAAAAAAAAAAAAAAAAAAAACTAGTAGTAGTAGTTGGTAAACTATTACTCCGATTGGAATTGTTAGTTCAACAAATAAAAGACAAAGTATATCGATTGAAGAAATAATAGTTGATAGCTAATCTATCTATATACATATATATAAAGGAGTTGTTTTTATGAGAAGGTCTCACGATGTGACACGTGACTTTTGAAAACACGTGACATGATGATGTCGTAATAAAGATTTATAACAAAAAAAAATAAAAAAATACAAGTCATTGATCTTTCTCGCACTTAAGTGAGGGGTAAAATAGTAAAACAAAAAATAAGATTTTGACTTTGCTATTTTTCAGATTATGTTTTAAATTGTTATACAAATATGATTTTTTGGTTTTTAAGTTTTTTTCTTTTTTATCTGTAATTTTTAATTTTCATTATTTTTTGTTATTTTTAAGTTATGTTTTTAAATGTTATACAAATATGATTTTTGATTTTTAAATTTTAATTTTCTAATTTTCGTATTTTTTCTATTTTTTAGGTTATGTTTTTAATTGTTATTAAAAAAAACTCCTAAAAAAATTGCCCAAAAATTAACAAAATATATTCGAAAATAAAAAATATGTAAAAAAAAAAAAAAAAAAAAAAAAAAAAAAACCGGCCTCGCAAACCTTAACAATGATCAGTATCTTAAGAGCGTTTCAGATAATGGTATGTGTTCTGTCTTTGCTTATATGCTTATACATCAACCTTAGTTCCAATTACACATAATTATCACAGGAGTTGTGTTGGTTTGTCAATTCTTATGGATATGGAGAAACTCAAAATCTAGATATAAATGTTTAAATTTTTATTACTACTCAATATTTATTAAAGAAGATGATCTGTTAATTAATGTCACTTGTTTTGGATTAGCAATTTTTTTAACGAAGTTTGATTTAGGTATTGGATGTGAAATGTATCTGGAGGAATGTAGATGCTGACTAGATTATCAAATGTTTAGTGGTAATCAAGGCCGATCAGTAGCTTAAACACTTATATATAGACAAGGTGCTAAAACTCTCAATAAATTTAGGATTCTAAAATTACATCAAATAAAGTGAGTACGATAATAAAACTTACTAATTCTAATAACATAAAAATTCCTAATCAGAATAGAAACTTCTAATCTTAATGTAACTGAATTACATTTGAACAATAACAAATAGAAAGAAGAGCCATCACTGTTGTAAATATCTTTAAGGCTGATACTTCTATGAGTTATTGGTTTGGTAAGCTGAACTTATCGTTAGAGGAGCGAACCAGACGAGCAGCAAAAGATCCATCGAGAGAGTGCACCACTGGATTGGAGAAATAGAAACCTCTCTTCATTACAAAATCGCGCGTAACATATCTATCGACTGGGTCTATGTTAAATTCCTGCAGACGGAATTCATTATTGTTATTCTCAAAAGTGATGAAAACATACAAATGTACTATATATGTAGAGGGAAGAAATCAGATCTTTTAAATATAGCAAGTTGTTTGAGCATGAAAGCATGAGCTACAACCGTCGAAGAAAAAAATTCAAATTTCAAATTCTTACCAAATGTTTTGCGAGAAACGCTTCCACTCTCTCCTCATTTTCTTCAGGATCGATGGAACAAGTACTGTACACAAGTACTCCACCTGGCTTTACTAACCTACAGATGCAATCCATAAAAAACATTACATTAAGGCTCGATTAAGTTTGCAGCATCTTTTGAAGGCGGAAAACCCACCATAAGTACGTGTGTCCACCGCATGATTAACGAATTTGATTGAAGGAAAAGAAGTTTGTTAATTTCCTGTTAATGTTCCATTTCCATAATGCTAGCAAACTCGAGTTTTATACGCCAATGCAGAAATATAATGAATGCAGCCTGCATATCATATGTGCATGCACTGTCTAAGTAGATTTGAATTTATAAGTAATAAAGAAGTTTAATGATGTCTCACATGGAAGCTGCATCAAGGAGCTCATCCTGCAACTTCTTGAGCACTTCAATATCCTCTAATTTCCTATTCCAGCGTAAATCGGCCCTCTTCAATGGAGGAAAAGAGGGAAAAGGCGAAACTCTTCAGTACTTTGATAGATCAGAAGTTGAAAGGAACTAAAGTCTCAGACTCTCAATCAAATACTTCTGGCTAGAACTAGTAACGGATTTAGTTTCGGAATTTCCACAGCAAAAATACCTTAGAGAGAACACCTAATCCAGAACAAGGAGCGTCGAGCAAAACCTTATCATACTTCACAGGGTCATTTCCCTGCAAGAAGAAAAGAATACACGAATGTTAGTTACATATGCACGCATAAGTTCTGTGCATTGTGTAATTTGTAGTCGTAACTTACAGCGAATTCACGAAGATCAGCATGAATAATATTGATGACACCATCAACTTCATGCAACATGGCTGACTCTTTAAGAATTCTCAACCGACCCTCGTTTATGTCAATTGCAGATATTACACCTACAACAAAGGATTGTATTTAAAAATATTATTCAAAAATTGCGAATCAGTATGACTAAATCAGAGACACTTCAAACTAAGAAGTTGACCTTGGCCGCGTAAACGTGAGGCCATGAAAAGAGTCTTTCCTCCAGGTGCAGCGCAACAGTCAATAATGGTTTCACCTGGTTGAGGATCCAGAATAGACACCACCAACCCTGCAACATAAAGACCATCCATCCATACATTTAGATTTGAAGGAGCCAAGATCCAGCAAACATAAATATAGCATCTGAAGCAGGATATACAAGGAAAAAAATTACGTAGCCAAGAAAGAACAAAGAAAAAATATACAGCAAAATGAAAAGAAATCAATTAATTAAATAAAGTAGGGCCTTGTCATGTATTTCCGATATGCATTTAGTTTCTTGTAAGTTTGAACATGGAGTTTTCATCAAATTACCGCCCCCCCCCCTTTCACCATAATTTGATGCCTCATTTAAATACAACTAAATTGGTCGAGAGCGAATAAAAATTTAAATCAAGGAAATGTGACATATTCCATGGAGATCAAAGAAAGGCCTGACCTGCACTCTCATCTTGCACTGAGCACAACCCTTGTTTCAGCAGACCAGCTTGAATAACAATCTACCAAAAGTAAGAGTAGAATTTTAAAATCATCGACACATGAAAGATGACCGTGTAGTACCAAACAACTACTGCAGTTACCATTATATTTTCCTGCACTGATCAAATGTTTAATTGAATAAGAGAACAAAAACTAAATAAATGATGATCCCGGCATCATCTAGAAAAAAGCTTGCCTACCACTTTGCGGACACAATCTTTGGAAAACAATATTGTAAACATCACTGCCCTTGCAAAAATTCAGCTTAAAGCAGTTACGAATACTTTTTAAGAGAGGTCACACCTCAACTGTTAGTTAATTCATTTTCAATCGATTGGGTGCCACTCTATCACTTATAGACCTCTTTCAGGTTGCTGCAAATACATTAGATTTTGTCTAAAAGGTCTGAATTCAATAAAGGTCGTTACATTTTGAAACTGGGAGCTACAGATAATATTAGGATAGGAAATTTTTAAGCGATGATAACAATTGATTCTAACTTACAAGCATCATTTCTTCTCGTGATATGCAGAAATTCATGCTATAAGTAGCTATGAACTAGTACTTCTGTAACAGGGGTGAAAATTGTTGATCGGCTTGTGTCTGGCTGTTTCTTTCCTATTTAGCTTTTTTGCCCTAAGGCCGCCTCAATTCTTCAAATGAGTAGCATATTTAGGACCAGTAATAGTGAATTTCGAATAGATGGATCCACGTTCACATATACTTGAATGCTTACCTGCATCCCTGTCGAAATGCGAACAAAATCATCCAAATGTGGAGAAAGCTTATGTGGAACCTGGAATGATGATATAAGGGTAAAGAATTAATAAATGCAGCAACATTTCCTATAGCAAATTCAGACAAGTTAAGAGCAAGAATCATCATGGGCTACAGCTTAAACAATCCAAAAGTACAAGTTCCAACATTCACAAACTTGATTCAGAGTTCTATCTTGGTTGTTTAATTTGTATGGACCAGGTAGATTTAAGAATTAGCACACTTCTTGGGACAATGATCTTTCACTTAAAGTGTCAAATATCGACAAGGTCCTCTTTATGCACAAAATGCAAGAAGACACCAAAAATACCTTCAACATCGTAAGCTGCTCAACAAGATCGGCCCTGGTAAAATCTTTCACAATATTTGCCCTGATATGAGAATGAGAATAGTTGGCTGTGAATCAGCCACATCAGTAAGCTGTTCAGTAGAACTAATTGAGTAAATCGTAATATGATTCGACACCTGATGCTGAAATGAGGATCAGAATTGTTCCACGTCATGAGTTTTTCGGCTACTTCTTGACCAAGTTGCTTTATCCATCGCCTTACCATCCACTAATCCAAAAGAAAAAAGAATAACCATGAAATAACATGTATATATGACAATAAACAATGGCAATGCCGTGCACATTTCCCTCTTTTAATGTTTTGAGAAAAGAAAACCTTCATGGCTATTCTCTTTTCATCGAGAGATTATGTTTGTCATCATTGAAAGGTCAAAATTATGATAAATGAGTGAGTAAACTAGCAGACTGTTAGGAGGAGAGAAGTTAAGGGTTTATGAGAGACTGAATTTTGCAAAAAACTATCCATATTTGTTAATTAAAAGAAAAAAATAACAGAATCACAAACTTACAACTGGATGTGAATAAATTGTGGCAAGTGCACGTGCTTTAGCGCGATCATCACCCTCCACTGCAGGTAGAGGAAGGGTGTTGTTTTCCTGATTTAAAAGATAGATGATAAAAGTGTCAGAATATAAAAATCCAGTTTTAATAAAACAAAAACCAGCGATACAGAAACTATCGCACCTTAAGTAAAACAACTTTCCTGAGAATTCCATTCACCATATTTCCTGCACCAGGCCTTAGAGCAACCTTTGCAAGCCTGACATTCTAAAACATCGCAAACATGACATAAAAGAGAGCATTAATGAACGGATTTGAACCTGAATGATGGCACAAAACATGAGTTTTTGTAGCAGTAGCAGTAGTAGTTATTTAGACATATATGTAGAGAGTTTAAGGACTTAAGACTCCACCATGTAACACACTTTTCATTTGGTGTGGAAAATTGCTTTGTTTAAAATTTGTTACCAAGTAAGAAGTAATAACAACCCCACCTAATTTGGGACCAAGGCTTTGCTTCTGTTGTCAATCTAGCAAGAATTAACTGTGATTGCCTCTTGAATAATCACATTGGAATTAAAAAGAAAAAGTTGTCATTTACCTCATCAACAACAGCATATGGTGGCATATCTAGTTTCACGATTTCATAGAAACCGATTCGAAGAATCTATAGACGAGAGAAAAGAAAATTAGAAGACTTAGGTAAAAGTTTAGTAAGTGACTCGTGATGCATTAACAACAAGAATAAGACTAGAAGTCTGATGATCATTGTATAACACGACAATGAGGAAAAAGAATAAGACTAGAAGTCTGATGGTAAAAGTTGTGTTCTTTAGGCGCATACCTAAAGAACACAACTAATTAACAAGGTAGCTCGCTAACTAGCTGAATGTATACCTGCAAAAGTAGAGGTTCCATTCCTTCAAACATTTTCTGACTATGGCATAATGATGCTATTAGATGGTCAAGATATCTTCTCCAACGAATAGCACCGCCAACAATGTCTGTTACCTAGAATATAAACCACTACATAAAATCATCTCGTGAACGAAAAACATCTATTTAATCAAGAGCAAAAGAAAAAGGGCATTGATATATACCAATCTAAGATCTCTATCATCCAATGGCCGCGTCCGAAAACCAAGGGTTCTCTCGACGTAACCCATCTCATTGCTCCCTGAACCCTTCCCTTTCTCATTCAATAGGTCCGCGAAAGCGCCCCTAGCTCTATCCTCATCAATCTCACTGCACACACTACAACCCCCCAACCAATCACTCTCACTAGACCACTTCAAATCAATTAAAAATAACAAAACAATAACTACAAAAACTACAAAAACCCTAAATTGCAAATCAGAATCACAATAGAACTCAAAAAAAAAAAAAAAATCAATCTTTCTAACCTGCCCTGTGAGGTGAAACCTCTAAATTAACTTTAGAGACTTTCTTCCCACTTTCATGAAACCCTGGAAAAACCCAAATTCAACAACTTTAGAAAGAACAAGTGAATGAAACAAAACTAGGCCAAACACAAATCTACCTTCACTGTGTTGTCCAATTCTTCTTCTTATGTACTTCAATGGCTTTGTCTTGAAGCCCCATCTCTCTCTGTAGACTTAATAGCTCGAAAGACAAGTGTGTCCGCCATTAATGGAGGTTTCTCGAACTGGGTACTCAGAAAAAGAGACGAATTTGAAGATATGAAGGAGAGCTGTGAAAGGGTTCCCTCCATTTTCAGACTTGACTGTTCAAGATGGAATTTTTTTATGTGTATTTTATATGGGAATGGATAAAACGGGATAGCTTATCCCAATCCGGGACGAGATAGCTAGCACATGTTAGACTGACTTTCAAATTCTATATTTTTCATTAACAAGTAGTAATCAAATTTGTCTACTTCAATTCGATTCAAAACAATCACAACTATTCGAACTCTTTTTATGATACTCCTATATAATTATAGCTTAAATGTTGTTGTCAATTAAAAATTTCAATCTTTCAATACTTTTTACAGTTAAAAGTTACTTGATTTTCTGGCTCTGCCACTGTATGTGAGTTATGCGTAATTAAAACGTGTGTCGCATTATATGACATGTATTACTTCAATATAATTGATCGGTCTATCATTGTAAAGTACAAAAAAACATATATTTGGTTTGAAAAATTTTATATAGATATAGTAAGGGATCTAGATAAATAGAATTTTCAAGTTTATTAGCCATCCCTACCAGGGATAACAAGTTCTAATAATGTATTTTGAATTCGGAATAGAGTTGTACGTGTAAGCAAACACACCCCAAGAGCTTGAGAATGGCGAGTGAGCATGAATGCTCAATAGTCATGGCCGTCTTCATAGACACCAATCTGGGGACCCACATAGCCATGGCAGTATCTCCAGAGATCACTGTGGGAGACCTCAAGAGTAAGCATTCATTCATTCGTTCATTCTTTCATTCCCTTTTGTTTTCAGAACCAACAATGCTTTCTTGACCTGTTTTTGATCAAATGAGGTTCATTTTCTTGGGTTTTGTGGTGTTTGATGCCATTCTTGTTGTTTGATTGGGTATTGGTGATCTTTGTTGAGATGGGTTTTCTTTCGTTCCCATCCATTTTTAGTGCATAGATTGATTTGGGCAATGGGGTCTAATCTGTTTGATGAAATGCAATGGACCTTATAAGTTAGAACTCATGCATTATAGGATTTTTGGGTTTTTTGAGAGGAAATTTGGAGAACAATTTATGATTCTGTGATGACATGTGAGGACTGAGAATGTTAAAATGTGTTAATTTTCCGCTCGCGGGCACATCATTCCACCAATTCTTTGCGGGCCTGTGGATCTCCGTTAGTATAGATATTGGCCCCAACTTAACCACCGTCAACTCATTGGTGCTGGGTCTTAACTTAAAAGGCCTCGGTACTAATCGGGTAGACATCCACACTTATATACTTCATTGTGAAGTCACACATCTCCACCTAAATGATGAACAAGTGAATTTGAGGGTTTGATTCTTGTTGGTTCACTATGTTTGGAAAGAAAGGTTGGTGGAGTGTGTTTTGGCTAGAATCAAGATGGTTGAGTTTAATCCCATCAAGCTGATACTGTTTGGTAGTTGATCATAGGTGGGAATTAGGACGGCGCGATCTTTTCCCATGTAACCGAGAGACCAGCCATTATTAATCTGGTTAACTTTCTTCTATATGGACTGATTGGGAAGATCGCAAAACGAGGGCGGGTAGAGAGAAGAGACAACATGGTGTCTCATTGCATTGCTTTGTTTAGTGTTCTGCTGTGGATTTGAGTCTAGCATTGCACTCCCCAAGTTTCATGCATTCTCATCATGGATGCATCTTTATTCGGAAACTTTGTGAATCTTCTTAAGAAAAGCATTAAGAAACGACGACTTAATTAATTAGATAATAGATTGAGGATCATTTCTTGAGTCCACCAAATTGGCGGTTAATGGGAAGAAGATGAATGTAGTGATTATGTTGCTCAATTGCTCGAGTATCGGTAACGGTAATTGATCTCCTGCTTCTTACAACAAACTTGAAAGTTAGCCATTTATTAGTCCATCGTTTTCGGGGGAGCTCTTATGGGAATATATGCGATAGTTATGTTTTCAATCTTTTTTTTTTTTTTAAGAGAATGACTTGTCTCAAAAAACTTCTATCCAGGAAAGCTTGTGAAAGAGCATTCCATCTGCTTTCCCGCGATAGGACAGATCGGCATCGATGGAGTAATGGTATGGCATTTGAATGATCAGTGTTTCATGCACTTAACCTGTGTTCTTTTTCCTATAATTGGTCTTCTTAAGCATGTGTGAATTCTTTGTAGGTCAAAAGGAAGTCTTGCTTTTACTACCTTCCAGACTCCATCCCAGTGAATAAAGCCTTTCAGAGATTAATGGGCGCTTGGTTTCTTCGCGCGCATGTGACTCCAGTGGTTTGTTCCGATAAGCATTGCCCACCAGAAAACTTGGTTTCGGAACCGAGGAATCCCGCCTCTTGTTCCAGCAATGTTATTGATTGCCAAAACCCTGAAGACTCCTCCGACCGTCCATCCACGAGTGACAAAAATGACGAAGTTAAGAGAAAAAGAAGAGAATTATCACCTATCCTCGAAGTTTTAATGGAAGAACTTTTATTGCCTGTTAATGTCCCCAAGAGAAAGAAAAGTACTTGCAGCCATTTCCAATGCAATACATTAAAGAGGAAGGACAGAGAGCAAGACCGCGCTTCTTCTCAACAAAACGGCAATGCTTCAAGTCCTAACGCGTCCGATAGTGTGTCAGTCACTGGTATCCTAACTAGATACTTTCCTGATTTTGATGAGGTGAAGTCTTATCCTGGCTCTTCAAGCAACAAAACTATCGACCTCCTTGAAAACGAATCACATCAAGCTGATCAAGATGGAAATTTTAAGAGTAATGCTGCTGAGAACAGTTCAGTTGCATTACCTATCAGTGCAAATGATGCACTAGCTGAAATACCATGTAGCATTTCGCCTACCAACACGTGTACTAGAGTTGCAAGAGCTAAACATGGGAAATTCAAGACATGGAAACCAATGCCATCAAAAACTGCTTTGCCTGATTCGCCGAAGCCGAAGACAGCAAAGGGGAGTAAGCTTCAGAGATGCAAAGTTAGGAAACTCTTGCCACCTAAAGTGCCATCAACTGACAAACCAAGTCCTAGCACATTAAGGAATAGAATCGAAACATCCTGCGAAGTCGGGAAAAGGCTCATACAAGCAGCAAATGATCTTGGAATTCCGACTAGCAAGCGAAAACCGACAGTCTCATCATGTAAATCAAAAGGTGTTAAGTTTTCCTCCACCCTTGTTAGAAAACTTGAGTTTGATTTTGAGTGACATTGATGACTGAGGGAATTTAAGCCTTTTGTTTTGTACAAAAAACATGGAAGGGTAGTCATCCACCTTTTGATAAATGATAATATGATTTTGGGCCCTTTTAGTGTAGAGTTTTGAGTCTACTTGTTGATTTTGAATGACAAAGATGTTGTAATTGTTATTAGTACAACAACTTCAAAATTTGTGAGAACAAAAGGTTGTCTTTCTGAATCTGAGCATATAAAACAACTGAAAAGGTTGCACTGTGGATCTGGAATCCACATATATATATTTGTAAAGGTTGCACTATGGATCTGGAATCCATATATTTATATTTGTGTCTATATAATTGTTTTAGATTAGAATCAATCATGCTCACATGTTTATAGCAACTCAGCCCCAACAAAAGATAGTGAGATTTCAGACTTAGAGCTATATAGCTAATTGGATACAACAACAACAACAACAACAACAACAACAACAACATAGCCTCAGTCCAAATTAATTGGGGTCGGCTACATGGATCAAACTTTTCCATTGTGCTCGATTAAGTGCAATTGATGGTGAGCTTTGCAAACCATTCAAATCCCTCCTAATTAATGCATCCCATGTTAACTTTGGTCTCGCCCCCTACCTCGTTGAATTTCTACAGTTTTTATTGAGTCAAGTTTTCTAGTTGGAGCCTTTGTAGGCCGTCTTTGCGAGTGACCAAACCACGCAACCGCCGTCATTCCCTAATCTTTGTATCAATTGGTGTTACTCCTACTTGTCTTTGAATTTCTATATTTCTTATTCTATCTTTACGAGTTTTACCACACATCCACCTAAGCATCTTCATTCTGCTACGTTCACTTTATCTAATTGTTGTTGCTTTACCGCCCAACATTCACTTCCATAGAGCATAGTGGCCTAATTGCGGTCTTATAAAATTTTCCTTTTAACTTAGTAGGAAATATAGCTGATTGGAAAAAAAAAAAAAACTATTTTTGTGATCCATGGGTGTTAATTTAGCTTCGGCCATTTTTCGATTAAAGTCTGATTAGTTCCACGGGAATGATCAAGAGCATCTTCCCTAACAACTCAAAGTAGTCGAAGGACATAATGTACTTGCTACCACTCGAACTTAAAAAGCTTGAGTGTTGATTTTCAACATTGCATAAGCCCAATTTTACTCCAAAAGTCATCGGTTCTAATTGAAGAGAAGCGTGCACTTCTATACTTTATTAAGAAGTCTTAACCAATGAAACTAAGACAAATGCTAGGATGACTCACAAGGGTTCGTTGAGTTTGAGACGACCTTTGTACAACTCAAATTAAATTGACGGGTGAAATTAATGTTGGTACAAACAAAGCTTTATATTAGGTCGATCAAGAGTCAAGACACCCTTGAAAATGAAAAAAAAAATGCATTAATTCAAGGTGATCCGTATCTTATCTTCTTCATTAATGTGTTATTGATGTGAAAAAAATAAGAGTATTATTACAAAGGAAAATACTAGAATCACAACTATCTCACATCTCACATTGCATGACACATTGGCTCATATGAAATGTCCATATGACCCCAACTCACGTGTTATGCACCAAAATCTTTGTATGTCCGCATCTTGAGGTACACATGGACGGTTCCAATGACCCAATGTGTCTCGTAGTGTGACACGTCGTTGTCGTTCTAGCACTTCTCATAAAATACATGCTTCAATTTTTTTGAAATAATTAAATAAACATATTGACAACGGGACTATTGAGCACCATAGTTCCAATAATAGCGTAAATTGTTTTAAATCATTGTAGTTACATCATATTTTCTTAATTTAATCTAGTGTTGTAAGATTGAAATGCCCAAATAACTCTCATAGCATTAATCGAATCAAAATAAGATATCAAAAAATAAAAATATAAAAATATAAAAAGTCACATCGCGAAAGTCACACTTGCGCTGATGGTTCTCACTATATACCACATTTAGTGACGGTTTTCAAGGCTGATATGACTTGGAGGAGCGACTTTGGTGACGTCACCAAATCAGTCAGCAGGACAGAGAGGGCAATTCTTGATTTTCATAGGGAGCTTCTCGTCAGACAACACACTCCAACGAAGTTCACATTTTTGACGCAGCAGCACCAGAACTCCGCGCGTTCACCTATAAATAGTAAATACGAACGCAACGCAGTCCGTGCAGTTCAGCCAAACTCAACTCGATCGATCGATCGATCGATCTCCTCTCCCTCTCCGTCTCTCTGACTCTCCAAAACCCTCGCACAGGTCAGCATTTCCATCCCAAAATCTCAGATTCCTCTCGCTTTTCGACCGTCCGGTCAATGCCAATTTGCGATCTCATCTCGATTGATTTCTTCGTGTCTTTCGATGGTTTGATCTTGCTCGCTCTCTTGATTGTCTTGATGGTTCAATTTCACGTGTTGAGACTCGAGAGTGAGTGATAGTTTTGGTGTACAGTGTGTGATTCGTTTTGTGGAGGATGATTTGGTGTTGATGTGAAGAGATGAGATGAGATTCTTTGAAAATGTTCGGAATTAGGGTTAAATCTCACGGAAAGGCGCGATTTTGATACCGAATTTTAGTTCTTTTTGTTGATAGCTGTTTCGAGACTGTTTACCCCTTTTGTTTATTGATCCGAACGAAAGATTAAATCTTGGGCGCGGTTGGATTGAGTACTTATGAGAAATGTGGTTGATAGATTAGGGTGTTGTTGTTATGCAGGTGTGGTCTCTGAGGTGTCCATGGCTCCATCGACAACTGCGGGTTCAGATTCGATAAAGCCACAAGGTGCTTCATTTTGTTTGATTTCTTATAGTTTTGAGGGAAATGACAGTCTAAATTGAATAGGTGATAGTTTGAGGTTCGGCTTTTACTAGTAGTAAGTGTGGAAGAAATCAGAAATGGGGATCTGATACTTTCGACTTTGAATTTATAGATCTTGAGAAATTAGGCTTATTCGGTAGGTAGTATAATTAGTATATAGTATAGTACTAAATATGGAGTCTTTTACCCTCTAAAATATTGATTTCTTCCTGTAAAAACTTTTGTAGTATATTGTATTATGTATTTGTTCTTGTTTTTCTTTTTTCATTGTTAATATATAAATTTATATTTGTTGAGGGAGGAGACCTTGGGGGTTATTGAAGGCATATCTCTAGATGGAAATGAGTGGAGACAAAAGCTTCATCAACTAGGATTAAGTATTCAAGCTTTGTTGTTGTTGATAGATGTTTTCTTATTTTTGGGTGCATCAAATAGTGTTTGAGTAATGATTTGTGTAACTCTCTCGTTATGTCTGGGAAGATGTATGCATTGTTGGCGTGGCGCGTACACCAATGGGTGGTTTTCTTGGTACACTTTCATCCTTGTCAGCAACAAAGCTTGGGTCTATAGCAATTGAAGGTGAGATTTTACTTCGAGTCTCCTCTTTCACTCTCTTGGTCTCTTTGTCACAAATTGATTGGAATGAGTTTGTTGTTTTCCATTATGCAGCCGCTCTTAAGCGGGCAAAAGTTGCTCCCGAACTTGTACAAGAGGTCTTTTTTGGAAATGTTCTGAGTGCAAACTTGGGGCAAGCACCAGCTAGACAGGCTGCATTAGGTGCTGGAATACCAAATTCAGTGGTTTGTACCACTATCAACAAGGTCTGTGCATCAGGGATGAAAGGTGAGGACACTTAAATTGAAATATGAGCTAGTACAATTGAAGTGCTCAAAGTGTGACATAATTTCCATTGCCACTGCAGCAATAATGCTTGCGGCACAAAGCATTCAGTTGGGGCTTAATGATTGTGTTGTAGCGGGTGGCATGGAAAGCATGTCCAATGTGCCGAAATATATAGCTGAAGCAAGGTTAGGTTCTTGCAACCCCTATAGTTCTATCTGACCGAGTTTGATGAGTTAACTTTTGAGGTTTGATACCTGATGCCAAGAGTGATGCACTTTTATGCCTGTTGTAGTGACATGAATCTTATGTGTTTATGCAGGAAGGGATCTCGATTGGGACATGATACTCTTGTTGATGGAATGCTTAAAGATGGATTGTGGGATGTTTACAATGATTTTGGCATGGGAGTAGCTGCTGAATTATGTGCAGAAAAGCATAGCATAACAAGAGACCAGCAAGTATTGTTCTTAGGCCATCTTATCCACATCACTATATTGCGTATATGCTATCCCAATAAAGCAACCAACTGATCCACTTTCTTTAACTTAAGCATGTGGCTTCACCCAAAAATGTTTTAGTGAAATTTGTTCATGCCATTGATTAGCATACTTTGTTGTTTCTTACAATTGGAAAACCCTTGCGATTCTCATTTTGAGACACCTCGTACAGTTCTAGTCTACCTCAACGCGAACATTCTGTGAGCTATGTTTCATTTTGGGATTCTCCTGAATTTTATGTTGTTACAATTTACTATTCAGTTTTCTGTTGGAACTAAATCTTTGACTATTATTACTGCTTTATGTTCAGAACTTTAGAACCACTTATTATCTTTCTTAGTAGTGTGTTGATTTTCACTTTGACATTGTAATGCAATTACTGCAGGATGATTACGCTATTCAAAGTTTTGAGCGTGGGATAGCTGCTCGGGATTCTGGCGCCTTTACGTGGGAGATTGCTCCAGTACGAGTTTTATATATCTGCTAAAACATTATTACTTTAACCATAGAGTTGGAAACTTGGTTAATGGCCAAAATCCCAGCTTGGAATGCAGGAGCTTGATTTCAAGTCCCTCCCCAAATAGGTCACTCCCATTTAGATTTGGGTATAGCAAGATAGGGAGGTTTTTTTGCACCTCAATAGAGCAGTAGGTGTTCTAGGAGGCTTGGATATCCTTCACTTAGAAAATAATTAAAACAAAATCATTTAACGCGATTCTTTCTAATGTAGGTTGAAGTTTCAGGAGGGAGAGGAAAACCTTCCGCAGTTGTCGACAAAGATGAAGGCCTTGACAAGGTAATGAGAAGCAATGGAAATAGAATCGAACGCCGTATATGTCATACCTCATTTTGAAGACATTTGAATACTAAAAAAGTGCTTCATTGCTTCTAATCTGGCCAGTTTGATCCTGTAAAACTAAGAAAGCTCCGGCCAAGTTTCAAAGAGACGGGTGGCTCTGTTACTGCTGGCAATGCTTCAAGTATCAGGTCTTACTTTCCTTAGCTTTGTGATCATTTTGTTATAATTACTATTTTAGATTATCTGTAGGTTTATGTTTTGTTTGGGTTCTTGGCCTTTGATTTTGCAACCATGCATTGTTGGTTTATTGAAACGTTTATGGTAATTGACCTTTCTATTTTTGTTTGGTGCCTTTGCCACCTACCTGTGCTCTTCAGTCTTTTTTTGTTCTTTTGTTGACAAAGGAATAATTAAATTAATGCAGTAATTCACTTTTCTTAAGATACTGGTTACTGTTATTATGTCTTCCCAATTAATCTAGTTAAAGCCATCCGAGTTATATGGGTAAAAAGGTATAATGTAAAAGGTTTACATGCATTCACAAAAAAAAGAGTTTTAAATTTAATTGATTGTATCCTGTACTATTCTTTTTTATGACTCCCGTAGTGTTGCTTCTTTTATTCTAATAACTAGTCCATAGTGGTGGCACTTGTTTGGTATGGTTCAATAAAAGTTCCTTGGTTTGTTTTTGAGTTTCTTATTGCTGATTCTGAAGCCATTCTTGTGTGGTCAATTATTGGTCTTAGAAGCATAAACTATTGTACTAGTTGTATAATAGATATTTCTTGAATATCAAAGCGTCCTTTCAATTTTTAGGAAATGATTAGGCATTTAGTTATTTGGATTGAGGCTGTGTTGTTCTTCTTGTTGTTGATTCGGCATTAAGTTAGAGAGAATGTGAAAACAAAATTTTCTTATAAGTTAGGAAATGACATTGATGAAAGAATCTGATATCTTTGCTAAATGCATTTAAACAGTGATGGTGCTGCAGCAGTAGTGTTAGTTAGTGGATCAACAGCGCTGAAGCTTGGGCTGTCAGTAATAGCAAAGATTAGAGGGTGTGCTGATGCTGCTCAGGTATTATTTAGAGGAGGATTGGATAATTTTTTGTTTTTTTTTTCCGCATTTTCCTATTTCTATGTGGATTAATAAAACTTAGTTTATCCTTTAAATTCACTCGTCTTCAGTTCATCTTTGATTCCACACTTTAGGCACTGAACTAATGTGGATGTGCAGGCACCGGAGTTTTTTACGACTGCTCCTGCTCTTGCAATACCAAAAGCCATATCAAATGCAGGCTTGGAGGCTTCTCAAATCGATTACTATGAAATAAACGAAGCTTTTGCTGTGAGTTTCAATATATTTGTGTTCTATGATTAATTAAAACTAATTCATCAAGACCGCAAAAGTGGTCTTATCTGCTTGCTGCTTCATTTTAGGTCGTATCTCTTGCAAATGTAGGACTCCTCGGGCTAAGTAATGTAAGTCTTGAAGCTAATCCTATATACTAATTTTTTTGAAATATACATTACTTCCCGCATGGATATCTAATTAGAGTTTCCTCAATATTTTCATCATGTTGTTGTGAACCATCATTTGGTTGCAACATATGTGCTCAAATAAGCTTGGAACATTGTATTTATTTCGCCCTGAATATTATCTGATTCATATAGGAAAAAGTTAATGTGCATGGAGGTGCAGTTTCTTTGGGACATCCGCTAGGTTGCAGCGGAGCACGGATCTTGGTCACGCTTATAGGGGTACGTACGTCTCAGATGACTTTGGTTTTATTCTCTTTGCTAGTTCTTATTTCTCTCTTCTCTTCTTTGATCCGCAAACCGTAGGCCATAGCATGTTTTATTCCTCTATCAGACAATAATTACATAAACACTGCAGACGCTTCTGTTGTACTTTAGCCGTGGTGTACTAATAAACACGTATTTTAGGTGCTGAGACAAAAGAATGCAAAATATGGCGTTGGTGGAGTTTGCAACGGTGGAGGAGGGGCGTCGGCACTTGTTCTAGAGCTTGTCTAAGTTTCTTAAGTTGGGTAAGATCCAGTTGCTCAGTCCAATTAATTCCCAATTCTGAACTTGTATTTCTCTCTATAATAACTGTTTGCATATAAATTTGGATGGTTAAAGTTTTTTCAGCTACAACTCTATTGCACTTTTATTCCCAAATTGCTGAAGCTTTTTCGATGTCGCAGGATAGTTGGGAGCGCGAACCCTTTCTTGCAACAATAAACCAATGCCGAAGCTGTTCTTTTTTTTTTTTTTCCTAATTTAATGTATTGCATAGGTGCTGTTGTTGTTGAAAAAACAATATTCAGTTGTAGTGGTTTATTCCTAGATAATTAAAATTATTTATGTTCACAGTTCTCCTATTATGTTATCTATTATGGATTGGCACCACCATGACTGAAACCCTTGCATTGCCATTAGAAACACCAATACTGTTGGAACTAGAAGTACATTACTTAGCTTATAAGTTTGCCTCCAAAAAAAGTGAAAAAGATTGCACATGCACTTCAGACATGAAAGCTTATTAGGGGAACCAGTGCACAAAAGTTTTCCTTAAAAGGAATCACTTTTCTCTAAAGCAACTGAAAAACAATGTCAAGTTTTTTTTTTTCCTTATCAGATGTTGAACTTTACATTACTTAAGCTCAGTAGATGCTCCTAACATTAATTTGTTTATTTATTTTATTTTTTACTTTGTCGGACTTTTGATGAACCATTTGTCTTTCAAGTCTGGCTAGTTGGCTACATTTTTTATGGTTTGCTTTCATGTCACATACATTGAATTGTTAATTAAAACTAGTGACCTCAAAAAAAAAAAGTAAAAAAAGAAAAATAAAAAAACTAGTTTCCTCTACCTCATCAGTAGATGTTATACCGCGACAACAAACAATGTCATGGCGAATTAGTGTTGGTGACATTTGACAAGGCTAGCTGATGATCTAGTTAAAAGTTGAAAAAAAATCTATGTTGAAGCTGAGAAACTAGTAATTGATAGCTAAACAAGGTAGCATCCAAAAATCTAATTTTAAATCTAGCTATTTTCATATTAATCTAACATAAAATCAATCAAATGTATATTGTAATCTAGTTTTTTGCTTGCCAAACATAACCTAGATTATACAACATAAGTGAGTTACCATACAACATGTTTTACCACAATTCACCTAAATATAATGATGCTATTACATATGTGGAAAGGACAACTAATATTAGAATGTTAGACCATCACCATGAAGAGAACTAAAATGCAAACTAAACCAACAATTTCACATTTTAAATTTACTCTAATAACATCAAAGCCTTGAGCCCAAATTGATTAATGCGTAAAACTTTTGCCTCTTTAAGAATGTACCATATAAATAAAGACTTGATAAAGACAAAAAATTGGATGTCCTATAAAATACACTGACCAACTATTATTCGGAAGGCAACTTCATTATAGGCGTCCGACGGTGCCCAAACGCAGAGTAGTCCGAGTAATCCAGATAGGCAGATACCTTATTAGATTTTTTTTTTCCTTACTACTCAATTTTGTATTCTTTTGGGTTCACTTTTTCTCTCCCCCTATTTCACTCCACTTGGTGTTTCCTCTTTTCCTCCCTACGAAGTATTAAACTCCGATACTCTCTTCTTCACATTCACTTTTTATTCGACTCCCTCACTCCCTCTCTCCGATCGCCTCTCCAAACCCTAATTCTCTCCCCCGAAAAATCTCATCTTTATCCCAATCGCCCCTCTTTTTCTGTCCATTCGCACCAATCCAATCTCCAAATTCATCAATTTTGCCCTACTCGATTGCAATCCTCTCTCTCCCTCATTCAATCGATTGATTGGAATCGAAGTCCGGTTCGATCGTTTTGATTCTGGCAATGCTCTCGTTCGGTTGAATTCAATATGAAGTTGAAGAAGCGGAGGGTTTTGGAAGCGGTACGTGATTTCTTGCCCTAGTTTTTGTTCTGTTTCGATGTGGTTGATTGTGTGGAAAGAAGCGTTGTAGGGTATTACAGTCTTGTTGTTGATCGGTTGGAATTGGAGTTGATTGCTTGAGTAGGTTTTGGGATTCGATCCTTCCTATGCTTTGTAAAAATCGCGCCTTTTCGGTTCTTATGTCGTCTGTGCGTCCCCAATCCATGGTCAATTAGGTTTCTTAAGGAGATCCTGCATTATTTCAATTAGGTTTTTGGTGTTTCATTCATCTTGAGTTTGGGCTTGATGATGCACGAAAAGGTTTTATTAGTTTCAAAAGGGTTTGCTTTTACTGAAAGGGAGATGCTTTTTCTGTTCAGTTCATTTAACTGATTGTAGGATTTAATTATGCTTATATGACATGGAATGATGTGTTTTTTTTATTGAGAGGAAGCGTAACGCATCCGAACAAATTTCGGGCACTGTGATAAGTTCTCTTAAAACTATTGGGTTTTGCTTAAAGCTACTAGGTTTTGCTTGCTATCCATGTAGAGTTTGAGTTCCATGGTATTATAATGGTTTCGTCTATTCGGCAACATGTATATCTTGGTGGGGTTTGGAAAAGCTGTTTACTCATTATTTGGAGAATGCCTAAGAAGATGATTTTTAAAAGTAAACTAATATCTTTTCTCTTGTCGTTCCTGTTATGCTGTTCTGTTCGGGAACTGCAATTGTTGCTTGTTTTATTGACACGAGCAATGAGTTTATCTTTAATTATAAAAAGAAGGGTAAAGGATTTGGTTTATACATTTGGCATTTATGCTAATTTTCTGGTCATACGTCTCGTAACTGTTCTTATAAACCTTCAACCAAGAACAATTATGGCTTGTAGAATCTCTATCTTGTACTAAGGAGGCTCCGTGGAAGTCATTTGTTGATAGCGTAGTTTTTATTGATTTATAAAATAAAAATAAAAATGGAGAACCTATAGTAGTATGTAGTATGATGAGTTTTAAGAAAGGGGTTGCATGTCAACTTTTGAACTTAATAAAAGTTTCGTAAGACAACAAGAATGTTAAAAACAAATTTAAGGGGGATTAATCAAATCCCAATTCCCTATAATTTGTAAGTTTCATCAAGGATTAGTGTGAAGTTTCTCAATGTAGGTCCGGTCCAAGCCTAGAGAAAGCGTGGAGTGACTAGTTGTATATGTGGGCTTAAGCTTAGAGTGGGTGGTTGCTCCAAAAGGTCTTGGTAAGTTGGACACTTTAAACTTATAACCCATTGTCTTTCTAGTTAGCTAGTGGATTTGGGACTAATCTCACATCTCCAACACACCCCCTCAAGTCCAACTGGTCTAACCAGTAAGCTTGTTTTTTTAAGTCTCACAGGCCTATTGTTCTTCTTTGGGCTTGTACTCTTTAAACCTCAGAGGCCACATTTCTACTAAGTACTAACTATGAGTGTAGCTTTCATCATTTGTTTTTGCTAGCCCATACTTTTTTTGCCTCCTTTTTTTATATACTTGGACCATTATAGGTTTTTAAGCCACTAGGCCAGGTCCAAGGCATGAGAGAGTTTGGTGACTAGTTTATGTGTGGGCTTTACCTTAAGAGTGGGCGTGTTCTCCTAAATGCCAAGTCAAGTTGGAGTTCCCACTCCAAACTTATAACTCATTGTCTTTCTAGTTAACTAGTCGATGTGGGACTGATCTTACTTCTCCAACAATTAGCCTTATGCCTTTATTTTTTTGTACATGTGATGGATGCTAAACTGTTAAAGATTTTCCAGGTAAATGTTTCTTGTTGTGATATTGTATCGTTTATTGAAATTGAATTAGGAGTTAAATACCAAAGTGGTGGTAGTAGTACTAGAGATTTTTTGAATATATGGATGGTTCAAAATTAGTAAGACAATGAATTTGATAAACTTTGTTTTGGCGGAATTATGGGTTAGATGGATTATAAATATTGAGAGAGAATATATATCAGGGATTCAAAATTTGAAGTACTTAAGCTCAATAGTTTATTAAGAGTATCTCATGGGATTAGTTCAGGGTGAAGCTCAGACACTCAAGGTCAAAGTAATGAAAAATTGAGGAAAAAATAATAAATGATTCAAACAGTTTCATCTAAAAATCTAAGTAAGCTCTTTGATCTATCCAACTAGTTGTGGAATGATTGTCTTCTGTCTTGGGTAAATTTTGAACCTGAAATGATAAGAAATCTAAGGGATCATAGGAAAGTGCCTCCTAATTGTTTCTGAGTAAACTTTCGCTGTACCTTTTTAGGACCAAACATCAATCATTAATGGGAGTTGGCTGTAGACCAAAAAAAGGGAGTTGGTTTGGGTAGATAGAGGATTATCTTATAGGAATTTGTACAATTGACATGTCCAGGAATTAAAAAAACAAATAAATTATTGCCCTTTGACCAACCATGCTTTGCAAAAAAAAAAGTATTCAGAAAAAAATTTAAAATTTTGATATATGAAAGTTAAGATAGATCTTATGTGATGAATTTTTTTTTTTTTGATAGGATACGTGGATGAAGCTATAGACACAAAAATTACAATGCTGGTACTTGGCAAATAGTAAATTAACCACAGCTTTGGATAAAAATGAGCGATTGGTTTGAACATGTGTAATTAATAACGCTAGATGTGGCAATTAGGAAGATTGACATATGCAAAACTGACATTAAGAATGCTGGGGGAGGAAGATATAATGGGAGCGTGAATATAGATAGTTAAGAAATGTATTCACTGATTCACTCACAATTCGTGTCTTGGTAGTGAGAGATAGATACCTTGATTGATTAACTTATCCACTTAATCCTATATTTCGTTATTGTCCAATAGATCTTGCTGACTCTATTTTCTTCCAGATTCTCTTTTTCATCTTAACTGATTAGTGATTTTAAAATAACTTATATGTGACATATGCTGTTTACAAATCTATAATTATAACATGCTATTATATTTTTGTTTCAGCCTCCAAAGATCAAATCTTTTATTGATAGCGTCACAGCTGTTCCACTTGAGAATATAGAACAACCCCTTAAAGTTTTTTCCTGGGAGTTCGATAAGGTAGGTTGATGATTCTCAGCTGATTTGATTTAGGTCTTTTGATACTTAATTTGATTGGCATCAATTTAATGCTTCTTATTGCAGGGGGACTTTCATCACTGGGTTGATCTTTTCAATCATTTTGATTCCTTCTTTGAGAAACACATTAAATCAAGGAAAGATTTACAGTTTGAGGATGACTGTTTGGCAGCTGATCCTCCCTTTCCTAGAGAGGCCATTCTTCAAATTCTCCGTGTTATAAGGATTATTCTAGAGAATTGTACAAATAAGCACTTCTATAGTTCATACGAAGTATGTATATCTACTTGGGAGGTTCTTTTTTCTTTGAGACTTGCTCTCTTATATTCATGCATTTATTTTTGTTA
Organism: Stephania cephalantha; assembly: GCA_039657325.1. Lineage (NCBI taxonomy): Eukaryota > Viridiplantae > Streptophyta > Magnoliopsida > Ranunculales > Menispermaceae > Stephania > Stephania cephalantha. The sequence goes on from CM077571.1 coordinate 57,409,828, forward strand.
TAAAAAAGTTTGCTAGTAGTGTTCTAATTGGCATATCATGGGTTTATTGTTTTATTTGGGTTTCTATGATAACTATATCTGTCTAGTAGTCTTGACGTTATTTGTTACTTCCCCATGTATTCGAGTTCATTTTCTCCATTCTTATGTTTTTCTTTCTCAATGCAGCAACATCTTTCCTCTCTGCTTGCTTCTACTGATGCAGATGTGGTTGAGGCAAGTCTGCAGACTCTGGCTGCATTCTTGAAGAAAGTAACAGGGAAGTGCTCCATAAGAGACGCTTCTTTAATTCCAAAGTTATTTGCTTTTTCACAAGGTTGGGGAGGAAAGGAAGAAGGTCTTGGGTTAATATCATGTTCTGTACAGAATGGGTGCGATTCTGTTGCAAACGAGTTAGGATGCATGCTCCATTTTGAGTTCTATGAAGTTAGCGATCCATCAAAGGAGGTTTCTACTACGAACCAGGGTTTGCGAGTCATTCATTTGTCTGACATTAATGCTCGCAATGAGGGTGATCTTGAGCTCCTGAATAAGTTAGTGACAGAGTATAAAGTACCACCTAATTTAAGGTTTTCACTTTTGACTAGATTGCGGTTTGCAAGGGCTTTTGGATCTTTAGCCCTCAGGCAGCAGTATATATGTATTCGTCTCTATGCTTTTATTGTCCTTGTCCAAGCAAGCCATGAAGCGGATGACTTGACGGCTTTTTTTAATAATGAGCCTGAGTTTATAAATGAATTAGTATCCTTATTAAGCTATGAAGATGCAGTCCCTGAAAAAATCCGCATTCTTGGAATTCTATCGTTGGTTGCACTTTGCCAAGATCGATCCCGCCAGGCAGCAGTGTTAACTGCTATCACCTCAGGTGGGCATCGTGGGATTCTACCAAGTCTTATGCAGAAGACCATTGATTCTATAACCAGTGATTCCTCAAAATGGTCAGTTGTTTTCGCTGAGGCTCTTCTATCACTGGTCACTGTTTTGGTCTCTTCCTCTTCCGGTTGTTCTGCTTTGCGGGAAGCTGGATTGGTACCTACTCTTCTTCCTCTTCTTAAAGACACTGATCCCCAACATTTGCACTTGGTCAGTAATGGTGTTCATGTTCTGGAAGCTTTTATGGACTACAGTAATCCTGCTGCTGCTTTATTCAGAGATTTAGGGGGTTTAGATGACACCATTGCACGGCTGAAGGTAGAAGTTTCTTGTGTAGAAAAAGGCACAAAGAGGCACTGTGAAGAATCTCAATGCAATAAGAAGGGCAAACAAGTTGCCCTTGGCACTTCTGGTGAAGTGGACAACAAGCAGCCACTCTACTCTGAACAATTGGTTAGTTATCACCGCCGGTTACTGATGAAAGCTTTGCTGCGCTCTATATCACTCGGGACATATGCCCCTGGAACTACTGCTCGTTTATATGGTTCGGAAGAGAGTTTGTTGCCTCAATGCTTATGTGTCATTTTCAAAAGGGCAAAAGATTTTGGTGGTGGGGTGTTTTCTTTGGCAGCAACTGTTATGAGTGATCTTATTCACAAGGATCCAACTTGTTTTGCTGTTTTAGATGCTGCTGATCTTCCTTCCACTTTCCTGGATGCCTTAATGGGAGGAGTTCTTTGTTCGGCGGAAGCAGTGTCGTGTATACCTCAGTGCTTAGATGCATTGTGCTTGAATAACAAAGGTCTTCAGGCTGTGAAGGATCGGAATGCTTTAATGTGCTTTGTGAAGATATTTACTTCCAGAGCTTACTTGCGTGCCCTTAGCGGTGATACACCAGGATCCTTATCTAGCGGGTTGGATGAACTTATGCGTCATGCATCCTCATTGCGTGTACCTGGTGTGGATATGCTGATTGAAATCTTGAATACCATTTCTAGAATTGGACATGGAGCTGAAGCTTCCTCTGCTGTAGATCATCAGGGTCCTTTGGCTCCTGTTCCAATGGAGACAGATACAGATGATAGGACTCTGGTTGCATCAGAAGACGGAGAATCATCAAAGGTGGAAAGTTTAGAGCAGCAGACAACTGAGACTTCTTCTGATGGTCCTTTGGTCAATATTGAATCTTTCCTTCCTGAATGTATAGCAAATGTTGCACGTCTACTCGAAACAATTCTTCAGAATGCTGACACGTGCAGGATATTTATTGAAAAGAAGGGAATCGAAGCTGTTCTACAGCTGTTCACTTTGCCATTAATGCCTCTTTCTGTATCAATTGGGCAGAGCGTATCTGTTGCTTTTAAGAACTTCTCTCCGCAGCATTCTGCTTCTCTTGCTCGTGCACTGTGCACATTCTTGAGAGAACATCTGAAGTTGACAGTTGAGCTATTAGCATCAGTTGAAGGGACTCATTTTGTAAAGCTGGAAGCTGCAAAGCAAATGGAAGTCTTACGATTTCTTTCTAGTCTTGATGGTCTTCTTTCTCTCTCCAATTTTCTATTAAAGGGTTCCACCAACATGGTATCTGAGCTGAGCGCTGCTGATGCTGATGTATTGAATTATATTGGGAGGGTTTACAAGGAAGTGCTGTGGCAAATTTCCTTGTCTACTGATTCCAAAGTTGAAGAGAAAAGGGAAGAGCAAGAAAGTGCAGTCACAGATGTTCCCTTACCAAGAACCGCTGGGGGGGATGATGATGCAAGTGGTGTTCCAATGGGAAGGTCTGCGAATTCTGTTTCAACTCGGAATGTTTCTCAATCCCACTGGAATGGGGAGCAGGAGCTCTTGTCGGTGTTGAGGTCTGCTGAAGGTTTACACCGTCACACTAGATATGGTTTGACTCGTATGAGAGCTAGCAGAGCTGGTAGGCAGATGGAGGTTTCTAGTATTGATTCAGAAAGCTCTGTAAATATGCCGGAGAATTCTTCCGCCCATGATGCTAAAACAAAGAGTCCTGAAGTTATTGTCTTGGAAAGTCTGAATAAGCTTGCTTTTGCCACTCGCTCTTTCTACATAACTCTTGTTAAGGGTTTCACTGGTCCAAATCGTCGAAGAACTGAATCTGGTTCCTTGAGTTCTGCTTCCAAGAGTCTTGCTACCGTGCTATCTAAAATCTTTCATGATGCTCTTAGTTTCTCTGGACATTCTTCATCCCCTGTGCTTGAGACATCGCTTTCAGTGAAATGCAGATATCTTGGGAAGGTTGTGGATGACATGGTCGCACTTATCTTTGATGGCCGCCGACGCATGTGCAATACAGCCCTTGTAAACAATTTTTATGTGCATGGAACATTCAAAGAGCTTTTAACAACATTTGAGGCTACAAGTCAGTTGCTCTGGACTCTACCTTTTATCCCTTCATCTGGGATTGATCAAGAAAAGTGGAGTGAAGGAAATAAGTTTTGTCACAGTTCCTGGTTACTCGATACCTTACAGAGCTACTGTCGTATGCTTGAATATTTTGTCAATTCTTCTATACTTCTATCTCCAACTTCATCATCTCAAGCTCAGCTGCTTGTTCAACCTGCTGCAGCTGGATTGTCTATTGGGTTGTTTCCAGTTCCTAGGGATCCAGAAGTGTTTGTGCGTATGCTGCAATCCCAGGTTCTGGATGTTGTGGTTCCTATTTGGAATCATCCCATGTTTCCCAGTTGTAGTTCATCCCTCATTATTGCAATGGTATCACTTGTTACTCATATATACTCTGGTGTTGGAGATGTAAGGAGAGGACGCAGTGGTACATCTGGAAGTGTAGCCCAGCGCTTCCTGGGCCCCCCTCCTGATGAAGGAACCATTGCCGCTATTGTTGAGATGGGTTTTACTCGGGCCAGAGCAGAGGAAGCACTCAGAAGGGTGGAAGCGAACAGTGTTGAGATGGCCATGGAGTGGTTATTAAGCCACGCTGAAGATCCGGTTCAGGAGGATGATGAGCTGGCTCGAGCCCTTGCCTTATCACTTGGAAACTCATCTGAAACATCTAAAGAAGATAATGGTGACAAGATGAAGGATGTATCCACAGAAGAGAGAGGAGCAGAGCTACCTCCATTAGATGATATATTGGCATCCTGTATGAAGTTGTTCCAATGTAGTAACTCTATGGCCTTTGCACTAACTGAGTTGCTTGTGACACTGTGTAACCGTAGCAAAGGAGAGGATCGTTCAAAAGTTGCTTCTTATCTGATTCAGCAACTTAAACTTTGTTCATGTGATTTCTCAAAAGATAACAGTGCATTGTCCACTATCTCACATATTTTGGCTTTACTTCTTTCCGAAGATTGCACTGCTCGAGAAATTGCTGCTGAAAATGGTATTGTATCTGCTGTAGTAGACATCTTGATGAGCTTTAAGGCAAGAAATGGATCTGGAGAAGAGATCCCCGTCCCAAAGTGTATAAGTGCTTTACTGCTTATCCTCGACAGCTTGCTGCAAACGAAACGCAGGGTTTCTACTGAAGGCAGTGAAGGGGTTCTTTCTACTTCTGCTGTTGACTCATCCGAAGAGCTTGCTTCGTTGTCCCTTCCTGTATCTGGCACAGATAAAATTGCTTCAGTGACAGATGAAAAAGAATCTGGTGATGCAATTGAGAAGATCTTGGGGAAATCTACTGGTTACCTTTCGCTTGAAGAGTGTCAAAGGGTAATGGATATTGCTTGCGACTTTATTAAACAACATGTTCCAGCTATGGTAATGCAAGCTGTTCTGCAATTATGCGCCCGCTTAACTAAAACACATGCTATTGCCATGCAATTTCTTGAAAATGGAGGTCTTGCTGCTTTATTCAATCTTCCAAGGACTTGTTTCTTCCCTGGATATGACAGTGTGGCATCTGCTATAATTAGGCACCTTCTTGAAGATCCTCAAACTCTGCAAACAGCGATGGAGTTGGAAATTCGGCAAACTTTATCTGGGATTCTTAGTCGCCATGCTGGCCGTCTCTCCCCTCAGACATTTTTGACGTCTATGGCACCTGTTATCTCTAGGGATCCTGTGGTTTTTATGAGAGCTGCAGCTGCAGTCTGCCAGCTTGAGTCATCAGCTGGGAGGATCAATGTCGTGTTATCAAAGGAAAAGGAGAAAGAGAAGGAAAAATCGAAGGCTGTGGGGGTTGAAGTTGGTTTATCTTCGAATGATTGTATCCGGATCTCTGAAAATAAGCAACATGATGGATCAGGTACATCTATGATATTTGTCTAATATTTTTTTTATTTTTTATTTTTCCATTATCTTTCTAGTTGTCTTCGGGCTGTTGCTTTTGTATTTGTAAACCCTCATTACTGAATACTGATAAGAAAGTTTTTTTTCTTTTTTTAATTAAAAAATGATGGATCAGGTAAATGTTCCAAAGGACACAAAAAAGTACCTGCAAATCTGACTCAAGTCATTGATCAGCTTCTGGAAATAATGATTAGCTATCCTTCCCTGAAAGTACAGGAAGATTTTAATAACAATTCAGTTCCTATGGAAGTAGATGAACCTGCTACAAGGAAAAAGGGCAAATCAAAAGTTGATGACTTGAAGACTGTGGAGAATGATAGTCTATCGGAAAGATCAGCAGGGTTAGCGAAGGTCACCTTTGTTTTGAAGTTATTGAGTGATATACTACTTATGTATGTCCATGCAGCAGGGGTTATTTTGAAACGGGATGTGGAGAGCTGTCAACATCGTGGAACCATTCTAATAGATGGTACTGTGCATGGTGGAATACTTTATCATATCTTGCACCATCTACTTCCATTGTCTTCTGAGAAAACTGAAGATGTTGCTGATGAATGGAAAGAAAAGTTGTCTGAAAAAGCTTCATGGTTTCTTGTTGTGCTTTCGGGGCGTTCTAGTGAAGGCCGTAGAAGAGTGATTGGTGAAATTGTTAGAGCCTTCTCTTCCTTCTCAATCATGGAAGCGAATTCCTCCAAGAATATTTTATTACCAAACAAGAAGGTTTTAGCCTTTGCTGATTTGATCACATCTATCTTGTCAAAAAACTCGTCTTCCAGCAGTTTGCCTGGTCCTGGTTGCTCTCCAGATATGGCAAAGAGCATGATAGATGGAGGAATGATTCACTCTCTAACCAGTTTCCTTGAGGCTATTGATCTGGACCATCCTAACTCTCCCAAAGTTGTAAATCTTGTTCTCAAGGCTTTGGAGAGCTTAACAAGAGCTGCTAATGCTAGTGAACAGGCATTCAAGTTAGATGGGTCGAACAAAAAGAAGTTGACTACACCTAATGTAAGAATTGAAAACCAAGGAAATGCGTTCTCTACTGGTGAAGCTGTGGAGAATAACCTGAATAGTAGCAGTTCAATTGAAGAAACAAATGCTGCAACTGAACAGCAGCATCAGGGGTCATCCCATATCGAAGGAAATCAGGACACTGACACAAGCCACGCTATGGAGCAAGATGCACGAACAGAAGTTGAGCAGACGATAACCACTAACCCACCTATGGAGAGCAGGGTGGAGTTCATGCGTGATGATGTTGAAGAAGGTGGATCGCCGCACAATACAAATGGAGTTGAGGTGACCTTCCATGTTGAACACAGGACAGATGATGATATGGGGGATGATGATGATGAGGACATGGGAGATGATGGTGAAGATGATGAGGATGATGATGAAGATGAAGATGACGAAGATATTGCTGAAGATGGTGCTGCACTGATGTCTCTGGCAGATACTGATGTGGAGGACCATGATGACAATGGACTAGGGGATGAGTACAATGATGATATGATTGATGAAGAGGATGATGACTTTCATGAGAACCGAGTTATAGAAGTAAGATGGAGGGAAGGGCTTGACGGTTTTGATCATTTTCAGGTTCTTGGACGACCTGGAGCGACAAATAGTATCATTGATGTTGCTGCTGAGCCATTTCACGGGGTAAATATGGAGGACTTATTTGGTCTACGTAGGCCCTTAGGTTCCGAGCGGCGAAGACAGCCTGCTAATAGAACCTACAATGAGAGATCAGGTCTAGATGGTAGTGGTTTTCAACATCCACTCCTGCTTAGGCCTTCGCAGGCAGGTGATTCAGTTGCTTCGATCTGGCCCTCAGCCGCTAGTTCTAGAGATTGGGAAGCTTTACCTGTTGGCAGTTTTGATGTGACTCATCTCTATATGTTTGATGCTCCTGTTATTCCATCTGAACATGTCTCTGCTTCCCTCTTCGGTGACCGCTTGGTTGGCACAGCACCACCACCTCTTATTGATTTTTCTTTTGGTGTGGATTCCGTGCATTTGCCTGGAAGAAGGGGACCAGGTGATGGTCGGTGGACTGATGATGGTCAGCCTCAGGCCAGTGGTCAAGCTGCTGCCATTGCACAGGCCATAGAAGAACAGTTTCTCTCTCATTTGCGCAGTGTTGCTTCTGCCAATAACCCTCCTGCTCAGATGCAGTTGGAACACTCCGTACCACCGGAAAGGTCACAAGCAGATGACCCCCCATTAAATGTTGATAGTCAACTGCCGGGTGCTGCTAATAATGTGGACTGCCAGAGTGAAGCCCGCATTGAAGAACCAACGGAATTAACACATCATTCAGATAATACTATGGTTGAAATGGGCTCCAATATTCCTGAGTTATCCCATGAACTGGCTAATGTAGAACCTATTGCTGAAGAAACAGGTGAAGGATCACAGATCCAGGAACCTATGCCAAGACATCCAAGTGACTTGGATAGTACGCCAGATGGCAAAGAAATTATGGAAATTGGCGAAGGAGATGGTGGCAGCACTGGACAGTTAGAACCTATCACACAATCAACTGATTCACAAAGTTTGAATGCTGAGAATCAAGGTCTTACTATGCCTGCTAATCTTCATGATTCGTCGGTTCAGGATGGGAATGCAACTTCAGGAGCCAATAGCCAGTCTAGTAATCATGCATGTGTTGATAATGGCATGGAAGTGCCTAATGCAGGTGATGATGGCCACGAGTCTTCTATTCCTGTTTGTCCTGATGTTGACATGGATGGTGGTGGGACTGAAGATCAACCAGGGCATCAAATGCCTGTTTCTAGTGACGTTGGAAATGAATATGCTAGCCAAAATGCTGTGATTGCTCTAGATGCTACTCAAACTAATAATAGTAATGAAGCTTCTAGTGCACATACTATTGATCCTACCTTTCTGGATGCACTGCCTGAGGATTTGCGTGCAGAAGTACTGGCTTCCCAACAAACTCAATCTGTTCCAGCTGCAACTTATGCACCACCATCAGCAGAAGATATTGATCCTGAGTTTTTGGCTGCTCTACCTCCAGATATCCAAGCGGAAGTTTTGGCACAACAAAGGGCGCAAAGGATTGTGCAATCTCAACAAGCTGAAGGGCAACCAGTTGATATGGATAATGCGTCTATTATAGCTACTTTCCCTGCTGATTTGCGTGAAGAGGTTTGGATTTCTTTTATCTGCCTTAATTTTTTTTTTCTTGTTGAATTTTAGTTAGCCGACCCCAATTAATTTGGGACTGAGGCTATGTTGTTGTTGTTGTTGAATTTTAGTAACACAGAACATTTTCTTCCCTTTTCAGGTTCTTTTGACTTCTTCTGAGGCTGTTCTATCTGGGCTACCTTCTCCATTACTTGCTGAAGCCCAAATGCTTAGGGACAGAGCAATGAGTCATTATCAAGCTCGCAGCCTTTTCGGAAATGGCCATAGGCTTGGTGGCAGGAGGAATGGTCTTGGTTTTGACAGACAAACAGTAACTGATAGGGGTGTTGGAGTTACGATAGGAAGGAGAGCAGTTACTGCCATCTCAGATAATTTGAAAATGAAGGAAATTGAAGGTGCACCCCTTCTGGATGCCAATGCCTTGCAGGCGTTGGTTCGTCTACTTAGGTTAGCTCAGGTAAATCTTGTCCATTTGTATCTGAGTTTTTGGGATTTTATATCTAGTACTTTTCAAGCTATGCTTATTTGAATTGCGGTATCTGACATTTTGAATTTCTCTTACTCATAATTGACTGCTTGAAGTTTTATTTTTGACTTAGTTTTGTTTTAAGGTTTATTTGCTGATCTATTATTGTCAACACAAATGATTAATTTTTAGACATAAGATCACAAAAATTATTAAGCAGTACGTCATGTTCGAAAATATTAGAAGTTTGTATTGGAAAAATGGCTACTTAATTACAATCTTTGTGTTTTTTGAAACTTTATCTACTTGTTATTGAAAGGAGTTGGAATTTGTGTAACTTATTGCGTGTTCAATCTGGAGAATCTGCTGTATGTGTTGTACGTAAAGTGTAAGCAGGTTTCAGGCTCTAAAATGGGTTGAAGTTGTTAGTTTGTCTGGCTGTAGCCTGTAGCTTGATAAACTTCATAGCTAATACAACAACAACAACAACAACAACAACAACAACATAGCCTCAGTCCAGAATTAACTGGGGTCGGCTACATGGATCAAACTTTTCCATTGTGCTCGATTAAGTGCAATTGATGGTGAGCTTTTCAAACCATTCAAATCCCTCCTAATTAATGCATCCCATGTTAACTTTGGTCTGCCCCTACCTCGTCGAATTTCTACAGTTTCTTTTGAGTCAAGTTTTCTAGTTGAGGCATTTGTAGGCCGTCTTTGCAGGTGACCAAACCATCGCAACCGCCCTTCCCTAATCTTTGTATCAATTGGTGCTACTCCTACTTGTCTTTGAATTTTTATATATCTTATTCTATCTTTACGAGTTTTACCACACATCCACCTAAGCATCCTCATTTCTGCTACGTTCATTTTATGTAATTATTGTTGCTTTATCGCCCAACATTCACTTTCATAGAGCATAGCTGGCCTAATTGCGGTCCTATAAAATTTTCCTTTTAACTTAGTAGGAACATTTCGATCACAAATCACCCCTGTTGCACTCCGCCATTTCTTCCATCCAACTTGAATTCTATGTGTGACATCATTCTCAATGTTACCATCATTTTGTATGATTGATCTTAGGTATCTAAAGTGGTTTACCTTAGGAACTTCTACTCCCCCTAATTGTACCACTCCGCCATCTCGATGTCTAGTGTTTCTAAACTCATAGTGCATGTATTCGGTTTTCGTCCTACTCAACTTAAAGCCTTTAGATTCTAATGTATTCCTCCAGAGTTCTAATTTCCTATTCACTCCATCTTTTGTTTCATCCACTAAGACAATATCATCTGCAAATAGCATACACCATGGTATATCCTCTTGAATATGTCTAGTTAGTTCATCCATAACTAAAGTAAATAGATATGGGCTTAAAGCCGATCCTTGATGTAGTCCTATCGTAATGAGAAATTCTTTTGTAGCTCCTCCAAATGTCTTTATACTCGTTACTACTCCATCATACATATCCTTAATAGTGTCTATGTATCTAGCATGCACTCTTTTTCTTTCTAGAGCCCACCAAAGAACATCTCTAGGGACCCTATCATATGCTTTTTCTAAATCTACGAATACCATATGAAGATCTTTTTTCTTTTCTCTATATTTTTCTAACAATCGTCTTACAAGGAAAATCGCTCCATAGTTGACCTCCCAGACATGAAACCAATTTGGTTCTCTGATATTGTTGTTTCTCTCCTTAGTCTATTGTCAATTATCCTCTCCCAAAGTTTAATAGTGTGACTCATAAGTTTAATTCCCCGGTAGTTTGAGCAACTTTGAATGTCTCATTTGTTTTTGAAGATTGGCACAAGCGTGCTTCTTCTCCAATCCATTGGCATCCGTTTTGATTTTAAAATTTTATTAAAAGTTTTGTTTACCAAGTCAATCCATTTTCTCCTAAGCATTTCCAAACCTCTATGGGTATTTCATCTGGGCCACATGCTTTCCCTATTTTCATTCTTTTCAATGCCTCTTTAACTTCTACAATTCTAATATTGTGTGTATAGTTTACATTTCTTTCTTGGTGTGGGCTTTCATCTATTATAGTATCAACTTGGCCATCATTAAATAAACTATCGAAGTAACTTCTCCATCTCCCCTTAATATCATCCTCGCGCGTTAAAACATATTGATTTTCGTCCTTAATACATCTTACATGACTTAGGTCTTGTTTCTTTTTATCTCTTAATTTGGCTAGCCTATATATATATATTTTTCGCCGTCTCTATTACCTAACCTTGTATATAGATCTACCATGAAATTTGTTTTAGCTTGACTAACTACTTTTTTAACTTGTTTTCTAGCTTCTCTATATTGATTGTACACATCTTCATCTTGACACTTAGGTATTTTCTATACATCTATCTTTTTGTCTTAATTGCTCGTTGGACATCCTCGTTCCACCACCATGTTTCCTTATTTGGTGGTCCCAAGCCTTTAGATATACCTAATACGTTTGATCCCACTCTCCTTATGCAACTACTCATTTCTAGCCACATTGTATTAGCATCTAAGTCAAAATTCCAAACATTTTCCTTTAGTAGTTTTTCTCTAAACTCTACTTGTTTACTTTGTTTTAGGTTCCACCACTTTATTCTAGGGTCGCTAACTCTTTTATTCATATAAACTTCATAGCTAATATAGAAAGTTATTTTGCGTGTTGAAATGATTCTATGGAACCATGCATTGGACCTGTATTATATATTTTCAGTATTGTTAAAATTGCCAAATTGGGGTTGTGGCATGCTGTAAATTAGCAATTTGAGCTTTCGGTTAGAAGGCGACCATAGTAACCTACTTGTTTGTGCATGCAGCCCCTTGGAAAGGGCCTTCTTGAGAGGTTGTTGTTGAACCTTTGTGCACATAGCATCACGCGGGCTGCTCTGCTTCGCATTTTACTTGATTTGATTAAACCTGAAGCGGAAGGATTTGTTAGCGGATCTGCGGCAGTGACTCCAAGAAGGCTCTATGGATGTCAGTCTAATGTTGTATATGGTCGATCACAGCTATTAGATGGTACTGCTTTAGTGCATTCGGGCCTTTCGTTTCCTTATCATTCCACATTTTCAACTGCTTTAACTTTGTTCTTTTCTTGAAGGTCTTCCACCTCTAGTGTTGCGCCGTATTCTTGAAATCTTGACATATCTTGCCACTAGTCATACTGCCGTTGCAGACGTCCTTTTCTATTTTGATTCTTCGTTGACCTCCACTACACCAAATACAGCATGCTTAGAAGCTTCTGAGGAAGTAGGGAAAAATTTACTAGCCTCACAGGCCTCTGAAGGAGACATTCCTGTCATACTGTTCATGAAGCTATTGAAGCAACCACTTTTTTTACGCAGTAGTGCACACCTTGAACAGGTACTACTATGTCGAAATATGTTTCAAAGAAGTTACCTTCTCAGGTCTTTACGTACCTCATAGTTTTCTTCTCCCTTTTTTAACATCTGGTTGTAGGTTGTAGTCCTTCTCCAAGAAGTTGTTCGCGTTGCTGCATCAAAGGTAGAATGCCAACCTAATTCTGGAGTGAGTTCAGCTGATTCTGAAAATGTTCCTGTAAATGAGGATCCATCCAGTAATCATAGTGATCACCCTGAACCTGAGCCAGGGTCCAACCAGGAGTTGGATAAGAATGTCAGCGACAAGTTGCCAGCAGTAAATGCTAAGAAAGCCATTAGTCCATACGATATTTTCCTGCAGCTTCCTGAGTCCGAGTTGCGCAATCTCTGTGGTCTTCTCGCTCATGAAGGGTAAATTCTATATTTCTATTTGTTGCATTTAATTTTAATTGCTACCAGTAATTTGTAAGTTTCAATTTTCGCTCAGTGCTGTTGTTATCAAGTGCTACGGAAAGTGGGTTAACTTTTTTTTTTTGAAAACGAAGTGAATTACTTAATAAAATTTAAATTCATCAGGCTATCAGACACAATCTATTCGGCTGCATCTGAGGTTTTGAAGAAATTGGCCTTTGTTGCCGTCCCCCATCGGAAGTTTTTCACTTCAGAGTTAGCAGGTCTTGCTCATGGCTTGAGTACTTCTGCTGTGACTGAGCTCTCTACACTTAAGAGTACGCACATGCTGGGGTTGAGTGCAGGATCGAGAGCTGGGGCCGCAATTCTACGTGTTCTTCAAGCACTTAGTGTACTTGCCTCATCAATAGTTGATGCGAATAAAGGGCATGAGAATGATGGGGAGAAGGATGAACAGGCCATCATGTGGAGATTAAATGTAGCACTTGAACCATTGTGGCAAGAGTTGAGTGAGTGTATAAGCACAACTGAATCAAAGTTGGGTCAGAGCTCCTCCTCATCCTCCTCTTCTTCTTCCGTGCCACATGCAAATGCTGGGGATAATGTTGGGGGAGCCTCTTCCTTTTTGCCTGCTCTCCCCCCTGGCACGCAGGGCCTTTTGCCATACATTGAAGCTTTCTTCGTTTTGAGTGAGAGACTCCAAGCAAATATTTCAATTTTACCTCAGGATCATGTTAATGTTACTGCTAGAGAAGTAAAAGAATCTGCTGGTAGTTCATCGGAATCATCCTCTAAATGTGGGGGACATCTTCAGAGGCGGCCTGATACGGCAGTAACTTTTGCAAGGTTTGCTGAGAAGCATCGTCGCCTTCTCAATGCTTACATCAGGCAGAACCCTGGTTTACTGGAGAAATCACTCTCTATGATGCTGAAGGCACCAAAGCTTATTGATTTTGATAATAAGAGGGCTTATTTCCGCTCAAAAATCAGGCAACAGCATGAGCAGCATCCATCCGCCCCATTGAGAATAAGTGTTCGTCGTGCATACGTATTAGAAGACTCCTTCAACCAGTTAAGGATGCGTCCTAGTCAAGACTTGAAGGGCCGTTTAACTGTTCAGTTTCAGGGTGAAGAGGGAATTGATGCTGGTGGTCTGACGAGAGAGTGGTATCAGTTGCTTTCCAGGGTCATATTTGACAAGGGGGCATTGCTTTTCACTAATGTGGGAAACAATGCAACCTTTCAACCAAATCCCAATTCTGTTTATCAAACAGAGCATCTCTCTTATTTCAAATTCGTGGGCCGAGTGGTAATTTTTCCATGAACTATTATATGTTCTTGAGTTGATTTCTATTTTAAAGTCATTTAAATTGTGGCGTCTAAACTTAGCATTTCAATAACAGGTTGCAAAGGCACTCTTTGATGGCCAACTTTTGGATGTTTACTTCACCCGCTCATTCTACAAACATATTCTTGGGGCGAAGGTGACTTACCATGATATTGAGGCTGTTGATCCAGATTACTACAAAAACTTGAAGTGGATGTTAGAGGTAGCTTCCTTCGCAACCGATATATCTATTTCAAAAAAAATAAAAAAAGTTATCTGTTAATAAGCTTGTTTGCACAATGGAAGAGTTTGATCCATGTAGTCGTCCCTAATTAATTTGGAACTGAGGTTATGTTGTTGTTAATAAGCTTGTTTGTAGCTGGAGTTATTAAATTTTGCTTTTAACAGAATGATGTGAACGACATACCTGACTTAACGTTTAGCATGGATGCGGATGAGGAGAAGCACATTCTTTATGAGAAAACCGAGGTAAGGAGATACCTTATTTAATTGGTGATCCAATTATTTATTCTTTGCCCATAATTTGAAAATTGATAAATGTCCTCAAATTTCTTCACTCAATTCTATTTATTTGAACTCGCTGGCAATGGGAGAGAGCTCATAATTTTATTTTTTCTCTCACCGGCTCTACCTTTGCCATATTGCTCCCCCCGTATTTCTACATTGTTTGGTTTCTTCTACATGTTGTTGTGGGCTTGAAACATAATGTTCGACTTCTTCGAATCCATAGTGATCCCACAATGTTATCCAATTTGTTTCTTTTTTTTTTCCAAAAAAAAAAATGTGTCCTTTGCGTTTATGCACATCTAATATATATATTTTTTATTACCTTGTCAACTAGGTCACTGATTATGAGCTAAAACCTGGAGGAAGAAATATCAGGGTCACAGAAGAAACGAAACATGAATACGTGGACTTGGTGGCTGAGCATATCTTGACAAATGCTATTCGTCCCCAAATCACCTCATTCCTTGAAGGTTTCAATGAATTGGTTCCGCGAGAACTGATTTCCATTTTTAACGATAAAGAGCTTGAGCTTCTAATCAGTGGACTTCCAGAAATTGACCGTGAGTTTCTTTATTGCACAAGCCAAGAAACTAACTATATTTGTTTTTAACAACTACTGCATCTGATTCTTCCATATGTTTACAGTGGATGATCTGAAGGCCAATACTGAGTACACTGGCTACTCTGCTGCTTCAAGCATTGTTCAGTGGTTTTGGGAGGTTGTTAAAGCATTTAGCAAAGAGGACACGGCAAGATTTTTACAGTTCGTAACTGGAACGTCAAAGGTGAACTCACTAACTAACAACATTGAATAAACATAGCTTATAGTCCTTCTGAAGCATTTGACGTCTTATTTTTTATCATTTTTACCGCATTTTTTATGTGAAGGCCGGAACAGCATACAGTCTTACTACTTATTGACATCATCGCTTCTTTTTGGTTCTTTTTTTTTTTTTTTTTTTTTTTTTTTTTTTTTTTTTTTTTTTTTTTTTTTTTTTTTTTTTTTTTTCCGCTGACTTCAGTGTTTGAATCATGATTTTCAGGTTCCGTTGGAAGGTTTTAAGGCACTCCAAGGTATATCTGGGCCGCAACGGTTTCAGATTCACAAGGCCTATGGAGCTCCTGAGAGGTTGCCGTCAGCTCATACATGGTTAGTACTTAGTATGGAGATAATTTGACAAAAAATATAACTAAATAATGTTTTCATAGTTTGCAGGTCATTTAATTGTTGAATGGAAAAAGTTTTTCTTGGCGAGTCTTTTAAATTGATTTTCTGGAGGGGCGCACAACACACAAATAGATGTTGGCCTTTTTCCCCAGTTTTCCGCCGCAATTCCTTCTGTGAACTGATAGTCTTTTGATTTTTCCAATTTTCAGCTTCAACCAATTAGATCTTCCGGAGTATTCATTGAAGGAACAGCTCCAAGATCGCTTGCTGCTCGCTATACATGAAGCTAGCGAAGGCTTTGGGTTCGGTTAAAGAAGTTTGTCAAGAACGATCTCGAGAAGGTTAAGCTAACAACACTACACTTAGAGATCCCATGTACAGGTTTGTTTACGACGCCAACCTCACCCCCAGCAGATTCTGTTATCAATTCTTGAACCTTGAAAGTATACTTCAAACGTGTCGGCCAAGTTTTTTTGATAATCCACTTCCTTGCACCTGCAGACACTCTCGGGTCCTGGTATACCTGTAAGATTCATTCCTCCCATATCCCAAACATCCCGTCCGACGGTTCAAGCAACGGCGAGGTCCTCTCAGGCAAAGAATATCCAATGAACGGTGTCCAAATCTTTCGAAGTCTTTGCTTGAAGATAATGCAAACGGTTAAAAGGTGAAACTGCGGCGCAAACCAATTAACAGATGGAGAGAGCCAGCTTTTGAAGCGATGGAAGCGGCTTCGAAAACTGGTTGTGTTGCGTTTCACCCTCTTGTCTTCCCAACCAACAGTTCTATAATCTATATATATATATATATAGTATACAGTTTTTTTCTCTTGTTCATACTCATTTTGTCAGTTATGAGTCAGTGCGGCCAATTGGCCTTGGCGTCAGATTGCCCATTTTATTACTGGGTTACTCATTGTACGCTTTACAACTATATTTTGGTGTCTGATGGAATAAATAAATGGCTATTTGTCTAGCATAGGGAGAGGGAAAGGGAAAGGGAAAGGGAGGGGGGGTAATCCTGAACGCCACAGTATAAAAACAAGAAAGAAAGAAGTTGCGGTTATTTCTTCTTTCTTTTTTATTATTTGTATTCAACATGCCAATGTTATTAATTTATCATGTCAAAATCAATGGTGGTATTGACTATATATACATGTATGGAGAGATAATTAGATATTTTTCTCGGAGGTTTGTGAATATCTACTTGACTGTAAGGATGTGCTAATCGAACCACAAAATACAACGACATAGCTTCAGTCCTATGGATCAAACTCTTTAACGTTATGCTCTTTGAAATTTAGTGCATATTTTTGAAATGGATCTTGCAATTGTAACTCAGCACGACAATGCACACTACACACACTTGTGTTCGGCTCTGCGATGATGTGCAATGTGAAAATTTAAGGGACGCCAACAAGTCGATGTTGGTGTTGTTTATCCGGACACGCACTCGTCATCTACTCTCGACAACCATTCGTTGTTTTTTTTTTTTTTGAGTCTAAACTACCTGATATTCGAACTATCCAGTTACTCTCGAGTTCGCCCCTAACTCGTGCACTGTCTGTATATAAGTGGAGGAAGCTCGCCACGTTGATGTTTCAATTATTGGAACTCAAACTCAGTCACTACATTACTTCAACAACCCCCTTCCATTACTGTTGGTAATAATAGCTGGTTGTTTTTTTTTCTAACTTAACGGCCGTTAAGCAGTGGGCCCAACAAAGCACGTTCGTTGGAATGGGCGTTCGTGGGCCCATCCATCCCACCTTCGACAGGACCATTAATTAATTAAGTCCCTTCCAAAGTCTTGCTATCGTGCGCCACCTGTTTGTTTGGCTTTCATTCCTTCATTTCTCTTCGCCGATTTTTCAGGAATCGTTTTCGCTTGAAATCAATGTCGGTATGAATTCGCTCCCTTTTTGATTCCCTGTTCAAGTAGAAGATCTAAAGATTCCATCTTTGTTGTTGTTTTAGGGTCTGATTGATGTGAGATTTGATTTTATTGTCCAGATTCCGCTCTTCCACCTCTTCAATTTGATTAGGGTTTCACTGAAAATGACCACTTTTAGCTTATTTGTGTTCAAGTTCAGTTTTTTTTTTTTTTTTTTACTGTTCTTTTGAAGGATGAATTTAGGGTTTTTACTCCTCTTGTTTGGTGCTTGAATCTGTGACTGTTTTGATCTCGCAAAGCAGCAAAGGTGCCATCTTTCCTGGGATATTTGAACAAATTGACTTGTTTTGTAACCTAACGTTGTTACTGTGATGGAATGTGTGTCGGCGATTCGGCGCCGTTTGATGTGTGTTAGTTTTGTTGGGGAACTTATTAGTAGAATCTCATTGTGAGAAGCTGTTGATAGTCTAGATGGAACATATGGTTACATAAAGGAATAACTTTGTTGTGACTAGTTTGATGTGCTTAGCATTATAAAATGCATAGTAGTAGTTGGTTGACGAATCGTTTGTTTTACGCTTTCATGTATTGTATTGATAGAATTAGATATTAGATGGTTTGTTTTGAATGTGTTGATAAGTATCTAGTAGTGTCTTATTATCGGAATGTGAATCCGTAAGTGTTTGTTTTAGCGTTAAGTGAAATTTGAGTTTAGCAGGAAAAAGGGACTCCGCTACCCAAATTTGGCGAATGGGATGTGAATGACCCTGCTTCGGCGGAGGGTTTTACTGTGATCTTCAACAAAGCAAGAAATGAGAAAAAGACTGGAAACAAGGTTGATTCGCCAGGAAAAGATGAACTAACTTATAATCACGTAGCCGATGCTATTAAGCCCCAGGCTGTAAGTTATTATTTCGCTCATTTATGCACATATTTTGTTTACGTGCGACTTAATGTGCTTTGTTAGATGATGTTTAGCTTCAAAATTCTCTGCATTCAAAAGTCAATGATTTGGGAAATCCCGGTTTTAATCAGGATTCTAGTTGGGAAAATATTCTGCAGTTTGCACTGCATGATTGATTTGGCCATTGGTTTGGGAAGTCCCTTGTGTTGCAAATAGAATGGTTCTTCTTAACTGATATTGTGTTAACATACAACAACAACATAGCCTCAGTCCCAAATTAATTGGGATCGGCTACATGGATCAAACTCTTCCATTGCACTCAATTTAGTGCAATTGGTGGTGATGAGATTGTGTTAACGTGCCCCAGTTTTTTCTTTTTTTTTTGCATTGAGTCTTAGACTTAGCATTTAAAGCTTCCATATGCATGAAAAATCATGTGTATCGAGGTGCATTACATTGTGCTTGTGCTTGCCCATTATGAGCCATCAACATCCGAGGCCCTTATTGTCAACTTGGTCCATCTAGTCCAGATACCAACCATATAAGGTAACACTGAGTTAGTATTACATAGGAAATACAATCATCAAAATATCTCTTTTCGTCAAAATGAATAGAAGATACTAAGTAGGGAGCTAAGGTATATTTGGCATGTTGCTACTTGCTTGTGCGGTTTTAATAGAGTTCTCTAGAATCTTGGTTGGTCTAGAAGCCTCAAACGGGTACTCTACGCTTTTATTTTTTTAGGGTGTTAATGGTTTGGGTCGGAAGGATTTCTGAAAGGTTTATAGAGGGTACTAGTTAGGAAAGATTTTAATTCGTTGAACTATGCTATCATATATGATTGTCATTGGTTATGCAACATTTATTATAATCATATGCTTTGCCTTTTGTAGCAGAAAAAATGGTTTTGCTGCATGCAAGCTACTCATGCCGAGTCCTGATAGGGAGGCGGCTCTAACACGGGACTGCATTGTAGAAAAGAAATGCTCAAGCATATCCAGCTTCACATATTTTCTGATGGGCTGGAACTATAGATAAAATGCTGTGATGAATACTAATGTGCTGTGTTTGGTGTGCTATGGGATATAAGGGCAATGTTCTTAGAAGTCAGAATAGGAAAGAATATGAAGTGTGTGTCTTAATGTTGTATGTAATAATACTGACTGTTTGCTTTATCATTTTGGAAGCTAACTAGCTTCCTTCAGTTCTCTTGTGCTGCTGAAGCTTTAAGTGTGTTTGTGATATACATATTTGCAGAAACTTCTGTACTATATAACTGAATTCTGTGATTCTATATCCTTGTTTTTTTTCTCTTTTGTGTAGACTCATTATATCTTATCTTTTTGTCATTGAAGAAACAAAATGTTCATGAATCCAAGTCTACCATAAGTGCAGCATTGTATCAGAGAATTAATGGACTGAAAACTACCATCTAGTCGTCGCTTCGCGGATCATCACTTCAATCTTGCATCAGTGGCTTGCCAACAATTTGAAATCTATACTCTAGTAGATCTTCTTTGCTTCTTCTCAAACAGGTGTTGCAACAGATAGACTTGGAGAAGGCTAGCTCCAACCAGAGCTACTGATTCAAACACTGCCTTGTACAATGCCCTTTGACTCATCCCTTCATTAACTGTTACTCACAAGACAAAGGGAATACATTCACATAAACATGCCATTGATTTAGACCAAATTTTGAAACCTCAAATGCTGCATAAATTCATAGTTGCTATTGCTTCTTCAACCATTGATTTAAATTATGGATTCAAAGTCTGCAAGAAAAGATAGGACCATACTGATTGCTTGCCGATCGGTCTGCGCCTCTAGCCAATGCTGTTCAAATTGTATGTTGTAGAGAGCTTCCTCTAATTTCTCTATCTGTGATAGCAATGGATAGAAGTGTTCTGCAAAGGTTTCAAAGGGTTAGTGAGCTCCCTAGACTCAACAAATGCATTGAAGGCATGCAAGAAAAAAGTGCAGCCAACATGTATTAGTTACCAGCTTTGGCATGTTGATTATAGGTTGATATGTGACCAACATGCACATCAAAGTCAATAGTTTCATGGTAGGGGGACTTGTTGGTGAAGCAGAATTTATGCAGGCCTTGCTCGTGAGCGAAAAACTCGAACTTGTCGCTGATTTTGTCGCGGCAATCATGAATTTGTCTACCAGTTGGACCTTTAACCTATAATAATCTCAAGCGCGACGGATTAATTATTAACACAAGTCCTACCTTTGTCTGATAAATTTGTTTTGACATTTTGTTAACAACAGAACATAAAACTTTCAACAATGCAAATTCAAAGGAGATTGAAAGATTACCACAAGATCTACACCATCTTCGCGGTAATGCCATGCATTTTCGACTTTTATAACGACGAAGGAGACGCGAACCATGTCGCCTTCGTATTGAACTTCCTGAGCTAAGCAATCTTCCCTATCAATTGTAAACCTTATTGCATATGATCCTTCTATACTCCATAAAACTGCCAATGCAGCAACAAATTTCCACAGCCAAGATGATCCCATCTGTCAAAACAAATTAGTCACTGCTTAGAACAAAAACTTGATTTCATATCCTAATGACCAAATCAAGATTAATTTCGAGTATAGTTATGGAGAATTTCCAAGTTTCAAAGTTGTATTTCTTAGTATTTTGCATGTGAGAAGTAGATAGATTTCAGGAACAATAATTCATTTAGTGCACAAAAATTCAATGAAACAAATTGTCTGCCTAACACCTGGTGGGCTTATAAGATTTTGTTTGTTACATTGAAAATCACAACATATAAGGTAACCAAAAATAAAATAAATGTACAATTTGTACAATTGTACAATTTAAAATCAAGAACATGAATTTAAAGTGAATTTACCAACGTTAATGCTTTTTTTAATCGAAATATTAATTCAAATTCAATAAACTTTCGCTTAATTTTTTTTTTTTTTTAAATCGTGGGTGTCTGAGCCTTTCTAGGCTCAATTATTCCCACGAGAGCTAATTGAGTACGTGCCTGAACCCGAACCCAATTATCCAGGAGAAACCAACATATTTAGAGTTGGATGGCAGGATTCGCTCTCATGACTTATTGGTCATCAAGCACATCTCAGTAACTTTATCATCGCATCAATTCAATTAGGGGCAACTTTCACTTAATGTTTAAATTATTATATAATTACTCAAGATATATATATATATATATATATATATATATATATTTAATTATCTTGAAATGAATAAGATTGTTGTCAGTCAAATCATCTAAAAGAAATGTATTTTTATTTTTATTTTAAGGTTGAGAAATTGTGCTAACTGAAAAAATAATTAACATACAACAGAGCATCCTTGCAATATTTACATCGCAAAAGCTTTCTCTTAATTTCCTTTGTAGGAAGGTTGAGATTATAACAATAAGAAATGTGAACTAACAATGCATTAATTGATATACAACACAAAATCAATTCAGAAAATAATTTTAACTTTTATATAGTTCCAGCAACATCCCAAAATAAAGAAAGATCAAAATATGATTAATAAAATAAAGAATAAACAATCACCAAAATAAAAAAAATAAAAACAAAAAGAAATGAAATGTGAATTAAACATTAAAAAGCAACAATTACAATTACAAGAATTATAAAATAGTTTCAAGCCTTAGTGGCCTGTTTTAGTATGTTCTCAAAAAAAAAAAAGGCCTAGACCATCTATATTTTGCTTTCCAATGCATACATTTGTTTGCAATTTTAATAGAGACTGATTAGAGACAGAACAGAAACTATAGCAATTGATGCAAATGTAATGTTGGTGGAGAAGCGGCCTCGGTCTTTGCGGGCGAACATTGCTTCATAAACAGGTATGTTAATGGCGACGACGAGCCCGCAAAGGATGATCTGCAAAGCAAATAACTCAATGCCTTCACTTCCCATGAAGACTTGCTTGAGACCATATAACAAACTGAGTAGGTTGAGCAATGCTAAGCTTCCTGTGATGATGAACATCGGAGAGCTACCGAACTCCATGATTTCTTGCTGATATCTCTTTGAGACATCGTCGTCTACTACTTTCGCCGTGATTGTGAATGTATTCTGCGAGAGCCCGAATTGTTTCATGA
Source organism: Stephania cephalantha (assembly GCA_039657325.1). Lineage (NCBI taxonomy): Eukaryota > Viridiplantae > Streptophyta > Magnoliopsida > Ranunculales > Menispermaceae > Stephania > Stephania cephalantha. The sequence continues at coordinate 57,432,291 of CM077571.1, forward strand.
CCACCTGTATGAAGCTGAACAGGAAAGATGTAGTGGTTCTCATCAACCAAATCCTTTGGAGATTCCACCATGATGTGAGAGTGTCTCCTGACCTTAATCCCTCCATTAGGCTGTATATGTTCTTCGCGGCGAACACATAGGTGAATGGTAGGAGCCACAGACTTGACATCTGAATCATGGAAAACTAGATTAGAAGTATATACGCAATCATGGAAAACTATAATATCGTTTTTATTAGTCGAGGTTAGCTACATAGATCAAACTCTTTCACTCCACTAGATTCATCAATATGCCCTTGATGGCGTGCTTTGAAAATCCTTTAAATCATTTATAATCAATGCATCCCAAGTTATCTTAGGCGATCATCTGCCTTTATACAATCGAATTTCTTTAGTTTCTACTATGTCGGGTTCTCTAACTGGGACATTTGCAGGCAGTGCGTCTTTGGATATAATCGGAAGAATTTATATGTAATATGTAAAATTTAAAAACTAGATTGAGCAGATGAGATGTGAATCAAACCTTTGGGAATAAGGGGATGCCTTTGATTAAATATAGAGAAGGGATGATGAGATAGTAGAGTGTAGGGAGAGAGTTAGGAGCCCATAACAAGTAAGCTGAGTATCCCATTTGAAGGCCTAGCTTGATCTTTCCATGCCCATATGTGAAGGGGCAGTACTTGGAGAAGAAAATCTGGAACATACCTTCAGACCATCTCTTGTACTGAATCAGACCATGTGCTAATGTGATGGGAGCAACACCCAAGAAAGCACTCTTCTCTGGAAGGTAATACACTGATCTCCATCCGCGGCATTGGATCGCTAGTCCTGTTATGACGTCCTCCACCGGACATCCGTACTTCAAACCCATCTGCAATCACACAAGATTGAATCCATCATGCACCAGCCCAAAATTAATCAGTGAATTTGAGAGAGAGAGAGAGAGAGAGAGAGAGAGAGTACCTCTTGACCCCATTGAGTGTTGAGCTCATAGGCACAATCAGCAAGAACTTTTGCTCTTTCTTCCAATTCTGCTACATTACTACTTGAAATTTGCTTTTGCTGATCCATTTCTGTAATGAACTCATGCTTGTGATTCTCCGAAAATTTTTTGCCGCATAGAGTGGCTCTCCGATGGAAGGATCCCGTGCCAGAATAAATCGATCCTCCTCGTGCATCTATGCCGGAATGCTCAACCTTCAATACCATTATTGAGAATATTAGAATTCTTTCATTACATTTGTCAGAATTGTTCTAGAGAGTCTGTTAAAGTACTAACCGTATTGACTACTTTCGACATATTACCATAAACATCATTCTTAGAAATGTTATCGAATTTCTGCGCATACTGCACAAAAGCGATATCATGGCCATTCTCTTCATCCATGAAGAAACACATTACGTCTCTCAATGTATTCGGATCATTAGAGTACATATCGCAATCGACAGAGAGAATGACAGGAGCATTGCTTATCTCCGATGACACTCTTATCTGCATAGCAATTACCCAAATATAGCTATCAATAATTAGTCATCTCTAATGTATAGTTCCTGCATAGATTGATGCTTAGAATTCATTAAGCTTTAAGATTTTCACTTCAATTACCAGTGCATTAACAGCTCCAGCTTTGAAGTTATGGGGGTAATGAGGTCTCTTCTCGCGTGCCAAGTAAACTAGCGTTGGCATTGCATTACCCTCAACATCAACAACATTTGAATCTCTCCCGTCGATCAATATCTGTCGATCATAAAAGTATAAAACAAACATGCGCGATTTGTTAAACTATAACAGAAAAGCAGAACGCTAGCTAGGTTCCTCAAAAATCTTGAAGAATCACCTGGAGAATTGTTGAATGATCTCCTTTAGTCACTGGTCTATAGCTCCATTCCAAGAACCCTTTATGTTGTTCTCTTATTTCTTCGGGAATCCTACCCGAACCGATCGCCCCATCAATTCGATCCTTCATATCTTCATATAACCTCTATAGTTTTTTTTTTTTTTTTCAAACATAAATAGCATGAACTATGTGTATGAGCACACCAAAGCAAATGTACAGTAGCTAGTAAGCATGACATCAAATGCATAAACATGAAAAAAGTTGAATACATTAATAAAACAAAGTTCCACTATATGTCATACCTTGATAGCTTCCAGCTCATCACCATTAATGGACAGTAAGTCGGGTTTCTTCGCGAAATATGCCGCCGGAGACCTCGGCTCAATGCCGAACTTGTTGCAGAATGGAATCCAATGCTTAGCAAACATAGAGGCCTCAAATAGAGCATAGAAGGTAAAAATTGAGGCACCATCATCAGAGAGGTAGACACTTAGCTTCTCAGAGGGGTAGTTGTAAGCCATGACAGACAACACAGTGTTGACCACCATTAATGAAGGCTCTATTGTTGGGTCTGCTGTGAACACAAAGATGTCCACTCTAGGCAAACCATCTTCTCCAAATCTACTCCACAAAAATCAAATTCAATGAACACACCAACATCTATATACACATCAAAATGTTCCAATTCAATTAATACTATGCATGACATGTAACATTTTTTTTTTTTTTTTTTTGTGTAATGTGTACCTTTGATGGAGTTTGTGTTTGAAGGTTCGGTGTTGGACATGGGTCCACCGGAGGGACTGGTTGATGAGCCAGAAGAGGCCGAACCAAAGCTCTGCCGCAAACAAACCGAGCCAAGCCCACCTATGTGGCTCACCTGATTTGGGTACATGGGTGGCTCTGAACATCCAAATCAAGCAAATGTTTACAAAGATTGTTAGTGCAAGAGCTCTATAGCCTTTGTGACCCTTTATTACTTTGGTTTCAAAGAGGCCATTAGAGCTCTCACTTTGCACAGCCATGATTGTCTCTCTAAGAAAGTGAAGTTGTAGTACTTATGGAGAGAAGAGATGGTGTTGTAGTGCAACATATATAATTATATATACTTATAAAGTGATAATGTTTGAAAACTTGAATGGGTCCTCATAGATTTCATTTTATTTGTGAGAATGTACAGATTTGATTTCCATCTTTCATTTGGTCATGACTCATGATCTGCAAGTCTGCAACAAACAGACAATGCTTGTAATTGGTCTCATTATAAATTAAAGTTAAAAAAATGCAAAGAATGACTTCTATCCCTCTTAATTAATGTATGTAAAATAATAGTGCATGGAGATTTGTGTTGTCATTTATTTAACTGTGATGTCTATTAGGCTTCAATTAAGGATGGGAATTGGTCTAGTAGAAACTCATTTAACACATACACATTGAAACTAAAATCCATCTCAAACCTCTCTTACCTAATTGAACATGGTTCATTTTCTTATATATATATATATATATATTCAAGTAGCCATAAACGAAGCGGGCCATGTCGAATACAAAGAAAATCTGATAGTTGACAGGTTGATATATACAAGTAGTACCCTTTCTTTTTCTCTAAATATATGTTGAGAAATTGTTTGGCGCACATCACCATCACCATTGCACATCAAAATGCGCATCACGTTTTGACAGCCATGCGATGCACCTCGTGATGTGATGCACGAGAATCCCAAGTTGCATCTCACGGCTGTCAAAACACGTTGTGCATTCTGACGTGCGATGTGCTCCAATATATAAATGTTAATGGTTTTGCTCAACCATTGGAAGACTTTGGCGCCACTCACATGAATTAGTAGTCAAGTTGGTGACGAATTCATTTTGGCTTGATTGGACGATATTTGTTGCCCAGAAAATGAGAAGCCCAAACAACCAAATTACTAGTCCATCAATGATGCATATAATACAAGATAATATTGCCAAGCTCAAGTGGTCGGTATTTCTGTATTTCTTTAATTTTTGTATCATCAATTGTCCTTGTACAACAATATCTCTCAACACAAGGAGAATGTAAGGTCACATACTTTTACTACATATTGGTGGATGTCCTCTAGACTTGCATTAAATCTTGAGCGCACAAATCACGATGTGCGAATCGAGGGATATCAACAACTATATAGCAAAACTATGTATCAAAAGTACTGACACCCAATCATTTACTTGGTATAAGAATGGTTTGAAAAACTCACCATCAATTGCACTTAATCGAGCACAATGAAAAAGTTTGATCACGTATGCCAATTCCCAGGTTAATTTGGGACTGAGGCGGCTATGTTGTTGTTGTTGTATAGACAGTAACCACTAACCAGTCCACACCACCACACCCAGCTATTCGCCCCAATCTTTAGTTCTTGTCAGTCAGTTTGTCTTCTTTGTTTGGAAGAAATATCAGGGACTCTTTCACATATAAAAGACTAATAACATTGAAAGAAAAGATCAAAAAGGGCGTTTTAATCATGAAAACGCAATCACGAAAACAAAGACTCATCAACACAATAAAAAATGTCATAAAGCCGGTTTGATTGGGAAAGTGAGGGTGGTGACAGTTCTGGGAAAGTGGAAGGTGTCAATTTACTTCATAGAGCGTAAGAACTTTGTTTGGGGGGTCACGAAACTAAGGAAGTACACTTCTTTACCGAAATGTTGTACCAAATGAACTACCTTTTTTATTCAACTTATCCGAAAGTAAAGCTCAGCCATATAAATATCAACTTCGAGGGGATTCAACTTTTCAGAAGGTAGAAGTTGCCTAAATGAATCAAACGACAAGATAAGCTGAGTAGTGTGGTGCCTAGTTGCCTCTTATGTACCAAAATCATACAAGTGGGACAAAATATCAGTTTTCATATAGGCAGAGACACAAAAAAGGACAGTATTTACATAGAACAAAGGGATAACTTTGCACATTGCGTGGGGCTCCCTATGTACATATGCACTGATCCTACTTGTGAGTGTTTAATACTGCAAATCTCAAAAACAGTATCACCAGTTATGCTTGAAGAGGTATACAGAGTAGTACCTATGTGCAAAGCATTTTTGCATGCGGTTCTTCAAAAGTTAGTTGTGGTTGTGATGACTTATTAACAAATCCGAGTTGAAGCGATTCTTCTAAAGACAGGAGTGCTGGATTCAAGGGACCTACAAAACATGCACGAAGCGATTTATTACATGGGAAATGCTAAGCAAAGACTACAATAACAACAACAAAGCCTCAATACCAAATTAGTTAAGGTTAGCTCAAAAGATCGAACTCTTCCATTCCGTTCAAGTTAATGCAGTTGATGATGTACTTTCATAATCCTTTAAACTCTTCCCAATTTATGCATTCCAAGTTATCTTAGAAGACTAATCAGGATAAATGGTCTATAAGAGAATCGATAGTTAAACAGCCTCAATTAGACATTCCGCAGTTACAAACATGCGATCAAAATCAAAATGTAGAAATCAGCTTCAAAATGAGTCCATTACCATCTTAGATGTGCCCATATGAAAACCATCTACGTTTGCATGATCTTCCGCTCTTGTGAAGCCAGGTTATTGTGAAGATGTTTCATATGAACCGCAAACTCCACAAACAACTTCATTAACTGCTTACCTCTTTTGTATTCATCTGTACCTAAGGTGGCAATCCTTAATTTGCTACTGTACTTCAGACTCATATCGCATGGTTGAATCTGCAAAATGATACAATATTACACAATTGACGAACTAGATTGCTCAAGCCTCAATTCAAGCTGAAAGAGAAAATATACACATGTAAAAGCATAGATAGTTTGGGTAAATACTACTCCATAATCAACCTTGGAGTCTGATTTTAAGTTTCCTACGATCGCTCCAAGTACGTCATTTTTCTCAGTTATCACCCAGGGTCTGCGTGGAGTAAGCAAAGACAACTAAAACAGGTCATTGCATAGTAACACAGCAATGTCAAGAGCATGTTAAAACTATCAAATATACAAGTAACATAGGTCAAAGATAACAGGGAAGCTAAATTTCTGAAGGCAATGTTGTACTATAACTTTCTGAAAAAATAAACACCATTAATAAATTAAACAAAAAGAGCAATGTTGTATCTAAAAATCACATCTCAATTCAAGTAGGATCTAAAGTTCCTAAGTTAACCTGCTTACCAGCAAAGAGAGTGTAGTTGAGGTGGTTTGCATGAAGAGAACATTACATCAAGATTTGTATCGATCCTACACCTAGGTCTGTCATTGCTTGTCAATCGTCATTCAAAAGTTAATTGACAATAGAAGAATCTCCACGCATGGTGACAATGAAAAAGAAAACCCTCCTTCCATTGTAGTTTAACAATGCCTTTCAATAAATCAACCCGTTTCAATCTTATGTACTAACCTACATTATTTCGTCTTCACCTCACTGCTCATCTTTCGCTGACATATCCACATACAGAGGTTACCCCCTCATACTACTAGGCTGTCAAAGTTTCGTCACCATCCTTAACCTCATAAAACTAGACGTAATTCTAAATGAATAAAATAAAGACTATTTGCAACAAACATCCACAAAATTGCCTCTTCATACAGTGAACAAATTTAGGAGACTACTGCTCATAAGCAAAACTGGGAAAAACGAGTAAAATCAAATGAAGCAAACATGTAGTGATGGGAATGTGTACCTTCCTCTTGAAGACAAGATCATATGAGCAGGATCACGCAAGAAGTTATATAATTTCAAGAGCTTTTCTTGGCTCTCTACAGAGATTGTTCCCCTTGTATATGTTTCTGATGATAAACATGGGTAAACATGTGCTTGACATGCAATGGAGATATGTCTTCTTATGAATTCCTCAATAGTCGAAGGAGCTAAATCCTTTTCCAAATTTTCAATTAATACAAAATGGCAAATTCCTATATTCTTGACATTATCAGTAACACTTGTTTTCCCGCCTAAATCCACATCTTGGCCACTTCTTTTCCAATCAGTACTATGCTGCCCTGTTTAACAAAAAGTTCAAAATGAGAAAAACAATCATGCCTACTGAGCATAAAATAGTTAAGTTGGCAAATCAAAACCTTCATATGTCCTGCCAATGCTAGATGACTGCTTAAATGTCTTTGTTTCCTATAAAACAAACAGACAAAAGAATGAGCACTTTCAGGAATGAAACTTGGACCTCGTACACGGTGTGTTCAGTAAGGTATTCAAGTAATATGCTCCATTGGATATGCATCAACAAGCCTATCAAGCACATCTCAACTAACAGCCAACGAACATAATTGTGGCATTCAATGGAAAATCAAAGAAGTGCAAAACAAAACAATAGAACAAGTACTATACAACTCTAAGTTTACATGATCGTAACTGTTAAAAATAACAAGTTTTGGTGTGTGTACAGAAAAAGCTATTGAATATTTACTTTATCATTGAATATTTTACCTTAACATGGGATGTCGAGGATTTAGTCAAAGCCGTTTTCATCTTACCATCAGTGGTGCTATGAACTATTTCATTACGACCAACATCACGGGCCAAACCATCATTTTTCGCAATCGAACTAGAATCACGAGGCAAACCATCACTTCTAGCAACTGAACCAGGTTTAATCAGCAAACCATCATTTTGGGCACTTAAGCTAGAATCACACGCCGCCATCCTAACTTTCTCTCTGGACATCTTTAGAAAGTTGATCAATGCTGGATCAGCCAGTTCTTTTCGAGGTTGGATTAAGCAAATATTTTCAACACTGGTTGAAGTCTTATTCCCAGCATTTGGCCCATGTTCCCAGAAAACCACGAAGTCACAGGTGCACACTTCTTCACCGTTTTGGAAAACATGGTCCTTAAAATTCGCCTGTAAGTGAAGAAATCCTCTTCTGAAGTGCATCATATGGCCAACATTGCAACAGGAAAACAAAAAAGGTAAAGCGATAGCTAAACATAATAATAGTAACAAAAACTCAGCGCATCTATGACCGTGCGATGCACATCAAGATACGGATCATATGCATTAAGACAAGCGTCATACAATTATCTACATATATAAGCGCACTCCAACGCATATTTTACGCATTTTATTATTGCAGTATCACTTCCCTAGTAGTATGGTCTGTAACATTTACTTTGCATTCGACACAGTGATCAATAAAGCTCCACACTTTATATAATTTCCCAACCACAACAAGTTCATGGTAGTCTGTACACATGAGAATCTATTCAACACATGCAAATACCTAACTTCGCAACGGCGCGCAAGTCGTAACCACAAACTATGTCCTCATTTGCTAGAAGAACCAATAAAATTTCTCATTTTTACTAGTCACGCATCCTAAACAGAGAATCCGTAACCCTAGTTTTCATCAAAATCAATGATTCAACAAATTCATTCCAAACAAGAGTCTCAATCAGGTAGTTAACTCGCCAATTCAAGTAAACGAAGAACAAATCATGATTCACTGGTTCAGGAAACCAATCGATCACCTCTTCGATGATTGCGTCGTAGAATTTGATGTCGAAATCAGAGAACTTGTACGAAACGCAAACTCTGACCCCTTCGATGACTCTGGAGCACTGGTGGTCCTGCAACTGGACGGAGGTGCGGCGGAACCTCTCCGCGAAGTCATCGACGTCGGCGGCGGTCTTGAAGGCTCCGGCATGGAAGTGGTCGTCGAAGTCGTCGGGGAAGTCGCAGTACTTGACGATGAGAGTGTCGTGGCGGAGGACGAGGCCGCGGACGCCGTACCAGGCGTCGTCGCCGGAGCGGAAGTCCAAGGCGACTGAGCTAGGGTTTTTGGACGCCATTATTGAGAGAGAGAGAGTGGTGAGTGTGGAGTCTGTGGACTGTTGAGTGGTGAGTGGGTTCGAATTTCTTCCCTCCTCAATGTCGAGTCGCTTCGTCATGATGAATATGCCGCCAATTTTTAGGTGGCGCGTCCTTCGATACATCTCGAGATACGCTGTCAAAGTGTATTAAACGGCACACCTAAGTCGTACCCAAAGTGGGTCTCTCTATCATTTTATTTTGAGAACTGCTGCAAAAACAATAACGTCAACTCACACGACACGTTTGCTTAAAAGAGTAATCTATGTGTGTCTCGATATAAAGTCTACACAGATCTCGATGTATAATACGCAAGTCGAAGTCGAATAAAAGCTCTTGTGAGCTAATGCATCATATTTGTTGTCATTTTTGTATTTTCTTTTTATTTTTTCAACATTTTTCTAGCTTGCGTGGTTCGACTAATATTACAAGATTTAATTAATCGAGCCCTCCAAATAATTATATTGTAAATGTAATGACCAGGAATTGAATTAGTGTTTTTTTTTTTTTTCAAAACTTATATAGGGTGATGTCTTAACCTTTTCATCCTCTCATTTACTTTGGTTGACTAATTCTATGAGAACCCAAATATAACTTAAGAGACAACAACAATAACAACAACATAAATTAATATAATATAACTTAAGAGAAACTCCTTCAGTTTGCTCCTTCATACCTTTTTTTTCGTGATGCGCATTGTGTTCTATTATTTATTATCTTCTAATAAAGATGTCCATCTTGAAATGATGAGTTTTTATTTTAAAAAGGCAAAACCCATAACTTGGTCCCTGAACTTTGTATTTTTTATGCTTTTGATCCCTAAATTATTATTACTACACATTTAGTCCTTGAACTTTCACAAAGATCTACATTTAGTCATTCTACCATTTAAAGTGTTAAATTCCAACAATGTGGGTAGTAAAAGTGACGTTTGACTAGTCAAGAAGAGTAAAGTGGTTTATACTACTAAGCTAAACGACTCACATCAATCAACAAAAGCCGAAAAAAAAAATTAATTTCTCATAAAAACATAAAAAACTCAAAGTTCAAGGACCAAAAGCATAAAACAATCAAAAGTTCAGAGACCAAATGTACAAAAATGAAAGTTCGAGGACAAAATATACACTAATAAAAATTGAGGGACTAAAAGCATAAAAATCTCAAAGTTCAAAGACCAAAAAATATGTTTTACCTTTTAAAAACTACAATTTGTGGTCCAGAGCTCAGAAGTAGCAACCATGCCTTTGAAAAAACATCTTTGTTTCAATTACAAGCTTTTTGACTATCAAGTAGACAAACCTAACCAGTTATAGAACACCTATATAATTTGTCATCGGATCACAAGACTCGCAACAAACTTTAGAGCCTTAGGGAGCCTAAGGGCCCCAACAAAATTAGAAGATTCATGTGGAATGATTCTACTAAAGATTCATAATGAACATGGACTGAGCCTAATTGATTATGCTTCACTTTTACGTGAATAAGTACTAACAAAAAAGCCAAAAACAAAGTATAACCAATCGCAAAAACACTAAACAATACACATAAGGCACAAGTTACTTCTTTAGTGTCACGTTAGCAATGAGTACAACCAATCGGCGTGCCAAGGCGGCTGTAGTGTTTTCAACTTTATTTGAAAAGCTTTTTGAATCCATCAAGTATCCTCAGAGCTCTTAATTCTCCACTTCTCATATCCCGCAATCTCCTACGCAAAATCTGAGTTCCAAACACAGCAAATTAAACTCAATTGAAGTTCAAGAGAGTGATAATGACATGACAATCCAGATCACTAATCAAGAATTAAGTGAAATTTGAAGAACATGGTGAACAATATAATGTGCAAAAAAGTATCGACTTCGATTCTCCGCTGCGTCAAGATTGAGTACGCTCACGCCGATTGCACCAGGGCCTCGCCTCTTGGGAATAATCTGACTTGTTTGGATACCACGGATATCAAAAAAACATATAACGTGCAAAAAAGTATATAAATGAATTTCTTACATATTGACTGCGGAATAAGATCCTTCTCTCGCTGTTACACAGGTCCATTGCTAGTTGTTTTAGAAACAGTTTTCGGTTGATCTGCTTTGGCGATGTAACATCCAAATCAAGTGATCCACTGTCCTGTAACCATGCATTAATTTGTTCATCCAGGATTGATTTATCTAATCTAAACCGAGTAGTGTTAATTTTCCGCTCGCGGGCACATCATCCACAAGCGGCCTGACCGCGACACTTCTTAGCTGGCATGTAGATCTCTACTAATACCGATATTGTACCTACGCCTATGAGTTGAAGGTGGTTAAGTTGGAGACAATATCGGTACTGGCGGAGATCCACAGGCCCGCGAAAAATGTTGTGAGCAGGCTGCTCGCGAATGATGTGCTCGCGAGCAGAAAATTAACAAGTTAGTGATTTCGCAAAGAGTTTAACGCAATCGTAAATTCAAACCTCGAGGAACTTTGTGTATTTAGATATGCTTGATTCACAAGTATCCAATATGAACTGGAGTGCCATTTCTTCTATTTCTGGGTATCTGATGTCCTTCTTGCTGGCTTCCTTATTTGATGCAGCTTCAGCCATCTGGTGGAAAAGGGCAATGCATACTTGTGTGAAAACTTCAAAGTTAATTCAATGAGAAAATTTAGCGAAGTTAAGATTTCTAAATGTACCTCTTCGAATTGCCGAATCATTTTCGGGGGACTGACGACTAAATAAGCAAATGCCATCAACTCCAAAGGCCAACCCGTAATCCGTAATGGGAACCTCTGGACGCTGCATGCACAGAGATTGAGATTAATTACTATTCATTCAGGATATTAGTCCATGCGACGAACCACTACCTTTCTCGTCGTCAGTGCTATTCCTAGAGTATTCAAACAATGTCACAAGTTTGATCAGGGAAACTATTATAGAGTGAGTACTTCACGACGTTGTTAATTTGGTGAGCGTGAGGACGGAGATCGCACGACAGAAGCAAACTAATGAATGTAGTGTATTGGAAAATATTTACTTACGTAGGCAAACCGAACTTCCTTAAGGCTTCCGATTTCTCCTTGTAACATTTATCGGACTTTTTGATTGCCAATGACAACTCAACTGAATCACTAGGGTTAGTGCCCTCCTTTGGCACAAATCCATATGAAAGTAATAGCTCTCCGTTAGATTTCTTGCCGTATGATATAAAAACCTGTCACAGAAAACATTAATGAAGGTAAACAAAAGAACCAGACTGCAAAAACTCCGATTTTAAATTCTCAAACCTCGTTGGATGTTGAAGCACGGGAATGATCGACTTGCATGAAAAATCACCTATCTAATGTACATTTATTTTTATCTCAACAATATACAATTACAAGTACATTGATGAAAGATTTAATATGCTCACCTGCTCACCAGGCTGATATGGCCGATCAGTGGTAAAAACAATTCCCTTCGAAGATTTGTCGTAATCCAAACATGTGTCTACCTGCCCACCAGGTGAAGACATATCAATTAAGCATTTTAGTTTCGACAGTTGATTCTAACTTTAGCGTATTATGTCAGAGAAACTACCTCACAGCTATGATTCAACATGTCTGCCCAAGGGACTAATGCAACCTTTCCATCCATGGAGGGTAAGCGAACCTGTGGGGAAAGGGGAAGGATCAAAAAGGGGTAAACCTTATGAGTTCTTTAATTCTCAACATCTATTGATTGCAATGAAACTTTATAATACAAGAAGAGAATAAATGCAAAGAAAAGGTGCAAACTGATGATTAACCGCAAAGGATATTAAGCTTCCACGTGAAACAAAATGCTAGTATTAGTAACACTCATCTTTCAGCAATAATGGAATGAGCATATAAGTTCATAATTTACTTACTAAACGTGAGAAAAGAATGCCGAAGGACCATTTAAACGTCTCCATATTGAACACCTGAAACCAGAAATGTAAATTTTAACAGAGGATGTCAATGTCTCTAAATACAACGACATAGAGTTTTCCTTTATTATAAGTTTTTTTTTTTTTTTGATACAGATGGCTTCTTAATTTGGGACTGAGACTATGTTGATACAGATGGCTTCTTCTTTACTTGATTTTTCAATTCTACTAACAATTTATAATATCGAGGAAATAACCATGATGGACATTGGGCAAAATGAATTATAGTCAACATAGTGAAGCCTGATCATTTTCGAATGTTAGAGATAAATTGTCAAGTGTTGGTAGCTTCTTCTTTTTGTGTATGGTGAAACTAGAAAAGTCATTCTAGATTACAAAGGCACACCCAGTTGCTTCAGAAAGCAACTGTTTCAAGTATTAAAGGATGCAGTAAATTTTGTAGAACTGAACCAATTGCAGAAACTACATACTAACCTCCTCAGGAAATAAATGAGGATACTTGGAAAATATCCTTAGACGTAAATCATTGTATCTGCACAATAGCAGAAGGTGTTCAATCATTAGGAAGCTAAAACCAATACTCATGGCTCGAAGTAAGAAGAGGAGAATATGCATACGTTCCAGTCACGTCGTTGATCCTCTCAATAGCTCGCTCTCTGACCTGTGAGGCCACTAAATATTTGTCTAGTTCTGATTGTGTCCTGAAATTACACATAGAGGCTGAAGGGAAAAAGATCTGAGAGTACACTCTTCTGTAGTGGGAAATAGAGAACAAAAGCTCATAAACATAAATTTTGGACTTTAAATCAAAATTAGGATAACAACATACCAATACAAGAGCGAGTAGGGCTGTCGAGGCAAGGCAGAAATATAATTGCTCCATCTCGAAGATTCCTTGGCACTAGCTTCGCTAATCAGATAAGTCGCAAGCAGTGGCCAATCAGGTACAAAGTTTCTCTTCAACACTGCACATGCTTCCGGGCAACTCCATTCCTAACAATGTAACAAAAGAGAGATTTACATTATAGACATAGACATTACTGGTTTTCGTCCAAACAAGTTGAACAAGAAATCTCTCAAACAAGCCTGCTAGGCTGCAATGTTTGTATAGTATTTGGCTTGTATCGAGTTCAAATGTGCCAAGCCGCGTTTCTCTTACTTCAATGCCGCTATACACTGGTTCTAAGTTACAGCTTGAGATTTCTTTATAGGTAGAGTACATCAAAGACATTTTCATTAATCAACACAATTGTTCCGCTATCGTATTCATATTTCTTCTCTAAATTAGTGCTTTGTCCATAAATTCTACTTCACATTTGGACTCATTTAACAATGATTCTCTCGTGTATCATTAACAAGTGAAGATACATGAATTAAGCTTTTTAGTTAGGGATGTACGGACCAAAATAATAGTCCCAAATCGGTTAAGTGAAACTTCATAGTGAAGTATATAACTGATGAATGATGATCTCCCCTCAATTAGTACCGAGGCCTTTTGAGTTAAAACCCCACATTTATCAGTTGAAGGTGGTTAAGTTGGAAACGATAATAGTACAGATCCATAGGCAAGCCGCTTGCGGATGACGTGCCGCGGGGTGGAAACTTAACACATTCATAATCATATGATTCAAAAACAACAATGCAAATGATGATCATTGCATAAATCAGTACTAATGAAATTTAATCCCAAAAATTTAAACAAATCATAGGAGCAAAAACACTAACTTCATGGCTAATTATGAATCAAAATGAGAAACCCAGATCACAAAACCTCCAAATCACTCCATAAACAAAACCCAAAATTGAATTCTCAAAATCAATCAAAAACATTACTGAATCAGTGCTGATGACCAAAGAAGGAGGAACAAAGAGGAGCTTCTCGCCCTTCCTTATGTTCTTCAGAGCAACCAACCCTCTCTCCCCAACTTCAACTCTCTTAATTCCCATTTTCTGCTGCGGGAGACCTGAATCTGATAACCATTTTTGAAGGGCAGAAGCGTTCTCTAAAGAATCAACATCACAACCCCATGGGACCTTCTCGTTTGTTGTGAATGTTGAGGTCTCATTTGAGGCTGTAGACGTTGAACAACGAATTGGGTTTCTCTGTTGTTTGGTTGAATAGGAAAGTCTTCGCTGAATCTGAGATGGGGTTTGTGAGATTTTGGGAAGAACAGTTGCATAGAAGGCTATTGAAGCTTCAGCCATGGCTGCTCACAGAGAGCTTGAACAGAACCTTATCTGTTCTGTGAAGGCTTTTCTATGTGGCTGCCTTAAAAGGGTATAATTGGGAACTCAAATAATGTTGATGTTACCAACTAGTAGTTACTAGTTAGTACGAGTGGCAAGAGACACTCTTGCGCTTAAAGGAGGATTAGAGTTCGAGTCTTGTACATGAAAATAAATGAGTTGGGAGAGGCCACCTCACGTATGGGGGCATGATAGTGCCTAATCGCAGATTAATCGGTATACAACAAAACGCTCAACGACCTACATAAAGTCCGTGTTTGCCTCAACATCGAGAATCGAGATGCAAGTATATGCATCCCGAGGTGCATAACATAGTCGTCAGCGAGATGTTGTCATTGCTGTATTTTCTTTCTTTTTTTTACGTGTATCATTTCGTATTCTTAATCAACTACTTCAAACTCGAGACATAATTGAGTCATTGACTCGTAAATGGTTTTAATTCTCTTAAAAAAAGAACTCCATCCGCGGAGTTCGAATTTGACACCATTATATAAGGGGCCTGAGTGATAAGCTATTCGGACCAAGGGCTCAAGCTCGAGACCACTACTTAAGGGGTCCAGTGACGTGCCATTCAGAGCAACCCCTTTGGCAACGAATGTTGATGCTTTTTATATTCCATTTTTGTATTTGTGTAGATGATTTGACCAAAATGCCCATACCATCTTACCTACAAAACCAAGTATTCTCATCTTCTCATCTGAAGCTTCAACTCTACAATGCTGCCAAATCCCAACCTCATTTCCTGCAATTTCTCAACATGTTCTTCTCTACTAATCAAAACCCACATCATCAGAGTATCAAATCAACCAACTTTGAGACCCCATAAATCTAAACTCTCATATCTCAAAACCCTGAACCACCCATCAAGCATTTCTTCAATCTCCCCTTTGTTTCATAGACGGATTGGTCTCCAAATCTGTCACAATTCGTTTGATAATGTTGAAGATTCACAAGACCCAGATGTGAATAAGCTTGGTAGTGGTAATGGTGGTGGTGGAGGAGACTGGACTACTTCAATTTTGCTATTTGGCTTGTGGGCTGTGCTCATGTACTATGTTTTCCTGCTCACTCCCAACCAGACCCCTGTGAGTCTCTTGCACACTTAAATTTCATTTCAGCAATGTTGTTGTATGTCTGTATGTTCTCTTTCATTGATTCATTGTGATGGGATTTTTTGTTTGTTTGTTTGTTTGATTTCAGTTATTATAAGTGACTTATAACTTGTAAATAAAACTGGGTGCTTTGAAGTTTTCGGTTGGATTTTGGGTATTGCAAGATTGTGTTGATGATGTAATTGGAACTTTGGCATTCGATTAGTATATTTCAATCTTTGTTTACTTCGTTTTGGTCTAAACCACCCGGTATCCGAAATATCTGACTACTACAAATTTGCCCCGAGTCGCACACCGTATAGGTGGGGGGAGCTCCTAACGTTGATGTTTCCATTACCAGGACTCAAACTTGGGTCACTAGTTAAGGGACAACAACCCGCTTCTAGTTGTGCCAACCAACCGTTGGTGATGTTTACTTTGTTTTGTTTATAGCTTTGTGTGTGTGTGTGTGGATTGAGTTCCGAGCTTTGTTGTTGTCCTCATGGATGTTGAGAATTGATTTCTGAGCATTTCAGATTAGGGTCAAGTATTTCTTGGAAAAGCTCTTGAACTTAAAGGGAGGTGATGGATTTAGGATGAACGAAGTGCTCGTCTCGCTCTGGTACATCATGGGCTTGTGGCCTGTAGTTTACAGCATGCTTTTGATTCCAAGTGGTCGAAGGTGACGGCGGATGCTTATTCCTTGTGCATTTTTTTTTTTTTTTTAGCAATCCTTTTGTGGTATATGTAGCTCTTTATTTTAGTTTAGAGTACATTAAACATATGGATGTAGCGAAGATATATGTCTAATTTCTCAATCTGTGATAGCAATGGATAGAAGTGTTCTGCAAAGGTTTCAAAGGGTTAGTGAGCTCCCTAGACTCAACAAATGCAATGAAGGCATGCAAGAAAAAAGTGCAGCCAACATGTATTAGTTACCAGCTTTGGCATGTTGATTATAGGTTGATATGTGACCAACATGCACATCAAAGTCAATAGTTTCATGGTAGGGGGACTTGTTGGTGAAGCAGAATTTATGCAGGCCTTGCTCGTGAGCGAAAAACTCGAACTTGTCGCTGATTTTGTCGCGGCAATCATGAATTTGTCTACCAGTTGGACCCTTAACCTATAATAATCTCAAGCGCGACGGATTAATTATTAACACAAGTCCTACCTTTGTCTGATAAATTTGTTTTGACATTATGTTAGAACATAAAACTTTCAACAATGCAAATTCAAAGGAGATTGAAAGATTACACCAAGATCTACACCGTCTTCGCGGTAATGCCATGCATTTTCGACTTTTATAACGACGAAGGAGACGCGAACCATGTCGCCTTCGTATTGAACTTCCTGAGCTAAGCAATCTTCCCTATCAATTGTAAACCTTATTGCATATGATCCTTCTATACTCCATAAAACTGCCAATGCAGCAACAAATTTCCACAGCCAAGACGATCCCATCTGTCAAAACAAATTAGTCACTGCTTAGAACAAAAACTTGATTTCATATCCTAATGACCGAATCAAGATTAATTTCGAGTATAGTTATGGAGAATTTCCAAGTTTCAAAGTTGTATTTCTTAGTATTTTGCATGTGAGAAGTAGATAGATTTCAGGAACAATAATTCATTTAGTGCACAAAAATTCAATGAGACAAATTGTCTGCCTAACACCTGGTGGGCTTATAAAATTTTGTTTGTTACATTGAAAATCACAACAAATAGGGTAACCAAAAATAAAATAAATGTACAATTTGTACAATTGTACAATTTAAAATCAAGAACATGAATTTAAAGTGAATTTACCAACGTTAATGCTTTTTTTAATCGAAATATTAATTCAAATTCAATAAACTTTCGCTTAATTTTTAATTTTTTTTTAAATCGTGGGTGTCAGAGCTTTTCTAGGCTCAATTATTCCCACGAGAGCTAGTTGAGTACGTGCCTGAACCCAATTATCCAGGAGAACCCAACATATTTAGAACCCAATTATCCAGGAGAAACCAACATATTTAGAGTTGGATGGCAGGATTCGCTCTCATGACTTATTGGTCATCAAGGACATCTCAGTAACTTTATCATCGCATCAATTCAATTAGGGGCAACTTTCACTTAATGTTTAAATTATTATATAATTACTCAAGATATATATATATATATATATATATATATATATATATATATATTTTAATTATCTTGAAATGAATAAGATTGTTGTCAGTCAAATCATCTAAAAGAAATGTATTTTTATTTTTATTTTAAGGTTGAGAAATTGTGCTAACTGAAAAAATAATTAACATACAACAGAGCATCCTTGCAATATTTACATCGCAAAAGCTTTCTCTTAATTTCCTTTGTAGGAAGGTAGAGATTATAACTATAAGAAATGCGAACTAACAATGCATTAATTGATATACAACACAAAATCAATTCAGAAAATAATTTTAACTTTTATATAGTTCCAGCAACATCCCAAAATAAAGAAAGATCAAAATATGATTAATAAAATAAAGAATAAACAATCACCAAAATAAAAAAAATAAAAACAAAAAGAAATGAAATGTGAATTAAACATTAAAAAGCAACAATAACAATTACAAGAATTATAAAATAGTTTCCTGTTTTAGTATGTTCTCAAAAAAAAAAGGCCTAGACCATCTATATTTTGCTTTCCAATGCATACATTTGTTTGCAATTTTAATAGAGACTGATTAGAGACAGAACAGAAACTATAGCAATTGATGCAAATGTAATGTTGGTGGAGAAGCGGCCTCGGTCTTTGCGGGTGAACATTGCTTCATAAACAGGTATGTTAATGGCGACGACGAGCCCGCAAAGGATGATCTGCAAAGCAAATAACTCAATGCCTTCACTTCCCATGAAGACTTGCTTGAGACCATATAACAAACTGAGTAGGTTGAGCAATGCTAAGCTTCCTGTGATGATGAACATCGGAGAGCTACCGAACTCCATGATTTCTTGCATATTTCTCTTTGAGACATCGTCGTCTACTACTTTCGCCGTGATTGTGAATGTATTCTGCGAGAGCCCAAATTGTTTCATGACCACCTGTATGAAGCTGAACAGGAAAGATGTAGTGGTTCTCATCAACCAAATCCTTTGGAGATTCCACCATGATGTGAGAGTGTCTCCTGACCTTAATCCCTCCATTAGGCTGTATATGTTCTTCGCGGCGAACACATAGGTGAATGGTAGGAGCCACAGACTTGACATCTGAATCATGGAAAACTAGATTAGAAGTATATACACAATCATGTGAGCCAACATTTCTCAATAAAATCGAAGCTAGGAAATGTTGAAAATAGCTCCAAGAATCAATTTCCTATAATATCATTTTTATTAGTCGAGGTTAGCTACATAGATCAAACTCTTTCACTCCACTAGATTCATCAATATGCCCTTGATGGCGTGCTTTGAAAATCCTTTAAATCATTTATAATCAATGCATCCCGAGTTATCTTAGGCGATCATTTGCCTTTATACAATCGAATTTCTTTAGTTTCTACTATGTCGGGTTCTCTAACTGGGACATTTGCAGGCAATGCGTCTTTGGATATAATCGGAAGAATTTATATGTAATATGTAAATTTTAAAAACTAGATTGAGCAGATGAGATGTGAATCAAACCTTTGGGAATAAGGGGATGCCTTTGATTAAATATAGAGAAGGGACGATGAGATAGTAGAGTGTAGGGAGAGAGTTAGGAGCCCATAACAAGTAAGCTGAGTATCCCATTTGAAGGCCTAGCTTGATCTTTCCATGCCCATATGTGAAGGGGCAGTACTTGGAGAAGAAAATCTGGAACAGACCTTCAGACCATCTCTTGTACTGAATCAGACCATGTGCTAATGTGATGGGAGCAACACCCAAGAAAGCAATCTTCTCAGGAAGGTAATACACCGATCTCCATCCGCGGCATTGGATCGCTAGTCCTGTTATGACATCCTCCACTGGACATCCGTACTTCAAACCCATCTGCAATCACACAAGATTGAATCCATCATGCATCAGCCCAAAATTAATCAGTGAATTTGAGAGAGAGAGAGAGAGAGAGAGAGAGAGAGAGAGAGAGAGAGAGAGAGAGAGTACCTCTTGACCCCATTGAGTGTTGAGCTCATAGGCACAATCAGCAAGAACTTTTGCTCTTTCTTCCAATTCTGCTACATTACTACTTGAAATTTGCTTTTGCTGATCCATTTCTGTAATGAACTCATGCTTGTGATTCTCCAAACATTTTTTGCCGCATAGAGTGGCTCTCCGATGGAAGGATCCCGTGCCAGAATAAATCGATCCTCCTCGTGCATCTAAGCCGGAATGCTCAACCTTCAATACCATTATCGAGAATATTAGAATTCTTTCATTACATTTGTCAGAATTGTTCTAGAGAGTCTGTTAAAGTACTAACCGTATTGACTACTTTCGACATATTACCATAAACATCATTCTTAGAAATGTTATCGAATTTCTGCGCATACCGCACAAAAGCGATATCATGGCCATTCTCTTCATCCATGAAGAAACACATTACGTCTCTCAATGTATTCGGATCATTCGAGTACATATCGCAATCGACAGAGAGAATGACAGGAGCATTACTTATCTCTGATGACACTCTTATCTGCATAGCAATTACCCGAATATAGCTATCAATAATTAGTCATCTCTAATGTATAGTTCCTGCATAGATTGATGCTTAGAATTCATTAAGCTTTAAGATCTTCACTTCAATTACCAGTGCATTAACAGCTCCAGCTTTGAAGTTATGGGGGTAATGAGGTCTCTTCTCGCGTGCCAAGTAAACTAGAGTTGGCATTGCATTACCCTCAACATCAACAACATTTGAATCTCTCCCGTCGATCAGTATCTGTCGATCATAAAAGTACAAAACAAACATGCGCGATTTGTTAAACTATAACAGAAAAGCAGAACGCTAGCTAGGTTCCTCAAAAATCTTGAAGAATCACCTGGAGAATTGTTGAATGATCTCCTTTAGTCACTGGTCTATAGCTCCATTCCAAGAACCCTTTATGTTGTTCTCTTATTTCTTCGGGAATCCTACCCGAACCGATCGCCCCATCAATTCGATCCTTCATATCTTCATATAACCTCTATAGTTTTTTTTTTTTTTTTCAAACATAAATAGCATGAACTATGTGTATGAGCACACCAAAGCAAATGTACAGTAGCTAGTATGCATGACATCAAATGCATAAACATGAAAAAAGTTGAATACATTAATAAAACAAAGTTCCACTATATGTCATACCTTGATAGCTACTAGCTCATCACCATTAATGGACAGTAAGTTGGGTTTCTTCGCGAAATATGCCGCCGGAGACCTCGGCTCAATGCCGAACTTGTTGCAGAATGGAATCCAATGCTTAGCAAACATAGAGGCCTCAAATAGAGCATAGAATGTAAAAATTGAGGCACCATCATCAGAGAGGTAGACACTTAGCTTCTCAGAGGGGTAGTTGTAAGCCATGACAGACAACACAGTGTTGACCACCATTAATGAAGGCTCTATTGTTGGGTCTGCTGTGAACACAAAGATGTCCACTCTAGGCAAACCATCTTCTCCAAATCTACTCCACAAAAATCAAATTCAATGAACACACCAACATCTATATACACATCAAAATGTTCCAATTCAATTAATACTATGCATGACATGTAACATTTTTTTTTTTTTTTTTTTTTTGGTGTAATGTGTACCTTTGATGGAGTTTGTGTTTGAAGGTTCGGTGTTGGACATGGGTCCACCGGAGGGACTGGTTGATGAGCCAGAAGAGGCCGAACCAAAGCTCCGCCGTGAACAAACCGAGCCAAGCCCACCTATGTGGCTCACCTGATTTGGGTACATGGGTGGCTCTGAACATCCAAATCAAGCAAATGTTTACAAAGATTGTTAGTGCAAGAGCTCTATAGCCTTTGTGACCCTTTATTACTTTGGTTTCAAAGAGGCCATTAGAGCTCTCACTTTGCACAGCCATGATTGTCTCTCTAAGAAAGTGAAGTTGTAGTACTTATGGAGAGAAGAGATGGTGTTGTAGTGCAACATATATATAAACTTATAAAGTGATAATGTTTGAAAATTTGAATGGGCCCTCATAGATTTCATTTTTTTTGTGAGAATGTACAGATTTGATTTCCATCTTTCATTTGGTCATGACTCAAGATCTGCAAGTCTGCAACAAACAGACAATGCTTGTAATTGGTCTCATTATAAATTAAAGTTAAAAAAATGCAAAGAATGACTTCTATCCCTCTTAATTAATGTATGTAAAAATAATAGTGCATGGAGATTTGTGTTGTCATTTATTTAACTGTGATGTCTATTAGGCTTCAATTAAGGATGGGAATTGGTCTAGTAGAAACTCATTTAACACATACACATTGAAACTAAAATCCATCTCAAACCTCTCTTACCTAATTGAACATGGTTCATTTTCTTATATATATATATATATAGTACCATAAACGAAGCGGGCCATTTCGAATACTCTAAAATATATAGTTGACAGGTTGATATATTGTTTTCTTTTTCTCTAAATATATGTTGAGAAATTGTTTGGCGCACATCACCATCACCATCACACATCAAAATGCGCATCACGTTTTGACAGCCATGCAATGCACCTCGTGATGTGATGCACGAGAATCCCAAGTTGCATCTCACGGCTGTCAAAACACGTTGAGCATTCTGACGTGCGATGTGCTCCAATATATAAATGTTAATGGTTTTGCTCAACCATTGGAAGACTTTGGCGCCACTCACATGAATTAGTAGTCAAGTTGGTGGCTTGATTGGACGATATTTGTTGCCCAGAAAATTAGAAGACCAAACAACCAAATTACTAGTCCATCAATGATGCATATAATACAAGATAATATTGCCACGCTCAAGTGGTCCGTATTTCTGTATTTCTTTAATTTTTGTATCATCAATTGTCCTTGTACAACAATATCTCTCAACACAAGGAAAATGTAAGGTCACATACTTTTACTACATATTGGTGGATGTCCTCTAGACTTGCATTAAATCTTGAGCGCACAAATCACGATGTGCAAATCGAGGGATATCAACAACTATATAGCAAAACTATGTATCAAAAGTACTGACACCCAATCATTTACTTGGTATAAGAATGGTTTGAAAAACTCACCATCAATTGCACTTAATCGAGCACAATGGAAAAGTTTGATCCATGTAGCCGACCCCAGTTAATTTGGGACTGAGGCGGCTATGTTGTTGTTGTTGTATAGACAGTAACCACTAACCAGTCCACACCACCACACCCAGCTATTCGCCCCAATCTTTAGTTCTTGTCACAGTCAGTTTGTCTTCTTTGTTTGGAAGAAATATCAGGGACTCTTTCACATATAAAAGATTAATAACATTGAAAGAAAAGATCAAAAAGGGCGTTTTAATCATGAAAACGCAATCACGAAAACAAAGACTCATCAACAACAACAACAACAACAACATAGCCTCAAATTAACTGGGGTCGGCTACATGGATCAAACTTTCATCAAACAGGCTTTATGACATTTTTATTGTGTTGATGAAAACAAAGACTCATCAACACAATAAAAATGTCATAAAGCCGGTTTGATAGGGAAAGTGAGGGTGGTGACACTTCCGGGAAAGTGGAAGGTGTCAATTTACTTCATAGAGCGTAAGAACTTTGTTTGGGGGGTCACGAAACTAAGGAAGTACACTTCTTTAATGAAAAGTTGTACCAAATGAACTACCTTTTTTATTCAACTTATCCGAAAGTAAAGCTCAGTCATATAAATATCAACTTCGAGGGGATTCAACTTTTCAGAAGGTAGAAGTTGCCTAAATGAATCAAACGACAAGATAAGCTGAGTAGTGTGGTGCCTAGTTGCCTCTTATGTACCAAAATCATACCAGTGGGACAAAATATCAGTTTTCATATAGGCAGAGACACAAAAAAGGACAGTATTTACATAGAACAAAGGGATAACTTTGCACATTGTGTGGGGCTCCCTATGTACATATGCACTGAACCTACTTGTGAGTGTTTAATACTGCAAATCTCAAAAACAGTATCACCAGTTATGCTCGAAGAGGTATTCAGAGTAGTACCTATGTGCAAAGCATTTTTGCATGCGGTTCCTCAAAAGTTAGTTGTGGTTGTGAGGACTTATTAACAAATCCGAGTTGAAGCGATTCTTCTAAAGACAGGAGTGCTGGATTCAAGGGACCTACAAAACATGCACGAAGCGATTTATTGCATGGGAAATGCTAAGCAAAGACTACAATAACAACAACAAAGCCTCAAAACCAAATTAGTTAGGGTTAGCTCAAAAGATCAAACTCTTCCATTCCGTTCAAGTTAATGCAGTTGATGATGTACTTTCATAATCCTTTAAACTCTTCCCAATTAATGCATTCCAAGTTATCTTAGAAGACTAATCAGGATAAATGGTCTATAAGAGAATCGTGTATCTCTTAGAGTTTGTTTGATAAGTAATAGTTAAACAGCCTCAATTAGACATTCCGCAGTTACAAAAATGCAATCGAAATCAAAATTTAGAAATCAGCTTCAAAATGAGTCCATTACCATCTTAGATGTGCCCATATGAAAACCATCTACGTTTGCATGATCTTCCGCTCTTGTGAGGCCAGGTTATTGTGAAGATGTTTCATATGAACCGCAAACTCCACAAACAACTTCATTAACTGCTTACCTCTTTTGTATTCATCTGTACCTAAGGTGGCAATCCTTAATTTGCTACTGTACTTCAGACTCATATCGCATGGTTGAATCTGCAAAATGATACAATATTACACAATTGACGAACTAGATTGCTCAAGCCTCAATTCAAGCTGTAAGAGAAAATATACACATGTAAAAGCATAGATAGTTTGGGTAAATACTACTCCATAATCAACCTTGGAGTCTGATTTTAAGTTTCCTACGATCGCTCCAAGTATGTCATTTTTCTCAGTTATCACCCAGGGTCTGCGTGGAGTAAGCAAAGACAACTAAAACAGGTCATTGCATAGTAACACAGCAATGTCAAGAGCATGTTAAGACTATCAAATATACAAGTAACATAGGTCAAAGATAACAGGGAAGCTAAATTTCTGAAGGCAATGTTGTACTATAACTTTCTGAAAAAATAAACACCATTAATAAATTAGACAAAAAGAGCAATGTTGTATCTAAAAATCACATCTCAATTCAAGTACGATCTAAAGTTCCTAAGTTAACCTGCTTACCAGCAAAGAGAGTGTCGTTGAGGTGGTTTGCATGAAGAGAACATTACATCAAGATTTGTATCGATCCTACACCTAGGTCTGTCATTGCTTGTCAATCATCATTCAAAAGTTAATTGACAATAGAAGAATCTCCACGCATGGTGACAATGAAAAAGAAAACCCTCCTTCCATTGTAGTTTAACAATGCCTTTCAATAAATCAACCCGTTTCAATCTTATGTACTAACCTACATTATTTCGTCTTCACCTCACTGCTCATCTTTCGCTGACATATCCACATACAGAGGTTACCCCCTCATACTACTAGGCTGTCAAAGTTTCGTCACCATCCTAAAACTAACCTCAAATAAATAAAATAAAGACTATTTGCAACAAACATCCACAAAATTGCCTCTTCATACAGTGAACAAATTCTAAATGAAAAATAAAAAGCAAACATAAAGACTAAGACAAGATTATGCAATCAAACATCCACAAATATTGCTGTGCTTGACATGCAATGGATATATGTCTTCTTATGTGAAAAATTTTTCCAGGCAGACATTACTAACACTTGCTCATACATCTTGCAAATCAGTACTATGCTGCCCTGTTTAACAAAACGAACAAAATTGTGGCATTCAATGGAAAATCAAAGAAGTGCAAAACAAAACAATAGAACAAGTACTATACAACTCTAAGTTTACATGATCATAATTGTTAAAAATAACAAGTTTTGGTGTGTGTACAGAAAAAAAAAGCTATTGAATATTTACCTTCACATGGGATGTCGAGGATTTAGTCAAAGCCGTTTTCATCTTACCATCAGTGGTGCTATGAACTATTTCATTTCGACCAACATCACGGGCCAAACCATCATTTTTCGCAATCGAACTAGAATCACGAGGCAAACCATCACTTCTAGCAACTGAACCAGGTTTAATCAGCAAATCATCATTTTGGGCACTTAAGCTAGAATCACACGCCGCCATCCTAACTTTCTCTCTGGACATCTTTAGAAAGTTGATCAATGCTGGATCAGCCAGTTCTTTTCGAGGTTGGATTAAGCAAATATTTTCAACACTGGTTGAAGTCTTATTCCCAGCATTTGGCCCATGTTCCCAGAAAACCACGAAGTCACAGGTGCACACTTCTTCACCGTTTTGGAAAACATGGTCCTTAAAATTCGCCTGTAAGTGAAGAAATCCTCTTCTGAAGTGCATCATATGGCCAACATTGCAACAGGAAAACAAAAAAGGTAAAGCGATAGCTAAACATTATAATAGTAACAAAAACTCAGCGCGTCTATGACTGTGCGATGCACATCAAGATACGGATCATATGCATTAAGACAAGCGTCATACAATTATCTACATATATAAGCGCACTCCAACACATATTTTACGCATTTTATTATTGCAGTATCACTTCCCTAGTAGTATGGTCTGTAACATTTACTTTGCATTCGACACAGTGATCAATAAAGCTCCACACTTTATATAATTTGCCAACCACAACAAGTTCATGGTAGTCTGTACACATGAGAATCTATTCAACACATGCAAATACCTAACTTCGCAACGGCGCGCAAGTCGTAACCACAAACTATGTCCTCATTTGCTAGAAGAACCAATAAAATTTCTCATTTTTACTAGTCACGCATCCTAAACAGAGAATTCGTAACCCTAGTTTTCATCAAAATCAATGATTCAACAAATTCATTCCAAACAAGAGTCTCAATCAGGTAGTTAACTCGCCAATACAAGTATACGAAGAACAAATCATGATTCACGGGCTCAGGCAACTAATCGATCACCTCTTCGATGATTGCGTCGTAGAATTTGATGTCGAAATCAGAGAACTTGTACGAAACGCAAACTCTGACCCCTTCGATGACTCTGGAGCACTGGTAGTCCTGCAACTGGACGGAGGTGCGGCGGAACCTCTCCGCGAAGTCATCGACGGCGGCGGCGGTCTTGAAGGCTCCGGCATGGAAGTGGTCGTCGAAGTCGTCGGGGAAGTCGCAGTACTTGACGATGAGAGTGTCGTGGCGGAGGACGAGGCCGCGGACGCCGTACCAGGCGTCGTCGCCGGAGCGGAAGTCCAAGGCGACTGAGCTAGGGTTTTTGGACGCCATTATTGAGAGAGAGAGAGAGAGAGGTGAGTGTGGACTGTTGAGTGGTGAGTGGGTTCGAATTTCTTCCCTCCTCAATGTCGCGTCGCTCGATCCATCTCGAGATACGCTGTCAAAGCGTATTAAACGGCAAACCTAAGTCGTACCCAAATTGGGTCTCTCTATCATTTTATTTTGAGATGTCATTTTATTTTGTTCACAAGAGCAATCTACGTGTCTCGATATACGAGTCTTACAGATCACGATGTATAACACGCGAGTCGAAATCGAATAGAAAATTTTTGTAAGCGAATGCATCATGTTGTTGTTATTTTAATTTTTTTATTTATTTTTTCAACATTTTCTAGCATGCGTGGTTTGATTAATATTACAAAAATTATTTAATCGAGCCCTCCAAATAGTTATAATGTAAGAGTAATGATCATAATCGAATTAGTGCTTCTTTTTTTTTTTTTCCAAAACTTGTATTGGGTCATGTCTTAACCTTTTCATCCTCTCATTTGCTTTGATTCGACTAATTCTACGAAAACCCGAGAACCCAAATGTAACTTAGGAGAAATTGATATAACATAATTAAGTTAGCTCCTTCATACCTTTTTTTTTCGTGATGCGCATGATATTCTATTATTTATTATCTTCTAATAAAGATGACCATCTTAAAATTGTGGTCCAGAGCTTAGAAGGAGCAACCGTGCCTTCGAAAAACATCTTTGTTTCAATTAAAAGCTTATTGACTATCAGTAGACAGACCTAACCAGTTATAGAACACCTATATAACTTATTTGGATCACAAAACTCGCAACGAAACTTTAGAGCCTTAGGGGGCCTAAGGGCCCCAACAAAATTAGAAGATTCATGTGGAATGATTCTACTAAAGATTCATAATGAACATGGACTGAGCCTAATTGATTATGCTTCACTTTTACGTGAATAAGTACTAACAAAAAGCCAAAAAACAAAGTATAACCAATCGCAAAAACACCAAACAATACACATAAAGGCACAAGTTACTTCTTTAGTGTCACGTTAGCAATGAGTACAACCAATCGGTGTGCCAAGGCGGCTGTAGTGTTTTCAACTTTATTTGAAAAGCTTTTTGAATCCATCAAGTATCCTCAGAGCTCTTAATTCTCCACTTCTCATGTCCCGCAATCTCCTACGCAAAATCTGAGTTCCAAACACAGCAAATTAAACTCAATTGAAGTTCAAGAGAGTGATAATGACATGACAATCCAGATCACTAATCAAGAATTAAGTGAAATTTGAAGAACATGGTGAACAATATAATGTGCAAAAAAGTATCGACTTCGATTCTCCGCTGCGTCAAGATTGAGTACGCTCACGCCGATTGCACCAGGGCCTCGCCTCGTGGGAATAATCTGACTTGTTTGGATACCACGGATATCAAAAAAACATATAACGTGCAAAAAAGTACATAAATGAATTTCTTACATATTGACTGCGGAATAAGATCCTTCTCTCGCTGTTACACAGGTCCATTGCTAGTTGTTTTAGAAACAGTTTTCGGTTGATCTGCTTTGGCGATGTAACATCCAAATCAAGTGATCCACTGTCCTGTAACCATGCATTAATTCGTTCATCCAGGATTGATTTATCTAATCTAAACCGAGTAGTGTTAATTTTCCGCTCGCGGGCACATCATCCACAAGCGGCCTGACCGCGACACTTCTTAGCTGGCATGTAGATCTCTACTAATACCGATATTGTACCTACGCCTATGAGTTGAAGGTGGTTAAGTTGGAGACAATATCGGTACTGGCGGAGATCCACAGGCCCGCGAAGAAATGTTGTGAGCAGGCCGCTCGCGAATGATGTGCTCGCGAGCAGAAAATTAACAAGTTAGTGATTTCGCAAAGAGTTTAACGCAATCGTAAATTCAAACCTCGAGGAACTTTGTGTATTTAGATATGCTTGATTCACAAGTATCCAATATGAACTGGAGTGCCATTTCTTCTATTTCTGGGTATCTGATGTCCTTCTTGCTGGCTTCCTTATTTGATGCAGCTTCAGCCATCTGGTGGAAAATGGAAATGCATACTTGTGTGAAAACTTCAAAGTTAATTCAATGAGAAAATTTAGCGAAGTTAAGATTTCTAAATGTACCTCTTCGAATTGCCGAATCATTTTCGGGGGACTGACGACTAAATAAGCAAATGCCATCAACTCCAAAGGCCAACCCGTGATCCGTAATGGGAACCTCTGGACGCTGCGTGCACAGAGATTGAGATTAATTACTATTCATTCAGGATATTAGTCCATGCGACGAACCACTACCTTTCTCGTCGTCAGTGCTATTCCTAGAGTATTCAAACAATGTCACAAGTTTGATCAGGGAAACTATTATAGAGTGAGTACTTCACGACGTTGTTAATTTGGTGAGCGTGAGGACGGAGATCGCACGACAGAAGCAAACTAATGAATGTAGTGTATTGGAAAATATTTACTTACGTAGGCAAACCGAACTTCCTTAAGGCTTCCGATTTCTCCTTGTAACATTTATCGGACTTTTTGATTGCCAATGACAACTCAACTGAATCACTAGGGTTAGTGCCCTCCTTTGGCACAAATCCATATGAAAGTAATAGCTCTCCGTTAGATTTCTTGCCGTATGATATAAAAACCTGTCACAGAAAACATTAATGAAGGTAAACAAAAGAACCAGACTGCAAAAACTCCGATTTTAAATTCTCAAACCTCGTTGGATGTTGAAGCACGGGAATGATCGACTTGCATGAAAAATCACCTATCTAATGTACATTTATTTTTATCTCAACAATATACAATTACAAGTACATTGATGAAAGATTTAATATGCTCACCTGCTCACCAGGCTGATATGGCCGATCAGTGGTAAAAACAATTCCCTTCGAAGATTTGTCGTAATCCAAACATGTGTCTACCTGCCCACCAGGTGAAGACATATCAATTAAGCATTTTAGTTTCGACAGTTGATTCTAACTTTAGCGTATTATGTCAGAGAAACTACCTCACAGCTATGATTCAACATGTCTGCCCAAGGGACTAATGCAACCTTTCCATCCATGGAGGGTAAGCGAACCTGTGGGGAAAGGGGAAGGATCAAAAAGGGGTAAACCTTATGAGTTCTTTAATTCTCAACATCTATTGATTGCAATGAAACTTTATAATACAAGAAGAGAATAAATGCAAAGAAAAGGTGCAAACTGATGATAAACCGCAAAGGATATTAAGCTTCCACGTGAAACAAAATGCTAGTATTAGTAACACTCATCTTTCAGCAATAATGGAATGAGCATATAAGTTCATAATTTACTTACTAAACGTGAGAAAAGAATGCCGAAGGACCATTTAAACGTCTCCATATTGAACACCTGAAACCAGAAATGTAAATTTTAACAGAGGATGTCTATGTCTCTAAATACAACGACATAGAGTTTTCCTTTATTATAAGTTTTTTTTTTTTTTTTTTTTGATACAGATGGCTTCTTAATTTGGGACTGAGGCTATGTTGATACAGATGGCTTCTTCTTTACTTGATTTTTCAATTCTACTAACAATTTATAATATCGAGGAAATAACCATGATGGACATTGGGCAAAATGAATTATAGTCAACATAGTGAAGCCTAATCATTTTCGAATGTTAGAGATAAATTGTCAAGTGTTGGTAACTTCTTCTTTTTGTGTATGGTGAAACTAGAAAAGTCATTCTAGATTACAAAGGCACACCCAGTTGCTTCAGAAAGCAACTGTTTCAAGTATTAAAGGATGCAGTAAATTTTGTAGAACTGAACCAATTGCAGAAACTACATACTAACCTCCTCAGGAAATAAATGAGGATACTTGGAAAATATCCTTAGACGTAAATCATTGTATCTGCACAATAGCAGAAGGTGTTCAATCATTAGGAAGCTAAAACCAATACTCATGGCTCGAAGTAAGAAGAGGAGAATATGCATACGTTCCAGTCACGTCGTTGATCCTCTCAATAGCTCGCTCTCTGACCTGTGAGGCCACTAAATATTTGTCTAGTTCTGATTGTGTCCTGAAATTACACATAGAGGCTGAAGGGAAAAAGATCTGAGAGTACACTCTTCTGTAGTGGGAAATAGAGAACAAAAGCTCATAAACATAAATCTTGGACTTTAAATCAAAATTAGAGTAACAACATACCAATACAAGAGCGAGTAGGGCTGTCGAGGCAAGGCAGAAATATAATTGCTCCATCTCGAAGATTCCTTGGCACTAGCTTCGCTAATCAGATAAGTCGCAAGCAGTGGCCAATCAGGTACAAAGTTTCTCTTCAACACTGCACATGCTTCCGGGCAACTCCATTCCTAACAATGTAACAAAAGAGAGATTTACATTATAGACATAGACATTACGGGAATTCATCCAAACAAGTTGAACAAGAAATCTCTCAAACAAGCCTGCTAGGCTGCAATGTTTGTATAGTATTTGGCTTGTATCGAGTTCAAATGTCCCAAGCCGCGTTTCTCTTACTTCAATGCCGCTATACCCTGGTTCTAAGTTACAGCTTGAGATTTCTTTATAGGTAGAGTACATCAAAGACATTTTCATTAATCAACACAATTGTTCCGCTATCGTATTCATATTTCTTCTCTAAATTAGTGCTTTGTCCATAAATTCTACTTCACATTTGGACTCATTTAACAATGATTCTCTCGTGTATCATTAACAAGTGAAGATACATGAATTAAGCTTTTTAGTTAGGGATGTACGGACCAAAATAATAGTCTCAAATCGGTTAAGTGAAACTTAGTAGTGAAGTATATAACTGATGAATGATGATCTCCCCTCAATTAGTACCGAGGCCTTTTGAGTTAAAACCCCACATTTATCAGTTGAATGTGGTTAAGTTGGAAACAATAATAGTACAGATCCATAGGCAAGCCGCTTGCGGATGACGTGCCGCGGGGTGGAAACTTAACACATTCATAATCATATGATTGAAAAACAACAATGCAAATGATGATCATTGCATAAATCAGTACTAATGAAATTTAATCCCAAAAATTTAAACAAATCATAGGAGCAAAAACACTAACTTCATGGCTAATTATGAATCAAAATGAGAAACCCAGATCACAAAACCTCCAAATCACTCCATAAACAAAACCCAAAATTGAATTCTCAAAATCAATCAAAAACATTACTGAATCAGTGCTGATGACCAAAGAAGGAGGAACAAAGAGGAGCTTCTCGCCCTTCCTTATGTTCTTCAGAGCAACCAACCCTCTCTCCCCAACTTCAACTCTCTTAATTCCCATTTTCTGCTGCGGGAGACCTGAATCTGATAACCATTTTTGAAGGGCAGAAGCGTTCTCTAAAGAATCAACATCACAACCCCATGGGACCTTCTCGTTTGTTGTGAATGTTGAGGTCTCATTTGAGGCTGTAGACGTTGAACAACGAATTGGGTTTCTCTGTTGTTTGGTTGAATAGGAAAGTCTTCGCTGAATCTGAGATGGGGTTTGTGAGATTTTGGGAAGAACAGTTGCATAGAAGGCTATTGAAGCTTCAGCCATGGCTGCTCACAGAGAGCTTGAACAGAACCTTATCTGTTCTGTGAAGGCTTTTCTATGTGGCTGCCTTAAAAGGGTATAGTTGGGAACTCAAATAATGTTGATGTTACCAACTAGTAGTTACTAGTTACTACGAGTGGCAAAAGACACTCTTGCGCTTAAAGAGGATTAGAGTTCGAGTCTTGTAGATGAAAAATAATGAGTTGGGAGAGGCCACCTCACGTATGGGGGCATGATAGTGCCTAATCGCAGATTAATTCGATACAACAAAACGCTCAACGACCTACATAAAGTCCGTGTTTGCCTCAACATCGAGAATCGAGATGCAAGTATATGCATCCCGAGGTGCATAACATAGTCGTCGGCGAGATGTTGTCATTGTTGTATTTTCTTTCTTTTTTTATGTGTATCATTTCGTATTCTTAATCAACTACTTCAAACTCGAGACATAATTGAGTCATTGACTCATAAATGATTTTAATTCTCTTAAGAAGAACTCCATCCACGGAGTTCAAACTTGACACCATTATATAAGGGGCCTGAGTGATAAACTATTCGAACCAAGGGCTCAAGCTCGACTCTTAAAGGATCTGAGTGATGCACCATTCTACTTTGGCAACTACTTAAGGGGTCCGAGTGACGTGCCATTTGGAGCAACTCCTTTGGCAACAAATGTTGATGTTTTTTATATTCCATTTTTTGTATTTGGGTAGATGATTTGACCAAAATGCCCATACCATCTTACCTACAAAACCAATTATTCTCATCTTCTCATCTGAAGCTTCAACTCTACAATGCTGCCAAATCCCAACCTCATTTCCTGCAATTTCTCAACATGTTCTTCTCTACTAATCAAAACCCACATCATCAGAGTATCAAATCAACCAACTTTGAGACCCCATAAATCTAAACTCTCATATCTCAAAACCCTGAACCACCCATCAAGCATTTCTTCAATCTCCCCTTTGTTTCATAGACGGATTGGTCTCCAAATCTGTCACAATTCGTTTGATAATGTTGAAGATTCACAAGACCCAGATGTGAATAAGCTTGGTAGTGGTAATGGTGGTGGTGGAGGAGACTGGACTACTTCAATTTTGCTATTTGGCTTGTGGGCTGTGCTCATGTACTATGTTTTCCTGCTCACTCCCAACCAGACCCCTGTGAGTCTCTTGCACACTTAAATTTCATTTCAGCAATGTTGTTGTATGTCTGTATGTTCTCTTTCATTGATTCATTGTGATGGGATTTTTTGTTTGTTTGTTTGTTTGATTTCAGTTATTATAAGTGACTTATAACTTATAAATAAAACTGGGTGCTTTGAAGTTTTCGGTTGGATTTTGGGCATTGCAAGATTGTGTTGATGATGTAATTGGAACTTTGGTATTCCATTAGTATATTTCAATCTATGTTTACTTTGTTTTGGTCTAAACCACCCGGTATCCGAAATATCTGACTACTACAAATTTGCCCCGAGTCACACACCGTATAGGTGGGGGGAGCTCCTAACGTTGATGTTTCCATTACCAGGACTCAAACTTGGGTCACTAGTTAAGGGACAACAACCCGCTTCTAGTTGTGCCAACCAACCGTTGGTGATGTTTACTTTGTTTTGTTTATAGCTTTGTGTGTGTGTGTGGATTGAGTTCCGAGCTTTGTTGTTGTCGTCATCGTTGTTGAGAATTGATTTCTGAGCATTTCAGATTAGGGACAAGTATTTCTTGGAAAAGCTCTTGAACTTAAAGGGAGATGATGGATTTAGGATGAACGAAGTGCTTGTCTCGCTCTGGTACATCATGGGCTTGTGGCCTGTAGTTTACAGCATGCTTTTGATTCCAAGTGGTCGAAGGTGACGGCGGATGCTTATTCCTTGTGCATTTTTTTTTTTTTACTAGCAATCCTTTTGTGGTATATGTAGCTCTTTATTTTAGTTTAGAGTACATTAAACATATGGATGTAGCGAAGATATATGTCGAATTATGTGATGTCGTTTGAATTTGTAACATCTTCATTTGATGAATGCCGAAATATCGGATGAATCTGATGTATCCAGTCAGTTTGAATTTGCAGCTCGAAAGGCAAAGTTCCTGTCTGGCCATTTCTCTTGGCTTCATTTTTTGGTGGTGCGTATGCTCTTCTTCCATATTTTGTTCTTTGGAGACCACCATCGCCTCCTGTCGAAGAATCTGAGCTCAGGAAATGGCCTTTAAATGTTTTGGAATCAAAAGTTACTGCCTGGGTAAGAAGTTGTCATATTCGTGCATAGCTTCACATAAGTTTTCCATTAATTTTAAAGATTTTGGTATTTGGAGTAGCTTTAGTTGGATGAGGAAAGTTACTGTCACGGATCAGGTGTTGATTGGTGCAGGACTATCATTAATCGCATATGCTGCTCTAGCTAATGGAGATGTCTGGAAAGAATTCTACCAGTACTCCAGAGAAAGCAAATTTGTGAGTTTCTTATAACGCATGTCATTGAACTTCTCTCGTGTTCTAACCAAAAAAACAATTCCTTCTCTTATGTTTTTATGCTCTTCCTTGAACTGACAAGCATTGAACGGGTTCGCCATCATAAATGACATAAATGATACCTTCACATGTTAAAAAGTGGCTGAAGCATAGTTCTTTGTGTAGAACTTAATGCGACCAAGTTTACCTTTGCATTCCCTGTATTTGAATGTGCGATGAGAATCATGAGATGTCAATGCATCGGTTCCAAACCTTAGTGGTGCTGGTTCCTTGCTCTGAAAATATTTTAAAGAGGCTTCTACTGATCTTTCTACTGCATTGCAGATTCATATCACATGCCTTGATTTCGCTCTATTATCAACATTCGCTCCTTTTTGGGTCTATAATGACATGACCGCCCGGAAGTGGTAAGGGCATATGCCTTGTTGCGTAGATTGTTCTATTTCGCTCTCCTTGGCATTCAAGTCGTTGACAAAATTATCGCTGTACCTTTGGGAAATAAGGAAAACCAAGGAATGTAACCTTGAAAGTTGTAACTGGTATTAAAACCTCTTGGTGCAGAAAAGAAGCATATGGTGATAAAATGCAAAAGATGGTCAATTTGCAATTGCAAGACATTTAAACACGAAACGAGGATGCATTTCTGCGGAAATCTCTGTCAAACATTCAAAATGAATTTTGTGATGGCATTGGTTAAGTAAAGATGTACTGTTTCTTATTTATTATGGTAAACTCGTATGCAATTCATGATTCCTACATTTGTGTCCATGAGTCTTGCCAGAACGATAGGACTGGAAACTCCAAAAGACCGTAATCGTGAATCTCCAATTCACGGAGTAGAGTCGTGTATTCTCAACTGAAAATTTATTTATAGGTTTAGCTTTGAATTTCGTTCCTAGTTACTTGTTATAATGCTTATTATCTGTTCTGCCTACATGCTAGTTTATTGCTGTTACATTTCAATTACCCTCCTGAATTAGTTTTTCATGTCTGCAGGTCAGACAAAGGTTCTTGGATTCTTCCTTTGACACTCATTCCATTCTTGGGTCCTGCTTTATATCTTGTATTGCGACCAGGACTTGCAGGGCTGCCCATGCCGTCCGCCAACCCAACAGTGACCGAGGAAAACTAAGGTCGACGGTCTTTATCAATTATATGGTGGCTTAGAAAGACTTGATGGTCAGCTTTGCCTTTAGCCCACTGAATTTCCAACATTCAAAGCCAACGAAAAGCTCGAGATCAATATTTCCATGTGTAAAATAAGAAACAATTCATTTTTTCATGCAAGATGTTCCCCTCGATGAGTGGAAATGGAATTGCGGCATTCCAGGTTCACAAGTATGCCAGTACATTTAAAAGAACGAGGACTTCAAGGTTCATCGCAGGAGCGTAAACGTAACATATCTAGGTTAGCGTGTTCTTTAAGTGGAAGCCCTTATATAAGACCC
Source organism: Stephania cephalantha (assembly GCA_039657325.1). Classification (NCBI taxonomy): domain Eukaryota; kingdom Viridiplantae; phylum Streptophyta; class Magnoliopsida; order Ranunculales; family Menispermaceae; genus Stephania; species Stephania cephalantha. The sequence goes on from CM077571.1 coordinate 57,469,030, forward strand.
TATTGATTCATACCTTGTAAGTTGTAAAGTAAAAGAAGTGCCTTGTCTGCAGAATTGAACTCTGAACTTATTTCATTTTCACTACTTTGTTTACGAGTTATAGCATGCGATCATTTTCGAATAATACTTAATTATAAGTGGCAATCTTTTCCTTAATTATTTTGTCGATCGCTTGCAAATTTTACCATGCTATGAATTACAGTTGGAACTTGGAACTAAATTTTCTCATGGCTTTGTTCCATGTTTCTGCAACTTTTATATGTAGCAATCATTTTGCTATCTAGTTTTGTTTCTTATTAATCTGGACTTGAACTAAACAATCCACAAGCCCAGGAAAGAAGAAAGTTTGCAAGCTCACTTGACTAAGTTGACAATCCAAATCTCTCAAAAATTTTCCTTAGAAGAGACAACAGTTTTAGTTTAAATATATAACTTATGTGTTTCATAGAGATTTTTTTTTTCTTAAAAAAGGAGAGGAAGAAGAAGAAATCAATTCATGATACTCATGGATGATTAAGTGCATCAGACATGAAATCTTTAAATTAATAAATGAAAAGAGATTTCCTTGGCAGGCCTTTGAAAGAAATGAAGATATGAAAACTGTTTAAATTGATTTTCTTGTGGGGCACATCATATATGTGGGACCATATGTCCAATTTTTCCACCACATTTGCTTATATACACTTATATGACTGTCCTTATTTGTCCAAAGCTATAATTAAATCATAGATCATAGAAATAAAATGTTTAGATTTTACAAATCTCATAGGGTGCATTTGTTGGTCTGCTCATATCCCTATGCTTAGGCTTTTGTAAATAAATTTTCCAACAGTTTCAAATGTCAAAAAGGCACCCTTTCCCCCTAATCTAGTTGCCTGCATAAGAGGAGAGGAGAGGTGTGAAAATAAATGATCCAAACAGAAGAACAGAGTTTATGTCAAATATGTCAATATATAGATTTTGATAGCATATTTATAGACACTAGTGCATGGATTTCAATACTTTGCAATCCACATAAGGGACATTCTTCTTTTCATATAGTGGAACATATCATGATAAATCTTGAAAATAAACTAGGATGCATCCAAAAACTAGGGTATAATTTTTCCTTTTTTTTGAGTGCTCTATACTTAGTATTCAATTCTGAGGCCGACCACTTCAACTAGATTGATCGAGGGGTGAGGTTCCTAATGTAATTTTCTCCCTACTCATAGCTCGAAGTCAAGACTTTTGATTAAGAAACATTGTTCCTTTTTAATAGTAGTATTTAGTCCCTTGACTTCGACGATTGCCTCGTGCATTTTACGCTTATAGTATGGACCAAATCAACCTAAAGGATGCTCATTTTCTATGTTAGGAAAAGCATTCCCTAAGCAACTAAATTAACCGATACAGTGAATACATCATGATTGATAGCATGGTAGGTATTGATAATGAAATTGAATAGATTTCTTCCTAGGAGATGAACTGTAGTTGAATTAAAAGGTGACCTGCCCAAAGCCTTCATTAGTTGAATGAAAGCTACAGGAACTCCTTGTGCATGACATAGAAAACTTGGGCCCTTAAAGGGTAGGGGGCATGATGGCAACACAAGAACCAAATTACCTCTCTTGTATAATTATGTTTACTCTTCTTCCCAAAAGGGTACCTAATTTTTTTAGTCTAAACCACTCGATATTTCGACCATTTGACTACTGCGAGTTCGCCTTGAGTTACGCATTGTATAGATAAGAAGGGAGCTCTCGACGTTAGTGTTTTCATTCTTAAGACTCGAACTGGAGTCACTAGCTAAGGGACAACAACCCAACCGTTTCCAGTTGTGCCAACTTGTCGTCGGTAAAAGGTAACTACTACCTAATTACCTATAGCACCCCAACTGTTGTTCCTACTTTTTTTTTTTTTTTTGACTCCAATACAACAACAAATCATAAATAATCCAGTCTTTTACAATGCACCCATTTGAGATTTCTGATAGTTTTTTTACTGTTCATAATTGAATCAAACATTTTAAGCAGCAATAATTCAAGGGTGTTTTAATGCTCAGTTTCTCTGTTTAGATTCTGCACTTCTTTGATGAAAAACAAGAAAAATGTCACTTCAAATCAGACTTCCAAAGCTTCCTAGAAGTTGGAGACTGTGTGTGATCTCTGAAGGGTGGCTTGTGATTGAAGAGAAAAATGAAGATGTGAAGAAGGAGAGAGGAAAGGCAATGGCTGTGATGTAGGAGAGACAGTGAAGGAGACCCATCTCATGAAATGGACCCCCTTGTGTTTTCAAGTAGAAAAGGTTCCACCTTTAGTCTTTTTTAGCTTTAGTTTTGACTCCTGGCTCATAGCTTTACTTCTTTGGCCCCCTTCTTTTTGGTTTTCACGTGGTATCCAACACCAACTATGCCGACTGTTATACAACTCAAGCATTGTCAGGCTCCATAATAGAGGTGCCTCTCCCAACCCAATTTTCTCTATACACGATATTCGCTATTTTTGATCTAAGTCACTCAATAACTGAAGTCCAATGACCCCCGATTAATCCGAGCTTGAGTTGGGTAAGATCGCTAGATGACAGCAAAGCTCTCCCTTCCAAGTTTTAAAGGGGCTCCATACTTTAGACTCGAACTCGAGATCACTAACTAAGGCTATTTTTGATATAAGTCTGTCGATAACTGAAGTCCAATAGCGACGCATCTCTCTTCAAGTATATATATATATATACTCATCTGAACAGTCACCAAACGCTTTACAACGCTCCAAGTTCCCTTTTTTTTCCTCTCACTACAACTCTCTTTTGAGTTTCTCTCTCTGCCCACTTAAGAAATCAGCGTGAGCAGGTCTGGGACTCTGTGTGGTGTGACAGACACAGTAGGCCTCATCTCATCTCTGCCAAAGCAAAGCAATACCCCAATAAAGTTCAGATTTTGGAGGGTCAGGTACTCACTTTTGGCCCTCTTTTGCTCTCATTTTTCATGGGTTTTGGTCTTCTCACCTACTGGTTTGGTTTCCTGAATCTGGGCACTTGTGGGGGGGTTTTTGATCTGATCAACAAGGGCCGTCTGTTTGAGATCTGAACTGATTTTTGAGTCAATTCCTCAACTGGGTCTTGTTGCTTTGGTCTGATCGTCTTGTTGTTTGAGTTTTTGGGAAGCATTGAAGCTTCTGTGATGCAGCATTGTTGGATATGATAAGGTGTGGCTTGTTTGTTGAATCAATGAAGGGTTTTAATTGTTTGTGTTGTTTGTTTTGATTAATGTTGGCATTCCCTTTGTGGGTTTTTGATATTTTCATGATTTGTGTTTTTTTAAGGTGAGTTTTGGTTTGTATACACTGTGAAAGTTCACTCTTTTAGGTTTTATGTATGTTTTTGTTGCTAAAAGTTGATCCTTTTTTAGGCCTTCTTTGAGCAATTGGTGTCACAATCATATATTGAGCTGCTGATTTGTTTTGATCTTCATTTTCTTCTTCAAACTGGTTATTTTCTTTATCAGTTGACTCAGCTGACTCTGAAGTTTGGAGGGCTTTTGTTTTTTCTTTCTTTGTTTTGTTTATTTGCAGCAAGAGCTTTATTCAATTTGTTTGAATTATTTCACTAGTTGTTTTGTAAAACAATTTTATTCAAATGGGGGTATTTGATCTTTGAATGTAAATATAGTAATGGATTCTACAATGTTTTTTTGTTCTTTGAAGAACATTCATTAATACCCTTAAGGCGATTTCAAGTAATTTCATTGATCAATTTACATTGAAATCGGCTTTTAACGGAGCAGGTGAAGAAGATTGCGAGGACTACTATCGCGGATGAAGTGTGGATTATGTAGTCTAGTTTTGTATCTAGATCTATTAAAATAGTCCTTGTGTTTTGTGATGGCCTCGAAACTGGGTTCTAGAGCTCACTTAGAACAGCAGCAGAAGAATGCCAGTAAACAAGCGACAGATTCAAAATCTCGTAGACCTTCGCCTTTGCAGGTTCCAAAGATAATAAGTAAATCGGAGCCAGTGACCCCCAAGAAATTGCCTTGTGAGGTACAGCAAGTCGTGGCTAAGCACGTCATGGCAAATGGTTCTGAGGGTCAGGAAATTCCAAATCAAAAAGGGGTTGGCAATTCTTTGCCTGAGAAGTTAAGTGCGAAACAATCTCTACCGCAAACTGATGCTTCTGTAAAGGAGACTATGCGCAAAACACAAAATAGTAAGATTCTAGAAAACACGAAATTTGATCACAGAAGTTTGAAGAGTATTTCAAGTTCTGCTAAAGTGACCGCTGGGATTAGCAACCTTGCAAAGACATTTGGAACTGCGAAGATCAGTGACCGAGTTGATTATGTTGAGAGTGGCAAGAGTAGCATGTGCAGGGGAAGCACCAGTACTGACATTAGCGATGAGAGCTCGTGTAGCAGCATGAGCAGCTGTGTCAATAAGCCTCATAAATCAAATGATTTGAGATGGGAAGCCATTCAAGCAGTTCGACTGAGAGATGGCGTGCTGGGCGTGAAGCATTTTAGATTGCTGAAGAGGTTGGGATGTGGTGACATAGGTAGTGTTTACCTGGCAGAATTGAGTGGCACTAAAACCTACTTTGCGATGAAGGTTATGGACAAAGGGGCCTTAGCCAGTCGTAAGAAGCTCCTTCGAGCTCAGACAGAAAGGGAGATACTGCAATCGCTAGATCATCCGTTCCTCCCATCATTATATACCCATTTTGAGACTGACAAGTTCTCGTTTTTAGTCATGGAATTTTGTCCAGGGGGTGACCTGCACACTCTTCGACAGAGACAACCAGGGAAATATTTCTCCGAACAGGCAGTAAAGTACGTCTCTCCCTCTCTTCTCTCTCTATCCATAATATCGTTCTCCTTTTCTAGTTTTCTTTGGAATGATAAATTGATTCATCCTTAAGCGGCCTCATTTGTGTTTTCATTGATTCTGTTGAATAACCACTAGGAAACCATATGTTTATTATTCTATAAACGAGAAGGGTTATGGTTCTAGAGAAACACAATCTCTAAAATCTGAAATTGATGAACTTTCCATCTAATCCATCTGTAGTATTTGCAGTTGTCAAAACTGCGCATAACTTTTAGATCACTGGACATAGCTAATTGCTTATGAGTGACAATTGAACAAGCTGTTCAGATTTTTTTTTAGAATAAATTGTTTGAGGGGAAGAAAGTTGTTCATGCCATTGTGGCATATGTACTGCCTTCGCTGTGAACTTTCTGCGTAAGGTGCTTGTTGGGTTTGGATAGTTTTTTTCGAAAGAGCCTTGCAATTTAGTTGCAGTATAGATCAATATAAAGGATGCTTGAGAGTTGAGAACTTGAGATACATTCATTATTCTATTTTTTTTTTGTCCCTACAAGCTTTCTTCTGCCCTTGATTTACAGCGATTCGTATAGATCTCTCTTACCATAACCATATAGACTTCTCATCCCTGCCATGATTATGATAGTACATTTGGCTGGTAGCGATGCATGCATGTGATATTTGTTAACCATTTATATTCTATAGAAACTAGCTGTTTCAATCTATAAATTCTTAACAATTATATCACTGATGTATGTTAATCTTTTTTAGATAATGCTAAGAATTAGCCTATTAGGAGTTGTTTCTCACTTTCTCTGCGCGTGCTAGGTAGTTGACGTGTCTATAATTGGTTTGGTGGTTGTTATGGTAAGTAGTTGATGTCTCCATATGAACATGAAGGAAAGCTGCATAAATTGACCACTGTCCAAGTGGTTGTGATGTTACCTTTTTCTTCTAAGTCTAGAATCTTGAAATTGATAATGCTTAATATTCAGCCCATCGTATCAAAAACTTCATCTCATGGTAGAAATAGACACCATGTCGACCCCAACTAATTTGAGATTGAGGCTTTGTTGTTGTACGACCTAGTTTCTCAACGCTAGAATTTCTTGTTTACATTATTATGTTATTTAATTTACGCTGATGATAAGCCTTGGATAAGATGTGTAATCTAATCGGTGTATGATTGTTATTAGAAAGTGCTATGTTGTTATTTGATGCTTATTTTCATCTGGACCTGCAGATTTTATGTAGCAGAAATCCTTCTAGCTTTAGAGTACCTCCACATGCTTGGAATTGTTTACCGTGATCTAAAGCCGGAGAATGTTCTTGTGAGGGAAGATGGACACATAATGCTCTCCGATTTTGATCTCTCCCTTCGATGCCAAGTTAATCCAACTCTTGTCAAGTCCTCTTCTCTTGAGACTGATCCGTACAGGAAGAACTCAGTTTATTGTGTTCAACCCGCTTGCATTGAGCCCTCGTGTATCCAACCATCTTGTGTGGTTCCCACGACGTGCTTCTCCCCTCGCCTCTTTTCTAGCAAGTCGAAGAAGGAAGACAAACCCAAAAACAAAATTGTAAACCAAGTCAGCCCATTGCCTGAACTAATTGCTGAGCCTACCGGGGCTCGATCTATGTCATTTGTTGGTACTCATGAGTACTTGGCTCCCGAAATCATCAAAGGTGAAGGGCATGGAAGCGCTGTGGACTGGTGGACTTTCGGTATCTTTTTATATGAACTCTTGTTTGGTAAGACTCCTTTCAAGGGATCGGGAAACCGAGCCACATTGTTCAATGTCGTAGGTCAGCCCCTCCGTTTCCCAGAATCTCCGGTTGTTAGTTTCTCGGCAAAGGATCTAATCAGAGGGCTGCTCGTAAAGGAACCGCAAAACCGCTTGGCATACAAGCGAGGAGCCACTGAGATCAAGCAGCACCCCTTCTTCGATGGTGTAAACTGGGCTCTAATACGATGCGCCACCCCTCCTGAGGTACCAAAGCCTGCTGACATTGAGTCTCTCTCTACACCTGTAGAATCACCAGGTCAGAAGAACACCACCACCGGTATGGCTCATGATCAGAAAAACCCCGATAAAAATTATCTTGAATTCGATTTCTTTTAATATTTCTCTGAACTGATTCGAACATAGGTTCATATTTCATATTTGAGGGAGTGCATTATTGGTTTTCTGCGACTCCGCAGATGTTAATGGTGCATAGAAGTTATATATGTTTGTTGCTGTCGAAAATAGTCCCAAAGTTATATTGCAAAGGCTGAAATGTCTCCATAGTTGTATTGCAAAAGATGAAATGTTTCCAAAGTTGTATTGCAAAAGCTGAAATGTTTATATTAATATATACTCAATGAAAGCTTTGATTTTCTCTCTTGAGTCCCTTATTGAAGCACTTGTCTACCCTATCGCTTACATGACCTCACGCTCATTCACTGCATTAGAACCATAGACAACACATAAATTAATCCAAAAACAAATGTCGGCGAGGGGCTCGATATAGTTTTCTTTGTCAAAGGCTGAGAATAACAACTATTATGAGAAGTAGCATATTGTGATATTAATCAGGATTCTCTCTGATCCAACTTACTATAATTTTATGATTTATGTCTAAAAAAAATTGCATTTGCTCATGCTGGTCAGAGTAATATCCTGATTCAGAATGGCATATTCTCTGAGACTATAAACTATGAATCAGTCAATTTTATTTATATAGTCTTGCTTTCATTAATGCTTTCTATATATTCAGATGCAATGCAGATGTGATGAAAACCAAACTAGCTAATTCATAATGTTTTTATCTCTAGATTGCTTAAAGGGTATTCTCATTTTAAAAAGTGGGCAGACATAAGAAGGCCCTTTAGTCCCTCAAAAGTTGTGAAGCAACAATTTTCTTTTCTCTCAAAAGGGCTGCTTTTGTAGACAAACATGAACGTATTCACCTAAAAATGACAAGGCAGAGAAGTGAAATTCCTTGGTCAATCTTTTGCATAAACAACCACAACATTTTCACCAGAAAGTGAAAGTTAAAGCTACATAGAGAAGTGGTTCCATTAGTTTTCTCAGCAAATGATATTATGATAGAATAACATTTGAACTACTAGTACTAAAATAATTCTAACAAACATAAAAAGTAAACACTGCATTTCTCAAACAAAAGTGAAAGTGGAAACTGCATAAAGAAACTGTTCCATTGTTAATTTCAACTGAAGTGCTTAACTAAGAAAATTAAAGAACTATTAATTACATAAACTTTCGCGAAAAGCACACACAAGACTGAGAAACTGTGTTATCAACTTGCTTTTCATCTCCATTTTCAGCCATGTTTACTACCTTAGGAGATGGAATTTGTTCTGCAATGACTTCCTTCCCTTCACATATGATCTTCACTTCGCATGTCTCCGGCGCATTCTTCAGTATCTGCCCGGCAATCCCACTGCCTTTTTTCAGTTTTCTAACGAGATAATCAGCACACAAGAACACAAACACAAATTGGCATTTCAGTTTTAAAACTAACAATCAACTAGACATTAATTAACTTAATCACAATTACCTGAGACTTGATTTAGTTGTTCCAGCTATTAGTCTTCTTATATTGAGAACTGGAACTAGATCTATCACAGCTTTTGCAACATCATCACTCTCTATAAGCATAGTTTCTACATTAAGCTGCTTGACAATTGACAAAAAAGAATCCATTAAAGATGGAATTTTCTCTTTTTTTTTTTGTTGTGAAGATATCTGAGACATATCCCCGACTAATCTTGGACTCCAGGAATGTAGGACCACAAGGGCAGCGCCTCAAGCCAAGAGTTTTAAAGTTTTTCCATCCCCAAGACTCGAACTCGAGACATATGGTTAAAGGGGGAGGAATTCGTAGATCAAATCTTTCTCTTTAACAAAACTAGTCTTTGATTTAAAAAAACTAAAAAGCACTTTTTGGATTCCAAACCAAACCTGAAAAGTGGTGCAGACATCCAAGAACTTTTGAAGGAGTTGTCTTCTCTTGCTTCTCTCTTGGCACATGTAGTTCTCAACTTGATCTGCACTCAACTGATCCTTTGAAAACTTTCCCACTTCAACAAAAACACAACAAATCAATCAAAACAGATACAAAATCAGGACACCCATTAACCAAAATCAACTGAAAAGATTGTCCGGGCCACTCAGGCCGATTGCAGAAGGTCTCGTGGGAACAGTCACACTCGCTTGGATACCTACGGATATAAAAAAAAATTATCTGAAAAAAAGGGTGATATGATTAAGAACTTGACTTACAAGGAGTGGGAATGTGGTGTATTTCAGGGAAGACATGAATTAGATAAACAACAATACATGTGTTGTTCAACTGAGATTGCTTGAGAGCCCACTTGAGAGCATCCATGCTTGAACCATTCTTTCCAACTGCAACATACACATCTTCTTCTATGATTGATCTTTGATTCATCTGTTGGGTGACATTGAATTGCTCATGAGAAGTATTCTCCTCTTCAATCTCAGTGACTCTCATGTCCACCACCCATTGTTGGTCTTGAATCTCTTCTGATATTTCAGTCATTTTTTTTGTTTAGAATCACTTCCAACTTTCTTTGATTGTCTTTGAAATGAAATTTATTGACTCTGCTGTTGAGGGTCTCTTTTAATTTTTGTAGTTGCATGTTTGTCTGTTTGACTTTTCTTTTGCAATTTGAGTCTTCTGATGATGACCCCTAAATGATATAACAACATGATTTGAAACATAATCTGAATTTACTCACCAGTTAATACATAATCAAGAAAGATTTATATATGTATATTTTTTTATATAATCACGAGACCTTTGACATACTAATATATTTTTTTGTTTGAAAAAAAAAAAAAAAGTTAAAGGTTAAAGTTCGTCCCCCCTAATAAATTTTTTTGGTTTAAGGTTAAAGTTGGCTTCCCTAATAAATTTTTTTGATTCCGCAACTGTGTGTAATTGTTTCAAACTAATCATGTTTTATTTCTCACTTTTGTTAGTTTTGAATGAGGTTATGTGGCGTTCAGTTCCCATAGAAGATGATAAGATTTTATAAGCGAGTCAAACTTGGCATGTTGTGAAAGCTAATTTGTCTCCTCTATTACACCATGCTACAAAAATTAAGCAATGGTAAAAGCTCAAATAACACTTTACATGTCAATATATATTAATTAGTCTTAAATAGAGAGTAGTTGAGATGGCTGAAATAAATGTTGAAATTATAGTTATAACAAATCTTATGGCTCTTAAAGTAAGGGTCTTAAGCAAATAAAATTATTTTAGTTGAGATCATAAAAAAGGCACTCTTTGTTTGTGGTAGTGTTGAGTCAATTATGAAAGGAAGAAAATAAACAAACTCAATAAGTGGGGAAGCCAAAAACAAGGGTCGTTATTCAATGTTATAATTTAACATTTTGATAACTAAACTTACATGCACCAAATAAATCATTCAATTTTGTAAGTTGTTTTATTAAAATCACTCTGGTCATAATTTAATAATTAATTTAATTATCGAATAAATTTGCTCTTTCTCTAAAAAAAGAGAGAGAGAGTTGGATGATGATGAAGTTGGAGAGGAGGGAGTTGCTGCGGTGTTTGCACACCGAGTCAGTCCCTCCTCCCGGCCCTTCCCTATCATTACAAAATACATGAAATTAAAATTCGTAATATTAGACACTTTTAGCTAACATTTTAGCAATAACACGACTCGAACTATAAAACTTGAAGCTTTATCTCTACTCTCAATAGCAGTTTGATAAAACTTTCACTTAAGAAGTTTGACAACTCTGCGACAATTACTGACTTACACAAAAATTGTAAAAACTAAATAAATTAAGTACAAAAATAAAATATTTATTGAAAAATGCTAGATGACTCGGGATGAGACACCCAATAATGATGTCTATCCATTCGTATATCAAAATTTGCATGCATACACATCGATGCATAAAAATAGACGGACATTATCATCGAGTTTCTATCCTAATATTTTTTTTTTTTTTTTGGTTGGGTTTGGTGGATTGTTTGTGAGGTGTGATGTCGCACTCATGAACTCACACACCAACGTTTCACACGCGCGAATGTACGGAGAGCTTAAAAGCAGAGTAAATTTTTGAGAGAGAAATCAAAACAGTAATGTCGAATCAAATCAAAATTGAAACTCAATTTTGAGAGGTCAGAAACAGAGTACTCTGTCTCTGCTCTGCACTTTCCTTTCATTTTCTTTCCAACTTTTTCTTCACGATTGATCAACAAACTATTTGTGCATAATCAGGATCAAAGCCGATTTCCTTGACTGGGCTTGACTTATTCTCTTCTCCATTGATGAGTTTGAAGGGGAAGAGAGACCAGAAATAGAGACCAAAATCTCTGCTTTTGTGTGTTTTTTGATGGTTTTTGTGTTGAATGTGATGATTTAGAGGGTTTTTCGAAGTGGGTATTTGATTTGGGGAAATGGGGATCGTCTCTGAAGACGCGATCAAGCAGTTCAAGGCTTTGATGGATGAGGGTATGCTCTGAATCTCTCTTTCTCTCTTTGTGTTTCTTCATTGTTGAATTTTCAGCTATTTTTATGGATTACTGAATCAAGATTTCATCTTTTTTTTTTTTTTTTGATTTGTAGTTGATGAGTCTTTGAAGAAGACTTTCCAGGTTAGTTCTTTATATGATTTTTTGTAAGTTTTTTTTTTTTTTTTTTTTTTTACTTTTGTTTTGGGGGTTGATTCAAGCTTTTCTGTGCTGAAATTGTGCTGTTTGTTGTGAAATTTGGTTTTGATGAAGCTTAGTTGTCTGGATCTACTTGATTGTTTGTTGATTAGTGGTGATTTGGGTGTTCATTGCTGAAATTTGCCTCCTTTTCGAGTTGTCGGAGAAACCTAGTTTGTTAACCTAGAATTGGCTGCACCAACGGTTGGTTGGCGCAACTGGAAGCGGGTTCTTGTCTCTTAACTAGTGACTCGAGTAAGAGTCCTGAGAATAGAAACACCAACGTTGGGAGCTCCCCCCACCTATCCGGTGCACGACTCGGGACAAACCTGAGTAGTCGGGTAGTCCAAATACCGAGTGGTTTAGGCTGTTTAGATTTCCTTTTGCTGGTGTTTAGAGCAATTTGTGGTCTTACTTGAGTAATCTGGTTGTGTTGAGGTAGAGTAAATTAGTTACACTACTGAATCTAATGGAAGCATTGCTCATGCTTTTGATAAGAATCGAAGGTTTCGAGGCATTGAAGTCATGGGTATTGAGGGGTTTCAAGTTAGGATCATAGGCGAGAGAGAAAACGTGGATGTTTTTGATATAATAGCACAACTGAAGAGGCTAAAATGTGGCTCGAAAATAAGAAAAATCTGCACAGATTCATAGCTACTAGCCTACTAGGCCCTTTGAGGTCCATTGAAGATGAATTTGTTGTTGGGACCTTCTCTTAACGTGTTCATGTTCAATCTTAAAGATCGATCGAGATTTCTTAGTATTTGGCTTTGAAGAAAGTGGAATTCATGGAGTCCGCTGCGTGGTGCAGTTCGAATAGTTATTGTATAGTGAAGTTGCTACATTATTTAATAAGATAAAAAAAATGTATAGTTTTGTCTAAAAGCTGTTGTTTTGATTTTACAGAATATACATCAAGGGTACACTGATGAAAACTTGGTTCGGTTCCTCAGGGCGAGGGATTGGAATGTTCCCAAAGCATACAAAATGGTGAGATCTGGTTCTTTATGCTCAAAATTTTTTGCATTTTCTTTCTTTTCTTTGTTCTGTAATTGCCAAGGTGGGGGTAGACTAGTTATATATGTTTCATTTATCTAACCACACTAGTGGGCGGTGGCACCTTCGAACGTGCTTTTGATTTTTTCTTAAAGAAAAGTTTATAATTGAGTTTTTTTCTTCTTTTCCTTGTTTCAGTTGGTGGACTGCTTAAATTGGAGGCAACAAAATGAGATTGATAATATACTATCAGTGAGTTTTTTTTTTTTTTGTTAGATGAGGGAATTATATAGTTCAACTAGTGCTGAATGTTAATGAATAGCTTACAACTGCTAATGTGTCAAGCATATAGTACACTGATTTATCTACTCTTTTTCTTTGTAGAAACCTATAATTCCTTCTGAGTTATATAGAGCTGTGAGAGAATCTCATCTTGTAGGTGTATCAGGTTACACTAGAAAGGTATTTCCCATCGCTTCATATTTGTTGGCCTCCCCGTTTTACTATTCTCGACTTATATCCTTCATTTGGCAGGGACTTCCCGTGTATGCTATTGGTGTCGGACAAAGCACATTCGATAAGGCTTCAGTATGGAATATGATGTTATCTTCATACATGTTCTTATTCTGTTAAATAACCCTCTTTCTGGTATTTAAAATGTACACTTCTTTAATTCAGGTCCACTATTATGTTCAATCACACATCCAAATGAATGAATATCGTGATCGTGTCGTTCTAGTGAGTTTCCCTGTTTCAGACGTTACATCTTGGGAAAGCAATTTTTACTGTCCGTTGTCATATTCTCTTAACATTCATCTATTCATGCAGCCTAATGCAACTAAAAAATTTGGGAGACATGTTGGCACTTGTGTGAAGATTCTAGATATGACCGGTCTGAGGATTTCAGCACTAAGCCAAATCAAGGTACGCATTGTTTTGTCTACTTTCCGTAGATATTCTCTTTGTGCACTTCGATACATGTCCGAAGAAGCTAATGTGGCCATAAAAAAGAATCTGTTAGATTTAGATCTTGAACCGAGTGCAGAAAGTTATCGGAATAAATGGAATTTTGTTGTGAACGTCTGTGATTTTTTCTACTACCAAGTTATTTAATTATTTCTTCTTTTTTAGAATCTGACTATTTTGTTTTATGCCTAAGTTGATTTCTGCTCACATGTATCTTTCTTTTGAGTCCTCTCTAAGACGCGTGCAGTACTGATATCTTTCAATGCCTATATGTGCAGCTGATGACTATGATATCTACCATCGATGACCTAAACTATCCGGAGAAGACAGATACATATTACGTTGTGAATGTGCCATATGTATTTTCTGCTTGTTGGAAGGTACAATCATTCTTCTCTTTTCGATTTGTAACTCCTTTTCAAATTTCCTTTCCTTCCCGTAGTCATTAACATAGATTCTTAGTTCAATCATTGGTACGGCTTTATCATATGCATTTTATGGTGCAAATCATCTATATCTATCCAAAAAAAAAATCTTGTATGTTTCATCAACTCCTCTATCCTTGAGAAGCCAGAGAATGATTTTGAGTATTCATGATTTCCTCGACAATGCTTACACTAGTTTGGCATGCCAACGGTATTTTTTTTCTGTAATATTGGCAGGTTGTGAAACCCCTTTTGCAAGAGAGGACGAGGAGGAAAATTCAAGTACTGCAAGGCTCTGGGAAAGATGAGTTTTTGAAGGTATAGCTGGATATGTTTCTTTGATATGTTATTTGCCGCTTATCGATAGTTTCTAAAATATGAAGCTGTTTGGTACTCTCTAGTTATCCATAGCCACGGATATATCTGTGTTAACGTCTATATTAACGATTCAGAAACATTTTTGGTACCGTAAAAAAGTAGTGTTTCTTTTTCTGTTGTTATCAAGGTTTTTTGTGCTGACCAATCGGTACATTGAATGCAGATAATGGACTATGCATCCCTCCCCCATTTCTGCAAAAGGGAAGGCTCTGGTTCGTTGCGGTATTCTAACAGTGAAAATGATGACTGCTTCTCCTCTGATCACCCCTTCCACCAAGAATGCTATAATTATGTTAAGCAACAAGCCATGAAATTGGAATGTGTTGCACCCATCAAACAAGGTTCTTTTCATGTCGATGTTCCTGAACCAGGCGTGGAAGGAACAAAAATCGCCGAAACCATAGAGTCCGAGTTTCATAAACTTGAGAATGGGATATCACACTCCCTGGACAGGCTGAAAGTCGCTGAAGATTGAGCAAACACAAAGAACAGTCCTCGTCTGTAATTAATGCCAGCGAGTTTGAAGCCTTGATCTCTCGCAGAATCTCCGAACCGACTATGGTAGAAGAGAGTAGGATTGCTACACGCAAATTCACGTAAAACGTGCCCGTTATATATGTAGTTATAGTAGTGCTGAGCCCCATATATCTCTTGATGGGGAGTTGTAGGAAACTAATATTGTTTTATGTATCTTGTCTTTGCAGTAAGAGTACTAGTTGGTAGAAGCTCTATTTCAGGTTTATGACCATGAAAAGGAAGAGTGTTATGTTATACAATATGATTCTCATGTTCTTTGTTCTGGGGTACTAATTCTGACTTGGACAAATCTAATGTATCCTCTACTTACCTTATGAAATGATACATCTGTTTTTCAAGAGGAACAAAACTTTATGCTTAAATTATTCATTTTGAAGTCTTTCTAAGGCATTGTTATTGCCGCTGTTTTCATCGGTTTCTTTGCTTTCAATTTCTCGTTGCGATTGCAGGAATTTGTAGGAATCCGAATGTCAACGCAATATTGTTAATGTTAACATGCTATGATCTTGGGAATAGTTGGTTCCAGTTACTGTCAAGTATATTATATCATAGCAGCAGAGAAGGAATTCTACTCTGGAAGGTCTGTGATGTTGAAAAAATGAATTAAATGTTTGTCTTCTGAGATTCCAATAAAGCATTCTAAATAATCCAATTCAAAAAGCAATATTTTTATCCAAAAACTGTTCATTTGTGCAATTGTTTTTGTGATACAAACAATCAAAAACAAGCAGAAAAATGCTGGCAATGAAAAGGAAACTAATAGAGCTTTGGAACCTAAGAAACGTACGGTATCAAGCGCCAAGCCGGCAATGTTGTTTTACTTCTTTCTTTTTTCTGCTTGGTTTCTCTCAGCTTTTTAAATGATGATCAAAGCTTCATTGATTTGAAGGAGAAGATCCAATAGGGGTGGAGAGAATGGCAGGTGCCGACGAACTGGAGTTCCCCTCGTCTTATCAACCGCATACATTAGATTCTGAACCTGCTACTACCACACCTGCACAATCTAGTGAGATATTTTTTTTTTTTGTTTGATTTAGTCTCACTTTCTTAATTTTTATTGAAATGGTTCCATTTATGTAGTGTCGACGGCTTCATTAGTTACTTTTGTTTCAAACTATTCATAGTGTTTGATTCTGTCTCATTTGGCCTTATGAAAATGGTTAAAAAAGTAATGAACTTTCCATTTCTTCTCATTTTTTATCAAGTCTTTTGTGCCAATCCTCATTGTATTGCCTTGTTATACATAGAAAAACTAAGAGAAGGTTTGCATTCATGAGTTGCAGAGTTGCAGTATCAATATTGGCCATGGAAATCAAATTAGAGGTTTTTTTTTTTGTTTGATCTGATATACTAAGTTTGTTTCAGAAGAGGAGGTTAATGATAATCCAATCGATCAAGTTCGTCTCACTGTTCCAACCACTGATGATCCTACATTGCCAGCTTTGACATTTCGAACATGGGTGTTGGGGATAATTTCTTGCTTTGCACTTGCATTCTTGAACCAGTTCTTTGGCTACCGCCGTCTTCCTTTATATATCTCATCAGTTTCTGCCCAGATAGTTGTGCTCCCTCTTGGACAACTTATGGCTGCGACTCTTCCAACACAAAAACTTCGTCTTCCAGGAACGAAATGGTCATTTTCTATGAATCCAGGGCCATTCAACATAAAGGAACATGTTTTAATCACAATCTTTGCCGGCACTGGTTCAAACTCCGTGTATGCCGTCAACATAATCACCATAGTGAAGGCCTTCTATTTCAGACCAATCTATCCCGCGGCTGCTTTTCTATTAAGCTTGACAACTCAGGTGAGTTTCTTCGACATATAGAGCACTAATAAAGAGCAGACATGTTGAGTGAGCTACCTAGATAGCTTTAAAAACTCAATGAAATTGATGGTTTTAGTCTTTTTTTCTCTTTTGATGGAGATCAACACTAGATGCTTGGATATGGATGGGCTGGTATCTTTAGAAAATTTCTTGTCGATTCGCCTTACATGTGGTGGCCGTCCAATCTAGTTCAAGTTTCCCTCTTCAGGTCCTCCTCTCTCTATCTCTCCCTATCTATCTGTGTATCACTCAATCTCCAAAACTTGCCTTGTGAACTTGTAGGGCACTACACGAAGAGGAGACAAGGCGCAAGGGAGGACTGACAAGGCTGCAATTCTTCTTACTAGTCCTTGTGACAAGTTTCTCATACTACATTGTGCCAAACTATTTCTTTCCTTCCATAACTGCACTTTCTTTCATTTGTTGGATATACAAGGATTCTGTAACAATGCAACAAATCGGCTCTGGTCAATTAGGCCTAGGCGTCGGTTCGTTTGCCTTTGATTGGGCAGCTGCGGCCAGCTTCTTACAAAGTCCGTTAGCCACTCCTGGATTCGCCATTATTAATGTAATGGTTGGCTTCATTATTGTTATCTATATATTACTTCCTATAACCTACTGGACCAACACCTACGAAGCCAAGAAGTTCCCCATATTCTCCCCTCATGTTTTCAGTTACGACGGCCAACCTTACAATGTTTCGAGAATTTTGAACAGTACAACCTTCACATTTGATCAAGAAGCTTATGACAATTACAGCAAGGTCCATCTAAGTATATTCTTTATATTTGCTTATGGACTTAGCTTTGCAACATTGGCTGCAACTCTCACTCATGTAGCCCTTTTCCATGGAAGGTAATTAAATCCTTGTTCTTTTCCTTTATCTCGATCGGCCACTATAATTTCCCCTTCGAGCTTACTGCTTGCTTGTTTGGAATTGATTTTCTTCTTAGATCAATTTGGCAGCAAACGCGAGATATGCTCCGAAATCAGTATAATGATGTCCACACAAGGTTGATGAAGAAGAACTACAGTGTTGTTCCCCAATGGTGGTTTTATATAATTTTGGCTGCAGTGGCTGCACTTTCAATGCTAACTTGTGAAGGGTTTGATAAGCAATTGCAACTTCCTTACTGGGGCATCATACTAGCAATGGGCTTGGCTTTCCTCTTCACTCTTCCCATTGGTATAATCACAGCCACAACCAACCAGGTACCTTCTCTTAAATATTCACAGCTTACGAGTGCTAAAAAAAGACCGAATTTCCGTTTATCATATCGATAAAGACTCAGTCTCAAATTAGTCGGGCACATGGATGCAACATTTTCATTCAGCTCGACTTAGTGCAGTTGATGTGATTCGGATTTTATTTTGGTTTACCATATCATTCTACTCAATCAATATTGTTGCTACAACAGAATGATCCAACTCTATTCAATCCTTGTCCTTGCAGCAACCAGGCCTAAATGTGATCACAGAGCTCATTATTGGCTACTTATACCCTGGAAAACCACTCGCTAATGTCGCATTCAAGACGTATGGCTATGTCAGTATGTCTCAAGCAATCATGTTTCTTGCTGACTTCAAGCTCGGTCACTACATGAAGGTTCCTCCAAAATCCATGTTTATTGTTCAGGTAAAATGAAGCTTATATATGTTGAAATCACCATGTCCAGTACATGGAAATGTTCATAGAGAGAGATTGATGTGTCTAATTGCAGCTGGTAGGCACCATCCTTTCGTCTTCCGTCTACTTCGGAACTGCTTGGTGGCTGCTTACAACAGTTAAACACATTTGCCATCCAAAGCTGTTGCCAGAAGGAAGCCCATGGACTTGTCCTGGCGACGACATCTTCTACAATGCTTCCATCATTTGGGGAGTCGTAGGACCTCTGCGCATGTTTGGACGCCTAGGCCTCTACGCGAAGATGAATTACTTTTTCCTCATTGGAGCCCTTGCACCAGTGCCAGTGTGGGTGCTTTCCCGTATGTTTCCGAAGCAAAAGTGGATCAGCCTCATTAACACGCCTGTCATCTTGAGCGCCACCTCGGTTATGCCTCAAGCGGGGGCAGTGAACTTCTGGTGTTGGGGGGTTGTCGGCATTTTCTTCAACTTCTATGTTTACAGGAAGTTCAGGAGCTGGTGGGCTAGGCATAACTATGTCTTGTCGGCGGCACTGGATGCTGGGGTCGCTTTCTGTGCCATAATTGCTTATGTAGGTTTGCAGATGCATGACAAATTGGGGATACAATGGTGGGGATTGGAATTGGACGATCATTGCCCTCTCGCGAGTTGTCCGACTGCTCCTGGAGTATTGGCTGATGGATGCCCTGCGTTCTCCTAGTAATGGAGTTGTATGTTTAATCTGTGATGGTCTGGATACTATTTTGTCTCTCATCAATTAACAGTAAAGTTTTCAAGAGGTTCTATGAACAATTAGTCAGAATGCAAACTCATTAACATAAT
The DNA here is from genome assembly GCA_039657325.1 of Stephania cephalantha. NCBI lineage: Eukaryota > Viridiplantae > Streptophyta > Magnoliopsida > Ranunculales > Menispermaceae > Stephania > Stephania cephalantha. Next base: position 57,488,141 of record CM077571.1, read on the forward strand.
TTGATCAAATGAATCTCAATTGATTTATATAATGAACAGAAGTGTAAGAAACAAAGTAAATATTTGTAACATAAAATGATGCTTACTTGTTTGAAGTATTATCACCAATAATCCCTACAAGAACAGAAGCCATCTTTGAAACAATGGAACCGATTTCTATCACGAACGACGATCTCCCTATCTGATATCTTCGATATTAGCTTAAGAGCAGCATGACAATCCTCACAAACTCTAAGGTTTTTCATTATTCTTATTGGCGTCTGCGGAGGGGTCTTCATTAGCCCGAAAACAACAGCCAGCTTCTCGCTATGGCGAAATAGAACATTCTCCTTCTGATGCTCATCCATGTCAAGGAGAACTACTGAAGTGTTGGGAACATATCCACTAAGCTTCAATTTTTCCAGCAGTTTCTCCCAGCTCTGATAAATCTCGTCGGCATGAGGATGAGATCCATCACCTGCAACAAACTCATGCACAACGCCCTCTACAGTAATCGAACTCCACCCTGGTGTTTTCTTCACTCCTTTATCTCTCATCAACTTCCTCACTCTCGCTGCATCATCCCACCTGCCTGCATCAGCATAAATGTTCGAGAGCACAACGTAGTATCCATCGTTGTTGGGGTCTAGTACAACAAGATGCTTAAATGCTTCTTCAGCTAGCTCTACATTCTTGTGTACCCAGCATCCACCGAGTAGCGCGCCCCATACAACCCCATTCGCTTTGATGGGCATGTCCTTAATAAGCTCATACGCTTCTTGGAGAAGCCCCGATCGGCTAAGAAGATCAACCATACATCCGTAGTGCTCAATCCTCGGAGCTATTCCATATTCGCTCGTCATGCTTGCAAAGAATTCCCGCCCTTCTTCGACCAACCCCATGTGACTACAAGCGTGTAGCAATCCAATGAAGGTAATCTCATTCGGTCGGATACCAATCCGAGACATCTTAGAGAAAAGCTTTAGAGCTTCCTCTCCTTGACCATGCATTGCAAATCCTCCTATCATCGCCGACCATGAAACCACCGTTCGCTCTTCCATCTCATCGAAAACCCTGCGAGCAATCTCCAAGCACCCGCATTTAATGTACATATCAATCAATGTATTGCACACGCGCACATTCTTCCTAAACCCGCATCCGTCCGAGTACTCATGAACTCTCCTTCCAAGATCCAACGCGCCCAAATCCGCGCAAGCTGCCAAAACAGCCACAACAGTCACCTCATTACCCCTCTCCCCAACCTCTTCCATCATTTTAAACAACTCAATCGCCTTCTTTGCCTCCCCGCACTGCACATACCCCGCAATCATCGCAGTCCACGACCGCACACTCCTCTCCGGCATTACATCAAACAACTCCTGCGCCTCCCCAATGCCCCCCTTTTCGTCAACTGCGTAATCATTATGTTCCAAGTCACAACATCTCTTTCAGGCATTTCATCAAACAGTTTCCTCGCATCATCCATAGCACCACCACAAGCATACATATGAACAATTGTGTTGTTCAAAAACAAATCCGACCGGTACCCGAGTTTCTCCACCAACCCATGAACGATCCTCCCATTCGAGACGTCCCGCGACGCCGAACACGCCTTCAAAACAAACGAACAAGTGAAGGTATCAGGGCGGATGTCAGAGCACCGAATCCTGTAAAAGAGACTAATTGCATCGACAGGGGTATCCCCCTCTGCGAAGGCTCTCAAACAAGCATTCCATATCACGATTTCGGGCTTATCGACGCGTTGGAAGATCGATCTCGCGTAGTCGAAGCTCGGAGTGAGAGCGCAAACTGATGCCACTCGAGAGAGTGGAAGGAGTGAGTGGTGTTTGTTGGATTTGATGATGAGAGAGTGGGCTTGCTTGAGCTCAAATGGGGTGTTGAAATTGAACACAAAATCGGCATTGATGGTCTCGATTGGGCGAAATTCAGAGTTTTTTCGATTGCTTGATTTTGGTTTTGGTTTTGTTGATGGAGAAGAAGGAGTGCGAAGAGGAGATACAGAGCAAACCGCCATGGCTGTAACGGTTTTAACGGATTTGAATTCAACGACGGCTTTTAGCAACGGCTCTGTTATTTTGTTGGGCTTTTTTTTTGGGTCTCGGCCCATCTCTAAAAAGCCCATACATGTTTTAATACGAAGTGGTAAGAACTTTGCATGTGAATTTCTTTAGTAGGAGGAGGTCGTGTGTTCGAGTCCTTGCGTCAACAATGAAACCGTTTCTTGGTGGACTCTCTCGGTCAATGGGTTTGGTGGTGTTTTAATACATGTACCCTTTACCATAGTTATCGAAAAAAAAAAAAAAAAAGATGTATCCATTTATATAAATTGTTCAATATTAGTATTACATCTGATTTAATAATGAAATTACATTAATAGCAGCCTTTTCAACACCTTGGGAACAAAGTGACATTGCGAAAGTCTGCAAACTTATGTGCAACTTATAAACTTGTCGTCGAACGTGTCAAATTGATTAGTCTATATACTTCAAATTAATTCTTTTGCTTCTACAACAATACAACAACAACATAGCCTCGATCCGAATTAACTGGGTCACTACATGGATCAAACTTTTCCATTGTGCTTGATTAAGTGCAATTGATGGTGAGCTTTTCAAACCATTCAAATCCCTAATAATTCATGTATCCCATGTTAACTTTGGTCTCCTACCTCGTCGAATTTCTACGCTTTCTATTGAGTTAAGTTTTATAGTTGAGGCATTTGTAGGCCGTCTTTGCAGTGACCAAACCACCGCAACCGCCCTTCCCTAATCTTTGTATCAATTGGTGCTACTCCTACTTGTCTTTGAATTTTTATATTTCTTATTCTATCTTTACGAGTTTTACCACACATCCACCTAAGCATCCTCATTTCTCGCTACGTTCATTTTATGTAATTGTTGTTGCTTTACGCCCAACATTCACTTCCATAGAGCATAGCTGGCCTAATTGCGGTCCTATAAAATTTTCCTTTTAACTTAGTAGGAACATTTCGATCACAAATCACCTATGTTGCACTCATACCATTTCTTCCATCCAACTTGAATTCTATGTGTGACATCATTCTCAATGTTACCATCATTTTGTATGATTGATCCTAGGTATCTAAAGTGGTTTACCTTAGGAACTTCTACTTCCCCTAATTTTACCACTCCGTCATCTCTCGATGTCTAGTGTTTCTAAACTCACAAAGATGCATGTATTCGGTTTTCGTCCTACTCAACTTAAAGCCTTTAGATTCTAATGTATTCCTCCGAGTTCTAATTTCCTATTCACTCCATCTTTTGTTTCATCCACTAAGACAATATCATCTGCAAATAGCATACACCATGGTATATCCTCTTGAATATGTCTAGTTAGTTCATCCATAACTAAAGTAAATAAATATGGGCTTAAAGCCGATCCTTGATGTAGTCCTATCGTAATGGGAAATTCTTTTGCTTCTACAACAATAGTCTCAAAAAAATATGATTTATTCAATCTAACTAAATCTCTAGATTAATAACTAGCTGAAGGTTGCCAAGCCCTCGACAGTTCCAGCTTACGTCATTCGCGACTCTCGACTTGTATGCTCCACGAGTCATGTGATTGGCCGGGGGACATGAAAATGGCGACAACACGTAAATTAAAGTTATATTTTCTTGCAAACAAGAATGAGAAAGTTTGATACATACAGCCATACCTCAACTAATATGGAATTTTGTTTTTGTTGTTAAGGTTGTTGAGTTGTTATTATTCATGTGTAATAATCAATGGTCAAAAAATGTCATTATCTGTTTTGATATTGTGGTAGTAATAGAACAAGGTAAGCAACCAACCCCAAATTTCCTTTTTTTTTTTTTTTTTTTTTTTTTTTTTTTTTTTTTTTTACCATCTCTAACCAATTGGCCTATATTTTAGCAACTGTGCTGAAACCTTTAATTACCTAATGAGAAAAAGTAATGCTTAAAGTTGCTGAAGTTTTAAGTCTAAGATTTTGCAACTTGTGAGCTTAAGTCTAAATTGTTTCTTCTTCTTCTTCTTCTTCTTTTGGTGGTGGTGGCGTCGAGGGTGAACACTGGGCTAATTGAAATTGAGTCCTTATTTTAAATATCGTGGTGTCTAGGATTATCTCTGACTATTCGATAAAAGACATACCCATCGATCCTACATAAGAAAATTAGCAAATCAATACCCGTGACCTCAAAAAGGTAGAGGTGAACAACGTAGTTGGTCTCAACCGCTGCGCCGAGGCAATGGCTGGTAAGATTTATGTATGTGTTTTCTTACTTTTACCATGCAATATGTTAATGCTTACTTTTCTATGATGCTGAGCATAATCATTTCCAGTTGATTTCAAGTGCAATGCTAGCCTCAAAAGTCTTTGTAATGTTGAAAGAAAAACCTCCCCACAGGCTTATCTGATTTTGCTAACTTCCAAGATTCCAATAATGTATTCCAAAACAACCAATTCAAGAAAGCATGGTTGATTACATTATCCAAATATTTTCCACATGTGCCATTCTTTAATGTTGTTCAAACAGTCATTAGATAGTGTTGAAAATATTGTCCTAACTGAACATTATCAATTATTCAAATACAAAGCCAGCTATATTGGCTATTGCTGTAGTTTTCTAATCTGTTATATCTCTCTAGTCTCTTTGTCTGCAGTTATGAAGAGCCTATAATTTATAGTTCCAGGAATATCAAAAAAATAATTTATAGTTTCAGCTTTTTAAATCATCTTCAAAAGCTTCATTGCTTTGAGCAAGATTTAATCAATTGTTGTGAAGAAGAATGGCAGGTGCCGACGAAACTGTGCTTCCCACGTCTTCTCGGCGTGAGAAATTTGATTCCGAGGCTCCTATGGCCATGCTTTCCAGATCTGGTGAGAAACTCTTTGCTCAATTAGTCTCTCTTTATAATTGTTCCTGAAATTATGGCAACTCTCATATAAATGCATCACGTATATCTTTGTTATAATATGTTATATAGACTACTCATAGTGTTTGATTCTGTCTGATCACTTGGTGTTATCGAAAATGATGCGAAAAGTAGTGAATTTTCCATTTGTTCTCATTTTTCTTGCCTACCTTTATGTCAATTCTCATGTTGTTGCCAAGAAAATTGAACTAGTACTTTCTTGTTACTGATTTAGCTGGGCAGTGAATCTAACTGCTGCCTCTTATAGTTGATCTCCCGCGGCAAATTCGGTTACAAAACAAAAAGTAGGATATGAATATCAAATGTTGACTTCTTTATTTGGTTTGATCTAACAGTATATATATATATATATATATATTTATTTTTTTTTTTTTTTTTCCAGACAAAGAGGTCGATGATAATCCAATTGATCAAGTTCGTCTAACGGTTTCAACCACCGATGATCCAACTTTACCAGCTTTGACATTGCGAACATGGCTTCTTGGAATGATTTCTTGCTGTCTACTTGCATTCTTGAACCAGTTCTTTGGCTACCGCCGTCTTCCATTGTCTATCTCATCTGTTTCTGCCCAGATAGTAGTCCTTCCACTTGGAAAACTTATGGCTGCAACCTTACCGACACGAAAACTTCAAATCCCGGGAACAAAATGGCAATTTTCTTTGAATCCAGGGCCATTCAACATAAAGGAGCATGTTCTAATCACAATCTTTGCCGGCACTGGTTCAAACTCTGTGTATGCTGTCAACATAGTCACCATAGTGAAAGCCTTCTATTACAGACCAATCTATCCGATGGCGGCTTTTCTATTAAGCTTGACAACTCAGGTGATTTAACTTTCTTCGACGTATAGAGCACTAGTACAAAGCTAGGACACAAGTTGAATGAGCTAGCTAGATTGCTTTAATAAGTGAGAATATGTAATTGATGTTTTTAGTCTAATTTTCTTCTCGTTTCATGGATTTCGACACTAGATGCTTGGATATGGATGGGCTGGTCTCTTTAGAAAGTTTCTGGTCGATTCGCCTTACATGTGGTGGCCATCCAACCTAGTTCAAGTTTCCCTCTTCAGGGCACTCCATGAAGAGGAGAAGAGACGCAAGGGAGGAATGACAAGGCTACAATTCTTCTTACTAGTTCTCGTGACAAGTTTCGCATACTACATTGTGCCGAACTATTTCTTTCCTTCCATAACTGCACTTTCTTTCATTTGTTGGATATACAAGGATTCCGTAACAATGCAACAAATCGGTTCTGCTCAATCTGGCCTAGGCATAGGCTCGTTCGCCTTTGATTGGGCAACTGTAGCCAGCTTCCTAGGAAGTCCATTAGCCACTCCTGGATTTGCCGTTATTAATATAATGGCCGGTTTCATCATTATTGTCTATATACTACTTCCGGTAGCCTACTGGACCAACTCTTATGGCGCGAAGAAATTCCCCTTTATATCCTCTCATGTGTTCAGTTACGACGGCCAACCCTACAATATTTCAAGAATTCTGAACACTAAAACCTTCTCATTTGATCAAGAAGCTTATGACAGTTACAGCAAGGTTAATCTAAGTATATTCTTTGTATTTACTTATGGACTTAGCTTTGCAACACTGGCTGCAACTCTCAGTCATGTCGCCCTTTTCTACGGAAGGTAAATCCTTACGCATTCACTCCCCGTTCGTCCATTAAAAATTTCTTCTTCAAAGCTAAGAACTGCATTTCCATTTTCTCCTCAGATCGATTTGGCGGCAAACACGAGATATGCTCCGAAATCAATATAATGATGTCCACACAAGGATAATGAAGCAGAATTACAGTGTTGTTCCTCAATGGTGGTTTTATTTAGTTTTGGCCGTAGTGTTTGTACTCTCGGTAATTGCTTGCGAAGGCTTTGATAAGCAACTGCAGCTTCCTTACTGGGGCATCATACTTGCAATGGCTTTGGCTTTCATCTTCACTCTTCCAATTGGTATAATCACAGCCACTACAAACCAGGTACTCTCCCTTGAATATTCAAATCAATTTCGCTATAGCACAAAAAACCATCGCCATTGAATCCATATGTATAATATGTTCTTGGCTAGACTTGGCTAATTTGGAAATTGTGCTTGCAGGAACCAGCACTAAATGTGATCACGGAGCTTATTATCGGCTACTTATACCCCGGAAAACCACTCGCTAATGTCGCTTTCAAGACATATGGCACCATCAGTGTTACTCAAGCTATTATGTTTCTTTCTGACTTCAAGCTTGGTCACTATATGAAGGTTCCTCCAAAATCCATGTTTATAGTTCAGGTAAAGATCAGCTTTAACATGTTAAACTAAATCATGGAAATGTTCCTAGACTTGGAGAATAATCGATTTGCCTACTTGCAGCTGGTGGGCACGGTTGTTTCTTCGATAATCTACTTCGCCACTGCTTGGGGGCTGCTTACATCAGTGGAATACATTTGTCATCCAAAACTGTTGCCAGAGGGAAGCCCATGGACATGTCCTGGCGACGACATCTTCTACAACGCTTCCATCATTTGGGGAGTCGTAGGACCTCTGCGGATGTTTGGTCGCCTAGGCCTCTACGCGAAGATGAATTACTTCTTCCTCATTGGAGTGCTCGCTCCATTGCCAGTGTGGGTGCTTTCCCGTATGTTTCCGAGGCAAAAGTGGATTAGTCTCATTAATATGCCTGTCCTCTTCAGTGCCAGTGGAGCAATGCTTCAAGGTGGTGCAGTGACCTACTGGTGTTGGGGTTTCGTCGGCATCTTCTTCAACTTCTATGTTTATAGGAAGTTCAGGGGCTGGTGGGCTAGGCACAACTATGTGTTATCCGCGGCATTGGATGCCGGGGTTGCTTTCAGTGCTCTCCTTGTTTATGGGGCTCTTCAGCTACATGGCATAAATGGGATCCAATGGTGGGGCTTGGATTTGGATGATCATTGCCCCCTTGCGCGTTGTCCAACAGCGCCCGGAGTAGTCGTTGATGGATGCCCAGTATTCTAGTAATCCAGTTTCATGTAACACTCCCTCCCTTAGTCGATTTGAAGCAAAATTCAATTGTAAATCGAACGCTTCACTACGACAGGGTTTAATGAACAGATAGTCAGAATGCAAACTCATAACAAAATGTGACAAACCGAATCTCAATGATTCCCTCCGGATTGTAAATATTTTTTTATAATTAATAAAATCCCGGAGTACCGCCTCCAAAACAAATTGAATATCAATGTATTTATAGTTATACATAACAGAAAGATTGAGTTACAAAGTTCATATTTATAGTTTGAACTTTTAAGTATTATCATTAATAATCCCTACAAGTACAAGAACCATCTTTGAAGCAATAAAATCGGTTCCTATCGTGAACAACAATCTCCCTGCCTGATATTTTTGATATCAGCTTGAGAGCAGCAAACTGATATCATGATCAGAGACTAGTGGACTTCGGCTTCATTGTCGAAGAAGCACATACAGAACAAACCACCATTGCCGCCCCCACAACGGTCTAAAGTCTAAACAAACTGAAATTCAAAAAGCTTTGGCTTTTAAACACAAGTACACAACACAACGGCTCATTGCCTTTGTTGGGCTTCTTTGTGGGCTTGGCCCATGTTAAAAAAGCCCATAAAACAGTCACGTGCTTTCCGTTAGCTCACGTGACGTGGGGGTTGTCTTGGGACGCGTCTTCTATCCATTCAAATTTCCTGTCCAACTCTGAACTTATTACATTGCAGAGTTCATTGCTGTGCCTCTAAATCCTAATGACCAAAACACCCACATTTGTGCTTCAAATTTGCATTCTTGGCCATGGTGGAACTCTAGAGAGGCTTCAATGGCTTCGTATGCTTATAATGCACGCTTATTAAGCTCCGCAAAGGCACGGCTTTGATGAAGTAAGTCGGTCGGTCTAAATTCTAATTTTGTGTTTTTATCGCCTTTCTTTAGACATTAATGAGGTTTCTACTACTTGATATCTTTGAATTGGATCATCTTCTTGTTATACTTTAAATGCATCTCTCTTTGACTCTTGTTTTGAATTTGTTCATATGTTTTTACTCTATTGATTTTTCTCTTCTTTTTAGTTCTTGAACTGCTGCTAATTAGCTTGCTAACAGATTGCTCAATAATGCACGAAGTTACGGATTTTAGTCATCAATGAAATGACGCCGTTTGTTTTTAGGATAAAAATGGCGAAAAGCTCTATTTTAGGCTCAAACATGGAACTTGGAAGGACCAGATGTTTATGATTAGACTAATTCTAATGTATCGTCGACTTAAGTTATCTAAATCGACAAAATCAAAACTAAATTGCATCTTTAGCAAACACGACAGATATAATTAATCATGCCATCAATAGAAAGGAGGAGCATATATACATGGACATACATCACAGACAAGTAGCCACTTTTACAGAAAAATAATGCAGTAATTGAGGAATGTACGGAAACGAAACACCCACGGCCATAGCTTGAAAGAAACAAATGGCTTTTAGTGGCGTGGGTCGACAAAGCTAATCAAGAAAATCATTTCATTTGAGTAAGCAATTGCAGGACTCTTCCCCCTGGACCATCTGCTTGCTTGCCATGGTCCAATATGCTGCCAAAGACAAAGAGGGTGTCCTACAATTTTCCTTCCAAGGGAATGCCATTATCAAATGTAAACAAAAAGTCCTTTGATTCATACAGGCCATGTGACAGCAAAAGAAGTTATCAACCACACATCTCTTCTATCCTTTCCAATCAAGTGGCCTACCATTTCATTGTATCCATTTTTTGGTTATATATGACTTTAATAGAAGGAAGACATATGTGTTTTATTACTTTTACCATGCCATGTGCCGATTTTTACACTCGCTGCGATGTAGGACACACTGTTTCCAATTGCTTTCAAGTATATAGTATAACAGCAGCAAAGAAGCAGCACCACCCTTAGAGGTCTTTGTAATGTTCTAAACTTATAGATAGGAGAAAACAAACTTTTATGCTTTTGTTAATAGTCAAAAGATTCCAACAAAAGCATTCTAAAAGACTAAAACAACCAACGAAAGAAGCGATATTTAATTATAAATATCCAAATGTTGTCCATATATGTCCTTTTTTTGCGAATCAAACAATCATAAAATATCGCAGAAAAAATATAATGCTGGAAGTGGAAATAAAATTAATTAAGCTTTGGAACCTAAGTAACGTAAGCTATCAACTACAAAGCCGGCCATTCCTGTATATTTTTAATTTGTTCCTTGGTTATAGTGACGAAGAGCCTAGTAGTTCAAGCTTTTTAAATCATCATCAAAGCTTCATTAGTTGGAAGAAAGATTTAGCTGTGGAGAAGAAGAATGACAGGTGTCGATGAAACAGTGATCTCCTCGTCTTATCAGTCTGAGAAATTTGATTTTGAGGCTGCTAAGACCATGCACACCAAATCTGGTGAGAAATTTTTTGCTTGATTTGGTCTCTCTTTTTGATTGTTTCTGAAATTATACCAATTGTCATATAAATGGCATCATATATTATCTCTTACATAGATTTAGTCTCATTAGGTGTTGTAAAAAAATTATTCAAAAAGTTGTGAGTTCTCCATTTGTTCTCATTTTTCTTGTCTACCTCTTTTGCAGTTCTCATGTAGTTGTCATGTTATACACATAGATGGTTCTCATTTAAGAGTTACAGTGTTAATACTGTCCAAGGAAATTGAACCACTGGTTTCTTGTTACTGATTTTCAGTCAGTCTAAATTATTCAAGTTTTTCTTTGATTGATTAAAGTAATTTAAGTAGTTTACATTGCTTTTAAGTGAGATGACTAGATATGTAGGCATCTCCCGCGGCAAGTGGTCTTCTATTGGTTTGGTCTAACAGTGAGTTCCTTTCAGACAAGGAGGTCAACGATAATCCAATTGATCAAGTCCGTCTCACTGTTCCAATCACCGATGATCCGACATTACCAGTTTTGACATTCCGAACATGGGTACTAGGGATGCTTTCTTGTTTTGTGCTTGCATTCTTGAACCAATTCTTTAGCTACCGGCGTCTTCCTTTGTATATCTCATCGGTTTCTGCCCAGATAGTTGTGCTTCCAATAGGAAAACTTATGGCTGCAACTCTACCAACAAGAAAGTTTCGAATTCCAGCAACAAAATGGTCATTTTCCATGAATCCAGGGCCATTCAACATGAAGGAGCATGTTTTGATCACAATCTTTGCCGGCACTGGCGCAAATTCTTTGTATGCTGTTGGCATAATAACCATAGTGAAGGCCTTCTATTACAGACCGATCCATCCCTTGGCAGCTTTTCTATTAAGCATGACAACTCAGGTGATTTTCTTCCACATTTAGTTGAATAGTCGAAAGTGAGATATACGTCGAGTAAGCTAGCTATACAGCAAGATTAATTCACAAGTGCAATTGATGGTTTTAATCTTTTTTTTTTTTTTTTTTGTTCTCTTGTTGGAGACTTATTCTAGATGCTTGGATATGGATGGGCTGGTCTCTTTAGAAAGTTTCTTGTCGATTCGCCTTATATGTGGTGGCCATCCAACCTAGTTCAAGTTTCCCTCTTCAGGGCGCTCCATGAAGAGGAGAAGAGACGAAAGGGAGGACTAACAAGACTGCAATTCTTCTTCATAGTTCTTGTGACAAGTTTCTCATACTATATTGTGCCCAACTATTTCTTTCCTTCCATAACTGCACTTTCTTTCATTTGTTGGATATACAAGGATTCAGTGACAATGCAACAAATTGGATCTGGTCAATTAGGCCTAGGAGTAGGTTCCTTTGCCTTTGATTGGGCAACTGCGGCCAGCTTCTTAGGAAGTCCATTAGCCACTCCTGGATTTGCCATTATTAATGTAATGGTTGGCTTCATCGCTGTAGCCTATATAATACTTCCTGTAGCCTACTGGACCAACTCCTTTGAAGCGAAGAAATTCCCCATTTTGTCCTCTCATGTGTTCAGTTACGACGGCAAACCCTACAATGTTTCGAGAATTTTGGACAGTAAAACCTTCTCATTTGATCAAGAAGCTTATGACAACTACAGCAAGGTTCATCTAAGTATATTCTTTGTATTTACTTATGGACTTAGCTTTGCAACATTGGCGGCGACTCTCACTCATGTAGCTCTTTTCTATGGGAGGTAAATCCTTATTCATTTGTTTCCTGAAATCCATTAATATTTCCCTTTGAGCTTATTCATATCTAAATACTGCATTACTTGGATCCAATGTTCTCCTCAGATCAATTTGGAGACAAACTCGAGATATGCTCCGAAATCAGTATAATGATATCCACACAAGGATAATGAAGCAGAATTACAGTGTTGTTCCTCAATGGTGGTTTTATATAGTTTTGTTTGTAGTGGTTGTCCTCTCGATGATTGCTTGCGAAGGCTTTGGTAGGCAATTGCAGCTTCCTTACTGGGGCATTATACTATCAATGGGCTTGGCTTTCATCTTCACTCTTCCCATTGGTATAATCACAGCGACGACAAACCTGGTAGTTTTCTTTAAACATACAAATCTTATGTCGAATATCGCACGATCTAATTTTAGTTTACCATATCATTCTACACAACTCCTTGTTGCTATATCAAGATCCTTCTCCATTGAATTCATGTGCATAATATGTGCTTGCAGCAACCAGGACTAAATGTGATCACAGAGCTTATTATTGGCTACTTATACCCCGGAAAACCCCTCGCAAATGTGGCTTTCAAGACGTATGGTACCGTCAGTGTGTCTCAAGCTATTATGTTTCTTTCAGACTTCAAACTTGGTCACTACATGAAAATTCCTCCAAAATCCATGTTCATGGTTCAGGTAAAACTTAGCTTTTCTTACTCGAAAAACTTACGGAAATGTTCCTAGAGAGTAATTGAAGTGCATACTTGCAGTTGGTGGGAACGGTAATTTCATCGGTCGTCTACTTCGGCACTGCTTGGTGGTTGCTTACGACTGTGGAACACATATGCCATCCAAGCTTACTGCCAGAGGGAAGCCCATGGACATGTCCTGGCGACGACATCTTCTACAACGCTTCCATCATTTGGGGAGTCGTAGGACCACTACGAATGTTTGGGCGCCTAGGCCTCTACGTAAAGATGAATTACTTCTTCCTAATTGGAGCCCTTGCTCCAGTGCCAGTCTGGGCGCTTTCCCATATGTTTCCGAAGCAGAAATGGATCAGCCTCATTAACATGCCCGTCCTCTTTGGTTCCAGCGGAGCGATGCTTCAAGCGGGTGCAGTGACCTACTGGTGTTGGGGTGTCTTAGGCATTATCTTCAACTTCTATGTTTACAGGAAGTTCAGAGGCTGGTGGGCTAGACACAATTATGTTTTATCGGCGGCATTGGATGCCGGTGTAGCTTTCAGCGCCATCCTTGTTTACGCGACTCTTCAGCTACATGACATAAATGGGATTAAATGGTGGGGTTTGGAGTTGGATGATCATTGCCCTCTTGCGCATTGTCCGACAGCCCCTGGAGTCGTAGTCGATGGATGCCCCGTTTTCTCCTAGTAATCAAGTTTTATGTAATCTCCCTACCATAATCTATGCTTCTACTCTTGTTTTAATGAGCAATTAGTCAAGATTTTCATGATTCAAATTCATCACAGAATTCAACAAAATGAATTTCAACATCCATATTTACAAACATGAGCATAGAAACACAACATAAATTGAGATACTTACAAGTTCAGGCATTTCGTCGAACACCTTCCTCGCATTATCCGAAACCGCTTTTCTCAACCGACCCATGTACGATTCTCCCATTCGAGAAGTCCCGCGTGTTCGAACAAGCTCTCGATCGATCGAGATTCCGAGAGTTCTTTCAAAGGCTTCGCTTAGACCACATATACAGAACACCACCATTTCGCGCCAACAACGGTCGAAACAAACTGAAATTCAAAAAGCCTCCGCTTTTAAACGCAACGGCTACGGCTCCTTGACTTTGTTGGGCCCATTTTTGGGCCCAGGCCCATCTAGAAAAGCCCATACAACGTGGGCACATGCTTCCCTTCCTCTCACGTGATGTAGTTCTTGGCTTTTATGGGCCCGGGCCCAGTCAAAAGCCCATAAGCCATACTCACGTGCTTCCCTTCGTCTCACGTGACGTGATCATGGGCTTTTTTGATGCGGTCCATGACTTTGTTGGGCTCATTTACGGACCTGGGCCCATGTCACAAAGCCCATACATTAAACTCACGTGCTTCCTATGGATTCACGTGACGGGGCTCTTGGGCTTTAATGTCGGGCTCTTATTTGGGCCCATTAGTGGGCCTGGGCCCACCTAAAAAGCCCATGCAACGTTCTCACGTGCTTCTCACGTGACTTATAGCTCGTCTTCTTGAGCTCGCACTCTCTCTGCGCTCGCTCTATCCGTTCAATTTCCATTACAGACTCCGTTGCCTCTCATTTCTAATGACCAAAATACCCCTATTTTTCCTTCAAATTTGCTTCCTTTGCCATGGAAGAACTTCAGAGAAGCTTCAATGGCTTCTCTCATAGCTTCTGCGGTCGCTCTTTCGATGCAGAAGTGAAAAATCTATGCTTATAATGCGTGTTTGCGAAGCTCGGGCGAGGCCCCTTTGTGGGGGACAGCGGCGCTGCTTGGGCTCTTCGTTTCTGGGAAATGATAAGACTTTGAGACCGTAAGTGGGTCTGTTTGATTTTGTGTTCTAATGGCGATTTTTGGCGGTTTTTGAGGTTTTCACGATATGGGTATTTTGAATCTACTCTGATATGTAATGGGTTTTCTCAGTTTGTTTGATAGTGTTGTTTTTGTTGAGTTTTCAATTGTTGTTTTCAATGCTGTTCTGCGGTGTTTGTGTTTCATCGTTAGCGTGAATTGTTTAGCCAAAGCAGTGTTAAAAGGTTAATTTTTCTACTAATGTTTGGTGTGTGTGTGTTTGTGTGCGTCAATTTTTGTACTTGTTTAGGCATTCAGTTGGTTTACATTGTTGATACTTTGAGTATATGTGAGAACAATTGGATTGTTGGTTAGTGTCTAAGGCTTCCCTACCAAGTGTATGATTGAATGCCGAAAGAGGACTATGCGACGACAAGATTAATGTGTGTAATTTTCAATTTTTGGATAGAGCTTTGGGTTAGAATTTTAGGGTCAGTTATGAATCTTGTCGACTTATCTTTGACGATTCAATTAACATATTTTGTGCTAAGATTGCGGAAAGGGCGACTTCCATTTCTAGTATAAGCTTATAGAAAAGCATTGGTAACCTCTTCTGAGAAGACAAGGAAATCCGTCATATTTAGACATGTAGTTTTAATTTTATGTGATTCAATTTCAATGTATCGAAAACTTGGTAGGCGTTAGAATGCGCTTGGAATTATATATGGCCTAACCTTGTATTCTTGAGACCATATATTTCATTTCGAGCTAATATAGAGACACCGATATTTGATTTTTCTGAGACAGGTGTATATGCCATTGCACGCCCTCGCAGAATACACTCTTTCTTCAGCCACGAAGCCGTCCCTATAGTTTAAAATCAACTGTAGTGTCAGCAAGGAAACTCAGGAAAGGTAATGTGATAGTTGGAGTTTTTTGAAATCTGCTTTAGGACTAGACATGCTTCTTACTTGATTTTTAGATTCATGTATACTTTAGGCATGGTCCTGATATTCCCTTCAATCATAATAAACCGGCGGTTAACTTGCAACTAGAAAATCCAACATGAGATCTGCAAAAAATCTTGAAATGCATTAGCAGAGGTTGAAGTAAGAATGACCAACTCCTGAGCAAGTCTGCCGCCGAATGGCACCAGAAAACTTGGATGCCGTCACCTTTCTAGCTATCATCATTGTGGAAGAATCCCGCACTGTGAGCGCTGCCATCTAATTGTCCTTGAAAATACTCCAGTTGGACTTGATCATTGAATCTTTGTTATTCATGATTGAAAGGGTACTGAAGTTAAGACTACGATTATGTTGGAGTGTTTGCAGAGTTCTGTAGCCTAATATATATGTTTTTGTTAGCTAAATGTCATATATTTCCTATTTATAGTAAAGCATGATGACTTGAACGGCAAATTTGTGCTGTAATTGCCTTTATAGTATGTACTTAGGAGAGGGCCATAGTATGCAGGATCAATCTGGATGAAAAGAAATACATCAAATTATAGCGCCTTATGGCTTTTAAGAATATGTTGTTATTGAACTAACTTGTACCCTTCTCATGAATGCTTCTTTACATCTGTTGGCAAAATTTAATCTCATAGTTCATGAGAATTCATTTTTTTAGCTTCACCCAGATTTTGTAGCCTTATCTTAAAAAAATTATTTACTTCTGTTGGTTGAGAAGCTGATAATGTTAATTTTGTCGAGTAACTCAGCATCACCCTCCCAAGAGGTATGCAAGGTGCTTTGGACCATTGAAGCAGATTTAGAAGAAGGTCAGCTTTTGTATATTACTGGAGATCCTGCTCCCTTAGGCTGCTGGAACCCTGAGATGGCTATCCTCATGTCTCCTTCGGGGAACGAAGCCAACTTGTGGATAACTGAATCAAAGGTAGTCCTGGGATTTGTTTCTCTCAATGTTACTATGACTACTACTAAATAATCCCTTCGGTCATTTATATAAGTCATTTTAGCAAAAACTTCTTGTTCAATATTGTAAGTTGTTTTCGGAATCCAAAAGTGTATTTATTACATTTTTATCTATTTTACCCTTAATTCAAACATTTATGATTCTTCAATTCTTCAATTCATTTAGTGTCAAAGTGCATATATGTAAATTACATTCGTAATTAAGGCTGCCTTAATTCTTGTGTCTTTACCTTAAACGACTTATATAAATGACCGGAGGGAGTAATAGCTTTCTGGCATGAACTGAATCAAGTTGACAATGATCCTGTATGAACTGAGTCAACTTGAGAATGATCCTTATTCGTCTTTGCTTTTGTACATGTAAGTCTTTTTACTAACAAAAAAATTGTCTTATCGAGAAAAAAACAATTTACAAGAATGGAGTGACTTGAACAAACTTTATCTTGAAATTATGGGCTAAAAGCACTGAAGAATGCTTTTATTTGAACTAGTAAAGTTAAAGTGCTAAGTTCAACTTCGTCGTTATTTTCAATAGCGTCGACGCACATTCTCCCTTGTGAATTTAAGTTGTGGAAGTTATTTTTACATAACAAGATGATTGGATCTCCATGAATTGACAGGTTCCGTGTGGGACTAATTTTAAGTACAACTATTTCATTAAGGGAGATAAGTGGCCTTCCAGTGATATCGTTTGGAGACCAGGACCTGAATTTTCTGTGTCCGTGCCTCAAAAGAGTAAACAAAAAGGAAAACTTTTGGTGAAAGATTCATGGATGACTGTCCAGACTGAAAGATTCCCAGTTCATTCTTGGAATTCATGGATGGAAGATGTGAAACCTACCACAGAACATGCAGAGCCATCAACTAGTCAAGGTAATAATTCTTAAAATGTTATCTTGTTGCTTACAGAACCATTCTCTTCTCATGGTGAACACTTAAATGCTTCCAGTGTTTTAACAGATGAACAAGGAATGTTTAGAAGTCTTGAGAGTAATCTTTTGCTGACAGCGCAGTTTGGTAATACAGTGCCATGTGTGGATGAGCCTTACCATATTGAGAAGGATTTTATGAATAACGTTAATAAAGAAGAATCTGAGTTGGGCCAATTGTGCTCAGAAAGGGACCAACCAGTTGAGGAACCCTGGCTGGTTCAATCTTCTATGTTTTTTCTACAGCTAAAGGATAAATTGGATTCTGTTGTTTCGAATAAAGTTCCTATTCAAGAGGATTTTAACCTAGTTGGATTTCCTGATGCGGGTTTTATTAGTAACGAAAGTTCCAAAGATGAGAGCAGTCCAACTTTGCTAGAGGAGCCCATTTCTACTGCTATACTGATTAACTCTTCCATTTGTACTATGCAACGCATTGCTGTCTTGGAAGATGGGAAACTGGTTGAGTTATTACTGGAACCAGTTAAAAACAATGTGCAGTGTGACAGTGTGTATCTTGGGGTGGTGACAAAACTTGTTCCCAACATGGGAGGTGCTTTTGTAAATATAGGACTCTCTAGGCCATCACTTATGGACATCAAACACAACAGGGAACCATTTGTGTTTCCACCTTTCCGGCGCAAGGTGAAGAATAAAGATGCCGATGAGCATGAAGAGCACGTGAACATGCTTGACAATAGAACCAGTTTACGCCGTGTCTTTGAAGATGTTAATGGCTTTGCAGAAGCTCACTTTCATGGTGATCCATTAAAATTGATGGATGAAGATTTCAAGGAACACGATGTTGATGATGATACCGATCTCCCAGAAATCCTTGAGGGGAATATGAATGGTAGTATAGTTGATTATGGTGGGGGTGGTGCTGATTTTGATGATTATGCTGACGAGGAGGAGGATGTAAATCATCTCGAAGGGGAAGCCTTTAACAATGAAGCAAGCACTTGTCTTGATTCTCAGCTTTCTAGCCATGCTGTACTAAGTAGCAAGGATGCTGCTAATGCACCTAACACTGGAAGTAAATGGTCCCATATCCGCAAAGGTACAAAAGTTATCGTTCAAGTTGTTAAAGAGGGATTAGGTACTAAAGGTCCAACTCTCACCGCGTATCCAAATTTACGAAGTAGATTCTGGGTAAGTTACATGTTATATTTATGCAGTTCAGAAATTTAATAATTTGCTCATCACATCTAATATTATTTCTTCTTTTTCTCGACTTACCTTAATTTCAGATATTAAATACTCGTTGTGATAAAATTGGAGTGTCTAAGAAAATTTCTGGTGTTGATCGTACACGCTTGAGAGTCATCGCAAAGACTCTACAACCTCCAGGTTTCGGTCTTACTGTAAGAACAGTTGCTGTTGGTCATTCTTTGCAAGAATTACAGAGAGATTTGGAAGGGTTGCTTCTGACCTGGAAAGATATAACGGAACATGCAAAATCTGCTGCCCTTGCTGCAGATGAAGGTGTTGAAGGGGCAATCCCCGTTCTATTGCATAGAGCTATGGGACAAACTCTCTCTGTGGCACAGGACTACTTTAATGATAAGGTAAAATCATTCTTGTAATCACACTCACATTTCCTTGTTTTCTTTTGAATTCTCTCCTATTTTTAGTTTCCTTTTGTGACAGTATGCCAATTAATTGATAATCGGAATTTTTTTAGGTTAAGAGCATGATTGTTGATTCTCCTCGAACATATCATGAGGTATGGCATTAATTAGATATTGAGAGATTTAAGTGAGGCCAGTATTCAAATTGGGAAGGCCGTGTGCACATTATTTCCATCATTTCTGCATAAGAATGATGTACAAATAGTTGGTGCACAAGCCCCAGCTTGTCGTATTGAGATGTTTTAATTTCAACTTATTATGCATGTATAATTCTTGGCATTTACTCAGATATTCACTGTGGAACAACATACATTCTTTCCGATAATTTGAGAGCGGAAGCATTTGATTCATATGGCAGACCCCTACTAATTTGTGACTTAAGCTTTGTTCATGTTGGTAATTTTCAGGTCACCAGTTACCTTCAGGAAATCGCACCCGATCTCTGTGATCGAGTGGAGTTGTATGATAAGAGAACTCCAATTTTCGATGAATATGGCATTGAAGAGGAGATTGATAACATGCTTAGTAAACGGTAAAAATTATGTATCAATAGTTACAACTTATCTACTCTAGTAGCAGCTGCACAAGAAATTTGCGCTTTTTTGTTGATTTACAATCCAATTTAGTTTCCATATTATACGTGGATGCTTACTGTTGCTTTCATATGCAGAGTCCCACTTGGTAATGGTGGTTCACTTGTGATTGAACAAACTGAAGCTTTAGTTTCCATTGATGTCAATGGGGGGCATGGGATGCTTGGGAGAGGAAATTCACAACAGAAAGCTATTCTTGAAGTCAATCTGGCGGCTGCAAAACAAGTATGACAGGAGCTTTCATTTTCTGATAGACACGACCATATGTGAAAATGTATTTATATATTGACCAACCATACTTTCCTCAAAAAGTTCATATAGTTGTTCCCAAAAAAAAAAAAAAAAAAATTCAATAGAGATACGCATATAATATTAAGCCTTTCGAATAAGACTCAAGTAGATTTTATGCAAATTGAACATTTTTTGTATAGAATAACAAAACCAGATATTGAATATTCTACCAAAATATTTCATAATTGATGAAGGAAATGATCAGTTCTCAATTTTTATTTTTTTATTTTTATTTTTGTCAACTGATCAGTTCTCAATTTGAAATCTATTATGTTGGGTAAATTTTGTCTTCATTTGATTTTCGTTCAAACTATAAAACCAGAAAGTAAAAAACATGTGACAGACATGCTTGTAACATTTTCGTATAGAGATTAATTTGGATTGATTTTTCCTTCTAGTTTCACACAACCTGTCTTTTTACTGAAATTGTAACCTCTTTTTTCAGATTGCCAGGGAGTTGAGACTCAGGGATATAGGTGGCATTATTGTGGTAGATTTTATTGATATGGTTGATGACTGTAAGTACTCAAATGCTAATCCTTTTCCTTTTCTTCATGTCTCTTGCTAAATTGATGCAAGGTGATACATGATTCTTTTTTTAGTGAGAACTAAGAAGTGATGCATGATTCTTAGTTATAATGATATTGAAATAGGAATATGAGGTTCAATGTGCTCGAAATCAGGTTTATTCAAATGTGCAGGGTAGATTTGAAGGAATTAAAGTTTTTAAAAGAAGTCATATACTTAGTGGAATTTGAGTACCGTTGGCTAATTTGATTTGAAATGGATTATAAACTTCAAGATCTTTATATGTTCACCATGGCTTTCATTTGTTCTTTGTACGTTCAAGATCCCTTGCGAATTACCATGAATAGCCATGGCAATAATGATCATTCTTATATTTCGATTTGTTTCGTATTTATGTAAAAAATGATACTTATTAAATCGATTTAATACTCTTTTGAGAAACTTTCTCTTACAGCAAACAAGAGGTTGGTTTACGAAGAAATCAAAAAGGCTGTTGAGAGAGACAGGTCTTTGGTGAAAGTCTCTGAATTGTCAAGGCATGGGCTGATGGAAATAACAAGGAAAAGGGTATTATTTTCTTTAAACCATTTATTAAGAGTCTGTTAATACTTAATAAAGAGACTTACAAGCATGCTTATTGACCAATACATCTTAAAACTGATATTTCATTCTGGTTAAATCATTGAGCAGGTTCGTCCGAGTGTGACTTTTATGATTAGTGAACCATGCACTTGTTGTCATGCTACTGGTCGGGTTGAAGCCTTGGAAACCTCCTATTCGAAAATTGAACATCAAATTCGCCGGTTACTTGTGAGTTTTTTCGGTTTACTTTGAATGAGAAAAAGAAAAGTAGTTCGGTAGGACTTGCTTCTGGTTGCCATGAGACTGATCCTACGCATGAAACAAGCCTACCCTTCAATTCATTCGTCTTTTAATTCGCATCACGAATGATTAAGGAAATGTTGGTATGTTGAAAATTATATGTCTTTTCTTAAGTTTGTTGATAAGATCTGAACTAAAAGGATAAGTAATTAAGAAAGATATGGTTGCATGTAATATATTAAAGATTTGGCCCCTGATGAAGAGAAGTAGATTCACAAGCACCATATATTTTGGAAATGCTTTTATCAAGTTAAATTGAGTGCTTGTTGTTGAATGCTTGAGATCATCATTTCTTTCAGGTTGCTATGCTCCAATATTGTCCTTCTTTGAGAATAGAAATGATATTTACATTTTTGCTATTCCAGGCGAGTTCAGACCAGAAGGCTGATCTTGAAAATCCAAAGTCCTGGCCGAGGTTTATTTTGAGGGTGGATCATTCCATGTGCGTCTACTTAACTTCAGGGAAAGAGACACGACTAGCACTATTGTGTAGTTCTCTCAAAGTCTGGATCATCTTAAAGGTTTGCGCTTAATATTTTCTAAATTTACATTGCCTGCCTTATAATGAGAGTTGAGAAGAAGATGGCTAGTCAAGGTATTTTTAGTTCATAGGTCACATATCCTCTAGAAATGTATTTTTAGTGTGAACCATTAATTAGTATAAATCATTTTAATTTTCAAATACTCATAACATTACTCTTTATGTGGTTAATTTTTTTTATCTTTCTTTGTTTTGATAGTCATTGAGCTAACTCTATTATATCAGCTAAATCTTTGTACTAATAGAACTTTCGTTTCCGTAAAAAAAAAAAAAAATTCATGAATCATTAACCAGTATCTTTCTGCTCAGAAGTATTATAGCTAAACCTTTATTTTCGCAACACTTCTGCAACAGGTCGCTAGAGGATTTACTAGAGGCCAGTTTGATGTGAAGCCATTTTCAGATGATGAGGAAAGCAACGATCAACATCAAGTTGCTATTTCCAGATTACGAATAACCGAAGCTCGTCCTAATGTCTCAAACAAAAGGCTAACCATTTTTCATGTCAAAAAGCGGAACGCAACCCGGAAACGAAGTTAAAAAGTTCTCGAGTCGCCTGTTTGTAGTTATATATGCTTCCTTCTTGCCCATAGGCTATTATAATTTGGTGACAGCATTTAAACCATGCCAGATATTTAGTGTTTCAGGTTGTTCTTTGTTGTATCTATAAACATGTCCATAACAAAATTTTGTTCTCTTGTGTAAAACATTGTTTCATTCATGAATAAGAATGTAGTATTTGGCATCATCTATGAAAAGAAAATTTTCTGCTCAAATTGATTCTGGTTTATGCATTATATATGCATTGGCAATCTGTTACATAAAAACAACAGAAGGAATGAAACATGTCAGAAAGGGTTCCCTGAGGTGTCCTTAATGATTCTCGCAGGAATTAATGGACGATTGGTCGATCGATTTGTTTACATACAATGTGAGCATGGTTGAAAACTCAGTAAAAATTCGAGATACCGTTAAAAAAAAAAATCCAACTTCAGTAAGCACAATGAGCAACATTTCACCAATGTCTGTACATTAACTGCCATGTTGAGATCTGCTGCTCCTCATCTCTCAATTTCTTGTTTGCAGAGAGGACAGCAAGATATGATCCGAAGCCATTGGTCGACGCACTTGAGGTGAAACAGATGAGAACATGGCAATTGCCTCACCTCCTCTTTGTCTCGGTATTTAGCCAAGCATATACTACAACATTCCTGGCAATCCAACAACAGAAAACCATATCAATTGAACTTCTAGGATTTGTTTCTTCATCAGCAATTACATATATGGATCTATAGATGGATAAACAAAGAACTTACTGAATTCTCATCTTCCGAATCCGACTTACAGTGAGCATCGTCGCCAAGCTCTAACTTTGTGTCGATTTCCTTGTATCTCCAACTGGGTAACCTTGAAATTTGATCGTCGGACGCTCCTTTATCGAAGGAGCCCATGTTTAGGTTGTGTCCAAGGAGGTTGCTCATCAATGGTACAATGCAACAAAGCAGTACAAACAGGAGAAATGGAAAAGAGTAACTGATAGCATTCCAAGCAAGTAGTGAAATGCAAAGTACATGAAGCTTTGGAGCACGACGAAAAGACCCGAATCTTGAATCGAAAACCCAAACATTGCCCATCACAAACCATATCGCGAAGAACAGCTCGAGGAAAGTCCTGGATTTGTTCATAAAATGTGCAGTCCTGCAGCACCAAAAATGCTGGTAAGACTATATGGTTGAAACATGAAATGATAGTACTATTTGCTGTTCTTATATAATATAACCAATGAATGTAAATACTAAATACAGAACCTTAGCCATCACCTGGATTCTTCGCCGCTCCTCTCCTGCGGCGGATCAGCCAGGCGGCTTGTACTTGTTTGAGCCAAATGACGATTGCGGTAACGCCAATACAGTAGAGGCAGACTTAAAAGACAACCAATGTCATAACCAACAATCCATGTTCTTAGAGGCCAAACTGGCTTCTCCTCCTGAGAAACTGACAGAATGATTGTTACGACGTTTATTTGAATGAGCAAAACGATGAACTCCAGCGTAATCCAGCTACTAGAATTGAAAGGATTCGATCCAAGATCCGACCTCGATCCATTCTGGTAGTGAAACACTCTTCTTAGGAAAATGAACCACCTTGCTCTAGACAACCTTATAGCTGTTCTCACCAAGAGCGACGAGGGGGGAAGTCGCGCTGATCCATTTCGTGCACCTATCGATCCATGACCTTCTCTAGGAACAGAACTCGTCGAAAATGAAAGTGGTATACCAGAAGCATACATAGAATCTGGAGGGAAGTAGTATCGACTGTTCATCGTAAATGTGGTGTGATCTTCGGTTTGACAGGCCAAACATAACAGTACCGCCGCCAAAGTGTCGAGATTATATGCGAAAAAAGTATATACATCAGCTTGTTTGCATGACTAGCATGAACTTACACATACTATCTTGATGAAGAGGCCTAAATCTCATCCTCCACAGCATGACTTTTACATCATAATCAAAGAAGAACCACAATTAATTTCAAGCATCAAAACATTTAATCTAGACGAAAATATGAAACGGGTAGGTGTGGATCGATCGGAAACTAAGGCACCGAGCGATAAATAATAGTTCTCATGATCCAAATATTTACAAGAAGGACAAGAAGAAAAGATTGTACTAGAGAGAGATGAGGGTTGGGTTGAGATGGTGACCAAGAAGCCAACTGCTTTGCTTTGATGCCAAGGGAACTATACTGCAAATTAACAGTTGGCCTAACCTCATCTCATCTTGTTTAATCAAGAAGCAATGATTCTTCAAATACAGTTGAAATCGCGCTCATTAACACAGATTTTGCCCTGATTAGGTAAAACAAGTTGGCGAATCAAATGCGAAGTTATAATTCTTTTCGAATTTTGGCGGGTAATTAACGAGCTTTAGGGAGGTTTTGTGTGACATAGTTGGCTGCCCAACCTAACTGTGTGGGTGCTACCACATATATAATAAGTACAACCACCTCAACTGAACAAATGGTAGGAGATACAATGCAAGCCTTGAAAGCAACAAGAGCTGGTTGGTTTGTAAATTTTTTTTTTTTTTTATTTTTACTTAGTTGTTCGCGACGTAAACAAATAAATCGT
The DNA here is from genome assembly GCA_039657325.1 of Stephania cephalantha. NCBI lineage: Eukaryota > Viridiplantae > Streptophyta > Magnoliopsida > Ranunculales > Menispermaceae > Stephania > Stephania cephalantha. The sequence goes on from CM077571.1 coordinate 57,513,135, forward strand.
CGCAGTCAGTCAGATGGAATTAATGGTGGTTAACTTTGTATTGTCAATGCTGCTATTGCTTAAGCATGCAACAATTGAAAAATCGAGTAGGATTTCGAAGCGAAAAAGAAAGTCAGATTCCCAGTTCTATTTGCTTGCACTCAAAGGTGAGCAGAAGTTGAAGTTTCAGCATAAGCATAACTGACAGAAATACTTGAAGTACTGCTCCCCTTCATTAGTTCTCCTTCCTTAGAAACTCTTGGTTCGAAGATTTCGTCGCTTATTTTAAAAATCTCGCCTACTAGAATTATGAAGGTGATGTTAGATAACAAAATATTATTGATCTTGAAGTAGTATTGAATTGTTTCCACCTAGAAAAAGAGAAAAATATTGACAAGCAAGTGGAATTAAGGTAGGCAGACCTCGAAACCTCGAAGCCTATCGCTAATTTCTTCGCCCATTGCACATATTGATCAAGAGATGGATGGGCAGGCATTGATACCTTCTTTGCAGTCACTTGTGAGATCATTGAAAGTTTCGATCCGCTTTTTCCCCCTCAAGAAAACTTCGGTATCAACTGATATCCTCATGTAACCATCGAACTCCACCGCGATTCCATTGTTAAGCTTTCTAGTCACTTCATACCAAACACTGCTCTCATTCCAAAGATCCTTGTAGTCATCAAGGAAGTGAGTACCATACTTGTCCATCAAAGGGTCAAAGAAGGAAGTGTTAGGTTCATTTGTTGCTATGTAGATGTCTCTTCCTTGTTCAATCTTGTTTTGCAGGGATGAAAGAAGTGCGTTAGGCGAAGTATCGGCGGCCAAATTAGGCCAAAGTTCAGTGTTCTTCGCCCTCTCTCCTCTCACGACATGAACAGAATCGAAATCTGAATTCATCCTCGAAGTAATGCCGGATACTATATCCATTAACCTTCGAGATTTCCATAACATGTGCCATGGCCTATGGATCACCGACTCGGTTTCTCCTTCGCACACTCTATACCAGTAATTATCAGGCTCCACCAATCCAAACTTCCTCATTATCAAAGCATCCTTCACATCGGCAAGCTTCATAGGCGTGACTCGAAAATCCTCCACGAGATAAAGACCTTGCCCGCCTCTCCTCTCCCATTTCTCCCATTCAAACCAAAACTGTCCTTGCTCCGTCACAGAACCCGAATCCATTAGGTGCTTTAAATCGAAGTAGAACCTGAAATCCTTGCCCTCTTCATCCTGGTTCGACGCAGTGTACTTCGACGATAAACAAACGCTAAAATCCATAACGAAAGTGCGGTTCAAATACCGAGCTTCCCCAAGTGCACACGACAAACTCCATAAGTAATGGTTCATGCTCTTGCATCTATCTCCACCTCCAGTGTAAACCAAGTACTTCTTCCTATCACTGAACAAGCCTCCTACTACACCTGCAGAGGACTCTGCTTGCTTTGAACTAGTATTCATCTTCTCGAATCCTCTCTGATTACCTTTCTTCGGTTTCCTCGCATTCAATCCGGTATGATACTCTCCAACTCCTACAACATTGAAGCTACAATCCTCATTCCTAGAAATCACAAACCTCCTATAATCCTTGTTAAATGCATCTGCATTTAAATTTCCTTCCTTCGGCCTATACCGCCACGCCATATCGCAAGTACTAGAATTCGATCCTCTCACTGGCTTCCCAAACTTATAAAAATGTACATCCTTGAACATCTCTATTGTCACTCTCATCATCAAATGAAACACCTCCGGATTAATACAATCGATCGGCTCATCCGAATTCCCTACACATTCTAAACCAGAAGAAGTACTAACATTAGATGCACCATCATCTGAAAACCCAGTTTGCGTCGAAGGTCTCAAGTTTAAGTAGTCATCACTAGTTTTGGCAATTGTATGATCTGATGTGAATGTTGGTTGTGACAAGTGAGGGTCTTCGGGTTTGTAAATGGCGGCGATGAGAGTGAAGATCAAGATGGCGAACGCGAACATAACGCAGGTGAGGTTCGCCATTACTGCCAATATGTTCTTGCCTATTTTCTCTGGCTTGGGCCTAGTGTGTAATGGAGAGCGACCCGACATTGTCGAATTGGTTTCTTCTGCTGAAAATGATGAATCAATGAAACAACATCATAAATCAATGAAAGGGAAGAACAGTTGTGCTCAACATTGTTGATCAGTGAAAGTATAATTTTTTTTTTTAAGATGTTGAATTGTTCTTCTTAACACTGTAGGAATTACATTGAAGAAAAGTCTAGGATATATCACTAAATATAAGGAGATAGATCAGGGCCTTCTCATAACAATAAAATCTTCAAAAAAAAAAAAAAAAAACCACCAAGGCTCTGTTTGGTAAACACAAACTAGCAGAGCTAGTTTATTTGTTAAACTGTGTTTGGTTTGTAGCTTAACGCTATTCTTAGTAGCGTTTGAACCGAAAATCCGTGGTTTGGATTTTTTCTCTCCATTATACCCTTATTTTAATGGAGCATTTCAAGTTCTTCTAGGTTAGACCAACAGTTATATAATACGTTATTAAAACTTATTGAATTTAAAATTAACATATAACTTAATATTGTTAATAAAAAAATAGTGATTAATAATTAACTAAATATTATAAAACAAAGAATTTCACTAAAATTAAAAATCATTACACATTAATTTTTTAATTATAGATAATCTTGTTAGATATTTATTACATATTAAATAATTTTTAACAACGTCGAGAGATAATCTTGTTAGATATTTATTACATATTAAATAATTTTTAACAACGTCGAGTATAAAAATATTTTTAAATGTTATAAAAATATTTTTTAATGTAGTGTTTGAGTGGTGGGCTATCCTACATATTTTTAATTTTTTTTTTCTAATCTACTATATGTATAGTATATGTATAGTTATAAGTCTCCTTGTTTATTGAATAGGGACTTAATTGTTAGACCAGATGGACTTGCAATGACTTCAAAGCGTGTAACACGTCGCGCGCGTGTGGCTCACTTTGCATAACACTTGTATTTTCTTTTTATACACACGGTAGTTTCTAACCAATGTGGGACTAAACATTTCTTTTGAAAATGTCCAACATTAATTGTGTCATATGTCCTTTATTGTCATTTTGCATTTATCGCCTAATCAATCATATTCCAAACAGAGTTGATCACCAGTTATCGCTTTTCGCTAAAAAGTAGATTATCAACTATCAGCTAGTTTATCAGCTATCAACTAAATTATCAGCTAGCCTTGTCAAACAGGGCCCGAATATCAAATAAAAGTAAAATAATAAACTAGGCCTCAAAAAAAAAAAAATTAACTGAGGATTTTTTTGAGTAAAATATAAAGAAAAAATTAATCAAAATAATAAAATTAATAACAATAAAAAGATCTAATAGGCCAAAGCATATCTGGTGAGATGGATGATGCATCATTTGCCAAAAGGCAAGGTTTGGAGAGGCTGTAGGTTCGATTCCCTCTTAAGTTAAAAAAAAAAAAAAAAAAAAAAAATCATAAACCAAAAACAAAAAACAAAATAAAACATTTATCCAAAAAAAATAATAGCATATGACTTAGTAAGCAAAAAAAAAAAAAAAAAAAAAAAAAAAAAAAAAAAAAAAAAAAAGGCATTGTCTTCGTAAGCTTTTGTATTTGTAAAATATCTTGAAAATATGTTAAATCAAGGTTCTTATATAAATAAAGAAAAAGGAAAATTTTATATTTTATACGAGAGAAGGTTAAATGCTCGGTTCCAATTCTAGCGACGGCAATTTTGATGAATTCTTAACCATATTGTAGAGATTTATGGTTTTTTTTTTTTTTTTTTTTTTTTTTGGCAATTTCTTTGTTGTCTCATGTTCATTGTTGGCTCTCTTTGTTTGTTTTTTTAGTTTTCTTTAATAAGATCTTAATGATCCAAGAAACTCATCATAGATGTTAATGTCTGATTTTTTTATTGAGAGAGAAATATTTTGATGATTTGTAATGCATGACTAAAAGTTCCAAAAAAGAGACCAAAGGTCCACAACAAATGCTTACATAAATAAAATACAAGAAGATTTACAATTTGCAGTTTAAACAAACAACAGAATGGACAACCTCTAAAAAGGCCAATTTGTTTGTACAGATACAAGAAAGCCACACAGATCTAATTTGAACACATAAATAAGGCAAGAAGAACATAAAAAATGAATAAATACTAAACAACAACAACAACAAAAAATACAATACAGACTAGAAATCTGCAGTAGATCACCACCACCAACTTTATAGAATACTATGGCTCTTTAATCTTCTCTTTTGATTCTGCGAGAACAAATTCCGCGTACAGATCTTTCAAAGCAATCATCACTGTTGTTATAAGTGGACCCATTATTGCACCCTGTAGAGCAGTGGAGATCGAATGAGCGTAATAGTCAATATAAGGAAGACGAATTCTAGCTATTGTAAACTTTAAAGAATGCGAAATCAGAGAATAAATTTTGAAAGAAGGATACAACGGCAAGAAGTTGCGACGGAAGAAAATACCAAGTGAAGAACACTTGATGACATTTTGTGCTTAATGGAAGTATCAGAGTGGAGTTCTAGTTTAGACCTCAAACATAAATGAAGTGAAGCAATGCCTGACATACATACATCAATCAAAGTGAGGCCCCCATTCGGAGTAGCTTCGAGGATGGAATAAAAAAGACAGTAAACTTGTTTGGTTAGCGACTTTTCAAGAGAGTTTTTGATTCGATTGAAGAATTTGTATAGAAACATACAGCGCGTAAACTTTTTAAAATGCTCTCTCTTAAAGTAAACCCTGCAAGCTAAAAGCATGTATTACTTTAACAGATTTGAAACTCCTATTACGAAACCTATCAAATTCAGCAACCTGCATGCTCATAAACAAATACATCATGTACCAGTTGAGATAAACAAGTCTTAATTACTGTCTATCCTTCAACATTAACAGCACAGATTTATGCTCACTACTGCATGATGATTGAGATATTCCTCGAGTAAAATCGATGAAAAGACGTGTCCGTCTTGAATTGAGAAATTGGAATCAAGAAATAAATAAGATGGCTACCTCTAGAGCAGATGGGAAGAAAGCCATTCCACCGATGATGCTAAGGCCGGTGAGGTATGCGCTATAACCAGGTATATCCTCTTGAATTTTCGAGACCCCGTATTCCATGAGAACGAAGTGAACGGCCGAGAACACAACAGCTAATATGTATTTACCTTCTACTACCAATTGTAAAGCCGCAGGGATGGTCGATAACCAAGACGGAAACAAAGGCAGTAGAGCACTGGTAAATGCAAGAACAGTTGACATGTACAAGAAATGTATAGAGTAGAGTCTAAACAAAAGCCATGTGAGGCATCCTTGAAAGAGAGCGATCTCCGCTGTGGCGAGAAGCACACTCCCAATGGCATGATCAAGAACTTGAACACAACGGATTCTAGTCGACTTAGAGATCGGAAGCATGCCCATAACTTGCTCAGTCACGCCACCCGACTCGGATGTGATGAGATAATACAAAACCCAGAAGAAAACCATAGACTGAGAAACAAAGTTGAAAACTTCAGCAGCTCCAGAGATGATAGAATTACCAATCGAAAACATGAGGCTCGCGCTCCCGCCTAAAATCGAAGTACTACTTGCAAGAACCCGTTTCGATACATCCATCCCTTGAACAGCATAACCCTTCGCCTTCTCCACCAAGTCCTCGCGATAAATAACCAACTCCCTAAAAATGGCATCCAATTCAGCATATATCTGCCCCCATTCTCGATCTCTAACCCGATTCCTAAGACTCACAAGCTTCTCCGTATAAGGAGACGCTTTCATTAGCGCATTCGAGGGGCCTGAAGCGTTAACCGGTTGCTTGATCACGAATTGCTTAATTCCCGTCACGAAATCAGACAGATTATACTGCATTGCCAAACTATCAATCTGATACGAAACCGTCTCGTAGAACATCGTCGTGTACCTATCAACCATTCCAGGGACATCATTCTCATCCATCCATTGCTTAACCCCAATCCTCTCGGCGTAGTTATTGTTCTCGACGTGCAATTTCAGCGAAATGACAGCGTCCTTGCCCTCGACGCCAACCTTATAAGAGAAGAAAATCCCACCAGCCAAGAACCCTACAATCATCGCGACAATTAGCCCGATCGCCACAATCGTCTTCAACCTCTTCAAAATCCCCCTAGTCATAAATGAACTAATGGCAATCCTTCCAAAACTACTGCTCCGAAACGACGACACCGTCGACAATGTGGACTCGAAATTCCTAGAACTGAACACAAACCCTAACCCTAACAACACAATTGACCACAACCCGCCCAATTCCTCATACACAGTCACAAACACAGCAAATGCACAATCCACCGAACCAGCTTCGAAAACCCGCTTCGCTTCGAAGCAGGAGACGAAGACGAAGACGAAGACGAAGACTCTCCTATTCTGTTCTTCCTCAACAGGGCTCGAAAGATCAAATCTTGAATCTCATTCAATGAGCCCATGAAAACCCTAAAAATCGAAACGGGCACGGCCAAAATCGTCTCTGTGAGCCCTAATTTCAAGGGCTCAGACCAAAACCCAACAAGGGCATCTTGAACACCTCTCAAGGGGATTGAACAGAGCACAGCCCATTGAATTGGGCGAAGATACTCTTCAAGCAATCTAGACACTCCGTAGAGTAGGAATATCGCGAAAGCGAGCCCGGCGTGCGCCATGGCGATGTAGAGGGCGAGGCGTACCTGTGGGTCGCCAGAGAAATTGCTCTGATTGCTCTGATTCGGATGAGTTTGATGAATTTGCTCTGTTTTTTGGGGCAATTGGGGGTCCGATTCGGGCGAGGAAGGGCGGGATTGCGGGTCGGGGTCGGGGTCGGGTTTCCGGATCGAGGCGGATCGGAACATGTCTTGCCAAGCTGGGTTTGGAGAATCGCTGGTGGTGTGATTTGGGTCTTTGTAGGGGACGAGCTCCATTAATGGAGGTTCAGAAACAGAGAAACAGAGGACTGACTCTCTGTTCTGTTCTGTTCTGTTCTGTGTGAAGTTCGGAAAGTCAGCACTGATGGAACTGAAGTCTTTATGGATGAAATGACGGAAATGGGCTTAAATAAGTGGGAAGCGGTGAGGGGTGTTTTGGACTTTTTCGGTTGGTTGGTTTAAGTTGGAAATACCGTTGTACTGTTGGGGTGTCAGTCATGTGAGTTGGGGGAGGGTTTGATTGGTCCACGTGGAAGTTGATGAGAGGCGGAGTTCCTGGCTTTGCTGGCCACGTGAGCCAATTAAAATTGGTGCCTAAAGTTTATGTGGAAAAAGTAAACGCATATAATTAAGGAAGAACGAAAATCTAAACAAATGAATAAGTAGAAAATTAGGAATTTATGCAAATCCTTGATGGAAGAAGTTTGCAATATTTATATATTTGAATAGGAATAGAGGAAGAGGTAAAAATTCGAAGATTTCCCAAGGAGTTTCTGGTTGAGGACATTCGATCATTGAAAATAAAATTGTATTTATGATCTCAGATAAGTGGTTGAAGATCATGAGAATTTTCTTTTATGTTCTTGATAAAATGAACGTAGCAAGAAATGATGATGTTTTAGACGGATGTGTGGTAAAATCCATAAAGTCATAATAATAAATATAAAAATTCAAAAAAAATAAGAGTAGCACTAATAGACACAAAGATCATGGAAGGACGGTTTTGGTGATTTGGTTAATGCTAAAGATGGCCTACAAATACACCTACTAAAAAACTCGACTCAATAGAAATTAGAAAATTCGACGAGGTAAGGAACTTGAGACACATTGGTTAAGAGGGATTTAAATGAGTTGGAAAGCACATCAATTGCTCTAAATCGAGCGAAATGGAAGAGTTTGATTCATGTAGCTGATTCCGACTAATTTGGGATTGAGGCTATAAGTATATGATGTTGTTGTATATGTTATTGTCTTCTTGATGAGTTTATATATAAAACTTCTCTTTCTTGCTTTTAAAACCTTTCTTTCTTCATCCAAGTAAAGAAAAATTGATTACATTTTGCCTCAACAATCAACATGCAATCCAAATGAGATCTTATAACTTCTTCTATATAACAAGTTGAACCATTCAAAGATGGCACATACTAATCTTCCTTCGAAGGCAAATATAGGCGCAGAACCGATACGCAAGAGCCATTGCTAAGAGAATCCATACTTCCATCAAGCCACCATTCAAGTTCACAGTGTCAAATGTTGGTGAACTCTGCAAAGCTCTGCATCCACCTCTACTTTCGCACTCGTACAACTCGCCTCCCGAGTATTGAACTTTCAAAAGAAAGCGAAATCCGTAATACATAAATGATAAGTACTTCAACCATTGCATAAAAACAGGTATATGCTGCAATTCACAAAAAGCAAAACAAAAACCAAGCAATATATTGTCAATGCTTTAGAAAAAAAAAAAAAAAAAACTAAGTGTTATTTGTAGTTGTTGAAACTTGAAGGGTACCTGCACATAATAGCCTCCAGTGAGGAGAAACAACATTAGGACTAAAGAGGCAAGCATTCCAGCTCTTTTTATGCTTAGTACTGTGGCGCCGAAGAGTTCCCCAGCTCCCTAAGCAGTGTGAGAAAAATCGAGACCGGTTCTTAAATGTTTATATGCGTAATTGATGTATAAATTATCGACGGTTTTAGTAACTTACTTGGCTTGTGATGACTATTAGTAGTATTCCAAAATGAGTCAAGAAGAAGCAAGAAACTGTCCTCTTGAAACCAGCCATGAAGTATACAATAAGCATGAAAAAAGTAGGGTAGAAGACATGAGCCACCATGTCGCACAGCGTACTGCACACGTAGTATACGCTTAGCCTATACATGTCTGCTTTCCTTTCTTTAACTAGGTAGACCTTCTCGAAAGGGAACACGTATACGGCGCCAAAGATGGATGAGGATGTCCAGAATATGCATATGTAGAACATTAGGCCAACCTACAATATATAATAGAGATGTACATAATTGAGCAAATTTTAGAAACTTAAATCGGTCTTTTCTCGATCGGTCCTCCTAGATTAATTGACATGAAAATGAGGTACCGCGCGACTACGTACCTGATCTCTCAATTGAGCCTCGGTTCCAGTATTGGATTTCCACCACAGGAGGCCTAGCAACACTGCAATGCCAAGAGCTTGCAACAATCTTAACTTGTCAAAGTAATCTCTACACCTTTCTTTGAATGTTCTCCTTGACAGTATCATGAACTGTTCCCACCAAGTCATGGTCCAATCCTTCTTGATTTGAACGGCTAACTGTAGATGCTCCGGAGCTCTCATCGCCTTGTGGCTGGCCTTTTCTTTTGGCTCCATTGCGACTTTGAACTTCAGCTGTAAATGCTAAAGTAGTCGTAGGAACAACGAAAATATGTCAGTAGGAGATCAAAGACATTGCAATATTAACTTGTGATAGAAACTCGATCGGCTACCTTAATTACATCTCTCTCGAATTCGGGACTGCTTCTTGTTGATTGTAGATCGTCGGGAACACTTATGTCGTTCACTTGTCCAGTCGCTAAATCTAGCAGGAATTCGGCAGGGTTCATTGGTATCTGCGGTATGAACCTCATAGATGAAAAGTAGTCCATAGACTCCCTAGCCTTTCCATAGTACACAGGACAACCTTCTGATATCAACAACAATTTGTCGAACATGCGGAACATTCTACTCGAAGGTTGATGAATTGTTGTAATGACAGTCCTTCCTGCCTATGATCCATTAGATATAACAACAAAGATGGTTTTTAATCCAAAATTTCCAATAGTAATCTCTCTATGAAAAAAAGAAAAGAAAAAAGATTACCTCAGCTATTCCTTGAAGGATTCGCAGTATTCTGTTCGCCGATGTGGAGTCTAGGCCAGAGGTAGGTTCATCCAGCAAAAGCAGCGATGGATCGATAAGTATTTCGTAGCCTATACTAGTCCTTTTCCTTTCGCCTCCCGATATCCCTTTCACAAATGCTCCCCCTACTCTGTGCCACGGCATCTGCGATAAAACAGACGATTATTTCACTGTAAAATCAAGGGTCAATCCTAGTCTTATGTCAATGCAGATTTACAAGGGCAGAGAAGGTACATGACAGAGAATTCCATTAATTTGTTCACTCAATATAGTTAAGACTAGTTAGTTATTTATGTGCATACCTTTCAAGGCCTAGTTCCTTTATTACCATGTTCACTCTTAATAACTTTTGTTGTTTGCTCATGTTGCTTGGAAGTCTAAGAAATGCAGCAAAAACTAGAGTTTCTTCCACTGTCAACTGAGGTAACAGCAAGTCATCTTGGGTGACAAATCCAATCCTGCAAAAGGAGAATGCCGATAGCATAAGCGAAAAAAATAAATAAATTCCTAGCTATGAATGTCATTTTAATTACTCTCACCGCCTTTTAAGGGCAGGATTGTATGGAATGTCATTGTAGGTGATCGTTCCTTTAACGTTGTCGTGCAGTCTACCGCCTAGTATCTTAAGCAACGTCGTCTTCCCACTACCCGAAGGCCCCATCAAAGCGAGAATCTCTCCAGGTCCTATGCTTCCTGTTATTCCTCTCAAAATGTCCTTGTAATCAGTCATGCTCTTCTGTGACGCGGCCGCCTTCCTCATCATTGTCTTCACAGGGTTCTCACATAAATATTTTCTCATTCCTCTTACTCTATACTCCACATCTTCAAACTGCAACATCATTAACATCATTATTTACAATCCCTTCATATAGTAACTTTCGCGCCATATTTAATTATACAGTATACATACCTTGAGAAATATTGGAAGAGGGCAGCAGTCCTTGGTACTATTCGGTCGCTCTTCCTCTATGTCGATCGCCAAGGAATTCTTGTTCTTCCTGTATGTTTCATTCAAGAACTCTAAGTTGTGACCAAAGCCATTGCTACCCGCGATTTGCATCTCGCCCATGCTCGGAAGAGACGCCGATACCTCGCCTTCTTTCTTGTCGACATTCTCTTCCCTCTCATAGTCCATTACTTCTAATTCACCTAAGTTACAGTACAGATTGATAGTTAGTTTTGACAGAACTAGCAATCTTATTATCTAGCTTATGTACTTCACAATGAGGTGATTCAACTAGAACTAACCAAAATCTTGCTTTGAATAATCCTTCTTTTTCAATTGAAAACGTTTTGGTTGGTGGATCACATGGTTGCTCTGGAGATTTAAGACTTTGATTTGTAAAAAGACTCAGCTTCTAGGCTACTTCTTCTCCCACACATTTCAAGTGGTTGCTAAAGAATTGCAAATCAAAGAGCATGTTTTGATTTTTTAATGCATGCTTCAACAAGCTTGTTATAAAAGTTTATATTAAAATTCATGACATGCAGATGTTTCTCCTTATCAATGGACTATTGACTATTGAGTACCACTTTAATTTACAAAAACGCTGACATTTTTAATTAGCATGAATTAGTAAACTCAGAATGCATTAATTAAATTAGTTGGTCACTTAGATAGATCCAACTCTTCCTCTTCGATGATTAAATTAATGTATTAAATAGACTATAATTGTAGTCTAAATAATATAGGTTTAGGTGAAGTTCACCCTCCTAATTAAATTTTTTGATTCCGCCACCGCGTAGGTCTATTCCACTACAAAATCATCAATTTATCGACGAAAAAAATTCTTCGCTGAAAACGATATTTTCATCACAAAAAAACTTGCGTTAATTAGAATTAGCAAAGAATTTTAGTGTCCATTGTTAATATGTCGCTATTTGATCAAACCAGCCAAAACTTAGTTCTGTAACTAATTAGCAATGGACCTAATTCCGTCGCTAATTTTTGCGCTATAATTGCATATTTTTTTTATAGTATATACTTATACAACTTAATCGAGCACAATGGAAAAGTTTGATCAATGCAGCCGACCCCAATTAATTTGGGACTGAGGCTATGTTGTTGTTGTTGTTATATACTCATACAACATTTGCGGATTTGGCATTACTTTTCGCGATGTGCATCGAGATGCGTGTCAACAGGCATCGTACGCATCTCGAAGCATGACATATATATAAACCGAAGCCCTACTCAGAGCTCCCAAAATCGATCATGGAGGAAGCTCAATCGATCCTCTTGAACTCTCTTCAAAGCTCCGGAATCTCAATCCCTTCAAATCTGAATTCGATCAGAGAGCTCAGTCCAGGCGATTTGGTCTCGATCTGCTCGCAATCACTGCGTCTGATCGACGGATCGCTCTCGATTAGGGCTTCGTTGCCCGATTCGGTGGCGGAGAGGTTCAAGACCTGCTCGGAGATCTGTTCGGCGATTCAGAGTCTAGGTTTCATCGGCGAATTGAGCTTTCACCAGGTACTCTGAAAAATCGATGCCTTTTTTGTTCAATCTTGTTTTGTTAGTGAAAAGATCGGATTTTTGTGAAGATTTGAGTTTGATTGAGCTCTTGATGTAGTGTGAGTGGAAATAGAGTTGAAGAGGAACTCAAATTGTGTGATTGATTGAGAGAAAGACTGATTGGAATCACTGTTGATGATATTAAGAGAGGCCTTTTGTAGTGATAAGTGTAATGAATTCGAGTTCGGTCGGCTCGGATTGATTGAGCAGACTCTTTGTTGATTCATCTATAATTGTTGTGCAGTGTTTTAGATTGGATAGCTTTGGGTCTTGATTGAGAAGAATTGATTGAAATCACTGTATTTTGATGTCAAGAGAGGCCTTTTTAATGAATATGTAATGAACTTGAGTTCCGTCGATTCGGATTGATTGAGCAACTTTGTTTTTGAAGAATTGAAGAAGAATTCGAATTGTGTGAGAATTGTTGGTGCGTTGTCTTAGGTTACAACAACACATCATAACCTCAATTTCAAATTAGCTGGGATCGGCTACATAGATCGAACTCTTCCATTGTGTTCGGTTCAGCGCAATTGATGGTGAGATTTCCAAACCATTTAAACCCCTCCTAATTAATGCTTCCCAACTCCCAAGTTAGCTTCGGTCGACCCCTACTAGTCAAGTTTCTTTAGTTTCTATTGAGTCGAGTTTTCTAGTGGGGGCATTTGCAGGCCGTCTTTGGAGGTGTCCAAACCACCACAACTGCTCTTCCCTAATCTTTATGTCAAATTTTTGTATTTATGATTCTATCTTTACGAGTTTTACCACATCCACCCAATTGTCCTCATTTCCGCTACGTTCATTTTTTGATTGGATAGGTTTAATTCGTAATTGAGAATAGTTGATTGAAATCACTGTTGATGATATCAAGAGAGGCCTTTGTATTGATACATGTAGTGAATTTGAATCCTGTCAGTTTGGATTGATTGAGCGACTTTGGTTTTGATTCATCTGGGATTGGTGGTGCATCGTTTTAGATTGGATAGCTTTGGTTCTTGATTGAGAAGAATTGATTGAAATCACTGTTAACGTTATCAAGAGAAGCCTAATGCATATTATGAATTCGATTCCGGTTGGTTTGATTGATCGAGCAACTTCGTTTTTTATTCATGTAGAATTAGAGCCTTTCATTCGAGCAGTTTTGATTTTTTTGTTGTTTTTCTCGATTTTTTGTCGTCTTTGCTTTCATTGTGCTGACTATTCTTAGAAGCAGAATTATGTGTTGCTTACAACAGTTGTTGTATCCTTCTGAAGAGGACTCCTACAAGTTACTGAGGTTTTTGTTGGAGAGGCTATCAGTGACATCAGAAGCTGAAAAAGCCACGGGCGATAAGGTTAAAGGTGAAGTATTGGTGGGCGATCATACAAAGACTGATACTTATGAGGTTAATTCAAGATTGAAGGAGCTGAAACTGGAAACGGAGATATCCGGGTCGGATTTGCCATTCAAGGATTTATCAAAATTACATGATGAAGTTGCATGCAGAACTAAATCGGGGTCTTCAGAGCACAGTTCAAGTACTAGGAAAGATGGCGAAGGGGCCATTTCAGAATCAGTGGATTTGGGAAGCAATGCATTTGGAAGCGATGGATGTGTGACCCCAGAAATAGATGGAAATGAGAAAGAATTTCAGCAGAATCTGGCTTCTCTCCAAGAGCAGTCGTCCAAGGTGGGTATGCTAAATTTTGATTGTTTCTAGACCATCTTAGCTGTTGAAACTCTCAACTAGAACAAAATAGTGTTTCCCCTTGAAGTAGCTTTTTAACTTATAATTGGATTTTATTTTTATTTTTTTCTTCTTGAAATCCTTTTTACTGTTTGCAGATGAGAAATTTAATCAAAGACACTAAGAGTCAAAAGGAATTGCTAAAGCAGCAGTTAGCTGAAAAAACTTCGGAAGTGCAGCACCTAGAAAACATGAACGGTTTTCTGCAGACTCTAGTAGAAATGGCATCGGATGATCAACATCCCATTGATTTCCGCTTTGAGGAGATAAATAGGCAAGTTGAAATGAAAATGGTGATTATTTTGGAACTGGGTTCCCGATTGCAGTAGACAGAATTTTTTCTATATTTTCCCTTCCAACAGTTCTTGAATTATTTATGGTCGAAATGAGTTCAACGCTTAATTTTTCTGCGGCAGAACCGTTGATAAGTCCATTATTAGTTCTTAACATCAAATAATCAAAAGCTTAGCAAGTTACCTATTGAAGAAAACTAATTGAGTCATGTATTACAGAAGAGCATCCGTTCTGCCTAAGGAAGAGAAGAAAAGACTCGTAGAAGAGTTGGTTAACATAAAGAAACTGCCAGACCAAGAAGTTGAGCCGGAAATCAAGGCCATTTATTCTGAGATTCAAAAGAGGTACTAGTTATGTAACTATGTTTACAAGTTGGCATCTTTGGATAGTTTGGATTAGTTCTTTTCCATAAGGTTTTATGTAATGTTTTTCGATAATGGTTCAATTGCATCCTGAATTATACATGTATTGTCGTCGTGCTACACTGAATTGACAATTTTCAGTGTCTGAACCTTTGTTCTTTTTCGATCCTATTGTTCTCAGAGACGAAGAACATTCGAAACTTGTTCTGGAACTTCAGAAACAACCCAGAGTTGCTTCAAGGAAATCTTATATCGAACGAATACGTGAAATAACGAAGAATAGCAGGAAACAAGATGTAGATATTGAACGGATCCTAAGAGAAACTCGGGAGCTTCAGATAAACAGCAACTCCATTCAAGAGCGGCTTCATCGAACTTATGCTGTCGTTGACGAAACAGTTTTCAGGTATGGTTGTTGAATATTGTTCATTTGTTAGGTTTTCATGTTATTTGTGTTGAAAAATGTTCAGTAGGATGGCAAGTGAACATGCTAGTTTCTGCGTGTAGGGAAGCAAAGAATGACCCAGTGCGGCGTCAGGCGTATAGGCTCCTCACAAGCATCCATGAGACCTTCGAACAGATCTCCGACAAGATCCTTGCTACCGATAGAGTTCGAAGGGATGTCACTGAACTAGAATCAAAACTTGCCGCAATGTCTTCCCGAAGCTTGAACATTGACAAACTCGAAGCTGATCTCAAAGCAATTAGAAAAGAAAATCAACTGTTGGAAGAGAAGCTTCAGCTTCACCCATCATGAGAACCATAAATTAATCATAGGTCTCTTGAGTTTGATCATTTCATTAGGTTCAACTCTTATTAGTTCAAGTTGATGGTTTTCATTGGTTTATTGCAAATATTTGCTTTTTTTATGTGCAAAATTGTATTATATAGACTATTTAATGATTTATTGATAAAAGAAGAGATTATTCAAACAATATATCAACCAAGTTTTTTTTTGGGTGTCTATATTCAGATTTAACCGACTACTCTGAGTTCGACTTGTTATCGGCTCATAGGAGGCTTTAGCTCTCCAATGTGGGGGGGAGGTTTGAACTCGAGAACACGATTTAAGGAGTTTGAGCCACTCGAATTAACCAACTCACCGTTGGTAAATTTATGAAGATCAATGGTAGAACTAAAAAAAAGTTGAGGGGCGAATTTTTAACTATAGAGTATCGACATAGGAGCATAAGAGAATGGAAGGGGTACTATAGGGGTTTAGGGCCATAACACAATTAAAACTATGCCCATAGCATCACTGAAAACAAATTAATTGCATGGAAACTTAGCAACAACAATGTGGGGAAGCCCTTGCTTGCTTTGCATAATTGGTTAATATGGCAACTTGATTGAGCAGTAGTTGCTGTATTTGTACAAGTATTGGAGGAGAATCTCTTGACCAGTAGTTTACATCAGTATATATTTCTCACAAGTAGAAGTCAGTATTTGTTCTCTATCAAAGCTAGTACTATAATACTATTTATTCATCAATGTAGGCAATATGTGACAGATGTGTAGAAGCCATGCCTAGGTTTTTATGGTTAATGATGTTGATGTTCCTTATGATTTCAACATCATCAGGTACCCTACTTATTAATAATTATTATTATTATTATGTGAGATAAGATGCTTTCAATTAATTATTATTTTTTATAGTTGTGGGTATCTGGGCCACCGCTATTAACACCGGATTGATAGTGAACCTGACTAACCCAAAGGTCGAACGAAAAATAATGCAGTTGCTGCGAATTGAACCCCTCACCTCTGCTTTAGTTAAACTATTAAGCCCCTCTTCGAAACCACAACACTACACCCTTTAAGGAGCCAATTAAAACTTTTTATTAATATTATTATTTGGTAATTGTAGGTGTTCGAAAGTTTTTTCACCCCCTCTTGAGACTCAAAGAATCTCATGAAAGGATCAGGCAGGCACTATAAGAAACTAACATTATTTGGAGTTAATGGAAGGATTTGATTCTACGATCTTTTGGTAGTTTAGTGCATCTCAACAACTTTACCATCGCAATAATTCTGTTAGTTGCATTCTTTTTTTCCTTTTTATCTACTCTTCAGATATCTTAAAAAAGTCTAAAAAATGCTGCATTAATACAATTAAATGCTTGACGAAAAAGGACTTTGTAAACCAAAGAGAGTGTGACTTTTAAGCAAAGTGTGCCAATGTATAGTACCATCTAATGGTCTTCACATAATAATAGTTATTATTATTATTATTATTCTTGGGCCCATCCTTCAATATTGACTCATTTGTTAGGCATCTATGATGCCTAAGTGACCTTCTATGTGTTGAGAGTTCATAGTAGCGTTACTGTTAAGTTAAGGAGCACTATTTTTTAATGGATCTTGCTTAAACATATGTATAAAATAATGGTTTTTTTTTTCAAGAGTATAAAATAATTGTTTACTTAACATGCATATATAAATTATACTTCCTTTTCTTAACCTATCATCACATCATCCAACCACACTTATAACGCAGTGAAAAAAACATCCTCTCTCACCTCTGTGATTTTGCGATGTTCAAATCCTAAAAAAAAAAAAAAATCATATCATGCTTAATGAGCACAAATTTTCCAATACATATAATTCACAATTTTTTTTAAAAAAAATATTTGTTATAATTATAAGTGCCTCAATCTTTTTTTAACAATTTTTTCCTAACCATCGAAGTATATATTGTTGAGAATATATGGTAAAAATTAAGCAAACATTTGGTTTTCGTATCATGGTAGCTACAACGTCGAATCACATCTAAAAAGAGGAATGAAAAAAATTTATTAGAAGGAACGAAGAATAATAGAATGACAATAACATTATCAATCACATGACACATTAACTCACAAGAGTCTTTCATGCATGCAACTTAGACCCGCGTGTTATGCATCGGGATCTGTGTAGGCACACATCACAAGGCAAGGCGCAAATAGATGGCTCTTGTGAGCTAATTATGCGTCTTGTAGTGTGAATGAATTGTGAAGCATGGCCTTGATATTGTGAATGAAATGACAGAAATGCCCTTTTGTATATGGACTGATTCTTTCATATTCGATTCACCGGTTTTTAAGAGATTGTTGTTATAAACAGAACAAAGTCGACTCTATCACTCTCTCTTTCTCTACATGTTATTTTTTTTTTTTTATGGATTCGAATCTGCAAAGCTGATTGAATAGATCATGAAATCAAGGGTGATGTAATGGTAATGGAGGGGGTGTTTGATTTGTTGTTTGGCAGAGATGCTCGCAAGTTCATCAAACGCAAAGACAGCGATGCAGGGGAGACAGGTCTCTCTCTCTCTCTCTCTCTCTCTCTCTCTCTCTCTCTCTCTCTATCTATCTATCTATCTATCTATCTATCTATCACTTTGTTTGAGCTGCATTTATGTCTTGTCAAATCTTAGATTCATTTTCAATCATGTCCATGTATTTTTTAGGATTCAAATCTCATTTGGGTGTCTTTAGTTTCAATGTTTTTGTGTTTCTAGACAATTTTGATCTGTTTTGTCAAATGGGTTTTTGTTGTTGTTGTTGTTGTTGTTGTTGTTATTGTTGGGTCTAAGCCACCCAATATTTGGACTATCCGATTACTATTCCAACATTGGTGTTCCCATTCCAATACTCAAACTCGCTTGTTGTTGTAATTGTTTTGGTCTAAACCGCCTGGTATCCGGACCATCCCACTACTCTAGGTTTGCCCCGAGTCGCACGCCATATAAGTGGCGGAGCTCCCAACGTTGATGTTCTCATTCCAGGACTCGAACTCGCTTCTTGTTGTTGTTGTTGTTGTTGTTGTGTTATGATTGAAGTGGCATACTTGATTTTGAAGGTTTTTGGGGTTATAATTACTGGATTTTTCTGAGGTATCCATGCTTCTTGTGGAAGTTAAATTTGGTGGTTGTTGGATAGTGTCTATTTGAATTAGTTGGGTTTCAATAATCACGAGTGTCTGGACCTTTTTCAGCGCCTCCTTACTTTAATTCAATTAATTTCATGGGAGTTAGTCGGGCTACCTAACTCCATAACTCAGAGAAATCGATGAAATACATATAATATAGCCACTAAGAATTCAACCTAATACATCTGCCTCAGTTATTTTTCTTTGCCACCTCACCACACCCTCGAGGGCCGACTTTTTTCAATTATTTCTTCTCTACTAATCATGGAAGCTTCAATTGATCTATCTCATTGTGAAGATTTGAAGAAGAAATTAAATGAGAATTTGGAGTTTCTTCTTTCCTACTCATGTATATATATGCATTAAAAATCTATGATTATATGCTTGTAATTAATGTTTGTTGTGTTATAAAGATGGTTAACATAAAATTGTTGTCACTAAGTTTTCTTAATTGGATTCTTTCTTTCATCCAATTTTGTCAACCAGGTAGAGCACTGGAAGAACTGCGAAGTTCTCTCTTCAACGAGCTTCGAACTTCAGAGGGCGCGAAGCGGCAACAACAACGGTTCTGCGGTCCGACCGCCGCAATGACCTTCAATTTCATGGTTTCTGTTGGAATAATACTTGCAAACAAAATGGTAACTACCAAGCTAGCAGTGTTTATGTTTTTGAATTCTCTTTCTGCAACTTTATTTGATTTGTCTTGAATTGTTTCTATAGGTGATGGGAAAAGTTGGATTCAACTATCCAATTTTTCTCACATTAATCCATTACTCCTCTGCATGGATTCTACTTGCAATCTTCAAAGCATTGTCATTGCTTCCAGTCTCTCCTCCTTCGAAGTCGACGCCCTTCTCCTCTCTATTCTTTCTCGGCGTCGTCATGTCGTTCTCC
The DNA here is from genome assembly GCA_039657325.1 of Stephania cephalantha. NCBI lineage: Eukaryota > Viridiplantae > Streptophyta > Magnoliopsida > Ranunculales > Menispermaceae > Stephania > Stephania cephalantha. The sequence goes on from CM077571.1 coordinate 57,532,692, forward strand.
ACCGGCCTTGCCAATGTTAGCTTGAAGCACAACAGGTAAGATATATAGAGCAGCATTTACACTATTAAAATTGCTGAAAAAAAGTAACAACTTAGAATTCATGAAGTCTGAGTTCCAACTTTTTTTTTTTTTTTTTTGAGTAACCGTGGGTATCCAGACACTTTATCCGAGTAGTCACACAGGCCTTGGGATTGTGAAAAGAGACCATCAATGGCCCGACATTTGGTTGTCGTGGGGAAGAGTTCCAACTATTTTTGCTTGCTTTGATATCCCTTTTTTCACTATGTAGTGTTGGCTTCTATCAGATGGCCAAGATTTCAGTCACTCCAACAATTGTGCTGGCAGAGTTCATTTTGTTCAAGAAAAGAATTTCTTTCAACAAGGTCAGTGTTAAGTTGTTAACACCTCTCATTCTTGGTAGTTTTCAATCATATATATGAAATCATATCACTTCTTATGTTATATATGGTGATAATTTTTCTGTTGGGGTTGCAGGTTTTGGCTCTTGTCGTAGTCTCAATAGGCGTGGCGGTCGCAACAGTGACAGACATGGAGTTCAATTTCTTTGGTGCCTGTGCTGCATTGGCATGGATAATTCCAAGTGCAGTAAACAAAATTCTTTGGTCTAACTTGCAGCAGAAAAGCAATTGGACGTCGCTTGCGTTAGTACCGACTTTTCAATCCTTTCGATGAGATATCGATTAGCATTTCTAATTAGGGAAGGTTTTCGAGTGCAGGTTGATGTGGAAGACAACCCCAGTGACTATTTTCTTCTTGGTGGCTTTGATGCCATGGTTAGACCCTCCTGGAGTGCTGTCCTTCCAATGGGACATCCATAACACTTCAGCAATCCTTATATCTGCTCTCCTAGGATTTCTCCTACAATGGTCTGGTGCACTAGTACTAGGGTGAGTTTTTTACTCTCATATGGCAACTTTGCGGTTTCATTTCGATGTTTTCCTTTCGCGAGGTTCTAATGTTACTAATACTAGACTAATATTGCGGTCTGCAGCGCAACTTCGGCGACCTCCCATGTCGTTTTAGGTCAGTTCAAGACTTGTGTGCTCCTGCTTGGAGGGTATCTAATTTTCAATTCAGACCCAGGAGTGTCAAGCATATGTGGAGCTGTTGCTGCTCTTTGTGGAATGTCAGTTTATACCTCACTTAACTTGCAGGAGGCGAAGGAGGCCGCCATTAAAGTGTCGAAGCAGAATTCGCTTCCTTCTAAACCAAAGACCGATATCGGATCGAAGGAAGAAAACTCAGATGTGAAAAGCACAACTACTGAAAATGTTTAGAACTCATGCATCTTGGATTGAATTCATGTCAAAAGGAGAGAACCAGGCACTGGAGAAAATAACCAATGTAGAGTTTCTTTCTTCCAAACTTCTCCATTTTTTGTTGTTATTAAGTCTTGCATAAATGTATAGAAAAGACTCTTTGAACACAGTTTTGGGAATTCAAAAGATGAGATTTTTTACATGCCAAAAAAAAGTGTCCTATATCTCTTACTTCTTTAAATCTTTCATAATTAATGCATCCCTAATTAACTTAAGACTGACTCGACAATTTTCGGATTGAGTCAAATACTTTTAAGCCTAACTAGAAATTATAATAATTAGTTCGGATATTCATTTTCTCACTGATATTTCCAAACAATGCTCGAAAAGTCCTTCGACAAACTGTAGACTATGACTCTTGACTACAACAGATAAAAATGCAACCAAAGTGCCCAGTATTGCAATTACTTTATACAGCAGAGCTGTAGAGATCATCTCCTCTACAAACAAAACACAAGAAAGTGGGACTTCTGTAAATATGCATAAATCTAGCATCTTAAAAGCCTTCCAATATATCCCCAATAAATCAACAGAGGAAATGGTTAACTAGACACATTAAAAAGGAAATGAAACAAATGGAATACCTATGACACCAATTACAACAGTCCAATACCATCAAAAAAAAAAAAAAAAAAAAAAAAATACAACAGTCCAATCGTAATGTAATACATGAAATTCTTGAGGTCAAAATTTACTTTACAGGTAAGACAGTTTGTGAAAAGAATGGAATAAAAAAAAAAAACCCATCAACTTATATCTTACCTTCCAAGTGCTAAAGGACCATGAATGAAAGGGGAAACGAGACGAAAATGCCCAACTTTCTCAGCATAACTAGCTGAGAAGGCGAAGAAACAATAAAAAGTGATCAAGAAAGCTAGCAGCAAACAAGAGAGAACTGCACATACCTTTCTCAACTAACTTAAATGGTTAATTTTGCCTATAATGGCGAACTCCCCACCTTCCGTAGCCCGCAAAAACAACTGAAATACTTCCCGCAATCTTCTTGCCATCTTATAAATATTTACACTCTCAAATTAGACCTCAAAGTTATGCTCTCCAATTTTTTTTCGTCCAGTTGAACCTTTATTCATTATGGGCTCTTGAAAGTTTCACAATCCAACCTGTAGAGCTTGTTCCGAGTCTCCGAAAATTTAGTGTCTTTCTTATTTTTTTTCTAGAAATTACTGTTCCAGTTGATCTGTGCTCGTTGAGGCTGCTGATACACACCAGATTGAGGTCCTACCATTTCTACAGCTCCAGCCATCGTTTGAGACTGCTGCAGAAGAGGGTTAACAGTTGCTGCTGCAACTGTCTGCGCTGGGTGGTGATAGATACCAGCGAAAGCGCCATGAGCAGGCTGTGCAGGGGCAAATGCAACATGCTGCCCCTGAGGAGAGAGGTTGTAGAAAGAGCTGGTTTGAAAGGCAGAAATTTCTCGGCTTGGAACCCAGACGGTTGAGCCTTCACTCTGCAAAAGAACTTTAGTTACTACACCAAATCACAACTCAAGATATCGTGACAAGGTCGGAAAACAAGGTCGCAAACAAGCCACTCAATTTCAATCACCAGATAAGAGAAATCATGAAATTTGGCTTTTATCCGAAGACATGACAAAAAACCTCGTGGGCGCTGGGCACTCACACTATGACCTCAAGTTTTGCATCTATGTTTTTAAACTAATCGGAGATTCAAAAAAAAAAAAAACACGCACACACACATGCATAAAATGATTGTAGCGAAAATGAGGATACTTAGGTGGATGTGCGGTAAAACTCTTAAAGATAGAAGAAGAAATATAAAAATTAAAAGAAAAGTAGGAGTAGCACCAATCCACACAAAAATTAGGGACGAGGAGTAGTTTACACGCCCAGAATTTGCCTGCAAATTCCCCAACTTGACACAGTTGAAACTGAAGAAATTCAGCAGTATAGGAGTAAACGTAAGATAACTTGGTATCCATTGATTAAGAAGGATTTAAAAAATTTTGAAAGCACCGCATCAACTGCATTAAATCGAGCAGAGTGGAAGAGTTTGAACTATGCAAAACCATTATTCCATTAGAAGATTAGAAGATTACCAACTAGAGCAACTAGAGATAACACAGTTGTACAAAGCAAATGCATTGTGAGATAAACAGAAAAGGATAAGTGTTAAGATATCAAAACCTGCTGCCCACTGATGTAGACATTATTATCCTTGTACTGAGATGCTGAAAGATCTTCATTTCCAGTAGAATTTCCAGTAGTTACAGCAGGACTGGGACTAAAACCAGCAGGGGAAGAGCCATATGTTGCATAGCCAGTTGGCATTGCAACATGCGTAGAGCTACCTGTATTGCCTGGCTTGTATTGTGAAATAGGGTATTTGATGCCTGTCGCTGCAGCTGCTGTAGGAGGTGGGTATATGCTGCCAGATGGAGGTTGCTGAGGGAAAGCAGTGTTGCTTAAGAAATGATGAACAGGAGGTCCATACAATGGAGAAAAATACTGGCTGTAGGGCAAAAAATTAGGAGGATAATGTGGAAGGTGTACTCCAGCAGGCTGATGGAAAACAGGAATTGATTGCTGAGTTGCAGCAATTGAACTCTGCATGACTCCTGGGGCTTGGGTCGCAAGAGGAGTTGGACCTGCTGTAGAGATAACCAACGAGTTCCCACCCTGAAATCGTGCATGTCAAAATTAATAAAATGTCAATGAATCGCGAATTGAAAACAGCTAATTTAGAACATTTGGAGCAAAAAGAATACAACTTGAGCACCTATTTGTTTGATGGAGGGAGTTCGTGGCACAAAAAACTCTTCTGTTATAAAATAAATGTTCGTTTAAAGAAAAGAACAGTAAAGAAAAAGCCATATGAACAACTTCTATTTTAATACGACATAATTAGTACTTCATGCAAAAAGTGATGCAACTTACTGACTCTGAACAGAAAATATGTATATCCTGTTGATTCAATTTACTATCCAGTCAGCCAATGACCAAATTGTACCCACTCGACACAATCCACCTTGATGCTAAGGGCATACATACAACTCTCAATGCACTTACCAACATATGCAATGCTAGCATTCGCCATGCAATCATAACATCACCAGCAAAGCACCAACACCAAATTTATGATTGTTGTATAGTCCCACTCCCAAGAAACTCTTCCCAACTCCCTATCTATTTTTTTTTTCCTCAACGAATTGGGATCTTCTTATTCAATCCTAAAACCATCATACAGTTCCTCAATATATATTATTGTAAGCTTACTCTTGAATAGTAATAAACATTTTTTGTGATGAATTTGAATAGTAATAAACATGATGACACATTATGTTCGACATGATCATTTACATAGATCATTAGACAAGAAAATGCCTTCATTCAATCCAGCGACTGAACATGCCTAATTAACTTTGATAATAGTATTTCACCTTATTTTACGTTCAACTACTCATGGTTTCGGTAAGGAGTTAAATTTTGAGCCGTGAACAAAATAAGCAAACTAGAATATTTTAATACTAGCAACAACCAGCAAAGAAACTCGCCAAATACACCATCAAAATTTGAATAAGCATATATACACTGAACAAGACAACAAATCTAGGTTTTTCTCAATGAATCAATAACAAAAAATTTCCAATCAACAATTCCACCTAGAAAAAAAAAAGCAGAATAGAAGAAATAAACGTATTAAAACTTTTATTATATCAAGTGAGAACTGAACGATCCCAGCATTCATATTGCAGAATGCAAATTGGTTCAGCATGTCCGTTACATGCATGTGAAGGTTTGTGCTGACACCTATTTTCCTTTAGTTCGAATCAGAATTGAATATCAAAGAAAAGGAAACGGGAAAAAAGGTGAAGTTCACTGTTTTGAATATGCACTTATGGCTCAGTTTTCAATAGCATGAACTTCATCAAGAAAAGTGTCAATATCTACCAAAAAAAAAAAAAAAAATGTCACGGAGAAAATTAGGAAAATATGCGAACCTCTTGGGGAGCCTGTCCAGATTGTGGGGATAAGACAGCAACATTACCATTGTACTTGGCAGCTGAAGCAGGTGCAAGAAAAGGAGAGAAGCGACCATCACCTTCGGTACTTGGTCGGTAAAATTGGGGGAAATAACTTGACGCAGGGTCAAATGGCGGCTGGACCTGAATAAAATATTGATTTATATTCCAAAACGGAGAGAAAAAAATTGGGGATAAAAAAAAGAAAGAAAATTCAAAAAGATGTGGACAAGGAACATGGAAATATTTGATCAGAGCTGCAAAATCAAAATGTTTGAGACTTACAACAAAGCTAGAAAGTCGGGAGACATCTCGTGCTTGAGGCTCAGAGCTCTCAAAAGATGCAAACTGAGCTCCTAAAATAGGCGGCATCAACCCAAAAGGGTAGTTAGGAGCAGTATGAACGACCGAATATTGAGGGCCTCCCACAGGAAGCATCAACTCCAGCTTGGTTTGTTCGTAATCAGGCCCGGAGTCAGTTGGGCCATCAGCCTCTACAGATGGTACATTTTCTTGAACATTTGAAGGTGACAGTGGACGATCTGAATAATCACCTTCCTGTATTGTTGGCGATGCATTTTGACTGCTGAACCACACAATAAACTTGACCATTAAATTTAAAACATGGTACAAAGAATGGACATCTACAGATGTCAATCATGTCAGAGTAATAATGTAACATACAGCATACTCAATAGGTAGATCATATTAGAAACCCAACCACACGCTAGCTTCAAACAAGGAACACATTTGATGGACGGAAGCCTTATTTTCTGGATTGGGGGCTCTAAAACTATCTACTTCGCAAATTTTCTTCCTCTAGGTCGCCTATCTTTTTTAAAAAGAAAAATCCAACAGAGTTTTGAATTCAACAAAGAGGACTAGTCTGACCCTCAAAAGAAAATACCCAACCATTAATAATCCTAGCTTAGAGGCTTAACATACTAGTAGCGCCCAGAATTAGCAGTCTATACTTCCAAGGGAATATGAGATAGCATTTAAACATAATTACACACCTTGAGTACGGCTCTTCAGCACTCTCTTCAATTTGAGAGGTTTCAGAAGCAGGTGTAGAGCTCTTGTCTGTATCAATGCTACCAGCATTGGTTGTGCTCACTACAAAGCTAGCATCAAAGCTACCAAAGCTACCAAAACTTAATCCACTCCTTTCAGCTTCAGGCACCTGAAGATGGTTTGGAATGATAACATGCTGGTTCTCTGAAAATTGCAACACTTCTAACTTCTTCTGTAGTTCGGATGTTCCTTTTTCAGAAGCAGAGACAGTTGATGCAGGCAATGAGACAGTACTAGCTTCAACGGCACCAGGAGGAGTATCTGATGTGGCAACAGGGCCAAAAGGAGTAGAATTTGGGTTTGTCGACTTTGGCTTCCACTCCTTATTTGGGCCTACTGTGAGCAAAAAAGTCAAATTATCAATCTATCAATCCTCAATAGTAGCCATAATACATTTCGCACAATTGCAATAACTACATTTACAGATTAATTATTCTTCCTCGAACCCATCCCGAACCCAAATAAGTATGCTCAAACAAAGGCAGAAGCAAAGAAGCAAACATAAGTCTAAAAAGCATAAAAAATCACCATAGAGATCACAAAATTTAGAATAAATAAATATCTAAGTAGACTTTTATTATTCTTTATCGTAAACAGATATCCAATTCCTATTTAACTGAATATTCCAGAACTTACCTTTCTGAGCTCCAACTAGTTGTTGTGTGCGGCCACCATAATTAGATAGCGACCTATTATTGATATTGCCACCATGAACAGAAGCAAATGAGACTAGAGATGTGTCAGCCATCTGGCTCCTTTCAACTCCATGGGACTTGCTTGGTACCTTTACTTGCACGAGGGCAACTTCAACTTCAGAAATTGTTTTTTCGTTCGTAGAAGATGACCCAGTTACAACTTCAGATGAAGCTTTGCCTGTTTGAACATGATTGGTGAAGTCCTGATTGGATGCAGATTTGTTCTCAGCAGGAGCTACAGTGTTTGATTCAACAGCAGCCCGTTGGCTTCCCACCTCACGTTTAATCGTGCCCACTGTGCCAGGGACCCAGGAGTCAAGCGATGGCACCAGAACAGGATCTGAAGATGAGGAATAAACTCCAAGCACAGATACAGGAGATGCTAAGTTGTCCGAATTTGACATTGACCGCCCCTGTTTAATGCCAACTATTGGAGAAGACGTTTTTGCATTTAGATGTGGCAATGGTATTGGCTCATTCTCCAAATTATTCATGTCAATGGCAGAAGGGTCCTTGATGGGGTTGATGACTGTGCCTGTTAGTGACTCCGGAACGCATGGAATAGTGGAACTTCCATGAGTCACGTTGATTGGCCCATCAGTCATGGCAGTTATAGAGCTGCAGCATGCATATGACATCTAGAATTATAACCCATCATCTGAATAAAAGTGGTGTGCAAGATCTTTATGCTAGGCACCAACAATATAGGCAAGAGGATGCATACTGAACACACTAATTGTCTCATATAAACAGAAAATTAGAAGTATGTACACACCATGATAAAGGAGTAGTTGCTTTACTTCCAATTTCCTGGGGGACTGGCATAACAGACCCTGTGACACCTCTCTCCATCACCTGATTGACTCCATTTTCTTTTCCAGCGCCAACGATCTTGCCCCCACCAGCATCTGAAATGATAGTTGAATCAAGCATAGGAAACAAGCAATTTGAATAAATATTAGAGAACCAAATAACAAACCCGCAGAATGAGATTTTCAGGAAAAACAATAATAATTAATTAATTAAAAAAAACCACAGAATGAATGACGTGAGTCCTTCCACTGTGTTTTTATAAATATTAATCATTATATAACAGGAATCTTTTCGGACATAATTTATTGTTGCAATAATTGACTATATGTTGGGGCTTCATAACAAAATTCACCAACTACAGATATCCATTTGCATGAAATGACTACTGGGAGCTGAGAAACTAGCAGGCTAAGCACTGACTTCACACAATTTTGCCCTTTCACCAATGTAACATACATGTGACCAATTCCACATAAATGACAATTGATACAAAACAAACAATATAAACTGTTCACAGTCCAAAACATTGCGTGAATACCATTAGCACCGCTTCGAGAAGACTGATTCCCCCTGCCACCCCTACCCCCTCGCCCTTGTGTGCTGGATCTCCACTTAGAGTCTGTAGAGTCTTTGATGTTCAGCTGCTGCAAATGCATGGCAAAATGTAAAATTTGCTAATTTGATGAAATTAACAAATAAATAACAATTATAACAAAAACAAAACACTTTAAAGCCATCGCCAACCAGGAAAGCATAGGTTGAAAGTTTAAACACGTAAAAAAGAAAATCCCAAATATAAGAAAGTAAATAATTAAACCCCATCTAAGTCGCCTGAACTCTAACCTAAAGTACCCGTAAAAACATATAGAACTCCATTTTCAAAGCTCCTTGTATAAAGAAGAGTGTAAGTGTAAAAAGGAAATAAAAAGAAAAACAAGAACTTCCTAATGTAAAACGGGGAAATGGAAATAAAGAAAGAATATAGACTTCCAGGCTCGAGCATATGCACATCTGCACGTTATATCCAGGCACCAACGTCCAAGTTTTTTTAGACACTTTAAATGAGTCTCCATGTCATAAGAAGCAAAGAACAGGCAGCTACAACCTTTTGACACATAATCAAACTCGTACTCAAATGTAGGTAACATAGAAACCAATAGGCCAATACAAATATTTAACAATTTCAATTTAATAGCAACATCAATAAAACATAGCCGCACACCCACTACTACCAACAACAAAGGCTCATCAAATTTTCAAATTCATCGAAGTGCTAGACCTCATGAAAATTCAGTGTGGCTTTCACTTCCAACATCAATCATGTTTTTCCATAAAACAAGTGTTTGTATCCTATTGCATGTCTTTCTAGATATCTTCACTACATAACAAAGAATTTTCTTTCTCATACCATTTGAATTACATAGATGGACTCCTCATTACCTTCAAACTTTTCCTTTTAATTAGAACAAATAAAATCGTTTTTAAGTCGAAAAGCTGCGCAATTAACAACTAGCATCTATTTTATCCCTAGCACAAAACTCAATAGCTATATTCATATTGATTATCAATGGCACACAAAATATTATGAAAATGGCCGCTTTGGAAACATCATTAGAATATCAACACAAAGTACTCTTGCAAGGAAGAAATACAGATTGCAGATGCAGCACATCTCTTGAAATTTACAAACGCAAATAAATTTTACCTCTTTCCTCTTATCACGCTTCCTTTTAACTTCATGAAACGTATCTGCCAAAGAAAGACAACAAATTTGTCAAATAACTAAATGAGACTTTAAGAGTATGAAGGTGAGCAAACTTCATAAGCAAACATTCTAGTAAGTTTAGTGAGGAGTGAGATGAAAGAAAATAACGGAACTCAAGAAACCGCTTGACATCAAAATGTTCCCTCACGCTGGAAGAAGTTACACAACAACAAACAACAACAACAACAACAACGTAGCCTCAGTCTCAAATTAATTGGGGTCGGCTACATAGATCAAACTCTTCAATTGTGTTCGACTTAGTGCAATTGATGGTGAGCTCGCTAGAAGAAGTTATAACAAACAAAAACACCAACTAAGCAACCAACCAAGCCCAGGCAGTAGATAGGATATCACTAGATCCAAATGAATATGAAAATGAACAATATTAATGGTGATAAAAAGAAATCAACCTTCCAGCTCAATCCAAAATAACAGAACTCAATTTTGTAGATGCCGCACTAAAAAACACTGGAAACACTAAATTTATCATGTCTGAGGAAGTCATAGCTGGACTCACCATACTCGCATCCAAGCTCACTCAAAATTAGCCTCGGAAAAATGCTAGGGTGGCGGATTAAATATGCAGCACTTACAAAGAATACAAGCTCTTTAAGATAAAACACCAATAACCAGTTTCCAAATCATCAAAAATGAATATGGGTCAGAATGGAAGAGTTTGAACCATGTAGCCAACCCCAATTAACTTGGGACTGAAGCTATGTTGTTGTTGTTGAACATAGGTCAGAATTTTCACAGCTGCACTCACATAACAACATTAAATTCACAAAACTCAAGTGAGAGCTACGTACCAAAAAAAAAAAAAAATGCCCCAAATAACATATAATTCGCAAAACATTCTTGATTGTTCTCAAAACAGAAACATACCGTTGAGCTGATTATTCAAACAGATCCATCAAACGTATTGTTAATCAAAACATCTACTTTACATAATCTTACTACCAATTGCAGGAATTCACCACACAACACGAAAATCGCGCCTTGTTCAACGATCTGATCACCGAAGAATCACACCTTAAAATCACCAAATGTCACAAACAATACCAATTGCAATACACCCTTTTCGCAGCTAAGCTCCACCACCCATCAAACACACAAAATGAAACCCTAACCTCACAGAACTGAATACACCAACCAAAAGAAAAAAAAAATACCCACTTTGGGAATCCCTAAAAACAGCAAATCAAATCACAACAACCTAAAAAAAAAAACGCACAGATCAAAACCAAAAGAGGTAGAGAGCAGAAATCTCACCTTGAAGCAAGAGCTTATGGGCGGTCTCATTGGGATCCATGGAGCAGTCCTTGAGCATTGCGTATATCTCCTCGTCGCTGTGATTCCCGGCGATCTCTCTAATGTTGTGGATCGTCTTCCTCACACTGTTGGGAATTGAAACCCTAGAAGAACTCATATCGGGAGGAATCGAGGGCAGAGGAAATGCAGATTGGAGGGACAAAATCAGGGAAATGGAGAATCGGAGATGGATTTTGGGAGTGTTTTTAGGGTTTTGATGGATTTGGGGATTTTGATCTGTTTGTGTTGATTTGAAAAAATGGAGGTGAAGAAGAAAAAGAAGAAGAAGAAGAAGAAGAAGAAGAGGTGATTGTGAAGAAAGGGAGGGAAGAAGAGAAGAAGAAGAAGAAAGAGAAGGCCTTTCAATACAACAATCAATATGTTGTTGTTGTTGGTGTTGTTGTTGTTGTTGGTGGTGTTGTGTGTGGGAGTGTAGGGCTTTTTAGGTGCTCATTCATTATTTTATTTCTCCATCTTTTCCTTGTGAGGGTATGGTTTTTCTTCATTTGATTGTGTATAATATAGGGGTGACCTTGTTAGGACACTCGGAATGGATACTGATAGTTGGTGTCTGTTCAATACATATCGATTTATGTGCGACATATATGATGCAAAAATCAATAGACTCCGACAACTTAATTAATGTCTAAAGCGTATCACCAAATCATTTTGTTTTAGTGACCGTGGGTATCTAGACACTTTGTCTGAATAGTCTCACGGCTCCTGAGATTGCGGAAAGAGACCACAAATGGCCCGACGTTTAAGTGCTCATTCATTATTTTATTTCACCATCTTTTCCTTGTGTGTGTGTGTGTGTGGTTTTTGCTCATTTGATGTGTATAATATAGGGGTGACCTGTTTGGGAGACTAAGAATTGATACCTGATTATTGGTGTCTATTCAATACATATCGATTTAATTGCGTAATATATCGATGCAAAAATCAATAGACACCAACAACTTGGTGTCTAAAACGGATCACCAATTTTTTTTAGTAACCGCGGTGTCCAGACACTTTGTCTAGCTAGTCCCATGGCCCTGAGATTGTGGAAAGAGACCACTAGTGGCCTGACGTTTGGCTGTCGTAGGGAATCGAAATTGAAGTCGTGTGCCTAGCTAACCCACACAATCTTGTCCTCGCCCTTACCACTAGGCCACATCCCGTCCGGGTTGATGACCAAATCATTTTTCATAATATATTATAATATAGGAATTCTGCTAATGTAGAAAATGTCAAGCACTTATTGTCGTCCCTGCTATATGTGTTGGATCGGAATGCGAGTGCACGCATCACAATGCAAAAAAATAGGGTGTCTAGAATAGATGCACGCGGGTTGGTGTTTTCCTATAATTTATGATGAAAAATAATTTGGTGACCTTTTGAGCCACCTTGAATGGACACACGGTTGTTGGTATGTCTATTAATTTGCACATCAATGTTTGTGCACACGCAAATTGATGTGTATTGAATCCACACCAACTATAACAACAAAAACCTCGATCTAAATTAGATGGAACTGGCTGCATACCAAATTTTTACTATGCTCGATTGAATGTATTGGAGGTGTATTAATCGTGTATATATAATATGTGTATTAGCCATTAAATGTACACTTCTCGGGCTAATTGCATGCCCTTTTTAACACCACATTTCAGATAACTTGATCAATCATAATGAAAATATGATTGCATTATAGATCTTCAAAATTCATGATTTAATGTTCTAATTACTACTTATTTTATCCTGTAAATAATAATGAGTATATGACTTAAACATTGCTTTAGTATTTAAGACTACTTTTAGACTTATGTATTATTATTAAAATCTAACCACGTCCTAGATGTTGAGATGGAAAATTGATTATACCACCAACTAATCATGATAATGATGAAACTAAGGTTCAATCCCCAAGAGGATATCCTAAGAATATTTTTTTCATTAATCGAATTTAATTGTAAACGTACTTAAAAATCTTTATATGCTTGAAAAATAAGTGCATTATGTAAAAATTAAAAAACTATTATATTATTAAGGGGTTTAACTTCATTTTAAGAAGTATATAATTTACTTTTGGTGGAAAAACCAAAAACGAAGTACTATATATATGAATATATGATATATATATGGGGGCAAAGGTGGCTATTAATTATTATTGATTGGTGCTTGTTGGGAAGCTTTAATTAATTGTATGTGAATCATTTTTTGGCTTTAATTAGCTTGGTTTAATAAGAAGTACACAAAACTATCATTATTTCCTTGAAGCAACCAAAAAGGAATTTAGAGTGATATAAGAAACGGGGATTTTATATCTAGAAGACTAGAAATTAAAGACTAACGAGAAAATCTTTAGGGCTAAATAGTTGGAGAGGGTTGCAAGTGAGGCTGGGCAGGGCGGGGATCGTGATTACCGTCCCCGGCGGGGAGTGCGGGAAGAGATTTATTCCCGCAAATTCTCGCAGGGCAAACTTTGTCGCCCTGCGCCCCAACCTGGGGGATCCTCGGGGGGTGGGGAATCCTTGCAGTGCCCCATCAATTTTGTAAAAATTAAAATATTTATTTTGATCTTCATTCCTTTGTCATTTTGGCACTTAAGTACTACTTTCTCAATTTTTTTTCTCAAATTGAAGGATTAATGTGGATTTGTTTTGTTGATTGAGTTACAAGTTATCATATTTAATTAAATATATAAGATTTTCAAATTATCTAGTATGATAAATATATTTCAATGATGTTATAAATATAATTTTATATATCTTTGTGATATAACATATATATATTATATAATTAATTTAATGGTAAAAATAAATTTTATTATTGAAGATCTTGAGTTTCATTCCATATATTACATATGTTTTAAGTAAAAAAGTTATATAATTTTTTTTTTGTAAAAATATAAAAAATAGTGAATTCTATACAAGGGATGCGGGGCAGGGAATCCCCGCTCCTTGGCCCGCCCCGCAGGGAACAAAGAGTGGGGATTCCTTGCCCCACCGAGGCGGGACGCATTCCCCGCCCCACTTGCAACCCTAACTTGGAGTCATAACTCTCACACGCAACAATATGCAATTCAAAGTCAAGTGTGTAAACTATGGAGAAGAATTGTAAAGCACGCAAGGTTAGGTGACCAAAGTACACAGAACTGAGTTTCCAAGATCTTATATTTAACTTTTGTATAGTATATAGTATATCTTTCAATGTTTCATGATGATCGATGGAAATAACTAATTAATTCGTATTTCTAACCAATTTAGCTATGTGATGCGAAATCCATTTAAAGTGTCCTCTCATAGCTCCATACAATATGTTATTTTTCTTATTGGACGCGTTTCTTGCACAAGCGGGGAGTCTTTTCCACGTTTTCATCCCCAATTTAATCTTCTTTCAATTTATAAGCAGGTTTCATTTAAAAAGCCTCGATAGAGAGATCTACCTACACTTATATACTTTATTTTGAAGTCTTATTTAATTAATCAACGTGAGACTATTATTCCTATCAGCACATCTCTCTAAAAGACCCATTCATACGAATCTAAAAAACCCAAAATATAAGATGGAAAGGGTAAGGGAAGTGGAGTTTGTCCTTCAAGGTCCTTTTTATTGGTGTTTGGTACGTAGGACACCAATATGGTACTAAAGTTTGCATTTAGTGAAGCTTTCTTTTTATGAGGTTATGCCTTTTTTTAATTTTATTTTAAAATAATGTACGCATGAAACCAGTCCATGTTATTCTATCCTCAGGTCTGACGATCAATGGGCTCGACCAGTTTCAATTTCTACAAAGTTGATTACGTTGGGAGAGCTTTACTCCTTTGTTTGTCAATGTGACTGCTCGAGTCTAGATTGATAGGCAAGGGCTTATTGATTGTGTTCCTTATTAATTATTGCATTGATGTTTGTGCATTAATGTGTGCACAAAACTCGACATTCAATGAATGCGTACCAAACTAGCGGTGGGTCAAAATAGCAGGACTCTTACTACAATATAGAGATGTCATATGCATGCTTTGTGTAGGTTATAGTTGGTCCTCGTTATTGGAGTTTGAATATGAATTTAAAGCACATCAAGAGTACAAGATATCCATACAGTGCATATCATCAAAATAAAAATATACAGGACAATGCTACTTATAAACTTAGAATTGACATTCATATTTTATTCTAATTAATCTCCATCGATCTTCAATTTGGGTGGAAACAGTACCTCAAATGAGAAAATATATAGTAGCTAGTACTGTCCATTTTGGTACAAATATTTGTTGTATTCCTTCAATTCATTGATTATTTTCGACGCGAAAAACTCGCCTAAATATATATATATATATATACACTAGTACTTTACTTATGAATATATTAGTGCACAATACAAATGCCAAACAACTCTATAAATATATAAGTACATGAAAGGTTTTATTATATAATTAAAGATGATATAAATAAACATTAACTAAATTTAATTAGCAACCGCCGCCGCCTCCACCACAACCACCGCCTCCACCTCCGCCACCACAACCGCCACCACCCACGCCGCCGCCGCCACCATAGAAACGCTTTTTACGCTTCTTTCCCGATTCAGCGCAAGCGAAGATTGCCATGGATATCAATGAGAGTGTTAAGGCAATCATGCAAAGGATGGAAAGACTTCCATGAATTTGAAACACTCCAGCAACTTTCCTGCCATTCTCAAATGCCTCTAAAAGCCTTGCCATCTCTTTGTACACATAGATAGATAGATGGAAAGCAATATATATACACAAGCTTTAAGGGCCTCGTCTTTGACTTTAAAAGTCTATTATATATACTACATGACATCCACTTAATTTCCTCTCACCTTCATTAATTGATTAGTTTATCATCATGATACAAGTATTCAAGCAAAGCTCCTCTATAAGTGCTAGGATGACAACCGGGAAGTTACACCAAAAGTCACATCAGACCTACTTTGAGCCGTCCATGCGCACCTCATATGCGGGGACACACATATCCCGGTTCATAACACGCGGGCTGAAGCCACATGGAAGGCTCATGTGAACCAATGTGTCTTGGGGTGAGACATATAAACTCTCTTTTAATACGATCTTCCTTCTTGTTCACGAATCCTCACTGCAAACATAGAATTTTCTAATTTGAAGTAACCCTGTGATTAGACTAATAATGAAAAACTTAAGTTAGCTAGATTGATTAATTATTAATGATAGGAAAAAAAGAAGAAGAACTGATACGTGTACATAATGTTTGAAGTCTACTTACATAATTTTATGAAATATCCTAATGAAAGGGACACATATATAGGAGTTTGCCGCTAGGTATTTGACCAAATATGATCATTCAACCTATCACTAATTAATATTGAGTCAAGTTTCTTCATGCCTCCGTACCAATTAATTAATAACAAGATAAATGAACAGAACACTCAAAAAGAAAAGTAAAGAAAAAATGGTATCTATGAATGTTTTTTGTTTTTTTGTTTTTTTGATAGAAAAGAAACAACTTATGTACCCATCAAAGTTTGAACCCATGACCTCTTACATCCAAATTTCATATCAAACCATTGAGCCACTCATTTAGTTGGTGTATCTATGAATGTTTAGGATGATGAAAATCCAGAGTTTTGAACTTTTTCTTTCCTTTTGTATTCCTCCCTTAATTTACAATCCATCTAGGCATATTTTACTTTACTAACTCTCCTATAGTACTATGTGTGATGAATTGTCGTATCTCCCAAGCCAATTTCTCTTCCAATCAGTGAATATGAACAGCTTTGGCAGTATATCCGGAAAGGCAAGAACCAACTCGATTAGCAAAACATAGCACTAGCGAAGTAATAATGTTTCATCAAGTCGGTTCTTGGCTTTTCCGGATAGACTACCAAAATTGTTCTCATTCACTGGCTGGAAGAGACATTGGGTTACAAGATGCAACAATTAATTCGCATATATAATACTTTAGGAGCACGCCCGCGCGGTGCATATATATAGCAAAGTAAGTATATATGAGCAGGTGGATATTGTCAAGGGAGGAATATATGCAAAAGGAATTAAGAAAAAAAAAAAAAGTAGTTCAAAATAGTTCTTGTGTAGTTCTCATCATCATGATCCTTGTCATCAACACTTATAATTAAGTACCAGTACTTAATTTGTTTTTCTTTCTAGCTTGTGTTCACTGTTCAGAATATCTATATATATATATAACAACAACAACAACAACATAGCCTCACTCACAAATTAACTGGGGTCGGCTACATGGATCAAACTTTTTTATTGTGCTCGATTAAGTGCAATTGTTGGTGAGCTTTGCAAACCATTCAAATCCCTCCTAATTAATGCATCCCATGTTAACTTTGGTCTGCCCATACCTCGTCGAATTTCTACGTTTCTATTGAGTCAAGTTTTCTAGTTGGGGCATTTGTAGGCCGTCTTTGCGAGTGACCAAACCATCGCAACCGCTCCTTCCCTAATCTTTGTATCAATTGGTGCTACTCCTACTTGTCTTTGAATTTCTATATTTCTTATTCTATCTTTACGAGTTTTACCACACATCCACCTAAGCATCATCATTTCTGCTACGTTCATTTTATGTAATTGTTGTTGCTTTAACGCCCAACATTCACTTCCATAGAGCATAGCTGGCCTAATTGCGGTCCTATAAAATTTTCCTTTTAACTTAGTAGGAACATTTCGATCACAAATCACCCCTGTTGCACTCCGCCATTTCTTCCATCCAGCTTGAAATATATATATATATATATATATATATATATAGAGAGAGATTAAGATTAATTGTTGGTTGCCATGATTAATAAAAATAATCTTCATAGATGCATGCAACTCTTGCATATATATACATGCATGGAAGGTCTATACATATAGCAGCAATATGATAAACATTAATTAGCTTTAGCAACCGCCGCCTCCACCGCCGCCACAACCGCCTCCTCCACCTCCGCCTCCACCGCCGCCACAACCGCCTCCTCCACCTCCGCCGCCGCAACCACCACCGCCGCCGCCATGGTGATGATGGTGGCCGCCGCTACCACCTCCTCCACCACCACCAGTACCACTGTCCATGAAGCCACCATCACCACCACCATTAGCATTCCCGAAGTCCCCACCATAGAATTCTCTTCTACGTCGCTTCTTTCCTGAAGAAGCGCAAGCAAAGACGGCCATGGATATTAATGAGAGTGTTAAAGCAATCATGCAAAGGAAAGAAAGAAAGCTTCCATGAATTTGAAACACAGCAACTTTGCTGCCATTCTCTAGAGCCTCTAAGAGCCTTGCCATCTCTTTTTTGCTAGACTCATCAAAAATACATGGACACATAAATTAATATTATATATATAACCTTACAAAAGCATAGTCATGATATGTAAGGTCTTAATTTGCAATTGCAATTAAGGCTCTATATACACTTTCCTCACACCTTCATTCATTAATTAATTTATTTATCATAATATATAAATGTATGGAAACAACAAATGAATTAATTGACACATTTTAAAGTTTGAATTTTCTTAGAAGATATTACTTACAATTATTAGATTAATAACAACCACAAAAATTAAGAGTGATGGAAGTTGAAGAAATAACAAATAAAACCTAACTTTAATACTATATATTTTGCAGATATATACACTAGAAAATTTTTTGCCTTTAATAGAGATTTTAAAACCACTATTAAATAGAGTGTTATTAAATATCATGTGAAAATGTGTTATGTTTTAATTTTTAATACATATATTACATTGAGGTTTTTTAAAACTTTTATCAATTAGGTGTTATTTAATAACACCCCCGTTAATAGGGATTTAAAAACTTCTATTAAATACCGAAATTGTTCTAGTGATAAAAATATTTATTTCATTCCTTTCAATCTTTTTTTTTCCCCTGAAGCCTTGACAGCTGCAGGCACGTTAATTCGTTCTTAAGCCAAATGATTAAGCCAATCTATTACTAACATTAATTTTGGTTAATTTTTTTGGACAAACCGCGTAAACTACTTTGAGGTTTTTTTTTTTTTTTTTTTTTTTGCAGTTGACTCATTCATGCAAATATATAGTCAAGTAGCCAAATAAAAGTCAACATTATAGGAAGCCAAGTCAATCACAGCCATTAGTTCCATTCCAAGAAACTTAAAGAAAGCCTACAAGCCTTTTTTTGCAAGTTGTTCAATGTTCAATGTGTGTGTATGCGTGTGGTTCCTAATCTATGTAGGAATTAAGATTCAGGGACATGCTTTTGTTACATATACGTACACTTGATATGTTAGTAATTATAGTCACAATTCGTTTTTTTATAGGAACGAGACTTTATTTTACTATAGCCAAAAAATCAAGTATGTACATAGCGAGAAATTAATAATGTTTCATATAAAATAAAATGGAAAAAAAAAAAAAAAAAAAAAAAAACCATACCAGTGTACTATGTAGAGGAAAAACGCATCGTCCTATAAAAAAAAATCTCTATTCCCAATCCCCTACAATTGGATCTAGTTCAGGCACCACCCACCACCAAGATATTGCGATGTATCCACAATGAAGGAATAGATGGTCCAATGTTACCACTCGCTTCCCTTAACAATATATTAAGTGAATGAACAGAACACACATGCAAGAAGAGAAAAAAAAAATGGTATATATTTATGAGGGTTGATGAGGATCATGAAACAAGAATTTTGAACCTATACATGTAATGTTTGAAGTCTACTTATATAATTTTCTGAAATATCGTAATGAAAGAGACTTAAGATTTTGTCACCAAGTATTTGACCAAATATGATCATATAGAACCTATCACTAATTAATATTGCGTCAAGTTTCTTCATGCCTCTGTACCTACGTATGTATATGTACCAATTAATTAATAACAAGATAAATGAACAAAACACACTCAAGAAAAGAAAAGTAAAGAAAAAATGGTATCTATGAATGTTTTTTTTTTATAGGAAAGAAACAACTTCTGTACCCACCAAGGTTTGAACTCATGACCTCTTACTTCCAAATTTCATATCAAACCATTGGGCCACTCAATTAGTTGGCGTATCTATGAATGTTTAGGATGATGAAAATCAAGAGTTTTGAACTTTTTCTTTCCTTTTGCATTCCTCCCTTAATTTACAATCCATCTAGTCATATTTTACTTTACTAACTCTCCTATAGTACTATGTGTGATGAATTGTCGTATCTCCCAAGCCAATTTCTCTTCCAGTCAGTGAATATGAACAGCTTTGGCAGTATATCCGAAAGGCAAGAACCAACTTGATTAGCAAAACATAGCACTAGCGAAGTAATAATGTTTTATCAAGTCGGTTCTTGGCTTTTCCAGATAAACCACCAAAATTGTTCTCATTCACTGGCTGGAAGAGACATTGGCTTGCAAGATGCAACAATTAATTCGCATGTATAATACTTTAGGAGCGCGCCAGCGTGGTGTATATATATAGCAAAGTAAGTATATATGAGCAGGTGGATATTGTCAAGGGAGGAATATATGCAAAAGGAATTAAGAAAAAAAAATAGTTCAAAATAGTCCTTGTGTAGTTCTCATCATCATGATGATCCTTACTGTCAACACTGATAATTGAGTACCAGTACTTAATTTGTTTTCTTTCGAGCTGCCTTTACAATCCATAGGCGCATATTTTTCACTTTGCTACCAATATCCTAAAGTTCATGTGAAATGTGGCATCTCTCAAGCAAATTTCTGTTCCAGACAGTGAACATGAATAGATTTGGCAGAATATCCGGAAAGGCAAGAACCAACTTGATGAAACATCGTCACTTCGCTATTATTAGCTAATCTAATTGTACATGAGATTAATTGGCGCAATAGCAAAGTAACGATGTTTCATCAAGTCGGTTCTTGGCTTTTCCAGATAGACCGCCTAATCTATTCTCGTCCACTAACTGGAAGAGACGTTGGCTTGCAAGATGCAACCGCTCGCATATACTTTAGGAGCGGTATATAGCGAAGAAATTATGAGCAAATGGATTGTCAAGGGAGGAGTACTGCTGCAAAAGGAAATCCATATATTATAGATAACAAAAAGTTCTAATTAATAGCGAAGAAAATATGATCATTCAACCTATCACTAATTAATATTGCGTCAAGTTTCTTCATGCCTCTGTACCAATTAATTAATAACAAGATAAGTGAACAGAACACTCAAGAAAAGAAAAGTAAAGAAAAAATGGTATCTATGAATGTTTTTTTTACCCATGACTTCTTACATCCAAATTTCATATCAAATCATTGGACCACTCATTTAGTTGGTGTATCTGTGAATGTTTAGGATGATGAAAATCCAGAGTTTTGAACTTTTTCTTTCCTTTTGCATTCCTCCCTTAATTTACAATCCCCATCTAGTCATATTTTACTTTACTAACTCTCCTATAGTACTATATGTGTGATGAATTGTCGTATCTCCCAAGCCAATTTCTCTTCCAGTCAGTGAATATGAACAGCTTTGGCAGTATATCCGGAAAGGCAAGAACCAACTCGATTAGCAAAACATAGCACTAGCGATGTAATAATGTTTCATCAAGTCGGTTCTTGGCTTTCCGGATAAACCACCAAAACCGTTCTCATTCACTGGCTGTAAGAGACATTGGCTTGCAAGATGCAACAATTAATTCGCATATATAATACTTTAGGAGCACGCCCCCGCAGTGTATATATGTAGCAAAGTAAATATATATGAGGAGGTGGATATTGTCAAGGGAGGAATATATGCAAAAGGAATTAAGAAAAAAAAAATAGTTCAAAATAGTCCTTGTGTAGTTCTCATCATCATGATGATCCTTACTGTCAACACTGATAATTGAGTACCAGTACTTAATTTGTTTTCTTTCTAGCTGCCTTTACAATCCATAGGCGCATATTTTTCACTTTGCTTCCTATATCCTAAAGTTCATGTGAAATGTGGCATCTCTCAAGCAAATTTATGTTCTAGTCAGTGAACATGAATAGATTTGGCAGAATATCCGGAAAGGCAAGAACCAACTTGATGAAACATCGTCGCTTCGCTATTATTAGCTAATCTAATTGTACATGAGATTAATTGGCGCAATAGCAAAGTAACGATGTTTCATTAAGTCGGTTCTTGGCTTTTCCAGATAGACCGCCTAATCTATTCTCGTCCACTAACTGGAAGAGACGTTGGCTTGCAAGATGCAACCGCTCGCATATACTTTAGGAGCGGTATATAGCGAAGAAATTATGAGCAAATGGATTGTCAAGGGGGAGTACTGCTGCAAAAGGAAATCCATATATTATAAGATAACAAAAAGTTCTAATTAGTTCTTGTGTTCTTCATGTCATGTTTCTCATCAAACACTGATCATTGATATGTAGTAACAGTTTGTTCTGTTTCTTGTGTATGTAGATATAGATTTTTGGTATTAATCATGATTCATATATGAAAATAAACTCTCATCTTCACATGAGAATGAAACACAGTCATGAGTGCACAAACAGTCTAAGCCATGCATACAACCCTTGCATTATTAGCAGCAAATATAATACTAATAAAACATTAATTATAATTAACTTTAGCAGTTGACTCATTCATGCAAATATATAGTCAAGTAGCCAAATAAAAGTCAACATTATAGGAAGCCAAGTCAATCACAGCCATTAATTAGTTCCATTCCAAGAAACTTAAAGAAAGCCTACAAGCCCTTTTTTTTGCAAGTTGTTCAATGTGTGTGTATGCGTGTGTTTCCTAATCTATGTAGGAATTAAGATTCAGGGACATGCTTTTGTTACATACATGTACACTTGATATGTTAGTAATTATAGTCACAATTCACGTACTGTCGAATGATTTTCTTTTATAAGAACGAGACTTTATTTTACTATAGCCAAAAAAATCAAGTATGTACATAGCGAGAAATTAACAATGTTTTAGTGTAAAATAAAATCGAAAAAAAAAATCCATACCAGTGTACTATGTAGAGGAAAAACGCATCGTCCTGTTAAAAAAAAATCTCTATTCCCCTACAATTGGATCTAATTCGGGCACCACCCACCACCAAGATATTACGATGTATCCACAATGAAGGAATAGATGGTCCAATGTTACCACTCGCTTCCCTTAACAATATATTAAGTAAATGAACAGAACACACATGCAAGAAGATTAAAAAAAAAAAATGGTATATATTTATGAGGGTTGATGAGGATCATGAAACAAGAATTTTGAACCTATACATGTAATGTTTGAAGTCTACTTATATAATTTTCTGAAATATCGTAATGAAAGAGACTTAAGATTTTGTCGCCAAGTATTTGACCAAATATGATCATTCAGTTCCTATAGAACCTATCACTAATTAATATTGCATCAAGTTTCTTCATGCCTCCGTACCAATTAATTAATAACAAGATAAATGAACAGAACACTCAAGAAAAGAAAAGTATGGTATCTATGAATGTTTTTTATTTTTATTTTTGATAGGAAAGAAAGAACTCTGTACCCACCAAGGTTTGAACCCATGACCTCTTACTTCCAAATTTCATATCAAACCATTGGGCCACTCAATTAGTTGGCGTATCTATGAATGTTTAGGATGATGAAAATCAAGAGTTTTGAACTTTTTCTTTCCTTTTGCATTCCTCCCTTAATTTACAATCCCCATCTAGTCATATTTTACTTTACTAACTCTCCTATAGTACTATGTGTGATGAATTGTCGTATCTCCCAAGCCAATTTCTCTTCCAGTCAGTGAATATGAACAGCTTTGGCGGCATATCCGGAAAGGCAAGAACCAACTTGATTAGCAAAACATAGCACTAGCGAAGTAATGATGTTTCATCAAGTCGGTTCTTGGCTTTTCCAGATAAACCACCAAAACTGTTCTCATTCACTGGCGGGAAGAGACATTGGCTTGCAAGATGCAACAATTAATTCGCATATATAATACTTTAGGAACGCGCCAACGCGGTGTATATATATAGCAAAGTAAGTATATATGAGGAGGTGGATATTGTCAAGGGAGGAATATATGCAAAAGGAATTAAGAAAAAAAAAATAGTTCAAAATAGTCCTTGTGTAGTTTTCTCATCATCATCATGATCCTTACTGTCAACAATGATAATTGAGTACCAGTACTTAATTTGTTTTCTTTCTAGCTGCCTTTACAATCCATAGGCGCATATTTTTCACTTTGCTACCTATATCCTAAAGTTCATGTGAAATGTGGCATCTCTCAAGCAAATTTCTGTTCCAGACAGTGAACATGAATAGATTTGGCAGAATATCCGGAAAGGCAAGAACCAACTTGATGAAACATCGTCACTTCGCTGTTATTAGCTAATCTCAATATTGTACATGAGATTAATTGGCGCAATTGCAAAGTAACGATGTTTCATCAAGTCGGTTCTTGGCTTTTCCGGATAGACCGCCTAATCTATTCTCGTCCACTAACTGGAAGAGACGTTGGCTTGCAAGATGCAACCGTTCGCATATACTTTAGGAGCGGTATATATATAGCGAAGAAATTATGAGCAAATGGATTGTCAAGGGAGGAGTACTGCTGCAAAAGGAAATCCATATATTATAAGATAACAAAAAGTTCTAATTAGTTCTTGTGTTCTTCATGTCATGTTTCTCATCAAACACTCATTAATATGTAGTAACAGTTTGTTCTGTTTCTTGTGTATGTAGATAACTAGATATAGATTTTTGGTATTCATCATGATTCATATATGAAAATAAACTCTCATCTTGACATGAGAATGAAACACAGTCATGAGTGCACAAACAGTCTAAGCCATGCATACAAGTACCCTTGCATTATTAGCAGCAAATATAATACTAATAAAACATTAATTATAATTAACTTTAGCAACCGCCAACAACACCATGGTGACCGCCGCAACCTCCTCCACCATGGTGATGATGGCCACCACCACCGCCGCAACCTCCTCCATCATGTCTTTTACCACCAAATGCACCAGCACCGGCATAGGAATCATGTCTTTTACGCTTCTTTCCCGTTTCGACACAAGCAAAGATGGCCATGGATATTAATGAGAGTGTTAAGGCAATCATGCAAAGGAAGTAAATACTTCCATGATCAATTTGAAACACTGCAGCAACTTTGCTGCCATACTCAACACCCTCCAAGAGTACCCTTCCCATCTCTCTCTGTCTCTCTAATCTCTATAATGTATACATATAATTGATAGATGGATAGATATATGGATATTTATAAGGAAAATATTAGAACGACAACAACAATGTCACAGTACCACAAGACACGTTGACTCACAAGAGCCTTCCATGCTACCTCGACCAGAGAGTCGTGCTATAGCCCTTATCAAGCTATCTTTAATTTTTAAGGTCTACATTCCCTCTTATGGAAATATCATGCATGTCGCCATCTCTTCCAAAAGTGAATTGATTATACATGTAAAAAAGAAAACTCTCTCTATCTTTCTTGTTCTTCATGAGTGCTAATTATTACATGGGGAGATAGAACCATTAATTTCCAAAGTTTGAGTTTTCTAATTTTAGATCAATGAGTAATAAATTCGATGACTACTCTTTTTTGTTCTCTGTTGACTCAGATTCATAAACTATACATATCATGAAAAGTAAGTCAATCGCATATAAGTTCCAAGTAACTTCAAGAAAGCTTAGGTAGGCCAACACAAAAAAAGGACGGCTTGATATTTTAGCAGATCAATTCATACGATATATTAACGAGTGTTTCGAGGCATATCCAACGGACACAAAAGAGGTTGTTGTGCATGTCCAATAAGCTCCTTGGTTTATTCCACCAAAATATCAACAATTAATTAGACAACTTGCAAAATTCCAACAGATAAGGCTTTGCAAGTTATTCAATCAATATCTGCATTGTCAATTGTGTGTGTACTTCGTGTAATTACTACATGTGAAGAAAAGTTTGGGTGGCAATGCCATATTTATGTACGTTACCTATATATACTTGATATATATATATAACTGTTCGAATCCTTTAGATTGTGCATCGTGATCAGCGCTATGTCACCGGCTGCAATTCGCTGTCCATATATCTAGAAATCATGACAACCAAACAATGAATGAACAAAACACAAGAAGAGAAGAAAAATGGTATATATGAGTGTTGAGGATCATGAAACAAGATTTTGAATTTTTTTCCTTCTTTTTGCATTCTTCCCTATACAATCCATCTGCAGGTATTTACTTTGCTACCTCTCCTAAGAATATGTGAATCGGCGTATCCATGTTGCCGGTTTCACTTCCAGTCGTTGTACAAGAATAGATTTGGCAGTATATCCGGGGAAAGGCAAGAACCAACTAGATGAAGCTTCGTTACTTCACTAATGCGGCTAAGTTTCTTCTGACAAATCTCCTGCACATTCAGCAAGAATTACATACTGTAAGAGAGTTTTCTGCATTGATCAAAGCAATAAATTGAAGCAATAATAGCAACAGCAGTCGCCTATATATATATAGAGGATCTTGTTTTTGACTAAACTAGACTCCGTAAGACTACGCTTCGACGTCTACATTATTGCTCATTAAGATTATGCTTCCACCTAATAAAGTTGTGTGACAATGAAGAAGGATCTGTAAAAAAAATCCTAAGATTAATTCGAGTAGTTGAAAACATTTGAATCATATATATGTCGGCCGCCAAGGAAACTCACCAACAGAAGAAGGATCTACGTGTACAAAGAAACTTGCCGCTACTATAAGATAACAAAGCATGAGCATTAGTCCTTTGAAGTAATTAGAATTCCCATCCTGCAAGCACAAGAATAAATCCTTATGGCTCCGAATAATTCAACTAATTAAGACTTGAGGTTTCTAAATTTATAAACGTAAGGATTCTTACGGCTCGTCAATTAAACTAATCCAAGAGGTTAAAACAAACCTGCAATAAGAAAGCTACGACTAAAACGGTTATAAACAGTGTTGCAGTCTCGAATAGTTGAAAGTTCAAGTCCATAGGTCGCCCAAGGATCCAACCCACAATGACACAGAATGGAACCTGTAAATACAGTACTATTTTAGACAAAATTCTGTTAGAATTGGTACATACCACCAAAATTTGTTGTTTCTTACCCCAAACATAGATATTTGTGTGGAGGACCCTATCGCAACTCCCAAAGAAATGTCCTATCCGGAACAACAGATGAAATGTAGTCAGATATAATATTTGCAAAGATTAAAGATCATATGCAGGGCATCAAATTAAATGCCAGTGGAAATCTTCATACTGCTGTGCATTATCACCCACATAACTGCACAATTTTAAGCTCACTAAATTCCTTTTTAATACTATAAACAGTGAATTGCTCAACGTGCTGAATAACTTACAAGTTTGTTTTTCATAGCAAACATGACAGCGCTTGCATGTTCCGCAGCATTGCCGACAATTGGAAGCACAATGACACTAATAAATCCAATTGGGATGTTCCATTCAGAAGCAGCGCCCTATGAAATGATCAACCAGAACTCATAACATGACAAACATAGAATGTGCAATTAAAAATGAGTAAAATACTTATTCGTATTTTTTTTTACGCAGGCTAAAACAACAATTCGATTCCGAGAACAACATTAAGTAATATGAGAGAATACCTCTAAAGCATCAACAAGATATTCCGAAAGCAATGAAATCCACAATGCCAGGATTGCGAGCCAGACTATTGATTCCCACTTAGAAATTTCAGGAACTTCCTCATCTAGGCTTTCAGTCAGACTTTCACCCTGAATTGTCATTTACAAAAATTAAAAAACTCATGGTGAACAACCTAACTAGAATTTTAGGCATATAAAATAACACCTTCAGTAATATTTTTTACAAAGAGCACTATAAGTTATAGAAACTAACATCATTTATGGGGATGACTGGATTCTTCTGATTCTTCAGCTGATAAAAAAGGTAGGCTCCATAAGCAACAAGCATTACGCAGCTGCTAAACCTTGAAAGGGCTAACTCTGACTTTCCAAAGTGCAACTCAGTGTGAGTGAAATGGAGCACAGCAGGAAACAGTAGGCCCATAACAGCCATCAACAATAATCCTGAGTTCACTGTAGCAGAATTCTGCCATTAAAAATAAAATCATTCAATTTGGACCAAAAACAATGAAGGCTATGCAAGGGGAAAAAAGCAACATGTTATGATATAATTGCTCATATAGGCACAACAACATAGCAAAGCCTTAATCCCGAATTAGTTAAGATCGGCCACATTATTGGTTATATACCTTGTTAAAAACCTGCTCCTCCTTATAAAATACAATCCCACCACAGAAGAATGAGCATCCAAGCACCAGCAACATATTTGATAAAATTGACCCTAGCAATGACTGCTGAACAACACGCAACAATCCACCTTTCAATGCATAAACTGATATGATCAATTCTGTTGCATTTCCAAAAGTTGCATTTAAGAGCCCCCCCACTGCAAGTAACCATGTAATACTGTATCAGCAATGTGAAATGTACAATGGTCATCAACAGATGGAAGAATCCAAAATAGTAGCAAAACAATGGTGATTGTTAATTATACAGTATATTAATATAATTCTCTCTTATATAAATCAGATGCAGCTCATGCAAAACTAATTGCACCAGAGTCATGCCCTCAATGTGATCCAAGCTATGTTTTTAATTAATGCCAAAATTCTGTTCTTATCTAGTTGAAGAAGAAAATGTAAAGCACGGATTGTTCTTTTTTAATTACTAAACCCCTCATCAATTTCACTTTTGTGGAGTGGTGTGGTGGGTGCATAAAGGAGGGAGGATTACAAAGACAAAGGCGTTGCTGACGTCGACCTCATAAGTAAACACTTTAGAATGTCATCAACAAAGATTTGATAATTAACCACAAACCGTTTACCTGTATCTCCGGTGAAGAGTGCTAGTTGCCTGCACTTCAAGAAAACCAAGCAAGATTAGGCCCGTCTCAGGTAGAACTAGCAAGAATCAATACCAAGAAAGAAACAATAACAACTGTCCCAATCAAGATTATACAAATCCTTACTCTGTCGTGAATCCCAGTCGTTCGGCCAAAGGTGTTATGCCCAACAAGCACAGAAAGAATACCCATCCCTGCAAGTCCACATGGGAAAATTTATCAAGTCCCTCTACAGTCGTATGAAAAAGATTTGTACACAAGTTTTGCTCCAACTCACATGATTGTTGGTCAACATACTAACAATGATGGCTGCAGGGCCAAAAGGCATAAGCAGATTAAGTTTGGTTGAGAAGAGCATAATCTTAATGCTCTTGAGTACTGTATTCTTCCGATGGCTTCTCGAAGAACCTGAAAAAGACCCGTCCGTTGTTTCCTCCATCAAATTCGACTTTCTTCTAATCGAGGCTGGGCTATCAAGACTCTCATCCTCAAACTCGTGCAGCGATTTGTCCTTTAGAGCTCCCAACTGTCCAATCAACTATATACTCTCAAACATGACTCAAAACAAAATTCCCAAAACTTTCTTTATAAAAATCGATTACAAAAAAAAACCCTATACCCATATCGACAAAATCAACCTAATCCTGCAACCTAATTCATAAAGACTATGTTAACATTGAGTATTCCTCAAGAAACAACCAATAAACCTATCATATATGCATTAATTTCAACAAAAAGACCAATCTTTAGTTCATTAATCACACAATCAAATAAATCTT
The DNA here is from genome assembly GCA_039657325.1 of Stephania cephalantha. NCBI lineage: Eukaryota > Viridiplantae > Streptophyta > Magnoliopsida > Ranunculales > Menispermaceae > Stephania > Stephania cephalantha. Next base: position 57,562,344 of record CM077571.1, read on the forward strand.
TCCATGGCACACTATCTCTTTGAACATTATCCCAAATTAACAATTAACATAAAGAAAGGGCACAAGAACAATTAAGTGATCGAATCGCAATTAGATCGCTTATTTATGATTCTAACCAACAAGTTTTCTACCAATCACCATGGTAAACACACATTAAGCAACAATGACGAAAAAAGAACCAATCTTTACCCAAGAAACCTAATTAACAATCAAACAAGAATCAATCAAGAAGGGCTTTGAAATTGTTACCTCTAAAGAGGGTTTGGCCATGTTGGGGTTCGAAAATCAAGATTCCGAAAGAAGGCGAAGAAGAGTAGTTTGTTGTTGTTGTTTTTTGGAAATCTAGGGTTTCTGAGAGAGAGAATGAAAGTTGTTTCTTGGTTGAATCGTCGAAGAAACGAAAGAGAGAAAGAAAGAGAGAGAGAGAGACTCAGCGTTAAATACGGACATGTAAAGATTTCAACCGTTCAAACTCGCTCCCGCCATATTCCGTTACGTCTACGCCTATTGGGCCCCGCCATTGTGTATACAATAGGCCCAAGCCCAGGCCCAATACTTTTAAGGAAGTGTTACCGTAACCCACTTTAGACACTAATTTTAGCCAACGACCGGTTGGGTTGCCGGGCAAACCACCTCGAGATGTGTACGCGCACGACGGATCTGTGTTGCCCGAGTATTTTCCTAATAATGGAAAAGTTTGATGGTATGAGAATGAAACTAGTTAGATAATGTACGTGGAATGCATTGATACGGATGGATTTTTAAATAGTTTGTAAGGACGGATTGATAGAGAAGGGTTTGATCCGTGCATCTAATTCAACTGATTAGAGATTAAGATTTTGCTGTTGTTAATATTTCGTGAAAGAGTCATCTATGACGATTAAGTAGAACTTAATCAAACAGTTTTGTAATTTAACAAAGAAAAGTGTCGTCAATGTGAAGTAACAAGCTAGAGGTTTCGAGTTTGAACATTATATATGATATATGAACAATTACCATATTACATACCTTATTGTTATCGAGAAAAAATTTATTACTTCTCAAGTTATAATTTGAGTTCGAGCTAGGTTAGATTTATGCGTATGATCTCTTAGCAAAAGCGATTCTACTTTGCAAGAGTCGAAGTTGTGACTCGATTAGGGAAGTTATTAATTGAGTAGCAAATACATGGTTTCAAGAAAAAAAAAAATTAAAAATAGCAAACATGCACATAACAAAAGAACAAAAAAGAAACAAAAAGAGATGTCCAAGTGGCGATTACTATAATTTTTGCAAATCAATTAAAAATCAGTTTTTTTTTTCCAACCGTGCGTGATTAAGGAAATAAATAATTTATGTTCTGAAAAGATGCATGATATCTAACTCATCCTATCATCAATGAACACTTATCATCTCATGTTTGTCCTCTTCCACAAATTGCATGAAAATATGTCGTGTTCAATCATATCACCGTCTAATTAATCACAGCTTTCGAAAGAGAGGTATCTCTTTATTTAACAATTTTGGACACTGAGATAGGCACACTAAGTGAGTGTGCATCGCACAAAACTCCCTCGGGATGCGCACTTTGGTGCATCATGCAAAGGCCATCCTACTTGGTGCTCCTGCCATCTCAGTGAGCAAGGGTGGTCACAAAATCATTTTCCTTTAATACATGAAAAATGCTAGCACGCATCGAAATGTGTATATGAAGTACTCCATCTGATCACAAATATAAGCCGTTTAACATAAAAGTACGAAAATTAAATCAACTTTAATTATAAGTGTAATTTACATATATATGTGATTTGACTTTAAATGAATTAATAATTATATTTAAATTATATAAGGGTATAATTGATAAAAATAATAATAAATACATTCTAAAATTTTAAAAACTACTTATAATTTTGACCAACAAATTTTTGTTATAAAAACTTATATTTTTGACTAGAGGAAGGATATTGCACTACGTGTGTTCAACTTGCGTGTCACACTAGGGGCACGCTATAGAATATTTTTCTTAATATATTTCTCAGGTGTCCCCCGTAATTTTAATCGAAAAATACTGAGTTTATCACACCGAAAGACACATCGATCCACAAAAGCAATTTATGCGGACTCAACCCACGTAATATGCATTGAAATATGTGTATGCTCGCATCTCGAAACGTGCATCAACGGATTAAAGGCGTGGACATACGTGTTGTCATTGTAAGTATTTTCAGCCGTAGGTCCATCCTGTAATTTCGCCCAACTCCAGTGGCAAACACTCGCGCAGCAATTTGTTGAGCAGAATTTCCGTATAAATACCCCTCTCTCTCTCTCTCTCAACTCACACTCTGTAGTCTCTGCGACTCTTCAGAGAGAGAGAGAGAGAGAGAGAGAGATTTCTGGGCGAAATCTTTGGACGAATTTGACCAAATTGAAATGGCGATGGCGGCGATGGGGATCTCGGTAGGGCTTCCGACGAATCCGAGCCGGAGAACGGCGCATTGCGGCCCCAAATCGGCCCCCCAGAACCTATCCTCCGCCTGGTCCCAGCTCGCCGGCGAGAGGCTCCCGGTGGACTCCGGTCGACGGAGGAGCGGTTCCGGGAATGGGAGGTCCCCGGTCTTGGTGTCGCCGAAGGCGGTGTCGGATTCGAAGAATTCCCAGACCTGCCTGGATCCTGATGCGAGCAGAGTGAGTTTTGAATTTGGGGTTTAGGGTTTGAAAGATTGGTTTTTGTTGAGTGTTTTGGTGGATTTTTTGTTCAGGTTTTAGCTTTTTGAGAATCTTTTGAGTTTGATTGGGATTTGAGTTTGGGCGAGATGCAGAACGGTCATGAAATGATGATTAATACTGAATCTAGGGTTTTTTCTAGTGCAATTTGAGATACCCAGTTTGGTTTATGGCCTGAATCTGATTCATTTTGATGCGTAACTGAGAAAACATGGTTTGATCTGAAAATCTTGCTTGATTTGTGGCTCCCCAAATGGGGATTCTTTTGATTGTGATGGAATGATCATTGAATGAGTATTGGTACCAGATCTCTGCAAACAAAAGGAGGCCAAAGCCTCTGAGGATCTAACTTAGATTTTTTTCTATTTGGAGAAGCTATTTATGGTAGATTCTGTGCGGTAGTTGAGTGATGGACCCCTTTTCTCCGGCGGGTCCCCCTTACGACCCTGATCAAGATCTGAAGATTAGAGTTTTGATGTTCAAGAATTTCAATGTATTAAATTGTCAATGGTGAAATAACAATAATATGATTAGTAGGACCCTCTATAAAGGAGGAGACATTCATTATGATAGCAACTTTCGCCTCGCTTATTGATGGATCCGAGTCTCGAGTTGAACTATGCAGAAAATTAACTTGATGAATTAGTTTCAATTTTTTTATGCTCAATTCTTGTCAATCAGTGTATGATCAAGGAACTGAATTTGGTTTCGCGCAGAGTGTTCTTGGAGTTATACTTGGCGGCGGAGCTGGAACTCGTTTGTACCCTCTTACCAAGAAGAGAGCAAAGCCCGCGGTTCCTCTCGGAGCAAACTACAGATTGATTGATATTCCTGTCAGCAACTGCTTGAACAGCAATATATCAAAGATCTATGTTCTCACACAATTCAATTCTGCTTCTCTCAATCGCCATCTTTCACGGGCATATGCGAGTAATATGGGAGGGTACAAGAATGAAGGGTTCGTTGAAGTCCTTGCCGCGCAACAAAGCCCTGAAAACCCAAATTGGTTCCAGGTAATTGTAGGGTCTGATTCCTAAAATGTATGACGTCATGATTCCATCTTTGCATAAGCATACCGCATGATTATTAATACTACATGCTTATTTCAAAATTCTTTTCTCTTCAGAAGTGCAAATGCTTTGTTCTAATGTCTTTATTATTGGAGTTTCCTTGACTTATATATAGGGTACAGCAGATGCCGTTAGGCAGTACTTGTGGCTGTTTGAGGAGCACAATGTTATGGAGTTCCTGATTCTTGCTGGGGATCATTTGTACCGTATGGACTACGAAAGGTTTATTCAAGCTCACAGGGAAACTGATTCTGACATCACTGTCGCTGCATTGCCTATGGATGAAAAGAGAGCCTCTGCATTTGGTCTAATGAAGATTGATGAAGAAGGTCGCATAATTGAATTCGCCGAGAAACCAAAAGGAGAGCAATTGAAGGCAATGAAAGTAAGCATTTTATTAAAAAAAAATAAAAGAAAAAAAAATCTGTTGCATTTGTTCTCATGTTTGTGGTGTTCGTTTTCTCATCAAATTGACAATATTTAAACTTAGCAAAATGTGTTATTCATCGATATTTTTCTCATTTTTTCCCAAATTAATGCCAGGTTGATACTACCATTTTGGGTCTTGATGATGTTAGAGCAAAGCAAATGCCCTACATTGCAAGTATGGGTATTTATGTTGTTAGTAAAGAAGTGATGTTGAAGTTACTCCGTGATGACTTCCCTGGGGCGAACGATTTTGGAAGTGAAGTTATTCCTGGTGCAACCTCGATCGGAAAGAGGGTAAGCTTTGTCGAATTTGCATTGTAATGAAATTGTGAACCTCCTTTCTGTCCAATCATAAAATTGGTTTTTCTACTGACCCGTGCATGGGAGTAAATCAAACAAGAATGGCGTAACAAAGCGATTTCATGCAATATGCAAGGAATACGTATAACAGACTATAATTATGTCAACTATCTTGAAGTAGGCTAGTTAGATTATCCTAGCTATTAGTTTGTGTTCTGTTTATTTTTCTTCCTTGTATCCATGACACGGAAAAGTAGGCTAGATATTACTTTTTATCTAATGCGGCCGATTGCAGTTATATTTGTGAAGTCGCTTCTGGCTAAATCTTCTTACTTTTAACTGTAATCGACAACATAAGTCCTTGTTGCAGTCAGTTTGTTTGTTCATTGCCTACTTCACATTCTCACAATATTGATCTAATCTGTTTCAACCTTTTTAGGTTCAAGCTTACTTGTTTGATGGTTATTGGGAAGACATTGGTACAATCGAAGCTTTCTACAATGCAAATCTTGGGATCACCAAGAAACCAATACCAGATTTCAGGTTGCTTTCCTATGTCTAAATGCATTCATTTATTTACTTAACTTTTGGTTTCGCTAGTGATTGGTTTTAATATTTTGGCGTAATATGAATTGGATTACCTTTGCAGCTTTTATGATCGATCTTCTCCTATTTATACACAACCTCGATATTTGCCACCTTCGAAGATGCTAGATGCTGATGTGACAGACAGTGTTATTGGTGAAGGCTGCGTCATCAAGGTAAGAATCATAAATAAATGACTGTTGAAATCGATTCAAATCATGTTGTGCAGTGCACAACCTCCCACGTTCGAACATAGTGTAATATCCTATTTTAAAAGATATTATGGAGAAATGAGTTAAAGCTTAGGCGTTCTCATACTCGTATCTTGCATTCTGCTTTTGCAGAACTGTAAAATCCACCACTCGGTTGTTGGGCTCCGGTCATTGATTTCAGAGGGTGCAATCATAGAAGACACGTTACTGATGGGTGCAGATTACTACGAGGTAGCGTTTACCGACGTAATCTCCCTTTGTTATTCCATATTTCCGATATGGTTGAACTAGTTCCAGCTGAACATTTCTGTAACCAAATAGAGATGAGTACATTATACTGCATTAATTAACTTGCAATAAGAACTGATGATTTTATCGTTGCCCTTTCCCCAGACTGATGCAGATCGGAGATTTCTCGCTGCAAAGGGAAGTGTCCCTATTGGTATTGGCAAAAATTCTCACATCAAGAGAGCGATAATCGACAAAAATGCTCGCATTGGAGACAACGTTAAGGTTGTGCTATTAACAATCCCTCTTATACATAATATACTATTTCATTAGAGTACTCTTGTCTGTGAAGCTTTTACTAGCTGATGCCAACACTGTCCATTCAATTACCTTATATTTCATAAACTCACTTGATGAAGTTACTGATCTGGTAAAATTCATTTTTTCAGATCATTAACACCGACAACGTTCAGGAAGCGGCAAGGGAACCAGACGGCTACTTCATCAAGAGCGGAATTGTCACGGTAATCAAGGATGCTTTGATACCCAGCGGAACTGTAATTTGAAGACACTTCATTTCTTTTTAGTTGGCCATTATGCTCTAGAGTTGGGCTATTAGTATCCTTTAATAAAAGGTTTGTCCTTCCTTTAGCCTGAGATTTAACTGTCAAAATTCTACTTGTTAAGGTGTATAAGCAAAGGAAGGTATAGCCCAAGAACCCCTTTTTGTCTTCCACTTTCTTTTGTAAAGGCTATGAGTAGTAAGTCCATCCACATGGTAAGATTATTGTGGTCAATAAACTCAGTTGTTCAATATGAGAAGTTTCTTTTTTTTTTTTTCTCCAATGTTTCAAAAATGAATACAAGTTGTTCTACATAAAGAGTACTAATCTTCCTATGCAGACATTATTTGATTGATTCTCTTCGGCGCCTCTTCTGTCTCGATAGCTGCTATCGATGAACGATTTGCCTCGGATTTGCAAATGGAGGTCTGATCGCTATAGGCTGCCGGTCCCTCAAAATCCTTCCCGCCGCAGTTCCTGCCATTCATCAAACAAAAAGGGGGGACAAACATGTATAAAACAGCAGTTATGGAATGATCAAGGGGACTGCAACATGTGTGGCGAATCCGAAAATGGTTTTTACCTGAGAAAAAAGAGAAGTCATGTATGACTCTTGATTCTGCCATGAGAGGGCACAAAGATGGAGACATGAGTAGTATGATGAAGATGGGAATGCATGCATGAGAAGCAAAGCCCAACAATTTCCCCATGTTTGTGATCTCTATTTTCTCCTACTTGACCATCTTCTCTGCTTTCCATTTATATAAGCTCCAGCATCTCTATTTCTAGATGTTGATCATTCCTACTATGAATATTCAAACAAGCAATCAAAGGTAGTGTTTGACCATGGACTATGCTTTTCAATCAGAGAGACTTAAAAAATGTACACACAGCCTAATGGGATGACACCAGAATATAGGCCGGTTCATGACTTCAAGCCTTCCATGAAAGCATTAACATAATTAAAATGAAAGAACGTAAAGCAAAGCGTGTTCATTTTTCAAAGTTTTGGTGACAGACCCGAATTTTTAGAAAAAATTACAAAAGTACAGCATATTTTAGTTTAAATGAAGAAAATAAGTGTGATTTTTTTTATTCAAAAAGTAGGGTATATCGCATTTTGAAAAGGAGCTATTAGTTGAGGGAAATTTTTGGTGCTGACTTGGATGTCGACGTGGCAAGTACACACAAATAGCGCATTTTTCGAATGCACTATTTGTGTGTACTTGCCACGTGGGCTCGGGGTACAAATGCCTTCCACGTGTGCTCGAGGTACGTGCATGACGTTTGGATGGTTTGCATGGACTGCACCAGGTTGCATGGGTTGTCTACCTCGAAATATGTGCTTCACATTCGCATGGTTTGCATGAATTGCACGAGGTTGCATGAGTTGTCCACACCTCGAGATATGTGTGTGACGTTTGAATGGTTTGCACGAAGATGCATGGCTCGCCCACCTCGACATACGTGCGTGGCGTTTCCATGTGTTGTCAACCAGAAGATACGTGTGTGACGTTTGCATTGGCTTTACCACCTCGAGACACATGCGTGATGTTTGCATGAATTGCACGAGGTTGCATGGGTCGCCAACCTCGACAGACGTGTCTGACATTTGCATGAAATCTTCACCTCAGCATACATGGGTGACGTTTGCATGGGTTGTCCACGTCGATATGCGTGCGTGTTGTTTACATTGGTTGTCTACCTCAAGATACGCGAGTGACGCGGGTCGTCCATCTCCATATGCACGTGTCGTTCATAGGGAGAAAAATTTTGTATAGATAGCTCCTTTTCAAAAGGAGTTATCCATACAAATGTCTTCCACCTCACCACCATGCATGTCACCTCATCATCAATAGCTCCTTTTCAAAATGAGTTATACCTTAGTTTTGAAATTTATAAGTAAACCTCACTATTTTGTGAAATACAAACTAAACCCACCCCACTTTTTGAAAAAAGACCGAATTTTTATATAACTTTATGGAGCTTGTCTCCATTCCTCTTAACGATCAAACGTAACCACATAAATTCCTCAAAATATATTGGGAAGAGGGACTGAACCGCGACCTCTTATTTTGAGGTACCCCTAACAAGGCAACCACCTCGATGGGACTAGACTTAAGTTGTGGTCTTGAATTCGAGTCCTACAGATGAAGTCACCAATCAACATCACTGGGAGAGCTTTGCCCTTTATTGTTTGACACGGCTCAAACCCGAATTTAGTCAGGGCTCATTGGGCTTCTGGATACCGAGTGGTTTACACCCAAAAAAAAAAAAATAATAAATTCCCTACTCCCTAAAATACACAATACAATATGATCCCACACATCTGGATGCACGTTTGTACCAAAGTAGGGTTATTTGAACAAGTTAAAAGGGATTGAAGTACTGTGGCATAAAATCTAGGTTGCAAGATTGACCCATTCCACTCTCTAGAAAAGATGAGTCGGATGACACATGATACATGACACATGACACAGCACGACATCCAAGCAAAACTATTATCAAAGAAAACAAATTTAGAGGATCATATTTCAGCTAGAGTAAAACCATTCCATTCTACACCACTCATTCACTACTACAGCTACACCTTCATCTTCCTATTTTCAAGTTCTCCTGTGAACACACCAGAGAATTCATCTCTGTTGACACCTAAGACATAGTCGACGCATCTGAGATGCGAAGCTTTTGGTGAAACTGTGGACTCTTGAGGTTAACATGGCTTCTTGTTCAACCAGTGCAACTTGTCCATTGAAGAGATCTATTAAGGTTTCTATTTGCCCAGTATTCTCTTCAGTCTCCATACCCAGAAACTTGCAATGGAAAGTGCACAAAGGGATGAGTTCGCGCGGAGGCGTAGTTTGTTCTGCTGTGCAAGAATCATCTACTTCAACTGGTAAGAGGTCAAAAGCTAGCCTTTCTATTATTATGTATATAAGGAAATGCATGGAGAAAGTAGAGAATGAAATTTTACAATCTATGAACAACTGTTAATTCATGATACGAATTGAAACTTAACAGAATTCGACATACTTGCAAGTGTTGAGAATTGAAGATCTATCTAAAATCACGAAGAAATCGAAGGCAAATTGAATAGAAGGGCATTGACAATGAATTGATTGCACTACTAAAACAATTCAGGCAACATAACTGTTCTAACCACTTATTACCTGTTTCTAGCTACCGCCGAAACGGAGGCTAAACCAGCTAAAACAGAAGCTCCAGCGAAGCGAAAGGCGCCAGCAAAAGCTCCAGCCAAGGCATTGCCACAATTGATGGAAGAAGATGTGATCCCTTCTCTCAAAGCAACGCTCGAAGCTCAAGATGATCTTTCAGAAATAGAGCTATCATTTAAGGATAACAGGGTGAGTCCTTCAAATATGGAGTATAGTAGAATCAAGTATCTAATTTACCAATGACATGAGACTCGAAGCTCTAGAATATGCAGGAAACCGTTAGCGTCGCATTGCTTGCCTGACTGATAAGACCAAACATTAAGCAATCCTACCTGAATAGAAAAGATAAATTGGTCCTATCAATTCTAGAATCAATTACTTACCATTGAATCTCCATATTGAATTCGCCTGGCAAGAGATATACAGAAACTTGCTTTGTACAGAATTGAATCATAGATGCACCATCTGAACATGGTTATTGAACAACAGCTGGAAGGGTCCTTCATGAAGAATGGAGTTCGCTATTCATTCTGGGCATTCTTTCCAAACGGCGTTCTCACAGGTGCATGCAAATTCACATTCATCCATACAGAATACAATTCCGATACATAATACCAATCATACTTACTCCTTTAAAAGCATTTCGTCGAACTTCATTTTCTTGTGCAGGTCCAAAGGGATTTTCTTTGTCATCCTATGGTCCAGATGTCAGCACAGTGGAGCCCTTTCTCATTGATGAGAAGAAAATAACAGCTAAACATATAGTCTTCTGGGTCGAAAAGCGGTTGGCAGCTCAGGGGATCCTTCCTGTGTGGAAAGAATAACCATAGTGATGAACTTGGATTCAAACAAAAAATAGAGCGCATAAATACCCATTGTATCTACATTTCTTTACAATAATAATGTTGTAATGTTATTTTTAAGCAAATCACTTTTAACAGATATATCAAACTTTCTGTCCTGATGTCAGTCATTCTACTCTACAAATTAAAAACCACATCATCAACATTAGCTGGAAGCTCATCTACAACTGATTACAAAAACCTTGCTATTTCCCTATAAAAGTTTATGCTGTTTAAGTATGTGATAATGAGGCTGGTAGGTTTCACAAGTATCCTTGGATTGGAAACTGAAAAAATTCTGTTCCAATACACTAATGTATATTAATAAGGTCAAAGTAAGAGAATATCAAGAGAAGATCAAATGCAAGTATGAACGACAAACAGATGCTATGCTAATACAATCATACCTATTATAACATCAAACAGAATATGCCAAATGTGTGATAATCCTTCTTAAGCCAACTTCATGATATGATCCAAAATGATCAAACTCCCAAACATTCAAGAGATTAAGATTCAGATGCTATGCTCATACAACTTCATGCTAATTGCTACCAGAATAAGACGAAAATTGAAGAAAAAGAAAGAATCATAAGACATTTGCATATAATAATACCTTTGAGAATTTACAACTCCTGAAGATCTTAACAGTTACAGCAACAAAATGCATTCTTTCCTCCTTTTCCTTCTCATCCTACGCAAATATGGCCACTTATAATTCTCAAGTTCCAATATCTGAACTAAAGAAAAGCTAAAACAAAGTTTGAAGAGAAAGTATGATGTGCCACTCACCAGACATTCGCTCCCGTATTAGTCATTTGGCTAATGGAATCAAAAGCATACTCTTCTCGCTTACACCAAGCTCTTCTTTGGATATCGCTTTTGATTCCTTCCAGTCTCGTTCATCTCTATCATAGCATATTAGATTCACGAAAATCTTAGCGACAAAGTAGGTGTCTAGGTGATCAATCCTTCCCCTTTCATATCAAGAAAAATAGTGCAACGGGATAAATTGGGAGAGGCTAATAACAAGTTTAACGAGCACGTTTCACCGGAAATTTACAAAATTTTTATTTACTGTTCCATTGTATAAATACATATCTAGCAAAATTACATTTACATTTTGCACAAATGTTATGTGCATCATATCTATGCAGAACAGATACCAAAAGCTTTACAACAAAATAACTAGTCATGCATCAGCTAATTGTAGACAAAAGAATGTGCCTCAATGGGCACCAATCAAAATTTTCATTCATCGCTTGAAGGACCAAGTTAGTAGTTTTGGCATAAGAGTAGGATGAAGTCGTAAAATGCTTTCCAGTAAGATATTTTCTCACCATATAGTAATCCATGATTATAAATAACCAACAGATTAGTGAGAATGAGGGTCCTCATGAACGTGGATTATTAGCTTTATCTTCCTCTTGACTTTGCTTTGTCCATATTTCTCCATTTATCCTTGAGGTCAACTGGTGAGCGACTTGCATTAAAAACGTGAGAACCGAAATTCAAAATAATTTTCCACGGTAAATTTTTCCGACCATCACTGAACTTTTTCACAGCTACCTGCAAAAGTTTTGGATGGAGAAATCATTAGCCTTTTAGTTTTGTTGTCTGAATCATGTTCCATTCCATTTTAGTAATATCTGCCTGGATGAAATAGTGAATCAAAACTATTGAAAAAATTTGAAGCATATCCTACAGCATTAATGAATTAGCACACAGAACGCGCACTGCGTGCATGTGCGTGTAGAAGAGGGGAGTCCTTGAACATGAATTGTATGTTAAGAAATTCATACCTTTAGCATTTCCTCCTCTTCTCTAGTCCAAACGAGCTTCTTACGCTTCGAATTAGGGATTGCTGGGTTTGTACTGAAAATTAGAATACAAAATGTAAAATTTACAAAAGATAAAGTAATAAGACAATAAGACAACAATCAAGACTACGAGGAGTAAAAATAACTTACGAACGCATTGGTGGCTTGTTGGATTTCACGGATTTGCTATTGGTAGTTTTCTCCAGATTCTCATCCTCAGCAGATTTAATTGAATCCGAAACTTGCTCTGAAGAAGATTTATCTTGTGGATCAATAGTTTTTGAGCATTCAGGTCTGCCTTCAGTCCCACAATTTGGAATTAATACATTCGTAGTTGCAGTTATGTTTTGTTGATCAACAGTACTCATATTTCGAGAACTGTCCCCTTCCTTTGAGTGATTATCAGCACCACTTACGACACCACATCTTCCATTTGCATGAGAGTTAGATGGGATGTCAGCAGCAGATGCTGCTACCTGCTGATCCTCCTTGCTTTTTGGATTGGGGCTGCTAATTCCTTCAGTTTGTTCCCCACTAGTCCGCGTTGCACCAGCTCCCTTACGCACCAGAGATGTATCCGCCCTTGAAATCTCATTGATGCGTCCACCAGCATCAACCACTTCTTGTTGATCAATCCCAGCTGTAGATGGTTCTTTCCCTCCTACCTCCATTGATTTGCAATGTTCTTTCATTTGAATCGTTTGCTTCTCGCAGCCCCCTTTAATGAACACGTAAAGCAAATCTCTAGCCACAAGAGCCTTTTCCTTTGCCGAAGCTAATTCTTTCTCCACTTCATTCAATTCAGAAATGGCTCGTCCATGCGAACAAAAGGGGCAGTAATACTTCCCCTTATCATCAAAGCAAGGCGAACAACCCAAGCAACGCTCATGAACTGACATCGGGCAATGACCATTCCCACAAATCAGTACTTCGCCAGCCTCATTGCATTTTACACAAAACCGTTGCTCTGTCCACTCAAACGTCTGCGGGCATTCCCGATGCACTAAACCGCCCAATGAGTTCACTACACCCTCGCCACGGGCATCCTCATGAGAGGCTCTCTCACTATTTGAAGAGGGATTAGCACAAATTCCGCCGTCACTACTACACGAACCAAGCGCAATTCCGAGCTTATTCCCACTTTTATTCTCTCCGGCGACACAATTTCCGTCATTTTTACTAACCCTAGCCCTCTTCGCAGCAGGAGATTGTTCCAGCCTCTCAGTACTATCATCTACTCCATCCAAACTCACCGTCTGAAGAACAAAAATTCACAACACAAAAACAATCAACAGATTACTTGCAACTATCACTATCATCCAAACAATTATAATTACCAACCATAACGATCATCAACGATGACAACTGGCATTGTCGAATTCGACAAAATCGAACAAAATCACAGCTATTTCTACATGAACCAGGCGCATTCACAACTTCATTCGACAAAAGTTCCGTCATTTTAACCAACCCTAGCCCTCTTCGCATCCCGAGATTGATCCAACCTCTCTGTACCATCATCTACTCCATTGAAACTCACACAACACACAAAAACACTCTTAAACTAAGCATTCAAGCACACAAACAATCATCAGATTACTTTCAACCACCAAAATCGCTCAAACAACCATAACAACTACCAATCGTAACGAGAAACAACGATAATAACTGCCAATGTTGGATCTTGACAAAATCGGACAAAGAAGAACGACGATCAGTAATCGAAAGGAGCATTGATTGATCACGCGAAGAACGTTAAAGAGAGAGATGGGAGAAGAGATCGTTCACCTGGCTATGAAGACGAGCGAGCGCGGAAGTGGATTTGGAGGGAATCTTCGAAACCCTAGCTTTGGACGCGCGGTTTTTCGTTCTCATCGCCTCTGACCATCAAAATTCGAACTTCGCAGACTCCGCTTTTTGATGTTTTTGATTTGAAAGATGACTATTTATGGAAACTGAGAAAAATATTTGGGCCCTTTCAAGCCCAAATAGTAAGGGACTACCAACAATCAGTTGGTCCGAGTGGTTAGAGTTCGATTTCTTTAAGCGAAGTCTTCAGTTTGAGTCTCATAAATGAAAAAAAGTTAGATTTGGAGGGACATCTCTCGAATGGGGCCTGATAATGCCCGAGCTTGAATTAGCTTGTGGGAAAAAAAAAAAAAAAAAAAAAAAAAAAGGAACTCAATTTTTCTCTTGGTTACGAGTATCGTAAATGTAGCAAATTAAGTTGAGAAAACTATCCTAAATGGAGCACGAGAACACCCAAGCTTGGGTAGTAGACGAGGTTAACTTAGGATACTAACTGTACCACGTGAGGAACTAGGTGTCTCTTTTTTTATTTTAGACCATTCGGTGACTAGAAGCCCAATGGGCCCTGATTATTTTAGGCTTGCTCCGAATCGGCCCGCAATCGAGGTAAAGAGCTCTCAGGAATCGACATCTCCATTTGTAGGGCTCGAACTCCAGCTACAATTTAAGGGAGCTGAGTGCCAAACCTCGGACCAACCAGTCATTGGTAACTAAATGTCCTTTCAACACAACTAAACTTCTAATCCTGACGTGCACATGAAATGACAGTAATACCAGAAGGTAAAAAGGTAAAATTAGTTATTTTTTTCCAAAAACAAGGTAAAAATAGTTATACTACTAATGTCACTAAATTCTCAATCTTTTTTTTTTTTTAAGAATGGTTCGATATAAAACCAGACATAAAATCAATTGTCCTAATAAAAGTACATTAATTCGCTAATCCTATTTATTCAAAAAATACTACCATTAATTTGGATTCGTTCGAGTTTTTTTTTTATATATAAAAAAAATTCTCCAGTTTGTTAACATTGGATTCGTTCGAGTTTTCTGTGTTCCAACTCCTTGCGTGTTGCCAATTTAAGACCAATTGATGTTATCCTCCAAAAGCAATGAAATTGAGATGCAATTCAATGTATGTAACAATACAAATTATCAACTAACAAAAGAACACTTCCACATAAATACATCAAACAAGACAACTAAGTCTCACTGCCAGGGTCACATATTTATTCATTATAAATAGCACCTCACATGGTGAAGCTTAGCCAGCCAAACTGCCCAACTTAATAATTCTCACACATGAGGTCCAGTAGCCTAGTCCCACCCCCACCAAGTTGCTTTCCCAAACTTAGTGTATTTCTCAAGGCACTTCACAGAAATAACTACAACAGTTTGTGGTTGCTTTCATCCATCATCATCATCATCATGTGACCTAACATAACTGTAATGTCCTGAGTCTTGCCCAGGTTAATCTGCACCCTTGGATTCCAATCCAAAACTACATCCCTACACAGGCTACACTTCCACCACCCAAGGAAAGATTTTTGTAGGCCACTCTCCCTCACCAACCAAATAAAAAGGTATAAATACATGCATATGATATGAGGGGTCTACAAAAATAATTTGTTATAAAAAAAAAAACAAAAACCTAACCAAACAATTGAGATAGTACTTTGTCTTTCTTGTACAATACTTGTGACCATTCAAAACCATAAATGCAAGAAAAAAGTTCAAAAAAAAAGAAAAGAAAAGAAAGAAAAGTTTGCTCACATTATTACTTGAATAACTGATGACAGAAAACTATGCCTCTAGCTTCTAAAACATATGCACATTTATCAGAACGGATGGATCAAAAAGAAAGGTGCCGAAAGAACGGAGCTGCAGCGTCAGCCAAGTCCCTGAAACAGCTTTTTGGCTTTCTTTTCTTTTAGGGTAGGATCTAGCAACAACAATTGCTCCTTCAATGGTTGTCAAGAAAAAAATAATTGAACAAGCAGAAGCTTGAGTTTTAGTAGAACCTACACATTAACTTACATGATCAAATAATCAAAGAAAAAATAATATGCTACAGAGATGGGGATGACAAAAAGTGCAGTACCATTGGAAGGCAGGCGTGCGGTGTTTATCATGGATTGATGTTGCAGTCCCGCAAATAAGGTTGACCGTAGTCGACGAATTTGGTCCAGTAGTTTCTGTACTTAGGCAAACTTATCTCGAGCCATGGTTTCATGTTCCCATTGTAGTGTATAACAGCAGCATGATCAATGTCCTTTTGGCTCACATTCGGGTTGTACCCGAGGCCTAACACATGCCAAGTGCGATGCAAGGGGAATGTGCAGTTCCAAAATGTGATCAGCCCAGGCGGCAATGTTCCCAATTTCCATAACTGTCTATCATGGTTCTGAAGACAAAAGATTGTGTTTCAGTATGGAAATTTTTCATACTAATCAATCAATAAGATGGCAGATATTGTCGAGCATAAATATTAACAGCACCGGAAAGTAAATACTGACTTAAACGAATGATTAGAAAGTAAATTTGAACAAAAAACAAACATATTCAAGTTTGATAAGAGAATCTCTCTTACCAGCCTTTGCCATCTGTGGTAGACTTCCGTTATGTTCTGCCTCCTCCATTGGTCCAAATCAAAGACATTCATCCCATAAGCCCATCCACAAGCACGGGGATCAAAGTTCTTTGCAATAAGAGGATTAGAGAAGTTAAGATACCGATCAAACCGATGAAAACTTTCTCCACAAGTCTCAACGGCACCATTGACCTTCCCTTTCATATTGATAGACCAAAGACCGGTAAGATCCTTCTGAACAACTATGTCATCATCTAAGAAGAGTACTTTTTTGAGCTTTGGGAAGATTTCTGGTAGATAAAATCGAAGGTGGTTCAATATGGAGAGGTATTTTGGGTTTCGGTACTTCAAATTCGTATCTGAATTTGCACGATGGGCCTTGAAGTAATAATCTATCATGGACGGGGAACCAAGTTGCTTTAGAACAGGACTGTAGCTTGCATTCAGCCATGTAAATTCTTCTATGTTCTGGACCTGGATAGTAGCATTGCCAGGTGGATTAGCAAGAAACCACATCCGCATTGCTGCATAATTAAGCCTATCTGTAGCAATGTGGAAAACGTGTTTTGCCGGATCCTGCAAAAGATAATTTGCATGGTTAATCGTCAATTGAAAAAAATCATTAAAACATGCACTTCAATAATTCTAAGCTAAGATATAGGACATCATTGACAGAAAGATATACCTTCATATTAGAAACAGTTGAATTAACCACCACCGCTGCAGCTAAAATATTATCAGAGAACAATGCATAATGATAGAGCTCAGGGTCTTCTAATTTCTCTTGATTTGGAAACTGCCGCTGATCAGGACTTAAAGAATAGTACTCTGTTGAAAGGCGTAATGGAAGACAATGGAGACCTTTCGGAAGGGTTTTTGCTGCCAGCTGAGTCAAGAAGACTGTCTGCTTCTTGTGCACTCGGAGCAGTTCATCTGTTGAATGGATCATTGCACGGAGTTTCTTTACTTCAGAAGCACAGTCATCTTGAATTTGCCTGCCCTTAGCCAAAGTTAGCTCCATTGCCTTCATTTTTTCATTGGCGCTGATTTCAGAACAAAAGATCTCTTAGAAAACAAATAAAGTTTTCCAAAACCATGTCCCGTTATTTCCATTTATTTATCCCGTGGGAAAAAATAGATAGAAACTAAGGACATAAAGCTTTCACTCAAAGAGTCAAAGCAATGTAAACTATGACAAATAGATTGAAGCCAAATAGCCACCGGGTGAAATGTACTACTAAAAAATAAATGCCTATATGGTAAAGTAAGCAATACACATCAAAAGTAGTATTCAGCACTTTAGTTTTGAAAAGAAGAAAAGGCTTACTTTCTTGGTAGATCAGTGTCCTTGGTTGAATCTCCAACTGCTCTTTGAACTTCCTTCATACGCAGTCGAAGTTCCCTGATAAATTGAGGATTGTTTCTAGTAGCTCCGAGGGTAAGATAAACCTTTGCCCTTATAAGCTGATCCTTAAGCTGGCGTACTCGAGCATCAAGTATCACCCTTTGGGGGCTCGATCTCTCAATGTTACTGTTCACCGAGTGTTCTGAATCCTTTTGCTCGAAAGTTCGTGCAGACTGTTGGCTGGTCTTGACTTCCTAAAGTAAAAGCAAGAGATTGTGAAAAAAACTTACATCTGGCGGTGTGTTTTTTCAATCTTGGGGCAATTTAGCATAAAACCAACATATAACTCCACATGATATTCCTCCTTTATGAGTTTGGTCATGTCTACAAAGAACAGAATAATCTCTGGTGCACAGCACGGAACAAACATCTACAGGCTAAAACGAATGTCCCTAAAAATAAAGTTGAAAATGAAAATAGATGTGCGTCAAGTATATGAGACTTGAGGTAGGACCAATTAAAGACAAAAAGATGAATATTGATCAAGATGATGTGCAAACAGCCAATGACCACAAAATAAGAAGAATGAACAAGTAAAGGTTGAAGATTATAGCAGTTGTAAGACAAATATAATTTTACATCACTCGAAATGGTAACTAGAATCTAGAAACACTTAATAGTCTAAATCACTTTCAGTAAATTTAGTAGCTTTAACATTTTTTCCAGCAATTATAATAATTGCTCTCTTACATATAATTTTCAACCTCCAATGAAGTATATACTATACTCTCACAAAAAGGGTATCTTCAATTTGTCAGAGTAAAAAATGGGAAGAGCCAAAATCTTAGACAATTATAAAGAAACTAAGCCAAAAAATATCACGGAAAATCAGACAATCAGTGATGGTTACACTAACATCATTAAAAACAATAATTATAGCCACATGATCACCAGCACCGACAATTGTAGAAAAACATCAATAAGTGACATTCTGTGCATAAGAACTCTAAAATAATCAAGGAATACCTTTCCAATGTCAGCATTCACTATACCTTACCAAAACTGGCATTAAATAAAACGAAGGTAAAGCAGATATCATAATAAACTAACCACCTTGCCCTTGTCATTTCTCAATGCACTCTCAGATGCCTTTCCTTTTCCTTCTTCTGTCTCTACAACGCCTCTCTCTCCTTTTCTGCTCCCACTTTCCTCAACTGATTTAGATTTCTCCAAGCTCACGCCAGCATCACCTCCTCCCGCTCCTTGAGTGACCAACTTGATGGGGTTTTCATTATCCGATTGCTGCCCGTCATTTGTGGCAGATAACACTCTACTTTTATGCTCTCTGGATTCTGTAAATGCAGATTCTGCAATCAATTATAACCGCGGCGAGTTCTCTAAAATCGATAAAAATCCCAATTAACATGCCCATCCAAGTTTAAACCCTACTGTAAACAATAAATTTCACAGGATAACTTCCAAATACCCAAATCAATCAATTCATAGACTACTCTAAATTGTCAAAATGAGATCTTTTTAACAAAAAAAGAAATTACCTTCACTAGACTCAATGTCTTCGCCTGAATTCTCAGAATAAACGATTCTAACTGGTTCTCTCAATGTATTCGCCAAGTCCTACTCAATTGAAAGTAAAAATCATAAAAAGAAACCAAATGAGATCTGAAATTCAGTGAACGACATTCTCTCGACAACAATTCAAGATAATCGAAAAAGGAGAAAAAGATCAAATCACCTGCGCGTGAAGCAGATTCAATCGCCTATTCTCGCCACCGACACTCTGAACAGAGAAACGCAACAAAAAAAAACATCAAATTTTGCACAAAAACCTCAAATCTTGTTCCAGATTTAGCAGAAACACTTACAATCGAAGAAATTTCCTCAATGAATTCGTCTTCAGCTGCACAGAATCAACACAAAAACCAAAATGAAACAATTCTTCAGTCCTGTTCATCTCTCCAACTGGAACCAAAATCAAAACCACGAAAACAAACCAAAACTCACAATCACTCTTCGAGAAGCTTCCGAGCCTCTCAGTGTAGAAAACAAGCGGAGCAAGAACCGTTAAACACAGAAAGAACAAGACCGAGTTTCTCATCACCGTCTTCATCTTCTTCACAACCGCAAAACCGCTTTTCTCCTCCAAACAACCACCAAAACCGCTTCGATTCCCTAAGCAAAGCCACTCATCGAAGCCGAGCCGAGCCGAGCCGAGACTCCAAAACCGCTAATCTTCCAAGAAAACCAAAACCGCCGATCTTCCAAGAAAGAAGACCAGAGAATCACGAATCCGGTTTCGCGAAAAGCGGTATCTGCATTGCGAAAAACCGCTTTTGAGGAGATAAAGCTGAGCAAAACCGCTTTTGTGAAATTCGAAATCTCTCTCTCTCTCTCTCTCTCTCTCTCTCTTCGTTTGTTTTTATTTTTGTTGTTATGTGTGTGGTAAGTGTGTTGGGCATATGTGTCCGTTTTTTGAGTGTTAAATTGGTTCTACTTCTCTCCCAAACATGCGCGCTTTTTTATTATTCGCGCGAGCACGCCCGCGTCTTCTTCAACGCTCTGACGTGGATTGTATATTGCATGGCTTGATTGACGGGTTCTTTTCGTTTGGCGATTTTATCGCGATATATTCAGTGTTCTTCGGCCGATTTTCTGGGAGAGCGTAGGAGCTGCTTAAGGAACTGTTTGGTAGAGAGTTTGGTTGGTTTTTTTTTTTTTTTTTTTTTGGGCAAGATGGTGGCGGAACCAAAAAATTTAATTAAGTAGAGCGAACTTTAACTTTAACTTTTTTTTTTTCAAACAAAAAAAATATATTAATATCAAAAACTAAGCATAACGAAAAAAAAAATGTTAGCAATGCTACACTCAAGACACTTCAAATATATCATTTTTTTTAACAATGTTGCATTTGTTATATAAAGAGCGTGTCAATCATAAAAATAAAAAAGGACAAAATATATAAAGAGCGTGTCAATCATAAAAATAAAAAAGGACAAAAATGTAAGGAGTACTATAGGGGGTCCCGAGGGTTAGAGAGCAGTCCCTTGCACCTTTAGATCCACCTATGGGCACCTACCTAGTTGAATGCTTTGCAATACACACCGAGACGTTCGCGTGCGTATCTTAAGGCAAAATGCACAATATTCATTAGGTCGATGTCCAAAATCGGTTACTTTTGCATTTTCCTTTTTTTTGTGAAGATTTTTTTTCTTGTGATTCTAAGATAATTGTCAAGAGAATACCTACAACAACGACAAAAGTTGATGGTGTCTATTGATTTTCGCATCGATGTGTCTTGAAAAGACCAACAAATGCATGTCATTCACGTGTCATTTCTAAGTTATATTAACATGTCCATTTACTATCGTTGCAATGTTTTAAAAGTAATTACTGAGATAATTAGAATGAACTTACTTGGAGAATTGATTATTATAGATAATAATTGAGGACCATATACAAGAGAGGATGGGCCAAGGACTATAAAATCGAAGTGTCGGCACAACGGTCGTGAGCTCTGTACGTTGCAGTCTCATTCGAATGAAATGGAGCCAACACACTTTCTATATGTGTGTTACATTATTATTGGCATTGTTGGATATAATAACAATTAGTCGACACTTATACGTTAATAATGTAATGGATTTTTAATGGAATGTTATCCAAAATGGATCTAACTGTGATAAATAAGCATTACTGCAGTGCAGTGTAGTGACATCTCGGGACCTGAAAAGAATGGCTTAAATATAAAGGAAATGAAAAAGTAACACACTTTATTCATGGACACATTTGAATGTCGTGCATTTCGTCTCCAGATGTGCACATATACACATTTTGGTGTGTATTGTATGATATCTGACTGAGTCGGTGTCTAAAGTCGGTACTTAAAGCGGATTTCTTTTTCCTTATAGATAAATATTTTGTAAGGAAAATGTTGTGGTGTCATGAGTAGGACACGCATGTTCGCACATGCACACACACACTTGTTTAGCCGCCTCTGATTCTTGAGGCACACGCTTGTTCAACCGCCCTTAATTTTCGATGCCTACGAGCAAACCGAGGTGTGACACTGGAATGCATAGGGAGACCCTCTGTACTCTTATAATAGTAAGTATTCAACGTACCCTTCTAAACTCCTCATAATTTTGGCTTGATTAATCTCGTGAAGAAAGTGCAAGTGCCTCTGCCGCTAACTTGAGATTGTCAAAGTGTAAATGATGAAGCTACCACAAATTGAACCCATAACCTCTATCACAGCTAGCCAAAGTAAAGACATTCGATTTATAGCACTCCGCGGCGCCATCGGAGATTGGATTAGATGTTTACGATCACTTCTTCTTAACGAGTTGTTCTTCATTCCACCCCACGTCAATGTTTATTTTTTATGTTTTTTGGGTGCAAGTTGTGAGTGTGTTGTGGGTTGTAATTGAACGGTCGAGATGAATTCAAATCAACTACCGAGATGTAATCTTTTCATTTGATATAAATACAAATTCACGTAACATTCGACGAGTTTGTCGAAGTTCGTTTCCTCCTTCACGTTCTGGTTTGTTCTTCATTGAAGCTCTTCGAGCTTCAACATGGTATCGTAGCTTTGAGTGGCTAGCGCGAGGATCGAAGGAGAGAAAGACGAGATCTCTCTCTCTCTCTCGTGTGTGTGTTTTGAAGACGAAGAAATCGCGCGGGATTCATAGAGTCAAGAGAAATCGTCCGATCACCGAATCGCTCTCCAATCGATGATGACGGAATCAGATGAGCGAAGCGGATGCAACGTTATTAGTTGTCTCTTTGTCATTAAATCCTTTAAATGCAAAGGCAATGGTTAATTAATATGAAATGAGTTTGAAAAAGTGTTTCAATCAAAAGACATATTGAGTGGACGATGTGGGCGTGGCATTTAGAGCTGTGGGACACTAGTGTTCCCTCATGATATCCCTTCTTTTTTGCAACTTCACAAGTTGATTTAATTAATCTTCAACTTACCACTATTTCTTTCTTTCTTTCTTTATTTCTTTATGTTCACCATTTTTGTTTTTTCAACTAGAGATAGAGAAAAAACCACACGAATTTGAAGTGCCTTGGTTATGAAGAGTCCCATGACCCACCCAAAATAGGGAGAATATGTATGATATACATGTTACTTTTCATGATATTGTGCACTTTGGGGGTGGGAGGTCAATGGATTAAAATTAAATCCTTTCCACGCTTTCTTTGTTTAATATATGTGAGTATACATATAGAACTCACATATTTACTACTAGATGTACTTCGAATCATGTGTTTTTCTATCTCTGAATTACATCGAACGAGAGTGTGATTATTTACGCGTCTAACCGTATTAGTGTTGATGAATCATTCAAGGGTTGTTTATTGTGCACAACACTTTCTATGAAGAATTGAAATGCATAAGCAAGATTAGGAAAAGGTGGCAACTTGTGAATAAAATATATACGAATGCTTTCTCCTTAATTCGCTGACCTTTCCTTTCATTGGATTCAAGTGGAATTTGTTAATTAGGAGAATGGGCTGGGCTGGTCTAAGAGGGCTCTGATGGGCCTTAATTGAAATATGGCTTCAATGAAACTGGGCCATTTAGGCCTTGGGCTGGACCTACATTGGCCAAGCTTTAAAGCATTTGAAGATTGAAAATATGATTTTCTCTTTGCTTGCTTGTGTGATCAAGATACAAATGTGTGTCTATTAGATACTGCCGTCATTTATATAAGTCGTTATGATAAAAACTTCATTTTCAAAATTGTAAGTCGTTTTCAGTATTATAGAGTGTATTTATTGAGTTTTTACTCATTTTACCTTTATACAAATTCAAACATTTATGATTCTTTAAATATTTCATTTCATTTAATGTCAAAGGGCATATACGTAAATTACACTCGTAATTAAGTTTGCCTTAATTTTTGTGTCCTTACGTTAAACGACTTTTTTAAATGACCGGAGGGAGTATTTAATTGAAATATGACACACACATTGATGCTTAAAATAATGAACACCCATAAGACGTGTACATATAGCGTATGCCCATTTTAGGTGAACTTGGTATCACTCTATAGAAAACTAATTATTACTAACCTCAAGGATTGTAAATTGTAATATAGTGACAAGTAGATGAGCATCATAATTTTGCCTGAAACAACAATTATGAGTTTAAGTTAGCATTTACATTATATCGTTTTGATTTTTCACTAATTCCTTCGAGATTAGTTGTCATAACAAGAACTTGAAAAAGTTTAAATTGTGTACAAAAATATATATAAAAAATAATTATAATAGTAAATTATCAGTGCCATTCAAATATAACAATATAATGCATACTACCCTAAAACAAACAAACAAAACAACATCACAACCTCTCTCTCAATTAATTGGGGTCAACTACATGAATCAAATTCTTAAATTATGTTCGATTTATTGCATACTAGCACAAATTTTTTTTCCCATATTGATTTCTCACGTGGCGGTCGACACTAACTTCACTGACTAATCCACATCCTGACACTATCAGGCCACATACATAAGCCGACTTTATCGACTAATCCACGTTCGAACATTAAAGACATTCGAGTCCCTTGTCAGTCGAACCACGGTCCTTCTTCAAATAAAGAGTCCCGCCTCGTGAACAAGCGAACCCTATTTCCACTCTCTCGACTCTTCTTCCTTTTCGTATAAAAGAGGGGCTTTCGTTCCGCTCGCGATTTGGCTCTACTTGGAAGCCCTAGTTCTTCAAATCCTCGCCAGACATGAAGCTCGTCAGGTAATCTCGCTCTTCGATTCACTGTTTCTTCTTCAATTCCTCTCTTTAACGCGATTTCGGCTGCATTTGATGTAGGTTTTTGATGAAGTTGAACAACGAGACCGTCTCGATCGAGCTCAAGAACGGCACTGTTGTTCATGGCACCATCACAGGTTCTTCGATTTACAGTCTCGTCATTTTTCTTTTTTTTTTGTCTTTCTACTATGTGATTGTGTGCGTACTTGAGTTTTAGGGTTTTGCTAGGGTTTTGATAGTGTTAGGGTTTCTCAGGAAATTTGATGTTTTGTGTTTGGAATGTTGGCCTTTTAGGGTTTGTTCAGGAACTGGCTTTTAGGGTAGATTTTGATGTGGTGGAGAGTTAGGGGAACTTGTTTTGATAAGCATTGGATGCGCTGTGGGGTCGTTTTTCGCGCTCAGTCTACGGATTGTTGCGTGCCCGTTTAGAAGGTTTTGAAGATTATTATGAATTTTTGATGTTGGTGTCTGTGATGTATGTGTTAGGAAATATTAGATGAAGTGGTTTTAGGGGCTTTTCGTCGTTCTGCTTGTGCTTCTTCAGTTTAATGCTTAGGTCTTTTACCACATCTCATCATTTATATGGTCTGCTTCTCCTGTTTCATAACGAAGAGATAGTATTGTTGCGCCATGCTACTATACATATGACTCCAAAAAAAATTATATAATTTTACCTTTTATATCTTTTCGAGTAGCTTAAGGAGAGGAATCCGTCCTGAACTATGCGTAGGAGCTGATTATAAAGGCACTGCGATTCATAATTTTGACTCCCGATACACGAACTAACCTTGTTATCTCGAGTAAACTTTTCTGTGATGCCTATTGTATTTTTGGGGCATGGTATAATAAACCTTAAGGTACAACTAATGGGATTTGGAATCACTGAGGGATGATTAAAGAGAGAAAACTTAAAAATTAGTATTTGAGTTGATGGAGACGTTTAGGAATGGGGAAGCTTCTACAAGTTAACTTTGCTTTATCATCAATAGTGCCATTGCAATTGCTGGCAGTGATGTGCTTGTCGCCAAGCAAGTAGATGAGAAATTGGAGGGCAAGTTCTTTCGAGAGTAAAAGTCATGTATAATGTGGTAGCCCAGAATACAAAGAGGATGTACTCGGATTAATATACGAAATCAGTTCTTCTAAAAAGGAAAACTGTGAATCAGTAAAACTTCAAAATATTCTGTTGTTAGGTGAAGCGTGGGTTGGTTGGTCGATTACTATATTGCTTTACTTTGGCGGGCCTTGGCATTCATTGCTATGTTTCAGAATTATCAATGAATATGCAGTTTCTTTCTCAATGAAAATGGAAAATAAAGATTCTTAATTAAAAATGTAGAGGATGAAGGAAGCTCCTTTTCAAAGATTTTTAGAAAGAAACAAGGTAAATTAGTTTGACTGAGAACCTTTTTC
Source organism: Stephania cephalantha (assembly GCA_039657325.1). NCBI lineage: Eukaryota > Viridiplantae > Streptophyta > Magnoliopsida > Ranunculales > Menispermaceae > Stephania > Stephania cephalantha. The sequence continues at coordinate 57,588,225 of CM077571.1, forward strand.
TATGCAGCTACAAGGGCTTCTTACCTATTTGTATCTTTTTCTTAATTTCTTAATTGCGTCTTTGTGGAGTATCCTTATAAGACGGCATTCCAATTGAGTCTTGTATGCAGTTCATTGGAAGATATTCAATTTCATTTGAAGTTTGGTATGTTATATCATTAGATTTCTTGTCTAGTAATCGGATGTGACAAGAATGATCAATGCAGGAGTTGATATTAGCATGAATACACATTTGAAGACAGTGAAACTGACTTTGAAGGGAAAGAATCCCGTGACTCTCGATCACCTCAGTGTGAGGGGCAACAACATCCGATACTATATCCTGCCTGACAGTTTGAACCTGGAGACTCTACTGGTTGAGGAAACGCCTAGGGTTAAGCCCAAGAAGCCAACAGCTGGTATTGCACTTTTTGTTGGTCTTCGTTTGCCTCACTGCATCGCTACACCTTTGTCATTCTTTTTTTTTTTTTTTTTTTTTTTCTTTGCGCCTTTTCTTTCTATTTTCAGTTATTCATGTCAAATTTTGTTTTATCTTTTACAGGAAGGCCAATGGGAAGAGGCCGTGGCCGAGGTCGTGGACGCGGACGCGGTCGTGGCCGCTGAAGCTATTTTTCTACAAATTTTTGCAGCATCCGCGCATGTACAACTAGTCTGCTTAGGAAGGAGAATCTATGGATGAGTTACTGGGTGTTAATTGAGTAAAAAGATGTTACTTGGATTTGTCATCATCCTAGGGAACTTAAATCATTGTTATTTTTCCTCAACATCTGGTTTGATATGTTTCTGGAGATTTAAGTGTTGTTTCAATGAAATATTTAAATGTCTGATTTTACTACCTATATAGATAGCCATTGAAAGACTGATGCTAAAGTCATGCTTGAATTTTATGTAATTTTTTAGGCTTAGGGTTTATGGTTTCTTCCATGCGTACTCCGGTGGTCGGTCTGTCGACGATAAATTCAGATTGCTTGCAGTAGCATGTCAGTAAATTAAACTTGAATGATCACAGTTAAGTTCTGAAACTGTGGCACTGTTGCATTTCAATGATTTGGATCAAGAAAAAGTAATACATTGTCTCAGTTTTCAGGTCTTTTGCTAAGCTAATGCATCAATTTTCATTGCCAGGCATCAATTACGTCGCACAGGGCTTGTTTGGCTTAGCTAAGTTAGGAGGTTAATGCCACCTCAAATGCTTAGCTTATTTTAGAGTTCTATGGTTATGCTCCACAAGTACAACTCTTTCACTGGAACTTCCAGGCCAAAAGTTAGAAAACCAGACACTTGATCATGCTGGAATTCTCTCATCTCCCCATCTACCATTACCTTCTCTGGCCGAGCAGATGCATAGGCCCCCAAAATGCCGCAGCCTCGAACTCTCATCTCGACCGTTCCATTTCTTTCTGCTTCGTATCTCAGGTCTTTAATGGCTCCTCCAGAGTTAAACATGTTGATTAGTCCAATGGGTGCAAAACTAACTTTGTTTTTCGACAATTTCTTAACAGGAACCACCGTAAACAATTCGTATTCTCGCGCTTTCAGAGTGATCGGCAAGGATGCGCATTTTGGAAGATATACTACCTCTCCTGCAACCAGTTTCACAAGATTTAAATGTAAAAGAAAAGGACTTAATTGGTACCAGTCTAGAGATCTTGTATAGTTGCTTCAATATGATGTCAAAAAATGATAATCAATGAATGCAGTATATACAGTTTGACAAGCAGAACTTACCACCCAAATGCGAGTATACTACTGCATCGCCTTTCCATCCGTCCTCGGCGATTCTTGGCAAATAATTGACGTCCATTGATCGAATAACGCCTGTAATTGTGCCAGGTTGCTTGTCATGGATCATATTCTTCTTGCCAATCCTACACCAGCCAGCCCCTTGACAGTTGAACACCCCCACAACTCCAGAGAAATCATTCAGATTCCATATCTTAAGAAGACTGCGAAAACAGGAAATATTTTGATCAAATAGAAGCAAAAAAAAAAAAAAAAAAAAAAAAAAAAAAAAAATGATCTTTTGCAGAACCAGGGAACTCATATAGAAGCTTAATTTTTAAACCTCTTTCCATCCCTGGCGGGGTCGGAGAATAGACAGTCTCTTGTCGGTCTTCCCGGAAGTTTGGCCCTCAAAATTGATCCGTCGGGGAGAACAAGCTTCCTCAGCAAATTGAAGTCATGGTAACCAGGCTTGTCACTGCATCAAAGTTAATTATGTTTTTACTTGCTGCATTGATCATTAGCAACACAAGCCAGCATTCTTGGAGTCCTAGTACCTGACATAGATAGCGCAGCCTCCTACTGCTCGAGCCGCAGCGTGGTATTCCGCCATTGGATGAAGGCTCTGATGTAGAAGATAGTTTAGTAACCCGCGAGCATGTTATATCGAAGTCTAAGACAATGAGACATGCAATTGCAAAACTCAATTTTTGTAGCTTACATGGAACATATCCCAATCTGGCTGCATGAATTCTCCGAGAAAAACGGTGTTGTACGCGACAGATGCAATATGTATAGTGTGGGATGCTGAATCTTTCGGCCAAAAATCATCTGATGCTCTTATAATCGCTGTCCTCTTCGCGCTGCCACAAGTGAAATTTGTCATACCAAGTTGAAAGATGCTACCAACTTTTATGTCTTTGATCACTATCAGGTGCAATTGAGAGAGCTTTCATACCTGTACAGACCATCAGTGTTATGGCTCATACAAGATATTATTCCATTGTCGCGGAAGTTCCTAGAAACCGAAGCCTCTAACGCCTGGTGATACTTCTTCGCTAGTCTCACTCTTCCTCCATGTCCTGCTCCTAGAGTCTCGAGAATGTTCTGAACGTCTACCTTGACTCCATCAATGCCGGCCGTTGCAAGATACGAATGGAGCTCGTTGTAGAAATTGAATACTCTCTCGGGGTTTACTAGGCCTAGACCATTCTTCTCTATGGTTTTCATAACGTCGCAAGGTTCACCGGACTGAACTCCTGGCGAAGAAACTGGATACAACATCTTAGACTCATAGTGTTTCATTTCATGAACGTCGGGTCTAATTCCTCCCCAGTACCCCGTTATAGCGTGCCATACATAAACATACCTGTAAAAAGATGAGTACTATGCATCCTCAATTGCGGAATTTCGGAATGTAATAGCATAATAGATAGGTAAACAAGAGTATTGCTTCTTACTTTAATGCATGCTTGTCTTTGATCTCAGTAACAAGGTGTGCAAGCCCCTTCGCCGGATCTTCTTCTCTGTGCCCCTCCTTACCATTCTTCTGAAATTTGTGGTTCTCTTTTATATGTATCAACCTATTGGCAAAGCTGATAAACACAAGAAGACCATATGTAAATTATTGATGAACAAAAAAATGTTGAAGACAGCATAACTGCTAAAGAAAACAAAAAAAAAAAAGAAAAAGAAAAAGCAATTTGAGAAACAAAAACTCACTTTGCGGCGTCTTCGGTTGAGGATGGAATTCCAGTGGCGTCCATGCCAACCGATTGCCATCCATCGTCGATGATGATAAACTTTGGAGGAATCCCACCTTCCTCCAAACTACAAAAGCAATCATAGTAGAGTAGGAAGGAATCCCATCATTTCACAAAGTTAGTTAGATGAACCAATTAATTCTATAGAGGACCCTACATGTACATTATAGAACTTTTACCTAGCAAGTCCTTGCCTCACCCCCTCGGCGGTCACGTCGGTATAGAATGCATCCCATGTGCACCAGCCAAACCAGTTAAGCATGTCTGGCATCTACAACATTATATCAGAATCTAACAATGCTCATGCTCAATAATTGTTGCAACTAAAAGCACAAAACTGCATTGATATTACTTGTGTTAAATGTCTTTCAAGTTCTACAAATATCAGGTGTAACAATAATATATATATGTCTTCATATCAATGTTTAGATGCCTCACCTTCTTCCTTTCGCGATGAGAAAACGTCTGCAAGTGCTTCTCCACAGCCCTGCACATGTTCGAATCGCGCATAGAGAAAACAAAGTCGGGCGCAAGTCAAGTTTCGCTATAACTTAGAACATAGACAAAGAGAATTTAAAGCAAATTGCAACTCTAAAAGCAAGCTCGCCGCCGCAGAATTGAGCATGATATTAAGTACGCTTAGAAATCACAGATAAATCGATTCAATTAAACCGCAAAACATAAGTTACTTGACAGCATTGGTGATGACATCAAAAGGGTCTGATCCAGCTGCAACAAAAACCAAATGGCTCCCTTCAAACCCTTCAACAGCAGGATCTCCTACAATCAATCAAACAAAAGCTTAACTCATCAAAACTCAATGCCCCCAATAGAATTGGTGCGGTGGTAAAGTTACGAAGATGCGCTTGATGACCAATAGGTCATGGAATCAAATCCTGTCAAGCCATGGGGGGAATAATCGAGCCTAAAAAGGCTCTAACACCCGCGAAAAAAGAATTCAATCAACATGAAATTAACTGCAAAACAACTAATAAAATCCACTTTTAATACCACTTTCTAAGCAGATCTGAAGCTCATTATCAGAGTTCCCTTGAAGAACAGCCCTGAAATCCCCTTCAAGAATTGGTAAAAACACAGTGTAAACCACATTTCCATCCACACCTCCCTCATTTCCCTCAACAATCAAAAACTGGGTCTCAAAGGGGATGTCTTTCCCTTCACTGCCCATTCTTTGTGTCATCCACCACAACTTGAACCGAAAAACACACATGAATCTCAACCCCCTAAAAAGTAAAAACCACCCATTAAACCAAAAATCAATGAAAACAAATCAAATCATACAAAACAAACAATTTTTTTTATTTTTTTTTTTACAAAATCACTTACTCTAACTTCCCAATTGAAAACACTCTGTGACTACCACATTGATCAGATGAGACACCAATGAAAGCCCCATAAATCAAAGCATCTCCACTAGCAGGACTCGCAACAATGTTGTCATGAACATGGGTGAGCACAGAATTGCCCAAAACCACCAAATTTCCATCAGAAACAGTGATTCCAGCCCCAACCGTCATGTTTGATCAAAACCCACAAATCTAAAGACACTCAAACTCAAAAGGGTATGATCGGAACAACCCAAATTGCACAAATCTGGTGTCTGTGATGAATCGGAACAGAAATGCTATGACTAACCTTACAAAATCTCTCTCTATTTATACACAACTAACTTCATTGAAAACATGCCATGGCGGGTACTTCAGTTCAATGTACAGATTTTTGATGGGAACTTGTTTTACTGTTTGATTCAATCAGAACAAAAGCTGTGGTCTTGCATGCAATTTGCACATGCAGAGTAACCAATTGGGATCAAAGCTTTAGTGGGTACCCAGGTGATCAGTTATTGATAGGGGTGTCAATTGTTTGGGTCCGGACTGATCAGGCCGTCCTTGATATAAATAAGTATATTCGCGTCTATATTTGGTTTCATTTTAAATTCAGACAAGTGTGTTTTGTACAGGCCTAACTTACTTGAGAACTGAGTTTGTCAAATTGTCTGAAGTTATCTGAGTTTGTCGAGTTTTTTTGTAGCACAAGTTATAGTTCAGTATCATTCGGCTTCTGAACTTTCAAGTTTTTGTTGATTTGGTCATCAAATCTTCATCAGTTCACTTTTGGTCCCAGACTTTCATTAATTTTCTTCTACTTTTGATCATTTTGTTAAGTTTGGAGAACAACGATCGCTAAAAAAGCACTTCACGTGCGGTTTGCAACTGATTCATCAACCTAAAAAATCAATTGCGAATGTTTCGTTAGTGATTAGAGTGTTGATTCTTACACTCCAAACTTAACAAAAGGAACAAAAATAGAGTGAAATAAAAGTTTAAAGACCAAAAGTAAATCGATAAAAATTTGTGAACTAAATCAACAAAAGTGTGAAAATTCAGGGACCAAATAATACTCTATTGTCTAACTCTTAACTATTTGCAAGGGAAATGTCTAAAATGACAACAACAACATCAAACTCGAAGTCACTTTGGACAGATAAGTATTCCGTCGAGATGCGGGCATACACAAGTGAATATCTTGCACAGTTTACGAGGTGGGACTTTTTGGTTTTAAAGCCTCAAGAACACGTGAGTTCACAGTAATTACCTGCACGGTCGGTGAAATAAAGTTGGAGTAGTACAGATAAGCGTGACGTGTCACCCACGTGCCACGTTGGAATGACGTGGAAAATAGCTTGTCCACGTCAGGCTCGTGATTGAGCTAAGTATAGTAAATCTGATTTGCTTGTCAATATTGAGGGTGGCTACGAAACAATGACTAGGATCTATGTGGCAGATTATAATTATCACTTTCTTAAGGCTTTCATTAATGTGCCTGGCCAACTTTTCCGCGTTTAAAGTATATAAAAGTATGCTAAAAGTATTGATTTTGATTAATTTTGAGTCTGAACTGATTTTTAGTAAGATTCATAAATATCTAAATATATATATATAACACTCGAGAAGAAGCATTATTGAGTCTTGTATTAGTCAATCTAACTTGTGTTGTTAATAATAATACCATCGCATGCTTAATTGCTATGCTATATAATTTAATTAGAAGGTATTGCAATCACGCAATGTTTTTTTTTTTTTTTTTTTTTTTCATATGTACATCATCTCACTAATTACATGGGAATGCGTAATTGCGGCATCTCTCATGGTCATGGATGCATAATTTAGGGATGAGGAGTCCAAAAAATGGGGGTGGAGCAGACCAATTGTATTATAAAGTAGCATATGTGACCAAATATATAAGTTAATTACAGGCATCGGCACGGATGCCTTGACCTTATGTAACATGCATGCAGCAGGTCACATGAGTTTGTTTTGATGCAACATACATAATGATGCAATATATCCAAGGTGGTGGAGGCCTAATTAAGAAAAAACAAAATGATCATAGTGAGAGATATTGGAATTAATATATATATGTTGGATGGAATTAAGCTAAGTAATATAAAACAACCTAGCTAGGAAACAAATTAAGAAGGGGCAAACTTGCAAAGATATTCGGTTAATTATGAGGGAAGTAGCACCCGAGCGGTGTGGCGTAGTGATAGCAACTCAAACTTAATACATTGACCGAGATAATGATCCCGAGTTCGAGTTGCAACAACTACATTATGTCCTCCAACTACTTTAGGATGTTGGGGATCGAACTTGCTTTTGATCATCCCCGTGGAAGTAATCGAGCTTTAATAATAATAAAAAAAGAGTCGATGCAGTTTAGACACCAATGGATCTCAAAAAAAAAGAGTAAGGAAACGGGAGGGAGCAATTGCACTTGTTGAAATCCATTCGATGCGCCTTGAGATACATTGTGCACTGAAATTAAAGGCAATGAGAGCAGTGCATGTGGTTTGTGTGTGTCTTTTTTGAATTACAAAAGTATTTTCCAAAAAAAAAGGCATGGGAAGAAGAACAAAGGCCCAAGGAATCATGCTTATGGAAACCCAAGCCCATCAAGGCCCAGAATCAAAGATGAGGAAGGCTTAACTATAAGTAAATTAGAGTATGCATGTATATGGAAAAACCAACACCAATGTGGTGGGCAATTCAGAGAGAATTCGAAGCAGTCGGATAGTCCGAATACCAAGTGGGTTAGACCAAATAAAACTAAAAACTAATTAAGGTATATCGATGTACAAACCTTTAAACGTTTCTCCTCACCTAACAGGAGACCCCTATTGAAATTTGAAAGACAGATCTCTAGCTAGCTACTTAGCCTCCTCATCATCACTACCTAACTAATGACAACTAATCAACTAATAAGCTTAATTATCATGCATGCAATATAATTGTAATAGAATCAGAATATGTATACCTAATAAGTATTCGCTGTACATTCTCTTCTATAAGCTGGAATTTGGTGATTAGCAGAATCCAACAAGCCAACTTGGACAACAAACTAGAAAAATAAGGTCATTGGTATATACAACCAAATTAAGGTATACATGCAAGCTTTTCATTACTTGAGTGCCCCAAACCCTTTTTCCCCTTCTTTTTTACTGAAATTCCACGTATCTCATGAGAGTTAGTTGTACACTCTAAGCGCTCGAGATGACTTGAGATGAATTAATTATTGTATTTGATGAAGTTGGATGACAAAATCTGATCCCAACGTTTACTATCCTACTATATCTTTATATATATATGGAGTTACTATTAGCACCCCCGCCCCCATTTAATTTAATGTTATTTCTAGCCCTCAATAAGTTAGTTTATGCTCTAAGTACCCCTTAATTGTTAGTAAACTCTCCATTGTACCCCTAGTTTATATTTGCCCCCCTCTCTCCTCAAAGAAAGCCTTATTTTCATTTTTGTGATCTTCAACCTCCAACACTTTGTTGCGCATCATCTTTTTCTCCACCGTAACTCAATTTGCTCCATATGCATTCCAATATTGATTATTTGATCCTTAAAAGCTAAGATTCAACACAAATAGAGGGTTCTAACCATTCGAGAATATGAACCAAATCTCAACCAAATACTATAATTAAGATGTTGTAATTGATGGTGAATTGTTGAGTGTATGGATACAAAGAGATGAGAAGGGGTGTAGAAATTAGAAAGTAGAAGAGAGAATAAGATGAGTTTATGGTTTAATTTGGGTGAGATATAGAAAGTGAAAATTAAGTAGAAGATGAGAAGTTGAGTGTAGTGAGTGAGATAGAAGTTGAAAATGAGTTTAAGGTTACATTTAGGGAGAGGTATAGAGAGTGAAAACTAAAGTTGAGAAGGGTTGTAGAACGTGGAAAATAGAAGCGAAAAAAGAAACGAAATAGGCTTATTATTTAGTGTGAGGTTATTTATGTAATTCTGCCTAAAGACATTTTAGTTTAAAAGTGTATTAAATTAAATGGAGGTTGTTATAGGGTAGTGGGAGGCGTCGCTCCCTATATATATATATTTCGCTTTAAACATCAATCTGCATTATGGTTGTCTAATAATTAAGCTTAATTAGATGAGATTATTGAGAGGCGATTTTCATGGTCATTTAGATGTATTTTGTTGTAGGTGTATACAATATCACTAAAATATAATCTCCTATCAATTAAGAACGTCTATGAAATTTAGATTATGATCAGTGTATAGGTACTGTATTTCCTTTTTTTTATTACTTAAACCTTTTAATGAGGTAAAAACTCCATGCTCGTGCTCCTAATTAAATATGTCCAATAAAATGGTATCAAATTAAGCCGATGATTAACTCATATTTTAAATAAATTAAGCTTGGATTTGCTAAGTTTAAATCTGTCCAATATTCATGAGATAGGCTATTGTCCTTGGTGGGCCTGCTCGCGCTTTTATTCGCAGGGCCGTGAATCTTACTAGTAACGATATTGTCTACATCTTAGCCACCTTCAACTAAAAGGTGTGAGTAGCCACCTTCACACCTTCAACTAACAGGTGTGAGTTTTTACTTAAAAAGGCCTCGGTGCTATTTGGAGAGAGATAACCATTTAAGTACTTCTTTAGTCACATGCACTTAATGAATGTGGACTAAATTTTGATCCACATATCTCAACAATCTAAACCTTGACTGAAATCCACATTAGACCGACTTCCTTCAAGATGCTTCATCGTATGATTTGTCATTGCTCATCTCGAGGACCCGCCCGCGCCTTTATCCGCAAGTCCGTAGATCTCACTAGTACCAATATTGTCCCCACCTTAGCCACCTTCAACTCACAGGTGTAGGATTTTACTTCGAAATGTCTCAGTACTATTTAGAGAGAGATAATCACTTAAGTATTTCTTTAATAACTCACACTTAACCGATGTACGTGAGACTAAATTTTGGTCCACACATCCCACCAGTCCTACAAGGGGTTACCATATTTTATTTTTATTTTTTAAAAAATAATAATAATAAAATAAAATTAAACACTCACTTCAGTAGTATAAAATAAGCTAATAATGTGTCAAAATCACTCGTTCACCTCTTCATCATGTCACGACATTGATTAAATTATGGTAAAGTTTGATATATATTAATCAAGACGTGGTTTATGCATAATTAGGACTTAACAAAGGCAATGCTTCTAGAAGACTTGGGTAACGTGGTAACCACTATCGTGGAAAACAAGAAATATTACTACTCTTTATCAACTAACAAGTCAAAAAAAGGCCCACATATTTAGTACAAAATAATTAGTCACTTCACTGTAAAGTTTTTCCATTAATTAATTTATAGTGGAAACAACATTGTATAGCATATCCAACTATCCAAGTCAATAATGGAAGTCTTCTTATATTTATTTTTTCTGTTTTATTGTGTAAATAAGTCAATAATACTTTGAAACAATTAACTGTAGAGGGTAAAGAATTGCAATCAATTAGACATGATTGTGTTTTTTTAATGCATACAAATAATTAAAATGTATATATGCAAACAATGGTCTCTGTGATATTGTTAAAAAATTGAGAGGACTTTTCATAAATTTGGGCTTTTGAAAAAAAATGTTCTTAATTCCATTAATCACCTTCTTCAATGATGTAAAAATTGCTTAAATGAAGGATGTATAAATTAAAGATTAATCAATAATTAGACAATACCATATGTGATGAAATTGAATTAAAACCATGTTTGATTGATGGAAAATGAAAAAATTCAAAAAAAATGACAAATTCTGTGGAAAAATGACATTTTCATGCGTTTGATAGCCAAAATTTTCTCGCATAACATTTTCTCACAATTGCCAATTTTTCATATTAAGACTCATATATTTTCCCACCTATTATATATGGTGGACAAATTGAGTTTTCTATTGAGAAAATTTGAGTTTTCATATTAAGACACGTTAAAATTATATTTTAAATATGTAAATTAATATATTTAATATAAATGGTAAGTTTTCATATTTATTTCAAAACTCGTTGTTGGTGAGTTTTGAGGGAAAAAATTCTTATATATGCAATCAAACACATATAAGAAAAAAAATTTAAAACATTTACTAGAGAAAACTTTCGTAAGAAAATGTTCTTTTCCTATAGAACATTTTCTTTCTAATCAAACATGGCCTAAGAGGTTATTTTTAAACTAATCTATTTTGTCGTTGATGTGTTGTCTAACTAGTTGTGTATGGGCAAGTGCTGCAAAAGAAAATAAATATCATGTGTAAGATGTTCTAAGTTGTTACAAGAAGTTTCCTTGCAATTAATGCATATATAGGTTTTATATACGTGCCTCGATATTATATCAATGTAATTAACAATCTAAATTGTTTTCATTGGTTAGATAACTTAATTGGATCTTAGACGCAAAGAGTGTTGATTTTTCTCTATACATTAATTACATCAAATTGATATTGACCCAAATATGTCCACAAAAAAAATAAAACATATCTATCGTTATAAAGCACAAAACAGGATTTACTCATTATTGTGACATTAAGATTAAACTATTAAGATTAAACTATTAACTATAGTACATTTTGTTGAATATAGGATCCAAGTGAAGAATTGGCTTCCTATCAACAATTTTTTCCAACACATTCATACATAGATATGATCATGACTTCTCAACAGCAACCCTAATCTTGATGTTATCTCACAGTATACCACAATTTGTCCTATTTTGATTTTGATTTTTGTGGAAGTCTCCATCACAAAGTCTTCTAGAACCATAATCATGTGCCAACATACAATTGGCTCATACTTTAATTTTCTTCTAGAAGCTGTATATGCTCTTAAGTGATTCTCTTTGTGAGATTACCAAAATGGGTCTTCTAGAAGTGAGGTGCTAATTAAACTAACACACTTTAGGGACATGTATTGGGCATCGAGTTGATGTGGCACGGGGATCTATGTCTGTTGCTCCTCTTTTCAATCGATCAGTCCGCTGAATTAGTCAATCCAAAAAAGAAAGTATTAGAATAACAATAAATTTACTTGAACTCATGAGTTCTGACTTAAAGATATGTTTTTATAATTTTTGTAAATATTTAAAAGGTATCAAAGAAATTTTACAAGTGATTACTGATTGCTTGATTAATTGCTCGATGATGTATTTGAAATTAAAAAAAGTTTCGAGTCCGGATTCACGAGTCCAAATAGCAATACCCTTAGAATAAAACCAACAATTCGCACTTCGAGATGTGAGGTTACGTATCTTATAATGCAATACGCGGTAATTAAGAGAACTGTGTATTTTTCATTAAAAAACTCAAATTTCTCTCTAAAAAATTGATCTACTCGCTTGTAACTTAACAATTACTCATTTTTCTGTCATAAATATAAATCGTTTAAGGTAAAGATACAAAAATTAATACAATTTTAATTACAAATGTAATTTACATATACGCCATTTGACATTAAATGAATTGAAGAATTGAAGAATCATAAATATTTGAATTGTATAAGAATATAATTGCTAAAAAAATAATAAACACATTATCAAATTTTAAAAACGATTTATAATTTTGATAAATTTTTTTTTACTAAAAAGACTTATATTTTTTATCGAATAAAATAATTAATTAAATAGATCGACTGCCATCGTATAATTAATGATATGAATATTTTATATAAATATCACATAGGTGAGCGTCGAATCTTTGTACTCAAAGTGGTTAGAAAATCATTTTCCCCTCTAATTAAAAGGCTTAGCAGACAATGGGTAACAAAAGTGTGTCAGCTGATAAGCTCAGACCCACTTTTTGCCCATCAATTTAGAAGTCAATACAGGGTGGCAAACCACTTAACTGCCGTTGCTTTTTAGCTGCCAAGCTTGTCTTTGCTTGGTCCACGTGGCTTCATTCAAAACCGACTGCTCATTTTCTTCACTACTACTCTGTGCTTCTGATCTATACCTTGCCAAACACGTGGCAACAACTTCCACATAAAACATTTGATATGGTGAAATTTATAAAGATAAAATAACAAATATAAATATATATTTTTTTAAAAAATATGAGTAACACAAATCAAAGTAAAAGTTATAAACTAATAATGGTAGTTCATGCAAAATTATGTAGTTAAAAATAAACATAATATATAAACAAAAAAAAACAGATGTATATGAGTAGAACCAAGATAATTTGAGACACAATGATCACGAAGGATTTTAAATTTTTTGAAAAGCATACAATCAAGTACATTAAAATTTTAAATCTTTATTATTAATTTGTTACTTTTTTTAGATTGTTATTAGGGTAATTAAACTTAATCGAGCATAATGAACAAAATTTGATTTATGTAGTGACTCCAATTAATTTGAGACCGAAGCTATATATTGTTGTTGTTGTTGTTGTTGTTATTATTAGGGCAATTGAAGATGTATATTGGTTGATCATGATTCTTCACTCTGAAAATGTGAGTAAAGCTACAAATACAACCCTTCTATTTAAGAGATTAACACATTTTCATCTCTAAAAATAGAGAATTGAAAAAAGAACGCCCTGTGAATGAATTAGTGGTCCAAACGCTTCGACATCGAAGTCCTTAAGTAGCGATTTTGAGTTTAACCTTATGTATAGAACCGAAACTTTTTACCGGCCAACTAAAATTCAAGTATGAAGTAATCGATTAGTCTAAATACTGAGTATATTATAAAAAAAAAAAAAACTGATCGATTGACCCACTTTGAGCACTAAAATAGCATCTTTCGATACAAGTGTGATGCGCATTTCGAGGTGCATCGTTGGACCCCACCCAATCCGTGGGCCTATTTTGGTGCCAAGGTGGGGCCAACCTGGCACTTCTCATTAAAAAACAAAAGAAAGGGAAAAGGTGGGGCCCGCGTTGCCCCCTCTTTACACTGCCAGTTTGGACCCCGGTTTTTGTCAAACTGAAACGGCGGGTTCATTAAACCGCGCGCCCACTCTCTCTCTCTCTCTCTAAAAAAAGATTCCCCACTTTCTCTCTCTAAAACCCACCAATCCATACAAATATCTCTCTCTAACTTCAAACCTGAATTCATTCATTCTCTCTCTCTCTCTCTCTCTAAAACTCTCTGAAACTCTCTAAAACTCTCTTTGATTTTGATATCGGAACCCTAGAACCGATGATCAGAGCGGCGAATCCAGCCCAATCATTCCTCGGAACCTCTCTCTCGGTCTCCGGAGACTCCAGATCGGCTCCCCCCGCGGCCGTGCGGTGGCGGAACCCGTCGAGGAGGAAGAGCGTCGTGGCGGTGGCCGCGGCGGCGGCGACGGCGGCGGCGGCGGCGGCGAACCTGTACGAGGTGCTGAGAGTGAAGCGGGACGCGACGGCGGTGGAGATCAAGAAGGCGTACAGGCATTTGGCGAAGACGTTCCATCCAGACGTGGCGAGGGCGGCGGGATCGGACGGGTTCGACTTCATCGAGATTCATAATGCCTACGTCACGCTCTCTGATCCGACGGCCAGAGCGAGGTACGATGACTCTATTGCGGCGAACGGACGGCTCAGATTTAATGAGGCGGCGGTTGGGATGGCGATCGGACGGTGGCGGAGGTGGGAGACGGATCAGTGTTGGTGACAGACGGATGGATCGGATGGATGGATGGATGGATGGATGTACAGGTGGTGACGTGGCAAGTGGCATTTGAGTAATTTATAGGGGGTCTTTGGAGGGCGTTTTGGTCTTTTTGCTCGAGCGCTGCTCGAGTTGTTGTCCCTGCTCTTATTGCTGGTGCAGTGTCTTTTTGATTTGTTCATATTCTGTAAAAAAAAAAAAAAAAAAAATTGTTAGTAATTGACACCTCTGATTTCTTGTGATTATGGAAGAGTGTCTTTAGCCTAACTTGCTAATTTTTTCTTCTCATATTATTGGTTTTTATCACTTATTGTGTAGTTTTTTCCAAATTTTTTTTTTTTGACACTGGTGTCTAGAATTACGATAGATGTGGCTCAAAAAATTAGGAGATTCGAACTCGAAACTTCTTAGAGGTTTAAGTGAACAACTAGTAGTTCTCAACTACTGCAATAAACGGTTGTTAGTTATTGCGATTGTTGAAACTCTTTGGAACATACCTTTTGATAACATTAATAATTGTCATTTGTAGAATTCTTAAAAATGGAACCAAATGGGGGTAGGGTGCCCTATGCCATATAATAAGGCCCTATTAACTTCTCTATTTTTTAATTTTAATTTTAATTTTTTAATTAAGTTGGAATCAAACTCGCGGTCTCTCAAGCCTTGCCTTAATTGTTTGGCTTTGACACTTAAAGAGCTTAGAATTTGGGAGTCACTGAGCTATTTTGTTGTGTGGGCATTTGAACTTAAATCTTTAATTAATATGTTAAGATATTTCATCAAAAAAATATAGGCCTTGTTTGGTATGTGTGTGAGATATCTCCCAACTTACAGGGGAGACCCATTCTTCCTCCATATGGAGATATCTCCCCAGGAGTTCAATGGACAAAAAATACCTATCACAAATCATCTTTTTTTATTTTTAAAAATATATTTGAAAGACATTTATGTCAATTCCCGCATTTTACTGTTTTTAAGAATTTGCAACTTCCTTGCAAGTTTAAAGTTCAACCAAATATGAAATATGAACTTACACTGTGAGTTAATTTCATGGAGTTATCTCCACTAGCATTGTAAGTTGACAAAAACGAACCAAACGAGACCATAATATAAGAATCATTTCATTTTATCATTTACCACCGTCGTTAATAACAAAGGTAAAGCAAAATAACCAGTTTGGACTAAATCAAGCACAATAAAAAAATTTGATCTATATAGCCGACTTCAATTAATTTAGAATTAAAGCTATTTTGTTGATTTATTTGTAAAATCACTGTCGATGCAAAAATTGGGAAAAAAAAGGCAGGTACAAGGACACTGCTATGTTTGAAAAGAACTTGCACAAAAAATGGCCTGAAAGTTAAATATCATGCAAACATTAGTCTGTTTAGCTGTGAAACATATATCAATATAACCATTTCAACATTACAATATAAAACAACTACAAAAATTGAGATAGAAGAAATTAAACAACTAAAAAGAAAAAAATTTCAAGGGAAAAAAAATAACTAATCAGACTTTCTCTTCAAATTCTTATAGGTGCATTTTGGAAAGGCAGAGATTAAAAGGGAGTTTTCTCAATACAAGCAAAACTAAATGGATGAAAAAGAAAATCTCTCAACAACTAATTAATCTATGTTACAGAATACATAGGCTCTCCCGGGTACACCTGTTTTTTGTATTTGTTTCTTGGACATTGTTCACACTTCTTTTCTTTCCTGTACAAATCTCGAGATCCATCTCTGCAAATCCAAAGTACCCACAACCAATTCTGCACCATTTTACATAAGGAAAAACATATCACATCAAAATGAAAGAATCATTTACAGCTGATTAACATGGAGTTGATGACATGCATCAAGACTCGAATCGTCGAAGCATCAGCTGCATTCATTGTCGGCAGCGAGCGGTGATGGCTCAGTATCTGGTAGACCTGCTCGAAGATGGGCCTGACATGAATAACAATCATTGGGTCTACTGGATTTATCACCACACTTATGTCTGTTAGCCACTGGAGCTTACGAGACGTCTCGTTGCTTATATCGCAGGCTAACTGCTGCAGAAGAGCCAATAGAACTCCTTGACTTAGAGGGAGAGGCACCATCGACAATATCCCTTGCAAATTAACCTGAAAAGGAAACAACAGTTGAAAAGATTCGATAGTTTTCAGATTCTCGCTCGCACAGCAGACAAGATGATCTAAGTCGACGAGAGCACTAGACTTGGACAAGCAGACACTCATTTATCTCAATGACTCAACAAAGAGAGATAACAGCGCATAATGATAATGGGCAACCAAGTGGTTCTATAATCAACAACAACAACATAGCTTCAAGTGGTTCTATAATCAAAGAAAAAAAAAACCCAAGATAAATCCTGCGGCTATTAATGCAAAACAAGAACGCGACGAACCTGAGAGCACAACCAAGAGACAATAGAGACATCACTTCTTTGCAGGGCAGCTGTAAAAGCTTCTTCGTACTTGTGTTCTGATATTAATCTTGAAAGCTCTTTGGTAGGATCCAAAGGCACTTCAACCTGTTGCACATAGAACTAATTCAAAATAGGAAATAAAGAGCAAATTAACAAAACAAAAGTATCTAAGACATCATACCATCTCATGGAGACCACCCAAAGGTCCATTGCTCAATTGTGTAACCAAAGGATTCCCAGCTTTTGAATTTGCCCCGGCAGCTGCTAGAGCCAAGAGCTTGCGCTGGCCCTCGGCCAATTCCCCACTAAGCGTACGAGTGATGGATGATGCAGAATTAATAGCATCCTACGAGTACAAACAAAATAATATGTTTAAAGTCGAAGAATGTTTTAGATGAAAACTAGCTTCCCTATGAAATAATGTGCAAATTGCAAAATCATGCAAGCCTAGCACCCGCAAATAACATAAATACATGCCATAGGTTGGAGAAAGAGAAAATGAACCGAGTAGTCTCTATTTTACACTAACATAGAAATGGTTCGTTAGAAGTTACTACATAAGAGACAAAATGTGTCGCATGATCATTAAGCAAATTTATACTGCGTATGTATCCAAATACTCTTTTTGGACATAATGAGATAATAAAAGGGAAAATTAATGACTATCTACAAGTCGTATCGACTACATACCCTCAAAGCAGCTGCCAAAGGAGATTGTGCCGACTCAAATTGCTGCTGAGCCGCAGTTGTATGTTCAGCTAACCCTTTTTGGAATGCGGCATCAATTTGCTCAAACATGGCTTTGCATGAAATCTCGAATGCTGGAATCATAGAAGCTTCCAAAGAGGATCGTAGTGCATCCTGTATAGATTTCATCATTCCCTATATTAAATCAAGAAGAAATTCCCTAACACGCCAAAATGCTGTTTAACCCTCAATCTATTGAGAATTGAGAACTTCCTAGACTGATCTTTACAGTTTGAAAACAAAAGAAAACTTAAGTCTCCAATGCATAAAATCCAACACGATTGCAAATTGAGCAGAAACTTCTAATTATATGGCCCTAAATGGTGCAACTTCAAATGTGAAACAACCATAATCCGAATGTGATCCATCTGTAGCCATTTCGTCAAATTTTGCAAGAATTGACATCTCACAAGTAAACTAAGTGGTATATTTCTAATTTTCTACACTACCTTTCAAAATTCATTCTTCATACGTGTTCCTCAATAATTTTACGCAAAAAAAAAAAGAAAAAGAAATAGTGCTTCAGAATGTCAATGATAACTTCATTTTTCCAAAGATTGAATTTCAAGTTTATATAAACATGTGAATGTAAATTAGTTTGACGAGATGGCAATCCAAACAAACCTGAAGAGCTTGTTTGCCAGTGCTTTGGAACTGTGAATGAATTTGCCTAGCCACCGTAGTTTCAAGTTTTGAATTAACTGATTTCTCCAGTTGATTCACTGCCTTGTCACCAACACCTTTCTGCACAACACATGAAACATGGTAATGAGCATATTTTGAAGCAAACAATCTAATCTATTATAAAATCTGAAAGCACACCTGGATCTGTTCTTATTTTATTTTGGTATTGAGATTCATTTACTCAACAAAAGGATGAAATTTTACAAAATATATTTGCATGCCTATTATTAGTTTTATTAGTTCTTAGTTTCTACATCATCAAACACTAGCGAAATTGTGTCATCCATTGACCTGACTTGTATGAGAACAATTACAGACAAAATCTTTAAAAGTAACAGCATGGATACAAATAAGAAGGAACAGACAATGCATTCTAACCTGGAATGACTCTGCAACAGCTGAAGAAATGGATTTCTCAATGGCAGGGGTAATTAGACGAGATATAGTCTGTCCAAATGTAGCTAGTTCCTTCTTCAATGTTTTCTCCAACAGAGCAGGCAAGTCTTTGCCCATGCAGTTAGCTATCAAGCTTGTAATCTGTTGATTACGATCTCGTTCCAACTTCTCATGTTTCGCATTTTCCTCTTGCAAACGTGCCCATAGAGCATCAAAATTAGCTTTGATGACTTTCTCCATGTTACGACCAATGGCCGTTTCTATTCTTCTGCCTTCTTTAGTCACTGGAACAGTCATCAAAGCTGGCATTTGTTTCTGCATATCTTTTTGCATCGTCATCAACTGCAAAACATAGCCAGGAAAAAATAGTCTTCAGAACAGTTCCTTTAGTAGAGAAGAAAAAAAAAAGTTTAAGTAATGTGGTACAAAAATCATTTTCATCAGTATAATACCGAGTAGCTCCGACAGTTCTTGTGTTCTAAATACAACATCAAGAAACACAAAGCAGCCCATTCCTCGTGTGATATACAACAGCATACAATAAAGCTGATATATTCAGCGGTCCCAAGTTGAAGGTTCATGTTAAGATAATTGAAAGAAACTTTTCATGAAAAGGGCTCATTTTACAAAAGCTTCAGAGTCTTTAACTTGTAAATGAATAAGATACAATTGGAAATGGAAGTCCAGTACAAACTGTGGTCAGAAAAGCAAGAAGAAAAATAAGTATATTGCCGGGGAGGGGAGATGGAGACTCAAGTCCTTTACACATTCAATAACTCATTTAGATATTGTATGATAAAAGGACTTTTTTCGTCTCCCTACATTTATCTCCTTGTCTCAGAAGGCAATGTCTTCAAACTCCAATGAACTAATCTGATTTTTCTAAACACTGAATAGAGAATTAGATGTAAACAAAAACTTACATATCCAGAGAAGTAGGAGAAAAATCACATAATTTGCAAATTTCAATGCTGTTATAAGAAAAAATAAATACAGATGGGATCCATTTTTGTTATAATATACTTGGAAAAAATAAAACATATTAGGCAATAAAAAACAGAAATCTATCGAGTATGAGGAATGAACTCTTGAATTGCCAAAGGGCAAAAGAAACAATATTTGTTAAGGATCAACACTCAAGATTGAACTGAGCAATTTAATGTTAGGTGTAACAAGAAAAAACACATTACTATTGTAGTAATCAACCTTCTTTGAATTGCCTTTACAAAACTCGGATGTCACTGACTCACTAGCACTTAGATGAAGTTAATTGTACTTCTTTATAGTGTCAAAATTTTACAAAAACTTCCCACATTGAATTAGACTTCTCCGAATTATTAAATTTTAATAGACTTAAGTCTTAGGTAAAGTAGAACTTTTTAACCTTGTGCAACATGTAAATGACAGGCCAAAAGGAAAAGCCAATTTAGGATCCAATTTGACACATATATTACCTACTATATCCAGATAGAAGCATAGATGGTGGACATAAAATTCTGAAAAAATACAAATAAAGACAAACCAACAGAGTAAATTCAAGGCTTCATTTAAAACTTAGTTAGAACAGATGCTTTTCACCTACATAGACATCTTATTCAGAAAACTACTACCCAATTTGGTCAAAAAGACACTTCAACTATGCGACAAGGGAATGTAATCATCCATATAACATAAACAAACTAGCTGTATGCAGATTCCTTTATTAAATAACTAAAAAAAAAAAAATTCATTCATTTCCACTTGTTTCCAAAAACAGCTCTCTGAATCTATGCATTAGATTCATCCAACATGAAGCACATTCCAGGAAACAGAAGCTAGCCTTTTCTTGCAACTTTTCCCTACAACGCGCAAGGGTAACAATCTAGAAGAAGGACTACCGGGTTGGCTCCAAGTCAATATATAATTTTAAACTCTACAAGGGCAGCGTCACGTGTGCAAATAAAGCGATCTATTAAAAACAAAACAGCACATCTCAACAGGATAACAAAGAACCTGAACCAGTTAAACTCTTTTCTGAAATTCATGATTACAATATATACATATTCCTGACCGGAAAAAAATGGAAAAGAAAGGAATTGGGCATAAACTAATGACCTCACACTTACATTTTCAAGGTCAAGATGCTTAGCTAATAACTCAACCTGGCAAAAGTTAATGCATTGATCTATGGTTATGTCAACAGTCAACCATTCACATACTAAGTTAAAATCAGTAATTGAGAGAAATGCAATGCTGATGAGCAAAAATAGTAATACTTGCCTGATTCATAGTCTCTTGCATAGAAGTAAGCTGAGAAAAAGCGGTTTCTAACGAAGGAAGAATTGAGCTGCCACCTGGCTCATTTAACGAATCAGTAGAATTAAAAGGACTTGGAGTAGGGGAGGATGAGCCAGACACTTGCGAGCTTTTTCCCTTCTGCTTCTTTCCCTTTCCAGTTGGTCCAGAAGTCTGAGCAACTGCCGTCACAGTAGATGATTCGGCAACCTTTCCTGACATGTCCTTCAAAGAATCTTGAAATTCCTCCTCACCTGTGTTCTGACACTGGTCAAATACTTCTGTAACACCTGTATCATCAGCTTGCTGAGTGTCATCCATGGCGTGATTCTCACTAGCCAAGTCACAACACTCTTTTGCCATCTCAATGTGAAAGTTAAGATCTGACGCCTGGGAGTAAAACAGTTTTTCCTTTTTGTCAATAAAAATGCCAGATTCTTTCTTCGAATCAAAATCTTCATGCTTACTTGATCCAGTCTCACCCACAACTTTTACCTCCACCTCAATATTGTCCATGTCGTTGGTAGCAACATCTTGGACCTTAGTCTCACCTCCTCCCATGCCTTGAGAAATCTGATTCGTCTCAGAGGATGAGACAGCTTTTGACAATATCTCTGATGGAGTTACTAGATGAGTTGGATGTTTGAACACGGTGGGAGCATTTGCAACCATAGGGATATCATTTTGAGTAGCCCTATTTCCACCTTTCCTGGAATTCCCATCGATAGTAGGAACATCCAATGAGTTGGGTGGAACAGTCTCTACTCTCCTCTCAATCGAGTAATCAAGAACCAGTTGATCCACAGCACGGTCACTGTGTGGGGAGCTTGTTTCCAGGCTATTTGAAGGACTTCTAAAACCAGATAACTTTCTAGACAACCTTGGGCTCAAAGGAAGAGGAGGCGATGCAGCACTGACATTCTCAACATCAGAAGCAGTTCGAGATGAAGCATTCTGCATAGCTTCTATACTAGAAGTAGACAAGTCAGGCAAACCAGGAACCTCAGCAGTTCCAGGTGTGACAGGATATCTAGAAGAAGGGGCATTCTCAAAGCCGCTTATAGGTGATTGCTGTTTGACAAAAACTGCATAATGCATCTCATTTGATCCACTTCCCTGAGGAGGCTCTGATGTGGCAAACCCATCTAAAGAAGGTGCTTCCATTGTGCGATTGACAGTGAAGTCCAGCTTATCTGATCCCACGTTCTCCATTGGTGGTGGCAAGCACTGAGATAAGTCCAAAGCGTACTGTTGTATAGCTTGAGTCTGAACACAGTAGACTTGAACAATATCCCCATCAGGTAAGCAGTCGCTAGTTCCAATTAAACTTAAAATTGGCATTGTGACAGTAAACTCAGCTATATAATCCATAGTGGTTGCTGCTGGACATGAACCATAGTCTAAGTGTACTGCATATATTGCATTTTTCTTTGCATTTGCAAGTAGAATAAGCCCAACTTGTGGCAATGCTACAACTTGATTGAAGAATGCCTCCTCAGCACGTGTTTCAGCAGAACTTTTCAATTCCAAAGTCTGCATACACTGCCATGATTCAGCATCACTAGGCAACAGCCACCCTTCTTCACTTGCTGATGCCCATATCTTGACTTCTCGATTCAATGGACCCTGAACATGTTATTCAAAATTAAACTTCCACATAAATGCTGCCAAAAGATTATGACGAGGTTTCAGAACTTTCTAACTGCATATCTAATTTGTTTTTATCAAAAACGGCTTTTGCATAAGTGATAAGACGTTACAACTATAAAAGCATAGAGAATAATGAGTAAAATGTTGTACAGTGACAGTGTCCAATCCCAAAAAGAGAAAACTTAAATAGAACTAAATTAAACATATCTCTAAATCAAATGTAATGTAAGTAGATGGAGACTAAGGGAAGCAAACATAATGATGAAAAGTTGCAATATTCACCACAGATGAAAAATCTCGAACATGAAGTATTGTTCCTGTAATGTACGTCAATTATCAAAAAGTTTGGAGAACTTGCTTAAACATTAAGAAGAGCTTACATTTCACAATATGATTTAAACTCATTATGCACTTATTATATTACAATGCTTTTGAACTACATATTTTAGAACTTGGTTAATGAAATCTTGTGCGTATGAAGAACAATTCAACAACTTAATCTAATGGCGGAATATTCGCTTATTACAGCAAATACAATACATTACATATTTTTCGACATTGGAGATTCACTAAATGTTAAGTCCTACATCTGCCATATTAGGTTCTTTGTACTCATCACTACGGGTACACAACTACTCAAGTCAATGAAGTTATTTTGTAATTTTCTTTATCTGTATCTCATTCACAACTAGCCAATTTAATAATGTACATTTTTAGAAACTATTTGCCAGAAAATGCTTTGTGCATATAAAGGTAAAGGCTAGAGCCATAGAAATACAGAATCATAATGACTAAGAACAACAACATGGGGAAAGCATTGAGATGAGTCTGGCAAAAACAAATAGAAGACAAATTTACAGATGACTGCCTCTGGTAAAAAATAGGTCTAGCTAGTGTTAGAAATAAACTGACAATATAACAATTGAGGGGGGAGATGAAAAACAAATAGAAAGCCTAAACAACAAAGTGATAGATACAAAGACAACATCACAACAGCCATCATTCTGAATGTAAAGCACCTATTCAAAGTGGAGCTTTCTCATGTATTGCAGTCAACAGTTAACCTATGAACAACTATGGGAACATATCATAATTAGAAAGTACCAACGGAGAAAGATCAACAAGTACATTCATATTTGATATAGAAGGAAAAAAAAAACTTTGGAATTGCATACCGCGGTGATGAGAATGACATGATCAGGACGGGTAGGTGCAGTCAAGAATATAGCCGAACTGACAGGCTGACCATCATGTGGCCTCAATAAAAGAAGAGGAAGTCCCTTGCGATCTTCCCAAATTTTAACCTGCAGGGAAACAAATGGAAATCATGCAAGAAATAAAGCAATAAGATTATTCCAAACTGCTCAAGAGAAAAAAACATGAAAAAATTTCTTTTGAAGGCAGCAAAAGATTCAAACCAAGATAAATATTCATTTGTCATTTTTCAGCACAAAAAAAAAAAAAAAACACAAACCATTGGCTAGAAATATGTATTTCGAGCCAAAAAGTATAAACCATAGAAATCTAGTGCTTCTCAAACAGAGTAACTAGCTGGGTCATGTCATAAATACAAACAACACAGACACTCTATTAAGACTCGCTCAATTCCACACTAAATAAAGCCTGCAAGCACCACAACAGATCTAGCAACGAATGTCAATGAGAAAAACATATTACACCATTCAAAAGAAAAATTAGCAAAATACATACCGTGCCATCTGATGAGGCTGAAACTAAACGAGTGGTCATCCACTGGCATATTGAAAGATCCGTAACTTCTCCGTCGTGTTTACCAATCAATTGGATCCCATCAATCAGCTTCTCTACATTGCATTTGAGAGGTTCCTCTGCTGAAAATTGTTCGCCCTTTCCAACTTTCGTTGTATCAATTCTTAACACACGTTTTCCAATGCCAACTACCAAAACTTCCTGTAGAAGTATATGGATATTGATTAGTGAAAATTACCAAAAATATGAACAAACACTGTACCACCCCAACAAAAAAGTTTTCTAATGGAACAATGAACATTAATAATGGGAAAATCCTAACTGCTGAGAGATAAGAAACTTAAGCCTATAACTTGCATTTGACAATCAAATATAAAAGCAAATATTACTTGTTTGTGGGAGTGCCAACAAACTCTTGGATGTACAGGTTCCGCATCTCCCGCCATCTGAACAGCAGTAATTACTTTTCCCGCAATTTGTGGCTTGTCTTCATCATCAGTACCTTCAATAATTCTCCACACATATATTCTCCCATCTATGCTCGCACTGTACAGATAAAAAATATTTTCAAGGATAATAAACAGAGTAAATGAAGACATGAACAAACACATACATAAAGAAAAAGAGATAGAGACCTAGCCAAAAGGTGCACCTCCTCTGCAAAGAACGACATATCTGAAACCTTCTGAAAAAAAGAAATGCAAAATGATTACCGATGATTCATAAAAAAATACATCCGATTCCTTTTGCATATATACACAAGGATACAACAACAAACAAGAACAACATAGCCTCAGTCCCAAATTAATTGGGGTAGGCTACGTGGATCAAACTTTTCCGTAGTGCTCGATTAAATGCAATTGATGGCTTTGTTAAAGCATGACCACACTAAATCGGGCACAATGGAAGAGTTTAATCCATGTAGCCGGCCCCAATTAATTTGGGACTGAGGCTATGTTGTTGTTGTTGTTGTAGGGGTAGACCAAAGCTAACTTGAGACACATTGATTAGGAATGACTTACAAAGATTTGGAAAGCACGCCATTAATTGCATTAAATCAACTGCAATGGAAGAGTTTGATCCATATATCCGACCCCAACTAAATTGGGATGGCAACAACATTGCTATGAAACTAAATTGGGAGACTAAGCATTACAATCCAACAATTTGATTCAACTTCCCCACTAACATTCTAACACAACAAATTCATCCTACTCTACAAAACACTAGCAAATTCAAAATGGGCAAGCAAACCAAGATTGAATTGTATAACAAGAGCAAACCTGAGTGTGCCCGCGAAGCAACGCCCTCAAAGCAGTGTTTATATTAAGCACCCGAATCGGCCCCAACTTCAATCCATAACATATATAAGTCCTATTAACAGCAATCTGCCTCCCAAGCACCAATCCCGGATCCGAAACGTACTTGGTAATCGGCGTAACCTCCAGCTGAGGCTGCACCTCCCCCTGCAACCTCACATCCACATCATAAACCACATGATCACCCACCAAGTGCCGGCCTTTCGGGAGCTTCCCGCTAAGCGGTCCAGCCGCTGCGCCGCCCACGGGCGGCATCAAGATCCCACCACCGGACGCCACCGAGAACTCCGAAGACCCCGAATTGGCCGCCGCCGATGCTACCGCAGCAGGCAATGGCGACGGCGGGGGCGGGGCGAAGTCGAGATTGGGGCCCGGACTGGTCCCCAACAGAGCCATCAATCTGGCGCCGTGATTGTGGTGGTGGTGGTTGTTAGGGTTTGTGAGGGGGGCTTGGAGAGGGGGAGGGGGCGCAGGATAAGAGAGGGGCCTCGGGTGGTGCACGTTAGCGAGGTCGAGAGGGGGCGGCGGCGGAGGGTATGGGAGGTAGTGAGGGTACGAGAATGGGCCGGCGGGGCCGGTGGGCGGAGGATAAGAGGCGGAGGGGGCGCAGGATAAGGAGGGAGGGCGGCGTTGGCGATGTTAGGGTTTGTGGGAGGTGCTGATGCGGGCGAGGGATTGGAGGGCTTAAACAGCTTGTGCATGTCGAAGGGGCTTGTTTGTTGGTTAGGGTTAGGGTTAGGGTTAGGGTTTCCAGCAGAGGCCATTGGAGAGGTGTTTGTTTGGGTTGTGTTTCGAATCGAGAGAGAGAGAGAGAGTGAGTGAGTGAGAGAGCGGAATGAATCAGAGACTCCGGCGGCGGCGGCGGTGGTGGTGGCGGTGGTGGTGGTGCGCAGGGGGTGCGCAGGATAAGATCTGGAGAGGGGATTGGAGAGGCATGAATTTGAGAGAGAGAGAGAGAGAGAGAGTGGAAACCCTAATTTGGAAGAGCAGAAGAGATCAGAGAGAGAGAGAGAGAGGAAGAAGAAATGGGTTTTGGTTTGGTGGGGACTTGGGGTTTGGTAGTTACGCGACGCCGGCCTTGGGTGGGGCCACGTGGCATGTTAATGTTAATTTTAGATTTGGATTGTAACATTGAGGATTTGAGATAGATTTTGTTTGTCAGATTACATGGAAAGGGATTGAGCTTCCCTGATGTGTAATGAATTTTAAGACACCTTATCTTTTTTCGAGTGGTGAGAACCTATTTTTCGAAAGGAATATAATGTAGCTACCGATAATTGAATCTTCAACCTCTATCTCGGCTAGAGCAATGGTGGTGGTCATCTCTTTGGTTCGACTGAATCTCATACTATAAGTGCATGGAGATCACTCTTGTTGAGAGGAGCAATCATAGTTGCATGTTCCATGCTCTTTAGAGTTCAAAAATAATAATGCCCACAGGAGATGTAAATATGGGGGCAAATCAAAAGGGATGAAGTATTTTACTTTGGTGAACCAATAGACTTCTATTTCTAACTATTACGCGTAAATAACTTTCAAAGAGTTACACATATGCTTGGAGGTCGTGCAATACACATGGTCGTATCGTAAAAACATTCGCATAGTGGTGCTATGAACTGTCCTTATTTTTCCATAACACTGTAGAAGAGGTGAACTTAGTGATGGCTGGGACCATGTTGGGAAATGACAATTGTATTTTTCTCGAATATAATAACACAAGTAGATCCATCCCATAAGATCTATCTATGCACAGGACGAGACATGTGAACATGCTTCAGACCCCAAAGCAAAGAGCACATCATGTACAACTTCAGAGTTATTTTATTCATTGATTGATTTAGGAAAAGAGTACAGATTTTCCTTTACAAATGAAATACTTTTAAAGGCAAGCCAGTAAGGTGTCAATTAATTTCCCTCCATTTATCTTTACGAACAATAGTATTAATGCCGTCAAAACTCACAGTTAAGCATACTTGTACGAGAGTATAATATTTGCAATGCTGAAGTCTCGATGAAGAAATGCTTAAAAACTCGCCTTTATTTTTTCCTTTCCTTTTTTCCTATATTTCTTCCTGAAAATCCACAAAATATGAAGCACTAATACATAAAATTCTAAAGTGTTAAAATTTGCGCTATATGTTTACTCTCTCAACAATTTAACAAGTATGGCAGTGGTTCCTCCCAGAAAATCGCCGATTAAATATATACCGTCAATGGAAAATTATGTAAACTGGTACAAGATGGAGCTCACAGACAATAGATAAGCGGCCGCAGTGATTGGAGATATCGTGATGAAATGAAATCCTAAACAAACCCATTAGGCCTTTCCCCGGTTCTTGCAGATCTTTTCTGTGCCTCTGAATCAAAGTGCGCAAATGCAGCATCTAAAGCCTGAGCAAATAGGGAAAACAATTTGCAAGTTAACAATTTCAAGACAACTTTTTTTTGACGAAAATTTCATGATGGAACTGAAATATCGAGGCACATGATTTAACGGGTATAGACTCGAGAGTAACCGGCATGAACTAGCATCAAGTACCAAAGTTCTAATAAAGTAAGACATCTTTTAGACCTTGTCAAAGCCTTTTCTCTTTATTTTCTTTGCTGATGCTGTTCCTAGTTCCTATTGCTGCACAATGATAAGCTAGAATGAACTAAAAAGTAAACTTACTAACCTGAAGCATGGGTTGGACAAGCAGAGAAACTTGATGCCGGAAGTCTGATTGGACGGATTCCTTTATACCCTAAAGTTTGCGTAGCAAGGAAATTAGAAAACAAAAAATTAGAGTTAAACACAGAACGATAAAATAAATATTATGCAAGTAGGGCACTAAGAAATAAGCCGATGATCTAAAGACTCAAACTTGGCCTGCTAGTTGAAGTTCAGCTGCCAGACTCAAATCTCCAAATACTGGACTGATGAAAATAGAATCAAGAGCTCATCTTCAGCCACCAATATTCAGGCACATTTTATCATGCATGAGCAAGGGGAACCGTACAAGGAGGGGTACGCATAACAGGAGCATAATCGAAATGTGTCATGGTAGCGAACATATGAAATCAGATAGAAGCACGTATAGAAATATGTGTTCACAAGTTATTTAAAACTTATGAACAGAGAAATGAAGCTTTAAGAGGCGGGTGATTCTTTTTGCTTCCTCTTTCTCTTTTATTTTTATGTCTAGCTATTTGACCAAAATATCTGAGAACTGAGACAATAGGGACCTAAATGTCTGATGATAATATAAAGTAAAGAATGCAGCTGGAACAGACTAGAAAGAAGAGATATCGAGATATAGTAAAATGAGAAGTTGGCTAAAGAGTACCTGGAGCTTGGTATAAATATCTGCCATAGCATCCTTCAATCTGCTTACCTGTAGAAGAAACATACCAGACAATGAAAATCCTGCGTTTACATCGGCTAAAAAAGAGATCCAAAGATATTCAGACATGTCTGACTATAACTTTTTTGCTCCTTTTCCCTTTTGCAATAGCTTCTTCAGATATATATACATTCATAAATCTTCCTCCATCTACATCTCGGAAAATGTCCACATCTAACATACAAACAAAGATAAAATGAAAGATTCATGTCTTCTTCGTAAACTAGTACATCCAACAACAAATAACAACTCAAATTAGTTGGGATTGGCTACATGGATCAAACTCTTCCATACCGCTCTATTCAACACCCTTGATGGTTTGCTTTCAAAATCCTTTAAATCTTTCCTAACCAATGGATCCCAAGTTATCTTAGGCTTACCCCTACACTGTCGAATTTCTTCAGTTTCTACTATATGGGGGTTTCTAACAGGAGCATTTGCTCAAGATGACCAAAAATAAAGTACTAAATTATTTACCTTGTTGTGAAGGTATGTAGTTGTGATCGGATAAGATGACCAGAAATGCTTCAGTAATTCTTGAATAGACATCCAATGCTGAAAAGAGAACAATATGCTCAAGCATCTATATATTGATTTTATGCATTAAAACTGCACAAGACACGCAATACTGATGCAGAAAAGAGAATTAACAAAATATAGCATTTTATAAATGTCGAAGCATCTACAAGCAACCATCACTCACATGCAGAAGTTCCTCTTTGGTTCTATGTGGGAGCCTGTCAAGGACACTTTCCTGAGGATTGCTTCCGAGGTGATATTTGGCACTTGAAAGTTGTTGAGTCAGTCCACCTAGAACCTAGTTCATAATGAGATCATTTTGCAACACAGTTCTATATTTCATTTATTACTCCAAAACATTCAGAAAATACAAAATGTTTCTACCTTGACTGCCGTTTCAGGATTCACGACAGGATCAACTAAACCTCTCTCTTTGACGTCAGAGATAAACTTCCTTAGAAAACCATATGCTTGAACAGTGCTTAGGCTGGAATTAATTGGTTTTGTCGCAGCTACAGTATCACCCAATGTTTTGAGAGCATTGAGTTGTTGAGAATCAAAGTACTCTCTTGGGTCCTGACTCATGGAAAATAAATTCAAAATAGCTAAGCTGTCTAACATAAAGAGCAGCTTATAAAATGCAAATAATACCTTGATACACAGAGGTGCAAGTGGATAGTTACGAGGTGCCTGTAGATCTTCAATCTCTGCCATCCGAGCTAATCTCTCTGATCTTTCTTGGTTTGCATTCTCCTCAGATATTTCATTGGCTAACTCAGCTGCAAAGAATTTGATTCCCATACTTTTCAAATAAATATTGTATTCAGCCAAAGAGGAAAGTGTTTAAGTGCAACTATAAACACAAATAAATGAATGAGAAATGGCATGCTACCTTGTTTAGACCTGGCAAGTGCTTCTGCCACCGTCACTGTATCCCCTTTTCCCACATCTGCACGTCAACAATTATACAAATATTCAATATACCAGCATGGTGGAACTTATGCAACAAGATGGTTTGTCTCTTAAAGATGCATATATTGAAAAGCCTAACAACAACAGCCAAGCTGCATCCCAACATAGTTGGGTCAACTATTGAAAGACCTAACATGTTAAGTAAACCAGCTTTCACACAAGACAACAAACAAGAACTAAATCCAGAGAAGAAATGAGGGATACTACCCAATGCTTTTCCTTCAAGAACAACTGCTGCATGCCTGTTCAGATCTTGCAAGAGAGATCTCCTATATTCATCATACTCTGATTCTGTTGTCTCTTTGGTTCCATCACGAAGAATTCCATGGTCCTAAATGCCATTCACTGATAAGCATCAAAGAAGCAGAAGAAAGAGAATACTAGAGAGATGAACAAGTCAAGAAAATGTTGTTTTTCTTCAATTTACCATTAAAGAGCTCACCCAGTGGATATGCTCACAAAAAAATAGGTCGAAATTCTACTCAGTAAACATACGTAAGCACAATAGTTTCAGGTATAAAAGCAAGACCAAGGATTGAAAATTTGACTTCGCCTATAACTTTGCTCAAATAAAATATAAAATTAATTTGGAGAAGTGCAATTTGACATAGGGAACTTTTGTAAGATTTCAACATGATAGGTAAGTATAAATAACTCCATCTAAGTGTTAGAGAACATTCGAATTTTATAAAAATGCATTAGGAAAGCATGGTTTTTTTTATAATATTCTATGTTTTTCTCTATCTATACTTCTTTTTTAGTTTTTTAAACTTCAATTTCGATAGGTTCGATCATTATGGATATTGATTCTTTCTTTGACACAATTTTTTAGAATCCATTTCTTATAATGAGATTGAGTTTTGGTCTTTTATCCTCTAACTTGTCTTCATTCTTTCAGAGTATTTCACTTTTCCGACAATTAACATCAAAATATGTATATCTTATCATTGTTCTTTAATTTCGATGGGAGTTTTGCAAAATTTTGTTTACATCTAATTCTTCATTCAAT
Source organism: Stephania cephalantha (assembly GCA_039657325.1). NCBI lineage: Eukaryota > Viridiplantae > Streptophyta > Magnoliopsida > Ranunculales > Menispermaceae > Stephania > Stephania cephalantha. The sequence continues at coordinate 57,619,795 of CM077571.1, forward strand.
GGTCCAAAAATCTAATTTAATTCGACTAATTTTTTCAAACTTTGGAGAATTTTTATTCCATGTGTGGAACATACCGGAAGATGAATGTAGTCGTCACCTTGATCGGCTTCCATGTCTAGTGTTGGATCGACCCGCCTGATCTGCAAATGGAAAATTTTTCAATAACGGAATACCCAAAATATAAATAAATATAAAAATAAAAAATGTGTGATCATTTGACAACAAAGAAGTCCTACAACAGACCTCAAAAGATAAATAAATAAATAAATAAAAGAAGTCCTACAACACAAAATAGGTACAGAGATGGTTCTCTCCCTCATGACCTTAACCAACGGAAAGAAGAATTTTCACATTAAGAGAAAAGCAACCTTCCGCCGAGCTTCCTTGACCAATATGTCATCACGCTTTAGAAAAATAGCAAGTTCCTCGTCTCCAGCAGCTTCAGCTGCAGCAGCAATAGCATTTTTGGTCCTGTGAAGATATTCTGCTCTACAGTATTTAGTCCAGAAATTTATTTCTGGCATCTGTAAACCCCAAAGAAGAAATGTAGCATTTACAAAACCCCATTAAGAAAATAAAAGATTTAACAACCAGCATAAAAAATTAATGACGAGAAGTTTAAGAAACATAATTCACCTTGCCAGAAACAACGAAATTCAAAAATGCCTGGTGAACAGCCGGTTTTTCAGTAAAAATCTGAAAGAGAATTTTCATCATCAAAAGAAAGCTCGAACTCGCTCAGATAAAGAAGAATTGAATGCCTTCCATATTCTGGGTAAGCAAACACAGTATGGAACAAATGAAAAATATATTACATCGCAAGAGCCAAGTTCTGCAATCTCTAAGAACTTAAGAATGGTTTCAAGCATTTGCAAAGATAAAGCCTAGAAATATATCAAATGTACAAAACGACATCCATACGCACGAGCATTAGACATATAATGGTAAAGGAAATAAATAAGCATCCGCACGTCAAAAGACATGTTTATTCTCTAATAAGGCTGTGGATATTTTTAAAAATAATGAAATCACATACTGCATAAGAGAATTTGGCATTAAACAAAACTCCTTTTTGGTAAAGTGCAGCCTTCCTTAAGAGCATATGCATGAGCATTAGACATTTCCAGTAATGAAGACTTGATCGATTCCTTTGAAAACATCACTCAAGGAAATTCAATCATCTTTTATGCGTTTACACAATCACGATGACTACTGAATCTACTGATAGGACTTGAAGATGAAGATATGAGTTGCAGAAAGCAGAATATTTTGTACATTCTCATCCAAGCAAACAACAAAAGAAGGAAAGAGGTCATACCTGTTGAATGATCTCCGGCGTCAAGCTAAAAGTGACTTTGTTTGTCTGACAATACAAAATAACCAGAACAAGAATCTCAGAATGCTTATAGTTAATGAGAAGGGAAAACCACACCATCCAGCCAAGTTATATCATCTTCAATAGGGTGATTAAAAAAAAAAGGGAAAGCCAACCAAGTGCTTGCTCAACTGGTTTGGCACGTCCTCCCCTTTTTAGGAGGTTGAGGGTTTGACTTGCCCTATATGGGAGTTTAATTTTTCAATTTTTGGTGTAAGAGCTGGTTTCTTAATAATAATAATAATAAAAACAGGTGAAATATAGTGATGTACCATATGATAGTAAATAAATTAGAAAAGACAACAAGTTTACGTAAATGCAATATACCCGACCATCAGACAGTGGCCCTTCTGCAAGCATAGCACTTTTGAGCCCCACTCTTTGCTTTGGCATTTTATTGTTATCACCGGCAAGCAATTTCTGCTCCAAACAGCATTGCAGAAAACATTACATAACAGAAAAAGGAAATATAGGACCCCATGAACTAAAAAACTATCCTAAACTAAACAAATGGCAAGAAAACAAGAGGTGTAATATTTGAATATTAAGATGATGCACACTTTCAAAAAAGTTACAGGAAACAGATAGAAGACCTTTCGTGTTGCCCAAAATTCTGCTTCTGTCAAAATTTCACCAATGACAAATTGCTTGTGCAGTTTCTGCAACTCACTAAAAAAGGAAGGCTCAATGAAAAGAAACGAGAAGCAAAAATAAAGTACAAATGTTATAGTTTTTGTTCCACTATGCACATACTAACATCAACATAACTTAAATTAGATAAAATTGGGTAGTAACCCTCATCTTTTACAACACTAACTACAACTCGACGGAAACCTTTTCCTTGTTACTAGGGATTCAATTCAATCGGTGGTTTGGGCACCTCCAAAGATGGCCTACAAATGCCCCGATTGGAAAACTAGACTCAACAAAAACTGAAGAAATGCGACGACGTAGGGGTAAACCGAAGCTTACTTAAGACGCATTGATTAGGATGGATTTAAAGGATTTGGAAACACACCATTAGTTGCACTAAATCGAGTGCGATGCAAGAGTTTGATCTGTGTAGCTGACCCCAACTGATTTGGGATTGAGGCTTTGTTGTTGATTGTCTTTCTCTAAAAAGTTTTCACTCAACTTTGATGGATAGGACTGATTAATTTATCATTTAGTATCTTGACACAGTCCCTCATGAAACAAGTACATATGAGGAAAAAGAAAATCGATGTTGCACTCTGTAAGTGCAAATATGATGGCGTTCCAAACTCCAATGTACTTTTCATCATAGTATAAAACTACAATGTCCAAACCTCTAAAATAATTGTACTGGAATCTATTGAAATATAAATTGATGCTCAACAGTCAAGCAATTTAGGTAGCAACTTATCAATTTTAACACTTAACAGTTAACATATTTGCTATGGAACTTCAAGAGAAATTTATGGTAACAAACCTTTGGCATGCATCTTGACAAAACATAAACCTGTGTAACATTGGTTAACATTTTTCTAGCTTAACAATACCCGACCAGTTAATGGAACAGGTTTAACGAAAAAATAGCACAAATGACTTGGGCAAGAGAGTGAAAAATTCCTTCACCTTTTCTTCTAACAGTTTTACAGATTACAAACAGAATACGCAAGGAAAACAAGTAAGAATATTAAATAACTGATTGACATCAACCCAAAAAAACAAGATTCAAAAGGTTAGTTACATGTTTTCGCGTAGCAATTTCACTCGTAATTCCATTTCCGTGGTGCTAATTTGTTCATGGTGAACTTGAACATCAGATCTTTCAGAATTTATGGCAGGGTTCTTTGGAGCAGATTGCAATGCTTGGAGCTTCCCGAGCACCTTACCTGCCAATACAGTAATCAAATATCTTCAGTCAAACTAAATTTCAACCAAGGAGCATACAGAGGATAGATGATAAATGAGAAATGCCATATAAGTTGTATATGTATCTTTCTTCCACAATAAATCCAAAGCTTTTAACATTACGTATGTACTTTATTTGCAAGAAAAAAATAAACACCTTGACGTTGTTTCATCCTCTCAATCTCATTATGATTATGCTCAAGTCAACTATAAGATCCATGGCGAAGGTTATCCCGCCTACTGATATGCAAACTTTTGAGAACCAATGAACTCCTTGACCTAAATTTCAATCAAATTCGCCTACTCTACGGAAAGCTTTCATTGCCATTACCAAACTAGCGTACTTCTTACTAGAGGTTTGATAGAGCAAGGGTAATTTACTTTTCCTAAATCTCAAACATGAAGAAGACAAGCAATATAAGACAGGTTTTCTATATAGACAAATATGTATGAACACTATAGTATACACAAAGATAACTTCAAAACGCGCACAAATTAATCTCTAGAGACATAGGCGGCCTTCTATGCAAAATTTTATCATGTGAATAAAGTAGGCATGTAAAGACAAGTATAGGTACAAAAAAAAAAAACAAAGCCTTAATCTACATGGATCATATGCTTCCACTGCGCTCAATACAATGCCCTTGATGACGTGCTTTCAAAACTCTTTAAATCCTTTGTGATCAATGCATTCCAAGTTATATCAGGTCTATCTCTACATCGTCAAATTCGTCAAGACAAGTATTGAAACCCACCAACAAAATCTCGGCAGACATCACGATCGGAGAACTTGTCAAATTCAAATATATAGCTTCCACCCTGAACAAAAACAATCGACATGAGGTCAGAATAAGTTCAAGAAGATAGAATAGACAGATCAACAAGATACAAATACAGTGTGAAGGGTCTTCATGAGGCAAAATAGAAGTAGGAATATTGATTGTTCACATAACCAGGTTAATTTATGCATTTCCACCGAAAGAGAGAAAAGATTCAAAAAATCATCACAAGATAGCTCATTCTAAAACAAACCTTAACATTAGAATCTTGTATAAGGTTGAGAAGCGCTTGTTTGTTGCTGCCCTCTTTGCTGAATTTGTGACCTAAAAAAGTTTTTACAGATGTAAAGAAACAGTTAAGAATGTTTCATACAGAAATCTGAAAGTACATACAAAGAAAAATCTTTAACTTTTCTAGACCAAATTATAAATTCTTCCAATTTCTTTAAGCCTCTTTGAACCTACAGCTTTTAGGACTACCCTTTTATTTTATTTTAAGGCCTTATTATTGCAGTAGCACCTATTGGCCTTAGCAAATGACGATGAAATTACTAGAAACAGTACGTACTTTTGATTTGTCTGAAATCAACATTAAGGTTCACAGTTGACATCGGGTCATCAGGGGTAAATACAAATTTCTCCTCCGTCTGCAACAAGGAACAATAGGAGAAATTTAAGAGCCAATGCGGAATATCATATAATCAATAAACAACTATAGGTTATAATGCTACATTAGAATGCCCTAAAAATACATAAATCATATAATAAGATAGTGCGCGACCCAAGCACGTATCAATTAAAACACGGCAAGGAATGCAGAAAACAAAGCCCCAATCTCAAATTATCTCTTCAACTGCACTCGATTTAGTACAATTGACGGTGTGCTACTGCTTTCCAAATCCTTTAAATCCCTTATAATCAATGTGACTCAAGTTAGCTTCGGTCTAGCCCTGCATCATCGAATTTCTTCAGTTCCTATAGAGTCGAGTTTTCTAGTGGCGGCAAGGAATGCAGAAAACATGAAAGTAGATTCTTCTAGTTTGATCCATGTACCCGGCCCGAATAATTGGTGATTGAGGCTTTGTTGTTGTCACTGTTTTCAATCAACACCAATAGACAGTGACCTAGTTCCCTAAACCCTAATTTCCAAACTGATTTCTCACACTCCACACACAACCATTCAAGCTAATAACCAAAACCCAGAAACTGAAAACGCATTTACCATCAAAAAGATCAAAACTTTATGATTCTTTCGCCAGTTTGAAACAGAAACTGAAGAGATTGCCAACTCACCATGATCAAGATTCCAGGAACGCCCGGGTCCTTCACTGATTGTTTATACCTAGCTCGCATGACCACCTGTCGGGACGACATTCTCGTGTTTTGCGATAACCGAAGCGATGGCCGATTCAGAGTCCGCTCATTCGCCCAATCTGGGTGAGCTATCGAGGATGAAACTCAGCGATCGATTGAGAATTTGAGATGGTTTTGGTGATTGTGAATGAAGAGTGAGAAACTGAGAATCAAATGTGTTTGGAGAGCGATTTATAGTGAGCTTAAAGGGCCCTCAATGGCATTTCACCTTTTTAAGTTTTATTTTTTTTTGTTTTTTTGATTATGCGAGCCTTGCAATAGAAGAGTTTGATCCATATAGTCAACCTCAATAAATTTCGGATTGAGGCTTAATATCATTTTACCTTATTAGATTTTTTTTTTTTTTTTTTGGGTCATGCGAGCCCTAACGATAACTTTGAATTGAGGCTTATTGGTGGTGGTGGCGGTCTTGCAATGGTAATATTTGAATTACTTTGACTACTCCAGAACCTAGATTCAAATTGTTTTAACATGTAATCTTGAGCTCTCGAGCAATAGAATTTATATTTAATGATGTGGAAAGGTTATATGTAATGATGTGGAAAGGTCTATGTACTTCTCACCGATGAGTTGACGAACACAAGACATTTAAGAGTTCTTTCTTGTACCAACTAAGCGGGTAGCTCATTGGTTAGGTACAAAGTCACTTGAGTAAGAAATTAGGGGCTCGAGTCGAGTCTCCTTGAGACAACACAATTTTATCAATGAGCAGTAAATGGCACAACACAAATCTATCAATGAGCAAAATCTCTCTTGAAAGCAAATTGGAAGGGCTTTTCACTTCAAAATAATCTTACCAATAGAAATCACAAACAAATGAGTTGTCTCTACACACATATTAATATAGCGAGGAAGATACAAATTGGAGTTTAAAGCAACTTCAAAAGAATAATGAAGGACAATCCGTATATATTCACATTTTTAAAGACAAACATATAACTAAACAGTCACCATATATATAAAGGTGAAAGAGAACAACTGGTGAGGCTTTTTGCTATGAGAAGAGAAGAAGCAAACAATATAAAGTAGAAACACAGTAGACACAATTGGACGCATTGGAGCATTCGAAAATAAGCAACTTCAACTGCAGCACCCTCCGGCTTGAGAAGTCGAGCCATCTCTTCCACCCGAGGGCCCCGGAATTCCACCGTATCCGACTTTTATTCCGTAAGACTGAAACATAAGTAAGAAAATGAATCAGAGTGCGATTATATTAATGTTGTTACGCAGTCTAAACAAAAAAGTGAACAAGTTCAGTGAAAATCCATGAAAACTTGGCAACGGAATCAAATGCAATTTTTCACTCTAAAACTCATCACTTACAATCACAACGATAACAAATAAGAAGAAAATTTACAAAAAGATATGGTTGATACAGTCAGCGAAATGAATATTATGACGCACTCTTGCCATTCCTATAGCTTATTGGGGATTGGAACGGTTGAAATAACTTGTTGATTTCTTCACATTCTATAATTGCTTCATTTAAAAAAAATAAAAATCAACCAAGTCAGCAAATGCTAGAAAGATGGAGAAGCAAACCTCATTCGACACATCAAAGACACCATCCTGGATCTTTTTGTAGATTGTCGCAGCTGTGCTGATAAAAGCCTGGAAAGAGTAGTCATGTTTAGCATGAAAGAATAGAGGCCGGGAATGGGATCTTAAATTAAATTGCAGCACAAAGCAAAGTATTCTTTGAGTGGTAGAGAAGAGGTCATCTCACCTCTTCAACATTCTGAGCAGTTTTTGCAGAGGCCTCCATGAATATCAAGCCATTTTCCTTCGCAAACTGCTCGCCCTCCTCTGTGCTTACAGCTCTTCTGTGAGCAAGATCACACTTATTTCCAATTAGCATGATTGTCATGTTTGCATTTGCATGTTGCCTAGCATCTTCCAGCCAGCTAGCCAAGTGGTTGAAAGTTTCCCTCCTGATTCAAAACAAATGAAAATAGAAGTGGAACTATTAAAAAAAAAACCCGAGAAAACCAAATCATAGTATGGTCCATATGATCATTTTTGTGGACTTGAAGTCATAACATGACTCCACATAATGGTGCACCATCTGAAGATGTTTCAAATTCCAACATTATGAGAACTTCAAAGCTATAGTAAAATGCCGCATACATTGCCGTCTCATATATCTCTCAAAAAAAGGTGATTTAACTTTTCATCCCTTCTGCCTCCACCAAGGGTGTCCATGTTGTGCCAACATATATACAATTAGGCATAATTTTGCAAGAAGATTCTATCATGGTTGCACTACAAAGACTAGCAAACAATAAATTTTACGCTTGAACTTTAAAAAAAATCAAATATCATTTGATAGTTTAATTAAAAAATGAAATGCATTTATAATTCCAAGTATATTATGCAAAATAGATTGTACCTAGTAATGTCATAAACTAGCAAAGCCCCAGCAGCTCCTCTGTAATAGGACCTTGTAATAGATCTGAAGGATTCCTGACCAGCCTGAAACAATGCACAAAATCCTGAAGTTTCATAAATGTTCAATGAGTATTCAAAACTAACCCAACTGCTAGGTGTAGGTGGTTTCAATGCCAATGGATAAGGCACTCTTTGATAGTTCATAGAGAGAAGTGAAGCATCCAAGCCAAAAAAGGGAGAAGAAAAGCGTAAAAACAACAAAGCCTCAATCTAAAATTAGTTGAGGTAGGCTACTTGGGTCAAAAAATCTTCCCCTCACTTGATTTAATGCACATGGTGAAGTGCTTTCATAATCCTTTAAATCCTTCCTAATTAATGCAATAAGCAAAAGACACTTTTGCATACTTTAACCACATGGAGGGGTATGCAGCTATTCTCCCATGAGTCGCCACTCTCAAGTCTCATGGGAATGTTAGTTTGTACTTTGTATTGGTTTCAAGACAGGTAATAACGCATATAGTTCTTACATAAAACTTTATCAACAATAAAGCAAGTGAAAGCATTGACAATAGAAATAAATATTCCATGATCCATCATCATAAAAGACATTTATCATGTACCCAACAACAAAGAGTGATATCTGAATAAGAAACAAGAGAAACGAACCGTATCCCATATTTGCAATTTGATTGGCTTGTTGTCAATTGTTATCATCCTAGCCCCAAATTCAACACCAATAGTTAAGTCGTGGACTGGCTGAAATCGTTTATCAGTAAACTGAAGAAGTAGACATGATTTCCCAACCCCTGCAACACAAATTTAAGATTTATATAAACAAACAGCCAATTTTCTCCACAAAATCCATAATAAATCGAACAAACCTAGAAATTCTAGAGAAACTAAAGTTCGAGCATAAAACACAAGAATCAGGGCACTACAACCACCTCAACAGCAATAACAAAATAACAATCAACAACAACATAGCCTCAGTCCCAAATTAATTGGGGTCGACTACATGGATCAAACTCTTCCATTGTGAATAACAAAATGACAATAATGAAACAAAAAGGCACAAAATATTAAAATACCATATTTTCTACGAAACTTGTGAACAAATAATAACATTATCAAAGCGTTTGTCGAACTTGGACACTGAGAACCTACTACTTCACATGCTCTTCGGTATTGCAAGTGAATTCTTAAAACAAAGATTTCAATTCATATATATCACTTCACTCTTTAGTTTGTATTCATATATACCAATTCAAGCCATCTCCTTTCCTCCCAATCACATCAACAGCAATAACGATAGCAAAAATAAAACTAAAATACTACATTTTCTACCAAATCTAGGGTTTAGGGATTGATCCTTTGTTTTTCCACCAAATTTGTGCACAGAGAATTACAAACCTTATCATCAAAGCAGCAACAATGAACTCAATTGCTACGAAACTCCTATTGAAGCAACATTGAACTCCTACTACTACTTCACATACTATTAGGTATTGCAAGTGAATTCCACCAACAACACAGACAATTGCATCAATCGATTCGCTTTCGCTCTTTGGTTTACGCTCTTCAATTGCCTCAATTGTCAAAACAAATATGAAAATTTATGCTTAGAAACTCGTGATCCACGAAAATTTATGCTTAGAACTTCAATTCTACGTGAATCGCATCACAATTGCATCGAAAAAATAAAAAAAAAAAACAAATTTGAACAAAAACTAAGGGTTTGGCAACAGATCTGAAATGGAGAGATTGGGGAAACGAACGAACCAGTGTCGCCGATGATGATGTACTTGAAGAGGTAAGCGTAAGACATGATCGGTCGATTGATTGATGAATCTACAGCTACAGATCGACGACGAGAAACTCGTTCGAATTTGAAGCGACCGAGCGAGCGAGCGAGCGAGCGAGAAGAAGAAGAAATTGGGGGTTTGTATGGTTTTTGTGTTAGTGTTTTGTGTTGTAAAAGAAGGATTAGCAAGTGACAGCGCAGCGTGGCTTCCTGGTCCGTCAATTCTTGGGATTGCCAGGGAAGCAAAGCAAAGTCCTACACCAATTTCTTTCGTCTCAAACAAAGGACTCTCGTCCCACGCACTTAGTTCTCCTTAAACGAAGTCTCGAATTTTATTTTTTTTTTTTTTTTTTTTGAAAAAGAGGACTCGAACATGAGTATGGTGAATGAAAAGAAAAAAATAAATAAATTTGATGGGTCATCTTTAGTGTAGGGTCTGACGGTGCTCAAACATGAATTAATCGGTGTTGGTGTTACACGCCAAGTGAAAAACTAAAAAAAAAAATGATTAAATAAACTACAAGGGTGGAGGTTTTTACAATAAATTTTACACTTTCTCTTTTTTATGATAAGATGAGAAAACCAACAACGTGACTTCAGTGCACGTTGAACCCGCAATAACCGCAACTTCCCTCAATCTTGTTTTTGGCAAGTGACATCTCTTACTAGAGCTGCTTTGAGATGTTTACACCATTTTAACGTGCACGAATGCAGGAGAGTTATGTTTGCTTCAGACTCATCATATATCTCTTTTTATTTTAGTATTGTAATTAGTCTAGCCTTTGTTTTCATTGAGCATGTAAAGATTAACAAGCAACTAAAAAACAACACAGTATAGAAAAAAAGAACGGCATAGAGAGAAAAAAACAAAAAAAAAAAAACAAAAAAAGTTTAATTTGTACAGCTGATTCCAACTAATTTGTGTGAGATTGAGGATTGTTAATGTTGTTTACATGCCTCCAATTGAATTATTGGTGTAGTGGTAAAGTTACTGAGACGTGCTTGATGACTGATATGTCATGCCATTGAATCGTTCCATCCAACTCTAAATATATTGGTTTCCCTCAAGTCATGGGGTTGAGGTACTAGACTGGTTATGGTGGGAATAGTCAAGCCTAAAAAGGCTCCGACCCCCACAATTATAAAAAAAAATAAATAAAAATAAAAATTGTTTACTTGTTTTTGTGTTTGGGCTTTGATATGTGTTGGGCTTTGTGTTGGTGTCTTCTCGGATAACTAATTATGTGGGCTTTTAATTACCAAATGGATCGCCCAAACAAGGCCCAGTGGGCTTTACCATTTAGTGGCCCGCTGAATATGGCCCTGATCTCATTCCTTTCTAGTGTTTGTCAAAATTTTATTTCATTTGATAATTGTAGGTGTCGCTCCTCAACCAGTGACTCGAATTCGAACCCTGAGAATGAAAAAGCCACCGCTGGAAGCTTTTCCCTTATATAAAGCGCAAGTCGATGCGAGCTCGGAGTAGTCGGATAGTTCGGATATTGAATGATTTAAAGATCGAAAAAGATAAAATTTTATTTTATTTTAATTTTTTGAATTGGGGCTAATTTTTAATAAAAACAAGCAAAAAGTTAAGTGACATAAAATATGCAATCTAGTTGGTCCGGATAGCAATGAACTTGATTCCAGTTAATTAATTTGAGCCTCATGGATGGATTGGAAGGGTCGTACATCTGTTATTTTATCAGATTAGTTTAGGAAGTTGACCTCAATCGCGAGTTAAGAAAGGAATAAATAAAATAATCCAAAGAACATAGGGAACGATTGATGATTTGATACCCCAGTCTTTTTGTACAAGACCACCTAAAAATGAAAATGACCACAAAACGGTCCTACAAACCTATAAAGCTATGATTCTAATGCTCCGGACCACATGGTTGCACGTGCACCCATATTCTATCTTACCAATTTAATTCCATCGTGCCGTCCACCTTTTCAATACATCAATTTAGGTAGTGTTATTTGATCACGATCAGAAAGTCGATTTAATTTTTTTTTTATTTTAAATACATCCTCGAGATAATTAATTAATGAAGCATTTTTAATCACTTGTAAAATTCATTTGATCTTCTTAAATATTTACAAAAATTTACAAAACCTCCATATGAAAACCTGGACTCATGAGTCAATAGATTTATTGTTAATTATTTTACGCTTGTTATTTGAAAGCACAACCTTTTCAAAATTAACAAGCTTTATCACGATACTGTCTTACAACCAAGTTTCATAAAAGTGTTATCAAAATTTGTCTAGTTTTATTCCATAACAAGATCATCCAACATTAATATTAGATATATTTTCAATCATCAATTTTTTTTTTATGAAACGGAGGCGAAACTCCTTTATTTGTACATAAACATATAACAAAAAAGAGTTACAAAAAATATTGTTAAGAAAATTATAGTAGTTACTATATTTCATAATTTATGTATTTACGAAGTTTTTATATTTTGATATCTAAGAAGTTTTGGTAACTTTCTTTATTTTATGATTTGTTCAACTCTATAAATAAGAACACTCTATTGTACTTCGATTTGTTCACGTTAATACAATTCTTAATCTCTTCAAAATCTATCAAATACAAAAGAGCAAAACCTGAGAATTCACAACAGACCAAAAAACCACCCACAATAAGTGTAACCTACAGACCATCTGAACCAAAAAGCTCATTCCAAAAGCATATCCTCGGACACCCTCTCGCCAAACCCCTCCATTTTCAATCATCAAATTGATTAAGGGTTAATGTTAACAGCAACTAAAGAGAAATCTTGGAAAAAAAAAAAAAAAAAAAAACAGAGAAATAATGGTGGACATGCAGTGCATTGGAAAAATCAAATTAAAACAAACAAGAACGCATTAATTGATGATGGACACCCAAAGACCATTAATTTACTTTAGCTTGCATGACCTAGGTAGCTAGCTAGAAGTTTCTCAAATTAATGGTGGTCAACCTCTCATGCTCTCTTTAGCTGTTAAATATAGATTAGTCTATATATAGATCTCATGTTCTAGTTTCTTTGAAGAGTTGTCACACCAAGTCTATATTGCTAGGCTTCTGTAAGCCGAAAGTTGTGAAGGAAAAAGGCATACAGCTAATCTGATTATTAACTTAGGCCACATTCTTATAAGGCCTTTTATATATATTACATTAATTATATGGATGACTTGATTAAATTAAGCAGATTTGATTTGAATTGTCTTTTACTGTTTAAACAAGCTAGTGATTGTATACATGAGATCAAATATTATTGCTTTGGCAAAGTGGTCATGGTCACTTTGTGTCTTGTGTTCGAAAATTTTTAAAATTTTCAAGACACAGCTATTGCTAGAGCCAAAGCACATCATTCAATAAATCTACTTGACTCATGAGTCCGGACTCATAAAGAGATTTTTAAAATTTTTGTAAATATTTAAGGGGCATTAAATAAATTTGACAAGTGATTATGGTTGCTTCATTAATTGCTTGAGGATGTATTTGAAAAAAAAAAAAAAAGAATTTTGAGTCCGAACTTATGAGTCCAAATAGCACTACCCCACATCATTAAGTACAACAAGTCGAGCAGATTAAAAGAATTATTTACGTATTTTTTTGCTGGTTCTCTCCGTTTTGTCGAGAGGTTTCTTTGGTCCTCTCCGTTTTGTTGAGAGGTTTTGTCGCTTTCGGGGTCAACACAATGGAGAGTGAGTTTGCTAGTCTAGATCTATCTGATGGCAAGAGTGAAGAGCTGCAAATCGAACCGATTGAAGAACAGAGGTTGAGCCTGAAGGCTAACCTATGTTTGGTGGGAAGGTTTTTAACAGAGAGAAGCATACATTTCAACACTATGAGACAAAAAATGGCCTCCCTGTGGCACCCAAAGAAAGGTATCTCCATCACTGAATGCCCCCAAATAGATATATCTTTCAATTCTACCATCGTATCGATATGGGAGAGGTCTTAAACAGAGGTCCGTGGACTTTTAATGGGTACTTGCTGATTCTCAAACAACTGCAAGAAGGAGAAATCCCGAGACAAGTCTGTCTCGATGATGTGATGATATGGGTGCAAGTTTATGATATACCAGTGGGTTTTATGTTTGAGGGAGTCGGCAAACAACTGGGCGACTTCATAGGCACTTTTGTGGAGTACGACTGCAAGAACAATGCAGGGGGCTGGAAGGAGTTCATGCGCATCCGAGTCACTATGCCGGTTAAGCGTCCAATCAGGCGGGCAAAAAAACTGAGGATCTCCGATACATCCAGTGTGGTAGTGAACTTCAAATATGAACGCTTGCCCACTTTTTGTTTTCTATGTGGAATTCTGGGCCACAACGAAAACTATTGCCCTTAGCTTTTGAATCGAAGATCTTTGAAACACTACCAAAGAAATGGGAAGGCGGGCGAGGGCTCCACTGCGCAACCAGGACAGAAGCGGAGACCGATGGCTCCGGCACGGAGTCGACGACGAACGGTGGGCAGACTTGGACTCTCCGGTTTCCATGGTAACGGGGAAGATTCCCAAAGCGGAAATTTCGGTCAAGATCAATCAACGGCGATGTCAGCGGAAACCATTCAGGAAAGAAATTTCAAAATCAGGGAGCAGATACTGCAATTGCGGAGGAGGCCGAAATGGAAATAGCGGAAGAGAGGAAGAAAAGGAAAGTTGGGCTGGAGTTGGGCTTGGACAAAAGCCCAATTATCCATGGGGGGAATCATGTTATGGTTGGCTCAAACGGCTTAGCAAGCGGCCCACTAGAAAATGTGGCTACGAGCACTTCGAATGTAACGGCAAGCCCCAAAACGGGGCTAGCCGACAGATATGAATTGTATAAGCTGGAACTGTCGGGGGCTTGGCAACCCTCGTACAGAGCTTGCCCTAAAGGACCTAGTTAGGGCCAATAAGCCAGCATTTATTTTCCTTATTGAAACTCTCACTATAGAGAGTAAAATTTTAGAAATAAAACGGAAGTTAAGGTACGAAGGTTGTTTTGTAGTCGACCGTATTGGTAGAGGAGGAGGTCTTCTTTGTCTTGTGGAGGGACAAAGACCTATGCTCGTTGTTGGGGTTTTCCAACAACCATATTGATTTATTAATAAACCCACCTAACCAACCAGGGTGGAGACTTACGAGTTTCAATGGTTTCCACAGGAGGTGAGACGTAGACAATCGTGGAACCTCTTGCGGGCTCTCTCGCGTCAACACCCCAACCCCCGGTGTGTGTCATAGGTGACTTCAATGACTTATTATTCCCAAATGAAAAGAAAGGGGAAGCACCTCACCCAGAGAGTCTATTTCAAGGTTTCGGGGAGGCGGTGGGCGACGGTGGATTGCAAGATCTTCACATGCGGGGACACCGATTCACCAGGTACGAGGTAGGGGTACGTCGGCTTGTGTAGAAGAAAGGCTTGATCGCGCACTTTGGTAAATGAGAATGGGTCGTTGCGCTTTCCCGATGCCGATTGTCGAACTTGTGCGCTCCTACATCGGATCACGATCCTCTGTTTCTTCAATGTTATCTGCGGAAACCGAAGAAAGGGAGGTTACCAGTTTAGATTCGAAAATGTGTGGCTCAAAGAGAACGATTTACAGAAGTTGTTCATAGGGTATGGAATGAATCGGCGGGCTCACCGTTGTTAACGAAGTTACATCACTGCGCAAAGGCCTTGGAGACTTGGGGACAAACCATTTCCGGCAAATTCCGAAAGGAGATAAAATAGTGTAAGGAGAAGATGACGCTCTTAATGTCGAATTCCAGCAGGGAGGCACAAGAAGAATTGATAGCCGAGCGAAGGAAATGGAGTGAATTTCTCATTCAGAAAAGGTTTATTGGAAGTAGAGAGCAAAATCATTTTGGCTTTGCGATGGGGACTTAAACACCAAATTCTTTCACTCCACTGCCTCCGTCCGAAAGAAACAAAATGTGATCACCGCTCTCAAATGATGCGGCATTCCAACCGAAAATCATGAGGAGATGAGCGATTATCATCCACTATTTTACAAACCTATATTCCCCATCAAATGCTTTGATCCATCGACGTGCTTTACGTGATTCCTGAAGGTGACAAATGAGGTAAATGCCCAACTTTTGAAACCTTTTAATATGGAGGAATTCACGGAGGCAATCGCACAAATGCACCCAGATAAATCCCCAGGGCGGACGGCTTTAATCCGTTTCTACCGAAGTTTTGGCCCTAATCGGGCCGAAATCTTCAAAGATTGCGAGAGATTGGATGATGAGACTCGATTTCCCCGTGAACTAAATGACACAACAGTGGTGCTCATTCCAAAAGTCGACAATCCCGAAAATCTCAGAAACTACAGACCTATATCTCTCTGCAATGTTCTTTACAAAATCATGGCGAAAGTAGTGGCGAACAGACTGAAGAATCACTTGCACTCCCTAATCTCGGCGAATCAGTCGGCGTTCATCCCAGGTAGATCTATTGTTGACAATGTTTTTGTGGCTTTTGAAACTTTGCATGCAATGAAGTGTAATACAAAAGGTAAATTTGGGAATGCTGCTCTCAAGGTTGATATCAGCAAGGCATATGATAGAGTTGATTGGGCTTTCCTTGAAGGAATCTTACTGAAGATAGGGTTTGCGAACCAATGGGTGAGGTTGGTGATGTGCCTAGTCAAAGCGGCAAGGTTCAGGGTAAACCTAAATGGTGATCTGATCGGTCCTATTACTCCTCATGAGGATTAAGACAGGGTTGCCCACTATCTCCATATCTCTTTATTCTATGTCTTTGAAGGGCTATCTTCTCTCGCATAAAGTGAAAGTGAAAGAAAGATAAATGGTTGTAAAGTGGTTCGAAGTGCTCCAAAGAATCACACACCTTTTGTTTGCGGATGATAGTTTTCTTTTCTTTCGAGCTACTTGTGGAAGAAATGAGTTATATAAATGATGTCTTGGATCGGTATGAAACCGCATCGGACAGCGAGAATTTGAACAAGTCGCTCTATTCTTCTCCGCTAATGTGTCATCAATTATGGAAAATCAAGTAAGAATGACTTCAGGGGTTCAGCATAACCTTATCAATAGCAAATATCTGGGGCTTCCATCTCTTATCGGTCGGAAAAAATGTGAGATATTCTCATACTTAAAGGATAGGTTATGGAAACGATTATCTTCTTGGAGTCATAGATTTTTCTCTAAGGCAGGTAAAGAGGTTCTATTGAAATCGGTAGGACAGGCATTACCGACATACTGTATGGGCACCTTCCTGATTCCTGCCTCTACTTGTGATGCACTCCAAAAGATGATGAATTCGTTCTGGTGGGGTTCGAACCGCATGAGAAGAAAGGAATAAATTGGATGAAATTTAGGGAACGGTTGTGCAACAGGGAAAGAAGATGGGGGAATGGGATTCAAAGACCACGCGCAGCTTTTAATCGGCTATGCTAGCAAAGCAAGGATGGAGAATTCTCGGTGACCAAAATTCTCTAGTCGCAAAGATTTTCAAAGCTAAATATTACCCGAGATGTAGCTTTATGGAGGCAAAGTTGGGCCACAATCCTAGCTATACTTGGAGGGTATCATAGCGTCCGAGCAATACTTGAGAGGGGATGTAGATGGAGAGTGGGGGATGGCAAAGGAATAAATGTTTGGAAAGATCCTTGGTTGCGTGATGCACAGAATTTCAAAATCACAACTTCTCCTACCCAGAGGATGGAAACACTGGAAGTTAGTGAGTTGAGAGTTATCTCTTTGGAGTTAACTCTTTGAATTAATATTTTCATGTTTGATTCAACTTTTAAACTTGTAGGAAAGCTTCAAATTTTTAAACAATAAAAAATATGAATTGACATAAATAGCCTTCAAACAAGAGAGAAATGGGTAATAAATGAGTCACTTATGAGGGGTAATTATGTCCACAACTCCTATGAGATAACTCCGGGAGGTGATGAGAGATATCTCACACCTTAGGGTGTAAGTTTGAAGATAACTTGCAAACAAATTGAGTAACCAAACAAGATTAATTTCCAATTACTTCTAAGTTATCTCTCGAGAGATGACTCCATCCCTAATCAAACAATACCTAATTCAAAAATGAGATTTCGTTGTACATATTTCTTATAAGATGGGTGCGTTTCTCGTAAAAATTATGAACGTGCTCTAACATGTACCAAGCTAGTAGTAAAGCAATATCATAGTCATGTCACATGTGGTACATATATTTCTCTATGTCACATGTTTCCAACTACTTGAAAGTGGGATCAAAAGTAAAAAAACAAAATTAAAAAATGGTGGGGTTTAAATTAAATTAATTAACTCTAAAGAGTTGAAGTTGAAGTAGTAGTACTATTAAAGAGTTGAATTGAAGGGCCCCACGTGTGACACCATAAATAAACATGTACAGTGAGGAAGAAAGTAAAGCGTGTGCATGAGAGAGTCAAAATTGCAGGTCTGCTCGTGCCATCTCGATTGAAGAGAAGAAGCAAAG
Source organism: Stephania cephalantha (assembly GCA_039657325.1). Taxonomy (NCBI): domain Eukaryota; kingdom Viridiplantae; phylum Streptophyta; class Magnoliopsida; order Ranunculales; family Menispermaceae; genus Stephania; species Stephania cephalantha. The sequence goes on from CM077571.1 coordinate 57,637,835, forward strand.
ACAGAGACAGAAAAGAAAGTGACAGATGCCATTTTCCTTTTCAAACTTTTACCACTCAATCAAACTCTGAATCAAAACCCAAATTAATGTTCATGCATGTCCTTTAAAGTTTAGTTTCCCTTGTATGCATTAGTTTTTTTTTTTTTTTTATTTTTATCTAAACTACTCATTGTCTAATTATTCGATTACTTTGAGTTTGCTTTAAGTTGCACATCGTATAAATTAAGGGTAGGCAAACCGTGGTTTGCGGTTTGATCATTTTGCAAACCACTACCAAACACGAACCACCAAAACCGCAACCAAACCGAACCGCGGTTTGCGCGGTTTGGTCGGTTTGGTTTCGCGGTGATTTTCTTGTTACATGTTTTCCAAAAAAAAAAAAAAAACAAGTGGTGGGAGGCGGCGTGAGAGATCACTGGTAGGAGATGGCGATGGCGACGGTGGGAAGCGCGGTGACGGCGACTAGTGGAAGGCAAAGAACGGATGGCCTCAACTATGGAGGCGAATATGTTTAGGATCTTGAGATGAAGATAAAAAAATGAAACAACTGTTGTTTATATTAATTAAGGTTAAGTTGTTTATATTGGTTAAGATTTTAAAATGTGAATTAAATAAATTTACTAAATTACCCTCGGTTTGGTTTGGTGAACCGCGATTTTTCGAATCGAAAACCATCACCAAACCGCGATTTTGCGGTTTTTAAGTTTTTCAAACCGCCCCCAAATCATGAGTTTTAAAAATCAAACCAAACCATACGGTTTGGGCGGTTTAAGCGAGCTTGAGCGATTTTAAGGAAACCGATGCCTACCCCTAGTATAAATGGAAGAAGCTTCTAATATTAATATTTTTATGTCCAAGACTCAAACTCAACGATTCACTTTCGATCACGCCAACCAACTCTTAGTTATGTGTACTAATTTGTGTATGTATTCATACCTCATAAAAGAGTAATTAATTTACATGATGTATATGTCTTTCAACATGGAGTGTCGGAATTGTAAAGCAATTATGAATCGAGCGTGTTCAAGTAGTTCTGCAGGTCAAATGGTACTGTGTATTTTGGATTTTATCAAGCTCTTCCAGGTTTTGAGGTTTTGTTGGTATCTTTCAATACTTTTAGGTCAAATGACAAAGGCCTTGTTTTTTATTAAAATACTAACTTCTCAAGACTTTGTATACTAATTTCGAGAGATTAGATTCTTATTAGTTATTATATTTTTTAAGAAGTTGATAATTGTGTTTAGTTAAGTTTTTCACTTTCAGCACGTAAGGAAGGGCTAGTTGGCTAAAATCACTTATCAAACACGAGAAATGTACATCCTTAATTAACCATGGCTTGATTAGAATTGCTCTATTTAATTATCAACGAACTAAAACTTCAAGCTCTAATGACTTCCTTTTGACTAAAATTATAAATCAAATAAGAGAATGACACTCCCTTTGTATGAATTGCTTAAGCAACTTTGTAATTAATATCTATACTAATATCAAACAAGGGAATGTATACTATTTTATATAACTATGAAAAAGAACTAAAAGCATGAAACGATTGCATGGTAAAATCTGACATGAATGCAACAAAGGGTGAAACTAGGATTCAAAGATCATGGGAGAGCTGAAATGAAAGGTTCCATAAAAAAATGAAATTGTTTTTGGAATGGTGACAAGGGTGACGTCAAAGGATGGCTACAATTGGGAATGTGATGAGAGATGGAGAGAATATTTAGGGAAATAATTGGAAGGCAAGCACACCTTGGAACCAAAAACTTTGAGGAATCCAAGAAGAATATGTGCAATATGTGCTTTTGCTTTGACTCCTCCATTAACCAAGACCACCACCTTCCCCAACCTCATCTCATCGTCATCACTGTTCTTCCACTGTTCCAACTACTAGCTAGTCTCTCTGCAACTTTGATTGATGAGATTGGTGACAACTTAATATATTGAGCCTCTAATTCGAACGGGTTGCCACTACTATAAAGGTGAAAGTGGGGTTGCGTGGGTTTAGCGAACGACTTCGATTTCGATTTTTTGGTGTGGTAAGACTGCTCAGGCTACTGAAATATGCTTATGCCAATTGCATTAAGGCCTCGTAAAAATAGTCAGGTTCACTATAAAAAAAAAATATTGAGCTCCTCGTACTTTCTAGTCCTCTTACCTCATCAACACTGTTATAGTGCGGTAGCAATGTGATGAACATCATAACTTTGATTGAGACTGATCGAATTTTAATAACAGTTAGTTTCTTTCGAGTAATTGGATTACGACTGACTAACTCTCGCAAAATTAGACGAACCGCAAAATGGAAAGCAGGGATCAGGTTGTGTATTGGGAGCCAACTAAACCAAACGGGCACTTAAGAATGCAAGATGTGAGCAAGCAATGTGTTTGAAAGGACATAGCCTACACAATGCCCCAATGTCTAATCAAATTTGTCCCCCCCTCCTACTGAGCTTTGAAACAAATTAACCATCATTGATTTGTGCAAGACCAAATTCAAAACACCCTACAAAAGTAGTATAAGAACTAGTGAATTAAAAGGAAAGCTTGCCTTAATTCAAATACTTATTCAATCTACTCCACACGAGGGGCTAACAAAAGTTCACAAAAACCAAAAGAAGTGCAACATTAGATTATTACCCACTTCTTCTATCCTTCTCTTTTTCACTTTTCACCCCCTTTTTTGCTTCATTAGGTGCTCCATGGTCAAGAATTTGAAAAGACAAAAGAAAGTTCAACAAAAGAGAATTCAATTCAACTATGTTCACTAAATATGAATAAACCACTCAAATTGGCTTTAAGTTGTAATATGGCCAACACTAACAAAAGTGAGTTGAGATTGTGAGATGGGATTTTTTCCATTTGTTTGTTAAGATAGCACTAGACAGACAGTACGTAGGGAGGAATCATGACTTGTGAAGAGAAAAAAAGGGTGTTTTTACTGTGCATGGATGGTTGCTATGTTTAGTTAGTCTTCAATAAGTGCAGTATTAGAAGTAAAGAATAGTTAGCAATTCTTGTGTAAGAGTGAATAAGGTTTGTTTGTGAGGCTGTGTGACACACCTACACACATGTAGTTGTGTACTCGTGTGCATAGACATACAAGAAGAGAGTGGAATTGTTTTCAATTTTTGTTGTGTACTTTGGTGTCTCAATCACAGCCCCATGCCCAACCAATGGTATTGAAGTTGGTGTCTAGGTTTCTCTAGTCTTACACTCCACATCTGTTCTCTCTTCATGCACTGCGACTCTATTATTTGACTCTAAAACACTGCACCAATGTTCTGACAACTCCCCTCCTCTGTTCTCTGTTGTTTTATAATGCTTTCCTCACCTTTTCTCTACTCATTATATACTACACTCTCTTAAAAGCTTCAACTTTCATTTCACTTGCAACTAGTTCCTAACCCGAATGATAAGTCAATCTATTACAACAAATAAATAATACATTACTTTATGATTTAAAATTAGATTCTACATCACGTAGTTGTACTTGACATCATTCACAATCCGTAGTTTTGGTTGTCTGTTAGTTAGGGTCTTCTTGACAGCGTTTCTTCGAACCGACACCAGTATGCGACAACTATGTACATAGTAGTGTGATGATTATAAAAAGAATAATTTTTTATAAGAAATAAACCAACTTATTATCCTTACAACTTCGTATCATATCGTTAGGCTACCCACTCGGTTAAGGTTATAGAGAGCATGATTAGTGCAGTTTAAATTTAGGAAAATGTTGCGGTGCCCCAAGCAAGACACGTAGGTGCAACGCACACTCGCGCAGCCGTCCTTGATTCTCGAAGCGTGCACGCAAACTGAAGTGTATTGAGGGCGAACGATGAGTGTGTGGCACACCTGCGTGTCCTACCTAGGGCACCCTACCATTTTCCTTAAATTTATTAGGTAGAGTATAAAATATTGAAGGGTTATCATCCATGATCTGTTATCTAAACAAAACTGAATCATAGAGATTATGATTAGTGTAGTATTATGAGAAAAAAAAAAAAAAAAACTTGAGAAAATCTAAGGATATAAAGAGCAGAAAAGAGAGGTTTGAGTTGTCCATGTAACAAAAGAAATGCTAACAAAAAAGGTAGCTAGAGTGTCAGATTCCCCTACTGGAATATGACAACTTAACACAAAAGCAGAAGAGAAAAGAAAAAACACAACATATGTGACTAAACATAGTATTTTTCATGCAAAGAAAAACAAAGTATTTAAGTTGAGCTATAAAGCATGCATAAAGGTTTAAAAAATGTTTAGAAAAACAGGGGTTTTGTAGATGATGAAGGAGCAACTCGTGCGGCACATAAAGGCATGTATGGACCAGCAGAGCCCACACCTTCTCATATCTTTAAGAAGAAAAGAAAAAACACACAAGAAGGAAAAACTAGCAGCAATGATGAAGTCCCCATAACGCCAAAGCTGGCTAACAATTCAATGATCCCCCACTAGTTCAAAAAAAAGAAAAACCCACTTTGAGAAGTGAAGATAGCTTGGCACACAACAAAGAAGTTTAGCAATGATTATTAGAAGTCAAAAAGATCACTATTCATGTTGAAACTATAGGAGTACATGGATATAACAGTGTTATCTAAAGGGGTAGCTTTTGGGAAGTTGGTTCAAGGAAGAAAACACTCAAATTTTTTGATTCCATCAAGCTTATTTTGCCACATCGGGTTCAAACCGTGGTGAGGGCAATTGTTTCCTTCTCATAAAAAAAAGTTTAGTATTCGACATCAGACTAATCTGCACTCGAGCATTGTCTCTTTCTCATAAAAAAAGAGTTAGCATTCGACACCAAACTAATCTACACTCGAGAATTGTCTCTTTCTCATAAAAAAAAAGGTTAGCATTCGACACCAAACTAATCTACACTCGAGCACTGTCAGACCTTCTCTATCTTTTCAACATCTGTATGAAAGTCTTATTTTTATTGAATTTTCTTTTGTTTTGTTGTTAGAGAGGGATGAGTCTTATGGAATTAATATAGATAGGAGGAGAGGTTGAGGAATAGATTACTTAAGTTACAAAGAAAAGAAGAAATTTGAACCAAATTGAATGAAGGGTTGAGGTCACAAAGTTGACTGAATTTGATGGTTTTAATATAACTTTTCATGAGTTCTTTTTAGCCGATCCTCTCCTCTGCATCTCCTTTGTCTCTCTTTTGTCTCTCTCTCTCTCTCTCTCTCTCTCTCTCTCTATAGTAGGGGGTCTAGATCCTAGACTGCAAGCTAGGTTTATTTTCATTTCCAAAACCTCTCTCTCTCTCTTCAAGTAAAGTTAAACTTACCCACTGTAATAATCTGCATAAAGCCTGTTTGCTTTATTTCCCCCTTGTGTAGTTGTGTTAGTAAATAGAACTCTCTCTCACCTCTATATATGGGGAGTCCTTGATACCCATCATGTTCACATTGTAGAGCGTCTTTTTAACTCTTGAAACTCAAAACATTCACAAAAACTTTGGAGGGATATATATATATATATATATAGAGAGAGAGAGAGAGAGAGAGAGTGAGTGAGAGAGAATACACTCCATGGTTGGGGGTGTTTGTTCTGTCATTATAGTTGGCCTGACTGGGCTTGTTTTGGGACTCATCTTCAACCACTTCTTGCCCTTGTTGTTGAAGCTTGGTGTTGCTCCAAAAGGGACCTTTGGATGGCCTTTACTTGGTGAAACACTTAGTTTTTTGAAGCCACACTCTTCAAATTCTCTTGGTTCATTTCTCCAAGACCACTGTTCTAGGTGAATTATAAGTAATCCTACTAGCATTTCAAGTCATTCATTTTTGGTTTCTAGTGCAATTCACTTATATATATCAAATACATGCATATATACATTGTATAATCAATAATGTGACATTGAAAAAAGAACCTCAATGGTTTATATATGGGTTTTGCAGGTATGGGAAAGTGTTCAAATCTCACTTGTTCTTCTCCCCCACAATTGTCTCATGTGACCAAGAACTGAACTACTTCATACTTCAAAATGAAGACAAGCTGTTCCAATGCAGCTATCCAAAGCCTATTCATGGTGTTCTTGGTGATTCGTCCATGCTTGTTGTGGTGGGAGACACTCATAGAAGGCTCAGGAACTTGGCCTTAACTTTGGTTAGCACAACAAAATCAAATCCCAGCTATCTCAATGACATAGAGAGGACAATTACAAGGACACTGGATTCATGGCAGGACAACCAGCAAATTATATTCTGTGAAGAAGCAAGAAAGGTATGTAAATATATTTACACAAGTTTTTCTTTCACGAATGCTAGTTGTTTGTTGTATTGAAAATTGAGTTCTAATGTTTTGTTTTTCTTCACTCTCCAGTTCTCATTCCATGTTATAGTGAAGCAAGTTTTGGGATTAACACCCGATGATCCCCAAACAGCTAAGATTCTTGAAGATTTCTTGACCTTCATGAAAGGGTTGATCTCAATTCCACTCTACATTCCAGGCACTGCATATGCAAGAGCTGTCAAAGTAATCAAACATTCAATTCTCCCTACCTACTCTCTTTTTTTTTTTTTTTTGGTTTGACACGTATAGTGAGCCGGCCCTCCAATGACAATCGCTCCATACACGAGCCAGAATTAGAACCCTGGTCGTGTTTAAGGGCATCCAGTTTTACGCTGAACCCGACATTCCTGGGTCTTTCTCAGTTTCTTCATGTTATACTATTTGATCCATATGGTTCAATGACATTGTTTAATAATATTCTAGAGCATCATGTTTATCTTCTCTTTTTTCAAAAGGAGAAAAAGATTAGGAATCAAAAATTGTGGGCCAACATTTTTGATTGATTTTGCTTTACAGGCTAGAACAAGAATTGCTTCCACTGTCAAAGCAATTGTGGATGAGAGAATTGGCAATGGTGAAGTTTCAAACAAGCAGGGTGACTTTCTACAGTTACTTCTCTCTGCTAACACATTGTCTGACAATGAAAAACTGAGTTTTGTTCTTGATTCCCTACTGGGTGGCTATGAAACCACTTCTTTGTTGATGGCCATGGCTGTGCAGTTTCTAGGCCAGTCACCAGCAGCAATGGCACAACTTAAAGTACAACACTAGCTCTCTTTCAAGTTTCATCTTCTCTTATACATAATAACTGAAATTCACTTCAATGTTATTTTCACAGACTGAACATGAAAACATAAGAAGGGACAAGGGGGAAGGAGAGCATTTGAACTGGGAAGACTATAAGAAGATGGAATTTACTCAAAATGTATGTCTCTTCTATTAGATTAACTTTTTATGCTGTTAAATTGTTAATACATATAATGTGTGTCTTGTTGTATTTTTCAAATGTAGGTGATCAATGAAGCTCTTAGATGTGGAAATGTGGTCAAGTTTGTGCACCGAAAGGCTATTAAGGATGTCAGATTTAAAGGTTTTTCTCTACAAATTTGACTTGTTTCATTTATAATCAATTAATCATACATGTTTGATTAATATATATTCGTAATATATTTATATAGTTTGTACAATCATGCATGCATGAGCTCAAAAATATAATAATAATCTGCAGATGGTCTAAAAGAGAACTCTTTAATTTTGCTTTCATCCACAGAATACTCAATCCCATCAGGCTGGAAGGTCCTACCAGTTTTTAGTGCAGTACATCTAGACCCTTCTCTCCATGGAAATGCCCTTCAGTTCCACCCTTGGAGATGGGAGGTAATTAGTTTCCTTATTATACCTTTTAAATTGACGAAAGTTTTGGAAAATTATGTCGGGTCTCGCAAAAAGTTGATTCGAACTAGTCAGGTCGGTTTTCCATGTGTATTGGTTTAGCTATTTACTTACTCTTTGAAGACCAAACTTCTCCTTTCCATTTCATTCTTGAGTTTTCACTTTTGAATGGTCCAGCACTCCTATACCAATGGCTTGCATCAAAGTAGGATTGGAACCTTTGTTCATGGTCCCTCCCACTCAAGCATTCGAGACTTGTATATACTTTTTAAAGGAAAGAACATACAAGTGCCTAATGGGTCTCACTAACTAGTTTGAACTGAAATATGTATAGTGCGATAACGATTATCTTTTTGTTGGTGTTTTAGGGTGTCCAGACTCATAGCCAAACAAGCAAGAAATTTACTCCATTTGGTGGAGGACCAAGATTCTGTCCAGGATCTGAGCTTGCTAAAGTAGAGATTGCATTCTTTCTCCACCATCTTGTGTTGAGATACAGGTATTTAATTAAATAAATCTCTTCATTTATTGGCTTTTTTGAATTAGAGATTAGAATTTTATTTTATTTATTAATTATTATTATTATTATTATTATTGATCCTTATTTTGGTTCCACTAGTCCAATGGGAGTAAGATGGGCGCCTCAACCCTATAAGCTTAGAAAAACGAAGGGCATATAATAGAACTACCATAATAATTAATAGAATCACACTGACTTAGTTTGAACTATGGTGCTCATCTTGTTGCCGCTGCACCAAACCCTTCGGAGACAGATTATAAATTTATAGAAACTAAGTAAGCCATGCTGGATTTATTATGTCAAGGACCATGCATGTTATGTCATGACCCAGAAAAGACATCAGTATATCACTCAAAACTATACCACTTGGCACATTTACTGGATTCCACTGATCTCATATGACTACTTGACTGATCTTTTATAGTGGACCTGACAGCAAGATGAGCCATGACCCAGTTTATGATTTATACATATTTATAAGATTTTCTTTTTAAGAAAAAGAGAAGAACACTAACAAGAAATTATCACGAGAGCCTCTAATTAATCTTGTTTGGGGTCCATTAAAGCATGGGCAGTATATAAATAAGGGAGACCTTTGGCTGGTGTGGGTCACAGAGCATCAAAATGCGACTATTCTAATTAAAATCCTCCAGTCCATGTTTATGATACCATTTAAGGTTTTCACCAAACATTCTTTTATACTAACAAGTCAATGATAATGGATTAAGCTTATGATTTGTCTGTGCAGATGGAGACCTGAAGGTGTTGATCAAGCTATGGCTTATCCCTACGTTGAGTTTCAAAGAGGTCTGCCCTTAAGACTCTATCAGATATCATAAGAGACGCCAATTCGAACACAAAGGACTAGAAGAGTTAGATTTGTAACTTGTTCAAAGAAAGAGGGTGTTTTCTCTTGTTCTTAATGTTAAGCATAGGAGTTATTCAGATCCTCTCACTTTCTTAGCACACAGTCCTAAATCTATATGTTTTCTACTTGTATCTGACCTTCTCTTTCTGCAAATAAACTATTTCTTTACTACCACAAAGAAGGCACCAGTGAAAGGAAATGAGCAACCAAGCTTTTTCAATGCCAATTCTACGAGAAATGGACAAATGGGGACTTTAAGAAAATTTGATTTCACCAATAGCATTTTCATGAAAATGTTGTCTCAAAAATGAAGAGCAATGTCCCAACTGGTAGTCACTGCGGGAATTGAAAATGTCAAAAGATTATCACCTTCCGAGAGTTCAAATGTCTTGTCCTCTCCATTCACTACGCAGCGTGTAGGCCTCCGGTTCGAGTAGGCTCCAAAACGACCGCAACCCTTCCCACTGATTTTTATGCCAGAAGTAGAAGGGCTACTGAAGCTTTCAACAGCTTTAACAGCTCCTCCAGAATTGTACATGTCTATCAACCCAATGGGTGCAAACTGAACTCCTTGATCATATAGCTGCACATTATCCATTTAGATGTGTCTTATAGGTAAAGCTTATGAAATTAATCAATGCAAAAATTTTCTCATCGCGAATAATAGCTCTAGAACTAACCTTGATCGGAGATACGGTAAACACGTTACATTGCAAGGATTCCAAAGATAGACTAATCTTGCCCTCTATGGGCAATCTGGACATGGATCCTGTCGTACAAAACAACAACAATGTCAAGAGTTTAGCTGAAAGAAATGAGGAAGCATGATTTCTGCCTCCTCTAAAACTAAAATTTATTCCCCACACTCGGGGATACCTTCTTTGAACTTCTAAATAATGCAGAAGGCAACCTCGAATTTCGTTTAACATTCTACATTACATAATTCATGGTGCCACTTTAAAGCATTCTTCCAGAAACTTAAATTCATATGTCCTACTTCTGCTTGTTCAAATGTCAAGTACTTCAGTTGGAATACCTGTGTTGAAGCAAAATATTGCACAATCTCCAGTCCATGAATCTCCACAGATCTCTTCAAAATACTCTATATCTTGAGGGCTTATATGTCCAGATAAATTGACATTTGAATTGTTCTGTATTGTGTCCGAACATGGCCAAGTTCCAGTTCCTTGGCAGTTAAAAATGCCGATAACTCCAGAACATTCATTCAGGTTCCATATCTTTAGAAGACTGCAAAAAAATAAATAAAGATAAGTGAGCAGAAAAAAATTATGTCAAATAGCCGTCAAATTAAGAATCAAACCAAAGTGTCAAGTACCTCTTCCCATCCATAACTGGGTCATTAAACAGACAATCCCTTGATGGTCTTCCCGGGTATTTAGCTCTTAGCACCGACCCGTCAGGAAGAACAAGCTTTTTAAGTATTGTAAAGTCATGGTGGGCAGGTTTATCACTGAAATCGACCAAAGAAAGTGATCACTATTCACTACATAATTGAGTGTGGTTTATGTTGGGAAAAATCTCTGCCAGACCTGCATTTATCAACAAGAGGAACATAAAGCATAAATATCCATTTACCACCATTTTCAACCATTATGAACTAACGTGTTTTTGCTATACCAATACAGCTTTAGGATAAATTGCTGCGGGCTTTCAAACAAGTATTTTTTCAGCTTAGATTTGACTTCGCAACAATTCCCAACTTTCTACCATGTGACAATCAAAGTAGGAACCAAGTTGTTTAGTATACAGAGTTTTGTGTAATATTATCCCTTCTTTTTTTGGTGAAGGAAGAATTATCCTTTTTAGATAAGAGGTTTTGTTTACAACAATAAAGCGTCCATATTATTAGTTAATGGTAACGGACTATAGTGGAATATCCACGTTTCTCATGCATATTCACATTAGTGTGTCCATCAACGCATATCCAATATAATTCCGTATTTAATCTTTTTGCAATGAAAGCTCACCTGACATAGACCCCACAACCCCCTATTGCTCTAGCAACTGCATGGAACTCAGCTGCATGATGTTTGCTCTGTAAAATCAACAAAACCTTAATATGGGGGCTAATAATTAACACGGTCAGACCAATAAATGATAGACAAGGATTTGTCTCACGTAGAACATGTCCCAATCTGGGACAACAACTTCACCAAGAAAGATGCTATTAAACGCTACAGCCGCAATGTGCAAGGACTGCTTTGTCGGGTCCTTTGGCCAATAATCATCAGAAGCCCTTGTAATAGCACTTCTTTTAGAACTGGAAAGAAACATATGATTAGGAAGTTAACACAGTAAGAAAATTTAGAAAGCAGAACAATCTAACCCTCAGAGCAGACACAAGATAATAAACACAATGATTGACTGAAAACTCTATGGCATGGCTGCAAAATTTACTTTGGAAATTGAAATATCAGGAAAGTCTGCACATTCAAATTTCTTACAACCAAGCATACAAAACTTTTAATGGGAATCATGTCAATGCAGATGCAGGATTAGAATTTATCTTCATTTCAGTAACAAGTAGAATGCTCAGGGCAGCTTTTTCCAAAATATAAACATTGCATGCTTGAATTTCTCAATCAGAACAATTCTTTAGAAAAAAAAATCAATGTGAGACATTAACATTAAATTATGAATATAATCTTCAGAAAACGTGCCTCTACTCAGTAATTATGTTTATATAATTTTTTTTTCCATCTCCCACATCAAATGCACACTATAAGCTACCCAAAAGCTTGCTTTCAGTAAATGAAAAAACTTCATCACGTAGATGCACCAAATCAAACAGAAAAGGAAGACATATTACTGGTAAATAGAATCTGTGCTTTGACCCATGCAGCAGATTATGCTGTTGTCTCGGAAATTTTTAGCTATGGACTTCTCAAGTGCTTCTTGAAAGTGTCTAGTAAGCAACACTCTGCCTCCTAAACCAGTTGCAATAGTTTCCAGTATGTTCTGTACGTCTACCTTAACCCCATCCACATCCTGAGAGACAAGATAGCCGTGTAGATCATCATAAAATTCAGATACTTTAGCTGGATCAATTGTACAAACACCATACTTCTCCATGCAATCCATGGCTATGTCCCTCATATTTGCTAGAACTCCTGGCGATTGTACTGGATATCTTAGGTTTGATTTATATTTCTTTGTTTCTGGCGCATCTGGCTGAACTCCTCCCCAATAACCCATCAGAGCATGCCATACATAAACATACCTGAAAACATATTTTTACGAAATATACAATGTATCAAAGCTCCAGATAAAAGAGGTAATAAACCAAAATTATTGGTATTTGACGTACATGTCTCATTTTTACGCATTTTTAATGGTATGCAAATGAGGAAGATCCATGTGGTCTGCCACATAGTAACATAGACTTAAATCACAAACAAATACGGGAGTTCATAGCAATAATTAGAAAGAAACGTACTTCAAGCCGAATTCCATTCTAATCCATGACACGAAGTCCTTTAAATTACTAGGTGCCTCATTGAGGGGTTCGTTCCCTTTCTTATGGAACTTGCTATTTACCTTGATGCTAAGCAATCTGCCCCCGAACCTGTAATTAGAAGAAAAAGATTAAATAGAAGCAATTAATTTCCAATTAATGGGAAAAGTGATGGATAACTTACTGGGAACCTTCAGTTAATGGTTCGCCTTCTTTTTGAAATTCATTACCAACATCTTGCCACCCATCATCTATGATCAAAAACCTTGCAGGAGTTCCCCCCTCAGACAAGCTGAACCGGACAGACAGATAGTTAAGTTGCTTAACATTGTAGCGATTAATGTACTTTTAGCATTGGAAATGGGAACAACAAGCTTAAGCAAAACAAAAGAGAAATGTATCATTCTAAAAACAAATCCAGGCAAGTTTTGTCACAGATGTAAGACTATCGCATTTCAGATTTCATATAGGCATTAAGACAGCAGCACTCCTGCAGATGGACGGAAGGTTTTATTTTATTTTGTTTTAATTTTAAAAGATGGAGAAAAATTATGAAAATAAATTAACCGTACCTTTTTAGCCCATCTTTGATTCCTTGAGGATTGACGTCTGTATAAAAGGCATCCCAAGTGCACCAACCAAAGTAATCCAACATTCCTGGCATCTGCACAAGTGAGCAACAAAATAACAAGTAATTTGGAAGAATGCATAGAAAGTAGAGACAAAGAACTGATAGAGGCTTAGTTACAGTTATACTAAATTGGTCGTACAGCTTACCCTTTTAGTTTCACGGAGTGCGAATGTTCCCATGTGCTTTTCCAACATCCTGCACATGGTCAAAAGTTCACAACCACTTATTATGAGGCGAGTGGCAAAGAATTTGGAGAGCCAGTGTAATACATGAGAGGAATCCAGAGATTTTAGTTCCGTAAGTGGAAGCAGTGATGTCCTCATTTAAGGCCATGTCTTGTATTCCCATAATGTATTGAATACTATGCTAGTGTATCGACATCTGAATTGGCAGGGAGTATTAGGAGCCTATATTTTTTTGAATTTAATAAAAAATGAGCTCGGTCCTTAAATCCCTACTTCATAGATTGCTTCATCAGATCGAAAGGATTGTTTCCAGAATTCATGAAAATGGCCTCTAAAGTCTGAGAAGTAACAATTCCCGGATCACCTGTCACAACAGGTAAGGAGGCAAATGCTATTAGATTTAGATATAAAAGAACAATAACTTGCAATATGAAACTCGCAGTGGACATGGACTGTGCAGAAAAACACAGATGGTGGAGTATTGTGATGAACACAATGCGAACTACTAGCCAAATAGATAAACTTGAATCTAGGCCCTACAGTCTTCAAACAAACTCTTATCATTCCGTCAACTAATTCGTGCAGTTATTCATCTATTCATATTTTCTTATTCGAATGACTTGGACTAAAACTCATGTCTTTCAAATCAGAAACTCACCACTTTCAATACAAAACAGAAGCTCTTCGGCAGAATTCCCCAGTAAACTGCTTCTAAACTCGGAATCTAGCACCGGCAAGAAGAGAACATAGAACGGCTCTCCCTCATAACCACCACTACCATCTCCTCCCCTCGATTCCAGCAACAACATCTGCGTCTCGGCGGGAACATCTTTCCCCGAATTCCCCATTCTAGGTACCATCCACCAAATCTTAAATCTAAACAAACAAAGCACTCTTGCATCCCTGCACCACAAAAACAAGCGAAATCACATAACCACAATTCCTCCTCTAAAACCCCATACAACATCATCATCATCGCGCTGCGAAAATCACGAGAACTCAATTAGTCCCCAAAATGATCTCAATAACCACACAAAGACTACAACTTTGTTCATGTTACAATCTAAAAACATGATTCCTGCATCACGAAAACAAGCGAAATCACAAAACCACAATTCCCCCTCTAAAATTCAATACAACACCGGCGTCGCTCCACGAAAAACAAAAGAACGCAATTAGTCCCCAAAATGAACTCAATAACCACACAAAGACTACAACTTTGATCATGCTACAACCTAAAAACACAAAATTTTATCCCTAAAAGCGCTAGATTTGAACAAATTAAAGCGAATTCGAAGTCGTGGAGTCTCGAAAAGATTGATCATAGAAGACTAACTGTATGAGGAACAAACCTAACACGGAGACCGATTAAGCGTTCCAAGAAACGTGGTTATCGGGATTAGGGTTCCGCGATTGAGCTACTGCGCGCATTGATGCTCCGGCTCGATCAAGAGAAGATGTTCGTGGATTCGAAAACTTGGGCGATTGAGAAGAGAAGCGTGGATTGGGCGAGAGACCGCGAAGAGTGTTTAGGATTCCAATGGGGTTTCGGTTTTCGTCTCTCGCGCCATTTTTAACGTCCGAATCCTCGGAAAGCGTTTTTTTGTAGATGGTCCTCGAAATGCGTTTAAAAATACAGTATACTTATAACGTAATGGCCTAATGGGGTTGATAAAAAAAATAAAATAAAGGCAAATAATATTGTTTGGTGCTTAAATTTCCACGTTTTCTTTGATTTGTTCATCGAACTTTCATCAGTTCACATTCGGTCATTTAAATTTCATTTCTCTCTACCTTTGGTCATTTTTGTTAAATTTGAAGAGTGATGGATATTAACGACTTTGTTCAAAATCGATTTTTTGAGTTGATGAATCAGTTGCGAACTGCCCGTGAATTGCTCGTGAAGCGGTTTATTAGTGACTGTTGTTTTCTAAATTTAACAAAAAGACCAAAAAAATTAAAAGGAAATGAAAGTTCATGAACAAAAGTGAACTGATAAAAGTTTGAGGATCAGATCAATAAAAGCTTGAGAATTCATGACCAAATAATACTTTATGCCAAAAATAATTAAATACATTCCATTCTTGAGTGCTTGCACTTTTTTTTTTTTTTTGGTAACTCATTTGTTGAGTGGTGTAATCCACTAAGCATTATCAGCTATTAACGTGATTTGAAAATTGAGGCTTTTTATTTACCATGTATTGTAAAAATTTCTTAATTTTATTTTTTGTTTAAGAATATTTCATTCTTTATAACAAATTTAAATGAACTAGTTGATATTATCTTATTCAAATATCAAAATTTTAACTTCTCTTGAGCACAAGTATTTGAAACAATCTTTATATTTTTGTTTCGCAAGAAAATCAAAAGATCAGGCCAACTAAAGTAAAAAGGGAACGTTGTAATTGATTTGTATATGAGATTATATGGTTTGTCACTGTGTTTTTGGTTGTTGCTAGTAATGAGAAAAGTACAGCTACCACATTACAACATGTCAATTGACTAGTTGAAATCACAAAATTAAATGAATGTTCATGAAGAAAAAAAAAAAGAAAAAAAAAGGATAATCCAATCACACAGTAAGTAAATCCTCACCGCAGAACACCAAGCTTGAACACGTGGCGGCTGCTGGCTTCATCAGAAATGGCACCAAGAAACACAGATGGAGTCTTCAATTGTGTCAAGACCACGTTATCAGGGACGTCGGTCAGCACATCCTGGCCATTGATTCTAAGACAACGCTCTTCGAGGACTACTGCTTCTTTGGAGCTCAAACAACATCTCGGCTGACACCACCTTATCTTTTTGTTGTGCCATGTTGATAAAAATGATCTCAATGTGCACCCATTTGATGATGAGCAAAAATGTACTCTCTTATGGGTTGGGCACAAAAAGAGAGAATTGTTATGTCTTGTGTTGAATATTTGATGTAGCAGTACTGGTGCCCCCATTGAAGAAGAATCGATTATGTTCATGTTTGGCGTATATCATGAGAGGAGAGAGTGAGAGCAGTATAGTTTGGAGAGGGTCCAAAATATATATGAGGTGTAGAAAGGAATTTGGTGATGCTCAAAATTATCTGGTGTGGTTATATATGTGTGTTCCACACTGTTCTGTTAAATAAAAAATAAAAAATAAAAATAAAAATAAAAATAAATCAAACAACATAAATGTACCCCCAAAAAAAATAATAAAAAATCAACAACAATCGGATTTAAGTAGGGCCTTTTATGACAAATCAACAAGATTTAGGGAGGCCGTGAGTCCGACTTTCGCTTAGTTAAAATAAAATAAAATAAAGTAGGGCCTTTTATCTTGATTTTCCACGGGTAGGTCTGTTTATGAGTTCGGGACCCACCTAGCCAGTAAACAAATAATTAGAGCTTGGACGGCTTTTTTAAAATAAAAGCTTTGCCCAAATTCAAACCCGATTAGGCCACTATTAAAGTGAGTTGGGTATGGGCCATGTGGTACCTACTATGATAAATATTTGAGCATCTTGATCGCCTATATATTATGCGCACCCATAAAAATATTGTGACTGGAGAGTAAAAGTTAGCTTTAATCTACCCCTGATTTGTCAAATTTCAACGAGTTTGAAATTAATAGCGTGCTTACCAAATTATTTAAATCTATCATAATTAATGTATTCCATGTAAGCTTTAGTCTTCCCTACCTGATCGAATTTCATCAATCTCTATTAAGTTAAGTTTTTGGATGAGAGCATTTTTAAGCCGTCTTTAAAGTTTTTTTTTTTTTTTTTTTTTTTTTTTTTTTTTGACCGCGAATGACAATCTTTAAAGTAAAGTTCGTTTTTTATGAAATCAAATATAAACTTCATGACTCATCAATGACTTGATACATAATCAAACATATAGTAATTAATTTATCTAATAAAAGTACATTTTTATTCGCTAATTCTATTTGTTGAAGAACATATATCATCGATGAGTTGTGATTATAGAAAAAGAAAGTTGTTATCCGTATACAAATAATTAATAGACTTCCAATTTCCAACCAGCCTTTCCCTTTCCCATTTTTTATCCAACAAAAACAGGTAAAAAGCTGAGAGAACTTGCAGTCTATGCCATCTCTCTCTAAGACTTCAATAAAACGAACAGAAACTCTCTCTCTCGGTCGATCGATCGCAGATTCGTCTCTCTCGATTCCGTGATTGCTCGCGAGAATCCAATCCAGAAACCATGAAGATCACTGTGATGACCACAGACGAGCAGTTCATCACTCTCGAAGTCGATCCAGACGAGCCTGTAATCTCCACTCCCCGATCCCAAACCCTAATTATCGTGTTTGACTTCTTGATTGTTTCATAGATTGAGTTTTTCTCGCTGTTTGTGTGTGATTCTGATTGAAATTGTGGTTGATTGCGTGTTTGATAGGTCGAGAACGTGAAAGCGCTGCTTGAAGTGGAGGTATGGCGATCGAGGGTTTCCGTTAGGGTTTTTTTGATTGGTTTTGAAGTTTTAGGCTTGTGAGTTTTGTCTTTGCAGACGAAAGTGCAGCTTCAGCAGCAGCAGTTGCTGTTCAATGGCAAGGAGATTAAGAATGCTGATCGGTTGAGTGCGCTTGGGATTAAAGATGGAGACTTGGTGATTATGGCCTCCGGCGCTTCGAGGTATTGTGTGATTGGTTGTTGCTGTTATGTTTTTTATGATGAGAGACTTAGGATTGGCTCTTCATTGATTTGTCTGTCATTGTTTGAGTTCAGTAGGGATCAATTTATGGCTCGAATCGTAATGTAGTTCATGTGGAATAATTTTAACTCGTCGCCTTGTTTGGAGTAATTATTGAGATGAGTTTGATGTCAAGCAATGTACATAACGAGCCTCAAACTGCTTATTGATATTTTATAGACTTTATAATTATGATATGAAGTTTTATCGAGGGAATTGAATCGAGCGGAGTGGAAGAGTTTGATTCGTGTAGGCGACCCCTACTAATATGGGATTGAATTTGAGGCTTTATTGTTGTACAATATGAAGTTTTATAATGAGTTTTTGGAATTGAATTATTTCAGTGCATCATCCAATGATTTGAGACTCAATCCGGATGGTTCTGCTGTGAACCCTGGAGCTTTCCAACAGCAGATACGGGGTGATTCTAATTTGATGGCTCAATTGCTTCAGGTGATTCCCTTCCTTTACTGTTTAGTTTATTTGTCCGATATGTTACGAACGTCCCAAACAACAAAAAAGGAGGTTGATTGAATGAGTTTAGTCGCAAATTCAAAACCCTTGGGATCTTTAGCTTATTGCCTTTATTTTTCTATGTATCTCCCTCTCTCTATTTCTGATGCTCTTTTGAAAATCATATAAATTGAGTAGCAAATGAGCGCTTCCTACATATTAACCAAACGCTTTTTTGGTTGTAGTGGGCATGCACTTCATGTGTAGGCTCAGTGTTAAAAAATGTAATTTTACTAGATATAAGATATGGAAGGGAAATTTGAATAGACTAGCTGTTGTTTCAAGTTTCAACAAGTGTGAGCATGCTATTAATCTATTTTTCAAAACTAATGGATGGAAGCAATTTTTTCAGCTATATGTGGGGTGGTTATTGAAATGGATAGCTTCAAATAATGAATAGAACATAAGTAGAAGCAAGATAGAGGCCGCAATGAGTCATTGCATGGATGTTTTTGGTCTTGCACACCCCTTTATTGTTTGCTTGAGTGTTTACCTTGTGGTTTTGTTTTTAATATACAGAGTGATCCTGAGTTGGCACAAGCTATTCTTGGAAATGACCTCAATGGACTCCAGACCATGTTGAAGGAGCGCCATAAGCAGAGATCTGAACTGAAGCGTAGACAAGACGAGGAGCTTGTAAGGCTTTTCGAAAACTATTTAGCAATTGAATTTTTTTGTTAGCTGATTTCTTTTTTACGCTTTCACATTAGTTGTTTTTCGATCTTTTCTATTTAAGCTCAGTGAAACCTTTGGTGGTTGTTAAGTTTCATGTGACAGTCTAGTCTAATACAACATCATATCAAATTTCAAATTAGACAACTTTAAGATTTTTTTGTCCAAGCCGATTTCATGTAATGCCAAATTGCTTAGCCCAACAGTTCTGGTTGTTGTGATCCCCAGGCCTTGATGTATGCAGATCCTTTTGATGTGGAAGCACAAAGGAAAATTGAGGCTGCCATCCGCCAGGTCAGTTTCTTCCTTGATAATCTTTCCTCTCTCCTCTTATATATTTGAAGATACATGAACTAATAAAGCAATCATTGAAGTACTGGTCTAGTATGTTTAAGTAGCGTAGTTAATATTTTAGCTTTGTGCCGACCTATGTAACTATTATCGCAGGTCAATCTCTTGAGTATTTGTTATTTGTGGGTTATGAGTAACTGATCACAGTTCACCATTTTATTGTGCTGGTCCTATAAGTTATTGTACCCTGCAATCATTGGATATGAAGTTTTCTATACAGTTTGCTCTTTTTTTTTTTCTCCCTGACCTCTCAATTATGAAAAGCAGAAAGGAATCGATGAGAACTGGGCAACTGCTTTAGAATACAATCCCGAGGCATTTGCAAGGGTGGTATGAATCTTCTCCTTCCTTTTGTGTACAGTTCATCATTATTCATCTACTCGGACAAAATTTATCTGCATTTCCGTTTTTCATTCTTTTCAGGTAATGCTTTATGTAGATATGGAAGTCAACGGAGTACCTTTAAAGGTAACGATAATGATGCTTTGCTTTGTTAACTTGTTCGTTTTACTAATTTTTTCTTACAAGTAATACTCTCCAAGTATGAGGCTTCAGTGTATGTTGATGTGATGTTGTAAGAATGCCTTGATTGTCCCATTTTTGGCATATGCCATGGAGTCGTACTTAAAACAGAACACTCAACCATGTAGGTAGGGGAACTTGTTTCGCTTGAAGTAGTGCTAATATTCTCTTTTTTCTTATTTCCAGGCATTTGTCGATAGTGGGGCACAATCAACAATTATATCTAAAAGCTGTGCTGAGCGTTGTGGGTATGCTCTTTTCTATCTTGTATAGTCTTGTGTACTTAGGTACGTTATTGGATGTCTATGAGCAAGAACTCAAGCTAGGTCTTTGTTTAATGTCAATTCTTTCAAATAAGACTTTATGTTAAAAATGTTTACACTAGTAGTGAGTCAAGAATTGTGTTTGCCTGAAATTCAATGATATAGAGGCTTCAAGGTGCGCATGTGGAGAAGTTAGAGTTCAGAGTTTGCACTCGTTTGCGGAGTTCAATAATTTTGGTTTATAGTATTTGAAAATGGCAATTAACTTATGATTCCATGTCTTCTATTATTGGATTGCATCTCAGATTGTTGAGACTCTTGGATGAAAGATACAAGGGCGTTGCTCATGGAGTTGGCCAATCAGAAATACTAGGTCGTATACATGTTGCAGCAATAAAGGTAAGCCTTTATGGTCATCAAGGGAATGCTTTGCAATATGCCCAATGAGGCAATATTTGTTTCGTCATTTCTTTGTGCATTTGACTTGAAGGTAGTGAATTTACCTGAAATCTATATATAAGCAAATTATTTAAACCTTTTGCACTCTTTTCGAACAAAGATTCATGTGAATGATTTGATACATGATGTTGAATACTGCTGCATGAGGAGATAGGTTCTTGGAAGGGTGTCTTACTCATCATCTGCGACATAGAAAGATCCTTTTGAAAGGCACCTCGCAATCTGAAACTCTCCCCTGCATCGTATTCTTCAAGGCATCATTTTCCTTATCGAAGTCAATCAATTTTATATTCTTTTATGTGCAGCCTTTTTAGATCTCATACCAATATCAGTTATCCATTTTTAACTTTGTGTATCGTTGGAGAGTGTGGCCATTGCGAGTCTGGCTTTTGCGAGTCTGGCTTAACCCCCAACACTACAAAGCTAAGCTACGACATTTATGTAACATGGTTTCACAGACCTCGTTTAATTCTTCCATAAGCTAGCATTTTTATTCATACTTGATGCTTGTCTGACCACTTTTTTTTTCCTACCCCCCCTTCTTTTGACAGATTGGAAAATCATTTTACCACTGTTCCTTTATAGTTTTAGATTCCCCTAATATGGAGTTCCTTTTTGGCCTGGATATGCTTCGGAAGCATCAGGTAACATGCTTGGCCTTAAATTTGTCCTCTCAGTTAGATCTGGTGGTACTGTTACTGACATAAAAGTTTGTTGTAGTGTGTAATTGATCTGCAAGAAAATGTTCTCAGAGTTGGTGGAGGAGAGGATACAGTACCCTTTTTGCAAGGTAAATCCTTTACCCTTTCATGATTTGATTTTTCATAGTATTTCATTTCCATTCCTTCCACTCCACTCAAACATACACACAACCTAAGGGAAGGTAAAGGAGAAAAGAACTATTGATTTTCAATTGTTGGCTATTTTTTATAGTTTTTGTATGGCGTACATTGAAATTCTTATAATTTACAGAAAAGGACATCCCGTCACGTTTTCTTGACGAAGAACGATATTTAAATAAAGAATCCGGTTCAGCTCCTGTAAGTAAATTCTGAATTATCTGATTTTGTTGAGTATGTACACTGTGTTCTTGCATGAATGAGGTAATCTGTATAAGATAATGTTCAATACTATTAGTTGTGGTATCTGCTCTACATTATTTCCTTAGAACTTCTTCACAGAGTCACAGCCTTGCCGCTGTAGATTTATTCCACTGGCATTTTTAATGTTTCATTGTTTAATTTTTACCCTTAACTCAATAATCTCACGTTGTTTCTTTGTAATTCAGGAAACTTCTGTATCAAAAGGGAAGAATGACAAGGAACAAAGTGGTGGACAGTCTTCTGGTAGTTACCAGATGCTTGCTTGTAGCTTTCATATTTTTCACTGTACACGTTTTACTGTTAACAGAAATACCCTAAGTATCATTTTTACCTGTTTGCATTCCCACAAGTGTACTTTTCTCTTTCCATGAACATTGGCCACTGGCTCTTTTTTTTTTTTTTTTTTAAAAAAATTTTGAAACTAAAGTTAATCAAGGATGTGCTTTCTTTTTGCAGGAGCAACTCGTGGGAGCACACCACAGGTAAAATGTCTAGCTTTCTTACTAAATAAAACTCTTCCAGTTACTAAGGTGTCAATAAAAATTGTATTTCAAGTGATTGAGTGCAATAACCATTTCATCTATTTCTTTATTTGGATTGTACTCAATTTTATTGTGGTGAAAGTAAAAAAAAAGGAATATCATCACAACTGCCGATGTCATATCCTCTCAGTTTCCTCATTCAGTTGAGAATACGCTTCATCTTAGATAAATTACATTATGCATAACATTTGCTTTTCAACTTAAAAAAATTTCTTTCTGGTGATCATTTACTAGACTTGCTTTGCGAAACCACTGTATAAATTATGATTTTTCGCTGCAGACACTTGATTTTGAAGCAAAAGTTGCAAAGCTCACCGAGCTTGGGTTTGGAAGGGATGCAGTGATACAGGCGCTTCAGCTTTTCAACGGAAATGAGGAGCAGGCTGCTGGTTATCTCTTTGGGGGTTAAAGATTATTTACTGTATGCTGATTTGTTTTTTATTTTTTATGCTACATCGTCCCATAACATTATTTCAGCAATTTGTATACATTAGTTAGCTGCATTTTTATTCGAGGAAACTTAGTGTATTCTTCTGGTAATTTAATATAGAGATAATTTACCATATTATTTTATTAAAAAGTCGAATGACTGATTTATCTTATTATCAACTCTCTTTTCCATGGTAAGTGTTGCAATCTCATCTGACAACAATTTAGATGCTTTCGAATTAAGGTTTTGTAGCATGCATTCACTAAGCTTTTCTCTTGGTAGGGAAGGGAGATTGCCTTCAAAATAATGGTCCAAACTCCAAACCAAGTAAGTACATAAAGTCATAAATTTATTTTTCTATTGCATATTTTGCAAATGTTAATCCATGTGTGGAACAACTCTCTTTCTCTCTCTATTTTTTTTTTTTTCCTTTTCTTTTCTTTCTTCTTTTGTCAATATTGAGAACAACAACAGAGGGGACTGCTTGAGAAAATGTTAGCCCATCTAGCTAATTATAAGATTTAAGCTGATTTCACCACAATAGGGCTCCTCACATAGTGCCTATCATCTGTCCACAGGAGGCTCCCAAATACATGATCAGTGGCCGCTTTTGCTGTCTTAGACTTTAGAGTTACCTTGAAAGTCTTCTCTTCACCCCTCTCTTTGAATTCCAATTTAACTGGATCAACCTTCACTGAGATTCCGGCTGGTGATTTCACCACTGCACGATAAGTTCCGGAAGCACCGACGTTCTTGACTCTTCTAGTCACAGTGGTTCGATGGGTAAGATGAGGGACTGTGATGGAAGGATAGTTGAAATCCAATAGACTATATGACTTGGGGCATTTGTATGACCTGTCTGAGAACTTCCTAATTGAGGTTTCATTGTATCCCATTGCACAGAGGAAGTTCAAGTAATCTTTTGTGGTCAAGTCATACACTAGTCCTGGATCCATGGCGCGGTTTGGCCTTACTTGCCCTGCGCCATAGCTGAAAGGCGTGGTCTTTGCATTAGATGTTGAATCCAGCATTGGCTCATCCTTGTTATCTCGTGTCCTTGCTATGGAGCCATAGGAAAAAAAAAAAAAAAAAAACTCTCAGAACAATGTGATAATGCACATCTGCAGACTAAACTGAACATAGATAAAAGTATAGGAAAAGTTGATAGAGATATATCACCACTGGTCATTATGGCAGATTTTATGGCAGATGGGCTCCAGTCAGGGTGGAGAGTTTTGAGGAGGCCAACAATGCCAGAAACATGAGGGCATGACATTGATGTTCCAGACTCCGTGTTGAAGAGGACTCGGCGCTTGTCGTAAGACTGACCGGTAGGGCCTGTCGCTTGAGTGTATGCAGCGATGATGCTCACCCCCGGTGCAGTGATATCAGGCTGAAAAGTGGTTATCAAAGATGGAATGCAATTAGAAGAGTCTTTCAGGAAATGTTAAACATAACAGCCTGTTCCAATGTTTCTGATAAAACCTTGAGGATCTCTGGTGTGATAGTGTTGGGTCCTCTTGATGAAAAAGCTGCCATGACCGGCGCTGGTTTTGTGCCCAGTTCCATTCTTACTCGTGTGATGTAAGCCGTCGGCGACCTGTGAAATATTAGCAAAGTTGATTCAACTGTTCAGATACTACAACTTCACTTAGCTGGAGACACAGAGAGGGACTGACTTGGTAGAGTTCATGTAAGCAAAGACAGCAACACCATCCTTGTAGGTGATATGTGAAGCAGGAAGAACATGAGCATCAGCAATGACTTCATTTCCCGTGGACTCGTCGTTGGCTAAGATCATTCCGACAGCACCTGCATGAGCCGCTTGCTGCCCCTTGTCGACTCTTGCATTGACCCCTCGGAGGCAAACCAGGATCTTTCCCTGCACTTTCTTTGGATCAAGTGTTCCAGCTTGACAAAGCTCTCTGTGCATATGAATGTGCATAAAATTTCTAGTTACTTTAAGAACTACTTGCAGCATATCAAATAAGGATCAAAGCTCATCAGTCGCCCTTACGCATCGTGAACTGTTGCATTCGCTGCTTTAGCGGCTACGGCGCCAATCAGTGGATAGGACTTGTGTTTAGGCAGGGCAGTGGGTGAGAGACTCTCTCCCTGGTATAACACAAGAAGGAAAAAAAAAAAATATGAATGTCCATGAACCTGTTCAAGAAGAAGCATCATCAGTTCAAATATTATCTAACCTTCAAGTGCAACTTGTTTCCTAGAGAGACATAACTATTGAATTCGCGATCGATACTGCTTGCGCCGACTGTTAGCATCCATGGCGAAATGTTGGAAACAGTGGCAGCAGCTGGTCCAGAGTTACCAGCAGAGGCAACCACAACAATCCCCTTCTTCACAGCATGGAAGGACCCAATGGAGAGGCCATCCTTGAAGTAATCAGAAGGGTCACCACCAAGTGACATTGAAATAACATCTACTCCATCAGCAATGGCAGCATCAAAGCCTGCCATTACATCAGCATCAAAGCACTCGCCGCCATCAACAGGCGGCCAGCATACCTTGTAGGCGGCAACACGGGCCTTGGGCGAGCCGCCTTTGGCCGTTCCGTTGCCATAACCAAACACATTGGCTGCTGGTACAAAGCTACCTCCAGCAGTTGAGAGGGTGTGAGTACCATGGCCATCACTGTCTCTAGGAGAGGACAGTGAGGCGTTGAGTGAACCTGCCACTGTCTCATATCCTCTGTTGAAGTATCTCGCTCCAATTAGCTTTCTGCACAAAACCCAAATAAAATGTTTCAAGTCCAAAGGTCGAGTTTACTTTGCGACCTTGGTATCCAAACTACTCCGACCACTTTGAGTCTAGGCACTATTATACGGTCATGCTTTAGGGGCATCTAATTCCTTATATACTACTAGACCTAACGTCGACTAGTGTTTTTGACAATGGAGAAATCGCGTTATGGTTAGTATAAGATCCATTTGTCTAGATATCATTGCGAAAACGAACTTTACCTTGTACATTGAATGTCAATAACAAAAATTTGATCGACCTGCCCTGAATGATATTGTTTTCAACATATCTACAAAACATGGCTTGGTAGTTTACATGGTTGACTGGCTATTGTTAGGCAACAATATTTATCACTACCACATGCATGAATCCAAGACAAGACAAACAATGTAGGCAAATCAGGCACAAAGCTTAATTTGTCTTTACTTCCACATGCGAATCTTCTTCTACTACTTAATTAATTCTTCATCTCTAATTATAATTAATAAACTAACAAGACAAACTAATCATATATGTTTATGTATACTACTAAAAGCTTCCCTAGGTGACCCTTTGCCTTTCTTAGAAGATACTCCAATATATATTATTTCTTGTACACAGTCGAGGCTCAATTCAAGGAGTATTATTGACATTGTTAGGAGGGGCCACTTAGATAATGTGTTTGACAATGCTCGAACTTGAAGTAGTCGGAGTAATCAAAAGACCAAAAAAAGAAGCCGATAGCGACAAAATTACTATATACAACATGCATGTTATGGACACTATTAAAGAAAAAAGGAGGTTGAAGAGGATAGGAGAAGATTCGAAATTATAAGAAAAGTTGAGTTGCTTTAACATGAATCGTTGATGGTGGCCTCTGACTTGAAAGGATGATACAAAAATGCTCTATGTGAATGGCCTTTTTGTGATGTATATGTATTAATGCTCCATAGTCCTTGCACTATCAAATTTAAGGAACTTTTTCACTTTTATCATACTTTCAGTCAACTTTATTATTGCCTTAAAGTTGAACTTATTGTTGAGGGGAGGGGACCCCTCAAATATTTGGTCAAATTGGGACAACTTTCAACTTGCCCACCAAAAAGGTTCTTAGATTATTCTTCCTTTTAATTCACATGTACATCAAAAACTATGTATATATATATGATATGCTTAGGTACACTACATATAGTCAGAATACAAAGGTTTCTACTTATGATCAGTAGGGTTAGGCGTAATGTGAACTGTTAATATCAATAATGGTGTCAATATATATATAGTATATTTTTATCATTCAAGATCACATGGAAAATGAACTGATTCCAATTAAAAAAGAATGCCAACTACCAACAAAACTATATTCTCAACCTTTTTAGCTTGACGACACATTCATAACAACTAGATAAGGTTTTGCTGTTCTGACAACCAAAACAAAACAAAACACAATAAAGCAAGAAAAATTTGGTCATTGTGACTAAAACATACACCCCATGTACATTGAAATGGTTACAAAGAACATGACAATACACAAACCAATGGAAGTACATAACTACACAATATGTTGGTGTACATGCATGGTCATCCACACTTCACAACACTCCCCTTGGATGACACTTGCTTAGAGATTGTGCCTCGTTAAAACTTCTACTAAGAAAAACCCCATGGGAAAAAATATAGTAAAAGAAAAAGAGTACACTATTCTCATAAATATTAAGACGGGTATAATATTGTTAAGATTGCCTCATTAAAAACCTTGCTAAGAAAACCCAATGGGATAAAACCATAGCTAAGGGAAAAAGAGTGCAATACACTAATCAATAACTCCCCTCATGTGAACATGGGTGAAACTTGTCCAGCTTTCTTTGCTTGCAATGTCTTTAAGTTTACGCAAGCCAATACCATATGTAAGCCTTTTAAATGTCGTAGTTGGTAAGGCTTTTGTAAATAGATCAAGCAAGATTATCACTCGATCGGATTTGCTTGACATCAATTTCACCATTCTTCTGAAGCTCATGCGCATAAAAGAATTTTGGTGAAATATGTTTTGTTCTGTCCCCTTTTATGAATCCTTCACTTAATTGTGCAATACATGCTGCGTTATCTTCATATAATATGGTTGGAGAATCTTTTATTGAAGGCAATCCACATGATTCTTGAATATGTTCAATCATATTTCTCAACCATACACATTCACGACTTGCTTCATGAATTGCAAGTACTTCAGAATGGTTGGAAGAAGTAGCAACCATAGTTTGCTTTACTGACTTCCATGATACAAATAGATTACCACATGTGAATACATATCCCGTTTGAGAACGGGCCTTGTGGGATCGAGATAAAAATCCAAAGATCGATAACCTTGTAGATTCAATTTTACCCCTCTCGGGTAGAATAAACCCATGTCACTTGTTCCTCGAAGATATCGAAAAATATGTTTAACACCATTCCAATGTCTTCGAGTTGGTGATGAGCTGTATCTTGCAAGTAGGTTGACAAAGAAAAGCAATGTCGTCTTGTACAATTTGCAAGATACATAAGTGCACCAATTGCACTTAAATATGGTACCTCCGGACCAAGTAGCTCTTCGTCACTTTCATGAGGTCGAAATGGATCCTTATCCACTTCAAGTGATCTGACAACCATTGGAGAGCTCAATGGATGCGCCTTGTCCATATAAAATCTTTTTAATATATTTTCAATATAATTTGATTGATGGACAAGTACTCCACTTGAAAAATGTTCAATTTGCAAACCAAGACAAAGTCTTGTTTTTCCAAGTTCTTTCATCTCAAATTCCTTTTTCAAGTATTCGATGTTCTAATGATGTCGTCGTGGTTTCCCACTATATTTAAATCATCAACATATACAAAGAATAATCACAAATCCCGTTGATGATCTTTTAATGAAGACACATGGGCAAAGCGGATTATTTACATATCCTTCTTTCAAGAAATAATCACTAAGGCGTTTGTACCACATTCGTCCGGATTGTTTCAATCCATACAAAGACCTTTGTAATTTTATAGAATGCATGTTATGAGGTTTTGATTTTATTTCTTCTGATATTATAAATCCTTCAGGGATTTTCATATATATCTCACTTTATAGGGATCCGTACGGATATGCTGTAACGACATCCATTAAATGCATATCAAGCCCTTCAGAAACTGCAAGGCTTATCAAGAACCGAAATGTGATTGCATCTATAACAGGATAATATGTTTCCTCATAATCGATTCCAGGTCTTTGTGAGAAACCTTGAGCTACAAGTCTTGCTTTGTACCTTGTAACTTCATTTTTTCCGTTTCTCTTTCGTACAAATATCCATTTATATCCAACAGTTTTACGCCATCTCATGTTTGGACAATTGGTCCAAAAACCTCTCGTTTCCTTAACGAGTTTAGCTCTGCTTGGATAGCATCTTGCCATTTTTGCCAATCAGGTCTTTTTCGACATTCGTCCACTGATCGTGGTTCTGGATCATCATCATTTTCACATATTTCAAAGGACACATTGAAAGCAAATATATCATCAGGAACAATTTCATTTCGATCCCAAATCTTACCAGAGTTTAAATAATTTATTGAGATCTCATTATTTTCATCTTTTTCCTCTTTTTCTAGAGGAAGTTGTTCCCCATCAGAATCAACTTGTTCTGACAAACCCTTATCAAAGGATTCTTGTGCTTTCTCAGGAGTATTTTGATTTGTATTTATTTTTACTCCCGTTTTCCTCTTTCGAGGAATTGTATCCTTTGAACCAATCGGGTCTTCCACGCTTTAAGCGTTTCGTTGGTTCTTGTGCATTTTGTTGCACAGAGACATCAATTCTTGCGGGAACATTTACAAACTGGAATATGTGATTTTGTCACTTGTTTTGCATCATTAAATGCATCGTAATTGATTCGCAATTTGTTGCAAATGAATGATCTTTTGAACTTCAAGTTCACACTTGATTTGTGCGTGGATCATAATGTGATAAAGTTGATGCATTCCAAGCAATTTCGCGCAATTCCTTTTGAATTGGCTTCTTATCTCCCCCTAATGGTGGGAAAATTGCTTCATCAAAGTGACAATCAAGAAAACGTGCAAGAAATAAATCTCCCGTTAAGGGCTCAAGGTATCTTATAATGGACGATGAGTTAAATCCAACATAAATCCTAAGTTTTCGTTGTGGGCCCATCTTAGTTCTATTGGGAGGTGGTATAGGAACATACATCGCACAACCAAAATTCTCAAGTGTGAAATATTTGGTTGTTGACCTAAAATGAGTTGCATGGGGGAATGTTCATGGTATGCGGTAGGGTCTATAACGAATGATATATGCTTGCATGAAGGATCGCATGTCCCCAAACCGAAGTTGATAACTTAGTTCTCATGATTAAAGGTCCTGCAATTAATTGAATGCGTTTGATAAGAGATTCTCGCCAAACCATTC
This sequence comes from Stephania cephalantha, assembly GCA_039657325.1. NCBI lineage: Eukaryota > Viridiplantae > Streptophyta > Magnoliopsida > Ranunculales > Menispermaceae > Stephania > Stephania cephalantha. The sequence continues at coordinate 57,667,928 of CM077571.1, forward strand.
TGGGTATGCACATGTGGAACGAGAATGTTCAATGGTAATTCCTATAGACATGCAATAATTTATAAATGCTTGAGATTGAAATTCCCAAGCATTATCAAGACGGATGGTCTTGATTGGGTTGTCGAAATTGTGCTCTTAACTTAATGATTTGTGCTAAAAGTCTAGCAAATGCAACATTGCGGGTTGAAAGCAAACAAACATGTGACCACCTAGTTGATACATCTATCAAAACCATGAAATATCCGAATGGTCCACAAAGTGAGGATGAATAGGACCACATATGTCTCCCCGAATGCGTTCTAAGAAAACTGGGATTCCACAACAATTTTACTTGGGGATGGTTTAACTATCAATTTACCTTGAGAACAACTAGCACAATTATAATCACCAAATGAAAATATTTTGTGACTCCTTAAAGGATGTCCATGCGAATTATTAATTATTCTTCGCATCATTGATGATCCTGGATGACCAAGCGGTCATGCCATAAAATGAATGTCTTTGGATCATTAATTTTCTTATTCAAGACGACATTCGTTTCGACATGCCTTATATGAGTAAAATATAATCCAGATGATAAAGTTCTGAGAATTTTTCTAACACTTCTTTTTCCCATTTGAAACCAATGTGACATAGAGAAATTCTCTATTATTTTCGTCACTTCGGTTTCAATGTGATATCCATTTTGTCGAATATCTTTAAAGCTCAAGAAATTTCTTCTCGGATTTTTCGTGAGTATAAGGCATTGTCAACATGAATTGTTGTTCCTCCAGGCAACATAATATTTGCTCTTCCAGAGCCATTAATCAAATTGGAGATGCCAGATATTGTTTGAACATTAGCCTCAACTAAGTTCAAATTGGAGAAATATTCTATGTTTTTAAGGATTGTATGCGTTGTAGCACAATCAAAGAAGGCATATATCGCTCTTATTTGATTCATGACTTGAACACATGATTTGTTGATCCATCTGGACAAATAATGTTTGGCAAATCAGAAAAAAGAGTCATATTTCAATGATAAAATTCATAATATTTTGCCTTTGATTTTGAAGGCATGGTAAAGGTCACAAAAATATTCGGCATATATATGACAATATTTAGGCAAAATAGCCTTTCATATATGACTAAAAAAAATGTCACAATTATGAGCGCTCATTGTCAATAATTATTTGCCCTTTGTAGTGGTGCACCACTTTTATTCCAATTTTTTTTTGGTGGAATTGTCAATACGACCTTTACCTCGATATTTTCACCTTTTCCACGTCCATAAATTTATTATTGCGATCATGATCATTATATGCAACATATGCTTCTTAATTTTGAAGTTCGAACTAATTGACTAGAGCGATATTATATTTATAATATCTCATTATTTTACTCAATACCATGAGACAAGAAATCAATCCTTAATATTTATTGGATTGACGTGCGCACTCGATATTTGTTGCAACAATAAATCGAGGCGGGCCACGTGACCCTTTTATTGTCTCATCACCATATTTCCACATAGCCTCAACATAGAGGTAATTAAAATTGTGGAATTATAATTAATATTTGATTGATTAAATTTTGTAGCATGAGACCCAAATTCATTTTGAGCTTTTTGAGCATTACCCTTTTGGTATGTATATATATAACTCCATAAGGTGAAAATATATATAAAGTGAAATATTCACTTTTCAAATCTCTAAAGAGAAATTTGTGAATGATTGTGTACAACATACAACCTCGCATGGATACAAGCTTTATTCATAATTTGTAATATTTAATTATCATGACAAGAATTATAATAAGATAACAAATTCAATTATGGTTGATTAATATTTTGAAAGTAAATATAATATAAAATAATTTTCTCTTTTCTTTTATGTAAAAAAAAAAAACATAACATATGATTAAGTATATGTTCACAACTTGATTTATTAATAATCAAATGTACTATTCGTATGAGTTGGTGGGACAACCTCCAGTTGGGTGGCGAGACAAAGTCCGCTTAATGCCATGCCTCCTCGAACGGGATAACCCGTCTCCCTTTCAATGTTTAGCTTTACCTGGGACAAGGCTTACCCACTATCAACTCAAACTTATAGCATGATTTGTATTATAAAATCAAGAATATAACAATAACTAATCGTTTGTAGTTTTAAGAGAAAACAAGTTATGTCACATATTGACTTTTGATTTCGATGTAGAAGATCGTACAAGACGCAACTACAGAGCATACTTTCGCAATCGGTGACGCTATAATGCATAATATATGAATAAAGTATGCATAGATAAAAGGAAGCAACCATGATAATATAGAAGTAAATTGAACCTATTTAAATAACAAAAGTTATACCTTCCTAGCTTTCTCTCCTTAACAAGCCTTCTTGAATTTCAAGATCTCCTTAATGCTGTGAGAGCAAGCTCGTGCGATAACGTGTTGTAAACTAAGTTGGAACTTGCTAAGAACTAGAGAAGGAAAATAGAAGACTAAGAACTTCTACTACTACAAACTACTACTACAAAGAGAAGAGAAGAAATGAGATAGTTGGAATGAGAAGTTTTCATTCAACTTTGGTGTGTTCTTACAACATACATATATACAGACATTATCAAGCTTTTAAAGAGAAAAAAAAAAAACCCTCATATTAATTGATTCAATTGTATATACAATCACTCTACCTAGGCTACAAACAAAATAAAAGATGTTGGGTTTAGTGGTAAGGACGGGTAGAGCTAGAAATTTATGTTCCCCTGTGCTAAGCGCAATGACCAAGACATAGGTTGGTCAAGACTCGTTCATAATAGAGGCCTAATTAATTGAGACGATTTGTGTCTACTTTACTTTGCAAAATTTATGAAATAGAATTATATGTTTGTCGTAACTAGATAAAAAAAAAAAAATCAAAGGAGGAAGTTACAAAAGTTAAAAGTAGGAGCGAAGAGGAAGGGTGGGCCTCTATATTTTCTATTGTCTTTCTTTTATTCTGAGCACACACGTAAAGGAGCGGTCCAAAGTTGCTATGAGCTACAGTACAAGACAATCTTATATATGGCTTCGCCCCATAGTAGTAAGAAACTAGATACCCCTTAAGCTCAATAAGAATTTTAATCCCGACGTGCGCATGAAGCGACTACACATCATTCAAACCCAGAGTACGAAAAAGTTTTTTTTTTTTTTTAGGAATGAGACATTATTTTACTATAGCCATAAATAGAGTATGTACGTGACAAGAAACAATGTGTTTCTTATAAAATAAAATCGAAAAAAAACCACTACCAAACACGTCGTCCCTACGATGAAAGCCTACATTCCCCCGCAAGTAATTTGGGTACCAAAAGTCACAAAACCAAAAAACAAAGCAAAACTAACACGTACAATTTTTTGAAAGAAGAGATAAAGGATTGTTCAAAGATTAGATTTATGGATTGCATAGGAGGTGTGAAATTTAGAGGTGAAACATAGATTAATCTAGAAGAGCAGTGAAAAGGGTACCTGTTGCAGAGGATTCCAGCTTTGTTGTCAATCTGACAGATTCCTTTCCACTTCGATGGAACTGGTCCCATGCCTTCATCGTTAAAGCTTGGTGATTCTGGCCAAACACCTACACACCACACCACACCACACCACTCAAGCCCACATTTGCAATACAGTCCAAACCAAAATGTCAAAACATGACACCAATTGACGACCCAATAGTGCTATATTCTTCGAATATTACTTGTGTATAGATAGATACAACACCACCTCCACACACCTATATTATTAGTCAGACCACTTCTCATTGCTACTACTACTAGTAGCCATGGAAGCCATGTTCTTGTTTTATTAGCTCACTGTTCCTCAACATTTTTAGATCATTTGTGATGTAGGTGTCCAAACTTTTTTTTTTTTTTTTTTTTTTCGGCTCCTCCCTGCATAGACCTTGTTTGGTTAGGGATGATGTTATCTCTCAAGAGATAACTTATAAGGAGTTAGGAATTAATCTTGTTTGGTTGCCCAACTTACCTGTAAGTTATCTCCCAACTTACACCTTAAGGTGTAAGATATCTCTCCGTCATTCTCCCTAGGGAGTTATCTCCCAGGAGTTGTGGACACAATTACCCCTAATTAATGACTCATTTATTACTCATCTCTCTCTTGTTTGAAGGCTATTTATGTCCATTCATATTTTTTATTGTTTAAAAATTTAAAACTTTCCTACAAGTTTAAAGTTGAATCAAACATTAAAATATTAACTCCGATGAGATAAGCTCCCAACTCACACTATAAGTTAGCAAAAACGAACCAAACGATGCCTTAGAGTTAGACTCGAAAAAAAATAAAAATATAAAAAAATTCATTTTTTATGGCTCCCTCCTACCGAGAGTTAGGCTTGACTATTCCCATGAAAGTTGATCCACGTTGTTAAAAGAAAGTTTTATTAATTCATTTAAAATTCAAAGATAGATTTAATGCAGTTAGGTCTAAGTCAAAGATTTACACTTCAAATATTAAGAGAAGGACCAAATAAAAAAATGAGTTCATAGCACAAAATGGGGGACACAGTGCGGATTATGTGTTTCTGCTTTGAAATCCATGTAGTAAGAGCTGTAAGCTTTCATTGTCACTGCATCAAAATCAATGTATACACTACTTCAAAGTCAGAGGCCTTTCTAAAAACTAAATACATAGAGGATTAGATTATCAATACAGTAATTTAATTGAAACAAATCTCAAACTTCGAAAACAATAAATCTATTTGGACTCATGAGTTCAGATTCATAGAGAGTTTTTCAAATTTTTTCAAATATTTAAAGGCATCAAAATTTTTTTTACAAGTGATTGTGTTTGTTTCATTAATTTTCTTGCGGATGACTTTTAAATAATTTTTTATCTGATTTTCCTTCACAAAAACATTTGAAAACTGTTGGTTTTTTAAAGGATGTCAGCAATGGTGATGGTGCTTATTAGATAGTTTTTCTTTTCCTTATGTATCCGTGGATGTCTAAACTTTTTTCAACACTTTTTATTTTGATTCGACTAATATTACCAAAGTTAGTTTGACACGTAACTCTAGATAAATTAAAATGATATAACTTAGCTACAAAGAATTGAACTCACAGCCTCTGCCTCAGTCATAGTCACTTACCAGTATCAAGGTTTGCTATGATGGTATCTTCGCCAAATCTCGCTTTTGCCCAGATTGAATCAGATGGAATTACGCCATCTCTCTCAAGCCCAAGAAAATTCCATGAATGTGTTGTGTGCAATTTCCTCCCCTGGTTTAAGAACACTGAGATCACTTCTGGGTGCTCTGCATTTTGAAAACAAAATTTGAAAACACAGCAAATGAGAGTATGCAAAAAATATGGGAACTAAAAAACAAGACTTAAAATTCAAACAAAGCAGTGTTTTTCATATGGCTCATATATCTTACTAGAGATTGCTTCGGCTTCGGCTTCGTCGAGGACGGCGGCGAAGCCATTGATGTGCCTTGTGTAGGAGTAAAAAATGGAGTCTTTTGCATCCTCTCTGTGTTAACAATTCAAGATTACAAAAGGGGTTTGATTTTAACAGAATTGAAACCAAAATAAACCAAAAAAGTAAGTTTTTTTTTTTTTTTTTTTTTTTTACCTTCCAAGACAAGTACTCAGTAATTGATAGTGAGAATTTGTGACTTTATGAAGATCATTCACTGTTACATCTGGTTTGTGAGAGTGCTCTCCTAAGTACACCACATAAGACTGAAAAACAAAGATCACAAAACCAATGAAATCAACAAAGCATTCAATGAGAAGAGAAAATAAATGAAACCCAGATCAAGATTGGTTGTCATCATTGAAGTTCAAAACAAAAAGGGCAAAAAGAAGAGATTTTGATGAACTTTTATGATTAATGAATGAATGAACAACAACCAACACCACCCACAATGCTCACCTTTTTAACAGCAAATGCAGAGAAACTCTGCAAAACAAAGATCAAGACAACAAAAAGGTGAAGCCTTGAATGTCTCATTGTTGGATTGTGTTGAGTCTCAAAAACGAGGGCTCTGCCTCTCCCCTGTTTTTAAACGGATTGTTTGTACTTAAATTAGAACGATTTATAGTAACGGAAAGTAGTGGGGGCAACAAAAGAAAAAAAAAAAAATAAAAATTCAAATTCACCTTAACAACTACCCACTATGGAATCTGTGTGTGATGGATTTATTAGATGAGTTGATGCAATATTAAATCCAAGTATAGTAGTATTGCTGTTACAGAAATTCAATGAAGTTAGTTTTAGTGGATCACTAGTAATTAAATTGGGTTTTGTTAAAGAAAGCAAGTTGAGAAACAGAAGAGTTATTGTTAGTAAGTTTTGATTTTTCTTGTTTAATTGAGATAGAGAGTTCTCTTGATGTGAACATAGGAAATTGAAAGAGAGAGAGAGAATAAGAGAAAAGATTGCTTTTTAATAAAAATGTTCCTTTCATTGAAGGAATGGAATTTAATTTTGACAAAAAAAAAAGGGTCATGAAAGAAAAGAGAAGCACATTTGTTAGAAAAGGTTTCTTTTTCTTTTTCTTTTTCGAATAAAAATTGGTACTACTTGAAGAGTTTGACCCATGTAATCAACCTAAACTAATTTGAGAATTAGGATTGAAAATTTATTGTTGCTATTGTTGTTGTTTATAGATTATGAACGGTATAAATAGTTAAAAAACTAGTTTTTTTTTTTTTTTTTTTTTTTTTTTTTTTATAATCGTGGATGTTCGAGCCTTTTCAGCTCCCTACTGAGACTCGACTATTCCCACGAGAGCCAATGGATCGGATAAGAAACGAACATATTCAGTAATGAAGTCAATTCTGCAATTATAAGGTTAGATATTTCGGTAACACAATGCCATTTGAAGTGCATATATAATGTGCTTCGAGACCCATTGATGACGCATAAGTGCCTATCTATTGCATAAAGGGAGAAAAGAGAATGCTACTATGTTTTAATGTGCATTAACTGACTCATAGTAAATATACAAGTTGAATTGTTTGGCAATGGAAATAAAACTACTTTTGAATGTGGGCGGACAGCTGATAATGCAGATCAATGCAATGTAATAAGCCCAACTTCTACCGTTGAAAAAATGAGGAGTTTAATGTTGCAACTGTTGTTCAACCTTATCCAATGTTAAATACTACTAGTAAGAAGTTGCTGTGTTTCTTCATGTCTTCTAAACCATCATTATAATCTCATCAATGGCTGTGGTGGAAGACAGTACAACACATGTCCCAAAGTAGAAATTTTTTAGTGCCTAAGCATTAGTTGCAGCGGCTGTAGCCTAAATGGGGATTGATTCATACTATATGAACTAGATCATTAAAGTCAACCATCCTTCGCAGCCATCTTGTCCTAGCATTGGTTGGTCGAAGTTCGAGTCTCACCAATAGATTGTGTACTAGCAACCAATTGATCGGGTGGGTAAGAGACTCTGTTCCCTTAAGCGAGATCTCAAATTTAAGTTTCATAGACGAAAAAAAAAAGGTTAGAAAGGGCGCTCCCATACGAGACCCGATAATGCTCGAACATACATTTAGTTGATGTGATTGCCGCCGATCCAAGAGTTTTCTTAATAAGATCTTATACTCCCATACCAAAAATGACTATAAAAATTTGTAGAAAGAATAAACACATGGTTACACCCAAAACACATCACCCATATTTTTCATGTGATAGGTAAAAAGCCAGCATTGCACTAAATCGAGCATAATGAAAAAGTTTGATCCATGATTTCATGTAGCAAACCCCAACTACTTAGGAATTGAGGTTATGTTGTCGTGGTCATTGCGACAGGTAAAAAGCAACTAAGCAAGGAAGGCACCAAAAACACGTTTGGTCCACATTTGTTTATGCAAGTGACACATTTTCAACCTTTTTGTCATTACACAAACAGAGCATTCCATATTCACAAAAAAATGAGCATTCCAGGACATCCTAATATACCCTACTTCGATTGTCACCTCAGAAAGTTTTATTAGAAAAACGTCACAACAGCAAATAATGGGTGGAGGCGACATAATAAGGCCTTCCTACATTTCTTGGTCTCAAAACTCTCAATTGAAAAAAATTGGTGTCAAATCTTTGGGCACTGCTAGGTGTACATCACAATGCATCGCGCTGATGTACGTGTGATGTACCTTAAGGTGCGATTCATGCGCATCCCGAGCAGCATCTGCGTTTGGTAACGTATGTCTAGCATTTTCCCAAATCTTTAGACACCTCACATCCCAAACAATGCCTAAAAGGGTATCAAGAGGCAACCAAACAGTGCATATCGAAAGGTTAGATTTAACACTAGTGGCTCTACCATAGAATATGATCAAATCTATGAAGTTTCTCTTTTGGGAGAAATGAGTTCAAAAAGTTTCTCAGTTCATGGCTTTATCATTTACAAAAATCTCGAACAAGCATATAAATACTGCCATGAACTTGGATCTGTAATACTAAATACCTGTGGAAGAAAATATAACTATGCGAAATAATTTGTCAAATCGATAAGGTCTGAAAATGAAAGCAGCATGGGAAGGATGGTCTCGATGTCTGATCATTGGGTTGCCATTTCAGGAAGCCTTCAAGTCATCCATACCAACACTAGCCTGCATTCAAAAGTGCCAGACAAAAGTTCATGAAAAAGTCCTATCATTATAGGGAAATACAAACGAGAATCCGATCGGGCTAGTAAAAGTGCAACTTCTATTAAAAAACGCACATAAAACAATTAGCTGTGCATGAAACAAACAAATTTGATATTGCATGTTGTCATTGGCATATTACGATGTGCCACAATTTACAGTCCTACAGATGAGTTCCTTTTATTTCTATTCGATGCTAGTTTAGAAGATTCTTCTATCCATTCCTATTTCACTGAAACGTTTACCCAATCACACTCCCGATAATTCTGTCACGATTTCATTCCTAGTACCCATCTTTCTAGTGATTTGTAAGTTCAAAAACTCTCAATTCCTAACATCTCTACACCAGCAAGAATGGGATGAGATGGAATGAAGAAAAAAACATATATTTCAAAAGAAGGAAAAAGAAAAAGCAAACACATAGCAAGTTCATGATCCAATACGAGTGCGCGTGCACGTCTTTTCCAACTTAAGATAGATATTCATGCTAGTCTACCATCCTCCTTTTTAAAAGATCTTTCTTTAGTTGTACAGTTTGTCACTGCCCAATTTGAATATTGAATCAACAAAGAAGCATTATCCATAAAGAGAAGTAAAGCACACAGATATCAGAACCTCAGAAAATTAGCAAATGTTTGCCTTTATAACAATGCTATCTTACCAAAAATTTGTGGTTCTCCTCAAGAAGTGGAGCGAAGGTCGAGCAAAATTTCTCTATGTCAGCATTAATATCACCTGTTCCTCCTATCACATCCATGAACTTCTTCCTATCAGGAGCAAGTTTCATAGCGACCTGCAATTTCAATGCAAGTGAAAGGATTAAATGAAAATTAAGTTTTAGCCAGGCTGATGATGATGATTTTCTGAGCCACTAATTTAAGTTCGTTGAAGTATCATGATCCATCACACGTGCGCACAAGCTATAACAGCGTGTGCATAAAAAGGACACTTGATCCATTCTCAATGGACCTCCCATCTAATGGCAATGACAAAGTTTTCTCATATCTTAGCTGTGGTCAGGTTGGAGTGTGTATGTCGCTTGTAAAAGATGAGCAAATGCTCTCAATTTGAGGGTACATTTTACCACAAGTGACAAAAGCATTTGAAAAAAGGATAAGAATGAGTTTTTTTTTTTTTTTTTTTTTTTTTTTTTTTTTTTTTTTTTTTTTTCTCAAAAAAATCCCTCTAAAGATGCTTTGGTATAATAAGGCTTACAACTCATGCCAAAGTAATATCATACACTTGTATGCATATGTGCACAACAACATCAATGCGATCTTTGGAATGAAAATGCCACCATAACTTAGGACTTTCATTAGTTTTCTGCAGTTGAAAAATAGAATCTCATAGGCGTAGAGGTATTACGCTGAAACTTGAACTGGCAAGCCAGCCGTGCCATTTTTTAAGGGTCTTAGCATAGGAATCCGAGCAAGCTTGAGACATGGGCCACTCTGGGTGCGCTAGTAAGTTGCGAAACAGTTCAACCAAGAAGTCCATGGCCCTGAATATATAAATAAACATGACACGTCATGCAAGATAGATAGATTAATTGTACAGACAAGTAAACATATTTGGAAAATAGCATGCAGTACAGAAACAACCCACTCATGGGGGAACTCAGAAGCAAATGCACAGAATTTCTCCTACCTTGTTAGCCATAACAGGCCATTTGTGCAACTAGATGAGCCTTTGGCAGTTTTAGATTCAATCTCTTCTTTCACCATGCTGTACAAATGGTTGTATGCTGAAGGATTGGAAGAATACTTGGACTCCAACCTCTGGAAGGGGAAAGTCAAAGAGTAAGAACTGAGAATGATTTCTGACATTTTTCTGCTAAAATGTGTCATTAATATTAACTTTTAAGTAAACTAGATGTAAGATAAAACCAAAAATGATAGGTAGTCTGGCACAAACACAGTGGCACATTAAGCAAGTAGTTTAAAGGAAGTATATATTATTAGTCAAAATAGCTTTTAAAATTTCAAATATTCACCATCATAACAATAGGGCTGCCTTAAAAGTTTCCACTGTACGGATTGCATATTTGCTACACAAGCAATTGCTTGCACTACAGATGAAAGCTACAACAAGGTAATACTACAGAACTGATTCACATCTCAAACTTGACGAACAACAATAAAGCAAGAGAAGCATGTCTTACCGATATATTACCCCCAATGTCTGATTTCACTAGAACCATGGCAGCTCCAAACTTATCTAAAATTATAAACAAACACATAGGAAAAAGGAAGTAAAATGAGTTATCTATAATTCCTTCAAGGTGTACTGCAATTATGTACTTTGGCTATCTATAATTACATACAACAAATTGACCAAGCAGAACCATCTCAGCCTTCAAATCTAAAATAAACAAGAAAGATGTTCACAAATAATGGTGCAACAAAATTAGAATAGATTACAAATTTACAAATATGAAAAGAGTTGGGATATGCTGTCAACGTCATCAACTTTATCTATTATCCACAAGGGGGAGCATCTAGTTAGTGTTAAGCTCAATTTGCAGTTCCGAGGGCGATATCTCAGCTTCGTAACCGAAAAGGGTAATTCAGCAACCTTGAGGATCAGTGTTCAATATTAAGAAGAGTGCCTTCAAGGTTCAATATAAGATGGAAAGAGTCAAAACAAATTCACAGCCCCAGACTTCTAATATTCCAAAAGGGCACATCTAAGCAAGCCGAAGGGGCACCTCTGGGCTACATTAGAATGGAAGAAATAAATGCAATGTCTTATCTCGCAATGCAAGTTCTTCAGAAAAAAATCACAATGTAAGTTTGTTTTGATCAGCTCAGTTTTAGCAAGTTCCTATTTGACCCGAAGCAGTATATACCACAAGCATTTGCAAACCTGAATATACTTTTTTGAGAAAATCCTAGTTATCAAAACTATTTGTTAAACAAAATTACAAGAACCATTCACAACTACTGTTTTCATCATCGAACATGACCATAAATAATTAGCTTGCACGCTCAGTTCATTTCCATGCTACACGTAGCAGGCTTAAATGAATTATAGACGGAAACTCCTAGTGCAACAAAGAACATTAGAGATTTACTGCAAGCTCGGTATCACATGAAACAGGATAAAAATAAAAACGATGGCTTAACATTAGAAAATATAAATAGCTGGAAATAATACCTATAACAGGCAGTATATTCTTGCAAACATCCAAGAAAGGTTTGGCAAGCATCTCCCCCTCATCAGATTTCACATGTTTTATTCCTTCCAAACAAGGGGTGAAAACAGTTCCATCCATCCTCAAACTTACTGTATTAAGAAAAAAAAAAAATGAAACCAGCATAACATGAATCATAAATCTATAGCATAACAGACACAAATGCAGATGAGCAAAAATACAATAAATAGGTAAGTAAATGTCTTTGGCAGGCGTCATTTGATACTTGAAAGTGAACATGATGCTAAATTGCTACAACTATACAAATAAATCCTGGATTCAGATAACAGATACTCTAATTTTAAACTGATCTTTAGCTCACTCATCAGGTAACAATCAACACATATGACCCATTTAGTTCATTTTTCAATGGTGGGTTGAGCAGGAAGGGATTACTGATCTCCACGTGAGCCAAACTTAATATATCTAATATAATTCAGGTGCTTCTAGAACTGATACCAGTAAGGGGTACATGAGGGCCTTACCGATGATCCTCGGATCTTCCAAAACTTAAGATTGAGCAGATACAACTAGTCTATTATTTCTCGTCCTTCTTCCGAGGATCAATTATTAGAGGAATTGTCAAACTCTCGCAACTCTATTACTTCCTTTCCAGTAATTTCTTAATTTTTGCGGGCTTAGAACTCGGCGTTATGAGAATTTCACAAGGCATTTTATTTTTTCCACTCAATCACATCAACAACTACTCAATTCCTAAACACTGCAACAGAATTGCACATTTCAAGTCAATAAGGAAAAAGCTAGCCACACTTCCAATCAAAAACACTATCTAAACATTCGAAATCCAGATCAAGTTCCGAAACCGCACCATCATCCATTTCCTAACAATCCTAAACCACCATAATCGAGAACCATTTGGGATCTCCACTACACGAACCAATCCATCGCTCTGAAAAACGAGACGCCGACACGATCATCACTACATTAACTCCAAATCCATTCAATTGAGCTAATAACGCAAGAAAATGTAAATCAGCAACTTCCGCTCCAAACAACGGATCAGACTACACAGATTATCAAGATTTCAGGCTTTCGCAGTCTAATTCAATCAGATCTAAGAGCCAACACAAGCGCAATGAACGTCAACGAAGAACACCAACTAGAACCCTAAAAACGTCAGAGATCCATCCTTACACGTGTAATCGATGAAAAACAAACGAAATGAATGAATGAATGCGAAAACGAAATGAAAATCTGGCCGGAGATCATCAAAAGCAGTATTAGATGAAGCAATTGTTGATTTGAATTCGTTCATACTCACTTGAGAAACCGAGATCGCAAGAGAGAGAGAGAAAGAGAGGAGTGATTGAGATTCGAAAACGCGTAGAGAAGAGAAGTGAAGAATCGTTTTGAGTGGCGAATATATAGAAGACGAGGAGAGCGCGAGAGCGGAATGGAGTGGCGAACACGTTGCTCTTGCTGTTAAGTGTTTTAACTATATTTAAGCCCGGCCCAAGTGTTTATGGTTGTGTTTGGGCCTGTTCACTTGCTCACTTTGCGCCAATAGAGGTGGCAAAACGGATTGGCGGGTCTGTGTTCATGTCGAGTTGAGGTAACACGAAGACAATCCATTTATTTAACGGGTTGACACGACACGCGTAACATGTTAAGTTAAATGCGTTGTGTTAATATCAATTCAACACGACCTATTTGACACTTTAATTTAGTCAACATACTTTTTTTTATCGTAACATGACTTATTTCGTATATTTGTTGATTTGTGCGTGTCATTCTTGCGCGGGGGCCATACTAATCTTCTCTGTATCGTTCCAATTTTATCGGATGTCTATGAAGAGACCTTATTTCATACATTTAATAGGTTTTTTTTATATATATATAAAAATGTATATGATCTAGCTGTAAATTATATTTTGCTAACTTAAGAAGTTAAAGTTTTTAACATTTACTTGAATATAAAAAGTAAGGTTTGGAGAGGTCGTGAGTACGACTCCCAATTGAGTAGAAAAAAAATATATTACATCTTACCCTTAAATAGGTGGGAAGTGTTAGTAAATATAATATTATATGGTCCCTATAGATTAACGGGTTGTAAATGGGTTAGCCTGTCAGCTGACAACATGACTCATTTATTGCATGCCATAAATGGGTCAACACATTTACGAAACGAACCGTATATAAGCACAATCTTAACCTACTTATTTTTGTATTAAGCGTGTTAGGTTATAATGTCATAACCTATTTTCACTCGCCCACGGGGCAAGCTCCAGCCAAGTCTAATCAAGTCTAAACTTTAAACCCTCACTCAGGCTCACCTAAGCCCGCCCAAAGTAAGAATATTTGATTAAGATTTTATATTTTTAATAAAATAAACTTATTTGAGAAATATTTAAAAGTTAATAAAAAGTAGAAGATAGCTTAGTATAAGTTGTAACAATTAACCTCGTAGGGTTAGGTTCCAACTTTACTTTCAACACTATACTTGGGTCGGGCGGGTACCTTCGCCTATGTACAAGTCTACTCGTGCTACTGCTACGTGACATTCCTAGATTCTAAATACCCTCCTAACTTGATCCGGTTAGAGGTACTTAAATTTGTTATATGTAATTAAATAGTTAATTATAAAATATGGACATATACTTGAGTATTTAATTAGGATACTCACGTATTCATATGAAATACGCATATTATAATCAAGATTTGGGATAAGTACATGTATTAGTGTCGTGAACGGATGATAATATGGGTGGTGACAATTTTGGTAATTTTTTCATTTTCTTAAGATTTATTTTCGTGTTCGAATTATATAGTATGTAACGTAGCATTGTTACACAATTACTATTATGATTTTTTGTATCTATACGTATACAGTGTACGTACTAATTCACTGTCTTGGAAATGATTTTATTTGTAGAAATCCTTGCAAAGATATAATTAATGGAAATAATAAGATTTTTAAGATTTTAAATTCACTATTATGGGATTGTTATATGTTTCCTTTTTCTTATCCCACAAAGGATCAATATGTACAGTTGTTTCCTCATCACCTAATTTGCTTCTACATTTCTACATAATACATAGTAGCCACCTTCAACGGTGAAGAGAAAAGTGATTGAAACAATATGTCTTCTCCATGGAATTACATCTTTCTTGTTTCATTCATTCTGCTTTCTCTTTGTCCAAGTCCTTCATTTGCACTCAAAAAGGTCAGCATCAATTTTTGTATAGTACTTCAATTAGTTTCATGACTAAAAACATTTCATCTAAGAATGTTTGGTTTAGTAGTACTAGTAAGGAACTGGATTCCCCTTGCGCAGTATATGTATCCAACAATGCCAAAACCCGATGTAGATACTATAGAGGTCACAAGACAAAAAAAGAAGAAGAAGAAGAAAAGCAACATATATCTATTGACGAATACATCAAAAGATTTTGAATTTTTCATTTCCTTGTACATGCATTTGTTTGATTGATACATCAAACAGTACCATCATCTTTCATGAATTTATTTGATCTTTTGTACAGTCTTATGTGGTGTACATGGGTGGCCATTCACATGGCCCGGAAATTACAGCAGAAGATCTTGATAGAGCAACAAATGCACATTATGAGTTACTTGGATCTTATCTGGGAAGGTGAACTAATCTCAACTACTCTCTTGTATTACATATATCTATATTTGTTCAAAATCATGTACAACGAACTTAGTTGAATTTCATGGCGTGTTACTTCTCTTATCATCTTGATGTTCATTATAGTCATGAGAGAGCGAAAGAAGCGATCTTTTACTCGTATACAAGTCACATTAATGGCTTCGCGGCTCATCTCGAAGACGAAGAAGTTGAAGAAATCTCAAGTAAGGCTAGAATTAACCAGTACTGCATGTGGTTCTGTTTCCTACTTTTTTGTTTCACCCCTTTAAGTTCCATGTCTGTTGTCGACTTTTGTTCGATGCAGAGCACCCGGAAGTAGTTTCGGTTTTCTTGAATAGAGCAAGAAAGCTACACACAACTCGGTCGTGGGAGTTTTTGGGACTTGAAAGAGATGGTAACATTGGCATTGCTTCAGCTTGGAAGAAAGCGCGATATGGTGAAGATACTATCATCGCGAACCTTGACACCGGTGCGTGCGCTCTACTGCTTTCGCTTGCATTCCATATTGTGAATTAGAGTTTTAGATGATGTCTGCGAGCGATGATGCTAATGCTAACGGTGTTCAACTTGTTTGCGTAGGCGTGTGGCCTGAATCGCAAAGCTTCAACGACGAAGGAATGGGCCCTGTTCCATCAAGGTGGAAAGGGTCCTGCCAGAACAACACCAAAGCTGGAGTCCCTTGCAACAAGTAGTAATACTTGTTAACACTAGCCAGCAGATTATGCCTAACTTTCTCATTAATCAATTTCATGGTGCTGTTTTTTGTGATGTCTAGGAAGCTCATCGGCGCTAAATACTTCGATAAAGGTTACACAGCAGCGGTTGGAAAACGTCCGAGTGAGTCCCCCTCGGCAAGAGATGATGATGGCCATGGAAGTCACACATTATCGACAGCGGGAGGCGGGTTTGTACCGGGAGCCAATGTGTTTGGTTTTGGCAATGGAACGGCCAAGGGAGGATCGCCTAAAGCTCGAGTGGCAGCTTACAAGGTGTGCTGGCAGGAGACAGCAAGGCGCGGCGGATGCTTCTGGCTGACATTTTAGCTGCCATTGATGCCGCCATACAAGATGGCGCCGATGTAATATCCATGTCTATTGGTGGATCTCCTGAGGACTACTTGTTGGATCCCATTGCTCTTGGATCCTTCCAAGCTATTCAGAAGGGAATTGTTGTGGTTTGTTCTGCTGGTAATGACGGACCAGCGCCTGAAACTGCATCCAACGTTGCGCCATGGATCCTTACAGTTGGTGCTAGCACAATCGATCGCTCGTTCACCACTTACGTTGCGCTAGGAAACAAGAAGCACTTCAAGGTTAGCAACATTTGACAAACAGAAATCATGATATATAAGCATTAAAGCATGCATATAGCTAAGAATGTACTATATGTTAAGACCAACAATCTTCTTAATATGTTGAATCAGGGAGAGAGTCTTACAAATAAAGCATTGCCTAAGGAAAGTTTCTATCCACTGATTGATGCTGCAAGTGCTCATCTTCCAAATGCCTCATCTGCAGACGCGTAAGCGTGAACCATTAAAAGGCGACGCCATCCTTGTTCTTTGTTTCAATATTGTTGTGATGAACTAATTATAGGAATTTGAATTTATCAATGCAGCAACCTTTGTCAAGCTAATACTATTGATCCAGAAGGTTAAGGGTAAGATTTTGCTTTGCGTAAGAGGGGTGTCGGCGAGATTGGACAAGGGGAAGGAAGCGGCTCGGGCTGGCGCAGTAGGAATGATACTAGCGAACGATGTGGCCTCGCAAAATGAAATTCTCGCCGATCCTCATGTGCTTCCCGCTGCGCATATCTCTTATAGTGATGGCAAGGAAGTGTTTTCTTACATAGGATCTACCAAGTATGTCTCCCTACATTGACACCCCTGTGCAGTTTTGCAATGCAAAGTTTAGTAAACCTTTGTCCTTCACAATTTTGATTATTCTCTCCATTACGTATGCAAAACTCAATTTGATCAGGTATCCATATGCTTATCTGACTCGTTCGAGAACAGAATTAGGAACCAAACCTGCGCCTGCGATCGCTGCATTTTCATCGAGAGGACCAAATGTTATCTCACCAGTGATCCTCAAGGTTTGTCAATGACCATCTATTGTTGCTAGCAAAGCAAAATAGGCCATTGTTTCATGCTATATAATCTTCAATTTGTTTGAATTTGATGACAGCCCGATATCACTGCGCCTGGAGTCAATATTATCGCGGCTTTCAGCGAGGCAGTTAGCTCTCCCTTCAATGTAGAGTCAGGAACATCAATGTCATGCCCTCATGTTTCTGGCATTGCTGGCCTTCTTAAGACTCTCCACCCTGACTGGAGCCCCGCCGCTATTAAATCCGCTATCATGACAACTGGTGAGACTAAATAATGTGAGACTAAATAATCTCACTAACAAAATTTTGTTTCTTCAAATGTCCATTTCAAATTATATCCATGTTTTCTTCTAACAAAAGATTTGTTGTCGCAGCAAGATCTCGCGATAACAATGGCAAACCAATAAGCAATGAAATCAAAGAGAAGGCCACTCCTTTCGACTATGGTGCAGGACATGTGAGACCAAATAGAGCTATGGATCCTGGACTTGTCTATGACTTGAACAAAACTGATTACCTTAACTTCCTTTGTGGAACATACAATAACTCGGCCCGGATCGCGAAATTGCTAATGAGCCTTTCAATTGTTCCAAGTCATTCGATGTAGTGGACTTCAATTACCCATCCATCACAGTGCCTAATCTCAATGGCACAGTCACCCTCACTAGGAGAGTCAAGAATGTTGGAGGCTCAAATGTGACATATAATGCAGTTGTGAGGTCACCACCGCGGATTTCAGTGATTGTTGAACCAAAGACATTGAAGTTTGAGAAAACTTTAGAAGAGAAGGAATTCAAGGTGACCCTGAAAGCTGAGAGATAGCTGGTGCTGCTATTGACTATGTGTTTGGATCACTCTTGTGGACGGATGAGAAACACTATGTTAGGAGTCCTATTGCAGTGAAGTCAGCTTAAAATTTTACATCTTATTCATTAATAAGTTTCACTCTTATATGTATGTCAAAAATTGTTATAAATATGTATTTGTGGCATTATTTTGTGAATAAAGTGCTACGGTTTAATTTCTTGTTTTGAATTACAAATGTTGCAATGTGTGAAGCGAATGATCGATCTCAAAGTTGAAGGCTCTTAAGTTGGTATCAATAATATCAATACTAGCGGAGATCTCCACATACCAACAATAAATACATGTAAAGAGCATGGGAAGGATACAGATAGTTGTATATATTGCAAGGTGGCATGTAATGTAACAACAAGCTCATCCGAAATGCATATAAAAGATATACGCAGTAGCGAAACGAACTCCAGCTTATTGCTTAGAGGACCCCATTTAAATTTTTTCTAGAATCTGACCCGTCTGAATGTCCTGTACGTGACAGCCAATGGGAGAAAATAAAACAGTCAAGCCTTGGTTACATAATTGACCGATAGAAATTAAGTTCAGAGTGAGGTCAGGAACACAATGGGTGTCGGGGAGATTCAAACTGTGGTTGGACACGGTTCCCGAGTGGGTAACAGACATGGAGCTACCGTTTGCAGTTTGAATTCTCAAAGAATGCGGAGAATGACTACTGTTGGAAAAGAGAGATAGATTTGGTGTCATATGATTACAACACCTATAATCAAAGAACCAATAGTTACCTGAGGTTACAGATAGGACAGTGTGTTGGGTAGGTATCACCTGTTTGATGATTGCTTCCAAATCACTCATAGAAAACATCGGAGAGAATGTGACCCATCAGAGACAGCAGCAATAACAAGAAAAACCAGTGTTAGAGCCAGATGCAGACTTAGGTGTGCCTTTGGGACGAGATCGTTTATTTAGGCAGTTCTGCACTAAGTGACCATGTTCATTACAGTATCGACACTCAATTGTAGGACAATTAACAAATGAATGGCCTGTTTTTTTGCAGTTCTTGCAAGGGTGGGGGACAGATTTAGGCCATGATTGAGTAGTTGCGAGGACCACTTCTGACGAAGGGGCAAAGTTGATCAAGCCAAGCCGAGTTTCTTCAAACAAAATTTCTTTTACAGCTGCGTCAAGAGAAGGTAGTGGATCGCGATGCAGGAGGGCCGCACAGACTGATTCATATTCAGGGTGAAGAGCCATGAGAACTTGGATGCGATGAAGGTGGTCTTTGCTAATTTCGGTCTGTTGTAACTGGTTCCAGATTGGTTGAATGAGTGCTAAGAATTCATTGATGGACTGACCAGCTTCTTGTTTCAAACTGTTCAAAGTAGTGAACAATTGATAATATTGTGCTAAATCAGAGTTTTGTATCTAACAACCAAAAATTTGGTATCAACAATATCAATACTAGCGGATATCTCCACATACCAACAATAAATACATGTAAAGAGCATGGGAAAGATACAAATTAAATATTTGTAAAAATTTGAAAAACCTCCCTATGAGTCCGCACTCATGAGTCTAAATAGATTTATTGATATATATATATATATATATATATTGCAAGGTGGCATGTAATGTAACAACAAGCTCATCCGAAATGCATATAAAAGATATACGCAGTAGTCAAACGAACTCCAATTATTGCTTAGAGGACCCCATTTAAATTTTTCGGTTTTAAGTTGTTTATATATATATATTTTCTATGGAAAATGCTATAATGACACCCCCCCCGAATGACACTCTAAGTGACATCCTTGTGACGTGGCGTGCAGAGCCTTCATCCATGGGAGCCGTCGTCCTTGCTTCGAGATACACATCACGCGTGTTATTTATGAACCGAGAATTATTTTGCACATGCTCATTTTTGTGTGGGGCTCGCATGCTACGTTAGGTGTGTCATGGTGTCATTTGGTCTGTAATTCTAGCATTTTCCTATTTCTATAAACAACTTAAAACCGAAAATTAATTTGGTTGATAACCTATTAACTACTTATGTTTATACGCTATATATTCAATGTACTAAATCATCATATCACTTTAAGATTAAGATTATAAATATAAGTTGACAGCTTAATTTGACAACTATCGATATCGTTTGAAGATATCTAATTAATGAATGTTTAATTTTTTGAGATTCTAAATCATCACTATATGGAATTGTTTTTTATTTGTTTCTATATTTAACTGATAGATATAACCAGGTTATTGTTTTCTTATATATATATATAATAGCTACCTGTCACCTTCAACAGTGTAAAAAAAAAGTGATTGAAACAATGAATTCTCAATGGGATTTCATCCTTCTTGTTTCATTTATTCTGCTTTCTCTTTGTTTTAGTCCTGCAATTGCACTCAAAAAGGTCTGAACTTTTGTGTATTAATTCCTTTAGTTTCACTGTACTTAAACATAGATAAACTTTTGGCGTTTAGATTTCTAAACATTTCTCTATGTGTTTATTTGGTCTCTTGTACAGTCTTATGTGGTGTACTTGGGTGGCCATTCTCATGGCCCAGAAATTACAGCAGCAGATGTTGATAGAGCAACAAATTCACATTATGAGTTGCTTGGATCTCACATGGGAAGGTGAATTAATCTCAACTACTCTCTTGTATACTGTATAATATATATGTCCAAAATCATGTACAATGAATTTTATTTTTTTTGTTGGAATCATGCACAATGAAGTTAATTAGTTTCATGTCAGTATGGTTTGGTTTGTTGTTTTGATCTTAATGTTCACTATATATATATAGTCATGAGAGGGCGAAAGAAGCGATCTTTTACTCGTACACAAAGCACATTAATGGCTTCTCGGCAATTCTTGAAGAGGAAGAAGCTGAAGCAATCTCAAGTGAGGCTATATATATAATGTGGTTTTGTTTCATCCCCTTAATGAAGTTCCATGTAATTTCTTGTGGACTAATTAATTTTGTTTGATGCAGAACACCCGAAAGTCATTTCGGTTTTCTTGAATAGAGGAAGAAAGCTGGACACTACTCGGTCGTGGGAGTTTTTGGGACTTGAAAGAGATGGTAACATTGGCATTGAATCAGCTTGGAAGAAAGGGCGATATGGTGAAGATAGTATCATCGCGAACCTTGACACCGGTACTGCGCGCGCGTTTTTGCTTGTATGAATTCGAATCAGGCGGATTGAGAGTAGTACTAGTATGTATAAATGTATGTTTGATGGTTATGGTTTTCTACTTGCTTTGCTTAACTTGTGCAGGGGTGTGGCCTGAATCACATAGCTTCAACGACGAAGGAATGGGGCCTATTCCATCAAAGTGGAGAGGATCATGCCAGAACAACACCAAAACTGGAGTCCCTTGCAATAAGTAATACATAGTTGTTGCAACACCAACAGCAACAGCAACAGATTAATTAGGCTTAATTTTAGTGCTAATCTTTTACAAGCCTGGTGGCCTAATAATTTCATTGTGACGTTTTTGTTGAATTAATTCAGGAAGCTCATTGGCGCTAAATACTTCGTTAAAGGTTACGAAGCAGCAGTTGGAGGAGTCCCAAGCGAATTCCACACAGCGAGAGACGTTGAAGGACATGGAACGCACACATTATCTACCGCGGGAGGCAGATTTGTATCGGGAGCCAATGTTTCTGGTTTTGGCAATGGAACTGCCAAGGGTGGCTCGCCTAAAGCTCGAGTCGCAGCTTATAAGGTGTGCTGGCCGACTACAGCACAAGGCCAATGTTTCGAGGCTGATATTCTAGCTGCCATTGATGAAGCTATGCATGATGGTGTTGATGTAATATCAATGTCCCTTGGTGGTCCTGTCAAAGATTACTTCCAGGATGTCATTTCTATTGGGTCCTTCCATGCTGCTACCAAGGGCATTCTTGTGGTTTGCTCGGCCGGAAATGCAGGACCGACGCCTCAAACTGCAGGGAACCTTGCTCCATGGATCTTTACCGTTGCTGCGAGCACAATTGATCGCTCATTCGTCAATACCGTCACGTTAGGAAACAAGATTCACATCAAGGTTAGCAATATTAATTATTGATACCAATAACAATTAATATATGGAATTCAGGATTAAGAATATCTACTTGCCACTTATGACTTATCTAAATAAATGGTGCATGTATGTTGAATTAATCAGGGCCAAAGTCTTGCAGACAAAGTATTGCCGAAAGAGAAATACTATCCACTGGTTGATGCTGCAATGGCTCGTTATTCAGATGTCGCGGTTGAAAAAGCGTGAGTGTGAATTAATGATCCATGTATATACTTAATGTTCTAGCTTCTTTATATAGTTTTGAAATGAAACAAGTAATGAAAGGATTTATTTAATGTAATGCAGCCGACTTTGCGTTGGACAAAGTCTGAATCCGCGATTGGTGAATGGTTCGATTTTGGTTTGCATAAGAGGGGAGACTTCAAGAGTGAGCAAGGGCAGTGAAGCTGCTCGGGCCGGTGCAGTAGGAATGATCCTAGCAAACGATAAGAAGGACCAAGATCAAACTATGGCCGATCGTCATGTCCTTCCCGCTTCGCACATCTCTTACAGTGATGGCAGGAAAGTGCTCTCATACATACAATCTACTAAGTAAGTCTTAATTTCTATGCATGCACATTAATTATTGACAACCTTTAATTTGTTCTTCACTATTTTGATCATTCTAGCTAGCTCCCTCCCTTAATTATATATGTGCAAAACTCAATTTGATCGATCATCATCATCAGGTCTCCAATGGCTTACATGACACAACCGAGAACACAAGTAGGAACTAAACCGGCGCCTTCCATCGCAGCATTTTCATCTAGAGGCCCAAACGCGATTACACCTGGGATCCTCAAGGTTTGTTAATTAATTATGAGCTCCTAAATAAATATCAATTGTTTTATATATATATATATATCCATGCCAATCTTTTATCTTGTTTTGAATCCGATGGCAGCCCGATATCACCGCGCCTGGAGTGAACATCATCGCCGCAACCGGCACTTCCTTTGCGATGGAATCAGGAACATCAGTGTCATGTCCTCATATTTCTGGCATTGCTGGCCTTCTTAAGACCCTCCACCCTGACTGGAGTCCTGCAGCTATTAAATCTGCTATCATGACAACTGGTGAGACTAACAAAACTTTGTTCATTCCTTCAAATTAATTCCAATGTTATCTAATTAACATGCATGAACTACTTGGATCTCCTTAATTGGCATAAATATATGCAGCAAGTTATCGCGATAACAATGATGAACCAATAAGCATTAACGGATCAGCGAAGGCGACTCCTTTCGACTATGGCGCAGGACATGTGAGACCAAATAGAGCTATGGATCCAGGACTTGTCTATGACTTGGAACTAAACGACTACCTTTTATTCCTTTGCGCAATTGGATACGACAGGTACCAGCTCGGCAATTTCTCGCTTCAGCCTTACATATGCCTAGATACAGTTACAGTAGTGGATTTCAACTACCCATCTATAGTAGTCCCTACTCTCAATGACTTGTTCCAACGCACTAGAATCGTCAACGTCACTAGAAGAGTCAAGAATGTTGGGGGCCCAAATGTGACATACAACGCCATTTTGAAGTCACCGTCACCGCGGATTAAAGTGAGTATTGAACCACAAACATTGAAGTTTGAGAAAATTTTTGAAGAGAAGAAATTCACGCTCACTCTCGAAGATTTATACAAACCAAATGTGACCCTCGGAGATGCTGCTGCTCCTGACTATGTGTTTGGATCGCTACTCTGGACAGATGGCAAGAAACACCATGTTCGGAGTCCTATTGTCGTGAACTTAGCTTAAGATTTTTATTTCATTCGCAAAAGCAATAAAAGTTTCACTCTTGTATGCATGTCAAAAATTGTTATAAACATGTACTTAATTGTGGCATTATTATTATTATTATTATTATTATTATTATTATTATTATTATTATTATTATTATTATTATTATTATTTTTATTTTTTGTGAATAAAATGCTACATGCAGTTTCTTAATTAGCTCTTGTGTGTTGAACTATAAACGTTAGCTAGGTAGACTTAAATATAGTCCTAAGTCACTTCGGTTAGGGTAAAAGTTGTCGGGATGTGTGGATCGAATAATAATAGTCCCACATCGATTAAGTGTGACTTAATAAAGAAATAATTAATTGGTTATCTCTCCTCAAATAATATTGAGGCCTTTTAAAGTACAACCACATACTTGTGAGTTGAAGGTGGTTAAGATTAAGACAATATCAGTGCTAGTGACTAGTGATATTCACGAAATCCGATTTAATGGTTAGGGCAACAAAAGAAAGTTTTAACGCTAAATGGTCTTCATAGCAACCTTTTTTTAGCAACACAAAATGTTTCGTTCCTAGTTGGCACTTTTAGCAACAAAATTTTTTGTACCAAATAAGGAGATGCTCTTTTGTGTCTCGCATTGGTGGTGCAGCTCTTGTGTAAGTCAAGAGGCCGGGGTTCATCGGAAGTGCGACGTGATGCTATCTCCGCTATTGATTTAGGTCTCTCCATCGAGTTTTTTCTTTCCAACTGATAATTTCTCAAGAGAATGAGTTTATTGTATTGTATCTTGTGTACATGACAATCTATATATACAAGCACAAGTCTTAGAATACAAAAGGAAAGTGCAATTACAAAAGGAAACTACTAATTACACGAGATACTAATTTTCATAACTGTTAAACGTAATATTGAGTTTCCTTAACTGGTAGTTTCCTTAACACCCTCCCTCAAACTCAAGGTGGACTTGAGTTTGAGGCATGAAAGCGACCGGAAAGATTAGCTTTAGTGAAGATATCGGCCGTCTGATTGGAGGAAGAAACAGAAGAGAGCTGAAGAGTGCCCCGAACTAGATGCTGACGGATGAAGTGATAATCATTCTCAATATGTTTTGTTCTCTCATGAAAAACATCATTGTGGGCAATTTGGATCGCACTTTGATTGTCACAATGCAGAATGATAGCACTATATCTTCAAGTAACCATCGAAGCCAAAGTAATTCAGAGGTAGCATCAGCAAGAAGCCGATACTCGTTTCGTGCTAGAGCGAGATGTTACTTGTTTGTTTATTGTGGCATTATTATTATTATTATTATTATTATTATTATTATTATTATTATTATTTTGTGAATAAAATGCTACATGCAGTTTATTAATTAGCTCTTGTGTGTTGAACTATAAACGTTAGCTAGGTAGACTGAAATATAGTCCCAGGTCACTTCGGTTAGGGTAAAAGTTGTCGGGATGGGTGGATCAAATAATAATAGTCCCACATCGATTAAGTGTGACTAAATAAAGAAGTACTTAATTGGTTATTTCTCATCAAATTAATAGTATTGAGGCCTTTTAAAGTACAACCTCATACCGCGAGTTGTTTTTTGGTGGTAGTTTTTTCTACAAAGTGGCATAGTACAAGCTCATAGTTTAAACTGGAAGTTCATTCCCGGCTAGGTTCTTCAAGAAAGAGTTGAAGAGGGCTAGGCCCAGGAGAGGAGATTCAGCTTCAATCGGGGATTTCCGCTGTTCAAGAATAGGGTAAGAATCAGCTGTGGGTCCTCTTTCCTGAGTGCCAAAAGCTTAGTAAGAGGAAGAGAGGGTCTTCTGGTAGCGGGAATAATCGATCTTTTTGGGATTGTAGTTTTATATCACAATCAAGTTTGTTTAATTTGATTCCATATTAGTTTTATATCACAATCAAGTTTGTTTAATTTGATTCCATAGAATGGATATAAAAGAGATCGATACAGAGAGATTTGACAAAAAAAAATTAAGAGGGAGGGAGATATATAGCTAGAGCTATGAATTCTCAATGGTTCATCCTTCTTGTTTCATTCCTGTTTTCTCTTTGTTTGAGTCCTGCATTTGCACTCAAAAAGGTCATTTGGTCTTATTAATGAATGAAAGTTTTCATTATTTAGAATTAGAGTTTGGTTTTTTAAACATATTTCTGTGTGTTTATTTGGTCTCTTGTGCAGTCTTATGTGGTGTACTTGGGTGGCCATTCGCATGGTCATGAACTTACAGCAGAAGATCTTGATAGAGCAACAAATTCTCATTATGAGCTACTGGGCTCTTACGTAGGAAGGTGCATTACACTACTCATGTTCAAGATCATGTACAATGAACTTTTTGTTTTATATATGGTTTGTTTTTTCTATTGATCCTTGATGTTATTCACTATATATATAGTGAGAGGGCGAAAGAAGCCATCTTTTATTCATATACAAGGCACATCAATGGCTTCGCGGCAATTCTTGAAGAGGAAGAAGCTGAAGCAATCTCAAGTAAGGCTAGAAATCAGTAATGCACGCATGCATGTGGTTCTGTTTCCTGCTATTATTTTGTTCATCTCTTTTAAGTTCCAAGTTTGGTGTAAGTGGACTTAATTTTGTTTGATGCAGAGCACCCGGAAGTAGTTTCGGTTTTCTTGAATAGAGCAAGAAAGCTACACACAACTCGGTCGTGGGAGTTTTTGGGACTTGAAAGAGATGGTAACATTGGCATTGCTTCAGCTTGGAAGAAAGCGCGATATGGCGAAGATACTATCATCGCGAACCTTGACACCGGTGCGCTCTACTGCTTTCGCTTGCATTCCATATTGTGAATTAGAGTTTTAGATGATGTCTGCGAGCGATGCTAACGGTGTTCAACTTGTTTGCGTAGGCGTGTGGCCTGAATCGCAAAGCTTCAACGACGAAGGAATGGGCCCTGTTCCATCAAGGTGGAAAGGATCCTGCCAGAACAACACCAAAGCTGGAGTCCCTTGCAACAAGTAGTAATACTTGTTAACACTAGCTAGCAGATTAATTATGCCTAATTAACTTTCTCATGCATGCCTATAGTAGTTTAATCAATTTCATGGTGCTGTTTTTTGTGATGTCTAGGAAGCTCATCGGCGCTAAATACTTCGATAAAGGTTACACAGCAGCGGTTGGAAAACGTCCGAGTGAGTCCCCCTCGGCGAGTGAGTCCCCCTCGGCGAGAGATGATAATGGCCATGGAACACACACATTATCCACGGCGGGAGGCGGGTTTGTACCGGGAGCCAATGTGTTTGGTTTTGGCATTGGAACGGCCAAGGGAGGATCGCCTAAAGCTCGAGTGGCAGCTTACAAGGTGTGCTGGAATGGAGGCCTATGCTACGACGCTGATGTTGTAGCTGCCATCGATGAAGCTATACATGATGGTGTCGATGTAATATCCATCTCTCTCGGTGGATCTCCCTTAGATTACTTCGTGGATAGCATTTCTATTGGATCCTTCCATGCTGCTACGAAGGGCATTGTCGTGGTTTGCTCTGCTGGAAATGAAGGACCATACCTTCAAACTGCAGTGAATCTTTCGCCTTGGATCTTTACAGTTGCTGCTAGCACAATCGATCGCTCATTCACCACTATTGTCGCGCTAGGAAACAAGAAGCACATCAAGGTAAGCAACATTCACAAACCAAAATCATGATATATATAGGCATATATCTAATTAATTAAGAATGTCTGTATATATAGTAGCTAGGAAGGATTATCTATCTTCCTAATATATATTTTAAATCAGGGAGAGAGTTTTTCAAATAAAACATTGCTTAAGGAGAGTTTCTATCCACTGATTGATGCTGCAAGTGCTCATCTTCCAAATGTCTCGTCTGCAGACTCGTAAGTGTGAATCCTTAATTAAAAGGCGATCGTGACGTCCTTGTTCTAATTAGTTTTATTGTTTGATGAGGTGAAAGAATTATATAATATGATTTTGAATTAATCAAATGCAGCAAGCTTTGTCTACATAATAGTCTCGATCCGGAGAAGGTGAAGGGTAAGATTTTGGTTTGCATAATAGGGGTGACTGGAAGAGTGTACAAGGGCGAGGTAGCCGCTCTGGCTGGTGCAGTAGGAATGATCCTAGCAAACAATGTGTACTCACAAAATGAGACTTTCGCCGATCCTCATGTCCTTCCCGCTGCGCATATCTCTTACATTGATGGAGAGCAAGTGTTGTCTTACATTAAATCTACCAAGTAATTTACTCTCCCTAGCTACATTGATATATATATATGTATAGTGCAGTTTGTTATGCAACTTTTAGTAAACCTTAATTATAGTCTTTCACAATTAATTTGATCTTAATTTCTCTCCATTATATGTGCAAAACTCATCAATTTGATCATCATCAGGTCTCCAATGGCTTATATGACACGTTCGAGAACAGAATTAGGAATCAAACCTGCGCCTGTCATTGCTTCATTTTCATCTAGAGGACCAAACGTTATCACGCCAGTGATCCTTAAGGTTTGTCAATGAAGCACCTATTAATTGTTCTTAGTACAATTATTAATGTTGCCGTTTTTAAAGCTCATCTTCAATTTGTTTGAATCCGATGGCAGCCCGATATCACCGCCCCTGGAGTGAACATCATCGCCGCAACCGGCACTTCCTTTGCGATGAAATCAGGAACATCAATGTCATGCCCTCATATTTCTGGCATTGCTGGCCTTCTTAAGACCCTCCACCCTGACTGGAGTCCTGCAGCTATTAAATCTGCTATCATGACATCTGGTGAGACTAATTAATCGATTTCATCATCAGTAATTACAAAACTTTGTTCATTCCTTCAAATTATATAATTAATTCAATTCAATGTTTTCTAACATGTATGAAGTACTTCTCCTTGGCATAAATATATGTATATATATGCAGCAAGTTATCGCGACAACAATGGTGAACCAATAAGCATTAATAACGGATCAGCGAAGGCAACTCCTTTCGACTATGGCGCAGGACATGTGAGACCAAATACAGCTATGGATCCAGGACTTGTCTATGACTTGAACACAACTGATTACCTTAACTTCCTTTGTGCCATTGGATACAACAAGGCACAGATCGCGAATTTCTCCGATAAGCCTTACGAATGCCCCGAGTCATTCGATTTAGTGGACTTCAATTACCCGTCCATAACAGTCCCTAATCTCAACAGCTCAGTCACCCTCACTAGAAGACTCAAGAATGTTGGAGGCTTAAATGTGACATACAATGCAGTTGTGAAGTCACCACCAGAGATTACAGTGAGTGTTGAGCCAAAAACATTGAAGTTTGAGACAAGTTTAGAAGAGAAAGAATTCAAGGTGACCCTGAAAGCTAACAAAGCTGGTGCTGCTACTGACTATGTGTTTGGATCACTATTGTGGACAGATGATGGGAAGAAACACAGTGTTAGGAGTCCTATTGTGGTGAAGTCAGCTTAAAATTTGATGAGACCTTTATTTTTCATGCACAAAAGCAATAAAAGTCTCAGTATTATGTCATATTGTGTTCTAAAACATAATAGAAAAAGATTTGTTGTAAACAAGTGTTGATTGTGGCATCATTTTGTTAATTAAAGTGCTTTGTGTTTTGATTTTATATATAAGGCAATGGTTTGTTGTGTGTACATGTGTACCTTTTTTTTTTTTTTGGGTCAAGAGGTTACATTAATTTGTTTTTTTTTTTTTTTTTTTTTTTTTTCCATCGAGAGTTGAATCGACGACCTCTCTAAACCTTGTATTTTGGCAGGTGATGCCCCATCCAACTCACCAACGATGCTTTGGTGGCTCATAATTAAACAACATTATATATATATATATATATATATATATTGTAGCGAAAGAAATAATCAACTAGTTTGGAAGGCACCTAATAAATAGGCAAACAAAATCTCGGCCAATATATTGTTCTCCTCAGTTTACAACCATTGATGCTTTGTAACTAATTGTTTCTTTGTCCGAATTATTCTCTGCTTAAGACCCGTTAAACTGCATTGAAAAAGGGTTGTGCTAGAAGGCCTTCAACTTTGTTTGTGTTGTGTTTTTTATGGAAATTTTAGTGAGAGATTAGGGTTTGGAAAAGAAAAGAAGAAACACAAAATGGTTCTTGTCTTTTTTTTGTCTTTTTGATCCAGTGAGCTCTTTTTTTTTTTTTTTTTTTTTTTGGTACAAAAATTTGGGGAGATGACACTATGTACATTGAAGCCAGTGATATTACGGGGCCGTTTGGGAAACATAACGTAATTCAGATTTTGCTCCAACATAAGAGAGTTTTGTGCCAATACAACATCACATTTCTTGAACAAAGTTTGTGTTTTTGGCTCTTAATCTTATGTTATATTGTTTAGTTATTTGAATCTCTTTTGATGATGTTAAGAATTTCAATTGGTTGTTTAAATTTACGATGATGTATTTAAAGGTGTTATATTTTTTAGGGTCTATTAGTGGAGAAGAAATACTTCAAAAATCAGAAATGGCAGCTACCATGAAAGGCTTGTTAAAAGGCCTGCGATACATTTCACAGATATTCGGTAAGTTAGATTTATAATTGTTTCTTTTACATTTTGTTAAAAAAAAAATAAAAATTGTTTGTTTTCATAAAAAACTAGGCCTCATTTAATACAACATCAACAAAGTCGCAATCTCAAATTAGATGGGGTCGGCGATTTGATTTAATGCACTTGACGGCAGTTTAATAATTTTTTTTTCTAAAAAATGTACATCAATTGTTGTTACAGATGATAGCGACCAAGAGGATGAACAAGAAATGCAGATTGGTCATCCCACCAATGTAAAGCATGTAGCACACATAGGGCTTGATGGTCCATCAGCTAATTCACCAAGTTGGGTAAGCATTTATATATATCATTAAACTTCAAAATCGATGGTGTTTTTCAAATCATTGAAATATCTCCTTTCGATCAATGTGTCGCGAGTTAGTATCGGTCTTCCGATATCTCGTCAAATTTTTCAGTAATTGTAAGTCAAAAAATAAAAAATTTGAAGCCATTTAAGTCAAAATGAATATAAGCAATTTATTTTCTTAGTATATAGATACTCAATAATTGTTCCATGTTTTAATAAATGTTTTTTATAATAATATGGCATGCATTGTAATGTATATATATGGTTTTGTGTGTGTTTCCAGATGAATGAGTTCAGCTCCAATACTCCAAAATCCCCAGAAGCATCAAACAACAATAATCAAATTGCAACTCCACCTACACGAACTCCACAAGGTTTGATTATTTCACCTACTTTACAATATATACATAGAGATACGCATCGCACGCATCCTGTCAATACGGACCAAATTGACCCTCCCCATAACCTTATGTTTAAACTCGTCTCAAAATATATTGCACGATTTTCAAATAGGTGCATGATTTTAGCGCCTTAAAAATGAGGAGATCAAATAACATCATAGCATCAGTTTTTTAACCAAGAAAAAAGTTTAGGACTATATATTGGTATTATGGATGATGATTAGCTTCAATTTTTCAACCAGCAAAAAAAAAAAAAATGGTTAGAACATTATATGGTATTATGGATGATGTTTGGTTTGTAGATGGTAGTCGAAGCAGTGGTGGGAAAGCACAAGGAAGAGGAGACATTCCAAAGCCAACAAAGAGTAGTACTAGCCACGGAGCACCGGTGGGTGCGACTCAAGAGCACCCGGTGATAGCAAAGCACTCACGACGCCGCCACTCTGCCGGCGGCTCATCATCACAAGAGTTAGCAGACGACGACACCAAGAAAACGACTCGACGGCATAATAAGAATTTAAGTGATGGAGTGGAAGTGAACTTGCAAGATTCCCCTATGATCCCGAAGCACACTCGCAAGAAGAAATCATCTAAGGACAAGGAAAAGGACTCGTCGGGCAACAACCACAGGTCGAGATTGAAAGGCAGTCGTCCTTCGCCGGTGGATGGCGACGGCGGAGGTGCTGTGGATGGCTTTGGAGGTTGACTGGATAGCAACTGGTGGACAAGTTTTAGACATAATTTGATCAACATGCTTTCTTGCAGGATCACATTTGGTTTTGAAGATGAAATAGTACTTCAATACGTGAGAATATTGATGTTTGTACTGTTTTACTTTGCTTTAGCTTGTCTTTTAAACATTCCATACAAAGAACTAACTCACCAAATTCCCAAAATGCAACTTTTTGTGATTATTATATGCACCATTCATTTTGAGCATTGTGGACTAGAACTTATGTCAAACTGTCATTTAAACAATAATGCTCCAAATGATGGAACCTTGACTCAATGGCCTAAAAGCCTGCACAGTGATGCTATGAACATTGCATGAAAGAAAGAATAGTAATTGGATCATATCTTTTTTAATGATTCAAGTCATTCACTATAATTGAATTTACAGAGAAGCTTAGAACATTCTGATTTACAAATATAGCTTTGCTTCATCCAGAAGAGAAGAACACATTTAAGTAAATGAAATTTGAAACAACAAAAGAATGTTCATACATTAGAAACAATCACTGCACAATATGATATGTTGAGCATACCATTTGATGAGAACAATTGGACTGCAAATTATAAATCCACATAGTCCTACTTCCTTTAATTATAAGGAGGCGAGTTTCAGAAGCCCTTCCATGCAGAGAGAACCTCGTGGAAGATTTCGGCAATGAGATCCCTGTCTGCGCCTTGTAGAAATGCATTAAACTCGTCCCGAATGTCAAATATCTTACCGAACTTCACAAGATACCTCATGCAGCCCTCCTTCAATCTTGGCAATTGATAGAGAGATGCAATTTGAAGCCTTTCAAGCACATTCTTGGTATCAATGTCTTCAATAAGGCTCTCATGGCATGCATCTTTCAAGTCACAGATGTCATATTTATCAGATGCACGAAGAAGAGCAAGCCGATGGGTCAGAAACTCCTCGTGCTGAATACTACCATAGATGTAGTTGAGAAAAGCTTGGCAAGCTTCGATAGAAATGTCGGGGATGTTTACGGTGGATAGCTCCTTCTCCTTGAGATTGTGTGAGAACATGCCGCGAAAGACAGGTGATCTTGTGGCAAGGATGGCGCGATGAGCACCAATGCTCCCATTTGAAGCATTGATAGTAATATCCGTGTGAATGCTTTCGGACAACATTCGGCCTAGAGATGCAAGAACCGTTGCATTTGATTGTCTCTGGGAAAACCCCTCACCCCAGATAGAGCAA
This sequence comes from Stephania cephalantha, assembly GCA_039657325.1. Taxonomy (NCBI): domain Eukaryota; kingdom Viridiplantae; phylum Streptophyta; class Magnoliopsida; order Ranunculales; family Menispermaceae; genus Stephania; species Stephania cephalantha. The sequence goes on from CM077571.1 coordinate 57,701,344, forward strand.
GGCTCACCACCCTGTACATTCATGAAAATGCCGTGGGCATTAAGACCTCGCAGCATTGGAAAATCGTAGATTTGAGGTAAATGAAGCAAAATTACAGAAAAATGTGGCATGCATACTGCACAATGGTGACTCCTAGTAATTAAGCAATATTTTTTTCATTCTATCTATATTGAAAAGATATATGACTGCATCTGCACAGCTTCTCGAATGAACATGAGCAACACATTTTTGCATTTTGACAATCAAACTTTGTAAAACTTGGGGCTTTTGTCTTAGGAAACAGAAACAATGAAAGTAATATAATTACTAAGGAATTTGTAGGTGTGAAAGAACCTACGTTTGGAGAAGTTGTCTTCAAATCAAGGAACTCGACGTCAATGATGAACTTCCCACTTAATGGAGTTTCAATTGACCAAACAAAATCGTCGATGTTTTTTAGCTGCTTGTCTGTTACACCTGCAATTGATGGGAGCACAAATTAAAAAAAATCATAATAAAAAAATGCAGAGAAGGGCATGCTTAATCTTCATTTGTTTTAAGATTAGAAGCTATCTAGGCATAAAATGGAAGGAAAATCTTAAACAACATGGCTCATGATCAAGCGATTTTAACGTCTTCGAGCCTCAAATGCAATCTTTCTTCAAACACCACATAATTAAACAACATTGCTAATCAAGATATGAATGGTGTTCTTTGTTAAGGCCAATATTTCCCCTTGTTCTTGTGCATTTTTTTTTTTTTTTGCCCTTTTTGCTTCCCCACGATGGTATATAGCACCAATCGCACTGACTAATCATGCTCATGCACTGTCGGCCCTCATACCCATAACCTATCAACCCAGTTTTTTCCATTCAAGAGCCTCGAACTCTAGAGAGGGTCTTGTATCAATTGATCAAATACTATGTCGGTCTTGTATCAATTGATCAAATACTATGTCTGAGAACTCACTATAGAATAGAATAAGATTTACAGCTTGAGAACATCTAGTGATTTGATCAACAAAAACTGATAAAAGTTTTACAGTTTTGGATTAACCAAAAAGGGGAAATTGAAGAACAAGATTGAACTTACCAGGATGGATCAAAGTGTGTCGATTCCCAACAGAACAAAACACTCGAACAACAAACGAAGCGATCGGAGGACTCTCTCTCGTCAGATTCGATATCACTGGGAACAACTTTATGTACAAAACCTTGTTCTTCTCCACTGTCAAGTGCCTTCACAACACCAAAACCCAAAATCATGAACACGCAATTCGAATTCACATTCAAAAACCCCAAAATCATGAGAACCCAGTTTGAATTCACAATTATAACCCCCAAAATGAGGAAAACCCAGTTCAAATCCACAATCAAAACCTCCAAAATCATGAAAACCCACTTTGAATTCACAATCAAAACCCCCAAAATGAAAAAAAACCCAGTTCGAATTCACATTCAAAAACCCCGAAATCATGAAACCCCATTTCGAATTGACAATCAAAAACCCCAAAATTGGGAAAACCCAGTTCGAATAGACAATCAAAACCCCCCAAAAATGCTCACCAATTCCAGTTACCAATCCTGAAAGGGTCGGATTTGCGGTAAGTACAGGACGACAAGGTGTCGATCTTCCATTGAGCGAGACGAGAAGTTGTTTCGACCCTGTAAGCCGATTCGTTCATCCTAGCAAAAGCGAGGGCGGCAGTGATTTCATGGATGCAATCGAAGATGTTGTCGAAGAACTCTCCGGGCTTCCCCAGGTTTGCTGTCTGAGAAACCACTCTGTTCACTCTCCTTCATTAACATGGAACAAGAACCGATTTTTATGATCTGTGATTGCAATCGAAGCCCAGAAAAAAAAAGGGAGAGAGCTTTGATGGTGCTTGGCAATGGGTTTGTGTCACGCAATGGATTGAGCTTGCTTACGCCATTGATGTTGGTGTTGAAGTTGCAGAGGTTCAGCGATTTTGAGAGATTGGCTTGTACTTCACTTCAGGGGATTTTGTGAGAGCGGTTTATAATTTTTCGTGGGAATCAGTTGCTTTTTAGTTACTTGTTTGCATTCCTTTGCTTTGTTTTGGATTCTTTATTAGCATTCAAATGAAGAATCTTTTATTTGTCGCTGTCACAAGCAAAGTATAATAAAATCAAGAACAATAATTCAAGACCCTCTATGTGTCTATACTATGTGTTACACTTTCTTTGATAATAGCCTCATCACCATTCAAAAGGGTATCTTGTTTTGTTTACATTCCTTTGACGGATGAAGAGCTGTCACAAGCAAAGTCAAGAACAATAATTCAAGAGTCTATACTATGTGTTGCACTTTCTTTGACATCATTCAAAAGGGTACATGTTTACCAAAGGATGGGTGGTCCGAGTGGCTCGACACTCAGAGCCTCTTATAGTAGTCATCGGAGAGAATCAAAATTTTTTTTACTACAACTTTAACTCGGAGTAGTATGTTAGTTCGGATTCTGAATAGTTCACACTAAAAAAAGTACTTGTTAGACAATAGACAATAAATAGTATGAAAATAAAGAATCTAAATGTATTGATTTATTTTCTAATTATTGTTACGGTATCCGAGCTAGGCATAACTCTGATTAATTTCAGACTCGAGGAACATAAGACCACGATCTTGGTTAAAATATATTGATTTAATTAATATTTGTTTGGTATAATTTTTTTCGATTTTGTTGTGACTTGACTATATATTTTGTGAGAAACACATTCCGTCGACTATGTTATAAGAAACACACTCCAATCTATGAGAGATGCGCCTCGAAAAGTTAACAAAATTTGAAGTTGTGATCTATAGATTAACTAGTCGAGCCAATGTATGTTATAACCTTTTTAGATATTGTGTGTGAGAATTATGTATAACAAATGCAATGAGCAATATTACCATTTTGTAATGATGTAACAAAGAATTAAGGGGAATATTGTGAGACCAAATTGAAGCCACTCTTTTTGTTTCTTTGTGGACTAAGAAAGCAAGAAGCCACTCTTTAGATGGGTCTCATTTTAAATGTAAAAGATATATATGAAACGCATTAAATACTTGATTTAATTAGAGAAGGTAATTAATGGCTACATAAATTAACTTTAGATGAGGCAGAGAGCTTTCAACAGGTAAAATGATCTTGTCAAACACCAACTTGAGAGTCTTTAATTTTGAAAAGATTTTGTGGTTTTATCTAATGGTGGTCAAGTTAGTCATTCACCAAACGATGAAAATAAACTACAGTTAGGTTGTGGTCGGTGAGGTTCCAAAGAAAAAATGGAAAGTATATATTTGACTAAGACTTATAAAATGAAGAGTTTTAATGGTGGTGGAGCTTTGTACATTATGGTAAAAATTAGATTAATCATTGTAGCTTCACTTTTGGTTTTCCTTTAAAAATAATAGGGTGACATGTATAACATATGCGATATGGTTGTGGATCCCTTTAGTAACATTTCAGAATGTGTCAACACATATCTTATATATTGACGTTATTTCTCAAATTCAATTAAACATCGATCATGAACCAATCAAGATCAAATCATGTCGTTATAGTTATTATATTCTAAGGGAGCTTGAAATTCTGGCTCAGCCTCTAGTTATGTATACAAATTAAGCTTAACCATATAAATACTTTATATTAATTTAAATAAATGCATTTTATCATGAAAATTCAAGATTTTTTTTTAGATCATTCATTTAAAAAATGGATTAACGATTTCTTAAAAAAAAAATTCTTTCTAATAGTAGAACGCTTGGGAGATTAATTCAACATTATTTGACATTCATTTCAACTTAAGATATTAAAAGTTTTGACATCAATTAGTGTGGGATGAGTCATCACTCATGAGTCATGGCTTCACCATCAAAACCCCGCCATATAAAGAAAAAGTGTACTATATATAGACTACCTTCACTTAGTCCTTTCAGTTTCTGAGAATCCTATATCTGCATGACACGTGAACGAGTGTCAGAAATCGAAGAAAACTGACGGCTGTGATTGCAAAGTCACTTTGAGAGTTCTAAACTTGAGTGCTACTTGACAACACCAGATTAGTAGTTTGCACTGGAATCAAAGGGTGCGTTTGCTTGCAAGGAAAACATGCGGGCCATGCTCATGCATGGACTTGAATCTTTGAAGAGGCCGTGCATGACACGCAAATGCAAATCTTATCCTCCCTCTTAAATTAATTAATTCAGAGCGTGACATAACGTCAAAGAAATATCAACTTAATATCAACCATTTCTGAAAAAACAATTACAAACAATGTTTTCATCAATAGGATTGTATTGAAAAAATATACACAAGAATGACTTCAGAACACCAACCACATGTATGTATTCGTATTATATGTTTAATTAGAGAACTTACTTAATTGTGAAAAAAATCACTTAATTTGGTAAAAAATAGGATGCTTACATGGATATTACTTGGTAAAATTGATAAAGATAGAATAAAAAATATAAAAATTCAAAGGTAATTAGGAGTAGCACTTCCAATTGACAGAAAGATTAGAGAATGAAAGTTGTTGTGGTGGTTTATTTGGTCACTTGCAAAAATGACTACAAATGCTTCCATAGAAAACTTGAATTAATAAAAACTGAAGAAATTCGATAAGGTAGGGTATACCAAAGTTAACTAGGGACGCATTAATTAGGAGAGATTTGAATGATTTGAAAAACTTACCATCAATAGCTTTAAATCGAGCACATGGAATAGTTTGATTTATGTAGTCAATCTCAATTAATTTGAGACTGAAGCTACGATTGTTATTATTTTTTAAAAAAAATAAAATAAAAATAGGGGTATATAATATGACTCGGACTTCATATCCATGAATTCTTGGTCGTGAGCTAGCAGATATAAATCCCATCAAACGACATCATTTATTCAACTTACCTTGACTTTATATTCCATGAATTCTTGGGAGTGAGCTAGCAGATATAGATCCCATCAAACGACATAACATAACATAAAATGTTTAACATTTTAAAGAGGTTTTAAAACCCCTATGTTTAAATGTAAAATGTGTTATGTTTTAATTTTTAATACTCCCTCATTAATAAGATGATGAAATTGTTCTATGCGATGATGAGATGTAGTGTGCACAATCCTAATTAAGAGCTAGCTTGTCTTTTAGTATCTTAAAACAATCTTTGTCTAGCTAGCCTCATCAAGACGTAATTCAGAAAATGAAATTCACATTGAAAGCTCACACACCACGTATAAGATTTTAGAGAGCGAAAAAGCTTATAACTTGTATAATAGTTTGTTAAACTAGCTAGTAGCTAGTGCTCTACTAGTTGATTATCAAACAAATACATGCACCTTAGATTTAAGTGGGCTTGACAGTAAATCTTAACAGGGCTTCTTTTTGGGCCAGGTGGGCTTGAAAACTGTGCATAATAACAAATTAAGCAAATAACAACATTAAATATGGATGGTTTAGTCAAAAAAAAAAAACATTAATATGGATGGATGAACATCAACATAACTAAAAGCTAGCTGTGTGTGCCTTAATAACACAACCTTAACCTTGAAAATCATATTAGGCAAGTTCGAACTTGAAAGTGTAACTCTCCGATCCTGTTGGAAAAGATTCATTACTTCTAATGTCTCCTCCTCTCTTGTTGGAGTAGCCAATGTAGCGCCATTCATTGAACCAAACTTTTTCTTTCAAGTCTAGCCCTGCACTCTTAGCCAGTTCAACAATCTCCCATCTATTGTAGGGGTGGTCATCTCGGTGCGTGACATGGACTTGACCACTTTCGCTAAGCATCTTCACCGCGCTCTTGAAGAACCCAAGGACAAGATTCTTGTGCATCCTGTTGCATGCCTCAAGTATATCATTAATCAGTGTAGAATATGACAACAACAATGTCAGACCACAAAACACATTGACTTAAATTAAAGAAGCCGTTCATATGCCATTGGCCCACATGTTATGCATTGTGATCTGTGTATGCACACATCCTTAATTAAACGTGCATGGACGACTCTTGTTAACCAATGTGTCATGCTGCAGTGTGACATGTAACATAATTTTATAACACAATGTTGATGCTCTCATTCCTGTATTTACCAATTTCACATACTCGATAACATAAGGGACTGTTTCTCTGGAACCGAAATGACCGGCATGAGGAAAATTGAAGACGATCCTATCAAATTTCATTGTCTGCAAGATCGAGTGTGCATTCATACAATGCACATCCACTTCGTGCAGCACAAGGCAACCCGAATTCTCCAGTTCTTTGAGGTGGCTTTCAGCACTAAAAGGATATTTTATCAGCAAACAAGCTGCGAAGAATCATATACATAAATATATATTTATATATAAGTCATTAGTGGACTTGATATCAACATTATCGATAAGATTACTACTTAATTAAAGCAAGAAATTAATTAATTTACCTCTTGAATCTAGGGAGGTAGCAACCATGTTTGAAGCAGTGCCAAAAGCTTTTGCAAGACAAGCAGAGAAAGAGAAGTCTCCCTCACCAACTAACAACATCTTGTGAACATCTTGTAATTTGATATGTTCTATAGTGTTTTGCAGTGTAATTTGATTTGATATGTTCAATACTAGTACCCATCTTTGGCAAGCAATTAAAGTCCAATGACTAACAATCGAGTAGAGTGTGACTAAATATATAGAAGGTCTAGGATAGATATTAATAATTGATGATGCCATGCATTATTAACGAGGCGTGTGCATGTGGACGATTGAGTAGTAATGGTTATTCTTCTTCAATTCTTTGGGAACTAAAGGGACAATTGATTTATTAATTAGGAGCTAACTAATTAATTAAGTTACTAATGATCCATGCATACCAATAAATAATTAATTTACAGAATTGATATATAGGATTTTCGTGCCAGACTTGTAGTATTTGTCATGGTGGCATATATATATATTTATATATATATATATATATATATATATTGGACCATAATCGAATAACCCGATCATGAGAATAATATAGACATTATTCTTAATACAAAGACGTACTACAAGTTTTTTTTTTTTTTTCTTTTTTTTTTGTCAATTCTTCCCCAACACTTAATCATTATATAAGGAATTGTAAAAAATGTAATGTGGATGTAACGATTAAATGGTAACTCAAATGCTCAATAGTTTGGTATGTGGTCTCTGCTACAAGTGATAAGTTGTGTGCATGCATTACTGCATTTGATGTTTAATTACTAATTTATACTTCTTTCGTTCCATATTATCTGTCGCATTTGGGCTTCTGCACAGGAATTAAGGTGGTGAGACTAAATTACCCTTCATTAATATAGCCTATTTTTCATAAGTTTTAATTTGCTTTAGTAATTAATGTGACATAACTTTAAATTAGGGGTAAGATTGGAAAAAAGACAATAAATACACCCTTGATTTCCTAATGCGACACATATTGCGAACGAGAAAAAAAAATCTAATGTGACAAATAATATGAAACTGAGGGAGTAGCACAATTCAAAGGTACTAAATCTATTATCTAGGCTTACTGTTGGACAATTAGAATGTCAATAGGAGTATGGCTCCATTTATCAAAAAATTGGAATGTCAATAGTGAAACAATTATTATATACAAGTTATAATATCATGAAGATCATCACTTTAAAACAGAAAACCAAAAGAGAATAAAAGGCAAAAGAAGAGAGAAGACCCAAAGTGAGTACTACTAATTAATTAAGGGTCACGCTATGCGTACCCTAGTGCTTATTCAGCTCAATCCATTTACAAAAGCATCCATCAAATTTGTCAGGGCACCTGAAAATGGATGAAATTGCTCTTGTCCTTTAACTTAGCGCACTCCACTATCAAATCGAATCAAACCCTTCTTTTCTCTTCTTCCGCTCTCGCTCCCATTACGAATCAAAACATCAATTAACCAAATCCCATCATTTTCATAGAAATTCACACATAACTGGGTTTAACCGCAATCCCGTGTTATTCACCACACAGGGCCGTGATTTGTATTTTGGTCTCGGTCGTTCATTGCCGAGACCATTGAGTAAGTGTTGGCTAAGTTCAACCGAGTGTCGACGTAATAAGGTATGTTTGGGTCGGAATTAGCCTCGATTGGTAGTCACTGAGATCTTTTAGCATCTTTCGGTTGTACCATACCGACAAACCGAGACAACATGATATTTCTCGGTCCTGTGTGACCGAGACATATCATGTACGTGGTCAAATTTATTTTATGGGAAAGATATTGTTTCTTGCCGCAGGCATGTGTATTTTTTGCTACGGTAAAATTGTAAAGTTTTTGAGTTAATGTTAAATCAAGATAAGAAACTGTAACGTAGAAAATATTAGGAGAAGAACTAGTAAATCAAACTCACGCAAATTAGGAGTAATTGACAACTAAAACGTACACACTTGAAAAAAAAAAAAAAAACTCTTCTATATATAACAAATTAAGAAACACAAAACCTAATCAATTAAAAAGAGACAAATAGAGATCGAAATTAAGAGAAAGTTAATCAATGATAATTGATTGAGGATCAAATCGATGAGTCGAGTTAAGGAAATTAAGCGTTTATTATTAATTGGTTGAGGATTCGCAAAAGATGGCTGTTTATGATTTGTGGCTCGAAAATTGGCTTCCCAATTATAAATCAGATTTTCCATGGCTGTTGATCTCTCTCTAGCTTGGATCAACGTACCAACTTGATTGAGAAGCTTTGCTTGCTACGTAATCTTCGCTGTAGATTGAGTGAACGTTGTTGATGTATTGCTGCATCCGATCTGCTCGGAAATAAGGGGAGAATTTCCAATCTGAATTGCATGTAACACAATACTATATTAATTAATTGTTGAAGATGCTAGATCTAGATCTAGAGAAAACGCTGCCTACATATATATCTATCTATTTATGATTTTGTATAACTATGTACTAGGAATCGTAATTGTGTTACAATTAGAATCAGGGGTTTGTGTGTTACTTTACAATTAAATGTGCTACGTTTTTTTTTGTAACAGTACTACCTTATTCTTTTTTCTGTTTTCTGTTTACCATACTTTTCTTTTCTTTTTTGGTAAGTATTAATTACGCTATCTATTTGTGTTACTCCTCCATTTCTATATAAGTGCTATTTTAAAATTGTTCACAATTTTTCAAAAAGTCACTTAATTATCTTGATTGAGGAGAAAGTAACAGCTTAAATGACTAAATCACTTTTTATCTCTCTTAACCCGACCACTTCTACATATACTAGTTATTCATGTGTAATTATTAGACTTTTTTTTATGAAAAGTATATAAGTAAATTAACTAATTAATATGTATTGAAAGTATCAAACGACAGATACTATGAAATATTTCAAAACAAATAAAAAGACACTTTACAAGAAAAGGATGAAGTAAGTATCTTTTATGGCTATATTAAAATAAAGTTTTGTTCTTATAATTAAAAAAAAAGTACCTCTATATATTACTCTAGTCATCAAACGCACGCACATCATGTACTGTTAAAAATAAAATAAATGAGTAAAATAAGATAGGTTTTTTTTTTTTTTTCAAAACTAAGGTAAATCGCATTTTCCAAATGCGTTTTTAGATGTACCAAAAATTGTTACATGAATAGCACATTTTGAAAATGCGTCATTCGTGTATTGCGGAAACAGTCCACGTGGCGTCCACGTGGATCGGGCCCTAACATAAATGGCGCATTCGGTGAATGTGTCATTCGTGTATTGGGAAGAACCCACTTGGCGTCCACGTGGGCTCTCATGTTTTTTAACACGCCACGTGGGCTCCACGTGGACTGTTTCACAGTACACGAATGACGCATTCGGAGATCCGTGCGTAACGTTTGCATTGATTGTCCACCTCGAGATACGTGTATGTTGTTTGTATGGCTTGTCCTCCGCTAAACACGTGCGTGTCATTTGCATGGGTTGTCACCTCGAAATACGTGCATGGCATTTGCACGGTTTGCATTGATTGGACGAGATTGTATAAGGTGTTCACCTCGAGATATGTACGCGATGTTTGCATGAATTGCACAAGGTTGAATGAGTTGCACGCCTTACGATACGTGTGTCATGTTTGCATGAAATGACGAGGTTGTTGAGTCGGCCCGCTCGACATACGCGCGTGTCGTTTGCATGACTTCTCCACCGCGAGATACATACATGGCGTCTGCATGAGTTGTCCACGTCCATATACGTGCGTGTCATTTACATTAATTATCTACTTTAAGATATGTGCGTGATGCGGGTTGTCCATCTCGAGATACGCACGTGATGCGGCTTTGTCCATTTTGATACATACATAGCGTTTGCATGGGTTCACCACTTTAAGTTGAATAAATTATACTCATTTTGAAGAGTAAATAAAAAGTTTTTAATTTTGTATAAATGACTCGTTGTAAAAATGCGTCATTAGTTACACCTCATATAAAAATTACTCATTCTTATTTCATGAATTAAAAAGTAAGGTTACCATGCTTTATGAAAAAACCCCATCATGAAGTCTCTTCTAAAAAAATAAGTAAAATATCATGAAGACTTGAGTGATTAGGTCTTTATCACTTATTTTATTTTATTTTTTTTTGGAGGAAAGGACATCATCACTTTAATAAAAGGAAACGAATAGGAAAAACAAGAAAAAGAGTACATAAAATAACTGGTAATTAATAATACTTCTTTTTACATAAGTTCATTGTATTCAGTTGATGATTTCACATACAAAATTTACATCCAGTAGATTTAGACAAATACATCATACTTCCTTTGATAATTAATCCTCAATATATTCCATACAAAATCAAAACGAGGCTCATGCAAATGCTTTCACTGTCCCATTTTTTCATCAAAATTCACTCCTTATAGTAATGAGCACCCACCCATAACAATAGTACTCAAGTGTATATATATATATATATGCAACACTGCTCCTTTGCTCCTCCTATGATTCACTCGCCCGTTTTTTGAGTCGAAACTTATAAGTCTTGCTTGGGTTGCAGTCGAAATTCTTATCACCCCCAAATCCATATTTGGTGTTGTATCCCGGATAATCACTCAAATTAAACTTCACCTCTTCCATCACCACAAGTCCATTCTTCTTTGCCAATTTTCGCAAACCCCACTGCTCGAAAAATTTGTTACATTTGTGACTGATGTGAATTTCTCCTTTCTCCTCAATCATCTTCTTCGCATTTGCCATGAACAGACTCACCAAGTCTTGGTGTTTCCTACATATATATCAAGCAATCAAACAATTAAAAATCTTGTTATCATGATCAGTTGATCTTCTTAAGGTACATACGTTCGCTACACAATAATGTTGTAGATTCCCTTAAAATTCGTGTGATACATATTTTAATCAAATCTACACTATTGTATAACAAATGTATGTCTCCTACATCGAATATCAACTTCTTCTTTGTTTTTTCTGACCAAAGATCGAATATCAACTTCATTAAATGAAAACTATGAATTACACAATTAATGCATGCACCTGATTTCGTCCGTAACAGATTCCTTGCTGGAGAAGCCCGCGTGAGGAAAATTATAGACAATTCGATCATACTTGACCACATTGAGTTTCTTATGCCCAGCCATTTCAGTTGCATTAACTTTATGTATGACCTTACACCCTCTACTCCTAAGTGATTGAATATTAGACATTGCCTGCCCATAATTCTTCTTCAAAAAATCTACACCAAACAAATAAATAGTTTTATTACCCAAATCATCAAATGCAATGTATACATCTAAAAAAATCATGCCTAATTAATGTCTAAACATATTTTTAGATAAAGCTAGTGAGATGTTATAGATGGTAAAAATAGGTTAGAGATTAATCTTGTCATCCAACTCTTAATATATTGATTCTTCTAAGTTAGAAATAAAAAGTTAGGATTCCCACAATTATTAAAAAAAAAAAAACAAAACATACCTAAATATTAATTGAATTGTATTAAATCAAATTAAGTGAAGCATTTGATCCCTGCAGTCGACCCTAGCTAATAATGATAAAAAAAAAAAATTGTAACCATGAGAATTGCATTATTGTTCATGTGGAACAAAATGATCAACTACATTAAATTAAGCTAAGTAAAACATAATATAATTCATTTAGTCCAGCCTGACTAATTTGAAATGTCGAGATTATAAAAACAAGTCATCAACTGTATTAAATCTTAAGTAAATCAAATATAAAATTCATGTGACGGATTCTAACTAATTTGTGACAAAATGTTACCTTGGGAATTGAGAGAAGTGGCAACCATGTTGTCTGCCCTGCCAAAAGCCCTGCCAAGGCAAGCAGAGAAGGAGAAGTCACCTTCCCCAACTAGTAGAATTTTGTGAGAGCTGCAGTAGTGCTTGATCCATATTTCTTGTTTGATCTCCTCAATTGGGCGACTGATCACATCAACAAATTTCTTCAACTCCTCAAAATCACCCCTAAACGGGGTCGATTGTTTCCCATTCTCAACAACAACGATAGATAATGGGTTCACCTCCTTTGGATCATCAACAGAGCTGTGTGGGCTCTGCTCTTCAGATGATGTTGATGGTGTGGAAACTTGATCATCAAAGGCTCCTCCTTCAAAATCACCATCATATCGGACCAATTCTCCCCAGTTTTGATCTTGATTTGGAAAATCATGATCTGGGTCGACAACAGTCGACCAGTAATCGCTTTGATCGCGATGATCATCAACGATGGTGATGACAAGGTCTGTATTTTGTAGTGGATCGGACAGCCTAGGAGAGGTTGGATTGCGTTTTTGATATGCGCAGAGGAACCAGTTTAGAACAGAAGAGAGAACTTGACCCATGATAATGCTCTGTTTTGCTCTGTTTGGTGAATTGCTTCTCTGCTCTGCCTTTCAATGAGACATGTTTTGAGGAAAGAAGCAGAGTGCTTTTAGGTCTCCAATCAAAATGGGGAGTGTGTTCCTTACAGAGAAAGGTTTGTGTTGTGTGGAAAACCATTTAAAAGCATGTAGATAACAGTGCAATACACAGTCTCGTACTGTGTATATTTCATATACTATACATTTATATTAATATATGTGACACTATTACATGTATGTACCACTATTTGTAGCACATATGTTGGTGTTGTTGTTGGATTAGTAGAGGTGGAGAGGCATTTTCCAAGATGATAAAGAGAAGAAACTCTACAACTTCACTTCCTTGGGAACCTAATTAATTACTAGTCATTTCGTTTTCCACACCTTTGTTCTTTATTTTTTACTGACCCTTCATTTTCTTGGTTTAATGCTTTTAATATGATGACTAGTATTAAGCAAAAGAAGATGTTAGGGTGACTCGAGATTTGAAACACTCAGGATGGACACTCGATGATAGTATTCATCCATACATCGAGATTTGTGTGTGCACACATCAATAAATGAATAGATAGATATTATCACTAATTGTTTCATTACTGGTCATTCTAATATTTTTTTTACAGTAAAATGAATGTTTGCAAGGACATCACTTGCTAAAAGGCGAAGTTTATGTATGTCTGTCGAGTTTTTGTACTTTAGTAAAATAGAAATAACTCATCTCCTAATGATGTAATTTAGAAAAAATAACATGTTGTTTTAATGGACTAGTTTATAATAAGAAAAATTAAAAGAAAAATAATATGATAGGAAGACCTCATAATATGCACTATGGTATGTTTAGGAACAAAGTGATATTTTATGATGATTAGAAAAATATGGGCGACGCTATATGCACCTCAAATTTTTATGAGATTACTTCAATTTATATGTATTTTATGTGATGCATTGCTAACATTTTGAAAAACAAATATGAGATCATTGTGAAACAAACTTCCACGACTCCACCTATAAAATATAGTAATAGTAGTTAAAAATGATTGGTTACGTTGTCCACCTTACCTTACGTATGGCCTTCAACATGGTCACATGTCAGCTGTGTGATGTCAATCACCACATCATTCGTGTTGGCTCGAGATATGGGCCTCTAAGATCCAGGTCTGTAAGTACTAATAGTGGTGGGCTTTTATAGTTAGTCACTTAGTCGACGAAATTCCCCCAAAAAACTTTGACAGATTTTATTAGTAAATGATGTATGAGACTTTCATCTCATTTTTACTTTTTCATCTCGAATGTAGAGATGCTTTGGTAGATAACTAGATGATATTGTCAAGTTAGAGCAAAACTCTTTCACTCACTTGATTTAATGTAATTTATCAAAGTGTAGATATTGCAAGAAAAAGACGTCAAAGTTATCAAGGTTTAGGCCGCATGATTCTCTATTTTAAATGTGAGTACGAAATATACGTGCATCGAGGTTAGTGTTATTGTATAATGCAATTAAAGAAAAATACTAGAATGACGACACACTGAAGTCATATCAAACACAATAGCCATCCACGCGGCTTCGACCCTACGTATTATGCATCGAGATTTGTATATGCTTGCATTTTAAGACATGTATGAATGGCTGGTATGCTCGATGTGACTTTCGGTGCAATTTGGGTGTTGTCGTTCTTGCAAGATCCAAATTGTAATATACTATACGCTAGAGAACAAGAACTGAAAAAACAGAAAGAATTCCACCAATCAACAAAAACAAAAACACTGTTCTTTTTCCCTACTCACCCTATTGGAGTTTGATTTCCCGTTTTGCTGCCTTGACATCCCAGCGACTTGGCTGTTTTGGGATCTTTCCCTGGAAAAAGTTACAGAAGTGTAGTAAAAAGCAGTTTAATGAGTTAAATAAGGGTGAGTTTTTTTTTTTTAATCGTGATCTAATATATGTCACATTTTAAAAATGCGTTACCAATAGAAAGCAAATTTGTTGGCCACGTAGACACACAAATAGCACATTTTCAAAAGGTAAGATTTATGTAAATCTTATGGATTAGTTCACGTGGAAGGCCATGTAGACATTCGAATATTTAAATATTTATATACAACAACAACAACAACATAGCCTCGATCCCAAATTAACTGGGGTCGGCTACATGGATCAAACTTTTTCATTGTGCTCGATTAAGTGCAATTGATGGTGAGCTTTGCAAACCATTCAAATCTCTCTTAATTAATGCATCTCATGTTAACTTTGGTCTACCCCTACCTCGTCGAATTTCTACAGTTTCTATTGAGTCAAATTTTCTAGTTGGGGCATTTGTAGGCCGTCTTTGCAGGTGACCAAACCATCGCAACCACCCTTCCCTAATCTTTGTATCAATTGGTGTTACTCCTACTTGTCTTTGAATTTCAATATTTCTTATTCTATCTTTACGAGTTTTACCACACATCCACCAAAGCATCCTCTTTCTGCTACATTCACTTTATGTAATTGTTGTTGCTTTACTTGCCCAACATTCACTTCCATAGAGCATAGTGGCCTAATTGCGGTCCTATAAAATTTTCCTTTTAACTTAGTAGGAACATGTCGATCACAAATCACCCCCGTTGCACTCAGGCATTTCTTCCATCCAAATTGGATTCTATGTGTGACATCATTTTCAATGTTACCATCATTTTGTATGATTGAACCTAGGTATCTAAAGTGGTTTACCCTAGAACTTCTACTTCCCCTAATTTTACCACTCCGTCATCTCGATGTCTAGTGTTTCCAAACTCACAAAGTGCATGTATTCGGTTTCGTCCTACTCAACTTAAAGCCTTTAGATTCTAATGTATTTCTCCGAGTTTTAATTTCCTATTCACTCCATCTTTAGTTTCATCCACTAAGACAATATCATCTCGCAAATAGCATACACCATGGTATATCCTCTTGAATATTTATTTAAATATTTATATAATATAATATATATTATATTTATATATATATAATATTATATATAAAATATAGAAAACTAATATTTATATATATGATATAAAATATATATTATATATATTTATACATGATATAGGAAACTATAATTAGATTCGGCCCTATGCAATGGCATGCATGACCAACGTAAAAATGAATATGAGCAAAATAGGTTTTCGTGCATAACATGCGTGGTACGTATATCGAAGCGCGCACTACGTTTGTGTGGGTTGTCCATCTCGAGATACGTGCGTGTTGTTTGAATAGGTTATCCACCTCGATATACGTGCATAACGTTTGCATGGTTTGCATAGTTTGCATGGATTGCATGAGTTATCCACCTCGAGATATGTGTCGACGTTTGAATGGTTTGCACGAGGTTGCATGGGTTGCCCACCTCGACATACGTGCATGATGTTTCCATGAGTTATCAACCTCAAGATACGTGTGTGACATTTGCATGGTTTTACTTGGGTTGCATGAGGTTACATGGATTGTCTACTTCGAAATGCGTGCGTGACCTTTGCGTGGTTTGCATGGATTGGATAAGGTTGTATGAGATGTCCACCTCGAGATCGCCCACTTCGACATACGTGCGTGGCGTTTGCATGAGTTTTTCACCTCAAAATACATGCGTGATGTTTGCATGGGTTGTCTACGTCGATATACGTGCGTGTTGTTTACACGAGTTGTATACCTCGAGATACGTGTGTGATGCAAGTTATCCATCTCCATAAGCACGCTTTGTTTGCATGGGTTCTTCGCCTCGATACATGCATGTGATATTTGAGTTGAACAAATAACTCCTTTTGAGAATGAGTCATTCATACACTTTAGTATTTTGTATAGATATCGCCTTTTCAAAATGAGCTATTAATACAAGTTCTTTTCACATCATCAACCATACTACGTCATACATCCACCTCATCATCAATAGCTCCTTTTAAAAATGAGTTATACATTACTTTTGTAATTTTAAAGCATTTCCCCATATTTGATGAATAAAAAAGTAAACCCACTTTATTTCTTGAAAAACTCCCTTTCCCTGTGTGTTTGTTTTTTCCTAGCTTCTCCCAATTGAGTTTTGACTCCAAGCACCGATAGGCTTGCCGGGAGAGCCGGATGGTTGAGAGTTCGACTATATGATTGGCTACGGCCTGTTTGGCGACGGGGCTCGGCGGTATTTGTACGCGCACGGTGGCTTGTGGCAAAATGATGGTTGAGGACCTCGGTTGCATAACTTGCATGATTCTTAATTTGTGTATATGACATTCTTTGTAAAAAGTATATATATTGAGTTGATAACCCCACTGCCGTATTTAACTTTGTGATTAATACAATTTTCTGGAAATCATCTCCAAATTTTATCAAAATAATTCATATGGAGTTATTTAAGAGCCAGAGTTCAGATTTGAATGTTCAGTTGGATTTAAAAACTCAATAACCCCTAAAGCTCCCCCTAGTCCTCATTTGAGTTCAATTGATCTTAGACATTAAGACTGATAAAAATCTTGTCAAAGGCCATACTATATATATATTAGCATAATAAAACAAAGGTCACATATTATTTTTTTTTGATATAAAAGGAGACGATACTCCATGTATGTATTTATAGCTAAATAAAGTTCTGCACAAAAGAAAAATAAACACAAATTACAAATATAATAAGAACAAAAGAATATTGGCCTAGTATCCCCGCTCTCTAACCACATCGGTTAGGAGAGACCCTATGTGCGTATTCGTGCCAAAATTGCGAATCCCACCAAAAAGTCCAAAAGAAAACATGGCGCGATCAATAAGCCCCCGAAAAATGTAGGAATCCCAAAAACGTATGTCAATCCCATGGAACTATCGCCCATATATACTTGCCCCCACCACAAACGCCGCAGTGAAAGCATTGCAAATGGAAGCCTCCAAACCCAACAAACCCACCATCTCAAAAGCGAGAGTCTTCCCCTGCAGGGTCCACTATACTCTCCACTCAATATCACATAGAGAGGCGGCCCGTAAAGGACAAATGGTCGGGCGCACTACCTTGTTGGTACTTCAAAACAAAGTAATGCCCAGTTGGCCCCCGACCTTTTGCCTCCACGAAACAAACATAAGCCCGCAAAATCATTCCATCAAATCGTCAACAAAAAGCGGACCAATTTCCTTGCCACTTTGTTGCCAAGACCATCCTGCGAACTCTTTATGACCATGCAAGGCCAAACCTACATTCCTCTTCGTAGATTCCCATATATCTTGCCAAGTGTTGTCAATCTCTTTAAAAATTCGTTGGTTTCTCTCCCCCATAGTGCCCAAAGGAGTGCCAAAAGTCCCAAGACCGAACAACAAATTCCTTTTATTGCCACACGAAAAAGCCGCCGCTTGTTCCATCCATGTTCGTAAAGATTGGGGGTTTTGCCACTCGAAGCCTATCTCCCTCGACAGCTCCTCCCATAACCTACACGAAAAAGAACATGCCAAAAAAAGGTGATCAATTGATTCCATATGAGCAAAACACAAACAACATCTTGACGGCAAGAGGGTGATATGAGGGAGTCGTCTTTGGAGCACATCTGTCGTATTAATTTTTCCTAGCCACGCCATCCAAGCAAAAACCCTAACCTTCATAGAAGTAACAGATTTCCATATTAGATTATAAACCTAAAAGATGCCAACGAATTTTCAAGACAAAGACCATAGAAAAAAGATTTAACAGAGGAGATGGGAAGGGTCCCACCCCCACCCACGTTTATCCTCCATGTGAACATATCGCTAATTTTGGAATCTGATCCTAACAATAATATATTAAGCAAATAACAACATTGATAATATGTATGGATGAACATGAACATAAAGCTAGCTGCGTGTGCCACAAAAACACAACCTAAATTTTGAAAATCATTTTAGGCAAGTATGAACTTAAAAGTGCAACCAAGGCCTGTTGGAAACGATTCATCACTTCTACTGTTGGAGTAGCCAATGTAGTGATATTGTTCATCAAATTAACCAAACTTTTTCTTTCAAGTCTAGCTCTAGCCTGCACTCTTAGCCAGTTCAACGATCTCCCATCTATTGTAGGGGTTGTCATCTCGCTGTGACATGGACTTCACCACTTTCGCTAATTAAGCATCTTCACCGCGCTCATGAAGAACGCAAGGACAATTAGTTCCTTGTGCCACCTGTTGCATGCAGGCCTCAAGTTTCATTAATCCGTGTAGTGACCAATTACACTTGCAACAATTCAATCTAATTACACAATTATAACTGTGTAAGTACACACATATAGCTGCTCATCCCTCCGTGCCATATTACGTACTATACGTAACATTTTTCGCATTTATTTTTTGTTCCGCCATATGTGTTACATTAGGAAATCAAGAATTTTCAATTCTAACCCCATATTATTTACACCTGGCCTCCATCTATTATTATGAGTGGTTTTAAAAATATTCATTCCAAAATTATAAATCGTCTTAAGAATTTGAGAGAATAATTATTGCTCTTTTACCCATTACACTCTTATATAACTCAAACATTTATTACAAAAGAAATGCTAGGCATACATCAACAATGTCATTGCGTTTTGATGTATGTTATGATGTACGCCTAGCAGTGCCCTTATTACAATTACTAAAACTTTTATCTTCTTCAACTCTTTAGGGGTCAAAGGGTTGATATGTAATATTAAATCAATAATTAAATTTACCTTAATTAGTGTGCTAAACTAAAACTACTTATAATTTTGGAGGGAGTAGTTAATGACACAGTCAATTACCTTTTTTATACAATTCTTGTGACAGATAATATGGAACAAATGGTGTATTAATTAAGTCATTAGTGGACTTGATATCAACATTATAGATAAGATTAGTAGGTAATTAAAGAAATTAATTAATTTACTTCTTGAATCTAGGGAGGTGGCAACCATGTTTGAAGCAGTGCCAAAAGCTTTTGCAAGACAAGCAGAGAAAGAGAAGTCTCCCTCACCAACTAACAACATCTTGTGAGAGCTATCGCAGTGCAATTTGATATGTTCGATACTAGTATCCATCTTTGGCAAGCAAAGTCCAATGATCAACAATCGATCGAAAGTAATCTTGTGTGACTAAGGCCTCGTTTGGTTCGTTTTTGCCAACTTACAGTATGAGCGGAGATAACTGCTTGAAGTTAACGCACAGTGTAAGTTTATATTTCAAGTTTGGTTGAACTTTAAACTTGCTGGAAGTTACAAAATTTTAAGAGTGACAATTGACATAAATACCCCTCAAACAAATCTTTAAAATAAAAACAATTATTATTTTCACCATATGAACTATTATTTTATTTATTCAAAATAAAAAACTTGAATTAAATAAAAAACATAAAATATTATTTACAAAAATAGAAAACAACATTAAATAATTAGAAGTTTTTTTATATTTATTTGAAATAATTATTAATAATAAATACTATAAAATACAACTAATGATAATTTTCGATATTTTTTTAATGAATGAATGATTTATTTAATCTTTTATTATGAATTAATAACAAGCATTAGAGAGGGTGGGGACATGGTAAATTTATGAAAGGTAATTGTGTATATATAACTCCCGAGAGTTATCTCCTTGTGGGGGGAGCGTGGGGAGATATCTCACACCCTTTTCTCGAGATAACTCATATAGAATTGGACAACCAAACAAGATTAGTTCTCAACTCTATGTGAGTTATTTCCTTGGAGATTTTTCCACATACCAAATAAGGCTTAAATATATAAAAGGTCTAGTATAGATACTAATTAATGATGTCATATTCTTTAAAAAGAATAATAATGATGCAATGCACTATTAACGAGGCATGTGCTTATGGATGATAGAGTAGTAATAATGATTATTCTTCTTCAATTCGTTAGGAAAAGGGACAAAATATTACTCCATCCGTTTTTATATAAGTGTCATTTTAAGGTTATCAATACTTTTTTAAAAAATCATTTAATTATCTTAATTGAGAAAAAAGTGATAGTTAAATGACTAAATCATCATTTATCTCTCCTAATATGAGGCCCCAAATTCCAAGGCAAACCGAGCACCGTCACGTCGCCAGACACGTCACCAAGCCATGCTACGTCACGTGCACGCCTGTCTATGACGGCCCGCGAACTATCCATCTTATAATCCGACTTAGTAAATTTCATTGTTTTAAAAGATTAATATTCAATCGAAATATGCAAAGTTAAAAAGTTTTACAACTTAATTTGTTTATTTTAATTCTTTCGGGTTATTTTTAATAGCGGAAGTCTTAATGACATGCGTATAATTAATGTAAACAAGTTAAGCATTAATTTACAACCTATGGGGTGGAAACCCAGCAAAAGGATACCATGTATATCAGTTAAGGTGACAAAAATGTATATAATAGGCGTCAATATACATGTATCAGGTGAAAAGTCTCCCAAAATGATCCCAAAAAGTATGCATACGTAAATACAAACACCGACGAGTAAGCTAGTGGAGGTGCTCCAAATCGAGGTAGTCGTCAATCACCGCTTTTCCCTGGCTCGTCGTAGGATCTCGCAACTTGCCACCAACAAACAATGACAAGTTCCAGATGAGTAAATCCCAAAGAAATTCAGTTAGTATTCACAAAAAATCCAAGAAAACGACTGCGATTCATGCATATAAAGTAAATGAACATGAATATAAAACATGAATATAGGTCGTGAGATTGGAACGCGAGTGTGGTGTATAACTCGAGCCCTGCGACTAAAGACTAAACCAAGAAGGCCCTGGATGTGAGGAATTCCACACCCCCTTAACGATTGAAATGAGGAACTCTATTGGTCCGAAGGTAGACTTCCGCCCAACGCCTTATACGAGAGCAAATGCGTGACGAAGGTGAGCCTCTCACTTCAACTCGCTCTCGAGATCATCGACTCATTGAGAGATATCTCATGCGTAGTCTAAGGTATGACCAACACCGTAGCAACAATCGAATCATCATCAACGAGAGAGCGGAAAGGGGTCATACCATCCCTTCGACCATACACGTACACACGCGGGAATAAAGTAAACATGAAAACCGAATCGACGAAAAGTAATGTGAAATAAATAATCTACAATGAAATGACTTTCTCGTGGGTTTACTTACCTCAAACAATCGCAAATATCTCTCTAAAACTTTCCGCTCACGCCTTGAGATACGCACACGATACCCGGCTATAGTCTCATAAGTCCCCGATATCCATTTATACCATTTCATATTTATTCTCAATTAAGTTACTTAAGTCAATCAAATAAAAACCAAACCACTTGAAGTAAACCTTATCTAATCGACTACAATATTTATAAATTAGCCTTGTAGTTGAAATCAATGTGGTTTAGAACCTCACCATGGCCTTCAATGGAGGTCTCGACTCCAAAATCTACGCCTTTCGTCTTCTTTGCGAGCAATCCATCGCATCGTTGAAGTCACACCTCTTAGTCCACTATTGTTGTGTTTCGTCGGGGATCGATCGGTCCCGCAACGCGCCACCACGCCGTTGCTCCACGTCGTTCATCGCGCCGCCGCCTCACCGGCGCCGCTTGCTAGAACCGTCGTCCGCGCCGCCGACTTCGCCGCTGTTGATTCGCCGTTGCTTCGCTGGCCGTCCGCCCTTTGCGTCATCCGCCGCCGCGATCGCTCGCTGGCCGTTCGCGCCTTCGCGTCGCCATGAGCCGCCATCCGTGGCCTCCATTCTCGCCGGAGCTCCCTTCCCTCTCTCTCTCTCTCTTCGCCGTTTTTCTCTCTCTTGGTCGTCTCTCTCTCTCTCTCTATTTATCTCTCTCTCTCTCTCTCTCTCTCTCTCTCTCTCTCTCTTTGCCGACCTCTCTCTCTCTCTCACTCCATTTCTCTCTCTTATCCGATCTTTTTTTTTTGGAAAGGAGAGAGGAAAAGTGAGTGATGGGTTTACGTATGGTGATGTGATGTGTAATGTGACAACTAAATCTCATACTACCCCATATAGCCAGGTTACGCGCACACCGCGACGTCGTACACTTTCGTCACTACACGCGCACAATGCGAGTAAGCGTAATTCTCAATTACGTGGCGCGAACTATTAAATAATAGTAAAATAAATAAACACTCGCCACACAAAAATAATATATTTCACCTCATTTGACGTGCCCTAGATTTTTATGCGATGTCCACATGGGTCCGAGCTTAGGTTCTTAATCTGTAATTTGTCGGTTAATCTAGATTAATTAAAGCGAGCCGTTACACCTAACCTCGTCACTTCTACATACACTAATTATTAATGAGTAATTAATATATTTTCTTTTTCTATGGAGGGTATAAAAGTCAATTAAGTAATTAATGTGTATCGAAATTATCAAATGACATATATTGTGAAAAATAAAGAAACGAAGGGTGTAATTAAGAGCGAGCTAATTAATTAATTAAGTTACTAATGATCCATGCATACCAATAACTAATTAATTTACATAACAATAAATCTACTTGTAGTATTTGTTATGGTGGCTTTTGAATCACATCACACAATCACAATAGAAGAATAATCTTAATGTTAGAATAATTAATAATCGACATATTAAGGTGACTCATATTAATAAAGATAATGATAAACTCTAAATAAAAACCCTACACTATGATGGTTGTGGTTTGGGATAAATGATTAGAGTTGGGTGTATTGTTTCTCCCTCTCCCATCTCTTCATAAGTTTATTTCGGTTATTGGATATGGTATTAAAAACAAATGTGGTCATTAATTGAACATCTATCTTTGAATAGTAGAAGGCAGAGATGAAAAAATACATATTTAAATTTGGATAGCAATGGAAGGAAATATGTACTTATTATTTACAATTCAAAGTACTAAATCTACTTTCTAGGCTTACTGTTAGTCAATTAGAATGTCAATAGTGAAACAATTATTAATTATATACAAGTCGTAGTATATTTCATGAAAACTAGAGAGGACGATTTCGGCCCCTAAACAACAAGTAAAAGTGACAATCAGCCCTTAAATTAGTTTTGAGTGTGTTTCACTCCTTAAACTATAAAAATGAAGAGATTTTAGCCCACCAACTAAAAAAATGAAGAAATTTTAGCGCACCTTGAATTTTTATGTTATCTCAACGCGTTGTGCACATACGGCAAATGTAATTTGGCACTTGTAGGTCTCACAACATAAAAAAATCTAAAATCACTTATATCTCTCTTTCCTCGACACCAACACAACAGAGCAGGAAACTTGAAGAACCATCCGCATTGCGGACGGAGTCGATCGGGACGACGACAACGATTGAGAAAGCAACAACGACGACGACCGGGGCATCAACGACATCCTGGACGGCGGTGGGGATATCGACGACGACAGTGATTAAAGAATTGGTATGCTTTAATCACCGTCGTGTTGATATCCCCCCGCCGCCAGGATGTCATCGATGCCTCGGTCGCCGTCGTTGTTGTTTTCCCGATCGTTGTCGTCGTCTCTACGACTGCATCTCACTATGTGTGGATGGTTCTTCAAGTTTCCTTAGTTTCCTGCGTTTCCTATGTTTCCCGCATTATTGTATTGGTGTTGAGGAAAGAGGCGATATAAGTGAAAAATTCATGGTGGGCTAAAATCTCTTCATTTTTATAGTTTAAGGGCTGAAATCCACCCAAAACTAGTTTAAGGTTTTATTTCTACTTTTGCTTCTAGTTTAGGGTTTGAAATCCCCTTTTCCAAAGGACTAGGTGATCATCACTTTAAAACAGAAACCAAAAGAGAATAAAGGGCAAAAGGAGAGAGAAGACCCAAAATGCCGCATTACTACTTAGGAGTGGCAATTCGTGTCGGTGAGTCGTAAACGTGTCGCGCCATAAACAGGTCATGACCCATATAATGCAAACTCATTCCATGACATGTTTATTAATCGTGTTAATTTTTTTCCTGTCTAAGTGAGTCGTGTTAAACATGTCGTGTATTCGTGTCACCCATTTATTAAATATTGTATTTAAAAGTTTTATTTTATTTAAACTTTTATAATTTGGTTACTACTTTTTAAAATATATCTAAATGATTAAATTCGAACAAACATACTAAAATAGCCTATAAAATATAATGTGGTTGTATATAGTCGTTAGTTTTACTTTACTTTTTCATTAAAGTCTTTATTACTCTTAATAATAAAGTAAAAATGACTCGTAATAATAATATAAACAAAATTATAAGAATCGTCTAAAAAAATATCTAAATTTTACTTTTGTGAAAAGTTTTATTTTTTATTAATAAAATCTAAAACATAAATTAATAATATATTAAAAGTAAAATGAATACTTCTTCTCGATCAATTATAAAATAAAATATGATAAAAGATGTCTATAAATAAAATAAATAAATCATGCTTTTAACATGCATTCAAATAGGTGAATTTTGTAACAATCTATTTATTATATCGTATTTATTATTTATACATTATTCTTTAGTCGTGTTAAGTTAGTAATAAACGAGTTAAGCGAGTTGACATGTCAATGACTCGTTTATTAACCGTGTATAAATGTGTTAACATGTTTATGACCCAGCACCCACTTAAGTCAAACCTACGACATGTTTATTACGTGTCATATCGTGTCGTGTTAATCGTTTCATGACCCAAATTGTCAGCCCTAGTACTACTATTTAATTAATTCTTCTTATACTCCTTATATAATCCATATGTTAAAATCTCACGTCCAGTTCTATAATTAACATTTTATAATTGCTTTGATAATTAACCTAAACCCTCCATATATATATATATATATAAAGTAGCAATTAAATGACTAAATCACTTTTTATCTCTCTTAACCCCATCACCTCTACATATACTAGTTATTCACGTGTAATTATTAGACATTTTTTTATGAAGAGTATAAAAGTCAATTAACTAATTAATACGTATTGAAACTATCAAATGATAGTCTATTATTTCTAAAAAGACACTTCAAAAGAAAAGAACGGAGTAAATATTTTTTATCATATTAAAATAAAGTTTCGTTCTTATATAATAAAATACCTCTTATATTTACTCTAGTCATCATACTCTTGAAGTCTTTTTTATTTTGAGTGATTATTTTTTTTTTTATTTTAGGAAAGGACATCATCACTTAATAAAAGGAAACGAAAAGGAAAAACAAGATAAAGATTACATAAAATAACTGGTAATTAATAATACTTCTTTTTACATAAGTTCATTGTATTCAGTTGATGATTTCACACACAAAATTTACATCCAGTAGATTTAGACAAATACACCATACTTCCTTTGATAATTAACCCTCAATATATTCCATACAAAATCAAAATGAGGCTCATGCTAATGCTTTCACTCGGCTCATTTTTTTCATCAAAATTCACTCCTTATAATAACGAAGCCAGAAAATCAAGTTAGAAATTAAGCACCCATAACAATAGTACTCAAGTGTATATATATGGCGCAACACTGCTCCTTTGCTCTTCCTATGATTCACTCGCCCGTTTTTTGAGTCGAAACTTATAAGTCTTGCTTGGGTTGCAGTCGAAATTCTTATCACCCCCAAATCCATATTTGGTGTTGTATCCCGGATAATCACTCAAATTAAACTTCACCTCTTCCATTACCGCAAGTCCATTCTCCTTTGCCAATTTTCGCAAACCCCACTGCTCGAAAAATTTGTTACATTTGTGACTGATGTGAATTTCTCCTTTCTCCTCAATCATCTTCTTTGCATTTGCCATGAACAGACTCACCAAGTCTTGGTGTTTCCTACATATATATATCAAGCAATCAAACAATTAAAAATCTTGTTATCATGATCAGTTGATCTTCTTAAGGTACATAAGTACGCTACACAATAATGTTGTAAATTTTTTTAAATTCGTGTGACGCATAAGTATATTTATTGTTTTAATTGAATATACACTATTGTATAACAAATGTATGTCTCCTGGATCGAATATCAACTTCTTCTTTTTTGTCACTTTTTAACCAAAGATCGAATATCAACTTCATTAAATGAAAACTATGAATTACACAATTAATGCATGCACCTGATTTCGTCCGTAACAGATTCCTTGCTGGAGAAGCCCGCGTGAGGAAAATTATAGACAATTCGATCATACTTGACCACATTGAGTTTCTTACACCCAGCCATTTCAGTTGCATTAACTTTATGTATGACCTTACACCCTCTACTCCTAAGTGATTGAATATTAGACATTGCCTGCCCATAATTCTTCTTCAAAAAATCTACACCAGACAAATAAATAGTTTTATTACCCAAATCATCAAATGCAATGTATACATGTAAAAAAATCATGCCTAATTAATGTCTAAACATATTTTTAGATAAAGCTAGTGAGATGTTATAGATGGTAAAAATAGGTTAGGAGATTAATCTTGTCATCCAACTCTTAATATATTGATTTCTTCCTAAGTTGGAAATAAAAAGTTAGGATACCACAATTATTAAAAAAAAAAAAAACATGCCTAAATATTAGTTAGATTGTATTAAATCAAATTAAGTGAAGCATTTGATTCATGCAACCGACCTAGCTAATAATGATAAAAAAAAAAAAAAAAAAAAAAAATTGTAACCTTGAGAATTACATTATTGTTCATGTAGATCAAAATGATCAACTAGAATAAATCATCAACTACATTAAATTAAGCTAACTAAAGCGTAATATAAAATATAAAAACACGTCATCAATTGTATTAAATCTAAGTAAATAAAATATAAAATTCATGTGGCTGATCCAAACTAATTTTTCGATAAAATGTTACCTTGGGAATTGAGAGAAGTAGCAATCATGTTGTCTGCCCTGCCAAAAGCCCTGCCAAGGCAAGCAGAGAAGGAGAAGTCACCTTCCCCAACAAGTAGAATTTTGTGAGAGCTGCAGTAGTGCTTGATCCATATTTCTTGCTTGATCTCCTCAATTGCGCGACTGATCTCCTCAATTTGGCGACTGATCACATCAAAAAGTTTCCTCAACTCCTCAAAATCACCCCTAAACGGGGTCGATTGTTTCCCATTGTCAACAACAACAATAGATAATGGGTTCACCTCCTTTGGATCATCAACAGAGCTGTGTGGGCTCTGCTCTTCAGATGATGTTGATGGTGTGGAAATTTGATCATCAAAGGCTCCTCCTTCAAAATCACCATCATATCGGACCAATTCTCCCCAGTTTTGATCTTGATTTGGAAAATCATGATCCGGGTCGACAACAGTCGACCAGTAATCGCTTTGATCGCGATGATCATCAAGGACGGTGATGACAAGGTCTGTATTTTGATATGCGCAGGGGAACCAGTTTAGATCAGAAGAGAGAAGTTGACTCATGATAATGCTCTGTTTTGCTCTGCTTGGTGAATTGCTTATCTGCTCTGCCTTTCAATGAGACATGTTTTGAAGAAAGAAGCAAACTGCTTTTAGTTCTCCAATCAAAATGGGAGTGTTACAGAGAAAGTTTTGCGTTGTGTGTAAAACCATTTAAAAGCATTCAATAGCAGTAGTAGTAATAATAGAGACAACAACAACAACAATGTCACACCGCAATACATGTACCCTCACATTTTGTACATATACTCTCGAACCGCGTGTTTAGGGTAGTTTAAGCATTACTTTCATTACAATTTTTTTTTTTTTTACATATCTTGGTGTTATATAATACGTTATTAAAACTTATTAAATTTTAAATTAATACATAGCTTAATATTATTAATGAAAAAAATAGTTATTAACAATGGACTAAATAATATAAAACAAAAAACTTCAATAAATTATAAATCATTACACATTAATTTCTTAGTTATAGATAGTCTTGTTGGACATTGATTACATATTAAATAAGTTTTAAAAACGTAGAATATAAGAATATATTTAGATGTTATAAAAATATTTTTTAATGCAGTGTTTGACGAGTGGGCTAGCTTACATATTTTCAATTTTTTTTTCTTTTTTCACTAATCGGGGATCACACCAAGGTGTCATGTGCTATAGCTTTATGTGGCTCCGCCCCTGCGCGTGTTATATATTAATATCTGTATATGCCCGCGTATCTACCGCGTACGAATATAGCTTATATAAGTCAATATATCTTTCTGGCGTTGTCGTACCAGCACTTCTTGTAAGTCAATATATCTTTACCGCGTTGTCGTACAGCAATTCTTGTAGTAGTAGTAATACTACTCTATATACGATGTGATGCATGCATACTTACATTTGGGACACTATTACATGTACATAGTGCCCCTATTTGTATCACAGGTGTTGGTTTTGTAATTGGATCAGTAGAGGTGGAGAGGCATTTTCCAAAGATGATAGGGGAAAAACTCTACAACACTTCCTTGGGAACCGAAATAATTACTAGTCATTTCGTTTTCCACACCTTTATTCTTTATTTTTTACTTACCCTTCATTTTCTTGGTTTAATGCTTTTAATACGATGACTAGTAATATAGAAAAAAAAGATGCTACGGTGAGTCGAGATAAGAAACTTATGACCTGATCGCTTCATAATTTTAGGATGGATTAATTCCACTGGACTGGTTAAGCCAGTGTTCGTTTCGCAGATTAACTAAGCCACGGGATTAAGTAATACTCAGTAGAGGTGACTAAAGTAAATCATCAATTTTAGTGGGACTAACTAGTCCCAATGCTTGACCATTACAGATGACCAAATTGCCCTCCTCTTTACACACTTTTCTCTCCAACTCATCGATCAAATGAATTGATTGTTGGTTTGAAATAAAAGAATTTGGGTCCATGTTGGTAGTAGCACATATGAGTTGTTTCTTTGAATTCAATTTTGTTAGAGCTTAAAATCAAATGTGAGCACCAAAAGAAGTCCATCACTTTTATGGTATGGACAAAGTTATTCTCTGATCAAAGATGTCACGAAATAGAGTGATCCAAAACATTAATCTTTACATCTAAACTAGATCTGGACGAACATCAAAGTCGATTTATATATATATAAATCGACTTACCTTGAATGAAGAAGATGCCCAGACACAACAACACGATGACAAAGATGCGGAGGATGAATCTTGCGAGATCGCGGACTCGGCCAGAGGAGAGGAAATGATGATGACCGAAATCGACTTTGATGATTTTGTTGGAGATGTATGTTAAATAGAGGGGTAATTTGGTAAATGTACCTTTTAGAACCACATTTATTCTCAAGCTTAAAACTCCCAACCGAACAAGTCTTATAAAAAGGACTAATACATAAACTCATGTGTTAGTCCCATTACAAACTAATCCCATGGCCTTGGGTCTTGTTAAAATTTGAACCGAACAGGGATGGATAGATAATAGTGTTCATCCATACATCGAGATTTGTGTGTGCACACATCAATAAACGAATAGAAAGATAATATCACTGATTGTTTCATCACTGGTCATTTTAATATTTTTTTTTACAATAAAATGGATGTTTGCAAGGACATCACTTGCTAAAAGGTGAAGTTTATGCATGACTGCATGAGTTCTTGTACTTTAGTAAAATTGAAATAACTCCTCTCCTAAGGATGTAATTTAGAAAAAATAACATGTTGTTTTAATGGACTATTTTATAATAAGAATAAGAAAAATTAACAGAAAAATAATATGGTAGGAAAACCTCATAATAAGCACTATGGTATGTTTAGGGTCTTGAACAAAGTGATATTTTATGATGGCTAGAAAAAAAAGGGCAGCCCTATATGCACCTCAAATTTTTATAAGGTCACTTCAATTTATATGCGTTTTATGTGAGTCACTACTAACATTTTGAAAAACAAATATGAGATTATTGTGAAACAGACATCCTCCACAACTCCACCTATAAAATATAGTAATAGTAGTTAAAAATGATTGGTTACGTGGTCCACCTTACCTTACGTAAGGGCTTCAACATTGTCACATGTCAGCCGTGTGATGTCAATCATCACATCATTCGTGTTGGCTCGAGATTTGGGCCTCTAAGATCCATGTCTGTAAGTACATAACAGGGCTTTTATAGTCACTTAGTCGACGAACATCAATGAACTGCCCTGGACCAACCATTTAAAAACCCCAACAGCTAGATGATAGAGTATTTTCTTGATTAGGGACACCTATATGAGTCGAATATAAGACTTTTCCCAACCTTGCATTTTTAGTAAATGATGTCTCTTTCATCTCATAACTAGAGATGCTTTGGTAGATAACTAGATGATATTGTCGAGTTAGAGCAAAACTCTTCCATTCAGCTCGGTTTAATGCAATTTATCAAAGTGTAGATATTGCAGGAAAAAGACGCCAAAGTTATCAAGGTTTAGGCTGCGTGATTCTGTATTTTGAATGTGAGTACAAAGTATACGTGCTTCGAGGTTAGTGTTATTGTAATGCAATTAAGGAAAATACTACACCCAAAGTCATATCAAACACAAGAGTCATCTACGCGGCCTCGACCCCGTATTATGCATCGAGATTTATGTATGCTCGCATTTCAAGGCATGCATGAACGGCTCATTTGCCCGATGTGACTTCCGATGCAATTTGGGTGTTGTCATTCTAGCAAGATCCAAATTGTAATATGCTACCCTAGAGAACAAGAACTGAAAGAAAAGAAAGAATTCCACCAATCAACAAAAACAAAAACACTGTTCTTTTTTCCCTACTTACACCTTATTTGAGTTTGATTTCCCGTTTTGCTGCCATGACATCCTAGCGACTTGGCTGTTTTGGGATCTTTCCCAGTGTGTTTGTTTTTTCCTAATTTTTCCTAGTTGAGTTTTGACTTCAAGCACCGATAGCATGCAAAGAGAGCTAGATGGTGGAGAGTTTGACTACATGATTGGTTACTACTGTTTGGCGACGGCGCATGGTATTTATACTCGTCTTTGGCACTCGGCACTCTAAAGGAGCGCCTTGTGCAAAATGATGGTTGAGGGCCTCGATCAAAGTCCAAACTAACAATCGATCAAGTCTTGTGTGACTAAGCCATCGTTTGGTTCATTTTTGACTTACGATTTGAGCGAAGTTAATTAACTCACAGTGTAAGTTCATATTTCAAATTTGGTTGAACTTTAAATTTGCAAAGAAGTTACAAAATTTTAAGAACTGTAAAATATGAGAATTGACATAAATATTATTCTTCAAACAAATTTTTAAAATAAAAAAACATTATTATTTTCACCACATGAACTATTATTTTATTAATTCAAAATAAAAAAACATGAATTAAATAAAAAACATAAAATATTATTTACAAAAATATTAAACAACATTAAATAATTAGAAGTATTTTTATATTTATTTGAAATAATTATTAATAATAAATCCTATAAAATACAACTAATGATAATTTTTAATGTTTTTTTAATGAATGAATGATTTATTTAATCTTTTATTATGAATTAATAACAAGCATTAGAGAGGGTAGGGACGTGAGTAAATGTAAATTTATGAAAGGTAATTGTGTCTATATAACTCCAAAGAGTTATCGTCTTGTGGGAGCGTGGAGAGATATCTCACACCCTTCCTGTAAGTTGGGAGATAACTCACATGGAGTTGGACAACCAAATAAAATTAGTTCCCAACTCCATATGAGTTATCGCTTTGAAGATATCTCCACCTCATACCAAACAAGGTCTAAATATATAGAAGGTCTAGTATAGATACTAATTAATGATGCCATATTCTTCAAAAATAAAATAAATTTGATGTCATGTGTTATTAACGAGGCGTGTGGATGATGAGTAGTAATTGCTATTGCTATTCTTCTTCAATTCGTTGGGAACTAAAGGGACAATATATTTGTAACAGCCCGAAAATTCGACTTGTTCCAAGTGT
Source organism: Stephania cephalantha (assembly GCA_039657325.1). Lineage (NCBI taxonomy): Eukaryota > Viridiplantae > Streptophyta > Magnoliopsida > Ranunculales > Menispermaceae > Stephania > Stephania cephalantha. The sequence goes on from CM077571.1 coordinate 57,733,912, forward strand.
CAAGGCAAGGTCGTATGTGGGACCTACTCATCAAAATACGTATGTCCGAATCCAATTTGAGATGATATGCTAACTATGCAAGGAATTCGGTGAGCCGAAACACGAACGGGGACGCGTCTTGAGTTGCGTGTCGACGAGGGATACGCCTCGTGATGCGTGAAGTGCGAGTATCGAGATTTTGAAATGAGTCGAGATGTTCACACTTTTTAAGAAAATTATTTAATTATCTTGATTGAGGAGAAAGTGACAGTTAAATGACTAAATCACCATTTATATCATCAATAACTTTTTTTATTTTATTTTGTAGTTTCCTCCAAGTAATTATGTCCCTTTAAATAGAGTTTAGTCGCACTATAAGTTATTCGTAACAGTTTTGACATTTTTTGTAACAGTCTAAAACTTGAGAAAAGATTGGAGTAATGTCATGCTATTTAAGCAACACAACCACAAGTTGTTGCAAATGAATTAGAAAGTTAATTGCTTCATTTGCTAATCAAACATATATTGAACAGCTTCCATCCGTCACAAATATTTGAGGCGGCTCAAAATTATTATTTTTTATTGTAGTAAATTAATAATATGTATTGGTAAAAAAAAAGTACGAAATATTTTTTCTAATATTTTCAACCTTTTTTTCACAATTATTTCCAATCTTATTGTCTACTGAAATGACACATTCGAGAATCATTGGTAATAACATTTTTCACACATCTTTTGAATAATCTATATTTTGTGAAAATTTATGTACTTCTAACTTTTTAATTAGATGAATGTTGCAAAATCAAATCACTATAAAAATTTAATATGTATAATTCATTTGTATTTTCTTGATGATTAAAAGAAAGTGATAGAATGAAATTTCAAGCGTAGCGAGCGGACTCCCACGTGCGAAGCACGTCTAAAAACTAGTACACTATATATAGTAGCCATTGATTAACCTTGGTATACGCATTGCACTCTTTGCACATCAACTTTGATACTATATGTATTTATAGTATTAGAAAATATGTAATGATACACATAGATGAGGTGGAAGTTGGCGATGACTTGAAGGATGGTCTTCAACTCTTTATTTTGCATATTATAAGTAATAGTTTTGTTGAGACTTAATTACACGTGTGATAATATAGAACTAAGAACTTTCATTGGGCAATGATTTTGTTGAGACTTAATTCCAAGTGTTAGAACTTAAAACTTTTCATTGGATGAAATGTTAGTATTTTGTTTTGGTTAGAACTTGGATGAATAGCGACGTATGTATTTCAAACCTTACTTTTTTTTGTTAGTTTATTTTTAAGTACAATGTTTTTTTAGATAATATGACAATTTTTTTTCCACATGAATTTTCATGGGGATTTGAATGGGAATTCCCCGCGAGGAACTAAATGGGGAATAATAAATCTCCACGAAAATTCTCCATCCCCATGAGAATTAAACAGTATGGATATTCAAATTTTGAATGAGAATGGAGACGGAGACCTACCCCCATCCTCGCCCACTCCATTGACACCCCTAAGTGAGATGAATGAATTATCACTTGCTAGAGGCAAAGGTCTGGGTTCAACTCATGTTGGAGTCAAAGTTATGAAAAAAAAAAAACAAAAACAAAAAAAACAAAAAAAAAAAAAAAAAAGAATTAGCGCTATCATCTTGAGAATACCAAATTACGGCAAGCTACAGGGGACCAAGGGGCACCCATAGGCATACCCTTCTCTTAATAATTTGAATCATTTTTCAACTTCTTGTGACACAGTTTTCAGTTATTTGGCAGGTAAAAAGAAAAATGTTTAGCACCTTCAATTTTGTCATGCACTCTAGATTAATCACCTATTGACTAGCCTAACAAGGTTGAAACTCTAAACAAGCATTGAATATTAATTTAAATGAACTGTATTTGTGAGTAAGCTCTATAATTAGACCTCATTTGATTCGTTTTTGCCAATTTATAGTATGAACAGAGTTAACTCCTTGAAGTTAAGTAGTTAACTTACAATGAAATATTATATTTTCATGTTTAGTTCAACTTTAAAATAATACATGACGCAATCCTAGAAACAAGTTCGGAGAATAATGTAAACATGAATCACACCTTACATCAATTATGTATTAGTTACAACATGAAAACGAGGTTACACATGTAATTGACTGAAAATCAATGTTCAACTTCAACCTAGGAAGAGATCCGTGCATCACATTTTTCTAAGAAAGTTTTTCCTAGAATGAATTGAAGAAATAAGAATTACATTAGAATGAATTGAAGAAATAAGAATTACATGGAGAAATAGAATATCAGAGCCCTTCTAAAAATGAATTGAAGAGCAAGATGAAGAGTCTCTCCTCCCAATGAAGAGACTGAATTAAAAGTTCAAAAGTAAATACCAGTCCAAGATGCGCGAATAAAAGCTAACATTGGACAATTCAGAGTAAAATTACGCTTTGGTTTGTCAACCAACCAGACGGTTAGTATCTTAAATCATCAAATATGACATTACCAACTAGGGCAGAAACTACATAACATGTAAATGCATGCACTTTGTAAGTTAAACATCAAGTTCGAGCAACTCAAGCAAGGGGTTTTTTTTTTTTTTTTTAAGATTTTGTAAAAAAAATATAACAAATCGAAACATTAGTCGAATCTACTTTCTGCACCATCCAATTTGGCTGAAGTAACAGTTTCAAATTAAACTAAAACTGAATGATGAAAAAAAAATAAAGATCATATGGCTGTATCCTTGAAAATGGGGAAAAAGAGCAGTAGTCATAATGAGAAACAGAAATACACCCCAAAATATGAGATAGCACTAGCAAGAGAAAGAACTTTTGGACCTTGACTCTACGGCTCAACCGTCGTTGTTGTTGCCATTCTCCGTCGACTGCTTCTTTCCACAACGTTACATTATTATTACCGTCAGCCACAGCTAATATATTTCCAGTCAGCGACCATGAGACTCTCCAAACCGGGGTCTTAAAATCATTCAAAACCTTGCCCTCCCACTGGTCTCCTTCCTTGGCTACAGTCCATATAATAACAGTCCCGTCCTGAGAAGCACTCGCAATTGTCGATTTGGGGAGCCCCAAATTGGGTGCCCAAGCCACATCCCTCACCCAGTCAGTGTGCATATGAAGAGCAGGAAAGCAGTCCATCTTCCAACTTCCATTATAAAGCTTCCACACCTTAACCGTATTATCGCAACCACCAGACACAAGTTTTTGAACAGGTTCAAGCAAGCCAGACCCAACTAGAGCTCCGGGAGCCGTTGCGGAGCCCATGAAACCGAGGTCACTCCTACAGGATGAGCTTGATCAATGCGGGTAGTTTCCCAACTACCATCGACTCGGGCAGTGAACACCGAAATATTCCCATCCGAGGATCCACACGCCAAACTAAGACCAAGCTCGTGAGGCGCCCATGAGATCGAATTCACAGACGATTTATGCTCACTAAACACATGTGATTGAGTCCACTCATTCTGGTTCCCTTCCTTCCAAATTATCACCTTCCCGTCATACGAACAAGACGCCAGAACTGAACCGAATTTCGGGTGCGCCCACGCGACCTGCCAAACCGGGCCTTGGTGACCGCTAAGGGTCGCAAGATGCTGCGATCCCGAGTTGCTCACCCCAATTATCTTTATAGTAGCATCCGATGACGCCGTCGCCAACTGCTTCCCGTAGTAATCCATGACCACATCATGAACTACATCTTGGTGACCAGTTTCAATCTTTTGAGAAGGCATTGCTACGCGACGAGTCTAACGATCACTCAATCACTCAAATCCGATCACCAAACCCTAAAATTACCAATTCAATCAAAATTTGATGCAACGTAAAGATCTAATCAAGATTATTCATTTCTTTCACAGATCGAATCTCAAATTCAGGTTCTATTGCAGAAACAAAAGATTCAGATAACTAGAATTCACAAACCCTAGAAATCAAAAGAGGAATTCGAATCAATTGAACAGAAGCAAAACCTAATTAGAACCCAAGAAAAAAAAAACACAAACAGGATAATGCCCGAAACTTAACAAACCAAACAAGCCCTAATCGGAACCCCAATATCAGAGATCTGAATCGGATCTACAACAATGAAACGGAAGACGGAAGAGATCGACAGTTGGGGTTTGAAGAAGAGAGTACCTGATTGAGAGATGAAGGGCTTCGATCGGTCGATCAGGATTTCGAAGACGTCGGTAGTGAATTTGGAATGTGGATTGATGCCATAGGTTTCCAAATCTTCCAAACCCTAAAAACCTCATCTTAGGTTCTGAGATGCAGTTTCATCGAATTTCCTCAATCGTAGAACGCAAAATCATTTCTTTCGCAACCACAGCCCATTAATCTACACATAACGTCAAAAAAACAACACACTGGACGAAATCAAGCACACAAAACGATTTCGAGTGTTTCAATCGTACGAAAACAAGGATCTGCGATCGTCTCCAACAGAACACACATCGAAGAACAATTCGAACAACAAAAGATCGAAGAATCGAACGACGAAACACGCACCTGTAGAGATCGAAGTGGCGGGCAGAATCGCTTCTTTGCGGTCGCTTGGTTTCGAAGAAATCCAAGAAGAGAGAATGAGAGACGGAAGACAAAAACAAAAGTTAGGGCACAAGTCCAATTGAACCGTGCTAGCTCCTCTACTATCGGATGATCCTGAGCGTAGAAAGTGGTATCGGACTACTGATAAGAAAAGAAGATCGACGGTTGGGGTTTGATGGATCTTCTTCGCCTGTTGGGCTTGGGCAGTTGTGTTGTTGACTTTCTCTTCTTGGGCTTGGACAGTTTGGCGTTTGCTCCTGTTCGTAAGTTTTCACTGATAATTGTCACTGATGTAGAAAGAAACAACTTTTAAAAAGGGCCTCTTAGATTGACCCACTTTGAGCACCGAAATTGGGCACCTATCTACATGGTGCATGTGCAGTACACCTCGAGGCACGTGTGAGCACATCTCGTGGCATATTGTATGGGCATCGAGTGGGAAGGTACTCAATCTTGGCGTCCAAAGTGAGTCAACCAATCTTTATCCCTTTTGAAACGAGTTTGAGTCATGAGAATGAAAATGTTAGCATTAAGAGCTCCCGCCATCTATACTGGAGGCAACCTCCGGGAGTGATCGGATAGATGCGCAAGTCTAAAAGGCATCGTATTATGATATCCATACCGTATATTTTATTTTAAAGTCGTATTTAATTGATGTAGAACTATGTTGCGACCACCTATCTCATTGTCTTCACTAGAACAATTTGAGCTTTTAATAGCCCTTAATAGATAGAGGTTTTAATTAACCCCCATGAATTAGACAATTTGAGCTTTTAATAGCACTTAATAGATAGAGGTTTTAATTAACCCCTATGAATTAGATAATTAGGTTTTTAATAGCACTAATTCATATAGGTTTAAAAAACCTCTATGGAAACACTGGCCCAAGAACAAAATCCCCTAAACACTCTCACTCACTCGTCTCGCTCATTTCGCTGCCCGACTCACTCGCTCGTCTCCCTCGCCACGCTCGCTCGTCTCCCTCGCTCGCCTCACTCGCTCGGCACTCGCGTCCGTCGTCGTCGTCGTCGTCGTCAACACTCTCTCGCAATCGCCATTGTTTGGGTGGTGAGCTCGGATTCAAACCATCATCGCCTCCTCCCCCAACTCGTCGTCCCCACCTTCATCACCTCATGGATCGTCTCTCGCAGAACAATCGATCTCAAGACCGGTTGTCCAATCTGCAAGGTTAGTCTCAATCGATCTCAAACCCTAACGATTCGATTTGACGAAGCTGTGAATTTTTGGTTCGTTGTTTAATTTTGATCATATATACTTGATTCTGATCTCATTGTGTTGATTAGGTTAGCCGAGATTGTTTCTATGGTTCTATGGTAAATGGTTACCGATTTACTGATCTCTCTAAGTCTCTATATTGATTAGGTTAACTCGAATTTTGTCTTTAATGGTTTTGTGACTTGAATTAGCGATGAATGTAGTTGATTTCATAGGTTCTATGTTGAATTGGCTTTGGCGATTGATTTGCTCTAGATAAATTTGTCACCAAATTTGCACAAAAATAGCCAAAAGGGCAAGACAATAGCAGCAGCAGTGCTAGCTGAAGTGAAATAACAAATACTAATAATACAAAGAAGCAATAATACAGTGGAACATCAAGCAAAACACAGATTACATGCAATAAATAGTAGCAGAACAGCTAAGAATTTTGCAAACTCTATGCGGAATTCTTAGAAAGGAAAAGAAATAAAGAGAAGAATGCAAGAACTTGTTGCTCAAGAAAGAAAAAAATAAAGAAAGAAAGAAACAATAAAAGTGAAGAAGAAGCACTAGAACCTGGCCCTGATACCAAATTAATGGAGTATAACCTAATGGTGCCCCTTTTTTAGATGTGGTGTATTAATTTCAAAAAATGTACAAATCTAAAAAATTAAGAGAAATTATTGGTTGAGGGCGTATAACCTAAAGGTGCCCCTTTTTTAGATGTGGTGCCCACGAAAAGTACATAAAGGGGTCACCAGTAGGCTATGTGCCCCATGTGTGCATCCCATTGGTGTCACGCCCATTTAAGTTTTTTTTTTTTTTTTGAATGAGACGACTTTGGCTTGATCGGGCTTATTTAAATTGAGACAATAGCAAGGCCCTACCCAAACTCTACTCTACCATTCGAAAACCTTGTTTAACAAATTGTTATGGACAAGTCAAAGTAGGTCGACAAGTCAACAAGATATTGCAAAGATTGCACAATTTGCACTTGTTGATATCTCCCGACCATTATCTTGTTTTAGTCGTTGTTATCACGTGTATACAACCGTGTGAACATTTCTAATTGTTGGATGTCATTGAGATCATCCGATCTATTTAAATAAAGATCGAACGCACACAATCAATAGATTCGGGATTTAGAGGGTTCGTGTTTTCTTGGGGTTCAAGTTTAGGGGTTGTTCATCACTTTTTCTTCTTCCTTACCTGTTCACACATTCCAATATCTTCAACCTTCATTTGATGTCTTCATCAAATCCTCGTGGTTTTGTTTTGTTTGTTCAATGTTCATACAGAGCTGTAAATCATGTTTTAATGTATGAACAGAGGATAAACTCAACTGGTTTCCATAAAAGAGAGAGCTTTGAAGGGGTAAGCCCACAAGGCCACACACCCCTTTTGGTTCTGTGCTTTGTGGGTTGAACAGCTGAGAGAAATCTAAGAAAATCAATCAACAATTGGTATGATTTCGCTGTTTTTTCTTGCAAGTTTGAGATGGATAGGAAGTGGGGTTGAGGGGTTTTGTTCTGAGGGTCCCTGATGTTTTGTTTGGTTGTGGGTGCGTAGTCCTATTTGGGTCTCTTCTTTGTCCGTCTTGTTTGGTGAGTAGATCTTGCTAAAGTTGTTTGTCATTAAAATGTGGACATGGGTTTTTGATCTACTTGAAGATCTTGCAATTTCGCATTCCGGGCATTGCTCCATTTGGTTGTTTGGGTCGGCAATTTGAGTAAAAATTGGTTTTTTTTTTGTCGTTGAAGACGACCTTCGCGAGATGGCCAAGAAGGCCGCTTGGAGCGTCGAGCTCTTGCAAGTCCGTAATGGCGTCCAGCTTCCTCCGCGACAACAACCTCGAAACCTACTGCGCAAGACGTCCCCTCGATCTCTTCATCGATCGTTTCTAGAGCAAAACTCTTTCACTCACTTTCTCGGTTTAATGCAATTTATCAAAGTGTAGATATTGCAGAAAAAAACGTCAAAGTTATCAAGGTTTAGGTTTGCAACGTGATTCTCGTATTTTGAATGTGAGTACAAAGTGTACGTGCTTCGAGGTTAGTGTTATTGTAATGCAATTAAGGAAAATACTACACCCGAAGTCATATCAAACACAAGAGTCATCCATGCGCCCTCGACTCACATACTATGCATCAATAAGCCCGATATGACTTACGATGCAATTTGGGTATTGTCATTCTAGCAATATCCAAATTGTAATATCTTGCCCTAGAGAACAAGAACCGAAAGAAAAGAAAGAATTCCACCAATCAACAAAAACAAAAACATTGTTCTTTTTTCCGTACTTACACCCTATTTGAGTTTGATTTCCCGTTTTGCTACCATGACATCCCAGCGACTTGGCTGTTTTGGGATCTTTCCCCGAGGCATGCAAAGAGAGCTAAATGGTGGAGAGTTTGACTATATGATTGGTTACGGCCTGTTTGGCGACGGCACACGGTGGTATTTATACTCGTGCTGGCACTCTAAAGGAGCGCCTTGTGGCAAAATGATGGTTGAGGGCCTCAGTTGCCAGCAAAGTTCAATGACTAACAATCGATCGAGTACTGTGTGACTAAGGCATTGTTTAATTCATTTTTGCCAACTTACAGTTTGAGCGGAGTTAACTCACAAGTGTAAGTTAATATTTCAAGTTTGGTTGAACTTTAAACTTGCAAGGAAGTTACAAAATTTTAAGAACTGTAAAATGTGGAATTGACATAAATATTATTCAAACAAATTTTTAAAATAAAAAAATCATTATTATGTTCACTACATGAACTATTATTTTATTTATTCAAAATAAAAAACATGAATTAAATAAAAACAAAAATATTATTTACAAAAATATTAAACAACATTAAATAATTAGAAGTATTTTTATATTTATTTGAAATAATTATTAATAATAAATCCTATAAAATACAACTAATGATAATTTTTAATATTTTTTTAATGAATGAATGATTTATTTAATCTTTTATTATGGATTAATAACAAGCATTAGAGAGGGTAGGGACATGAGTAAATGTAAATTTATGAAAGGTAATTGTGTCCATATAACTCCCCAGAGTAATCTCTTTGTGGGAAGCGTGGGGAGATATCTCACACCCTTCGTGTAAGTTAGAGATAACTCACATGGTGTTGGGCAACCAAATAAGATTAGTTCCCAACTCCGTATGAGTTATCTCGCCTTGGAGATATCTCCATCTCATACCAAACAAGGCCTAAATATATAGAAGGTCTAGTATAGATACTAATTAATTTCATATTCTTCAAAAAAAAAAAAAAAAAAAAAAATCAAAAAGGATGATAAAGTAATTGCTATTCTTCTTCATGTTGGGATGCGTTATTAATGGCCTGTTTGGTTCGTGGGATTAGCATGATTAGATGATAGAATCCATAGTAGGATTAACTAGCTATTCTTCTTCAATTACCACCATTTTTTGGGAACTAAAGGGACAAAATATTTACTCTCCATCATCCTCTCGAGTCCGAGTTCTTCACGCCGCAGAGACAACCTCGATTTCCTCTGCAACCTCGTCTTCAAGCTCTCTCTCGGCGAATTCCCGAGCTCCTCGTCTCAAGATCTCGCCGTGCTACTCGAAGTGGAAGGGTTAGTTCGTTCGCCGCAATTGTTGCGTTGATTTTGTATTCCTTTTGTTCGAATGTTGTTTTCGGCTCTGAATGTGGATTCGTGATACATGCGTGCTTGGAGTCCGGTATATGTATAGTTGTAAGTTGGTAATATGTATGATAGATTGGCAACTTTGCTTTGATAAAGAAAAGTCTCGAGCGTTTTTTGTAATATTTGTGTGTTGGGAAGCAGACTCGAGGTTGGCAAAGTGATGAATTGTGGTAAGATGCGTGACCACTCGATCGAGTTCGTGCATCTCTTTTATTTGTATTGTAGTTAGAGCATATCTTTTACTAGTTGGTTTTGAATTGTAGTTAGAGCATATCTTTTTACTAGTTGTATTTTCTTTTTCTATGAAGGTTATAAAAGTCGATTAAGTAATTAATTTATATTGAAACTATCAAATGACATATATTGTGAAATATTTCAAAATGACTAGAAATTAACTTATAAAGAAACGGGGGTAGTAATTAGGAGCGAGCTAATTACTTAGTTAATTAAGTTAGGAAGGATACATGCATACCAATAACTAATTAATTTACAGAACAATAAATCTGCTTGTAGTATTTGTTATGGTGGCATTTGAATCACATCACACTATCGAGATAGAAGAATAATCTTAATGTTAGATTAATTAATAATCGACATATTAAAGTAACCCATATTAATAAAGGTAATGATAAATTCTAAATAAAAAGCCTACACTATGATGGTTGTGGTTTAGGATAAATGATTAGAGTTGGGTGTATTGTATCTCTCTTTTCCCTCTCTTCATAAATTTATTTCAGTTATTGGATATGGTATTAAAAATAATAAATGTAGTCATTAATTGAACATCTATATTTGCATAGTAGAAGACAGAGATGAAAAAATACATACTCAAATTTGGATAGCAATGGATGGAAAGATGTACTTATTATTTATTTATTTTTATTTTATTTTTTTTTCATTTGTCAATTGTTCCATAACACTTGATGATCATTATAAAGAATTGTAAAAATGCAACGTGGATGTAACGATTAAATGGTAACTCAAATGTACCAAAAATAAAATAAAAATGGTAATCAAATGGTCAATGATTTGTTATGTTGTCTCGACTACAAGTGATGAAGGTTTTGTTAGTCAATTAGAATGTTAATAGTAAAACAATTATTAATCATATACAAGTCATAGTATATATCATGAAGACTTGAGACGACTAGGGGAACTAAGAAAAAAACGTACAAATCAGCCCTTAAATTAGTTTTGAGTGGCTTTCAGCCCTTAAACTATAAAAATGAAGAGATTTTAGCCCGTCAATTAAAAAAATGAAGAAATTTTAGCCAACCATGAATTCTTTTATTATCTCAACGCTTTGTGTACACATGACAAATGTGATTTGACACTTGTGGGTCTCATAACATAGTAAAAAAAATGCAAAATTACTTCTATCTTTCTCTCCTCAACGCCAACACGAACTTGAAGAACCATCCGCATTGCGGACGGAGTCGACCGGGATGGCCAAAACGACGACAATGATGACCGGGAAAGCAACATCGACGACGACCGAGGCATCTACGGGATCTTGGACGGCGGTGGGGATATCGACGGCGACGGTGATTAAAGTATTGGTATGCTTTAATCATCGTCGTCATCAATATCTCCATCGCCAAGATGCCGTCGATGCCTTGCCGCCGTCGTTGTTGCTTTCGCCGTCCTTGTCGTCGACTCGACTCCGTCCGCAATGTGTGGATGGTTCTTCAAGTTTCTTTAGTTTCTTGTGTTTCTATTTTCCCGCATTGTTGTGTTGGTGTTGAGGAGAGAGGCGATATAAGTGATTTTAGAATTTTTTTACTATGCTGTGTGACCTATGTGCTAAGTCACATTTGCCATGTGTACACAAAACGTTGAGATAACAAAAAAATCCATGGTGGGCTAAAATCTCTCTCGTTTTTATAGTTTAAGGGAAGAATCCACCCAAAACTAATTTAAGGGTTTGTTGATCATCACTTTAAAACAGAAACCAAAGGAAAATAAAGAGCAAAAGAAGAGAGAAGACCCAAAATGTAAGTACTACTATGTAATTAATTCTTCTTATACTCGTTGTATAATCCATATATCTTAACATCTCACGTCCAGTTCTATAATTAACATTTTATAATTGCTTTGATAATTAACCTGAACCCTCCATATATATAAAGAACATCAAAATATACAAGACAGTCACTATAAATATTAGCATTCACTCATTCGAGTAACCAAGCCAAAAAATTAAGTAAGGGGAGGCAAATTTAAACCATATATATAGGTTTCGCGAGTGCAACCCCGCCCCCATTTCTTTGGGCTCTCTGGATGCCCATGACTCACCGGTCTTTAAGTCGGAATTTGTAAGTCCTGCTTGGATTGCAATCAAAGTTCTTGTCACCCCCATAACCATACTTGGTGTTGTAACCCGGATAATCACTCAACTCGAACTTCACTTCTTCAACCAACACAAGTCCATTTTTCTCTCCCAATATTTGTAAACCCCACTGCCGGAAAAAATAATTACACTTGTGACTGATGTGAATTTCTCCCGTCTCGTCAATCATCTTCGCCGCATTCGCCATGAAGTCGCTCACCAAATCTCGGTTTCTCCTATAAAATTAAACCAAGAAGAAAAATTCGCAATCACACAATCAATTAAGTTATGCGATCAGTTGATTCTTAAATTTTGAATACAAACTCTATCTATACATGCACATCGCACCTGAGATGGTCCGGTTCATTTCTATAGAAGCCGGCGTGAGGAAAATTATATACAATTCGATCATAAGTTACATTATTGTGACGCCGATTTCCAGCCATTTTGGTTGCATCAACATTATGTATAACTATGCACCCTCTACTCCTTAGAGAGTCAACATTAGACATGGCATTCCCATAATTCCTCTTCAGGAATTCTATAACATACAAACAAATTAAAATGAACTATCAAATTTATTGTACATCAAATATACAAATAATTATGAAACCACGTCATCAACCCCGCATCAAATTTTGTTAAGTAAAAAAGTAAAAAAAATGTGGCCGACCTTGATTAATTTAAAAGAGGGCCGCTAAGGGCACCCCACCTTTTCATGAAAGCACCCAACTTATTTGTAAAAATTCTAGCAAAAATAGAAAAGACCATTTTGCCCTTGTATATATAATGATTAAAACCCCACAAACTATTTTGACAAAGAAAAGGGCACCCCACCACCAAGCTTGAACCATAAAGCCACATTGCGTTTGACGAGCGTTGATCGATTCTTGCGGATTGACATCATTCGACGACAGAAGGTAACAATGTTTGACAACCATATGATGGTTTTTTAGAACTGTTTAGTTGTGTAACACCGTGAAAATGATGATTTGTTTGTTAACGTAGGATTTGGTAATTTCTTCAAATTCGAACTTGTTTCCACTATATAATGGAGGATTGTACTTGCTTTCTGCAAGAGGAGGTCGTACTTGAGAGGTAATTTTGCAAATTTATTGTGTTTTTTTTGCGTTATCCGAAGTTTCGTCTGTGGTGCGCGATTGTTTCGGCCTCGCAGACCGAGATGTATAGTAATGTCTCGGTCATGAGGACCGAGAGGTTTCACGCAGTCACGGTATGGTACGACCGAGAGTATCGAGTAACTCTCTGGTCGTACGTGAGAGCGATACTCGAATAAAGTATCGGACCGACAACCGAGAACTGTTTTTTGGAGTTTTTTGGTGATTGTCTTTGTACATTTTGGTTGCTTATAATTTTACACTATTTGTATTGCGGTAATGCCGGTATCTAGTAATTTTCCAGACTACAAGGACACGTTTACACCTTGTAAGTCATTCCCCTCTCGAGAAGCGGCTATTTCATGGCTTCAAATGATTAGTGGTGAAAACAAGTTTGTGTTAGTAACGAAGCGCTCGGATGCGGGGGAATTAAGCGTAGAGGAAGGGCGAAACTTGCCTTTGAGAGGTCCGGGACGTATAGGGGACCGCTCGAGAGTAGGGAAGGGAAAGCGGCCAAAAGTTTAAAGAAATCAAGAAATGATGAAAAGGCAAGGACTCCAACCGGTACGAAGAAATGTGGATGCCCTTTCCTTATTAACGTAAAGGAAAATGTTGTCTCCTTATGGTATGTCACTCATTATATGTGGGAAGCACAATCACGACACCGCAGGAAGATTGGATAAGGGGAGCAGGAAGTTGAGAATGCGGGTGGGAGGACCGAAATTCAAAGCAGTCGGGGAGATTAGTCCACCTTCGTCTTTTGTGGAGTGCGAGCAGAAGTTGATGATTCGGGTGGGAGGACACCGGGGTCTCCAATCGGAGGCAAGGCGATGTCGGAGAGAAAACGAGTTGAGTCCTCCCACTCCACAAAAGAGGCCTCCACTTCCAGGGCGAGAAGAAAGGCAAGGTTGTTCCACAAATGCATCGTGTCGGACGACGCACGCAAAGTGGATCTAACATGGCTTATGGTCATTGCTTAGAACCGGATTGGTTGCCACATGTTGAGGGCATTATCGATTTCTTTCCGACGGGAATTGTTGATATCGGTGTATAGCCTCTGGGCTTGGACTTGCCGATGTAGACGGGTGGAGGATTGTGCGTAGAAGGATGTACGATGAGATTATCGGGTATGCAGACCTTTGGCGCGAAGTGCTTGGCTCGAGTTTCGAGACTATCAATAATGTGGTGCATTGCCCGAGAGAAGCAAGTGAGGGCATCTTTCAAAGAATGGTTGACACTTCCAAACATGGGATTGTTAGTAACCACCGCATTCAATGTCATTCTCGTCAACCTCTCGCATAGAGTGCCTCCACATTCCTACCTCTACGTAGTGCTCCACCGTCGTCGTTGCACAACAGACTTATCATTGCAATGACAAATGAAAGGAATATCCATTTGGTTAGGGTAAGTTCTATGATTTTTTGTGAATTGTTTTGTTTCCCCTTAATCGGGTTTGTGACAATATCTTCTATGTTCTACTGTTCACTTTGACAGTGAAGTTGCGTGTGAATGCACCGTTGTCATCCTTATATCCATCGTGGGATCGGTACGTTGAGGATCAAGCGCCAAAGGTTGGCGAGATGTACTCGTATTTCGAGACATCGCGCCCATTGCAATCGCTTTTGATGAAGCCACCATACATGTTGTAGATTTAGATACATCGTAGTGTAAAGCTTGTACCTAGAAACCTTGATGGTCGTATTTTGATTGTTGTCTTTGTATTTTGATTGTTGTTTACTTATGGATGGACACTTGTAGAGTCGGTTTGAATGTTACGGAGATTTATAATTAATTAAGTTTCGGTGCAAATTGTCGTGTTTGGATTTTCAATATTGTATAGTTAGTTTGATATACCACAAAAAAATTTCAAAAAGTAATGTTCAAATTCATCCATTTTTGATGTCTCGGTCAAGCGTGTTCGTGAAACAACCCATATTTTCTGGGTCACCCATGACCGACAAGGAGTCCAATATATCGGCAGTGTAGAACCGAGTCCAATAGCAAGTTCTCGGTTGTACACCACCGCGATGGATTGACCAGTTCAATTCGCCTTACTCTCGTCCTATGACGACCGAGCCTAATGAGACCCTCTCGGAAGTGTACAACCGAAAGTAATAGGAAATTCTCGGTTGTACACCACCGACGCCACATTACCTATCACTAATTGTAGCTCTCGTCATGTCGCGCCGAGATAACTAAAGTATTCTCGCCATGCGTAATCGAGACGATGTCAACTCTTCCTGGTCTTCGTGGCCGAAATCTGCGAGTTCCCAAACATATTAGCTTCTCGTCTCGGCCATGCTTGGCGAGACAGCTGACACACAGCCGGCCCGTGTGGCCGAGAACCACGATTTTCCAATTTTTTTACAATTGAACAAACCGCCACACACACATTACAACTACTCTACCAAATGTAACTTAATTCGACAATCTTTAACCGAGTCCTAATTTGGAGACGAAATCGGCTCACACCCCGACCCTACAACTGAGAAAATTCGTACAACGAAGGAGAAACACACGGCGCGAGGGACGGAGAACACGAATTTGGGGATTTCTCTCACTCGGTCGGTTCAAACCAAATGAGTTCTTGCACAACAGTTCGGTGAAGGTGGTGGTGGGGGTGGTGGGGTGCTCGAGAGATTTCCACGAGGGGTATTTTCGATATTTCGGGTCTAATTTTTGGGTTCCCCGGAGTAAATCGATTTGTGCCCACATTAACTGGGTGCCTTCATGAAAAGGTGGGGTGCCCTTAGCGGCCCTAATGTAAAATGAGATGTACATATTAAGCAAGCATCAACTGGATTAAATCAAGTTAAATAAAATATATAATCCATGTGGCCAATCCTGAAGCCTAACTATACTCATGATGTCATAATGTAATCGGCATGAGCCGGACAATTTTGACAGAGCGCAGAATCGAGCCTGTCTAATTTGTGACAAAATGTTACCTTGGGAATTGAGAGAAGTGGCAACCATGTTAACTGCCCTGCCAAGAGCCCTGCCAAGGCAAGCAGAGAAGGAGAAGTCACCTTCCCCAACTAGTAGAATTCTGTGAGAGCTGCAGTAGTGCTTGATCCATATTTCTTGCTTGATCTCCTCAATTGGGCGACTGATCGCATCAACAAATTTCCTCAACCCTCAAAATCACCCTTAAACGGGGTCGATTGTTTCCCATTGTCAACAACAACAATAGACAATGGTTTCACCTCCTTTGGATCATCAACAGAGCTGTGTGGGCTCTGCTCTTTAGATGATGTTGATGGTGTGGAAATTTGATCATCAAAGGCTCCTCCTTCAAAATCACCATCATATCGGAACAATTCTCCCCAGTTTTGATCTTGATTTGGAAAATCATGATCCGGATCGACAACAGTCGACCAGTACTCGCTTTGATCGCGATGATCATCGACGATGGTGATGACATGGTCTGTATTTCGTAGTGGACCGGGCAGCCTAGGAGAGGTTGGATTGCGTTTTTTATATGCGCAGAGTAACCAGTTTAGAACAGAAGAGATAACTTGACCCATGATAATACTCTGTTTTGCTCTGCTTGGTGAATTGATTCTCTGCTCTGCCTTTCAGTGAGACATGTTTTGAGGAAAGAAGCAGAGTGATTTTAGGTCTCCAATCAAAATGGGGAATGTGTTCCTTACAGAGAAAGGTTTGTGTTATGTGGAAAACCATTTAAAAGCATTCAATTCAAGAGCAGTAGTAGCAGCAGGAGGTCGACGTCACATATCGAGCCGCGTACATGAAGATATGCTATAGTCATTTTAACACTTCTTGTATACGATGTGATGCGCGTATACTTACATTTGTGACACTATTACGTGTATGTACCACTATTTGTAGCACATACGTTGGTGTTGTAGTTGGATTAGTAGAGGTGGAGAGGCATTTTCCAAGATGATAAGAGAAGAAACTTTACAACTTCACTTCCTGGGGAACCTAATTCGATTTCCACACCTTTATTCCTTATTCTTTACCGACCCTTCATTTTCTTGAATTTAAAGCTTTTGATATGATGACTAGTATTATAAAAAAAGAACATACTACGGTGACTCGAGATGAGATATTTATGATGGACATTTTGTAATGGTGTTCACTCATGCATCGAGATTTGCATGCAAGGCCGGCTCTGACATTTTTTGGACATGAGAAATGAAACTTTTTATATTCTTGTATTCTATAAAAAAAATGTTCGGCTTATTCAATTATTTTTCATATACTCCTATTAGATTTTATATAATATAAGTTTTTTTTTTGAAAAAAAGGTGTTTTTTTAAGTACTATATATATGTATTTAAAGATATAACCAATATAGATAATAATAAAAAGTTAAGCAAAAAGTTAATTAAATTTCCTTTTACTTTAAAAAAAAAATTGTTTTGACTTAGGTAGAAGTTGGATTTAAAGCATCCTCAAACTTTGTCTTTTGGCAAATGATGCATCTATCATTATATAATGCTAATCTTTTTTTAGTAATTGTCAAATTTTTAATCAAAACATCAATTAATTTTTAGAAAAATAAAAAGTTAGCTTTGTTAATTTATTACAATTGTACAAATAATCATATTGTTAAGTTTAAGTATATTACTAATTAATGTTTTTTTAATCAATACAATATATAGTTGATTACTAAAAAATAAAGTGTAGGTTTTATTAATTTGTTACATATCGAGATAATAGCGGGGTAATATTGAAATTTAAGAGAGAGAATATATTTTTTAAATAGAGAGAAGTTGATATTAGTGGGGCCCACATGTATAATGAGTTGAATGATAGTAGCAATGTATGGCGATTAATCTAAATGGGCACCCTCCACAATTACACATAATTATCAAGTCAACCACACACACTAAAAAAAATATAAAATACATATATATTGAAAAAAAATTGGAGGCATTTCCTGGGAGTGAGGTTCAGGGAGGCGTCCGCCCATCCCTAGAAATGGGCCCGTATGCACATACACACATCAATGCACGAATGATGGATACAATCACTGGGTGTTCCATCATCGAGTCATTCTAATATTGTCCCACAATATAATGGAAATCCACAAATACGTCACTTGCTAAAAAGTAAAGTTTGGGTATGCGTGAGTTATTGTACTTTAATAAATTTGAAATAGCTCCTCGTACGCATATAATTTAGAAAAAATAACATATGTACTAGCTTGTAATAATTAGAAAAACTAAAAGAAAAATTGTAAGGTAGGAAGATCTCATAATAAGCATTAATATGATATGTTTAGGGTCTATGATGATGGTTGGAAAAATAATAGTAAATTGTTTGATAAAGTGACAAAGATGTTTCAAGGAAGGGAACAAAATTAATATGAGATTATTGTGAAACATACATCCAAAACTCCATCTATAAAATATAGTAACAGTAGTTAAAAATGATTGGTTAAGTGGTCCACCTTACCTTACGTAAGGGCTTCAACATTGTCAAATGTCAGCCGTGCGATGTCAATCACCACATCACTCTTGTGGGCTCGAGATTTGGGCCTCTCTAAGATCCAGGTCTGTAAGTAGTAATAGTGTGCTTTTATTGGTCACTTAGTTCATGAGCTTCAATGAACTGATTCAAGAAGCTTGGCCCAACCATTTAAAAAACCCAAGAGCCTATTTTCTTCATAAGGGACTCCTACCTGAGTCGAATATGAGACTTCCTCCAAACTTGCCCTTTAACCAAATGATGTCTCGTAAGTCTCATCGCTAGAGATGATTTAGTAGATAGCTAGATGATATAGTGAGTTAGAACTAAACTCTTCCACTCAACTCGATTTAATGCAATTTATCTTAAGTATAGATGCTGCAAAAAAAAAAAAAAAAAAAAAAAAAAAAAAAAAAGGTCTAAGTTATCAAGGTCGAGGTTGCGTGATTCTACGAAATGATTTCTTATTTATGTGCTTTGAGGTTAGAATGACAACACCCAAAGTTACACCAAAAGTCATATCGAGCCCAGGAGCAGTCCACGCGATCTCGATTCACATGTAATACATCGAGATTTGTGTATAATCGCATATCGAAGTGCGTAAGGATGGTTCATGTGCCCAATGTGACTTTTGGTGCGACTTGGGTGTTGTCATTCTAGCAAAATCCAAATTGTAATATAGTACCACCTTAGAGAACATGAACAGAAAGAAAAGAAAGAATTCCACCAAATCAACATAAACAAAAACACTCTTCTTTTTTTTCCCTACTTAAAAATTCATGTCCAGTTCTTTAAGTTACTAAGGATACATGCAATAACTAATTAATTTACAGAACAATAAATATGCTTGTAGTATTTGTTACGGTGGCATTTGTATCACATCACACTATCACGGTAGAAGAATAATCTTAATGTTAGATTAATTAATAATCGACATATTAAGGTAACCCATATTAACAAAGATAATGATAAACTCTAAATAAATGATTAGAGTTGGGTGTATTGTATCTCTCTTTTCCTTCTCTTTATAAATTTATTTCAGTTATTGGATATGGTATTAAAAGAATAAATGTGGTCATTAATTGAACATCTATATTTGCATAGTAGAAGACAGAGATGAAAAAATACATACTCAAATTTGGATAGTAATGGATGGAAAGATGTACTTATTATTTATTTATTTTTATTTTTATTTATTTTATTTTTATTCATTTGTCAATTGTTCCATAACACTTGATGATCATTATAAAGAATTGTAAAAATGCAACGTGGATGTAACGATTAAATGGTAACTCAAATGTACCAAAAATAAAATAAAAATGGTAATCAAATGCTCAATGATTTGTTATGCTGTCTCTGCTACAAGCGATTAAGGTTTTGTTAGTCAATTAGAATGTTAATAATGAAACAATTATTAATCATATACAAATCATAGTATATATCATGAAGACTTGAGATGACTAGGGGAACTAAGAAAAAAACGTACAAATCAGCTTTTAAATTAGTTTTGAGTGGCTTTCAGCCCTTAAATTATAAAAAATGAAGAGATTTTAGCCCGTCAATTAAATAAATGAAGTAGCCCACCCTAAATTCTCTTATTATCTCAACGCTTAGAGTATGTGAAGTATCCACTAACGAGTGAATACACTAAATGAAGTAGCCCACCCTAAATTCTCTTATTTATGAGCTAGACTAGCTCAATGGTACACGGTTTGTCAAAATCAATGTCTTAAGCCTCCAGGACTTGGTTTCGAACCGTGGGAGGCGAAAGATTATGCCCATATTATGTATCGACCCCGGACCCATGCGTGGGTGTGTGAGGCGCGACTCGTGCATAATATGTGTGGGGGGGGGGTTCCCTTACATCCACCTTGGAGGACCCAGCCCCCAGGTGGGGGTATGGCCTTCACACTTTTCCTCTATTTCCAGTCCTTCCTTTACGATTCTTGAAACCACCTCGAAAACCATTGTTAGATCTGTTTTGAAAATGTATAGAACGCCTTTCATACCTTGTGACTTCTTGTCACTCTCGTCAACTAAATTTGCTTTGAGAAATTGTTCATATCGGTTTGTGAACCTTGATTTAAGTCTTCTATTCTCTCGCTCATGCATCATCAACATGTATTGTGCATCTTGTAATGACATATTTGCTTTTTGAGAAGCAACTAACACAACAACAGGATCAAATTCATGACCAAGACCACTTAATATTGATTGAATCATATCGATTCGGTAATCACTTGATTTATTGACCTCAATTCAAAGCCTATTGTTTTAACTTTAAGAACAAACTCGAAATTGAAGATGAACCTTTCTTGATATTGTTCATCTTCTTTTTGAGTTGAAGAACTCGTGCCATAGATGACCGAGTAAACAAACTTTCCAATGTTTTCCAAATCTCAAAAGAGGACTCACATTCTCGTGACATGTCCAATAACATCTTTGCTAATGTTTGAAAACAACCAAACCATAAGCAGATTGTCACACCTACTTAGAACTTCATCTCGTTATAGATGAGTCATCCGTTGTAATCGAAGCTCTTTTGTTTTCAATGAAAAACTCCAATCCTAGAGCTCTAATGGCAAATGTAACTTGCACTTTCCAATATACATAGTTACCTTCATCAAGCTTCGTCGGTAAGTTGAAATTGAGAGATTTGGCTATGGTCGTAACATCAAAAAAGGTGCTTAGACTCGCGAGTCTCCTTCGATGAGCTTCCTTCCGCCATTGTAGGTCGATCCACTTTGATACCATGTGAAGTATCCACTAACGAGTGAATACACTAATCACACAAAGAAGAACATCAAGAACATCAATCAAAAGAGAGAAAAACGAAATTGTATTGAATGAATAAAATGGTTACAAGGAATGTCATATATATAGACATTCTTACAAACAAACTAACTGATATAACAACCTTACAACAACCTCCTAACTGTCCTAACTAATTTACAACAGCTTTACAACAACTTCACAACTGTCATAACCTCCTAACTGTCCTAACTAATTAACAGACTTACTGAACTTAACAAACATCTGTTACAACTGATCAAAACTGCTCTGTCTCATTAACATGAGCTGAGTGAACTGTGTCACTGTGATCAAACTGCCCTGTCTCGTTAACATGAGCTGTACCACTGTGAACTTGAGCTGAAGAACCTGTAGTACTATGATATCTAACAGAGTACACGTGGCAAATGTGATTTGACAATTGTGCATCTCATAACATAGTAAAAAAAAATGCAAAATTACTTCTATCATTCTCTCCTCAACGCCAACACGACAACGCAGAAATTTGAAGAACCATCTGCATTGCGGACGTAGTCGACCGGGAAGGCAAAAACGACGGCAATGATGACCGGAAAGCAACATCGACGACGACCGGGGCATCTACGGGATCTTGGACGGCGGTGGGGATATCGACAACGACGGTGATTAAAGTATATTGGTATGCTTTAATCACCGTCGTCGTCAATATCTCCGCTGCCGCCAGGATGCCGTCGATGCCTCGGTCGCCGTCGTTGTTGCTTTCCCGGTCGTTGTCGTAGTCCCGGTCGACTCCGTTCGCAATGTGTGGATGGTTCTTCAAGTTTCCTTAGTTTCTTGCAGATAACTGAAAAATTCAGGGTGGGCTAAAATCTCTTCATTTTTATAGTTTAACGGCTGAAATCCACTCAAAACTAATTTAAGGGTTTATTTCCACTTTTGCTTCTAGTTTAAGGGCCGAAACCCCTTTTCCCAAGGACTAGATGATCATCA
The DNA here is from genome assembly GCA_039657325.1 of Stephania cephalantha. Classification (NCBI taxonomy): domain Eukaryota; kingdom Viridiplantae; phylum Streptophyta; class Magnoliopsida; order Ranunculales; family Menispermaceae; genus Stephania; species Stephania cephalantha. Next base: position 57,756,008 of record CM077571.1, read on the forward strand.
CTTTAAAACAGAAACCAAAGGAGAATAAAGAGCAAAAGAAGAGAGAAGACCCAAAATATAAGTACTACTATGTAATTAATTCTTCTTATACTCCTTATATAATCCATATATCTTAACATCTCACGTCCAGTTCTATAATTAACATTTTATAATTGCTTTGATAATTAACCTGAACGCTCCATATATATAAAGGACATCAAAATATACAATACAGTCTATATATATATATATATATATATATATATATATATATATATATATTAGCATTCACTCATTCGAGTAACCAAGCCAGAATATATATATATATAGCATTCACTCATTCGAGTAACCAAGCCAAAAAATTAAGGAAGGAGGCGAAAATTTAAACTACATATATTGGTGTCGCGAGTGCAACCCCGCCCCCATTTTTTGGGCTCGATGGATGCCCATGACTCACCGGTCTTTAAGTCGAAATTTGTAAGTCCCGCTTGGATTGCAATCAAAGTTCTTGTCACCCCCATAACCATACTTGGTGTTGTAACCCGGATAATCACTCAACTCGAACTTCGCTTCTTCAACCAACACAAGTCCATTTTTCTCTCCCAATATTTGTAAACCCCACTGCTGGAAAAAATAATTACACTTGTGACTGATGTGAATTTCTCCCGTCTCGTCAATCATCTTCGCCGCATTCGCCATGAAGTCGCTCACCAAATCTCGGTTTCTCCTATAAAATTAAACCAAGAAGAAAAATTCGCAATCACACAATCAATTAAGTTATGCGATCAGTTGATTCTTAAATATTGAATACAAACTCTATCTATACATGCACAGCGCACCTGAGATGGTCCTTGACATGTTCATTTTTAGAGAAGCCGGCGTGAGGAAAATTATATACAATTCGATCATAAGTTACATCATTGGAACGCCGATTCCCAGCCATTTTAGTTGCATCAACATTATGTATAACTATGCACCCTCTACTCCTTAGAGAGTCAACATTAGACATGGCATTCCCATAATTCCTCTTCAGAAATTCTATAACATACAAACAAATTAAAATGAATTTACCATCAAATGTAATGTACATCTAATATACAAATAATTATGAAAGCACGTCATCAACCCCGCATCAAATTTTATTAAGCAAGCATCAACTGGATTAAATCAAGCTAAATAAAACATATAAACCATGTGGCCGATCCTGAAGCCTAACTATACTCATGATGTCATAATGTAATTCGCATGAGCAGGACAATTTTGACGTAGCAGAGAATCGACCATATATAATTTGTGACAAAATGTTACCTTGGGAATTGAGAGAAGTTGCAACCATGTTATCGGCCCTGCCAAAAGCCCTGCCAAGGCAAGCAGAGAAGGAGAAGTCACCTTCCCCAACTAGTAGAATTTTGTGAGAGCTGCAGTAGTGCTTGATCCATATTTCTTGCTTGATCTCCTCAATTGGGCGACTGATCACATCAACAAATTTCCTCAACTCCTCATAATCACCCCTAAACGGGGTCGATTGTTTCCCATTGTCAACAACAACAATAGATAATGGTTTCACCTCCTTTGGATGATCAACATAGCAGTGTGTGCTCTGCTCTTCAGATGATGTTGATGGTGTGGAAACTTGATCATCAAAGGCTCCTCCTTCAAATTCACCATCATATCGGACCAATTCTCCCCAGTTTTGATCTTGATTTGGAAAATCATGATCCGGGTCGACAACAGTCGACCAGTAATCGCTTTGATCGCGATGATCATCGACGATAGTGATGACATGGTCTGTATTTTGTAGTGGACCGGGCAGCCTAGGAGAGGTTGGATTGCGTTTTTGATATGCGCAGAGTAACCAGTTTAAAACAGAAGAGATAACTTGACCCATGATAATGCTCTGTTTTGCTCTGCTTGGTGAATTGCTTCTCTGCTCTGCCTTTCAGTGATACATGTTTTGAGGAAAGAAGCAAAGTGCTTTTAGTTCTCCAATCAAAACGGGGAGTGTGTTCCTTACAGAGAAAGGTTTGTGTTGTGTGGAAAACCATTTAAAAGCATTCAAGAGCAGTATCAGCAGCAGGAGGTAGACAACAATGTCACACTGCAATAACACACATTGGCTCACATATCGAGCCGCGTAAATAAGTCTTGTAGTGTGACATGAAGACATACTGTAGTCATTTTAACGCTTCTACTTACATTTGTTACATGTATGCACCACTATTTGTAGCACATATGTTGATGTCGTTGTTGGATTCGTAGAGGCATTTTCCAAGATGATAAGAGAAGAAACTCTACAACTTCACTTCCCTGGGAACCTTCCTTGCGAACCTAATTAATTACTAGTCATCGATTTCCACACCTTTATTCCTTTTTTTTACCGACCCTTCATTTTTTTTTTCTCGAGTAGTGTTATTTGAACTCAAGAGTTGTACTAAAAAAAAATTTATTACAAAAGTCATCCTCAAGTAATTAATAAAGTACACACAATCACTTATAAAATTCTTTTGCTACCCCTTAAATATTTGTAAAAATTTAAAAAACTTCTCTATGAGTCCAGATTCATGAGTCCAAATAGATTTATTGTTAAAGCTTTTAATATGATGACTAGTATTATAACAAAGGAAGATATTGCGGTGACCCAAGATGAGATATTTATGATGGACATCCTGTAATGGTGTTCATTCATGCATCGAGATTTGCACGCAAGGTCGGCCCTGACATTTTTGTAGTCTAGAACGACATGAGAAATTATACTTTTTATATTCTTGTATTTTATAAAAAAAAATGTTTGACTTATTCAATTATTTTTTATATACTCCTGTTAGATTTTATATAATTTGATGAACTACACATTTTTTTTATAAAGTTTTTTTTTTTTGAAAAAAGGTGTTTTTTTAAGTACTATATATCTATCATATATATAAAAGCACGAATCACAAATTTTTGAGTGGTAATGAAATTTACCTTTTTGCCCGTACTCTATTTGAGTGCTAATAAAATTTACCTTTTTGTTCATACTTCTCGTGCTTCCCTTAAAATTAATAAATTAATTCAACCTAATTCAAATTGCACAAATTTTTTAGTGGTAATGAAATTTACCTTTTTGCTCATATTTTATTTGAGTGTTACTAAAACTTACTTCTTTGCCTGTACTTCTCGTGCGTTCCCTTAAAATTAATAAATTAATTCAACCTAATCCAAATTGGATGATGATAGAGGAGTCCGACTTAAATTAAAGATCAACAACTCAACGACTTGAGAGAACGCTACCTCTTCAATGTCTTGAACACTACATCTTCAAATAGATCAACAACTCACTGATCAACCACTCTCTTTCCTATTCAAATTAATAAATTCTTAGAAATTAATTCCCGCGAGCGAAGCGAAAGGGTCAATCGTGCGTAGCACGTTGAAACTTATAATATATATATATATATATATATATATATATATATATATGTATGTATGTATTTAAAAGATATAATCAATATAGATAATAAAAAAAGTTAAACAAAAAGTTAATTAAATTTTCTTTTACTTAAGAAAAAAATTATTTTGACTTAGGTAGAAGTTGGATTTAAAGCATCTTCAATCCTTGTTTTTTGGTAAGTGGTGCATCTATCATTATATAATAGTAATCTTTTTTGGATAATTGTCAAATTTTTAATCAAAACATCAATTAATTTATAGAAAAAGAAAAAGTTACCTTTGTTAATTTATTACAATTGTACATATAATCATATTGTTAAGTTTAAGTATATTACTAATTAATGTTTTTTTAATCAATACAATATATAGTTGATTACTAAAAAAAAAGTGTAGGTTTAATAGCAGAGTAATATTTAAATTTAAGAGAGAAAATATTATTTTTAAAGAGAGAGAAGTTGATATTAGTGGGGCCCACATGTATAATGAGTTGAATGATAGTAGCAAGGAATGGCGAAATTAATCTAAATGGGAGCACTCGACAACGACACATATTTATCGAGCCAACCACACGCACTAAAAAAATAAAATATATATATATATATTTAAAAAATTTGGAGGCATTTCTTGGGGGTGGGGTTTGGGGCTACCGTCCACCTCGCCCATCCCTAGAAACGGGGTCTGCTTGCACGTACACACATCAATGCACGAATGGATGGATACCATCATTGGGTGTTCCATCACTGAGTCGTTCTAATATTGTCCCACAGTATAATGGAGGTTCACAAAGACATCACTTGCCAAAAAGTAATATTTGAACATACGTGAGTTCTTGTACTTTAATGAAAGTGTAATGCTAGGTGGACTCAATGAGTCCGGACCCAAATAACAAGAAAGACATAAATACCCTTTATATGGTGGAAGGAGTAAGTGTGTTATTGGTGCTAGAGTGAAGGTAATTATATATTTTTATTTAGTCAGATAAATTAAATTATTAGTAAAAGGTGTTAAAGTCTGGACTCAAAGAGTCTAAATAGGTTTTTTGTTAATAAAATTGAAATAGCTCATCGTAAGCATGTAATTTAGAAAAAATAACATGTGTACTAGCTTGTAATAATTAAAAAAATTGAAAGAAAAACAGTAAGGTAGGAAGATCTCATAATAAGCATTAATATGATATGTTTAGGGTCACGAAGAAAGTGTTATTTTATGATGATGGTTGGAAAAATAATAGTAAATTGTTTGACAAAGTGACATAGAAGTTTCAAGGAAGGGAACAAAATTAATATGAGATTATTGTGAAACATGCATCCACTAGTCCGCATATAAAATAGTAATAATATAGTAATAGTAGTTAAAAATGATTGGTTACGTACGTGGTCCACCTTACCTTACGTAAGGGCTTCAACATTGTCACATGTCAGCCGTGTGATGTCAATCACCACATCATTCGTGTTGGCTCGAGATTTGGGCCTCTAAGATCCAGGTCTGTAAGTACTAATAGTTGGCTTTTATAGTTAGTCACTTAGTTCATGAGCTTCAATGAACTGATTCAAGAAGCCTGGCCCAACCATTTAAAAAACCCAAGAGCTAGATGATAGCCTATTTTCTTGATATGGGACTCCTACATGAGTCGAATATGAGACTTCACCAACCTTGCCTTTTTAGTAAATGATATCTCGTGAGTCTCATCACTAGAGTTGATTTGGTATATAGCTAGATGATATTGTGAGTTAGAACTACTCTTCTACTCAACTCGATTTATTGCAATTTATCTTAAATATAGATTTTGCAGAAAAAAAAAAGAAGGTCAAAATTATCAAGGTCGAGGCACGTGATTCTACAAAATGATTTCTTATTTTGAATGTGAGTACGGAATATGTGCTTCGAGGTTAGAATGACAACACCCAAAGTCACACCAAAAGTCATATCGAGCACAGAGCTGTCCACGCGCCTCGACCCACATGTTATACATCGAGATTTATGTATAGTCGCATCTCGAAGTGCATATGGATCGTTGATGTGCCCAATGTGACTTCTGATGCGATTTGGGTGTTGTCATTCTAGCAAAATCCAAATTGTAATATAGTACCACCTTAGAGAACAAGAACAGAAAGAAAAGAAAGAATTCCACCAAATCAACATAAACAAAAACACTCTTCTTCTTTTTTTCCCTACTTAAAAATTCATGTCCAGTTCTTTAAGAGCCAGAATTCAGATGTGAATATTCAGTTGGATTTAACAACTCAATAACCCCTAAAGGCTCTTCATTCGAGTTCAATTTCTTAGACATTAAGACTGATAAAAAGCTTGTCAAAGGCCCCCTCAAACACTGCACAAATGCTAAAAAGCAGTGCAACTCAAATACTCAAATAGAGAATACAACATCCTTCCCTTACTTTATTTAGTCCATCAAACTCCTTTTGTTCAATCTCAATGAAACACATTGGCCCCATCCCCTCCACAATCAAAAGCTTCTTTAATTTTCTCTTCACAACTCTCTCCTTCACTACTTAAAAAATTTGTGTTAAAATCACTTCTACTACTTCAATTTCTTCATTACTTGCTCAAAGGTTTTGATTTTCCCTAACAACACTTCTCCCAAGATGCTCCCACTTCCTCCTCCACCTTCACATCTCAAACAATCCAAAAACAGTCCATCCACTCAAACTAGCTCTTCAAACCAACAACAGACCATGATTCAACCAAGCAAATCTCACAAACAATCAAAAAGCAGTAGCAGTAGTAGTAGTAGTCCTTCCACTCAAATTGTTTTATCAAAGCAGCCCATGATCCACAAACCTCACCAGGCATCATTAGATGATCATACCATAAAGCTCAAACTAAGAAAGACGTCGTCGTCTGCAACACTACTTCGATCTCCTCGCCCGACCAACCCTTTGATATGGTGCACTGCAGTTCTATGTGTTATCTTCAGTGTTCTTCTCATTGTAGCTGGAATTGCCACTTTGGTTATCTTCCTCTCTGTGAAGCCGAAGCGCCCATTATTCGACACCACTGTTGCAAGCCTTAACAGCATCTACCTCGACTCGACTGAGTATTTCAACGGCGACTTCATATTCCTTGCAAACTTCACAAACCCGAATCGGAAAATCGATATAAGGTTCGAATATGAACTCTACTTCTTCGACAGGCTTATAGCACAATTCAAAGTACTAAATCTATTATCTAGGCTTACTGGTGTCAATTAGAATGTCAATAGGAGTATGCCTCCATTTATCAAAAAATTAGAATGTCAATAGTGAAACAATTATTATATACAAGTTATAATATCGTGAAGATCATCACTTTAAAAAAAAACCAAAAGAGAATAAAAGGCAAAAGAAGAGAGAATACCCAAAGTGAGTACTACTAATTAATTAAGGGCCACACTATGTGCACCCCAGTGCTTACTCAGCGCAATCCATTTACAAAAGCACCCATCGAATTTGTCAGGGGCACCCTGAAATGGATGAAATTGCCCTTGTCTTTTAACTTAGCGCATCCCACTATCAAATCGAATCAAACCCTTCTTTTCTCTTTTTCCACTCTCGCTCTCATTACAAATCAATACGTCAATTAACCAAATCCTCTCATTTTCATAGAAATTCATACATAACTGGGTTTAACCGCAATCCCGTATTATTCGCCACACAGGGCCGTGATTTGTATTTTGGTCTCGGTCGTTCATTGCCGAGACCATTGAGTAAGTGTTGGCTAAGCTCAACCGAGTGTCGACGTAATAAGGTATGTTTGGGCCGAAATTAGCCTCGGTTGGTAGTCGCTAAGTTCTTTTAGCATCTTTTGGCCGTACCATACTGACAAACCGAGACAACATGATATGTCTCGGTCACACAGACATATCATATACGTGGTCAAATTTATTTTATGGGAAAGATATTGTTTCTTGCCGCAAGCATGTGTATTTTTTGCTACGGTAAAATTGTAAAGTTTTTGAGTTAATGTTAAAATCCAGGTTAGAAACTGTAATGTAGAGAATATTAGGAGAAGAACTCGTCAATCAAACTCATGCAGATTAGGAGTAATTGACAACTAAAACGTACACACTTGAAAAAATAAAAATAACAACTCTTCTATAACAAATAAAGAAACACAAATCCTAATGAATTAAAAAGAGACAAATAGAGATCGAAATTAAGAGAAAGTTAATCAATGATAATTCTATTGGTTAGTACGGGTTTGTTTAAAGTAAAGTGAATGAAGTGATCCATGGAACCGTCAGGGTGATAACTTTGAGGATCAAATCGATGAGTCGAATTAAGGAAATTAAGCGTTTATTATTAATTGGTTGAGGATTCGCAAAAGATGGCTGTTTATGATTTGTGGCTCGAAAATTGGCTTCCAATTATAAATCAGATATTGCATGGCTGTTGATCTCTCTCTAGCTTGGATCAACGTATCAACTTGATTGAGAAGCTTTGCTTGCTACGTAATCTTCGCTGTAGATTTAGTGAACGTTGTTGATGTATTGCTGCATCTGATCTGCTCGGAAATAAGGGGAGAATTTGCAATCTGAATTGCATGTAACACAATACTATATTAATTAATTGTTGAAGATGCTAGATCTAGATCTAGAGAAAACGCTGCCCACGTATCTATCTATTTATTTATAATTTTGTATAACTATGTACTAGGAATTATAATTGTGTTACAATTAGAATCAGGGGTTTGTGTTACTTTACAATTACATGTGCTACGTTTTTTTGTAACAGTACTACCTTATTCTTTTTTCTGTTTGTGTTACTTTACGATTGTGTTTACCATCTTTCCTTTCTTTTTTGTTAAGTATTAATTTGTGTTACGCTCGCACTTTATGTTAGATCAGAGGGACTTGCAATGACTTCAAGGAGTGCAACGCACGTGTGGCTCACTTTGCATAGCACTTGTATTTTATTTTACACACACTATATATGGTGCAAGAGTACATATATACTCTTTAAACTTGAAGTTCCTAACCAATGTAGAACTAAACATTTATTTTGAAAATGTTCAACAATTTCTATATAAGTGTCGTTTTAAGATTGTTCACGCTTTTTCAAAAAGTCACTTAATTATCTTGATTGAAGAGAAAGTAGCAGTTAAATGACTAAATCACTTTTTATCTCTCTTAACCTCATCACTTCTAAATATAGTAGTTATTCATGTGTAATTATTAGACCCTTTTTTTTTATGAAGAGTATAAAAGAAAATTAATTAATTAATATGTATTGAAACTATCAAATGACAGATACTATGAAATATTTCAAAACGGCTAAAAAGACACTTCAAAAGAAAAGAATATTAGAGTAAGTATTTTTTATGATTATATTAAAATAAAGTTTTGTTCTTATGATTAAAAAAAAAAAGTACCTCTATATATTACTCTAGTCATCAAACGCACATCATGAAGTCTCTTCTAAAAAAATAAGTAAAATATCGAGAACACATGAGTGATTAGGTCTTTATCACTTGTTTTATTTTATTTTTTTCGAGGAAAGGACATCATCACTTTAATAAAAGGAAACCAAAAGGAAAAGCAGAAAAAGAGTACATAAAATAACTGGTAATTAATAATACTTCTTTTTACATAAGTTCATTGTATTCAGTTGATGATTTCACATACAAATTAAATTTACATCCAGTAGATTTAGACAAATACACCATACTTGCTTTGATAATTAACCCTCAATATATTCGATACAGAATCAAAACGAGGCTCATGCTAATGGTTTCACTCGGCTCATTTTTTTCATCAAAATTCACTCCAAAATCAAGTTAGAAATTAAACACCCATAACAATAGTACTCAAGTGTATATATATGGCGCAGCACTGCTCCTTTGCTCTTCCTACGATTCACTCGCCCGTTTTTTGAGTCGAAACTTGTAAGTCTTGCTTGGGTTGCAGTCGAAATTCTTATCACCCCCAAATCCATATTTGGTGTTGTATCCCGAATAATCACTCAAATTAAACTTCTCCTCTTCCATCACCACAAGTCCATTCTTCTTTGCCAATTTTCGCAAACCCCACTGCTCCAAAAATTGGTTACATTTGTGACTGATGTGAATTTCTCCTTTCTCCTCAATCATCTTCTTCGCATTTGCCATGAACAGACTCACCAAGTTTTTGTGTTTCCTACATATATATATCAAGCAATCAAACAATTAAAAATCCTATTATCATGATCAGTTGATCTTCTTAAGGTACATACATTCGCTGCACAATAATGTTGTAGATTCTCTTAAAATTCGTGTGACACATATTTTAATCAAATCTACACTATTGTATAACGAATGTATGTCTCCTAGATCAAATATCAACTTCCTTAAATGAAAACTATGAATTACACAATTAATGCATACACCTTTTTTCGTCCGTAACAGATTCCTTGCTGGAGAAGCCCGCGTGAGGAAAATTATAGACAATTCGATCATACTTGACCACATTGAGTTTCTTATGCCCAGTCATTTCAGTTGCATTAACTTTATGTATGACCTTACACCCTCTACTCCTAAGTGATTGAATATTAGACATTGCCTGCCCATAATTCTTCTTCAAAAAATCTACACCAAACAAATAAATAGTTTTATTACCCAAATCATCAAATGCAATGTAGACATGTAAAAAAATCATGCCTAATTAATGTCTAAACATATTTTTAGATAAAGCTAGTGAGATGTTATAGATGGTAAAAATAGGTTAGGAGATTAATCTTGTCATCCAACTCTTAATATATTGATTCCTAAGTTAGAAATAAAAAAGTTAGGATTCCCACAATTATTAAAAAAAAAAAAAAACCTAAATATTAGTTAGATTGTATTAAATCAAATTAATTGAAGCATTTGATTCATGCAGTAGACTCTAACTAATAATGATAAAAAAAAAAAATTGTAACCTTGAGAATTACATTATTGATCATGTAGATCAAAATGATCAACTAGAATAAATCATCAACTACATTAAATTAAGCTAACTAAAACGTAATATAATTCATGCAGACTAATTTGAAATGCTGAGATTATAGAAACACATCATCAACTGTATTAAATCTAAGTAAATAAAACATGAAATTCATGTGGCAGATTCTAACTAATTTGTGACAAAATGTTACCTTTGGAATTAAGAGAGGTTGCAACCATGTTATCTGCCCGGCCAAAAGCCCTGCCAAGGCAAGCAGAGAAGGAGAAGTCACCTTCCCCAACTAATAGAATTTTGTGAGAGCTGCAGTAGTGCTTGATCCATATTTCTTGCTTGATCTCCTCAGTTGCGCGACTGATCATATCATCAATTTGGCGACTGATCACGTCAAAAAGTTTCCTCAACTCCTCAAAATCACTCCTAAACGGGGTCGATTGTTTCCCATTGTCAACAACAACAATAGATAATGGGTTCACCTCCTTTGGATCATCAACAGAGCTGTGTGGGCTCTGCTCTTCAGATGATGTTGATGGTGTGTAAACTTGATCATCAAAGGCTCCTCCTTCAAAATCACCATCATATCGGACCAATTCTCCCCAGTTTTGATCTTGATTTGGAAAATCATGATCCGGGTCGACAACATTCGACCAGTAATCGCTTTGATCGCGATGATCATCAAGGACGGTGATGACATGGTCTGTATTTTGATATGCGCAGGGGAACCAGTTTAGATCAGAAGAGAGAAGTTGACTCATGATAATGCTCTGTTTTGCTCTACTTGGTGAATTGCTTATCTGCTCTGTCTAGACATGTTTTGAAGAAAGAAGAAAAGTGCTTTTAGTTCTCCAATGAAAATGGGAGTGTTACAGAGAAAGTTTTGCTTTGTGTTTAAAACCATTTAAAAGCATTCAATAACAGTAGTAGTAATAATAGAGACAACAACAACAACAACAATGTCACACATCAATACACGTACTCTAACGGCCCCAAATCCCGAGGTCGCCACGTGGGGATGCGCCGGCCCAGCCGATCCCGTCCGATCCTTGACCCACTTTGGGTCCCACGCGCCACCGATTTGCATCGCCACTCGAGATTCGGACATGCGCACAACGACAAGATGGGTCACACAGGACACTGACCCTAAAATGACACGTGGCATGAGTAGAATTTTCGGGCGTTACACGTACCCTCACATTTTATACATATAATCTCGTGTTTAGGTAGTTTAAGCATTACATTCATTACATTTTTTTTTTACATATCTTGACGTTATATACTACGCCGTTTTTAAATTAATACATAGCTTAATATTATTAATGAAAAAAATAGTTATTAACACTGGACTAAATAATATAAAATAAAAAACTTCAATAAATTATAAATCATTACACATTAATTTCTTAGTTATAAATAGTTTTGTTGGACATTGATTACATATTAAATAAGTTTTAAAAACGTAGAATATAAGAATATATTTCGATGTTATAAAAATATTTTTTAATGCGGTGTTCGAGGAGTGGGCTAGCTTAGATATTTTCAAATTTTTTTTCTTTTTTTTCATTAGGGATCACATCAAAGTACCTTGTGTTATAGTCTAAATAGTCTTATATGTGGCTCCGCCCCTACGCGTATTATATATTAATATCGGTATATGCTCGCGTTTCTACCGCGTACGAGTATAGCTTATATCTTTCTGGCGTTGTACAGGGAAAAACTCTACAACACTTCCTTGGGAACCGAAATAATTACTAGTCATTTCGTTTTCCACACTTTTATTCTTTATTTTTTACTTACCCTTCATTTTCTTGTTTTAATGCTTTTAATACGGTGACTAGTAATATAGAAAAAAAAGATGCTACTGTGAGTCGAGATAAGAAACTTATGACCCGGTCGCTTCATAATTTTATGATGGATTAATTTCATTGGACTGGTTAAGTCTGTGTTCATTTCACGGATTAACTAAGCCACGAGATTAAGTAATACTCAGTAAAGGTGACTAAAGTAAACTATCAATTTTAATGGGACTAACTAGTCCGATTAAGTAATACTCAGTAGAGTTGACTAAAGTAGATCATCAATTTTAGTGAGACTAATTAGTCCCAATGCTTGACCATTACAGATGACCAAATTGCCCCTCCTCTTTACACACTTTTCTCTCCTCAATCGATCAAATGAATTGATTGTTGGTTTGGAATAAAAGAATTTGGGTCCATGTTGGTAGTAGCACATATGAGCTTTGTTTCTTTGAATTCAATTTTGTTAGAGCTTAAAATCAAATGTGAGCACCAAAAGAAGTTCGTCACTTTTATGGTATGGACAAAGTTATTCTCTGATCAAAGATGCCACGAAATAGAGTGATCCAAAACATTAATCTTTACATCTAAACTAGATCTGACGAACATCAAAGTCGATTTATATATATATATATATATATATATATATATATATATATATATATATATATATATATATATATATATAAATCGACTTACCTCGAATGAAGAAGATGCCCAGACACAACAACACGATGACAAATATGCGGAGGATGAATCTTGCGAGATCGCGGACTCGGCTAGAGGAGAGGAAATGTGATGACTGAAATCGACTTTGATGATTTTGTTGGAGATGTATGTTAAATAGAGGGGTAATTTGGTAAATGTACCTTTTAGAACCACATTTATTCTCAAGCTTAAAACTCTCAACCGAACAAGTCTTATAAAAAGTACTAATACATAAACTCATGTGTTAGTCCCATTATAAACTAATTTCGTGGCCTTGGGTCTTGTTAAAATTTGAACCGAACAGGGATGGATAGATAATAGTGTTCATCCATACATCGAGATTTGTGTGTGCACACATCAATAAACGAATAGAAAGATAGTATCACTGATTGTTTCATCACTGGTCATTTTAATATTTTTTTTTACAGTAAAATGGATGTTTGCAAGGACATCACTTGCTAAAAGGTGAAGTTTATGCATGACTGCATGAGTTCTTGTACTTTAGTAAAATTGAAATAACTCCTCTCCTAAGGATGTAATTTAGAAAAAATAACATGTTGTTTTAATGGACTATTTTATAATAAGAATAAGAAAAATTAAAAGAAAAACAATATGGTAGGAAAACCTCATAATAAGGGTTAATTTCACAGATGGTCACTCAAGATTACAGTTTGTAACACTTTGGTCATTAAACTTACATTTGTCCCAAATATATCACTTAACTTTACAAAACGTTTCAACAAAATAACTCCGACCACTCTCCGGTCAAAAACCAACCTACGATGCTGACGTGGCGCCACGTGAGATTTCATGGAAGGTCACTATGACATGGCATGCAACACACTCACTCACCCACCCACTCTTAGTTCACCCCGGCTGCGTGCTCCCACACCCTTCCCGGTTGTCTTTTCCCCCCCCATGGTTCCCCCCACCAAACCGGTCGTACCAACCCACCCACCCCCCCAACCGGTCGTACCCATCCCCCCCCCCGGTCGTCTCCCTCGCCCCACGGTTCCCCCCAAAGCCGATCGCCCCGCCCCCAACCGATCGCATCGGGTTGATCGAAGTTCCGCAAGAGAGAGGTACCGGGGGGGGGGGGGGACCAGTGGGGCGGGGAGATGACCGGTGGGGGAGGGTGGGGAGAGACGACCGGGAGGGGGCGGGGAAGCAGCTGGGGGGTTGGGGGGGGAAGCAGCGATGGGGAAAGATGACCGGGAGGGGGACGGAGAACCAGTGAGGGTGGGGGAGACGACAAGGGGGTGGGAGCACGAGCGGGGTGAACTAAGAGTGGGTGGGTGGGTGGGTGTGTACTTGTGTTGCATACCATGTTATTACTTAACAACTTAAGTGACCTCCCATGAAATCCCACGTGGCGCCACTTCAGTATCACCGGTTGGTTTTTGACCGGAGAGTGGTCGGAGTTATTTTTTTGAAACTTTGTTAAAGTTGAGTGATATATTTGGGACAAATGTAAGTTTAGTGACTAAAATGTTACAAACTGTAATATTAAGTGACCGTCTGTGAAATTAACCCCATAATAAGCACTATAGTATGTTTAGGGTCTTAAACAAAGCGATATTTTATGATGGCTAGAAAAAGAAGGGCCGTGTTATATACGCCTCAAATTTTTATAAGGTCACTTCAATTTATATGTGAGGCACTACTAACATTTTGAAAAACAAATATGAGATTATTGTGAAACAGACATCCTCCACAACTCCACCTATAAAATATGGTAATAGTAGTTAAAAATGATTGGTTACGTGGTCCACCTTACCTTACGTAAGGGCTTCAACATTGTCACATGTCAGCCGTGTGATGTCAATCACCACATCATTTGTGTTGGCTCAAGATTTGGGCCTCTAAGATCCATGTCTGTAAGTACATAACAGGGCTTTTTTAGTCACTTAGTCGACGAACATCAATGAACTGCCCTGGACCAACCATTTAAAAACCCCAACAGCTAGATGATAGAGTATTTTCTTGATTAGGGACACCTATATGAGTCGAATATAATACTTTTCCCAACCTTGCATTTTTAGTAAATGATGTCTCTTTCATCTCATAACTAGAGATGCTTTGGTAGATAACTAAATGATATTGTCGAGTTAAAGCAAAACTCTTCCATTCAGCTCGGTTTAATGCAATTTATCAAAGTGTAGATATTGTAGGAAAAAGACGTCAAAGTTATCGAGGTTTAGGTTGCGTGATTCTATATTTTGAATGTGAGCATAAAGTATATGTGCTTCAAAGTTAGTGTTATTGTAATGCAATTAAGGAAAATACTACACCCAAAGTCATATCAAACACAAGAGTCATCCATGCGGCATCGACCCCCGTACTATGCATCAAGATTTGCACGCATTTCGAGAGATGTATGAATGGCTCATATGCCCGATGTGACTTCCGATGAAATTTGGGTGTTGTCATTCTAGCAAAATCCAAATTGTAATATGCACCCTACAGAACAAGAACTGAAAGAAAAGAAAGAATTCCACCAATCAACAAAAACAAAAACAATGTTCTTTTTTCCCTACTTACACCCTATTTGAGTTTGATTTCCCGTTTTGCTGCCATGACATCCTAGCGATAATAGTTCATGTGGTGAAAATAATAATATTTTTTTATTTTAAAAATTTGTTCGAAGAATAATATTTATGTCAATTCTCATATTTTACAGTTCTTAAAATTTTGTAACTTCTTTGCAAATTTAAAGTTCAACCAAATTTGAAATGTGAACTTACACTGCGAGTTAATTCCGCTCAAACTATAAGTTGTCAAAAATGAACCAAACAAACTATAAATTGTCAAAAATGAATCAAACGATGGCTTAGTCACACAATACTTGATTGATTGTTAGTTCTTGGACTTTGCCTTAAGAATCGAGGCCCTCAACCATTGCAAGTCGCCAAACAGGTAGTAACCAATCATATAGTCAAACTCTCCACCATCTAGCTCTCTTTGCATGCCTATCTGGTGCTTGAAGTCAAAACTCAACTAAGAAAAATTAGGAAAAAACAAACACACCGGAAAGATCCAAAAAACATGAATTAAATAAAAAACGTAAAATATTATTTACAAAAATATTAAACAACATTAAATAATTAGAAGTATTTTTATATTTATTTGAAGTAATTATTAATAATAAATCCTATAAAATACAACTAATGATAATTTTTAATGTTTTTTTAATGAATGAATGATTTATTTAATCTTTTATTATGAATTAATAACAAGCATTAGAGAGGGTAGGGACGTGAGTAAATGTAAATTTATGAAAGGTAATTGTGTCCATATAACTCCAAAGAGTTATCGCCTTGTGGGAGCGTGGAGAGATATCTCACACCCTTCCCGTAAGTTGGGAGATAACTCACATGGAGTTGAGCAACCAAATAAAATTAGTTCCCAACTCCATATGAGTTATTGCTTTGAATATAAATCAATAACTTTTTTTTATTTTATTTTGTAGTTTCCTCCAAGTAATTATGTGTCTTTAAATAGAGTTTAGTCGCACTATAAGTTATTCGTAACAGTTTTGACATTTTTTGTAACAATCTAAAACTTGAGAAAAGATTGGAGTAATGTCATGCTATTTAAGCAACACAACCACAAGTTGTTGCAAATGAATTAGAAAGTTAATTGCTTCATTTGCTAATCAAACATATATTGAACAGCTTCCATCCGTCACAAATATTTGAGGCGGCTCAAAATTATTATTTTTTATTGTAGTAAATTAATAATATGTATTGGTAAAAAAAAGTACGAAATATTTTTTTTAATATTTTCAACCTTTTTTCACAATTATTTCCAATCTTATTGTCTACCGAAATGACACATTCGAGAATCATTGGTAATAACATTTTTCACACATCTTTTGAATAATCTATATCTTGTGAAAATTTATGTACTTCTAACTTTTTAATTAGATGAATGTTGCAAAATCAAATCACTATAAAAATTTAATATGTATAATTCATTTGTATTTTCTTGATGATTAAAAGAAAGTGATAGAATGGAATTTCCGCGAGCGTAGCGAGCGGACTCCCACGTGCGAAGCACGTCTAAAAAACTAGTACACTATATATAGTAGCCATTGATTAACCTTGGTGTACGCATTGCACTGTTTGCACATCAACTTTGATACTATATGTATTTATAGTATTAGAAAATATGTAATGATACACATAGATGAGGTGGAAGTTGGCGATGACTTGAAGGATGGTCTTCAACTCTTTATTTTGCATATTATAAGTAATAGTTTTGTTGAGACTTAATTACACGTGTGATAATATAGAACTAAGAACTTTCATTGGGCAATGATTTTGTTGAGACTTAATTCCAAGTGTTAGAACTTAAAACTTTTCATTGGATGAAATGTTAGTATTTTGTTTTGGTTAGAACTTGGATGAATAGTGACGTATGTATTTCAAACTTTACTTTTTTTTGTTAGTTTATTTTTAAGTACAATGTTTTTTTAGATAATATGACAATTTTTTTTCCACATGGATTTTCATGGGGATTTGAATGGGAATTCTCCATCCCCGCAGGAATTAAACGGGTATGGATATTCAAATTTTGAATGAGAATGGAGACGGAGACCTACTCCCCATCCTCGCCCCGCTCCATTGACACCCCTAAGTGAGATGAATGAATTATCACTTGCTAGAGGCAAAGGTCTGGGTTCAATTCATGTTGGAGTCAAAGTTATGAAAAAAAAAAAAAAAAAAAAAAAAAAAAAAAAAAAAAACAAAAAGAAGTAGCGCTATCATCTTGAGAATACCAAATTACGGCAAGCTACAGGGGACCAAGGGGCACCCATAGGCATCCCCTTCTCTTAATAATTTGAATCATTTTCCAACTTCTTGTGACACAGTTTTCAGTTATTTGGCAGGTAAAAAGAAAAATGTTTAGCACCTTCAATTTTTTCATGCACTCTAGATTAATCACCTATTGACTAGCCTAACAAGGTTGAAACTCTAAACAAGCATTGAATATTAATTTAAATGCACTGTATTTGTGAGTAAGCTCTATAATTAGACCTCATTTGATTCGTTTTTTTGTTTACATTATGAGCGAGAGTTAACTCCTTGAAGTTAAGTAGTTAACTTACAATGAAAGATTATATTTTCATGTTTAGTTCAACTTTAAAATAATACATGACGCAATCCTAGAAACAAGTTCGGAGAATAATGTAAACATGAATCACACCCTACATCAATTATGTATTAGTTACAACATGAAAACGAGGTTACACATGTAATTGACTGAAAATCAATGTTCAACTTCAACCTAGGAAGAGAACCGTGCATCACATTTTTCTAAGAAAGTTTTTCCTACGTGCGCTGTTAAAAGCAAGGAAACTTTTTGCAACAGCACATCTATGAAAAACGTTTTCTGGGCGCGCGCCACTTGCGGTCTCGCAGATATGCAAGTCATTCGTACAAAGAATCAAATTCAATCAAGAAAGCACAGTTAGGTGACTTGCAACTGTTAAATAAACTTAAAAAGACCTTATCAACACTAACAACCCATCCAACAAATTCATGGTTGTTTCCAAAAGTTGAAAGTAAAGCTTGGAAGGTTCAACATAAAAGCTAACTACTTTACAGTGTACACACACAAGCACTACAAATTGGCTCAAAATCAACTTTTGTAGAATCATTAGCTTCCAGCTCAGTCCAATCCCTGCTGCATCAAACTCAAGGTCATGGTCTCCCGAAGGGCATCCGGTTCACAAGTTCCCTAAACCAAATCATTGAAATAGACTTCCTAGTTCCTACCACATGCACCTTAATTAGACAGTTTTTTCTTCTTAATGTCTTACTCGACGACGTTTATCTATCAAAAACGAGAAGTGCATAACGCATAGAACAAGCGTGAAGAATTAAAGACCTACGATTCGAAAGGAAAATCATAATGGTAACATTAGAATGAATTGAAGAAATAAGAATTACATGGAGAAATAGAATATCAGAGCCCTTCTAAAAATGAATTGAAGAGCAAGATGAAGAGTCTCTCCCTCCCAATGAAGAGACTGAATTAAAAGTTCAAAAGTAAATACCAGTCCAAGATGCGCGAATAAAAGCTAACATTGGACAATTCAGAGTAAAATTACGCTTTGGTTTGTCAACCAACCAGACAGTTAGTATCTTAAATCATCAAATATGACATTACCAACTAGGGCAGAAACTACATAACATGTAAATGCATGCACTTTGTAAGTTAAACATCAAGTTCAAGCAACTCAAGCAAGGGGTTTTTTTTTTAAGATTTTGTAAAAAAAAATAGAACAAATCCAAACATTAGTCGAATCTACTTTCTGCACCATCCAATTTGGCTGAAGTAACAGTTTCAAATTAAACTAAAACTGAATGATGAAAAAAAAAATAAAGATCATATGGCAGTATCCTTGAAAATGGGGAAAAAAGAGCAGTAGTCATAATGAGAAACAGAAATACACCCCAAAATATGAGATAGCACTAGCAAGAGAAAGAACTTTTGGACCTTGACTCTACGGCTCAACCGTCGTCACTTGTTGCCATTCTCCGTCGACTGCTTCTTTCCACAACGTTACATTATTATTACCGTCAGCCACAGCTAATATATTTCCAGTCAGCGACCATGAGACTCTCCAAACCGGGGTCTTAAAATCCTTCAAAACCTTGCCCTCCCACTGGTCTCCTTCCTTGGCTACAGTCCATATAATAACAGTCCCGTCCTGAGAAGCACTCGCAATTGTCGATTTGGGGAGCCCCAAATTGGGTGCCCAAGCCACATCCCTCACCCAGTCAGTGTGCATATGAAGAGCAGGAAAGCAGTCCATCTTCCAACTTCCATTATAAAGCTTCCACACCTTAACCGTATTATCGCAACCACCAGACACAAGTTTTTGAACAGGTTCAAGCAAGCCAGACCCAACTAGAGCTCCGGGAGCCGTTGCGGGAGCCCATGAAACCGAGGTCACTCCTACAGGATGAGCTTGATCAATGCGGGTAGTTTCCCAACTACCATCGACTCGGGCAGTGAACACCGAAATATTCCCATCCGAGGATCCACACGCCAAACTAAGACCAAGCTCGTGAGGCGCCCATGAGATCGAATTCACAGACGATTTATGCTCACTAAACACATGTGATTGAGTCCACTCATTCTGGTTCCCTTCCTTCCAAATTATCACCTTCCCGTCATACGAACAAGACGCCAGAACTGAACCGAATTTCGGGTGCGCCCACGCGACCTGCCAAACCGGGCCTTGGTGACCGCTAAGGGTCGCAAGATGCTGCGATCCCGAGTTGCTCACCCCAATTATCTTGATAGTAGCATCCGACGACGCCGTCGCCAACCGCTTCCCGTAGTAATCCATGACCACATCATGAACTACATCTTGGTGACCAGTTTCAATCTTTTGAGAAGGCATTGCTACGCGACGAGTCTAACGATCACTCAATCACTCAAATCCGATCACCAAACCCTAAAATTACCAATTCAATCAAAATTTGATGCAACGTAAAGATCTAATCAAGATTATTCATTTCTTTCACAGATCGAATCTCAAATTCAGGTTCTATCGCAGAAACAAAAGATTCAGATAACTAGAATTCACAAACCCTAGAAATCAAAAGAGGAATTCGAATCAATTGAACAGAAGCAAACCCTAATTAGAACCCAAGAAAAAAAAAAAAAAAAACACACAAACATGATAATGCCCGAAACTTAACAAACCAAACAAGCCCTAATCGGAACCCCAATATCAGAGATCTGAATCGGATCTACAGTTGGGGTTTGAAGAAGAGAGTACCTGATTGAGAGATGAAGGGCTTCGATCGGTCGATCAGGATTTCGAAGACGTCAGTAGTGAATTTGGAATGTGGATTGATGCCATAGGTTTCCAAATCTTCCAAACCCTAAAAAACCTCATCTTTGGTTCTGAGATGCAGGTTCATCGAATTTCTTCAATCGTAGAACGCAAAATCATTTCTTTCGCAACCACAGCCCATTAATCTACACATAACGTCAAAAAAAACAACACAATGGACGAAATCAAGCACGCAAAACGATTTCGAGTGTTTCAATCGTACGAAAACAAGGATCTGCGATCGTCTCCAACAGAACACACATCGAAGAACAATTCGAACAACGAAAGATCGAAGAATCGAACGACGAAACACGCACCTGTAGAGATCGAAGTGGCGGGCAGAATCGCTTCTTTGCGGTCGCTTGGTTTCGAAGAAATCGAAGAAGAGAGAATGAGAGACGGAAGACAAAAACAAATGTTAGGGCACAAGTCCAATTGAACCGTGCTAGCTCTCTACTATCGGATGATCCTGAGCGTAGAAAGTGGTATCGGACTACTGATAAGAAAAGAAGATCGACGGTTGGGGTTTGATGGATCTTCTTCGCCTGTTGGGCTTGGGCAGTTGTGTTGTTGACTTTCTCTTCTTGGGCTTGGACAGTTTGGCGTTTGCTCCTGTTCGTAAGTTTTCACTGATAATTGTCACTGATGTAGAAAGAAACAACTTTTGAAAAGAACCTCTTAGATTGACCCATTTTGAGCACCGAAATTGGGCACCTACCTACATGGTACATGTGCAGTACACCTCGAGGCACGTGTGAGCACATCTCGTGGCATATTGTATGGGCATCGAGTGGGTAGGTACTCAATCTTGGCGTCCAAAGTGAGTCAACCAATCTTTATCCCTTTTGAAACGAGTTTGAGTCCTGAGAATGAAAATGTTAGCATTAAGAGCTCCCGCCATCTATACCTGGAGGCAACCTGGGAGTGATCAGATAGATGCGTAAGTGTAAAAGGCATCAGTATTATGATATCCATACCGTATATTTTATTTTAAAGTCGTATTTAATTGATGTAGAACTATGTTGCAGCCCACCTATCTCATTGTCTTCACTAGAACAATTTGAGCTTTTAATAGCCCTTAATAGATAGAGGTTTTAATTAATCCCCATGAATTAGACAATTTGAGCTTTTAATAGCACTTAATTTATAGAGGTTTTAATTAACCCCTATGAATTAGACAATTAGGTTTTTAATAGCACTAATTCATAGAAGTTTAAAAAACCTCTATGGAAACTCTGGCCCAAGAACAAAATCCCCTAAACACTCTCACTCACTCGTCTTGCTCGTTTCGCTGCCCGACTCACTCGCTCGTCTCCCTCGCCACGCTCGCTCGCCTCACTCGCTCGCGCCCTCGCGTCCGTCATCGTCATTGTCAACACTCTCTCGCAATCGCCATTGTTGGGGTGGCTGAGCTCGGATTCAAACCATCATCACCTCCTCCCCCAACTCTGTCGTCCCCACCTTCATCGCCTCATGGACTGTCTCTCGCAGGAACGATCGATCTCAAGACCAGTTGTCCAATCTGCAAGGTTAGTCTCAATCAATCTCAAACCCTAACGATTCAATTTGATGAAGTTTGAATCTTTGGTTATGTTGTTTAATTTTGATCATCTGACGATTCTGATCTCGTTGTGTTGATTAGGTTAGTTGAGATTGTTTCTATGGTTCTATGGTAAATGGTTCTTGATTTACTGATCTCTAAGTCTCTATATTGATTAGGTTAATCTGAATTTTGTTTTTAATGGTTTTGTGACTTGAATTAGCGATGAATGTAGTTGATTTCATAGGTTATATGTTGAATTGGCTTTGGCGGTTGATTTGCTCTAGATAAATTTGTCACCAAATTTGCACAAAAATAGCCAAAAGGGCAAGACAATAGCGAATAAGTGCTAGGCGAAGTGAAATAACAAATACGCTAATAATACAAAGCAAGCAATAATACAGTGGAACATCAAGCAAAACACAGATTACATGCAATAAATAGAAGCAGAACAGCTAAGAATTTTGCAAACTCTGTGCGGAATTCTTAGAAAGGAAAAGAAATAAAAAGAAGAATGCAAGAACTTGTTGCTCATAAAAGAAAAAATAAAGAAAGAAAGAAACAATAAAAGTGAAGAAGAAGCACTAGAACCTGGCCCTGATACCAAATTAATGGAGTATAACCTAATGGTTCCCCTTTTTTAGATGTGGTGCCCACGAAAAGTACATAAAGGGGGCACCAGGTAGGCTATGTGCCCCATGTGTGCATCCCATTGGTGTCACGCCCATTTAAGCTTTTTTTTTTTTTTTAATGAGACGACTTTGGCTTGATCGGGCTTATTTAAATTGAGACAATAGCAAGGCCCTACCCAAACTCTGCTCTACCATTCGAAAACCTTGTTTAACAAAATTGTTATGGACAAGTCAAAGTAGGTCGACAAGTCAACAAGATACTGCAGCATTGCACAATTTGCACTGTTGATATCTCCCCGGGCCATTATGTTTTCGTCGTTGTTATCACGTGTATACAACCGTGTGAACATTTCTAATTGCTGGATGTCATTGAGATCATCCGATCTATTGAGAAAAAGATCGAACGCACACAATCAATAGATTCGGGATTTAGAGGGTTCGTGTTTTCTTGGGGTTCAAGTTTAGGGGTTGTTCATCACTCTTTCTTCTTCCTTACCTGCTCACACCTTCCAATATCTTCAACCTTCATTTGCTGTCTTCATCAAATCCTCGTGGTTTTGTTTTGTTTGTTCAATGTTCATACATAGCTGTAAATCATGTTTTAATGTATGAACAGAGGATAAACTCAACTGGTTTCCATAAAAGAGAGAGCTTTGAAGGGGTAAGCCCACAAGGCCACACACCCTTTTTGGTTCTGTGCTTTGTGGGTTGAACAGGTGAGAGAAATCTAAGAAAATCAATCAACAATTGGTATGATTTCGCTGTTTTTTCTTGCAAGTTTGAGATGGATAGGAAGTGGGGTTGAGGGTTTTGTTACGAGGGTCCCCGATGGTTTTTTTTGTGGGGTGCGGTAGTCTGCTTGGGTCTCTTCTTTGAATGTCTTGTTTGGTGAGTAGATCTTGCTAAAGTTGTTTGTCATTAAAATGTGGACATGGGTTTTTTTTATCTACTTGAAGATCTTGCAATTTCAGATTTCGGGCATTGCTCCATTTGGTTGTTTGGGTCGGCAATTTAAGTAAAAATTGGTTTTTTTTTTGTCGTTGAAGACGACCTTCGCGAGATGGCCAAGAAGGCCGCTTGGAGCGTCAGCTCTTGCAAGTCCGGTAATGGCGTCAAGTTCCTCCGCGACGACAACCTCGAAACCTACTGGCAGTACTGTTGGGGCATGTGCCCTAGGTCAATCCATTAACTGTCTTTATGAAATACTTTTAGTTAATAAAATAGAGGATTTCATTTGCTGTTTATTATAATTAATTTGCATGTTTGCATTATAATAAGATCCATGGGTATTTACATATATATATCCTAAATGTCCCTAGTCGATCATTATACTGGGAACTATAATGAATTAAGACTAGTGTGAGTCTTGATTGATGATCATATGATGATTATACGTATAGGGATACGAATCAAGATCACGAGTACTTGTTAGGGAACAAAGTCTTGGGCCAATTCGCCATGCTATGAGAGCATCACATGGATTAAGTCATAGTTGTTTCTCATGATAAGTATATATTCCAGTCCTCTGACTTGAGATTACCAGAGACTTCAACATTAGGAACACAGTGATTTGACACAATCAAACGTTGTCTTTAACCGGACGATTGTAAAGGTTGTGATTGGTTACTGTGTGAGCAATGTGATGAAGTTGTGTAATCAAGATAGAATTTGTTCCTCTCATATAAAGAGAGATATCCAGTGGATCCTCGATGTGTTAGGCGTGTAAAAGGCCTAGTCTAAGTGAATTGATATTGATCAATGTCACTTGGATGTTTTCATCTACCTAGAGATCGAGACTAGTACGATTGAACATGTTGGATGACAATTCCATGCCTTATGTTTGATCAAAAGGATATCGTGTGACAAGATTGGTTACGTGGTCCACCTTACCTTACGTAAGGGCTTCAACATTGTCACATGTCAGCCGTGTGATGTCAATCACCACATCATTCGTGTTGGCTCGAGATTTGGGCATCTAAGATCCATGTCTGTAAGTACTAATAGTTGGCTTTTATAGTCACTTAGTCGACGAACTTCAATGAACTGCCCTGGACCAACCATTTAAAAACCCCAACAGCTAGATGATAGAGTATTTTCTTGATTAGGGACACCTATATGAGTCGAATATAAGACTTCCCCCAACCTTGCATTTTTAGTAAATGATGTCTCTTTCATCTCATAACTAGAGATGCTTTGGTAGATAACTAGATGATATCGTCGAGTTAGAGCAAAACTCTTTCACTCAGCTCGGTTTAATGCAATTTATCAAAGTGTAGATATTTAGAAAAAAGACGCCAAAGTTATCAAGGTTTAGGCTGCGTGATTCTGTATTTTGAATGTGAGTACAAAGTATACGTGCTTCGAGGTAGTGTTATTGTAATGCAATTAAGGAAAACACTACACCCGAAGTCATATCAAAGACAAGAGTCATCCATGCGGCCTCGACCCACGTACTATACATTAAAATTTATATATGCTCGCATTTCGAGGTATACATGGACTGCTCATATGCCCGATATGACTTCCGATGCAATTTGGGTGTTGTCATTCTAGCAAGATCCAAATTGTAATATGCTACCCTAGAGAACAAGAACTGAAAGAAAAGAAAGAATTCCACCAATCAACAAAAACAAAAACATTGTTCTTTTTTCCGTACTTACACCCTATTTGAGTTTGTTTTGCTACCATGACATCCTAGCGACTTGGCTGTTTTGGGATCTTTCCCCGAGGCATGCAAAGAGAGCTAGATGGTGGAGAGTTTGACTATATGATTGGTTACGACTGTTGCGATTGGCGACGCACACGGGGTATTTATACTCGTGCTGGGACTCTAAAGGAGCGGCTTGTGGCAAAATGATGGTTGAGGGCCTCAGTTGCCAGCAAAGTCCAATGACTAACAATCGATCGATATTGTGTGACTAAGGTTCGTTTTAATTCATTTTTGCTAACTTACAGTTTGAGCGAAGTTAACTCCTTAGAGTTAATTTACAGTGTAAGTTCATATTTCAAGTTTGGTTGAACTTCAAACTTGCAAGGAAGTTACAAAATTTTAAGAACATGTAAAATGTGGGAATTGACATAAATATTCTTCAAACAAATTTTTAAAATAAAAAAAAATTTATTATTTTCACCACATGAACTATTATTTTATTTATTCAAAATAAAAAACATGAATTAAATAAAAAACATAAAATATTATTTACAAAAATATTAAACAACATTAAATAATTAGAAGTATTTTTATATTTATTTGAAATAATTATTAATAATAAATCCTATAAAATACAACTAACGATAATTTTTAATATTTTTTTAATGAATGAATGATTTATTTAATCTTTTATTATGAATTAATAACAAGCATTAGAGAGGGTAGGGACATGAGTAAATGTAAATTTATGAAAGGTAATTGTGTCCATATAACTCCCGAGAGTTATCTCTTTGTGGGGGCGTGGGAGATATCTCACACCCTTCCTGTAAGTTGGAGATAACTCACATGGAGTTAGGCAACCAAATAAGATTAGTTACTAACTTCATATAAGTTATCGCCTTGGAGATATCTCCATCTCATACCAAACAATGCCTAAATATATAGAAGGTCTAGTATAGATACTAATTAATGATGTCATATTCTTCAAAAAAAAAATAAAAAAATTAAGATGTCATGCGTTATTAAGGAGGCGTGTGCATGAGGATGATAGAGTAGTAATTGCTATTCTTCTTCAATTCGTTGGGAACTAAAGGGACAAAATATTACTCTCTCTCCGAGTGCTGTTTTAAGGTTATTCACACTTTTTTAAGAAAATTATTTAATTATCTTGATTGAGGAGAAAGTGACAGTTAAATGACTAAATCACTATTTATCTCTCCTAACCTTACCACTTCTACATACACTAATTATTAATGAGTAATTAATATATTTTCTTTTTCTATGAAGGTTATAAAAGTCGATTAAGTAATTAATGTATATTGAAACTATCAAATGACATATATTGTGAAATATTTCAAAATGACTAGAAATTCACTTATAAAGAAACGGAGGGAGTAATTAGGAGCGAGCTAATTACTTAGTTAATTAAGTTACTAAGGATACATGCATACCAATAACTAATTAATTTACAGAACAATAAATCTGCTTGTAGTATTTGTTATGGTGGCATTTGAATCACATCACACTATCGAGATAGAAGAATAATCTTAATGTTAGATTAATTAATAATCGACATATTAAAAGTAACCCATATTAATAAAGATAATGATAAACTCTAAATAAAAAGCCTACACTATGATGGTTGTGGTTTAGGATAAATGATTAGAGTTGGGTGTATTGTATCTCTCTTTTCCTTCTCTTCATAAATTTATTTCAGTTATTGGATATGGTATTAAAAGAATAAATGTAGTCATTAATTGAACATCTATATTTGCATAGTAGAAGACAGGGATGGAAAAATACATACTCAAATTTGGATAGCAATGGATGGAAAGATGTACTTATTATTTATTTATTTTTATTTATTTTTATTTCATTTTTTTTTCATTTGTCAATTGTTCCATAACACTTGATGATCATTATAAAGAATTGTAAAAATGCAACGTGGATGTAACGATTAAATGGTAACTCAAATGTACCAAAAATAAAATAAAAATGGTAATCAAATGCTCAATGATTTGTTATGTTGTCTCTACTACAAGTGATTAAGGTTTTGTTAGTCAATTAGAATGTTAATAGTGAAACAATTATTAATCATATACAAGTCATAGTATATATCATGAAGACTTGAGAGGACTAGGGGAACTAAGAAAAAAACGTACAAATCAGCCTTTAAATTAGTTTTGAGTGGCTTTCAGCCTTAAACTATAAAAATGAAGAGATTTTAGCCCGCCAATTAAAAAATGAAGAAATTTTAGCCCACCCTGAATTCTTTTATTATCTCAACGCTTTGTGTACACATGACAAATGTGATTTGACACTTGTGGGTCTCATAACATAGTAAAAAAAAAATGCAAAAATTACTTCTATCATTCTCTCTTCAACGCCAACACGACAACGCGAAACGCGGGAAACTTGAAGAACCATCGCATTGCGACGAGTCGACGGGATGGCGAAAACAACGCAACAATGACGACCGGAAAGCAACAACATCGACACAACCGGGGGCATCTACGGGATCTTGGACGGCGGTGGGGATATCGACGGCGACGGTGATTAAAGTATTGGTATGCTTTAATCACCGTCGTCGTCAATATCTCCGCCGCCGCCAGGATGCCGTCGATGCCTCGGTCGCCGTCGTTGTTGCTTTCCCGATCGTTGTCGCAGTCCCGGTCGACTCCGTCCGCAATGTGTGGATGGTTCTTCAAGTTTCCTTAGTTTCATGCATTTCCTATGTTTCCTGCATTGTTGTGTTGGTGTTGAGGAGAGAGGCGATATAAGTGATTTTAGAATTTTTTTACTATGCTGTGGGACCTATGTGCCAAGTCACATTTGCCATGTGTACACAAAACGTTGAGATAACAAAAAAATTCATGGTGGGCTAAAATCTCTTCATTTTTATAGTTTAAGGGCTGAAATCCACCCAAAACTAATTTAAGGGTTTATTTCCACTTTTGCTTCTAGTTTAAGGGCCGAAACCCCTTTTCCCAAGGACTAGGTGATCATCACTTTAAAACAGAAACCAAAGGAGAATAAAGAGCAAAAGAAGAGAGAAGACCCAAAATGTCAGTACTACTATGTAATTAATTCTTCTTATACTCCTTATATAATCCATATATCTTAACATCTCACGTCCAGTTCTATAATTAACATTTTATAATTGCTTTGATAATTAACCTGAACCCTCCATATATATATAAAGGACATCAAAATATACAAGACAGTCACTATATATATTAGCATTCACTCATTCGAGTAACCAAGCCAGAAAATTAAGTAAGGAGAGGCAAATTTAAACCATATATATAGGTTTCGCGAGTGCAACCCCGCCCCTATTTTTTTGGGCTCTCTGGATGCCCATGACTCACCGGTCTTTAAGTCGAAATTTGTAAGTCCTGCTTGGATTGCAATCAAAGTTCTTGTCACCCCCATAACCATACTTGGTGTTGTAACCCGGATAATCACTCAACTCGAACTTCACTTCTTTAATCAACACAAGTCCATTTTTCTCTCCCAATTTTTGTAAACCCCACTGCTGGAAAAAATAATTACACTTGTGACTGATGTGAATTTCTCCCGTCTCCTCAATCATCTTCGCCGCATTCGCCATGAAGTCGCTCACCAAATCTCGGTTTCTCCTATAAAATTAAACCAAGAAGAAAAATTCGCAATCACACAATCAATTAAGTTATGCGATCAGTTGATTCTTAAATTTTGAATACAAACTCTATCTATACATGCACAGCGCACCTGAGATGGTCCTTGACAGGTTCATTTTTAGAGAAGCCGGCGTGAGGAAAATTATATACAATTCGATCATAAGTTACATCATTGGAACGCCGATTCCCAGCCATTTTAGTTGCATCAACATTATGTATAACTATGCACCCTCTACTCCTTAGAGAGTCAACATTAGACATGGCATTCCCATAATTCCTCTTCAGAAATTCTAAAACATACAAACAAATTAAAATGAACTATCAAATGTAATGTACATCAAATATACAAATAATTATGAAAGCACGTCATCAACCCCGCATCAAATTTTGTTAAGTAAAAAAGTAAAAAAATGTGGCCGACCCTAATTAATTTAAAATGAGATGTACATATTAAGCAAGCATCAACTGGATTAAATTAAGCTAAATAAAACATATAATCCATGTGGCCGACCCTGAAGTCTAACTATCCTCATGATGCCCTAATGTAATCGGCATGAGCCTAGCCTAGTGAGCCGGACAATTTTGACTTTTTGACGGAGCGGAGAATCAATACTGCCTAATTTTGTGACAAAATGTTACCTTGGGAATTGAGAGAAGTTGCAACCATGTTATCTGCCCTGCCAAAAGCCCTGCCAAGGCAAGCAGAGAAGGAGAAGTCACCTTCCCCAACTAGTAGAATTTTGTGAGAGCTGCAGTAGTGCTTGATCCATATTTCTTGTTTGATCTCCTCAATTGGGCGACTGATCACATCAACAAATTTCTTCAACTCCTCAAAATCACCCCTAAACGGGGTCGATTGTTTCCCATTCTCAACAACAACAATAGATAATGGGTTCACCTCCTTTGGATCATCAACAGAGCTGTGTGGGCTCTGCTCTTCAGATGATGTTGATGGTGTGGAAACTTGATCATCAAAGGCTCCTCCTTCAAAATCACCATCATATCGGACCAATTCCTTTTGAGATTTGAGATCTGGGTCGACAACAGTGACCAGTAATCGCTTTGATCGCGATGATCAGAAGATGGTGAGAATGGTCTGTATTTTGAGTGGATTGGACCCATTGATAATGCTCTGTTTTGCTCTGTTTGGTGAATTGCTTCTCTGCTCTGCCTTTCAATGAGACATGTTTTGAGGAAAGAAGCAGAGTGCTTTTAGGTCTCCAATCAAAATGGGGAGTGTGTTCCTTACAGAGAAAGGTTTGTGTTGTGTGTAAAACCATTTAAAAGCATTCAAGAGCAGTAGCAGCAGCAGGAGGTCGACAGAATGTCGCAGTCCTATAGCTCACATATCGAGCCGCGTACATAAAGATATTTTATTGATAGTGATTTTAACACTTTTTGTATACGATGATGTATACTTACATTTGTGAAACTATTACGTGTATGGACCACTATTTGTAGCACATATGTTGGTGTAGTTGGATTCGTAGAGGTGCAGAGGCATTTTCCAAGATGATAGAGAAGAAAAACTCTACAACTTCACTTCCTTGGGAACCTAATTAATTACTAGTCATTTCGATTTCCACACCTTTATTCCTTATTCTTTACCGACCCTTCATTTTCTTTAATTTAAAGCTTTTAATATGATGACTAGTATTATAACAAAGGAAAGATACTACGGTGACCCGAGATGAGATATTTATGA
This sequence comes from Stephania cephalantha, assembly GCA_039657325.1. Classification (NCBI taxonomy): domain Eukaryota; kingdom Viridiplantae; phylum Streptophyta; class Magnoliopsida; order Ranunculales; family Menispermaceae; genus Stephania; species Stephania cephalantha. The sequence goes on from CM077571.1 coordinate 57,786,871, forward strand.
TGGACATCCTTGTAATGATGTTCATCCATGCATCGATTTGCATTGGCCGAGATTTTTGGAGCCTGGGGTTGGCCACGACATTTTTTGACAAAACATGAAAAATGATGTACTTTTATATTCTTGTATTCTATAAAAAAATGTTTGACTTATTCAATTATTTTTCATATACTCCTGTTAGATTTTATATAATATAAAGTTTTTTTTTTTTTGAAAAAAATGTATTTTTTTAAGTACTATATATATATATATATGTATTTAAAGATATAACCAATAGAGATAATAATAATAAGTTAAGCAAAAAGTTAATTAAATTTTCTTTTACTTTAGAAAAAAAATTGTTTTGACTTATGTAGAAGTTGGATTTAAAGCATCCTCAAACTTTGTCTTTTGGCAAGTGATGCATCTATCATTATATAATGCCAATCTTTTTTTGGTAATTGTCAAATTTTTTATCAAAACATCAATTAATTTCTAGAAAAAGAAAAAGTTAGCTTTGTTAATTTATTACAATTGTATAAATAATCATATTGTTAAGTTTAAGTATATTACTAATTAATTTTTTTTAATCAATACAATATATAGTTGATTACTAAAAAATAAAGTATAGGTTTTATTAATTTGTTACATATGGAGAGAATAGCGGGTAATATTGAAATTTAAGAGAGAGAATATATTTTTTAAAGAGAGAGAAGTTGATATTAGTGGGCCCCACATGTATAATGAGTTGAACGATAGTAGCAACGTATGGCGATTAATCTAAATGGGCACCCTCCACAACTACACATAATTATCGAGCCAACCACACACACTAAAAAAATATAAAACACATATATATTGAAAAAAAATTGGGGGCATTTCCTGGGAATGAGGTTCGGGGCAGCCGTCCACCCCGCCCATTCCTAGAAATGGGCCTGTATGCACATACACACATCAATGCACGAATGATGGATATTGTCAGCCCCTCAATAGCGTGACCCGAGTAGGCTGAGGTAGGCAGCAAGAAACCTAGCCAATGACGGAGTTCAGGAGGGCTCGGCTAGTTCCATTAGGTTCACTCACGGGTGAACATGTGAAATGGTGCATAGGTTTAAAGGGGGTTACGCCTTGGCACGACGCCTTGGCACACCTTACCACGGGCTCTGGGCGAGCGCGGACGCGCGCGCATGGTCAAGCGCATATGGGCGTGCCGCATGGGTGAACGCGCATAGACGAACGCGCATGGGCGCGCGCACAGGGACGAGCGCGGGCGTATTTTTCCTTGGCACATCTTGGCGCGAGGCACGGACAGACTTAGGTACGCGTCTTGGCACGAGGCACGGACGGACTTACGCACCTTGGCACGAGGCACGCGAGGCACGGGCGGACTTAAGTATGCGCCTTGGCACGAGCGCGGGCAAACCTTGGCACACCTTGGCACGTCTTGGCACGAGCGCGGGCACTGACAAGACTTAGCGGAGTAAGTATGCACTTGCTTGGCACACGGAAAGTGTTGACAAATCTTGACTTGGGCGTTGACCCAAGTCAAAGTACGCTTGGTCTCATTTTGGGATGTTTTCTATTGGAGCCGAGGAAACGGCTTAACATCTACTATAAGGAGAGGTGTGCTCTCTCTCTTGGGCGGCATGGGCAAACTAGCGGGGACCTCGAGCATGCCTTGGGCGCAATGCCAAGGCACGACCCTTGGACGGACCATGGCGTCGACCACCCCTCGGGCCGGTGGGGCTCGGTCGGACCGAGCCCCGGCTAGCACGCAGAGGTGCCTAGGCGCGCGGCAAGGCACCACGAATCAGCCCCTGCCCAGCAGAAAACTTGGGCCACGTTCCTTGTGGCATGGCTAGACCAAGTCAAGACGGTTCCAAGGCAGTTGAGTAACTACCTTGGTCATGGGCTAGAGCTATGACCAAGGCACGACCAAGAAGTCCCGAATACCAGGAGCATGTTGCAGTTGGCCCAGTGATGGTGGCGGTTATGGAACGAGGTGGCGACGAGGGAGCAAGGCAGTTGGGTAACTGCCTTGACCACAAGGAGTGGTGTTTTACCCAGTCTAGGACGGTTATGTAACTGATTGTAGGCTGGTCTATAAAGCCAAATGCTCTAGGTGAGCAAGAGAGGGAGGGAGAGGAACGGAAATGCATGAGTAGATGCATGAGTGACATGTATGCATAGAGTTCCACAGTTGTATTCCCAATTGAGAGCTAGTAAAAACGTTTCCTTGTTGCCTATTGCTTGCTGCCCCTTTAATTCGAGTATTGGTGTGCTGAACTAAGGTGGCCCTTAGGCACCACAGATTCGATTGAGTAAAGAAAATTTTCCTAGAGAAAAACCCCTCTTTAATTGGCCCTGTGACATATACCATCACTGGGTGTTCCATCACTGAGTCATTCTAATATTGTCTCACAATATAATGGGAATCCAAAAATACGTCACTTGCTAAAAAGTAAAGTTTGGATATGTGTGAGTTATTGTACTTTAATAAAATTGAAATAGCTCCTCGTAAGCATATAATTTAGAAAAAATAACATGTGTACTAGCTTGTAATAATTAGAAAAATTAAAAGAAAAATAGTAAGGTAGGAAGATCTCATAGTAAGCATTAATATGATATGTTTAATGATGATGGTTGGAAAAATAATAGTAAATTGTTTGATAAAGTGACAGATGTTTCAAGGAAGGGAACAAAATTAATATGAGATTATTGTGAAACATACATCCAAAACTCCACCTATAAAATATAGTAACAGTAGTTAAAAATGATTGGTTAAGTGGTCCGCCTTACCTTACGTAAGGGCTTCAACATTGTCAAATGTCAGCCGTTCGATGTCATTCACCACATCACTCTTGTGGGCTCTAGATTTGGGCCTCTCTAAGATCCAGGTCTGTAAGTAGTAATAGTGTGCTTTTATTGGTCACTTAGTTCATGAGCTTCAATGAACTGATTCAAGAAGCCTGGCCCAACCATTTAAAAAACCCAAGAGCCTATTTTCTTCATAAGGGACTCCTACCTGAGTCGAATATGAGACTTCCTCCAAACTTGCCCTTTAACCAAATGATGTCTCGTAAGTCTCATCGCTAGAGATGATTTAGTAGATAGCTAGATGATATAGTGAGTTAGAACTAAACTCTTCCACTCAACTCGATTTAATGCAATTTATCTAAGTATAGATGCTGCAAAAAAAAAAAAAAAAAAAAAAGGTCTAAGTTATCAAGGTCGAGGCTGCGTGATTCTACGAAATGATTTCTTATTTATGTGCTTTGAGGTTAGAATGACAACACCCAAAGTTACACCAAAAGTCATATCGAGCCCAGGAGCAGTCCACGCGATCTCGATTCACATGTAATACATCGAGATTTGTGCATATCGAAGTGCGTAAGGATGGTTCATGTCCCCAATGTGACTTTTGGTGCGACTTGGGTGTTGTCATTCTAGCAAAATCCAAATTGTAATATAGTACCACCTTAGAGAACATGAACAGAAAGAAAAGAAAGAATTCCACCAAATCAACATAAACAAAAACACTCTTCTTTTTTTTCCCTACTTAAAAATTCATGTCCAGTTCTTTAAGTTACTAAGGATACATGCATACCAATAACTAATTAATTTACAGAACAATAAATCTGCTTGTAGTGTTTGTTACAGTGGCATTTGAATCACATCACACTATCACGGTAGAAGAATAATCTTAATGTTAGATTAATTAATAATCGACATATTAAGGTAACTCATATTAATAAAGATAATGATAAACTCTAAATAAATGATTAGAGTTGGGTGTATTGTATCTCTCTTTTCCTTCTCTTTATAAATTTATTTCAGTTATTGGATATGGTATTAAAAGAATAAATGTGGTCATTAATTGAACATCTATATTTGCATAGTAGAAGACAGAGATGAAAAAATACATACTCAAATTTGGATAGTAATGGATGGAAAGATGTACGTATTATTTATTTATTTTTATTTTTATTTTTTTTATTTTTTTTCATTTGTCAATTGTTCCATAACACTTGATGATCATTATAAAGAATTGTAAAAATGCAACGTGGATGTAACGATGAAATGGTGACTCAAATGTACCAAAAATAAAATAAAAATGGAAATCAAATGCTCAATGATTTGTTATGTTGTCTCTGCTACAAGTGATTAAGGTTTTGTTAGTCAATTAGAATGTTAATAGGAAACAATTATTAATCATATACAAGTCATAGTATATATCATGAAGACTTGAGAGGACTAGGGGAGCTAAGAAAAAAACGTACAAATCAGCCTTTAAATTAGTTTTGAGTGGCTTTCAGCCCTTAAATTATAAAAATGAAGAGATTTTAGCAGGTCAATTAAAAAAATGAATTAGCCCACCCTAAATTCTTTTATTATCTCAACGCTTAGTGTACACGTGGCAAATGTGATTTGACACTTGTGGATCTCATAACATAGTAAAATAAAATGCAAAATTACTTCTATCATTCTCTCCTTAACACCAACACGACAACGCGGGAAACTTGAAGAACCATCCGCATTGCGGACGTAGTCGACCGGGATGGTGAAAACGACGGCAATGACGACCGGGAAAGCAACATCGACGACGACCAGGGCATCTACGAGATCTTGGACGGCGGTGGGGATATCGACGACGACAGTGATTAAAGTATATTGGTATGCTTTAATCACCGTCGTCGTCAATATCTCCGCTGCCGCCAGGATGCCGTCAATGCCTCGGTCGCCGTCGTTGTCGCTTTCCCGGTCGTTGTCGTAGTCCCGGTCGACTCCGTCCGCAATGTGTAGATGGTTCTTCAAGTTTCCTTAGTTTCTTGAAGATAACTGAAAAATTCAGGGTGGGCTAAAATCTCTTCATTTTTATAGTTTAACGGCCGAAATCCACTCAAAACTAATTTAAGGGTTTATTTCCACTTTTGCTTCTAGTTTAAGGGCCGAAACCCCTTTTCCTAAGGACTAGATGATCATCACTTTAAAACAGAAACCAAAGGAGAACAAAGAGCAAAAGAAGAGAGAAGACCCAAAATGTAAGTACTACTATGTAATTAATTCTTCTTATACTCCTTATATAATCCATATATCTCAACATCTCACGTCCAGTTCTATAATTAACATTTTATAATTGCTTTGATAATTAACCTGAACCCTCCATATATATAAAGGACATCAAAATATACAATACAGTCACTATATATATATATTAGCATTCACTCATTAAGTAACCAAGCCAGAAAATTAAGTAAGAAGGCGAGAATTTAAACCATATATATAAGTTTCGCGAGTGCAACCCCGCCCCTATTTTTTTGGGCTCTCTGGATGCCCATGACTCACCGGTCTTTAAGTCGAAATTTGTAAGTCTTGCTTGGATTGCAATCAAAGTTCTTGTCACCCCCATAACCATACTTGGTGTTGTAACCCGGATAATCACTCAACTTGAACTTCACTTCTTCAATCAACACGAGTCCATTTTTCTCTCCCAATTTTTGTAAACCCCACTGCTGGAAAAAATCATTACACTTGTGACTGACGTGAATTTCTCCCGTCTCGTCAATCATCTTGGCCGCATTCACCATGAAGTCGCTCACCAAATCTCGGTTTCTCCTATAAAATTAAACCAAACAGAAAAATTCACAATCACACAATCAATTAAGTTATGCGATCAGTTGATTCTTAAATTTTGAATACAAACTCCATCTATATATGCACAGCGCACCTGAGATGGTCCTCGACAGGTTCATTTTCAGAGAAGCCGGCGTGAGGAAAATTATAGACAATTCGATCATAAGTTACTTTATTGAGACGCCGATTTCCAGCCATTTTGGTTGCATCAACATTATGTATAACTCTGCACCCTCTACTCCTTAGAGAGTGAACATTAGACATGGCATTCCCATAATTCTTCTTCAGAAATTCTAAAATATACAAACAAATTAAAATGAACCATCAAATGTAATGTACGTCAAATATACAAATAATTATGAAAGCAGCCAATCAACCGCATCAAATTTAATAAAAAAGTAAAAAAAATGTGGCCGACACTAATTAATTTAAAATGAGATGTACATATTAAGCAAGCATCAACTGGATTAAAGCGAGCTAAATAAGACATATCATGCATGTGGCCGACCCTGAAGCTTAACTATCATCATGATGCCCTAATGCAATCGGCATGAGCCTAGACTAGTGCGCCGGACAATTTTGACGGAGCTGAGAATCGACTCTGTCTAATTCGTGACAAAATGTTACCTTGGAGATTGAGAGAAGTTGCAACCATGTTATCTGCCCTGCCAAAAGCCCTGCCAAGGCAAGCAGAGAAGGAGAAGTCACCTTCCCCAACAAGTAGAATTTTGTGAGAGCTGCAGTAGTGCTTGATCCATATTTCTTGTTTGATCTCCTCAAATGGGCGACTGATCACATCAACAAATTTCTTCAACTCCTCAAAATCACCCCTACACGGGGTCGATTGTTCCCCATTGTCAACAACAACAATAGATAATGGGTTCACCTCCTTTGGATCATCAACAGAGCTGTGTGGGCTCTGCTCTTCTGATGATGTTGATGGTGTGGAAACTTGATCATCAAAGGCTCCTCCTTCAAAATCACCATCATATCGGACCAATTCTCCCCAGTTTTGATCTTGATTTGGAAAATCATGATCCGGGTCGACAACAGTCGACCAGTAATCGCTTTGATCGCGATGATCATCGACGATGGTGATGACATGGTCTGTATTTTGTAGGGGATAGGACAGCCTAGGAGAGGTTGGATTGCGTTTTTGATATACGTAGAGGAGCCAGTTTAGAACAGAAGAGAGAACTTGACCCATGATAATGCTTTGTTTTGCTCTGTTTGGTGAATTGATTCTCTGCTCTGCAGACATGTTTTGAGGCTTTTAGGTCTCCAATCAAAATGGGGAATGGGTAGGTTTGTGTTGTGTGGAAAACCATTTAAAAGCATTCAAGAGGTCGACACAATGTCGCATTCCTATAGCTCACATATCGAGCCGCGTAGATAAAGATATGCTATAGTCATTTTAACACTTCTTGTACACGATGTGATGCGAGTATACTTACATTTGTGAATTACGTGTATGGACCACTATTTGTAGCACATACGTTGGTGTTGTAGTTGGATTAGTAGAGGTGGAGAGGCATTTTCCAAGATGATAAGTGAAGAAACTCTACAACTTCAATTCCTTGGGAACCTAATTCGATTTCCACACCTTTATTTCTTATTCTTTACCGACCCTTCATTAGTACTATAACATACGAAGATACTACGGTGACCCGAGATGAGATATTTATGATGGACATCCTGTAATAGTGTTCATTCATGCATTGAGATTTGCACGCAAGTCCGGCCTTGACATTTTTGGACATGAGAAATGAAACTTTTTATATTCTTGTATTCTATAAAAAAATATTTGACTTATTCAATTATTTTTCATATACCCCTATTAGATTTTATATAATATAAAGTTTTTTTTTTTAAAAAAAGGTGTTTTTTTTAAGTACTATATATATGTATTTAAAGATATAACCAATATAGATAATAAAAAAAAGTTAACCAAAAAATTAATTAAATTTTCTTTTACTTCAGAAAAAAAAAAATTTTGACTTAGGTAGAAGTTGAATTTAAAGCATCCTCAAACCTTGTCTTTTGGCAAGTGATGCATCTATTATTATATAATGCTAATCTTTTTTTGGTAATTATCAAATTTTTAATCAAAACATCAATTAATTTTTAGAAAAAAAAAGTTAGCTTTGTTATATTATTACAATTGTATAAATAATCATATTGTTAAGTTTAAGTATATTACTAATTATTATTTTTTTAATCAATACAATATATAGTTGATTGCTAAAAAATAAAGTGTAGGTTTTATTAATTTGTTACGTATGGAAAGAATAGCGGGTTAATATTGAAATTTAAGAGAGAGAATATATTTTTTAAAGAGAGAGAAGTTGATATTAGTGGGGCTCACATGTATAATGAGTTGAATGATAGTAGCAACGTATGGCGATTAATCTACATGGGCACCCTCCACAACTACACATAGTTATCGAGCCAACCACACACACTAAAAAAAATATAAAATACATATATATTAAAAAAAATTGGGGGCATTTCCTGGTGGTGTGGTTTGGGGCGACCGTCCATGTAACGGCCTGAAAAATTTGACTTATGCCACGTGTCAAGTCAAGGTCATATGTGGGACCCACTCGTCAAAATACGTATGTACGAATCCAATTTGGGAGGAAAATGCTAATTATGCGAGGGAATTCGGTGAGCCGAAACATTAACAAGGAAGCACCTCGAGTCGCGTGCCGACGTGTGACCGAAATAGTGGATCTATGTGGTGTTAAAATATACATTGGATATGACTCGTTATACGTGTAGCACGATTTTCTTGATTTTGAAATGAAGCGAATTGGTGCCTCGAGATGCGCACTGCTCGATTGTTGAGGTTGCATCGAGATTCGTGTTGCACAAATCTCGAGGAAACTTTGATTTGAAATTGAAAAAGGAAAGAAAGAAGGAGATCGGAGAGAGGGACGCCAGCTGGAGCTCCGGCGTGGACGACGGCGACGTGGCGGCATGGACGACTTCGCCACCGCATGAGAGAGCAACAACAGCAGAGCAGCGCAGCGATCGATCGCACAAGCGCGCGGTGGCGATCGCGCGAGCGCGCGGTGGCGATCGCGGGGCGAGGCACATGCACAGCGGCAAGAAGCGCGCAGCGCGGCGGCAGCGACTTCGACGCGCAGCCTGGATCGGCAACAATGGCGTGCGAACGCGAACGCGACGCGACGTAACGCCGGAGACGACGCGCAGCAGCAGTGGCCGCGCGAAATGCCGCAGCGGCTTCAGCCGCAGCCGCTAGCAATGCAGCGAGAGCAGCAGCAGCCAAGCTGCCAGCGAGCAAAGCAGCAGCCGATGGCGCGCGGTGGCGCGGTTTCGATCGGTCGACGAAATCGCGACGACGCGGTGGAGGTGAGATTTATTTCACCAAATTTCAGTTTGATGTGAATAATTTGAAATAAAATATGCTTAAACTGTCGAAATGGACACCAGGGACTAGGAGTCGGGTGTCGGGTGCGCAAATCGAGACGCGAGTGAGACGTCTTGATTTCGAGTTCGCGAATTTCGAGGTAAGTAAACCAGCTAGGGACCTATACAATATTTCATGTTTATCCATTGACTGTTGTTATTTATTGTTTTGTGATAACTTATTGTTGTTCACTGCAAAATTATGCCCAACTATGCCCAACTATGCCCATACGTGTAGTTTGCTGGGGTTAACTCGCTCGCACACACATATGGGGGAAACATAGAAGATGTATATGTCTTTCAGAGTAATTGGGGAGGCATATACATATACATTGGGAGTGAAAATACTATGCCCATATGTGTAGTTCGCTGGGGTTAACTCGCTCGCACGCACATATAGGGGAAACATAGAAGATGTATATGTCTTTCAGAGTAATTGGGGAGACATATACATCTACCTTGGGAGTATCACTCATTGATGAATTGTTTACAGTTTTGTATATTCATGCGTATTTATTTCTTTCGTTCTATTTGCATGAATTTGACTGCTTTGGATACCATGAACTGTTGCTTTGGATCTTATGAACTGTTGCTTTGGATATCATGAACTGTTGCTTTGGATATTGTGAAATGTCGTATATATGTCCTACTGGATTTACTTACCTGGGCTCGTCATTCTTATGTTTGACTGAGTGCAGCGCCGCGGAAGAGTAGCGAAGGGAAAGCTTCATAGCTAGGTGAAACTTTTTTGTATATTTTGTATTTACTCTCCTCTAATGATATTGACTGAGTTCCACAATTAGGTTGCTTAACTCCATGATTTTTATTTTTGTTGAGTTATTAAATTTATTAGTTGCTTCCGCTAAAATTGTAAAACTCGAAAAATATTAATAACTCAACTGTAATGTTGAATGTACTGATAATGATGGATTGGAAGGCTGACTGGTCCGCGTTGACCTTGCGAGACGAGCTCGGGGGTTCACGTGGGCTTAGGCCGGGCGGGGCCCAATTCGTGAAAAATTGGGGCCGTCACAGTCCACCCCGCCCATCCCTAGAAACAGGTCTGTTTGCACGTACACACATCGATGCACAAAATGGATGGATACCATCACTAGGTGTTCCATCACTAAGTCATTCTAATATTGTCCCACAGTATGATGGAGGTACAAACGCCTTAGTGATTATTTACTGAAAGAAGGATATGTAAATAATCCGCTTTGCCCATGTGTCTTCATTAAAAGATCATCAACAGGATTTGTGATTATTGTTGTATATGTTGATTTAAATATAGTGGGAAACCACGACGACATCGTTAGAACATCTGAATACTTGAAAAAGGAATTCGAGATGAAAGAACTTGGAAAAACAAGACTTTGTCTTGGTTTGCAAATTAAACATTTTTCAAGTGGAGTACTTGTCCATCAATCAAATTATATTGAAATAATATTAAAAAGATTTTATATGGACAAAGCACATCCATTGAGCGCTCCAATGGTTGTCAGATCACTTGAAGTGGATAAGGATCCATTTCGACCTCATTAAAGTGATGAAGAGCTAATTGGTCCTGAGGTATCATATTTAAGTGCAATTAGTGCACTTATGTATCTTGCAAATTGTACAAGACCTGACATTGCTTTTGCTGTCAACCTACTTGCAAGATACAGCTCTTCACCAACTCGAAGACATTGGAATGGTGTTAAACATATTTTCCGATATCTTCGAGGAACAAGTGACATGGGTTTATTCTACACGATATGGGTAAAATTGAATCTCTAAGGTTATGCTGATGCTGGATTTTTATCTGATCCTCACAAGGCCCGTTCTCAAACGGGATATGTATTCACATGTGGCAATACTGCTGTATCATGGAAGTCAGTAAAACAAACTATGGTTGCTACTTCTTCCAATCATTCTGAAGTACTTGCAATTCATGAAACAAGTCGTGAATGTGTTTGGTTGAGAAACATGATTGAACATATTCAAGAATCATGTGGATTGCCTTCAATAAAAAATTCTCCAACCATATTATATGAAGATAACGCAGCATGTATTGCACAATTAAGTGAAGGATTCATAAAAGGGGACATAACAAAACATATTTCACCAAAATTATTTTATTCGCATGAGCGTCAGAAGAATGGTGAAATTGATGTCAAGCAAATCCGATCGAGTGATAATCTTGCTGATTTGTTCACAAAAGCCTTACCAATTACAACATTTAAAAGGCTTACATATGGTTTTGGCTTGTGTAAACTTAAAAACATTGCAAGTAAAGTAACTGAACAAGTTTCACCTATGTTCACATTAGGGGGAGTAATTGATTAGTGTATTGCACTCTTTTTCCCTTAGCTATGGTTTTATCCCATTGAGTTTTCCTAGCAGGGTTTTTAATGAGGCAATCTTAACAATATTATGCCCATCTTAATATTTATGAGAATAGTGTACTCTTTTTCTTTTACTATACTTTTTCCTACAGGGTTTTTCTTAGTAAAAGTTTTAACGAAGCACAATCTCTAAGCAAGTGTCATCCAAGGGGGAGTGTTGTGAAGTGTGGATGACCATGCATGCACACCAACATATTGTGTAGTCATGTAACTTGTATTGTCATTTTCAATGTACACCAACTCTTCAATGTATTGTTAAATTACTTGTAATGTGTTGTATGACATGGAGTGTATGTGTTAATTATCCCACATTGATTACTTATAAAGTGTTGTATGACATGGAGTGTATATGTTAATTGTCCCACATTGCTAAGACACATTTGTCATCATACCAAATGGCCTATATAAAGGATGTTAACCTCATTGTAAGAGCACACCAAGTTGAATGAAAACTTTTTATTCCGACTATCTCATTTCTTCTATTCTCTTTTGCAGTATTAGTTTGTAGTAGTAAGTTCCAATTCAATTTACAACAATTTTTTTTTTCATTCGTTAATTGTTCCATAATTTAACACTTGATGATCATTATAAAGAATTGTAAAAATGTAGCGTGGATGTAACGATTAAATGGTAACTCAAATGTACAAAAAAAAAAAGGTAATCAAATGCTCAAATGATTTGGTATGTTGTCTCTACTACAAGTGATTAAGGTTTTGTTAGTCAATTAGAATGTTAATAGTGAAACAATTATTAATTATATACAAGTCATAGTATATATCATGCAGACTTGAGAGGACTAGGGGGAATTCAGCCCCTACTAAGAAAACAAATTGGAAATCTGCCCTTAAATTAGTTTTGAGTGGCTTTCAGCCCTAAAACTATAAAAATGAAGAGATTTTAGCTCACCAATTAAAGAAATGAAGAAATTTTAGCCCACCTTGAATTCTTTTATTATCTCACCGCTTTGTGCACACATGGCATATGTGATTTGGCACTTGTGGGTCTCATAAGTCATAACATAGTAAAAAATGCTAAAATTACTTTTATCCTTCTCTCCTCGACGCCAACACAACAACGCAGGAAACACGCGAAACTTGAAGAACCATCCACATTGCGGACGGAGTCGACCGAGACGGCGAAAATGACACGACAACGCAGGAAACGCGAGAAACTTGAAAAACCATCCACATTGCGAACGAAGTCGATCGGGACGGCGAAAACGACGGCGATGACGACGACCGGGAAAGCAACAGCGAAGATGACCGGGGCATCTACGGGATCCTAGACAGGGGTGAGGATATCGACGGCGGCGGTGATTAAAGAATTGGTATGCTTTAATCACTGTTGTTGTCAATATCCCCGCCGCCGATCACTATATATATTAGCATTCACTCATAACCAAGCCAAAAAATTAAGGGACGCAAATTTAAACCATATATATAGGCTTCGCGAGTGCAACCCTGCCCCCATTTTTTTTGGGCTCTCTAGATGCCCATGACTCACCGGTCTTTAAGTCGAAATTTGTAAGTCCTGCTTGGATTGCAATCAAAGTTCTTGTCACCCCCATAACCATACTTGGTGTTGTAACCCGGATAATCACTCAACTCGAACTTCACTTCTTCAACCAACACAAGTCCATTTTTCTCTCCCAATTTTTGTAAACCCCACTGCTGGAAAAAATAATTACACTTGTGACTGATGTGAATTTCTCCCGTCTCGTCAATCATCTTCGCCGCATTCGCCATGAAGTCGCTCACCAAATCTCGGTTTCTCCTATAAAATTAAACCAAGAAGAAAAATTCATTAAGATATGCGATCAGTTGATTCTTAAATTTTGAATACAAACTCTATCTATACATGCAAAGCGCACCTGAGATGGTCCTTGACAGGTTCATTTTTAGAGAAGCCGGCGTGAGGAAAATTATATACAATTCGATCATAAGTTACATCATTGGAACGCCGATTCCCAGCCATTTTAGTTGCATCAACATTATGTATAACTATGCACCCTCTACTCCTTAGAGAGTCAACATTAGACATGGCATTCCCATAATTCCTCTTCAGAAATTCTATAACATACAAACAAATTAAAACGAACTATCAAATTTATTGTACATTAAATATACAAATAATTATGAAACCACGTCATCAACCCAGCGTCAAACTTTGTTAAGTAAAAAAGTAAAAAAAATGCGGCCGACCTTGATTAATTTAAAACGAAATGTACATATTAAGCAAGCATCAACTGGATTAAATCAAGCTAAATAAAACATATAACTCATGATGTCATAATGTAATCCGCATGAGCAGGACAATTTTGCCGTAGCAGAGAATCGACCCTGTATAATTTGTGACAAAATGTTACCTTGGGAATTGAGAGAAGTTGCAACCATGTTATCAGCCCTGCCAAAAGCCCTGCCAAGGCAAGCAGAGAAGGAGAAGTCACCTTCCCCAACTAGTAAAATTCTGTGAGAGCTGCAGTAGTGCTTGATCCATATTTCTTGTTTGATCTCCTCAATTGGGCGACTGATCACATCAACAAATTTCTTCAACTCCTCAAAATCAATCCTAAACGGGGTCGACTGTTTCCCATTCTCAACAACAACAACAGATAATGGGTTCACCACCTTTGGATCATCAACAGAGCTGTTTTGCTCTGTTTTTTGTAGCGGATCGGACAGCCTAGGAGAGGTTGGATTGAGAACAGAAGAGAGAACTTGACCCATGATAATGCTCTGTTTTGCTCTGTTTGGTGAATTGATTCTCTGCTCTGCCTTTCAGTGAGACATGTTTTGAGGAAAGAAGAAGAGTGCTTTAAGGTCTCCAATCAAAATAGGGAGTGTGTTCCTTACAGAGAAAGGTTTGTGTTGTGTGGAAAACCATTTAAAAGCATTGAAGAGCAGTAGTAGCAGCAGGAGGTCGACACAATGTCGCAGTCCTATAGCTCACATATCGAGCCGCGTACATAAAGATATTTTATTGATAGTGATTTTAACACTTTTTGTATACGATGATGCGCGTATACTTAAATTTGTGAAACTATTACGTGTATGGACCACTATTTGTAGCACATATGTTGGTGTAGTTGGATTAGTAGAGGTGGAGAGGCATTTTCCAAGATGATATGAGAAGAAACTCTACAACTTCACTTCCTTGGGAACCTAATTAATTACTAGTCATTTCGATTTCCACACCTTTATTCCTTATTCTTTACCGACCCTTCATTTTACCGACCCTTCATTTTTTTAGATTTAAAGCATTTGATATGATGACATTATAACAAAAGAAGATACTGCGGTGACCCGAGGTGACTCGAGATGAGATATTTATGATGGACATTCTGTAATGGTGTTCATCCATGCATCCATGCATCGAGATTTGCATGCAAGGCCGGCCCTCACATTTTTGGACATGAGAAATGAAACTTTTTATATTCTTGTATTCTATAAAAAAAATGTTTGACTTATTCAATTACTAGTTGTTTCCCTACGCTTCGCGCAGTTGTCAGTAAAGACCTTCATAATTTATATGTATGAAAATGGGCAAAGAAATAAGAAAGTTACAAAATGATGAGTGTCGTAGTTGACCCATATGTCAAACAAAAACTATATATAAAAAATAAAAAATAAAAAATAAAAATCGGCTTACTCGACCCTTTACATAAGCCAACCCATGGTACTTGTGCATGCATTCAAACACAAAAAACCCCTACAAACATGTGCACTTGGAGACCCAAACAAAAATTTAGATAATGACCAAGCACTCCTAAAAAATTATTCAAATTGGATGCGGGAGAATTGCAGCGTAGAAGAATGGATGAGATGTGAAATTTATAGAGGGAATAGAGCTTACACTATACTCAATTCCATGTATCTGCCCATAATTTTTAAAAACTTTTACCACACTCCATTTCATGTATTTGCCCATGATTTCGAGTATAATGTACTAATTCTATATAATCCATTCGTTGATAATATAACCATTATTAATTATTAATAAATGCCCACATAATAGATAATTATATTTTAAAACAAAAAAAATACAAATATATAAATATCTATTTTTCGTTTTTCAAAAATATGGGGGATGAATGTATCTTAAAACAATAAATAACACAAATATATAAATATTTTAAAATAAAAAATAAAAAAAAATTAAGAAAATCTTAAAAATGAAATAGTAGAAGGAGAGAGCTTGTGAAACTTTCTCTCTCCCTCAACTTTTATATATACTAGGTGTTTATCTGCGCTTCGCGCAGTAAAGACCTTCATGATTTATATGTATGAAAATATGTAAAAAAATAAGAAAGTTACAAAATGATAGGTGTCGTAGTTGACCCATATGTCAAGCAAAAACTATATATAAAAAATAAAAAATAAAAATTGGCGTGCTCGACCCTTTACATAAGCCAACCCATGGTACTTGTGCATCCATTCAAACACAAAAAACTCCTACAAACATGTTCACTTGGAGACCCAAACAAAAATTTAGATAATGGCCAAGCACTCTCCAAAAATTATTCAAATTGGATGCGGGAGAATTACAGCGTAGAAGAATGGATGAGAGGTGAAATTTATAGGGGGAATAGAGCTTGCACTACACTCAATTCCTTGTATCTGCCCGCAATTTTTAAAAACTTTTACCACACTCCATTCCATGTATTTGCCCATGATTTCGAGTAGAATGTACTAATTCTATTAATCCATTCGTTGATAATATAACCATTATTAATTATTAATAAATGCACACATAATAGATAATTATATTTTAAAACAAAAAAAACACAAATGTATAAATATCTATTTTTCGTTTTTCAAAAATATGGGGGGATGAATGTATCTTAAAACAATAAATAACACAAATATATAAATATCTTAAAATAAAAAATAAAAAATTAAGAAAATTTTAAAAATGAAATGGTAGAAGGAGAGAGCTTGTGAAACTTTCTCTCTCCTTCAACTTTTATATATATATAGATATAGATAGATTTTTTATATACTCCTATTAGATTTTATATAATATAAAGTTTTTTTTTTGAAAAAAATGTATTTTTTAAGTACTATATATATATATGTATTTAAAGATATAACCAATATAGATAATAATAATAAGTTAAGCAAAAAGTTAATTAAATTTTCTTTTACTTTAGAAAAAAAATTGTTTTGACTTGTAGAAGTTGGATTTAAAGCATCCTCAAACTTTGTCTTTTGGCAAGTGATGCATCTATCATTATATAATGCTAATCTTTTTTTGGTAATTGTCAAATTTTTAATCAAAACATCAATTAATTTCTAGAAAAAGAAAAAGTTAGCTTTGTTAATTTATTACAATTGTATAAATAATCATATTGTTAAGTTTAAGTATATTACTAATTAATTTTTTTAATCAATACAATATATAGTTGATTACTAAAAAATAAAGTATAAGTTTTATTAATTTGTTACATATGGAGAGAATAGCGGGGTAATATTGAAATTTTAGAGAGAGAATATATTTTTTAAAGAGAGAAGTTGATATTAGTGGGGGCCCACATGTATAATGAGTTGAATGATAGCAGCAACGTATGGCGATTAATCTAAATGGGCACCCTCCACAACTACACATAATTATCGAGCCAACCACACACACTAAAAAAAATATAAAATACATATATATTGAAAAAAATTTGGGGGCATTTCCTGGGAGTGAGGTTCGGGCCGGCCGTCCACCCCGCCCATTCCTAGAAATGGGCCTGTATGCACATACACACATCAATGCACGAATGATGGATACCATCACTGGGTGTTCCATCACTGAGTCATTCTAATATTGTCCCACAATATAATGGAGATCCGCAAATACGTCACTTGCTAAAAAGTAAAGTTTGGGTATGTGTGAGTTATTGTACTTTAATAAAATTGAAATAGCTCCTCGTAAGCATATAATTTAGAAAAAATAACATGTGTACTAGCTTATAATAATTAATTGGGTAGTGCTATTTGGACTCGTGAGTCCGGACTCAAAACTTTTTTTAATTTCAAATACATCCTCGAGCAATTAATGAAACAACCTTAATCACTCGTAAAATTTCTATTATACCCCTTAAATATTTACAAAAATTTTTAAAAACTTCTTATGAGTTCGGACTCATGAGTCCAAGTAGATTTATTGTAATTAGAAAAATTAAAAGAAAAATAGTAAGGTAGGAAGATCTCATAATAAGCATTAATATGATATGTTTAGGGTCTATGATGATGGTTGGAAAAATAATAATAAATTGTTTGATAAAGTGACAGATGTTTCAAGGAACGGAACAAAATTAATATGAGATTATTGTGAAACATACATCCAAAACTCCAGGACTTTTTGCCTGATTAATAGAATTAAGAGAAAAAATTAAAAAAAAAAAAACATATCTTCTGAAATAATTCCCAATATAACACACTTAGTGCCACGTAGGGTGCCACATCGGACGCGAGCAAGTGACTGGGATGGTGGAAAACGTGAGTGGAAATCACGTTTTGTGCAAGTCGTGATTTCCACTCACGATTTGCCTATAGTGGAAGTCGTGACTTGCAGTCACGACTTCTCTTCCCAGGGAAAAAAAAACAGTGGCCCAGAATACACCCAGAAAACAGGAGGAAATGTTAAAAGAGCAACAATTACAACAATTAGTTTAAATACACTTGGACATAATCTTTTATGAATGAAAATGGCTATGTAAAATCACTTAACATTATCAAAATCAAAGGCCAAGTTAATAACTAAACAATTAATGAAATGTAAATTGGAAAAATCAGTTTGGAGTGTTTAAACCGAAAAAAAAAAAATTTATTTCAAACAATGCAACAAAGGAAAAAAAACCATTCATCAAATGGCTTTCAAGAAGATCAATGCTAAAAAGGCGATCAACTAATATAACGTTAGTTATTGGTTTAGTCATTGGTTTAGTTAATATACAAATGTTGGCTCTTCTTAGATAGAATCTAAAAAAAAAAAAATCTTATGGATTGTATATTGTGAAAATGAGGTCAGCAATAGACGAAAGGATATCAAATGCTAAAAAGTAAAAGTCGATGTACTAAAACAAGCATTGCATCTTATGTAAAAAAACATGAAAAAATAAAAATAGAAGTACAAACTACACTGAACCATAGAGGATACACATAACCTCAACAAAGATTATTTTTACCATAATAATTTCAAGAATTTATAAGCATGAGTACTTGTTTTGGCATAGGCAAAATGCCTTAGTTTTGGCATAGGCAAAATGCCTTAGTTTTTCAAGTGCCATGTTTGACTGCTAATTGTAAATGACGTTTGTAAGCATGAGTACATACATACATCCATACATAAAATTGCAAGGTGATTGAGTACAAAGCAATAATAAAAGAAGTCTTTTTATTGTTACACACAAGTCCTACTTGTTCTCTGTACAACTCGAACATTACGATTTAACGCTAATGGGACATTCGACTGGCCCATATCACTAGGATTTTGAGCATCTTCTCTCTGAATATCATCGATATCACGCATTCCACCTTCATGCGTACTTGTACTCTCAAAGAAATTCATCATTATTGGAGTTGTATTGAAATAGCGCGAAGATGGAACGACTTCCGTAGGCTCGAATGCCATGTAGGGAGGAACGGATGGAGTATGTGGAGTGTCACGCTCATTGAGAGGTACTGATGACGTATACACTGGAGTGTCATGCCTCGAACGCGTATCATCGTGAGAAGTATGATGAGAGGCTTCAAATGATGTGGGCACATTATGCATGCGATAATCTGCTCGTACTGCAGTCAAAGTCGATGCAGCTACATCTCTAATGCGTGCAATTGACACGTCATCACCCAATGTCAACTGATGGATCGATGTCATTCCATGTGCCTACATATAAAATATGTAAGAACTTGTATGTGAAAGTAAAATGAAAACAACTATATGAAACTTCATGAATGGAAAAAATGAAATTGCACTTACCAATGCCTCAAAGAATAGCTCCACGACGAGACATGAATCGACGTGTAATGCGACGATACCATTGCATATACGGGTCGTAAAAGTCCAAAGGCTCGTCTAATATTTCATCAGCTTGCTATGTTGGAAGCACGTTCGTTCCACAAGCAAACATAAGCACTATGTTCTCGCACTCCAATCCTTATCCGTTTTCCTCTCAAGTCAATCTTATGTAGTTCCATACTTGTGCTATGTAAATTAGGTATCCTTTGTTTCATACCGAATTGTCGCATTACTCTATCGGGATTGTACGTTCGACAACGCGAGAAGAAGAGCAAAGGTGCCCTCGTTCGCCAAATTGCTCGACCACTGCTACAATATGCAGGCATGTCACTTATCAATGTTTCCGGATACGGTTCCCAAACAACCTGTAGCATAAAAAATAACATTAATTGAATAAAACGGTGTCATCAACAAGATGTCGACATAAGCACTTGTTGGAGAGAATGATTAAGTATATTTATTACTTCATCCGGTCCTTGCATGTCAATCATTTCTCTGTATTTCGTCAGCACGTGCATCGATGTTCCTGTGGTCTCCAACGCATGTCTCCACCTTTCCAAATGAACCAAACAAAACAGAGCATGCATGAAAAATGGGTTGTACATATACTCAAATTGAAATTGTAATGTTAAAAAATAATAATTACCTATGACCAAATGGAGGAGGTGGAAATAACTCTTCATTGTCTATCATGTCATCTCTAATGTGGTTTCCCATAATTGGTGCGAGAAAAGGCAACCTATCCCATGCCCATAAATGCAATAAAATGACCGGTCCTGCTATCTCTGTTCCATCAATGTCGGCTGCAAGACATAACTGTCTATATAGGTGAGCCAGAGTTGCACTACCCCAACTGTATTGTCCCGCCGCCTCAAAGTCTTCCAAAAATTGCAAATACGTGATGTGCACGAGGTTGTTAGACTTGTCAGCAAATAAAGTTCCGCCAATAAGTTGTAGGATGTACGCTCTTGCATAGCATTGCACTTCCACATCATCAGCATCCTGTGGAAGGTTTGGAAACCATCTTGACAGTTGGCGAATTTGAATCCGGCCACCGGTCCTGTTATTTTCAGGGAATGGAAACCCCAGTTGTGTCAAGCATAAGGCATTGTAATCTTGCTCAACACGACCAGTGATAGGTAATCCATCGACGGGCAACCCTAAGATAATTTGTACATCTTGAAGGGTAATAGTCAACTCGCCAACAGGAAAATGGAACGTGTGAGTTTCTGGTCTCCACCTCTCTACAAGGGCAATGATTAGATGCCAATCAATTGAGATGAAACCTACTCGCGCCGTCCCGTAAAAGCCAGCTGCGTGGAGATGCTCGACTATTCGTTCATCCAGTTGGACCAACCGATGTAGTGCAGCCGAATTCCGTCTGATAGTCAATATACCAGGCTCCTATGAAAATACGAGTTATAAGTTACATTATTTAAAATATATACACGCTGATATAACGGTGTAGTGCAAATCAGCAAGAAGTCCTACCGGTCCGTTCCATACTCGGGTAGATCTATGGAGAGCTTGCGAACTCAAAACCGAGTCATCTATAGGCCCAGGATCCATATCGCGCTTCAAACCCAAATCATTACCAATGAAGGAACATGAGAAGTAGCAAACTACCAATAAAGTCAACATGAATAAGTAGGAAAGGTTTAACAAAATTATGGAGATAATTCATCAACTAAATTAACACTACTCATGAAAATATATCAAATTTCAGTTACAATCATGACCCTCAATAGACAGGAGGCATAGCTAGCTTAACTAAATGTCAGTATGCTTGAATGAGCTGTCACTATGAAGCACTCGGTGGTTGTTGTTGCTTGACGACGAGAGCAAGTGCGTCTATTGTGTCCATCCTGCTTACACAAACTACATCGCAGCGTGGTTGGGGTTTCTCTCCATTCATTCTCACGCTGCATATGACGTGGCTGTTTCTGGTTGCTTCTCCAATCCATCTCTGTGCGCAGACGTCGTTGTTGAGGGCGACCTTTTTTTACTCGCTTTCGAGATGGATCAGCCAGTAACGAGTATGGAAGTCTGGCGCTTGGCCAATAATCTTCGTGGGGAATGGGATGGAAATTCGCAGCATAACATTGACTGTACACAACCAATCTGTAGTATTCCTCAATGTATTGATGAGCATCCATGGCAACACTGGCGCAGACTGCTTGAACATGAGAACATGGAATGCCAAAACACTGCCATTTCATACAAGTGCATCTACGAGCCTGCAATTTAACTATTTGCTTGTTAGACCCTTTTCGCAAATGATGGCCACGTGGCGCAGTGACGACTTCAAATGTACCATTATCGCGATTCACTAATGTCACATTGTGCCCGCCAGAAGACTTTGCCCAATTTGACAACTTCTTCAACGCGTAACTTGTGTACACTTCGCCCCTTCCTAAGGCTGCACCTATTTCGTCTCGCCTTTTGTTGAAGAACTCCAAGACACGATAGAATGTCACTTGCACTAACGCGGTGATGGGATAGAATCGCGCGCCTTTAAGGACCCCGTTAAAGCATTCTACAGTAGTGACAAAATATGCATATATGTATCAGCATCTAAACGTAACAAATCAAATATATTAAATAAACAATGGTACCAAATTATGGAGACGATAAACCATACCAGCTAGATTTGTAGTCATCCATCCGTATCGATATCCTTTGTCGTATGCGTTCGTCCATTGTGCTCGATAAAAGTCATTAAACCACGCAATACATTCCGCATTCATTTCTTGAAGTTCTGTCATGAATGCCTTAAATTTTCGTGGTTGATGTTGTGCACCAGCTAAGTACACCATATCCTTTAATTCTTTGCTCTCGAACCTCATGTTAAAATTACTGCATATGTGACGGAGACAAAATCAGTGGTGAGCTCTTTCACGAGTCCATCCATTTTGCAGATTGTTCATTGCCAACAATATACCGGGGTGTCGATCAGAAATGACACATATACCATCCCTATCGCTTACATGATGTCGCAAGCAAGCCATAAACCATCCCACTGTCTTTGACTTTCCTCATCAACGATGGCAAATGCTAAAGGAAATACATGACTATATTACTATCAACAACAGGTGGCTATTAGGAGTTTGTGTTTGTATTTTCCATACAAGAATGTGCCATCAATCTGTATCATTGGTCTGCAATGTCTGAAGCCTGCAATAGAAGGTTCAAATGCCCAAAAAACCCATTTGAATATAACCTCATTGTTGGCATTAGGCTCCCCATGCCGCCATTCCACACGTGTCCCTGGATTGGTTTCTTGAAGAGCAGCCATCCACCGCGGTAACATTTTATACGATTCTTCCCAGTCTCCATAGACTTTAGCAATTGCTTTCTTCTTCCCCAACCACACTTTCTTGTAACGAACGTCATAACTGTATTTGTCCTTGATCATCTGATGAAGCACTGGAACTGAGATGGACGGATCTCTTCTCACCACATTTTCAACTTCACGACATATAACGGTGGAGTCCAAATGCGCATGATCTTTGGACAGATTGGCGTAGATGCATGTATGTGGTCCTGCATATTTACTAATCTCAAACATTCCATGCGATTTTCTTCTCGAACAACGCAACCTCCAAGTGCATCCATCTACATATTTCTTACAACGAACAATCCATACATTAGGTGTAGAATGAGTCACCACAAATCGCCTGTGTTCTTTGATGCTATACAATTTCACGGCATGCTGGATATCTACTTTACACATGAACCGCATGCCCTTTTGAAATTCTGCTCCCTCATTCCATAAAGACCTTAAAGGGATCATAGCATTCTCATTGAGGGGTTGCAATGCCTCAGTACTAAATTCCATAAATGCAGGAGAAGGTACGACAAATTCACGTACACCCACGGGCGCACCATCAATTCCAGCAGCCTCTTCGTCGAAAAAATCATCGTTCCCAACCTCGCTCCAAATTGGAGGACAAGATAATGAGCCATCATCGGCAATGACTCGATTTAATGTGTATCGAATCATGCCATCATCAACATGATGAGCATCAACCCCTTCATCATCTGTATCATCATCGCTACTCTCTTCACTAGTACCTTCGTCACTATCGCAATAGTCTCCGTCTTCACTAGTGTTCAACTCATCACAGGAACGAGGATCCTCGTCCATCTCGGGATTTGCATTCATCAAGGGCGATGCACAATGACTCTGTTCCATATTTGGTTGAGTGCTAGGTCCAGCCACAGAATCTAACACCATATTACAGTTTGTACTATTATACGAATCTCTCGTTCTCAAATCGATATAAAGCTCCATGCATTTTGGTGGTGGTAATTCTGCCACAATCTCCCAAACATCTTTGAGACTCGCCTCATCATCTATTCGCACAGGGACGTAGTTGGCAGTACCACTACCAATGTACGCTGGATATCGATATGTGATGGTCAATATCATCTTTTCATTGTCTATCTCCAATGAATTATAGACAAAACTCATAAATTCCTCGTACCCTAAACCCATGTTCGCTCTAAGATGTCGAACAGGCGGTTTAGTGTATGAAATTCTTGATGGT
The DNA here is from genome assembly GCA_039657325.1 of Stephania cephalantha. NCBI lineage: Eukaryota > Viridiplantae > Streptophyta > Magnoliopsida > Ranunculales > Menispermaceae > Stephania > Stephania cephalantha. Next base: position 57,810,851 of record CM077571.1, read on the forward strand.
CCATCGACCATGTCCCCATTCATATAGCACAACAATCTTACTCTTCGATCAGCCATTATTGAATCTATATATGTAGAATACAAAGCATGATCAATAGAAGTGAATGCAACAATATCAACATTTTAAAAAGTGTAGTGGTTCATACTAAAAACAGTTACGAGTAAAGTTAAAGAAGGATCCATCCCCAAAGTAATCAATTCCGACTTTGTCCAATGGAAGGTAAAAAACAAAAATACATAACTAATGGGAACAATTCAAATTTGATGTAGAGAATTTATATTAGGACATTACATGTATGAAGTGAAGTAAGCAAAGAAATTATATTAGGACTACATGCATTTATATTACATGTGCGTTTAAAGTTTAAGTAATTTTTGCCAACTTACACATAAGTTTTTGGAAGTTGATATTTTTAACTAATCCATAACCAAAGTCACTCAACAAGGTTTTAGGCGACTCTAAACTAAATTAGATGTTCATAACAGTGAACTAAAGAATGCATGAACATACATGTAGTCACAGAACGTACCATGGGCATAAATACGCTAATATATAGGCTATTATGACAAGAAGGTGCATAAACAAAATTAATGGAAATAGATCGAAAGGTCATAGAAATGAGGAAAGAAAATAAGTGAAGATACATAACCATACCATATCAATCAATACCACGGAATATGCCACAAACAAAAATGTAACTGCTATACATGTCGTCTTGCGCAATTCCTAGCATTCCAACTAAAATTATCCTTAATACCTAAAAGCCACGCCAAAACTTATTTCAAATCATCACATTTTTCTTATTTATTGCAGATTTACTTTCAATTTACATTATCATTGTTCAATCCATGCACTTAGACTTCAACTAATTCAAGACTAAATTAGAATTGGTTTTCGCTGGCAATTGTAACCTAATTTCTAAGTATTTACATGCAAACTCAACTCTCAATAACACCCTCAACATTTAGGGCAACAGTTCATGGGAAAAAAATACAAAACATCTATGGATTTTATGGTCATGGTATGTACATTGAGTTAATGAGGGTGAAAACATATCTAGATAGGGTGCCATCATATGAAAAGGGCAGAAGATCAACTATCATACATAAGCAATAACTATAAAAAAAAATTGATACTAAAAAAAAAAAAAAATGTACCCCATAAGGGAAATTGAGTAGTGATCGGCGAGGGACTGCGAGGGCTCGCGACGAACGACGCGCGAGGGACAAAGTGGAGGCGAGGAGGCGAGGGACGGCGGGTGGGAGGGCACAGGGAAGTAGGGACGGTGGAGGCGGGGAGGCGGGGCGGCGGCCGCCTGCCGCCGGCGGAGCGGGACAACGGCGAGAACGCCGGCGGGGACGGTGGAGGCGGGGACGAGCGATCAACGACACTGCGCGAGGGACGGTGGAGGCTGCACCTAGGCGAGGACGCGAGCGAGGGAGGAGGGACGGCGCGGGGGAGCGCAGAACGCCGCGGGGACGGTGGGATCGCAGATCTCGGTGAGCCAGAGGCGATGGGGAAGAAAAGCAAACAGGGACGAGGTTTTTGGGTTGTTTAAAGTAGCTTGGAAGTCGTGACCCAGGGTCACGACTTCCTCATGTCAGGAAATCGTGACCTTGGGTCACGACTTCTGTTAACTGCACACCTTGGACACCTTGGCTGCCACATGGCGCTGACATAGCGCTAAATGTGTTATATTGGGAATTATTTCAAAAGATATGTTTTTTTGGTAATTATTTTCCTTAATTATATTATTCAAGTAAAAAGTCCCAAAACTCCACCTATAAAATATAGTAACAGTAGTTAAAAATGATTGGTTAAGTGGTCCACCTTACCTTACGTAAGGGCTTCAACATTGTCAAATGTCAGCCGTGTGATGTCAATCACCACATCACTCTTGTGGGCTCGAGATTTGGGCCTCTCTAAGATCCAGGTCTGTAAGTAGTAATAGTGTGCTTTTATTGGTCACTTAGTTCATGAGCTTCAATGAACTGATTCAAGAAGCCTGTACCAACCATTTAAAAAACCCAAGAGGGACTCCTACCCGAGTCGAATATGAGACTTCCTCCAATCTTGCCCTTTAAGCAAATGATGTCTCGTAAGTCTCATCGCTAGACATGATTTGGTAGATAGCTAGATGATATAGCGAGTTAGAACTAAACTTTTCCACTCAACTCGATTTAATGCAATTTATCTAAGTATAGATGCTGCAAAAAAAAAAAAAAAAAAAAACTCAAAGTTATCAAGGTCGAGGCTGCGTGATTCTACGAAATGATTTCTTATTTATGTGCTTTGAGGTTAGAATGACAACACCCAAAGTTACACCAAAAGCCATATCGAGCCCAGGAGCAGTCCACGCGATCTCGATTCACATGTTATACAACGAGATTTGTGTATAATCGCATATCGAAGTGCGTATGGATGGTTCATGTGCCCAATGTGACTTTTGGCGCGACTTGGGTGTTGTCATTCTAGCAAAATCCAAATTGTAATATAGTACCACCTTAGAGAACATGAACAGAAAGAAAAGAAAGAATTCCACCAAATCAACATAAACAAAAACACTCTTCTTTTTTTTCCCTACTTAAAAATTCATGTCCAGTTCTTTAAGTTAATAAGGATACATGCATACCAATAACTAATTAATTTACAGAACAATAAATCTGCTTGTAGTATTTGTTACGGTGGCATTTGAATCACATCACACTATCGGTAGAAGAATAATCTTAATGTTAGATTAATTAATAATCGACATATTAGGGTAACTCATATTAATAAAGATAATGATAAACTCTAAATAAATGATTAGAGTTTGGTATTCTTTAATCACCGTCGTCGTCAATATCTCCGCTGCCGCCAAGATGCCGTCGATGCCTCGGTCGCCGTCGTTGTTGCTTTCCCGATCGTTGACGTAGTCCCGATCGACTCCGTCCGCAATGTGTGGACGGCCCTTCAAGTTTCCTTAGTTTCTTGCAGATAACTGAAAAATTCAGGTGGGCTAAAATCTTTTCATTTTTATAGTTTAACGGCTGAAATCCACTCAAAACTAATTTAAGGGTTTATTTCCACTTTTGCTTCTAGTTTAAGGGCCGAAACCCCTTTTCCCAAGGACCAGATGATCATCACTTTAAAACAGAAACCAAAGGAGAATAAAGAGCAAAAGAAGAGAGAAGACCCAAAATGTAAGTACTACTATGTAATTAATTCTTCTTATACTCCTTATATAATCCATATATCTTAACATCTCACGTTCAGTTCTATAATTAACATTTTATAATTGCTTTGATAATTAACCTGAACCCTCCATATATATAAAGGACATCAAAATATACAATACATACATATATATATATTAGCATTCACTCATTCGAGTAACCAAGCCAAAAAATTAAGTAAGGAGGCGAAAATTTAAACCATATTTATTGGTGTCGCGAGTGCAACCCCGCCCCCATTTTTTTGGGCTCGATGGATGCCAATGACTCACCGGTCTTTAAGTCGAAATTTGTAAGTCCTGCTTGGATTGCAATCAAAGTTCTTGTCACCCCCATAACCATACTTGGTGTTGTAACCCGGATAATCACTCAACTTGAACTTCACTTCTTCAACCAACACAAGTCCATTTTTCTCTCCCAATTTTTGTAAACCCCACTGCTGGAAAAAAAAATTACACTTGTGACTGATGTGAATTTCTCCCGTCTCGTCAATCATCTTCGCCGCATTCGCCATGAAGTCGCTCACCAAATCTCGGTTTCTCCTATAAAATTAAACCAAGAAGAAAAATTCGCAATCACACAATCAATTAAGTTATGCGATCAGTTGATTCTTAAATTTTGAATACAAACTCTATCTATACATGCACAGCGCACCTGAGATGGTCCTTGACAGGTTCATTTTTAGAGAAGCCGGCGTGAGGAAAATTATATACAATTCGATCATAAGTTACATTATTGTGACGCAGATTTCCAGCCATTTTAGTTGCATCAACATTATGTATAACTATGCACCCTCTACTTCTTAGAGAGTCAACATTAGACATGGCATTCCCATAATTCCTCTTCAGAAATTCTAAAACATACAAACAAATTAAAACGAACTATCAAATGTAACGTACATCAAATGTACAAATAATTATGAAAGCACGTCATCAACCCTGCATCAAATTTTGTTCAGTAAAAAAGTAAAAAAATGTGGCCGACCCTAATTAATTTAAAATGAGATGTACATATTAAGCAAGCATCAATTGGATTAAATCAAGCTAAAACATATAATCCATGTGGCCGCTAACTATCCTCATGATGTCCTAATGTAATCGGCATGAGCCTTGCCAAGTGAGCCGGACAATTTTGACGGAGCGCAGAATCGACCCTGTCTAATTTGTGACAAAATGTTACCTTGGGAATTGAGAGAAGTGGCAACCATGTTATCTGCCCTGCCAAAAGCCCTGCCAAGGCAAGCAGAGAAGGAGAAGTCACCTTCCCCAACAAGTAGAATTTTGTGAGAGCTGCAGTAGTGCTTGATCCATATTTCTTGTTTGATCTCCTCAATTGGGCGACTGATCACATCAACAAGTTTCTTGATCAACTCCTCAAAATCACCCCTAAACGGGGTCGATCGTTTCCCATTGTCAACAACAACAATAGATAATGGGTTCACCTCCTTTGGATCATCAACAGAGCTGTGTGGGCTCTGCTCTTCAGATGATGTTGATGGTGTGGAAACTTGATCATCAAAGGCTCCTCCTTCAAAATCACCATCATATCGGACCATATCTCCCCTGTTTTGATCTTGATTTGGAAAATCATGATCCGGGTCGACAACAGTCGACAAGTAATCGCTTTGATCGCGATGATCATCAAGGATGGTGATGACATGGTCTGTATTTTGTAGTGGATCGGACAACCTAGGAGAGGTTTGATTGCGTTTTTTATATGCGCAGAGGAACCAGTTTATAACAGAAGAGAGAACTTGACCCATGATGTTGCTCTGTTTTGTTCTGCTTGGTGAACTGCTTCTCTGCTCTGCCTTTCAGTGATACATGTTTTGAGGAGAGAAGCAGAGTGCTTTTAGGTCTCCAATCAAAATGGGGAGTGTGTTACTTACAGAGAAAGGTTTGTGTTGTGTGGAAAACCATTTAAAAGCATTCAAGAGCAGTCGTAGTAATAGTAGGGAGACAACAATGTCACACAGCAATAATACACATTGGCTCACGTATCGAGCCGCGTAAATAAGTCTTGTAGTGTGACATGAAGACATACTGTAGTCATTTTAACGCTTCTACTTACATTTGTTACATGTATGCACCACTATTTGTAGCACATATGTTGATGTCGTTGTTGGATTCGTAGAGGCATTTTCCAAGATGATAAGAGAAGAAACTCTACAACTTCACCTCCTTGGGAACCTTCCTTGCGAACCTAATTAATTACTAGTCATTTTGATTACCGACCGTTCATTTTCTTCGATTTAAAGCTTTTAATATGATGACTAGTATTATAACAACAATAAATATATTTGGACTCATGAGTTCGGATTTATAGAGAGGTCGTTAAAATTTTTGTAAATATTTAAGGGGTATAATAGTAATTTTATAAGTGATTATGGTTGTTCCATTAATTGCTCGAGGATGTATTTGAAATTAAAAAAAATTTTGAGTCCACATTCACGAGTCCAAATAGCACTACCCAACAACAATAAATATTGTGGTGACCCAAAATGAGATATTTATGATAGACATCCTGTAATGGTGTTCATTCATGCATCGAGATTTGCACGCAAGGTCGGCCCTAACATTTTTGTAGTCTAGAACGACATGAGAAATGATGCTTTTTATATTCTTGTATTTTATAAAAAAAAAATGTTTGACTTATTCAATTATTTTTTATATACTCCTGTTAGATTTTATATAATTTGATGAATTACACATTTTTAAAGGTGTTTTTTTTTAAGTACTATATATATATATATATATATGTATGTATGTATTTAAAGATATAATCAATATAGATAATAAAAAAAGTTAAACAAAAAGTTAATTAAATTTTCTTTTACTTAAGAAAAAAATTGTTTGGACTTAGGTAGAAGTCGGATTTAAAGCATCTTCAAACCTTATTTTTTGGTAAGAGGTGCATCTATCATTATATAATATTAATCTTTTTTGGATAATTGCCAAATTTTTAATCAAAACATCAATTAATTTCTAGAAAAAGAAAAAGTTAGCTTTGTTAATTTATTACAATTGTACATATAATCATATTGTTAAGTTTAAGTATATTACTAATTAATGTTTTTTTTAATCAATCCAATATATAGTTGATTACTAAAAAAAAGTGTAGGTTTAATAGCAGAGTAATATTTAAATTTAAGAGAGAGAAGATTATTTTTAAAGAGAGAGAAGTTGATATTAGTGGGGCCCACATGTATAATGAGTTGAATGATAGTAGCAACGAATGGCTAAATTAATCTAAATGGGAGCACTCGACAACAACACATATTTATTGAGCCAACCACATACACTAAAAAAAAATATAAAATATATATTGTTATGGAATATGGATGACCATGCATGTAGGGGTGGCAAAATGTGCCCGGTCCCGTTTTGCCCGCTTTGTCCGGTCCCGTTTTAAACGGGACCGGGCAATTTTTTTTTGACAAACATACGGGTCTGGGCAATATTTTTTGTCCGTTTAAAAATACGGGACCGGGTCTGGGCAAAAATTTAAAAAAAACGGGTACCCGTTTGTGATTAATTTGAAGGGTATATTTGTAATTTCATTGTGAAATTTGTAAAAAATCTAATTCTCCAGGTTCTCCTCGGACTCACCATCTCTCAATCTCTCTCACCCTCACGCTGCGCGGCCCGCGGCTGATCTCTCACGCTCTCACGCTCTCACGCTGCTCGGCTGATCTCTCACTCTTTCACGCCTCACCGTCTCAATCTCTCTCCGTCTCAATCTCTCTCACGTCGCGGTCTCACCATCTCCTCTCACGCCGTCTCACCATCTGCTCCATCTCACCGTCTCCACCGTCTCTCTCCCTCCGAACAATCCGCCGCCCACCATCTCGGTGTCTCGCGCTCGCCGTGCTTTCTCGCTTGTGCATTGCTCTCGCCACCATTGCTGCTCTCGCCGTCTCGCGCTCGCCGGATCCCACCATCTCGGATCGCTCTCCTCCGCTCTCGCCGTCTCGCGCCGCTGCCGGTCGCCACCGCGGCACCGCTTTGTCGCGGCTCTCCTCTCAGCCGATCCAGCTTTCGCTGGCTCGAATGGTAATGCATTGTGTTCTTTGCTTATCTTTGTGATAGCCACCAGGCGACCCTATCCATGATGAAACTTGGGTAATTTCCTCCAGCAGTCCAGCTCTCTCCTCTCACTCCCGAGTCCCGACTCTCACGGTCTCTCTTCTCGGATTTGGAAAAAAAAAAAAAAAACGGGTCTCGTATGTTTTACAAACATACGGATTTGGACAAAAACGATGCCGTTTTGAAAACGGAGACCGGGACCGGCACCAAATTTAATCATTTTCAAAATAGGTGTCCATTCCCGTTTTTGTCCGTTCCCGTATTTTTGCCAGCCCTACATGCATGTACACCAAGTTGAACGAAAACTTCTCATTCCAACTATCTCATTTCTTCTCTTCTCCTTTGTAGTAGTAGTTTGTAGTAGTAGAAGTTCTTAGTCTTCTATTTCATTCTCTAGTTCTTAGCAAGTCTCAATTCAATTTACAACACGTTATCAGCACGAGCTTGCTCTAGCATTAAGGAGATCTTGAAGTTCAAGAAGGCTTGTTAAGGAGACAAAGCTAGGAAGGTATAACTTTTGTTATTTAAGTTCAATTTATTTATATATTATCATGGTTGCTTCCTTTTATTACATTCATCACTTCTATATGCATACTTTATTCATATACTATACATTATAATGTCACCGATTGCGAAAGTATGCTCTGTAGTTGCGTCTTGTATGATCTTCTACATCAGAAATCAAAAGTCAATATGTGACATAACTAGTTTTCTCTTAAAATTACAAACGATTAGTTATTGTTCTATTCTTGATTTTATAATACAAATCATGCTATAAGTTTGAGTTGATAGTGGGTAAGCCTTGTCCCCGGTAAAGCTAAACATTGAAAAGGAGACGGGTTATCCCGTTCGAGGAGGCATGGCATTTAAGCAGACTTTATCTCGCCACCCAACCTGGAGGTTGTCCCACCAACTCATACAAATAGTACATTTGATTATTAATGAATCAAGTTGAAAACATATACTTAATCATATGCTATGTTTTTTTTACATAAAAGAAAAGAGAAAATTATTTTATATTATATTTTTTTTCAAAATATTAATCAACCATAGTTTGAATTTGTTACCTTATTATAATTCTTGTCATGATAATTAGATATTACAAATTATGAATAAAGCATGTATCCATGCAAGGTTGTATATTGTACACAATCATTCACCAATTTCTCTTTAGAGATTTGAAAAGTGAATATTTCACTTTATATATATTTTCACCTTATGGAGTTATATATATACATACCAAAAGGGTAATGCTCCAAAAAGCTCAAAATGAGCGGCTGGGTCTCATGCTACAAAATTTAATCAGTCAAATATTAATTATAATTCCACAATTTTAATTACCTCTATGTTGAGGCTATGTGGAAATATGACTGATGAGACAATAAAAAGAAGGTCACGTGGCCCGCCTCGATTTATTGCTGCAACAAATATCGAGTGCGCACGTCAATCCAATAAATATTAAGGATTGATTTCTTGTCTCATGGTAGCTGAGTAAAATAATGAGATATTATAAATATAATATCGCTCCCGTCCAATTAGTTCAGCTTCAAATTAAGAAGCATATGTTGCATATAATGATCATGATCGCAATAATAAATTTATGGACGTGAAAAATGTGAAAATATCAGGTAAATGTCGTATTGACAATTCCACCAAAAATTGGAATAAAAGTGGTACACCACTACAAAGGGCAAATAACTATTGATAATGAGTGCTCATAATTGTGACATTTTTTTGGTCATATATGAAAGGCTATTTTGCCTAAATATTGTCATATATATGCCCGAATATTTTTGTGACCTTTACCATGCCTTCAAAATCAAAGGCAAAATATTATGAATTTTATCATTGAAATATGACTCTTTTTTCTGATTTGCCAAACATTATTTGTCAAGATGGATCAACAAATCATGTGTTCAAGTCATGAATCAAATAAGAGCGATATATGCCTTGCTGATTATGCTACAACGCATACAATCCTTAAAAACAGAGAATATTTCTCCAATTTGAACTTAGCTGAGGCTAATGTTCAAACAATATCTGGCATCTCCAATTTGATTAATGGCTCTGGAAGAGCAAATATTATGTTGCTTGGGGGAACAACAATTCATGTTGACAATGCCTTATACTCTGGAAAATCCAGAAGAAATTTACTGAGCTTTAAAGATATTCGACAAAATAGATATCACATTGAAACCGTGAATGAAAATAATAGAGAATTTCTCTATGTCACATTGGTTTCAAATGGGAAAAAAGAAGTGTTAGAAAAATTCCCAGCTTTATCATCTGGATTATATTTTACTCATATAAGGCATGTCGAAACGAATGTCTTCTTGAATAAGAAAATTAATGATCCAAAGACATTCATTTTATGGCATGACCGGCTTGGTCATCCAGGATCATCAATGATGCGAAGAATAATTAATAATTCGCATGGACATCCTTTAAGGAGTCGCAAAATATTTTCAGCTGGTGATTATAATTGTGCTAGTTGTTCTCAAGGTAAATTGATAGTTAAACCATCCCCAAGTAAAATTGTTGTGGAATCCTCAGTTTTCTTAGAACGCATTCAGGGAGACGTATGTGGACCTATTCATCCTCACTGTGGACCATTCAGATATTTCATGATTTTGATAGATACATCAACTAGGTGGTCACATATTTGTTTGCTTTCAACCCGCAATGTTGCATTTGCTAGACTTTTAGCACAAATCATTAAGTTAAGAGCACAATTTCTTGACAACCCAATCAAGACCATCCGTCTTGATAATGCCGGGGAATTTCAATCTCAAGCATTTAGAAATTATTGCATGTCTATAGGAATTACCATTGAACATTCTGTTCCACATGTGCATGCCCAGAATGGTTTGGCCAGAATCTCTTATCAAACGCATTCAATTAATTGCCAGACCTTTAATCATGAGAACTAAGTTATCAACTTCAGTTTGGGGACATGCAGTCCTTCATCCAGCATCTATCATTCGTTATAGGCCTACTGCATACCATGAACATTCCCTCATGCAACTCATTTTAGGTCAACAACCAAATATTTCACACTTGAAAATTTTTGGTTGTGCAGTGTATGTTCCTATACCACCTCCCAATAGAACTAAGATGGGTCCACAACGAAAACTTGGGATTTATGTTGGATTTAACTCATCGTCCATTATAAGATACCTTGAGCCCTTAACAGGGGATTTATTTACTGCACATTTTGCTTGATTGTCACTTTGATGAAGCAATTTTCCCACCATTAGGGGAGATAAGAAGCCAATTCAAAAGGAATGGCGCGAAATTGCTTGGAATGCATCAACTTTATCACATTATGATCCACGCACAAATCAATGTGAACTTGAAGTTCAAAAGATCATTCATTTGCAACAAATTGCAAATCAATTACCTGATGCATTTAATGATGCAAAACAAGTGACAAAATCACATATTCCAGCTGTAAATGCTCCTACAAGAATTGATGTCTCTGTGCAACAAAATGCACAAGAACCAACGAAACGCTTAAAACGTGGAAGACCAGTTGGTTCAAAGGATACAATTCCTCGAAAGAGGAAAACGGGAGTAAAAATAAATACAAATCAAAATACTCTTGAGAAAGCACAAGAATCCTTTGATAAGGGTTTGTCAGAACAAGTTGATTCTGATGAGGAACAACTTCCTCTAGAAAAAGAGGAAAAAGATGAAAATAATGAGATCTCAATAAATTATTTAAACTCTGGTAAGATTTGGGATCGAAATGAAATTGTTCCTGATGATATATTTGCTTTCAATGTGTCCTTTGAAATATGTGAAAATGATGATGATCCAGAACCACGATCAGTGGACGAATGTCGAAAAAGACCTGATTGGCAAAAATGGCAAGAGGCTATCCAAGCAGAGCTAAACTCGTTAAGGAAATGAGAGGTTTTTGGACCAATTGTCCAAACGCCAGATGGCGTAAAACCTGTTGGATATAAATGGGTATTTGTACGAAAGAGAAACGAAAAAAATGAAGTTACAAGATACAAAGCAAGACTTGTAGCTCAAGGTTTCTCACAAAGACCTAGCATCGTGTAACGACCCGAAAATTTGACTTGTGCCACGTGTCAAGTCAAGGTCGTATGTGGGCCCCACTCGTCGAAATACGTATGTCCGAATCCAATTTGAGATGAAAATGCTAGTTATGCGAGGATTTCGGTGAGTCGAAACACGAACGGAGACGCGCCTCGAGTCGCGTGCCGACGTGGGATACGCGTCGTGATGCGTGTAGCGCGAGTATCGAGATTTTGACATGAGGCGGATTGGTGCCTCGAGATGCGCATTGCACGAATATCGAGAACACTTTGATTTGCAAGTGAAAAGGATAAGGATCAGGACAAAATATATATATATATATATATATGTTATGGAATATGGATGACCATGCATGTACACCAACATATTGTGTAGTCATTTAACTTGTATTTCTTACTTAATAGGACCTCCACTTGTCTATGTATTGTCATGTTACTTGTAATCCTCTTCAATGTACACCAACTCTTCCATGTATTGTCTATGTTGCTTGTGATGTGTTGTATGACATGGGGTGTATGTATTGCTTGTACACATTGTATGAAGTACATTTATCATCATCACCAAATGGCCTATATAAAGGGTGCCAACCTCATTGTAAAAACACACCAAGTTGAATGAAAACTTCTCATTCCAACTATCTCATTTCTTCTCTTCTCCTTTGTAGTAGTAGTTTGTAGTAGAAGAAGTTCTTAGTCTTCTATTTCATTTTTTAGTTCTTAGCAAGTCTCAATTCAATTCACAACACGTTATCAGCACGAGCTTGCTCAGCATTAAGGAGATCTTGAAGTTCAAGAAGGCTTGTTAAGGAGACAAAGCTAGGAAGGTATAACTTTTATGAGTTCAATTTATTTCTATATTATCATGGTTGCTTCCTTTTATTACATGCTTCACTTTTATATGCATAATGCATTATAATGTCACCGATCGCGAAAGTATGCTCTGTAGTTGCGTCTTTTACGATCTTCTACATCAGAAATCAAAAGTCAATATGTGACATAGCTAGTTTTTTCGCTATACTACAAACGATTAATTATGCTCTATTCTTGATTTTTTATATTGCAAATAGTGTTATGAGTTTGGGTTGATAGTGGGTAAGCCTTGTCCCCGGTAAAGCTAAACATTGAAAGGGAGACGGGTTATCCCGTTCGAGGAGGCATGGTTTTAAGTAGACTTCGTCTCACCACCCAACCTGGAGGTTGTCCCACCAACTCATACAAGTAGTACATTTTGCATATTAATAATCAAGTTGTGAACATATATTTAATCGTATATTATTTATTTTTATAAAAGAGAAAAACTATTTACTCAATTTTTTGACATATTTTCAGACTATGACAAACCTTCAAAAACTTGAATTTGTTGCTCTTGATATCACTGGAAATAATTATTTGCAATGGCAACTGGATGCCGAGATACATCTCCAAGCTAAAGACTTAGGAGAAACTATTATAGAAGGAAATGAAACATCAATGCAAGACCGTGCGAAAGCACTGATATTCCTTCGCCATCATCTCCATGAAGGCCTGAAAAGTGAGTATCTCACTATAAAAGATCCTCTCACCTTGTGGTTAAGCTTGAAAGAGCGATATGATCACCAAAAGACGGTGATATTTCCAAAAGCTCAAAACGACCGGGTCAATCTTAGTGCAAGATTTCAAAACAATCAAGTGAGTATAACTCCACCATGTTTAATATTACCTCTCGTTTGAGGCTTTGTGGAGAAAATATATCTGATGAGGCAATGATGGAAAAAACATTCAGTACTTTTCATGCCTCGAATCTGTTGTTGCAACAACAATATCGAGCGCGCCAATTTAAAAAGTACCCAGAATTAATTTCTTGTCTCATGGTGGCTGAACAAAATAACGAGCTTTTATTGAAGAACCACAACTCCCGTCCAACTGGTTCCGCTTCAATTAATGAAGCAAATGCAGCATCCTATAATGACCATAAAAAGGGTCATGGAAAGAAAAATCACGGACGTGGAAATGGGAAAGGATCAATCAGCAAAGATCGTGGCAAGCCCTATTCTAAATTTCGTGGCAATAAGTTCCAAAATAAATGGAATAGGAATGATGCCGTTCAGAATAAGGGGAAAAATATCGCTGAAAATGGGCATGCTCGTAATTGTGACCAACCATGCCACAGGTGTGGTCTAAAAGGCCACTGGGCTCATGTATGCCGCACGCCTAAGCATTTTATTGATCTTTATCAAGCCTCCTTAAAGGAGAAAGGCAAAACAGTCGAAATGAACTTCACTGTCGGAGATGGCTCGTCGGACATCAATTATATGGATGTCCCAAATTTTCATGATGATCCTAACACTAATCTCGATATTTTTAATGATCATATGTAACGATTTTAAATAATTCTATGTACTGATTTTTGTTATGCTTCTTAGTCATATGTACTAGTTTCTTATTATAAATGAAATATGACTCTTTTTCTAATTTGCCAAACATTATTTGTCTAGATGGATCAACAAATAATGTGTTCAAATCATGAATCAAATAAGAGCGATATATGTCTTGCTGATTGTGCTACAACGCACACAATCCTTAAAAACATAGAATATTTCTCCAATTTGAACTTAGCTGAGGCTAATGTTCAAACAATATCTGGCATCTCCAATTTGATTAATGGATCTGGAAGAGCAAATATTATGTTGCATGGGGGAGCAACAATTCATGTTGACAATGCCTTATACTCTGAAAAATTCAGAAGAAATTTACTCAGCTTTAAAGATATTCGACAAAATGGATATCACATTGAAACCATGAACGAAAATAATAGAGAATTTCTCTATGTCACATTGGTTTCAAATGGGAAAAAAGAAGTATTAGAAAAATTCTCAGCTTTATCCTCTGGATTATATTTTACTCATATAAGGCATGTCGAAACGAATGTCGTCTTAAATAAGAAAATTAATGATCCAAAGACATTCATTTTATGGCATGACCGGCTTGGTCATCCAGGATCATCAATGATGCGAAGAATAATTAATAATTCGCATGGACATCCTTTAAGGAGTCACAAAATATTTTCAGCTGGTGATTATAATTGTGCTAGTTGTTCTCAAGGTAAATTGATAGTTAAACCATCCCCAAGTAAAATTGTTGTGGAATCCCCAGTTTTCTTAGAACGCATTCAGGGAGACGTATGTGGACCTATTCATCCTCACTGTGGACCATTTAGATATTTCATGGTTTTGATAGATGCATCAACTAGGTGGTCACATGTTTGTTTGCTTTCGACCCTCGATGTTGCATTTGCTAGACTTTTAGCGCAAATCATTAAGTTAAGAGCACAATTCCTTGACAACCCAATCAAGACCATCCGTCTTGATAATGCATGGGAATTTCAATCTCAAGCATTTAAAAATTATTGCATGTCTATAGGAATTACCATTGAACATTCTGTTCCACACGTGCATACCTAGAATGGTTTAGCCAGAATCTTTAATCAAACGCATTCAATTAATTGCCAGACCTTTAATCATGAGAACTAAGTTATCAACTTCAGTTGGGGACATGCAGTCCTTCATGCAGCATCTATCATTCGTTATAGGCCTACTGCATACCATGAACATTCCCCCATGCAACTCATTTTAGGTCAACAACCAAATATTTCACACTTGAGAATTTTTGGTTGTGCAGTGTATGTTCCTATACCATCTCCCAATAGAACTAAGATGGGTCCACAACGAAAACTTGGGATTTATGTTGGATTTAACTCATCGTCCATCATAAGATACCTTGAGCCATTAACAGGGGATTTATTTACTGCACGCTTTGCTGATTGTCACTTTGATGAAGCAATTTTCCCACCATTAGGGGGAGATAAGAAGCCAATTCAAAAGGAATGACGCGAAATTGCTTGGAATGTATCAACTTTATCACATTATGATCCACGCACAAATCAGTGTGAACTTGAAGTTCAAAAGATCATTCATTTGCAACAAATCGCAAATCAATTACCAGATGCATTTAATGATGCAAAACAAGTGACAAAATCACATATTCCAGCTGCAAATGCTCCTGCAAGAATTGATGTCTCTGTGCAACAAAATGCACAAGAACCAACGAAACGCTTAAAGCGTGGAAGACCGGTTGGTTCAAATGATACAATTCCTCGAAAGAGGAAAACGAGAGTAAAAATAAATACAAATCAAAATACTTATGAGAAAGCACAAGAATCCTTTGATAAGGGTTTGTTAGAACAAGTTGATTCTGATGAGGAACAACTTCCTCTAGAAAAAAAAGGAAAAAGATGAAAATAATGAGATCTCAATAAATTATTTAAACTCTGGTAAGATTTGGGATCGAAATGAAATTGTTCATAATGATATATTTGCTTTCAATGTGTCCTTTGAAATATGTGAAAATGATGATGATCCAGAACCACGATCAGTGGACGAATGTAAAAAAAGGCCTGATTGGCAAAAATGGCAAGATGCTATCCAAGCAGAGTTAAACTCGTTAAGGAAACGAGAGGTTTTTGGACCAATTGTCTAAACGCCAGATGGCGTAAAACCTGTTGGATATAAGTGGGTATTTGTACGAAAGAGAAACGAAAAAAATGAAGTTACAAGGTACAAAGCAAGACTTGTAGCTCAAGGTTTCTCACAAAGACCTAACATCGATTATGAGGAAACATATTCTCCTGTTATAGATGCAATAACATTTCGGTTCTTGATAAGCCTTGCGATCTCGAAGGGCTTGATATGCATTTAATGGATGTCGTTACAAAGATATCCGTACGGATCCCTGACAAGTGAGATATATATGAAAATCCCTGATGGATTTGTAATATCCGATGAAATAAAATCAAAACCTCATAACATGCATTCTATAAAATTACAAAGGTCTTTGTACGGGTTAAAACAATCCGGACGAATGTGGTACAAACGTCTTAGTGATTATTTACTGAAAGAAGGATATGTAAATAATCCGCTTTGCCCATGTGTCTTCATTAAAAGATCATCAACAGGATTTGTGATTATTGCTGTATATGTTGATGATTTAAATATAGCGGAAAACCACGACGACATCGTTAGAACATCCGAATACTTGAAAAAGGAATTCGAGATGAAAGAACTTGAAAAAACGAGACTTTGTCTTGGTTTGCAAATCGAACATTTTTCAAGTGGAGTATTTGTCCATCAATCAAATTATATTGAAAAAATATTAAAAAGATTTTATATGGACAAGGCGCATCCATTGAGCTCTCCAATGGTTGTCAGATCGCTTGAAGTGGATAAGGATCCATTTCGACCTCATGAAAGTGATGAAGAGCCACTTGGTCCGGAGGTACCATATTTAAGTGCAATCGGTGCACTTATGTATCTTGCAAATTGTACAAGACCTGACATTGCTTTTGCTGTCAACCTACTTGCAAGATACAGCTCTTCACCAACTCGAAGGCATTGGAATGGTGTTAAACACGTTTTTCGATATCTTCGAGGAACAAGTGACATGAGTTTATTTTACTCGAGAGGGGTAAAATTGAATCTCCAAGGTTATGCGATCTTTGGATTTTTATCTGATCCCCACAAGGCCGTTCTCAAACGGAATATGTATTCACCTGTGGTAATATCATTTGTATCATGGAAGTCAGTAAAACAAACTATGGTTGCTACTTCTTCCAATCATTCTGAAGTACTTGCAATTCATGAAGCAAGTCGTGAATGTGTTTGGTTGAGAAACATGATTGAACATATTCAAGAATCATGTGGATTGTCTTCAATAAAAGATTCTCCAACCATATTATATGAAGATAATGCAGCATGTATTGCACAATTAAGTGAAGGATTCATAAAAGGGGACAGAACAAAACATATTTCACCAAAATTCTTTTATGCGCATGAGCTTCAGAAGAATGGTGAAATTGATGTCAAGCAAATCCGATCGAGTGATAATCTTGCTGATTTATTTACAAAAGCCTTACCAACTACAACATTTAAAAGGCTTACATATGGTATTGGCTTGCGTAAACTTAAAGACATTGCAAGTAAAGAAACTGAACAAGTTTCACTCATGTTCACATGAGGGGGAGTTATTGATTAATGTATTGCACTCTTTTTCCCTTAGCTATGGTTTTATCCCATTGGGTTTTCCTAGCAGGGTTTTTAATGAGGCAATCTTAACAATATTATACTCATTTTAATATTTATGATAATAGTGTACTCTTTTTCTTTTACTACATTTTTCCCACAGGATTTTTCTTAGTAGAAGTTTTAACGAGGCACAATCTCTAAGCAAGTGTCATCCAAGGGGGAGTGTTATGGAATATGGATGACCATGCATGTACACCAACATATTGTGTAGTCATGTAACTTGTATTTCTTACTTAATAGGACCTCCACTTGTCTATGTATTGTCATGTATCTTGTAATTCTCTCTAATGTACACCAACTCTTCCATGTATTGTCTATGTTGCTTGTGATGTGTTGTATGACATGGGGTGTATGTATTGCTTGTACACATTGTATGAAGTACATTTATCATCATCACCAAATGGCCTATATAAAGGGTGCCAACCTCATTGAAAAAACACACCAAGTTGAATGAAAACTTCTCATTCCAACGATCTCATTTCTTCTCTTCTCCTTTGTAGTAGTAGTTTGTAGTAGAAGAAGTTCTTAGTCTTCTATTTCATTCTTTAGTTCTTAGCAAGTCTCAATTCAATTCACAACATATATATATATATATATAAAGTGAAAAGAGGATAAGTTTGAAGTGAGAAAAAAAAAAAAAGATAAGATGAAAAGGGAGAGAGAAAAGCAGAGAGAGAGGAGGAAACGCAGCATAGAAGGTGTGACGATCAGGAGGAGAAGAAGAAATAAAGAAAGGATAGAGAGATCGAGCTCCAAGGTGAGTTGTTGATTTTACTGTCGTTGCTGTTGTTGTTGTTGTTGTTGATTTTGGTGGTCATGGCCATGGAGGATCCGCCTCCATGGCCGACCGAGAGAGGAGCGGGAAAGATGGCAAGGGGATCTCCCTTGCCATCAAAACCCATTAGGGTTGGAGTTGGGAGCCAACCCCAACTCCTCACAAGAAAAAAAAAAAAAAAAAAAAAAAAAAAAAAAACCGGAGCCGCTGGCGGCTCTGCGAGGAAGACAACCATGGGAGTCGGGTCGTGTCGACCCGAACCCATGTGGGTCGGATCGGACCGACCCTGACCCGTTAGAGACCGGGTCGGACCGACCCGGATCCGGTTGGACCGGGTCGGGTTTGACCCGGACCCACTTCAATATATAATATATATATATTTAATTATATATATATATATTTAATTATTGAAGTAAATTAAACAGTTTTAAATATATAATAAAATCTTGAAAAAAATAGATAAAAATATGAAAAAAATTCAGAAAAATTCCAGAAAAATAGGAAAAAATATATTTGTGACCCAAATCAATAAAACGTCAATATTCTCATAAAAAGTGAAGAATTCGAGAGTCGGTCGAGGCGTTATACCGGAGTTTTACCTCGAAAAACGTGAAGTCGGCAAATTGTTGTCGAACTTAATTTTGACCGATGTCGACAAAATTCGGGATGTTAAATCATTGAACTGGAATCTAAATTGATACATTTTCAACTGTTAGGATCCTAAATGAGCTATTACGGGGTTTGGGTGCGTACATCAACGCGACGGAAGCCGTATAACTTAGGAATGGATGTGTGAGGTAAGTAAATCTGCTAGGGACCTATGCAGTATTTCATGTTTATCCATTGACTGTTGTTATTTACTGTTTTGTGATAACTTATTGTTGTTCACTGCAAAATTATGCCAAACTATGCCCAACTATGCCCATATGTGTAGTTTGCTAGGGTTAACTCGCTCGCACACACATATGGGGGAAACATAGAAGATGTATATGTCTTTCAGAGTAATTGGGGAGGCATATACATCTACATTGGGAATGAAAGTACTATGCCCATATGTGTAGTTCGCTGGGGTTAACTCGCTCGCACGCACATATGGGGGAAACATAGGAGATGTATATGTCTTTCAGAGTAATTGGGGAGACATATACATCTACATTGGAAGTGAAAATACTATGCCCATATGTGTAGTTCGCTGGGGTTAACTCGCTCGCACACACATATGGGGGAAACATAGAAGATGTATATGTCTTTCAGAGTAATTGGGGAGACATATACATCTACCTTGGGAGTATCACTCATTGATGGATTGTTTACAGTCTTGTATATTCATGCGTGTTTATTTCTTTCGTTTTGCATGAATTTGACTGCTTTGGATATCATGAACTGTTGCTTTGGATATCATGAACTGTTGCTCTGGATATCATGAACTGTTGCTCTGGATGTCATGAACTGTTGCTTTGGATATTGTGAAATGTCGTATATATGTCATACTGGATTTACTTACCTGGGCTCGTCATTCTTATGTTTGACTGAGTGCGGCGCCGCGGACGAGTAGCAGAGGAAATGCTCCATGGCTAGGTGAAACTTTTGTATATTCCTCTCCTCTGATGATATTTACTGGGTTCCACAATTAGGTTGTCTAACTCCCTGATCTTTTTGTTGAGTTATGTATTAGTTGCTTCCGCTAAATTTGTAACTCTTGAATAAAATATTAATAACTCAACTTAAAATTGGGAATTGACTGAATATGATGGATTGGAAGGCTGACTAGGCCTGCGTTGACCTTGCGAGACTGGCTCGGGGGTCCACGTAGGTTTAGGCCGGGCGGGGCCCAATGTGTGAAAAATTGGGGCCGTCACACATCGATTATGAGGAAACATATTCTCCTATTATAGATGCAATCACATTTCGGTTCTTGATAAGCATTGCAGTCTCTGAAGGGCTTGATATGCATTTAATGGATGTCGTTACGGCATATCTGTACGGATCCCTAGACAGTGAGATATATATGAAAATCCCTGATGGATTTGTAATATTCGATGAAATAAAATCAAAACCTCATAACATGCATTCTATAAAATTACAAAGGTCATTGTACGGATTGAAACAATCCGGGCGAATGTGGTACAAACGCCTCAGTGATTATTTACTGAAAGAAGGATATGTAAATAATCCGCTTTGCCCATGTGTCTTCATTAAAAGATCATCAACAGGATTTGTGATTATTGCTGTATATGTCGATGATTTAAATATAGTGGGAAACCACGACGACATTGTTAGAACATCCGAATACTTGAAAATGGAATTCGAGATGAAAGAACTTGGAAAAACAAGACTTTGTCTTGGTTTGCAAATTGAACATTTTTCAAGTGGAGTATTTGTCCATCAATCAAATTATATTGAAAAAATATTAAAAAGATTTTATATGGACAAGGCGCATCCATTGAGCTCTCCAATGGTTGTCAGATCACTTGAAGTGGATAAGGATCCATTTCGACCTCATGAAAGTGATGAAGAGCTACTTGGTTCGGAGGTACCATATTTAAGTGCAATCGGTGCACTTATGTATCTTGCAAATTGTACAAGACCTGACATTGCTTTTGCTGTCAACTTACTTGCAAGATACAACTCATCACCAACTCGAAGACATTGGAATGGTGTTAAACATATTTTCCAATATCTTCGAGGAACAAGTGACATGGGTTTATTCTACTCGAGATGGGTAAAATTGAATCTCCAAGGTTATGCTGATGCTGGATTTTTATCTGATCCCCACAAGGCCCGTTCTCAAACGGGATATGTATTCACATGTGGTAATACTGCTGTATCATAGAAGTCAGTAAAGCAAACAATGGTTGCTACTTCTTCCAACCATTCTGAAGTACTTGCAATTCATGAAGCAAGTCGTGAATGTGTATGGTTGAGAAATATGATTGAACATATTCAAGAATCATGTGGATTGTCTTCAATAAAAGATTCTCCAACCATATTATATGAAGATAACACAGCATGTATTGCACAATTAAGTGAAGGATTCATAAAGGGGACAGAACAAAACATATTTCACCAAAATTCTTTTATGCGCATGAGCTTCAGAAGAATGGTGAAATTGATGTCAAGCAAATCCGATCGAGTGATAATCTTGCTGATCTATTCACAAAAGCCTTACCAACTACGACATTTAAAAGGCTTTCATATGGTATTGGCTTGCGTAAACTTAAAGACATTGCAAGTAAAGAAACTGAACAAGTTTCACCCATGTTCACATGAGGGGGAGTTATTGATTAATGTATTGCACTCTTTTTCCCTTAGCTATGGTTTTATCCCATTGAGTTTTCCTAGCAAGGTTTTTAATGAGGCAATCTTAACAATATTATGCCCGTCTTAATATTTATGAGAATAGTGTACTCTTTTTCTTTTACTATATTTTTTCCCACATGGTTTTTCTTAGTAAAAGTTTTAACGAGACACAATCTCTAAGCAAGTGTCATCCAAGGGGGAGTGTTATGAAATATGGATGACCATGCATGTACACCAAGTTGAATGAAAACTTCTCATTCCAACTATCTCATTTCTTCTCTTCTCCTTTGTAGTAGTAGTTTGTAGTAGTAGAAGTTCTTACTCTTCAATTTCATTCTCTAGTTCTTAGCAAGTCTCAATTCAATTTACAACATATATATATATATAAAATTTGGAGGCCTTTCCTGGGGGTGGGGTTTGGGGCTGCCGTCCACCCCGCCCATCCCTAGAGACGGGGTCTGCTTGCACGTATACACATCAATGCACCCCGCCCATCCCTAGAAACAGGGTTTGCTTGCACGTACACACATCAATGCAAGAATGGATAGTTACCATCATTAGGTGTTCCATCACTGAGTCGATCTAACATTGTCCCACAGTATAATGGAGGTTCACAAAGACATCACTTGTCAAAAAGTAAAATTTGGGCATATGTGAGTCCTTGTACTTTAATAAAAAGGTAGTGCTAGGTGGACTCAATGAGTCCGGACTCAAATAACAAGAAAGACATAAATACCCTTTATATGGTGGAAGAGGTAAGTGTGTTATTGGTGTTAGAGTGAAGGTAATTATGTATTTTCATTTAGTCAGATAAATTAAATTATTAATAAAAGGTGTTAAAGTCTGGACTCAAAGAGTCTAAATAGATTTTTTGTTAATAAAATTGAAATAACTCTTTGTAAGCATGTAATTTAGAAAAAATAACATGTGTACTAGCTTGTAATAATTAAAAAAATTGAAAGAAAAACAGTAAGGTAGGAAGATCTCATAATAAGCATTAATATAATATGTTTAGGGTCACGAAGAAAGTGTTATTTTATGATGATGGTTGGAAAAATAATAGTAAATTGTTTGATAAAGTGACATGGAAGTTTCAAGGAAGGGAACAAAATTAATATAAGATTATTGTGAAACATACATCCATTAGTCCGCATATAGAATAGTACTAATATACTATGCAATAATTCAAAATGATTGGTTAAGTAGTCAACCTTACCTCACGTAAGGGCTTCAATATGGTCACACGTCAGCCGTGTGATGTCAATCACCACATCACTCATGTGGCTCGAGACATGGACCTATAAGATCCAGGTCTGTAAGTAATAATAGTTGGCTTTTATAGTTAGTCACTTAGTTCATGAGCTTCAATGAACTGATTCAAGAAGCCTGGCCCAACCATTTAAAAAACCAGAGCTAGATGATAGCCTATTTTCTTGATAAGGGACTCCTACATGTGTCGAATCTGAGACTTCCCCCAACTTTGCTTTTTTAGTAAATGATGTCTCGTAAGTCTCATTACTAGAGATGATTTGGTATATAGCTAGATGATATAGTGAGTTAGAACTAAGCTCTTATACTCAACTCGATTTAATGCAATTTATCTTAAATATAAATTCTGCAAAAAATAAAATAAAAGGCCAACGTTATCAAGGTCAAGGATGCGTTATTCTACGAAATGATTTCTTATTTTGAATGTGAGTACGGAATATATGTGCTTTGTCATATCAAGCACAGGAGCTGTCCACGCGGTCTCGACCCATATATTATACATCTAGATTTATGTATAGTTGCATCTCGAAGTGTATATGGATGGTTGATGTGCCCAATGTCACTTCTGGCGCGACTTGGGTGTTGTCATTCTAGCAAAATCCAAATTGTAATATAGTACCACCTTAGAGAAGAAGAACAGAAAGAAAAAGAAAGAATTCCACCAAATCAACATAAACAAAAACACTCTTCTTTTTTTCCCTACTTAAAAATTCATGTCCAGTTCTTTAAGAGCCAGAATTCAGATGTGAATATTCAGTTGGATTTAACAACTCAATAACCCCTAAAGGCTCGTCATTCGAGTTCAATTTCTTAGACATTAAGACTGATAAAAAGCTTGTCAAAGGCCCCTCTCAAACACTGCACAAATGCTAAAAAGCAGTGCAACTCAAATACTCAAATAGAGAATACAACATCCTTCCCTTACTTTTTTTAGTCCATCAAACTCCTTTGTTCAATCTCAATGAAACACATTGGCCCCATCCCCTCCACAATCAAAAGCTTCTTTAATTTTCTCTTTACAACTCTCTCCTTCACTACTTAAAAAATTTGTGTTAAAATCACTTCTACTACTTCAAATTCTTCATTACTTGCTCAAAGGTTTTGGTTTTCCCTAACAACACTTCTCCCAAGATGCTCCCACTTCCTCCTCCACCTTCACATCTCAAACAATCCAAAAACAGTCCATCCACTCAAACTAGCTCTTCAAACCAACAACAGACCATGATTCAACCAAGCAAATCTCACAAACAATCAAAAAGCAGTAGCACTAGTAGTAGTAGTCCTTCCACTCAAATTGTTTTATCAAAGCAGCCCATGATCCACAAACCTCACCAGGCATCATTAGATGATCATACCATAAAGCTCAAACTAAGAAAGACGTCGTCGTCTGCAACACTACTTCGATCTCCTCGCCCGACCAACCCTTTGATATGGTGCACTGCAGTTCTATGTGTTATCTTCAGTGTTCTTCTCATTGTAGCTGGAATTGCCACTTTGGTTATCTTCCTCTCTGTGAAGCCGAAGCGCCCATTATTCGACACCACTGTTGCAAGCCTTAACAGCATCTACCTCGACTCGACTGAGTATTTCAATGGCGACTTCATATTCCTTGCAAACTTCACAAACCCGAATCGGAAAATCGATATAAGGTTCGAATACTTGGACATTGAACTCTACTTCTTCGACAGGCTTATAGCACAATTCAAAGTACTAAATCTATTATCTAGGCTTACTGTTGTCAATTAGAATGTCAATAGGAGTATGCCTCCATTTATCAAAAAATTAGAATGTCAATAGTGAAACAATTATTATATACAAGTTATAATATCATGAAGATCATCACTTTAAAACAGAAAACCAAAAGAGAATAAAAGGCAAAAGAAGAGAGAATACCCAAAGTGAGTACTACTAATTAATTAAGGGTCACACTATGTGCACCCCAGTGCTTATTCAGCGCAATCCATTTACAAAAGCACCCATCGAATTTGTCAGGGCACCCTGGAAATGGACAAAATTGCCCTTGTCCTTTAACTTAGCGCACCCCACTATCAAATCGAATCAAACCCTTCTTTTCTCTTCTTCCACTCTCGCTCTCATTACGAATCAAGACCTCAATTAACCAAATCCTCTCATTTTCATAGAAATTCACATAACTGGGTTTAACCGCAATCCCGTATTAAACACGAATTTGTATTTCAACATGATATGTCTTGTCGAGACCATTTAGTAAGTGTTGGCTAAGCTCAACCGATGTCGACATAATAGTATGTTTGGGCCGAAATTAGTCAAATTTATTTTATGGGAAAGATATTTTTCTTGCCGCAAGCATGTACTTGGTCATTTTTTTATGCTATTGTTTCTTGCCATGCATGTGTAAAAAATTGTAAAGTTTTTGAGTTAATGTTAAAATCCAGGTTAGAAACTGTAATGTAGAGAATATTAGGAGAAGAACTCGTCAATCAAACTCATGCAGATTAGGAGTAATTGACAACTAAAACGTACACACTTGAAAAAATAAAAAAAAAACTCTTCTATAACAAATTAAGAAACACAAATCCTAATGAATTAAAAAGAGACAAATAGAGATCGAAATTAAGAGAAAGTTAATCAATGATAATTCTATTGGTTAGTACGGGGTTTGTTTAAAGTAAAGTGAATGAAGTGATCCATGGAACCGTCAGGGTGATAACTTTGAGGATCAAATCGATGAGTCGAATTAAGGAAATTAAGCGTTTATTATTAATTGGTTGAGGATTCGCAAAAGATGGCTGTTTATGTACCCAGCACAGCCGTGCATATGATTTGTGGCTCGAAAATTGGCTTCCCAATTATAAATCAGATTTTGCATGGCTGTTGATCTCTCTCTAGCTTGGATCAACGTACCAACTTGATTGAGAAGCTTTGCTTGCTACGTAATCTTCGCTGTAGATTGAGTGAACGTTGTTGATGTATTGCTGCATCTGATCTGCTGGGAAATAAGGGGAGAATTTGCAATCTGAAATATTGCATGTGCGATTGTGGTATTGGCACGCCGCTCATACCACTACGCTTGAACTGTTAGAGTTGTAATGAGTGTCAGTGTCTCTAAATTTAACATTAACAACCACCAGACTCGTTCTTCTTTTCCATCGACAATACTATATTAATTAATTGTTGAAGATGCTAGATCTAGATCTAGAGAAAACGCTGACTACATATCTATCTATCTATTTATAATTTTGTATAACTATGTACTAGGAATCATAATTGTGTTACAATTAGAATCAGGGGTTTGTGTTACTTTACAATTACATGTGTTACGTTTTTTTTGTAACAGTACTACCTTCTTTTTTCTGTTTGTGTTACTTTACGATTGTGTTTACCATACTTTTCTTTTCTTTTTTGGTAAGTATTAATTACGCTATCTATTTGTGTTACTCCTCCATTTCTATATAAGTGTCGTTTTAAGATTGTTCACAATTTTTTAGAAAGTCACTTAATTATCTTGATTGAGGAGAAAGTAGCGGTTAAATGACTAAATCACTTTTTATCTCTCTTAACCCCATCACTTCTACATATAGTAGTTATTCATGTGTAATTATTAGACTTTTTTTATGAAGAGTATAAAAGTCAATTAACTAATTAATATGTATTTAAACTATCAAATGACAAATACTATGAAATATTTCAAAACGGCTAAAAAGACACTTCAAAAGAAAAGAATGGAGTAGTATTTTTTATGGCTATATTAAAATAAAGTTTTGTTCTTATAATTAAAAAAAAAAGTACCTCTATATATTACTCTAGTCATCAAACGCACATCATGAAGTCTCTTCTAAAAAAATAAGTAAAATATCATGAAGACTTGAGTGATTAGGTCTTTATCACTTTTTTTATTTTATTTTTTTGGAGGAAAGGACATCATCACTTTAATAAAAGGAAACCAAAAGGAAAAACAGAAAAAGAGTACATAAAATAACTGGTAATTAATAATACTTCTTTTTACATAAGTTCATCGTATTCAGTTGATGATTTCACATACAAAATTTACATCCAGTAGATTTAGACAAATACACCATACTTGCTTTGATAATTAACCCTCAATATATTCCATACAGAATCAAAACGAGGCTCATGCTAATGCTTTCACTCGGCTCATTTTTTCATCAAAATTCACTCCAAAATCAAGTTAGAAATTAAACACCCATAACAATAGTACTCAAGTGTATATATATATATATGGCGCAACACTGCTCCTTTGCTCTTCCTACGATTCACTCGCCCGTTTTTTGAGTCGAAACTTGTAAGTCTTGCTTGGGTTGCAGTCGAAATTCTTATCACCCCCAAATCCATATTTGGTGTTGTATCCCGAATAATCACTCAAATTAAACTTCTCCTCTTCCATCACCACAAGTCCATTCTTCTTTGCCAATTTTCGCAAACCCCACTGCTCCAAAAATTGGTTACATTTGTGACTGATGTGAATTTCTCCTTTCTCCTCAATCATCTTCTTCGCATTTGCCATGAACAGACTCACCAAGTTTTTGTGTTTCCTACATATATATATCAAGCAATCAAACAATTAAAAATCTTGTTATCATGATCAGTTGATCTTCTTAAGGTACATACATTCGTTGCACAATAATGTTGTAGATTCTCTTAAAATTCGTGTGACAC
This sequence comes from Stephania cephalantha, assembly GCA_039657325.1. NCBI lineage: Eukaryota > Viridiplantae > Streptophyta > Magnoliopsida > Ranunculales > Menispermaceae > Stephania > Stephania cephalantha. The sequence continues at coordinate 57,838,328 of CM077571.1, forward strand.
ATATTTTAATCAAATCTACACTATTGTATAACAAATGTATGTCTCCTAGATCGAATATCAACTTCCTTAAATGAAAACTATGAATTACACAATTAATGCATACACCTTTTTTCGTCCGTAACAGATTCCTTGCTGGAGAAGCCCGCGTGAGGAAAATTATAGACAATTCGATCATACTTGACCACATTGAGTTTCTTATGCCCAGTCATTTCAGTTGCATTAACTTTATGTATGACCTTACACCCTCTACTCCTAAGTGATTGAATATTAGACATTGCCTGCCCATAATTCTTCTTCAAAAAATCTACACCAGACAAATAAATAGTTTTATTGCCCAAATCATCAAATGCAATGTATACATGTAAAAAAATCATGCCTAATTAATGTCTAAACATATTTTTAGATAAAGGTAGTGAGATGTTATAGATGGTAAAAAAAGTTATGAGATTTAATCTTGTCATCTAACTCTTAATATATTGGTTTCTTCCTAAATTGGAAATAAAAAGTTAGGATACCCACAATTATTAAAAAAAAAAAAACCTAAATATTAGTTAGATTGTATTAAATCAAATTAATTGAAGCATTTGATTCATGCAGATAATGATAAAAAAAAAAAAATTGTAACCTTGAGAATTACATTATTGTTCATGTAGATCAAAATGATCAACTAGAATAAATCATCAACTACATTAAATTAAGCTAACTAAAACGTAATATAATTCATGCAGACTAATTTGAAATGCTGAGATTATAGAAACACATCATCAACTGTATTAAATCTAAGTAAATAAAACATGAAATTCATGTGGCAGATTCTAACTAATTTGTGACAAAATGTTACCTTTGGAATTAAGAGAGGTTGCAACCATGTTATCTGCCCGGCCAAAAGCCCTGCCAAGGCAAGCAGAGAAGGAGAAGTCACCTTCCCCAACTAATAGAATTTTGTGAGAGCTGCAGTAGTGCTTGATCCATATTTCTTGCTTGATCTCCTCAGTTGCGCGACTGATCATATCATCAATTTGGCGACTGATCACGTCAAAAAGTTTCCTCATCTCCTCAAAATCACTCCTAAACGGGGTCGATTGTTTCCCATTGTCAACAACAACAATAGATAATGGGTTCACCTCCTTTGGATCATCAACAGAGCTGTGTGGGCTCTGCTCTTCAGATGATGTTGATGGTGTGTAAACTTGATCATCAAAGGCTCCTCCTTCAAAATCACCATCATATCGGACCAATTCTCCCCAGTTTTGATCTTGATTTGGAAAATCATGATCCGGGTCGACAACATTCGACCAGTAATCGCTTTGATCGCGATGATCATCAAGGACGGTGATGACATGGTCTGTATTTTGATATGCGCAGGGGAACCAGTTTAGATCAGAAGAGAGAAGTTGACTCATGATAATGCTCTGTTTTGCTCTACTTGGTGAATTGCTTATCTGCTCTGTCTAGACATGTTTTGAAGAAAGAAGAAAAGTGCTTTTAGTTCTCCAATGAAAATGGGAGTGTTACAGAGAAAGTTTTGCTTTGTGTTTAAAACCATTTAAAAGCATTCAATAACAGTAGTAGTAATAATAGAGACAACAACAACAACAACAATGTCACACATCAATACACGTACTCTAACGGCCCCAAATCCCGAGGTCGCCACGTGGGGATGCGCTGGCCCAGCGATCCCGTCCGATCCTTGACCCACTGGGTCCCACGCGCCACTGATTTGCATCGCCACTCGAGATTCGGACATGCGCACAACGACAGTGGGTCACACGGACAGCCCTAAAATGACACGTGGCATGAGTAGAATTTTCGGGCCGTTACACGTACCCTCACATTTTATACATATAATCTCGTGTTTAGGTAGTTTAAGCATTACATTCATTACATTTTTTTTTTTTACATATCTTGACGTTATATACTACGCTGTTTTTAAATTAATACATAGCTTAATATTATTAATGAAAAAAATAGTTATTAACACTGGACTAAATAATATAAAATAAAAAACTTCAATAAATTATAAATCATTACACATTAATTTCTTAGTTATAAATAGTTTTGTTGGACATTGATTACATATTAAATAAGTTTTAAAAACGTAGAATATAAGAATATATTTCGATGTTATAAAAATATTTTTTAATGCGGTGTTCGAGGAGTGGGCTAGCTTAGATATTTTCAAATTTTTTTTCTTTTTTCACTCATTAGGGATCACATCAAAGTACCTTGTGTTATAGTCTAAATAGTCTTATATGTGGCTCCGCCCCTACGCGTATTATATATTAATATCGGTATATGCTCGCGTTTCTACCGCGTACGAGTATAGCTTATATCTTTCTGGCGTTGTACAGGGAAAAACTCTACAACACTTCCTTGGGAACCGAAATAATTACTAGTCATTTCGTTTTCCACACTTTTATTCTTTATTTTTTACTTACCCTTCATTTTCTTGTTTTAATGCTTTTAATACGGTGACTAGTAATATAGAAAAAAAAGATGCTACTGTGAGTCGAGATAAGAAACTTATGACCCGGTCGCTTCATAATTTTATGATGGATTAATTTCATTGACTTTGGTTAAGTCTGTGTTCATTTCACGGATTAACTAAGCCACGAGATTAAGTAATACTCAGTAAAGGTGACTAAAGTAAACTATCAATTTTAATGGGACTAACTAGTCCGATTAAGTAATACTCAGTAGAGTTGACTAAAGTAGATCATCAATTTTAGTGAGACTAATTAGTCCCAATGCTTGACCATTACAGATGACCAAATTGCCCCTCCTCTTTACACACTTTTCTCTCCTCAATCGATCAAATGAATTGATTGTTGGTTTGGAATAAAAGAATTTGGGTCCATGTTGGTAGTAGCACATATGAGCTGTTTCTTTGAATTCAATTTTGTTAGAGCTTAAAATCAAATGTGAGCACCAAAAGAAGTTCGTCACTTTTATGGTATGGACAAAGTTATTCTCTGATCAAAGATGCCACGAAATAGAGTGATCCAAAACATTAATCTTTACATCTAAACTAGATCTGGACGAACATCAAAGTCGATTTATATATATATATATATATATATATATATATATATATATATATATATATATATATATATATAAATCGACTTACCTCGAATGAAGAAGATGCCCAGACACAACAACACGATGACAAATATGCGGAGGATGAATCTTGCGAGATCGCGGACTCGGCTAGAGGAGAGGAAATGTGATGACCGAAATCGACTTTGATGATTTTGTTGGAGATGTATGTTAAATAGAGGGGTAATTTGGTAAATGTACCTTTTAGAACCACATTTATTCTCAAGCTTAAAACTCTCAACCGAACAAGTCTTATAAAAAGGACTAATACATAAACTCATGTGTTAGTCCCATTATAAACTAATTTCGTGGCCTTGGGTCTTGTTAAAATTTGAACCGAACAGGGATGGATAGATAATAGTGTTCATCCATACATCGAGATTTGTGTGTGCACACATCAATAAACGAATAGAAAGATAGTATCACTGATTGTTTCATCACTTTGGTCATTTTAATATTTTTTTTTTACAAGAAAAATGGATGTTTGCAAGGACATCACTTGCTAAAAGGTGAAGTTTATGCATGATGACGCATGAGTTCTTGTACTTTAGTAAAATTGAAATAACTCCTCTCCTAAGGATGTAATTTAGAAAAAATAACATGTTGTTTTAATGGACTATTTTATAATAAGAATAAGAAAAATTAAAAGAAAAACAATATGGTAGGAAAACCTCATAATAAGGGTTAATTTCACGAGATAGTCACTCAAGATTACGCTTGTAACACTTTGGTCATTAAACTTACATTTGTCCCAAATATATCACTTAACTTTACAAAACGTTTCAACAAAATAACTCCGACCACTCTCCGGTCAAAAACCAACCTACGATGCGACGTGGCGCCACGTGAGATTTCATGGAAGGTCACTATGACATGGCATGCAACACACTCACTCACCCACCCACTCTTAGTTCACCCCGGCTCGTGCTCCCACACCCCTTCCCGGTTGTCTTTTCCCGCCCCCACTGGTTCCCCCCCACCAAACCGGTCGTACCAACCCACCCACCCCCCAAACTGGTCGTACCCCGCCCCCCCCCACCGGTCGTCTCCCCTCGCCCCCACGGTTCCCCCCAAACCGATCGCCCCCGCCCCCAACCGATCGCATCGGTTGATCGAAGTTCCGCAAGAGAGAGGTACCAGTTGGGGGGGGGGGGACCAGTGGGGGCGGGGGAGATGACCGGTGGGGGGAGGGTGGGGAGAGACGACCGGGAGGGGGCAGGGAAAGCAGTGGGGGTCAGGGGGGGAAGCAGTGGGGAAAGATGACCGGGAGGGGGACGGGAGAACCAGTGAGGGTGGGGGAGACGACAAGGGGGTGGGAGCACGAGCCGGGGTGAACTAAGAGTGGGTGGGTGGGTGGGTGTGTACTTGTGTTGCATACCATGTTATTACTTAACAACTTAAGTGACCTCCCATGAAATCCCACGTGGCGCCACTTCGCATCACCGGTTGGTTTTTGACCTAGGAGAGTGGTCGGAGTTATTTTTTTGAAACTTTGTTAAAGTTGAGTGATATATTTGGGACAAATGTAAGTTTAGTGACTAAAATGTTACAAACCGTAATATTAAGTGACCGTCTGTGAAATTAACCCCATAATAAGCACTATAGTATGTTTAGGGTCTTAAACAAAGCGATATTTTATGATGGCTAGAAAAAGAAGGGCCGTGTTATATACGCCTCAAATTTTTATAAGGTCACTTCAATTTATATGTGAGGCACTACTAACATTTTGAAAAACAAATATGAGATTATTGTGAAACAGACATCCTCCACAACTCCACCTATAAAATATGGTAATAGTAGTTAAAAATGATTGGTTACGTGGTCCACCTTACCTTACGTAAGGGCTTCAACATTGTCACATGTCAGCCGTGTGATGTCAATCACCACATCATTTGTGTTGGCTCAAGATTTGGGCCTCTAAGATCCATGTCTGTAAGTACATAACAGGGCTTTTTAGTCACTTAGTCGACGAACATCAATGAACTGCCCTGGACCAACCATTTAAAAACCCCAACAGCTAGATGATAGAGTATTTTCTTGATTAGGGACACCTATATGAGTCGAATATAATACTTTTCCCAACCTTGCATTTTTAGTAAATGATGTCTCTTTCATCTCATAACTAGAGATGCTTTGGTAGATAACTAAATGATATTGTCGAGTTAAAGCAAAACTCTTCCATTCAGCTCGGTTTAATGCAATTTATCAAAGTGTAGATATTGTAGGAAAAAGACGTCAAAGTTATCGAGGTTTAGGTTGCGTGATTCTATATTTTGAATGTGAGCATAAAGTATATGTGCTTCAAAGTTAGTGTTATTGTAATGCAATTAAGGAAAATACTACACCCAAAGTCATATCAAACACAAGAGTCATCCATGCGGCATCGACCCCCGTACTATGCATCAAGATTTGCACGCATTTCGAGAGATGTATGAATGGCTCATATGCCCGATGTGACTTAGATGAAATTTGGGTGTTGTCATTCTAGCAAAATCCAAATTGTAATATGCACCCTACAGAACAAGAACTGAAAGAAAAGAAAGAATTCCACCAATCAACAAAAACAAAAACAATGTTCTTTTTTCCCTACTTACACCCTATTTGAGTTTGATTTCCCGTTTTGCTGCCATGACATCCTAGCGATAATAGTTCATGTGGTGAAAATAATAATGTTTTTTTATTTTAAAAATTTGTTCGAAGAATAATATTTATGTCAATTCTCATATTTTACAGTTCTTAAAATTTTGTAACTTCTTTGCAAATTTAAAGTTCAACCAAATTTGAAATGTGAACTTACACTGCGAGTTAATTCCGCTCAAACTATAAGTTGTCAAAAATGAACCAAACAAACTATAAATTGTCAAAAATGAATCAAACGATGGCTTAGTCACACAATACTTGATTGATTGTTAGTTACTGGACTTTGCCGGCAACTGAGGCCCTCAACCATTGCCGTCGCCAAACAGACCGTAACCAATCATATAGTCAAACTCTCCACCATCTAGCTCTCTTTGCATGCCTATCGGTGCTTGAAGTCAAAACTCAACTAAGAAAAATTAGGAAAAAACAAACACACCGGGAAAGATCCAAAAAACATGAATTAAATAAAAAACGTAAAATATTATTTACAAAAATATTAAACAACATTAAATAATTAGAAGTATTTTTATATTTATTTGAAATAATTATTAATAATAAATCCTATAAAATACAACTAATGATAATTTTTAATGTTTTTTTAATGAATGAATGATTTATTTAATCTTTTATTATGAATTAATAACAAGCATTAGAGAGGGTAGGGACGTGAGTAAATGTAAATTTATGAAAGGTAATTGTGTCCATATAACTCCAAAGAGTTATCGCCTTGTGGGAGCGTGGAGAGATATCTCACACCCTTCCTGTAAGTTGGGAGATAACTCACATGGAGTTGGGCAACCAAATAAAATTAGTTCCCAACTCCATATGAGTTATTGCTTTGAATATATCTCCACTTCATACCAAACAAGGTCTAAATATATAGAAGGTCTAGTATAGATACTAATTAATGATGCCATATTCTTCAAAAATAAAATAAAATTGATGTCATGCGTTATCAACGAGGCGTGTGGTCCATGTGGATGATAGAGTAGTAATTGCTATTCTTCTTCAATTCATTGGGAACTAAAGGGACAATATATTTGTAACGGCCCGAAAATTTGACTTGTTCTAAATGTCAAGGCAAGGTCATATGTGGGACCTACTAATCAAAATACGTATGTCCGAATCCAATTTGAGATGATATGCTAACTATGCAAGGAATTCGGTGAGCCGAAACACGAACGGGGACGCGTCTTGAGTTGCGTGTCAACGAGGGAAACGCCTCGTGATGCGTGTAGTGCGAGTATCGAGATTTTGAAATGAGGCGGGATGTTCACACTTTTTAAGAAAATTATTTAATTATCTTGATTGAGGAGAAAGTGACAGTTAAAGTGACGGTTAAATGACTAAATCACCATTTATATCATCAATAACTTTTTTTATTTTATTTTGTAGTTTCCTCCAAGTAATTATGTGCCTTTAAATAGAGTTTAGTCGCACTATAAGTTATTTGTAACAGTTTTGACATTTTTTGTAACAATCTAAAACTTGAGAAAAGATTGGAGTAATGTCATGCTATTTAAGCAACACAACCACAAGTTGTTGCAAATGAATTAGAAAGTTAATTGCTTCATTTGCTAATCAAACATATATTGAACAGCTTCCATCTGTCACAAATATTTGAGGCGGCTCAAAATTATTATTTTTTATTGTAGTAAATTAATAATATGTATTGGTAAAAAAAAGTACGAAATATTTTTTTTAATATTTTCAACCTTTTTTCACAATTATTTCCAATCTTATTGTCTACCGAAATGACACATTCGAGAATCATTGGTAATAACATTTTTCACACATCTTTTGAATAATCTATATTTTGTGAAAATTTATGTGCTTCTAACTTTTTAATTAGATGAATGTTGTAAAATCAAATCACTATAAAAATTTAATATGTATAATTCATTTGTATTTTCTTGATGATTAAAAGAAAGTGATAGAATGGAATTTCCGCAAGCATAGCGAGCGGACTCCCACGTGCGAAGCACGTCTAAAAAACTAGTACACTATATATAGTAGCCATTGATTAACCTTGGTGTACGCATTGCACTGTTTGCACATCAACTTTGATACTATATGTATTTATAGTATTAGAAAATATGTAATGATACACATAGATGAGGTGGAAGTGACTTAATGGTTGATAAAAACAGGGTGACTTGAAGGATGGTCTTCAACTCTTTATTTTGCATATTATAAGTAATAGTTTTGTTGAGACTTAATTACACGTGTGATTATATAGAACTAAGAACTTTCATTAGGCAATGATTTTGTTGAGACTTAATTCCGAGTGTTAGAACTTAAAACTTTTCATTGGATGAAATGTTAGTATTTTGTTTTGGTTAGAACTTGGATGAATAGTGACGTATGTATTTCAAACCTTACTTTTTTTTGTTAGTTTATTTTTAAGTACAACGTTTTTTTAGATAATATGACAATTTTTTTTCCACATGGATTTTCATGGGGATTTGAATGGGAATTCCCCGCGAGGAACTAAATGGAGAATAATAAATCCCCACTGAAATTCTCCATCCCCGCATGAATTAAACGGGTATGGATATTCAAATTTTGAATGAGAATGGAGACGGAGACCTACTCCCCATCCTCGCCCCGCTCCATTGACACCCCTAAGTGAGATGAATGAATTATCACTTGTTAGAGGCAAAGGTTTGGGTTCAACTCATGTTGGAGTCAAAGTTATGAAAAAAAAAAAAAAAAAAAAAAAAAAAAAAAAAAAAAATTAGCGCTATCATCTTGAGAATACCAAATTACGGCAAGCTACAGGGGACCAAGGGGCACCCATAGGCATCCCCTTCTCTTAATAATTTGAATCATTTTTCAACTTCTTGTGACACAGTTTTCAGTTATTTGGCAGGTAAAAAGAAAAATGTTTAGCACCTTCAATTTTTTCATGCACTCTAGATTAATCACCTATTGACTAGCCTAACAAGGTTGAAACTCTAAACAAGCATTGAATATTAATTTAAATGCACTGTATTTGTGAGTAAGCTTTATAATTAGACCTCATTTTGATTCGTTTTTGCCTATTTACAGTATAAGCAGAGTTAACTCCTTGAAGTTAAGTAGTTAACTTACAATGAAAGATTATATTTTCATGTTTAATTCAACTTTAAAATAATACATGACGCAATCCTAGAAACAAGTTCGGAGAATAATGTAAAAATGAATCGCACCCTACATCAATTATGTATTAGTTACAACATGAAAACGAGGTTACACATGTAATTGACTGAAAATCAATGTTCAACTTCAACCTAGGAAGAGAACCATGCATCACATTTTTCTAAGAAAGTTTTTCCTACGTGCGCTGTTAAAAGCAAGGAAACTTTTTGCAACAGCACATCTATGAAAAACGTTTTCTGGGCGCGCGCCACTTGCGGTCTCGCAGATATGCAAGTCATTCGTACAAAGAATCAAATTCAATCAAGGAAGCACAGTTAGGTGACTTGCAACTGTTAAATAAATTAAAAACACCTTATCAACGCTAACAACCCATCCAACAAATTCATGGTTGTTTCCAAAAATTGAAAGTAAAGCTTGGAAGGTTCAACATAAAAGCTAACTACTTTACAGTGTACACACACAAGAACTACAAATTGGCTCAAAATCAACTTTTGTAGAATCATTAGCTTCCAGCTCAGTCCAATCCCTGCTGCATCAAACTCAAGGTCATGGTCTCCCGAAGGGCATCCGGTTCACAAGTTCCCTAAACCAAATCATTGAAATAGACTTCCTAGTTCCTACCACATGCACCTTAATTAGACAGTTTTTTTCTTCTTAATGTCTTACTCGACGACGTTTATCTATCAAAAACGAGAAGTGCATAACGCATAGAACAAGCGTGAAGAATTAAAGACCTACGATTCGAAAGGAAAATCATAATGGTAACATTAGAATGAATTGAAGAAATAAGAATTACATGGAGAAATATAATATCAGAGCCCTTCTAAAAATGAATTGAAGAGCAAGATGAAGAGTCTCTCCCTCCCAATGAAGAGACAGAATTAAAAGTTCAAAGGTAAATACCGGTTCAAGATGCGCGAATAAAAGCTAACATTGGACAATTTAGAGTAAAATTACGCTTTGGTTTGCCAACCAACCAGACAGTTAGTATCTTAAATCATCAAATATGACATTACCAACTAGGGCAGAAACTACATAACATGTAAATGCATGCACTTTGTAAGTTAAACATCAAATTCAAGCAACTCAAGCAAGGGGTTTTTTTTTTAAGATTTTGTAAAAAAAATAGAACAAATCCAAACATTAGTCGAATCTACTTTCTGCACCATCCAATTTGGCTGAAGTAACAGTTTCAAATTAAACTAAAACTGAATGATGAAAAAAAAAATAAAGATCATATGGCAGTATCCTTGAAAATGGGGAAAAAAGAGCAGTAGTCATAATGAGAAACAGAAATACACCCCAAAATATGAGATAGCACTAGCAAGAGAAAGAACTTTTGGACCTTGACTCTACGGCTCAACCGTCGTCACTTGTTGCCATTCTCCGTCGACTGCTTCTTTCCACAACGTTACATTATTATCACCGTCAGCCACAGCTAATATATTTCCAGTCAGCGACCACGAGACTCTCCAAACCGGGGTCTTAAAATCCTTCAAAACCTTGCCCTCCCACTGGTCTCCTTCCTTGGCTACAGTCCATATAATAACAGTCCCGTCCTGAGAAGCACTCGCAATTGTCGATTTGGGGAGCCCCAAATTGGGTGCCCAAGCCACATCCCTCACCCAGTCAGTGTGCATATGAAGAGCAGGAAAGCAGTCCATCTTCCAACTTCCATTATAAAGCTTCCACACCTTAACCGTATTATCGCAACCACCAGACACAAGTTTTTGAACAGGTTCAAGCAAGCCAGACCCAACTAGAGCTCCGGGAGCCGTTGCGGGAGCCCATGAAACCGAGGTCACTCCTACAGGATGAGCTTGATCAATGCGGGTAGTTTCCCAACTACCATCGACTCGGGCAGTGAACACCGAAATATTCCCATCCGAGGATCCACAAGCCAAACTAAGACCAAGCTCGTGAGGCGCCCATGAGATCGAATTCACAGACGATTTATGCTCACTAAACACATGCGATTGAGTCCACTCATTCTGGTTCCCTTCCTTCCAAATTATCACCTTCCCGTCATACGAACAAGACGCCAGAACTGAACCGAATTTCGGGTGCGCCCACGCGACCTGCCAAACCGGGCCTTGGTGACCGCTAAGGGTCGCAAGATGCTGCGATCCCGAGTTGCTCACCCCAATTATCTTGATCGTAGCATCCGACGACGCCGTCGCCAACCGCTTCCCGTAGTAATCCATGACCACATCATGAACTACATCTTGGTGACCAGTTTCAATCTTTTGACAAGGCATTGCTACGCGACGAGTCTAACGATCACTCAATCACTCAAATCCGATCACCAAACCCTAAAATTACCAATTCAATCAAAATTTGATGCAACCTAAAGATCTAATCAAGATTATTCAATCGTAGAACGCAAAATCATTTCTTTCGCAACCACAGCCCATTAATCTACACATAACGTCAAAAAAAAACAACACACTGGACGAAATCAAGCACACAAAACGATTTCGAGTGTTTCAATCGTACGAAAACAAGGATCTGCGATCGTCTCCAACAGAACACACATCGAAGAACAATTCGAACAACGAAAGATCGAAGAATCGAACGACGAAACACGCACCTGTAGAGATCGAAGTGGCGGGCAGAATCGCTTCTTTGCGGTCGCTTGGTTTCGAATAAATCGAAGAAGAGAGAATGAGAGACGGAAGACAAAAACAAAAGTTAGGGCACAAGTCCAATTGAACCGTGCTAGCTCTCTACTATCGGATGATCCTGAGCGTAGAAAGTGGTATCGGACTACTGATAAGAAAAGAAGATCGACGGTTGGGGTTTGATGGATCTTCTTCGCCTGTTGGGCTTGGGCAGTTGTGTTGTTGACTTTCTCTTCTTGGGCTTGGACAGTTTGGCGTTTGCTCCTGTTCGTAAGTTTTCACTGATAATTGTCACTGATGTGGAAAGAAACAACTTTTGAAAAGAGCCTCTTAGATTGACCCACTTTAAGCACCGAAATTGGGCACCTACCTACATGGTGCATGTGCAGTACACCTCGAGACACGTGTGAGCACATCTCGTGGCATATTGTATGGGCATCGAGTGGGTAGGTACTCAATCTTGGCGTCCAAAGTGAGTCAACCAATCTTTATCCCTTTTGAAACGAGTTTGAGTCTTGAGAATGAAAATGTTAGCATTAAGAGCTCCCGCCATCTATACCTGGAGGCAACCTGGGAGTGATCAGATAGATGCGTAAGTCTAAAAGGCATCAGTATTATGATATCCATACCGTATATTTTATTTTAAAGTCGTATTTAATTGATGTAGAACTATGTTGCAGCCCACCTATCTCATTGTCTTCACTAGAACAATTTGAGCTTTTAATAGCCCTTAATATATAGAGGTTTTAATTAACCCCCATGAATTAGACAATTTGAGCTTTTAATAACACTTAATAGATAGAGGTTTTAATTAACCCCTATGAATTAGACAATTAAGTTTTTAATAGCACTAATTCATAGAGGTTTAAAAAACCTATATGGAAACTCTGGCCCAAGAACAAAATCCCCTAAACACTCTCACTCACTCGTCTCGCTCGTTTCGCTGCTCGACTCACTCGCTCGTCTCCCTCGCCACGCTCGCTCGCCTCACTCGCTCGCGCCCGTCGTCGTCGTCGTCAACACTCTCTCGCAATCGCCATTGTTGGGGTGGCTGAGCTCTGATTCAAACCATCATCGCCTCCTCCCCCAACTCTGTCGTCCCCACCTTCATCGCCTCATGGACTGTCTCTCGCAGAAACGATCGATCTCAAGACCAGTTGTCCAATCTGCAAGGTTGGTCTCAATCGATCTCAAACCCTAACGATTCGATTTGATGAAGTTTTGTGAATCTTTGGTTCTGTTGTTTAATTTTGATCATCTAGGCTGATTTACGATCTCATTGTGTTGATTAGGTTAGCCGAGATTGTTTCTATGGTTCTATGGTAAATGGTTACTTGATTCTGATACGTCTCTCTAAGTCTCTATATTGATTAGGTTAAGCTGAATTTTGTTTTTAATGGTTTTGTGACTTGAATTAGCGATGAATGTAGTTGATTTCATAGGTTCTATGTTGAATTGGCTTTGGCGATTGATTTGCTCTAGATAAATTTGTCACCAAATTTGCACAAAAATAGCCAAAAGGGCAAGACAATAGCAGCAGAAGTGCTAGCTGAAGTGAAATAACAGCGCCAATAATACAGCAAGCAATAATACAGTGGAACATCAAGCAAAACACATATTACATGCAATAAATAGTAGCAGAACAGCTAAGAATTTTGCAAACTCTGTGCGGAATTCTTAGAAAGGAAAAGAAATAAAGAGAAGAATGCAAGAACCTGTTGCTCAAGAAAGAAAAAAATAAAGAAAGAAAGAAACAATAAAAGTGAAGAAGAAGCACTAGAACCTGGCCCTGATACCAAATTAACGGAGTATAACCTAATGGTGCCCCTTTTTTAGATGTGGTGTATTAATTTCAAAAAATGTACAAATCTATAAAACTAAGAGAAATTATTGGTTGAGGGCGTATAACCTAATGGTGCCCCTTTTTTAGATGTGGTGCCCACGAAAAGTACATAAAGGGGGCAACAGGTAGGCTATGTGCCCCCATGTGTGCATCCCATTGGTGTCACGCCCATTTAAGCTTTTTTTTTGTTTTTTTTGAATGAGACGACTTTGGCTTGATCGGGCTTATTTAAATTGAGACAATAGCAAGTACCTACCCAAACTCTACTCTACCATTCGAAAACCTTGTTTAACAGAAATTGTTATGGACAAGTCAAAGTAGGTCGACAAGTCAACAAGATATTGCAGCATTGCACAATTTGCACTGTGGATATCTCCCCGAGCCATTACTGTTTTCGTCGTTGTTATCACGTGTATACAACCGTGTGAACATTTCTAATTGCCGGATGTCATTGAGATCATCCGATCAATTGAAAAAAAGATCGAACGCACACAATCGATAGATTCGGGATTTAGAGGGTTCGTGTTTTCTCGGGGTTCAAGTTTAGGGGTTGTTCATCACTTTTTCTTCTTCCTTACCTGCTCACACGTTCCAATATCTTCAACCTTTATTTGTTGTCTTCATCAAATCCTCGTAGTTTTGTTTTGTTAGTTCAATGTTCATACAAAGCTGTAAATCATGTTTTAATGTATGAACAGAGGATAAAGTCAACTGGTTTCCATAAAAGAGAGAGCTTTGAAGGGGTAAGCCCACAAGGCCACACACCCCTTTTGGTTCTGTGCTTTGTGGGTTGAACAGCTGAGAGAAATCTAAAAAAATCAATCAACAATTGGTATGATTTCGCTGTTTTTTCTTGCAAGTTTGAGATGGATAGGAAGTGGGGTTTAGGGGTTTTGTTCTGAGGGTCCCTGATGTTTTTTTTTGGTTGTGGGTGCAGTAGTCCTGTTTGGGTCTCTTCTTTGTCCGTCTTGTTTAGTGAGTAGATCTTGCTATAGTTGTTTGTCATTAAAATGTGGACATGGGTTTTTTATCTACTTGAAGATCTTGCAATTTCAGATTTCGGGCATTGCTCCATTTGGTTGTTTGGGTCGACAATTTGAGTAAAAATTGGTTTTTTTTTGTCGTTGAAGACGATCTTCGCGAGATGGCCAAGAAGGCCGCTTGGAGCGTCAGCTCTTGCAAGTCCGGTAATGGCGTTCAGTTCCTCCACGACGACAACCTCGAAACCTACTGGCAGTACGTCTCCTCGATCTCTTCATCGATCGTTTCTAGAGCAAAACTCTTTCACTCAGCTCTGTTTAATGCAATTTATCAAAGTGTAGATATTGCAGGAAAAAAACGTCAAAGTTATCAAGGTTTAGGCGGCGTGATTCTGTATTTTGAATGTGAGTACAAAGTATACGTGCTTCGAGGTTAGTGTTATTGTAATGCAATTAAGGAAAATACTACACCCGAAGTCATATCAAACACAAGAGTCATCCATGCGCCCTCGACTCACATACTATGCATCAATATGCTCGATATAACTTCCGATGCAATTTGGGTGTTGTCATTCTAGCAAGATCCAAATTGTAATATCTTTACCCTAGAGAACATGAACTGAAAGAAAAGAAAGAATTCCACCAATCAACAAAGACAAAAACATTGTTCTTTTTTCCGTACTTACACCATATTTGAGTTTGATTTCCCGTTTTGCTACCATGACATCCCAAATGACTTGGTCATGTTTTGGGATCTTTCCCCGAGGCATGCAAAGAGAGCTAGAGGGTGGAGAGTTGGACTATATGAGGTTACGGCCTGTTTGGCGACGGCACACGGTGGTATTTATATTCGTGCTGGCACTCTAAAGGAGCGCCTTGTGGCAAAATGATGGTTGAGGGCCTCAGTTGCCAGCAAAGTCCAATGACTTAAGAATCGATCGAGTACTGTGTGACTAAGGCCTTGTTTAATTCATTTTTGTCAACTTACAGTTTGAGCGAAGTTAACACCTTAGAGTTAATTCACAGTGTAAGTTCATATTTCAAGTTTGGTTGAACTTCAAACTCGCAAGGAAGTTACAAAATTTTAAGAACTGTAAAATGCGGGAATTGACATAAATATTCTTCAAACAAATTTTTAAAATAAAAAAATATTATTATGTTCACTACATGAACTATTATTTTATTTATTCAAAATAAAAACATGAATTAAATAAAAACATTAAATATTATTTACAAAAATATTAAACAACATTAAATAATTAGAAGTATTTTTATATTTATTTGAAATAATTATTAATAATAAATCCTATAAAATACAACTAACGATAATTTTTAATATTTTTTTAATGAATGAATGATTTATTTAATCTTTTATTATGAATTAATAACAAGCATTAGAGATGGTAGGGACATGAGTAAATGTAAATTTACGATAGGTAATTGTGTCCATATAACTCTCGAGAGTTATCTCTTTGTGGGGGCGTGGGGAGATATCTTACACCCTTCCTGTAAGTTGGAGATAACTCACATGGAGTTAGGCAACCAAATAAGATTAGTTACTAACTTCATATAAGTTATCGCCTTGGAGATATATCCATCTCATACCAAACAATGCCTAAATATATAGAAGGTCTAGTATAGATACTAATTAATTTTGCCATATTCTTCAAAAAAAAAAAAAGATGGCATGCGTTATTAAGGAGGCGTGTGCATGAGGATGATAGAGTAGTAATTGTTATTCTTCTTCAATTCGTTGGGAACTAAAGGGACGAAATATTACTCTCAGATCTTAGTGTTGTTTTAAGGTTATTCACACTTTTTTAAGAAAATTATTTAATTATCTTGATTGAGGAGAAAGTGACAGTTAAATGACTAAATCACTATTTATCTCTTCTAACCTTACCACTTCTACATACACTAATTATTAATGAGTAATTAATATATTTTCTTTTTCTATGAAGGTTATAAAAGTCGATTAAGTAATTAATTTATATTGAAACTATCAAATGACATATATTGTGAAATATTTCAAAATGACTAAAAATTCACTTATAAAGAAACGGGGGGAGTAATTAGGAGCGAGCTAATTACTTAATTAAGTTACAAGGATACATGCATACCAATAACTAATTAATTTACAGAACAATAAATCTGCATGTAGTATTTGTTATGGTGGCATTTGAATCACATCACACCATCGAGATAGAAGAATAATCTTAATGTTAGATTAATTAATAATCGACATATTAAAAGTAACCCATATTAATAAAGATAATGATAAACTCTAAATAAAAAGCCTACACTATGATGGTTGTGGTTTAGGATAAATGATTAGAGTTGGGTGTATTGCATCTCTCTTTTCCTTCTCTTCATAAATTTATTTCAGTTATTGGATATGGTATTAAAAGAATAAATGTAGTCATTAATTGAACATCTATATTTGCATAGTAGAAGACAGGGATGGAAAAATAAAATTTGGATAGCAATGGATGGAAAGATGTACTTATTATTTATTTATTTTTATTTATTTTTATTTCATTTTTTTCATTTGTCAATTGTTCCATAACACTTGATGATCATTATAAAGAATTGTAAAAATGCAACGTGGATGTAACGATTAAATGGTAACTCAAATGTACCAAAAATAAAATAAAAATGGTAATCAAATGCTCAATTATTTGTTATGTTGTCTCTACTACAAGTGATTAAGGTTTTGTTAGTCAATTAGAATGTTAATAGTGAAACAATTATTAATCATATACAAGTCATAGTGTATATCATGAAGACTTGAGAGGACTAGGGGAACTAAGAAAAAAACGTACAAATCAGCCCTTAAATTAGTTTTGAATGGCTTTCAGCCCGTAAACTATAAAAATGAATAGATTTTAGCCCGCCAATTGAAAAAATGAAGAAATTTTAGCCCACCCTGAATTCTTGTATTATCTCAACGCTTTGTGTACACATGGCAAATGTGATTTGACACTTGTGGGCCTCATAACATAGTAAAAAAAAAAAAAAATGCAAAATTACTTCTATCATTCTCTCCTCAACGCCAACACGACAACGCAGGAAACACGGGAAACTTGAAGAACCATCCGCATTGCGAACGAGTCGACCGGGATGGCGAAAACGACGGCAATGACGACCGGAAAAGCAACAATGATGACAACCGGGGCATCTACGGGATCTTGGACGGCGATGGGGATATCGGCGACGACGGTGATTAAAGTATTGGTATGCTTTAATCACCGTCGTCGTCAATCTCTCTGCTGCCGCCAGATGCCGTCGATGCCTCGATCGCCGTCGTTGTCGTTGTCCCGGTCTACTCCGTCCGCAATGTGTGGACGGTTCTTCAAGTTTCCTTAGTTTCATGCGTTTCCTATGTTTCCTGCATTGTTGTGTTGGTGTTGAGGAGAGAGGCGATATAAGTGATTTTAGAATTTTTTTACTATGTTGTGGGACCTATGTGTCAAGTCACATTTGCCTCGTGTACACAAAACGTTGAGATAACAGAAAAATTCATGGTGGACTAAAATCTTATAGTTTAAGAGCTGAAATCCACCCAAAACTAATTTAAGCGTTTATTTCCACTTTTGCTTCTAGTTTAAGAAGCTAGTCCCTTCACATCATCGCCCGGATGTGAAGAAAAATGAGCAAGGGTTCCCACACAAAGGACAGGTGTGGGTAAAGAAGCTAGTTCAAAACAAACACGAAAACAAAAACAAAATTATAGATACGAACACTAGATCTTTTAGACAAAATAGAAATAGAAAAGGAAAACAAATACAAATGGGAGAAAAAATTCGTTTAGGAACATGGAATATAGGAACACTTACGGGGAAGTCAATAGAACTAGTAGATATCATGATTAGAAAGAGAGTCAATATTGTTTGCCTCCAAGAGACAAAATGGGTATGAGAAAAAAGTAGAGAAATAGGAAGCACAGGGTTTAAATTGTGGTACACTGGTATAGATAGAAAATGCAATGGAGTAGGAATTATGGTGGATAATGATTATAAGGATAAGGTCGTAGAAGTTAAAAGAATGGGGGATAGATTGATTCTAGTTAAATTAATTATTGGAGATGAAAAAATTATCATACTTAGCGCCTATACACCACAAGTAGGATTAAGCGAGAGCATCAAACGTAAGTTTTGGGACGATATGGATGGATTTATGCAAAGTATACCATTAGATGAAAATGTTTTTATTGGATGAGATTTAAATTGGCATGTCGGGGCAAGTAACGATGGTTTTAAGAGAGTTCATGGAGGTTTTGGTTACGGGAATAGAAATGAAGAAGGAGAATCAATCTTAGAATTTGCTTCAGCATACGATTTTATCTTAGCAAATACTAGTTTTAGGAAGAGGGAGTCACATACAATTACTTTTAGTAGTGGTCATAACAAGAGTTAAATAGATTTTCTTTTAACAAGAAAAATAGATAGAAAAATATGTAGAGACGCAAAGTAATACCTGGTGAAGCACTTACTACCCAACATAAGTTAGTAGTACTTGATATTAAGCTAACACGACGACTTAATATGACTAAAAGAGTTAGCGACCCTAGAATAAAGTGGTGGAACCTAAAACATAGTAAACAAGTAGAGTTTAGAGAAAAATTACTAAAGGAAAATGTTTGGAACCTTGACTTAAATGCTAATACAATGTGGCTAGAAATGAGTAGTTGCATAAAGAGAGTGAGATCAAACGTATTAGGTATATCTAAGGGTTTGGGTCCTCCAAAGAAGGAAACATGGTGGTGGAACGAGGATGTCCAACGAGCAATTAAGACTAAAAGAGAAATGTATAAGAAAATACCTAAGTGTCAAGATGAAGATGTGTACAATCAATATAGGGAAGCTAGAAAACAAGCTAAAAAAGTAGTTAGTCAAGCTAAAACAAATTTTATGGAAGATCTATATACAAGATTAGGTAATAGAGATGGCGAAAAATATATATATAGGCTAGTCAAATTAAGAAATAAAAAGAAACAAGGCATAAGTCATGTAAGATGTATTAAGGACGAAAATCAAAATGTTTTAACGCGCGAGGAGGATATTAAGGAGAGATGGAGAAGTTACTTCGATAGTTTATTTAATGATGGCCAAGTTGATGCTACAATAGATGAAAACCTACACCAAGAAAGAAATGTAAACTATACACGCAATATTAGAATTGTAGAAGTTAAAGAAGCGTTGAAAAGAATGAAAATAGGAAAGCATGTGGCCCGGATGAAATACCTATAGAGGTTTGGAAATGCTTAGGAGAAATTGGATTGACTTGGTTAACAAAACTTTTCAATAAAATTTTAAAATCAAAACGGATGCCAATGGATTAGAGAAGAAGCACGTTTGTGCCAATCTTTAAAAACAAAGGAGACATTCAAAGTTGCTCAAACTACCGGAGAATTCAACTTATGAGTCACACTATGAAGCTTTGGGAGAGGATAATTGACAATAGGCTAAGGAGAGAAACAACAATATCAGATAACCAATTTGGTTTCATGCCTGGGAGGTCAACTATGGAGGCGATTTTCCTTGTAAGACAATTATTAGAGAAATATAGAGAAAAGAAAAAAGATCTTCATATGGTATTCGTAGATTTAGAAAAAGCATATGATAGGGTCCCTAGAGATGTTCTTTGGTGGGTTCTAGAAAGAAAAAAAGTGCATGTCAGATACATAGACACTATTAAGGATATGTATGAGGGAGTAGTCACGAGTATAAAGACATTTGGAGGAGCTACAAAAGAATTTCCCATTACAATAGGACTACATCAAGGATCGGCTTTAAGCCCATATCTATTTACTTTAGTTATGGATGAACTAACTAGACATATTCAAGATGATATACCATGGTGTATGTTATTTGCATATGATATTGTCTTAGTGGATGAAACTAAAGATGGAGTGAATAGGAAATTAGAACTTTGGAGGAATACATTAGAATCTAAAGGCTTTAAGTTGAGTAGGACAAAAACCGAATACATGCACTGTGAGTTTAGAAACACTAGACATCGAGATGACGGAGTGGTAAAATTAGGGGAAATAGAAGTTCCTAAGGTAAATCACTTTAGATACCTAGGATCAATCATACAAAATGACGGTAACATTGAGAATGATGCCACACATAGAATCCAAGCTGGATGGAAGAAATGGCGGAGTGCAACAGGGGTGATTTGTGATCAACATGTTCCTACTAAGTTAAAAGGAAAATTTTATAGGACCGCAATTAGGCCAGCTATGCTCTATGGAAGTGAATGTTGGGCAGTAAAGCAACAACAATTACATAAAATGAACGTAGCAGAAATGCGGATGCTTAGGTGGATGTGTGGTAAAACTCGTAAAGATAGAATAAGAAATATAGAAATTCAAAGACAAGTAGGAGTAACACCAATTAATACAAAGATTAGAGAAAGGCGGTAGCGATGGTTTGGTCATTTGCAAAGACGGCCTACAAATGCTCCAACGAGAAAACTTGACTCAATAGAAACTATAGAAATTCGACGAGGTAGGGGCAGACCAAAGTTAACATGGGATGCATTAATTAGGAGGGACCTGAATGGCTTGCAAAGCTCACCATCAATTGCACTTAATCGAGCACAATAAAAAAGTTTGATCCATATAGCCGACCCCATTTAATTTGGGACTGAGGCTTTGTTGTTGTTGTTGTTGTTGTTGTTGTTGTTGTTGTTGTTGTTGTTGTTGTTGTTGTTAAGGGCCGAAACCCCTTTTCCCAAGGACTAGGTGATCATCACTTTAAAACAGAAACCAAAGGAGAATAAAGAGCAAAAGAAGAGAGAAGACCCAAAATGTCAGTACTACTATGTAATTAATTCTTCTTATACTCCTTGTATAATCCATTTATCTTAACATCTCACGTCCAATTCTATAATTAACATTTTATAATTGCTTTGATAATTAACCTGAACCCTCCATATATATATATATAAAGTACATCAAAATATACAACACAATCACTATATATATTAGCATTCACTCATTCGAGTAACCAAGCCAGGAGACGCAAATTTAAATCATATATATAGGTTTCGAGTGCATCCCCGCCCCTATTTTTTTGGGCTCTCTGGATGCCCATGACTCACCGGTCTTTAAGTCGAAATTTGTAAGTCCAATCCCTGCTGCATCAAACTCAAGGTCATGGTCTCCCGAAGGGCATCCGGTTCACAAGTTCCCTAAACCAAATCATTGAAATAGACTTCCTAGTTCCTACCACATGCACCTTAATTAGACAGTTTTTTCTTCTTAATGTCTTACTCGACGACGTTTATCTATCAAAAACGAGAAGTGCATAACGCATAGAACAAGCGTGAAGAATTAAAGACCTACGATTCGAAAGGAAAATCATAATGGTAACATTAGAATGAATTGAAGAAATAAGAATTACATGGAGAAATAGAATATCAGAGCCCTTCTAAAAATGAATTGAAGAGCAAGATGAAGAGTCTCTCCCTCCCAATGAAGAGACAAAATTAAAAGTTCAAAAGTAAATACCAGTCCAAGATGCGCGAATAAAAGCTAACATTGGACAATTCAGAGTAAAATTACGCTTTGGTTTGCCAACCAACCAGACAGTTAGTATCTTAAATCATCAAATATGACATTACCAACTAGGGCAGAAACTACATAACATGTAAATGCATGCACTTTGTAAGTTAAACATCAAGTTCAAGCAACTCAAGCAAGGGGTTTTTTTTTAAGATTTTGTAAAAAAAATAGAACAAATCCAAACATTAGTCGAATCTACTTTCTGCACCATCCAATTTGGCTGAAGTAACAGTTTCAAATTAAACTAAAACTGAATGATGAAAAAAAAAATAAAGATCATATGGCGTATCCTTGAAAATGGGGAAAAAGAGCAGTAGTCATAATGAGAAACAGAAATACACCCCAAAATATGAGATAGCACTAGCAAGAGAAAGAACTTTTGGACCTTGACTCTACGGCTCAACCGTCGTCACTTGTTGCCATTCTCCGTCGATCTGCTTCTTTCCACAACGTTACATTATTATCACCGTCAGCCACAGCTAATATATTTCCAGTCAGCGACCACGAGACTCTCCAAACCGGGGTCTTAAAATCCTTCAAAACCTTGCCCTCCCACTGGTCTCCTTCCTTGGCTACAGTCCATATAATAACAGTCCCGTCCCCGAGAAGCACTCGCAATTGTCGATTTGGGGAGCCCCAAATTGGGTGCCCAAGCCACATCCCTCACCCAGTCAGTGTGCATATGAAGAGCAGAAAGCAGTCCATCTTCCAACTTCCATTATAAAGCTTCCACACCTTAACCGTATTATCGCAACCACCAGACACAAGTTTTTGAACAGGTTCAAGCAAGCCAGACCCAACTAGAGCTCCGGGAGCCGTTGCGGGAGCCCATGAAACCGAGGTCACTCCTACAGGATGAGCTTGATCAATGCGGGTAGTTTCCCAACTACCATCGACTCGGGCAGTGAACACCGAAATATTCCCATCCGAGGATCCACACGCCAAACTAAGACCAAGCTCGTGAGGCGCCCATGAGATTGAATTCACAGACGATTTATGCTCATTAAACACATGTGATTGAGTCCACTCATTCTGGTTCCCTTCCTTCCAAATTATCACCTTCCCGTCATACGAACAAGACGCCAGAACTGAACCGAATTTCGGGTGCGCCCAAGCGACCTGCCAAACCGGGCCTTGGTGACCGCTAAGGGTCGCAAGATGCTGCGATCCCGAGTTGCTCACCCCAATTATCTTGATAGTAGCATCCGACGACGCCGTCGCCAACCGCTTCCCGTAGTAATCCATGACCACATCATGAACTACATCTTGGTGACCAGTTTCAATCTTTTGACAAGGCATTGCTACGCGACGAGTCTAACGATCACTCAATCACTCAAAACCGATCACCAAACCCTAAAATTACCAATTCAATCAAAATTTGATGCAACGTAAAGATCTAATCAAGATTATTCATTTCTTTCACGGATCGAATCTCAAATTCAGGTTCTATTGCAGAAACAAAAGATTCAGATAACTAGAATTCACAAACCCTAGAAATCAAAAGAGGAATTCGAATCAATTGAACAGAAGCAAACCCTAATTAGAACCCAAGAAAAAAAAAAAACACAAACATGATAATGCCCGAAACTTAACAAACCAAACAAGCCCTAATCAGAACCCCAATATCAGAGATCTGAATCGGATCTACAACAATGAAACGGAAGACGTAAGAGATCGACGGTTGTGGTTTGAAGAAGAGAGTACCTGATTGAGAGATGAAGGGCTTCGATCGGTCGATCAGGATTTCGAAGACCTCGGTAGTGAATTTGGAATGTTGATTGATGCCATAGGTTTCCAAATCTTCCAAACCCTAAAAAACCTCATCCATGATGGTAGTGGTTTAGGATAAATGATTAGAGTTGGGTGTATTGTATCTCTCTTTCCCTTCTCTTTATAAATTTATTTCAGTTATTGGATATGGTATTAAAAGAATAAATGTTGTCATTAATTGAACATCTATATTTGCATAGTAGAAGACAGAGATGAAAAAATACATACTCAAATTTGGATAGTAATGGATGGAAAGATGTACGTATTATTTATTTATTTTTATTTTTATTTTTTTTATTTTTTTTCATTTGTCAATTGTTCCATAACATTGATGATCATTATAAAGAATTGTAAAAATGCAACGTGGATGTAACGATGAAATGGTAACTCAAATGTACCAAAAATAAAATAAAAATGGTAATCAAATGCTCAATGATTTGTTATGTTGTCTCTACTACGTACAAGTGATGAAGGTTTTGTTAGTCGATTAGAATGTTAGTAGTAAAACAATTATTAATCATATACAAGTCATAGTATATATCATGAAGACTTGAGACGACTAGGGGAACTAAGAAAAAAAAAGTACAAATCACCCCTTAAATTAGTTTTGAGTGGAATGAAGAGCTTTTAGCCCGTCAATTAAAAAATGAAGAAATTTTAGCCAACCATGAATTCTTTTATTATCTCAACACTTTGTGTACACATGACAAATGTGATTTGACACTTGTGGATCTCATAACATAGTAAAAAAAAATGCAAAATTACTTCTATAATTCTCTCCTCAACGCCAACACGACAACGCAGGAAACGAGGAAAACTTGAAGAACCATCTGCATTGCGGACGGATTCGACCGAGATGGCGAAAACGACGACAATGACGATCGGGAAAGCAACAACGACGACGACCGGGGTATCTACGGGATCTTGGACGGCGGTGGGGATATCGACGGCGACGGTGATTAAAGAATTGGTATGCTTTAATCACCGTCGTCGTCAATATCTCCGTTGCCGCCAAGATGTCGTCGATGCCTCGATCACCGTCGCCGTCCCGGTCGACTCCTTCCGCAATGTGTGGATGGTTCTTCAAGTTTCCTTAGTTTCTTGTGTTTCCTATGTTTCCTGCATTGTTGTGTTGGTGTTGAGGAGAGAGGCGATAGAAGTGATTTTAGAATTTTTTACTATGCTGTGGGACCTATGTGCTAAGTCACATTTGCCATGTATACATAAAACGTTGAGATAACAAAAAAATTTATGGTGGGCTAAAATCTCTTCATTTTTATAGTTTAAGGGCTGAATCCGCCCAAAACTAATTTAAGGGTTTGTTTCCCTTTTACTTATAGTTTAGGGCCGAAACCCCTTTTCCCAAAGGCTAGGTGATCATCACATTAAAACAGAAACCAAAGGAAAATAAAGAGCAAAAGAAGAGAGAAGACCCAAAATGTAATTACTACTATGTAATTAAATTCTTCTTATACTCCTTATATAATCCATATATTAACATATCACGTCCAGTTCTATAATTAACATTTTATAATTGCTTTGATAATTAACCTGAACCCTCCATATATATAAAGAACATCAAAATATACAAGACGGTCACTATATATATTAGCATTCACTCATTCGAGTAACCAAGCCAAAAAATTAAGTAGGAGAGGCAAATTTAAACCATATATATAGGTGTCGCGAGTGCAACCCCGCCCCATTTTTTTGGGCTCGATGGATGCCCATGACTCACCGGTCAAGTCGAAATTTGTAAGTCCTGCTTGGATTGCAATCAAAGTTCTTGTCACCCCCATAACCATACTTGGTGTTGTAACCCGGATAATCACTCAACTCGAACTTCGCTTCTTCAACCAACACAAGTCCATTTTTCTCTCCCAATATTTGATACCATGAAGATTATGAACACAATTGAATGAAATGGACTAACTTTTCTCATTGATGATTTGCTAATTTATAAGATCAAGATCGACAATCAACTAACTGATTACAAGATAACTACTAGAAATACAAGCAAACTATGTTGATACTATAAGATAGATATGACAGCAACGATAGGAATGAAATATGTATATATCCTAAGATCAGCTTCAACTAACTGATTAGTATAAATCAGAAACAGAGAACATCAGAGGATATGATAGACTTCAACACTCCCCCTCAAGCTAAACAGCATAAATGTTTATGAGGTTGAGCTTGCTGCATAATGACTGGAATGATATCTTCGGAAGAGCCTTTGTGAGGATATCGGCTACTTGATGTTTAGAAGGAACATAGTGTAGATCAACAATCTTGTTGTCAATCTTCTCACTGATGAAATGACGATCCACCTCAATATGTTTTGTGCGATCATGATGGACAGGGTTAACTGCAATACTCAAGGCTGCTTCATTATCAGAATGTAGATGAACAGGGTCGTTACATGATCTGTTAAGACTGTTTAGGACCCTTTTTAACCAGAGACCCTCACAAATTCCATGAGCTAGAGCTCGATATTCTAGCTTCTGCACTACTCCGTGAAACAACTGATTGTTTCTTGCTCCTCCAAGTAACCAAATTTCCCCAAACATATGAACAATAACCAGAGGTAGATCTTCTATCCGTTTGAGATCCAACGCATAATCAGAATCAGTGTAAACATCAATACTTCTACTCTGATTTTTCGTGAAGAACAATCCTTTCCCTGGACTTCCCTTGAGATATCGCAGAATTCTAAGAACAGCTTCCATATGAGATTCCTTGGGATGACTCATGAACCTACTGACTAAACTTACAGCAAAACCAATATCGGGTCTGGTATTTGCTAAGTAAATCAGTTTTCCCACAAGTCGTTGATAGCGTCCTTTGTCCACATCAGCTTCATCTTCCTTGGCATCAAGCTTTAAATTAGGCTCCATGGGAGTCTCTGATGGTTTGCACCTGATCATGCCAGTCTCTTCCAAGATATCCAGAGTATACTTACGTTGAGACACTGAAATTCCTTTATGAGATCTTGAGACTTCCATTCCCAAGAAGTATTTCAACTGTCCAAGATCTTTCACTTCAAATTCCATAGCTAACAATTGTTTCAACCTGATAATCTCTCTGCCATTGTCACCAGTTATAACAATATCATCAACATATACACTTAGGATTGTGATCTTTCCATCAGTGTCATGTTTAGAGAATAAGGTATGATCAGCTTGGCTTTGAGAATAACCAATTTCTCTTAATACTGTTGAGAACCGACTGAACCAAGCTCGAGGACTTTGTTTTAATCCATACAAAGATTTCTTAAGTTTGCAGACTTTCCCTTTTGAGTGTCGATCCTCAAAACCTGGTGGAATGTCCATGTAAACCTCCTCTGATAGATCTCCATTCAAGAATGCATTCTTCACATCAAGTTGATGAAGAGGCCAGTCTAAGTTTGCAGCTAGTGAGAGTAGCACTCGAATTGTGTTCTGCATGGCAACTGGAGCAAATGTCTCTTGGTAGTCGATCCCATAAGTCTGAGTATAGCCTCTTGCAACTAACCGAGCCTTTAGTCTCTCAACTGAACCATCTGCATTGTGCTTCACATTGAATAGCCATTTACATCCAACTGTTCTTTTCCCAGGTGGTAGAGTAGTGATCTCCCATGTATTGTTCTTTTCCAATGCCCTGATCTCCTCATAAGTTGCCTTCTTCCACTCTGGTGATGCTAGAGCTTCATGAACTGTTCTAGGAATGCTGATTTTATCAATGTTAGAAACATAAGCTCTATATGTTGAGGAAAGCTTGCCATAATAGATGAAATCTTTCATCTGATATGGTATATGAGCTCTCTCAGTTCTTCGCAAGGCAATAGGCATCTCATGAACAGGTATAGTCTCAGAATTCTGAGAGGAATTTGGATTAGACATACCTTGTTCATGGTTTTCATTTGACAGTGGAGTTGAGGCAGATGATTGACAGTCATGAGGTTGAGTCTGTAATGTATCTGATGGAGTTGATTGTAACGAACTGGTATGATCAAGTTGGAAATTTGTGGGAAAGTATGTTACACTATTGTTCTCCCCCTCACATGGATACTGATTTTGAGATTCGAACAGTAATTTCTCCCCCTGAATCGAAGAATTAGGATAGAAAGGCTTGGTTTCAATAAATGTTACATCCATAGTGTGAAAAAATTTTCGCAAAGATGGGGAATAACATTTATATCTTTTCTTAGTTGGAGAATAGCCTACAAAAATGCATTTTAAGGATCGAGGAGCTAACTTACTTTGATCATAAAGATGGACAAATGCAGTGCAACCAAATAATTTTAGAGGGATGTTCAAAAGAAGTTGTGTATGAGGAAAACTGTGGAGCAGAGTTTGACAAGGTGTAGCAAAATTCAAGACTCGGGAAGGTAGTCTATTGATGAGGAAGGCTGCAGTGAGGACAGCTTCACCCCAATATTGTTGTGGGACATGTGTGGTGAACATGAGGGAGCGAGCAACTTCGAGTAGGTGTCTGTTTTTCCTTTCAGAGATGCCATTTTGTTGCGGTGTTTTGACACAGGAGCTAGTGTGTACAATGCCATGAGTGCTGAAGTAATCACCCAATATGGAGTTGAAATATTCACGTCCATTATCAGAGTGAAAGATTTGTATATTGGTTTGGAATTGAGTTTGAATCATGGCATGAAACTGTTTTACGAGATGGCAGGCCTCTGATTTATGTTTCATGAGAAAAACCCAAGTGAGCCTTGTGTGATCATCAACAAATAAGAGAAACCATTTTGCATTTGTGATAGTTGGGATGTTGGAAGGCCCCCAAATATCATTGTGAATCATTGTAAATGGTTTAGATGGTTTATAAGGACTTGGCACATATGAATGTCTAGTATGCTTAGACAATTGACACACATCACAACTCAAAGAATGAATATCTTTATTTGTAAATAATGAAGGAAATAGTTTAGAGAGATACATGAAGTTAGGATGACCAAGTTGAGAATGTAACAACATGATTTCTCTATCTAACTTATTGGAATTTGAGACCAGCAATGAATGTGAAGGAGAGGGTTGTTGGAGAAGATACAATCCAGACTGTAATTCAGCACTGCCAATCATCTTCCCCGAGTCCCTGTCCTGAAAAACACAAGAATCATCTGTGAATTGAGTGAGGCATTTCAAATCTCTATTTAGCTTATGAACAGACAGTAAATTGCACTCCAACTGGGGAACATAGAGCACAGAGTTGAGTTGTAAAGAAGATGAGATTGCCACTGTTCCAATGCCTACAACAGATGAGGTGGAACCATCGGCTATAATAACTGATATAGACTTTGGACATGGAGAGTAGGAGGTAAACAAATCACGATTACCAGTCATATGATCAGTGGCTCCTGAATCTACAATCCAAGAGGATGTAGAGGCCTTGTGAGAGAGAGAAACTATAGGGATAGTACCTCCTTTGATCATGAGAGCATTGCCATTTGTAGGAGAATTCTGAGAGGCTTGTTGAGACTGGTGATCAGACTTTGTAGTAGATCTAATTGATCCTTGCTGAACAGTGGAGCAGAGACGAGATTTCCCCGAGATTCTGGATCGGAAGAGGCTTTTCGAGGCTTCCAATCAGCTGGTTTCCCATGGATTTGCTAGCAAGTGTCACGAATGTGTCCTGGTTTGTTGCAGTGATCGCAGTAAGGTCGTTTACTTTGCTTCCTAGTAGTGGAGACTCTAGCAGCATGATTGTCACTTGAGATGGAGAGTGCAGAGCCATCAGAAATTGCACTTGGTGTTGTAGAATCTTCCAACATGATCTTCCGCCTACTCTCTTCGTATCTGATCACTGAGAAGACCTCCCTGATTGAAGGCAATGGCTTAGTGCTAAGGACTCTACCCCGAGCTTCATCAAGGTCTTTGTTGAGTCCCGACAAGAATTTGAATACCCTCTTAGTCTCGACAATGGATTTGTATAGTTTTCCATCCTCCGGACACTTCCACTTGTGAGTGTCTATACGATCAATTTTCTGCCAATGTCGGGTTAGCAAGCTATAATATTGTGTCACTGAAAGATCACCTTGTTTGAGTTCATGGAGAATACTTTCAGTCTCAAAGATCTCTGATGTATTCTCAGAACTTGAGAATGTGATCTTGGCAGCTTCCCAGATTTCAACAGCTGTAGCATATAGCAGGAAATTCTCACCAATTTCAGGAGTCATGGAGTTGATGAGCCACGACATGACCATATTGTTGTTGGCCTTCCAAGATTTGTAAGCAGGGTCATCTTCCTTTGGGGCAATTGCTGATTCAGAGAGCAAATCATCTTTGCTCTTCCCACAGATGAACATAAGGACTGATTGGGACCACTGCAAATAGTTTTGGCCATTGAGTTTATGGTTTGTGATGTGAGCATAAAAAGGATCCGGGATGGGAGAAGATGAAGGTGGTTGTGAGGATGAGGAGACTTCTTTGGAGGAAGAAGAGGTGAGTCCCTGGATCTTATTTCCATATTTCGCCATGGCTTTGATACCATGAAGATTATGAACACAATTGAATGAAATGGACTAACTTTTCTCATTGATGATTTGCTAATTTATAAGATCAAGATCGACAATCAACTAACTGATTACAAGATAACTACTAGAAATACAAGCAAACTATGTTGATACTATAAGATAGATATGACAGCAACGATAGGAATGAAATATGTATATATCCTAAGATCAGCTTCAACTAACTGATTAGTATAAATCAGAAACAGAGAACATCAGAGGAAACTCTACAACCTCTCTTCCTTGGGAACCTAATTAATTACTAGTCATATCGATTTCCACACCTTTATTCCTTATTCTTTACCGACCCTTCATTTTCGTGGATTTAAAGCTTTTAATATGATGACTCGGTCTACTGGTCTCATTCAGAATCAGGTAAGTTCTGCATACACTAACACATATGCCTTGGTCTGTAAGGAATGCTGGTTAGAAGATGATATGAAAATGTGCAGTTCCTGAGAGAGTACGGACGTTCCTTTGGCTTGCCTTCAATAATGCATTTCTCACGAATGAAGTCAGACACCGGAGGCATATGATTGATTTCGATGGTTATGATCAGTGTGGAGATAACTCAGAATCTCTCAATCACATTCTTAGAGAATGTCCCAGGTCTGTCTTACTCAGGGGACACTTTCTCTCAATAGAACAATTGGGAGCTCTTCCAACATTACCTTTTCAAGAATGGCTAGTCAAAAATCTGATGTGCGGTACCCAGATCATAGGCGTGGAATGGTCGATATTCTTTGCCACTACGTATTGGCTATTATGGAACACACGCAACAGAATAGTCATTGGCGAAGAGACAGTCTCTAATATGGAACTCTGCCATATGATCATTGCCAAAGCCAAATCCTTCCAGCGGGCCAATGATTTCTTCACCTCCCTCAAACATGATTCTCCTTCAAAGGAGCATTTGATTGGTTTGAGTTGTCCACCGGAGCATTGGGTTAAAGTTAACACGGACGGAGCTTTGAATGAGGAACCTTTCGGAGCAAGTGCGGGTGGTCTAATCAGAAATGCTTATGGCGACTGGATAAGAGGTTTTGTGGTTAATATCGGGAAGACCTCGGTTTTTGGGCGGAACTTTGGGGAGCACTCCAAGGACTCCAATTAGCATGAGATATGAGTTTTCGACAGATAATATTAGAATTGGATAACAAAAGCGTGGTAGAATTGTTGAATGATGAAAATATACCACTCAATCAACACCGCCACATTGTTTCTCTTATTCGGCAACTATTGTAACGAAGATGGTTCATTCGTATCGTTCACATCCATCGTGAGGGGAACCGGGCAGCTGATTGGTTGGCGTCTTATGCAGCGCATCACGCGATGGGAAGTCACATCCTTAAACATTGTCCATCGACATTATCTATGATATTGAGAGATGATGTTATGGGGTATCATTTCCTAGATTTTGTCAGTTGTAACAAGACATTATGTCTTCTTTTGACATAAAAAAAAAACTTTTAATATGATGACTAGTATTATAACAAAGGAAAATGCTACGCGGTAACCCGAGATGAGATATTTATGATGGACATCCTGTAATGGTATTCATCCATGCATCGAGATTTGTACGTAGGGTTGGCCTTGACATTTTTGGAGCTTAGAACGGATTGGCCTTGACATTTTTGAAGCCTAAAACGACATGAGAAATGATGTCTTTTATATTCATGTATTCTATAAAAAAAATGTTTGACTTATTCAATTATTTTTCGTATACTCCTGTTAGATTTTATATAATTTGATGAACTACGCATTTTTTATAAAGTTTTTTTTTTTGAAAAAGGTTTTTTTAAGTATTATATATATATATATATATATATATATATATATATATATATATATATATATATGTATGTATGTATTCAAAGATATAACCAATATAGATAATAATAAAAATTTAAGCAAAAAGTTAATTAATTTTTTTTTACTTGAGAAAAAAAAATTGTTTTTACTTAGGTAGAAGTTGGATTTAAAGCATCCTCAAACCTTGTCTTTTGGCAAGTGATGCATCTATCATATATAATGCTAATTGTTTTTTGGTAATTGTCAAATTTTTAATCAAAACATCAATTAATTTCTAGAAAAAGAAAAAGTTAGCTTTGTTAATTTATTACAATTGTACAAATAATCATATGGTTAAGTTTAAGTATATTACTAATTAATGTTTTTTTAATCAATACAATATATAGTTGATTACAAAAAAAATAAAGTGTACGTTTTATTAATTTGTTACACATAGGGAGAGTAGCGGGGTAATATTAAAATTTAAGAGATAAGATATCTATATCTATATATATATATAAAAGTCGGAGGAGAGAGAAAGTTTAAAAGTTATCTCATCTCACCATTCTATTTTTCTATTTTTCTCAATTTTCTTATTTTTTGTTATTTATTTATTTATTATTTCAAGAGATATAATTATACATTATGTGTACATTTATTAATAATTAATAGTGGTTATCTTATCTTATTATTAATAGATTGAGTACGTTGAACTTGAAATCATGGGTAAATACAAGGAATTGAGTGTAGTGCAAGTTACATTCCCCCTATAAATTTCGACTCTTATCCATTCTTTTTGCAATAGACTTGGGTTTTTTTTTTCTTCACCATTCAAAAAATCACAAAAAACCAATTTTATTATTACCTAACCTCAGATTCCTCCAATTCTCAACCAATTATCACCCGATAAATTCAAGATATGATCGATGGATTTCAACATCGCCTGTACATTCAAAAGTTGTTTTACTTACTCATAGCTTCATACATCCAATGATATAACAACCATTCACAACGCTTATAAGCTAAACCACTTTCAAAACTGAAGTGAATCATTATATCTATAACACAAATCAATAATCACGTGACCTTTATGTTGTCTTTGTTATGTTGTCTGTTGGTTTAGATTATTCAATTGGAGTGAAGAGACGATATGAAAGAATTTATATTTAAGGGTTATAGTGGATTAATATACACTACTGCATGAGATTACCATTACTTGAAGATGTTGTTCAGTCCATAGAATGCTACAAAAACAAAAGAAGACAATATAGTGTTTTGTTCTTTCTTGTTATTATTGTTCTTTTACGAACCTTTCGTTTGACTCAATGAGAATAACTATAAATATAGTGTTTTATTTTATTTTTTTTATTATTACACCTGCGCGGAGCGCAGGAAACGACTAGTTTTTTAAAAAGATAGAAGTTGATATTAGTGGCCCACATGTATAATGAGTTTAATAACGTATGAAGAGATTAATCTAAATGGGCGCCCTCCACAACGACACATTTATCGAGCCAACCATGCAGACTAAAAAAAATATAAAATACATATATATTAAAAAAATTTGGGGGCATTTCTTGGGGGTGGGGTTTGGGGCGGCCGTCCACCCCGCCTATCGCTAGAAACATGTCTGTTTGCACGTACACACATCAATACTCAAATGGATGGATATTATCACTGGGTGTTCCATCACTTAGTCATTCTAATATTTTTCTACAGTATAATGGAGGTCCACAAAAACATCATTTGCCAAAAAGTAAACTTTGAGCACTTGTGGGTTCTTGTACTTTAATAAAATTGAAATAGCTCCTCCTCGTAAGCATGTAGTTTAGAAAAAACAACATGTGTACTAGCTTGTAATAATTAGAAAAATTAAAAGAAAAACAGTAAGGTAGGAAGATCTCATAATAAGCGTTAATATGATATGTTTAGGGTCACGAAGAAAGTGTTATTTTATGATGATGGTTGGAAAAATAATAGTAAATTGTTTGATAAAATGACATACAAGTTTCAAGGAAGGAAACAAAATTAATATGAGATTATTATTGTGAAACATACATCCACAAGTCCGCATATAAAATAGTACTAATATACTATGCAGTAGTTAAAAATGATTGGTTAAGTGGTCCACCTTACCTTACGTAAGGGCTTCAACATGGTCACATGTCAGCCGTGTGATGTCAATCACCACATCACTCATGTTGGCTCGAGATTTGGGCCTCTCTAATATCCAGTTCTGTAAGTAGTAATAGTGGGCTTTTATAGTTAGTCACTTAGTTCGTGAGCTTCAATGAACTGATTCAACAAGCCTGGCCCAAGCCCAACCATTTAAAAAACCCAAGAGCTAGATGATAGCCTATTTTCTTGATAAGGGACTCCTACATGAGTCGAATATGAGACTTCCCCCAACCTTGCCTTTTTAATAAATGATGCCTCGTAAGTCTCATCACTATAGACGATTTGGTATATAGCTAGATGATATAGTGAGTTAGAACTAAACTATTCCACTCAACTCAATTTAATGAAATTTATCTAAGTATTGAAAAAAAAAAAAAGTCAAAGTTATCAAGGCCGAGGCTGTGTAATTCTACTAAATGATTTCTTATTTTGATTGTGACTACGAAATATATGTGCTTCGAGATTAGAATGACAACACCCAAAGTCACACCAAAAGTCATATCGAGCACAAGAGCTGTTCACGTGACCTCGACCTACATGTTATACATCGAGATTTGTCTATAGTCGCATCTTGAAGTGCATATGGTGCGACTTGGGTGTTATCAATCTAAAATTGTAATATAGTACCACCTTAGAGAACAAGAACAGAAAGAAAAGAAAGAATTCCACCAAATCAACATAAACAAAAACACTCTACTTTTTTCCCTACTTAAAAATTCATGTCCAGTTCTTTAAGAGCCAGAATTCAGATGTGAGTATTCAGTTGGATTTAACAACTCAATAAGCCCTAAAGGCTCTTCATTCGAGTTCAATTTCTTAGACATTAAGACTGATAAAAAGCTTGTCAAAGGCCCCTCTCAAACACTGCACAAATGCTAAAAAGCAGTGCAACTCAAATACTCAAATAGAGAATACAACCTCCTTCCCTTACTTTTTTTAGTCCATCAAACTCCTTGTGTCCAATCTCAATGAAACACATTGGCCTCATCCCCTCCACAATCAAAAGCTTCTTGAAGAACCATCTGCATTGCGGACGGAGTCGATCGGGATGGCGAAAACGACGGCAATGACAACGACGACGATTGGGGCATCTACGTAATTTTGAACGGTGGTGGGGATATCGACGGTGATTAAAGTATTGGTATGCTTTAATCACCGTCATCGTCAATATCTCCTCTGCCGCCAGGATGACGTCGATGCCTCAGTCGTCATCGTTGCTTTCCCGGTCGTTGTCGCTGTCCCGGTCGACTCAGTCCGCAATGTGTGGATGATTCTTCAAGTTTCCTTAGTTTCCTGCGTTTCCTATGTTTCCTGCATTGTTTTGTTGGTGTTGAGGACATATGCGATATAAGTGATTTTAGAATTTTTTACTATGCTGTGGCACCTATGTGCCAAGTCACATTTGCTATGTCTACACAAAACGTTGAGATAACAGAAAAATTCATGGTGGGCTAAAATCTCTTCATTTTTATAGTTTAAAGGCTGAAATCCACCCAAAACTAATTTAAGGGTTTATTCCACTTTTGCTTCTAGTTTAATGGCCGAAACCCCTTTTCCCAAGGACTATGTGATCATCACTTTAAAACAGAAACCAAAGGAGAATAAAGAGCAAAAGAAGAGAGAAGACCTAAAATGTCAGTACTAAGGGTGGGCAGAGATTTTTGAAAAACCGCTCAAACCGCATGGTTTGGACTGATTTTTAAAACTCCCGGTTTGTGTGCGATTTGGAAAATGTAAAAACCGCATAATCGCGATTTGGTCACGGTTTTCAATTTGGAAAAATCGCGTTTTGACCAAACTGAGAGTATTTTAGTAAATAACCACCAAAAACCCTAAAAGGCTAAAACATAACGACAAAAAAACACTTTCATTCACTCCCGTCACCTCTCTCATCTCACTCCCGCCGCTCCTCTCTCCTCTCACTCCCATCACTCCCGTCTCGCCGGCTCCTCTCACCGCCGGCTCCTCTCTCCTCTCACTCCCGCCGGCTCCTCCCTCCTCTCACCGCCGTCACCTCTCTCCTCTCGCTCCCGCCGGCTCATGTCTCCTCTCTCCTCTCACTCCCGTCATCTCCTCTCTCCTCTCAATGTGCCCGTCTATTGCTGCCGCACCGCCGCCCTTCATCCTCCTCACTCCCCGTCTCGCCGCCGCTTCCGCCGAATCCATCGCCATCGATGCGCCTTCCACCTCGCGAACTTCCACCTCCGCCTCGCACCGTTGCCTCGCACCAAAACCGCGAAACCAAACCGACCAAACCGCGCAAACCGCAGTTCGGTTTGGTTGCGATTTTGGTGGTTCGCGATTTGGTGGTGGTTTGAAAAATCGGTAAACCGTAGACCCTCGATTTGGTCGCGATTTGGTGGTTTTCACCACCAAACTGCGGTTTGCCCACCCCGACTCAGTACTACTATGTAATTAATTCTTCTTATACTCCTTATACAATCCATATATTAACATCTCACGTCCAGTTCTATAATTAACATTTTATAATTGTTTTGATAATTAACCTGAACCCTCCATATATATCTATCATATATATAAAAGCACGAATCAGAAATTTTTGAGTCGTAATCAAATTTACTTTTTTGTCCCTATTGCTAACAAATAAGAGGATAAGTACATAAAGTTTATATATACTAGGCTTCTAAATAGCTATTAAATACAAACAATGCAACTAAAATCCTATAAAATAGCTATTTAAATCAAAACTAGCGGAATTAAAGAAAAAAATTAAAGTTTCATCACTCCACTCATGATCTAATTAAGAAGAAATAAAAAAGCTTGCGGAATTAAAAAGAAGCAAAGTCAGAAAGTAGGCCGAAAAAAGATGGAGAAGTACTTTGCATGTTGACCACTAATTAATTAATTTATTAATATATATATATATATACTTCGATCCATCCATGTCTACCTAGCAGCAGCAGCGGCGGTAGATCGATTCTCAACTTCCATCGCTCACATCTCTCGCTCTCTTCCCTCTCCTTCACACGGTTTGTCGTGCAATCTCAATTATTGCTCGCTCAACCTTCTCTCTCGCCAACTAATTGAGACTTCAATTGTAAGGTTAGGTCTGAAATCTTATGTTGGTTTTGGATTTCAATTTCTATGCTTAATTCTTTTATCTTTTTGGTTTGTTTCGGATTTCATTGTTTATACATTCTTTGTGTTTGATGAATTGTCTATGAATTTTTATATGTGTTTGATCAATTGTCTATGAATAATTTTGGTTTGTTTTCAATTTAAATGTTTATGCATTTTATGTGTTTGATTGTTTTGAATTTCATTGTTTTATGCCTTCTATGTATTCGATGAATTGTCTAAACCATAAAGTTAATGTTTGGTGAAATTTTTGTTCATACTGTCATACAGATTGACATAATGGATTGATATTGCTGTTACTTAAGTGTTATAATTTTTCTTATGGAAAAATCATTACTTAGCATATGGATATTACTTTATATGCATTGCATTACTATTTTTAATACTTTTTTTTGCCTTACTTTGAGGGACTTCTAATGGAGATCACTCCAATAAAAGATATCGTCAAATCGATTAATGCTTTCAAAGTGAGAGGAAAAGTTACACAAAAATGAAATTCGACGAATACACATAATGGTGCACTACTATCATTAGATATTATTTTAATAGATGAGAATGTAGGTAACTATATAATTTTTTTGTTTTATTATTTCTACTTATATATTTTTTTGTGTTTCAGACAGACTTTAAGTTTGTTTAAGTTTTTGTAATTTGATTTGGAATCAAATTTTTTTTAATGTGAGTCTATAAATATGTGTCACATTTGAGATTAATATTTGTGATTAATAAGTTTGAGATGAATATTTGTGATTAACAAGTTTGAGATTAATAGATTTAGTTCACATTTGAGATAAATCAAAGCCTCCAAGTAATTAATAAAATATAATCTGATGGCGTTCTTACTACTTACAAGTAAAGAAACAAAGCTAAACTTCTTTAAAAACAACACTATTGTGAAGTCAAATTAGTTTATTGTATCTATTTCATAACATATGCACCCCATCATCTAAACTTACCTATCTTACATTAGAAAGTGCAAAGCTGCTTCTCACATTGTTTTGTTGTAAAAGGAAATGTACTTTTAAATGCATGCATATAAGGTTTTACAGGATATACAAAACCCAAAGAGAGATACAACAAAAATAAGAAAAGAATGGAAAGAGATCAACTAAGATAAAGTTGTTTATGTGGAATATGTGATTGAAGGACTATAGAGTTCCACATGGTGCATGAGAGAAGGCAACACAACCTCTCTTTTAATTTTTTTATTTTATTTTATTTCTTGGTCAGGGTGTCTAAAGCTTTAATCTCAACTAATTTAATTATTTACATTCATAATTTCAAAATTATCATTTCTATCTATAGAGTTTGTGGTAAAGATTGAATTTTATGTACAATTTTATGGAATCTCCACAAGCAAGTGTTCATAAATTAATGGGTCAAACCACTTGTGTTTTTTTTTCCCTGTTTCCCTTTTTTTTTTAGGAAGTAATGGCCTAGCATGACTAGCTTATTTTTTCATTCACATCTTATCTTAATTACATTAGAGAATATTGATGACCTAAAAAAGGTGCTTGTATTTCTAATTTTTAAATTTTAATTACAATTTTTAATTTTATTAATAAATTCTTAGAAATTAATTCCCGCGAGCGAAGCGAGTGAGTCAATCGTGCATAGCACGTACTGAAACTAGTATATATATATATATATCTATATATAAAGGACATCAAAATATACAATACAGTCACTATATATATATTAGCATTCACTCATTCGAGTGACCACGCTAGAAAATTAAGTAAGGAGACGCAAATTTAAACCATATATATAGGTTTCGCGAGTGCAACCCCGCCCCCATTTTTTTGGGCTCTCTGGATGCCCATGACTCACCGGTCTTTAAGTCGGAATTTGTAAGTCCTGCTTGGATTGCAATCAAAGTTCTTGTCACCCCCATAACCATACTTGGTGTTGTAACCCGGATAATCACTCAACTCGAACTTCACTTCTTTAATCAACACAAGTCCATTTTTCTCTCCCAATTTTTGTAAACCCCACTGCTGGAAAAAATGATTACACTTGTGACTGATGTGAATTTCTCCCGTCTCGTCAATCATCTTCGCCGCATTCGCCATGAAGTCGCTCACCAAATCTCGGTTTCTCCTATAAAATTAAACCAAGAAGAAAAATTCGCAATCACACAATCAATTAAGTTATGTGATCAGTTGATTCTTAAATTTTGAATACAAACTCTATCTATACATGCACAGCGCAGCTGAGATGGTCCTCGACAGGTTCATTTTTAGAGAAGCCGGCGTGAGGAAAATTATATACAATTCGATCATAAGTTACGTTATTGAGACGCCAATTTCCAGCCATTTTGGTTGCATCAACATTATGTATAACTATGCACCCTCTACTCCTTAGAGAGTCAACATTAGACATGGCATTCCCATAATTCCTCTTCAGAAATTCTAAAACATACAAACAAATTAACATGAACCATCAAATGTAATGTACATCAAATATACAAATAATTATGGAAGCACGTCGTCAACCCCGCATCAAATTTTGTTAAGTAAAAAAGTAAAAAAGTAAAAAAAATGTGGAAGGACCCTAATTAATTTAAAATGAGATGTACATATTAAGCAAGCATCAACTGGATTAAATCAAGCTAAATAAAACATATAATCCATGTGGCCGACCCTGAAGCCTAACTATCCTCACGATGTCCTAATGTAATCGATATGAGCCTAGCCGTGAGCCGGACAATTTTGACAAAATGTTACCTTGGGAATTGAGAGAAGTTGCAACCATGTTATCTGCCATGCCAAAAGCCCTGCCAAGGCAAGCAGAGAAGAAGTCACCTTCCCCAACTAGTAGAATTTTGTGAGAGCTGCAGTAGTGCTTGATCCATATTTCTTGTTTCATCTCCTCAAATGGGCGACTGATCACATCAACAAATTTCTTCAACTCCTCAACATCACCCCTAAACGGGGTCGATTGTTTCCCATTGTCAACAACAACAATAGATAATGGGTTCACCTCCTTTGGATCATCAACAGAGCTGTGTGGGCTCTGCTCTTCAGATGATGTTGATGGTGTGGAAACTTGATCATCTTTATTTTGTAACCAATTTAGAACAGAAGAGAGAACTTGACCCATGATATTGCTCTGTTTGGTGAATTGTTCTCTGCTCTGCCTTTCAAAGAGACATGTTTTGAGGAAAGAAGCTGAGTGCTTTTAGGTCTCCAATCACACTGCAATACACACTTAATTAAGTACTAGTCATTTCGATTTCCAAGATGATAAAAGAAGAAACTCTACAACTTCACTTCGAACATAAATAATTACTAGTCATTTCGTTTTCCACACCTTTATTCTTTATTTTTTACTGACCCTTCATTTTCTTGGTTTAATGCTTTTAATATGATGACTAGTATTAGAGCAAAAGAAGATGTTAGTGTGATTGGAGATAAAGACACTCAAGATGGACACTCGATGATAATATTTATCTATACATCGAGATTTGTGTGTGCACACATCAATAAACGAATAGATAGATATTATCTCTGATTGTTTCATCACTGGTCATTCTAATATATATTTTTTACAATAAAATGGATGTTTGCAAGGACATCACTTGCTAAAAGGCTAAGTTTATGTATGTCGATCTGTCTCAATTTTTGTAATTTAGTAAAATTGAAATAACTCATCTCCTAAAGGATGTAATTTAGAAAAAATAACATGCTGTTTTAATGAACTAGTTTATAAAAAATAAAAATAAAAATAAAAGAAAAACAATATGATAGGAAGACCTCATAATATGCACTATGTAATGTTTAGGAACAAAGTGATATTTTATGATGGCTAAAACAAGAAGGACGGGGTTATATATGCACCTCAAATTTTTATGATATCACTTCAATTTACATACATTCATTCAATGTGAAGCAACGCTAACATTTTGAAAAACAAATATGAGATTATTGTGAAACAAACATCCACGACTCACCTATAAAATATAGTAATAGTAGTTAAAAAATGATTGGTTACGTAGTCCACCTTACCTTACGTAAGGGCTTCAACATAGTCACATGTCAGCCGTGTGATGTCAATCACCACATCATTCGTGTTGGCTCGAGATTTGAGCCGCTAAGATCCAGGTCTGTAAGTACTAAATAGTTGGCTTTTATAGTTAGTCACTTAGTTCATGAGGTTCAATGAACTGATTCAATAAGCCTAGCCTAGCCCAACTATCTAAAAACCCCAATAGTTAGATGATAGAGTATTTTTTTGATTAGAGGCACCAACATGAGTCGAATATGAGACTTCCCCAATCTTTATTTTTTAGTAAATGATGTCTCTTTCATCTCATACTTTGAGATGCTTTGGTAGATAATTAGATGGTATTGTCGAGTTAGAGCAAAACTCTTCCACTCAGCTCGGTTTAATTCAATTCATCAAAGTGTAGATATTGCAGGAAAAAGATACGAAAGTTATCAAGGATTAGGCTGCGTGATTCTGTATTTTGAATGTGAGTACGAAGTATACGTGCTTCGAGGTTAGTGTTATTATAATGCAATTAAAGAAAATACTACACCCGAAGTGTCATATCAAACACAAGAGTAATTCATGCGGCTTCGACCCACATGAAATACATCGAGATTTGTGTATGTTCACATTTCGAAGCATGCATGGACGACTCATATGCTCGATGTGACTTCTGGTGCAATTCGGGTGTTGTCATTCTAACAAGAACCAAATTGTAATATACTATATACCCTAGAGAACAAGAACTGAAAGAACAGAAAGAATTCCACCAATCAACGAAAACAAAAACACTGTTTTTTTTCCCTACTCACACCCTATTGGAGCTTGATTTCCCGTTTTGCTGCCATGACATCCTAGCGACTTGGCTGTTTTGGGATCTTTCCCTGGAAAAACTTGCAGAAGTACGGCAACAAGCACTTTAAATGAGTGTGTAAATTTTTTTTATTCGTGATTTTTTTCTCTACCAATGCAAATTTGTTAGCTACGTAGAAACACAAATAGTGCATTTTCAAAAGATGTTATCTATATAAATTTTATGGATTAATCTATGTGGACG
Source organism: Stephania cephalantha (assembly GCA_039657325.1). Lineage (NCBI taxonomy): Eukaryota > Viridiplantae > Streptophyta > Magnoliopsida > Ranunculales > Menispermaceae > Stephania > Stephania cephalantha. The sequence goes on from CM077571.1 coordinate 57,880,612, forward strand.
CCCAAGTGGATATTTAAATATTTAAATATTTAAATAATATATTATATATTTATATATTTATATTATATAAATTATATATATATTATTTATTTATATATTTATACATAATATATAAACTATAATTAGAATGTCACTTCAAGTGACACCCGACCCAATACAATGGCATGCGAGACCAACGTAAAAATGAATGTGCGTAAAATAAGTTTTGGTGCATAACATGCGTGGTACGTATCTCGAAGGGCGCACGACGTTTGCATGGGTTGTCCATATCGAGATACATGCGTGTTGTTTACATGGGTTATTCACCTCGATATACGTGCATAACATTTGCATGGTTTGCATGGATTGCGTGACGTTGCATGAGTTGTCCACTTCGAGATATGTGTATGACGTTTGAATGGTTTGTACGAGGTTGCATGGGTCACCCACCTCGACATACGTGCACGGTGTTTCCATGAGTTATCAACTTCAAGATACGTGTGTGATGTTTGCATGAGTTGTCCACCTCGATACACGTGAGTGACGTTTGCCTCACTACAAAAAATGGTTATTTAGAAACAGAATTAGCAACAAAATTTAATTCCGTTGCTAACAATAAATGGTTTGAGACGGAATTGAGACAAAATAATTCAGAGACGGAATAAAAAGAGATTAGAGACGGAATTAAATTTCGTCTCAAAAAAATGGCGCCAACATTCCCCCCAAAAGTTTAGTTTTTTATAACCGTTCATTACGTCTAGAGATTCATGCGTGTTTCGATGCGGATGATTGAAAAATGTGAACAGATGATAAAAACCACGCATCTCTTTCCTCCTCGCACTCTCTCTTTTTCGTCGAATCCCCCGATCCCTTCCCTCCCAAACCCAAGATTTTTTTATTCATCGTCAACTCTCACTCTCTCAACTGATCTCTACACCGTCTACTCTCTCACTCTCACCGAACTCTCTCTCCTAATCCCTGAAATCGATGCACCGTCGAGGCCAGTCACTGATCTCTGCACCGTTGTCAACTCCTCTCTTCACTATCAAGGCTAGTAATGGCTTTGGTGGTTGGGGGTTGAGTTGTTGTCTGGCTTTGCGATTGAGACGACAAGTTTTCGTGGTGTCTGCCAGAGGTCGTGTCGTCTGCTGTCGCTGCCTCTGAAGCCCTCGTCGTCTGTCGTCGCTGCCCCTGAAGCCCTCATCATCTGCCTCAAAGTCATCTGAGCTGTTCGTCGCTGTCGCCTACTCTGTCCCTCGCCGTCATACATTGGACACCCAGGTGAGATAATCCCTCCATTGACATACCCTTTTTTTGGATTTTAATCCCTTGTTTCTATCTAGTTTGTAAGATTTCGATGACTTTTTTGTGGTTCAGATGGTGAGAATTTGTATAAGTTTTAATCGGTATTCTAGTTTTCTTGTTTTTGGAGATTTCATTGGATGCCCAGGTAAGATAATCCCTCCATTTGAATACCTTTTTTTGATTTTTTTTTGTCTCTCACTAGTTTGTGACATTTCGATGAGATTGTGCGGTTCAGTTGGTTATAATTTGTTGTTGCTTTGATGGATATTTACAGGTTGTAGTGAACATGTTTTATCGGTTTAATATACATCAAGGCTTATGTTAACAAACTTGTTGGATCCCCGCAATTATAAGAATGTCGCATGAGGATTAATTTTGGAGGTAGTTTGATGTGTAGTGTAAGAGCTTCAAGTGGTTTATGCATGTATTCACGCCATGAGTTTGGTTAGGAATAACAGAGAAATGTAGCCTCGAAACCAGAGAAAATCTGGATACTTTGAATAGTGCTGCAAAGTTAGGGTTCTCCACCTCGATAAATGCGTGTGATATTTGAGTTGAACAAATAACTCCTTTGGAGAATGAGTCATTCATACACTTTAATATTTTGTATAGATAGCTTATTTTCAAAATGAGCTATTAATACAAGTTAATTCCACATCATCAATCATACCACGCAATACATCCACCTCATCATCAATAGCTCATTTTGAAAAAGAGTTATACCTCACTTTCGTAATTTTAAAGTATTCCCCGGCCCTTATTTGATGAATAAAAAAGTAAACCCACCTTATTTCTTGAAAAATTTCATGTCCCTGTGTGTTTGTTTTTTCCTAGCTTCTCTTAATTTAGTTGACTCCAAACCCCTATAGGCTTGCGGGGAGAGCTGGATGGTTGAGAGTTCGACCATATGATTGGCTACGGCCTGTTTGGCGATGGCGCACAGCTGTATTTGTACGCGCACAGTGCCTTGTGGCAAAATGATGGTTGAGGGCCTCGGTTGCATGATTAAGATTTTTGTATATAACATTCTTTGTAAAAAGTATATATATATTAATTGACTTGATAACCCCACTGCTGTATTTAACTTTGTGATTAATACAACTTTTTGGAGATCGTCTCCAATTTTATCAAAATAATTTATATGGAGCTATTTAAGAGCCAGAGTTCAGATTTGAATATTCAGTTGGATTTAAAAACTCAATAAGTCCTAAAGGCTCCCCTTAGTCCTCATTTGAGTTCAATTGATCTTAGACATTAAGACTGATAAAAAGCTTGTCAAAGGCCATACTATATTAGCATAAAACAAAAGTCACATATTATTAACATAAATTAAAGCACTTTTTTTGGATAATAATTAACATAAAAGCACTTAACATCATATATATATATATACTGTGTGCCATTGGACATATATAGATCATTCAAACAAAAAACATATCGCTAATTTTGGAATCTGATCCTAATAACAATATATTAAGCAAATAACAACATTGATAATATGTATGGATGAACATGAACATAAAGCTAGCTGCGTGTGCCACAAAAACACAACCTAAATTTTGAAAATCATTTTAGGTGAGTATGAACTTGAAAGTGCAACCAAGGCCTGTTGGAAACGATTCACCACTTCTACTGTTCCCACCTCGATCTCTAGTTGGAGTAGCCAATGTAGTGATGTTCATCAAATTAACCAAACTTTTTCTTTCAAGTCTAGCTCTAGCCTGCACTCTTAGCCAGTTCAACGATCTCCCATCTATTGTAGGGGTTGTCATCTCGCTTTGTGACATGGACTTCACCACTCTCGCTAATTAAGCATCTTCACCGCGCTCATGAAGAACGCAAGGACAATTAGTTCCTTGTGCCACCTGTTGCATGCAGGCATCAAGTTTCATTAATCCGTGTAGTGACTAATTACACTTGCAACAATTCAATCTAATTAAACAAGTATAACTGTGTAAGTACACACATATAGCTACTCATCCCTCCGTGCCATATTACGTACTATACGTAACATTTTTCGCATTTATTTTTTGTTCCACAATATGTGTTACGTACATTAGGAAATCAAGAAAGCATTAAATTCTTCATTTTCAATTCTAACCCCATATTATTTACTCCCTCCATCTATTATTATAAGTGGTTTTAAAAAACATTCCTTCCAAAATTATAAATCGTCTTAAGAATTTGAGAGAATAATTATTGCTCTTTTACCCATTATACTCATATATAAACATTTATTACAAAAGAAATGCTAGGCGTACATCAACAATGTCATTGCGCTCTGAATTATGTTATGTACGCCTAGCGGTGCCCTTATTACAATTACTAAAATTTTTATCTTCTTCAACTCTTTATGGGTCAAAGGATTGATATTTAATATTAAATCAGTAATTAAATTTACCTTAATTAGTGTACTAAAGCTAATACGACTTATAATTTTGGAGGGATTAGTTAATGACACCGTCAATCACTTTTTTTATACAGTTATTGTGACATATAATATGGAACGGAGGGTGTATTAATTAAGTCATTAGTGGACTTGATATCAACATTATAGATAAGATTAGTAGGTAATAATTAAAGAAATTAATTAATTTACCTCTTGAATCTAGGGAGGTAGCAACCATGTTAATTTGAAGCAGTGCCAAAAGCTTTTGCAAGACAAGCAGAGAAAGAGAAGTCTCCCCTCACCAACTAACAACATCTTGTGAGAGCTATCGCAGCGTAATTTGATATGTTCAATACTAGTATCCATCTTTGGCAAGCAAAGTCCAATGACTAACAATTGATCGAATTAATACTGTGTGACTAAGGCATCGTTTGGTTCGTTTTTGCCAACTTACAGTGTGAGCGGAGATAACTGCTTGGAGTTGACTCACAGTGTAAGTTTATATTTCAAGTTTGGCTGAACTTTAAACTTGCTGGGAAGTTACAAAATTTTAAGAGTGGAAATTGACATAAATACCCTTCAAACAAATTTTTAAAATAAAAAAACATTATTATTTTCACCACATGAATTATTATTTTATTTATTCAAAATAAAAAACTTGAATTAAATAAAAAACATAAAATATTATTTACAAAAATAGAAAACAACATTAAATAATTAGAAGTTTTATTATATTTATTTGAAATAATTATTAATAATAAATACTATAAAATACAACTAATGATAATTTTCAATATTTTTTTAATGAATGAATGATTTATTTAATCTTTTATTATGAATTAATAACAAGCATTAGAGAGGGTAGGGACATGGGTAAATGTAAATTTATGAAAGGTAATTGTGAACATATAACTCCCGAGAGTTATCTCCTTGTGGGGGGACGTAGGGAGATATCTCACACCCTTTCCGGGAGATAACTCACATGGAGTTGAGCAACCAAACAAGATTAGTTTCCAACTCGATCCATGTGAGTTATCTCCTTGGAGATTTCTCCACATCATACCGAATAATGCCTAAATATATAGAAGGTCTAGTATAGAGACTAATTAATGATGTCATATTCTTCAAAAAATAATAATAATGATGTAATGCGCTATTAACTAGGCGTGTGCATGTGGATGATAGAGTAGTAAAGATTATTCTTCTTCAATTCGTTGGGAAATAAAGGGACAAAATATTACTCCATCTGTTTCTATATAAGTGTCATTTTAAGGTTATTCATACTTTTTAAGAAAATCATTTAATTATCTTGATTGAGGAGAAAGTGATAGTTAAATGATTAAATCATCATTTATCTCTCCTAATGTGAGGCCCTAAATTTCAAGGCAAACCGGGCACCGCCACGTCGCCAGACACGTCACCAAGTCATGTTATTTCACCTGCACGCCTGTCTATGACGGCCCGCGAACTATCCGTTTTGTAATCCGACTTAGTAAATTTCGTTGTTTTAAAAGATTAATATTCAATCTAAATATGCTAAGTTAAAAAGTTTTACAACTTAATTTGTTTATTTTAATTCTTCTCGGGTTATTTTTAATAGCGTAAGTCTTAATGACATGCATATAATTAATGTAAACAAGTTATGCATTAATTTACAACCTATGAGGTGGAAACCCAGCAAAATGATACCATGTATATAAGTTAAGGCGACAAAAATGTATAATAGGCGTCAATATACATGTATCAGGTGAAAAGTCCCCCAAAATGATCCCAAAAAGTATGCATACGTAAATACAAACACCTACGAGTAAGCTAGTGAAGGCGCTCCAAATCAGAGGTAGTCGTCAATCATCGCCTTTCCCCGGCTCGTTGTAGGATCTGAAACTTGCCAACAACAAACAATGACAAGTTTCAGGTGAGTAAATCCCAGAGAAATTAAGTTAGTATTCACAAGAAATCTAAGAAAACGGCTACAATTCATGCATATAAAGTAAATGAACAAGAATGTAAAACATGAATATAAGTCGTGAGATAATCAATAATATGGAACGCGATTGTGGTGTGTGACTGTCGAGCCCTGAGACTAAACACTAAGGCCCTGGAGGTAAGGAAATCCACACCTCATCTTCACGGTCGAAATGAGGAACTCTGTTGGTCCGAATGTAGACTTCCGCCCAACGCTTATATAAGAGAAAACCTGTGACGGAGGTGAGTCTCACGTCAACTCGCTCTCGAGATCATCGACTCGCTGAGAGATATCTCACGCTTAGTCTAAGGTATGACCAACACCGTTGCAACACTCGGATCATCATCAACGAGAGAGCCGGAAATGGGTCACACCGTCCCTTCAACCATACACAGACACACGCGGGAATAGAGTAAACATGATAACTGAACTGACGAAAAGTAATGTGAATAAATAATTTACAATGAAAATAAGTAAATTCTAAACTGACTTTCTCGTGGGATTACTTACCTCAAACAATCGCAAATATTTCTCTAAAACGTCACGCTCACGCCTCGAGATACGCGCCTAATACCCGGCTATAGTCTCATAAGTCCCTGATATCCATTTATACCATTTCATATTTATTCTCAATTAAGTTACTTAAGTCCATCAAATAAAAATCAAACCACTTGAAGTAAACCATATCGGAATTGACTACATTATTTATAAATTAGCCTTGTAGTTGAAATCAATGTGGTTTAGAACCTTACCATGGCCTTCAATGGAGGTATCGACTCCAAAAATATACGCCTTTCATGTAACGGCCCCAAATCCCGAGACAAACTGGGCACCGCCACTTCGTCGAACACGTCACCAAGCATGCCACGTCGCCTGCACACTTAACCTGACGGCCGACGAACTTACCACCTGATACTCCAACTTAGTAAATTTTACTGCTTAATGATTATTTTAGCAAAATATACCAAGTCATAATGTTTTATAACCTTATTTATTTATTTGAATAGCGGAAGCCTTCATAATATGCATTTAATTAATCTAGATATGTTATGCATTTAATTAACAACCTATGGGGTGGAAACCCAGTACATGATACCATGTATATAATTAGGCGACAAAATGTATAATAAGCCTCATTATACATGTATCGGGTGAAAAGTCTCCCAAAATGTATATATAAATTCAAACACCTACTAGTAAGCTAGTGGAAGCGCTCCAAATCAAAGGTAGTCACCAATCACCGTCTCTTCCCGGCTCGTCGTAGTAACTGCGATTTGTCACCAAAAACAATGACAAATCCCAGGTAAGTAAATCCCAGAGAACGTTAGCTAATATTCACGATTCCAATAAAACGGCTACAATTCATGCAATTTAAATAAAGGACAAGAATAATATAATTCGCATGAAAATAAGTCGTTGAGAAGTCAAATATTTGGACACGAGTGTAGCTTGACAGAAAACCCTGGTCGACATCCGGGAATCTTCGTAGCTAAACCGAGAGGTAACCTTTGACGACAACCCCGCCAAATCTCACGGTCGAATGAGAGGAAACCATTGAACGAAAAACCCCGTCCAAAACATCTCTCGAGAGGAAACCATGGGACGAAAAACCCCGTCCAAAATATCTCTCAACCTACAGGTTTCGCGAAAATAGTCACCGCGTAGCCCTATCATGGCCAATTACTCGACAGCGCGGGGTAGCGAGCCCCGGGGTGTGAATCCATGCCATGCCGATTACCCCGTCGACAAATACACATACACACGTGGGAGTGGATGAGCAATAATTGAACAACAATAAATAGCACAATGGAATAATTGAATGCGAAATAAAGCAACTGCATAAATTGAATTTTAACTAATTTTCTCATGGGTTACTTACCTCCAACGCCTTCAAAACGTCTCGCACTCGCCTCGAGATACGTACCCGACACCCGACTATAGCATCCTAAGTCCCTGGTGTCCATTTATATAAACTTTTATTATTTTAGAGTCTCATTTAATAATTTATGTTGTGAGACCAAAAATTTAAGATTTTATATCAAAAAGGTTAATGTCGGGGCACTTTTCGAATTATACCGGGGTGCCGATGCCCCAAAAATCCTCAGAACTGCCTTTTTTATACTTTTCCTATTTTAATATATTTTTTATGAATTTTTCATAATTTTCTAGCTATTTTTACTATTTTTCTGTAATTTATTTAATTTAAAACTGTTTTTTTTTTAATAATTTCTGGGCCGGGTCGGGTCAGACAGGTCGGACCCGACCCGTCCGGCCCGATCTAGTTTGTATTGGGTCGGGCCCGCCCCAGCAGGCCCGGCCCGCTGGTGAGACGCACACGCGCGTGTACGTCTTCTCCCACTGGTTCAACAACGAAACCAGTTTCTGAATTTTTTTTTTTTTTTTCCTTCTTAATCCAACAACAACAACAATACCACCACCAACCTTGATCAATGGAGGTCGCCACTGCCACCATCTCCCGCTGGACCGCGACCCCTGCGCGTCGACATGTCGCTGGCGGCACCGTCGCGCAACCGTACTACGCAGCCGCTGCCGACCGCTGCTGGTGTCGCCATGTCGTCGTCGTCGCGGCGTCGTTGTCTTTGGCGTCCTCGCTACGGCACCGCCTCCCTCACCTCACGATCTCTCTTCTTCCTCCTCTTTTCTTTTTCCTCTCTTACTGTCTCTTCTTCTTTACGTTTTCATCAGATCCAAACCACCATTATATAAACATAATATATATATATATATATATATTATATTATATTATATTTTAACTTTATAATATATCTTTTACTTTTACTTTTTCTTTTTATTTTTTTTTGTTTTAATGATTGATGTGACCACTCAATCATATACTACCCCGTACACCAGCATTACGCACACCGCGACGTCGCACACCGCGACTAATAAAATGTCAGTGCGACGTTAATTATTTAATATTAGTAAAAATAAAATATTTCCCGATTTGACGTGTCATAGGCTTTTCCAGGACGTCAACGTGAGTGTGAGCTTATGATATTAACCCGTAATTTATCAATTAATCAGGATTAATTAAAACGGGTCGTTACATTTCATCTTCTTCGCGAGCAATCCATCGCGTCGTCGAAGTCACACCTCCGAGTCCACTGTCGTTGTGTTTCGTCGGGGATCGATCGGTCCGGCAACGCGCCACCGCGCCGTTGCTCCAAGTCGTTCGCCGCCTCGCCGCCGCCGCGGCTGGAACCGTCGTCCACGCTGTTGCTTGGAACCATCGTCCGCGCTGCTGACTCGCCGTTGTTGATTCGCCGCTGCTGCTGGTCATCCGCCCTTCTCGTCATCCGCCATGCATGATGGCTTTTCGTTCGTTCGCGCTTTCGCGTTGCGTTGCGCGAGCCGCCATCTCGCCTCCATTCTCGCCGGATCTCCCTTCCCCTCTCTTTCTCTCTCTTGGTCGTCTCTCTCTCTCTTTTTTTTTCTTTCTCTTGGTCGTCTATCTCTCTCTCTTTAAAAAATTACAAAAGTACTAATGTTTTTAGTTTAAATTCGTAAAATAAGGTTGTTTTTTTTTCCAGAATAGGCAATAACGCCAATGCAATAGGCGTAATTAGAGTGGCTGAAATTTTTTGCTGATGTGGACTGTGTTACATGGATAGCGCCTTTTGATGACGACATGGACATGGGCTAATCAAATAGTACATATGGGTTGCACGGGTTGTACGGGTTGTCGGCCTCGCAATACGTGCGTGACGTTTATATGGGGTATATGGTCTGTAGTGGATATGCATGGGTTGCCCCCTCGAGATACGTGCATGGCGTTTGCATGGATTGTCCACATCGGGATACGTGTCTGGCATTTGCATTACTTACCTACCTCGAGTTACGTGCATGATGTTTGGATGGTTTGCATGGACCGCAACAGGTTGCATGAGTTGTCTACCTCGAAATATGTGCTTCACATTCGCATGGTTTGCATGGATTGCACGAGGTTGAATGAGTTGTCCACACCTCGAGGTATGTTGTCTAACGTTTGAATGGTTTGCACGAAGATGCATGGTTCGCCCACCTCGACATACGTGCGTGCCGTTTACATGTGTTGTCAACCAGGAGATACGTGTGCGACGTTAGCATTGGCTTTACCACCTCGAGACATGTGCGTGACGTTTGCATGAGTTGCATGGGTTGCCCACCTCGACATATGTGTTTAACATTTGCATGAAATCTCTACCTCGGCATACATGGGTGACGTTTGCATGGGTTGTCCACGTCGATATGCGTGCGCGTTGTTTACATTGGTTGTCTACCTCGAGATACGTGAGTGACGCAGGTCGTCCATCTCCATAGGCACGTGGCGGTCATGAGGAAGAGAATTTGTATTGATAGCTCATTTTCAAAAGGAGTCATTCATAGAATGTATAGATTTGTATAGATAGCTCCTTTTCAAAAGGAGCTATCTATACAATTGTCTTCCACCTCACCACCATGGATGCGAACTCATAACCAATAACTCATTTTCAAAAGGATTTATCACCTACTTTAGTAATTGAAAGGTAAACTTCCCTATTTTGGGAAATAAATTGTATCTTCGCCCCACTTTTAGAAAAACCCCTCTCTCTCTCTCTCTCCATTTCTCTATCTTATCCGATCTTTTTTTTTTTTTGGAAATGAGAGAGAAAAAGTGAGTGATGGGTTTAGGTATGGTGATGTGATGTGTGATGTGACAACTAAATCTCATACTACCTCATATACCCGAGTTACGCGCATACCGCGACGTGGTACAGTCTCGTCACTACACGCGCACAACACGACTAAGTGTAATTCTCAATTACGCAGCGCGAACTATTAAAAAATAGTAAAATAAATAAACACTCGCTACACAAAAATAACATATTTCACATCATTAGACGTGCCCTAGACTTTTCTTCGACGTCCACGTGGGTCTGAGCTTAGGTTCTTAATATGTAATTTGCAATTAATCGGGATTAATTAAAGCGGGCCGTTACACCTAACCTCGTCACTTCTACATACACTAATTATTAATGAGTAATTAATATATTTTCTTTTTCTATGAAAGGTATAAAAGTCAATTAAGTAATTAATGTGTATTGAAATTATCAAATGATATATATTGTGAAAAATAAAGAAACGAAGGGTGTAATTAAGAGCGAGCTAATTAATTAATTAATTAAGTTACTAATGATCCATGCATACTAATAACTAATTAATTTACATAACAATAAATCTACTTGTAGTATTTGTTATGGTGGCTTTTGAATCACATCACACAATCACGATAGAAGAATAATCTTAATGTTAGAATAATTAATAATCGACCTATTAAGGTGACTCATATTAATAAAGATAATGATAAACTCTAAATAAAAAGCCTACACTATGATGATTGTGGTTTGGGATAAATGATTAGAGTTGGGTGTATTGTATCTCCCCCTCCCATCTCTTCATAAGTTTATTTCAGTTATTAGATATGGTATTAAAAAAAACAAATGTGGTCATTAATTGGACATCTATCTTTGAATAGTAGAAGGCAGAGATGAAAAAATACATATTTAAATTTGGTGGATAGCAATGGAAGGAAATATGTACTTATTATTTATTTACAAGTGAATCAAAATGTATTAATTATATGTAGATCATTATTGTTTACACTTACCTCGACTAGTTAAGAAGAATAAGACATCATGTTTAAAAGACTAAAAGTTTTTTTTTTTTTTTTTTTCATTTGTTAATTCTTCCATAACACTTAATGATCATTATAAAGAATTGTAAAAATGCAACGTGGATGTAACGATTAAATGGTAACTCAGATGCTCAATAGTTTGGTATGTAGTCTCTACTACAAGTGATTAAGGTTTCGAGTCTCCTCAAATCATTATGTCTACTTTTGCTTATAGTTTAGGGTCTGAAATCCCTTTTTCCCAAGGACTAGGTGATCATCACTTTAAAACAGAAACCAAAAGAGAATAAAGGGCAAAAGAAGAGAGAAGATCCAAAATGTCAGTACTGCTTAAGAGTGGCAATTCGTGTCGGTGAGTCGTAAACGTGTCGTGTCATAAACAGGTCATGACCCATATAATGCAAACCCATTACATGACATGTTTATTAATCGTGTTAATCGTTTTCGTGTCTAAGTGGGCCGTGTTAAACACGTCGTGTATTCGTGTCACCCATTTATTAAATATTGTATTTAAAAGTTTTATTTTATTTAAACTTTTATAATTTGGTTACTAATTTTAAAAATATATCTAAATGATTAAATTCGAACAAACATATTAAAATAGCCAATAAAATATAATGTGGTTGTATATAGTCGTTAATTTTACTTTACTTTTTCATTCAAGCCTTTATTACTCTTAATAATAAAGCAAAAATGACTTGTAATAATAACATAAACAAAATTATAAGAATCATCTAAAAAAATATTTAAATTTTACTTTGATGAAAAGTTTTATTTTTTATTAATAAATAATTATTAATAAAATCTAAAACATAAATAATATATTAAAAGTAAAATAAGTATTTCTTTTCAAATATAAAATAAAATATGATAAAAAGATGTCTATAAATAAAATAAATAAATCATGCTATTAACATGCATTCAAATGGGTGAATTTTGTACCAATCTATTTATTATACCATATTTATTATTTATACATTATTTTTTAGTCGTGTTAAGTTAGTAATAAACGAGTTAAGCATGTTGACATTTCATGACTCGTTTATTAACCGTGTATAAATGTGTTAACATGTTTATGACCCAGACTCAATTAAGCCAAACCCACGACATGTTTATTACGTGTCATGTCGTGTCGCGTTAATCGTTTCATGACCCAAATTGTCAGCCCTAATACTACTATTTAATTAATTCTTCTTATACTCCTTATATATATAATCCATATATTAACATCTCACGTCCAGTTCTATAATTACCATTTTATAATTGCTTTGATAGTTAACCTGAACCCTCCATATATATAAAGTAGCAGTTAAATGATTAAATCATTTTTTATCTCTCTTAACCCCACCACTTCTACTCATATTAGTTATTAATGTGTAATTATTATACTTTTTTTTTTATGAAGAATATAAAAGTCAATTAACTAATTAATATGTATTGAAACTATCAAATGACATATACTATGAAATATTTCAAAACGGCTAAAAAGACACTTTAAAAGAAAAGAATGGAGTAAGTATTTTTTATGGCTATACTAAAATAAAGTTTTGTTCTTATAATAAAAAAGTGCCTCTATATATTTCTCTAGTCATCAAACGCACATCATGAAGTCTCTTCTAAAAAAATAAGTAAAATATCATGAAGACTTGAGTGATTAGGTCTTTATCACTTTTTTTATTTTATTTTTTTGGAGGAAAGGACATCATCACTTTAATAAAAGGAAACCAAAAGGAAAAACAAGAAAAGAGTACATAACTGGTAATTACTAATACTTCTTTTTACATAAGTTCATTGTATTCAGTTGATGATTTCACATACAAAATTTACATCCAGTAGATTTAGACAAATACACCATACTTGCTTTGATAATTAACCCTCAATATATTCCATACCGAATCAAAACGAGGATCATGCTAATGCTTTCACTCGGCTCATTTTTTTCATCAAAATTCACTCCCTCTAGTAGCGAAACCAGAAAATCAAGTTAGAAATTAAGCACTCATAACAATAGTACTCAAGTGTATATATATATATATATATGGCGCAACACTGCTCCTTTGCTCTTCCTATGATTCACCCGCCCGTTTTTTGAGTCGAAACTTATAAGTCTTGCTTGGGTTGCAGTCGAAATTCTTTTCACCCCCAAATCCATATTTGGTGTTGTATCCCGGATAATCACTCAAATTAAACTTCACCTCTTCCATCACCACAAGTCCATTCTTCTTTGCCAATTTTTGCAAACCCCACTGCTCTGAAAAATTTGTTACATTTGTGACTGATGTGAATTTCTCCTTTCTCCTCAATCATCTTCATCGCATTTGCCATGAACAGACTCACCGAGTTTCGGTGTTTCCTACATATATATAAAGCAATCAAACAATTAAAAATTTTGTTACCGTGATCAGTTGATGATCTTCTTAAGGCGCATACATTCGCTACACAATAATATTGTAGATTCCCTTAAAATTCGTGTGACACATATTTTAATAAAATCTACACTATTGTATAACAAATGTACGTCTCCTATATCGAATATCAACTTCTTTTTTTTTGACCAAAGATCGAATATCAACTTCATTAAATGAAAACTACGAATTACACAATTAATGCATGCACCTGATTTCGTCCGTAACAGATTCCTTGCTGGAGAAGCCCGCGTGAGGAAAATTATAGACAATTCGATCATACTTGACCACATTGAGTTTCTTATGCCCAGCCATTTCAGTTGCATTAACTTTATGTATGACCTTGCACCCTCTACTCCTAAGTGATTGAATATTAGACATTGCCTGCCCATAATTCTTCTTCAAAAAATCTACACCAGACAAATAAATAGTTTTATTACACAAATCATCAAATGCAATGTATACATGTAAAAAAGTCATGCCTAATTAATGTCTAGACATATTTTTCGATAAAGCTAGTGAGATGTTATAGATGGTAAAAAAAATTATGAGATTTAATTTTGTCATTTAACTCTTAATATATTGGTTTCTTCCTAAATTGGAAATAAAAAGTTAGGATACCCACAATAATTAAAAAAAAAAATTTACCTAAATATTAGTTAGATTGTATTAAATAAAATTAAGTGAAACATTTGATTTATGCAAATTTACCCTAGCTAATAATGATAAAAAAAAAATTGTATCCTTGAGAATTAAATTATTGTTCATGTAGATCAAAATGATCAACTAGAATAAATCATCAACTACATAACTAAAGCGTAATATAATTCATGCAGACTAATTTGAAATGCTGAGATTGTAAAACCACGTCATCAAATGTATTAAATCTAAGTAAATAAAACATGAAATTTATGTCCGATCTAACTAATTTGTGACAAAATGTTATCTTGGGAATTGAGAGAAGTGGCAACCATGTTAACTGCCCTGCCAAAAGCCCTGCCAAGGCAAGCAGAGAAGGAGAAGTCACCTTCCCCAACTAGTAGAATTTTGTGAGAGCTGCAGTAGTGCTTGATCCATATTTCTTGCTTGATCTCCTCAATTGGGCGACTGATCACATCAACAAATTTCTTCAACTCCTCAAAATCACCCCTAAACGGGGTCGATTGTTTCCCATTGTCAACAACAACAATAGATAATGGGTTCACCTCCTTTGGATCATCAACAGAGCTGTGTGGGCTCTGGATGTTGATGGTTTGGCAACTTGATCATCAAAGGCTCCTCCTTCAAATCACCATCATATCGGACCAATTCTCCCCAGTTTTGTTCTTGATTTGGAAAATCATGATCCGGGTCGACAACAGTCGACCAGTAATCGCTTTGATCGCGATGATCATCAAGGACGGTGATGACAAGGTCTGCATTTTGATATGCGCAGAAGAACCAATTTAGATTAGAAGAGAGAAGTTGATCCATGATAATGCTCTGTTTTGCTCTGCTTGGTGAATTGCTTCTCTGATCTGCCTTTCAATGAGACATGTTTTGAAGAAAGAAGTAGAGTTCTTTAAGGTATCCAATCAAAATGGGGAGTGTGCTCTTTACAGAGAAAGGTTTGTGTTGTGTGTAAAACCATTTAAAAGCATTAGTAGTAGTAATAGTAGAGAGACAACAACAACAACAATGTCACGTCGCAATACACATTCGCTCACATAGACCATTTTTATGGTCTCCACCCATGTGTTATGTACTAAGATCAGTATATATCCCCATATATTCTTGACCCGCGTGTTCAGGGTAGTTTAAGCATTCATTTCATTACAAATTTTTTTTTTTTTACAGATCTTTGGGTTATATAATACGTTATTAAAACTTATTAAATTTTAAATTAATATATAACTTGATATAATTAATGAAAAAATAGTTATTAACAATTGACTAAATATTATAAAACAAAAAACTTCAATAAATTATAAATCATTACACATTAATTTCTTAGTTATAGATAGTCATGTTGGACATTGATTACATATAAAAGAAGTTTTAAAAACTTAGAATATAAAAATATATTTAGATGTTATAAAAATATTTTTTAATGTAATGTTTGACGAGTGGGCTAGCTTATATATTTTCATTTTTTTTTTCTTTTTCACTAATTGGAGATCACACCAAGGTGTCCTGGGCTATAGTTTAAGCAGCCTTATATGTGGTTCCTCCCTTGCCCGTGTTATATATTAATATTTGTATATGCCCTCGTATCTACCACGTACGAATATAGCTTATACAAGTCACTATATCTTTCTGGGTGGTACCAGCACTTCTTGTAGTAGTAGTAATACGCATACTTACATTTGGGACACTATTACATGTACATAGTACCCTTATTTGTAGCACATGTGTTGGTTTTGTATTTGGATCAGTAGAGGTGGAGAGGCATTTTCCAAAGATGATAAGAAAAAACTCTACAACACTTCCTTGGGAACCGAAATAATTACTAGTCATTTCGTTTTCCACACCTTTATTCTTTATTTTTTACTGACCCTTCATTTTCTTGGTTTAATGCTTTTAATATGATGACTGGTATTATAGAAAAAAAAGATGCTTGGGTGAGTCGAGCTAAGAAACTTAGGATGGATAGATAATAGTGTTCATTCATACATCGAGATTTGTGTGTGCACACATCAATATACGAATAGAAAGATAATATTACTGATTGTTTAATCACTAGTCATTTTAATATATTTTTTTACAATAAATGAATGTTTACAAGAACATCACTTGCTAAATCGTTAGAGAGAGAGAGTGTGTGTGGGTTTGATTTGGAGGAGAGAGAGAAAGTATGAGAGAGAAATAATGAAATATGGAGCGATGTAATAGGTAGGTGTGACGTGACACGTCATGTGACCTATTAAACCCATGACTATCCCATACACCCGCGTTACACGCACCCTGCGACGTCGTACACTCTCGTCACTACACACGCACATTACGACCAACAAGAATATTAACTGTTGCGATGCGAATTAATAATAATACAACGAATTTAACACACATTACATAAAACTAAATGTTTATACCTCGATTGGCTTGCCATGGTCTTATCGACGGTGTCCACTTAGGTCCGAGCTACGGGTCCTAACTTCGGTGTCGACTGTCGAGGATTGACCTAATGTACCACATCACGACGAGTCTAGCTCATGGTCCTGAGATGCCACGTGATACATGTTAAATTTTTTTCACATGCCTCATCTGTTTCATTAATTAGAGATGGTTTGGAATACATGCATTAGAATACATGCCATGATCATGTCAATGAGTTTCTAACAAGGAAAAGAGTTAGCGATAATGACATAATAACTGGTACATGCATGCATCTTCACCACAGGCCACCTAATGTGAAGGCCCATTGGCCCGGGGAGATATCAACAGTGCAAATTGTGCAATGCTGCAATATCTTGTTGACTTGTCGACCTACTTTGACTTGTCCATAACAATTTCTGTTAAACAAGGTTTTCGAATGGTAGAGTAGAGTTTGGGTAGGGCCTTGCTATTGTCTCAATTTAAATAAGCCCGATCAAGCCAAAGTCGTCTCATTCAAAAAAAAAAAAAAACTTAAATGGGCGTGACACCAATGGGATGCACACATGGGGCACATAGCCTACCTGGTGCCCCCTTTATGTACTTTTCGTGGGCACCACATCTAAAAAAGGGACACCATTAGGTTATACGCCCTCAACCAATAATTTCTTTTAGTTTTTTAGATTTGTACATTTTTTGAAATTAATATTGAAGTTTCAAAAAAACATTTTTTTTTTGTATTATTTTTTTCAAAAACAGCTTGGATAACTTACTTTGAGCATTGACTTTGAACACCGATCCAGTCGGATGCTAAGCATTTTGTTTTGAAATGTGCACACATATATTTCGGCGGGTATCCACGGCATCGGACTGAAGCAACTGCCCAAATTCGGTGCCTAAAGTGGTTGGTTACTCATGCGGTTCTCTATTTTTTATTTTTTTTTTCAAGGGAAGGTGTTTTGTGTAATTATGGATTGTTGGCAAGGACATAGATGGCATTAGAATAAAAACAAAGACTGAGAAAGGAAGCCGCGGATCTGCCATCTCAATCAAAACCATTTCTCTCTCTGTAAACCTCAAGATCAGGTCGAGAAAACCAAACTCCGAACTCGCAAATCTCACTACCGACGTCTTTGAAATCCTAATCGACCGATCGAAGCCCTTCATCTCTAAATCGGGTACTCTCTTTCTTCAAACCTCAACCGTCGATCTCCACCGTCTTCCGTTTCATTTTTGTAGATCCGATTCGGATCTCGATATCGTGGTTCTTATTAGGGCTTGTTTGGTTTGTTAAGTTTCGGGCATCATCATATTTTTTTTGGGCTCTAATTAGGGTTTGCTTCTGTTCAATTGATTCGAATTCTCTTTTGATTTCTAGGGTTTGTGAATTCTAGTTATCCGAATCTTTTGTTTCGCAATAGAACCCGAATTTGAGATTCGATCTCGTGAAAGAAATGAATAATCTTGATTAGATCTTTACGTTGCATCAAATTTTGATTGAATTGGTAATTTTAGGGTTTGGTGTTTGGATTTGAGTGATTGAGTGATCGTTAGACTCGTCACGTAGAATTCACAAACCCTAGAAATCAAAAGAGGAATTCGAATCAATTGAACAAAGCAAACCCTAATTAGAACCCAAGAAAAAAAAAAACACAAACATGATAATGCCCGTATTATCGCAACCACCATTATAAAGCTTCCACACCTTAACCGTATTATCGCAACCACCAGACACAAGTTTTTGAACAGTTTCAAGCAAGCCGGACCCAACTAGAGCTCCGGAGCCGTTGCATGGGAGCCCATGAAACCGAGGTCACTCCTACAGGGATGAGCTTGATCAATGCGGGTAGTTTCCCAACTACCATCGACTCGAGGAACACCGAAATATTCCCATCCGAGGATCCACACGCCAAACTAAGACCAAGCTCGTGAGGCGCCCATGAGATCGAATTCACGTACGATTTATGCTCACTAAACACATGTGATTGAGTCCACTCATTCTCGGTTCCCTTCCTTCCAAATTATCACCTTCCCGTCATACGAACAAGACGCCGTAATCGAACCGAATTTCGGGTGCGCCACGCGACACGCCAAACCGGGCCTTGGTGACCGCTAAGGGTCGCAAGATGTTGCGATCCCGAGTTGCTCACCCCAATTATCTTGATAGTAGCATCCGACGACGCCGTCGCCAACCGCTTCCCGTAGTAATCCATGACCACATCATGAACTACATCTTGGTGACCGCTTTCAATCTTTTGACAAGGCATTGCTACGCGACGAGTCTAACGATCACTCAATCACTCAAAACCGATCACCAAACCCTAAAATTACCAATTCAATCAAAATTTGATGCAACGTAAAGATCTAATCAAGATTATTCATTTCTTTCACGGATCGAATCTCAAATTCAGTTCTATTGCGTTAAACAAAAGATTCGATAACTAGAATTCACAAACCCTAGAAATCAAAAGAGGAATTCGAATCAATTGAACATAAGCAAAACCTAATTAGAACCCAAGAAAAAAAACACAAACAGGATAATGCCCGAAACTTAACAAACCAAACAAGCCCTAATCGGAACCCCAATATCGTAGATCTGAATCGGATCTACAACAATGAAACGGAAGACGGAAGAGATCGACAGTTGGGGTTTGAAGAAGAGAGTACCGATTGAGAGATAAAGGGCTTCGATCGGTCGATCGGGATTTCGAAGACGTCGGTAGTGAGATTTGCGTGTTTGGATTTTGGTTTTTAGGACGTGATCTTGTGGTTTATAGAGAGAGAGAGAAATGGTTTTGAATGAGATTTCGATCCGTGCTTCCTTTCTCGCCTTTTGTTTTTATTCTAATGCCATCTATGTCCTTGCCAACAACCCATAATTACACAAAACACCTTCACAAAAATAAAAAAATAAAAATAGAGAACCGCATGAGTAACCAAACCGCTTTAGAGCATTAAATGTGAATTTGGAATGTGGATTGATGCCATAGGTTTTCAAATCTTCCAAACCCTAAAAACCTCATCTTAGGTTCGAGATGCGCTTTCATCGAATTTCTTCAATCGTAGAACGCAAAATCATTTCTTTCGCAACCACAACCCATTAATCTACACATAACGTCAAAAAAAACAACACACTGGACGAAATCAAGCACACAAAACGATTTCGAGTGTTTCAATCGTACGAAAACAAGGATCTCGCGATCGTCTCCAACAGAACACACATCGAAGAACAATTCGAACAACGAAAGATCGAAGAATCGAACGACGAAACACGCACTGTAGAGATCGAAGTGGCGGGCGTAATCGCTTCTTTGCGGTCGCTTGGTTTCGAATAAATCGAAGAAGAGAGAATGAGAGACGGAAGACAAAAACAAAAGTTAGGGCACAAGTCCAATTGAACCGTGCTAGCTCTCTACTATCGGATGATCCCGAGCGTAGAAAGTGGTATCGGACTACGATAAGAAAAGAAGATCGACGGTTGGGGTTTGATGGATTTTCTTCGCTGTTGGGCTTGGGCGGTTGTGTTGTTGACTTTCTCTTCGGGGCTTGGACGGTTTGGCGTTTGCTCTCGTTCGTAAGTTTTCACCGATAATTGTCACCGATGTGGAAAGAAACAACTTTTGAAAAGAGCCTCTTAGATTGACCCACTTTAAGCACCGAAATTGGGCACCTACCTACATGGTGCATGTGCAGTACACCTCGAGACACGTGTGAGCACATCTCGTGGCATATTGTATGGGCATCGAGTGGGTAGGTACTCAATCTTGGCGTCCAAAGTGAGTCAACCAATCTTTATCCCTTTTGAAACGAGTTTGAGTCTTGAGAATGAAAATGTTAGCATTAAGAGCTCCCGCCATCTATACCTTGAGGCAACCTGGGAGTGATCAGATAGATGCGTAAGTCTAAAAGGCATCAGTATTATGATATCCATACCGTATATTTTATTTTAAAGTCGTATTTAATTGATGTAGAACTATGTTGCAGACCACCTATCTCATTGTCTTGGTTCCTCTAATATAAAAATATGGAAAATGATTAGGTGACGTATTTTTGGACACTTGAAATGGACGTCTGATTGTTGGCGTTTAATTATATGTGCATCGATGTTTGTTTGTGCGCGTACGTTTTGAAGGGACATCAACAACTGAGTGTCAATTTCTTATTCATCATAACACTACCATAAAAAAATTCATTGACACCAAATGTGCTATTCTGTTGAGGGGTCCACATCATTTATTTTAGGTCACTATACTTTGAAAAAGATGATCTCTTGATGCAGGTTCACTTTCGCAGAGAGCACACCTAACATCCATCTGTAAGCCTCTCGTCACCAAACGCTCTTTCACTGGAACGCAGTCCCGCAGCAATCGCCATATGAAAAACTTAACTGTTGAAGGAATTTTGAGACTCCAGAGTCGCTGCCAATCTCCCCCTACTCGTTGAAGATCTGATTCGCTACCCATTCCCAAAGCAACTCGGTAGACAGAACTTACACTATAAACCCCGTTTTTCGAAAAATGCCAAATTAATTCATCATTCCCACCTCTATTGAGCAAAACTCTGGTAATAAGGTCGCAATCCCTTGGGTTGAAATATTCCTCAATCATTTCGGTGTCCCATTCCCGCTGGTTGGGTATCATCAGCTCATTCACGGTCATATCCTCCATCCCTTCCACCCTATTCGTGGTTATATAGAAATTAGCACTATCTTTTAGCCAAGGATCATCCCAGACTTTTATCCCGCACCCGCTCCCCACCTTCCAACGACAGCCCTGTACAAGTATTCCTTTCGCAGCATAAATACCTCTCCAAGTGAAACTTGGGTTATGACCAATCTTGGCCTTAAAAAAATCCCCCCTCGGATAATATTTTGCCTTTAGAACCCGTGAGGCCAAAGCGTCAGGTTGCGTTAACAATCTCCAACCTTGCTTTGCTAGCATTGCTAGATTAAAACTGCGAAGATCTTTAAAGCCCAGACCTCCATCTTCTTTCCTCACACACAATTTATGCCAGCTCATCCAATGCATTTTCTTCCCTCCATCTGGTTTCATACCCCACCAAAATGAGTTCATCATTTTTTGTAGAGCATCTGTAACTGTGATCGGCAGCAAGAAAGCACTCATACAATATGTTGGAATAGCCTGAGCAATAGATTTCAACAAAAATTCCTTACCCGCTTGAGAAAAGAATCTATGATTCCAACTCGTCAGCCGCTTCCATAGCCTCGATTTCAGGAATGCAAAGATTTCACATTTTCTTCTGCCAATGAGTAATGGGAGCCCCAAATAATTACTATCGACCAAGTCGGCATTGACACCCAAACAATGACGCAATTCTGATTCGGTTGAGCCAGCGACATTCGACGAAAAGAACAATGCCGACTTTTGAAAGTTAATAGCTTGGCCTGAAGCCTTCTCATAAGTGTCTAGAATGCCTTTTAACTCCATGGCTTCCTCGACCGATGCTCGAAAGAAAAGGAAACTATCATCTGCGAAAAGGAGATGAGTAATCACCGGAGCATTTCGAATAACTCGGCACCCATGAATTTTGCCATGTAGATTAGCCTGAGCTAGCAGAGCAGGCAAGCCTTCAGAGCATAGGATAAATAAGTAAGGTGACAGCGGACAGCCTTGGCGTAGTCCTCGCTCTGGTGCTATTGGTCCAAGTAGGTCGCCATTTAAACAAATTGAGAATGTAACTGAATTAACAAACAACATTACCAAATCAACCCACCTCGAGGAAAAGCCCAACTTCAGCAGAATAGCTCGTAGAAAACCCCAATCCACTCGATCATAGGCTTTACTTATGTCAATCTTCAGGGCCGCATTCCCATATTTACTGTGTTTGTTACACCTCATTGCATGTAGTGTCTCGAACGCCACCAACACATTATCCACAATCATTCGGCCCGGCACAAAAGCTGACTGGTACTCAGAAATGATCGTGGGCAAGAACACTTTTAGCCTGTTTGCCACCACCTTCGACATAATTTTATACAACACATTACATAGTGAGATCGGTCTATAATCTTTCATACCTTGAGGATGAGCTGTCTTCGGAATCAGTACAATATGAGTCTCATTTATAGGCACTGGAACCTGTAAAGAGTCCATCCAACCAACACAAGCATCAAAGATCTCCGCTCCCATTAAATCCCAAAATCGTTGGAAAAATGTTTGGGTTAAAGCCATCGTGCCCTGGGGATTTGTCCGCATTCATACCAAAAATGGCCTCCTTGAATTCCTCAATTGTGAAAGGAGCCGTCAACCTCTCATTCATCTCATCTGTAACTCGAGTTTGTACTGCATCGATGACTGAGTCCCCCTCACTAACTGCTCCTCGAAACAACTCTTCGAAGTAGCTTAAAACCACATCCCCCATCGCCGTACTTCACTCGATTCGAGTTCCCTCATTATTCAAAAGATACAGGATACGGTTTCTATTTCGCCTCTGATTCGCTGAAGCATGAAAGTATTTCGTATTGTTGTCCCCTTCCTTGAGCCACAACATTCGTGAACGTTGGCGCCAGTAAATCTCCTCTTGAAGTAATAACTCCCCCAACTTAACACGAGCGTTTATGGTTGCTGCACTATCACATCTGCTAGACGAATTACGCAATCTTTCGATCTTCTTTGTTGCTCTAGTAATTCTACTCTTAAACCGCCCCTTCAACATTCGGCCCCATTGCGATAACGCCGAAGCACACTTACTTAACTTATCCACCAAATTGCAAAGTGACCATGTTCCTCCCAAGTCATCTTCACCAATGCATGCGATCCTTCCTCCCCGAGCCAACAATTTTCAAATTTGAACCTATACGGAGCCATCGCTCGTCTTTGTGACAACCTCCACTCGAGCCATAAAGGTGAGTGGTCCGATGTTGGTGCGGGTAGACTTGTTAATCTAGCGTCCAAGAACCTTTCCTCCAAGATGATGAAGCTAAGGCCCCGTCGAGTCTCTCTTCCACAAACGCAGTGTATTACGCCCTCTCTCCCATGTGAAACCATAACCCAACATCTCAACATCACAAAGGCCGAATCCTCAACAGCCTCCCCGAACCCATTGAAGCACCAAAGTGTGGAGCACCCCTCTCTTGTCTTCGGTGGATAAGAGATCATTAAAGTCTCCTATCACACACCATGGCAAATGAGGATCGCCGATGGAGGGCTCGCAAGAACTGCCAAGAGCTTCAACGCCGGGCATGATCAGGAAACCCATAGACGCTTGTTAACCTCCAAGGTTGGTCGCTTTCACTCCTTATAGATACATGATAGGCTAAAACTACCACAGCATGGAAAAATTCCTTTAGGAGTAAATAATTCTGTCCCCAAAAATGCTATTTGGTGGTGATTGGTGAGTATAAAAGAGGGAGAAAGATAACTGACCAAAAAGCTTGCTTACTCCATATAGGAGTACCCTAGGAAAAAAAAATGTTTTAGACACCCAATTAATAAAAATTGAAGGAATCTTATCTACATTTGCTTCCCAAGTGGGCAATTCCTAATTAATGGTGGGCCTCGTCTATAGGCCTTTTTGTGAACATGCTGACCACGTACATTTAATTTTGGTGCTCTTTTGTTTTTTTTATTTTAAATATCTACGTTTTAAGTTTTATAAATCTTTGTTTCCAAAAGAATTGAGATGTGGGAATCAATTAAAGATAGTAATCATTATATGGATGAAGAATGAGAAATATATTTATAATTTTAACCATTTGTGGGGTTTCAATGGTGATAAAAAAAATAATTAATAAATCTATTTGAACTCATGAGTTCGGACTCATAAAATTTTTTTACAAATATTTAAGAGGTAACAAAGGAATTTTATAAGTGATTGTGTGTGCTTCATTAATTACTTGAGGATGACTTTGAAATAAAAATAAAAAAAAATTGAGTCCGGACTCATAAGTCCAAATAGCACTACCAAAAAAAAAAAAAAAAAGTCCTTCACTCTTTTTTACGTTCATTTTACTTATTTTGTTTTTGCAATAAATATGAAATTAATGCGTGGTCTTATAATCCACTCATATAATTAATGCAGTATGAGAGGTACTATAGTAATATTAACATGTAATTAAAGAACTTCTTAAGTGTTCACAAAAAAAGAACTTCTTAAATCTCGTGCGTTATCGATTCTTAAACAACTTACATATATGATCGGATGAAGTGTCTTTTATAGTAACTAGTCATTTGGCACGTGCTTTGCACGTGAGTCTCGATACTAATTGCATTTTTTTGTTGGACATATGACGATGATATCGGGATTATTCGATAGCATGGATAATAGGTGGTGTGGGATTCCTATAGGTATTAGGAAAAAAATAAACACAAACATGATAATGCCCGAAACTTAACAAACCAAACAAGCCCTAATCGAACCCCAATATCGAGATCCGAATCGGATCTACAACAATGAAACGGAAGACGGAAGAGATCGACAGGTTGGGGTTTGAAGAAGAGAGTACCGATTGAGAGATGAAGGGCTTCGATCGGTCGATCAGGATTTCGAAGACGTCGGTAGTGAGATTTGCGTGTTCGGATTTTGGTTTTCAGGACGTGATCTTGAGGTTTATAGAGAGAGAGAGAGAGAGAGAGAGAGAGAGAGAGAGAGAAATGGTTTTGAATGAGATTGCAGATCCGTGCTTTCTTTCTCAGTCTTTGTTTTTATTCTAATGCCATCTATGTCCTTGCCAACAATCCATAATTACACAAAACACCTTCACTTAATAATAAAAAATAGAGAACCGCATGAGTAACCAACTGCTTTAAAGCATCTCCAATGGTAAATGTGAATTTGGAATGTGGTTTGATGCCACATCGGTCTTAGTGGAGGGGTTGTGGAGGGAGTTTGGGGTAAAAAGACATTCAATGCATAAAATCTGTCTCTAATGGGTAATGTGAATTGGGTCTATCGTTGATGACGTGGCAATAACAACCCACCTTTTTTTTTTATTCTCCGATCATGCCTTGATTGTTATCTATATATACAAGCAACAATGAAAAAATAGCCTTGTTTGTATTTATCCTTGTTTGTTATATACCGCATGAGTAACCAACCACTTTAGGCACCGAATTTGGGCAGTCGCTTTTGTCCAACGCAGTGGGATACATGCTGAAATATATGTGTGCGTATTTCGAAACAACATCCGTAGATCCATCTGGATCGGTGCTCAAAGTCGATGCCCAAAGTACGTTACCCAAGCTTTTTTGAAAAAAATAATACGAAAAAATGTTCTTTTAAAACTTCAATATTAATTTCAAAAAATGTACAAATCTTAAAAATCTAAGAGAAATTATTGGTTGACACAAATGAGGTGCATAACCTAATGGTGCCCATTTTTTAGATGTGGTGCCCACGAAAAGTACATAAAGGGGGCACCAGGTAGGCTATGTGCCCCATGTGTGCATCCCATTGGTGTCACGCCCATTTAAGCTTTTTTTTTTTTTTTTTAATGAGACGACTTTGGCTTGATCGGGCTTATTTAAATTGAGACAATAGCAAGGCCCTACCCAAACTCTACTCTACCATTCGAAAACCTTGTTTAACGAAATTGTTATGGACAAGTCAAAGTAGGTCGACAAGTCAACAAGATATTGCAAAGCATTGCACAATTTGCACTTTATTGATATCTCCCAGGCCAATGGGCCTTCACAATAGGTGGCTTTGTGGTGAAGATGCATGCATGTACCGATTATTATGTCATTATCGCTAACTCTTTTCCTTGTTAGAAACTCATTGACATGATCATGGCATGTATTCTAATGCATGTATTGCAAACCATCTCTAATTAATTAAACAGATGAGGCATGTGACGAACCTAAAAATTTAACACGTGCCATGTGGCATGTATTCTAATGCATGTATTGCAAACCCTAAAATTACCAATTCAATCAAAATTTGATGCAACGTAAAGATCTAATCAAGATTATTCATTTCTTTCACACATCGAATCTCAAATTCAGTTCTATTACATAAACAAAAGATTCGAGATAACTAGAATTCACAAACCCTAGAAATCAAAAGAGGAATTCGAATCAATTGAACAGAATCAAACCCTAATTAGAACCCAAAAAAAAACACGATAATGCATCAAACTTAACAAACCAAACAAGCCCTAATCGGAACCCCGATATCGAGATCCGAATCGGATCTACTATAATGAAACGAAAGACGGTGGAGATCGACGGTTGAGGTTTGAAGAAGAGAGTACACGATTTAGAGATGAATGGCTTCGATCGGTCGATCTGGATTTCAAAGACGTCGGTAGTGAGATTTGTGAGTTCGGATTTTGGTTTTCTCGACTGATCTTGAAGTTTACAGAGAGAGAAATGGTTTTGATTGAGATGGCGATCCGCGCTTCCTTTCTCGGTCTTTGTTTTTATTCTAATGTCATCTATGTCCTTGCCAACAATCCATAATTACACAAAACACCTTTACTTGAAAAAAAAAAAAATAGAGAACCGCATGAGTAACCAACCACTTTAGGCACCGAATTTGGGCGATGCTTCATCCGATCCAATGCCGTGGGATACACGTCGAAATATATGTGTGCACATTTCAAAACAAAATGCTTAGCATCCGACTGGATCGGTGTTCAAAGTCAATGCTCAAAGTAAGTTATCCAAGTCTGTTTTTGAAAAAATAATACAAAAAAAATGTTTTTTTGAAACTTCAATATTAATTTCAAAAAATGTACATATCTAAAAAACTAAAAGAAATTATTGATTGAGGGCGTATAACCTAATGGTGCCCCTTTTTTAGATGTGGTGCCACGAAAAGTACATAAAGGGGGCACCAGGTAGGCTATGTGCCCCATGTGTGCATCCCATTGGTGTCACGCCATTTAAGTTTTTTTTTTTTTTTTTTTTTTTTGAATGAGACGACTTTGGCTTGATCGGGCTTATTTAAATTGAGACAATAGCAAGGCCCTACCCAAACTCTACTCTACCATTCGAAAACCTTGTTTAACGAAATTGTTATGGACAAGTCAAAGTAGGTCGACAAGTCAACAAGATATTGCAAAGATTGCACAATTTGCACCGTTGATATCTCCCGGCCAATGGGCCTTCACATTAGGTGGCCTCAGGTGAAGATGCATGCATGTACCAGTTATTATGTCATTATCGCTAACTCTTTTCCTTGTTAGAAACTCATTGACATGATCATGGATTCATGGCATGTATTCTAATGCATGTATTGCAAACCATCTCTAATTAATTAAACAGATGAAGCATGTGACGACCCTAAAAATCTAACACGTGCCATGTGGCATGCATTCTAATGCATGTATTCTAATGCATGCAACCTAAAAATCTAATCAAGATTATTCATTTCTTTTACGAGATCGAATCTCAAATTCAGGTTCTATTGCGAAACGAAAGATTCAAATAACTAGAATTCACAAACCGATAAGTTAGTATTTTTATGTATTTAGTAGTCTATTTTAATATATATAATTATTAAAAGTATTTAAAATATATATTTAATTATATTTTTTTGTTCATTTTTAGGTGAAACGGAGTGCGCGGTTGAATTCGTGGCGGAAAAATACTTAAAATGGAGTATTTACTTGCAAAGATCGGATCTTTGGACGCTTTGCCTCGAAATACGCGTTGCGCGGTGGGTCGAATAGCGGACATGGTGTTCCACCAATCAAAGCATGCCACATCAGTGAGAAAGCACCTCATGACCAATCGAGACGCTACCACGTGGGCATTCAAAACAAACAGACGTCATCACACGCCGCGCGCGACCAATCGGGTGTCGCCATGTCGCAGAATACGTAGACCAAAGCGGCCCAATCCCGAGTTGCCACGCGTTGCCACGTCACCCCGAGCAGCCACGTCACACGCAAGCCATTCCTTCTCGCACACGCCTTCCATCGATCGACCTCGAGATCCGTAACATAAGACAGACTCCCGAAATTCGGTCCTCTTGCGCGACTTTTGCGAGCCACGCTGGTGCCACGTGGCATTCACCGATGGCCCGGACACGTCACATCGGGGGGTTCTTCCAATCAAGAGCGGCCACGTGGCCATGACTCATCACGCACACCGAACGCGCCGCTTTCTCCGCGAACCACGCGGCGACAACTCAGCGGCGGTGACGACGGGACGGACGAATCACGACACGTCGCGCGACCCCGTAAAAATAGTGAATCACGCCGCGACACGCGCAGAGTCGGTTTTTCAATCTAAAAACACTCATACGACGCTCCTCGACGCTAGAGTCACCTCCAAAACCCTAAAATTGTCTCCGAGCATAATTTCGGCTATTTATTTATATGTTTAACCGAAGTATGGAGGCCGATAAGAATTTAATTAGTATTTTTTAGAGATTAATTATTAGTTTTTAGTATAGATTTTTGAAGATGATGTCCGGTAATCAATTTCTCGCCTAAGTCGAAGGGGAAGCAAGTCGAATTATGGATTCAAAGCATATTATGTGAGATCTTTTATTTTATTAAATAATTAATTTAATTTCTCATATTTCATTGTTGTTGATTTAATGATTATGATTTAGATCTAGGGTATGTATGTGGCCGTGCATGCTCTTAGGTTGATAATCTACTCGTTATTTGGAATATTAGTATCCGTGTAATTGTGCTTTTAGACCAATAAAGTAACAAACATTCACCCGTTTGCCGTAAAACCCTTTCGGTGTTTGAATGTACAACAATTGAATCTAAATTAAATCGGTAGCGGTTGTGACCCTAGGTTATTTAGGATTAGTGTTCCCATAGATCCATATTACTGCGATTAGTGTATTAAACCCGATTGCGGATGTCTAGGGTTATACATTAATTAGGGAAGTAGTTAGTGGCGGGCGTCCTAGCTATCGAGATTAGGGGAACTAGGAATTTCTCGCGGTTGTCGATTTTCTATAGCTAATCTAGGAGAATTTAAATTAATAACTTTTTGGGAAAGATTGAAGACCATGATTGCTATTGAATCTTGATTCTGATTTGTGGAACTGGAGATTTAAGTGTTATTTAGGTGTTAATTAATTATTGATAAATTGTTTTAGAAATTAGTTTAGTTAATTTATTTAATTAGTTTAGTTAAATTAGTTAGTTAAATTAATATTTATTTTAAAACCCCGATTTTCTTTTTTTGTTGTTTTAACCTAAGAAAGACAATCAGTCTCTGTGGGATCGACCCTTTGCCACTATTCTACAAAATAGTTGGTTTAGGAAACTTTACTTTATTGACGTGTTCGGCGCGCGTCACAAACCCTAGAAATCAAAAGAGGAATTCGAATCAATTGAACAAACAAACCCTAATTAGAACCCAAAGGAAAAGCAAGAAAAAGAGTCCATAACTGGTAATTAATAATACTTCTTTTTACATAAGTTCATCGTATGCAGTTGATGATTTCACATACAAAATTTACATCCAGTAGATTTAGACAAATACACCATACTTGCTTTGATAATTAACCCTCAACATATTCCATACAGAATCAAAACGAGGATCATGCTAATGCTTTCACTCGGCTCATTTTTTTCATCAAAATTCACTCCCTCTAGTAGCGAAACCAGAAAATCAAGTTAGAAATTAAGCACTCATAACAATAGTACTCAAGTGTATATATATATATATATGGCGCAACACTGCTCCTTTGCTCTTCCTATGATTCACCCGCCCGTTTTTTTAGTCGAAACTTATAAGTCTTGCTTGGGTTGCGAATCGAAATTCTTTTCACCCCCAAATCCATATTTGGTGTTGTATCCCGGATAATCACTCAAATTAAACTTCACCTCTTCCATCACCACAAGTCCATTCTTCTTTGCCAATTTTTGCAAACCCCACTGCTCTGAAAAATTTGTTACATTTGTGACTGATGTGAATTTCTCCTTTCTCCTCAATCATCTTCATCGCATTTGCCATGAACAGACTCACCGAGTTTCGGTGTTTCCTACATATATATAAAGCAATCAAACAATTAAAAATTTTGTTACCGTGATCAGTTGATGATCTTCTTAAGGCGCATACATTCGCTACACAATAATATTGTAGATTCCCTTAAAATTCGTGTGACACATATTTTAATAAAATCTACACTATTGTATAACAAATGTACGTCTCCTATATCGAATATCAACTTTTTTTTTTTGACCAAAGATCGAATATCAACTTCATTAAATGAAAACTACGAATTACACAATTAATGCATGCACCTGATTTCGTCCGTAACAGATTCCTTGCTGGAGAAGCCCGCGTGAGGAAAATTATAGACAATTCGATCATACTTGACCACATTGAGTTTCTTATGCCCAGCCATTTCAGTTGCATTAACTTTATGTATGACCTTGCACCCTCTACTCCTAAGTGATTGAATATTAGACATTGCCTGCCCATAATTCTTCTTCAAAAAATCTACACCAGACAAATAAATAGTTTTATTACACAAATCATCAAATGCAATGTATACATGTAAAAAAGTCATGCCTAATTAATGTCTAGACATATTTTTCGATAAAGCTAGTGAGATGTTATAGATGGTAAAAAAAATTATGAGATTTAATTTTGTCATTTAACTCTTAATATATTGGTTTCTTCCTAAATTGGAAATAAAAAGTTAGGATACCCACAATAATTAAAAAAAAACATACCTAAATATTAGTTAGATTGTATTAAATAAAATTAAGTGAAACATTTGATTTATGCAGCCGACCCTAGCTAATAATGATAAAAAAAAAATTGTATCCTTGAGAATTAAATTATTGTTCATGTAGATCAAAATGATCAACTAGAATAAATCATCAACTACATAACTAAAGCGTAATATAATTCATGCAGACTAATTTGAAATGCTGAGATTGTAAAACCACGTCATCAAATGTATTAAATCTAAGTAAATAAAACATGAAATTTATGTCCGATCTAACTAATTTGTGACAAAATGTTATCTTGGGAATTGAGAGAAGTGGCAACCATGTTAACTGCCCTGCCAAAAGCCCTGCCAAGGCAAGCAGAGAAGGAGAAGTCACCTTCCCCAACTAGTAGAATTTTGTGAGAGCTGCAGTAGTGCTTGATCCATATTTCTTGCTTGATCTCCTCAATTGGGCGACTGATCACATCAACAAATTTCTTCAACTCCTCAAAATCACCCCTAAACGGGGTCGATTGTTTCCCATTGTCAACAACAACAATAGATAATGGGTTCACCTCCTTTGGATCATCAACAGAGCTGTGTGGGCTCTGGATGTTGATGGTTTGGCAACTTGATCATCAAAGGCTCCTCCTTCAAATCACCATCATATCGGACCAATTCTCCCCAGTTTTGTTCTTGATTTGGAAAATCATGATCCGGGTCGACAACAGTCGACCAGTAATCGCTTTGATCGCGATGATCATCAAGGACGGTGATGACAAGGTCTGCATTTTGATATGCGCAGAAGAACCAATTTAGATTAGAAGAGAGAAGTTGATCCATGATAATGCTCTGTTTTGCTCTGCTTGGTGAATTGCTTCTCTGATCTGCCTTTCAATGAGACATGTTTTGAAGAAAGAAGAAGAGTTCTTTAAGGTATCCAATCAAATTGGGGAGTGTGCTCTTTACAGAGAAAGGTTTGCGTTGTGTGTAAAACCATTTAAAAGCATTAGTAGTAGTAATAGTAGAGAGACAACAACAACAACCCATATATTCTCACATGACCATTTTTATGGTCTCCACCCATGTGTTATGTACTAAGATCAGTTATATCCCCATATATTCTTGACCCGCGGTTCGTAGTTTTAAGCATTCATTTCATTACAAATTTTTTTTTTTTTTTACAGATCTTTGTGTTATATAATACGTTATTAAAACTTATTAAATTTTAAATTAATATATAACTTGATATAATTAATGAAAAAATAGTTATTAACAATTGACTAAATATTATAAAACAAAAAACTTCAATAAATTATAAATCATTACACATTAATTTCTTAGTTATATAGATCATGTTGGACATTGATTACATATAAAAGAAGTTTTAAAAACTTAGAATATAAAAATATATTTAGATGTTATAAAAATATTTTTTAATGTAATGTTTGACGAGTGGGCTAGCTTATATATTTTCATTTTTTTTTTCTTTTTCACTAATTGGAGATCACACCAAGGTGTCCTGGGCTATAGTTTAGGCAGCCTTATATGTGGTTCCTCCCTTGCCCGTGTTATATATTAATATTTGTATATGCCCTCGTATCTACCACGTACGAATATAGCTTATACAAGTCACTATATCTTTCTGGGTGGTACCAGCACTTCTTGTAGTAGTAGTAATACGCATACTTACATTTGGGACACTATTACATGTACATAGTACCCCTATTTGTAGCACATGTGCTGGTTTTGTATTTGGATCAGTAGAGGTGGAGAGGCATTTTCCAAAGATGATAAGAAAAAACTCTACAACACTTCCTTGGGAACCGAAATAATTACTAGTCATTTCGTTTTCCACACCTTTATTCTTTATTTTTTACTGACCCTTCATTTTCTTGGTTTAATGCTTTTAATATGATGACTGGTATTATAGAAAAAAAAGATGCTTGGGTGAGTCGAGCTAAGAAACTTAGGATGGATAGATAATAGTGTTCATTCATACATCGAGATTTGTGTGTGCACACATCAATATACGAATAGAAAGATAATATTACTGATTGTTTAATCACTAGTCATTTTAATATATTTTTTTACAATAAATGAATGTTTACAAGAACATCACTTGCTAAATCGTTAGAGAGAGAGAGTGTGTGTTGGGTTTGATTTGGAGGAGAGAGAGAAAGTATGAGAGAGAATAATGAAATATGGAGCGATGTAATAGGTAGGTGTGACGTGACACGTCATGTGACCTATTAAACCCATGACTATCCCATACACCCGCGTTACACGCACCCTGCGACGTCGTACACTCTCGTCACTACACACGCACATTACGACCAACAAGAATATTAACTGTTGCGATGCGAATTAATAATAATACAACGAATTTAACACACATTACATAAAACTAAATGTTTATACCTCGATTGGCTTGCCATGGTCTTATCGACGGTGTCCACTTAGGTCCGAGCTACGGGTCCTAACTTCGGTGTCGACTGTCGAGGATTGACCTAATGTACCACATCACGACGAGTCTAGCTCATGGTCCTGAGATGCCACGTGATACATGTTAAATTTTTTTCACATGCCTCATCTGTTTCATTAATTAGAGATGGTTTGGAATACATGCATTAGAATACATGCCATGATCATGTCAATGAGTTTCTAACAAGGAAAAGAGTTAGCGATAATGACATAATAACTGGGTACATGCATGCATCTTCACCACAGGCCACCTAATGTGAAGGCCCATTGGCCCGGGGAGATATCAACAGTGCAAATTGTGCAATGCTGCAATATCTTGTTGACTTGTCGACCTACTTTGACTTGTCCATAACAATTTCTGTTAAACAAGGTTTTCGAATGGTAGAGTAGAGTTTGGGTAGGGCCTTGCTATTGTCTCAATTTAAATAAGCCCGATCAAGCCAAAGTCGTCTCATTCAAAAAAAAAAAAAAAAGCTTAAATGGGCGTGACACCAATGGGATGCACACATGGGGCACATAGCCTACCTGGTGCCCCCTTTATGTACTTTTCGTGGACACCACATCTAAAAAAGGGACACCATTAGGTTATACGCCCTCAACCAATAATTTCTTTTAGTTTTTTAGATTTGTACATTTTTTGAAATTAATATTGAAGTTTCAAAAAAACATTTTTTTTTTGTATTATTTTTTTCAAAAACAAATTTGGATAACTTACTTTGAGCATTGACTTTGAACACCGATCCAAATCGGATGCTAAGCATTTTGTTTTGAAATGTGCACACATATATTTCGGCGGGTATCCACGGATCGGATCAAGCAACTCGCCCAAATTCGGTGCCTAAAGTGGTTGGTTACTCATGCGGTTCTCTATTTTTTTTTTTTTTTTTTTCAAGGGAAGGTGTTTTGTGTAATTATGGATTGTTGGCAAGGACATAGATGGCATTAGAATAAAAACAAAGACTGAGAAAGGAAGCCGCGGATCTGCCATCTCAATCAAAACCATTTCTCTCTCTGTAAACCTCAAGATCAGGTCGAGAAAACCAAACTCCGAACTCGCAAATCTCACTACCGACGTCTTTGAAATCCTAATCGACCGATCGAAGCCCTTCATCTCTAAATCAGGTACTCTCTTCTTCAAACCTCAACTGTCGATCTCCACCGTCTTCCGTTTCATTTTTGTAGATCCGATTCAGATCTCTGATATCAGGGTTCCGATTAGGGCTTGTTTGGTTTGTTAAGTTTCGGGCATCATCATGTTTTTTTTTTGGGCTCTAATTAGGGTTTGCTTCTGTTCAATTGATTCGAATTCCTCTTTTGATTTCTAGGGTTTGTGAATTCTAGTTATCTGAATCT
This sequence comes from Stephania cephalantha, assembly GCA_039657325.1. NCBI lineage: Eukaryota > Viridiplantae > Streptophyta > Magnoliopsida > Ranunculales > Menispermaceae > Stephania > Stephania cephalantha. The sequence continues at coordinate 57,915,831 of CM077571.1, forward strand.
TTTGTTTCTGCAATAGAACCTGAATTTGAGATTCGATCTGTGAAAGAAATGAATAATCTTGATTAGATCTTTACGTTGCATCAAATTTTGATTGAATTGGTAATTTTAGGGTTTGGTGTTCGGATTTGAGTGATTGAGTGATCGTTAGACTCGTCACGTAGAATTCACAAACCCTAGAAATCAAAAGAGGAATTCGAATCAATTGAACAGAAGCAAACCCTAATTAGAACCCAAGAAAAAAAAAAAAAAACACAAACATGATAATGCCCGTATTATCGCAACCACCATTATAAAGCTTCCACACCTTAACCGTATTATCGCAACCACCGTGACACAAGTTTTTGAACAGTTCAAGCAAGCCGGACCCAACTAGAGCTCCGGAGCCGTTGCGGGAGCCCATGAAACCGAGGTCACTCCTACAGGATGAGCTTGATCAATGCGGGTAGTTTCCCAACTACCATCGACTCGGGCGATGAACACCGAAATATTCCCATCCGAGGATCCACACGCCAAACTAAGACCAAGCTCGTGAGGCGCCCATGAGATCGAATTCACGACGATTTATGCTCACTAAACACATGTGATTGAGTCCACTCATTCTCGGTTCCCTTCCTTCCAAATTATCACCTTCCCGTCATACGAACAAGACGCCGAATCGAACCGACTTCGGGTGCGCCCACGCGACACGCCAAACCGGCCTTGGTGACCGCTAAGGGTCGCAAGATGTCGCGATCCCGAGTTGCTCACCCCAATTATCTTGATAGTAGCATCCGACGACGCCGTCGCCAACCGCTTCCCGTAGTAATCCATGACCACATCATGAACTACATCTTGGTGACCAGCTTCAATCTTTTGACAAGGCATTGCTACGCGACGAGTCTAACGATCACTCAATCACTCAAAACCGATCACCAAACCCTAAAATTACCAATTCAATCAAAATTTGATGCAACGTAAAGATCTAATCAAGATTATTCATTTCTTTCACGAGATCGAATCTCAAATTCAGGTTCTATTGCGAAATAAAAGATTCGATAACTAGAATTCACAAACCCTAGAAATCAAAAGAGGAATTCGAATCAATTGAACAGAAGCAAAACCTAATTAGAACCCAAGAAAAAAAAACACAAACAGATAATGCCCGAAAGTTAACAAACCAAACAAGCCCTAATCGGAACCCCAATATCGAGATCCGAATCGGATCTACAACAATGAAACGGAAGACGGAAGAGATCGACAGGTTGGGGTTTGAAGAAGAGAGTACCCGATTGAGAGATAAAGGGCTTCGATCGGTCGATCGATTTCGAAGACGTCGGTAGTGAGATTTGCGTGTTTGGATTTTGGTTTTCGTGACGTGATCTTGTGGTTTATAGAGAGAGAGAAAATGGTTTTGAATGAGATTTCGAGATCCGTGCTTCCTTTCTCGCTTTGTTTTTATTCTAATGCCATCTATGTCCTTGCCAACAACCCATAATTACACAAAACACCTTCACAAAAATAAAAAAATAAAAATAGAGAACCGCATGAGTAACCAAACTCGCTTTAGAGCATTAAATGTGAATTTGGAATGTGGATTGATGCCATAGGTTTTCAAATCTTCCAAACCCTAAAAACCTCATCTTAGGTTCTCGAGATGCGCTTTCATCGAATTTCTTCAATCGTAGAACGCAAAATCATTTCTTTCGCAACCACACCCATTAATCTACACATAACGTCAAAAAAAACAACACACTGGACGAAATCAAGCACACAAAACGATTTCGAGTGTTTCAATCGTATGAAAACAAGGATCTGCGATCGTCTCCAACAGAACACACATCGAAGAACAATTCGAACAACGAAAGATCGAAGAATCGAACGACGAAACACGCACTGTAGAGATCGAAGTGGCGGGCGAATCGCTTCTTTGCGGTCGCTTGGTTTCGAATAAATCGAAGAAGAGAGAATGAGAGACGGAAGACAAAAACAAAAGTTAGGGCACAAGTCCAATTGAACCGTGCTAGCTCTCTACTATCGGATGATCCCGAGCGTAGAAAGTGGTATCGGACTACGATAAGAAAAGAAGATCGACGGTTGGGGTTTGATGGATCTTCTTCGCTGTTGGGCTTGGGCGATTGTGTTGTTGACTTTCTCTTCTTGGGCTTGGACAGTTTGGCGTTTGCTCTGTTCGTAAGTTTTCACCGATAATTGTCACGATGTGGAAAGAAACAACTTTTGAAAAGAGCCTCTTAGATTGACCCACTTTAAGCACCGAAATTGGGCACCTACCTACATGGTGCATGTGCGGTACACCTCGAGACACGTGTGAGCACATCTCGTGGCATATTGTATGGGCATCGAGTGGGTAGGTACTCAATCTTGGCGTCCAAAGTGAGTCAACCAATCTTTATCCCTTTTGAAACGAGTTTGAGTCTTGAGAATGAAAATGTTAGCATTAAGAGCTCCCGCCATCTATACCTTGAGGCAACTCAGGGAGTGATCGGATAGATGCGTAAGTCTAAAAGGCATCGTATTATGATATCCATACCGTATATTTTATTTTAAAGTCGTATTTAATTGATGTAGAACTATGTTGCAGCCCACCTATCTCATTGTCTTGGTTCCTCTAATATAAAAATATGGAAAATGATTAGGTGACGCATTTTTGGACACTTGAAATGGACGTCTGATTGTTGGCGTTTAATTATATGTGCATCGATGTTTGTTTGTGCGCGTACGTTTTGAAGGGACATCAACAACGAGTGTCAATTTCTTATTCATCATAACACTACCATAAAAAAATTCATTGACACCAAATGTGCTATTCTCATTGAGGGGTCCACATCATTTATTTTAGGTCACTATACTTTGAAAAAGATGATCTCTTGATGCAGGTTCACTTTCGCAGAGAGCACACCTAACATCCATCTGTAAGCCTCTCGTCACCAAACGCTCTTTCACTGGAACGCAGTCCCGCAGCAATCGCCATATGAAAAACTTAATCTGTTGAAGGAATTTTGAGACTCAGTAGTCGCCGCCAATCTCCCCCTACTCGTTGAAGATCCGATTCGCTACCCATTCCCAAAACAACTCGGTGAGACGTAACTTACACTATAAACCCCGTTTTTCGAAAAATGCCAAATTAATTCATCATTCCCACCTCTATTGAGCAAAACTCTGGTAATAAGGTCGCAATCCCTTGGGTTGAAATATTCCTCAATCATTTCGGTGTCCCATTCCCGCTGGTTGGGTATCATCAGCTCATTCACGGTCATATCCTCCATCCCTTCCACCCTATTCGTGGTTATATAGAAATTAGCACTATCTTTTAGCCAAGGATCATCCCAGCACTTTTATCCCGCACCCGCTCCCCACCTTCCAACGACAAACTTTGTACAAGTATTCCTTTCGCAAAGATAAATACCTCTCCAAGTGAAACTTGGGTTATGACCAATCTTGGCCTTAAAAAATCCCCCTGGATAATATTTTGCCTTTAGAACCCGTGAGGCCAAAGCGTCAGTTGCGTTAACAATCTCCAACCTTGCTTTGCTAGCATTGCTAGATTAAAACTGCGAAGATCTTTAAAGCCCGGACCTCCATCTTCTTTCCTCACACACAATTTATGCCAAATTTCATCCAATGCATTTTCTTCCCTCCATCTGGTTTCATACCCCACCAAAATGAGTTCATCATTTTTTGTAGAGCATCTCAGAATCGTGATCGGCAAAGAAGAAAGCACTCATACAATATGTTGGAATAGCTTTGAGCAATAGATTTCAACAAAAATTCCTTACCCGCTTGAGAAAAGAATCTATGATTCCAACTCGTCGGCCGCTTCCATAGCCTCGATTTCAGAATGCAAAGATTTCACATTTTCTTCGCCAATGAGTAATGGGAGCCCCAAATAATTACTATCGACCAAGTCGGCATTGACACCCAAACAATGACGCAATTCGATTCGGTTGAGCCGGCGACATTCGACGAAAAAGAACAATGCCGACTTTTGAAAGTTAATAGCTTGGCCTAGCCTTCTCATAAGTGTCTAGAATGCCTTTTAACTCCATGGCTTCCTCGACCGATGCTCGAAAGAAAAGGAAACTATCATCTCGAAAAGGAGATGAGTAATCACCTGAGCATTTCGAATAACTCGGCACCCATGAATTTTGCCATGTAGATTAGCTTTGAGCTAGCAGAAGCGAGCAAGCCTTCGAGCATAGGATAAATAAGTAAGGTGACAATGCGACCTTGGCGTAGTCCTCGCTCTGGTGCTATTGGTCCAAGTAGGTCGCCATTTAAACAAATTGAGAATGTAACTGAATTAACAAACAACATTACCAAATCAACCCACCTCGAGGAAAAGCCCAACTTCAGCAGAATAGCTCGTAGAAAACCCCAATCCACTCGATCATAGGCTTTACTTATGTCAATCTTCAGGGCCGCATTCCCATATTTACTGTGTTTGTTACACCTCATTGCATGTAGTGTCTCGAACGCCACCAACACATTATCCACAATCATTCTACCGAGACAAAAGTTCGATCGGTACTCGAAATGATCGTGGGCAAGAACACTTTTAGCCTGTTTGCCACCACCTTCGACATAATTTTATACAACACATTACATAGTGAGATCGGTCTATAATCTTTCATACCTTGAGGATGAGCTGTCTTCGGAATCAGTACAATATGAGTCTCATTTATAGGCACTGGAACCTGTAAAGAGTCCATCCAACCAACACAAGCATCAAAGATCTCCGCTCCCATTAAATCCCAAAATCGTTGGAAAAATGCTGGGTTAAAGCCATCAGGCCCTGGGGATTTGTCCGCATTCATACCAAAAATGGCCTCCTTGAATTCCTCAATTGTGAAAGGAGCCGTCAACCTCTCATTCATCTCATCTGTAACTCGAGTTTGTACTGCATCGATGACTGAGTCCCCCTCACTAACTGCTCCTCGAAACAACTCTTCGAAGTAGCTTAAAACCACATCCCCCATCGCCGTACTTCACTCGATTCGAGTTCCCTCATTATTCAAAAGATACGGATACGGTTTCTATTTCGCCTCCGATTCGTCAAGCATGAAAGTATTTCGTATTGTTGTCCCCTTCCTTGAGCCACAACATTCGTGAACGTTGGCGCCAGTAAATCTCCTCTTGAAGTAATAACTCCCCCAACTTAACACGAGCGTTTATGGTTGCTGCACTATCACATCTGCTAGACGAATTACGCAATCTTTCGATCTTCTTTGTTGCTCTAGTAATTCTACTCTTAAACCGCCCCTTCAACATTCGGCCCCATTGCGATAACGCCGAAGCACACTTACTTAACTTATCCACCAAATTGCAGTGACCATGTTCCTCCCAAGTCATCTTCACCAATGCATGCAGTCCTTCCTCCCTGAGCCAACAGTTTTCAAATTTGAACCTATACGGAGCCATCGCCTGCTGCTGTGACAACCTCCACTCGAGCCATAAAGGTGAGTGGTCTGATGTTGGTGCAGGTAGACTTGTTAATCTAGCGTCCAAGAACCTTTCCCTCCAAGATGATGAAGCTAAGGCCCTGTCGAGTCTCTCTTCCACAAACGCAGGTGTATTACGCCCTCTCTCCCATGTGAAACCATAACCCAACATCTCAACATCACAAAGGCCAGAATCCTCAACAGCCTCCCTGAACCCATTGAAGCACCAGTTTGGGTGTGGAGCACCCCCTCTCTTGTCTTCAGTGGATAAGAGATCATTAAAGTCTCCTATTACACACCATGGCAGCGAGGACTGCCGATGGAGGGCTCGCAAGAACTGCCAAGAGCTTCAACGCCGCGCATGATCAGGAAACCCATAGACGCTTGTTAACCTCCAAGGTTGGTCGCTTTCACTCCTTATAGATACATGATAGGCTAAAACTACCACAGCATGGAAAAATTCCTTTAGGAGTAAATAATTCTGTCCCCAAAAATGCTATTTGGTGGTGATTGGTGAGTATAAAAGAGGGAGAAAGATAACTGACCAAAAAGCTTGCTTACTCCATATAGGAGTACCCTAGGAAAAAAAAATGTTTTAGACACCCAATTAATAAAAATTGAAGGAATCTTATCTACATTTGCTTCCCAAGTGGGCAATTCCTAATTAATGGTGGGCCTCGTCTATAGGCCTTTTTGTGAACATGCTTGACCACGTACATTTAATTTTGGTGCTCTTTTGTTTTTTTTATTTTAAATATCTACGTTTTAAGTTTTATAAATCTTTGTTTCCAAAAGAATTGAGATGTGGGAATCAATTAAAGATAGTAATCATTATATGGATGAAGAATGAGAAATATATTTATAATTTTAACCATTTGTGGGGTTTCAATGGTGATAAAAAAAATAATTAATAAATCTATTTGAACTCATGAGTTCGGACTCATAAAATTTTTTAAAATTTTTTTACAAATATTTAAGAGGTAACAAAGGAATTTTATAAGTGATTGTGTGTGCTTCATTAATTACTTGAGGGAAATTTTGAGTCTGGACCCATGAGTCCAAATAGCACTACCAAAAAAAAAAAAAAGTCCTTCACTCTTTTTTATGTTCATTTTACTTATTTTGTTTTTGCAATAAATATGAAATTAATGGGTGGTCTTATAATCCACTCATATAATTAATGCAGTATGAGAGGTACTATAGTAATATTAACATGTAATTAAAGAACTTCTTAAATGTTCACAAAAAAAAGAACTTCTTAAATCTCGTGCGTTATCGATTCTTAAACAACTTACATATATGATCGGATGAAGTGTCTTTTATAGTAACTAGTCATTTGGCACGTGCTTTGCACGTGAGTCTCGATACTAATTGCATTTTTTTGTTGGACATATGACGATGATATCGGGATTATTCGATAGCATGGATAATAGGTGGTGTGGGATTCCTATAGGTATTAGGAAAAAAATAAACACAAACATGATAATGCCCGAAACTTAACAAACCAAACAAGCCCTAATCGAACCCCAATATCGAGATCCGAATCGGATCTACAACAATGAAACGGAAGACGGAAGAGATCGACGGTTGGGGTTTGAAGAAGAGAGTACCCGATTGAGAGATGAAGGGCTTCGATCGGTCGATCAGGATTTCGAAGACGTCGGTAGTGAGATTTGCGTGTTCGGATTTTGGTTTTCGGGACGTGATCTTGAGGTTTATAGAGAGAGAGAGAGAGAGAGAGAGAGAAATGGTTTTGAATGAGATTGCGATCCGTGCTTTCTTTCTCGGTCTTTGTTTTTATTCTAATGCCATCTATGTCCTTGCCAACAATCCATAATTACACAAAACACCTTCACTTAATAATAAAAAATAGAGAACCGCATGAGTAACCAACTGCTTTAAAGCATCTCCAATGGTAAATGTGAATTTGGAATGTGGTTTGATGCCACATCAGTGCCGTGGAGGGGTTGTGGAGGGAGTTTGGGGTAAAAAGACATTCAATGCATAAAATCTGTCTCTAATGGGTAATGTGAATTGGGTCTATCGTTGATGACGTGGCAATAACAACCCACCTTTTTTTTTTATTCTCCGATCATGCCTTGATTGTTATCTATATATACAAGCAACAATGAAAAAATAGCCTTGTTTGTATTTATCCTTGTTTGTTATATACCGCATGAGTAACCAACCACTTTAGGCACCGAATTTGGGCAGTCGCTTTTGTCCAACGCAGTGGGATACATGTTGGAATATATGTGTGCGTATTTCGAAACAACATCCGTAGATCCATCTGGATCGGTGCTCAAAGTCAATGCCCAAAGTACGTTACCCAAGCTTTTTTGAAAAAAATAATACGAAAAAATGTTCTTTTAAAACTTCAATATTAATTTCAAAAAATGTACAAATCTAAAAAATCTAAGAGAAATTATTGGTTGACACAAATGGGGCGCATAACCTAATGGTGCCCCTTTTTTAGATGTGGTGCCCACGAAAAGTACATAAAGGGGGCACCAGGTAGGCTATGTGCCCCATGTGTGCATCCCATTGGTGTCACGCCCATTTAAGCTTTTTTTTTTTTTTTTGAATGAGACGACTTTGGCTTGATCGGGCTTATTTAAATTGAGACAATAGCAAGGCTCTACCCAAACTCTACTCTACCATTCGAAAACCTTGTTTAACAGAAATTGTTATGGACAAGTCAAAGTAGGTCGACAAGTCAACAAGATATTGCAAAGATTGCACAATTTGCACTTGTTGATATCTCCCCGCCAATGGGCCTTCACAATAGGTGGCCTGTGGTGAAGATGCATGCATGTACCAGTTATTATGTCATTATCGCTAACTCTTTTCCTTGTTAGAAACTCATTGACATGATCATGGCATGTATTCTAATGCATGTATTGCAAACCATCTCTAATTAATTAAACAGAGATGAGGCATGTGACGACCCTAAAAATTTAACATGTGCCATGTGGCATGTATTCTAATGCATGTATTGCAAACCCTAAAATTACCAATTCAATCAAAATTTGATGCAACGTAAAGATCTAATCAAAATTATTCATTTCTTTCACAGATCGAATCTCAAATTCAGGTTCTATTACATAAACAAAAGATTCGATAACTAGAATTCACAAACCCTAGAAATCAAAAGAGGAATTCGAATCAATTGAACAGAATCAAACCCTAATTAGAACCCAAAAAAAAACACGATAATGCATGAAACTTAACAAACCAAACAAGCCCTAATCTAACCCGATATGAGAGATCTCGAATCGGATCTACTATAATGAAACTAAGACGGTGGAGATCGACGGTTGAGGTTTGAAGAAGAGAGTACCCGATTTAGAGATGAATGGCTTCGATCGGTCGATCGAATTTCAAAGACGTCGGTAGTGAGATTTGTGAGTTCGGATTTTAGTTTTCTCGACTTGATCTTGAAGTTTACAGAGAGAGAAATGGTTTTGATTGAGATGGCAGATCCGCGCTTCCTTTCTCGGTCTTTGTTTTTATTCTAATGTCATCTATGTCCTTGCCAACAATCCATAATTACACAAAACACCTTTACTTGAAAAAAAAAAAATAGAGAACCGCATGAGTAACCAACCACTTTAGGCACCGAAGTTGGGCGTCGCTTGATCCGATGCTTAGTGGGATACACGTCGAAATATATGTGTGCACATTTCAAAACAAAATGCTTAGCATCCGACCGGATCGGTGTTCAAAGTCAATGCCCAAAGTAAGTTATCCAAGTTTGTTTTTGAAAAAAATAATACAAAAAAAATGTTTTTTTGAACCTTCAATATTAATATCAAAAAATGTACATATCTAAAAAACTAAGAGAAATTATTGATTGAGGGCGTATAACCTAATGGTGCCCCTTTTTTAGATGTGGTGCCCAAGAAAAGTACATAAAGGGGGCACCAGTAGGCTATGTGCCCCATGTGTGCATCCCATTAGTGTCACGGCCATTTAAGTTTTTTTTTTTTTTGAATGAGACGACTTTGGCTTGATCGGGCTTATTTAAATTGAGACAATAGCAAGGCCCTACCCAAACTCTACTCTACCATTCGAAAACCTTGTTTAACGAAATTGTTATGGACAAGTCAAAGTAGGTCGACAAGTCAACAAGATATTGCAAAGCATTGCACAATTTGCACTTTGTTGATATCTCCCGGCCAATGGGCCTTCACATTAGGTGGCCTCGTGGTGAAGATGCATGCATGTACCAGTTATTATGTCATTATCGCTAACTCTTTTCCTTGTTAGAAACTCATTGACATGATCATGGATTCATGGCATGTATTCTAATGCATGTATTGCAAACCATCTCTAATTAATTAAACAGATGAAGCATGTGACGACCCTAAAAATCTAACACGTGCCATGTGGCATGCATTCTAATGCATGTATTCTAATGCATGCAACCTAAAAATCTAATCAAGATTATTCATTTCTTTCACAGATCGAATCTCAAATTCAGTTCTATTGCGTAAACGAAAGATTCAAATAACTAGAATTCACAAACCGATAAGTTAGTATTTTTATGTATTTAGTAGTCTATTTTAATATATTTAATTATTAAAAGTATTTAAAATATATATTTAATTATATTTTTTCGTCATTTTTAGGTGAAACGGAGTGCGCGGTTGAATTCGTGGCGGAAAAATACTCAAAATGGAGTATTTACTTGCGGTGATCGGATGCCTTTGGACGGTTTGCCTCGAAATACGCGTTGCGCGGTGGGTCGAATAGCGGACATGGTGTTCCAGCCAATCAAAGCATGCCACGTCAACGAGAAAGCACCTCATGACCAATCAGACGCTGCCACGTGGGCATTCAAAACAAACAGACGTCATCACACGCCAACGCGACCAATCGGGTGTCGCCATGTCGCGAGAATACGGACCCGGCCAATCCCGAGTTGCCACGCGTTGCCACGTCACCCTGAGCAGCCACGTCACACGCAAGCCATTCCTTCTCGCACAGCTTCCATCGATCGGCCTCGAGATCCGTAACTGCACAGACTCCCAGAAATTCGGTCCTCTTGCGCGACTTTTGCGAGCCACGTGGGTGCCACGTGACATTCACCGATTGGCCCAGACACGTCACAGCAAGGGGTTCTTCCAATCAAGAGCGGCCACGTGGGCGTGACTCATCACGCACAGCTGGAACGCGCCAGTTTCTCCGCGAACCACGCGGCGACAACTCAGCGGCGGTGACAGGGACGGACGAATCACAGCGCGACACGTCAGCGCGACCCCAGAAAAATAGCGAATCACGCCGACACGCGCAGTCGGTTTTTCAATCTAAAAACACTCATACGACGCTCCTCGACGCTAGAGTCACCTCCAAAACCCTAAAATTGTCTCCGAGCATAATTTCGGCTATTTATTTATATGTTTAACCGAAGTATGGAGGCCGATAAGAATTTAATTAGTATTTTTTAGAGATTAATTATTAGTTTTTAGTATAGATTTTTGAAGATGATGTCCGGTAATCAATTTCTCGCCTAAGTCGAAGGGGAAGCAAGTCGAATTATGGATTCAAAGCATATTATGTGAGATCTTTTAATTTTATTATTTAATTAATTTAATTTCTCATATTTCATTGTTGTTGGTTTAATTATTATGATTTAGATCTAGGGTGGGTATGAGGCCTGTGCATGCTTTTAGGTTGATAATCTATCGTTATTTGGAATATTAGTATCCGTGTAATTGTGCTTTTAGACCAATAAAGTAACAAACATTCACCCGGTTGCCGTAAAACTCTTCCGGTCATTGAATGTACAACAATTGGATCTAGGTTAAATCGGTAGCGGATGTGACCCGGTTATTTAGGATTAGTGTTCCTATAGATCCATATTAATCTGGTTAGTGTGTTAAACCAGATTGGCAGATGTCTAGGGTTATACATTAATTAGGGAAGTAGTTAGTTGCGGACGTCCTGGCTATCGAGATTAGGGGAACTAGGAATTTCTGGCGGTTGTCGATTTTCTATAGCTAATCTAGGAGAATTTAAATTAATAACTTTTTGGGAAAGATTGAAGACCATGATTGCTATTGAATCTTGATTCTGATTTGTGGAACTGGAGATTTAAGTGTTATTTAGGTGTTAATTAATTATTGATAAATTGTTTTAGAAATTAGTTTAGTTAATTTATTTATTTAATTTAGTTAAATTAGTTAGTTAAATTAATATTTATTTTAAAACCCCCGATTTTCTTTTTTTGTTGTTTTAACCTAAGAAAGACAACCAGTCTCTGTGGGATCGACCCTTTGCCACTATTCTACAAAATAGTTGGTTTAGAAACTTTACTTTATTGACGTGTTCTACGCACGTCACAAACCCTAGAAATCAAAAGAGGAATTCGAATCAATTGAACAAACAAACCCTAATTAGAACCCAAAGCAAAAGCAAGAAAAAGAGTACATAATGGTAATTAATAATACTTCTTTTTACATAAGTTCATTGTATACATTGATGATTTCACATACAAAATTTACATCCAGTAGATTTAGACAAATACACCATACTTGCTTTGATAATTAACCCTCAATATATTCCATACGTAATCAAAACGAGGATCATGCTAATGCTTTCACTCGGCTCATTTTTTTCATCAAAATTCACTCCCTCTAGTAGCGAAACCGAGAAAATCAAGTTAGAAATTAAGCACTCATAACAATAGTACTCAAGTGTATATATATATATATATATATATATATATATATATATATATATATATATATATGGCGCAACACTTTGCTCCTTTGCTCTTCCTATGATTCACCCGCCCGTTTTTTGAGTCGAAACTTATAAGTCTTGCTTGGGTTGCGATCGAAATTCTTTTCACCCCCAAATCCATATTTGGTGTTGTATCCCTGATAATCACTCAAATTAAACTTCACCTCTTCCATCACCACAAGTCCATTCTTCTTTGCCAATTTTTGCAAACCCCACTCGCTCCGAAAAATTTGTTACATTTGTGATCGATGTGAATTTCTCCTTTCTCCTCAATCATCTTCTTCGCATTTGCCATGAACAGACTCACCAAGTTTCGGTGTTTCCTACATATATATCAAGCAATCAAACAATTAAAAATTTTGTTACCGTGATCAGTTGATGATCTTCTTAAGGTGCATACATTCGCTACACAATAATATTGTAGATTCCCTTAAAATTCGTGTGACACATATTTTAATAAAATCTACCCTATTGTATAACAAATGTACGTCTCCTATATCGAATATCAACTTTTTTTTTGACCAAAGATCGAATATCAACTTCATTAAATGAAAACTATGAATTACACAATTAATGCATGCACCCGATTTCGTCCGTAATGCATTCTTTACTTGGAGAAGCCCGCGTGAGGAAAATTATAGTCAATTCGATCATACTTGACCACATTGAGTTTCTTATGCGTATGACCTTGCACCCTCTACTCCTAAGAGATTGAATATTAGACATTGCCTCCCTGTTGTAAAATAAATTGGAACTTGCTAAGAACTAGAGAAGGAAATAGAATACTAAGAACTTCTACTACTACAAAGGAGGAGAGAAGAAATAAGATAGTTGGAATGAGAAGTTTTCATTCAACTTGGTGTGCTCTTACAATGAAGTTAGTATCCTTTATATAGCCCATTTGGTATGACAACAAATGTGCCTTAGCAATGTGGGACTAAAACATACACCACATGTACATTGAAATGGTTACAAAGAACATGACAATACATAGACTATGGGAAGTACATAACTACACAATATGTTGGTGTACATGCATGGTCATCCATACTTCACAACACTCCCCTTGGATGACGCTTGCTTAGAGATTGTGCCTCGTTAAAACTTTTACTAAGAAAAACCCCGTGTGGAAAAAATATAGTAAAAGAAAAAGAGTACACTATTCTCATAAATATTAAGATGGGTATAATATTGTTAAGATTGCCTCATTAAAAACCTTGCATGGAAAACCCAATGGGATAAAACCATAGCTAAGGGAAAAAGAGTGCAATACATTAATCAATAACTCCCCTCATGTGAACATGGGTGAAACTTGTTCAGCTTTCTTTACTTGCAATGTCTTTAAGTTTACGCAAGCCAATACCATATGTAAGCCTTTTAAATGTCGTAGTTGGTAAGACTTTTGTGAATAAATCAGCAAGATTATCACTTAATCGGATTTGCTTGATATCAATTTCACCATTCTTCTGAAGCTCATGCGCATAAAAGAATTTTGGTGAAATATGTTTTGTTCTGTCACCTTTTATGAATCCTTCACTTAATTGTGCAATGCATGCTGCATTATCTTCATATAATATGGTTGGAGAATCTTTTATTGAAGGTAATCCACATGATTCTTGAATATGTTCAATCATATTTCTCAACCATACACATTCACGACTTGCTTCATGAATTGCAAGTACTTCAGAATGATTGGAAGAAGTAGCAACCATAGTTTGCTTTACTGATTTCCATGATACAGCAATATTGCCACATGTGAATACATATCCCGTTTGAGAACGGGCCTTGTGAGGATCAGATAAAAATCCAGCATCGGCATAACCTTGAAGATTCAGTTTCACCCCTCTCGAGTAAAATAAACCCATGTCACTTGTTCCCCCGAAGATATCGAAAAACATGTTTAATCCCATTCCAATGTCTTCGAGTTGGTGAAGAGCTATATCTTGCTAGTAGGTTGACAAAGAAAAGCAATGTCAGTCTTGTACAGTTTGCAAGATACATAAGTGCACCAATTGCACTTAAATACGGTACCTCCGGACCAAGTAGCTCTTCATCACTTTCATGAGGTCGAAATGGGTCCTTATCCACTTCAAGTGATCTCGACAACCATTGTAGAGCTCAAGGGATGCGCCTTGTCCATATAAAATCTTTTTAATATTTTTTCAATATAATTTGATTGATGGACAAATACTCCACTTGAAAAATGTTCAATTTGCAAACCAAGACAAAGTCTTGTTTTTCCAAGTTCTTTCATCTCGAATTCCTTTTTCAAGTATTCGGATGTTCTAACGATGTCGCCGTGGTTTCCCACTATATTTAAATCATCAACATATACAAAGCAATAATCACAAATCCCGTTGATGATCTTTTAATAAAGACACATGGGCAAAGCAGATTATTTACATATCATTCTTTCGGTAAATAATCACTAAGGCGTTTGTACACATTCGTCCGGATTGTTTCAATCCGTACAAAGACCTTTGTAATTTTATAGAATGCATGTTATGAGGTTTTGATTTTATTTCATCGTATATTACAAATCCATCGTGATTTTCATATATATCTCATCGTCTAGGGATCCGTACATGATATATGCTTTAACGACATCCATTAAATGCATATCAAGCCCTTCAGAGACTGCAAGGCTTATCAAGAACCGAAATGTGATTGCATCTATAACAGAGAATATGTTTCCTCATAATCGATGCCAGGTCTTTGTGAGAAACCTTGAGCTACAAGTCTTGCTTTGTACCTTGTAACTTCATTTTTTTTCGTTTCTCTTTCGTACAAATACTCATTTATATCCAACAGGTTTTACGCCATCTGGCGTTTGGACAATTGGTCCAAAAACCTCTCGTTTCTTTAACGAGTTTAGCTCGCTTGGATAGCCTCTTGCCATTTTTGCCAATCACGTCTTTTTCGACATTCGTCCCACCGATCGTGGTTCGATCATCATCATTTTCACATATTTCAAAGGACACATTGAAAGCAAATATATCATCGGGAACAATTTCATTTCGATCCCAAATCTTACCGAGTTTAAATAATTTATTGAGATCTCATTATTTTCATATTTTTCCTCTTTTTCTAGAGGAAGTTGTTCCTCATCGTAATCAACTTGTTCGACAAACCCTTATCAAAGGATTCTTGTGCTTTCTCGAGTATTTTGGTTTGCATTTATTTTTACTCCCGTTTTCCTCTTTCGAGGAATCGTATCCTTTGAACCAATCGGTCTTCCACGCTTTAAGCGTTTCGTTGGTTCTTGTGCATTTTGTTGCACAGAGACATCAATTCTTGCGGGAGCATTTACACCGGGTATATGTGATTTTGTCACTTGTTTTACATCGAAAATGCATCGTAATTGATTTGCGATTTGTTGCAAATGAATGATCCGTTGAACTTCATGTTCACACCGATTTGTGCGTGGATCATAATGTGATAAAGTTGATGCATTCCAAGCAATTTCACGCCATTCCTTTTGAATCGGCTTCTTATCTCCCCTAATGGTGGGAAAATTGCTTCATCAAAGTGACAATCAGCAAAACGTGCAGGAAATAAATCCCCTGTTAAGGGCTCAATGTATCTTATAATGGACAATGAGTTAAATCCAACATAAATCCCAAGTTTTCGTTGTGGACCCATCTTAGTTCTATTGGGAGGTGGTATAGGAACATACACTGCACAACCAAAAATTCTCAAGTGTGAAATATTTGGTTGTTGACCTAAAATGAGTTGCATGGGGGAATGTTCATGGTATGCAGTAGGCCTATAACGAATGATAGATGCTGCATGAAGGACTGCATGTCCCCAAACTGAAGTTGATAACTTAGTTCTCATGATTAAAGGTCTGGCAATTAGTTGAATGCGTTTGATCAGAGATTCTGCCAAGCCATTCTGGGTATGCACGTGTGGAACATAATGTTTAATGGTGATTCCTATAGACATGCAATAATTTTGAAATGCGTGAGATTGAAATTCCCCCAAGCATTATCAAGACGGATGGTTTTGATTGGGTTGTCAGGGAATTGTGCTCTTAACTTAATGATTTGTGCTAAAAGTCTAGCAAATGCAACATTGCGGGTCGAAAGCAAACAAACATGTGACCACCTAGTTGATGCATCTATCAAAACCATGAAATATCTAAATGGTCCACAAGTGAGGATGAATAGGTCCACATATGTCTCCCGAATGCGTTCTAAGAAAACTGGGGATTCCACAACAATTTTACTTGGGGATGGTTTAACTATCAATTTACCTTGAGAACAACTAGCACAATTATAATCACCAAATTTAAAATATTTTGTGACTCCTTAAAGGATGTCCATGCGGTTATTAATTATTCTTCGCATCATTGATGATCCTGGATGACCAAGCCGGTCATGCCATAAAATGAATGTCGTTGGATCATTAATTTTCTTATTCAAGACGACATTCGTTTCGACATGCCTTATATGAGTAAAATATAATCCGTGATGATAAAGTGGGATTTTTCTAACACTTCTTTTTTCCCATTTGAAACCAATGTGACATAGAGAAATTCTCTATTATTTTCATTCACGGTTTCAATGTGATATCCATTTTGTCGAATATCTTTAAAGCTCGGTAAATTTCTTCCGGATTTTTCGAGTATAAGGCATTGTCAACATGAATTGTTATTCCCCCGGCAACATAATATTTGCTCTTTCGAGCCATTAATCAAATTGGAGATGCCAGATATTGTTTGAACGTTAGCATCAAGCTAAGTTCAAATTGGAGAAATATTCTCTCGCTTTTAAGAATTGTGTGCGTTGTAGCACAATCAAGAATGCATACATCGCTCTTATTTGATTCATGACTTGAACACATGATTTGTTGATCCATCTCGGACAAATAATGTTTGACAAGTCGAAAAAAGAGTCATGATAATATTCATAATATTTTGCCTTTGATTTTAAAGGCATGGTAAAGGTCACAAAAATACTCGGGCATATATATGACAATATTTAGGCAAAATAGCCTTTCATATATGACTAAAAAAAATGTCACAATTATGAGCGCTCATTGTCAATAATTATTTGCCCTTTGTAGTGGTGCACCACTTTTATTCCAAATTTTGGTGGAATTGTCAATACGACCTTTACCTGATATTTTCACATTTTCCACGTCCATAAATTTATTGCGATCATGATCATTATATGCAACATATGCTTCTTAATTTGAAGCTGAACTAATTGGACGGGAGTGATATTATATTTATAATATCTCATCATTTTACTCAGCTACCATGAGACAAGAAATCAATCCTTAATATTTATTGGATTGACGTGCGCACTCGATATTTGTTGCAGCAATAAATCGAGGCGGGCCACGTGACCTTCTTTTTATTGTCTCATCAGTCATATTTCCACATAGCCTCAACATAGAGGTAATTAAAATTGTGGAATTATAATTAATATTTGATCGATTAAATTTTGTAGCATGAGACCCAAATACTCATTTTGAGCTTTTTTGGAGCATTACCCTTTTGGTATGTATAACTCCATAAGGTGAAAATATATATAAAGTGAAATATTCACTTTTCAAATCTCCAAAGAGAAATTGACGAATGATTATGTATAACACACAGCCTTGCATAGAATTATCATGACAAGAATTATAATAAGGTAACAAATTCAAACTATGGTTGAAAAGTATTTTGAAAATAAATTTAATATAAATAATTTTCTCATTTGCACCTTATAAATTGTAGCCCATGAAGGCAATAACATGATGAATTGGGAGAAACTTTTCTCATTTGCAACAACATGATTAAAGTAATTCCAAATCAATCCAAATTTACTCATATGATACAAGTATGCATGATGTAGCCCATGCAAGAGAATAATTGATAGCTATAACCATAGCAGGACTTGAACCAGTCACCATAGTGGACTGGGAGTCCGTTTGAAAATAAATTTAATATAAAATAGTTTTCCTTTTTTTTATGTAAAAACATATGATTAAATATATGTTCACAACTTGATTATTAGTATGCAAAATGTATTACTTGTATGAGTTGGTGGGACAACCTCCAGGTTGGGTGGTGAGACGAAGTCTACTTAAAAACCATGCCACCTCGAACGGGATAACCCGTCTCCCTTTCAATGTTTAGCTTTCTTGGGGACAAGGCTTACCCACTATCAACCCAAACTCATAACACTATTTGCAATATAAAAAAATCAAGAATAGAGCATAATTAATCGTTTGTAGTATAGAGAAAACTAGTTATGTCACATATTGATTTTTGATTTCGATGTAGAAGATCGTACCGAGCAACTACTACGAGCATACTTTCGCAATCGGTGACATTATAATGATATATGAATAAAGTATGCATATAGAAGTTATGCATGTAATAAAATTAAACAACCATGGTAATTTAGAAATAAATCGAACTTATTTAAATAACAAAAGTTACCTTCTTAGCTTTTCTCCTTAACAAGTCTTCTTGAACTTCAAGATCTCTTTAATGCTAGAGCAAGCTCGTGCGATAACGTGTTGTAAAATAAATTGGAACTTGCTAAGAACTAGAGAAGAAAATAGAATACTAAGAACTTCTACTACTACAAAGGAGAAGAGAAGAAATGAGATAGTTGGAATGAGAAGTTTTCATTCAACTTGGTGTGCTCTTACAATGAAGTTAGTATCCTTTATATAGCCCATTTGGTATGACAACAAATGTGCCTTAGCAATGTGGGACTAAAACATACACCACATGTACATTGAAATGGTTACAAAGAACATGACAATACATAGACTATGGGAAGTACATAACTACACAATATGTTGGTGTACATGCATGGTCATCCATACTTCACAACATGCCCATAATTCTTCTTCAAAAAATCTACACCAGACAAATAAATAGTTTTATTACCCAAATCATCAAATGCAATGTATACATGTAAAAAAGTCATGCCTAATTAATGTCTAGACATATTTTTAGATAAAGCTAGTGAGATGTTATAGATGGTAAAAAAATTATGAGATTTAATTTTGTCATTTAACTCTTAATATATTGGTTTCTTCCTAAATTGGAAATAAAAAGTTAGGATACCCACGATAATTAAAAAAAAACATACCTAAATATTAGTTAGATTGTATTAAATAAAATTAAGTGAAACATTTGATTTATGCTGCCGATCCTAGCTAATAATGATAAAAAAAATTGTAACCATGAGAATTAAATTATTGTTCATGTAGATCAAAATGATCAACTAGAATAAATCATCAACTACATAACTAAAGCGTAATATAATTCATGCAGACTAATTTGAAATGCTAAGATTGTAAAACCACGTCATCAAATGTATTAAATCTAAGTAAATAAAACATGAAATTTATGTCCGATCTAACTAATTTGTGACAAAATGTTATCTTGGTAATTGAGAGAAGTGGCAACCATGTTAACTGCCCTGCCAAAAGCCCTGCCAAGGCAAGCAGAGAAGGAGAAGTCACCTTCCCCAACTAGTAGAATTTTGTGAGAGCTGCAGTAGTGCTTGATCCATATTTCTTGCTTGATCTCCTCAATTGGGCGACTGATCACATCAACAAATTTCTTCAACTCCTCAAAATCACCCCTAAACGGGGTCGATTGTTTCCCATTGTCAACAACAACAATAGATAATGGGTTCACCTCCTTTGGATCATCAACAGAGCTGTGTGGGCTCTGGATGTTGATGGTTGCATCAACATCCATTTTGGTTGCATCAACATTATGTATAACTCTGCACCCTCTACTCCTAAGTGATTGAATATTAGACATTGCCCGCCCATAATTCTTCTTCAAAAAATCTACACCAGACAAATAAATAGTTAAAAATTATTACCCAAATCATCAAATGCAATGCATACATGTAAAAAAATCATGCCTAATTAATGTCTAAACATATTTTTAGATAAAGCTAGTGAGATGTTATAGATGGTAAAAAAAGTCATGAGATTTAATCTTGTCATCTAACTCTTAATATATTGATTTCTTCCTAAATTGAAAATAAAAAGTTAGGATACCCACAATTATTAAAAAAAAAAACATACCTAAATATTAGTTAGATTGTATTAAATCAAATTAAGTGAAGCATTTGATTCATGCAAAATAATGAAAAAATAAATAAAAATTGTAACCTTGAGAATTACATTATTGTTCATGTAGATCAAAATGATCAACTAGAATAAATCATCAACTACAATAAATTAAGCTAACTAAAACGTAATATAATTCATGCAGACTAATTTGAAATGCTGAGATTATAAAAACAGGTCATCAACTGTATTAAATCTAAGTAAATAAAACATGAAATTCATGTCGCGGATCCTAACTAATTTGTGACAAAATGTTACCTTGGGAATCGAGAGAAGTTGCAACCATGTTATCTGCCCTGCCAAAAGCCCTGCCAAGGCAAGCAGAGAAGGAGAAGTCACCTTCCCCAACTAGTAGAATTTTGTGAGAGCTGCAGTAGTGCTTGATCCATATTTCTTGCTTGATCTCCTCAGTTGCGCGACTGATCATCTCCTCAATATGGCGATTGATCACATCAAAAAGTTTCCTCAACTCCTCAGAATCACCCCTAAACGGGGTCGATTGTTTCCCATTGTCAACAACAACAATAGATAATGGGTTCACCTCCTTTGGATCATCAACAGAGCTGTGTGGGCTCTGGATGTTGATGGTGTGGCAACTTGATCATCAAAGGCTCCTCCTTCAAATCACCATCATATCGGACCAATTCTCCCCAGTTTTGTTCTTGATTTGGAAAATCATGATCCGGGTCGACAACAGTCGACCAGTAATCGCTTTGATCGCGATGATCATCAAGGACGGTGATGACAAGGTCTGTATTTTGATATGCGCAGAAGAACCAGTTAGATTAGAAGAGAGAAGTTGATCCATGATAATGCTCTGTTTTGCTCTGCTTGGTGAATTGCTTCTCTGATCTGCCTTTCAATGAGACATGTTTTGAAGAAAGAAGCAGAGTTCTTTAAGGTATCCAATCAAAATGGGGAGTGTGCTCTTTACAGAGTGTGCTGTAAAACTTTACAGAGATTAAGGTTTGCGTTGTGTGTCTTTATGTACTAAGATCAATATATATCCCCATAATTCTTGACATTACTTTCATTACAAAAATTTTTTTTTTTTTTTTTTACAGATATTTGTGTTATATAATACGTTATTAAAACTTATTAAATTTTAAATTAATATATAACTTGATATAATTAATGAAAAAATAGTTATTAACAATTGACTAAATATTATAAAACAAAAAATTTCAATAAATTATAAATCATTACACATTAATTTCTTAATTATAGATAGTCATGTTGGACATGGATTACATATTAAAGAAGTTTTAAAAACTTAGAAGATAAAAATATATTTAGATGTTATAAAAATCTTTTTTTAATGTAATGTTTGACGAGTGTGCTAGCTTACATATTTTCATTTTTTTTTCTTTTTCACTAATTGAAGATCACACCAAGGTGTCCTGGGTTATAGTTTAGGCAAATTTATATGTGGTTACTCCCCGCTCGTGTGTTATATATTAATATTTGTATATGCCCTCGTATCTACCACGTACGAATATAGCTTATACAAGTCACTATATCTTTCTCGGCGTTGTGGTACCAAAGCACTTCTTGTAGTAGTAGTAATACTACGAGCATACTTACATTTGGACACTATTACATGTACATAGTACCCCTATTTGTAGCACATGTGTTGGTTTTGTATTTGGATCAGTAGAGGTGGAGAGGCATTTTCCAAAGATGATAAGAAAATACTCTACAACACTTCCATGGGAACCGAAATAATTACTAGTCATTTCGTTTTCCACACCTTTATTCTTTATTTTTTACCGACCCTTCATTTTCTTAGTTTAATGCTTTTAATATGATGACTAGTATTGTAGAAAAAAAAGATGCTTGGGTGAGTCGAGATAAGAAACTTAGGATGGATAGGTAATAGTGTTCATTCATACATCGAGTTTTGTGTGTGCACACATCAATAAACGAATAGAAAGATAATATTACCGATTGTTTAATCACTGGTCATTTTAATATATTTTTTTACGAAAAATGGATGTTTACAAGAACATCACTTGCTAAATCGTTAGAGAGAGAGAGAGTGTGTGTTGGGTTTGATTTGGAGGAGAGAGAGAAAGTATGAGAGAGAATAATGAAATATGGAGCGATGTAATAGGTAGGTGTGACGTGACACGTGATGTGACCTATTAAACCCATGACTATCCCATACACACGCGTTACACGCACATTGCGACGTTGTACACTCTCGTCACTACACACGCACATTACGACCAACAAGAATATTAACTGTTGCGATGCGAATTAATAATAATACAACGAATTTAACACACATTACATAAAACTAAATGTTTGTACCTCGATTGGCTTGCCATGGACTTATCGACGGTGTCCACTTAGGTCGTAGCTACGGGTCCTAACTTCGGTGTCGACTGTCGAGGATTGACCTAATGTACCACATCACGACGAGTCTAGCTCATGGTCCCGAGATGCCACGTGATACATGTTAAATTTTTTCACATGCCTCATCTGTTTCATTAATTTGAGATGGTTTGGAATACATGCATTAGAATACATGCCATGATCATGTCAATGAGTTTCTAACAAGGAAAAGAGTTAGCGATAATGACATAATAACTGGTACATGCATGCATCTTCACCACAGCCACCTAATGTGAAGGCCCATTGGCCCTGGAGATATCAACAAGTGCAAATTGTGCAATGTTGCAATATCTTGTTGACTTGTCGACCAACTTTGACTTGTCCATAACAATTTCTGTTAAACAAGCTTTTCGAATGGTAGAGTAGAGTTTGGGTAGGGTCTTGCTATTGTCTCAATTTAAATAAGCCCGATCAAGCCAAAGTCGTCTCATTCAAAAAAAAAAAAAAAAAAAGCTTAAATGGGCGTGACACCAATGGGACGCACACATGGGGCACATAGCCTACCCGGTGCCCCCTTTATGTACTTTTCGTGGGCACCACATCTAAAAAGGCACACCATTAGGTTATACGCCCTCAACCAATAATTTCTCTTAGTTTTTTAGATTTGTACATTTTTTGAAATTAATATTGAAGTTTCAAAAAAACATTTTTTTTGTATTATTTTTTTCAAAAACAACTTGGATAACTTACTTTGAGCATTGACTTTGAACACCGATCCAAATTGGGATGCTAAGCATTTTGTTTTGAAATGTACACACATATATTTCGACGGGTATCCACGGATCGGATCGAAGCGACTGCCCAAATTCGGTGCCTAAAGTGGTTGGTTACTCATGCGGTTCTCTATTTTTTTTTTTTTTCAAGTGAAGGTGTTTTGTGTAATTATGGATTGTTGGCAAGGACATAGATGGCATTAGAATAAAAACAAAGACCGAGAAAGGAAGCCGCAGATCTGCCATCTCAATCAAAACCATTTCTCTCTCTGTAAACCTCAAGATCAGGTCGAGAAAACCAAAATCCGAACTCGCAAATCTCACTACCGACGTCTTTGAAATCCTGATCGACCGATCGAAGCCCTTCATCTCTAAATCAGGTACTCTCTTCTTCAAACCTCAACCGTCGATCTCCACCGTCTTCCATTTCATTTTTGTAGATCCGATTCGGATCTCTCGATATCGTGGTTCCGATTAGGGCTTGTTTGGTTTGTTAAGTTTCGGGCATTATCATGTTTTTTTTTTTTGGATTCTAATTAGGGTTTGCTTCCGTTCAATTGATTCAAATTCCTCTTTTGATTTCTAGGGTTTGTGAATTCTAGTTATCCGAGTCTTTTGTTTCGCAATAGAACTGAATTTGAGATTCGATCTATGAAAGAAATGAATAATCTTGATTAGATCTTTACGTTGCATCAAATTTTGATTGAATTGGTAATTTTAGGGTTTGCAATACATGCATTAGAATACATGCCACGTGGCGCGTGTTAAATTTTTAGGGTCTTCACATGCCTCATCTCTGTTTAATTAATTAGAGATGGTTTGCAATACATGCATTAGAATACATGCCATGATCATGTCCATGAGTTTCTAACAAGGAAAAGAGTTAGCGATTATGACATAATAACTGGTACATGCATGCTTTTTCACCATAGGCCACCTAATGTGAAGGCCTATTGGCCCTGGGAGATATCAACATTGCAAATTGTGCAATGCCGCAATATCTTGTTGACTTGTCGACCTACTTTAACTTGTCCATAACAATTTCTGTTAAACAAGGTTTTCGAATGGTAGAGTAGAGTTTGGGTAGGGCCTTGCTATTGTCTCAATTTAAATAAGCCCGATTAAGCCAAAGACGTCTCATTCAAAAAAAAAAAAAAAAATCTTAAATGGGCGTGACACCAATGGGATGCACACATGGGGCACATAGCCTTTACACCTGGTGCCCCCTTTATGTACTTTTCATGGGCACCACATCTAAATAGGGGCACCATTAGGTTATACGCCATCAACTAATAATTTCTCTTAGTTTTTTAGATTTGTACATTTTTTGAAATTTACATTTTTTGAAATTAATATTGAAGTTTCAAAAAACATTTTTTTTGTATTATTTTTTTCAAAAACAACTTGGATAACTTACTTTGGGCATTGACTTTGAACACCGATCCAAATGGATGCTAATCATTTTGTTTTGAAATGTGCACACATATATTTCGGCGTGTATCCCACGGCATCGATCAAGCGATCGCCCAAATTCGGTGCCTAAAGTGGTTGGTTACTCATGCGGTTCTCTATTTATTTTTTTTTCAAGTGAAGGTGTTTTGTGTAATTACGGGATTGTTGGCAAGGACATAGATGGCATTAGAATAAAAACAAAGACCGAGAAAGGAAGCGCGGATCTGCCATCTCAATCAAAACCATTTCTCTCTCCTTAAACCTCAAGATCGGTCGAGAAAACCAAAATCCAAACTCGCAAATCTCACTACCGACGTCTTTGAAATCCCGATCGACCGATCGAAGCCCTTCATCTCTAAATCGGTACTCTATTTTTCAAACCTCAACCGTCGATCTCCACCGTCTTCCGTTTCATTATTGTAGATCCGATTCGGATCTCTCGATATCGGGTTCCCATTTGGTTTTGCTCATATGCCTTGGGATTTGGGTTTAGTTCATGCTCTAAGCACCCCTTTTAATTATTAGTTCATGCTTTAAGCACCCCCTTTAATTGTGATGCCGGTCTCAAATTTGAGTGTTGGTGATGGCAAAACGGGGAGGAGAGGTTGAGATAGTAGATGAGCATTGTAGTGGTGGATATAGGGATAGGTGTTGTTTGCAAAACCATGCTTTGGATATCCTGGTTGTTGAGAACCTAAGGTTGCCCATTATTATGTTGAATAGGCTCATATCAAGTGAATTATTGTTTATCAAATGAATCATCTTGGTCTTTCATTTATCGATTTTCTTTCGTATTTCTTTTGTAAATTGTGATTGAATATTAACCATCAATTGCACTAAATCGAGCACAATGGAAGATGTTGATCCATATTGCCGACCCCAATCAATTTGGGATCGAGGCTATGTTGTTAATTGAATATTAACCTTCATTTGCTATCATGTTGTGATGAGTTATACTTATAGGCGATGGTGCCACTTGTGACTTGCCTTAACTTGCAAATACCGTTAGTATCAACATTATACCATTTGAGAGGAATACTCTTTCAGAAAATTAATTGCATATTCTTTTCGCTGCTTAACTTTGCAGAATCAATTTTATTTTTTCTTCCCTTTGTTTAGAAGGATTAGGTTAGGCATTATCAATGAAACCCATTTTACCACTTTTGAATCAATTAATGTGATTCTTTAATGGCAATGTTTTTTTTCATGTTTTTTAAACTCTTCCATAAGTTTATTTACTAATGAATCAATTGATTTCATTACGAGTCATTCCTACAGCTGTGAGATTATGATAAATAGTATGATTTCAGTTGATTTTTTTTTTTTTGCTGAGAACTTAAATCTCTAAAAAATGCCTTGATCAAATTGTAATCATTGAAAAGAAATGTACTATATCTAACATCGTTGAATTATTCCTTATTGAGCTATTGCTCATGAAGGAAGGTTGCGGATTTGCACAAAGATTGTTGAGTAGTAATAATACATCTATATTGTGGAATTAGGGATAGCGAAAAGCAAAATTATTTTTTGGTAAGATTCTTGTTTCTTAGCCATCTTCTCAATGTTCATTTCTATTCTTTAAACATTGTTACTATTGATCAAATTACATCGGGGTATTCTTAATTGATAGTATGAATGTTTATTTATTTCAAAGTTTCTTTTTCTTGTTTTTTTTAGTATATTATCGAAGAAGTGATGGAAGAATAGTTCATTTTCTACTAATATTAGTAGCATGACATGCCTCAAACAAAAGAGAATATGTAATTTGTCGTTACAAATCAATCATGATTGGTGATTTGTTGTCAAAATTATTATTTTTAATTATTTTAATCGAGATGCCCAATGAGAATCATCAAAGGTAAATGGTTGATGATTTGTTATAAATAGCTATTTTTGTTTTAATTTTATGTTCAATTCTTAAGCTAAATTTTGTTGAAAGTGAGAGCAGTACTAAAAATCTTTCCTTGGCTAAAATAATGTGTTTTTTGAGCGTTGTTGCTTTTGTTATTCAAGTGCATAAGAAATCATAACACTTGCTAGCTATGGCCAAAATAGGTACAATTAGAACAAACGACTCTTAATTCCCTTAGTTTATAAGTTCAGATTTTCTTTCAACCTTCTTTAAAGGTTCCATGTGATTAACACTGGCAAAATGACTCTTAATCCCCTTTCTTTATATGTTCACAATTTGAATGATAGTCAAATGAAATAAGGGTTTGTACGCCATTACTTATAACTTTCTTTGGTGTGGACATGACTCATAACTATATATATTGTGGAATTAGGGATAGCGAAAAGCAAAATTGTTTTTCGGTAAGATTAATTCTTGTTTCTTAGTCATCTTCTCAATGTTCATTTCTATTCTTTAAACATTGTTACCGTTGATCAAATTACATCAGGGGTATTCTTAATTGATAGTATGAATGTTTATTTATTTCAAAGTTCCTTTTTCTTGTTTTTTTAGTAGTATTATCGAAGAAGTGATGGAAGGATAGTTCAATTTCTACTAATATTAGTAGCATGACATGCCTCAAACAAAAGAGAATATGTAATTTGTCATTACAAATCAATCATGATTGATGATTTGTTGTCAAAATTATTATTTTTTATTATTTTAATCGAGATGCCCAATGGGAATCATCAAAGGTAAATGGTTAGTGATTTGTTATAAATAGAGATTTTTGTTTTAATTTTATGTTCAATTCTTAAGCTGAATTTTGTTGAAAGTGAGAGCGGTACTAAAAATCTTTCCTTGGCTAAAATAATGTGTTTTTTTAGCGTTGTTGCTTTTGTTATTCAAGTGCATAAGAAATCATAACACTTGCTAGCTATGGCCAAAATAGGTACAATTAGAACAAATGACTCTTAATTCCCTTAGTTTATAAGTTCGATTTTCTTTCAACCTTCTTTAAAGGTTCCATGTGATTAACACTTGGCAAAATGACTCTTAATCCCCTTTCTTTATATGTTCACAATTTGAATGATAGTCAAATGAAATAAAGGTTTGTACACCATTACTTATAACTTTCTTTGGTGTGGACATGACTCATAACTATATATATTGTGGAATTTGGGATAGCGAAAAGCAAAATTGTTTTTCGGTAAGATTAATTCTTGTTTCTTAGTCATCTTCTCAATGTTCATTTCTATTCTTTAAACATTGTTACCGTTGATCAAATTACATCAGGGGTATTCTTAATTGATAGTATGAATGTTTATTTATTTCAAAGTTTCTTTTTCTTGTTTTTTTTAGTAGTATTATCGAAGAAGTGATGGAAGGATAGTTCATTTTCTACTAATATTAGTAGCATGACATGCCTCAAACAAAAGAGAATATGTAATTTGTCGTTACAAATCAATCATGATTGATGATTTGTTGTCAAAATTATTATTTTTAATTATTTTAATCGAGATGCCCAATGGGAATCATCAAAGGTAAATGGTTGGTGATTTGTTATAAATAGCGATTTTTGTTTTAATTTTATGTTCAATTCTTAAGCTGAATTTTGTTGAAAGTGAGAAGCGGTACTAAAAATCTTTCATTGGCTAAAATAATGTATTTTTTGAGCGTTCTTTGCTTTTTTGTTATTCAAGTGTATAAGAAATCATAACACTTGCTAGCTATGGCCAAAATAGGTACAATTAGAACAAATGACTCTTAATTCCCTTAGTTTATAAGTTCAGATTTTCTTTCAACCTTCTTGAAAGGTTCCATGTGATTAACACTGGCAAAATGACTCTTAATCCCCTTTCTTTATATGTTCACAATTTGAATGATAGTCAAATGAAATAAGGGTTTGTACGCCATTACTTATAACTTTCTTTGGTGTGGACATGACTCATAACTATATATAGAAACATATTGGCTTCTCCCATCGTGTTTATTGCGTAAGTTCTAAGTATTATTTCTAGCTTTCTTTGGTATGATGACTATATTCTGCATATTTTGCAAATGCTAATGTGTTTGTGTATTTATGTTTTTCTCATTGGGATTGTTGCTTCAGTAGTGGAGGATATAATGGTAATTGAATTTTCAAAACTAGAGAGAAAGTAGAAACTGTCGGCTGTAATAATTACCTGCGAAGTTTGCAGTTGAGGAGAAGCAGTTCTTTCTTTACTAATATGTTAGAGGACTTACAAAAGAGGGGAAGACTAAAATATCTTGGGATTGTTCAGTTTTTTCTATGTAACTTTGTTTTTAAATTAGTAGACATGTATCATTAGTCATTGGTGTATGTATGAATTACTTGATGTATACAAAAAAGAAAAAAAAATTACTTGACATTTCTAGATGTGTTGAGGAATGTACGAATTGAATTGGCTAATCAATAACTTTTTTTATTTTATTTTGTAGTTTCCTCCAAGTAATTATGTGTCTTTAAATAGAGTTTAGTCGCACTATAAGTTATTCGTAACAGTTTTGACATTTTTTGTAACAGTCTAAAACTTGAGAAAAGATTGGAGTAATGTCATGCTATTTAAGCAACACAACCACAAGTTGTTGCAAATGAATTAGAAAGTTAATTGCTTCATTTGCTAATCAAACATATATTGAACAGCTTCCATCCGTCACAAATATTTGAGGCGGCTCAAAATTATTATTTTTTATTGTAGTAAATTAATAATATGTATTGGTAAAAAAAAAAGTACGAAATATTTTTTCTAATATTTTCAACCTTTTTTTCACAATTATTTCTAATCTTATTGTCTACTTTGAAATGACACATTCGAGAATCATTGGTAATAACATTTTTCACACATCTTTTGAATAATCTATATTTTGTGAAAATTTATGTACTTCTAACTTTTTAATTAGATGAATGTTGCAAAATCAAATCACTATAAAAATTTAATATGTATAATTCATTTGTATTTTCTTGATGATTAAAAGAAAGTGATAGAATGGAATTTCCGCGAGCGTAGCGAGCGGACTCCCACGTGCGAAGCACGTCTAAAAAACTAGTACACTATATATAGTAGCCATTGATTAACCTTGGTGTATGCATTGCACTTGTTTTGCACATCAACTTTGATACTATATGTATTTATAGTATTAGAAAATATGTAATGATACACATAGATGAGGTGGAAGTTGGCGATGACTTAATGGTTGATAAAAACAGGGTGACTAAGGATGGTCTTCAACTCTTTATTTTGCATATTATAATTAATAGTTTTGTTGAGACTTAATTATACGTGTGATAATATAGAACTAAGAACTTTCATTGGGCAATGATTTTGTTGAGACTTAATTCCAAGTGTTAGAACTTAAAACTTTTCATTGGATGAAATGTTAGTATTTTGTTTTGGTTAGAACTTGGATGAATAGTGACGTATGTATTTCAAACCTTACTTTTTTTTGTTAGTTTATTTTTAAGTACAATGTTTTTTTAGATAATATGACAATTTTTTTTTCCACATGGATTTTCATGGGGATTTGAATGGAAATTCCCCGCGAGGAACTAAATGGGAAATAATAAATCCCCACGAAAATTCTCCAACCCCGGAATTAAACGGGTATGGATATTCAAATTTTGAATGAGAATGGAGACGGAGACCTACTCCCCATCGTCGCCCGCTCCATTGACACCCCTAAGTGAGATGAATGAATTATCACTTGCTAGAGGCAAAGGTCTGGGTTCAACTCATGTTGGAATCAAAGTTATGAAAAAAAAAAAAAAAAAAAAAAAAAAAAAAAAAAAAAAAAAAAAAAAAAAAAAAAGAAGTAGCGCTATCATCTTGAAATTTACGGCAAGCTACAGGGGACCAAGGGGCACCCATAGGCATCCCCTTCTCTTAATAATTTGAATCATTTTCCAACTTCTTGTGACACAGTTTTCAGTTATTTGGCAGGTAAAAAGAAAAATGTTTAGCACCTTCAATTTTTTCATGCACTCTAGATTAATCACCTATTGACTAGCCTAACAAGGTTGAAACTCTAAACAAGCATTGAATATTAATTTAAATGCACTGTATTTGTGAGTAAGCTCTATAATTAGACCTCATTTGATTCGTTTTTGCCAATTTACAGTATGAGCAGAGTTAACTCCTTGAAGTTAAGTAGTTAACTTACAATGAAAGATTATATTTTCATGTTTAGTTCAACTTTAAAATAATACATGACGCAATCCTAGAAACAAGTTCGGAGAATAATGTAAACATGAATCACACCCTACATCAATTATGTATTAGTTACAACATGAAAACGAGGTTACACATGTAATTGACTGAAAATCAATGTTCAACTTCAACCTAGGAAGAGAACCGTGCATCACATTTTTCTAAGAAAGTTTGTCCTACGTGCGCTGTTAAAAGCAAGGAAACTTTCTGCAACAGCACATCTATGAAAAACGTTTTCTGGGCGCGCGCCACTAGCGGTCTCGCAGATATGCAAGTCATTCGTACAAAGAATCAAATTCAATCAAGAAAGCACAGTCAGTGTGCATATGAAGAGCAGGAAAGCAGTCCATCTTCCAACTTCCATTATAAAGCTTCCACACCTTAACCGTATTATCGCAACCACCAGACACAAGTTTTTGAACAGGTTCAAGCAAGCCAGACCCAACTAGAGCTCCGGGAGCCGTTGCGGGAGCCCATGAAACCGAGGTCACTCCTACAGGATGAGCTTGATCAATGCGGGTAGTTTCCCAACTACCATCGACTCGGGCAAAGAACACCGAAATATTCCCATCCGAGGATCCACACGCCAAACTAAGACCAAGCTCGTGAGGCGCCCATGAGATCGAATTCACAGACGATTTATGCTCACTAAACACATGTGATTGAGTCCACTCATTCTGGTTCCCTTCCTTCCAAATTATCACCTTCCCGTCATACGAACAAGACGCCGAACTGAACCGAATTTCGGGTGCGCCCACGCGACCTGCCAAACCAGGCCTTGGTGACCGCTAAGGGTCGCAAGATGCTGCGATCCCGAGTTGCTCACCCCAATTATCTTGATAGTAGCATCCGACGACGCCGTCGCTAACCGCTTCCCGTAGTAATCCATGACCACATCATGAACTACATCTTGGTGACCAGTTTCAATCTTTTGACAAGGCATTGCTACGCGACGAGTCTAACGATCACTCAATCACTCAAAACCGATCACCAAACCCTAAAATTTCCAATTCAATCAAAATTTGATGCAACGTAAAGATCTAATCAAGATTATTCATTTCTTTCACAGATCGAATCTCAAATTAAGGTTCTATTGCAGAAACAAAAGATTCAGATAACTAGAATTCACAAACCCTAGAAATCAAAAGAGGAATTCGAATCAATTGAACAGAAGCAAAACCTAATTAGAACCCAAGAAAAAAAAAACACAAACAGGATAATGCCCGAAACTTAACAAACCAAGCAAGCCCTAATCGGAACCCCAATATCAGAGATCTGAATCGGATCTACAACAATGAAACGGAAGACGGAAGAGATCGACAGTTGGGGTTTGAAGAAGAGAGTACCTGATTGAGAGATAAAGGGCTTCGATCGGTCGATCAGGATTTCGAAGACGTCGGTAGTGAGATTTGCGTGTTTGGATTTTAGTTTTCAGGACGTGATCTTGTGGTTTATAGAGAGAGAGAGAAATGGTTTTGAATGAGATTTCAGATCCGCGATTCCTTTCTCAGTCTTTGTTTTTATTTTAATGCCATCTATGTCCTTGCCAACAACCCATAATTACACAAAACACCTTCACAAAAATAAAAAAATAAAAATAGAGAACCGCATGAGTAACCAAACTGCTTTAGAGCATTAAATGTGAATTTGGAATGTGGATTGATGCCATAGGTTTTCAAATCTTCCAAACCCTAAAAAACCTCATCTTAGGTTCTGAGATGCAGTTTCATCGAATTTCTTCAATCGTAGAACGCAAAATCATTTCTTTCGCAACCACAGCCCATTAATCTACACATAACGTCAAAAAAAAACAACACACTGGACGAAATCAAGCACACAAAACGATTTCGAGTGTTTCAATCGTACGAAAACAAGGATCTGCGATCG
This sequence comes from Stephania cephalantha, assembly GCA_039657325.1. Classification (NCBI taxonomy): domain Eukaryota; kingdom Viridiplantae; phylum Streptophyta; class Magnoliopsida; order Ranunculales; family Menispermaceae; genus Stephania; species Stephania cephalantha. The sequence goes on from CM077571.1 coordinate 57,948,682, forward strand.
TCTCCAACAGAACACACATCGAAGAACAATTCGAACAACGAAAGATCGAAGAATCGAACGACGAAACACGCACCTGTAGAGATCGAAGTGGCGGGCAGAATCGCTTCTTTGCGGTCGCTTGGTTTCGAATAAATCGAAGAAGAGAGAATGAGAGACGGAAGACAAAAACAAAAGTTAGGGCACAAGTCCAATTGAACCGTGCTAGCTCTCTACTATCGGATGATCCTGAGCGTAGAAAGTGGTATCGGACTACTGATAAGAAAAGAAGATCGACGGTTGGGGTTTGATGGATCTTCTTCGCCTGTTGGGCTTGGGCAGTTGTGTTGTTGACTTTCTCTTCTTGGGCTTGGACAGTTTGGCGTTTGCTCCTGTTCGTAAGTTTTCACTGATAATTGTCACTGATGTGGAAAGAAACAACTTTTGAAAAGAGCCTCTTAGATTGACCCACTTTAAGCACCGAAATTGGGCACCTACCTACATGGTGCATGTGCAGTACACCTCGAGACACGTGTGAGCACATCTCGTGGCATATTGTATGGGCATCGAGTGGGTAGGTACTCAATCTTGGCGTCCAAAGTGAGTCAACCAATCTTTATCCCTTTTGAAACGAGTTTGAGTCTTGAGAATGAAAATGTTAGCATTAAGAGCTCCCGCCATCTATACCTTGAGGCAACCTGGGAGTGATCAGATAGATGCGTAAGTCTAAAAGGCATCAGTATTATGATATCCATACCGTATATTTTATTTTAAAGTCGTATTTAATTGATGTAGAACTATGTTGCAGCCCACCTATCTCATTGTCTTGGTTCCTCTAATATAAAAATATGGAAAATGATTAGGTGACGCATTTTTGGACACTTGAAATGGACGTCTGATTGTTGGCGTTTAATTATATGTGCATCGATGTTTGTTTGTGCGCGTACGTTTTGAAGGGACATCAACAACTGAGTGTCAATTTCTTATTCATCATAACACTACCATAAAAAATTCATTGACACCAAATGTGCTATTCTGTTGAGGGGCCAACATCATTTATTTTAGGTCACTATACTTTGAAGCTATACATATGTGATTTTACATTTTTATAGATACATGATAGGCTAAAACTACCACAGCATGAAAAAATTCCTTTAGGAGTAAATAATTCTGTCCAAAAAATGCTATTTGGTGGTGATTGGTGAGTGTAAAAGAGGGAGAAAGATAACTGACCAAAAAGCTTGCTTACTCCATATAGGAGTACCCTAGAAGAAAAAAAGAATGTTTTAGACACCCAAATAATAAAAATTGAAGGAATCTTATCTACATTTGCTTCCCAAGTGGGCAATTCCTAATTAATGGTGGGCCTCGTCTATAGGCCTTTTTGTGAACATGCTGACCACGTACATTTAATTTTGGTGCTCTTTTGTTTTTTTATTTTAAATATCTAAGTTTTAAGTTTTATAAATCTTTGTTTCCAAAAGAATTGAGATGTGGGAATCAATTAAGGATAGTAATCATTATATGGATGATGAATGAGAAATATATTTATAATTTTAACCATTTGTGGGGTTTCATTGGTGATAAAAAAATACAATTAATAAATCTATTTGGATTAATGAGTTCGGACTCATAAAATTTTTTTAAAATTTTTTACAAATATTTAAGAGGTAACAAAGGAATTTTATAAGTGATTGCGTGTGCTTCATTAATTACTCGAGGATGACTTTGAAATAAAAAAAAATTTTGAGTCCGGACCCATGAGTCCAAATAGCACTACCCTAAAAAAAAAAGTCCTTCACTCTTTTTTATGTTCATTTCACTTATTTTGTTTTTGCAATAAATATGAAATTAATGCGTGGTCTTATAATCCATTCATATAATTAATGCCGTATGAGAGGTACTATAGTAATATTAACATGTAATTAAAGAACTTAAATGTTCACAAAAAAAGAACTTCTTAAATCTCATGCGTTATCGATTCTTAAACGACTTACATATATGATCGGATGAAGTATCTTTTATAGTAACTAGTCATTTGGCACGTGCTTTGCACGTGAGTCTCGATACTAATTGCATTTTTTTGTTGGACATATGACGATGGTATCGGGATTATTCGATAGCATGGATAATAGGTGGTGTGGGATTCCTATAGGTATTAGGAAAAAAAATAAACACAAACATGATAATGCCCGAAACTTAACAAACCAAACAAGCCCTAATCGTAACCCCAATATCGTAGATCGAATCGGATCTACAACAATGAAACGGAAGACGGAAGAGATCGACAGTTGGGGTTTCAAGAAGAGAGTACGATTGAGAGATGAAGGGCTTCGATCGGTCGATCAGGATTTCGAAGACGTCGGTAGTGAGATTTGCGTGTTCGGATTTTGGTTTTCAGGACGTGATCTTGAGGTTTATAGAGAGAGAGAGAGAAATGGTTTTGAATGAGATTGCAGATCCGTGCTTCCTTTCTCTGTCTTTGTTTTTATTCTAATGCCATTTATGTCCTTGCCAACAATCCATAATTACACAAAACACCTTCACTTAAAAATAAAAAATAGAGAATCGCATGAGTAACCAATCGCTTTAGAGCATCTCCAATGGTAGATGTGAATTTGGAATGTGGATTGATGCCACATCGGTCGTGGAGGGGTTGTGGAGGGAGTTTGGGGTAAAAAAACATTCAATGCATAAAATCTGTCTCTAATGGGCAATGTGAATTGGGTCTATCGTTGATGACGTGGCAATAACAACCCACCTTTTTTTTATTCTCCGATCATGCCTTGATTGTTATGTATATATACAAGCAACGATGAAAAAATAGCCTTGTTTGTATTTATCCTTGTTTGTTATATACCGCATGAGTAACCAACCACTTTAGGCACCGAATTTGGGCGATCACTTTTGTCCGATGCGATGGGATACATGCTTTGAAATATATGTGTGCGTATTTCAAACAACATCCGTAAATCCATCCGGATCGGTGCTCAAAGTCAATGCCCAAAGTACGTTACCCAAGCTTTTTTGAAAAAAAATAATACAAAAAAAATGTTCTTTTAAAACTTCAATATTAATTTCAAAAAATGTACAAATCTAAAAAATCTAAGAGAAATTATTGGTTGACACAAATGGGAGGCATAACCTAATGGTGCCCCTTTTTTAGATGTGGTGCCCACGAAAAGTACATAAAGGGGGCACCAGATAGGCTATGTGCCCCATGTGTGCATCCCATTGGTGTCACGCCCATTTAAACTTTTTTTTTTTTTTTGAATGAGACGACTTTGGCTTGATCGGGCTTATTTAAATTGAGACAATAGCAAGGCCCTACCCAAACTCTACTCTACCATTCGAAAACCTTGTTTAACAGAAATTGTTATGGACAAGTCAAAGTAGGTCGACAAGTCAACAAGATATTGCAGCATTGCACAATTTGCACTGTTGATATCTCCCCGAGCCAATGGGCCTTCACATTAGGTGGCCTGTGGTGAAGATGCATGCATGTACCAGTTATTATGTCATTATCGCTAACTCTTTTCCTTGTTAGAAACTCATTGACATGATCATGGCATGTATTCTAATGCATGTATTGCAAACCATCTCTAATTAATTAAACAGATGAGGCATGTGACGACCCTAAAAATTTAACACGTGCCATGTGGCATGAATTCTAATGCATGTATTATAATGCATGTATTGCAAACCCTAAAATTACCAATTCAATTAAAATATATATTAATTATATTTTTTTGTTCATTTTTAGGTGAAACGGAGTGCGTGATTGAATTCGTGGCGGAAAATACTCAAAATGGAGTATTTACTTGCAGTGATCGGATGCCGGACAGTTTGCCTCGAAATACGCGTTGCGCGGTGGGTCGAATAGCGGACATGGTGTTCCAGCCAATCAAAGCATGCCACGTCAATGAAAGCACCTCGGGACCAATCGACGTTACCACGTGGGCATTCAAAACAAACAGGACGTCATCACACGCTAGCGCGACCAATCGGGTGTCGCCATGTCAGCAGAATACAGACTAGCAGCCAATCTCGAGTTGCCACGCGTTGCCACGTCACCCTGAGCAGCCACGTCACACGCAAGCCATTCCTTCTCGCGCAGCTTCCATCGATCGACCTCGAGATCCGTAACTGCACAGACTCCCAGAAATTCGGTCCTCTTGCGCGACTTTTGCGAGCCACGTGGGTGCCACGTGACATTCACCGATTGGCCCAGACACGTCACAACAAGGGGTTCTTCCAATCAAGAGCGGCCACGTGGGCGTGACTCATCACGCACAGCTGGAACGCGCCAGTTTCTCATGAACCACGCGGCGACAACTCAATGCGGTGACGAGGGACGGACGAATCAATCACAACACGACACGTCGCGCGACCCCGAAAAAATAGCGAATCACGCGTGATACGTGGCAGAGTCGATTTTTCAATCTAAAAACACCCGTACGATGCTCCTCGACGCTAGAGTCAACTCCAAAACCCTAAAATTGTGTCCGAGCACAATTTTGGCTATTTATTTATATGTTTAACCGAAGTATGGAGGCCGATAAGAATTTAATTAGTATTTTTTAGAGATTAATTATTTGTTTTTAGTATAGATTTTTGAAGATGATGTCCGGGTAATAAATTTCTCGCCTAAGTCGAAGGGGAAGCAAGTCAGAATTATGGATTCAAAGCATATTATGTGAGATCTTTTATTTTATTATTTAATTAATTTAATTTCTCATATTTCATTGTTGTTGATTTAATGATTATGATTTAGATCTAGGGTATGTATGTGGCCAGTGCATGCTTTTAGATTGATAATCTACTGTTATTTGGAATATTAGTATCCATGTAATTGTGCTTTTAGATCAATAAAGTAACAAACATTCACCCGTTTGCTGTAAAACCCTTTCGGTGTTTGAATGTACAACAATTGAATCTAAATTAAATCGGTAGCGGTTGTGACCCGGTTATTTAAGATTAGTGTTCCCATAGATCCATATTACTGCGGTTAGTGTATTAAACCTGATTGGCGGATGTCTAGGGTTATACATTAATTACGGAAGTAGTTAGTGGCGGACGTCGTGGCTATCGAGATTAGGGGAACTAGGAATTTCCGACGGTTGTCGACTTTCTATAGCTAACCTAGGAGAATTTAAATTAATAACTTTTGGGAAAGATTGAAGACAATGATTGCTATTGAATCTTGATTCGATTTGCGAATCGGAGATTTAGGTGTTATTTAGGTGTTAATTAATTATTGATAAATTGTTTTAGAAATTAGTTTAGTTAATTTATTTATTTAGTTTAGTTAAATTAGTTAGTTAAATTAATATTTATTTTAAAACCCCCGATTTTCCTTTTTTGTTGTTTTAACCTAAGAAAGACAACCAGTCTCTTTGGGATCGACCTTTTGCCATTATTCTATAAAATAGTTGGTTTAGGAAACTTTACTTTATTGACGTGTTCGGTGCGCGTCAATTTTTGGCGCCGTTGCCGGGGATTTGTATTTTCTTTCTTTGGTTTATTTTTATTTTTATTATTTTTATTTTTTTTTATTTTTTATTTTGCATATCTAGTCCCTTGCTCTTAACATGTATCCTGGCAATATCTCGAGTTCCACTGATCAGAAACTCGACCGAATGATATCCATGATGGAACATCTCCTCTTATCTGGTGAAGTGCAAGTCAACCCCCATAATTATGGTCGATACGAAGACTCACATTATTATAATGTGAAAGGGGTAGGCATGCCACAAAATAGATATCAAAATTCTAACATGAATTCTTTTGTGCAACAGGTTGAGGTTTGCGAAATTTGTGGAGATTATTCTCATTCCGCACATAATTGTCCATATCATCCACAGTACGAGAATTATCACTATTCTAGCTATGCACCGCCACAACCTGACTTCTCTGGATTCATATCACACCCACATTTTTTTTCATCAAAGCCTCTCCTTGGATGAAATGATGATGCAAGTGATGGAAAGTTTGCCTGAATGTTGGCGAACTTGCAATAAGATTCAAAAACTTGATTTTAGTTGTCCAGCCTCGAAGGACTTGGTAACTGACTTAGATCAACATATTGCTAGTCGTCAAAGAACAATTGATGAAGCAGAGTTGTGTAGTACACAACCAATTTTTAACCCAGAGGTGGATGTGAGTGATGATACATTGACAAATCTTGAGGTGAATGACGTTACACAGGGGGGAGACTATTTGATAGAAACATCCGAAGAATGTGACGTCTTTCAAATTGAGCCAGAGATTGTCATTGTCTTAAATGAGGGAGAAGATGAGATGGAAATCGATGTCAATTCAAACATGTCAGAGAAGCCGCATATAGAGAGCGAGGAAGACCAACTTCTGGTGTTGGTGCAACCACCCACCCTCCCATACACATTTGGTACACCTTATAAGGGGGTGGAAGTAAGGGAGCGTTTGCAGATCTTCTACACTGCCGACACCTTTGTGTTGGACGAGCCTGATACGATAGATTCTTTTGTGTTGGAGGTTCCAGATGAGCTCCTAAATCTGAAAGAGGGCGTGCATGCTTCATTGCCCAAATACGTAGATGCGCCATTCGTTGTCGACATCTCTAAAGGAGAGGGCATCACGTGATCAATCATTTTAAGTCTAGCCAAAGACTTAAAAGAAAGGCGGCTTGTTGGGAGGCAACCCAACTTTATTTTTATTTTATTTATTTCTTGCATTTATTTTAGTTTATTTTAGTTTTAGTTTTTTTTTTTTTTTTAATAACTCTCTAATTTGGTCTCTTTATTTGTACAGGTGATGGAGGGTTGGAGCGCTGAATTTTGTAGGTTTGACTTTGGATTACATTTTTAGCATAATTTGAGCAATATTTTTTTTTAGGAATTAATATGTTTTCGGGATTTTAGGTGTTTTGAGACTTGGTTGGGACATACCTAACTTAAGTCGCTACATTAGTGGCAGGTTTTTGAGTAGACCCAAAACCCTAAATTTCATTCCATCATCTTGTTGATTCCACCCTTAGTTGAAAGACTTCGGGCTCGCAAGACTTGATTGGAATCTTTTGAGTTAATTCCTTTGTTTACTAGTTCTTGCTCTTGTTATGATTATTTTTTTTTAGCATCCTTAGTCTCCCACATATGGGGGATTTAGTGCGTTCACTAGTTTTTAGAATTTTTTTTTTGTTATTCATGCATTTGTATTATTTTCTAATCCATGTTCTTCTTCACCACTATCTTTTTCTTTTTGTCATATGGATGCGTTGACTTGTTTTAAACCTTGACGACAAGGTTTGAAATAAGTTTGGGGGTGTTTTAGGGATTGTGGATTGATTTGGATGAATTTTTTGCGAAAGACCGCAGGTGAGAGCGTTTTAATTTTTTTTTATTATGCGGTTATATGCGGGTATTGGATGGTAATGGTGGTGTTTTATATCATTTCTTCCATTTCTTGTCTATTCATATTCCTTTCTCATTTCATTAGGAATTGATACACTTTCATGTATATATTTAGTATGTTATTATTTATTTAGAGTCACCCGAAACTTTGTTCATGCCTTTGGTTGTGGATGAGTAAACTACAGTTGCCTTTTTGACTTGAAACTTAGAGAAAATTAGGAGACATATTTAATCAAGTTCGTAGCTTAGCATTTTTATGATTTCATGATTAGAGACTTAGATGATGGTTAAACTTAGTGCTAAGATAACGAAAATGAGTAAAATGTCAAATTTATGCAAGTTGTATTATTTTAACCCACATTGGGGGATTTGCTTGATTATAGTGAAAGTGAGAAGTACAAACAGGAGTTTTATTAGTGTAGAGTGTCCTACAAGTTTCCACAGGAAATGGAGCAGGGAAACTTGTGGTGGGAAAAAGTGAGAAAAGCGATCCGCGAGAAATGGAGCAGGGATTGTACTACTTGAGAAAAAAAGAAAAGAAAAAAAGAAAGAAAGGAGGTTGATGAAAAATGAAAAAAATAAATAAAGGCGGAAGTTGTGAAACTCCTCAAATAAAAGATTTAGTTCGAGTGCTTTCACTATATTAAGTAAGATTTTGAACTTGCGTGGTTTAATTGTATAGACCAATAAAACTTGTGATTAGTTGATGGCATTTGTATTGACCGATTCTATGTTTTGAAAGTGAGATCTTAATTGTGTTTGAGTTGTGAAACTTGACATATCATAACTCTGAAATTTTTGAGTTTCTTGTTAATTTGGTGACTATGTAAACCAAAGGAACTCCATGAATTTGGGTCGGGTATAGGATTAGTTGAGTCAGTGCATTATTATATTAGGAGTCTAGTTTAGTTTGTGTTGTCATTTACACCTTTGCTCGGACGTGCAAAGTCTTAAGTTTGGGGGTATTTGATAAGTTAGTATTTTTATATATTTAGTAGTCTATTTTAATATATTTAATTATTAAAAGTATTTAAAATATATATTTAATTATATTTTTTTGTTCATTTTTAGGTGAAACGGAGTGCGCGGTTGAATTCGTGGCGGAAAAATACTCTAAATGGAGTATTTACTTGCAGTGATCAGATGCCGGACAGTTTGTCTCGAAATACGCATTGCGCGGTGGGTCGAATAGCGGACATGGTGTTCCAGCCAATCAAAGCATGCCACGTCAGCGAGAAAGCACCTCAGGACCAATCGGGTGTCGCCATGTCAGCAGCATACAGACCAGCAGCCAATCCCGAGTTGCCACGCGTTGCCACGTCACCCTGAGCAGCCACGTCACACGCAAGCCATTCCTTCTCGCACAGCTTCCATCGATCGGCCTCGAGATCTGTAACTGCACAGACTCCCAGAAATTCGATCCTCTTGCGCGACTTTTGCGAGCCACGTGGGTGCCACGTGGCATTCACCGATTGGCCCAGACACGTCACAGCAAAGGGTTCTTCCAATCAAGAGCGGCCACGTGGCCGTGACTCATCACGCACAGCTGGAACACGCCAGTTTCTCCGCGAACCACGCGACGACAACTCAGCGGCGGTGACAGGGACAGACGAATCACAGCGCGACACGTCAACGCAACAAGCCCTAATCGGAACCCTGATATCAGAGATCTGAATCGGATCTACAATAATGAAAAGGAAGACGGTTGAGGTTTGAAGAAGAGAGTACCTGATTTAGAGATGAAGGGCTTCGATCGGCCGATCAGGATTTCAAAGACATCGGTAGTGAGATTTGCGAGTTCAGATTTTGGTTTTCTCGACTCGATCTTGAGGTTTACGAGAGAGAGAAATGGTTTTGATTGAGATGGCAGATCTGCGACTTCCTTTCTTGGTCTTTGTTTTTATTCTAATGCCATCTATGTCCTTGTCAACAATCCATAATTACACAAAATACATTCACTTGAAAAAAAAGAAAAAAAAAATAGAGAACCGCATGAGTAACCAACCACTTTAGGCACCGAATTTGGGCAGTCGCTTCAATCCGATGCCGTAGGATACAGGCCGAAATATATGTGTGCACATTTCAAAACAAAATGTTTAGCATCCGACTGGATTGGTGTTCAAAGTCAATGCCCAAAGTAAGTTATCCAAACTCTTTTTGAAAAAAATAATACAACAAAAAAATGTTTTTTTGAAACTTCAATATTAATTTGAAAAAATGTACAAATCTAAAAAACTAAGAGAAATTATCGGTTGAGGGAGTATAACCTAATGGTGCCCCTTTTTTAGATGTGGTGCCCACGAAAAGTATATAAAGGGGGCACCAAGTAGGCTATGTGCCCCATGTGTGCATCCCATTGGTGTCACGCCCATTTAAGTTTTTTTTTTTTTTTTTTTTTTTGAATGAGACGACTTTGGCTTGACCGGGCTTATTTAAATTGAGACAATAGCAAGGCCCTACCCAAACTCTACTCTACCATTCGAAAACCATGTTTAACAGAAATTGTTATGGTCAAGTCAAAGTAGGTCGACAAGTCAACAAGATATTGCAGCATTGCACAATTTGCACTGTTGATATCTCCCCGGGCCAATGGGCCTTCACATTAGGTGGCCTGTGGTGAAGATGCATGCATGTACCAGTTATTATGTCATTATCGCTAACTCTTTTCCTTGTTAGAAACTCATGGACATGATCATGGCATGTATTTTAATGCATGTATTGCAAACCATCTCTAATTAATTAAACAGATGAGGCATGTGACGACCCTAAAAATTTAACACGTGCCACGTGGCATGCATTCTAATGCATGTATTGCAAACCCTAAAATTACCAATTCAAACAAAATTTGATGCAACGTAAAGATCTAATCAAGATTATTCATTTCTTTGACAGATCGAATCTCAAATTCAGGTTCTATTGCAGAAACAAAAGATTCAAATAACTAGAAGTCACAAACCCTAGAAATCAAAAGAGGAATTCGAATCAATTGAACATAAGCAAACCCTAATTAGAACCAAAAAAAAAAAAACATGATAATGCTCGAAACTTAACAAACCAAACAAGCCCTAATCGGAACCCTGATGTCAGAGATCTGAATCGGATCTACAATAATGAAACGGAAGACGGTGGAGATCGACGGTTGAGGTTTGAAGAAGAGAGTACCTGATTTAGAGATGAAGGGCTTCGATCGGTCGATCAGGATTTCAAAGACATCGGTAGTGAGATTTGCGAGTTCAGATTTTGGTTTTCTCGACCTGATCTTGAGGTTTACAGAAAGAGAAATGGTTTTGATTGACATGGCAGATCCGCGGCTTCCTTTCTTGGTCTTTGTTTTTATAATAATGTCATATATGTCCTTGCCAACAATCCATAATTACACAAAACACATTCACTTGAAAAAAAAAAAAAAAAAAAAATAGAGAACCGTATGAGTAACCAACCACTTTAGGCACCGAATTTGGGCATTCGCTTCAGTCCGATGCCGTGGGATACACGCCGAAATATATGTGTGCACATTTCAAAACAAAATGCTTAGCATCCGACTGGATCGGTGTTCAAAGTCAATGCCCAAAGTAAGTTATCCAAGCTGTTTTTGAAAAAAATAATACAAAAAAAAATGTTTTTTTGAAACATCAATATTAATTTGAAAAAATGTACAAATCTAAAAAACTACGAGAAATTATTGGTTGAGGGAGTATAACCTAATGGTGCCATTTTTTTAGATGTGGTGCCCACGAAAAGTATATAAAGGGGGCACCAAGTAGGCTATGTGCCCCATGTGTGCATCCCATTGGTGTCACACCCATTTAAGCTTTTTTTTTTTTTTTTTTTTTTGAATGAGACGACTTTGGCTTGATCGGGCTTATTTAAATTGAGACAATAGCAAGGCCCTACCCAAACTCTACTCTACCATTCGAAAACCATGTTTAACAGAAATTGTTATGGTCAAGTCAAAGTTGGTCGACAAGTCAACAAGATATTGCAACATTGCACAATTTGCACTGTTGATATCTCCCCGGGCCAATGGGCCTTCACATTAGGTGGCCTGTGGTGAAGATGCATGCATGTACCAGTTATTATGTCATTATCGCTAGCTCTTTTCCTTGTTAGAAACTCATTGACATGATCATGGCATGTATTCTAATGCATGTATTGCAAACCATCTCTAATTAATTAAACAGATGAGGCATGTGACGACCCTAAAATTTTAACACGTGCCACGTGGCATGCATTCTAATGCATGTATTCTAATGCTTGTATTGCAAACCCTAAAATTACCAATTCAAACAAAATTTGATGCAACGTAAAGATCTAATCAAGATTATTCATTTCTTTCACAGATCGAATCTCAAATTCAGGTTCTATTGCAGAAACAAAAGATTCAGATAACTAGAATTCACAAACCCTAGAAATCAAAAGAGGAATTCGAATCAATTGAACATAAGCAAACCCTAATTAGAACAAAAAAAAAACATGATAATGCTCGAAACTTAACAAACCAAACAAGCCCTAATCTGAACCTTAATGTCAGAGATCTGAATCGGATCTACAATAATGAAACGGAAGACGGTGGAGATCGACGGTTGATGTTTGAAGAAGAGAGTACCTGATTTAAAGATGAAGGGCTTCGATGGGTCGATCAGGATTTCAAAGACGACGGTATGAGATTTGCGAGTTCAGATTTTGGTTTTCTCGACCTCATCTTGAGGTTTACAGAGAGAGAAATGGTTTTGATTGACATGGCAGATCCGCGGCTTCCTTTCTTGGTCTTTGTTTTTATAATAATGTCATCTATGTCCTTGCCAACAATCCATAATTACACAAAACACATTCACTTGAAAAAAAAAGAAAAAAAAATAGAGAGCGCATGTGTAACCAACCACTTTAGGCACCGAATTTGGGCAGTCGCTTCAGTCCGATGTCGTGGGATACACGCCGAAATATATGTGTGCACATTTCAAAACAAAATGCTTAGCATCCGACTGAATCGGTGTTCAAAGTCAATGCCCAAAGTAAGTTATCCAAGCTGTTTTTGAAAAATATAATACAACAAAAAAATGTTTTTTTGAAACTTCAATATTAATTTGAAAAAATATACAAATCTAAAAAACTAAGAGAAATTATCGGTTGAGGGAGTATAACCTAATGGTGCCCCTTTTTTAGATGTGGTGCCCACGAAAAGTATATAAAGGGGGCACCAAGTAGGCTATGTGCCCCATGTGTGCATCCCATTGGTGTCACGCCCATTTAAGCTTTTTTTTTTTTTTGAATGAGACGACTTTGGCTTGATCGAGCTTATTTAAATTGAGACAATAGCAAGGCCCTACCCAAACTCTACTCTACCATTCGAAAAATATGTTTAACATAAATTGTTATGGTCAAGTCAAAGTAGGTCGACAAGTCAACAAGATATTGCAGCATTGCACAATTTGCACTGTTGATATCTCCCCGGGCCAATGGGCCTTCACATTAGGTGGCCTGTGGTGAAGATGCATGCATGTACCAGTTATTATGTCATTATCGCTAACTCTTTTCCTTGTTAGAAACTCATTGACATGATCATGGCATGTATTCTATTGCATGTATTGCAAACCATCTCTAATTAATTAAACAGATGAGGCATGTGACGACCCTAAAAATTTAACACATGCCACGTGGCATGCATTCTAATGCATGTATTCTAATGCATGTATTGCAAACCCTAAAATTACCAATTCAAACAAAATTTGATGCAACGTAAAGATCTAATCAAGATTATTCATTTCTTTCACAGATCGAATCTCAAATTCAGGTTCTATTGCAGAAACAAAAGATTCAGATAACTAGAATTCACAAACCCTAGAAATCAAAAGAGGAATTCGAATCAATTGAACAGAAGCAAACCCTAATTAGAACCCAAAAAAAAAACATGATAATGCTCGAAACTTAACAAACCAAACAAGCCCTAATCGGAACCCTGATGTCAGAGATCAGAATCGGATCTACAATAATGAAACGGAAGACGGTGGAGATCGACGGTTGAGGTTTGAATAAGAGAGTACCTGATTTAGAGATGAAGGGCTTCGATCGGTCGATCAGGATTTCAAAGACGTCGGTAGTGAGATTTGCGAGTTCAGATTTCGATTTTCTCGACCTGATCTTGAGGTTTACAGAGAGAGAAATGGTTTTGATTGAGATGGCAGATCCGCGCTTCCTTTCTTGGTCTTTGTTTTTATAATAATGTCATCTTTGTCCTTGCCAACAATCCATAATTACACAAAACACATTCACTTGAAAAAAAAAAAAAAAAAAATAGAGAACCGCATGAGTAACCAACCACTTTAGGCACCGAATTTGGGCGATCGCTTGATCCGATGCCGTGGGATACACGCCGAATATATGTGTGCACATTTCAAAACAAAATGCTTAGCATCCGATCGGATCGGTGTTCAAAGTCAATGCCCAAAGTAAGTTATCCAAGTTTGTTTTTGAAAAATATAATACAACAAAAAAATGTTTTTTTGAAACTTCAATATTAATTTGAAAAAATGTACAAATCTAAAAAACTAAGAGAAATTATCGGTTGAGGGAGTATAACCTAATGGTGCCCCTTTTTAGATGTGGTGCCCACGAAAAGTATATAAAGGGGGCACCAAGTAGGCTATGTGCCCCATGTGTGCATCCCATTGGTGTCACGCCCATTTAAGTTTTTTTTTTTTTTTAATGAGACGACTTTGGCTTGACCAGGGCTTATTTAAATTGAGACAATAGCAAGGCCCTACCCAAACTCTACTCTCTACCATTCGAAAACCATGTTTAACAAATTGTTATGGTCAAGTCAAAGTAGGTCGACAAGTCAACAAGATATTGCAAAGCATTGCACAATTTGCACTTGTTGATATCTCCACGGCCAATGGGCCTTCACATTAGGTGGCCTGTGGTGAAGATGCATGCATGTACCAGTTATTATGTCATTATCGCTAACCCTTTTCCTTGTTAGAAACTCATTGACATGATCATGGCATGTATTCTAATGCATGTATTGCAAACCATCTCTAATTAATTAAACAGATGAGGCATGTGACGACCCTAAAAATTTAGCACGTGCCACGTGGCATGCATTATAATGCATGTATTCTAATGCATGTATTGCAAACCCTAAAATTACCAATTCAATCAAAATTTGATGCAACGTAAAGATCTAATCAAGATTATTCATTTCTTTGACAGATCGAATCTCAAATTCAGGTTCTATTGCAGAAACAAAAGATTCAGATAACTAGAATTCACAAACCCTAGAAATCAAAAGAGGAATTCGAATCAATTGAACAGAAGCAAACCCTAATTAGAACCCAAAAAAAACAACATGATAATGCTCGAAACTTAACAAACCAAACAAGCCCTAATCGGAACCCTGATATCAGAGATCTGAATCGGATCTACAATAATGAAACGGAAGACGGTGGAGATCGACGGCTGAGGTTTGAAGAAGAGAGTACCTGATTTAGATATGAAGGGCTTCGATCGGTCGATCAGGATTTCAAAGACGTCGGTAGTGAGATTTGCGAGTTCAGATTTTGGTTTTCTCGACCTGATCTTGAGGTTTACAGAGAGAGAAATGGTTTTGATTGAGATGGCAGATCCGCGGCTTCCTTTCTTAGTCTTTGTTTTTATTCTAATGTCATCTATGTCCTTGCCAACAATCCATAATTACACAAAATACCTTCACTTGAAAAAAAAAGAAAAAAAAATAGAGAACCGCATGAGTAACCAACCACTTTAGGCAATGAATTTGGGCAGTCGCTTCAGTCCGATGCCGTGGGATACACGCCGAAATATATGTGTGCACATTTCAAAACAAAATGCTTAGCATCCGACTGGATCGGTGTTCAAAGTCAATGCCCAAAGTAAGTTATCCAAGTTTTGTTTTTGAAAAAAATAATACAAAAAAAAATGTTTTTTTGAAACTTCAATATTAATTTGAAAAAATGTACAAATCTAAAAAACTAAGAGAAATTATTGGTTAGGGGCGTATAACCTAATGGTGCCCCTTTTTTAGATGTGGTGCCCACGAAAAGTATATAAAGGGGGCACCAGGTAGGCTATATGCCCCATGTATGCATCCCATTGGTGTCACGCCCATTTAAGCTTTTTTTTTTTTTTTGAATGGGACGACTTTGGCTTGATCGGGCTTATTTAAATTGAGACAATAGCAAGGCCCTACCCAAACTCTACTCTACCATTCGAAAACCATGTTTAACAGAAATTGTTATGGACAAGTCAAAGTTGGTCGACAAGTTAACAAGATATTGCAGCATTGCACAATTTGCACTGTTGATATCTCCCCGGGACATTACTGTTTTCGTTCTTGTTATCACGTGTATACAACCGTGTGAACATTTCTAATTGCTGGATGTCATTGAGATCATCTGATATATTTAAAAAAAGATCGAACGCACACAATCGATAGATTCGGGATTTAGAGGGTTCGTGTTTTCTTGGGGTTCAAGTTTAGGGGTTGTTCATCACTTTTTGTTCTTCCTTACCTGCTCACACGTTCCAATATCTTCAACCTTCATTTGTTGTCTTCATCAAATCCTCGTGGTTTTGTTTTGTTTGTTCAATGTTCATACAGAGCTGTAAATCATGTTTTAATGTATGAACAGAGGATAAACTCAACTGGTTTCCATAAAAGAGAGAGCTTTGAAGGGGTAAGCCCACAAGGCTGTTGGAAATCAGAACTTAGAAAGCTTAGATACTGAATTGAGGAAATGTGTTATCTTATTCAACAAAATCAATGGCAATTTATAGCCTTTACACACCAAAAAGAAATAACAAGTCTACGCTTCACAAGCTTATAGCGCAAAGAGATGAAAAACAAACTCTAACTTCCCTAAAGAATAGGTCTTATTGTAACTACCTAGTTGAAAGAGTAAACTCAAAAACAAACAACAACGAATCTGTTGCTAACATTCCCTCCCTTAAGCTAAACATATGTATTTAGCTTACTTCTGATGCATTCACCATTCCAAGCATGCTACGAAGTTTCTCAAACTGCTCAAGCTTAAGTGGCTTTGTCATCAGGTCCGCAATTTGTTCTTGAGAACTGCAATACTTCAATTCCACAACACCATCATTCACCAAGTCCCTCAAGAAATGAAATCTCACATCAATATGTTTGCTTCTTCCATGAAAAACTGGATTCTTAGACAATTGAATGGCAGAGCTATTATCACATTGAATTATGATACTTTCATTCTCCTCCATTCCAATCTTTCCCATAATTCTTTTCAACCATAAACATTGACACGCACAAAGAGTCGCTACAATATATTCTCGCTTTCGGTTGTAGACAAAGTCACCACTGGTTGTTTCTTTGAAGACCATGACACAACTCCATATCCTATTTTGAACACATATCCAGAAGTACTCCTCCTATCATCAAGATCACCAGCATATCCGCTATCCGTGAATGCCAAGAGTTTTGAACTGCCTTCTCCCTTCTTGTAAAGAATGCCTAGCTCAGTTGTCCCTTTCAAATACCTCAGAATCCTCTTGGCTGCCAACCAGTGTGACATGGTTGGCCTAGACATGTACCTGCTAATGAGTCTTACACCATACATTAAGTCGGGACGAGTCACAGTTAAGTACATGAGACTCCCAACTACTTGTTTGAACAAAGTTGTATCAACTTTAGCTCCTCCATCATCCTTTGACAGCTTTGTACCAGGAACAATTGGATTTTTTACTGCATTACTACTTGCCATTTCGAATCTTGTTAATACCTCTCTTGCATACCTTCTTTGACAAATGAAGATACCATTTGAATTCTGCAACACTTCTACTCCAAGAAAATGCTTCATTCTTCCCAGATCAGACATATCAAACTCCAGCATCATTGAGTTTTTAAACTCATTACACATGCTCATATCATTTCCAACAAAAATTAAATCATCTACATATAGACTTACTATCAGGATTTTACCTCCAACTGATTTAGTGAACAAAGTATGCTCACTTGGACATTTCTCGAAGCCTTCACGTAGAAAATACGTCTCAATTTTGCTGTACCATGCCCTTGGTGCTTGCTTAAGGCCATATAGAGCTTTGTTTAATTTGTAAACCCTTCCTTCTTCTCCTTTCTTAGTAAACCCATCAGGCAGTTGCACAAACACTTCCTCCTTGAGCTCACCATGAAGAAAAGCACTCTTCACGTCAAGCTGAAAAACTTCCCAACCATACTGTGCTGCTACTGCAAGAATTACTCGAATGGTGTCGAGTCTTGCAACTGGTGCAAATACTTCAAAAAGTCTACACCATGACGTTGTGCATACCCCTTATCTACCAGTAGTGCCTTGTATTTTTCAACATCACCATTTTCATTAAGTTTGGTCTTGAAAACCCACTTAACTCCAATTGCTTTAGCACCCTTAGCATCCGTCAATTCCCAAGTCTTATTCTTCTCTATAGCTTGAATTTATCTTTGCCATCGCCTCTCTCCACTTCTTGCTTTTTACCGCCTCTTCAAATAAAATTGGATCATCATCGGTTGCCATCATCATTGCAAGCATATCTTCCTCTTCTGAAAGCCCTTCACCCGTTTCATAATCTGCCATCCAGACCGGTTCTTTTCTGATTCGTTCAGCCCTCCCTTCAACTGCAACGTCTTGCAAGTTTACTTCATTTGGAATTGAGCTACTTGAACTGCTGCTGCCTGTGACATTCTGAATATCATTCTCCTCAGTATCATCATCGAGAATATCTACATTCAACTCTTCTTCAGTTCTGCCCCAATCCCAATTTTCTTCTTCTTCGAATACAACATCTTTGCTGATGATAATCTTCTTAGTGACTGGATCGTATAATCTGTAGGCCTTGGATTCATCACTAACACCTAAGAACACACATTTTGTACTTTTGGAATCCAACTTACTCCTCTTTTGGTCTGGAATGTGAGCATAAGCTATACACCCGAAGATTCGAAAATAATCCACCCTTGGTTTCGCACCACTCCATGCTTCTTCTGGAGTTTTTTCTTTCACTTCGTCATAGCTTAGACTTCTTTTGAATGTGCACACACCACTTTACAGACTTTCTTCGGGCCAGAAAACTTTTGAAACTTTCTTCTCTGCTAACATTGAGCGTATTGTGTTCATGATGGTTCTGTTCTTCCGTTCAGCGACGCCATTTTTCTGTGGAGTATAAGCTTCTGTTAATTGCCTGCGTATACCCTGAGATTTGCAAAATTCTCCAAATTCATTGGAGTTGAATTCACCCCCTCTATCTGTTCTCAAACAAGTTATATAAGCACCAATCTCCTTTTCAACACATGCTTTAAAATTCTTAAATGCAACAAAAGCTTCTGATTTTTCATATAAAAAGTAAATCCAAGTTTTACGTGAAAAATCATCAATAAAACTTATGAAATACCGTTTACCGCTGTTGGAAGCCGGTTGATAGGTCCACAAAGATCAGAATGCACCAGTTGAAGCTGTTTTGATGCTCTCCATGAACTCTGCTTTGGTATAGATTCTTTGTGTTGTTTGCCAACCAAACAAGCTTCACATAATTTCTCTGGAACTTTGAGTAGTGGCACACCATCTACCATCTTTCTGATGCAAGTGTTCTCAACCCCGATAATTCAAATGGCCAAAGCGACGATGCCACAAGTGTGATTCTTTTTCGAAACCTCACTTGAAGACACAAAGAATTTGTGGTTGCCATGGATGCTAACGAGATAGAACATTCTGTTTCCACTCATATTAGTTTGCATAATTAACCCCCTTCTAGAATGATAGACTTTACAAGTCCCTTTCTGAATTAGAATAGCTAAACCCTTCTCCTGAAGCTGCCCTATGCTCGACAAATTGCTCTTCAATTCAGGTATATAAAAAACATCTGAAATTACCTGAATAATGCCATTCATTTGAAGTCGAATACTTCCTTTAGCCGTCACGCATTGCCATTCTCATTGTTATTACCCAGACTTCACAGCTTTGTCGAAATCCTTCATCCAGCTCCGAGAACCATTCTTTGTTACCAGTCATGTGATTGGAACACCCAGAGTCAAGGAACCAGACTTCTTCTCTTTTGGTTTGATGGAATTCGACATAAGCCATCAATAGAAGCTCTTCTTCTTCTCTAAGTTCAGCATAGTTTGCATTTTTCTCCCAATCTGGACACTCATATTGATAGTGCCCCAACTGATGGCATTTGAAACATTCAATAGTAGCTTTGTTTTGAGACAGTCTCCCTCGTCCTCTACCTCGACCTCCTCGGAATGAGCCTCTACCCCTTCCTCTCCGTGGCTTATCATCATAAGAGATTCTTAAGGCTTGTTCTTCTTCCGGACTCCCCTGCATTCTTTGTTCTTGAACCAACAAACTTCCGTGAAGCTCATCAATGGTCATGGTATCTAGATCATTTGACTCCTCAATTGAACAGACAACATAATTGAATTTGGGAGTCAAAGATCTCAAAATCTTACCCACCACTGTGCTTGTCTGCACAGCTTCACCATTCACCTTCATCTTGTTCACAACTGTCAGAGTTCGTGCAAAATAACTATCGATCTTTTCTCCTTCCTTCATAGTCAGCATTTCAAACTCCTTCCTCAATGACTGCAATGTGCTCTTTTCACCTTGGTAGATCCTTGGTACTTCGCTTCATTGAATCCCGATCGCCTTCGACGTCTTTTTGTCGAGAATGGTTTCAATGATTTCTCTTTCAATTGCATGAAACAGATAATTCTTTACCTTCAGATCCTTGAGCTTAGCTTCTTCGACGCTCTTCCTCTGCGTCTCACTTGCTGATGAAGTCCCGATTGCTGGTGATGGAATTCCTTCATCCACCAGGTTCCACATCTCTTTGCTCCTCAAGAAATTTTCCATCAACATCGACCAATGGTCATAATGGCCATCAAATTTTGGAATTAAGAATTTCTCTGAGGTTGTCATGCTTCACTCACTCTAACACTCCCACACTCCTATTTAATCAGGCCCCTTTCAAAAGCTCTGATACCAAATGTTGGAAATCAGAACTTAGAAAGCTTAGATACTGAATTGAGGAAATGTGTTATCTTATTCAACAAAATCAATGGCAATTTATAGCCTTTACACACCAAAAAGAAATAACAAGTCTACGCTTCACAAGCTTATAGCGTAGTAGATGAAAAACAAACTCTAACTTCCCTAAAGAATAGGTCTTATTGTAACTACCTAGTTGAAAGAGTAAACTCAAAAACAAACAACAACGAATCTGTAGCTAACAAAGGCCACACCCCTTTTGGTTCTGTTCTTTGTGGGTTGAACAGCTGAGAGAAATCTAAGAAAATCAATCAACAATTGGTATGATTTCGCTGTTTTTTCTTGCAAGTTTGAGATGGATAGGAAGTGGGGTTGAGGGGTTTTGTTCTGAGGGTCCCTGATGTTTTTTTTTGGTTGTGGGTGCAGTAGTCCTGTTTGGGTCTCTTCTTTGTCCGTCTTGTTTGGTGAGTAGATCTTGCTAAAGTTGTTTGTCATTAAAATGTGGACATGGGTTTTTGATCTACTTGAAGATCTTGCAATTTCAGATTCCGGGCATTGCTCCATTTGGTTGTTTGGGTCGGCAATTTGAGTAAAAATTGGTTTTTTTTTGTCATTGAAGACGACCTTCGCGAGATGGCCAAGAAGGCCGCTTGGAGCGTCAGCTCTTGCAAGTCCGGTAATGGCGTCCAGTTCCTCCGCGACGACAACCTCGAAACCTACTGGCAGTACGTCTTCTCGATCTCTTCATCGATCGTTTCTTTTTTAGGGTTCATGAATTGGGCTTCTAGGGTTTAAAGATTGGTTACTTGGTCCACCTTACCTTACGTAAGGGCTTCAACATTGTCACATGTCAGCCGTGTGATGTCAATCACCACATCATTCGTGTTGGCTCGAGATTTGGGCATCTAAGATCCATGTCTGTAGTACTAATAGTTGGCTTTTATAGTCACTTAGTCGACGAACTTCAATGAACTGCCCTGTACCAACCATTTAAAAACCCCAACAGCTAGATGATAGATTATTTTCTTGATTAGGGACACCAATATGAGTCGAATATAAGACTTCCCCCAACCTTGCTTTTTAGTAAATGACGTCGCTTTCATTTTATAACTAGAGATGTTTTGGTAGATAACTAGATGATATCATCGAGTTAGAGCAAAACTCTTATACTCAGCTCGGTTTAATACAATTTATCAAAGTGTAGATATTGCAGGAAAAAACGTCAAAGTTATCAAGGTTTAGGCTGCGTGATTCTGTATTTTGAATGTGAGTACAAAGCATACGTGCTTCGAGGTTAGTGTTATTGTAATGCAATTAAAGAAAATACTACACTCGAAGTCATATCAAACACAAGAGTCATCCATGCGCCCTCGACTCACATACTATGCATCAATATGCTCGATATAACTTCCGATGCAATTTGGGTGTTGTCATTCTAGCAAGATCCAAATTGTAATATGCTGCCCTAGAGAACATGAACTGAAAGAAAAGAAAGAATTCCACCAATCAACAAAGACAAAAACATTGTTCTTTTTTCCGTACTTACACCATATTTGAGTTTGATTTCCCGTTTTGCTACCATGACATCCCAGCGACTTGGCTGTTTTGGGATCTTTCCCCGAGGCATGCAAAGAGAGCTAGAGGGTGGAGAGTTGGACTATATGATTGGTTACGGCCTGTTTGGCGACGGCACACAGTGGTATTTATATTCGTGCTGGCACTCTAAAGGAGCGCCTTGTGGCAAAATGATGGTTGAGGGCCTCAGTTGCCAACAAAGTCCAATGACTAAGAATCGATCGAGTAATGTGTAACTAAGGTATTGTTTAATTTATTTTTGCCAACTTACAGTTTGAGCGAAGTTAACTCTTTAGAGTTAATTTACAGTGTAAGTTCATATTTCAAGTTTGGTTGAACTTCAAACTTGCAAGGAAGTTACAAAATTTTAAGAACTGTAAAATGCGGGAATTGACATAAATATTCTTCAAACAAATTTTTAAAATAAAAAAATATTATTATGTTCACTACATGAACTATTATTTTATTTATTCAAAATAAAAAAAACATGAATTAAATAAAAAAACATAAAATATTATTTACAAAAATATTAAACAACATTAAATAATTAGAAATATTTTTATATTTATTTGAAATAATTATTAATAATAAATCCTATAAAATACAACTAACGATAATTTTTAATATTTTTTTAATGAATGAATGATTTATTTAATCTTTTATTATGAATTAATAACAAGCATTAGAGATGGTAGGGACATGAGTAAATGTAAATTTATGAAAGGTAATTGTGTCCATATAACTCTCGAGAGTTATCTCTTTGTGGGGGGCGTGGGGAGATATCTAACACCCTTCTCTGTAAGTTGGAGATAACTCACATGGAGTTAGGCAACCAAATAAGATTAGTTACTAACTTCATATAAGTTATCGCCTTGGAGATATATCCATCTCATACCAAACAATGCCTAAATATATAGAAGGTCTAGTATAGATACTAATTAATTTTGCCATATTCTTCAAAAAAAAAAAAAAAAAAAAAAGATGGCATTTGTTATTAAGGAGGCGTGTGCATGAGGATGATAGAGTAGTAATTGTTATTCTTCTTCAATTCGTTGGGAACTAAAGGGAAAACGAAATATTACTCTCGATCTTAGTGTTGTTTTAAGGTTATTCACACTTTTTTAAGAAAATTATTTAATTATCTTGATTGAGGAGAAAGTGACAGTTAAATGACTAAATCACTATTTATCTCTTCTAACCTTACCACTTCTACATACACTAATTATTAATGAGTAATTAATATATTTTCTTTTTCTATGAAGGTTATAAAAGTCGATTAAGTAATTAATTTATATTGAAACTATCAAATGACATATATTGTGAAATATTTCAAAATGACTAAAAATTCACTTATAAAGAAACGGGGGAGTAATTAGGAGAGAGCTAATTACTTAATTAAGTTACAAGGATACATGCATACCAATAACTAATTAATTTACGAACAATAAATCTGCATGTAGTATTTGTTATGGTGGCATTTGAATCACATCACACCATCGAGATAGAAGAATAATCTTAATGTTAGATTAATTAATAATCGACATATTAAAAGTAACCCATATTAATAAAGATAATGATAAACTCTAAATAAAAAGCCTACACTATGATGGTTGTGGTTTAGGATAAATGATTAGAGTTGGGTGTATTGCATCTCTCTTTTCCTTCTCTTCATAAATTTATTTCAGTTATTAGATATGGTATTAAAAGAATAAATGTAGTCATTAATTGAACATCTATATTTGCATAGTAGAAGACAGGGATGGAAAAATAAAATTTGGATAGCAATGGATGGAAAGATGTACTTATTATTTATTTATTTTTATTTATTTTTATTTCATTTTTTTCATTTGTCAATTGTTCCATAACACTTGATGATCATTATAAAGAATTGTAAAAATACAACGTGGATGTAACGATTAAATGGTAACTCAAATGTACCAAAAATAAAATAAAAATGGTAATCAAATGCTCAATTATTTGTTATGTTGTCTCTACTACAAGTGATTAAGGTTTTGTTAGTCAATTAGAATGTTAATAGTGAAACAATTATTAATCATATAAAAGTCATAATATCATGAAGACTTGAGAGGACTAGGGGAACTAAGAAAAAAAGGTACAAATCAGCCCTTAAATTAGTTTTGAATGGCTTTCAGCCCGTAAACTATAAAAATGAATAGATTTTAGCCCGCCAATTGAAAAAATGAAGAAATTTTAGCCCACCCTAATTCTTGTATTATCTCAACGCTTTGTGTACACATGGCAAATGTGATTTGACACTTGTGGGCCTCATAACATAGTAAAAAAAAAAAAAAAAAGCAAAATTACTTCTATCATTCTCTCCTCAACGCCAACACGACAACGCGAAAACACGGAAACTTGAAGAACCATCCGCATTGCGAACGAGTCGACGGATGGCGATGGCGAAACGACGGCAATGACGACCGAAAAAACAACAACGACGACAACCGGGGCATCTACGGGATCTTGACGGCGATGGGGATATCGACGACGACGGTGATTAAAGTATTGGTATGCTTTAATCACCGTCGTCGTCAATCTCTGCTGCCGCCAGGATGCCGTCGATGCCTCGATCGCCGTCGTTGTCGTTGTCCCGGTCTACTCCGTCCGCAATGTGTGGACGGTTCTTCAAGTTTCCTTAGTTTCATGCGTTTCCTATGTTTCCTGCATTGTTGTGTTGGTGTTGAGGAGAGAGGCGATATAAGTGATTTTAGAATTTTTTTACTATGTTGTGGGACCTATGTGTCAAGTCACATTTGCCTCGTGTACACAAAACGTTGAGATAACAGAAAAATTCATGGTGGACTAAAATCTCTTCATTTTTATAGTTTAAGAGCTGAAATCTACCCAAAACTAATTTAAGCGTTTATTTCCACTTTTGCTTCTAGTTTAAGAAGCTAGTCCCTTCACATCATCGCCCGGATGTGAAGAAAAATGAGCAAGGGTTCCCACACAAAGGACGGGTGTGGGTAAAGAAGCTAGTTCAAAACAAACACGAAAACAAAAACAAAATTATAGATACGAACACTAGATCTTTTAGACAAAATAGAAATAGAAAAGGAAAACAAATACAAATGGGAGAAAAAATTCGTTTAGGAACATGGAATATAGGAACACTTACGGGAAAGTCAATAGAACTAGTAGATATCATGATTAGAAAGAGAGTCAATATTGTTTACCTCCAAGAGACAAAATGGGTAAGAGAAAAAGTAGAGAAATAGGAAGCACAGGGGTTTAAATTGTGATACATTGGTATAGATAGAAAATGCAATGGAGTAGGAATTATGGTGGATAATGATTATAAGGATAAGGTCGTAGAAGTTAAAAGAATGGGGGATAGATTGATTCTAGTTAAATTAATTATTGGAGATGAAAAATTATCATACTTAGCGCCTATGCACCACAAGTAGGATTAAGCGAGAGCATCAAACGTAAGTTTTGGGACGATATGGATGGATTTATGCAAAGTATACCATTAGATGAAAATGTTTTTATTGGATGAGATTTAAATTGGCATGTCGGGGCAAGTAACGATGGTTTTAAGAGAGTTCATGGAGGTTTTGGTTACGGGAATAGAAATGAAGAAGGAGAATCAATCTTAGAATTTGCTTCAGCATACGATTTTATCTTAGCAAATACTAGTTTTAGGAAGAGGGAGTCACATACAATTACTTTTAGTAGTGGTCATAACAAGAGTTAAATAGATTTTCTTTTAACAAGAAAAATAGATAGAAAAATATGTAGAGACTCGCAAAGTAATACCTGGTGAAGCACTTACTACCCAACATAAGTTAGTAGTACTTGATATTAAGCTAACACGACGACTTAATATGACTAAAAGAGTTAGCGACCCTAGAATAAAGTGGTGGAACCTAAAACATAGTAAACAAGTAGAGTTTAGAGAAAAATTACTAAAGGAAAATGTTTGGAACCTTGACTTAAATGCTAATACAATGTGGCTAGAAATGAGTAGTTGCATAAAGAGAGTGGGATCAAACGTATTAGGTATATCTAAGGGTTTGGGTCCTCCAAAGAAGGAAACATGGTGGTGGAACGAGGATGTCCAACGAGCAATTAAGACTAAAAGAGAAATGTATAAGAAAATACCTAAGTGTCAAGATGAAGATGTGTACAATCAATATAGGAAGCTAGAAAACAAGCTAAAAAAGTAGTTAGTCAAGCTAAAACAAATTTTATGGAAGATCTATATACAAGATTAGGTAATAGAGATGGCGAAAAATATATATATAGGCTAGTCAAATTAAGAAATAAAAAGAAACAAGGCATAAGTCATGTAAGATGTATTAAGGACGAAAATCAAAATGTTTTAACGCGCGAGGAGGATATTAAGGAGAGATGGAGAAGTTACTTCGATAGTTTATTTAATGATGGCCAAGTTGATGCTACAATAGATGAAAACCTACACCAAGAAAGAAATGTAAACTATACATGCAATATTAGAATTGTAGAAGTTAAAGAAGCGTTGAAAAGAATGAAAATAGGGAAAGCATGTGGCCCAAATGAAATACCTATAGAAGTTTGGAAATGCTTAGGAGAAATTGGATTGACTTGGTTAACAAAACTTTTCAATAAAATTTTAAAATCAAAACGGATGCCAATGGATTAGAGAAGAAGCACGCTTGTGCCAATCTTTAAAAACAAAGGAGACATTCAAAGTTGCTCAAACTACCGGGGAATTCAACTTATGAGTCACACTATGAAGCTTTGGGAGAGGATAATTGACAATAGGCTAAGGAGAGAAACAACAATATCAGAGAACCAATTTGGTTTTATGCCTGGGAGGTCAACTATGGAGGCGATTTTCCTTGTAAGACAATTATTAGAGAAATATAGAGAAAAGAAAAAAGATCTTCATATGGTATTCGTAGATTTAGAAAAAGCATATGATAGGGTCCCTAGAGATATTCTTTGGTGGGTTCTAAAAAGAAAAAAAGTGCATGTCAGATACATAGACACTATTAAGGATATGTATGAGGGAGTAGTCACGAGTATAAAGACATTTGGAGGAGCTACAAAAAAATTTCCCATTACAATAGGACTACATCAAGGATCGGCTTTAAGCCCATATCTATTTACTTTAGTTATGGATGAACTAACTAGACATATTCAAGATGATATACCATGGTGTATGTTATTTGCAGATGATATTGTCTTAGTGGATAAAACTAAAGATGGAGTTAATAGAAAATTAGAACTTTGGAGGAATACATTAGAATCTAAAGGCTTTAAGTTGAGTAGGACAAAAATCGAATACATGCACTGTGAGTTTAGAAACACTAGACATCGAGATGACGGAGTGGTAAGATTAGGGGAAATAGAAGTTCCTAAGGTAAATCACTTTAGATACCTAGGATCAATCATACAAAATGACGGTAACATTGAGAATGATGCCACACATAGAATCCAAGCTGGATGGAAGAAATGGCGGAGTGCAACAGGGGTGATTTGTGATCAACATGTTCCTACTAAGTTAAAAGGAAAATTTTATAGGACCGCAATTAGGCCAGCTATGCTCTATGGAAGTGAATGTTGGGCAGTAAAGCAACAACAATTACATAAAATGAACGTAGCAGAAATGCGGATGCTTAGGTGGATGTGTGGTAAAACTCGTAAAGATAGAAAAAGAAATATAGAAATTCAAAGACAAGTAGGAGTAACACCAATTAATACAAAGATTAGAGAAAGGCGGTAGCGATGGTTTGGTCATTTGCAAAGACGGCCTACAAATGCTCCAACGAGAAAACTTGACTCAATAGAAACTATAGAAATTCGACGAGGTAGGGGTAGACCAAAGTTAACATGGGATGTATTAATTAGGAGGGACCCGAATGGCTTGCAAAGCTCACCATCAATTACACTTAATCGAGCACAATAAAAAAGTTTGATCCATATAACCGACCCCATTTAATTTGGGACCGAGGCTTTGTTGTTGTTGTTGTTGTTGTTAAGGGCCGAAACCCTTTTCCCAAGGACTAGGTGATCATCACTTTAAAACAAAACCAAAGGAGAATAAAGAGCAAAAGAAGAGAGAAGACCCAAAATGTCAAGTACTACTATGTAATTAATTCTTCTTATACTCCTTGTATAATCCATATATCTTAACATCTCACGTCCGCTTTCTATAATTAACATTTTATAATTGCTTTGATAATTAACTCAACCCTCCATATATATATATATATATAAAGTACATCAAAATATACAACACAATCACTATATATATTAGCATTCACTCATTCGAGTAACCAAGCCAGGAGACGCAAATTTAAATCATATACATAAGTTTCGCGAGTGCAACCCCGCCCCTATTTTTTTGGGCTCTCTGGATGCCCATGACTCACCGGTCTTTAAGTCGAAATTTGTAAGTCCAATCCCTGCTGCATCAAACTCAAGGTCATGGTCTCCCGAAGGGCATCCGGTTCACAAGTTCCCTAAACCAAATCATTGAAATAGACTTCCTAGTTCCTACCACATGCACCTTAATTAGACAGTTTTTTCTTCTTAATGTCTTACTCGACGACGTTTATCTATCAAAAACGAGAAGTGCATAACGCATAGAACAAGCGTGAAGAATTAAAGACCTACGATTCGAAAGGAAAATCATAATGGTAACATTAGAATGAATTGAAGAAATAAGAATTACATGGAGAAATAGAATATCAGAGCCCTTCTAAAAATGAATTGAAGAGCAAGATGAAGAGTCTCTCCCTCCCAATGAAGAGACTGAATTAAAAGTTCAAAAGTAAATACCAGTCCAAGATGCGCGAATAAAAGCTAACATTGGACAATTCAGAGTAAAATTATGCTTTGGTTTGCCAACCAACCAGACAGTTAGTATCTTAAATCATCAAATATGACATTACCAACTAGGGCAGAAACTACATAACATGTAAATGCATGCACTTTGTAAGTTAAACATCAAGTTCAAGCAACTCAAGCAAGGGGTTTTTTTTTAAGATTTTGTAAAAAAAATAGAACAAATCCAAACATTAGTCGAATCTACTTTCTGCACCATCCAATTTGGCTGAAGTAACAGTTTCAAATTAAACTAAAACTGAATGATGAAAAAAAAAAAAAAAGATCATATGGCAGTATCCTTGAAAATGGGGAAAAAAGAGCAGTAGTCATAATGAGAAACAGAAATACACCCCAAAATATGAGATAGCACTAGCAAGAGAAAGAACTTTTGGACCTTGACTCTACGGCTCAACCGTCGTCACTTGTTGCCATTCTCCGTCGACTGCTTCTTTCCACAACGTTACATTATTATTACCGTCAGCCACAGCTAATATATTTCCAGTCAGCGACCACGAGACTCTCCAAACCGGGGTCTTAAAATCCTTCAAAACCTTGCCCTCCCACTGGTCTCCTTCCTTGGCTACAGTCCATATAATAACAGTCCCGTCCTGAGAAGCACTCGCAATTGTCGATTTGGGGAGCCCCAAATTGGGTGCCCAAGCCACATCCCTCACCCAGTCAGTGTGCATATGAAGAGCAGGAAAGCAGTCCATCTTCCAACTTCCATTATAAAGCTTCCACACCTTAACCGTATTATCGCAACCACCAGACACAAGTTTTTGAACAGGTTCAAGCAAGCCAGACCCAACTAGAGCTCCGGGAGCCGTTGCGGGAGCCCATGAAACCGAGGTCACTCCTACAGGATGAGCTTGATCAATGCGGGTAGTTTCCCAACTACCATCGACTCGGGCAGTGAACACCGAAATATTCCCATCCGAGGATCCACAAGCCAAACTAAGACCAAGCTCGTGAGGCGCCCATGAGATCGAATTCACAGACGATTTATGCTCACTAAACACATGCGATTGAGTCCACTCATTCTGGTTCCCTTCCTTCCAAATTATCACCTTCCCGTCATACGAACAAGACGCCAGAACTGAACCGAATTTCGGGTGCGCCCACGCGACCTGCCAAACCGGGCCTTGGTGACCGCTAAGGGTCGCAAGATGCTGCGATCCCGAGTTGCTCACCCCAATTATCTTGATCGTAGCATCCGACGACGCCGTCGCCAACCGCTTCCCGTAGTAATCCATGACCACATCATGAACTACATCTTGGTGACCAGTTTCAATCTTTTGACAAGGCATTGCTACGCGACGAGTCTAACGATCACTCAATCACTCAAAACCGATCACCAAACCCTAAAATTTCCAATTCAATCAAAATTTGATGCAACGTAAAGATCTAATCAAGATTATTCATTTCTTTCACAGATCGAATCTCAAATTAAGGTTCTATTGCAGAAACAAAAGATTCAGATAACTAGAATTCATAAACCCTAGAAATCAAAAGAGGAATTCGAATCAATTGAACAGAAGCAAAACCTAATTAGAACCCAAGAAAAAAAAAACAAAACAGATAATGCCCGAAACTTAACAAACCAAGCAAAGCCCTAATCGGAACCCCAATATCGAGAGATCTGAATCGGATCTACAACAATGAAACGGAAGACGGAAGAGATCGACAGTTGGGGTTTGAAGAAGAGAGTACCTGATTGAGAGATAAAGGGCTTCGATCGGTCGATCAGGATTTCAAGACGTCGGTAGTGAGATTTGCGTGTTTGGATTTTGGTTTTCGGGACGTGATCTTGTGGTTTATAGAGAGAGAGAGAGAAATGGTTTTGAATGAGATTTCAGATCCGTGATTCCTTTCTCGGTCTTTATTTTTATTTTAATGCCATCTATGTCCTTGCCAACAACCCATAATTACACAAAACACCTTCACAAAAATAAAAAAAAAAAATAGAGAACCGCATGAGTAACCAAACTGCTTTAGAGCATTAAATGTGAATTTGGAATGTGGATTGATGCCATAGGTTTTCAAATCTTCCAAACCCTAAAAACCTCATCTTAGGTTCTCGAGATGCGCTTTCATCGAATTTCTTCAATCGTAGAACGCAAAATCATTTCTTTCGCAACCACGGCCCCCATTAATCTACACATAACGTCAAAAAAAACAACACACTGGACGAAATCAAGCACACAAAACGATTTCGAGTGTTTCAATCGTACGAAAACAAGGATCTGCGATCGTCTCCAACGAACACACATCGAAGAACAATTCGAACAACGAAAGATCGAAGAATCGAACGACGAAACACGCACTTTGTAGAGATCGAAGTGGCGGGCGGGAATCGCTTTTTGCGGTCGCTTGTTTCGAATAAATCGAAGAAGAGAGAATGAGAGACGGAAGACAAAAACAAAAGTTAGGGCACAAGTCCAATTGAACCGTGCTAGCTCTCTACTATCGGATGATCCCGAGCGTAGAAAGTGGTATCGGACTACGATAAGAAAAGAAGATCGACGGTTGGGGTTTGATGGATCTTCTTCGCCTGTTGGGCTTGGGCGATTGTGTTGTTGACTTTCTCTTCTTGGGCTTGGACAGGTTTGGCGTTTGCTCTGTTCGTAAGTTTTCACCGATAATTGTCACTGATGTGGAAAGAAACAACTTTTGAAAAGAGCCTTTTAGATTGACCCACTTTAAGCACCGAAATTGGGCACCTACCTACATGGTGCATGTGCGGTACACCTCGAGACACGTGTGAGCACATCTCGTGGCATATTGTATGGGCATCGAGTGGGTAGGTACTCAATCTTGGCGTCCAAAGTGAGTCAACCAATCTTTATCCCTTTTGAAACGAGTTTGAGTCTTGAGAATGAAAATGTTAGCATTAAGAGCTCCCGCCATCTATACCTTGAGGCAACCTGGGAGTGATCAGATAGATGCGTAAGTCTAAAAGGCATCAGTATTATGATATCCATACCGTATATTTTATTTTAAAGTCGTATTTAATTGATGTAGAACTATGTTGCAGCCCACCTATCTCATTGTCTTGGTTCCTCTAATATAAAAATATGGAAAATGATTAGGTGACGCATTTTTGGACACTTGAAATGGACGTCTGATTGTTGGCGTTTAATTATATGTGCATCGATGTTTGTTTGTGCGCGTACGTTTTGAAGGGACATCAACAACTGAGTGTCAATTTCTTATTCATCATAACACTACCATAAAAAAATTCATTGACACCAAATGTGCTATTCTGTTGAGGGGCCAACATCATTTATTTTAGGTCACTATACTTTGAAGCTATACATATGTGATTTTACATTTTTATAGATACATGATAGGCTAAAACTACCACAGCATGGAAAAATTCCTTTAGGAGTAAATAATTCTGTCCCCAAAAATGCTATTTGGTGGTGATTGGTGAGTGTAAAAGAGGGAGAAAGATAACTGACCAAAAAGCTTGCTTACTCCATATAGGAGTACCCTAGAAGAAAAAAAGAATGTTTTAGACACCCAAATAATAAAAATTGAAGGAATCTTATCTACATTTGCTTCCCAAGTGGGCAATTCCTAATTAATGGTGGGCCTCGTCTATAGGCCTTTTTGTGAACATGCTGACCACGTACATTTAATTTTGGTGCTCTTTTGTTTTTTTATTTTAAATATCTAAGTTTTAAGTTTTATAAATCTTTGTTTCCAAAAGAATTGAGATGTGGGAATCAATTAAGGATAGTAATCATTATATGGATGATGAATGAGAAATATATTTATAATTTTAACCATTTGTGGGGTTTCATTGGTGATAAAAAAATACAATTAATAAATCTATTTGGATTAATGAGTTCGGACTCTAAAATTTTTTAAAATTTTTTACAAATATTTAAGAGGTAACAAAGGAATTTTATAAGTGATTGCGTGTGCTTCATTAATTACTCGAGGATGACTTTGAAATAAAAAAAAATTTTGAGTCCGGACCCATGAGTCCAAATAGCACTACCCTAAAAAAAAAAGTCCTTCACTCTTTTTTATGTTCATTTCACTTATTTTGTTTTTGCAATAAATATGAAATTAATGCGTGGTCTTATAATCCACTCATATAATTAATGCAGTATGAGAGGTACTATAGTAATATTAACATGTAATTAAAGAACTTAAATGTTCACTAAAAAAAGAACTTCTTAAATCTCATGCGTTATCGATTCTTAAACGACTTACATATATGATCGGATGAAGTATCTTTTATAGTAACTAGTCATTTGGCACGTGCTTTGCACGTGAGTCTCGATACTAATTGCATTTTTTTGTTGGACATATGACGATGGTATCAGGATTATTCGATAGCATGGATAATAGGTGGTGTGGGATTCCTATAGGTATTAGGAAAAAAATAAACACAAACATGATAATGCCCGAAACTTAACAAACCAAACAAGCCCTAATCAGAACCCCAATATCAGAGATCTGAATCAGATCTACAACAATGAAACGGAAGACGGAAGAGATCGACAGTTGGGGTTTCAAGAAGAGAGTACCTGATTGAGAGATGAAGGGCTTCGATCGGTCGATCAGGATTTCGAAGACGTCGGTAGTGAGATTTGCGTGTTCGGATTTTTGTTTTCAGGACGTGATCTTGAGGTTTATAGAGAGAGAGAGAGAGAGAGAGAAATGGTTTTGAATGAGATTGCAGATCCGTGCTTCCTTTCTCTGTATTTGTTTTTATTCTAATGCCATTTATGTCCTTGCCAACAATCCATAATTACACAAAACACCTTCACTTAAAAATAAAAAATAGAGAATCGCATGAGTAACCAACTGCTTTAGAGCATCTCCAATGGTAAATGTGAATTTGGAATGTGGATTGATGCCACATCAGTGCCGTGGAGGGGCTGTGGAGGGAGTTTGGGGTAAAAAAAACATTCAATGCATAAAATCTGTCTCTAATGGGTAATGTGAATTGGGTCTATCGTTGATGACGTGGCAATAACAACCCACCTTTTTTTTTATTCTCCGATCATGCCTTGATTGTTATGTATATATACAAGCAACGATGAAAAAATAGCCTTGTTTGTATTTATCCTTGTTTGTTATATACCGCATGAGTAACCAACCACTTTAGGCACCGAATTTGGGCAGTCACTTTTGTCCGATGCAGTGGGACACATGCTGAAATATATGTGTGCGTATTTCGAAACAACATCCGTAGATCCATCTGGATCGGTGCTCAAAGTCAATGCCCAAAGTACGTTACCCAAGCTTTTTTGAAAAAAAATAATACAAAAAAAATGTTCTTTTAAAACTTCAATATTAATTTCAAAAAATGTACAAATCTAAAAAATCTAAGAGAAATTATTGGTTGACACAAATGGGAGGCATAACCTAATGGTGCCCCTTTTTTAGATGTGGTGCCCACGAAAAGTACATAAAGGGGGCACCAGATAGGCTATGTGCCCCATGTGTGCATCCCATTGGTGTCACGCCCATTTAAACTTTTTTTTTTTTTTTGAATGAGACGACTTTGGCTTGATCGGGCTTATTTAAATTGAGACAATAGCAAGGCCCTACCCAAACTCTACTCTACCATTCGAAAACCTTGTTTAACAGAAATTGTTATGGACAAGTCAAAGTAGGTCGACAAGTCAACAAGATATTGCAGCATTGCACAATTTGCACTGTTGATATCTCCCAGCCAATGGGCCTTCACATTAGGTGGCCTGTGGTGAAGATGCATGCATGTACCAGTTATTATGTCATTATCGCTAACTCTTTTCCTTGTTAGAAACTCATTGACATGATCATGGCATGTATTCTAATGCATGTATTGCAAACCATCTCTAATTAATTAAACAGATGAGGCATGTGACGACCCTAAAAATTTAACACGTGCCATGTGGCATGAATTCTAATGCATGTATTATAATGCATGTATTGCAAACCCTAAAATTACCAATTCAATTAAAATATATATTAATTATATTTTTTTGTTCATTTTTAGGTGAAACGGAGTGCGTGATTGAATTCGTGGCAGAAAAATACTTAAAATGGAGTATTTACTTGCAAGTATCGGATGCCGGACAGTTTGCCTCGAAATACGCGTTGCGCGGTGGGTCGAATAGCGGACATGGTGTTCCAGCCAATCAAAGCATGCCACGTCAGCGAGAAAGCACCTCAGGACCAATCAGACGTTACCACGTGGGCATTCAAAACAAACAGGACGTCATCACACGCTAGCGCGACCAATCGGGTGTCGCCATGTCAGCAGAATACAGACTAGCAGCCAATCTCGAGTTGCCACGCGTTGCCACGTCACCCTGAGCAGCCACGTCACACGCAAGCCATTCCTTCTCGCGCAGCTTCCATCGATCGGCCTCGAGATCCGTAACTGCACAGACTCCCAGAAATTCGGTCCTCTTGCGCGACTTTTGCGAGCCACGTGGGTGCCACGTGACATTCACCGATTGGCCCAGACACGTCACAGCAAGGGGTTCTTCCAATCAAGAGCGGCCACGTGGGCGTGACTCATCACGCACAATGAACGCGCCGGCTTTCTCCGCGAACCACGCGGCGACAACTCAGCGGCGGTGACAGGGACGGACGAATCACAGCGCGACACGTCAGCGCGACCCCAGAAAAATAGCGAATCACGCTGTGATACGTGGCAGAGTCGGTTTTTCAATCTAAAAACACCCGTACGATGCTCCTCGACGCTAGAGTCACCTCCAAAACCCTAAAATTGTGTCCGAGCACAATTTCGGCTATTTATTTATATGTTTAACCGAAGTATGGAGGCCGATAAGAATTTAATTAGTATTTTTTAGAGATTAATTATTAGTTTTTAGTATAGATTTTTGAAGATGATGTCCGGGTAATAAATTTCTCGCCTAAGTCGAAGGGGAAGCAAGTCAGAATTATGGATTCAAAGCATATTATGTGAGATCTTTTATTTTATTATTTAATTAATTTAATTTCTCATATTTCATTGTTGTTGATTTAATGATTATGATTTAGATCTAGGGTATGTATGTGGCCGGTGCATGCTTTTAGATTGATAATCTACTGTTATTTGGAATATTAGTATCCATGTAATTGTGCTTTTAGATCAATAAAGTAACAAACATTCACCCGTTTGCTGTAAAACCCTTTCGGTGTTTGAATGTACAACAATTGAATCTAAATTAAATCGGTAGCGGTTGTGACCCGGTTATTTAAGATTAGTGTTCCCATAGATCCATATTACTGCGGTTAGTGTATTAAACCTGATTGGCGGATGTCTAGGGTTATACATTAATTACGGAAGTAGTTAGTGGCGGACGTCGTGGCTATCGAGATTAGGGGAACTAGGAATTTCCGGCGGTTGTCGACTTTCTATAGCTAACCTAGGAGAATTTAAATTAATAACTTTTTGGGAAAGATTGAAGACCATGATTGCTATTGAATCTTGATTCTGATTTGCGGAACTGGAGATTTAGGTGTTATTTAGGTGTTAATTAATTATTGATAAATTGTTTTAGAAATTAGTTTAGTTAATTTATTTATTTAGTTTAGTTAAATTAGTTAGTTAAATTAATATTTATT
This sequence comes from Stephania cephalantha, assembly GCA_039657325.1. Lineage (NCBI taxonomy): Eukaryota > Viridiplantae > Streptophyta > Magnoliopsida > Ranunculales > Menispermaceae > Stephania > Stephania cephalantha. The sequence goes on from CM077571.1 coordinate 57,985,043, forward strand.
TTAAAACCCCCGATTTTCCTTTTTTGTTGTTTTAACCTAAGAAAGACAACCAGTCTCTTTGGGATCGACCTTTTGCCATTATTCTATAAAATAGTTGGTTTAGGAAACTTTACTTTATTGACGTGTTGGCGCGCGTCAATTTTTGGCGCCGTTGTTAGGGATTTGTATTTTCTTTCTTTGGTTTATTTTTATTTTTATTATTTTTATTTTTTTTTATTTTTTATTTTGCATATCTAGTCCCTTGCTCTTAACATGTATCCTGGCAATATCTCGAGTTCCACCGATCGAAACTCGACCGAATGATATCCATGATGGAACATCTCCTCTTATCTCGGTGAAATGCAAGTCAACCCCCATAATTATGGTCGATACGAAGACTCACATTATTATAATGTGAAAGGGGTAGGCATGCCACAAAATAGATATCAAAATTCTAACATGAATTCTTTTGTGCAACAAGTTGAGGTTTGCGAAATTTGTGGAGATTATTCTCATTCCGCACATAATTGTCCATATCATCCACAAGATCGAGAATTATCACTATTCTAGCTATGCACCGCCACAACCCGACTTCTCTGGATTCATATCACACCCACATTTTTTTCATCAAAGCCTCTTCTTGGATGAAATGATGATGCAAGTGATGGAAAGTTTGCCTGAATGTTGGCGAACTTGCAATAAGATTCAAAAACTTGATTTTAGTTGTCCAGCCTCGAAGGACTTGGTAACTGACTTAGATCAACATATTGCTAGTCGTCAAAGAACAATTGATGAAGCAGAGTTGTGTAGTACACAACCAATTTTTAACCCAGAGGTGGATGTGAGTGATGATACATTGACAAATCTTGAGGTGAATGACGTTACACAGGGGGGAGACTATTTGATAGAAACATCCGAAGAATGTGACGTCTTTCAAATTGAGCCAGAGATTGTCATTGTCTTAAATGAGGGAGAAGATGAGATGGAAATCGATGTCAATTCAAACATGTCAGAGAAGCCGCATATAGAGAGCGAGGAAGACCAACTTCTGGTGTTGGTGCAACCACCCACCCTCCCATACACATTTGGTACACCTTATAAGGGGGTGGAAGTAAGGGAGCGTTTGCAGATCTTCTACACTGCCGACACCTTTGTGTTGGACGAGCCTCGATACGATAGATTCTTTTGTGTTGGAGGTTCCGATGAGCTCCTAAATCGAAAGAGGGCGTGCATGCTTCATTGCCCAAATACGTAGATGCGCCATTCGTTGTCGACATCTCTAAAGGAGAGGGCATCACGTGATCAATCATTTTAAGTCTAGCCAAAGACTTAAAAGAAAGGCGGCTTGTTGGGAGGCAACCCAACTTTATTTTTATTTTATTTATTTCTTGCATTTATTTTAGTTTATTTTAGTTTTAGTTTTTTTTTATTTTTAATAACTCTCTAATTTGGTCTCTTTATTTGTACAGGTGATGGAGGGTTGGAGCGCTGAATTTTGTAGGTTTGACTTTGGATTACATTTTTAGCATAATTTGAGCAATATTTTTTTTTAGGAATTAATATGTTTTCAGGATTTTAGGTGTTTTGAGACTTGGTTGGGACATACCTAACTTAAGTCGCTACATTAGTGGCAGATTTTTGAGTAGACCCAAAACCCTAAATTTCATTCCATCATCTTGTTGATTCCACCCTTAGTTGAAAGACTTCGGGCTCGCAAGACTTGATTGGAATCTTTTGAGTTAATTCCTTTGTTTACTAGTTCTTGCTCTTGTTATGATTATTTTTTTTTAGCATCCTTAGTCTCCCACATATGGGGGATTTAGTGCGTTCACTAGTTTTTAGAATTTTTTTTTTTGTTATTCATGCATTTGTATCATTTTCTAATCCATGTTCTTCTTCACCACTATCTTTTTCTTTTTGTCATATGGATGCGTTGACTTGTTTTAAACCTTGACGACAAGGTTTGAAATAAGTTTGGGGGTGTTTTAGGGATTGTGGATTGATTTGGATGAATTTTTTGCGAAAGACCGCAGGTGAGAGCGTTTTAATTTTTTTTTATTATGCGGTTATATGCGGGTATTGGATGGTAATGGTGGTGTTTTATATCATTTCTTCCATTTCTTGTCTATTCATATTCCTTTCTCATTTCATTAGGAATTGATACACTTTCATGTATATATTTAGTATGTTATTATTTATTTAGAGTCACCCGAAACTTTGTTCATGCCTTTGGTTGTGGATGAGTAAACTACGATTGCCTTTTTGACTTGAAACTTAGAGAAAATTAGGAGACATATTTAATCAAGTTCGTAGCTTAGCATTTTTATGATTTCATGATTAGAGACTTAGATGATGGTTAAACTTAGTGCTAAGATAACGAAAATGAGTAAAAGGTCAAATTTATGCAAGTTGTATTATTTTAACCCACATTGGGGGATTTGCTTGATTATAGTGAAAGTGAGAAGTACAAACAGAGTTTTATTAGTGTAGAGTGTCCTACAAGTTTCCACAGAAATGGAGCGGGAAACTTGTGGTGGGAAAAAGTGAGAAAAGCGATCCGCGAGAAATGGAGCAGGGATCGTACTACTTGAGAAAAAAAGAAAAGAAAAAAAGAAAGAAAGGAGGTTGATGAAAAATGAAAAAAATAAATAAAGGCGGAAGTTGTGAAACTCCTCAAATAAAAGATTTAGTTCGAGTGCTTTCACTATATTAAGTAAGATTTTGAACTTGCGTGGTTTAATTGTATAGACCAATAAAACTTGTGATTAGTTGATGGCATTTGTATTGACCGATTCTATGTTTTGAAAGTGAGATCTTAATTGTGTTTGAGTTGTGAAACTTGACATATCATAACTCTGAAATTTTCTGAGTTTCTTGTTAATTCGGTGACTATGTAAACCAAAGGAACTCCATGAATTTGGGTCGGGTATAGGATTAGTTGAGTCAGTGCATTATTATATTAGGAGTCTAGTTTAGTTTGTGTTGTCATTTACACCTTTGCTCGGGACGTGCAAAGTCTTAAGTTTGGGGGTATTTGATAAGTTAGTATTTTTATATATTTAGTAGTCTATTTTAATATATTTAATTATTAAAAGTATTTAAAATATATATTTAATTATATTTTTATGTTCATTTTTAGGAGAAACGAAGTGCGCGGTTGAATTCGTGGCGAAAAAATACTCAAAATGGAGTATTTACTTGCAGTGATCAGATGCCGGACAGTTTGTCTCGAAATACGCGTTGCGCTGTGGGTCGAATAGCGGACATGGTGTTCCAGCCAATCAAAGCATGCCACGTCAGCGAGAAATCACCTCAGGACCAATCGGGTGTCGCCATGTCAGCAGCATACAGACCAGCAGCCAATCCCGAGTTGCCACGCGTTGCCACGTCACCCTGAGCAGCCACGTCACACGCAAGCCATTCCTTCTCGCACAGCTTCCATCGATCGGCCTCGAGATCCGTAACTGCACAGACTCCCAGAAATTCGATCCTCTTGCGCGACTTTTGCGAGCCACGTGGCACCATTCACCGATTGGCCCAGACACGTCACAGCAACGGGTTCTTCCAATCAAGAGCGGCCACGTGGCCGTGACTCATCACGCACAGCTGGAACACGCCAGTTTCTCCGCGAACCACGCGACGACAACTCAGCGGCGGTGACAGGGACAGACGAATCACAGCGCGACACGTCAACGCAACAAGCCCTAATCGGAACCCTGATATCAGAGATCTGAATCGGATCTACAATAATGAAACGGAAGACGGTGGAGATCGACGGTTGAGGTTTGAAGAAGAGAGTACCTGATTTAGAGATGAAGGGCTTCGATCGGTCGATCAGGATTTCAAAGACGTCGGTAGTGAGATTTGCGAGTTCAGATTTTGGTTTTCTCGACCTGATCTTGAGGTTTACAGAGAGAGAAATGGTTTTGATTGAGATGGCAGATCTGCGACTTCCTTTCTTGGTCTTTGTTTTTATTCTAATGCCATCTATGTCCTTGTCAACAATCCATAATTACACAAAATACATTCACTTGAAAAAAAAGAAAAAAAAAATAGAGAACCGCATGAGTAACCAACCACTTTAGGCACCGAATTTGGGCAGTCGCTTCAGTCCGATGCCGTAGGATACAGGACGAAATATATGTGTGCACATTTCAAAACAAAATGTTTAGCATCCGACTGGATCGGTGTTCAAAGTCAATGCCCAAAGTAAGTTATCCAAGCTCTTTTTGAAAAAAATAATAGAAAAAAAATGTTTTTTTGAAACTTCAATATTAATTTGAAAAAATGTACAAATCTAAAAAACTAAGAGAAATTTTTGGTTGGGGAGTATAACCTAATGGTGCCCCTTTTTTAGATGTGGTGCCCACGAAAAGTATATAAAGGGGGAACCAGGTAGGCTTTGTGCCCCATGTGTGCATCCCATTGGTGTCACGCCCATTTAAACTTTTTTTTTTTTTTTGAATGAGACGACTTTGGCTTGATCGGGCTTATTTAAATTGAGACAATAGCAAGGCCCTACCCAAACTCTACTCTACCATTCGAAAACCATGTTTAACGAAATTGTTATGGACAAGTCAAAGTAGGTCGACAAGTCAACAAGATATTGCAAAGATTGCACAATTTGCACTTGTCGATATCTCCCCGGGCCAATGGGCCTTCACATTAGGTGGCCTGTGGTGAAGATGCATGCATGTACCAGTTATTATGTCATTATCGCTAACTCTTTTCCTTGTTAGAAACTCATTGACATGATCATGGCATGTATTCTAATGCATGTATTGCAAACCATCTCTAATTAATTAAACAGATGAGGCATGTGACGACCCTAAAAATTTAACACGTGCCACGTGGCATGCATTCTAATGCATGTATTCTAATGCATGTATTGCAAACCCTAAAATTACCAATTCAATCAAAATTTGATGCAACGTAAAGATCTAATCAAGATTATTCATTTCTTTCACAGATCGAATCTCAAATTCAGGTTCTATCGCAGAAACAAAAGATTCAGATAACTATAATTCACAAACCCTAGAAATCAAAAGCGGAATTCGAATCAATTGAACAGAAGCAAACCCTAATTAGAACCCAAAAAAAAACATGATAATGCTCGAAACTTAACAAACCAAACAAGCCCTAATCGGAACCCTGATGTCAGAGATCTGAATCGGATCTACAATAATGAAACGGAAGACGGTGGAGATCGACGGTTGATGTTTGAAGAAGAGAGTACCTGATTTAGAGATGAAGGGCTTCGATCGGTCGATCAGGATTTCAAAGACGACGGTATGAGATTTGCGAGTTCAAATTTTGGTTTTCTCGACCTCATCTTGAGGTTTACAGAGAGAGAAATGGTTTTGATTGACATGGCAGATCCGCAGCTTCCTTTCTTGGTCTTTGTTTTTATAATAATGTCATCTATGTCCTTGCCAACAATCCATAATTACACAAAACACATTCACTTGAAAAAAAAGAAAAAAAAAATAGAGAACGCATGTGTAACCAACCACTTTAGGCACCGAATTTGGGCAGTCGCTTCAGTCCGATGCCGTGGGATACACGCTGAAATATATGTGTGCACATTTCAAAACAAAATGCTTAGCATCCGACTGAATCGGTGTTCAAAGTCAATGCCCAAAGTAAGTTATCCAAGCTGTTTTTGAAAAATATAATACAACAAAAAAATGTTTTTTTGAAACTTCAATATTAATTTGAAAAAATGTACAAATCTAAAAAATTAAGAGAAATTATCGGTTGAGGGAGTATAACCTAATGGTGTCCCTTTTTTAGATGTGGTGCCCACAAAAAGTATATAAAGGGGGCACCAAGTAGGCTATGTGCCCCATGTGTGCATCCCATTGGTGTCACGCCCATTTAAGCTTTTTTTTTTTTTGAATGAGACGACTTTGGCTTGATCGGGCTTATTTAAATTGAGACAATAGCAAGGCCCTAACCAAACTCTACTCTACCATTCGAAAACCATGTTTAACAAAAATTGTTATGGTCAAGTCAAAGTAGGTCGACAAGTCAACAAGATGTTGCAGCATTGCACAATTTGCACTGTTGATATCTCCCCGGGCCAATGGGCCTTCACATTAAGTTGCCTGTGGTGAAGATGCACGCATGTACCAGTTATTATGTCATTATCGCTAACTCTTTTCCTTGTTAGAAACTCATTGACATGATCATGGCATGTATTCTAATGCATGTATTGCAAACCATCTCTAATTAATTAAACAGATGAGGCATGTGACGACCCTAAAAATTTAACACATGCCACGTGGCATGCATTCTAATGCATGTATTCTAATGCATGTATTGCAAACCCTAAAATTACCAATTCAAACAAAATTTGATGCAACGTAAAGATCTAATCAAGATTATTCATTTCTTTCACAGATCGAATCTCAAATTCAGGTTCTATTGCAGAAACAAAAGATTCAGATAACTAGAATTCACAAACCCTAGAAATCAAAAGAGGAATTCGAATCAATTGAACAGAAGCAAACCCTAATTAGAACCCAAAAAAAAAAAACATGATAATGCTCGAAACTTAACAAACCAAACAAGCCCTAATCGGAACCCTGATGTCAGAGATCAGAATCGGATCTACAATAATGAAACGGAAGACGGTGGAGATCGACGGTTGAGGTTTGAATAAGAGAGTACCTGATTTAGAGATGAAGGGCTTCGATCGGTCGATCAGGATTTCAAAGACGTCGGTAGTGAGATTTGCGAGTTCAGATTTCGATTTTCTCGACCTGATCTTGAGGTTTACAGAGAGAGAAATGGTTTTGATTGAGATGGCAGATCCGCGGCTTCCTTTCTTGGTCTTTGTTTTTATAATAATGTCATCTTTGTCCTTGCCAACAATCCATAATTACACAAAACACATTCACTTGAAAAAAAAGAAAAAAAAATAGAGAACCGCATGAGTAACCAACCACTTTAGGCACCGAATTTGGGCAGTCGCTTCAGTCCGATGCCGTGGGATACACGCCGAATATATGTGTGCACATTTCAAAACAAAATGCTTAGCATCCGACTGGATCGGTGTTCAAAGTCAATGCCCAAAGTAAGTTATCCAAGCTGTTTTTGAAAAATATAATACAACAAAAAAATGTTTTTTTGAAACTTCAATATTAATTTGAAAAAATGTACAAATCTAAAAAACTAAGAGAAATTATCGGTTGAGGGAGTATAACCTAATGGTGCCCCTTTTTTAGATGTGGTGCCCACGAAAAGTATATAAAGGGGGCACCAAGTAGGCTATGTGCCCCATGTGTGCATCCCATTGGTGTCACGCCCATTTAAGTTTTTTTTTTTTTTTTTTTTTGAATGAGACGACTTTGGCTTGACCGGGCTTATTTAAATTGAGACAATAGCAAGGCCCTACCCAAACTCTACTCTACCATTCGAAAACCATGTTTAACAGAAATTGTTATGGTCAAGTCAAAGTAGGTCGACAAGTCAACAAGATATTGCAGCATTGCACAATTTGCACTGTTGATATCTCCACGGGCCAATGGGCCTTCACATTAGGTGGCCTGTGGTGAAGATGCATGCATGTACCAGTTATTATGTCATTATCGCTAACCCTTTTCCTTGTTAGAAACTCATTGACATGATCATGGCATGTATTCTAATGCATGTATTGCAAACCATCTCTAATTAATTAAACAGATGAGGCATGTGACGACCCTAAAAATTTAGCACGTGCCACGTGGCATGCATTATAATGCATGTATTCTAATGCATGTATTGCAAACCCTAAAATTACCAATTCAATCAAAATTTGATGCAACGTAAAGATCTAATCAAGATTATTCATTTCTTTGACAGATCGAATCTCAAATTCAGGTTCTATTGCAGAAACAAAAGATTCAGATAACTAGAATTCACAAACCCTAGAAATCAAAAGAGGAATTCGAATCAATTGAACAGAAGCAAACCCTAATTAGAACCCAAAAAAAACAACATGATAATGCTCGAAACTTAACAAACCAAACAAGCCGTAATCGGAACCCTGATATCAGAGATCTGAATCGGATCTACAATAATGAAACGGAAGACGGTGGAGATCGACGGCTGAGGTTTGAAGAAGAGAGTACCTGATTTAGATATGAAGGGCTTCGATCGGTCGATCAGATTTCAAAGACGTCGGTAGTGAGATTTGCGAGTTCGATTTTGGTTTTCTCGACTCGATCTTGAGGTTTACTGAGAGAGAAAATGGTTTTGATTGAGATGGCGATCCGCGGCTTCCTTTCTTAGTCTTTGTTTTTATTCTAATGTCATATATGTCCTTGCCAACAATCCATAATTACACAAAATACCTTCACTTGAAAAAAAAAGAAAAAAAAATAGAGAACCGCATGAGTAACCAACCACTTTAGGCAATGAATTTGGGCAGTCGCTTCAGTCCGATGCGTGGGATACACGCCGAAATATATGTGTGCACATTTCAAAACAAAATGCTTAGCATCCGACTGGATCGGTGTTCAAAGTCAATGCCCAAAGTAAGTTATCCAAGCTGTTTTTGAAAAAAATAATACAAAAAAAAATGTTTTTTTGAAACTTCAATATTAATTTGAAAAAATGTACAAATCTAAAAAACTAAGAGAAATTATTGGTTAGGGGCGTATAACCTAATGGTGCCCCTTTTTTAGATGTGGTGCCCACGAAAAGTATATAAAGGGGGCACCAGGTAGGCTATATGCCCCATGTATGCATCCCATTGGTGTCACGCCCATTTAAGCTTTTTTTTTTTTTTTTTTTTTTGAATGGGACGACTTTGGCTTGATCGGGCTTATTTAAATTGAGACAATAGCAAGGCCCTACCCAAACTCTACTCTACCATTCGAAAACCATGTTTAACAGAAATTGTTATGGACAAGTCAAAGTTGGTCGACAAGTTAACAAGATATTGCGATTGCACAATTTGCACTTGTTGATATCTCCCGGGACATTATTGTTTTCGTTCTTGTTATCACGTGTATACAACCGTGTGAACATTTCTAATTGCTTTGGATGTCATTGAGATCATCTCGATATATTTAAAAAAAGATCGAACGCACACAATCGATAGATTCGGGATTTAGAGGGTTCGTGTTTTCTTGGGGTTCAAGTTTAGGGGTTGTTCATCATTTTTTGTTCTTCCTTACCTGCTCACACGTTCCAATATCTTCAACCTTCATTTGCTTGTCTTCATCAAATCCTCGTGGTTTTGTTTTGTTTGTTCAATGTTCATACGTAGCTGTAAATCATGTTTTAATGTATGAACAGAGGATAAACTCAACTGGTTTCCATAAAAGAGAGAGCTTTGAAGGGGTAAGCCCACAAGGCTGTTGGAAATCAGAACTTAGAAAGCTTAGATACTGAATTGAGGAAATGTGTTATCTTATTCAACAAAATCAATGGCAATTTATAGCCTTTACACACCAAAAAGAAATAACAAGTCTACGCTTCACAAGCTTATAGCGTAGTAGATGAAAAACAAACTCTAACTTCCCTAAAGAATAGGTCTTATTGTAACTACCTAGTTGAAAGAGTAAACTCAAAAACAAACAACAACGAATCTGTTGCTAACATTCCCTCCCTTAAGCTAAACATATGTATTTAGCTTACTTCTGATGCATTCACCATTCCAAGCATGCTACGAAGTTTCTCAAACTGCTCAAGCTTAAGTGGCTTTGTCATCAGGTCTGCAATTTGTTCTTGAGAACTGCAATACTTCAATTCCACAACACCATCATTCACCAAATCCCTCAAGAAATGAAATCTCACATCAATATGTTTGCTTCTTCCATGAAAAACTGGATTCTTAGACAATTGAATGGCAGAGCTATTATCACATTGAATTATGATACTTTCATTCTCCTCCATTCCAATCTTTCCCATAATTCTTTTCAACCATAAACATTGACACGCACAAAGAGCTGCTACAATATATTCTGCTTCGGTTGTAGACAAAGTCACCACTGGTTGTTTCTTTGAAGACCATGACACAACTCCATATCCTATTTTGAACACATATCCAGAAGTACTCCTCCTATCATCAAGATCACCAGCATATCCGCTATCCGTGAATGCCAAGAGTTTTGAACTGCCTTCTCCCTTCTTGTAAAGAATGTCTAGCTCAGTTGTCCCTTTCAAATACCTCAGAATCCTCTTGGCTGCCAACCAGTGTGACATGGTTGGCCTAGACATGTACCTGCTAATGAGTCTTACACCATACATTAAGTCGGGACGAGTCACAGTTAAGTACATGAGACTCCCAACTACTTGTTTGAACAAAGTTGTATCAACTTTAGCTCCTCCATCATCCTTTGACAGCTTTGTACCAGGAACAATTGGATTTTTTACTGCATTACTACTTGCCATTTCGAATCTTGTTAATACCTCTCTTGCATACCTTCTTTGACAAATGACGGGTGTGGGTAAAGAAGCTAGTTCAAAACAAACACGAAAACAAAAACAAAATTATAGATACGAACACTAGATCTTTTAGACAAAATAGAAATAGAAAAGGAAAACAAATACAAATGGGAGAAAAAATTCGTTTAGGAACATGGAATATAGGAACACTTACGGGGAAGTCAATAGAACTAGTAGATATCATGATTAGAAAGAGAGTCAATATTGTTTGCCTCCAAGAGACAAAATGGGTAAGAGAAAAAAGTAGAGAAATAGGAAGCACAGGGGTTTAAATTGTGGTACACTTTGGTATAGATAGAAAATGCAATGGAGTAGGAATTATGGTGGATAATGATTATAAGGATAAGGTCGTAGAAGTTAAAAGAATGGGGGATAGATTGATTCTAGTTAAATTAATTATTGGAGATGAAAAAATTATCATACTTAGCGCCTATGCACCACAAGTAGGATTAAGCGAGAGCATCAAACGTAAGTTTTGGACGATATGGATGGATTTATGCAAAGTATACCATTAAATGAAAATGTTTTTATTGGATGAGATTTAAATTGGCATGTCGGGGCAAGTAACGATGGTTTTAAGAGAGTTCATGGAGGTTTTGGTTACGGGAATAGAAATGAAGAAGGAGAATCAATCTTAGAATTTGCTTCAAAGATATACGATTTTATCTTAGCAAATACTAGTTTTAGGAAGAGGGAGTCACATACAATTACTTTTAGTAGTGGTCATAACAAGAGTTAAATAGATTTTCTTTTAACAAGAAAAATAGATAGAAAAATATGTAGAGGCGCAAAGTAATACCTGGTGAAGCACTTACTACCCAACATAAGTTAGTAGTACTTGATATTAAGCTAACACATGACTTAATATGACTAAAAGAGTTAGCGACCCTAGAATAAAGTGGTGGAACCTAAAACATAGTAAACAAGTAGAGTTTAGAGAAAAATTACTAAAGGAAAATGTTTGGAACCTTGACTTAAATGCTAATACAATGTGGCTAGAAATGAGTAGTTGCATAAAGAGAGTGGGATCAAACGTATTAGGTATATCTAAGGGTTTGGGTCCTCCAAAGAAGGAAACATGGTGGTGGAACGAGGATGTCCAACGAGCAATTAAGACTAAAAGAGAAATGTATAAGAAAATACATAAGTGTCAAGATGAAGATGTGTACAATCAATATAGGGAAGGTAGAAAACAAGCTAAAAAAGTAGTTAGTCAAGCTAAAACAAATTTTATGGAAGATCTATATACAAGATTAGGTAATAGAGATGGCGAAAAATATATATATAGGCTAGTCAAATTAAGAAATAAAAAGAAACAAGGCATAAGTCATGTAAGATGTATTAAGGACGAAAATCAAAATGTTTTAACGCGCGATGAGGATATTAAGGAGAGATGGAGAAGTTACTTCGATAGTTTATTTAATGATGGCCAAGTTGATGCTACAATAGATGAAAACCTACACCAAGAAAGAAATGTAAACTATACACGCAATATTAGAATTGTAGAAGTTAAAGAAGCGTTGAAAAGAATGAAAATAGGGAAAGCATGTGGCCCGATGAAATACCTATAGAAGTTTGGAAATGCTTAGGAGAAATTGGATTGACTTGGTTAACAAAACTTTTCAATAAAATTTTAAAATCAAAACGGATGCCAATGGATTAGAGAAGAAGCACGCTTGTGCCAATCTTTAAAAACAAAGAAGACATTCAAAGTTGCTCAAACTACCGGGGAATTCAACTTATGAGTCACACTATGAAGCTTTGGGAGAGGATAATTGACAATAGACTAAGGAGAGAAACAACAATATCGAGAGAACCAATTTGGTTTCATGCACAGGAGGTCAACTATGGAGGCGATTTTCCTTGTAAGACAATTATTAGAGAAATATAGAGAAAAGAAAAAAGATCTTCATATGGTATTCGTAGATTTAGAAAAAGCATATGATAGGGTCCCTAGAGATGTTCTTTGGTGGGTTCTAGAAAGAAAAAAAGTACATGTCAGATACATAGACACTATTAAGGATATGTATGAGGGAGTAGTCACGAGTATAAAGACATTTGGAGGAGCTACAAAAGAATTTTCCATTACAATAGGACTACATCAAGGATCGGTTTTAAGCCCATATCTATTTACTTTAGTTATGGATGAACTAACTAGACATATTCAAGATGATATACCATGGCGTATGTTATTTGCAGATGATATTGTCTTAGTGGATGAAACTAAAGATGGAGTTAATAGGAAATTAGAACTTTGGAGGAATACATTAGAATCTAAAGGCTTTAAGTTGAGTAGGACAAAAACCGAATACATGCACTGTGAGTTTAGAAACACTAGATATCGAGATGACGGAGTGGTAAAATTAGAGGAAATAGAAGTTCCTAAGGTAAATCACTTTAGATACCTAGGATCAATCATACAAAATGACGGTAACATTGAGAATGATGCCACACATAGAATCCAAGCTGGATGGAAGAAATGGCGGAGTGCAACAGGGGTGATTTGTGATCAACATGTTCCTACTAAGTTAAAAGGAAAATTTTATAGAACCGCAATTAGGCCAGCTATGCTCTATGAAAGTGAATGTTGGGCAGTAAAGCAACAACAATTACATAAAATGAACGTAGCAGAAATGCGGATGCTTAGGTGGATGTGTGGTAAAACTCGTAAAGATAGAATAAGAAATATAGAAATTCAAAGACAAGTAGGAGTAACACCAATTAATACAAAGATTAGAGAAAGGCGGTAGCGATGGTTTGGTCATTTGCAAAGACGGCCTACAAATGCTCCAACGAGAAAACTTGACTCAATAGAAACTATAGAAATTCGACGAGGTAGGGGTAGACCAAAGTTAACATGAGATGCATTAATTAGGAGGGACCTGAATGGCTTGCAAAGCTCACCATCAATTGCAATTAATCGAGCACAATAAAAAAGTTTGATCCATATAGCCGACCCCATTTAATTTGGGACTGAGGCTTTGTTGTTGTTGTTGTTGTTGTTAAGGGCCGAAACCCCTTTTCCCAAGGACTAGGTGATCATCACTTTAAAACAGAAACCAAAGGAGAATAAAGAGCAAAAGAAGAGAGAAGACCCAAAATGTTAGTACTACTATGTAATTAATTCTTCTTATACTCCTTGTATAATCCATATATCTTAACATCTCACGTCCAGTTCTATAATTAACATTTTATAATTGCTTTGATAATTAACCTGAACCCTCCATATATATATATATAAAGTACATCAAAATATACAACACAATCACTATATATATTAGCATTCACTCATTCGAGTAACCAAGCCAGGAGACGCAAATTTAAATCATATATATAGGTTTCGCGAGTGCAACCCCGCCCCTATTTTTTTGGGCTCTCTGGATGCCCATGACTCACCGGTCTTTAAGTCGAAATTTGTAAGTCCAATCCCTGCTGCATCAAACTCAAAGTCATGGTCTCCCAAAGGGCATCCGGTTCACAAGTTCCCTAAACCAAATCATTGAAATAGACTTTCCTAGTTCCTACCACATGCACCTTAATTAGACAGTTTTTCTTCTTAATGTCTTACTCGACGACGTTTATCTATCAAAAATGAGAAGTGCATAACGCATAGAACAAGCGTGAAGAATTAAAGACCTACGATTCGAAAGGAAAATCATAATGGTAACATTAGAATGAATTGAAGAAATAAGAATTACATGGAGAAATAGAATATCGAGCCCTTCTAAAAATGAATTGAAGAGCAAGATGAAGAGTCTCTCCTCCCAATGAAGAGACAAAATTAAAAGTTCAAAAGTAAATACCACCAAGATGCGCGAATAAAAGCTAACATTGGACAATTCGAGTAAAATTACGCTGGTTTGCCAACCAACCGACGATTAGTATCTTAAATCATCAAATATGACATTACCAACTAGGCGTAAACTACATAACATGTAAATGCATGCACTTTGTAAGTTAAACATCAAATTCAAGCAACTCAAGCAAGGGGTTTTTTTTTTAAGATTTTGTAAAAAAAATAGAACAAATCCAAACGTTAGTCGAATCTACTTTCTGCACCATCCAATTTGGTGAAGTAACAGCTTTCAAATTAAACTAAAACTGAATGATGAAAAAAAAATAAAGATCATATGGCAAGTATCCTTGAAAATGGGGAAAAAAGAGCGAGTAGTCATAATGAGAAACAGAAATACACCCCAAAATATGAGATAGCACTAGCAAGAGAAAGAACTTTTGGACCTTGACTCTACGGCTCAACCGTCGTCACTTGTTGCCATTCTCCGTCGATCGCTTCTTTCCACAACGTTACATTATTATCACCGTCACCACAGCTAATATATTTCCAATCGGCGACCACGAGACTCTCCAAACCGGGTCTTAAAATCCTTCAAAACCTTGCCCTCCCACCGGTCTCCTTCCTTGGCTACACCATATAATAACAAATCCTCGTCCCGAGAAGCACTCGCAATTGTCGATTTGGGGAGCCCCAAATTGGGTGCCCAAGCCACATCCCTCACCCAACGGTGTGCATATGAAGAGCGAGAAAGCGATCCATCTTCCAACTTCCATTATAAAGCTTCCACACCTTAACCGTATTATCGCAACCACCAGACACAAGTTTTTGAACAGGTTCAAGCAAGCCGACCCAACTAGAGCTCCGGAGCCGTTGCGGGAGCCCATGAAACCGAGGTCACTCCTACAGGATGAGCTTGATCAATGCGGGTAGTTTCCCAACTACCATCGACTCGGGCAAAGTGAACACCGAAGTATTCCCATCCGAGGATCCACAAGCCAAACTAAGACCAAGCTCGTGAGGCGCCCATGAGATCGAATTCACGACGATTTATGCTCACTAAACACATGCGATTGAGTCCACTCATTCTGGTTCCCTTCCTTCCAAATTATCACCTTCCCGTCATACGAACAAGACGCCGAATCCGAACCGAATTTCGGGTGCGCCCACGCGACCCGCCAAACCGGCCTTGGTGACCGCTAAGGGTCGCAAGATGCTTGCGATCCCGAGTTGCTCACCCCAATTATCTTGATCGTAGCATCCGACGACGCCGTCGCCAACCGCTTCCCGTAGTAATCCATGACCACATCATGAACTACATCTTGGTGACCAGTTTCAATCTTTTGACAAGGCATTGCTACGCGACGAGTCTAACGATCACTCAATCACTCAAATCCGATCACCAAACCCTAAAATTACCAATTCAATCAAAATTTGATGCAACCTAAAGATCTAATCAAGATTATTCAATCGTAGAACGCAAAATCATTTCTTTCGCAACCACAGCCCATTAATCTACACATAACGTCAAAAAAAAACAACACACTGGACGAAATCAAGCACACAAAACGATTTCGAGTGTTTCAATCGTACGAAAACAAGGATCTGCGATCGTCTCCAACAGAACACACATTGAAGAACAATTCGAACAACGAAAGATCGAAGAATCGAACGATCAAACACGCACCTGTAGAGATCGAAGTGGCGGGCAGAATCGCTTCTTTGCGGTCGCTTGGTTTCGAAGAATTCGAAGAAATCGAAGAAGAGAGAATGAGAGACGGAAGACAAAAACAAAAGTTAGGGCACAAGTCCAATTGAACCGTGCTACCTCTCTACTATCGGATGATCCTGAGCGTAGAAAGTGGTATCGGACTACTGATAAGAAAAGAAGATCGACGGTTGGGGTTTGATGGATCTTCTTCGCCTGTTGGGCTTGGTCGGTTGTGTTGTTGACTTTCTCTTCTTGGGCTTGGACAGCTTGGCGTTTGCTCTGTTCGTAAGTTTTCACCGATAATTGTCACTGATGCAGAAAGAAACAACTTTTGAAAAGAGCCTCTTAGATTGACTCACTTTGAGCATCGAAATTGGGCACCTACCTACATGGTGCATGTGCAGTACACCTCGAGACACGTGTGAGCACATCTCGTGGCATATTGTATGGGCATCGAGTGGGTAGGTACTCAATCTTGGCGTCCAAAGTGAGTCAACCAATCTTTATCCCTTTTGAAACGAGTTTGAGTCCTGAGAATGAAAATGTTAGCATTAAGAGCTCCCGCCATCTATACCTTGAGGCGACCTGGGAGTGATCAGATAGATGCGTAAGTCTAAAAGGCATCAGTATTATGATATCCATACCGTATATTTTATTTTAAAGTCGTATTTAATTGATGTAGAACTATGTTGCAGCCCACCTATCTCATTGTCTTGGTTCCTCTAATATAAAAATATGGGAAATGATTAGATCGAATCTCAAATTCAGGTTCTATTGCAGAAACAAAAGATTCAGATAACTAGAATTCACAAACCCTAGAAATCAAAAGAGGAAGTCGAATCAATTGAACAGAAGCAAACCCTAATTAGAACCAAAAAAAAAAAAAAAACATGATAATGCCCGAAACTTAACAAACCAAACAAGCCCTAATCGGAACCCTGATATCAGATATCTGAATCGGATCTACAATAATGAAACGGAAGACGGTGGAGATCGACGGTTGAGGTTTGAAGAAGAGGGTACCTGATTTAGAGATGAAGGGCTTCGATCGGTCGATCAGGATTTCAAAGACGTCGATAGTGAGATTTGCGAGTTCGAAATTTGGTTTTCTCGACCTTATCTTGAGGTTTACAGAGAGAGAAATGGTTTTGATTGAGATGGCAGATCCGCGGCTTCCTTTCTCGGTCTTTGTTTTTATTCTAATGTCATCTATGTCCTTGCCAACAATCCATAATTACATAAAACACCTTCACTTGAAAAAAAAAAAAAAAAAGAGAACCGCATGAGTAACCAACCACTTTAGGCACCGAATTTGGGCAGTCGCTTTAGTCTGATGCTGTGGGATACACGCCGAAATATATGTGTTCACATTTCAAAACAAAATGCTTAGCATCCGACTGGATCGGTGTTCAAAGTCAATGCCCAAATTAAGTTATCCAAGCTGTTTTTGAAAAAAGTAATACAAAAAAAAAATATTTTTTTGAAACTTCAATATTAATTTCAAAAAATGTACAAATCTAAAAAACTAAGAGAAATTATTGGTTGAGGGCGTATAACCTAATGGTGCCCCTTTTTTAGATGTGGTGCCCACGAAAAGTACATAAAATGGGCACTAGGTAGGCTATGTGCCCCGTGTGTGCATCCCATTGGTGTCACGCCCATTTAAGTTTTTTTTTTTTTTTTTTTTTTTTTTTTTGAATGAGACGACTTTGGCTTGATCGGGCTTATTTAAATTGAGACAATAGCAAGGCCCTACCCAAACTCTACTCTACCATTCGAAAACCTTGTTTAACAGAAATTGTTATGGACAAGTCAAAGTAGGTCGACAAGTCAACAAGATATTGCAGCATTGCACAATTTGTACTGTTGATATCTCCCCGGGCCATTACTTTTTTTAAATCGTTGTTATCACGTGTATACAACCGTGTGAACATTTCTAATTGTTGGATGTCATTGAGATCATCCGATCTATTGAAAAAAAGATCGAACGCACACAACCTTGTCTTTTTAGTAAATGACGTCTCTTTCATTTTATAACTAGAGACGCTTTGGTAGATAACTAGATGATATCATCGAGTTAGAGCAAAACTCTTTCACTCAGCTCGGTTTAATGCAATTTATCAAAGTGTAAATATTGCAGGAAAAAAACATCAAAGTTATCAAGGTTTAGGCTGCGTGATTCTGTATATTGAATGTGAGTACAAAGTATACGTGCTTCGAGGTTAGTGTTATTGTAATGCAATTAAGGAAAATACTACACCCAAAGTCATATCAAACACAAGAGTCATACATGCGCCCTCGACTCACATACTATGCATCAATATGCTCGATATAACTTCCGATACAATTTGGGTGTTGTCATTCTAGCAAGATCCAAATTGTAATATGCTGCCCTAGAGAACATGAACTGAAAGAAAAGAAAGAATTCCACCAATCAACAAAGACAAAAACATTGTTCTTTTTTCCGTACTTACACCATATTTGAGTTTGATTTCCCGTTTTGCTACCATGACATCCCAGCGACTTGGCTGTTTTGGGATCTTTCCCCGAGGCATGCAAAGAGAGCTAGAGGGTGGAGAGTTGGACTATATGATTGGTTACGGCCTGTTTGGCGACGGCACACGGTGGTATTTATATTCGTGCTGGCACTCTAAAGGAGCGCCTTGTGGCAAAATGATGGTTGAGGGCCTCAGTTGCCAACAAAGTCCAATGACTAAGAATCGATCGAGTAATGTGTAACTAAGGTATTGTTTAATTTATTTTTGCCAACTTACAGTTTGAGCGAAGTTAACTCTTTAGAGTTAATTTACAGTGTAAGTTCATATTTCAAGTTTGGTTGAACTTCAAACTTGCAAGGAAGTTACAAAATTTTAAGAACTGTAAAATGCGGGAATTGACATAAATATTCTTCAAACAAATTTTTAAAATAAAAAAAATATTATTATGTTCACTACATGAACTATTATTTTATTTATTCAAAATAAAAAAAACATGAATTAAATAAAAAACATAAAATATTATTTACAAAAATATTAAACAACATTAAATAATTAGAAGTATTTTTATATTTATTTGAAATAATTATTAATAATAAATCCTATAAAATACAACTAACGATAATTTTTAATATTTTTTTAATGAATGAATGATTTATTTAATCTTTTATTATGAATTAATAACAAGCATTAGAGATGGTAGGGACATGAGTAAATGTAAATTTATGAAAGGTAATTGTGTCCATATAACTATCGAGAGTTATCTCTTTGTGGGGGCGTGGGGAGATATCTTACACCCTTCCTGTAAGTTGGAGATAACTCACATGGAGTTAGACAACCAAATAAGATTAGTTACTAACTTCATATAAGTTATCGCCTTGGAGATATATCCATCTCATACCAAACAATGCCTAAATATATAGAAGGTCTAGTATAGATACTAATTAATTTTGCCATATTCTTCAAAAAAAAAAAAAAAAAGATGGCATGCGTTATTAAGGAGGCGTGTGCATGAGGATGATAGAGTAGTAATTGTTATTCTTCTTCAATTCGTTGGGAACTAAAGGGACGAAATATTACTCTCAGATCTTAGTGTTGTTTTAAGGTTATTCACTTTTTTTAAGAAAATTATTTAATTATCTTGATTGAGGAGAAAGTGACAGCTTAAATGACTAAATCACTATTTATCTCTTCTAACCTTACCACTTCTACATACACTAATTATTAATGAGTAATTAATATATTTTCTTTTTCTATGAAGGTTATAAAAGTCGATTAAGTAATTAATTTATATTGAAACTATCAAATGACATATATTGTGAAATATTTCAAAATGACTAAAAATTCACTTATAAAGAAAAAGGGGGAGTAATTAGGAGCGAGCTAATTACTTAATTAAGTTACAAGGATACATGCATACCAATAACTAATTAATTTACGTAACAATAAATCGCATGTAGTATTTGTTATGGTGGCATTTGAATCACATCACACATCGAGATAGAAGAATAATCTTAATGTTAGATTAATTAATAATCGACATATTAAAAGTAACCCATATTAATAAAGATAATGATAAACTCTAAATAAAAAGCCTACACTATGATGGTTGTGGTTTAGGATAAATGATTAGAGTTGGGTGTATTGCATCTCTCTTTTCCTTCTCTTCATAAATTTATTTCAGTTATTGGATATGGTATTAAAAGAATAAATGTAGTCATTAATTGAACATCTATATTTGCATAGTAGAAGACAGGGATGGAAAAATAAAATTTGGATAGCAATGGATGGAAAGATGTACTTATTATTTATTTATTTTTATTTATTTTTATTTCATTTTTTTTCATTTGTCAATTGTTCCATAACACTTGATGATCATTATAAAGAATTGTAAAAATGCAACGTGGATGTAACGATTAAATGGTAACTCAAATGTACCAAAAATAAAATAAAAATGGTAATCAAATGCTCAATTATTTGTTATGTTGTCTCTACTACAAGTGATTAAGGTTTTGTTAGTCAATTAGAATGTTAATAGTGAAACAATTATTAATCATATGCAAGTCATAATATCATGAAGACTTGAGAGGACTAGGGGAACTAAGAAAAAAACGTACAAATCAGCCCTTAAATTAGTTTTGAATGGCTTTCAGCCCGTAAACTATAAAAATGAATAGATTTTAGCCCGCCAATTGAAAAAATGAAGAAATTTTAGCCCACCCTGAATTCTTGTATTATCTCAACGCTTTGTGTACACATGGCAAATGTGATTTGACACTTGTGGGCCTCATAACATAGTAAAAAAAAAAAATGCAAAATTACTTCTATCATTCTCTCCTCAACGCCAACACGACAACGCAGGAAACACGGGAAACTTGAAGAACCATCCGCATTGCGAACAGTCGACCGGGATGGCGAAAACGACGGCAATGACGACCGGAAAAGCAACAGCGACGACAACCGGGGCATCTACGGGATCTTGGACGGCGATGGGGATATCGACGACAACGGTGATTAAAGGATTGGTATGCTTTAATCACCGTCGTCGTCAATCTCTGCTGCCGCCAGGATGCCGTCGATGCCTCGATCGCCGTCGTTGTCCCGGTCTACTCCGTCCGCAATGTGTGGACGGTTCTTCAAGTTTCCTTAGTTTCATGCGTTTCCTATGTTTCCTGCATTGTTGTGTTGGTGTTGAGGAGAGAGGCGATATAAGTGATTTTAGAATTTTTTTACTATGTTGTGGAACCTATGTGTCAAGTCACATTTGCCTCGTGTACACAAAACGTTGAGATAACAGAAAAATTCAAGGTGGACTAAAATCTCTTCATTTTTATAGTTTAAGAGCTGAAATCCACCCAAAACTAATTTAAGCGTTTATTTCCACTTTTGCTTCTAGTTTAAGAAGCTAGTCCCTTCACATCATCGCCCGGATGTGAAGAAAAATGAGCAAGGGTTCCCACACAAAGGACGGGTGTGGGTAAAGAAGCTAGTTCAAAACAAACACGAAAACAAAAACAAAATTATAGATACGAACACTAGATCTTTTAGACAAAATAGAAATAGAAAAGGAAAACAAATACAAATGGGAGAAAAAATTCGTTTAGGAACATGGAATATAGGAACACTTACGGGGAAGTCAATAGAACTAGTAGATATCATGATTAGAAAGAGAGTCAATATTGTTTGCCTCCAAGAGACAAAATGGGTAAGAGAAAAAAGTAGAGAAATAGGAAGCACAGGGTTTAAATTGTGGTACACTGGTATAGATAGAAAATGCAATGGAGTAGGAATTATGGTGGATAATGATTATAAGGATAAGGTCGTAGAAGTTAAAAGAATGGGGGATAGATTGATTCTAGTTAAATTAATTATTGGAGATGAAAAAATTATCATACTTAGCGCCTATGCACCACAAGTAGGATTAAGCGAGAGCATCAAACGTAAGTTTTGAGACGATATGGATGGATTTATGCAAAGTATACCATTAAATGAAAATGTTTTTATTGGATGAGATTTAAATTGGCATGTCGGGGCAAGTAACGATGGTTTTAAGAGAGTTCATGGAGGTTTTGGTTACGGGAATAGAAATGAAGAAGGAGAATCAATCTTAGAATTTGCTTCAGCATACGATTTTATCTTAGCAAATACTAGTTTTAGGAAGAGGGAGTCACATACAATTACTTTTAGTAGTGGTCATAACAAGAGTTAAATAGATTTTCTTTTAACAAGAAAAATAGATAGAAAAATATGTAGAGACTCAAAGTAATACCTGGTGAAGCACTTACTACCCAACATAAGTTAGTAGTACTTGATATTAAGCTAACACGACGACTTAATATGACTAAAAGAGTTAGCGACCCTAGAATAAAGTGGTGGAACCTAAAACATAGTAAACAAGTAGAGTTTAGAGAAAAATTACTAAAGGAAAATGTTTGGAACCTTGACTTAAATGCTAATACAATGTGGCTAGAAATGAGTAGTTGCATAAAGAGAGTGGGATCAAACGTATTAGGTATATCTAAGGGTTTGGGTCCTCCAAAGAAGGAAACATGGTGGTGGAACGAGGATGTCCAACGAGCAATTAAGACTAAAAGAGAAATGTATAAGAAAATACATAAGTGTCAAGATGAAGATGTGTACAATCAATATAGGGAAGCTAGAAAACAAGCTAAAAAAGTAGTTAGTCAAGCTAAAACAAATTTTATGAAAGATCTATATACAAGATTAGGTAATAGAGATGGCGAAAAATATATATATAGGCTAGTCAAATTAAGAAATAAAAATAAACAAGGCATAAGTCATGTAAGATGTATTAAGGACGAAAATCAAAATGTTTTAACGCGCGAGGAGGATATTAAGGAGAGATGGAGAAGTTACTTCGATAGTTTATTTAATGATGGCCAAGTTGATGCTACAATAGATGAAAACCTACACCAAGAAAGAAATGTAAACTATACACGCAATATTAGAATTGTAGAAGTTAAAGAAGCGTTGAAAAGAATGAAAATAGGGAAAGCATGTGGCCCAGATGAAATACCTATAGAAGTTTGGAAATGCTTAGGAGAAATTGGATTGACTTGGTTAACAAAACTTTTCAATAAAATTTTAAAATCAAAACGGATGCCAATGGATTAGAGAAGAAGCACGCTTGTGCCAATCTTTAAAAACAAAGGAGACATTCAAAGTTGCTCAAACTACCGGGGAATTCAACTTATGAGTCACACTATGAAGCTTTGGGAGAGGATAATTGACAATAGACTAAGGAGAGAAACAACAATATCAGAGAACCAATTTGGTTTCATGCCTGGGAGGTCAACTATGGAGGCGATTTTCCTTGTAAGACAATTATTAGAGAAATATAGAGAAAAGAAAAAAGATCTTCATATGGTATTCGTAGATTTAGAAAAAGCATATGATAGGGTCCCTAGAGATGTTCTTTGGTGGGTTCTAGAAAGAAAAAAAGTGCATGTCAGATACATAGACACTATTAAGGATATGTATGAGGGTGTAGTCACGAGTATAAAGACATTTGGAGGAGCTACAAAAGAATTTCCCATTACAATAGGACTACATCAAGGATCGATTTTAAGCCCATATCTATTTACTTTAGTTATAGATGAACTAACTAGACATATTCAAGATGATATACCATGGCGTATGTTATTTGCAGATGATATTGTCTTAGTGGATGAAACTAAAGATGGAGTTAATAGGAAATTAGAACTTTGGAGGAATACATTAGAATCTAAAGGCTTTAAGTTGAGTAGGACAAAAATCGAATATATGCACTGTGAGTTTAGAAACACTAGACATCGAGATGACGGAGAGGTAAAATTAGAGGAAATAGAAGTTCCTAAGGTAAATCACTTTAGATACCTAGGATCAATCATACAAAATGACGGTAACATTGAGAATGATGCCACACATAGAATCCAAGCTGGATGGAAGAAATGGCGGAGTGCAACAGGGGTGATTTGTGATCAACATGTTTCTACTAAGTTAAAAGGAAAATTTTATAGGACCGCAATTAGGCCAGCTATGCTCTATGGAAGTGAATGTTGGGCAGTAAAGCAACAACAATTACATAAAATGAACGTAGCAGAAATGCGGATGCTTAGGTGGATGTGTGGTAAAACTCGTAAAGATAGAATAAGAAATATAGAAATTCAAAGACAAGTAGGAGTAACACCAATTAATACAAAGATTAGAGAAAGGCGGTAGCGATGGTTTGGTCATTTGCAAAGATGGCCTACAAATGCGCCAACGAGAAAACTTGACTCAATAGAAACTATAGAAATTCGACGAGGTAGTGGTAGACCAAAGTTAACATGAGATGCATTAATTAGGAGGGACCTGAATGGCTTGCAAAGCTCACCATCAATTGCACTTAATCGAGCACAATAAAAAAGTTTGATCCATATAGCCGACCCCATTTAATTTTGGACTGAGGCTTTGTTGTTGTTGTTGTTGTTGTTGTTAAGGGCCGAAACCCCTTTTCCCAAGGACTAGGTGATCATCACTTTAAAACAGAAACCAAAGGAGAATAAAGAGCAAAAGAAGAGAGAAGACCCAAAATGTTAGTACTACTATGTAATTAATTCTTCTTATACTCCTTGTATAATCCATATATCTTAACATCTCACGTCCAGTTCTATAATTAACATTTTATAATTGCTTTGATAATTAACCTGAACCCTCCATATATATATATATATAAGTACATCAAAATATACAACACAATCACTATATATATTAGCATTCACTCATTCGAGTAACCAAGCCAGGAGACGCAAATTTAAATCATATATATAGGTTTCGCGAGTGCAACCCCGCCCCTATTTTTTTGGGCTCTCTGGATGCCCATGACTCACCGGTCTTTAAGTCGAAATTTGTAAGTCCAATCCTGCTTTGCATCAAACTCAAGGTCATGGTCTCCCGAAGGGCATCCGGTTCACAAGTTCCCTAAACCAAATCATTGAAATAGACTTCCTAGTTCCTACCACATGCACCTTAATTAGACAGTTTTTCTTCTTAATGTCTTACTCGACGACGTTTATCTATCAAAAACGAGAAGTGCATAACGCATAGAACAAGCGTGAAGAATTAAAGACCTACGATTCGAAAGGAAAATCATAATGGTAACATTAGAATGAATTGAAGAAATAAGAATTACATGGAGAAATAGAATATCGAGCCCTTCTAAAAATGAATTGAAGAGCAAGATGAAGAGTCTCTCCTCCCAATGAAGAGACAATTAAAAGTTCAAAAGTAAATACTAGTCCAAGATGCGCGAATAAAAGCTAACATTGGACAATTCGAGTAAAATTACGCTTTGGTTTGCCAACCAACCAGACGCGCTAGTATCTTAAATCATCAAATATGACATTACCAACTAGGCGAAAACTACATAACATGTAAATGCATGCACTTTGTAAGTTAAACATCAAATTCAAGCAACTCAAGCAAGGGGTTTTTTTTTTTAAGATTTTGTAAAAAAAATAGAACAAATCCAAACGTTAGTCGAATCTACTTTCTGCACCATCCAATTTGGTTTGAAGTAACAGCTTTCAAATTAAACTAAAACTGAATGATGAAAAAAAAATAAAGATCATATGGCGTATCCTTGAAAATGGGGAAAAAGAGCATAGTCATAATGAGAAACGAAATACACCCCAAAATATGAGATAGCACTAGCAAGAGAAAGAACTTTTGGACCTTGACTCTACGGCTCAACCGTCGTCACTTGTTGCCATTCTCCGTCGATTGCTTCTTTCCACAACGTTACATTATTATCACCGTCGCCACACTAATATATTTCCAATCGGCGACCACGAGACTCTCCAAACCGGGGTCTTAAAATCCTTCAAAACCTTGCCCTCCCACTGGTCTCCTTCCTTGGCTACGATCCATATAATAACAGATCCGTCCCGAGAAGCACTCGCAATTTGTCGATTTGGGGAGCCCCAAATTGGGTGCCCAAGCCACATCCCTCACCCGGTCATCAGTGTGCATATGAAGAGCGGGAAAGCGGTCCATCTTCCAACTTCCATTATAAAGCTTCCACACCTTAACCGTATTATCGCAACCACCGGACACAAGTTTTTGAACAGTTCAAGCAAGCCGGACCCAACTAGAGCTCCGGAGCCGTTGCGGGAGCCCATGAAACCGAGGTCACTCCTACGGGATGAGCTTGATCAATGCGGGTAGTTTCCCAACTACCATCGACTCGGGCGATGAACACCGAAATATTCCCATCCGAGGATCCACAAGCCAAACTAAGACCAAGCTCGTGAGGCGCCCATGAGATCGAATTCACGGACGATTTATGCTCACTAAACACATGCGATTGAGTCCACTCATTCTG
Source organism: Stephania cephalantha (assembly GCA_039657325.1). Taxonomy (NCBI): domain Eukaryota; kingdom Viridiplantae; phylum Streptophyta; class Magnoliopsida; order Ranunculales; family Menispermaceae; genus Stephania; species Stephania cephalantha. The sequence goes on from CM077571.1 coordinate 58,011,322, forward strand.
GTTCCCTTCCTTCCAAATTATCACCTTCCCGTCATACGAACAAGACGCCGAACCGAACCGACTTTCGGGTGCGCCACGCGACACTGCCAAACCGGCCTTGGTGACCGCTAAGGGTCGCAAGATGCTTTGCGATCCCGAGTTGCTCACCCCAATTATCTTGATCGTAGCATCCGACGACGCCGTCGCCAACCGCTTCCCGTAGTAATCCATGACCACATCATGAACTACATCTTGGTGACCAGTTTCAATCTTTTGACAAGGCATTGCTACGCGACGAGTCTAACGATCACTCAATCACTCAAATCCGATCACCAAACCCTAAAATTACCAATTCAATCAAAATTTGATGCAACCTAAAGATCTAATCAAGATTATTCAATCGTAGAACGCAAAATCATTTCTTTCGCAACCACAAATTTCCCATTAATCTACACATAACGTCAAAAAAAAACAACACACTGGACGAAATCAAGCACACAAAACGATTTCGAGTGTTTCAATCGTACGAAAACAAGGATCTGCGATCGTCTCCAACAGAACACACATTGAAGAACAATTCGAACAACGAAAGATCGAAGAATCGAACGATCAAACACGCACTGTAGAGATCGAAGTGGCGGGCGAGAATCGCTTCTTTGCGGTCGCTTGGTTTCGAAGAATTCGAAGAAATCGAAGAAGAGAGAATGAGAGACGGAAGACAAAAACAAAAGTTAGGGCACAAGTCCAATTGAACCGTGCTACCTCTCTACTATCGGATGATCCTGAGCGTAGAAAGTGGTATCGGACTACTGATAAGAAAAGAAGATCGACGGTTGGGGTTTGATGGATCTTCTTCGCCTGTTGGGCTTGGTCGGTTGTGTTGTTGACTTTCTCTTCTTGGGCTTGGACGGTTTGGCGTTTGCTCTGTTCGTAAGTTTTCACCGATAATTGTCACCGATGCAGAAAGAAACAACTTTTGAAAAGAGCCTCTTAGATTGACTCACTTTGAGCATCGAAATTGGGCACCTACCTACATGGTGCATGTGCAGTACACCTCGAGACACGTGTGAGCACATCTCGTGGCATATTGTATGGGCATCGAGTGGTAGGTACTCAATCTTGGCGTCCAAAGTGAGTCAACCAATCTTTATCCCTTTTGAAACGAGTTTGAGTCCTGAGAATGAAAATGTTAGCATTAAGAGCTCCCGCCATCTATACCTTGAGGCGACCTGGGAGTGATCAGATAGATGCGTAAGTCTAAAAGGCATCAGTATTATGATATCCATACCGTATATTTTATTTTAAAGTCGTATTTAATTGATGTAGAACTATGTTGCAGCCCACCTATCTCATTGTCTTGGTTCCTCTAATATAAAAATATGGGAAATGATTAGATCGAATCTCAAATTCAGGTTCTATTGCAGAAACAAAAGATTCAGATAACTAGAATTCACAAACCCTAGAAATCAAAAGAGGAAGTCGAATCAATTGAACAGAAGCAAACCCTAATTAGAACCAAAAAAAAAAAAAAACATGATAATGCCCGAAACTTAACAAACCAAACAAGCCCTAATCGGAACCCTGATATCAGATATCTGAATCGGATCTACAATAATGAAACGGAAGACGGTGGAGATCGACGGTTGAGGTTTGAAGAAGAGAGTACCTGATTTAGAGATGAAGGGCTTCGATCGGTCGATCAGGATTTCAAAGACGTCGATAGTGAGATTTGCGAGTTCGAAATTTGGTTTTCTCGACCTTATCTTGAGGTTTACGAGAGAGAGAAATGGTTTTGATTGAGATGGCAGATCCGCGGCTTCCTTTCTCGATCTTTGTTTTTATTCTAATGCCATCTATGTCCTTGCCAACAATCCATAATTACATAAAACACCTTCACTTGAAAAAAAAAAAAAAAAAAAAAATAGAGAACCGCATGAGTAACCAACCACTTTAGGCACCGAATTTGGGCGATCGCTTTAGTCGATCTTTGTGGGATACACGCCGAAATATATGTGTTCACATTTCAAAACAAAATGCTTAGCATCCGATCCGGATCGGTGTTCAAAGTCAATGCCCAAATTAAGTTATCCAAGTCATTGTTTTTGAAAAAAGTAATACAAAAAAAAAATATTTTTTTGAAACTTCAATATTAATTTCAAAAAATGTACAAATCTAAAAAACTAAGAGAAATTATTGGTTGAGGGCGTATAACCTAATGGTGCCCCTTTTTAGATGTGGTGCCCACGAAAAAAGTACATAAAAGGGGCACTAGGTAGGCTATGTGCCCCGTGTGTGCATCCCATTAGTGTCACGCCCATTTAAGTTTTTTTTTTTTTTTGAATGAGACGACTTTGGCTTGATCGGGCTTATTTAAATTGAGACAATAGCAAGGCCCTACCCAAACTCTACTCTACCATTCGAAAACCTTGTTTAACAGAAATTGTTATGGACAAGTCAAAGTAGGTCGACAAGTCAACAAGATATTGCAGCATTGCACAATTTGTACTGTTGATATCTCCCCGGGCCATTACTTTTTTCGTCGTTGTTATCACGTGTATACAACCGTGTGAACATTTCTAATTGTTGGATGTCATTGAGATCATCCGATCTATTGAAAAAAAGATCGAACGCACACAACCTTGTCTTTTTAGTAAATGACGTCTCTTTCATTTTATAACTAGAGACGCTTTGGTAGATAACTAGATGATATCATCGAGTTAGAGCAAAACTCTTTCACTCAGCTCGGTTTAATGCAATTTATCAAAGTGTAAATATTGCAGGAAAAAAACATCAAAGTTATCAAGGTTTAGGCTGCGTGATTCTGTATATTGAATGTGAGTACAAAGTATACGTGCTTCGAGGTTAGTGTTATTGTAATGCAATTAAGGAAAATACTACACCCAAAGTCATATCAAACACAAGAGTCATACATGCGCCCTCGACTCACATACTATGCATCAATATGCTCGATATAACTTCCGATGCAATTTGGGTGTTGTCATTCTAGCAAGATCCAAATTGTAATATGCTGCCCTAGAGAACATGAACTGAAAGAAAAGAAAGAATTCCACCAATCAACAAAGACAAAAACATTGTTCTTTTTTCCGTACTTACACCATATTTGAGTTTGATTTCCCGTTTTGCTACCATGACATCCCAAATGACTTGGTCGTTTTGGGATCTTTCCCGAGGCATGCAAAGAGAGCTAGAGGGTGGAGAGTTGGACTATATGATTGGTTACGGCTGTTTGGCGACGGCACACGGTGGTATTTATATTCGTGCTTTGGCACTCTAAAGGAGCGCCTTGTGGCAAAATGATGGTTGAGGGCCTCGATTGCCAACAAAGTCCAATGACTAAGAATCGATCGAGTAATGTGTAACTAAGGTATTGTTTAATTTATTTTTGCCAACTTACAGTTTGAGCGAAGTTAACTCTTTAGAGTTAATTTACAGTGTAAGTTCATATTTCAAGTTTGGTTGAACTTCAAACTTGCAAGGAAGTTACAAAATTTTAAGAACTCAAAAAATGCGGGAATTGACATAAATATTCTTCAAACAAATTTTTAAAATAAAAAAAAATATTATTATGTTCACTACATGAACTATTATTTTATTTATTCAAAATAAAAAAAACATGAATTAAATAAAAAACATAAAATATTATTTACAAAAATATTAAACAACATTAAATAATTAGAAGTATTTTTATATTTATTTGAAATAATTATTAATAATAAATCCTATAAAATACAACTAACGATAATTTTTAATATTTTTTTTAATGAATGAATGATTTATTTAATCTTTTATTATGAATTAATAACAAGCATTAGAGATGGTAGGGACATGAGTAAATGTAAATTTATGAAAGGTAATTGTGTCCATATAACTATCGAGAGTTATCTCTTTGTGGGGCGTGGGAGATATCTTACACCCTTCCTGTAAGTTGGAGATAACTCACATGGAGTTAGACAACCAAATAAGATTAGTTACTAACTTCATATAAGTTATCGCCTTGGAGATATATCCATCTCATACCAAACAATGCCTAAATATATAGAAGGTCTAGTATAGATACTAATTAATTTTGCCATATTCTTCAAAAAAAAAAAAAAAAATGGCATGCGTTATTAAGGAGGCGTGTGCATGAGGATGATAGAGTAGTAATTGTTATTCTTCTTCAATTCGTTGGGAACTAAAGGGACGAAATATTACTCTCAGATCTTAGTGTTGTTTTAAGGTTATTCACACTTTTTTAAGAAAATTATTTAATTATCTTGATTGAGGAGAAAGTGACAGTTAAATGACTAAATCACTATTTATCTCTTCTAACCTTACCACTTCTACATACACTAATTATTAATGAGTAATTAATATATTTTCTTTTTCTATGAAGGTTATAAAAGTCGATTAAGTAATTAATTTATATTGAAACTATCAAATGACATATATTGTGAAATATTTCAAAATGACTAAAAATTCACTTATAAAGAAACGGGGGGAGTAATTAGGAGCGAGCTAATTACTTAATTAAGTTACAAGGATACATGCATACCAATAACTAATTAATTTACAGAACAATAAATCTGCATGTAGTATTTGTTATGGTGGCATTTGAATCACATCACACATCGAGATAGAAGAATAATCTTAATGTTAGATTAATTAATAATCGACATATTAAAAGTAACCCATATTAATAAAGATAATGATAAACTCTAAATAAAAAGCCTACACTATGATGGTTGTGATTTAGGATAAATGATTAGAGTTGGGTGTATTGCATCTCTCTTTTCCTTCTCTTCATAAATTTATTTCAGTTATTGGATATGGTATTAAAAGAATAAATGTAGTCATTAATTGAACATCTATATTTGCATAGTAGAAGACAGGGATGGAAAAATAAAATTTGGATAGCAATGGATGGAAAGATGTACTTATTATTTATTTATTTTTATTTATTTTTATTTCATTTTTTTTCATTTGTCAATTGTTCCATAACACTTGATGATCATTATAAAGAATTGTAAAAATGCAACGTGGATGTAACGATTAAATGGTAACTCAAATGTACCAAAAATAAAATAAAAATGGTAATCAAATGCTCAATTATTTGTTATGTTGTCTCTACTACAAGTGATTAAGGTTTTGTTAGTCAATTAGAATGTTAATAGTGAAACAATTATTAATCAAATGCAAGTCATAATATCATGAAGACTTGAGAGGACTAGGGGAACTAAGAAAAAAACGTACAAATCAGCCCTTAAATTAGTTTTGAATGGCTTTCAGCCCGTAAACTATAAAAATGAATAGATTTTAGCCCGCCAATTGAAAAAATGAAGAAATTTTAGCCCACCCTGAATTCTTGTATTATCTCAACGCTTTGTGTACACATGGCAAATGTGATTTGACACTTGTGGGCCTCATAACATAGTAAAAAAAAAAAATGCAAAATTACTTCTATCATTCTCTCCTCAACGCCAACACGACAACGCAGGAAACACGGGAAACTTGAAGAACCATCCGCATTGCGAACGGAGTCGACCGGGATGGCGAAAACGACGGCAATGACGACCGGAAAAGCAACAGCGACGACAACCGGGGCATCTACGGGATCTTGGACGGCGATGGGGATATCGACGACGACGGTGATTAAAGTATTGGTATGCTTTAATCACCGTCGTCGTCAATCTCTGCTGCCGCCAGGATGCCGTCGATGCCTCGATCGCCGTCGTTGTCGTTGTCCCGGTCTACTCCGTCCGCAATGTGTGGACGGTTCTTCAAGTTTCCTTAGTTTCATGCGTTTCCTATGTTTCCTGCATTGTTGTGTTGGTGTTGAGGAGAGAGGCGATATAAGTGATTTTAGAATTTTTTTACTATGTTGTGGGACCTATGTGTCAAGTCACATTTGCCTCGTGTACACAAAACGTTGAGATAACGAAAAAATTCATGGTGGACTAAAATCTCTTCATTTTTATAGTTTAAGAGCTGAAATCTACCCAAAACTAATTTAAGCGTTTATTTCCACTTTTGCTTCTAGTTTAAGAAGCTAGTCCCTTCACATCATCGCCCGATGTGAAGAAAAATGAGCAAGGGTTCCCACACAAAGGACGGGTGTGGGTAAAGAAGCTAGTTCAAAACAAACACGAAAACAAAAACAAAATTATAGATACGAACACTAGATCTTTTAGACAAAATAGAAATAGAAAAGGAAAACAAATACAAATGGGAGAAAAAATTCGTTTAGGAACATGGAATATAGGAACACTTACGGGGAAGTCAATAGAACTAGTAGATATCATGATTAGAAAGAGAGTCAATATTGTTTGCCTCCAAGAGACAAAATGGGTAAGAGAAAAAAGTAGAGAAATAGGAAGCACAGGGGTTTAAATTGTGGTACACTTTGTATAGATAGAAAATGCAATGGAGTAGGAATTATGGTGGATAATGATTATAAGGATAAGGTCGTAGAAGTTAAAAGAATGGGGGATAGATTGATTCTAGTTAAATTAATTATTGGAGATGATGAAAAATTATCATACTTAGCGCCTATGCACCACAAGTAGGATTAAGCGAGAGCATCAAACGTAAGTTTTGGGACGATATGGATGGATTTATGCAAAGTATACCATTAAATGAAAATGTTTTTATTGGATGAGATTTAAATTGGCATGTCGGGGCAAGTAACGATGGTTTTAAGAGAGTTCATGGAGGTTTTGGTTACGGGAATAGAAATGAAGAAGGAGAATCAATCTTAGAATTTGCTTCAGCATACGATTTTATCTTAGCAAATACTAGTTTTAGGAAGAGGGAGTCACATACAATTACTTTTAGTAGTGGTCATAACAAGAGTTAAATAGATTTTCTTTTAACAAGAAAAATAGATAGAAAAATATGTAGAGACTGCAAAGTAATACCTGGTGAAGCACTTACTACCCAACATAAGTTAGTAGTACTTGATATTAAGCTAACACGACGACTTAATATGACTAAAAGAGTTAGCGACCCTAGAATAAAGTGGTGGAACCTAAAACATAGTAAACAAGTAGAGTTTAGAGAAAAATTACTAAAGGAAAATGTTTGGAACCTTGACTTAAATGCTAATACAATGTGGCTAGAAATGAGTAGTTGCATAAAGAGAGTGGGATCAAACGTATTAGGTATATCTAAGGGTTTGGGTCCTCCAAAGAAGGAAACATGGTGGTGGAACGAGGATGTCCAACGAGCAATTAAGACTAAAAGAGAAATGTATAAGAAAATACCTAAGTGTCAAGATGAAGATGTGTACAATCAATATAGGGAAGCTAGAAAACAAGCTAAAAAAGTAGTTAGTCAAGCTAAAACAAATTTTATGGAAGATCTATATACAAGATTAGGTAATAGAGATGGCGAAAAATATATATATAGGCTAGTCAAATTAAGAAATAAAAAGAAACAAGGCATAAGTCATGTAAGATGTATTAAGGACGAAAATCAAAATGTTTTAACGCGCGAGGAGGATATTAAGGAGAGATGGAGAAGTTACTTCGATAGTTTATTTAATGATGGCCAAGTTGATGCTACAATAGATGAAAACCTACACCAAGAAAGAAATGTAAACTATACACGCAATATTAGAATTGTAGAAGTTAAAGAAGCGTTGAAAAGAATGAAAATAGGGAAAGCATGTGGCCCAGATGAAATACCTATAGAGGTTTGGAAATGCTTAGGAGAAATTGGATTGACTTGGTTAACAAAACTTTTCAATAAAATTTTAAAATCAAAACGGATGACAATGGATTAGAGAAGAAGCACGCTTGTGCCAATCTTTAAAAACAAAGGAGACATTCAAAGTTGCTCAAACTACCGGGGAATTCAACTTATGAGTCACACTATGAAGCTTTGGGAGAGGATAATTGACAATAGGCTAAGGAGAGAAACAACAATATCAGAGAACCAATTTGGTTTCATGCCTGGGAGGTCAACTATGGAGGCGATTTTCCTTGTAAGACAATTATTAGAGAAATATAGAGAAAAGAAAAAAGATCTTCATATGGTATTCGTAGATTTAGAAAAAGCATATGATAGGGTCCCTAGAGATGTTCTTTGGTGGGTTCTAGAAAGAAAAAAAGTGCATGTCAGATACATAGACACTATTAAGGATATGTATGAGGGAGTAGTCACGAGTATAAAGACATTTGGAGGAGCTACAAAAGAATTTCCCATTACAATAGGACTACATCAAGGATCGGCTTTAAGCCCATATCTATTTACTTTAGTTATGGATGAACTAACTAGACATATTCAAGATGATATACCATGGTGTATGTTATTTGCAGATGATATTGTCTTAGTGGATGAAACTAAAGATGGAGTGAATAGGAAATTAGAACTTTGGAGGAATACATTAGAATCTAAAGGCTTTAAGTTGAGTAGGACAAAAATCGAATACATGCACTGTGAGTTTAGAAACACTAGACATCGAGATGACGGAGTGGTAAAATTAGGGGAAATAGAAGTTCCTAAGGTAAATCACTTTAGATACCTAGGATCAATCATACAAAATGACGGTAACATTGAGAATGATGCCACACATAGAATCCAAGCTGGATGGAAGAAATGGCGGAGTGCAACAGGGGTGATTTGATAATTAACACCAATTAATCAACATGTTCCTACTAAGTTAAAAGGAAAATTTTATAGGACCGCAATTAGGCCAGCTATGCTCTATGGAAGTGAATGTTGGGCAGTAAAGCAACAACAATTACATAAAATGAACGTAGCAGAAATGCGGATGCTTAGGTGGATGTGTGGTAAAACTCGTAAAGATAGAATAAGAAATATAGAAATTCAAAGACAAGTAGGAGTAACACCAATTAATACAAAGATTAGAGAAAGGCGGTAGCGATGGTTTGGTCATTTGCAAAGACGGCCTACAAATGCTCCAACGAGAAAACTTGACTCAATAGAAACTATAGAAATTCGACGAGGTAGGGGTAGACCAAAGTTAACATGGGATGCATTAATTAGGAGGGACCTGAATGGCTTGCAAAGCTCACCATCAATTGCACTTAATCGAGCACAATAAAAAAGTTTGATCCATATAGCCGACCCCATTTAATTTGGGACTGAGGCTTTGTTGTTGTTGTTGTTGTTGTTAAGGGCCGAAACCCCTTTTCCCAAGGACTAGGTGATCATCACTTTAAAACAGAAACCGAAGGAGAATAAAGAGCAAAAGAAGAGAGAAGACCCAAAATGTTAGTACTACTATGTAATTAATTCTTCTTATACTCCTTGTATAATCCATATATCTTAACATCTCACGTCCAGTTCTATAATTAACATTTTATAATTGCTTTGATAATTAACCTGAACCCTCCATATATATATATATATAAAGTACATCAAAATATACAACACAATCACTATATATATTAGCATTCACTCATTCGAGTAACCAAGCCAGGAGACGCAAATTTAAATCATATATATAGGTTTCGCGAGTGCAACCCCGCCCCTATTTTTTTGGGCTCTCTGGATGCCCATGACTCACCGGTCTTTAAGTCGAAATTTGTAAGTCCAATCCTGCCGCATCAAACTCAAGGTCATGGTCTCCCGAAGAAGTCATCCGGTTCACAAGTTCCCTAAACCAAATCATTGAAATAGACTTCCTAGTTCCTACCACATGCACCTTAATTAGACAGTTTTTTCTTCTTAATGTCTTACTCGACGACGTTTATCTATCAAAAACGAGAAGTGCATAACGCATAGAACAAGCGTGAAGAATTAAAGACCTACGATTCGAAAGGAAAATCATAATGGTAACATTAGAATGAATTGAAGAAATAAGAATTACATGGAGAAATAGAATATCGAGCCCTTCTAAAAATGAATTGAAGAGCAAGATGAAGAGTCTCTCCCTCCCAATGAAGAGACAAATTAAAAGTTCAAAAGTAAATACCAGTCAAGATGCGCGAATAAAAGCTAACATTGGACAATTCGAGTAAAATTACGCTTTGGTTTGCCAACCAACCAGACATTTAGTATCTTAAATCATCAAATATGACATTACCAACTAGGGCGAAACTACATAACATGTAAATGCATGCACTTTGTAAGTTAAACATCAAGTTCAAGCAACTCAAGCAAGGGGTTTTTTTTTTAAGATTTTGTAAAAAAAATAGAACAAATCCAAACATTAGTCGAATCTACTTTCTGCACCATCCAATTTGGTGAAGTAACAGCTTTCAAATTAAACTAAAACTGAATGATGAAAAAAAAAATAAAGATCATATGGCGGTATCCTTGAAAATGGGGAAAAAGAGCGAGCCATAATGAGAAACAAAATACACCCCAAAATATGAGATAGCACTAGCAAGAGAAAGAACTTTTGGACCTTGACTCTACTGGCTCAACCGTCGTCACTTGTTGCCATTCTCCGTCGATCGCTTCTTTCCACAACGTTACATTATTATCACCGTCGACCACACTAATATATTTCCGGTCGGCGACCACGAGACTCTCCAAACCGGGGTCTTAAAATCCTTCAAAACCTTGCCCTCCCACTGGTCTCCTTCCTTGGCTACAGTCCATATAATAACAGTCCTCGTCCCGAGAAGCACTCGCAATTGTCGATTTGGGGAGCCCCAAATTGGGTGCCCAAGCCACATCCCTCACCCGGTCAGTGTGCATATGAAGAGCGGGAAAGCGATCCATCTTCCAACTTCCATTATAAAGCTTCCACACCTTAACCGTATTATCGCAACCACCGGACACAAGTTTTTGAACAGTTCAAGCAAGCCGGACTCCAACTAGAGCTCCGGAGCCGTTGCGGGAGCCCATGAAACCGAGGTCACTCCTACGGGATGAGCTTGATCAATGCGGGTAGTTTCCCAACTACCATCGACTCGGGCGATGAACACCGAAATATTCCCATCCGAGGATCCACAAGCCAAACTAAGACCAAGCTCGTGAGGCGCCCATGAGATCGAATTCACGGACGATTTATGCTCACTAAACACATGCGATTGAGTCCACTCATTCTGGTTCCCTTCCTTCCAAATTATCACCTTCCCGTCATACGAACAAGACGCCGAATCGAACCGAATTTCGGGTGCGCCCACGCGACCGCCAAACCGGGCCTTGGTGACCGCTAAGGGTCGCAAGATGCTTTGCGATCCCGAGTTGCTCACCCCAATTATCTTGATAGTAGCATCCGACGACGCCGTCGTCCAACCGCTTCCCGTAGTAATCCATGACCACATCATGAACTACATCTTGGTGACCAGTTTCAATCTTTTGAGAACGCATTGCTACGCGACGAGTCTAACAATCACTCAATCACTCAAATCCGATCACCAAACCCTAAAATTACCAATTCAATCAAAATTTGATGCAACGTAAAGATCTAATCAAGATTATTCATTTCTTTCACGATCGAATCTCAAATTCGGGTTCTATTGCGAAACAAAAGATTCGATAACTATAATTCACAAACCCTAGAAATCAAAAGAGGAATTCGAATCAATTGAACAAGCAAACCTTAACTAGAACCCAAGAAAAAAAAAAAAAAAACACAAACATGATAATGCCCGAAACTTAACAAACCAAACAAGCCCTAATCGGAACCCCAATATCAGAGATCTGAATCGGATCTACAACAATGAAACGAAAGACGTAAGAGATCGACGGTTGTGGTTTGAAGAAGAGAGTACCTGATTGAGAGATGAAGGGCTTCGATCGGTCGATCAGGATTTCGAAGACGTCGGTAGTGAATTTGGAATGTGGATTGATGCCCTAGGTTTCCAAATCTTCCAAACCCTAAAAAACCTCATCCATGATGGTAGTGGTTTAGGATAAATGATTAGAGTTGGGTGTATTGTATCTCTCTTTTCCTTCTCTTTATAAATTTATTTCAGTTATTGGATATGGTATTAAAAGAATAAATGTGGTCATTAATTGAACATCTATATTTGCATAGTAGAAGACAGAGATGAAAAAATACGTACTCAAATTTGGATAGTAATGGATGGAAAGATGTACGTATTATTTATTTATTTTTATTCATTTGTCAATTGTTCCATAACACTTATGATCATTATAAAGAATAGTAAAAATGCAACGTGGATGTAACGATTAAATGGTAACTCAAATGTACCAAAATAAAAAAAAAATGGTAATCAAATGCTCAATGATTTGTTATGTTGTCTCTACTACAAGTGATTAAGGTTTTGTTAGTCAATTAGAATGTTAATAGTGAAACAATTATTAATCATATACAAGTCATAGTATATATCATGAAGACTTGAGAGGACTAGGGGGACTAGGGGAACTAACAAAAAAACGTACAAATCAGCCTTTAAATTAGTTTTGAGTGGCTTTCAGTCGTTAAACTATAAAAATGAAGAGATTTTAGCCCGCCAATTAAAAAAATGAAGAAATTTTAGCCCACCCTAAATTCTTTTATTATCTCAACGCTTTGTGTACACGTGGCAAATGTGATTTGACACTTGTGAGTCTCATAACATAGTACAAAAAAATGCAAAATTACTTCTATCATTTTCTCCTCAACGCCAACACGACAACGCAGGAAACGCGGGAAACTTGAAGAACCATCCGCATTGCGAACGGAGTCGACCGAGATGGCGAAAATGACGGCAATGACGACCGGGAAAGCAACATCGACGACGACCGGGGCATTTACGAGATCTTGGATGGCAGTGGGGATATCGACGCGACGGTGATTAAAGTATATTGGTATGCTTTAATCACCGTCGTCGTCAATATCTCAGCTGCCGCCAGGATGCCGTCGATGCCTCGGTCGCCGTTGTTGTTGCTCCCGATTCCCATTCGTTGTCGTAGTCCCGTTTAAGTTTCGACTCCGTCCGTTTCCTAATGTGTGGATGGTTCTTCAAGTTTCCTTAGTTTCTTGCTATGTATAATCGAAAATTCAGGGTGGGCTAAAATCTCTTCATTTTTTATAGTTTAACGGCTGAAATCCACTCAAAACTAATTTAAGGGTTTATTTTCACTTTTGCTTCTAGTTTAAGTGCCGAAACCCCTTTTCCCAAGGACTAGATGATCATCTCTTTAAAACAGAAACCAAAGGAGAATAAAGAGCAAAAGAAGAGAGAAGACCCAAAATGTAAGTACTACTATGTAATTAATTCTTCTTATACTCCTTATATAATCCATATATCTTAACATCTCACGTCCAGTTCTATAATTAACATTTTATAATTGCTTTGATAATTAACCTGAACCCTCCATATATATAAAGGACATCAAAATATACAATACAGTCTATATATATATTAGCATTCACTCATTCGAGTAACCAAGCCAGAAAATATATATATATATATATATATTAGCATTCACTCATTCGAGTAACCAAGCCAAAAAATTAAGTAAGGAGGCGAAAATTTAAACCATATATACTGGTGTCGCGAATTTTTTTGGGCTCGATGGATGCCCATGACTCACCGGTGAAATTTGTAAGTCCTGCTTGGATTGCAATCAAAGTTCTTGTCACCCCATAACCATACTTGGTGTTGTAACCCGGATAATCACTCAACTTGAACTCCACTTCTTTAATCAACACAAGTCCATTTTTCTCTCCCAATTTTTGTAAACCCCACTGCTGGAAAAACCAATTACACTTGTGACTGATGTGAATTTCTCCCGTCTCGTCAATCATCTTCGCCGCATTCGCCATGAAGTCGCTCACCAAATCTCGGTTTCTCCTATAAAATTAAACCAAGAAGAAAAATTCGCAATCACACAATCAATTAAGTTATGCGATCAGTTGATTCTTAAATTTTGAATACAAACTCCATCTATATATGCACAGCGCACCTGAGATGGTCCTCGACAGGTTCATTTTTAGAGAAGCCGGCGTGAGGAAAATTATATACAATTCGATCATAACTAACATTATTGTGACGCCGATTTCCAGCCATTTTAGTTGCATCAACATTGTGTATAACTATGCACCCTCTACTCCTTAGAGAGTCAACATTAGACATGGCATTCCCATAATTCCTCTTCAGAAATTCTATAACATACAAACAAATTAAAATGAATTTACCATCAAATGTAATGTACATCTAATATACAAATAATTATGAAAGCATGTCATCAACCCCGCATCAAATTTTGTTAAGTAAAAAAGTAAAAAAATGTGGCCAATCCTAATTAATTTAAAATGAGATGTACAACTAAATAAAATATATAATACATGTGCTGACCCTCCTAACTATCCTCATGATGTCCTAATGTAATCAGCATGAGCCTAGACAATTTGTGACAAAATGTTACCTTGGGAATTGAGAGAGGTTGCAACCATGTTATCAGCCCTGCCAAAAGCCCTGCCAAGGCAAGCAGAGAAGGAGAAGTCACCTTCCCCAACTAGTAGAATTTTGTGAGAGCTGCAGTAGTGCTTGATCCATATTTCTTGTTTGATCTCCTCAATTGGGCGACTGATCGCATCAACAAATTTCTTGATCAACTCCTCAAAATCACCCCTAAACGGGGTCGATTGTTTCCCATTGTCAACAACAACAATAGATAATGGGTTCACCTCCTTTGGATCATCAACAGAGCTGTGTGGGCTCTGCTCTTCAGATGATGTTGATGGTGTGGAAACTCGATCATCAAAGGCTCCTCCTTCAAAATCACCATCATATCGGACCATATCTCCCCTGTTTTGATCTTGATTTGGAAAATCATGATCCGGGTCGACAACAGTCGACCAGTAATCGCTTTGATCGCGATGATCATCAACGATGTTGATGACATGGTCTGTATTTTGTAGTGGATCGGACAGCCTAGGAGAGGTTGGATTGCGTTTTTGATATTTGCAGAGGAACCAGTTTAGAACAGAAGAGAGAACTTGACCCATGATATTGCTCTGTTTTGTTCTTCTTGGTGAATTGCTTCTCTGCTCTGCCTTTCAGTGAGACATGTTTTGAGGAAAGAAGGAGAGTGCTTTAAGGTCTCCAATCAAAATGGGGAGTGTGTTCCTTACAGAGAAAGGCTTGTGTTGTGTGGAAAACCATTTAAAAGCATTCAAGAGCAGTAGTAGTAATAGTAGGGAGACAACAATGTCACACTGCAATAATACACATTGGCTCACAAATCGAGCCGCGTAAATAAGTCTTGTAGTGTGACATGAAGACATACTGTAGTCATTTAACGCTTCTACTTACATTTGTTACATGTATGCACCGCTATTTGTAGCACATATGTTGATGTCGTTGTTGGATTCGTAGAGGCATTTTCCAAGATGATAAGAGAAAAACTCTACAACTTCACTTCCTTGGGAACCTTCCTTGCGAACCTAATTAATTACTATACATTTCGATTTTCACACCTTTATTCCTTATTCTTTACCGACCCTTCATTTTCTTCGATTTAAAACTTTTAATATGATGACTAGTATTATAACAACAATAAATCAAGATACTCTGGTGACCCAAGATGAGATATTTATGATGGACATCCTGTAATGGTGTTCATTCATGCATCGAGATTTGCACGCAAGGTCGGCCCTGACATTTTTGTAGTCTAGAACGACATGAGAAATGATGCTTTTTATATTCTTGTATTTTATAAAAAAAATGTTTGACTTATTCAATTATTTTTCATATACTCCTGTTAGATTTTATATAAGTTTATGAACTACACATTTTTTTTATAAAGTTTTATTTTTGAAATAAAGGCGTTTTTTTTAAGTACTATATATATATATATGTATGTATGTATTAAAAGATATAATCAATATAGATAATAAAAAAAAGTTAAACAAAAAGTTAATTAAATTTTCTTTTACTTAAGAAAAAAATTGTTTTGACTTAGGTAGAAGTTGGATTTAAAGCATCTTCAAACTTTATTTTTTGGTAAGAGGTGCATCTATCATTATATAATATTAATCTTTTTTGGATAATTGTCAAATTTTTAATCAAAACATCAATTAATTTTTAGAAAAAAAAAAGTAAGCTTTGTTAATTTATTACAATTGTACAAATAATCATATTGTTAAGTTTAAGTATATTACTAATTAATGTTTTTTTAATCAATACAATATATAGTTGATTACTAAAAAAAAAGTGTAGGTTTTATTAATTTGTTACATATTTAAATTTAAGAGAGAAGATTATTTTTAAAGAGAGAGAAGTTGATATTAGTGGGGCCCACATGTATAATGAGTTGAATGATAGTAGCAACAAATGGCGAGATTAATCTAAATGGGAGCACTCGACAACAACATATATTTATCGAGCCAACCACACACACTAAAAAAAATATATAAAATATATATATATTAAAAAAAATTGGAGGCATTTCCTGGGGGTGGGGTTTGGGGCTGCCGTCCACCCCGCCCATCCCTAGAAACGGGCTTGTTTGCACGTACACACATCAATGCACGAATGGATAGATACCATCATTGGGTGTTCCATCACTGAGTCATTCTAATATTGTCCCACAATATAATGGAGGTTCACAAAGACATCACTTGCCAAAAAGTAAAATTTGGGCATCGTGAGTTCTTGTACTTCAATAAAATGGTAGTGCTAGGTGGAAATGAGTCCGGACCTAAATAACAAGAAAGACATAAATACTCTTTATATGGTGGAAGAGGTAAGTGTGTTATTGGTGCTAGAGTGAAGGTAATTATATATTTTCATTTAGTCAAATAAATTAAATTATTAATAAAAAGTGTTAAAGTCGACTCAAAAAGTCTAAATAGATTTTTTTATTAATAAAATTGAAATAGCTCCTCGTAAACATGTAATTTAGAAAAAATAACATGTGTACTAGCTTGTAATAATTAAAAAATTGAAAGAAAAACAGTAAGGTAGGAAGATCTCATAATAAGCATTAATATGATATGTTTAGGGTCACGAAGAAAGTGTTATTTTATGATGATGGTTGGAAAAATAATAGTAAATTGTTTGATAAAGTGACATAGAAGTTTCAAGGAAGGGAACAAAATTAATATGAGATTATTGTGAAACATACATCCACAACTCCACCTATAAAATATAGTAATAGTACTTAAAAATGATTGGTTAAATGGTCCACCTTACCTTACGTAAGGGCTTCAACATGGTCACATGTCAGCCGTGTGATGTCAATCACCACATCACTCATGTTGGCTCGAGATTTGGGCCTCTAAGATCCAGGTCTGTAAGTACTAATAATCTAACAGTGGGCTTTTATAGTTAGTCACTTAGTTCATGAGCTTCAATGAACTGATTCAAGAAGCCTGGCCCAACCATTTAAAAAACCCAAGAGCTAGATGATAGCCTATTTTCTTGATAAGGGACTCCTACATGAGTTGAATCTGAGACTTCCCCCAACTTTGCTTTTTTAGTAAATGATGTCTCGTAAGTCTCATCAATAGAGATGATTTGGTATATAGCTAGATGATATAGTGAGTTAGAACTAAGCTCTTATACTCAACTCGATTTAATGCAATTTATCTTAAATATAGATTCTACCAAAAAAAAAAAAAAGGCCAACGTTATCAAAGTTAAAGCTGCGTGATTCTACGAAATGATTTCTTATTTTGAATGTGAGTACGGAATATATGTGCTTTGAGGTTAGAATGACAACACCAAAAGTTACACCAAAAGTCATATCGAGCACAGAGAGTTGTCCACGCAAGCTTCGACCACATGTTATACATCGAGATTTGTGTATAGTCACATCTCGAAGTGCGTATAGATGGTTCATGTGCCCAATGTGACTTTTGTGCGACTTGGATGTTGTCATTCTAGCAAAATCCAAATTGTAATATGGTACCACCTTAGAGAACAAGAACAGAAAGAAAAAGAAAGAATTCCACCAAATCAACATAAACAAAAACACTCTTCTTTTTTTCCCTACTTAAAAATTCATGTCCAGTTCTTTAAGAGCCAGAATTCAGATGTGAATATTCAGTTGGATTTAACAACTCAATAACCCCTAAAGGCTCTTCATTCGAGTTCAATTTCTTAGACATTAAGACTGATAAAAAGCTTGTCAAAGGCCCCTCTCAAACACTGCACAAATGCTAAAAAGCAGTGCAACTCAAATACTCAAATAGAGAATACAACCTCCTTCCCTTACTTTTTTTAGTCCATCAAACTCCTTTTGTTCAATCTCAATGAAACACATTGGCCCCATCCCCTCCACAATCAAAAGCTTCTTTAATTTTCTCTTTACAACTCTCTCCTTCACTACTTGAAAAAATTTGTGTTAAAATCACTTCTACTACTTCTTCAAATTCTTCATTACTTGCTCAAAGGTTTTGGTTTTCCCTAACAACACTTCTCCCAAGATGCTCCCACTTCCTCCTCCACCTTCACATCTCAAACAATCCAAAAACAGTCCATCCACTCAAACTAGCTCTTCAAACCAACAACAGACCATGATTCAACCAAGCAAATCTCACAAACAATCAAAAAGCAGTAGCACTAGTAGTAGTAGTCCTTCCACTCAAATTGTTTTATCAAAGCAGCCCATGATCCACAAACCTCACCAGGCATCATTAGATGATCATACCATAAAGCTCAAACTAAGAAAGACGTCGTCGTCTGCAACACTACTTCGATCCCCTCGCCCGACCAACCCTTTGATATGGTGCACTGCAGTTCTATGTGTTATCTTCAGTGTTCTTCTCATTGTAGCTGGAATTGCCACTTTGGTTATCTTCCTCTCTGTGAAGCCGAAGCGCCCATTATTCGACACCACTGTTGCAAGCCTTAACAGCATCTACCTCGACTCGACTGAGTATTTCAATGGCGACTTCATATTCCTTGCAAACTTCACAAACCCGAATCGGAAAATCGATATTAGGTTCGAGTACTTGGACATCGAACTCTACTTCTTCGACAGGCTTATAGCAAATCAAGTTCTGGAGCCCTTCACTGAGAGACGCGGAGAAGCAAGGCTGCAGTCGGTTCACATGATATCAAGTGAGGTCTACTTGCCTCTCAATCTTTCATTGGAACTGAAAAAACAAATACAAAGCAACAGAGTCAAGTATAACATTAGAGGTACTTTTAGAGTGAGAGCTAGTGTTGGTCTCACCCATTTTTCATATTGGTTGTATGGGAGATGCCAGATTGAGATGACGGGGCCGCCAAGTGGAGTCCTCATCTATCGCAGTTGCCGAACAAAGAGGTGATTGAATTAGCAATGAATGTAAACTTCAGCAGTTTTTCTTTTCTTTCTTTTGTGTTTGTTAGAACTTGCAACAAGTTGAAAATTAGCTCAATTTTGAAGTTTTGATGCATCAATGATGAAGAGATAATGTAATCCATTGTTGCATCTAAGAACACAAGCCACATATGTGCAAATCAATTTCAATAAGCCAAGATAAAGATTTGCAATGAATCATCAACAACACAATGAACACCAAAAAGGAATAAAATTTGTTATGAATCATCATCATCAACACAATGCATTAGCAATGTCTTTCTTTCATGTTTGTTAGAACAACAACAACAACATAGCTTCAATCCCAAATTAATTGGGGTTGGCTACATGGATCAAACTCTTAGATTGTGCTCCATTCAGTCAATTGATGGTGAGCTTTCCAACCAATTTTGATGCATAACCAATGATTATATCTAAGAACACAAGCCTCATATGTGCAAATCAATTTCACTTATAAGCCAAGACAAAATTTGGATAAAAAAATCACACCTTTATGTGACCATATCAGTTTATGCAGCTATAACTCATCAAAAACACAATAAACACTGAAAAGGACTAAAATGTGATCTCTCCTTCACTCTTCTAACCATTAATTCATGACTTCAGACGGAGTTTTCGCAACAATCGACAAAGCGTGCAAACCGCTCTGCAATTCACTCTGCAGAAGATCATAAACAAGTCGATGCCGCTCACCAAACTCTTCCCCTCGAACTCCTTCGAAACAATCCTTACATTAAAATGTGTCTCCCCATCACTACCTAAATCCCTCACACCAATATGCCCAGCATGTTGGTGTGATATATCCTCAACTTCCAATTCAACAGGCCTCAGCTCCCTCTCCAATCTCTCCCTAATCCTCTCCCTCTCCTCCCCAAATTCCTCGAACTCGACTCATTCAAAGTCACTTCCTTTTCATCACCAGAACCCAAATTTTGCACATTAGAATCATGGGCAGAACTCAAATTCGCCGATTTCGACTCACTCAAAGTCACTTCCTTTTCACCACCAGAACCCAAATTTTGCACATTAGAATCATGGGCAGAACTCAAATTCGTCGAACTCGACTCACTCAAAGTCACTTCCTTTTCATCACCAGAACCCAAATTTTGCACACTAGAATCATGGGTATGTGCAGAATCCGAATCAGACCCAGAATTCAAACTCCTTACCTCATTTTCGCTATCCGAAACAACGCCGCCGCCGCCACCGCCCGCCACGGCTTCTCTCCACAACTCCAACGCCTTGTTCTGCATCAATTTGAGCATATTCAAGAACCCATTATTCCTGGACGGAGTGAGACTCTGCTTCAGCCCTAACAAGGTCACAAACTCGGGAGAAACCCTCAAAACCTCCTCAACAGGGCGCCCAGACAAGCCCTGCACGAGCAAGGCAGCGAGGCCCTTAGTGAGTACCGAATCGGAATCCGCCTCGAATCGCACGTTGTTGTCGGGATCGAGGTAGGCTCGGACCCAGACTTGCGAGACGCAGCCCTGGACCTTGTTTTGTGGGGTTTTGAATTTGGGGTCGAGAGGGGGGAGGTTGCGACCGTAGAAGAGTAACTGTTCGTACTTGGCTTTGGGTTGGGGGACGGATTGGAAGAGTTGGATGATGCGTTGGAGATTGGGTGGGAGAGATTCGAGGCAGGGGAGAGGGGTTTGCGATGATGGTGAGGAGGTGCTGCAGGGGAGGGTGGGGAGGGGTTGGATGGAAATTGAGGAGAAGAAGGAGGGTCTTTTGGGGATTGGGGAAAGGGGGATTAGGGTTTTGGGGAGGGGGAGTTGGGGGTGGAGGAAAGGTGGGATCTTGGTGGGGAAGAGGCGGAAGGAGGATGAGATTGACATTGGTGGAGAAGCAGAGAAAAACAGAGGACTTGTTAGATCGAGAGAGAGAGAGAGACGTCTGAAGAGAAGAGTCGAGAATAGCAACTCCAGCCAATTTACTTAAACTGGTCGTGTTGATTCACTGTGCATCGGACGGTTTATATTGATTCCTAAATTCCCAATATGAATACACTTTTGCTAGCGAGTATATATTTGATAGAGTAATCAACTTTGGGCATCGACCCAATTACATATCGTGCAATACGCGTCAAAATATGTGTGCGTATTGCGAGGTAAAATACATGACATATAATTGGGTCGGTAATCAAAGTGGATTGTTTAAGTTTATATATGTAATAATCGATTGGTGCGATGGATGGAGCAAATTGCATTAGGCACCCATACGTGTCTATTAGAATCTAGGTTAGTTAGCATGGTTGGAGAATGAGACACTAGGTGGAAGGAAAATGGTTTAATGATCGACTTTTGGCACCCACTTTTAGCACTGAGTTGGTGGGGTCATCGAATGCACCTTGGTATGTATGCATACATGTTTTCGAGGTGTATCAGACAGCTCCAACCGACTCGGGATGGTACTATATGTGAGTGCATGTTTTGATGTTAAAAATCATTTTCCAAAAAGTAAATATAACACCATAGCTTCAATCTCAACAAATTAGTTGCAGTAAGTTGCATGGATAAAACTTTTCATTGTGTTCAATTTAGTGCAATTGATTGTGAGCTTTCCAAATCATTTATGTCCTCTTAATCAATGTGTTTCAAGTCAGTTTTAATGCACTCTTACCTCATCAAATTAATTAAGTTTTTATTGAGTCGAGTTTTCTAGTGGAAATAATTTTAGATTGTCTTTGAGGTTTCCAAACCACCGCAACTGCTTCTTCCTAATCTTTGAGTCGATTGATGCTACTTCTACTTTTCTTAAATTTATGTGTTTGTTATTCTGTCTTTACGAGTTTTACCACACATTCACCTAAGCATCGTACCATCATTTAGACTACATTAATCTGATATATACGTGTTAGTTATTTACCACTCAATATTCACTTTTATAAATCATAGATGGCCTAATTGCGTTTCTATAAGATTTTTTGCTTTTAACTTAATTGAAGGAATCAAACTAAAATGAATTAATTAATTAAGCAGTTGCATTAATTTGTTGATCTTACAAATCCAGTTCATGGAGATCAATTCATATACAAATTAGAAGATCAACATTGATTAGTACTTGTATCCCTTCTCATACAAACTCTCGGAAGCCAATCCACCGCCACTCCCACCACCATACTTCCCAAGTGTGGCCTGCGAGTTGGCCTTGCACCTTCCCAACAACACCTCTTGAGCCTTCCCTACATTCTCCTCCTTCCCACTCCATGTCTTGAGTGTGCTCTGTTGGAGTGCCCTCCCAAACGAGAAGGAAAGTGTCCATGGCTTCAACACCTCCAACTTGTTCATTGCATCCAAATTCAACGTCGCCTCCTCCTCGCTCTGCCCTCCCGATAGGAACACTATTCCAGGCACTGCCGGCGGTACTGTCCTTCGCAATGCCGCCACTGTGTACTCCGCTATCACCTCCGGCGTCACCTTAAAATCGACATCAAGTATGTATAAGATCAACTAGATGATCACAATCACCAAAATTGTTCAACTCAATGGTTGGCTCAACAATAAGTCGGTCTGAACTAGTTAAGGCGATTTTCAATTGCAGAATTTCGGTCCACATTAATAGCCCGAACTAGTCAGAGTGATCGATCGATTAGCAAAAATCAACCTAAACTAGCGGTCAAAGCGAGTAGAAGTTCAGTTCAGACTAGTCAAAGTAGTTGGCCGAACAGTGAGTCAGAAAAATAGTCTAATTGATCTATATGTAGACATCAATTCTACACCAAGTAATCCACGCTCATGCACTATCGGGCCTAGGGGCGGCAAAATGTGTCCGGACCCGTTTGTCCGTATTTGTCCGGACCCGTTTTAAATGAGTCCGGACATAATTTTTTGAAAATTAATACGGGTCCGGACATGTTTTCTTGTCCGTTTTAAAAAAAGGGTCCGGGTCTGGACAAATTTTTTTAAAAACGGGTACCCGGATTTGGACATGACAATATAAAAATTATGTATTTTTGTTAATAATTAAGTGAAGAAAGTTATTGTATTTTATTTTATTAAAAAACGGGTCCGGACAAAAAACAAGACTTTTATATTTTAAAAACATACGGGTCCGAACAAAAAAAAGTATCCGTTTCAAAATCGGGTACGGATCCGGACACTATTTTTAGTAGTTATTGAAAGTGGTATCTGGTTCTGTACCCGTCCATACCCGGTTTTTTGCCACCCCTAGTCGGGCCTCCTATGATGAACGGCCCTCTCCCAACTCAATTTTTTCCATTCACGAGACTCGTGGGACCTCTAATCTATATATATGTAGGTAAGTTACCAATGTAATGCTATAACATATATACCTTTGGGCCCTCTGATCCAGGAGTGACCATGTTGGGCTTCAAAAGAGTGCCTTCCAAAAGTACATGGTGATCATTCAAGGCCTTGTACACAGCAGCCAACACAGTCTCAGTCACAGCTGCACATTTCTGTATATCATGGCTTCCATCAGTTAACACCTCTGGTTCCACTATAGGCACCAAGCCATTCTCTTGGCATATAATTGCATAGCGAGCCAAGCCTTGTGCATTCTGTTGGATGGACAGTTCGATGGCTCATTGGCACCAATCTTCAACACTGCTCTCCATTTCGCAAACCGGGCACCAGCCTTGTAGTACTGAGCACACCGGGCGCCAAGCGAGTCGAAGCCTTGTGTTGTGGTCTCGCCATTGGTGCCCGCGATTTCTACTGTACCCTTATCGACTTTGATGCCCGGGACGACATTGTTCTCTTGGAGAAGCTCGACGAAAGGCTTGCCGTCCGAGGTCTTTTGGTAGAGAGTTTCTTCGAAAAGAATTACGCCGGAGAGATATGGAAGGGCATCAAATGAAGTGAAGAGCAGCTGTCGGAGTGATTGGCGATTGGACTCTGTGTTTTCGACTTTGATGCTCGAGAGGCGTTTGCCGATGGTGCCGGTGCTCTCGTCCGCCGCGAGGATTCCCTTGCCTGGTGTTGCAATGTACTTGGCTGTCTTCATCAACTCATCTACTCATGCATGATCATGAAGATTAATTGGATTCATGGTATGCAAATGCGATTAAATGAAGATGTTAGAGTGGCCTTTTTGAGACGCCCAGAATGGACATTGGATATATTGTTAGTTCAGGTGTCACAAAACGGATCATCCTAGTATTTTCCTTCAAAGAATACAAATTAAGTGATCATGTGCTTGTATATATTATTAGCAGTATCTCTAGCTAGTTAGTCCATATGCTTCTAATTGGTATGTCTATGTTTGCACCATATAATTGGTAGTAGGAACTAGCTAGCTAGCTAGTATGATAACTTATCAAACAACAAAACAAAGCCTCAAATCCTAATTTTGCAAAAAATCAACTACATGCATGAATCAAACGTTGTTTTCACTCAGCTCGATCAATTACTAGTATAAGAAAAATCCATGCAAAGTATAGATATTGCATGTAAACTTTGATGAGTATAGTGGTCATATATATGTATAATTAAATAATGAGTAGTTACTAGTACATGGTTGAAAGTGAAAATATATATTTGTAGAGCAGAGAAACAGAGAATGCATATATGTGTTAGAAAATATGTATACCAGTGTACTTCCCCACAAAGGCAGACATATTTGAGTGAAGTTGTTATATGGATCTGCTGATGGAGGTGCTGCCAAGGCAAACTCTTCTCTTTGGCAAGCTTTCTATATAGTTGGTGTCACGATGGATATACCAAAGGAATCTTGAGCTTGGTATATGGACACGTGTCCCACATCAGTCCATGGAGACTTTATCTTCCTAGGATAGGGAAACGAGTGATCACTCCCTATGCCACATGGCACTCTCTCCTAACCTTTTTTCTTTCATATATATTAGTATGTGTATGGCAAATGAATGGAAAATGTTAAATAGCTAGGATTCCTCTTGATCTTTGGACCCTAGCCATGTTTATTTCTATTTGAGCCCTCGTTCGATTTTTCCAGCTTAAGTAACCTTACTCTAGTTACTCGAGTTCTCTCGTAATTTATCGCAAATTTTAGATCAGATTGATGATGATCAATGTCACTTAACGATCTCAATTGTTGGGTTAATTATTAGACAAATACTTGTAGAAAGACGAATCTTGATGAACGTGTTAATACTCCTTTTTATGTTTTCCGCATAACTGCACTACCAAAAAATAATAATAATAATAACTGTTGTGCTAAAAATGTAACGATTTATTTTTTGTCTACATTGACACCACCCACCACCCACCACCCGATAACCAAACTACTCCGAATTCGCCCCGAGTAGTGCTCCATACATCGGTGTTTCCATTAATGAAAATGAAAAAAATGTTAGGGTTTGTGTACAATTAATCAGTTGAAATATAAGAGAATAGTTCATGAATTGTGCCCACAAATATTAGTAGGGAGCAATACAAAACAAGGACTATTTAGTGAGATTTCATGTGGGGGTTTGTTGCATAAGGCCAACAGTTCATTAATGAGAAATGGCTAAGGCCATGGAAGGCCAGCCAAAACTCTTGAGTGGTATGCAATCCTTCAAATCCATAACCATGCAATTCTGATTCCATCTTCTCTTAATTTTAGTTCAAGATTTTTGTTTCACCCCAAAAAATAAATATCTTCTCGTATGAGTGAGAGATGCACTTTCCATTTTGAACTCTGACCTCTATTAATGATTATAAGAAAAAAAAAAAAAAAAAAACTTTCTACCCTCTTAATCAAGATAGACAAAAAACATTAAAGTTATGGAACTTAAAGAAGAAGAATTCGATCCATGTAGCCGACTCCAACTAATTTGAGATTGTGGCTATGTTGGCATTGTTCCCAATTTGGATATTTTGACAGGTTCCCTCATTTATGTGTTCATATGAACAAAAGATTGGAATCAGTATATCAAAAAACTTGGAAAGATATTTGAAGACTCGCATTTAGTTTCATCTTAAATAACTTGGAAATCAAAATTTTTCAATATTAAAGTTAGGATTCAACTCACATTCCAAAACTATTCCAGGACTCGGGAAAGTTCCTGTCAAACATATATAGGTGATACAATTCTTATGTTACTCACTCAAGAGCGCATACACGCATGTCGATCAAAGTCGCTCCCAGTCCAGATGCGTCTTTCACATCTACAAATAACAAACAAGAAAAAAAGCTAATCAGAATTTTATGGGGATGTTGCGCGATATCATATATTCAGATTGTGAATTGATGGAGCTAATAAATGTGTCGTACCGATGATATAGGA
Source organism: Stephania cephalantha (assembly GCA_039657325.1). Lineage (NCBI taxonomy): Eukaryota > Viridiplantae > Streptophyta > Magnoliopsida > Ranunculales > Menispermaceae > Stephania > Stephania cephalantha. The sequence goes on from CM077571.1 coordinate 58,037,699, forward strand.
GCAACATTGCAATCCAATCACTTGTTCTTAATCATCATCAGTGCCAAAATATCGATCTCCAAATTCACCCATGCCAGGTACAACTCGGAAATCATCATTCAGACCAATCTCAATCTCAGAAGTTACTATCTTAATTCTAGGGAAGCTTTTGCAGACTACATGTACTCCTTGCGGCGCCTATAGAATTGAAGAATTACATTTTCATCAAGCATTTAACCAGATAAAAAGAAAATACACGTCGTCTATTATCATAGGTAGACAAAGGAAAGAGAGGAAAAAAAAAAAAAAAAAAAGAAAAGAACCCTTAAGTTCAATTGATGATACAAATCATGTACAATCCTAAATATGATGGAATAACTCACAGATATTAGGTTGAGAAATATTATGTTGGACTCCGGTACTCCCTTCTTTATGAGGAGAGAAATAGCTTGCACGGCCGAGTTTCCTGCGCAAAAAATAATAACGCCAACAAATATAAGAAAACTCTACTCTACCAAACAAACGAAAGGAATTCATTCAGATGCTTGAAGTTATTGAATTTCTTTCTCTAGCCTAGTTGGACAGATATAAAGATTATAGCTAAGAATTCCATTATCTATGTTCTTGGGCAGTCAAAGCCAATGTTATGTGCACACAAGGAGCTGAAACTTCCAATTTACAGAAAACACAATGCAGATGAATCAAAATGTACTTTGAGGTAAACCTTCCATTCATTGGAGAACTAATCTACCCGATATTGGTCAACAAAACATTGATGGCAAACGGCAATGTAAATATCAATTTAGTTGATAATTCTACGATAAACTAGTAGGTAGCCCCATGTAAGGAATGGGAAAAAAGAGATATCAAGCTTATGTGTAAAGGCCAAGTAATGGATATCAAGCTACCATTACAAAAGAAAAAAGGTTGGAGAAATGAATCAATGTCCCCATCTTCAAACTAGAATTACCTGTGCCAAGAATGGGATCCAAAAGTAGCACATGCCTATCTGATATATCTTGCGGCAATTTCTCATAAATTAACTGCAACATCAGATCAGTCAAGACGGAAGCAAAAACGAAAAAGAAAGACAAAAGAAAAAATGCAAAATGAATTGGAAAGAACGAATCAGATAGAGTTCAGGAGTTCCAAGCAAACCTGCTGGCCATTGTCTCCCTCTCTGTGAATAAGAATCTTCCCTATCTTAATTCCTTTACAACATGCTCGCAGTGCATTTTCCATACTTTCACCACTACCACCAGATCCAGGAAAAAGAAAAATCTGATTAGAACTTCTATACAAATATAACCAAGAATTCAAAGCCATTTGAACCACTGACAGCACAGAAACACGTATCAAATAGGAGCTAATAAAAATCATTTATTGTATAATGAATGAAAATTCACTCTCTCCATTATTGAGTGAACTTGGGTTTTCTACAAGGAATTGCAAATGATTTTCTTTGTATTTTTTAATTTTGACATCAGTGTGGAACCCAAGTGATTCGCATTTCTATGATCTTTAACACTCTGACCTCATAACAAGTTGGTGCATACAAGATTTTAAATCTTCTACAGCCGACAGAGCTAAGGTCCTTCTGAAGGAAAACCATTTCTCATTGCTTAAATGGTACTCCAATCAGCAGTTACACAGTAGCAGGTTGCATTAGTGCTACTTGTTTCGATGGTTAAAAAATTGGACTGCCTAAATATGCAATTAGAAGTTGCAGTTTTACAATTTAAACTCTGAAAACAGCAACAACTGTAAAATGGAAACTGCATAATACAATCATCATTCATGAATAGTTTCAATAACATTTGATTGTCAAGGGAAACAAGGTTGGCAATTGGACAATCTCAGAGCATCATGGGGTATCAACAACATACATGTCAACTCAAAGAAAAAATTTCAATCTACTAATTCCAAGGACTGTCATATGTCTACAATTCAGATACTGATCAGTGATACCAGATATACATGGAATATTTACCTCCTTATAACAGACACACCGCATAGCCTTTTACAGAAATCCACCCCAGTGTATACTGATCCTGCATGCGCAAAGCGTAAATTGTCAACAGTATACAACATATACAGCATGGCATTTGATAGCACTGTGTTTCTTCTGTCGATGTGTGTGGCGTGATAGAACAACTGCAGCATTCAACAGAAAATGTGGGATGACCATTGCTCGAAGGCAAATGCTTGTTTTTGTGATAATCAAAAAGGTTAATGATTAAAATTAGCGGCAACCTAATGGATCTCCAACTTCAGACAAAAGTGGTCTGTGATGTAGAAATTAATATGTGCAGTTATACACAAACCCATGACAGTAAACTGTGAAAAAATATAAAATTGCATTTTCCTGAAAAGAATGGCTGGACAAAAGATATTGCAAACCCCTGACATAGACATACAAAGATATTAGTTAGCTACTTACCAGTTGGGGTGGTCACCTGCTTTTCTGTAAATGGGAGATGTCCTAAGCCATGTTCCACTACCTGCATACAACGAACCACTTTAGGTCAGCATGTATCGCACAAATCAAACCTCAAATTCAAAACTGCAGCAACTACTAAATTCAACTAATAAAAAAGAAAGCAATCCAGACCAGACGAATCAATCGATCTGCATAAAAAACAAAGTCATGCTTCGTAGTTGTAGCATCACGTATTAAAGTATGCATTCCTCGAATCTGAACAAATCCAAAAGCAATAGTATAAGTCAGGATGCGTATATTGAAAATAACTTCTTCAAGATCACACTATATACAGAAAATGACCAAGTTATTATATCAAAAAGATAACTTATATGACTTATGGAAACTAGAAATAAACTTAAAATAGTAACTTGTTCACAAAGGGAAAATCTGAAATTACCTGAAAAGTTGATTGAATGACATAAAGATTTGGGTATATTTTACATAAATCATGTTGACCAAGTTTTGTGCGAATATGTTGCACAATTAAGTCAATTGCTACATGATTATCTCCTCCACGTGGAATGATAATATCTGCATATTTCTTCGTAGGAAGTATAAAATCGTCAAAGGCTGGCTTCACAAATTTGGAGTACTGCACCATAAACCTATATCAAATGAGTATAAACAAAGATGATGCGATTTAAAAAAAAAAAATGAAATAAATATCTCAGGTAGATGGAAAAAAAAAGCATATTGAACTCTCTCGACATCAATAATACTCAAAAACATTTGACCTCCTAGTTAGTCAAAATTAAGTATGTAATACTCTCGACTACATTTGTTTTCCTCTAGACAGACATCTGTTAAGCTTATAAACGTTTAGCATCCAAAGCATCAGCTTCCTTTTTCAAAATGGATTCAAAAAAACAGAAGAAATGATGGAAGAAGCTATGACTTCACAACTTCTTCCCTGACATGGCTGTGAAGGTTTGCTAAATAGACTTTTGTGAATTTTCCAATCTTCTTTCCTGAGCTATTTTAGTAAGCCACTAATGTATCAAAATAGGGGTGCAAGAGGTCATTAAAATAACTTGTCCATCCAAATATTGCAATGGCGACTGTAACATGATTTTTTGTGAGTATACTAGGTTAAATAATCTAAGAGTAAAAAACCAATTATAATGTAATCGAAGGAAACCAATTAAGAGGCCAATGATGCAACGATCAAGTGGTAAAGCGGGCTGCTTGGGAAATATTATGTGTGTTCGAACCCTGTCCTTAGCACTATCATAGGCCAGAGGACTAGTGGAGGCAATAATTCAGACACAAACCTATTCTGATGGACATACCCCCCACCCTGCAGGGTTCAAACAACCTCTTGAGCAGAGTTTTTTTATTGAAAAGGAGGGAAGCAAATCAAGTAAGAAAAAGCTCACAAATAGTAGAATTAAGCTTAAAGCACAACCTGATCCAAAACCTTCCCAATATCTCTAGCCTTCTCAACCGTATCACGTCTTATCCTCCTGGCCAAGCGTACATCAGCATCTGCGCTGAAAACCCTTCATCATCAAGAACAAAGTAACTTCCCAAAAAAACTCTATAGCCTTCCACTATGAAAAACAAGTCCATAAGATATATAAATGAAACTCAAAGATTAAAGGGAAAAACTTGGAGAGGATGCATCAGTGATGAGAGAGCATTAAATGTCATTGCACAAGTCATCTTCATAATATGTGTAATCCTTCATAAGTTATAAATAAAATAATAAAGAACGGAAATGAAGAATTCACACGCTTAATAAACCGGAATGCTAAAAATTTCAGACTATGTCAGGCCTCAAAAGCATAAGACAAGACTTAGAGATTTGAAGTATAAGGGGACAACCATTTGTTTTTCAAAAATTAGATGAATGTGTGAGCTAAAGAGTTGACAGTGAAAAAGAATGATAGGGTAGGACATAATCCGTGATAACTAAAGAAAGCAAATCAGTCAGGTGAATCTGAAAGCATAAGAAACAAGCAATATAATTATAGTCGAAATAATACATAGGGAAAAGAAAAGAACCTGTGTCCACAAAAAGTTTCATATTCATCATTTCTCGCACCCGAGGATCATGAAATACTAATATGCCTTCTAAAATTATAACGTCAGAAGGATTGACCTGCAAAAGACATTCGAGAATAGAGAGCTCACAACGTGTATGATGAAGCAGTTGGCAGATACCACTCAACATTAAAGACTTTCTTTAAAAGTAAAATGATAGAGAAAACATTAATGAATCAATGATTCTAATGAACAGAAAAAAGTGGCCTGAATTAGATCTTAAACACAAAGTTACAGTTGGAGAAATAACAGTGCTCAACTTTTGTTAGATAAAAAAATCTCAGCAATGTTTGATGAATATAGCAAAAAAATAAATAAATAATAGGGGTCGGAATGCAGCATGGGGTCCATCATTCCAAGAATATTTCCATACTAAGTTAACCAGATGTATAAATGTTAAAACATATATTATTCACACCATGTAAGTAGGGAAACACACCCTTCTTGTCGGAAATATATTGTTTTTGTAACTCCGGAAGTCATACTTGGGAATATCAACTGCTTGCCCATGCATCAACTTCTCCATACTGATAAGTAGTTGTTCAGTGTCGAAAGCATCTGAAAATTATGATATAAATGCTTATAAGAAGAGAAACCCAAAAGGGGACAATAACGAAGGTGATGCGCTGACGGATATACACTTGTTATTTGTGTCTGGGTAAGTATAAACATATGATTGCTATGGCATTATTTCACAGTATTAGTGTGTCTTTGCACCCAGTCATTGGACTCATTGCATGTGAGGGAGTCACAAAGGAAAGCGAGGTCTAGGACTGTTAAGCATACTGATATCAGAACCATATAAACAGGATGAGATTGAAGTCAATTCCTACATGTTTTTATTTTGCAGTTGCCTCTACTCCAAACACAAACGAAAGAGAACTCCCTTATGTCATTTACAATTTGACTTATAAATACTTGACAAGACATATTGATAATCTGAAATTTATTTTTACCACATCATAGTTTGGATTTTCAAAGTATCTCTTGAAAACTTAAAAACAAAAAGATTTCAAATAAAGGAACTTATACAAACATACATCCACACCTTCTAAACAAATAATACCTGTATATAAGATTTCAGAATTAGCAAAAGAAAAAGAAGAAAATTACCAGGGTGGTCAAAGTTGTATTCATGAACTCGCGTTAGTTCTTCTTCAGTTAAATTATGATAAAAGGACTCCTGCAATCAGATAAGATATGGGTAGGGGTCATCCTAAGGAAAAGATAAATAATTCATGAGTAGAGCAAGATAAACTATAAGGATATGAACTTCACTGAACAAAAAGATAAGAAAACACATGCTAAGTCAGCAGACGATATCTGAAAAATGGAGACGAGAACACAGATAAGTTGAGATGTGGAGACTGAATCTAGAATGACGTAAAAAATATGGACCTAGAGATTTGATTCTTAGTCTCCCAAGATATAGACAGCAATAGAGGTCTCCATGCAAAATGTTGAATGTTATTTGTTTTAGTGCCTTAATTCTGCTGCCAGCAGAACATATAGGGAGTTTTTCTCCTTTACCTCAAGAAAATTAGATGGAAAGAGTAGCGAATTGTGGCAAAGAGATTGGCTGGCTGGAGCTCTCGCTCACTCTCTTGCACTTTCTACTTTCTTAACTCTTTCTGTTTGTTTATTATTCATGCAATTATGCAAATAGTGACTTTTAAAACTTTTATCCAGTGTCAAACAATATTAGATTGTAAGAACCAAAAGTCGGACAACTTATAACTTTCAATTGGTAGCAGCAAAACATAAAATTAAGTTTCTAAAGTATTACAGAAAAATGGAATACTTTTGCAGAGGCTTCTTAGTCACAGACTTAATGCAGACTAGAAAGAGTCTAAAAGAATGGAAGCACTTAAGTTTATCTTCTTTTTTTTTATTCAATTTTTCTTCGTCAACAGTTTTTCCATTAAATGCATTAGAGAACGATGTGCCAAGCAGAAGCTACCTGGCTGACGAGCACAACACGCTGGTCATGGAGTTGTTCAATAATCATATCACAAACAGTAGTCTTTCCTGACGCAGCACCACCAGCAACTCCTGATAAAATCATCTAATGCTTCAAGTTTGTGATCAGAAAAAGGGAAAAAGAAAAGAGCGAGCAATGAGAAGGTAAAGGGAAAGATGGTTTGTCATGGTTAATCTTATGCGGCGTGGGTTCCATAGGAAACGACTAGTTATTAAATATAATATGATGTCCTGATGATTTGAGCTGTCTTTTATGTTTAACTAATCTATGAAGATAACATACAAATACCGACCCATAAAAAGAGCTATAAATTCCTAAATGCATGGGCAATATTTTTAGTGATCATCATTAAACTCATGGCATGACTTTGGTCCCGCGGCTTTCTGAAAACAAAATGTTTCTTCTCGACCTGACCCTCCATTGAAGGCATAACATCTCAAAGGGGGAACAATGTCTCTCATCTTATAGGCTACATTCCATTAAGAACGCCATAAGGCCCGTGACTTCTTTTCGAATCTATAACACCTTATTGCCATGTCTAATCCTAGGATTTCCTCCACTCGGAATGATTTATCTTTACATCAAACATTTTTTTAGGATCAACCAAAAAGTGTTTCACATCATGTTAAATTGAATGGGGCTATTGACATTAATGCTCATTCGATTGTTTTCGCAATGCATTGATTTAAAGCACATTTCAGCTTCTTAAGAAATTATAGCAAGCCGTACCAATTACAAAAGGCTGCCTAGCCACGCTTCCAGGCACCGAAGCCGTTGGCTGCTCCGCCACCGTGTCAATTCGCTCCAAACTGTCCAAATGAAATCCCGAAAAATGTACACCAGAAGAAGCCTCTATCAAATCCACAACATCCTTACGTGTAGATCCCATTTGCCCAAATCTGAAACACAAAACAAAGTAACAAACAAACATCACAATCTCAAAACACAGAAAACCAATCAATCAAACAAATCAATCAAACATCCAATCCCAGCTTCAACCAATCAATGCATCCCCAATCGAAAAAAATCAAATCTTTAACTGTTCCAAGGTTTCAGATCAATACATAACAGCCAATGCCGGAGATCTACAAGCAATAGCAACGATTTTCTCGCGAAAAACACTATTCTCGTTTAACCTAAAAAAGAAATCACGATTTCTTCGCCACGAGAGTTTGTCGATATCAGATCCAATGCAGACGAAATACAACGAACGAACGATTGATTGATTGATCGAAAAGGCGAACGAGATTCAAACAAGAAGAAGCGTGAAATCGGCGCAAACGAAGCTCTAATCGTTGGCGACTTCGTTCGATCAAAGAGTTTGAACAGTTAATGGTGCGTGTGATTCAATGGAGATCGTTGAATGTGAGATTCGTGATTACCTGTTGAGATATAGAGAGAGAGAGAGATCGAATGGAGGTTTCGATTTGCGAACGAAATCTGTGGCTTTTCGAGTGGCTTCGATTGTCTGATTAGAGAGAGAGCGAAAGCGAAACGGACGAACACTCGGGTCGACTACGTGTTTCTGTCGTTCGTTCGGGAATTTATAGTGCCTCGACGAATCGAGCGAGAGAGATGCACTGGAGGTTTTAATTACGGAAATGCCATTGAGGGTTCTCTGAATTGGAGTTAATTCTCACCTCCCGCGCTAAATTAGGTAACTAGGAATACGTCCCTCTTGGCTTGACTGTTTTGGTCTTGATTTTTATTGTATGTGGAATGTAGTGTTGTGGAGCTACTTTGAGGGTATTAATTGAGAAATATTTCTTTGAGTTATCCAAATGTAAGATCGGACTAATTTTATGTACAACAAAACATGTATTTTAGCTTTTAGCCCGATGATGTAATTTCTCATTAACGGAATATAATTTTTGTTATGATTAAAAAAACGGAAGACGAGTTATTTTCGCCCACTTTATATATGATGTAGATACTAATTCCTTTTTTTCGATCTGATGTAGATTCTTTTTTTTTTTTTGAACGTTGTTGTAGATCCGAATTAATTTTGATACTCTAATTAATAGGTTAGTATATAGATAGATTATTTAGCTTTCTATCCATTTGTGATACTATTTTATTTTATTTTATAAAAAAAAATCACAATTTGTCCACTCAAAGTTTAAACTTTAAACATTTTATCGAAGTAAGTGCATATCAAGTCATCCACTTATTTGGTGACACTATTTTCTATATTAACTATAAGATGCTCACTTGAAAGAAAGTTATATATTCCACCTTTTAGAGAAACTCTTCTTCTATTTATTTGATATTTGATGTGAGACTCAACCACCACATAATTTTAATTTTTATTTTTTAGAAACCACCACACATAGTTACATGGTATATATACCATAAGTGTTAATGCACGCAGATACACCAAAATTAAAAGCATTTGACATAGACCACAAAATGATCAGAAAAAAAAATTCAATTCTATATATAGCCACGTGCAATAAAGAAAAACCTATGTAAACAAAATTTGATTTATGAGGATGGACAGGGCACATTGATTGCCGACAAATTGAACTACCAAACTTAAATTTTCTCTAATGCACTCAACCTATAAACCTACTAATAAGGGCACCTCATCCTAATTTCAAAGAAAAAAAAGTTAACTTAATTGTGTAAGGATGTAATTCCAATTATCCCATGTCTATGCATTCCTCGTTTGTTAATTACTTTATTTTTGAAAAACATGTGGATCTTTCATTTACTTAAACCAGCACTTGATGTGTTTATTACAAAAGTTGGATGAGTGACAACAAACCTAGACTTGATGCATATAAAGTCACCTACCTTAAGTGGAGGCTCAGTGGCTTGGTACGTGGTGTTGTTGCAAGAGGATTTGGGTTGAGTCCCACGGGAGGCAAGAAAAGGTCGGTTCCTTTTTTTTTTAAAAAATAAAAATAAAAAATCACTTGCCTTTGCCAGACGACTTGGCAAGGCTCAATCCAAGATTTCCAAAATTTTGAAATGGTAAGCATGGCCAAATATGTATAAGTAAACTTAAGATTAGAGTTAGTAGTTGCTTATAATTTATTATATTTTTTTTCAACTAGTCGATGTGAGATTATTTTTTTTTCTCTTATCTTACAAATAAAAGTCACAATATCTCGTAAGAAAACATACAATTCGTCTTAAGTAGGAAATTGTATATTTGTATTTAAGGTTCATACAATACGAGGTGTGATACGATTAGTGGTGGAACCAAAAAATTTGATTAGGGGAGGAGGGAACTTTAACGTATGGAGCACATATCGACTTCAGGGGGGCGAGAAGAATAAAATTATATAAAGAGCGTGTGTTGATCAGTAGGGGTATTATAGAGAGAAACTCGAGGGTTAAGGGGATATACTCCCCCTGCCCCCTAGATCCGCCAGTGAATACGATGAAGGTAATAATAACACGAAGCACTATGAGCTATGTTGTCAACGAGGGGTGTTATTATAATATTTTCCAAATTTGTTTAGATAAACCACAACACGTGTACTGAGGAAAAGGAATGATAAGAGATTAGGCTTGTGTTTTTTAAATCGTAAGCACGACGGTTTGCAGCGCCTCAATGTAAGACAATTGAAAAATATTAGTAGATGTATACTTACTTTTAGATTCGTTTTTGCGAATGATGTCACCTTTAACTATACGACTTCTTTTGATTCGTTTTTGTCAACTTACAATGTGAGCATACATTAAAAGATCATATTTTCATGTTGGGTTCAACTTTAAACTTACAGTGAAGTTGCGCAAATTTTTAAATAATAAAATATATGAATTAACGTAAATACCCTTCCAACAAAAAAGATAGATGTGGATAATAAAAAGTAATTAATAAGGGTAATTGTGTCAATTCCCAAGAGATAACTTCTCTTAGAGGGGCGAGGGAGAAATCTCTCACTTTTAGGCCTTATTTGGTATGTGGCTGAGATATCTCAAACTTACAGGGGATGGAGTGAGTTATCTCCCTATCTCCCCTCCCATTGGGAGATATCTCCCGGGAGTTAAATGGACAAAAATTCTCCTCACAAATCATCTTTTTTCTCAAGTCCTTCGCAAATCATATTTTTATTTTAAAAATATGTTTAAAGGGCATTTATGTCAATTCCCATATTTTATTGTTTTTAAAAAGTTGCAACTTCCATAGAAAGTTTAAAGTTCAACCAAACATAAAATATGAACTTACACTATGAGTTAACTCATGAGTTATCTTCACTCGCACTGTAAGTTGACATAAACGAACCAAACGAGGCCTAGTGTGAATCGGGAGATAACTTGCACAAAAATTAGCCAACCAATCAAGATTAATTTCAACTCCCTCTAAGTTCTCTCACAGTAGTTAACTCCACTCCAAATCAAATAAAATTTATGTTTTAAGTTTGAGTTGGGGATATGAAGTCCTAAAATTTTTGAGTGAAAGTTTTGTCGTCATTTATTAATCTTAGCTGGCTTAAGTCGAGGTACTAGGGTCTATTGAACTTCGAATATCGGGTGGTTTAAAACATAAAAGTGGGCGAGGGGACGTTTTAGGTAAGTAAAGATGGAGCGTCCACGTAAGAGAGGCATCAGCGCGGGCCCATGCACCGATCCTGAATTCCTAATATTTGTCGAGCAGCACAAAAATAAACACAAGGCACGGAAATATTGGGGGCGGTGATGGGGGCCATTAGACATTAGGCTAGCTGTGAATATCAGTTTTTGTCTTCTGCGTCATCGCCTAGATCTTCGCGTGCTCTCATCACCGACTCAATAAAATAGGGTGAGATGAGATTGAAACAAAGTTTCATGGCCACGTCCCCCTATAAATGTACTCCCGCGTCTTTGTTTTTAACAATTTCGAAATATTTCACAATATCAATAATTTGATAATTTTAATACACATTAATTACTTGATTAACTTTTATATCTAAGGCCGGTTCTGTCACTTTTTAGGCCTGAGGCGAACCGTAAAAATGAGGCCTTATATATATAAAAGGTGTTTTTATAATGGAGTTCAAATATATACCCATGTCATGGGAGTACTACATATCTCACCATTGGATTACTATGGATTTCAATCTAATGGTAATTGATGTAGTGCATTTAATGCAAAACACATTAAATGCAAATAAATACTAATCTTTTTAAATTTGTTACTACATTTTCATTAATTTATGTTTAATAAGTTAACTTCAAATTCGATGTGGCGACACCTAAATAATAAAACAATTCAAAAAGTTAAGATTTAATATAAAAAAGTTGTGAAAGGTTAGATATACTTTAACTAATTTCACTTTGTAACTAAAAGAAGACATAAAATGACAAAAAACAACAAATAATAACATATAAATAAAATTGAGGTTAATAACGAAAAAAAAAAAACATGTACTAACAAAAAAAAGAAGAAGTAATAACATCAACATAAAAATCAAACAAGTAAATTCAAGACTAATTACTCTATTATTGTAAAATTGTTCTTCGTGCATTTTGTGAAGCAAAATTTTTATAATCTCTTTATAATCAATATTCGATAATAAATCTTCCTCAATCGATATCAATGTCAATCCATTCAATCTCTCTTGTTTTTTTTTTTTTTTTTTTATTATTTATCATGACCGGAATGATATTTTATAGACAACATATTTGTTAATCCTACACAAACAATAAATAAAAAATTAAATAAAGTAAATTTCAAACTCGATTTTGAGAGTTGCGATTCCTTAATTTTAATCAAAGTGAAATTTTGTAAGTTCGCAATGAGAATCTAAAATAAAAGAAAAAAGTGTTCGAAAGAAGGTGTTCACTGTTAAAATGAAAAAAATGTTGGGAAGAAAGAAGGTGTTGATTCTTGAGAGGAAAAAAATTAATTGTTGGAGGGAGATGGTGTTGAGAAGAAAAAGCAGGGATGTAGAGTATTGAGAAAGAGTGTTGGAGGAGATTGTGTTGACTCTTGAGAAGAACGTTGCTTTTTTAGTTGTCTTTTGATTTTTTTTTTTTTTTTATTATGTGAAAGTGATTGATGGGGTAACACTTGTCCATTCAAGATTGGAAACTGAAAAGTCATCACCATATATGACACATGCCTAATAATTTATACTACAAGTCTACAAGTTTCCTTTTTCTTTTTTCACCTAAAAAATTAAACAAAATTTGAAATTAAAAAATTACCCCTAACTTTTTTAAAATTTGGGGCCTTTTAATGTTTGGGGGCTGGGGCAATGGCCCACCAGGCCCCATATCAAAATCGGGCCTGTTTATATCATTTATAAAAAAAAGTTTAATAATTACACATTAATAACTAGTGTATCGAGAAGTAGTGGTGTTAGGAAAGATCGATAAAGGTGATTTAGTCATTTAACTGTTACTTTCTCATTAATCAAGATAATTAAGTAACTTTCTTAAAAACCGAGAACAACTTTAAAAAGAAACGGAGGGAGTATGTTCCATAATCAATTTTTTTTTCTAAACAAAATATAAATAATACCCCTATCCAACCGATGTTTAGCACTTTGAGACTCGTAAGCACACATTTCGATGCAAATATAGACGGCTGAAGTGTGGGGGTGTCTGTTTCATTATGCTGTTAGGGTATTATTTTTAACATTTTCCCTTTTGTTACTTAAATTTTTTTAAAAAAAGCTTCTCCTGATCGATAAAGGAGAAGCAAATGTTTTTTTATGTCGGCTATTTTACATGTATTTAATTTTTTAATATTTGTGTGTTTGAATCATTTTTAGACCATTTATATGTTATTTATAAGAAAATTAATAAAGAGAAATAATATAGCTAGCATGATTAAAATCGATATACAACCTCTTCAAATTAAGTTACGATTTCCTGATCTTGGTAATTGAGAGCTCAAATTATTGGTAAGATTAGTTATCAAGGTTTACATATGCTCCCCTTTAATTAGAAGGGAAATTATACGAGGAGTGTATGCAGTGGTGTATGTATGCTTTGATGATTATATATGGCTGATGCACCAAATTGTTTTGGGATATATAACAATTCGGTACTTGATAAATTGATAATAAAGAGTGTCAATCGTTCTTGCCAAGTGTTATTGCCCAGTTCGAATCGCGTTGTTGTCATAAAAGGTTTTGTAGTTTTTGTTTTGAACAAAAATTGAAGTTTCATTAATTATTAATGGCTCGGTACATTACCATACATAGAATAAAAAAAAAATTGATTCACTAATTATATTTGTTAAAAAAAAAAAAAAATGTTATTACTTTGTCTTTGAATGCGATTGTGAAATTAAAACAGTTTGACGATAAGAGACTTCTCTCTACAACGTTGAAACACATTACAATACACGGACACTCGCTAGAACCATATAACGAATAACAAAACTTCCCGACGAGGAGGAGAAAAAAACTTAAAACTTCCCGACAATGAGAAGACAAAATCAAAACCTCCAATAAAGGGAAGACGAACTACTTAAAAATAAAACTAAAAACAAGGACCAACCCTTCAGCTGCGCATATCCAAAAATGAGCGTTAAGGAAGATGTACTGCAACAAGTAGATCCAATCTTCACATATCTGAAAAGATCTGGACGTTATTGAACACATAAAACACGATCGGAGAGATGAAGATTGGAACCACCGTCGCTGATCAAAAGAGAAGATCGACGGTGGTTCAAGAACTTGAATCAAGAGGGAAAACTTAAAAAAAGATTTTACGGTTAGGCACGCCGCCTACTGTTTTTTCCACACAATAGAGATGTTAAACCCAAGCCCGCCCATAAAAGATTTTGTAGTTGTTAAGTGAAGCCTTATTAACTAATAGTTTGAGCTCCTCTCTTTTGTCTCCAAAACCTTGAAATTATTTTTCTTGATTCACTTTTGTAATTTTTGTTCTTGAACCACCGCCGATCCTCCTCTTGAATTCGCCGGCGATTCAAATCAAATCCCTTTTGCATTTTGTTCACTCAATAACCAACATATCTAATCATATTTGTGGAGATTGGTCTATCCTTATAGCGGTGCATCTTCATCAACAACGTTGCGTGGATTTGTGTGGCACTAGATTGATCTTGTCTCCAGTTTGTTTTTTTTTTATAGTTAGTTTCCTTCCTTAGTTGGAATGTCTTTGATTTGTCTTTTCCTTGTTAGGAAGTTTCAGGTTTTCTTCTCCTTGTTGAGAAATTTGTTATTTGTTTTGTGGTTCTAGCTAGTAGTTTTGTGTATTATCACGAGTTTCAACGTTTCTCCGACTATCAAACTATTTCAATTTTGCATTTACAACTAAATTAATGACAATTTGTTTGAACAAATAGGATTAGCAAATTAATGTACTTGATTGTATGTCTGGTCATGTATTTAGTAATGAATGATTAATGAATTTCTCTTCAAAAAGAAACAAAGTGAAGCCTTATTATAATTAATTAATAATTAATTATTTTAGTTTGGAACTGAGGCTATGTTGTTGTTGTTGTAGCGTACCTCCATGAAAATAATTTTAGAAGGGAAAATTTTGTTTAAAATTTCAGGAAAAAATAAAGTTTGGTTTGGACTTTTTGTTGCCTACTCTCAGCTTCGACCTTGGTTCAAAAGAGTTAATCATGTAATTGGACTTGGATTGAACAATACTTTAAAATAATACATGAACTCCAATTACCTAACAAGTTGTTGTGTAGGAGAGTAATGCAATTACTAGTGTAATTGATCGTGAGTTTAATTAAAGAAATCAGATAGAAGATATTGAGAGAGAAAGAAGAAGAAGAAGATTAGGATGAAGAATTGATTTAGAGAATTAGAGAGAAAAGATAGAGAAGATTGAGAACTAGGGTTAGAGAGGAATAGAGAAGACATGAGACAAAGAGAGAATTGTATTTCATGTTTGCCTTCATATAAAACTGATTAAATTTTATATAGTGATTAAACCCTAACAAATTATATAAAAATTACTATACTATAACTCTATTTTATACTATATATATTAACCCTATTATAGATATGCATAAGAGAGACATATTACATTATATCATATATGCATGTATCAATTAATTTTGGGCCCTTATTGGATTTCCTCCAAACAATTAATTTTCGTTTGGTACTTTTATCTGTTGTTATTGACGTGGTACTTTTAACGCGGTTTACACATGCAAATGGAAGGTTAGGCACTCTTTCCTTGGTCATCGGCACCAAAACATGATAAACATTATCACTATATACATCAGAGTTATTAGTTGGTGCCCTTATCCCATGTACTGCATGTCTCAACATAAGCTCAATTATCGATCACCACTTCCCTTTCATGGAACAATAATGGAAGCACGGTTTTCTTTTCCTAGTTTTTTCGTGAACAAGCAATTTGACACATATAAAAAGAAAATAAAAGAAAATTGTTACGTTACGCGTGTTGTGGAGTGAAGATCATCCATATATTGCATAGGACGGGCACAAGCATATGAGCACGCTTGCATGCCTTGTGAAGTTGTGAAGTTGTGATGTCGCTCAGTGGTAAGGGCGAAGATAAGTGGTGGATTTAGGAGGAGGAGGGTATTTGTCGTTTCCGCCACATATTTGTCATTCTTGCTCTTTATAGTCGACACACGCTCATATATAACAAATGTAATATTGTAAAAAAAAATGTATTGAAGTGTTTTTAAAGTATCATTGTCGATTTTTTTTTTTTTATGCTTAGTTTTTCTTATTAATATATTTTTTTTGTTTGGAAAAAAAAAAATTCAAGTTGCCCCCTCCCCCGAAACAAGATTTCTTGGTTCCTGGCGAAGACGAGGGTTGTGTGGGTTAGGCGGCGCACCACCTCCGTTTAGATTCCCACGACAGCCAAACGTTGGGCTACTGGTGGTCTCGTTGCACAATTCTAGGGCCTGTAGGACTAATCAGATAAAGTGTGTGAATATCCATGGTAACTTAAAAAAAAGTAATGTGAACCTTATATATCACACTTACAAAAGCGTTTAAATTTGCTTTTACATAGCTTATTTTTACTATATACGTATGTTTTATCTCGTCCTCTTAATTAACTTCATTTAAGAGACCAACCAATTGTGGTTGGGCTCTGCCCAATGGTTATGAAATTTAAAAGTAAAAGGTCATGGGTTCTTCAAACTTTGGTGAGTGCAAAAGTTGTTTCTTTCTTATAAAAAAAATTAACTTCATTTAAAAGTAAATAATAATAATAATTAAAAAAGTATTTACGATGTGTAACAACCCAAATTAATTAAACTAGGATGAACGTTAATATCGAGAATTAATGGTCGAAATTCGGGCGTTATGTGGACCACTCGGTTGACTTGGACACGAGAACCGAGGAAAAATGTTATATATAGATGGTGGTTGTATATATGTGGTGTTTAAATTTATT
This sequence comes from Stephania cephalantha, assembly GCA_039657325.1. Taxonomy (NCBI): domain Eukaryota; kingdom Viridiplantae; phylum Streptophyta; class Magnoliopsida; order Ranunculales; family Menispermaceae; genus Stephania; species Stephania cephalantha. The sequence goes on from CM077571.1 coordinate 58,054,495, forward strand.
ATATATTGCACTGCATGTGTGTATGTTGATATCGGACGAGGTTGTGCGACGAGTGTTCGCATCGAAAGGCGTGTCGACGCGGGTGTCGAGTAGGCGAACTACGAGTACACTAGGAAACTCCAATAATTCACATTAAGATGATTAGTTGATAAATTAAAATAAGTAATGTGACCATAGACTAAGTTAATTCAATTAAAATGATAGGCTATGTTGTACCTTGAATTTCGTGCCAACACACGGGGCACTGAGTGCCGGATAGTCGAGGGTTAGTGGAACCACAAGTTGATAATTGTTGGTCACTAAAAATACCAATCATAAGCATTATGATGGGCCTAAGCTAAGGTGAATAAATGCAATAAATCAATGTCTATAGTTGAGTATATTAAATGGAAAGCATCGGATTGGTCTAGAGATACACATTGACACATCTAGGAACTAGGTGAGTAATGAAATTGTGTCACTTGAGGTTGAGTTAGTGGGATACATGGCAAGAGATGGATCACTAGATAAATCTCAGGATACGTAAATACATGAGGATCAAGGGTTAAAATAACATCTCATTTTGATATATATATATAAGATGATTGATCAACACATGCAAATTTAATCAACTATATTGCTGGGAAATCAAAGAGAAAAGAGAGATTTGGAGCTGGATTTCAAGAATTTGGAGGTCAAATTGGTGCATAAAACTTAGGTAATCTTCTTTTTCATCTCCTACACTTTCATTTGAACCTATTTTTGTGAAAATATGATGAAATGCAAGTTAGAGGGTTAGATTCCTGGTTTTGATGTTAGCTTGATGAATTACATATTTTATGAGCATATAAATGGAAGATTTACAACTGGTTTTGAAGAATTAAGCTTTTTGAACAATTTGGGAAAATTAGTGGATATGATGAAATTAATTAATTTGATCTAATTGATGTTTTGAGGTAGATGTAAATGATGTTTTGGGGTCAATTTGATATGGAGAGGGTATTGAATGGGGTTTAGTTAGCTAATTAGGGACTTTGGGACATAATTTTCGAGTTGAAAATTCTGTCACAGAGGGCAATTAATTAGCGCGATAATAATTCTGGACAGAAACTCGAATTTAGTTTCGCGATTAGCGCGCTAATAAGGATTATTAGCGCGCTAACTCGACACCAAAAATTCGATAAAAATGTGTTTTAATAACATAGCTAGTTGAAACCCACTTTTCACACACCGATTCTTAGATTTACTATTTTTAATTTATTTTGAAGGAATCAACTTAATAAAAGACTATTTAATAATTTTTAGGTTTTGAAATAAATATTGGTTTTAAGAGTTAATAGACACTAAATTAATCTTAAAACTCATTATATTTGAACTGAGAAGACACCGAACTTAGGGATATCGGGTATCGGGAGCTAGTCGGGTTGGATTCGGGAGTCCGAGGAAGTCGTAGCGCGGATTGAGGTGCGTAAAACCCTTGAGAATGCTTCACGAAATTCAGTTCGTTTTCTTATGCGTGTGATGGGTGCTGAACTGTTTTCCTTTACCAGTTTGTTTAACTAATTAATCCATTTATCGGGGTTTTTACACTGGGATGTATGGACGGACTTGGGTACACTATACCATAGCACGTGTGATCATGCCCTCGGTGAATTGCGACCCGAGCTGCACCAATGCACACGTATCGGTGTCTCAGCGGATTTGGCCAGCGCTGCGAGGACTAAGGACGGACAGTGGAGGTGGTGGGAGAAGCCCCTAGAAAGATCCTTAGCTCCGAAGTATGGTATAGTCTGCTACACGCGACACATCCTTGGGTTTTCATCAAGGATATTTACGTGTATATTGACTTAATTGTGGTGTGTTTACATTCTTGTTTATATCATTAACTGCTATTATGCCTTATTTTCGAGCATGTTTGGTTGGTATGTACTAGTTGTTAATCACTGTTTGTTTGATTATTATCTGTTGCGTTTTATGTTAATTGTCATGGTATGTTTTGCTGAATCTTTTGTATTGCCCTATATTCATGTAAGTATGTATTTCTGTTGTCGGATAGCATACATGCATGATTTATACTTTTATTTGATTTCTTGCTGAATATTGTGTGGACTTCTCTTGAGAATTTACTCACTGGACTCATCACTGTATTTGTTGGGTGACTGAGTGCAGACCTTTCTACGAGTAGCGGCAAAAGAAGATCTTGGGCGACTATCTCACTTTGCTGACGGTCTTGGACATACTCGTAGGTGTTTATATTATTTTGATATTTTGGTTTTTATTTTGGTTATTGGGGGACTTGAGATGACCTTGTACATGTATATACCATATGTTATGGTACTGTCGCTTATATACATAGTACTTTTCCGGGTTTTACGCAGTAGGACATGCTCGTATAGATAATGTTTATCATGCTAAATTACTTTACCTAATTGTATCAATTAAAGCTTCCGCTGATTTAAGTTAACTTGTAAGATACAACCACTAGTATGGTTACGATTATGATAAACTACAAATTAGTGAACATATTAAATATTTAACTACTTAAAGAAAATAGGTTAAGAAAATACGAAAATCCACTAACTAATTTAATAGAATACATGTGGACACGAATTTCGAAATATGAGAAAGACGGCAGGTGTCGGACACGTGTAGCTGGGCCCACCGGGCGAGGAGTGCACGGAGACACGTAACCCCGGGCGGCAGGGCCGCCACACGATGTTTATCACCACGATGTGAGATTTTACTTCAAAAAGCATACCATACATTGGAGATGCTTGATAGATTATTTATTCATTGCGTTATTTATTCATCATGTACTCCACTTTTGTCCAAACAAATCAAAATCACGTGTGAATTCTCTCTGCCTAAAAAAAACCCTAAAACACAAGATCCTCCTAAAAATCCAAGATCCCCAAATATGTCGTAGCAATCCTTCACCGGCTCGAGAGGTAGTCACCAATCTTTTCTTTGCATGGTCACGCTACTCTCACTGATCGCACCCACCGTCACAAACTAGACTGTGAGTACATGAAATTATTTAAGTAATACTGAGAGACATTGATCCACGTTCCCAAACAGACAACAAATATCAAATGGCATAATTTACAGAGCAACTATGCTGAAAGAAACATCATGCCAAGAGATACTTGAGTTAACCAAATATGAAACTAACTCAAGGCTAAGTAGTAATGGATTAGGGTCGGTTGGCCGTGATCTTCATCATATTAGCCTGTCCACTACAATTTGAGCTCTGCTCTATATCATAACAATTCAAAAGGTTGTACTTACGATTACGTCTTTTCTATTCCAAGTGAATTAGTCGTCGCCGAAATGTATACTTGCTAGCATACCCGAGTTTTAAAACTCGTCATGCTCACCCAAGTTATTCTTGCGCCAACAAACCACGAGGCCCTGTTCAGCGTTCGAGGCACGTTACCCCGTGTGTCATGCAAGGTAGTGGAGAAATTCCCTAACATCCCGGAAAGTCTAGTGACCCCCGTATGAAAGCTGAATTTCTATCATCAAATGACCCTAACCACAAGAACCACTTTCACTTTCAATAATGACTCGGAAGAGAATCCAAGAGATGTAACTGCATACTAATGCACAAAGGATTAGAGTCAAAATAAACCAACTAACCTAATAGCATGCTATATCACTGACTTCCAAACACAACAATCAACATGACAAAGTAAAGGAATTGGAATCAATGATATACACAACCGAGTATGCTATGAGCAACATCATCAAATGAGAACTGAACAAGTCATAGCATATGGATGTCAAAGGCAATTCAGTTCGAATAATTGAGAATAAATAAATAAATGAAATGAAATGTAAATGAATGTCTCAATCAGTTTACTTACATACACAACAATTCCTAAGCTATCCGGCTTTTCGTTGCGTCGATGTACGCACCCAAACCCCGTAATAGCTCCTTTACGGTCCTAACATTTGACAAGTTATCAATTTAGATTCACAATTCATTATTTAAATGGTTGAAATCGAATTCGAGACCAATTTGCCAATTTTGCGCTTTTCGAGGTAAAAACCCCGTAAAAGTCGCGTCCGAAATTTCAAATCTTGTGTTTTCATAGAACTTTATCAATTTCTACTTATTTTGTCGAAATATAATTTTTTGGAGTTTTTCCTAATTTTTCTGGAATTTTCCTGAATTTTTCAGCATTTTATCTATTTTTCTGGAATTTCTTTTATAAAAAATCAGTTTAATTTAATGTAATAATTAAATATATATATTATTTTTTTTATTAGGGTCGGTCTGACCCGGTCCTCCTCGGGTCAGGGTCGGCCCGGCCCACATGGGCCCGGGTCGGCCCAACCCGACGAACATGCATGGGGTAGCCCGACCCGCTACCCCCCATCTTCTTCCTAACCGAAAGCCTTGTTTTGTTTTTTTTTTTTTTTTTTTCACTAGGGTTGGGCGTCCATCCCCAACCCCAAGTTGGGTTCTTGCGGGGAGACGACTCCCCTGCCGTCCTGATCTTACCACCCCAACCACAACAACGACCGCAACAACAACAACGAAAATCAACAAGAACACTCAACTCACCTTGCTTCTCTCTCTCTCTCTCTCTCTCTCTCTCTCTCTCTCTCTCTCTTCTTCTCTGGTCGTTCTTCCTCCTCTCTGTTTTTTTTTTTTTCAACTTTGGAGAGATCAAGATGAGATAATGTGGACTTTGATATATATATATATATATATATATATATTATATATATATATATGGCTACCTTACAACCACTAATTTATATTAATTTAATTTTTTTTTTGCAATAAAATTGAACTAGTTACACGTACCCCACGAGCCGCTACCTCGGCCCACGTCGGCACGCAATACGAGGTAAGTCCCCGCTCGTCTCGGTATCTCGCATACCCGAAAATGACTTAGTAGTCTATACATATACAATTTAATTATTTGGGCCGTGACAATCCCTTTCTCCCTTCTCACTCTTACCCTTCTTTTGTTCATCTTCATTCTTCCTCAAGCATCTCAACTTCTCCCCTTCTTCTTCTTCTCTCGCCCCCTCACTCCCACTTCTTCTTCTTCTTCTTTTCTTCTTCTTCTTTTCTTCTCGCTTCTTTCGCTCCTTTTCTGTCCTCCCACTTGCCAATTGTGTCCTCTTCATCCCCTCTGTCCCCCTTTCTCTTCCTCTTCTTCTTTCCCCTCGCATTTTTGTTGGTAGCTCCGGCCTCTGGTCTATTGGGTTTCGACGTTGCGGCGTTGATTGCCCTCTTTTGTCATCTAGTGTCTAGACCGATGGAAGAGAGACAGTGAGATATAATCGGTCTCCAAGTCAAAAGCGGCGATCGTCGACGACTGAACCTGAGGAGGTGGCAAGCGGTGACTTGAATAGCGAACGTTGTTGGTGGCTTAAGTTCCGACATATCTTTCTAATTGCTTCTTTTTTGGTTAGATCTAGGGCTTTTGTTTTGTTTTGTTTTTTTTTTTTTTTATTAGTAGGAATGTTGTCCCCGTATGAGGGGTTGTTATCCCCACTTATGGGTGGTTGTCCCTCGTTAAGGGTTGGTGTCGTACCACCGTGCATGAGTGCGTGGTGTCAGATCTTAGTTCCGAGTTTCATTGTAACAAAATATCTATTATTCTCGTTAGATTGATGTGCCCTTTTGGGTTAGGAACATCATGTAAACATTCAAAACATAATGAAATCTAGATCAGTTAGAGAATTACCTACGAAAGTTTTTTGGTCTCCAAAAACCATCAAGATATCTTATCGCTCTCATAATCTTCGAAATATTCAACACATTGTTTAATGATTCAAGTGTCATTTTATAGGCTTGAGGGAGAACCTTTAAGCTTCCCACATTAATATTAATTTTCATCAAATTAGTAACGTTATTGGAAGCTCATGAGTCTTTAAGTAATTCATAATTTACATAAATTAAGATATAAGTTTTAGACACATAATGGTCTTACACATCAATACAATGCAACCATTTGACAAAACAAAAAAAAAAAAAACAAAAAAAAAAAAAAAAAAAAAAAACAAATTGAAATTTTATGTACTGTGAAATTATTTTCTATCAATCAAGCGTGTTAAATGCGCGTTGGATCGATCCACTTCGAAATGAACATTATTTGTGAAGTGACCCATTAAGAAAGGAGGATAAGGGTACTAGAATGACAACGACATGTCACACTGCAAGATATCGACTCACATGAGTCATTCATGTGCGCCTAAGGATGTATGCATACACAAATATGGTGCATAACACACTAGTCGAAGTTACATGTCCACGTAGATGGCTCTTAGCTCATGTGACCCAATGTGTCTTGCGATGTGACATTGTTGTTGTCTCGATCATTCTACTATTTTTCCTCCACAAATGACATATATATTGCCAATATTGAATTAATTAAAGAGTCAAAGACATGCTTCAAAGCGAAGTAAAAAACTATATAAATAAAAGCCTTCTCTATCAAGAGTAGCGAAAACTTGATTAAAGCAAAAGCTCACAATGTTTTGAGAGAGAAAAGTTCAGTCTTAATTAGTGGCCCATGTAACGGGCGACAAGGAAATAAAGATACAAACATAAGAAAGCTTACCTTCGCAATCATTTAAAAGTGGTTAAAAACTGAAGGATCCAACGTTCCTATTATATTCTATATATATATATATATATTTTGAAGGAATTCTATATATTTTTATCAACTTTGGCTCTTTTATTTTCAAATCTCCAACGTATATATTTTACTACTGAATCTGAAGCTGATGGCCTTCTCTGATCTTTCACCAAGACCAAGGACATATAAGACATTAAAAACGTCTTTCTAGACGTCATATATATGTAAACATGCACCCGTAAATTTATGTACGTATGTGCATATATATTGAAGAAAAGTTTAGTTAAAATTATGGAATATCTAGGTACAGTAGTAGTGATCAATCCCTTAATATATATAATTCATCAGTTGCAATTTAGCATCTAAATGTCATATTAACACTAACATATATAGTACTGCTCGCGGTCATTAATAACTTCGCTTTTGTATGGTAATGACTCGTGATATGGTTAATTAGGACTAATTATTTCACTAAAAAAGTACTACATTGATTAAATTGTCTTTTTAATGATGGAGTTCCAAGAATCATAATCATGTGCTAGCTAGGGTTAATTGGCTTTTCCTTTAATTTGTTGTTCTTCTTTCGGTACCTACAAAATGGTTTTTTAGTAAGAATTAAATTAACCAACTTATTCTCCCTACCGGATCTAGAACACTCAACTTCTTCACAAGTGATTGCATATCGAACTAGTGAACTACATGCTTAATTGCATTGCTTACCTCTATAAAATGAATTCGTACGTACAACATATCAAGGGATGAAAATATACAAAGTTTAAATCGTATCGAATCATATATAACATGTTTCTAATTGGATCAGGTCCATTCCATGTACACCCTTGCTTAATGTATATACCTAATTCTAATGCGATCAAATTCATATACATCGATCGTATTCATGATTTTATCTATCTTTAATTTGAAGTAGAACGTTCTTTGCGAAGTCTACATAATACATTTAGCAATTTGATTAGAATTCCTTCATGTTATCTCATTGTATTTTGGCGGGAACATAATCTTTGTTAGTTAACAAATAATCAAGTATCAAATCCACCAAAAAAAACAAAATCAAATATCAACGGTGCCGGCTCGCCAAAATTCATAAAGTCACCGTTGGATTAGGTGAGTTTACTTCGTAATGATATACTCCTATATCACAGTTAATGATGTCGCGCCACGTGGAAAAGAAGTCTCCGATCGAGTCAACCTTCACTCCCTTAACGGACTCCTTTCTTAGACATCATGCATGCCGTCCCAATACATACGCCTTTTTTATTATTTTTTTGTTAAAATTTAAACCAATACTCTTTTTAGTTGGTACACATTTTATCAAATCATTGAACCATCTAATTGATCGGTAAGTTTTTTATTATTATTATAAAGTATTGAGGCATAACCTCGATTAATTAATCCTAAACTCAAAAAATATATAACCACAAAAGCGACCTCCCGCCTAAAAGTTTTAAAGTTTTTTTATTATTTTCAAGTTTCGAACTTGAGACATCTGATTAAAAAAAGAGAGACACTATGTCATCCCATCGCTAACTTGTTGAATCTCTTGAAAACTAACGACGTCATTTCTTCGTTAAGGACACTTAGTCTTAAGTATCATTATTTTGTCCAACAAAGTAAGACAAACCAACGTTTATTTAGCACATTAGCCGATCGAACAACATGGTCCCGGAGTTGCTTTCCAGTACCGACTCGGATGCTACGTCTACGCCACGCGTCCAATTTCCAAGAAGTAACCAATGGGCCAGCCCGTAACCAGCTTCCGAGTGCACAGGATCCAGAAGTTTTTTTAAAAAGTTTTGCCTCTGCAGCGACTGAGCATTAAATATGAACACCTCTCATTTTTGAACCATCTCCGTCACACCTCACGAGAAACCTGTTTTTCCAATTCAATTTCTTGCCTTGGATTCTTGGCGGAAAGTTTTTAAATAAGTTTTGCTGAGAATCTCGAAGCGCTCTTCAGATCAAAATCAGGCGTTTTTCGCCGATTTCGCTGCGATTTCAGAGTTCTTGAAATCTTTGAATTAGGTGAGGCAGTATAGATTCTTGATGATTTTCTTCTTCAATCTGTTCTAGTTTCCTTAATTTCTTCTTTGATTCAGCTCAATCAAAATTGTATTTTTTTTAGGATAACCGAGGATATCCGAGCTACGGCCGCTGACACGAGACTGACACCACACTAATACATTGTATCGATTTTACAAGATTTTCCGATTTCATGAGCTCAAGTTGTGATTTTTGTTAACATTTTGTGTATTGATTGATGAATGCAGGGGCGAATCGATCGATCGCGATGCGGTTCGAAGCGAACGGAAATTCGACGACGACGTTCGGCTCTCCGAGCAAGGCGTTGAGAGGGACGAGAGGTTTGTGCTCTCACGAGAGCTCCTCTGCTGAGGAGATCATCAACGACGATGAATTGGCTCTCAGAAAAGCCGAATTAGCAGGTAATTAAGGTTCGAATGGGGGAGTGATTGGACTGATTTCCACGTTTGAGAGTCTTTTTAGTGGTTTTGGGGAAACAAATAGTACTAGTGAGAGTGTGAGACCACCAGTTAAGACCACTTTTACGCGAAATGATGGTTAATGCGGTGCGTGGACCGACCCTGGTGATGATTTCAATTGCTCTTAGTGGTGAAACCAACTTTACTTTAATTTTCATCACTCAAGCGGCGGGGATCATCATCATTTTTTTTTTTTTTTTTTTTTTTTTTTGTGTTTTGTTTTGATGATGAGTCTTATATGGTACTAATTGGTTTGATTGAGGTCCACTAACCACTAGTAATCAAAAAGTGATTTTGGAGAAATCCAGCATTAGTTCAGAGTGGTAAGAAATAGGGATGCCCTTAAACGAGTTCGAGTCTGTAAATAAAAAAAACTATGCTGAGACTTGGGAGGTTGCATCCGTATGGGACTCGACAATGTCTGAAATTGGACTAGTTAGTGCGTGTTGGCACATGTCATCACATAAGGTTTTTTTTTTTTAATGAGAAGTGTTATAATGACAATGAGGAAGTCACATCTTTGAGTCGTTCATGCGCATCTCGCAGTGGCGGAACTAAAAAATCTTGTTAGGTGGCGAACTTTAGGTGAAACTATAGGGGGTCTCGGGGTTTAGAAGGGACAACCATATGAAAACTAAGCATAACAAAAAATAATTTTGACTATACGTAGGGTACTATAGGGGGTCCCGGGGGTTAGGGGGCGCCGCCCTCGCCAATCTAGCATTTGCACTTCACTTTAGAATGCGGGCATACATAAATCTCAATGTATAACACGCAGGTCGAGGTCGCGTGAACGACTTTTGTGGGCTAATATGTCTTGAGGTGTGACTTATATACCTCTTGTCATTTTAGTATTTTTCTTTTCTAATTTGTTGTTAATTCTTGTTTTAGGAGTAGCTCGCCATAAATTGCACTAAATCGAACATTATGGAAGAATTTGATCCAAGTAGTACACTCCAATTAATTTGAGACTAAAGGGTGTATTGTTGTTGTCGCCGTCTTCCCCAACACTCTTGGTGCTTTTAACACGTCACTTAAAATTAATCAAATTAGTGATACCGTACCCAATTATATGGGTCACACGTCACTCACACCTCAACTCATTTGATCCCACCAGAGGTCATTTAGTGCAGCGCGTGGTTTAAATTTTGAAAATCACGGGTTGGATCAATAATTTCAATTGGGAGAGAATGAAAAGAGTCTGGTTGGTACATGGGCCTCCGAGTCATAAAGGTCTGTATAAATAAAATTGATACAACAATGAATACTGTTAAAGTGCCAATGAAGACATTTATGCAATTATATGTGGTCCATGGGCCTGATAATTTAAGCGTCCATAACATTCATTTACAAATGCAATTAACTATACTAATCAAAGTAAAAAAATTGTGTGAAAATTTAACTGTACTATTGGTGTGAAAAATTTGGTTTAACAGCTCGAAGAAGGTATGAGGCGACGGAGTGGCTTCGGCGGATGGACCATGGCGCGTCTGAAGTTCTGCAAGAAGAGCCCTCTGAGGAAGAATTCTGTCTTGCACTGCGCAATGGCCTCATCTTGTGCAATGTCCTCAACAAAGTCAATCCGGGTGCGGTTTCAAAGGTACAGAAATAATTTTTACTATTGTTGTTCTTGCTCTTTTTTACAATGCTCTTGACACAATTTATGATTGGCAGTAAAAAATAAAAAAAAATGGGTGAGTTTTTGTTAGTAGTAAATTTTGGGACTTTGTTCATAAAATAATGCTGAATTGGAACAATGGTGATAGGTTGTGGAAAACCCAGTTGTGGCAGTTCAATCGAGTGACGGAGCTGCTCAATCAGCAATTCAGTATTTTGAGAACATGAGAAACTTTTTGGTTGCTGTTGGAGATATGAAGCTATTGACATTTGAAGCTTCAGACTTGGAGAAGGTTTGTACATGACCATTTTAAGATGCAAAATGAAGTCCTTGATATTGAAGTTTAATCCCGGAAAGCGTCAATTCCAAATTAGTTGGGGTCGGCTACATGGATCAAACTCTTCCATTGCGATCGATTTAGTGCAATTGAAGTTTAATCCCTTCTTACGAGGGATTTAAATGGTTTGGAAAGCTTACCATCAACTGCACTAAATCAAGACAATGGAAGAGTTTGATCCATGTAGCCGACCTTGTTGTTTGTTAGTTCTTTTTTTAAAAGAAAGTTAAGAAATCTTATTCTTTTGGGCAATGTAGGGTGGGTCATCAGTTAAGGTTGTGGATTGCATTCTTTGTCTCAAAGGGTACCATGAGTGGAAACAAGCAGGTGGAATTGGTGTTTGGAGGTATGGTGGTACTGTGAAGATTGTATCTCTACAAAAGAGTTCACCATCCTCCTTGATCAATGATGAAAATGCTGACGAGTCTTGTGATGATTCCGATTCGCCATATGATCAACAACTTTCAGAGTTTCTTCGGGTTTCTAGTGAGGTCTCAGATGAAAAAGCTAAGGTGTTTGATGCCTTGACACTTCTCTTCGATCGCTATGGGCTTGGGCTACTGCAGGCTTATCTCGCGGACTTGAATGGCTTTGAGGAATTGCCTTTGAATGCAATGGTAGGTAAGGTACTCTCCCTTCTCTTTCCATTGATTGATGCTTCATTTGGTTTTTGTACCTATATATAAGTTTGCCATGATCTACTATATGCTCATAATACTTTCTAATCAATATCCTTTGAATGCATCGTAGGCTCGTATCTTTTCCTATGATGTCTTAATGACCTTTTCATGATTAAGGATTTTATAGTACCTGATACTATATTACTTTTCAGCATGTTGATGCCGTGTTGAGGAATGTGGTTAAAGGTTTCACAGGATTCCTTGTTTCACATGGTAATCAGGTACTTCTACGAGTCCCGAACTTCTCAAGCGTCTTTCTAACATCAGAATTCATAAATGTAGTTTCTTTGTTGCTGCTAGCTGACCGCTGATGATTGATGAACTGAATGACCTTTTCTTTCGAGATGTTACTTGCAGCTAGGATTTCTTCTGAAGGAAATGTTGAAGACTGGCACTGTAACAAAAGCTGAATTCATAGAAGTGATAGCTAAGTATCTTGCTCAAAGGACAGGTGAGCTTTCAAATGATCTCTCACCATTCTGCATTTGTGGTGGAAAACTCGAAGTCCGCCTTGATATGAGCCACGTGGAAAGACTTGATAAACAACAGAACCAACTCAAGGTACTAAAATCATTTTTGTCAACAGTTGCGTCTCCTTTGGGTTCAATCTTCGTTCAGTATCTACCTTCCGGTAGCTGTGCTTCATTCATTTTTTTTTTTTTTTTTTTTAATCTTGTCGAACAAAATTTTATTTACCCAAACAATAACACTCATTTGTAGTAGGCTTGTCGAGGAAGTGCAAACCGAAATAATACTGCACTAGATGAATTAAAGTTAGATATCTCTTAATCGATGTTGAAGCCTTTTGGAGTTAAACTCAGTGCTACTTTAGATCCCCCTCTAATAAATACCAAAGCCTACTGGGGAAAAAGGCTATAAACTGTTGTCATAAAGAGGTTTTGAGGGGAGAATGTTGATAGCATTATAGATTCGCGTCCAACCAACTGGACTTGTACATGTAGGCATAGATTAAGCTGATTACTGTGTGTCATCCTTAATCTTGTTCAAGGTAATGTTTAATGCAAGTATTCATTCAAAAAAAAAAAAAAAAATGGAAACAGAAAACTAACTGTAGTGACCTTTGCAGCTATGAGCCCCTTTAGAACATTTAACTAGACTTAGCCTCCTGGGCCCCTTTGCTTCCTGCAGAAATTTAAAGGCAAAAGCTTCTAGCCTGTAGGTCATTCCTACAAGAGTTCCATCCCTCTCTTCTTAAACATAACTCCAAAATTAAGTGTTCCCTTAACATATCTCATAACTCTCTTATTTCTTTGTAAGATGAGTTTTAGTTGCACTATTAGAAAATCTGGATAAGACACTTACAAAGATGTAAAATATCCGGTCTAGTTGCCGTGAGATACATGAGACAACCAACCATACTTCTAAAAAGTCTCGTCAACTCTTCCAGTTCGTCGTTCTTGCTCGCCTTTTCCTTTTGACACATTGGAGTAGCCACTTCTTTGCAATTCTCCATTTTGAACTTCTTTAAAATCTCTCTTGCATACTTCTTTTGACAAACAAAAAACTCATTTTGCTTTTGTTTGATCTTCATTCCGAGAAAGTAAGCCATCTCTCCCAAATCTGTCATCTCAAATGTCCTTTGCATATCTTGTTTGAAATCTTCAACAAGATTGACATTGCTACCCGTAACCAAGACAAGTCATCAACATACAAAGAAACAATCACAAAATTGACTTCATCACCTTTGATGTAGAGGGTAGCTTCACTTGGGCTTTTTTGAAACCCAACTTCATCAAATGCTCATCGATTCTACTTGTACCAAGCTCTAGGTGCCTGCTTTAGCCCATACAAAGCTTTCTTTAGTAGATAAACTTCATCTTCATGGCCTTTAATTGCAAATCCTTCCGGTCGATCGACGTAAATCTCCTCCTCGAGAAAACCATTCAAAAAGCAGACTTAACATCCAATGATACACTTTCCACCCTTTTGTGCGGAATGGCTAGTAGCAATCTAATAGTATCCAATCTAGCAACAGAGCAAATGTGTCGTAAAAATCAACACCATAAATTTGAGCATACCCCTTTACAACAAGCCTTGCTTTGTGCTTGTTGATTGAGCCATTTGCATTCGACTTTAGTTCGAATACCCACTTCACTCCAATCACTTTTCTCTCGTCAAGGTCTTTTCACAAGCTCCCAAGTTTGGTTCTTCTCGATCATGTTCAGTTCTTCTTCCATTGCAGCTCTCCATTTGGGATCATTTTCAGCTTCCCAAAAATCAGCAGGTTCAAGAATTGCTACATTGCACCTTAGGTAAATTTCAAAGCAAGTGATCTTGTACCTCTAATTGGAACATCATCAATCAATTCATCTTCCTTCAGCTGAAACTTTGAATTGTGAAGTAAATTTGAGGCTGATTTCTCTCCATTCCAGTCCCAAATCTCATTTTCCATGAAGTGCACATCTCTACTTATTAGAATTTTCCTTGTATGAGGTTGGAAAACTCTATAAGCTTTAGAAATTGTGCTATATCCCACAAAAATTCCAGCCGTTGCCTTTTTATCTAGCTTATCTCTTTTGATCTGAGGCACATAAACAAAACACAAGCATCCAAACACTTTTAAATTTTTCGAGAGAAGGTTTGAAACCATACCAAGCTTCGAATGGTGTCTTCCCGTCTCTTGCTTTTGTAGGAAGCCGGTTGAGAAGAAAAAGCTCAAGTATGTGCGGCTTTCACCCAATACTCCTTTGGCAAACTCTTCTCATGAATCATGCATCTAGCCATCTCCATTATTGTACGATTCTTCCTCTCACTTACTCCATTTTGTTGAGGAGTATATGGAGCATAAGTTGATGTTCGATTCCAGCCTCCTCACAATACGTGTTGAACTGATTTGATGTGTATTCTTTGCCATTATCGGACCTTAAGGCTTGAATTTGATAGCCACTTTGAGTTTCAATCCACTTTGCTTAAACTTCCAAAAATTCCAAGCAACTTCGTCTTGAATTTAAGAAAATAAATCCAACACATTCTAGTGTGATCATCAATAAAAACAATGTAGTACTTACTCCCATTAAGTGAAGGAGTTCTTTGAGGTCCACCAAAATCAGTGTGGATTAGTTGCGGCCTTTTAGTAGCCCTCCAAGTTGCTTGCTTGAAAGGAAGTCTTGTTTGCTTTCCAAATTGACATGTCTTGCAATCTGGTAATTCAGCGTCTAAGTGAGGTAAGCTTTGAACCAACTCTTTTCTTTGCAAATTCAACATTGTTGCATGATGAAAGTGACCAAGTCTTTTGTGCCACAATTCTGTGGTAAACTTAATGGTGAATAAGCTTCAATCTCCTCCTCCGAAGGATCTAGTACGAAGCTCTTTCCCTTCATGTTGACTTTGAACACATCTTCTCCTCTTGAATCCTTGATTAAGCATCGATTGCTTTCAAAGATTACTTTGAAACCCCTTTCGAGTAGTTGGCCTACACTCAACAAATTTTGGTTTATGTTAGGTACAAACAATACATCTTTAATTAACTTTGTACACAAAACACTTTCGATTGCTATCGTTCCTTTTCCTTTGATCGCAATGAAGTCTCCGTTGCCAATTCGACTTTGGAGGTTATAGATGTGTCGAGCTCTTTGAAGAGATCTCGATCGAAGGTCATATGATTTGTGCAACCACTGTCAACAAGCCACTTATCGCTTGCATTACTTGAGGCGAAACAAGATGCAACAAAAAGTTGCTCCTCCTCTTCTTCTTGATCAACAACTTGAGCTGCATTTTTATGTTGAAGATTGCCTTGAGTCACATTTCTTTGCTGAGGATTGCTTCTACATATCTTTTGATGATGTCCTCTCTTCTGACATTTCTCGCACTGCTGGTCGGGTCTCCTCCAACATTTAAAAGGTGGATGACCTTTTCTTCCACAATGTTTACAAGGAGGAAATCGATTTTGTTCCCATATTAGTTTTAGGGGAATCAAAAACGAGTTTCCTTTCTTGTTCTTCTCATATTTCTTCCCTTTTCCTCCTTGGTTGAACCGAGTTCTCGCAGCTAATGCACCTTCAACAGCCGCTTCGATCTCATGAGCCTTCTTTGTTCTTGTGCACGCAAGGAACTTAACAATTCTGCCAAGCTAACCTTTGATAGATTTTTAGTATTTTCCAAAGAAGAAATGGTGATTCAAATCATCAGAACAAATCCACAATAATTTTTTTCAACCAATTTAGAGTCGGGAAATTCAGAGCCGAGTAATCTTACTTTGTTGGCAATGCCTAGTAATTTGTCGGAATACTCTTTGATGGTCTCCGAATCCTTCATTGTTTGTAGTTGGAATTCTCGTATCAGATTAAAGACTTGCATTGCTCTAATCCTTTCATCTCCTTCGTACTCACTCTTGAGAAAATTCCAAACTTCAAATGCTGATTTCTTTGTCATGATTCTGACAAAAACTTCTTCTGAGACTGCTGCAAACAACGAGGCTTTAGCCTTGGACTTTCTAGTTTTCTTCTCCTTGTGATTCTTGAGCTGCGCCATTGTTGGATTTTCCTGCAATGGAGGAACTTCGTAGTCCTCTTCAACAGCATCCCAGAGATCATGCGCCTCTAGATATGCCTCCATCCTGGCTGCCCATACATGGTAGTTTTCACCATTAAACACTGGTGGTGCTAGTGAAGTGAAGGGCTTTTCAAGTGATTCTGAATCCATGAAAGTAGAAGGATATCTAGGCCTTTCAATGGTGGATTTTACTCAGTTATAGGTCCCTCAAGATTACACATCAGAACAGGCATAGAATGGCATTAGCCATCCATGTTATCATGTTTTAATCCATGAAAATGTTCATTGATTTCCTAGTTTCATGCTAATCATGTTTTAATCTATGAAAATGTTCATCAATTTCTTGTCAGAGTATTATGTTTTTTCTGTGCTGTATGCATTCAGGATTTGAAAACAGCCTTTCAAGAGACAAAAGGCGAGGTTCGGGAAATCCAGTCAGGCTGGGAAACTGAACTTAAAAGACTTGGTGAGAACAAAATATTTATCATAACTTGAGATGGAATCAATTACTTAAAACAAAACGAAGTAGTAAATATTGAAGCTTTATTTGGAAAAAAAATAATTCATGATTAATTGTATAAGGTAAGCTCACATGATTCACATTTTTTCCTTGCTTCAAGAGCAACATATTAGGAGCCTTGAAGGTGCTTCCTCTTCCTACCATAAACTGCTTGAGGAAAATCGTTCATTATACAATCAAGTACAGGATCTTAAAGGTAATTGTCTGGATCCTTTGATCTTCATCTTAAGTTTCAATAATAATTCTATTCTTTTTATTTGTGGTAAAATTTATCAATAAATAATTGTTTTCTCATAGGGAGCATCAGGGTTTACTGCAGAGTGAGACCCTTCTTACCAGGACAATCTAATGGGCAGTCTATAGTAGATTATATTGGAGAAAATGGTAATTTGATGATTGTTAATCCTCACAAGCAAGGAAAAGATGCAAGGAAGTTATTTTCATTCAACAAAGTCTTTGGTGCTGCCACATCGCAAGGCAAGTTCCTGCGGCTTTTGCTTCTTTAGGCTTGAATCATTAGGACTTGCCTGAGCTAGTGCATACATTGTCCTGCTAAGACAGTCTGCTTAGCCACTTTAGATTGGAGTCAGACTCCAGTTGTGCTATTTGAAAATGGAATTACTATTACTTATTTCCATTGTTGTTCATGATGTTAAATCTCTTTGCAGAACAAGTATTTGCAGATACCCAACCGCTAATCAAATCTGTTCTAGATGGCTTCAACGTTTGTATCTTTGCGTATGGACAAACAGGGTCAGGGAAGACATACACAATGGTAATTCAATGCAGAATGATTCCATATTTTTGAAAATGTATCTATTATTTGTAAAGGACTAGATCATGTTTTTCAGCTATTCAATTCGCTTCTTATAAAAAGAAAAGATCTCAATTTCCTGCTAGCAAGTTTTTGCTTAAGTTTTCCTTATTGCCAAAGAAGTATTGAGGAAAGTATTACTTTTGCAGAGCGGACCAGATTTGATGACGAAAGAGACTTGGGGTGTAAATTATAGAGCCCTGAATGATTTATTCCAAATATCGAAATCTCGGATTGATGTGATAACATATGAAGTTAGTGTCCAAATGATTGAGATATATAATGAACAAGTACGGGACTTGCTTGTATCCGATGGCTCCGGGAGAAGATATCCTTTTGTTTTTGTTTATTTTTTCGGTTCTTTGTGTTCGTGTTTGTGTGCGGGGGTGAAAAATTAGGGGTTAACCGTAAAGTGAATCGCATTATCACCTTTCATTTCCCTTTCCTTTTCACGTTGTGTTCTTCCTATTTTCATGCATGATTGAACTTTTTGCTTAGTTCATTGCTGTCTTAACTTTTGACACGCTAGATATATTGAACAATTGTCAACCAAATGGTCTTAATGTACCAGATGCTTGTCTGGTTCCTGTTAAATGCACCCAAGATGTTTTAGACTTGATGAAAATTGGACACAGAAATCGTGCGGTTGGTGCAACTGCTCTGAATGAAAGGAGCAGTCGCTCTCACAGGTGAAAACATCTCCATTACTGGTTTGTTTGTGCTTTCCATGATTAATATCTTTCTCAAACTTATGAGTTGTCTGTGTTTCTCTATAGTGTTTTGACAGTTCATGTTCATGGAAGAGAATTAGTCTCTGGATCTATTCTCCGTGGTTGCCTCCATCTAGTGGACCTAGCTGGGAGTGAGAGAGTGGATAAATCTGAGGCTGTAGGCGAAAGATTAAGAGAGGCTCAACACATAAACCGATCACTTTCTGCACTTGGCGATGTTATTTCCTCTCTTGCACAGAAGAGTAAACATATTCCCTACAGAAATAGCAAGCTTACTCAAGTATTGCAAGATGCATTAGGTAGTAATTTCAATCGAATTTCTTTTTCTTTATGCCTACTGCTTATTTTAAAGTAGATATTCTTGCACATTGATACATCAGACCTTAAAGATCTTCACATAAATATATTCGGTCGAAAGATCTGAAAATTCAGAGACCGTTAGAATGCTCTATAGTAAAAAATTTTAGCCTCTGAATGATGATCTTGCAGAAAGCTTCTATCCTAGTTATTGTATTTACTCAAATTCTACCCTTCATTCTTTTTGTGATAGGTGGGCAGGCAAAAACTTTGATGTTCGTACACATTAACCCTGATGTCGAATCTATTGGAGAGACAATTAGCACACTTAAATTTGCTGAGCGAGTCGCCTCAATAGAGCTTGGGGCAGCTCGTTCTAACAAAGAAACAGGCGAAATAAGAGAACTTAAAGAGGAGGTATGGTCACTATTGATCACTTGAACTGCTACAAAATTATATGGATTGCTTTACTTTAAGGAGACGAGTCTTTATGGATACAGATCTCCAACCTCAAATCGGCCTTGGAAAGGAAAGAAGCCGAGTTAGAACAAATTAGAAGTGCGAGAGTTCAGACAGGTCCGGATCTCCACAAATCAAGAGCAGTTTCACCAATGCACATTCCTAGGCTTGGTCTTAATGCCAGCTTAAAATCTGAGATAACTCAGCGGCCCACTATCGACTTTAGAAGCAATGAGGTGTGTCTATGATACGTAACATCTTCATTTGATGCATGCACAATTATATATCACAACTGATGTTTTTCTTTACTCGACTTGGATGGCAGGTCCGGAGTTCTTCCTCTGGAAAGCAAAGGAGGTCCCGCTTTCCTATAGGAGCACTGGATAAGGATCCTACTCCAAAGTTGGCTTTCCTTACTGAAGAGAGCTCGATGAATAACGGGAGGCCAAGGTCACCATCTCCTCCCATAAGAAGATCGATATCCACTGACCGAGGATCTGCCATAAAAAGCAGGGTTAAGCTTGATGCGCTTGACAATCAACCTGCAGTTAAATTACAGTTTCCAGCTAGAGTATCAGTTAACAAATCGGCTGCTGCAATCCCTGTGATTCCTGCGGCCGAAAATAACTCTAGAGGGAATGTCGGTCCACAACTGTCAACAAAGGAGGAGAACATTTCCGACACACTTTACAACCTCCAAAGAAACAATTGGAGAAGAATTCACCCTGACAATGACGACGAGCAATTCAAGCAAGTACTGAATGTTAGGCAAGGTGGAATTAGGAAAAGCAGACCTGAGATCAAGGCCAAGGTGAAAAATCAATTTCCAACTAGACTGCAGAAGAGTGATGCAGCATTGGCATTACTCTCTGAAGCAGAAGCCGGAAAGGCTGAGGACGCCTCGAAGAGCGACTTCCCAGAGAGAGAAAATGAGCATGGCCTAGTAAGGTCTCCATCACATCCTAGTATTATCGGTGTTAAAAAGCTTCAACACAACTTCTCAAGGGCATCTCAAAATATTGAACCCAGGTATGATTACGTTATGGATTTTTTTTCTTGTTTCGTAATGGTAAACTAGGACTTTTAACTGCGAATTTCTTTATTTGGATCCAATTGTCAAACCATCGTTCGACGGGTCCAAGCTCATTACTACTAGTCTAGATCATTTGATAGCTGAAAATGAGGTTACACCTCTACACCTATGTCTTAATATTAGGAGCTTGGCAAACTGGTGAGAATCTTTGTTAGATGTTATTTCTTTGGCTTAATGGTGAAAAACACTTGTACATCTATCTTGCAGAGGATTAGTGCAGGCAGTGGAGCCCTTCCTGGTGGAAAAGCAAGAGAACAGGCTTCAACAAAATGGATTAATTCGCAATGCAAAAGAATGCAGCAATATTATGCCGAATCTCAGGAGGAGCCGATCGTCTCCTCGAGGAAAATTTTCATTATTTCCTTAAAATTCTTTCTTGGATCAAATTGAGGCGCAACCAGTTCTCCGAAATCCTTGATTGCTTACAGTCTTACAGAGTGATGTTTAGCTAGAATGCTTGATTAACATGAAGCCAGAACTGGAGATCAGATTGTTAAAGCTTTCTCTATGCCCATTGTCTCTTGGTGTGGTATTTTCCATGAATTTTCAGTAACCTTCTTTTTGGTTATTTGTGTATCTTGGCTAATAAATCTTTGTAAATGAGGCTGCATACTGTTGTGCCTATGAGTGAGTTATTATTTGTATGTAATATATAACACCCCACCTAATCAATGATCTTAATATGATTTTGAGAAGAATGTCACTAC
Source organism: Stephania cephalantha (assembly GCA_039657325.1). Classification (NCBI taxonomy): domain Eukaryota; kingdom Viridiplantae; phylum Streptophyta; class Magnoliopsida; order Ranunculales; family Menispermaceae; genus Stephania; species Stephania cephalantha. The sequence continues at coordinate 58,075,360 of CM077571.1, forward strand.
CTTTTTTTTTTTTTTTTTGTTGCTATCCATGTAGGGTATTACTATCATTATCACATCAACAAATAATGCATTGTTTGAAATCAAGGGGAGCAATCAACCTCTAAAATGGACTAATGTGCTTTGATGAACTGAAAACATCAATCACCAGTTCACAAGTGTACCAACCAACAGCTTCACGCCCTTAATTTTAAGGAACCTGCTAGTGTGCGCAAGCACTGATACGCACTTGTAGGAAAGTATCGCATGAAAAGTATGTTTACGTGCTGGGGCACGTCAAAATTTTCCTAATTTCAAAGGTGCGTACAAAAAAAATTGCTTAGCATGAACTAAATCATCAAATTATACTTTATTTTTTCAAGTTTATTAAGATTATGGGATAATTTTGCATTTTTTAAAGGAGGAAATCTCATATCTTTTTTTTTTCAAGGATTCGAGGGGAGAGAGTATGTCTTTTCTACTGCATTATAGGCGTAGTTGGCGGTTATTAGTATTTTTTCCTTAAAAACAATTGTATATAATGGAGGGAAACGTTACACAAAATGCGTATCTCGAGGTTTCAGTAAATTCAAATCCCTAATCATATGGTCTTCACCGGACTCAAAACCCTAACAAAAAAACCTGAACTTTCCCGCTTTTTCGTCTCTGTTCATGAAAAAAGCCCTAAAAATGGCGACTTTTGGTGGAAATCTCGGATTCAAGGTCGCTTTGGAGTTCAATTCCAGGAACTTCTGCCCTACACTGTAAGTGATGAAACTTCAATTCCAGAAATTCATCTAAACAAACGAAATCCTGAGTTTTCGAACAAAGGAATGTGGTTTTGAAGTGAAGTTCTTGTAATTTTAGTGATTCTGATCGGTTAGGTCTTTGATTCAGGTTTGCGAAATCCAGTTCTATCACTTGTTGTAGATGTTATGAGTCATCATCAGGTCCAGTTAGGTTTATTCCGAATCTGTCCGCGAAAAGCGAAGAATTGCAGTCGATGAAACCTAAGAAGAGCTTGGAAAAATCGCAGTCGACGCAAAACACAGGTTCAGTTTTGCGCCGAAATTGGGGTTCTGAAGCTGGTGTGAATTGTCTGAAATGATAAAGATCATTTTTTTTTTGGATTGTGTTTCTTGGTTCTTAATTGGATTATGTTTGTGCAGCTAAATCGAGTGGTTTTCGTGCCAATGTGGACTACTTTGAGACGGAAAACGCGGTTGATTATGCGAATGAGGAGACTTTTGATGAAGTGGAAATGGCTTATGAGGATGGTCATGGTGAAGGGCATGTGAAAAAGAGTAGTAATGATAGACTGGAAGCTGAGAAGATTGTAATTGAAGCTCTAGCGGCAAGGTATAAGCTTCGCTTCATGCTTTCTATGCGCTTTATGAATGGTTGTGTTTGTATAGTCGCTTTGCATTCATTGTCTAACATCGTGTATCGAATTAATTTCATTTGTGCAGAGCTTATACAGCAGCCGAGTTGCAGAAGAAGCTGCACGGAAAGAGATTTTCTTCGGTTCTAATAAACGAAGTAATAACTGATCTACAACAAAGGTTGTTATTCTAAAGCTGATTAAGTATATATAATGGAAGTTACTCTTTATGTTATAGCTATTGACCTTAATACCATAATTCGGAGAAGTGGTTCTTAGCACAACCGACTGCACAATTCTCAGTTTATGGCTAATTTGCGACTGGGAAGAGTTCAAACATCTATTGTAAGTCCTAAGGGAAACTGAAATAAGTACCTTTGTATCTCATGGTTCATAGGCTATTCCTAGGGAACCCACTTACACGATTGTAGGCGCTGATTACAGTTAGTTTTGGGAACATAGTCCAACTATAATACATCTTTCAATATTCTATATTCGACCAGATCTTGGACATGTTTTATCTTGGTTCATTTCCTGCTACTCAGTCAATGAAAGTCTGAGGAATCCATTTGTTAGCGGATGATTAGTTACTATCAGATGCTCAGTAATTTTCAGGAACCTAGTACGTGTGGAGCTAGGCAGTTATTGAATGTCATCTTTTTAATTCTTTGTATCTCTTATGAACTTACCTCCATCACCTTTGTTGTTTTTATTGGACTTGCATGATTGCATTTCTCTGCAAGCATATCATGATAACTCAAAAAAAAAAAAAAAAAAAAAAAAAAAAAACATGATTGTGGTTGTGATGCTGACTTTTGTCGTGGTTTTTGTTTCTTGTAGGGGATTGATTAATGATTATTTGTATGCAGAGACATTTTCCCAGTCTAGATGGTCCACATCAACATGGGGGCCAAGACGGATTAAGCAAGTAAGCCCTCTTTGAAACACTACTTATTTTTTATTCCATGTAAAATGTTTATAACTTAGTTCTGATCATTGCGTGTTTGTAATTTTTCGTTCTTGCTTTAATAGTCATCTAATTGAAGTCTTCTATCTTCTTCCGTTCTTTCTAAGTATTCATTTTCTTGTTGTATACTTTTTTGTCTTGTGGATGAGACTGGATTCTTCTTCAAATTCTTTACTAATAGGGAGGCTTTCTGATTCTAAAAAAGCAGAACGGCGAGCAGTAATTAATATCTGATTGCAGTTAAAGATTATTGTATTGTGCATATCATTTCTGAAGTAATTGTCATATGGCTCATCAACACCTTTTTTAACCTTTTTTGGGAGGCCTACCATTTAGAAAAGAAAAGTAAAAAAATGTGACTATGCACAAACCTATGGTAGATCTCTTTTCCTAAGTTTAAAAATGAGAAATATGTGGTTAGATTCTTGAAAAAAGGGAGTTGTCTTGTATCAGGCACTTCAAAGAAAGGGGGTACATGAAGCAGATGCAGCGAGGGCGACGAAACATGTATTTGAGGGTGTTGATTCTGGGGGTGACACAGAGCAAAGATTTGGAATGTCTGAATCTTCAATGGACCATCTTTTTGCTCAGGCCTTTAAGCAGTGGCTGCGGGGTCAGAATGTGACCCATGAGAAGCGAAAATCGAGGATTATTAGGTGGCTGCAGTATCGCGGTTTCGATTGGGGAGTCACCAGTTTTATTTTAAAGAAGTTGGAGAGCCAGTATCCACAATAGAACACTCCTGACATGAAGCTTGTCCATTCCATCACCACCAATCCTTCAAGTAAAGTAGTCAGTCTCCAGATTTCCCAAATTTCATAGGTTGGGATATCCACTCGCCTTTCATTTTCATGGAGTGTGACAAATTAAAGCTGGGGGCCTTTGGTTTGATCTCGCAATACATAGGTTTTCAAGCTATACCAGTTAAATTGGCGAAGTACCGTAGTAATGAGTCTAATGACTAATGACTGATACACAAGTTAACGTCGAAAGACCTCCTTGTAAAATGTTATGCCGAAGTTGTTATCGGTATTTCCTGCAAACTCCCTGCTGTTTTGTGTTTTCTCTTGTCCAGAATGAATGACATTGTAACCAATCATTCTCTTTGTGTACTTCACATCTCTGCTACTCTTAATGTTCACATGCCTCTGCATACCTATTTTACAGACCTTGAAAAACTTCAGTACTCCCAACTTAGTCATTTTGTTTTCTGATTTTTGATCTAGTATGGTCTACGTTTAGATCTGTGATGTGTATTTAGCTATAATGTGATTAAGCTGGTTAACCACTCTCACATGTACTCACATGTGTTCATCAAACAAGTCCAAGTAAATGGTTTACACTATAATTTACTAGCTGTTGTTGGATTAAGATGGACAAAATTTTTTTTGGTTTCTGCAAAGTCTTTCTCAGAATAGAATAGCACATGGTAATGTGATTGTAACAGCTTGGTTCCACGTGAGCTTCGCTGGAAAGATAGTGAGGGTGATAAAGATTGCTTTACATGTATACATGTGTGTGTGTGTACATTATACATATAAGCCAGATCTCATTCTCCTCTCACATGCATTTTTTCCTTTTAAAATTCTTTTCTATCATCCAATCATTGCCACAACTCCCCATAATTCCTCTTCTACAACAACACAACAATAAATCCTCAATCCATCCAAAATTAGTTGGGATCGACTACATTGTGTAAAATGCTTCCACTCAACTCTCGGCCTTCTAATACGAATATGATTACAAATTTTCAACTAAACCCCCAAGTTAGTTGGGATCGGTTGTTTGGATCAAACGTTTTCACTCAGCTCGATTTCATGACTTTTGAAGAACCTATCTCTAAAGGAAGGAGAAATGGATGAACTGACAATGTAGGTGAAGAACTAAAAAATTTCTTCAGAGATTAATTACTATAATTTACATGAATCACTAGACATGAAAATTAAACACTAGAATTAACAGCCCCGCGAAATTTCCCTGCATGGAACCTCATCTTAGCTAATGAGTACACATTGAATCATCAGAAAATGCAAAAGAACAATTTGAAGAGCCATGCAAGGCAACATGCTGGGCAGGCGAAGGAGAATGATCCGTCGAAACGCTCTTCGACGGATCACTCTCCATCCTCGCAGAGTCTCTGTGTCTGATCTCCTTAAGCATTGCAACGATATCCTTCATTGTTGGCCTGTCATGGGCTCGAAGGCTGACACATAGCAGTGAAACTGCTAGTGTTTGAAGCATCTCATGTATCTGAATATCAGGCCTTCCTTGCAGTTTCGAGTCGAGAATGTCGACTAGGTTCTTCTTGCTGTGAAAATGGTCTCGAACCCATTGAACCAAGTGCGAACCGCCGGGCAGTGTCGGGTCTAATGGGTGTCTTCCTGTCAAGACTTCCATTAGAACCACACCATAGCTGTAGACATCACTCTTCTCAGTGATTCTTTGCATTGATGCATGTTCTGTTGGCATTGCAAAAACTATGTATTAGTCACAACTTGCTAGACATAAAAGAAGTAACTGTAAATTTGTAATGCAAATGAAGGAATGAATTGATGGAATGTGTACCAGGAGCCATGTATCCATAGGACCCAGCAAGCTGAGGTTTGAAACTTTGTTTGTAACCTTCACTGCCACCATCACTGTTGACAAGCCTTGCTAATCCAAAATCTGCTAAACAAGGCTCAAACCTGGATCCCAACAATACATTCATGGCCTTAACATCTCCATGTAAGATGGGCGGCACGCAATCGTGGTGTAAGTAAGCGAGGGCATGCGCCACGCCAAGCACCACCTCGTATCGAGCCTCCCATTCTGTTGCTCCCTTCCCACCTCCATGAAGAAGAGCACTCAAGCTCCCATTAGGAAGGTAGTCATAGAGCAAAAGCTTCATGCTTTGATTGCTGCACCACCCCAAGAGGCGTACGATATTCTTGTGTCGAATTGAGCCTAACGTTCGAATTTCGGATTCGAATGCACCCGATTCCTCTGCAGACCACATCTTCTTCACTGCCAGTGTCTCTCCATTTGGGATTGGAACCTTGTAGACAACTCCAGAGCTGCCAGTTCCAATGACATTCGCGGATGTGAGATTCTGGACAATGTCATCAACTGTGAAATCCAGTTTCTGATAGAGTGTCATCTCCCATTTGTCATCAGTAGTAGTAGATCCATTTTTCCCTACATGTGCTCTGACCAACATGTAAATTGCTAGTAAAAGCAGTACTGCACTGGCACTGATGAGCACAGACATTGCTAGTTTCATTGTAGATTTGGAGTGAGCAGTAGTTCCAAGAGGGACATGTCCTGCCACGCCGCCGCGGGAGATATACAGCGACGGATTTCCTGTCAGGTCGCGAAGCGGGATCTTCTTGAAGAATTGGGTGTTGGGCAATTCACCAGAGAAGTCATTGTAAGAGATGTTGAGGGCCACAAGGTTTTGAAGACTTGCAAGCACATTTACATTACCAACAAGGTTGTTGTGGGAGAGATCAAGTATGCCAAGCTTGTCTAGGCCAGATAATTGAACTGGGATTTCGCCAGTAAAGCGGTTGCAACTAAGATTCAAAGCGATACCAAGTGACGAAATCATGCCTAACTCCTTCGGTATCTCGCCGGAAAATCCATTGTCACCAAGATCTAGTAACTGTAACTTACTGCAACTCATAAGTTCTGATGGAATAGTTCCTGAAAGCCTATTCTTCCCAAGTAACAGTTTTGTCAATCCACCCAATGATCCAATGCTCACCGGCAAAGAACCCGTGAGCCGATTATCGGATATGTCGACAAACTGAAGACTCTCGGGCAGTGTTTCAGGCATAGACCCTGATAGTCCATTAGAGTGAAGATCAAGATACTGAAGATTATCACATCTGGAGATTGATGGTGGAATCTCCCCAACAAGCCTGTTGTTGCTCATGTCCATGAAATTCAAGCTAGTCAGGTTGCCAATCTCCGCCGGAATCGTCCCCGCTAACCTGTTATCGTTCACTCGAACTCGATATAATGTCCTGCAGTTTCCTATGTCTGGAGGTATAAAACCTGATAAATCATTTGATAGTAGCAGCAGCTTAGTGAGGTTTCTCAATCCAAAAATCTGTCTTGGTATTGGCCCGGATAGGTGATTGTAGGAGAGATCAAGCATCTGCAGATTCTCACAATCGGCGAGGCTCTCAGGGATCGATCCGGTGAGCTTGTTCTGCCACGTGAAGAACAGCGTCAAGTTCTTCAATTTGCTGATGCTCCCTGGAATCTCTCCAACAATGCCATTGTTGTCAAACTCAAGGTGAGTCAGTGCAGTGCAGTTTGTGATTTCAGGAGGCACAACACCTGATAACTGATTCACACTCAGCTGAAGCTCTTGAAGCAACCGAAGCTCGCCGAAGCTTCTAGGAATACTGCCCGACAACATGTTTTCGGATAAATCGATGACTGTGAGCTCACTGCAGCTCCCTAGTTCATCAGGGATTGTGCCCACCAAGTTGTTCTGCCATATTAGCAGACTCTGAAGCTTCTTCAGCTCTCCAATTCGCTTCGGTATCGAACCAGATATCGAATTCTGATACAAATACAGGTTCTGCAATTCAGTACAGTTTGCAATCTCTTCTGGTATTGGACCTGACAACAAAGATGTGTACATTGCAATTGTTTGAAGGTTCTTCAACAAGCCTACTGAAGCAGGTATGCTCCCAGTGATACTAGTCTCCGCGACGCCGAGCACAACCAAGTTACTGCAATTCCCAATCTCCCATGGAAGCTCACCATTCAGATTCTGATTCCCACCTACCCGAAAGATCTCGAGCTTGCCCAACCTCCCAATGCTCTTCGGGATTTTGCCGCTTAGTCGGTTATCGAACAAAGTAAGATAAACAAGGCTTGAAAGATTTCCTATCTCAGATGGGATTTCACCTTCCAAAGAATTTGAACTCAGTGAGAGAGACTGCAACTTTGTCAATCTACAAACTTCAACTGGGATTTCTCCAGAGATTGCATTGCTACTGAGATCAAGAAACCTCATTTCCTGATATGATCCAATCTCTGGAGGGATTGGACCACTGAGATTGGTTGAAGAGATGACAAGGGTCTCTAAGAATTTGAGAGATTGGAAATATGTTGGCAATGGACCTTGCAAGTCCAATGCTTTCAAGCTTATATGAACTACATCTCCATTTGAGTTGCAAGTGATACCAAACCAGTTGCATGGATTTGGGTCTGTCGAAGTCCATGTTTGGAGCGAATCTGTAGAGCTGGACAAGGTGTTCTTCCATGACAACAGAGCTAGGCCCTGGTCATCAATGGAGAGAGCAGTTGTGATGAGAAAGAGAAGTAAAAAAATAGTGAAAGAGAAGGAGAGATTCCTTGTGATCACAGGCATTGCTGAGAGAGGAGAAGAGATGGGGAGGTGTTTTGGGATTGTAGAGGGAGGAACCCCATGTTTTGTTTATAGGAGAAAAGCAGTGCAAGATCTGGATCAGTGCCATGTTGGTTTTCTATTATTGTTGTCATTGTTTTTGGTGTTGTTAATTGAGCAGAGATGGTGATGTAGATGGGTTTTCTGTTAATTTATAGAAATGGGTTTTATGGGGTTTTGTTTTCTACTGCCAAACAAATGGATGGGCACTTGCACTTTGTATTATGTTTGTTTAAACAATTGGTTTGATTTCATCATCAATCATGGTTTTGAGTAGCAGGAATGTGACACAAGTAACTGTCCTTTGCTTCTCCACTATGACTTGCAAGGCATAAAAAATTAGATTTGTAGGAAAAGCTAACTTGGTGTCCTAACCTTTTTCGGTCCACTCTGTTCGACTAATCTCGTGAGAGTTAATCGAACACCCCATCCTCGTAACCTAAAAGAAATTAAGAGAATATATATAATATAGCTACCATGGTTGAATCCTACAATCTATGCCTCAATCAGATCTATGTTGCTTGTCTAGTTGCTACTACACCACATCCATTAGGGGCGGGCAAAAAGCTCATTCATTACCTTTTTGATTGCCTTATCTTTTCACTTGGTTGTCTCTTCTTTTTGGTTCTTTTGTTTTTTGTTGCAAATTTTTCTACTATTGAAACAGACATCTCTTAGTCTTTTCTCTTGGATTTTCATGTCAAACTTGATTCTTTTCAGTCTAATTACATGTTTAATTAGATTTGCTCAAACAAATGAATGTTAAGTAATTGTAAAATTGAAAATAAATGATGCCTCTTCAAGTCAGCACAGGTACAGTAGTGCAGGAACTACACCAATGAAACAGTACCTCTAGTGTTGAATTTGAAGGACCACAACCAAGTAATCAGAAATTCAGAAGGCCGGCTAAGGGCCAACTTCATCACATAGCCAATAACTACAATAGTGGGGGACCTTTTCTTACCCTGTCCTCTCAGTGTTTAGGGTCATAGGTAGCGTTGGGAGTGAACTAGATTGGAAGGAATTGAAGGGACAACATGTGTTGCCCATACAGAACCAGCTTCAAGAAACCTTTTTAAGCGAGGTTTCGATTTTGAGAATTGTGAATGGAGCGGACAACTTGAAGAAGTCTTTTTAAACGAGGTCGTTGTGCTGTCAGATGGTGTTATTTTAGCATTTTTCTAAAAAAATCCCCTTTTAATGGCACAAATTAGTTAGGTTCTATGCCGAGATTACGAAGTCAATGATTTCATCCTGAAGAAAAAAAAAATCTAAAAAAGAACATTAATAACTATGTATAGGAATGACAGAGTAATTTAAGTTTCTTAAGAGAGAGAGAGTAACAACATCACATATAAGGCCAGCTCTTAATTTTTTTGATAGAAACGAGACTTTATTTTATATAACCAAAGAATGTATGTACATGACGGGAACTATTGTATTTTCCTAAAATAAAGTCGAAAAAAATATCTATCAATGTAGTAAAGAAAAAACACATGGTAGGGAACAGCTCTTAATTATATAAAAGCAAATGTTGTATATAACATTTTAATGTTAAAAAAAAAAAAAAAAAAACATTTTGAATGTTTTGGGTACAAGCCTATATTAGGGGTCACATATTAGTGAGGACCATTGTTGCTGTTTTCCGTTACATGGATATACATGATGAAAGCTCCTTTTTCTTCTTTTGATTGAATAGTTTTGAAAAGATATAGAATGGAAGTGAAAAATAGATTTATTTGGCCGACATGCAACAATTAATGAGTTTCAAAAAAAAAAAAAAAATAGTGCGATTACCGGTTCAAATTTCTAACTTGATTGTTTGACTAGTTCTCGTATAGTATGTAATTAGTCGAACCATACTAACGAGGAAATTAAAAAAAGATTTGGACACCCATGGTTGTCAAAAAATAAAAATAAAAAATCGAACTTGATTAAAAGTTTAGTGCAATGACAATAATATTAATCAATTTGGTAAACCAATTTCTATTGGTGGTAAGTAAAATTTTTAATCCTGCACGTACTATGCAAAACCTTTATTATTCAAAAAATATTCTCTTACTTCAAAACTAATCTCAACGATTATAAATGGCATATAGTTGAATCGTGACAGCTACATAATGGTGTTCATTAAGTGACTGCAAGAAAGATTTTTTTTATGCTTTTGATAGTGAAAGTTGCTGAAATTCTGGGATGTGTCTTCACTAAACAAATAAATGAAATGGGCGTTTTGCCGATAATTTAACCTCATCAAAGGACCACTTAATTTTGCTGCTAATTTAACCCTTATTTATGTATGTATTTTTTTTAGTATACAAAATAAATATCCATTTACATTACTCCAAAGTAATAATTGATAAAATTGTTTTAAATCATTAAAAACTGAAGAGAATAACTTTATAATTAGATATACATTTTCATAAAAAATAATTAGATATATTGAGATTTCTTTATTTGAACCTAACGGGGTGAGAGAGTAGAGAGTTGGGGCGGAGTCCGAGGGGGCTTTGACCCCCAACATGCATGTAGCTCTGCTTTTGAGTGTCTCGATCTAGCTTTCGTGCACTTCCGAGTTATTTTTGAAGGCTTAAAATCCACTCTTAAGAGTTAGTCTCATGAGAAAACAAATATTTAAGTTTACTACTAATTATCAAGTCTTCGCTAAATCAAACGTCTCTTGATTTATTAATATGGTTAATTAGAATTGATAGGGCAGGGAGAGGTAATTAAGATGAGCATGCATGTGAGGGAACAAGTAAAGAAACAATAATGCAAATTAAATTGCAAAGACTGGTCAGGGTGTCGGGCAAAGGCAGACTTTGCTGTAAAGAAAGTCTCAAAAAAAATAAACACAAAATTATAGGTGACATTTTTGAGTGGTAGGAACAACAAACCACCGCAGCTTTGCCCTTCAAATATTAATCTATGCATAATTATATTTACAAATTAAGTGATTAAAGCCAATAAAGGTTTTTTTAGAGAAGAAGATAATATATATATATATGTCTTTTGAGTTTTGACAAAAGGGGTCCATAGATCTAGTGTCGTGCCGGCAGTACAGAGTACCAAATTAGGTACAGTTGAGTTGAGTCGGGCTATATGCATGCTTGCAATGATTCCACAATATGGACTCTTGCGTGAGCCTACAACACTTCTGTCGAAAATGTGTGGATCGAAAAGTTTAGTATCACATCGATAAAATATAATTTTATACAGAAGTATATAAGTTATTATCTCGCTTTTATTAATATAGAAGCCTTTTGAGCTAAAACTCTACACCAATGAGTTGTGAGTTGAAAGTGGTTAAATTGAGGATAATATTTGTGTTGGTGGAGATCTACCCACTCGGGGCAAATTTTACATTGTATTAGAGCCACCATGAGCCCATTGGATCATGACTTTTGGTCCAGCTAGTAGAGTTTTTAAGATGTGTGGACCGAAAGGTTTAGTCACACATCGTTTAAATATGACTTCGTAAAAAGTACATAAGTGATTATCTTTCTTCTACCAGTACCATGGGTTTTAACTTGGTCCAAGCTAGGTGGAGTGTTGAAGATGTATGGACCGAAAAGTTTAGTCCCATATCGTTTAAATATGACTTCGTAAAGAAGTATAGTACCGAGGTCTTTTGAGTTAAAACCTCACAACACTGGTCCAAGTTAGGTGGAGTGTTGAAGATGTGTGGACCGAAAGGTTTAGTCACAAATCGTTTAAATATGACTTCATAAAGAAGTACATAACATAAGTGATTATCTCCCTTCTACTAGTACCATGGGTTTTAACTTGGTCCAAGCTAAGTGGAGTGTTGAAGATGTGTGGACCGAAATGTTTAATCCTACATTGTTTAAATATGACTTCGTAAAGAAGTATATAAGTGATTATCTCCCTTCTATTAGTGTCGATGCCTTTTGAGTTAAAACCTCACACCACCAATGAAAAGCTAATTTTAAAACATTATGACAAACCTCGAATGCAATTTCTAAGTTATCATTGATATTTATGCACGTAATTAGTAATTCTGTTTGCCTTATATGAATTAATGTAGAGTTGATATCTTTGGACTCTTAGTAGTATGTTTTTTAGTGAATACATGGATAGATTTTTGAGTCCAAAAGCTCATGTATATATGAGACTCAAAACTCACAAGTACGTGACCCACGTGATCCTTGCACGTTACACATTTTAGGGAGCAATGTTGAGCTATGCACATTACTGGCGATAATTATGATGTATATGAGTAACTTTTTGTACATTTTGGTGAGTGGGGTATGGTATTAATATTGGTATATATGGTCCGTATGGATGATGCTTTATATGTGCTAAAGCTACTATATATAGAAACCTATCTAGTAGAATACAAAGTGCGCAAGATTTGATGAGAGAGGTGACATTAACTGCGATTACAAAAGAGACAGAAGTTACGATCGAAAAACTTGAGGGCCGCTAAGGGCACCCCACCATTTAATGAGGGCACCCAGTTAATGTGGGCACAAACTGTTTTACCTGGGGCACCCAAAAATTAGCCCCGAACTACCGAAAATACCCCCTCGTGCAAACCCCCGAGCACCCCACCACCCTCGTGCAAACCCCTGGGCACCCCACCACCACCACCACCACCACCTTCGTTCACCGAACTTCTTGTGGAAGAATTCATTTGTTTTGAACCGACCAGTGAGAGGAATCCCCGAAATCGTGTTCTTCGTCCCTCGCCGTGTGTTTCTCCTTCGTTGTTCGAGTTTTACGCATTTTGTAGGGTCCGGTGTGTGAGCCGATTTCGTCTCCAAATTAGGGCTCGGTTGAAGATCGTCGAATTAAGTTACATTTGGTAGAGTAGTTGTAATGTGTGTGTGGCGGTTTGTTCAATTGTAAAAAAATTGGGAAATCGCGGTTCTCGGCCACACGAGCCGAGACGGTGTCAATGTCTCGGCCTTGGCGAACGACGAAGCTAATATTTTTGGGAACTCGCGATCTCGGCCACGAAGATCGGAAGAGTTAACTGCGTATCGGTTGTCCACTTCGAGAGGGTCTCGGTAGGCTCGGTCGTCATAGGACGAGAGTCGCGAATTGAATGGTCAATCCATCTCGGTGGTGTACAACCGAGACCTTTCTATTGGACTCGGTTGTACACTACCGATATATTGGAATACTTGTGGTCATGGATGACCGAAAATATGGGTTGTTTCACGAACCCGCTTGACCGAGATATCGAAATGGATGAATTTGAACATTACATTTTGAAAAAAATTTGGTTGTATGTCAAACTAACAATACAAGATTGAAAATCCATCACGACAATTTGCACCGAAACTTAATTAATTATAAATCTCCGTAACATTCAAACTGACTCTAAAAAGGGTCCATCCATAAGTAAACAACAATCAAAACACAACAACAATTAAAACACAACACAACATTTGCATATACATAGAACATTCGGACGAATTGGCAAAATTTCTAAATGTTTAGCCGTTTAGGTACAAGCTTTAATTACGGTGTATCTAAATCTACAACAGTATGGTGGCTTCATGATCAGCGGCTGCAATGGGCGCGATGTCTCGAAAAACGAATCCATCTCGCCAACCTTTGGCGCAGATCCTCAACGTACCGATCCCACGATGGATATAAGGATGGCGGTGCATTCACACGCAATCGCACACTGTCAAAGTGAACAATAGAACATAGAAGATATTGTCACAAACTCGATTAAGGGGAAACAAACCAATTCACAAAAAATCATAGAACTTACCCTAACCCAATGGATATTCATTTCATTTGTCATTGCAATTATAAGTCCATGTTGTGCAATGACGACGGTGGAGTACTACGTAGAGGTAGGAATGTGGAGGCACTCCCATGCGAGAGGTTGACGAGAATGACATTGAATGCGGTGGATACTAACAATCTCATGTCCGGGAAGTGTCAACCATTCTTTGAAATATGCCCCTCTTGCTTCTCTGCGGGCAATGCACCGCATTCTTGACGATCTCGAAACTCGAGCCAAGCACTTCCCGCCAAAGGTCTTCATACCCGATAATCTCATCGTACATCCTTCTACGCACAATCCTCCACCCGTCTACGTCGGCAAGTCGAAGCCCGGAGGCTATACACCGATATCCACAATTTCCATCGGAAACGACATCGATAATGGCCTCAACATGTGGCAACCAATCCGGTTCTAAGCAATGACCATAAGCCATGTTAGATCCACTTTGCGTGCGTCGACGACACGACGCATTTTGGAACCTTGACTTTCTTCTGCCTAGAAGCTTTTGTGGAGTGGGAGGACTCAAATCCGATTGGAGACTGGGGTGCCTCCGACACTGGGGTGCCTCCGATTGGAGACCCCGGTGTCCTCCCACCCGCATCCTCTACTTCCTGCTCGCACTCCACAAAAGACGAAGGTTGACTAATCTCCCTAAGCTGCTCACTTTCAGTCCTCCCCCCCGCATCCTCAACTTCCTCATCCCCCTTATCCAATCTTCCTGCGGTGTCGTGATTGTGCCTCCCACAAATCACAGTGACATACCATAAGGAGTCGGCATTTTCCTTGACGTTAATTTGGAAAGGGCATCCACATTTCTTCGTACCAGTGTGACTCATCGCCTTTTCATCATTCCTTGATTTCTTTAAAAATTTTGCCGCTTTCCCCTTCCCTACTCTCTGAGCCATCCCCTATATGTCCCAGACCTCTCACAGACAATTTTCACCATTCCCCTGTGCTTAATGCCCCCGGCATCCGAGCGCTTCGTTACTAACACAAACTTGTTCTCACCACCAATCATTTGGAGCCATGAAATAGCCGCTTATCGAGAGGGGAATGGCTTAGAAGGTGTAAAAACGCATTTGTAGTCTGGAAAATTACTAGATAACGGCATTACCTGCAATACAAACAGTGTAACATTATAATCAACCAAAATGTACAAAGACAATCACAAAAAAACCCAAAAAACATGTTCTCGGTTGTACAGGTCCGAAACTTTCTTCAGAGTCTCGCTTACGTACGACCGAGAGTTACTCAGTACTCTCGGTCGTTCCAGACCGTGACCTACGTGAAACCTCTCGGTCCTCTATGACCGAGACATTACCATACATCTCGGTCCCGCGAGGCCGAAACAATCGCGCACCCGACGAAACTTCGGATAACCGCAAAAAAACACAAAAAATTTGCAAAATTACCTCAAGACGACCTCCTCTCGCACCGAAGCATTACAATCCTCCATTATACAAATGTGGAAACAACTTCGGATTTGAAAAATTACAAACCCTACGTTGACAAACAAATCATCATTTTCACCGTTATACACAACTAAACAGCTTCTAAAAAACCCGAATATGGTTGTCAAACATTGTTACCTCGTTGTCGACGATGTCAATCCGCAAGAATCGATCAGCTCTTCGCCAAACGCAATGTGGCTGTCGCTTTGTGGTTCAAGCTTGCTGGTGGGGTGCCCTAACTCCTTGTCAAAATGGTTTGTGGGGTTTAAACCATTATATATATACAGGGGCAAAATGGTATTTTCCATTTTTGCTGGAATTTTTACAAATAAGTTGGGTGCCCTCATTAAATGGTGGGGTGCCATTAGCGGCCCTAAAAAACTTTGATGAAGAGTAATGAAACTTAAAATGGTCCATGCCCTCCATTGTACTCCATCCAAACCCTACCTGCCTTGGCCTTTTCTTCACAAAAAACCAAGGAATATAGACAAATCCATTGAAGATTTCAGATCTGACCCAATGCACCTTGTTTGTGTTAATATGAGAAATCTACAAGTTTTGCTTAGTAGATTTCAACTCCTACCTTACAAAACAAAAAGTTAATAATTCATTGCTCACGATTCCCATCTATATATATTTATGAACAAAATAAAAATAAAAATTGTTTATATGCTTTAGAGTCCAAAGCTAAGATCCTAATTAATTGAAACAGATCAACCTCGTGTAGAATTCATATAAGAGGGCGTCCTACTAAATCTTCTTATACATCAAACTTAATATTAGTTGAAATATGTAGTTAAAAGAAGCAATGAATTCCAACTCGCGTAGTAGTTGAAGAACTTTTTTGTTTAATGAGGGAGGGGAGATCGAGAGATCAATAAAAATGAAATGAAAAAATCCAAGAGGCACTCTATGTAGCTACAGAACTAACGTGCTATATATATGGAGACATCAATTAATTAAAGCATTTTCATGGGCGTACTAAGGATCTCCTCATCTCCCATTCCATTGAAACTATAGACAAAAAGTTGTAACTAATTAAAAGATCAAAAAATTACATCAATTAAAGCATTTTCATAAGGCTTAGTATGAGTATTTTATTTTGTTATATGATAAGAACTTAAAACTTTGATCGATGAGTATAAATAGTTGTACATAAAGACATTGCAATAGCTAGTTTTTAATCACGCATTATTAAAGCACTAGTCCCGTTTGAATTGGCTTTTCTTGTTTGTTCAACATCATACATAATTAAAGCCGAGCATTACTTCTCATTTTCATTTTATAATTGCAGAAAGTTCAAGCTTTGCATGATATTAATGTAAAAAAATTAAGAAAGTGATTAGTCAACCTATAAACTCCACGTCATTGTCCCGCAAAAGCAGTGTTTTGTACTCCGTCTCTCCTTAATTTCTGGATTGGGTGCCAAAACACTTCAACTTTCTTTAATGGATGAGAGAGATGGGTGTGGTATGCTTAGTAAACTCATGTTTGCTTAGAAAGAAGAGAACAAAAAGTAATGGTCAAAATTTGTGTGCTAATCTCCCTTATTAAAGCCTTAAGATTGGTCGAATCCACCACAACTAATGAAAATAAAAAGTACCATCGATAGAATACCACTTTTATCTTTTATATCACTGATTTATGTACATAGTAGAGGTTTTTTTTTTTTTTTTGATAATCGTAAGTGTCCGAATAGCAAAGATATAGACGGGTCACCAACATTGCAAACCAAAACCAGGGGCCCAACCCTCTAACAATGACATGCATAGTTAGATGTCTTATAGGCCAAGTTCTAGCTAGGTTGCCGACCAAATGAGACAGCCCAACAACTGATTCGTCATCAACAGTTACAATCATGAATTAGGTCACAGAATCTTGTTTCATCACATAATAAGTGGCGATCCCAATTCAAGTAGCAAACTTAGCTTTCTTTGAGGAGATCAACCACGTAGAGTAACCATAGAGGTCCAAGACTCAAACTAAGTGTTTTAAGCAGGTCCATGCATCAAAACGAAAAGTATATATCAGTGAAACCAAAACAATTTTAAAGAGCAAAGCAATCCATGATGCAGCCCAAGAGAAGTAGAAGAGGACTTCAACATCATTCAAATTTTATATAATCTATACAACAGAAATATCGTCCGCGCTAGTAATTCGTCTGCCCATGAACACGTAACATATAACAGTTGATTTTTCACATGCAATAGTAAAGAATTCATCACTTTGGATTCAAAATAGAATGCAAAAGGGCAACAGCCACTATCTGAGACTGGGACTGCATCTTTACTTCACTGTATGCAAGTCAATCTTGAGGTTAAAGGTCCATACTCCATGTTCCAATACCTACCTATCAAAAAAAGGTTATATGCAACAGTACTTGGCCACCGAAGCTCAGTATCAAAACGTTTCGACTCTTCATGAGGTCACCGGCCAAAGCATTTCATCACCGATGAGACAAGAGTTGAGGAGAGAAACTTCAGTCCAGCAGATCCTCCAGGGAAATAGGATATTGCATAGTAGGAAAGAGCCACAACCTAGTAAATTTGAGCACAAAGTAACAATTGTTAGAGCCAAACGATGCTAGGAGTAAACTCTTAACTTCTCTCTTATTCAACTCTTTCTTATTACACTACACATAAGTCTAACCAAGATGTTCAGTTATTCAACAGTTATTCGAGTTTTGTATTTGCAGACTTTTCCCGTATATAAAAAATGTCCTTACTAAAGAAAATACGAGATTCATTGAGAAATAACAAAATGTTTGAGAATGTTCAGTTAGTGATGAGAGGATCTAATACCTGTAATATGGAAAAGAGCACAGAGAGGATGTAACTGTGAAGCACCATGGATACATAAATGGTGCCAACCATACTGCCGATAAATCCCAGGGTAAAGGGGAGTCTCTATTCAAACAAAGAAAAAGAAGAGTAAGCCAGCTGAACTAATATAACATGCCAGTGTTATTTGAAGAGAAGAGACGACTTCCATATGGCTAGTTACCTCTTTTGATGACATGTGCTCGAGCTGACTCTTTGGACCTTTGAGAGCAACGAATGACCCAATAATCAAGAGACAGCCTATGGTAAAGCAGAGAGCGAACTTCTGAGGCATAAGCACCATAACTGGAAGAAACATTGTGAACGCAATGAAAATGAAGAATACTCCAGAAGCTAAGAGAAACCCAAAGTACACCAAAGATTTTCCAGAAGGAACATTGCTAGTAGCAGATTGTAAGTTCCCAGGCAAATCCCGCACCCCTTTTGAAACCCTAAAAATAACAGCCGAGGAAGGTTAATACCAACATGATGAAAGGACATTCAGATAGGCACAACAGATGTATAAGATACTACATGAAATGTAACAAAGATTAGATGGTAATGTAAGGCTGAGATTTCATGCAGTCTTCAATAGTCTTTATTGATGAAAAATAAAAATATGAATGCAACGTCAAAGTTCTTAACATGAATTGCCTACGTTAAAGTAACACAAGTAATACATGCAATTGATACAAGTAAAGCCGTTTCCAAGGGATTAACCATTCCCCAGCTTTACACAGAATGCAAGCTCAAGAAATGGATAAAACCACCTTCTCCCCCAGTTCCCCCAACAGCATAGAGTCCTTTACATAGCAAAAAAACATTATATATATATATATATATATATATATATTTTTTTTTTTTTACTTCAATGGGAGTCGAACCCACTGCCTCCCTAAACCTCGCCTTTTGATTAGTGATGCCTCGTTCATCTCACCAGAGACGCTTTGGCCATAAAAAAAAAAAAACAATACTATGTTTTGACAAAGTCTTTTAAGAAATGCAAGTCATCTGATACTTTTATGTTGGTGATCACTAGCGGCAGTTTTAGTGTTATGATGCGTTTAACTTGAGCATGCACCTAGTCTAGGAATAGATCTTAGTCACCCTGATTACTTTTTACAAGATAAATGCACTGGTAACAAAAGAAAAGGTGAAGAGAAGAGATTTCTATTTTGATTACTTTTAAAAGTAGTACAAAAAACTGATAAACGCATCATAAGGTCTCTTGCAACTAATTTTTTTTTTTTTTTTTCATTCTCCCGTAAGAGAACTCCACCTATGTAGAACACTATATGCGCTACATAGCCGGTCCCAAATTTGGATAAAGGAGGACTCTAACGCCCATTTTCCAGTATGGAAAATGAGTAAGGGAGTTCCCAAACCCATTTTTCATACCCAAAAAATGGGGGAGTGAGGCCCCAATCCCATTTTCCGTTCTTGAAAATGGAGGAGGGTTGCAGTAAGTTGATTGCCAGCATAAAACTTTTGTCACTCTTCATGAAATAGATCAAACACTTAGTTGGATGATAAAGCAACAACAACTACATAAAATGAACGTAGCAAAAATGAGAATACTTAGGTGGATGTGCGGTAAAACCCGTAACGATAAAATAAGAAATATAGAAATTCAAAGACAAGTAGGAGTAGCGCCAATTGACACAATGATTAGGGAAGGGCGATTGTGGTGGGTTGGTCACCTGCAAAGACGGCCTACAAATGCCCCCTCTAGAAAAATTGACACAAAAGAAACTAAGGAAATTTGATGAGGCAGGAGTAGACCGAAGTTAACTTGGGACGCATTAATTAGGAGAGATTTGAATCGTTTGGAAAGCTCACCATCAATTGCACTAAACCAAACACAATGGAAGGGTTTGATCTATGTAGCCGACCCCAATTAATTTGAGATTGAGGCTATGTTTGTTGTTGTTTATTCTCAAGAGAAAATTTTGAAATCAGCAAGCACCACTATTTAACCGTAATAAAATCTTGAAATCAACCTAAACCTCTAGATCGTGTCACAAATACAGAAAGCAAAGGTTCTTTTTGCTCCCTTATTAAGAAAGGTACTTGGGACCCCTTGCCTATGTAATTTCTTGACACCATGCGCCGCAGACCTAGTTATTGGGCCTTCCTCTTGCACCAAGAACTAAAAATGGAAATTGACCCTCCAGTTTGGGTATTAGATTGAAGTTTGACTCAGGTCTCTCATATTTTGGGAGAGACTTTAAAAATTCTAAAGCATAGAGCATTAGAAATTGGAAACTCTAAATTACACTCGAATCATCCTCAAGCCCGAACAATTACAGCCTATATCTCGGATCAAGCTAGGCATCAAAGTTAGTTTTATTGAACTCAGAGAACCATCATATCCTTGAAAAATGAAAGGTGACGTCCATACATTCCTTGTCATCAAAAGCAACTCTCTTACTATATCAGCAAACAAAGGAACGAGTTTTCAGAATTTGAATCAAACAACACTTCATTATAAGAAACTTTATCGAATCATACAGAATCGAATAATGTGAGTCATGCGACAGCTAAATAGGTTTCTGCCCCTGAATGGTCACACGTCTCCCTTGCTTCCCATAGGGTTAGTAATTCAAACATAGAAAAGAAAGCAATTTCAACAAATGAAAGACTTGATGAAAAACTACAAGCGTGATCAAGCCATGTCCAACTGAGACAAACTAAGCTTGAAATGACTAAAATTCCAGCTGAAATTGAATTCCTAAACCTACATTAAGCTTAAAATCAACAGTACAAGCTTAATCCTATCTAAATTATCATGGCAACACATTAAGCTACTGCTAAATTGACGACCTACAAAACCTATAAACGAAATCGGCGCAATCAAATCATCTCAACAACTCAATCAATCCATACATTATGCTTAAAATTCATAGTTGAAGCTTAATCCAAGAGAAATCCCCAAAGAAGGCGAAATCGGTGACCACACAACACACAATCTAACAAAAGCCCTAGTTTCCACAGCAGAACCATGAACAAGCCAAGATCCATATCGACAACACTAAGTTCAGAAATCACAGACGATTAAGCTGAAACTGGAAATGAATCTGAAGAAGAACAACAAGTGATGATGGAATGGAGAATCTGATCTATCTTACACGCTGAAGGTACCAGTGACCTTATCATTGGCGGTTCGGACTGCAGATTCAATATCAAACCCTAGAGTTGAAGATCCTCCAGAGTCGTCCGCATCTCGAGAAGCCGCGTAGGAGTTCCAATCTGCGAGCAGAGACGGTGATGAGGATTTCTGGTGATCGTCGCTGCTTGGACCGCCCATGAACCACGACTGCGCCGTTTTCTGCATCGATGCCGCTACGCTCACGCTCGCTCGCTCGCGCGCGCACCAGATCTGATCTGACCTGACCTGATCTCACCGCCAAACCGTGTCGCTTTTATGTATCGGGTATCCGATATGTGCCGCTCCGCTCCGTTCCGTTCCGTTCCCTGGTGAAATGAATGATGCAGTTGTAGTATTATTTTTTATTTTTCATTTTTGAGTATTAGTTTTTTTGTGTTTTTTTTTTTTTGGAGACGAATAGATTATTGTTTCCCAAACTTTGGTACGAGTTTCAGATTTGTTACAATTTTTTATATTATGTTTTTCTTTATATTATAGATTAAGATTTGTTCTTACGGTAACTATGTTTTTTGTAGGGTATTAAAAAAATATAATCATATCTCTAAGAGGTTAGATGGTGAAATCCTTAAAAAAAAGAATTTTTGTTTTAATTATATTGTAACTTAAAAATTGAGGTAACATGTAATTAAATTATTGAAAATAATTAATAAATTAAAAGTGGTCACATTTTATAAAAGAAGTTTTATCATCAAATAAGTTAATTCATCGATGAACGATGAAAACAAAGTAGACTTTTCCTAAAATAGGTAAAAATTAAATAACGTAACGTTCATATTTTATGAGCTCAGTATTCAGTCATTCGCACGAGATGACTCGCATATATTATAATTCGAGAGACACGATCCTAACCTTCCACGTATTATTTAAATTTCATTTGATTCGAATCTTGTTGGAATACGTCGATGCAGAATTTCACGTGAATATGATTCATCAAATAATCCAATTCGAACACGACATTAAAAGTTATTAAGTAGTGCTACATCATACCTAAGACTAAACTTGCTTCATCTTTGTATTATGGCAATTAGAAATACTTAATTTTCCATTTCACTATTCCAATTGCATCATACTTCAAAATGGTTCTAGATTGTTCTAAAGAACCGACTCCGTAACGCAGACGGCCGATTGGTACAAGCCATTCATCCAACGGTCCAGATTCCTCTTAGTAACCATTCAGGTCACGCCACGTAGGTTTCGATGGAAGGATCTAGAAACCCTACGCGCTCTGTATAAAAATAGCAGGTTCCGCAGCTTCTTGTCATCGCCTCGTAAACCCTAGATTTCGTTGAGCCTTCTCGTTCGTTCATTCGTCTCTTCAGATTTTTGTTTCTGCGAGAGAGAGATCGTTCGTTGTTCGATCAGCGATGGCGGAGACGGAGACGTTCGCATTCCAGGCGGAGATCAACCAGCTGTTGAGCTTGATCATCAACACTTTCTACAGTAACAAGGAGATCTTCCTCAGAGAGCTCATCAGCAACTCTTCCGATGTAAGTTCCGAAATCGCTCCGCTTTTGTGGTCTAAGATCTGCTTTTGTTAGGGTTTGTTTGCGATTCTGCTTCGTTAGGGTTTTGATCTGTGATCCGTTGTTCATTTGGTGAAGAATCGCGTCAGATGTTATGCGTTGTTGTTAGTCTATCGTTTAGGGTTTGTAACGATACTTGATCTGATGTTATATGATATTAGGAAGATTTGTAAACATAAGCTTCTGATGAAGACATGTGGTTAGTAACTTAGTATACTGTTGTAGGAGTAGTGTGGTTTGTTTGATCTATTGAAGGTTCGGTCTTGTGAGTTAGTGATTCATTGTGCACTGCATTGGAGTTTTGTGATGGCGTGTTATAGATTTGTCGTTGTAAGCCAAAGTTCCTCTGTTTCTGTTTTGGTTACAATGGGATGGTGTATATATGTGGAGGCCGATTGTCACTGATCTTAGTTGTTTGTTGATTGTGTTAAAGATTTGATTATGTGGTTTTGTGATGAATGAATTCTAAGTTGTGTTTTGTGGCGTTGAATTGTGATTGGGTAGGCCTTGGACAAGATCCGTTTCGAGAGCTTGACTGATAAGAGCAAGCTTGATTCTCAGCCTGAGCTGTTCATTCACATTATTCCTGACAAGACTAACAACACTCTTACTATCATCGATTCTGGAATTGGGATGACCAAGTCTGGTGAGTATTGGTTTAGAATTGTCTTTTGATCTGTAACTTAGTCTTGTATGCCTGTTGAGATGCAAATATTCAATGTTATTGGTTTTTCTGTTTTGCAGACTTGGTGAATAACCTTGGAACCATTGCAAGGTCTGGGACCAAGGAGTTCATGGAAGCATTGGCTGCTGGAGCCGATGTGAGCATGATTGGGCAGTTTGGTGTCGGGTTCTACTCTGCTTACCTTGTTGCCGAGAAGGTTGTTGTGATCTCTAAGCACAATGACGATGAGCAGTATGTGTGGGAATCTCAAGCTGGTGGTTCCTTCACAGTCACCCGCGACACCTCTGGTGAGAGCCTTGGCAGGGGTACCAAGATGACCCTCTATCTCAAGGAGGATCAGCTTGAGTACCTTGAGGAGCGCAGACTCAAAGATTTGATCAAGAAGCATTCCGAATTCATTAGCTACCCAATTTCTATCTGGGTTGAGAAGACCACAGAGAAGGAAATCTCTGACGATGAAGATGAGGAAGACAAGAAGGATGAGGAGGGGAAAGTAGAGGATGTTGATGAGGAGAAGGAAAAGGAGGCCAAGAAAAAGAAGAAGATTAAGGAGGTTTCGCATGAGTGGTCTTTGGTGAATAAACAGAAGCCGATCTGGATGAGGAAGCCAGAGGAAATTACCAAGGAAGAATATGCTGCATTCTACAAGAGTTTGACGAACGATTGGGAGGAGCATCTTGCTGTGAAGCACTTCTCAGTTGAGGGGCAGCTCGAGTTTAAGGCGATCCTCTTTATTCCAAAGAGGGCTCCTTTCGATCTCTTTGACACGAGGAAGAAGCCTAACAACATCAAGCTTTATGTTCGTCGTGTTTTCATTATGGATAACTGCGAAGAGTTGATCCCGGAGTACCTCAGCTTTGTCAAGGGAATTGTGGATTCCGAAGATCTTCCTCTGAACATTTCCAGAGAAATGTTGCAGCAAAACAAAATCCTTAAAGTCATAAGGAAAAATCTGGTGAAGAAGTGCATTGAGCTTGTCTTCGAGATTGCTGAAAACAAAGAGGACTACAACAAGTTCTACGAGTCTTTCTCTAAGAACCTCAAGCTTGGCATCCACGAGGATTCCCAGAACAAGGCGAAGATCGCTGAGTTGCTCAGGTACCACTCTACTAAGAGTGGTGATGAAATGACCAGCTTGAAGGATTATGTGACGAGGATGAAGGAGGGGCAGAATGACATCTTCTACATTACTGGTGAGAGTAAGAAAGCTGTGGAGAACTCTCCATTCCTTGAGAAGCTGAAGAAGAGGGGATACGAGGTCCTCTACATGGTTGATGCAATTGACGAGTACGCCGTTGGCCAGTTGAAGGAATTTGAGGGTAAGAAGTTGGTGTCTGCAACAAAGGAGGGTCTGAAGTTGGATGAAAGTGAGGATGAGCAGAAGAAGAAAGAGGCATTGAAGGAGAAATTCGAGGGTCTATGCAAGGTGATCAAGGATGTCTTGGGTGACAAGGTGGAGAAGGTGGTTGTCTCGGACCGTGTCGTCGATTCTCCTTGCTGTTTGGTCACCGGAGAGTACGGATGGACTGCTAACATGGAGAGGATCATGAAGGCGCAGGCTTTGAGAGATTCGAGCATGGCTGGTTACATGTCGAGCAAGAAGACGATGGAGATCAACCCGGAGAACCCCATCATGGAAGAGCTGAGGAAGAGGGCTGATGCAGACAAGAACGACAAGTCTGTCAAAGACTTGGTTCTTCTCCTTTTCGAGACCTCTCTCCTCACTTCAGGGTTCAGCCTTGACGACCCCAACACTTTTGGCAACCGAATCCACAGAATGCTGAAGCTGGGATTGAGCATTGATGAGGAAGCCGGCGAAGGTGATGCAGACACCGAGATGCCCCCGTTGGAGGATGCCGATGCCGAGGGTTCCAAGATGGAGGAAGTTGATTAAGCTCTTCTGCGGTCCTTTAGCAGTTCATCGTTTTGGCGCTTGTTTTTCCTCTTCATAGAATAGTAATGTGTTTTTTGTTTCCCTAAGAGTTGCTGCCTACTTTTGATACAATTTAAACTGTCACTTAGGTTTTTAAGGGTTTAGTTTTTTGTTTTTATTGTCGAAGGAGTTTGATGATCTCCAGACCACATTTGAAGGCTTTTAATGCCATATCATATATTTGATGTTCTATTTTCTCGTCTAGGTATATACTTGTTGCTTCAGTGATGTTAAAGATGTTTGCAGCTACTCAATTTTAACAGCTCCTGTTAAGCATGAAGAGGAAGATTGCTATGCATGTTTACTAAAACAGTGATACAATTAATGACTAGTCTACTACTGGAATTCCCATCTGTGCAATTGCGTTGGTTGTGTGTGCTTGTCTTACGCTCTGATCCAGTCAAGTCTGGAACCTAGTCAGTGACCTGCAAAAAAGAAAGGTAAATATTAAAATGATAATAATAATGTTACAAAACAATACAAGACACATTAGTTTATAATAATTTATAAAAGCTTTTCATGTGACATCAATCTGCATGTTATGCATCAAAATTTATATAAATGCTTATATCTTGAGGTGCACTAGAATGACTTGAATAACTGAACTTTTGAATGACTCTTGCAACTGAACTTTTATGGTGTGACTTGCTATTGTCGTTTTAACATTTCTCATAAAGAAATTGACGGCATTCGCATTGGATTGGAAGATATGATCATGGTGAAGATAATACAAGGCTAATTACCAAGATAATCCGGAATTACCAAAAGTAGAAACAAATCGTAATGCCGATTACGTTGAAAGCATAATGAATCAATAAGGTGTATGGACATTTAAATACAAATATGAAACGAACACACATCTTAAAATGTCAACAACAATCTGAAAGCTTTCTTCTGAACTCTTGAAAGAAATACACCCCGAATGCCAACGAAGAGAAAATAACCATAAGTGACAGAGACCGGTAAGCTTGAAATTGCATAATGCCTCAGGTGTCATCAACTTGCGAGTGAAAGACGAAACTCGGGAATGTCGTAGTGATGTCCCTGTTCAATCAAATAAAATGGGAACAGTCAAAATTTTGCAACACACAACAATATTTAACTTGACGTGAAATGCATTCAGAAATTACTTGAGGTATTGGAGAGTCATGTTCTTCAAGAGAGAAGGATGTCGCAGAACAAGGCTCCTCCACTCTTCCTTATCAATCTTCCCGTCATGTTTTGTATCTGCCTCCTCAAATGTCTGATGCCCAAAAAAAAAAAAAAAAACATCAAATGAACGAGAACATCAAACGCAAAAGCCTAATAAAAGTAGAAGATGCATATCAAACCAGAGTCGAATAGCATAACCTTCCAGTTAAATTCAAAATCACAACCAACCAGATGAATTTGACAGTTGCGCACTAAAATATCATGTCGAATATGCTAGAAGACAGAAACTAAGTTTTAAAAGACAAGCGCCGTGTAAACATTAGAAAACAATGGAGAATTCCAACAAGACCATGGAGATTAAAATGCAACCAATATATAGAGATCAAATATAGGAGAGATGACAGGAAATAAAGGAAGAACCTTGTCGATGATACTTTCAATCACGTCGTCTGAAAGATTCATACCAGATTCAGCAAGTGTAGCTACTACCATTTGCTTCACCTATATTGAGAATGGTCAAGTTTGTCACACAAATATATTTATATTCAAAATATACCGAAGGCAATAACCTTCTAGCCGTTTCTAAGTTTTTCACATCACGTTTTTCCATGTAAATACAAAATAATATAAAATTTGACATAGCCATTTGATTATTTACATCCTAACATCAATCGGAGTACGCAACTATGCATGGATATTAATTTAGAGTAATTACCTCTTGTCTCTCAATGAAGCCTTGCTGCTTGAGATCATATAGTTGAAAAGAAACTGTAATTTAGGAAGATATCAGTTTTGCTTCCAACTAAATATTTTCACATAAGCATGTGAAGCAAGAATAAAAAAAAGACAAATCAAAAAGATAAATAAACATGCTAGAAGGAATAATAGGCTGCAATTTATTTAATAAATTGAGTTCATAAGGGAGCTAAAACTGTGTTAGATCATTCACCATCTTGCTCCGCAGGCAACAATATATATCTTCAGTCAAGAGTATGAAAAGGAATAATTAGCAAGTAGAAAGAGAGAATGTTTCAAAAGGCAAATCAAAGTTGCATGACATACATTCGATTTTGTCGTCAATTGGAGCATTTGGATGAAAAACAGAAAGTGCCCGCGCAAACTCTTCAAAGCCTAATATCCCATTGTGCTTTGTGTCAAACAAATCAAATACCTGCAAATATGGACCATGCACTAAAATCACTGTAATAAAAAAGACATGAAATTCTTTGAGAAACGTCTTAAAAACATCTCCCAGTTAGTTGAAGAATCAAAATAGATAATGAAGTAGTTGCTGCTCTAAACTCTTATTTCTACAAATTGATTCAGATTACAACTAAAAGCTCAAAGCTAAGATATTGACATACTAAAAGACTCTTGGCTGGCATTGTGCTATAGGCTATAGCTATAACAACTAAAACTCATTTTATAGGTCGGAGATAGCATGCTTCCTAGTAATCCCAGTAAATAAATAAATAACTAAATAAGAAAATGAAAAAAAAAGCTAGAAAAGGCAAACGCTAGCTTGTGATACCCGATCTGCAAATAAGCTTTCCTTTTTGCTTGTCTTGAATAATGCCAACTGAAATTCTTCCTGTAATTCAGCATCAGATACAATTTATATCACAATCCAAAGATGAGAAATGATGACGAAACAAGAAATAAATATGGATATCCAATTTTCACCCAATAGCAGCAGTCATAAAGCGCCTCGATTTCACTTACAAGAAATAAATAGTTTAAACACTGATACAAAAGTGTTACCTTGTTGATCAATCCATCATCAATCACAGCACTGCTAATCTTCTTAAACAACTCATAAAGCGCCTCGATTTCACTTACACTAACTGAAACAATAAACAGAAACTCAATTTAATATGCAACGGAAAGGGCCAAAAGGCTAAATGCCAACATTAGCTGAAACAGCAGAGAAGCAGCTCGACAGGGACTTTTGAGTTGATTAATACTATTGATAAAAAAAATCTCAAAATCTAACATTCCTCTAGAAATATTTCAAAATCTAACATCCTACGCTGATGTGGCAAAACACGCCTTCTTTGTTTCAACTTTTACATTAAAGTCATGTTTCTAAAACACACTTTTCAAATAGATGTGATGTTGAGAACGCCACATCAGCGTAGAATGTTAGATTTTGAAATATTTTTAGAAGGGTGTTAGATTTTTTGAAATTTTTTTGTTAGTAGTGTTAATCAAGTCAAAAAGTCAGCTCAACATAGCCAGTCATATTGTCATCAGTGACTTTGCGAGTCATTCTTTTTCTTTTTTTTAGAAGAAATGCATGCCTTTGCAACTTCTGTGGAATGCCAAATAAAAATCTCATCGATCGTCAATAAAGCCTAATCCCAACATCTTCAGCATTGGTATGAAATAAAATAAATGCCAAACGAACAGTATGATTGAGAAACATAATTGATCCAGTATTCTATTCCCCCTCACCTTCAGTCACAATAGACAACACAATCCAAAGAATTGAATGAAGATGATGTTTGAATCAGAATATAAGAATATAAAAGTCAAACTAAATATTTCATGAGAAAATTGACCAGCCAAGCATACCTCATTGTTTAGAGAAAATAGTCTTGAGTTGACTAAATTTGGGATTGAGGCTTTGTTGTAGTCTTGAGTTGACTAGCCAAACATATATCTTATTCCGTACAATTGTCTTCAAATACAAAAAATTTATCCAATTGACTAATTTTATCAAACGAATCACATCATTTTTTACGAACATAATTAATTCAATGTGTACTTTCTCCCCATCCACAAATACGACATAGCCTCAATCCCAAATTAGCTGGGGCCAGTAGATAAAACTCTTCCATTGCGCTCGATTCGGTGGAATTGATGGTGTACTTTCCAAATCAAATTAATACTTCCTAATTAATGCGTCCACTTAGCTTCGGTCTACCACTACCTCGTCAAATTTCTTCAATTTCAATTGAACCGAGTTTTCTAGTGAGGGCATTTGTAGGCCGTCTTTAAAGGCATCCAAACCACTTCAACCACCCTTTCTAATCTTAGTGTCAAATGATGTTACTCCTACTTTTCTTTGAATTTATGTATTTCTTATTTTGTCTTTACGAGTTTTACCACACGTCCACTTAAGCGTCCTCTTTTTGTTGCGTTCATTTTATGTATTTGTTGTTTCTTTACCGCCCAACATTCACTTCCATGAAGCATAGTTGACATAATTGCAGTTCTATAAAATTTTCCTTCTTAACTTGTGGTAGGGATATTTCGATCACAGATCACACATGTTGCACTCTTCCATTTCTTCCATTCAGTTTGAATTCTATGTGTGACATCATTCTTAATATTCCCATCATTTTATATGATTGATCCTAGATCTCTTAAGTGGTTCACCTTAGGAACTTCTACTTCCCCTAATTTCATCACTCCTTTATCTTGATCTTGATGTCTAGTATTTCTAAACTTACAATGCATGTATTCGGTCTTCGTCCTACTCAACTGCCTTTAGATTCGAATGTATTCCTCCAAATGTCTAATTTTCCCATCCACAAATAGAAAAAGGAAAATTGATGTTGCCACTGATGCTATGCTAAAGCCTCAATCCCAAATTAGTTGGGATCGGCTGCATGGATCAAACTCTTTCATTGCACTCGATTTAGTGCACTAATGCTATGCTAGATTATATTTTTTTCAGCATTATAGATAAACACATACCATCAAGTTATCAACAGATCCAACATGGATATTGAATACTTTCATGAAATTACTCAAATAGAGCACATGTAAAAACCACAATGATATCGGAAATGAGCTAAGAGATGAGCACAAACAACATACAGACTGTTTCCCTTGCAAGAGCTTCTGGATCTTCAAGTCCTTTCGGTTGCTTGCACAAATCAATATCGCAACAGCTTAATACAGAAGCACATAAATGCTTCAATCCTTCTAGAAATTGCAACATGATACTCCCCTCTCTTCAAAACACTCCATCCCTGCGCAACAACGAAAAAGAGTCTGCACTGATTCGCTATAACCAAGACCCAAGACCCACCAGACAAAAAGAATGAAAAAAATCTAGTCAAGGCATCGAGATAGTCATCAACTAGCACATCCTTCTCTACCCAAATTGAACAGCAAAATTTTGTAAGAAGTAAGAATTTAAAGTTTCTTCAATTATTCATAATTCTTTTCTCTACCTCTTTTTCCTTCATGCTTCTAGGTTTACGGGCAACAACAACAACAACATAGCCTCAGTCCCAACTTAATTGGGGTCGGCTACATGGATCGAACTTTTCCATTGTGCTCGATTACGGGCAAATACACAAAATAAACACTAGTTATTTAAGAACTCCAACGTTTTCTTTTAAACTAATTAGCCAACACATGATTAACACATGATTAACCTACCTATTTTACATTTGTATTGTGGGTTTTCTATCATTTTTGTAACTTAGATCAATGAAAAACAGTGCTTCCTCTATACTACCTTAAAACCTATCCCATAAAGCAAAGAAAAGACGGAACCTTTTGACCATTTGCAAAGTTTGCTAGCTCAAGCCCCAAAGAAAGGGATCACAGCAACATAAGTGAAAAGGAAACTTTATCTGCAAGGAAATAAAATAAATATTAGTAGAAATAAGAGAAAAGGAAATTCTTTATGCCAGTTCTAATATGAAAGAAATGTGCAACACGCTTGAAAGAGTGGCTTACTATGAAAAAACTACAATCAAATTAAACTGCAATGCCATTTAAGATAACCATATAATACACTAATACAGCCATACGTTGCCGTCCTTTGTGTGAAAGTAGAAAAGAAGCCTGAATACTGGCTAATGATCACAATTCAGCAAACTGGTAACAATCCATCAAAACAACACCGACAATAATTTGAGCGAGCACCAAATGCCATAAAGGACCAATGCAAAATATGACTGTTCAACTGATATTAATTTTTTTTTTAAAAAAAGGTTTGAGTACACTCCTTTGAAGTTTGATTTCGCAGTATGTTAAAGAAGAAAAGCAAGGAAAAGAGAAAGATAATACACCACCTCACTTTTTACTTTTTCAAAAACTACATTTGGCAAAAGGTAAAAACTGGAAAGTTCTCATATGTTTCCAAATCATAGACTGCAGCCAACAACAGCATCCACAATTAAACAGTTAAAAGTGAATAAAGGAGAAACTTGATCATGGCAATATTTCTAATTTCAGGAGTCACGTACTTCGATTCAATTCCAACCAATACGTGACATTTGAAAAATCAAATTGTCACATAATTGGAGCTCTTGAGTCTTGATCATGTCAGCTGATATAGCTTAAATTGCAAGCTGCATATACTCACAAATCACGAGCGCTACTAGATTACTCGAAACCTAAAATTGTCTCAATGGAGTACAGCTTCAAGGTACCACCAACAGCCATTAATCCATGTTTGAACTAAGCTATGTGATTTTCTATCTAATGATTTCTTCTTTTCCTTTTTATCCCCAATTGTACTTTTAATATTGAAACCAGTAACATAAGCTCCAAGAACATTAATTTTCAAACTCAATGGCGTTGAAGACGAACAGCAATCAACATAATGTAGACTCGACTAGTGGAAGATCATAAAACTTGGCACAAAAAATCAAAAAGAACCAACAGAACAACAGCCACAAAGCCTCAATCCCAAATTAGTTGGGTCGGCTACATGGATCAAACTCTTCCATTGCGCTCGATTATGCGCAACTGATTGTGTGCATTCCAAGTCCTAGAAATCAGAACTAAACATCAAAACCAAAAACCTTCAGATCTCTTTCAAACACCACCACATAAGCCCTAAACACCACACCGACTCCTAATCTTCCTTTCGCAACACAAACAGAACCAAAATCCACAATCCTGACTCGCCGATTCAACAAAACAACAACAACAAAACCTAAAATTCAAACAAACCAATGACGCCACGGCGATCGAACAGGCCAATTCAATGAGATCCAAAGAAACAAAACATCGAAGACATGAAACAAGGAGATTGAACAATCGAGACCTCGCAGAAGCCGATGATGAAGATTCTGAAACACGTCTCGCTCGCTCGCTCGCTCGCTCGCGTTGGTGATGATGAGGAAGATGAATGAGCGAGCGCTACAGAATCAACAAAGACAACGCCAGCAGAGTTTAATCAATTGTGGTAATTGCGCTAATGAACATGGAGATGCGTGTATGGGAGGTGTCGATGGGTATCGGACGGTCGGTGGCGGGAGGTGATTGATAAAATCGAATTAAGTTGGGAGTAATATATAGGGAGGGCCTACGTGACG
This sequence comes from Stephania cephalantha, assembly GCA_039657325.1. Lineage (NCBI taxonomy): Eukaryota > Viridiplantae > Streptophyta > Magnoliopsida > Ranunculales > Menispermaceae > Stephania > Stephania cephalantha. Next base: position 58,107,874 of record CM077571.1, read on the forward strand.
ATGACGATACCACAAACCTAATGATGACAGCGTGGGGGGTTATATGCTAACGTGCGCTCTGTGCGCCACCAATGCGGTGTTGACAGTGTTGTCGATCCTCGAGATGTGTACTAATAATGTGGTTAAAGTGTGTGGGGGAAATCATGGACAGATGTATCGATTTCAGTGTTGATCATGATGATATGGGCGTTGTGAAAGTAATGGTGGAAAGGAAAATATTAGGATTACGAGGTGACGGCATCGATATCTCGATGCATAAATGGATGAACACCTTCATCAAGTGCAAGAACGAAGCCATTGACAAGAGGAGGGCCGGCTCTAATATGGTAAAATTTGAGTTTTCTTTTATTAAATATCAAACTAATTAATCAATACAAATGAACTTAATTTAAGAGTTTAATATAATGTTTTTACATATATAGATACATATACACATAGATAGGATACAATGTAATAAATAAAGAAAGACATAGGATACGGATGCTATATACATACAAATGGTCTTTTCAAAGTGCTAGACAAATTTAAGAAGGGGCCAAATGTGCTTAAAGTGCAAACTCTCCTCAATCACATATATTATGCTAATAACTAAGTGAATATAATATAACTATCAATAATCGAATTCATAACCACTGCTTCTATTATAAAAAAAAAAAAAAAAGACATAGAACAAGGATGCTATATACATACAAATGATTTTTCCAAAGTGCTAGACAAATTTAAGAAGGGGCCAGATGTGCTTAAAATGCAAACTCTCATCAATCATATATATATATGTTGTAAAATGAGTTGTAACTTGCTAAGAACTAGAGAAGGAAAATAGAAAACTAAGAACTTCTACTACTACAAACTACTACTACAAAGGAGAAGAGAAGAAATGAGATAGTTGGAATGAGAAGTTTTCATTCAACTTGGTGTGTGAATTACAATGGAGTTGACACCCTTTATATAGGCCATTTGGTGATGATGATAATTGTACTTATACAATGTGTACAAGTTATACATACACCACAAGTCATACAACACATCACAAACAACATAGACAATACATGGAAGAGTTGATGTACATTGGAGATGATTACAAGTTACATGAAGTGTGAGAGTCATCTTGATGTTACAATTCAATGTGAGAGTCATGCTTGACAATGTGATCATTCATAAGCTTGGTTAAAGGGTCATCCAATTTACACCAATATATATATATATATATATTACAACCATGAAAACCAAATATATACACATACACTATTTACAACCATTAAATTCTAATCCAATACATTAATCGATGCGTCATAAATTCACAAATCATTTAATGCGCAACACATTTTGAAGGATTTACATGACATGAGTATATATATCTATCATATATATAAAAGCACGAATCACAAATTTTTGAGTAGTAATGAAATTTACCTTTTTGCCCATACTTTATTTGAGTGCTAATAAAATTTACCTCTTTGTCGTACTCTTGCCTTCCCTTAAAAATTAATAAATTAATTCAACCTAATCCAAATTGCACAAATTTTTAAGTGGTAACGAAATTTACCTTTTTGCCCATACTTTATTTGAGTGCTATTAAAATTTATCTATCATATATATAAAAGCACGAATCACAAATTTTTGAGTGGTAATGAAATTTACCTTTTTGCCCATACTTTATTCGAGTGCTAATAAAATTTACCTCTTTGCCCATACTTCTCTTACCTTCCCTTAAAATTAATAAATTAATTCAACCTAATCCAAATTGCACAAATTTTTAAGTGGTAATGAAATTTACCTTTTTGCTCATACTTTATTTGAGTGCTATTAAAATTTACTTCTTTGCCCATACTTCTCGTGCCTTCCCTTAAAATTAATAAATTAATTCAACTTAATTCAAATTGCACAAATTTTTGAGTGGTAATGAAATTTACCTTTTTACCCATACTTTATTTGAGTGTTAATAAAATTTACTTTTTTGCCCATACTTCTCATGTTTTCCCTTAAAATTAATAAATTAATTCAACCTAATCCAAATTGGATGATGATAGAGGAGTCCGACTTAAATTAAAGATCAACTCAACGACTTGAGAGAACGCTACATCTTCAATGTCTTGAACACTACCTCTTCAAATAGATCAACAACTCACTAATCAACCACTCTCCTTCCTCTTCAAATCATTCATTCCATGCTTTCCTTCATCGATTCATTCGCTGCTTTCCTTTGCTCTTCGATTCAAATGTGAGGTAATCCACCTTTCTTCTCCAATTTTTTTTTTGTTGTGTTGATTAGATTTGGTATTGAAAATTCTTAGATACCCATGATCGAGACTTTTTATAGAACTATGTAATTCTTTGTTCTATGCATTCTATGTGTTTGGTGAATTATCTAAACCATAAAGTCAACGTTTGGTTGTTTTGAATTTCAGTGTTTATGCATTTTATGTGTTTGATGAATTGTCTAAACCATAAAGTCAATGTTTCGTGAAATGCCTATGAGAATATTGAATGTACTATTCCATTGCCAACAAATTGAACCTCTGATTCTATATATGCAATTATGAGTAGTTAATTAGCACTATTTTATAAGGTGTTTAATTAAAGTCAAATCAATATCAATGGATACCCAAGTCCATAAACAGTGTTACAATAAATCTATCTTATCTTTCAATCATTTTTTTATAAGAAAGAGGTATATGTATATATCAAAATTATCAAAAAGTGTACAGAGATGAATTTTGCTTCTGCGCATTATTTATTAATTCTTAGAAATTAATTCCCACGCGAAATAATTTAATGTCAATCAATCGCATAAAGACGTCTTGAAACTAGTATATATATATAATGCTAACAACTAAGTGAAAATAATATAACTATCAATAATCGAATTCATAACCTTTGTTTCAATCGTAATTGTGCGGCGCAGAAATTTTCTTAGTTAAAAGTTTCAAGTTCGAAGGATGCGTGTAAATTCTCAAGAAAACAAACAAGTTACAATACTGACAAGTTATGTAGGTTCCAAATAAGTTTAGCCTTTTATGCATCTGCAAATGTAGGATTGTTTTACTCAAACAAATACTATCATTTTTCACGTAACACTAGAAGTTGTAGTATCAAAATTTTCAATAAATGAAAACATAGCAACTTCTTTGTCAAACTTTTCCCAGAATTTCTCCCAGCACGCACCAACAAGGATTCTGCTCTCATGAAGTCAGTCAGTGAATAAGCTTATATACCAGTAATGGCTTGGGTGCGATGAATCTCTGATGATTCAAATATCAAGAGAATCAATCCTCGCCAATTTATAAAATCTTTAAGCATGAATTCTCCAAATGTTAGTCCTATAACCCACAGACATGAGACAAAGTTCCCATAGCATATGGATTATACTGCGCAGGCTCACTTTGGACCCAGGGATTTCAGACCAGTTTACCGATATCTCAACCATGGGAATGGTTAGACGTTTGCATAAATACACTAGCTCGACATCAAAGCACCACCTGCAGAAAATCAAACAGTAAAATAAGCCCCCAGCAATTGCTCATTTCTATTTGTACCAAGTAAATGCATCAACCTCATAAAAGAAAAAAAGGGAAAGGAAATTATTTTAACTACCGAAAGACGTCTTAGCTCAAGGCATATGTAAATAATAAGCTATGAAAGAAAAAATACATTGAAGAATTAGTTCATAATAGGCGTGAAACTCAACATGCACAGCGTTCGTTGACATATAAAGCAAGAAAATGTTTCAATATTTATCAAGCAAAAGTGGAAAGAAATGCATCAAGTAGGTACCCCTTTGTTTTAAACAAAGACGTCTCTATCATTAGTTTATATAGATACCTTTTCAAACGGATGTTTGTGAACAGTTTTCGAGCAGCAGCTCTTGTAAACATCTTAAAACCACACTGCAGTGAGTAAATAATTCAAATCATGAGGATGACAAAGTATATCCCACAAAGTTCAAAGGCATCAATTATGTCATTTACAGAAACAGGAATCTGATAGTAGAAAGAGAGGATAAAAATGAAACAACGACAAAACCATTAGTTAGAAAGAAAACAACCTGAGTGTCACGAATTCCTGGACCAGCAGCCAAGAGAACAACAATGTGAAAGCCCTTCATTAGAAAATTTCGATGCCATTTCCGCTGAAGCATCAACCAAAATTCAACACTTAGTACAAAGAAAAGCATAAGATAAGACAAATATAAAGTACATCAATAAGATTGGGAAACCAAACCGTTGCCAGAGCCTTCTCCTCAAGATGAGCACGAGAGCCAAATGCAACAATTGGTATATCAGATATTTTTGCTCCAGAATCACAAGGCCTAGACAGTTGAAGTTCCTTTTCAGCTACTGCACCTATCTGACCATTAAACACAGCAGCACAAATTATATTTCCTAAAACAAGTTTAGACAAACCTAAAACCCAAATTGAAAATTGAATAGTTGAAGAGAACATTATATGCAAAATCTCAGCTCACGACAAACCTGGTATTCTAGTTTCTCCAGGTCATTAACTTTGGTTGCACCATCAGCATCAAGCATTAAAAGCAATTCACCACGTGAATGAAGCATTCCCTGTTTTACAACGCTTTCGCATATTTGAAAAGCTTCAGTCAGAAGTTGGATTCAATAACATCTCAAAACCACTAAAGCATAGCTAAAAGGAAAAAAGACCGAGAACAATCATTGAATCCATGCAGAGGACTAATCTATATTATTCAAACTGCATATAAGAAGGGTGGGTTAAATTTACTATGGAGAAGATTCATTTGAGAGCACTGAAGAATTAAATCGGCTCACCTTTCTGATAGCTTCACCCTTTCCACAATTCCTTCCAAGAAGAATTACTCTTACTTTATCAACAGAGTATTTCCTCACAAAGTCGAAAGCTATTCTGCTAGTACCATCAGAACTACCATCATCCACTATGAGCACCTGTCAAGAATAAATTACTTATTTTACTTGATGTGCGGAAACACAATAAGAAACCGAAAATACCAGAATCTATTACAAGCGATGACATATTTTCTCTAATAAATGACAGAGGACCGATCTTATAAGAGCACAATATTAAATCAAACAAACCAATGTAAATGAAAACATACCTCATAAGAAAAAGATTTGTCCTTTGCTGCTCGCTGTTGGAGATAACTACAGAACAAAGATAAGTTCATCATTCTCGAAATTAAATAGCATAATAAACATAACAGATATAGTTTACTTCAAGTTCATGGTCATCACAATTTCGTTAACGTGAAACTAATATCATTAACTCAGAATCCTCAAAAACAAATATGCACGCTCAAGGCATAACTAGCAAAAACACAAGTAAAAAAATGATATTCATTATTTCCATCTAAGAATCTAGATTTTCAATTGGAACAAAGACAACGACAAAATAGTCATAGAAAAAGGGGTAGAAATCAACTTATTGCCAGCAAAAAAGAATGAACATGTGTTGATCTTTTTTGTAGCCCCAATTGACTCAACATCTTTTTGTTAACAATCCCCGGTTTCAATTTATCAAACGAATATACTTCTAGTGCTATCAAGCTATGCAAGCGAAGTCATTTACCCTGGCTCCAATGAAACAGTTATGAGATGAATCAGAGTTGATGAAATTAAGAAAATAAAATATCTTAAATCTACATATATAACATGCAACTAAATTGTCATACAAACATTAAATTGTTTCCTTACGCGAAAATCCACATAAAGATGCTAAAGAAAAAATCAGCTAACAATGAATAATTTTCACTAATTAGTTAGGACATGAAGGATATCGAGCCTCATCTACTACAGTTTAGTAACATGGACAAAGAACCATATAATATATGATCAAATATCCATGTTTCAGTTTCCACGAGCACTATACAACAACAACAACAACAACAACAACAACAACAACAACAACAACAACATAGCCTCATTCCCAAATTAATTGGGGTCGGCTACATGGATCAAACTTTTCCATTGTGCTCGATTAAGTGCAATTGATGGTGAGCTTTCCAAACCATTCAAATCCCTCCTAATTAATGCATCCCATGTTAACTTTGGTCTGCCCCTACCTCGTCGAATTTCTACGAGTCAAGTTTTCTAGTTGGGGCATTTGTAGGCCGTCTTCGCAGGTGACCAAACCACCGCAATCGCCATTCCCTAATCTTTGTATCAATTGGTGCTACTTCTACTTGTCTTTGAATTTCTATATTTCTTATTCTATCTTTACGAGTTTTACCACACATCCACCTAAGCATCCTCATTTATGCTACGTTCATTTTATGTAATTGTTGTTGCTTTACCGCCCAACATTCACTTCCATAGAGCATAGCTGGCCTAATTGCGGTCCTATAAAATTTTCCTTTTAACTTATTAGGAACATTTCGATCACAAATCACCCATGTTGCACTCCGGCATTTCTTCCATCCAGCTTGAATTCTATGTGTGACATCATTCTCAATGTTACCATCATTTTGTATGATTGATCCTAGGTACCTAAAGTAGTTTACCTTAGGAACTTCTACTTCCCCTAATTTTACCACTCCGTCATCTCGATGTCTAGTGTTTCCACGAGCACTATACACAAAATATAAATACCAGACACGAAAATAGCAAAACATAGTTAACGTTAATTGAAACGTTGAACACCCATGAAGCAATTTGACTCTTTAAACAGTTAAAAATAGAATCATGCACTATATCCTGGTGCACATAACCAAAGTTTTGCCAAAAGAAAGCTATGCTCTAAAGGGACAGTACAAGATCCTAATAAAAGAGGCGGATCATTACAGTAGTAAAATATCACCTCATGGTTTCATCAAGTGCTCCAGAGAGACGATGCTCTTCATTGTATGCCGGAATTATCAAAGACATATACTTTTCAGCAGGATCGAAGACCGAAGGACATGGAACCTAATTACAAACAGAAACAATTACTTCATGTAAAAGTTGTCTACACAAAATATACTGCATAGAAGTGCTGCCACAACAATTACATAAATCTCACTCTTCTGCTCAACTCAACATGAGTCATATTTTCATTATGATGAGGTCAACCTTCTCATTTGCTAAACAACAACTCAAGTTATGATACATGATTATGCAGTCTTTTGGTGAGTAAGGATGGGGAATGGGGATATCGTCAAACGTAAGACAAGGAAATTCTGGTTTATCATGGGAAGATTGGACAAGAAAATGGAATATAACGGTAGGTTGACGAAGACTTGATTAATTTTGGGCAGGTTATTGAATACTGTTACCTTTGGATTTCAATGGGAGCTACTTGTACTCTAGAATACATAAAACTCTCTACTAAGGCAAAAGTCTATTCCTTATATAAAATATAAAAAAATTCAAAACTTCTCTTGCTCTTATGGTGCCTTCTTTTTCCACTCTTGCCATCTCATTCTTTCTCAAAAATGCTATACAACTTTAATGGCCATCCCCTCTTTTCTAAAATAGATATCCTAGGCTCATGAATGAATTTGTCGCAATTATGTTGTTCCTTGTAAGGACTTCTCAACATCCAACTTGTAGTATGTTTCACCTTTAATTAAAAAAAAAAGGTGCAAAGCAATAAAAATGAAATGCCACCAAATCAATTTGAAACGCAGGTTCCACAATTGGGTTGATTCTAATTATATCAAAGACAACTCAATGGAATATGTGATGCAAGATGCGGCATTGTCAAAGGAATGCTCAACAACAGCTAATCGATTATGTTTATGAATAACGGGAAATCAAATACAGAGATACTGAAGAAAACAAAAACAAATTCTTCCTGGTTTCTTGCAATTAAAAGAAGATACATCAACAATAAGTATTTGTATTTCTTCCCTTGTTGAAAGTTTTATTTTTTCGTTGTGATCTTAGTATTTTTGTGTCCTGTTGTGTTCCAGACGTTTGTCAAGAGGACAGTCATTGATTATCATAATGTTTCATTGTTACAGTCGCTGTTTTTCAAAATCAAATCTGTGTCAGTTGCATGTTCTTATGAACAATCAGGATTAGTGAGTCAATGTGCTTTATCAAGGTAATTGATTGTATGTCTCGCTCTATTCTATTGAATGTATTGAGCCATCGTGATTAATGAAATTTCTATTTTACTTCCACAAAAAAAAAAAAAAAAACACGAATAACTGAAAAGTATCCACAAAATTCCCCTCCAACAATCACAAAAGCAGTTCAATATCCACAACCAAACAAAACACAACGATATAAAACGTCTATCTACCTGTTTCAATGAATTGGGGTCCTCAATTACAGGATGAGCTTCATAAATCCTGACAAAAAAAAACACAGTTTTTCAGTACTACAAGTCGAATTTTTCGACATCGAATAAGAGAAACATCAATGCGTTCTTATGCATTAAATTTGAAACTCACTCGTCCCTTCTTCTTCTTTTGAATGCTTCGAAGGAGACACCGAAAACGAACCCTAGAATCACAATCTGCGCACAGATCAATTAAACGGCGATTGAAGGTCAGATCGAAATCAGACTCTCGATTGGGTTTAGAAGAAGAAGAAGAAGAAGAGTCGGAAACTCGAAAAACGTACCAAAGCCGGAACGAGAAGTAGCTCCGCAATCCACCATAGCAACTCCATCGCAACTTCTGTTGGAACCCCCCGGTTTCCGTTCCTCCCTACTTCAAGTCTTCAACTAAAATAAACGAGTCGCTGCTTGTTGGACGCTAAAGACCCGGTAACCCGACCCGGTACAGTTTTATTTTGTACTAATGACTATAGGTATTCGAAACCTTTTACTGGGTAGGGATGCAGGTGGGGCGGATTAGGGACGGGGAATGCAATTCCTAACTCCATCCGCACTTATGGCGGGGCGGGAATTCCCGCTCGAAATTTCTCACTGGGAAAATTTTGAACCTCATTCCCCCACTCAGCGGGGATCCCCACCCTCATCGGGATTCCCCATCCCATCGCTTTTCACATAATATCTAAAAAAAGATTAAATACATTATAGATCCGAAATTAAAATCATTAAAAGCTTTTTATTCGCAATTGTAAGTCTGTTTTCAAATTTTATGTGGAGAATTCACCATACAAAAAAAATGAAATCTAAGATTTAATGATTTTGATGCAATTGTCACGTGAAATATTCGGGATCCCCGAGGGGAATCTCCACTGAGTGGAATGGAGAATCCCTATGAGTTCCCCACCCCGCCTGCATCCCTATTACAACCCCTCTTTATTTTGGTCGACTAATCTCATAAGAGGATAAACTAAGGGAATATATCGTTACTACCAAGAATTGAACATATATATGACATATGTCTTAGTCAGAGTTATTGTAACGACCCATTTTCCAAATGGACCTCCACGGGAGCCAATGCGGGCCCACAACTTGGCCTACCAGCGCCAGCTGTGTCCCACATGCCATCTCATCCACCATTTTATCATTATTAACCTCAATGAACAACAATTTACTATTTAAGTTATTAATGAACTCATATCATCTGCTTATAATATCGTTTTAAACCATAATAAATCACAGCGGAAGTCTTTTATCATGACAATCTAAAATATGAAACAATATGTCATGCATTTAACTCTGATTCATAATGTGAAAAACCCATATGACAACATATATCAGATATAAACCTCAAAGATCTCAAAATCTCAACAAAATAGAGTCTTGAACATCTAACAATTCCCAAATCCCAAAAAAAGACAAAGTATATATAATACAAACATACAAGCATGGCTCAATATCTCTGAAACACAAGTATTCTGGTAGCTTGCCCTTGTCACGGTTCGCACTAAGATCTGCACTCAAGCCATCACAAAAAGACAGATGACGAGTCCAGAGTGAGTATTCCCAAGGAAATTAAGTGAGCAATACTGAAAGTAAATACCGGAATTGAAACAAAACTATTAAATAAACTGTGACGGCCCCTCTCATAATCTAGGGCACCACCCGGCCTAATCCCGTAATTAAGCCCTAATCCTATCCACGTAGGACTCGACTACGTATTAGTCAGCCTTTACAACCTAAACGCCTCTTTTCTCATATTCGGGATAAGTAATACATTAGTCCTACCGGTTTATAAAATTTAGAGTTAATTAAAACTTTTTATTAAATTAATTATTTAACGAAAGTCTTATTGATTATGCGGAAGCAATTAATCACTTATGCGGAAGCCATTTATAAAATCATAAGTGTGGAAAACCATGAAATGACATCACATATATAAAGTCCTCAAAATGCATTGAAACAAGCAAATGTCGACGCAAGTCATGGAACTCGGGATAATCGTCGATGCGAATGATCGCACGACTTAACTATTTTAAACTTGTCATCGATGCGATGACGCACCGGGCTCGGGATAATCGTCGATTTTCTCCTTGTCCCGGCTTGTTGGTAGACGGCTCTGCACCCACCGTCATAAAAAGGACGATGAGTACAAGAATAAAACAAGTAATCCCCGATGACAAGTTTAATTTGCATTTCCAAATATTCAATGGTATTTAAAAGCATATAAATGGGAAAACTGAAAATAAACCATATGCGAGTAAATACCGAGAGTTAAACAAGTGATACCGACACTAGGCTAAGTAGTGGTGATTTAGGTCCGATCGGCGATGAAACACGTCACTCCGACTCAATAATCATATAGCACAAGGGACTATAACCCAAGTGTTACCAGGGACTCTAACCCAGGTGTGTAGACCACATCGTGGGGACTCTAACCCCGAGTGTCATACAGTGTCAAGTAACATGTGCCGACATCCCCAGGGACTCTAACCCCGTGAGTCGCGCACACCTCGATCGAGTACGGGACCTAAATGCGAAAATTACTTTTTAAATTTCAAGAAATACCAAGTATGGATTGTCAAGGCATAGGCACATCTACACACCTAAACAAATAAGGAATACAAGTCCTCTTAAACATTTATAAGATATTCACTAGCCTAATAACATGCTATTTATCATTCAATTCACATTTAAAACAACGATAATAGACATAGCATGAAATAAAATAAATGAATCAAATCAAATGAATAGATATCATGCAAACTAGACTCATCAAGTGAGCATACACAAAGAACACATGATATAAGAATACAAAGGCAAAATAGTCAAAAGGACTATGCAAAGACAACCATTAATAGAAATGAAATGTCAAGTAAAGTTGTCATTGGGTATACTCACAACAACAAAGTAAAGTCCTAGCTTTCTTGACCTCCCGATACTCGAAATCTTGTATTCGCTCACCCGTACCCTTTTCCTAGGTTCCCGAGTTTGGTGTCTCATTAGTTCAAATATAGTGGTTTTAAGCTCAATTTAGTGGTGTTTATTGTGTATTCAAATTAGTTCAATAGACTTTAAATCAATCTTCCTAAATCAGCCCCTAAAGACTAAATTAAGTTTCAATTTCAGTCATACATTTTAACGCACTTTTAGGCATGAAATGGTCTAAATATCGAAATCCTCCATCAGTACAATTATTGTTTTTCTCTCTTAGCTTTCCTGAAAGGTTTAGTTTGCAAAATTATGATTTAAAATGAAAGAGATGTCATGATTTTACTAAACATAGGTCTAATTGGAATTTAATCCGACCAACAAATTTAGAAAATCTACTTCTCCCAATCTATAGTTCCTAAAAATGTGATTTTTGGTCACATGGCAGAAAATATACCCAAATACAACACACTAAAAGATTAGCTTATTTGGATAAGTAGTTAGGGAGTTATGCCCTTAACAAGTTTAGTTTCAAAACTTTCTTTTTAAATTCCAGTACCTATTTGTAGAGCATGTTTGGATATAAAAACATTTGAATCAGAATACCTTCAGTTAAGCAAAGTTACTCCCCTTTAAATAAGATTTCAAATGTCACTGGTTTAGATCAATTTGGATATAAAATGGGCGGATTATGACCAAATTACCCAGGTTGATTCCTAATACAACATGCAGAATTCTAGTTTTGGTGTTGTAACTTCAAAAATTCATATCTTTATGATTTCAAAACCAAATTATATAGCTGGATTATCAGCTTGAAATGAGGAATCTAAATATATAAATCAATTGCAAATACTCAATCATCTACCATCTGAAATTAGCCTAAAACCAGAACTTGTTCTAATTTCAACTAAAATGATGTGTTCCTAGTTGATGTAGCACCCTAGCTTGAGAATTTCTCACCAACTCCCATGGATTCCTTCAACACCTTGATGATTCACTCCTCTCCAACAATTCCTTCTTCTTCTCCAGCAAAAATGAATGAGTGATTTGGTTTGCATGTTGTTTGATCACTAATATTATATATTAAGGTGATGTTCCTTCTTAGCTTTTGATCTCCATGAATTTATGTATCCCGAGGAACATCTAATGGTCTACCTCCTGCCATATATCCCACTAACTCCCACTATCTCAACCTCAAGTGACACCATTTCATTACTCACCTAGTTCCTAGATGTGCCAATGTGTATCTTTAGACCAATCTTATGCTTTCCATTTAATTTACTCAACTATAGGCCTTTAATTTGATTTACATTAACAAACACAACCATAGGCTTATAAGTAATTCCTTATTTCATATTAGTATTAAATAAGACTTACCAAAATGCTAACTACCCGATTCCCCGACTCGCACGCTACTCGAGGCGTGTCCCCGCTCTCTTCTCGACGCATACAACTGTATAAACCGACTTAGTAAGTCTACACAATACATAACACTAGACATACATCAATACAAAAATACAATATACCTCGGCTACGTGCCTCGGTAGGTGCACGTATCACAGTGTAGGTCTCACGTCAAGGGTCGGTGATCCTGATTAAGGAATTAAAACGGGGGTTAGAGATTTGGGCCGTGACATAAACATGCGGGAATAAATACAGACAACTGTGCTCATCGCATGCATAAGTAATAGTGCAAGCTCAAATGTGTGCTCCTAGAGCCTAGGGTCAGACTAGCGTCATACTTCGGACTCTTCCACAGACTACTGTCGACGAGTTGTACTCCGTGAAGGTCAGTATCTGGATCTGCTAGGTGGTCGGCGTCGACGAGGTGGAACCAACGACGCACCCACACATGCCCCGACGCGACTCTCGGGTCGACTTATTCATCGAGATCCCTGACGCACGTGCTATGGCCTAGTGGACATACACACGGAAATGGCACGGAGGGAGAGCCTCAACGTCCATCCATTTAACCACACCAGGAATAGAGTATTGAAAGACAGAATATGAATTCAAAAGCAAAAGTAAATACTGCTTAAGTAATTTCAGTTGGGATACTACACACCTCAAACCGCAATCCGTGTCCAGGTACCTAACCCCTGATCCAGTTCCGTTGATTCCCCGATATCCAAATTATCGCCTAAAACAACCTATTGACATTTATAAGTGAGTTTTAGTCAATTGAATGTATTTGATATTGCTTAGCACAAATAATGTACAACCTGCGAGATCTAGTGCGCTATATCTGGGAAGTAGCGCGCTAATTGTCATCTAGCGCGCTAGACGACCATATTAGCGCGCTAATCGCGCTCTAAACAGCAGGTCTGCTGAACTTTGTGTTTTCACCAACACCAACAACAACAATCACTACCACAACTCCAACCACTGAAATTTATGCACTTAAACACCACCGAAACTGCTACTTAACAACTATCTACACAATCCATAATTGATTCACACCAACACCTCAAAAATTGAGATCAAATGATAAAGAAAGTTGAGGTGTTTGTGATTCTCACCTTGCTTTTGATGATTTTAACACTCCAAGCTCCTCAAATCACCAAGTTGAATCTCCAAAACCCATAGTTTGCTCTTCAATTTTCGGATAGAAGATAAGGAGAGAGAAAAGGTGGTGAGTTTGAAGTCAATATGACTTTTTATAGTTGAATTGTGATCTCTCTTCACTTACACATCTCAAGGCAATCCAATGCACTTCATTTACTCCTTTTTCCAACCTCTAATGACTCCGAAATTGACGCCAATGACACACTCACCCTTGTTCTTAACCCAAAAAGTGGTGTTTCGGGTGTTCCGACGCCCGGTTTCGCGTCCCAAACCGCGACAAACGCGTACTACCATGTCCCTAATCACCAAATATACATTACATATGATTATTTAACTCATTTTTATTCATTTCATGTGTGTATCATTTCCCTCGGCCTAGTACCCGGTACCCGCGTCAACATGCATATCGAGGTGAATACTTAACACACAGTCTCGCACGTCAAATGTAATATAATCACACACATTACGATGTCGTTTATTCTGTTTCAACGTAAACATCGTAAATTAAACAAATCAACACACAAAATAACTATTTACCTAGCTACAGAGCGCGCACTAGCCTAGTTGCGAGTCCCACGAGCGTCTGAGCTGTCAGCCACGTCTACAACCACGTCATTAATAACGACGAATTAAATTCAGGCCGTTACAGTTATGCATATGACGCTCATTTTTTTGTCACTGCACCACACCACTTAGGGGCTTTTTTTTACAATCAAGTTAATCACGTTGAGTTACTAAAAAAAAAAAAAAAAAAAAAAAAAAAAAAAAAAAAAAAAAAAACTAAGCTCATTGAGCACTTAACAAGACTTCAATCCAGTCATTAGCTACATTAAAAGTTTTGCAAAAAAGCCACGATCAATTAACCTTGGCCGAGATTAGTGCTGATTCATTAAGGCCTCATCACTCTGCCCGATGGATATGTTGATGTTAGTGTTTTCAAAATTATGTGTCACACCCGCATGACCATTTATGTGTTATTCAAATGATTATTTGAATATGCTCATCTTTTGATGAGAGAGAGGAGTTATAAAATGGGATATGGTGGGTAATTATGTAATCACTTTAGCCATTATCACCCGCTATCAATTATCTTTAATTACCGTATTTAATCACTTCATCTCTCTCTAGCTTATAAAAGGGGAAATTATCATATTATAGTGTATCACGAAAGCTCTGAGGTTAAAGAAAGTGCAAAGTTTGAAGTGTCAAAACATTACTAACAATCTCTCTTTGCCAGTATTTTGTTATTTTGATTATTATGTTAATGTGAAACTATATTTATTGAATATCTTGAAATTACGTTTGCTTTATGAAAGTCATACCGTTGAGAGTAATTTCACATGTACTAGTCAGAAGAATATGACGTATAATTAATTCTATTGACTGTTTACGTGGGTTGATTGTGTTTGTGATTAGAAGAGACTCAGTCTAGTCATTAACCACATTTAAAGTAGTCCTATGAAATTGTTTGATTCGTTATTGGACCAAATAATGTTTAGAATCATTAGGCTTTATAGAGATCGGAATATGTTCTACTTTTTCATGGAAATGTTGCATTGACGAAAGTAGTCTCCATGGACATGGTCCATGGTCGGTAATAACAATCGATAAAAAGTGCAAATGCCCTTTAATTAATTAATTAATTATTATCTTTTGATGGAGTTAGCGTTGCTCCAAAGCCAAAAATAAGTACAAGGTTTTGTACTCAACTTGTTTTATTTAACACCTAATTAATTGAGCACCCACATAACACAGAATTTTTGTTTGTGTTTCATTGTCTTTTCCTTTCACTTCTTTATCAATTCTTATCTTGAACCTCGAGTCTCACTCCTACATAAGAGAACCTCGTGCCACATGTGACGTTTTATAAAGTTTTTAATATTATCTACGGATCGAGATGATATACAGCTCATATTAGAAAAATAATATGGTCATGCTATGCGTGGGTGATAAAATTTGATTTTTGTATATTAATTAATCCAACTTACCCTAATTTAATTTTCTCTATTAATTGTGAGTAGCTCACTGATTATGTATAGTGTGTTTTAATAAAACTATAAAAGGTTTTGAATCTTAAGGAGAGCAAGATAATTTCTTTCTTATCAATTTGTTTTTTCTTTAACTATTAGTCTATTAACATAAACAAAGATGGTAATATGGATGTATGTGAAACTTGTACAAACAAAATAATAAAATACAAAATTCAATTGATGTAATAAATTATGGAATGATTTTTCATACAAATCCAAAACGAGCATTTCATAATGAGTTAGGGTATTCGAAGCATTGATTCGACTAATCCCGAACTCAAGGTTGAAAAATGCCTAAAATTAAGATAAGTTGATATATATATATATATATATTAATTAAGCTTATAAAAGTATACTGCTAATTCTAGCAAATCGAACAAAATGAAAAGAGTTATCACACAATTCGACTAATTTGAGATTCAACCTTTTTTTGCTGAATAACGATAAAATTTTTATTTTTATTTTATTATCTACGTGGCATTCAGTCCCGTTCTAAACACACATATTAATATGCACTTGAGTATTATGAGGTCTCGTACAACAGATAATCTTCTAAACTTAATTTATTTTATTTATGAGACTCGAATTTAAGATCTTGCTTTGAGGAGAATTGAGTATCTTATCGCTTAGACCGACCGACAAACAACATTTATGGTGTGAAATTGGTTTAGGGGTGGAAGGAAGGGACATGTTGGGGAATACAACAGGAGACGTCGCTTTGAGGGTTGTGGACACTGGGTTGGATCCTCATAAAATTGCCCTTATCCGAAGGAATAATTAACCCGGAGTGCCCTCTCTTTCTGAAAGGCCGAAAAGCGAGCGCCTAACTTTTCACGAACCTCTAGCGGGCCCCGTTTGGCTGCACTTTTATCCCAAATCCCATCCACCGAAGCACTTCCCAGGATCTCTCACATTTCACCACTTCTATTCTCATGTTTCAGACAGCAAACAAACGCTCCCCTAGCTACCGAGTCTCTCTCTCTCTCTCTCGCTCGCTCTTCGTTGAATCGATCGACAGCTTTCGCGCTGTTTTTCTGGATATCTACATGTAAGTGATCGCAATTTTTGATTGTTTGGTCTGGTTAGTGAAGGATCTGTTTGGCGCAATTGCAGTACTTGTGTTTTTTCTGCTGATTTGGTTGATGAGCTAGCTTTGAGTTTTGATGAAACGCGTTTCGGCGATTTCGGATGAGTGAGATGTTGATTAAGATAATTTTGATGTTCTGGTGAACTGTTTGAGCCGGTGAATCTCAATATTCAGTCGAGATTCTGTTCGATTGCTTTTGTTTTTGCTCTTGATTTGAGGTTAGGATTGGAAGGATTGATGAGTCTGTGAAAAAGTGGAATTAGTATCCCCTAATTCATTGTCACGTTTTTGTTTTTGTGATAGATCTAAGCTCGCCGTCCACGTTTAGTGTATAAGATGAGCTGACGAGAGGAGAATTATGTTAATTTTCCACCCGAGGCACGTTATCCGCTAACAGCCTGCTCGCGGCATGTGAATCTATGTCAGTACTGATACTGTCCGCAACTTAACCACCTTCAACTCATTGTTGTGGGGTTTTAACTCAAAAGGCCTGGGTGCTAATTGAGGGGAGATCTACACTTACATACTTCTTTACAAAGTTTTATTTAATCGAATTGGGACTAACTTTCGGTCTACGCATCTCCAATAAATTGATAGATAGCTTTTATCATATCTTTAGGCTATAATATGGGGCTAGATTTCCTTTTCTCTTTGATATTCTGATTCCAGTCGTTTTGCTTCTACCAAGTCATGGATCCATGGTACAAACTACATAGTCAAATCTACAAACTTGTAGTTTTTCCAAAAAATGTGTTTGTGATTTGGCTTTGTAAGGGACTTGTCGTGGAGAATTGATTGAAGTGAAAGTTAAAAGAAAAAGAAACCCTTGAGGTTGAGTTAGCCTTAATCATTGGTCTTGAGTTCGAGCCTTGGGTACAGAGTCCTTTTTAAACGTTTGAGAGAGAGCTTCGCCGCCACCTAGTGGTCCTACTTGGCTTGAGCCCAGATTAGTTGGAGTCCATAGGGCTTTAGATACCGAGTAGCTTAGACCAAAAAAAATAAAAATAAACGATAATCTGATTTAACACTTTGATATATGGTGTATGCTTTGAGGAGTTGATTATAAATTGAAAAGAGACAGTCTTGCATTTCTTGTTTGATATATATTACAAGATGTTCCCAGTTGTTAGAGGGAGAATATGGAAAGAGAATAACATGTAAATAAGATTAATAAAATATTCTTGGTTTCATTGATCTTAGCCAGTCTCTTCACATTAAGGAAAGATTCTTGTTTTCCGTAATCTTAGTCAATCTCTGCATATTAAAGAAAGCTTTTTCTTTCCTTAGTCTCAGACTCTCAGCTAATATCAATAGTTATATATTCCTTCAATTTTCGCAAGCTTCTCAATCATTGAATGTTGATTCTTTACAGTCACCTTGGAGGGTCGTAGACATTTATCTGCATTGCGGTGCCCCTGATAAGCTGATTGCAGGGGAGTCTGTTGCATACTTTGCATTTATTCTGTATTGGGGCAAGTAGCGTAGTGTTGGTATCCCAGGTGAAGAAGGGTGACATTGAATCATGGGTCAGCTATGTGATTACTGTGGAGAGCAAAAATCTGTGGTGTACTGCCGATCGGATGATGCTCGCTTATGCTTATCATGTGACCGCAGTGTCCACTCTGCAAATGCTCTTTCTAGGCGCCACTTGAGGTCTCTTTTGTGTGAACGATGTAATTCTCATGCTGCAATAGTCAGGTGTCTTGAGGAAAAGGTCTCACTTTGTCAAGATTGTGATTATCATGGGCACAGTGGTTCCACTTCATCTTCTGCTCATAAGAAGCAAAGGATCAACTCTTATTCAGGATGTCCTTCTGCCTCAGAATTTTCTAAGAATTGGCCATTTGTTTCTGAAGTCACATCTATGGATGGCTTGAACAACGGGCAGGGAAAAGGTTTATTTAGCATTGATGAGAACCATGCCAGCCATTGTTGGCAGTCTGATGTTAGCAAAATCACAGATTTCTCAACTGCCGATGGACTAGATGGTTTGGATAGCTTTGAAACATGGACCAGAACCTCTTCAATGTGCATGCTGGATCCCATGCAATGCAGTGTAGATCAGATGTCTGGGTTCTTGGATTCAACTGCACCTAAGGTGATTTATAATCTCGAAATTATTTATTATATAAATGGTGCTTCCTCTTTCATATTGAAATTTACACAACCCAATAGGTAGGCTGTAACAATAGTGCCAATGCGATACAAACTTGCAGACAAGCAGGGAGGTG
Source organism: Stephania cephalantha (assembly GCA_039657325.1). Classification (NCBI taxonomy): domain Eukaryota; kingdom Viridiplantae; phylum Streptophyta; class Magnoliopsida; order Ranunculales; family Menispermaceae; genus Stephania; species Stephania cephalantha. The sequence continues at coordinate 58,126,968 of CM077571.1, forward strand.
GGGCACATCATGTGGTGGGTTCCACGTAGGGGATATCCTGTGCCAAATGAATTGGTGGTCAATTGATCACATCATGTTTTTCAGGTATTCCCTCTGGAGCGTAACCCAGTTTTTTGCTATTTTAGCTGTTGAAAAGGAGTTCTGTTTATCGAGTCTATCTTTTATTGGATATTGTAGATTCCGGATCCTTCCCTTCTGCATCTCTTTCATGTTATGATACAATCAGTGTCTTTAGATGGTTTCTTAGAACTGAATTTATTTTTCATAGCACCTACACCCCTGCTTGTGTGCTATGTTCTGCAGTTGCTGTGCTAGAACGTGGTTTGTGTTGGTAGACTATCGCTGCACCTATCTGGCAGCTGCACATGTCAATTCGCTATTTTAGCTGTTGAATAAGAGTGTACCCCTTTATGTTTTTTTGTAAATTGCATGTTCAGCTTAAGCAGAAAGAGTTCTTGTGCTGACAAGGGGAAACATTTTGGCGGCCAACGTCTTGGGCTTTTGTCTGACTTTTTAGGCCACATGAATATGCATATTCGTACTAAAAATCCATGAGGCTTATGAAAAATAACAGGTAACAAGAAAAGAATTATGACAGATAGTTAATACCGCAGAAGAAAGAATAAGGAAGCATTAAAAATGATTTTAATTCTCTTTTTTGATCGTCAAACTTTACTCCCTACATTCAGATGCCAAATTTGTCAAACATTAGAGTTTTTTTTTTTTTTTTTTTCTTTTTTTTTTTTGTGGATTCGAGCTTCCAACTTTCTATTGTTTTAATCAATTAATAAACAACCACTCTATAGTCATTAGATCCATTCAAACATAATGAAGGAGGTAATAGGTATAGGAATTGAAAAGAACTATAGATGGGAACCATGGGATTGAATTGAAAGTTACTATGCGGCCAGAGATTAGTGGCTTTCTGAATCATATGCAAAGTATCTGTCTGCCTAAGTTATCTTCCACTGTAAACTAAACTATGTTGTGAAAAACCCTTATTGTTTTCCGCAGACACTTGTGAAACAATGTCTTATTAAATGTGCAGTTGGACTGTCCCGGAAAAGCAGGCCTTGGACTCTCTGATGATAATCTCTTTGAAGACTTCGATGTAGCTGATCTCGACTTAACTTTTGAAAACTACGGAGAACTTTTTGATGAATCCCTGGGTAATCAAGACCAGATGTTTGAGAATGTTGGATTTGATAGCTTGTTCGGCATTAAGGACATGTCTGTTACTGATATCAATTGTTTGGGGGATTACTTGGCAGAGGTTCTTTCCTGAACTCATTATTTCTTTGTTGAATCTGTTATGTAGTAAAAATGTTCAGATGACAATCATCATTCAGCATTCTGATGTGGTATTTCACACAGCTGTCTATAATTAGCAAGGTTTTTTATTTTCACCATCTTTTATTCATAGGAGAGGGTGCCAACATTCTGTGTTTGTCTTTCATTTGTAGAGAATTAGAGATAGCTTTCCGAGGTTCACTAAGGAATGCGTTGGAGATTTAGTTCTTCACCGTGAAAATGTGGTATCCTCTTCTGAGTTCTTTAGGGAAGCCTTAGCACAAATGGTATCTGATTCCAGGAAACTTGAGTATATTCAACATTAGTGACTTAGATGTGGTCGGATTTTTTTATTAAAAAAAGTGAATTGAACGCTTGCCACTCTCTTAGGCCTTCATTAGTAAAATCAACATTTCGGAAATGATCCATGTATCCCTTTGCATTGGAAGGACTCTTGGATTCTTTTTTCTACATAGATACAACTGGTATAATTCTTGTTTATCTGGAGTCCTGGAGCATGATTCATTCTCAGGATGGCCTATTTTGGCCAACTTTTGTATATATGCCTTTTAGATGCATGCTTTTACCAATGTTTTCTTGAGGTAGGTATATTGTTGCAGCTAGGTCGTGACAACCTTTTTTTTTGGGTACATTGTGACAACCGTATTTACTATCTATATTTATATGTGTAACAATGCTTCAGCTTGTGGACTGTTTAATGTTCTTTTCAGGAGTCTTCTGCTGGAAGAGTTAAAATGCCGCAACCAGCATCCAGCAGTGCAGTATCTGCGGATTCAATCATGAGTGCTAAAACTGAACCAATCAGTTGTTACACATCCAGGGAAGCCCACTCGAGTCTCTCACTCTCCTTTTCTGGCATGACGGGGGAGAGTAGTGGTGGAGATTATCAAGACTGTGGCGTAACTTCCATGCTTCCTATGGGCGAGTCTCCAAGGTTTCCACCTGGAACCGACAACTCATTACCATCCACTGGGAGGGGTAGTGCTGTCATGCGTTACAAGGAAAAGAAAAAGACACGCCAGTAAGTACATACTTGGCAAATGCATTTGCGGAAAAGAATATCTTCATTTTTAGCATGGGAGATGGCTGATGCAAATTCATGTGCTGATGTTGGATATGTATCCTTTTGTTTGCATAAAAGTCTAAAAACTTGCAATGACACAATTTCTCTTCTTTGCTGAATGCATAACAGGTTTGAGAAAAAAATAAGGTACGCTTCTCGCAAAGCAAGGGCTGACACAAGAAAGCGTGTGAAGGGGCGATTTATTAAGGCTGGAGATACTTATGATTACGATCCATTAAGCCAGACGAAAAGCTGCTGAGAGTACATTTTCGAACTCTACTTGCAAGAAAAGCAAGGCTGGTTTAAGATTAAACTGATTGAGGAAAAGTCGATACTTCCTTCCCTTAGCAATGACAAATTACATTATTTTGCAGGGCCACTATAATAACCTGTATGTAAAAGGAGAAAAGGTGAACATGAAAGCTGGGCTCAGAAGCTTCATTTTTAGCTTTTTTTCATCAAAGATGGACTTCACGCAGTAAGCATCCTCGCAACACCAAAACTTGCCTTACCAATGGAACTCGACGTAGTAACTGTTTGAGAGCTCTCTCTGGGGTCATGATCATCAATCTTTTTAGCTCTACTTCTATTTCTTATCCATTGATGCAGCCCGGAATTCGCTACCAAGAAGAAAGTGGTAACAACAAACTCCCAGGTGAATCAAGAGTAGAAGTTTCTTCACTTGTTCATTGAACATCAACTTGTAAATATTTTTCCCAATGTTAAGCACTTAGCACATATTTTTTCAAGAAAAAAATTTAACAGATGCACGCCTGTTTATGTAACTCAACGATTTGTAATTCTTGGAAGACCAATATTTGTTTCTTAGAGGGGAGAGATTGTAAAAGAAATCAAAATAATTTGATGTATTCTGTTACTCTATAAGATGCACTGGGAGGTTCTGCAAATGAAATTAGCTTTCAGAGCTGTAAAATATTTGGCGATCGCCATACCGATGATTGCTTCTGGATTGGATGTGTGGGTAGGTTTTATCGGCGAGACCGCATATTTCTGTAACAGCCTTGGGTTTTCAGTGATTTAAATCTCGAGCAACGTAGCTAAATTTGAGTACGCATGAGACAACAGAATGTTTAAGCACACTTTACATATGCCAACAACAAATGATGATTAATAGTTCTCTCTTGGAGAGGTGGGTTTAGAAGACCTCATTACTCTTACATGCATCCGAAAAAATTACAAAACAAGATAGCTAACAACTATGTCATCTAAAATCTGACTCATAAAGCTTTCTTTGCTTGACTCATCTTCTCTTGTTGTCTCTATATGGTCCCTCGCTTTCCTGGTCTTTTAGGAAACCTAGGAAAGCAAGAAATGCAAAAAAGAAAAATCCACCAGACCAGCCCCCTCCACCTCCTCCACCACCACCACCATCACCATCATCATCACGGGGTGGAAATCCGGTTCCACCATCATCGAGCTCTGGGGACTTCTCTTTACCTGATTTACAAAAGATGGTGCACCAAATATTGAATAAGAGAAACCATGCCGATATGAACATTAATAACGGTTATGTTCCACAAACGCCAGTAGTCTTAACTCTAAAATAACGATGAAGGATGAAAACATAGTATCTGATACGTTCCAGAAGCTTTAAGCAATAGTATGACAAGGCAAGATTCAAAATGCAAGCTAAGAAAGTTCAACAAAAAGATATGCACACTAGTCGTTTTCTCAAGTCTTAAGAGAAAAGAATATATAATACAAAATCAATTAATATAGAAAACGAGAAATGAATTTGTATCGTTGAAATATTCATTACCTTGAATGGGTGCAATTGTAATTGTTGATGATTGCCGTGTAACTGTTTGGGTTTGACTTTGTTCAGCTCCACATCTAGCATTCTGCGGAAAAAAAAAAAAAAAAAAAAAAAGACAAAACCAATTAGTACCATGAGACCATTTCCAGCCAAAGATGCTACTCTAGGAAGTTCAAAAGCAAATTTCCGGATCTGTTATGTCCAAAACAGATGATATTACAACTTAAGCACTGTGAATGTTCATAAACAAGCTCTTTGCATATCTACTTGCATAAGTGTGTGATCAGTTACTGAACTACTGACAACTGATAAGATGTCCGCGGAAAGAAAAATCAACTATCAAACCAAAGATAAGTTGCAGAATACATCAGAGACCAGTTGAGAATAGATGAATATCTATACGCACTAGATATCCAAATTCAAAACCAGAATTATTTTCATTTTTCATTCATGGTTTTGTGAAGTCAAATATAGGTGTTATGTACCAAAAAAATGTTGATTACTGTGGTTAAAAAATAGCATGCATAATATATTTTCAAAGATTAGTGAGACATTAATCTTTATTAAAGATAACTCCCCACTAACCATTAAGAAAGTATGAAGGGATAAAAAATAAAAAATAAACTTAAGGGGTGAAGATGAAGGTTTGAAGTGCCAAGTAAAATGCTGACACTCAAACAAGCCCCGAAAGCAACAAGAAAGAATCAAACTGAGTGCTAAAGAAGAACTGATCTACCCACCAAAGCAGCAAAGCATACTAGACTCCTAGCTCGCATCTGGAGAACAGGAGGGATAGCTGTCTTCCTCGAGAAAGGCTGGGACTGTAATCTTAGACCCATCAGTTGAGGTCTACCAAACAGAAATTTCCCCTTGCATTGAACCACTGCTTTGCTTTTCTGCAGAAGATTTCCAGACACTGCAACCCATAGAAAAACAAAAACTAACGATAATGAGCTATGCAACTAACACATATGTGATATTAAATGCTCAAACATCTTATTGTTAATTAAAGAAGAACCCCACCACCCGAATGTTGTACATGAAAGACAAGTGAAACGAGTAATCCGATTACTCAGATAATCTCAACATGCATGAAGAAAATATTTATTTACCTTGGGATCCCTCCGTTGAGATGGTACACATTGGCAATGCAGCCGCCAATATAGACATCTTTCTACAATACAAAAAATAGAAATCAATAACCGCACATTAACCCTCAAAGTCTCGAACTAAATCCATAAGTAACATACAAGATAATGAAGTACTTGAGATGAAAAGAGCACCACAACATTCATAAATTTTTTCATGTTTGCGTCAATGGCCGCGGAACAACAACAATTACATGCAAACTATGACACATTATTTAGATAGAACCGCCACATCAATTTTCCCTCCATCGTTAAATCCTTCGGTCCGGTTGAGCGAAGCCATAATTCACAGTTAAGAATCACCACTAATTAAAACATCATCCTGTAACTTGAGGACGCTGGCTTAACATCCTTTCCTAAAAAGGGGAGATATTAACCATTTTACTGATTGCAAAGATTCTATTTTCTGCCCTTTCATGACAATGAGCTTCGAAAATAAAAACCCTAAACAGCCAAAACCTCAATATGCAAGAGCTTAGCATGAAAAGCACAAGCTCAGCTAAATCCCCAACAAGGGCTTCCCTCAAACAATCACAAACGCTTTGTGACAAACCTAACCACTTCATCACTGCTTCGGTAAATTAATTGAATAACCTAACTGAAGCGCATCACAAACAAAACAATCAAACTAATCCTCACAAACCAAATTATCCGACAATCTCTACGCCATTAACACCGAGAGAGAACTAAAAAACCGATTTCTCCAACAAAATTAGGGAATTCACATCGGTCGATCCAGAAAACCCTACTCCCCAATGTCTACATCGAAACCATCAAACCCCAGAAGAAATCAACACGAAACAAGCTCCAACAGAGACAAATAAGCCAATAAACAACGAAAGATCGAAACTTTTCATACCTTTTTGGGTCTAAATTAGGGTTTCTTCAAACACAAATCAAATTTGTGGATTCCGGCAACAGAGATTGAAGCCTCTTCGTCTGCGAAGGATTATATTGTTCTATGTTGGTTTGTTTATTTATTAGTGACGAAAACGAAAAGAAAAGAAAATAAAATAAAATAAAAATTTTACGCTGGAAGTCGGTTTCCCGGAAAATACTTTCCCGCACAAAGCACGTGCGTCACACGTGCGGATTCCTAACGAGCTTCTAAAACCCTACTGTGCTGTGCTGACTCCTGAAACCCTAGCAGAGGAAGAGACGATGAGGAATCAATGGCGATTGCTTCGTCTCCGCTACGTCGCCACGCATTCAATGAACGTATCTCGAGGAATCCAACCTCATTATCGCCTGGCGCCGGAGAGTCGTCGCTGCATCTCTTCATTTCTCGGTACGAGTTCTCGTCCAGATTGTGTTTTCGCGTTCAATTTTGATGCTCAAAACCCTAGATTTCGTACTTTTTCGTCGGAACCAGCTTTAGATAGTAAGGAAACCGATCACACTGTTGTGATTGAATTGATTTCGAAATCAAGTAGTTGTGATGAGTTTAAGAGAGAGTTGGAGTCGATCAATGCGTCGGTAACTCCGGAAATGGCGTTGGAAACGTTGAAGAATCTTGAAACTAGGCCAGATGTTGCGTTGAGGTTTTTCAAATGGGTTGTGGAGATGGAGAGTGGTGGATTGAGTTCTAAAGGTTACAACTTGATGTTGTGTATTTTGGGGGGGAAGGATCATGTAGGGGAGTTTTGGGAATTGTTCGAGGCGACGAAGAGGAAGGGGTTTGGAGTGGGGAAGGATACGTATGCGAAGGTTTTGGAGAGTTTTGAGAAGGAAGGTATGGTGGATGATTTGGAGAAGTTGCGGAAAATGTCTGCGTCGAAATTGGAAGAAGTTTCGGCGGAAACGATGGGTCGGAGGGTTTGCAATTTGGTTGTCAATCATGAGTGGGGCGAAGATGTTCAGAAGAGAATAGGGGAGGTGAATGTTAGCTGGTCGAATGATCTAGTTGCGTATGTAGTTGAATGTCTTAGTGCGCAACCGATGAAAGCATTGATGTTCTTCTGGTGGCTGCAAGAAAACCAATCTTTTAAGCACGACAAGCTGACGTATAACACCATGGTAAGTGTTTTGGCTCGAGAGGATAGCATTGAGAAGTTTTGGGTTGTTGTCAAAGAGATGAGGGAGTCTGGGTATGAAATGGAGATGGAGACTTATTTTAAGGTCATTGGGAAGTTTTATGATAGGAGAATGATAAAAGACTCGGTGGAATTGCACGAGTTCATGATGCGTGGTGCAAATAAGCCTTCTGCGCAGGACTCATTGTTTCTTTTGCGGAAAATTGTTGTTGATAAGAACTTAGACATGGATCTGTTTGGTCGAGTGGTAAAGACTTCCATGGAGATTGGAAATGGCTTGACAAAGTCCACCCTTGATGGGATTTTGAAATCGCTGACAAGTGTTGGTAGATTGCAGGAATGTGGGAAGATCTTGAAGGCCATGGAGAAAGGGGGATATGCTCCTACTAATGCCGCTTACAGTAAATATATCTTCCATTTGAGTAAGGCTGGTAGACCAGATGAAGCAATAGAGATTTTGAATGAACTGAAAGCATCCGGGTGTGCTCCAAATTTTAAAATGTGGTCCTCTTTGATTGAAGGTCAGTGCGTAGCTGGTGAAATAAATAAAGCGTCTTCTTGTTTCCGAGAGATGGTTGAAAATAATGAATTTGTTGAAGTTGGGAAACCTCTTGAATCACTGATCATCGGGTTTTGCCGGAGAAAAAGAGCAAAAGATGCATGTCAGTTTCTTATGGAGATGGTAAATGACAAACTGTTGCAGCCTTGGCATTCTACTTACAAAACGTTGATAACGGAACTATTGGTTCGAAAGGGACTTAATGAAGCTTTGGGACTTTTGCCTCTAATGAGGAATCATGGGTTCCCACCATATGTTGATCCATTCATTGATCATATTTCCAAGTATGGTACTGGTGAAGATGCTGTTAATTTTCTTAAAGGAATGACTCTGCAGAGATTCCCTTCAACTTCCGTGGTTATCCGTATGTTTGAAGCATTTCTCAAGGCCAGAAGGCACAATGAAGCACACAATTGCCTTGCAAAGTGCCCAAGTTATATCCGTAATCATGCCGATGTACTCAATCTCTTTTGTGCCATGAAACCTGAAGATACAGTTGTTTCAGCTTAGGCTTCTGCAGGAATGTCTCCTCTGTTTTTGTACGTGGTAACGCTCGAGTTAGATGCTATATTTGAAATGTGGCAATGTTTTATCTTTCATTTAAATTATTTTACTTTTGAGCATCTGTTGTAACCTGATAAGTTTTGACGCCGCCGAATAATTCATGAGTAAACTCAGATGCCTAGATTGTTCAAATTATGCATCGATGCTCTTAAGAGGCCGAAAAGATTGCTTTAATGTCGGGAAACTGTAGCACTGGAGAGCTATTTTAATTCCATAGACTGCAGTACAGTATTTTTATTTTTATTTTTATTTTTTGGTGAACAATAGACTGCACTGCAGTATTTGCAATATATGTAAAGAGAGATGTACTGATCATAGTCTCTTGTTTTTTCAAAATCAATTTATCTCTGCTTCTCACTTCTTTCTTCTTTACTTATTTAGTACTCAGTACTTTCAAGAAACCTCATATTGATATGCTGATTGCATTGGCAGAAAATGTTGCTGTGTGGAAAATAATCAAAATATGGTACAAGCAAGGTCCTCTTTTGAATGGAAATGCAAATTAGCGTTTTTATTTTGCAAAGCCTGACCTGAACAATTGAATTACCCATACTAAATAAAAACAAACAACATATAAATAAAAGAATGATGTTCAACAAAAGTAATAAAAAATAAAAGAATGAGAATCATCTTCAAGTGTTGTCCTTCACAAATCACAATATGATACTTTAACCAGGCTTCATGTTGCTCCAACCTAATGAATCTTGTTGTGCATTTGAACTGAACAAAGAGGAAGGTTCACCTTGATAAAAAACAGTGACATTCATTTGTTCTTGTTCTTGATTTTCACTTAACCAATTGAACTGCCCAACTTGATCAACTTGAGTTCTCTCCAACTCTTCTTGTTCTTGACTTGCACTTAACCATGATGGTTCACCCTTCTCAACATGGGCGCCGCCGGCATTATTCTTTTGTTGTTGAGTTGCAAGCCATGATTGTTCTCTCTGTTGAACTTGGGCTTCAATCATTTGTTGATGTTGCTGTTTTTGTTGCTGAGCATTTAAAGCACATTGGAATACAATTTGGCTTCTTGTTTTCGCAAGCTCACGCTGCATCTCGTTCTTCTCTTTCTCCAATCTCTCGATGATCTTCACACACCCGTAAACCGGATCTTCGACCCTTCTCTCTGCTTCATAATACATGCAATTTGCTGCAGTGGCTCTTTGATGAACTGGAAGTATCTGCAAATTAATAAGTTGAAACTTGTTATTAATGTTTCATACTTCCCAACTCATACAAACTCAGTTACTTCTTTTCTTGGATAAAAAATTCAGTTACTGTTATATATATATAGAACTAAAAATCTAGATACTCATTTGATTTCCATTAAAGATATCTTATTATATATTACATACCTCTAGCATTCTAGTAATGTTGCTGGTGCCAAAGATCTTGTGAACACATGAGAATCTTTGTGGATTATTAGAAGGGAAATATGGGGCCAAAATGCAATCTTCAGGACATCTTCTTCTAAAATACTTACAGGCTGCACAATGTGTTGAATTGGACATTGTTAGATCTTCAAGAATCATGTAAGAGATCTTATTTGTGATCTTTAGAAGCTAATGTAATCAAGCTTTGGATTTTGTTAGATTTTTCTTTGATTTATAAATTGATTTGCAGGTTCTCTTGTTAATGGAAACTCACAACGGCTACTTTCCATTTTTGCTTTGCTTTCTCTTGCATATGCAACTAAATATTGAAATGAGGAATTCCAATTGTTTTCAAAGGCAAATGCGGCAATATATTTAAGGTAGTGATCTTGTAAAAAATTAATTAACAGATGATCTTATCACACAATTTTGATTTTAACACCAAAATTAAAAATTGATATGTTACAAAAAAAAAAAAAAAAACTACGTTTTAACCTTCAATATTTTGAGTAGTTTTGACGTTCGAGTCTTTTGAGTAGAGGTCTCGATTTCAAGCTCTACAGATGAAGCTATTTTTCACGAGAGCTTCACTATTTGGGGTTGATCTAACTTAAATTTGAATCAATCATAGACCATTGAACTTTCAATTACAGAGTTTACTTTTTGGCCTTGTGTCGCAACCGCTTTTGTATTTGTAAATTCTCTTTACTAATATAAAAGGTTTTTCTCTCAAAAAAAAAAAAAAAAATTCAGTTCTGAGTGGTGCAAACAACAATATAACATCAATCTCAAATTAGTTGGGTGCGGCTAATAAAAAAAAATAAAAATACATTTGATATGAAAATGAGAATTAAAGCATCATGCCAAATAGATTCTATTGATTTGCACGTGGCATGAAATGAAGTATTGATTCGAGTGGTAGTATACAGACTCCGGACCACCTGATCTACATTTGTTTTTGTAACTCCTTCCACCTTTTCACAAATCTGAAGAAGTCTCAGTCTCTACATATCTCTGGATGCATGTCTTGAATGATTCTTAATTTGTTTCTTCTCACTAAATGTGAATTGCAGTTCTACTTTTGATGGTACTAGTGAACCCCCTTTTCTTCTCTTCTCTTATCTTGCATGTTTACCTTTTCAAAATGATTCCTTCTCTGCATACATCCGTTAATTTCAAGAACATATGTCCTGCAATGCATTCAGGTCCCTCTCTCTCTCTCTCTCTCTCTCTCTCTCTCTCTCTCTCTCTCTCTCTCTCTCTCTCTCTCTCTCTCTCTCTCTCTCTCTCTATTCTGTTTTGGTTGGTAGAATATTTTGCATGTATGAAATGTGTACTTAGCTTTGGACCTTTAGAATCACAAGGGATTTCTTCTAATCAACATATATACTCTTGAAACTAGTAATTCAACACTTTAAATCTTGGAGGGTGTTTCCAATTCTTTTTTGTTCATGAATTGCTTCAATTATGTTGTAGACTTGTAGTCCTTTTTTTTTTTTTTTTTTTTTTTTTTTTTTTTTTTTTTTTTTGGCTCTCACGATGAATGGTGAGCAAGCATAATTCTCTCATGCCCAGATCATGTTTTGCTTAGAAAATTAAGGGTCTTGTTGTAGTATATAACAATTTTTGCATTTCATGTCAGGTCTAGATTTGAATGTCCAAACAGGATCCTTTACAACTCCAACTCAAGACCAAGCCATGTACCAATTGTATGAAAGCCATGAAGAAGAACCAAAGCCACTCAATTTCTACATGCCCAGTTTGAATTTGGGCATTCAAGGAGAGGAAGAGCAATATGAAAGCTCTGGAATTGTGTCAAACATGGCAAAGCATGAGAGCTCCTCCATTGTAAGTGAAGATCATGGCATGTGGGGGAGCTCTCACAGTGTGATGGATTATGGGAGCCACAGATCAGGCATGGAGGATTCGCAGTTTGCGATCGATGAAGGGTCGAATTCAGGCCAATTTGGGAGCATTGGTGAGGCAGTGAGCCATGCAAGTGTTGTCAATGGTGAAGCAACCATGTACCAACAGTACCCTTGTTTCAGGGTTGGAATTGCTAATGAAGGTAGCAATGGGATTCACATTTATGAAAACACAATTGATGCTGCCGGGATGAGGCGTCGGCGAAGGATGATCAAGAATAGGGAATCCGCTGCTAGATCAAGAGCAAGAAAGCAGGTTAATTACTCTGATGCTTCAAATTAAAGGCCCTTTTTTTTTTACCAAATATATAGGCAGATTTATAGCTATAGAACTCATCAATTAATGTACTATGAACAGTCAATTCTTTATGGCTTTTCTGTGTTTTTAGGCTTATAATGCTCAGCTACAAGTAGAGATCAAAGACCTCACAAGGGAGAATGAAATCCTCAACACAGCCTTAAAGGTCTCTCTCACTTTCTCTCACTCTCTACATAAAAATTTATGTATGAATGTGTGCATGTATTAAAAAGTGACAGATATGAAATTTTTTTGTTGTTGTTGTTGTAGGCATTGTTTTTTGATGCTGGAAGGAAATCTGAAAGTGGTCCAAGTTGGCTGCAGAGGAGCTTCTCAGGGCCTTTATGACTCCTACATGTTTGCATGCAAGCATTGGCATGATTACAGAAATATAGAATGTATAAGTGTTGTGATAGAATCAACACAGAGGACACAGATAGTTATGTTTTCAATGTCTCTGAATAAGGGGTTTTCTAAATTGGTGAAAACTTTAGACGTTCATATATGATGATTATATATTATGCTTTACATGTAAATGCTCTTTATGAATAGTTAGATATTACAGTGTCTTGAGTGCAACCTTGAATTTAGGTTTAAAATTCAAACCAAGGTGTTGGGTGATGCTACATGATAGACTTTACAAACTACCATTTATGGCCAAGCATTTTTACAGTCTTTCTTCTATTTGGGGGTCTGTTCGCCGGGTGTCTAGAACGAAGAACTGCCTCAACTAATCTTGACTGACCAACTGTAGGGCTAATATTCGGGAGAGTCTCCTCGAGTCTGGGATGAGTCGGGGCCAAGCTTCGGACACCAGAAATATCTGATAGCCATATTCAATTTTATTATGGAAGATCAACAATCAACACAAGTCTTATTCAAAGAAACATAATTTCCCATATCAGCATCTTTCAGTAATAGGCTGCAACTACTGCTTCAATATTACTAAGAAGTAACAACATTTAAACATTCTCTAAACAATTGTATTCCCAAAGAATCTAAATTCACTGTTACAAAGAATGCAAATACACACTGATCACTGATCAGAACAAGAATGGCCATCTTACATCTATAAACATTTTCCAAGTCGAATACATGATTGCTGATGAGGCTATGAGAATAACATGGAACTAATTGCCTCATCTCTAAAATATTTTTACCACAAAGCAGCTAAAGAACATGGTGGAAACAATGCTTGATGCTCGGGCTGGCATTTCCATAAGTAATAACCGACCTCGAAATCATTCAGTAAGAAGTTTTCGAACCACGTATACATCGAAACAAGAAACTCCAACCTTGTAACGATGACATTTGAGTGCTTGACATCTCCTGAATTGAAGGTCACACTTCACGGCTCAAGGTAATAAACCTCTTCAAGCAATACATTGTATCCGAAATGGTCACAACTTGAACAATGTCCCCATGTCAACTTCGGTTGATAACGGCATCCAGCATTTGATGATGAGAACTGAAGTTCAACAAATAACACAGGGAGAAACTACTCCTGATGAATATCCCCCAAAATCATACCCACATCTACTTTACCAACTCGAATTCCTTTTCGATTTGACTAAACATCACTTTCAAGCGATCGACTAGATTGGATACAATGTTTTTCGAGAGCCTCTTCTGATGTTTCGTGCTTTTCAGCCATGCAATTCCAAAGTATACGTGGACATCGCAAGCTTTTGATCTTGAAGGCATGTCCTCAACTTGATATCTTATATGAAGCTGAAAGTGAGGTAAACAAGAAAATTGTATCACTGAATAAATATTTCCCATCCATGAAAAGTTGAAAAGCTGTAAAAAAGAAGTGGAAAATTCGTAATGAGGAATTTAAGAGGATGAGTGCATACAGTGAAATAGTCACCCATTGGGATACCATGGAGGGTCATAACCTCTTCTACAACCCATCCATTTCCATCCGGAAGAGGAGATCTCTGCTGAGTGCTGGTCACTTCACCTCGATAGCGAGAAATATGTTTGTCAAATTTGTAAGAAACTTGTCTCTGGTGAACATCAGGCTTCACCAATTCCCATGGTGTGGGAGAATAATCAAGGCAACCCACTTTCTCCATTACCGTACGGTCTAAGTAACCTCCATTAAATAATTCCATGAAGAAGTTCATCTGCGTATGCAATGGAATATAAGAAGCAGGAAAAAGTAGCCATAAATCCATAAGTAAGCATTTGTAAGTGACATTGACCAACGGATAACTGTTTATAAGAAATGATGGCGTAAAAATGAGGTTTTTCAAGTTTCCTAATAGTATTATGCTCTTCTTTAGCTGACTGTTGCACTGGACAATTAGTTACACAGTTAAACCGGTATAGAATCGAACTGGTATAAGATTTCAGATTTGCCAGATAAAATATCCAAATAATATGCATGCCAATGCCTCATCAGTGAATGTCCGCCACTGGTAACTCATATGTTTAATTACCTTCGACAAAGAAGGATTAGTAACTTAGATTTCCAAAGAAACTGCGGTAGATTATTAGGGAGAAACTTACAGGAACAGGAAGAATTGAAGAAAAAGCCTCTGACATACTGGCGTCCTCTAGGACTAAGAAGGATCCGCTCTCTTCACTTTGGAGGTCTTTTTCTTCAGTTTCTTCTTCAATTATTCGCACCTTCTGTTCAAGGGACAATGATCTAGCCCTCCATAGGGCCATGATTGTCCTGTCATGCAATCAACAGTGAAATGTTAAAAAAAAAAAAAGAGAGAGAGAGATCCCTAAACTAGAAGTGAGAAATCTCAGAACTCGTCAACCTTTGGCAAAAATAAAAAAATAAACAAAGTTGTTGACTAGCTGCCCAATGGGTCTCTTCATTTGCATCAATGTAGAGGTCAGACGCATCCATCGCCAACCCAATTAGAGAAATCCCAAAATTTATTTCCGCTAACTATTCTACATTTATGCCCAAATAAATGTCCTAAATTTATTTCTGCTAACTATTGCATACTATAATGTCAAACTGTGTCCAAATAATTATGACAGGAAAAAGTAGTTTCACCAGCACAAATAATAATTTAATGGTCTAACAAAAAATCAATCAAAGAGTTTATTTAGTGAAAAAACCACATGCATTGGTGTAACTAACTGTCGTTACTCTAATCTTAAATTATGATGCTTCCCTTTCATTTCCCCATCTAAAGTTGAAAGTTGGAAATGACTCCTATATCAGCTGAAAAGATTTGCCAGTTAAATCTGCAAGCAATACCTGTGTGCCACATTAAATGAGACAAAAGTGTGGAAATAAAACTTAAGTCTGCCCTCTTCATCTTGAGTTTTGGCACCGTGCTTTGCATCCATGCCTCTGCCCCTGCGGAGGGTAAAGACAATTGTTGGACTGCCCATTGTGGCAAAAGTTGGATTAAGAACTTGAATATCTTCAACATCCTCCCAGAGGAAAAAGAACTTAGTTCTATGTCCAAACAAGTTTGCATGAAAGCCAAATATTCGAGCTGATAGAAAGACGCGGCCCTGAAGAAAAAATAATGTAAAAATTACTCAAAGCAAATGCCTAGGGCAAAATCATAATTGAACTGCAAAACATAAAAATCTTGTTACAAAAAAAAAAAAAAAAAAAAAAAAAAAAATTAAATCACAAAAATAATCATATAAAATAGAAATACAGCAGAACTAAGAAAATTTGGACAACTTTAGAAAAAAAATTCAAGACAATAAAGAATATGAGCATTCAGTTGTGCATAAGCACCTGTAGCAGCATTTTGCGCTTTAAGTGACAAGTAAAATCGTTGATGAGAAACTCCTCTGGTGGGAGTACAAAGAGTTTCTGGAACGCAGAGTTTGTTTGAGGAGATCGTACATTTATCTGAAATATTTTGAGGGTAAAGAAAAGGAAAAAAAAGTCAGCGGTAGCAGAGAAAAGCATATCCAATTGACGAAAAAAGAGATAAGAAATATACCTTCTTACCGACCTCCTTCTCCATCTTTGTCAAGTAATCTTTTACAATATTATTACCGCTAGTATTATTTAAGAAAACTCTCAAGTGTAACTTAGACTGACATGCTTGAGCTAGTTTTCCTTGAAGAGGAATCCAGACATCAGCTAGGTCAGATATATTGGATTTTACAAAATTAATTTCGGCATGTCCCAGAGATGTAGCTTCATAAAAAGGGCCATCAAAATCAAATACTTCCATATCCAGTGTCGAAGGTGGTTCATCCATTGCATCGAACTCAAATATTTCTGCAAAGCAAGCAAAAGTAAAGAAGAATCAATTTCCAGAATAAATAGGACTGAGCCTAGTTCAAGGAAATTCTGATCAAACTGATTTGGTATATGGTTACTCTAAAGAGCCGAAAAACACCTAAAAACGAAACAAATGAGAAGAAAGTGTATCTTACCATTCCACTGCGGATCGAGTTTCTGAAACTTGATTGAGCTAGTCTTTGTTTTACCATTGCAAGTAAATACCACATACGGATCAGAAAAACCAGTTGAATCAACAGCTGCCAATCTACTCCCTTCGATCAAGGCAACAGTAAGCAACCAACCATTTCCTTGTGCTTTTACTCCATGGTCACTTCCTACAATATATGATATAAAAATGAATCAGGTAACTGTAGGTAACAAATATAGAAGTGCGTCACTTGAGAATGACACAGATCAACATTATTGAAGTTCTCTATCAGCTAACAAAGACCATTATGAATCTAACACAACCAAACGTTCAATTAAGCTTAATATTCGGTATGGCAAGCATCACGTGTTTATCGAATCAAACTCCTAATGACACATTAAATTAAATAAATATAGAGGCACAATTGCTAATGTAGAAAATGCAAATTACTTTTACCTCTCTGCGCTCTAGCCTGCATGAATCGAGCTATCATCTCAAACGCACGTTCACCTTGGAGAACAAGAACGCCACACACTATTACCTCACCAATTGAGTCAGGTAAATCTAGCCCGTCAAACTCTAGCCCTTGGATTGTGGAAGGCAATGCTAGGCAAATGTGTGCAAGCACATACAACCCCATTAAAATAGTAGAGAATACCGTAAAATTCAGAAAATACTGAGTCGCCAACTTCCAATATGATTGTGGCTCAACCTGCAAGGAAGCCAAAGCTTGGTCTTTTGTCGAACCAGCATCTTTCGGATCGATGAGCCTAACATTCTGTGATAGCAAGTCTCCAAACTGCTCAAAGCTGTCTTTAAGACCTTGCCGGGCTCCACCTTCTATCATACCTTTCATTATGGTGTTTTGTAAAAAATTCACACGCCACGATACCGTCAACCTAGATGACTCTCCCCCAGTAGGCAATTCAGGCCCTGGTGTTATACAGTATAGAACTTCTACTTTGAAACAGTTTCCATACACAACTTCTGGCGTGCTCACACTTGATAGAACGGCAAATACCTTCCCATCAGCTTTTAGATATGTATGCTCCTCAGTAGCTTTCAGCGCTTTGATTAGTCTAGTAGGAGCTTTTACATAGGTAACTACTCTTTTAAAGCTATCCCCATTATTCTCAAATTTCCAAGGTCCTAGTTGCAATTCTGTAGTTCCTTGAAGCTCTGCCAATGATCTCAAGAAATTCGAATCAGGTGAAAAGAGTAAGGAATTAAGGTCAGGTGGAGAGACAGCAAACGACTTATCAAGGACCGTTCCTCCCGGTAAATTGCTCGGGACATCACCTCCTTGATCATTTGCTTGCAGCTTTTTCATTCCCTCATCAAAAGTGCAACCAGAGGAGTGTTCCTCAGACTTGTTCCCATTAGCAACATCCCCGTTACTATCAGGATTTTGCATTTCAGGCAAGTCCGGTTCGGAGATATCTCTACTGGTACTACCACTAGTAGTTTTATTATCTCCACCTTTATGAAATATCTGGGCAAAAAGACTAGCAAATGCCTGTACACCAGACTTCTCTTCCTTAGCAGAAGAGGCGTCCCCCGCCCCCATCACAAAACTTGATCTTAAAGGGCTATTCATACCAGACATCGAGGGGCTACTAAGTGGTGTTGAAAACGATTCATTATTTAGGTGTGTTAACTTCTCCAAATGTGCATGATCACCATTGCTAGATGAGTCATCATCCAAATAAACATTGCTTTGTGATAGCGCGATAGTAAGAAGGATTTCGCCTACATATGAAAAATCCAAAAAGAAAATCAATAAAGTAAGTAAATACTATCAATTACCTCTTCCCATGATCTCAATAGAATTCGAAAATATTACCGCAATCTTTGTGCTTGGACTTCTTGTTCTTTGGTTGAAGGGCATACCATTTAGTGCCAAGGGTCTTACTCTCCAACTCAAACACCCTCAAAACCGGTATCTTCAACTGCCCTACAAAATCATGGTTAAAGTACTTGTCTTCATCCATTACCGAAACAAGTAGTTCCTCGTTAAGATCATCGACTCGAAAACAAAACTCTTCTATCCATGAAGGATTCAAACACTTCTTCACCACTTTAGTCTTGAACTTGTACTTCCCAAGCTGTAATCTCACATATGGATCACTAAAACCATTGAGATCCATAGCGCGTAAATTTCGAGCTTCATGAACACACACGAAAAGCTTCATTTTCACAAAAATGACAAAACCCTAATGTGATCCTTCAATACCAAATCAATGCAAACAAAAACCAAACTTGTTCACAAAATTGGGGAGAAAAAACCCTTCTTTCACCATCACAAAAAGCAGATCACTAACAAAAACGCGCCAAATTTAACATTACTTGAATTCAGTTCATTGCCCTAACAACAACCAATCCGCCAAACTGAATTCAAAACTCCACAAAAGATCAAACATAGTCACTATCACGAGATTGGGTGAGATCAAAATTCAATGATTTGGGCGATCGAAAAATCGAAACTTTAGTCGGAACCCTAAAACGTTGAAGAGAACGATCGAAGCGAACTACCGAATTGAGCAGAGAAGCTTCATTAATGGTTCTTGAAGTTGGTTTGTAAATGAACCCGCGTCGGCCATGACACGATCACCGTGTTTTGACTTTGGACTTTGGAGGTTGAGTACTTGACTGGATGATCCGGTGCTCCGAGTTGTTAAGTTGTAAATATGGCGACGCCATTTTTGATCAACTAACTGGGCGGCTCATAACTTCACTTTCTTTAATCAGTCAAAAAAACTCAACGAGTGTGTTGTTTAATGGTGTGTGATTGGTGGAGCTGAAATTGCTATTGAAGTGGGATCGGGCGTATGGGATCATGTAGTGATTCAAACTTTCAGAATTTTCAACGGTTAAAAAATTAGAAAACCGTCTAGCAACTGAGTCAACTTCAAAAAAAAAAAAAAAATAAAATAGAATTGGACTTTTCTATTTTTTTTTATTTTTTTTTAGTGAAGACCACTGAGTATTATCCGGACTAAACCGACTACTCTAGGATCACTACTTGAGATAGTCTGCAATTGGGGTAAAGAGCTTCTAGTCACGGGTTTAAATCTTTTAACTTTTCTTTTCACCGCCTCATGAGATTAGTCGAACTAAAGTAAAAAGAGGCGATGAGAGAGAGAGAGGAAAAAGGGCTTAAATCTTCTAACTGTCCTTCTTTGGGCCTCAAAGGATTAGTTAGAAGTAAGAAGAGAATGAAAAAGATTTGACATCCATAGTTATCAAAAAAATCTCTTAACTTTTCAGGAATATCTTTTATAAGATAAAAGTTTATATTTTTTAAGATAATCAAGGATTATCTTGACATCGTAATATCAAAAAAATCAAATAATATATATATAAGATATATATATATATACATATTTTAATTTCGAGGGCTCCTCATGTTAAACGCCATGGTTTCTAAAAGGAGGAGCAAAAAATAGGGCATAGACAGATGGGAGAGATGGTTGGGTAGTGATTGGTTGACGTTGATTTTTGGTGTTTTCCCTTTTTAGTGTATAAAAGAAGTTTTGCTTTTTGTCACCTTTTGTCACACATTTGTTTCTGTTTAAGTTGAACTTTTCAGATGACAAGTAAAGGTTGCTATAACATGTACGCATCCATAAAATCTTAACCATATCAGCATGACTGGAGTGGAGTGGACATGACTTGTGGTGCTTTAATCATCGGTTGTGATCTGTTTTGCTTTCTAAAGGAAAAGAAGGATTATTTCCCAACTTTGTACAAGTCTATTCTAATTTCTAAGTTTCTTCAACTGCTTGTTTCATGGATGGATAAAGCCAATAACTTGAAAAATGACTAATCATCTAGGCAGGCCAACTGAAGCTACCTAGTTCAAGGTGTTTGACTTGGAGAAATAAAACCTGGGCACTCTTTACCTTTCAAAGCAATACTTATCAGGACTGGAGGAGACATCAGAGATGAGGCATCAATAAATTCCAAAACATACTCACCTCAAGCATCTCATTATAATAAACAAGTCAGTAAGAAGTAGCTCATCAGCTAGACCAACCAATATTTTCTTGTTTAATTTGCTTGACTGCCTGACCAACCATGCCATTGCTGAAACAAGTTCTACAATTTACCCATCAATAATGTGCGATTTTTACGCAGCGGATAGCGTTTAGATTAGGTGCAATTATAGAGCAATACATCTGTAGAACAGGATCTACTTCATCAGAGTTTTGTGAAAGAAAGAAGCTCGAACAAATGGAGAATAATCGGCACGTCAAATACTTAATTAGATAGAGGTACGAGATACTGTTCATCTTCCACAAATTGAGATACACAGGCAATGGGAAGAAGACAAAATCAAATTCTACAATCTCATTTCCTTCCTATGCTAGCTAAATGCATTTTCCTACTTCTGTCTCTTGTAGATCTTCCCTAAGAAGGATTTCAGCACTGCTTGCACCGCCTTACTTGGATGATCTTCAATGGATGAGACCAACTTCTCATAACTCTTGCTCTCAAACTCAGCAAAAACACCCTAGTAATGCAAGGAAAAGAAGAAATTCTATGAGCTTCTAACACTGCGCAGCAAAAAAAAAACTAGTTCATAGCATTTTGTCCAATGCATTGCCTCAATTACAAAATTTCAGTACGGAAGGCAGAAACATCTCGACACATGAAGGATTAGAAATTAAGTTATCTGGCTAATTCATGCAAGCCAACATAAGGCAAATATGCCACTCTTTTGTATAAATTTGGCAAGGGACTCCAGTCCACTATGGTTCAAGTGTGCCTTTGAATAGTAAAAGATATTTTAGGAGACATAAAAGACAGCCTTAGCACTAGAACTGCCTAAACATCAAAGATTAGTTCTTAAGATTCCGGGAAAATGTTGCCAATTGAGGAAAATGAGAAATCACACGGAATTGAGCTTTCAAGATTGACTATTCTCATTATTCCTTGATAAAATTATGACCAATTCAAGGAGAATATTGTCAAAGTTTTGCTACTCATACATGAAACTAAAAAAGAAGACAAAATAAAGATTAGAAATTTTAGAACCTTGAGATCAAGATCATGGTAGAGTTTCTTCACTTGTTCAACAGAGGCTTTATCTTTCTTCCCATAGTTCTCCTGAAAAAAAAATATTGATTAAGAAATCAAGACCTCTGATATGTACAAGCAACAGATATCCCAAAATAATTATTGATTAGAAGTGACTCGTACATATAACAATTTCTTCTGATCACTGTTGGCCCTCTCAAGTGCTTGTACAACTAACCATGAGCACTTAAAGTCCTCAATATCTGTTCCAATCTGGTAGAGGAAACAAAAGTTTAAGTGAAACATACAAGAGCTTAATAATCCATGCAGCCCAACAGCATTACGATGCAAGAAAGTAATTTGATCTAACCTTTCCAATAACTTCAGGATCACCAAAGCAATCCAGATAGTCATCCTACATAAAATTATTAGGGTCATTTACTCAAGAAATGTAATTGTTCAGAAAATGAATGGCACAGAAATTTCTAAAAGTTTAACGTAAAAGGCATTTACCTGCACTTGGAAGTAGATTCCCATTTCAACAAGAACATTCTTTACAAGAGCGTGATTGTCCAAATTCTCACCTGCCATAAGCAAAGCACATGCAACCTGTGTGTACAGAAACAGAAGCAGTCAGTCACCCATCACAGCAAAGTCTTTAAACAGGAACCAGGAAAGGAAGAGCAAAAAGCATTTAACAGAGGGATCTACATCGAAACTTGTTTTCAGAAAAGATTCTTTAATAAATAAGGAAAGTTTCCATTTAAAAGCAGCCGGCCATTAAGGCAAAATGAAAGAGAATAGGCCACCCATGATTCACTTACCGGTAGATAAAATGAATAATAAGCAGTTTTGTACTGAACAATACGCCGGTGACTGCAAAGAATAAAAGTGTCACATATCAGGAGTGACTACAACAACTTTCATTTGAAACTCTTAAGTAATTGTATGAGTTATGAGATCATAAGCAGCGGAATGGAGAGAGAATGTGAAAAAAAAATACAATATCCAAGAACATTAAAAGGTATTGGGACAATAGTATAACCAAAGGAACAATGAGCAATCTATGTGCTCTATAACCAAACATTGAGCTATTTCTTTCCTATGATAAGAGTAGCATTATAAATTGCCAGCTTTGATACTAAAAGAAAAGTTATGGCTTGTCACGTTTAGGTGAAACTTCTGGTGTCCTCCATTTCTTATCAAAACAAGTGGCCAAACTTGTTTGCGTTGCCAAAGTACGGAATATTTGATAATTAGGAAACGAGCATCATGGCCCTTCCAAATCTAGCAAGCACATCAGTTTGCATCCTGATGCATCAATTTAGTATAGTGACATCATTGACAATGTTCCAACATAAAGACAATCATTTGGCAATCGAGAACACTGGAATCTAAGTTAATCAGCACTCTGTAGCTGGCACCACATGAATTGGGTACCACAGTAAACATAAGAATGACCATAAATATCATAAATGTATTATGTCCATTGCCGGCTGCAAATCTGTTCTTCAAAGTACCAGTTTAGCAACTTACACTGGCAATGTGTACTTTGATAGATCTTTCTCGCCTTCCAGAGTGGTAATTAAATCTATCATCTGTCCTGAAGCTGTCTGAAACTCTACCTGTTCAAAACACAACGTTTATCAACTGTAATTTCTGGAATTCACTTTTAAATCAGAACATTCTGCCCAAAGTCCAATACCTCATTAAATAAATCCAGTAGATCAACATAATATGGCTTCTCCCGGAAGTGGTTCTTGAGAATTCTAGGAATATGGTTCCTAAGAAGAATCCCATCATTCACGGCAATCATGCCAACCTAAGAGAACAGTTTAAACAAATTAGCAACCTCATGTTACAGGATAAATAGGACTAACAATTCCCAGCAAATGAACAATTCATTCCAAACATGACAAAAGACAACAGCAAGCGGAAATAAAGGCACAAACCTTCTCCACTCTGTACCAACAAGGTTGACCTCGTCGAGTGTGAGAATCATCCATGATATCATCCAGAACAAGAAAATATGCTTGAAGCTAAAAGTGATACAGACAGAAAGTTTAGATTTCCCATTCAGTACTGAAGCTGAGAAAAAGCTTGATATATATACTTGTCACAACAAAAAAAGAAAAGAATGATTCTCAATGGATTTACCCATTCAATACACCAGCCAAGCGTGCAAGCAAGAAAAATTTCATCTTTTGTGAGATCTTTTCCTTCCTTCAACAACCTGTAGCTATCAATTACAGAGAGCCCCCGGTTCAGCTTGCCTGCCGAAATACAAATCAATCAAAAACTGCTCATGATCCTTCAATTGCTTCAAATTTACACTCGAATACCTTCTTGATTGATTAAAAGCTTAATGCATAATCATGCCTATGCAGACCTAACAATTTGGCAACTGAAAACGAAACATCAAGATAAGTAGGAGTTCATCCTCACCTCCAGGTACATTATAATCCAGCATCTGCAATATAATCAGCACACACAAAATCATGACATGAGCAAAGCAATAAATAAATAAAATAGCGTAAATCTTAAGCACATAGTAGTTTAGAGCAGATGTTCAGATTAAAAAGGAAATCTAGCACAAACCCATCCCTCAATAAGTATAATGATGTTTAACTAACAACAAAGTACCTTCCACACAGTATTAATCAGGGGGGAGATTTGAGAATAGATTTCCCAATAATTGTTTCCATCTAAGACGCCAAGATTACCCATTTAGCACAACAATGAACAAGATGATCCAGCCTCGAATCACAACCTTTCATCTACAGGCATTAGGGACGAACACCAACACAAGGAAAGATGAAAAACCAAATCAAACGCCCCTGATTTCGACCATTGAGCTAAACTTGGAAAAACTACGCATTTTGACTCGAATCAAAATTAAATCTTTAAAATTTATTTCTGGTGATTATTCATTCTAGTAGCTTTGAAGTTAACATCATTAACTAAGAAAGGTCCCCCTTTTCAATGTTCTCCAATAACTTCTGTTCCTATTCAGACACAAATCAATCACATTTCTTACTTATGCTTTAATTAATCAACTCCATCACTAAGTTTTCAACAATCTCTATTTCTACTACAATAATCCAATCAAACACTACAAAGGCCTTGTTCACAGATCACCAAAATCACTATACGAAATGAACAAGAGCACACACACCAATCCGAGCAGTAAAGGAGCGAGATTTACAAATGAATC
The DNA here is from genome assembly GCA_039657325.1 of Stephania cephalantha. Lineage (NCBI taxonomy): Eukaryota > Viridiplantae > Streptophyta > Magnoliopsida > Ranunculales > Menispermaceae > Stephania > Stephania cephalantha. The sequence continues at coordinate 58,151,625 of CM077571.1, forward strand.
CCAAATCGGAAGAGAAAACAAGATCTGAGCAAGAAGAGATCGAAGAAGAGGCATTGCAGATCAGATCTCACCCGCTCGACCCATCGATAGGATTCAGGAGTGGTCTCGAAAGCGGGATCTTCAAGGATTTCGGATTTGAGCACCGAATACACTTCCAGGAAGGTTTTCTTCACGTCGCTCGCTGATCCATTCGAAGCGGCCATTACTAGAGAGAGAGAGAGAGAGAGAGAGAGAGAGAGAGATCCAATTGGAGCGTGTTTGGGGAGAGATCCAATTGGAGTGGTTTGTGCGCTTGCGGTCCCTAAAATATTAATCGGGAACGTGGACGTGCCAAACGTTCCCTCCAAGATTCATGCAGTTCATTAGTAACACATGTAGGAATTAGGATGGTTGCCTCAGATATTTAAGGCACTAATTAATATGCTATTAAGGTCATTATAATCACGCGCATATTAACTACTTCCCTTAAACCATATAGGTTCTTTTTTTCTTTTTTTTGACTTACTATACAGGTTCTTCTAGATAGATACAGTAATAACAATACTCATTCAAGCCTAGATTGTCAAACTCAAGTTTTTTTAAAGTAAACTTTACAAGCATTGTATGAATTTGCCTTCAAAAAAAGACCATTATAAATTTTACAAGCATTTCTCAAGTAAAGCACTAGAAAAAGAAGACTCGGCTTCAATGAAATTTATTGCAGTTCGTGATAAAAAGTCATAGCATTAAATTTAACCGTCGCAACACCAACAACAAAGTCTCAATATCAAATTTCAACTTCAAATGTATTGATATTTTTATGTATCATTGAGTTAGAATTCTAACTAACTCCCAAAGGGACAAAAAAAAGGTTTTGAAAGCAAAAGTAGATCATGAGGATTGGAGGAGAGGGAATATGGGAGGCGCAGTGGGAAAAAAGACAGATGACACGTGACCAACACAGCACATACTGTCCCACCAACCCACTTGCAGTCACGTGATCATACTTGACAACAATATCTTAAGCGAGGACGCAAAAAAAAAGCACCGCTATGTGCACCTCAATTGTTTATGAGGGCACCCCAAAATGCATGTAAATTGAAATTGAGGCGCACATAACGCCCCCCTCAACGTTTTATTGAAGAAAGACATGGAACTGTTACTGAAATAATCTAACATTGGTTATGCCATGTGTATACATTTTTATGTGGACGTATTTCAGCAAAACAAAAAACTGAATGTACCACCAAAACATGAATACAAAGACCTCATGCCTTCACTTAATAAATAGTGTTGGCCAAGAAGTGCTGTGCTTTTACATCTATTGAGTCACATTTTCCTTCTAAGAGTACACAAGAAACTGAAAGAAGGATATAGAAAAAACTTCGAGTAAGAGAATCTGGTAGTAGGAGGAGGAAAGAACCGCTTGTGTAGTATGTATTCAGCTGTACCAATCAAGGAAGAAAATGGACAAGATGAGGACAATGAAAAATAGCACGGTAAAGGTCCTCCCACTGCGGTTGCGGTCAACGGCTTGAGAGAGCTCTTTGTTGCCCATCTCTACGTTCTTTGTAGCTTCAACTGCCTGAAATTATAAGCAAACAAGACTGGGTTTAGGATTCTCATTTCAACACAAGCCCCGGATAAATATATAGCAAGAGAGAAAAACAAATACAAAGAGACAACTGATTGGATTTAAGAAGTTACATAAAACGCGTGATTTTGCTGCTTCTTCATTGAAGTTGCATGCCTTCATTTCAAAGATTATGCATTTAAGATGGCTAAAAAATGATAGCAAGAAGATGAGCTTTAACGCTCATGCGCCAAAGCTCAAAAAATAGTGGTAAAATGGCATCCATGTTGTGAGTCCCTATAATTGGATAAGCTCTAATGTGAAAGGTAAAGTTCATATTGTTGGATGCCCGTGTCTCAGTTGTGAACTGCCGTCAATGGTTATTTATTGATCATAGTAGTTAACTGGATAACTAACAACAAAATGCATCATCATCAAACGCAAATAACAGATTAAGCAACGTGTGTTACTTCAAACCATTCAACTTCAGTTTTGCTTATATTATAGACAAACATCCGTCAAACCATGTGCATGTGGGTGCATGGATGAATTTAATCCACAGACGAATCACCAGATTTGCTAGAAAGTTCAGAGGGTTTTTAATGGATGACTGGCTACATATTCTTAAGACCTTTTTACATTTCTATAAAAGCATGATCTGCTTCCAAAAAAAAAAAAAAAAAGAAAAAAACAAAACCTACAGCGTGTACTCCAGAAAGTTGATGAAACCTAGATATTAAGAATAACCAAATTGAACTCAGATGGAAGCAAACAATGATAAGGAAAGACTCGTAGGCTTGCACCTGATCGTATAAAAGCTCAATTTGCTTCGCCTGCTGGAGAACATGGGTAGACATGAGGTGATTCAGTGCAGACATTTCCACCATCTTAGTTTCAGTTTCTTGAGCAGCATCTAGAAGAGCAGTTAACTCTAACTGCACCAAATTCAGTCTTACTCAACAGTCCAGCAACCAGAAACTACCTAAGTTGTGATCAAATGAAAGAAAATCAATATCTGCACAGCATATATAGAGTGCTTACCTGAAGAGCCCTAGTTTCATCATCCAATAGCTGCTGATGAACTCTAGGAGCTTCATTTGATAGTTCATCTGGCTCCCTGACCTCAGAATGAGAAGATAGGGAAGTATCAAAAGACTCGGACTTTGTCTCTCTGGGAAGCTTTCTCCTAGGTATTGCCCTGTTAATAGCATCCTGAAAGCGTACTGCCCTTAGTTGGTCAAACTGTGCAGTAACTGCGTGCAACCTTTCACTTAGAATCAAAACCTGCATCAGCAAGAAAATAAGAATGCATAAGCATTGCTTCTTTCACCTCTCTAATTAAGTCCTGAACCAAAATTCAAGTAAAAGAGTTGTGAATTTAACCATTACATCATGAATTCTTCATCTCACTTATCTTACAAATCCAGAGAGCAAAGAAAGAGACTTGTTACCATAAGGAATCCCAAAAGACATACAAAAAAAGTAGTTTCTGGTGTAACACTGTGTGCCCTTGTAATCTATTAGATGAGAAGAATGCAAATTTATGTTGACAACCCACAAAAAAAAATCTAATATATCCTTCATCCTAGAAGATACGTGTTCTGATGTTCTTACAGTTTTTGCACCGCAGTATATCCATGAAATACGAAGTAGGGAAAAAGGCATACCACTTGCATGCAAGGCATGGTGTTCAAAACCCAAATACATACAAATGAACATTTCTAATCAGTAGTTCCAACACCCGCCTATTTGGTTTTCAACAATTTGAGATTTATAGGTAAAGGACTAAAGGCTCAAAAAAATGTCCACAGCCTTAATGAAAATAAGTAACAGTGAAAATAAACATTCGTAACCGTACCACTCCATGTTTGTGTGCCACAACATCAGCACCAGAATTATTTTGGGTCCCCAACCATGCCTTCGAACTAATATTTTTATCTTCATTTATGCTATTTTTTAGAATATCGATCTGTTCTTTGCAGGCCTTCACAAAAATGCTTACCTGTAGTCAGAAAAACATGAAAGGAGAGATGAGTTTCAAATATGAAAATGCAGTTCAGGTATTATTGTTAGAAGCATACAGACACATAAATGATGAGCAAATTATACAACTGACCCAGCAGTGTTATTATATTCTTACTACCCAAATCCTCAAAACTCTAAATTTAAGGGCTAAAAGTTTCAGGCACTAAAATTTTGGAAATAGTTTAAAAGAACTATGCTTCACAAGCAATTTTCTGGTTATTGGGTTAATTCATATTTTCAAATGAACTAACCCAATAGTCAGCAGACTCAGCAGTGTTTATTTTTTTATTTTATTTTTTTTGGGATAAAGGAACAAGCTTTATCGAATATCATTATACAAGGTCGAGGACAAAAGACGCCCCTCTCCCCTATACAAGTAGACTCAGCACTGTATGTTGGTTTTACAAAAACATATGAACTGCTGAAACAATTCATGAGTCCACACCCATACGTCTGAACTGCACCAAATATATTAAAAAAAAAAAAGAAACTATAAATAAAAAGACTCACTTCATGTTCAATGCTGTCCTTTTCTCGTTCAGTAGTGCGATGAAGGTCTACATAATCCTTCCGATGCTTCAAAATAAATTGTCCCAATGCCTCAATGCTTTCAAGCTACAAAGCAACAAGTTAATTAAAAAATAAAAGCCTCAATACCAAAATAATGCAGTTCAATAGCTCGTCATAATCATAATATCAAATATAAATGATTTCATATAATGATGGCACCACCACTCAAATTGTCTAATAACAAATAGGACCTGTGGTACAACAAACAAAAGGTGAAGCGGAAAAGTTGTCAAAATACACATACCGTCTTCAATGCAGCTTTGGTAAAAGGTGACTTTTGCTGAGGCTTGTGCATAATGAAAGACGCCAGAATGGATGCCATTTTGGACTGTTAAAATTAATATTAAACAAAGCCACTAGTCAGAAAATGTAAAAATTTTATACAGCATCCAATTGTGATGGGCAAGAATCCTTATTTTAAAAGCATTTATTGCCGAAAACACATAAGGAAACACAAATAGATGAACATAAAATCAAATGTTTGGTGTAAGTTGTGCTGCTTGTGCATACCTCATTATATCCAAGAGAAAGAGCCACAGAGCGAACAGTGTCCTTAAAATCCTCCGTTCTATCCCTGCTTCTTGACATTGCTTTATCATCCACCAGAAGCCATCTACACAAAATCACAAGCATCAGAAGGGAAAACCAAATATGCTTACGTGGAGGGAGGGAGGGGGGAAGGCATGAAAAAGTATAGCACTGTTGCCATAGATACCTGTAAGTTGTTTTCAACAGTTAATTCTGCTAAAACAGAAGAAGGGGCGACTCACAGTTTTCCACCTATATCCAGTGAAATAAAGTAAGAAACAACTACAATGTTGTTTTTCCTTGAGCAAAAAAAAAAATATATATATATATATATATCTAAAAGAATATAGAGAAGCAAACTTACCAACATCTATACATTCTCTAAGTTATTTAAAAAAAAATTAAACATATAACATTTGGGAGCTCATTTTAAGCTAAAAAAGAGCATAGTGATAAATTTAGTGGCTTATTATCACTAAAGAAAAACAGATGGTTTATCAGCATCCTGCCATCGACAACTCCTTCTCTGCTTACATGATCTATATTCAGCGATGGTTAAAAAATATTGGTAAACAATTTCCTAACATAAAAGAAGGCACTCTGCTTTCATTTTGTTATTCAAAAGAAACTATTCGAGTACAAGGCCTTGAACTGACTAGGCCTCCAAGTGAAATCTAACAAATGAAGTCCAATCAAAAGAGAGGGTTAGAGAGGGACTCAAAGTAGTGGCAGCATTCTTAAAATAACAATCAGGGACATCTAATTCCGTTCCCCAGTCGACCAAACAAACCTCCAATCTCTTCCAAACATTAATTAAAAAACAAACCTACAAACCAAATTACACTCTCAAGGGACCGTCCGATTCGATTGTAATTGCATACACACAACATTTTTCATTCATGGTAGAGAAGCCCGCGTTCGTCTCACTTTATCACATTACCCTCGAAGAAAAAAATTGAAAAGATTAGGGCTTTTTCATCAGTCCCAACTCCCAACCCAAAAATTTGTCACCCAAATCACCGATAATGATTGAACAATTGAAACCTATTGTAGAGGTTTTTCATCAGTCACTCCCCGCCCAAAGCAGGGATCATCAACAACTGAAATTACAAATCTTACTCTCTTTCCACCATTAATGGCAGTAAAAACAGACATGTCTCCTCCGATAACAATCGCTTAACGAATGTATTGATGAAATTCAGAAAAGTTAACAAATTTCAGGGATCCAATCTCTCTTCTTCACATGGGGCATCGAAATTGAACTCAATCGAACTACTCCAAAGCCATTAAAGAAATAAATCATACCACAGCGAGAGAGCGAGAGAGCGAGAGAGAGAGAGGGATCGCGGCCGCTGCCGCGGCGGCGGCGCCGGTGCCGGAGAGAGGCGCGCGCGGCGGAGATCTGTACTGTGTAGAGAGGTCCCTCCGCCGCAGTGAAAGATCTGAGATCAAAGTGAAACCAAACACCAACACCAACACCGCCAACACCGCCCCCAAAGCAACGCTGAATTCACGAATTCACTCTGCCTTACTTTTTCAATATTACCAAACTACCCCTGCATATGTAAAGTCTGGTTTTCCGCTTTGGCGCTATTTTTTCGCGCTGTCCGGTGTCCTCTATAGAAGTGCTGTGTGTAGTCTTGCAACACTCACTACCTAATTTATTAGATAAGATAATTTGGAGTTTGTGTCAATGTTGGAAGGCCTAATTAAATTAATTTAGATTTGTTTTTATTAAAGGAGTTTTATAGGAGTTGAGTTTACGTCGGAGTCTATGGTAGTTCATATTAGGCATAATAATACATATAAAGACTTGATAGAATGCTCTTGTGAACCAATATGTCTTGTGGTGTTACATTGTTGTTGTCATTCTAGTATTTTTTTTACTATTATTTGATAAATAAAATTAAATTTTGAGAGAGAATATATCTTTGTGTGTTTTGGTTTTTTGAACTTTATGCGTTTGATCATTAGTGGAATCAACGAATTTGTAGAAGAATCTATCATTTTCTTTGCAGCAAGCAATTTGTCAATTCTTCGCTGCATCAAAAAGTCTCAATCCTAAATTAATTGTGCATAGATCAAATTCTTTTATTACGCTTGATTTAGAACAATTGATAATGAAATCGCATTATTATCACAACAACAACAACATAGCCTCAATCTCAAATTAATTGAGGTCAGCTACATGGATCAATTTTTTTCATTGTGCTCGATTAAGCGCAATTGATGGTGAGCTTTCCACACCATTCAAATTCAAATCGCATTACTATCACAATCCATTGTAATTTTTAAACATGAGAAGCTCAACATCAACGACGCTACCTAAATCGATGACATTTCTCAAGTGTCCTGCGATCGGCAACATTAGGCAACAATTATTGATAATACATGTCTAAAATAAAACTATAAATAAAAAGACTCACTTCATGTTCAATGCTGTCCTTTTCTCGTTCAGTAGTGCGATGAAGGTCTACATAATCCTTCCGATGCTTCAAAATAAATTGTCCCAATGCCTCAATGCTTTCAAGCTACAAAGCAACAAATTAATTAAAAAATAAAAACCTCAATACCAAAATAATGCAGTTCAATAGCTCGTCATAATCATAATACAACAACAACAACAACAACATAGCCTCAGTCCCAAATTAATTGGGGTCGGCTACATGGATCAAACTTTTCTACAACCCACCAAAGAACATCTCTAAGGACTTTATCATATGCTTTTTCTAAATCTACGAATACCATATGAAGATCTTTTTTCTTTTCTATATATTTTTCTGACAATCGTCTTACAAGAAAAATCGTCTCCATAGTTGACCTCCCAGGCATGAAGCCAAATTGGTTCTCTGATATTGTTGTTTCTCTCCTTAGCCTATTGTCAATTATCATCTCCCAAAGTTTCATAATGTGACTCGTAAGTTTAATACCCCGGTAGTTTGAGCAACTTTGAATGTCTCCTTTGTTTTTGAAGATTGGCACAAGCGTGCTTCTTCTCCAATCCATAGGCATCCGTTTTGATTTTAGAATTTTATTGAAAAGTTTTGTTAACCAAGTCAATCAAATTTCTCATAAGTATTTCCAAACCTCTATGGGTATTTCATCTGGGCCACATGCTTTCCCCATTTTCATTCTTTTCAATGCCTCTTTAACTTCTATAATTCTAATATTGCGTGTATAGTTTACATTTCTTTCTTGGTGTGGATTTTCATCTATTATAGTATCAACTTGGCCATCATTAAATAAACTATCGAAGTAACTTCTCTATCTCTCCTTAATATCATCATCGCGCGTTAAAACATTTTGATTTTCGTCCTTAATACATCTTACGTGACTTAGGTCTTGTTTCTTTTTATCTCTTAATTTGGCTAGCATATATATATATATTTCGCCATCTCTATTACCTAACCTTGTATATAGATCTTTCGTGAAATTTGTTTTAGCTTGACTAACTACTTTTTTAGCTTGTTTTATAGCTTCTCTATATTGATTGTACGCATCTTCATCTTGACGCTTAGGTATTTTCCTATACATCTCTCTTTTAGTCTTAATTGCTCGTTGGACATCCTCGTTCCACCAACATGTTTCCTTTTTTGGTGGTCTCAAGCCTTTAGATATACCTAATACGTTTGATCTCACTCTCCTTATGCAACTACTCATTTCTAGCCACATTGTATTAGCATCTAAGTCAAGATTCCAAACATTTCCCTTCAGTAGTTTTTCTCTAAACTCTACTTGTTTACTATTTTTTAGGTTCCACCACTTTATTCTGGGGTCGCTAACTCTTTTATTCATATTATGTCATCGTTTTAGCTTAATATCAAGTACTACTAACTTATGTTGGGTAGTAAGCGCTTCACCAGTATTACTTTGCGCCTCTACATATTTTTCTATCTATTTTTCTTGTTAAAAGAAAATCTATTAGACTCTTGTTATAACCACTACTAAAAGTAATTATATGCGACTCCCTCTTCCTAAAACTAGTATTTGCTAAGACAAGATCGTATGCTGAAGCAAATTCTAAGATTGATTCTCCTTCTTCATTTCTATTACCGTAACCAAAACCTCCATGAACTCTCTCAAACTCATCGTTACTTGCCCCGACATGCCCATTTAAATCTCCTCCAATAAAAACATTTTCATCTAATGGTATGCTTTGCATAAATCCATCCATATCGTCTCGAAACTTGCGTTTGATGCTCTCGCTTAATCCTACTTGTGGTGCATAAGCGCTAAGTATGTTAATTTTTTCGTCTCCAATAATTAATTTAACTAGAATCAATCTATCCCTCATTCTCTTAACCTCTACGACCTTATCCTTATAATCATTATCGACAACAATTCCTACTACATTGCATTTTCTATCTATACCGGTGTACCACAATTTAAACCCTGTGCTTCCTATTTCTCTACTCTTTTCTCCTACCCATTTTGTCTCTTGGAGGCAAGCAATATTGACTCTCCTTCTAATCATAGTATCTACTAGTTCTATTGACTTCCCTGTAAGTGTTCCTATGTTTCATGTTCCTAAACGAGTTTTTTCCCCCCTTTGTGTTTGTTTTCCTTTTCTATTTCTATTTTGTCTAAAAGATCTAGTATCCGTATCTATGGATTTTGTTTGTATTTTCGTGTTTGTTTTGAACTAGCTTTTTTACCCACACCCGTCCTTTGTATGGGAACCCTTGCTCATTTTTCTTCACATCCGGGCGACGATATGAAGGGACTAGCTTCTTTACCCACACACGTCCTATGTGTGGGAACCCTTGCTCATTTTTCTTCACACCCAGGCGGCGATGTGAAGCTGAAAAGTTGTCAAAATACACATACCGTCTTCAATGCAGCTTTGGTAAAAGGTGACTTTTGCTGAGGCTTGTGCATAATGAAAGACGCCAGAATGGATGCCATTTTGGACTGTTAAAATTAATATTAAACAAAGCACTAGTCAGAAAATGTAAAATTTTTATACAGCATCCAATTGTGATGGGCAAGAATCCTTATTTTAAAAGCATTTATCGCCGAAAACACATAAGGAAACACAAATAGATGAACATAAAATCAAATGTCTAAAATAAAACTAATGGGAGAAAACAAAGGTTACAATCACCACTTGATATATGATGCCTTTGTGCTACAACAACTGCAAAAAATATCTATTTGTCATGCAACTCTCAATTCACAATTCAATCCAATCTTTAGATAGCAACATCATGTATAAGGGAACATTGACTGCTGCTATTACCATTAGAGATTTCAATGTCCTAAAAAATCGCTTGGCCAGCGTATCCACCTTGTGTTTGCTGCTTCTTTGCAGTGACTTTCTACCATCATCTGACCGCAGGTCTGCGTTCATCCCTGTCGATGTAGACACCTCGGTCTTCTGAGAGATGCTCTTCTTTGCTGTTGGCCGCACTGCAGCACTACCCCTGCCGATAACAAATGTTAATTTTCTTTGCTATCTAAGGTGCAATCACAAAATGAATCATTGAATACCCAGCACATTTTGACATTTTAGGCTAACTAAGCAAGCTCTCTCTTGCAACAATACTACAACAGGATTGCAAACAAAATCATAATAAAGAACAGAAATAAATAATGCAGATTTGCAGCAATCACAAATTGAATCATTGAACACTCATTAGATAGATTGAAATATCCATGCAAGATAATTCTACACACAATGGAACAAGCATTTAAGATTGACACTTCTAGCAATGAATTGATTTTTTTTTTTTTGGGAGAGTAATGCTAGCAATGAACTAAATCAAACACACCTTTCAACCAATCCTGCTTCACTTGAATGCTCAAACCCAGCATTCCTAACCACTTTTTTGACGATATGCATTGTACCTTCTACGTCCCAAACCATCTCGTATTCGCATGACTCGTCATCGTCCTTCTCTTTATTTCCATCTTTAGTTGTTTTGCTACCTATTGCTCTCGTAATGCATCCCAAAATGCGAATCTGCTGATGCAGAAAGCCCAAGCCATGCATTGGCCAAAGTAGAAGTACCAGCATTGTAAATACAAACAGTGATAGATACCTGTCGTCTTTGGCATTAACGATCAGAAATATAACCAATATGGACACTTAAAAATTGTTCAATTCACATAGGAGATTAGTTGGATCACCATATGTAAATATGTGTTTGCATAGGGAGAAAACATAGCTGAGTGGACACAGCATCTTCTGATTTGGTTATATTTGCCAAACTACTTACAGACAAAAGCATGAACGACGGATACAAGTTCCCTTGTTGCCAACTAAAAGTCCCTACGGTGTGCTGCGAAAAAAGCCAGTCATGTACAGTACTAAAAAAGAAAAACAAAATCCAGTTATGAAGTGTTCACCTCTATAACTGATCCATGTTGTGCCTTCTGGGTCGCAGTACACTGATCGTGGTCGTGACCAGATAACACAAGTACCTGCAGCAAATATGAATTATTGCAGGTACTCTTAATTCAGTATCTCTCTTCAGTGGCTCCCTTCATATATTTTAACTACAAACAAATCAAAACAGATACATTCATAAATATCACAGGAACAGAAGATAAACCTACTGGCTTAATCAAGTCCAATAATCGGTTTGAAGTTTCCTCCGTAAGATAATTTTGGTACCTGCATTTCCGCGAAAGCATGTAAATCACAAATATCTTAAAGGCAAGTGCCAAGCATAAATTTAGTTCCAACTGGGGATCACAAGACAAATAGAGGTTTGCAATAAGAGATCTTACGTTATTCCTTGGTCATGAACAGCTCGAGAAACCCTCTGGAGATTATTAAAATTAGTTAGATGAAATGCATGTGCGAATGCAGCCAAACTAATGAGGATTAAGGAGAACACAAGGAAAAATGCGGCTAAACCAGCATGGAGCATAATCATATACCTGGTTGACGATTGGGGAAGCACGATGTGAACCACAAGGTGTCCAGTCAGGTCGATACAGAGGAATATGAGAGAGTAGCACCCTTGGACTCCTAGTGTCATCTAATCCAAGATTGAAATTGGTTAGTATAAAATTTCAACATTCAAAATCTAAAAATATGCTTTCATCAATATTGTTGCATACCCATGGACATATTTTTCACAAAATCCCATGTTGTAGAAGTCAGACTTCCATGCTTTAGCCCTGCAGATTCAACTTACTAGTCTTCAAGCCATGTATCTGTTCCAACTACAAATCATAAAAACTCCTAGAACAAGCGACATGTGATCCAGCTACATTCAAATATCCACAAATGAGCAATGCGCGAATCCATGTACATATTGTGAAACAAGGAAAGAAATCTTTTTCAGCAGTGTGTGATCCAGACATCTAGCTAGATAGAAATAAGCAATTTCAAGAACAAGCAACATCCAGTCCAGATCTTTAATGTGCAACAAAAATAATATTTTTTCTTCTTTTCCAACGCAAAGGGGAGACACAAATCTAAATGAAAGATATTCCTTAGCTGGATTTCACTTCTTAATCTATTAAGAGTATGAAAAGGCAAGTATCAGATAAAGGGCGGCATAAGCCTATGAGTTTGAACATTTGAGGCATGTTGCTTAGTTTCAAATACAGGTATTTCATCGTCATGAAAAGTGTGGTCGTTTCATCATGAAAACTGTATGGTAAAAAAAATGAGTTTTTCCTCAGATTAATATTTCTGAGAAGCGAGAGGAGGGGAAGAGTTTGATCCATGTAAACCCCAACTAGTTTGGGATTGAGGCTTTTGTTGTTGTTGTTGTTGTATTAATATTTCTGAGCCTCTATATTTTTCAATAAGGTTCTGATTATGAACAAAGCAAGTAGAAGTATCCTATCACCTTTACTTTTACACCAATCATAAGTTTTAATATATTTTACAGGTTGCAACTTTTAAGATAATAGAATCTGAATGTTGTAGATTTTTCAATAATTGCATGAAAAGGTTGCACTCGAGTGTAGGTGGAATAGTTAAAGAAGTCTGTCAAATTTACCATCAAGAGTTTGGGCATCTATTGCAACAAACTTCACTTTCCCAACATTGAAGTGATGATTTCTAGGACCAAACTCTTTCTCATAGCGACTGATTACCTGTATCAGAACAACGTAAGATACAGATGTCATAGTATAGACAGCAAAATCATTCACCTGAGAAATAACAACTACATATTAATAATAACACCATATGCAACTGTATTGTAGTTATGCTTGAATACCTTTGTGTTATAAGTATGCAGGGCCGTGTAACCAATGTCATGGTTGCCAGGTATGTAGTAGACTGGGATATCTGCACGTCTTCCTCGGTGATTCAAGTTGAAAATGTGCTTGAATCTCGTCAATGATTCCTGCCACCTGTTTAAAAAGACTTTGTTAATAGATATAATACCATGGCAAGCAGTTTAACATGCTCTTATACAGCTAATGATTCATGAACAATTCCAACAAAAATGTACCAATCACTGTGTTAGTCTACGACACTGCAACTTTGACTCTCTTCTATTGCCAATCTAATACAAAAGAGTAAATAATTGAAACTTCCATCGATGATCCCTACGCATAAGAATGGAGATTTTCAGGTTGATAGCGATGCTTTCTTGCTCCGAAATATTAGAAACTAGCATACAATAAAACGGACACTCTACAAGATTGATGCATGGTTCGCTGGAAGCTTAAAAACAAAAAAATGACTTTTATCAGGCATCTAAAGCTACTAATTATTTCGGGTAAATTAAAGTAAATCCCAAGCTTCATCAGGCCTTACTCTTCATCAAGCAAATACGGGCCCCCATCAAAATAATCGCCTAGGAAGATAATTAAATGGGGCTTAAAAGGCAATACAGACGCAAGGAATGCTCTTCGCATGTATAGATCTGTATAAAATTGTGCAATCTCCAAAGCAACTGACTTTGGTGCAAGGGCATGAGATGTCCTGTCCATGAGCTGTTAATAATGGAAAGTTAAACAGCATTATACATAAGAACGCATATTGCAAAGAAGAGAACATCAACTTAGGATATAACTACATAGTCACCTGTGGATCAGCAATAACGGCAACCTTCATATGGCCGCCCAAAGAAGGTACTCCACCTGCCATCTGTGCCAATGGTAGCGAATGTCATTATGTTAAAAATAAACTGGTAGTGATTTTTCCATGGTTTTGAGAGCTTCTATATCCCATTACATGTTGTATTTGTTTGAAGCACTAGATTTATAGTCTCTGGCACCTAATTAAACTGGTCTTTATTCTTCCTCACAAGTCTATAAAATCGGTTCAATTTAACTTGTCCGCGTCACATTCTTCGTACATTCATAATGGTTAACATGGCTAGCCCGCGCATGTATGTCTCATTTTCCTCCAATAAATTTGGCAATGGTCTCATCTAGATACATATGTGTTTGATCCATTTCATGAAGAGTGACAAAAGTTTTACACTGGCTATCAACCTATTGCAACCCTCCTCCATTGGGCTTGGGGCCTCCCTCCCTCATTTTTCGGGCATGAAAAATGGGCGTCCGAAAGTACTCCTTTATATGGACTTGGGACCGGCTATGCAGTACACATAGTGTTCTAAATATGCGGAAGTACATTGAGATGAAAACCATACTACTATAGATTGATTCAAATTTTTTGAAACAAAATAAAAAGGGTACAGTCTACAGACTAGACAGAATCCAATTAAAATCACAGATGCAGCACCAAATTAAGGGGCTTTGTGGATCTACTACTATATAAGCTTAAATCCAATAATCCAATGAATCGAGACATCTAATTGAGCTTACTAACGAGTGAAGTACTGATCAGTGTAATTAATTAGTACCCTTGTGTGATGATGAGGCCACGAACAGGTCCAGAGAGACGGCACCCAATACGCCACCATCTCACCGTACAGAAGAGACGCCGCCCAGACGCAGCACAGAAACACTGTCGCTCTCCACAAGCTTTCCTCCATTAATTAATTGGGTGGTGGTGGTGGTGGTGATGATGGTGGTGCAGATCTGTTCATCTGAGAAGGGTTTTTGACAAGTGAGGATCGATGATGGAGTACTTACCGCGTGAGATTAGGGGGTTGGTCGGTACAAAAGGAGCTGTAAATTGTAAGAGTTCACTGAATTTGACTGTGTTGTGGCTTGTGGGCGTGTGACAGTTAACCGTGCGACTTATTACTTTGTATGTTTTACCTTATCGGACTTGCGTCATGTGACCAAATTGGTACAACTCAACCCCAAATATAAAGAAGTATATACACTGTCGATTAATATATTCTTAAATTTAAATAGAGGTATATTGTCTAAATAACCCATTTTATCTTGATCTTGAAAAAAAACTAATTTCAATTCATCGCAAAATTAAATGTATGTCGCGAGATAATGCATTTTCTACGTGTATTTGAGTAATATATGTAAAACCATTATATGTCTTGTAAACTTGTGTCTTAATTTAAGTAATTTATGAATTACCTAAAGTCTTTTGAGCTTACTTTTTGTTACCAATTTGATGAAAATTAGTATTTATGTGGAAAGCTTAAAGGTTCTCTCTCAAGCCTGTAAAAACCGCACTTGTACCATCAAACAATGTGCTTGCTGAAAGTTGAAGCTCACGAGGGCGATGATATTTTAGTGTAGTGCTTAAGAACACTAAAAAAAACAGTCAATATAGAAACATAAATTAGCAATGGACTTAATTCTGAATCTAATTAACAACATAATAACAACGCCAATGGTCAAACTTTTAAGTAGATCATTTACAAATGGAATAGAAATGGAAAGCAACAGAATTTAGAAACGCAATAAATCTCGTTTCTAAATCTGTTGCTAATTAACCCGCTAAATTCTCCTGCCTAAACTTATGTTGCTAATACCATTGCTAATTTTAGCAACAGAATTAGCAACAAACATGACATGGACACGTGTATATTTTAGTTAGATTCCATTGCTAATTCTGTTTGTAAATTTAGAAATGGAATTAGCAACAGACTTCATTATATGAATATAAAAAGCCAATTAAGTAGATGGAGGAAGAATATCTATATATCTATAAAAGTCGGAGGAGAGAGAAGGTTTAAAAGTTACATTTTCTCACCATTCTATTTTTCTATTTTTCTTAATTTTCTTAATTTTTGTTATTTATTTATTTATTATTTCAAGAGATATAATTATACATTATGTGTACATTTATTAATAATAATTAATAGTGGTTATCTCATCATTAATAAATTAAGTACGTTGAACTTGAAATCATAGGTAAATACAAGGAATTGAGTTATTTTTTGTTATTTATTTATTTATTATTTCAAGAGATATAATTATACATTATGCGTACATTTATTAATAATTAATAGATTGAGTACGTTGAACTTGAAATCATGGGTAAATACAAGGAATTGAGTGTAGTGCAAGTTACATTCTCCCTATAAATTTCAACTCTCATCCATTCTTCTTGCAATCGACTTGATTTTTTTACCTTCACCATTCAAAAAATAACAAAAAAACCAATTTTATTATACCTAACCTTAGATTCATCAAGTTCTCAACCAATTATCACCCAATAAATTCAAGATATAATCGATGGATTTCAACATCGCTTTGTTCAAAAGTTGTTTTACTTACCCATAGCTTCATGCATCCAAAGTGATATAACAACCATTCACAACGCTTATAAGCTAAACCATTTTTGATCGCCCTCCTTTAGGTATGTTTGCTCTTTATTGGATTTAATCGTTTGATACATTTTCCATAAGTTCAAGACCTGAAGTGAATCATTATATCTATAACACAAATCAATGATCACGTGACCTTTATCTTTGCATTTGTTATGTTGTCTGTTGGTTTAGATTCTTCAATTGGAGTGAACAGACGATATGGAGGAATTTATATTTAATTGGTTATAGTGGATCAATATACACTACTCTTGCATGTGATTACCATTGCTTAAAGATGTTGTTCATCAGAATGCTACAAAAGCAAAAGAATGCAATATAGTGTTTTGCTATTTCTTATTATTATTGTTCTTTTATGAACATTTCGTTTGACTCGATGATAATAACTATGAATATATTGTTTTATTATTATTATTATTATTATTATTATTATTATTATTATTATTATTATTATTATTATTACACACACACGCGAAGAGCGGGGAAAACGACTAGTATATAATTAAGGGGAAAAAAATTTGGTTTCACCAATTTCACATGTGTTTCACGTCGAAGTTGAGGAGAGTAGAGGGATCTCGCGATACACACATATAAACGACGAAAGAGCAGCAGTCGCCGGCGATGACAAACTTAATTACTTTGGTTCATGTTAGTCGAACACCCCAACCCCATAACTCAGGGGAACTATATATAGCTGCCTAAAATCGAACACATATGACTTATAGGTACTTTAGATTAATATATAAGTTTTCGTGTTCTTTTCTTTGCTATCAGAAACTACACTCTTTGGGGCTTTTTACATAGTGTCCAGTGTGTGTTTTCTTTTCAGTATAAGTACATATAGTTTCGACACTTCTCTCCTTACTTTTAAGTTTTTAGTAAATAATGTATTTTTCTTTCCGAGTACCAATAATTTCACTTTTTCTTTGTATTTTGTGTTGTTGAATTGTTTACACCTTCAAGCCTTCAATCTCTGTCGCCGGAATCCACAAATTTGATTTGTGTTTGAAGAAACCCTAATTTAGACCCAAAAAGGTATGAAAAGTTTCGATCTTTCGTTGTTTATTGGCTTATTTGTCTTTGTTGGAGCTTGTTTCGTGTTGATTTCTTCTGGGGTTTGATGGTTTCGATGTAGACATTGGGGAGTAGGGTTTTCTGGATCGACCGATGTGAATTCCCTAATTTTGTTGGAGAAATCGGTTTTTTAGTTCTCTCTCGGTGTTAATGGCGTAGAGATTGTCGGATAATTTGGTTTGTGAGGATTAGTTTGATTGTTTAGTTTGTTATTCGCTTCAATTAGGTTATTCAATTGATTTACCGAAGCAGTGATGAAGTGGTTAGGTTTGTCACAAACTGTTTGTGATTGTTTTGGGGGAAGCCCTTGTTGGGGATTTAGCTGAGCTTGTGCTTTCCATGCTAAGCTCTTGCATATTGAGGTTTTGGCTGTTTAGGGTTTTATTTTCTAAGCTCATTGTCATGAAAGGGCAGAAAAAAAGAGGGTGCAATCACTAGAATGCTTAACATGTCCTCCTTTTGAAGGCCAAACTACCGTCGGGGTTCGATGGGTGAGATCAGATTGTTGTTCCATGCTACCAATCCTCCTCTACCAGTGCTAGTGACCGCTAAGGTTCTGGAGATTCCAGTCGCAGCAGATCCAAGCCTGCCCTCTTCTGGCCACACTCCCTGCTTTCTCTTCGCTTCAGGGTAACTAACAATCCCCAATTCCATTCTTTATATGTTTCATCTGTGTGTTCTTCTTTCTTAATAAATTGTGATTTCAAACTCGGTTCAGTGCTAATTCGCTGCGTGAAAGCTATTGTGTTGCTATCTAAAGATAGATACTCTTTTTCCTATAGGGTAAATAAAGAGGGCAGACAAGTACACTTTAAAATCATTACTAATTCAGTATCTGAATTGCTAACGGCCTAAAGTTCTGCTGTTCCATCACAATTCACAAGACCTTTCTTTGAGTTTTCATTTCTATTTTCAATGCAATTTACTGATTTGTCATTTAACTTTGAATTCTAGCTGAATTATATGCTCTTTCTTTGGTCTATAATTATGATTAGTGGTAGTGTTCTTAATCATATATTAGTTTTTTTAAATCAAATCTAATGTCAATTGTATGTTCCAGATTGAAATTACATGGTACAAATGTCCTACTTTCCTATCTTGGACGGGTGGCGAAAATTCCAAATTTCTATGGGCAAAATGCATTTGAATCTGGGCAGGTACCTGTCGGATCCACTTTATAATTTGAGTAGCAGTTTTATTTGTAAATTTTCACCTTTTATTTTATGGTTCGATACTTCAAGCTATCGATGTTTGATGTGCTTTACCAGGGGACAAAGCCAACATCCAAAAGTGTTTTTTTTTTGTGCGTGTGGGGGGGGGGACAAATTTCATATATGCTATCTTGTGTTATAAAAGACAATAAAAGCTTTGTAAAAATCATACCACTCCACTTGGCCCTTGCACTTTAAATTGGGTTGTTGTCTAAGAATAATGTTGAGGGGCCCTCACAATAGAAATCAGAAGACGTAATGACAAGCAATTAACTGATCATGCGACTTGCGGTGAGATTTTGCCAAGTTTTTAGAACACCAGACAAATGGGGGCTAGGGATTTGTGCTTTTAGCAAAAGAAAGTTGGAGCTCTTTGTTAGGGCAATAAAAAAACAAGAAAACAAAGCACACAAAACAAAAAAACAAAGAAAAGTCGTGTGGGGTCGAGAAATTGGAAACAAAAAACTAGAGTACATATTGGGCTTGGGGGAGTCATGAATTGATTAAGCCAATGTACACGGCTGGGCTTTTTTAATTCTTTTTTTTTTCTTTCAGATTGATGAATGGCTAGAGTATTCCAAGGTGTTCACGGTTGGATCAGAGTTTGAGAATGCTTGCAAGTATGTGGATGAGTATCTGTCGTTGAGAACTTTCTTGGTCGGTCATGGCTTGTCACTAGCAGATTTTGTTATCTGGTCACATCTTGTTGGTAAAAATCTCAGTCCTGTGTTTGTGTTAATGTTCTCGACTTCTCAGGTCATGTTTTTTCTTGGGAATTCCTTAAAACATGCATTGTGGTTTGGTATTTTAGATAATTATTTGTTACACTCAAATATTTTATTTCTCCATCCAAGGTCAGAGAGTTGTACATAATACATATAATGATCATAGGTCATCATAGGAAGCTGTAAAAATTAAAAGGTAAAAGATCACCCTATTCGGTAATCATGGCAATGATCCATCATGTGGATCATTCTTAACAAAAATCTTGGTAGAAAATACACACATCTCATTTATGGTCGAAACCTTTTAAAGCTAAATACTTATTTTGATACATGTCATTGGTCAAGATTATTTGTTGAAAGTAAAAGCTGGGACTGTATAGCTGCCATCCTTTTCATTGATAAGAGTTCAGCTAGGTTTTACTTTTATTATTGTTTGTTGCTCTTGGTTGCTACTTTTGGTAACTTCTATCAGTATTCCAAAGCATAAGCTGCCAAACAAGGGGACACGGATGCATCAAACTAGCCCATCAATATTCCTAATGTGTTTATCCTGGTAAAAGATCGACTTTGCATTAGTATGAGTTCTGAAAGTCTATCATTTTGTTGCATTTACTGGCTTAAATTGAAAGTATTAAAATGTATATAAATACTATTTTCCTTGGTAGCATAGTAGCAAATGAATTGTTGAATACTAATTTTAATTTAATGGCATTTATATGAGAAATCCGAACTCTTTTTAAATTTTTTTAGAGTGATGAATATGTCGAGAATATTAACATAATTATTAGGATTGTTATTTAGTATATTTATTCTATTTGTAATTAATTAGAATTAGAAGTAATTAGTCGTATAATCGCTTTTTAATAGTAAATGTTTGTTTTGATAAGATAGGATCAATTAGGATCAATTAGGATCAATTAGGATCAATTAGTTGCTATTTTTATGTAAAGCATTTACTCGTAATTTAAACACGCCAAAATGGTCGAATAAAATTATTCCATTCTCATTCTTTTCGACTTTATGGTATCGAGCCTAAATGGCTAAACCTCCGATGATACCTCTGGTATCGATTCTATGAGCTCTATTCGCTCACCCTCAATTCCCTTCACCACCGAATCTTTCCAAAACCTTTCCATCACTTCTCAAAGCCGAATGGAAACAATTTCCTACAAAGGTGGTCCCAATCGGTGAAACTGTTCATTCGAGTGGAAAATTCGACTATCTTACAGTACCAATGCGAGACCCACCGAGAAAGATGAAGGTTCGAAAAATGGGAGGCGAGAGAATTCGATGATCATGTCTTGGCTCATAAATTCTATGGACTCGAGTGTAGGAAGAACCTATCTCTTCCTACCTACCGCTCATGACATTTGAATCTCTTGTGAACGAGACTTATTCGATCTCGGGAATGCGGGACGCTGGTTTGAGCTAAAAACTTGGCTATGGAGGCTAAAACAAGGTGAGAAAACTGTCACTCAATATTATACGACTTAAAAACCTTGTGGCAAGAAGTAGATATGTTCGGCGATTATGAGTGGAGCCGTGCGAAGGACAGGGCTTTGTTTCGAGAAAATGGTGGAAAAAGAACGTGTCTTCGAATTCCTCGTCGGCTTAATAAGGAATTAGATGAAGTGAGAGGACGCATTCTTGGTCGTGATCCACCGCGAGAGTACTAGAGAAGTCTTTGCCGAGGTCGAAGAGAGGAGAGCGGCGGACCGTCATGCTCGGAGGACACTCACCAGCTCCCACCGAGCCTTCGCCTGTTCTCTAGTCGACCACCACGCCGCAACGACCGTCGCAGCGATAAAGACCGCCAATCTGCGAGCATTGCAACAAGCCAGGGCATGTTAAGGCCAAATGTTGGAAGTTTGCATGGAAAGCCAGTGAGAACCCTTCATCTAACCTAATCCTCGTGATTCAAAGGGTTTTCATGCCTCATCCGAAGACACTTCCAAAGAGCCGAAATCGCCTCGTAGACGTCGCAGCTTCAAGAAAGAACAGTAGAGCCAACTAATGAGTTCTCATTCAATTGTATCCAACACTCCTAACTCATCATCTTACATTGCCTCTTCTTCTTTAGCTCAAAAAGGTACTTACCCTACAACTTTCACAAATACTCAAAATTAAACCCTTGGATCATAGATTCAGGGGCAACCGATCATATGATGGTAGTTCCTCCATATTCTCTTCATATTATCCTTTATCTGGAAATTTGAAAGTTAAAATTGCCGATGGTTCTCTAACCTCTATTCTTTGGAAAAGGCTCTATTATTATGTCTCCATCTCTTACATTACTAAATGTCCTACATGTTCCAAAGATTTCTTGCAATCTCATCTCTCGTTAGTCGTATTATTCATGATTGCAAATGTATTGCTACAATAACATTTCTTTGGATTTGAATTTCGGGACCCTTGTTCGGGAAGATGATTGGCAATGCTAAGGAAGTTGATGGACTCTATCACTTGGTCTCGGAAAATCCTTCGAGATGAACAAGTTCGAAACCAAGATGTTTAACTACCTTGTCTTGCGAGAATGACATAATGTTGTGGCATTATAGGTTAGGCCATCCCAGCTTTAATTACTTGAAATATTTGTTTCCAAATCTTTTTAAAAATAAAGACATTTCATCTTTTTGTTGTGAAGTTTGTGAGTTGGCAAAACATCATAGATCTGTTTATCCTTCTTTGAAGTATATGCCATCAAAACCTTTTTCACTCGTGCATAGTGATATTTGGGGTCCTTCAAGAGTAAAATTGCCTCGGGCTCTAGATGGTTCATCACATTCATTGATGATCACACTAGAGTCACATGGATTTATCTTCTAAAGGAAAAATCCGAGGCCGCAAATGTTTTCAAAAATTTTCACTCTTTGATTAATACTCGGTTTCATACTAATATTCAAGCTCTTAGAACCGATAATGGCCGAGAATATTTTAATGCAATCTTAGGTGATTTTTGAAAGAAAAAGGAATTATTCATCACAGCTTCTTGCGTTGATACTCCCCAACAAAATGGAGTGGTGAGAGGAAAAATAGGCATTTATTAGAGGTGTCTAGGCGTTATTATTTGCTATGAATGTTCCTAATCGTTTTTGGAATGAAGCGCTCATAACTGCACTTATCTCGATTAATCGAATGCCTACAAGAGTTCTTAATTACATCACTCCTTTGCAAGCACTAAAGAATATGTTTCCCGAAAATAGATCGTTCACTGATTTAACACCTAAAATTTTTGGTTGCATTGCTTTTGTTCATATACACGGCCATAATAGAGGAAAGCTTGATCCCCGGGCACATAAATGCATATTTCTTGGTTTTTCACCAACACAAAAAGGGTATAAATGTTTTGATCCTAAATCTGGAAAATATTACGTGAGTATGGATGTCACTTTTTTTGAAAAACAACCTTTTTTTGAAAAAAACTCAATTCCTGGGAGAATGATTATGAAATGAGTTTTTGGGAACAAATATCTTTGCCAAAATCGGTTGAAAATAGTTCAGTGGAATCAATTATTTCTGTAACTAATCCTAGGATTTCACAACCTATAAATTCACAACCTCGTGAGACCCAGGTAGAAAACAACTTGGAACCACCTACTGAACTTCGTGTTTATTCTAAAAGGAGGACTCAACCAAGTAATATTCCACCAGCTCCCGAGGTGGGCTAATCATCGGACTCGACCGAGGTCCAAGGTACGATCGCTCTTTCTCCTACTTCTCTTCCAAATTTAGAACCTTCTACGATTTCTTTGAACCCATAGCCTTACGCAAAGGTGTCGATCATGCACCACAAAACATCCAATATCCAATTTCGTATCTTATCATAAGCTCTCACCGATTTCAAAGCCTTTTCCACCAGGATTATGGATGATGAACTACCTAAGTCGATACATGAAGCTCTAGAGGTTCCGAGATGGAGAGAGGCGGTCTTTGAGGAGTTGAAGGCCCCGAAGAAGAATGACACGTGGGATCTTACCTCTTTACCGAAGGAAAAAATGTGTAGGCGACAAGTGGGTGTTTACCATAAAATACCATGCGATGGCTCGGTTGAGAGATACAAGGCTCGACTCGTAGCACGAGGCTTCACTCGGACATACGGCCTTGACTACGAGGAAACCTTCGCTCACTGTGGCCAAACTAAACACCGTACGTGTTCTTCTCTCGTTAGCCGCTAATCTGGATTGGCCTCTCGAGACAGTTTGATGTGAAGAACGCGTTCTTAAACTAGCGAGCTAGAGGAGGAGGTGTATATGGAAGCTCCACCAGGCTTTGATGAGCTAAAGAAGGATGACAGAGTATGTAAGCTAAAGAAATCCATATATGGATTGAAACAATCTCCGGGCATGGTTCGAAAGATTCACGAGAACTGTGAAACAATGTGGTTACACTCAAGCTCATTCGAGATCATACGATGTTCTACAAACACAATCATGGTAAAATTGCTATTTTAATTGTGTATGTAGATGACATTGTGATGACGAGGAGATGACATAGTAGAGTTGGAGTCACCGAAGAACTTTTTATCCAACCGGTTTGAAGTCAAAGATCTAGATGCTCAAATATTTTCTTGGAATGGAGGTGGCTAGATCCTCAAAAGGAATAGTTATCTCACAAAGAAAATATGTTCTTGATCTCTTGAAAGAGACTGGATTACTCGGATGTAAACCAATGGCAACTCCCCGTCGATCCGAATCGAAACTCGAAAAAGAAGATGGTGCTTGAGGTTGTGGACAAGAACCGCAGATCGTAAGTCAGTGGGGAAGCTAATTTATTTGGCGCATACAAGGCCGAGATATTGCGTTTGCGTGAGCTTGGTTAGTCGGTTTATGCATTGTCCATCGAAAAACACTCAAAGGTCGTTCATCTGATTCTTCATTACTTGAAAGGAAGCCCGGTAAAGGAATTATGTTTTCAAAGAATGGGAGCCGAAGAGTGGAGATCTTCACCGATGCCGATCATTGGGGCGGAAGTTCTACGAGACGAGAGATCTACCACCGGCTATTGCTCCTTTGTCCAGGGCAACTTAGTTACTTGGAGGAGCAAGAAACAACCGCTTGTTTCTCGAAGCGATCTGGAGTCCGAGTTCGAGCTATGGCTCAAGGAGTATGTGAGTTGTTATGGCTTCGGAAGATCTTAGAGGCTTTGAAGGTTGAAGGAGATAAACCGATGAGGTTGTATTGCGACAACAAATCGACAATCAATATTGCTCGAATCCCAAGATGACCGGACAAAACATGTCGAAATAGATCGACATTTCATCAAGGAGAAACTGAAAACGGCGATATCTCGCATACCCTTTGTTCCATCATCCTGAGCGGCTGTGATGTTCTTACTAAGGGACTTTTTTATGCTATGTTCGAAGGTTTCTATCCAAGCTGGGAATGATCGATATCTATTCTCCAGCTTGAGGAGGGGTGTCGAGAATATTAACAGTAATTATTAGGATTGTTATTTAGTATATTTATTCTATTTGTAATTAATTAGAATTAGAAGTAATTAGCTGTATAATCAGTTTTTAATAGCTGTAAATCTGTTTTGATAGGATCAATTAGGATCAATTAGTTGTTATTTTTATGTAAAGCATTTACTCTGTACTTTAGAATATTAGAATCTTAGCAACAAATTATTTTTGTAGATCCAAGAAGCTTAAGTTTTGGGTTAGAAGTTCCTCTAATGGATGGTGGAGCTATCAAGACATCTATGCATTACCCTTTTAATGATGTTAAAGTCATAGGTACTCAAGGCTTTTAATGAGGTTTCAAACAACTGGTTTATTTCTAGGTAAAAGCCTTAAATAGTCTTAGTTTTCTAAACTATTCTAATATTTATGATATTCTTAGTTGTTCTAGAACTTTTTTTAAACATTGGTTCTAGATTTCAAAACTTGGGACTTAAAGAATCATGTATTTATTTATTTATTTATTTTTTTGGTTTTTGCTCTGTGAAAGTCCACAAATAGGATGGAGTTTTTCTCTTTTGAGGCAATGAACAAAGGTACCTTTGTTCACATATTTTCTATCAGTCTTCTGTATGTTTGTGACCTTGCCTTTGATGTGATGCAGGGGAACTCTGGAGTGATTGCTAGAACTTCTACTTTATGTTTTTGTTTATTTTCTTCCAAATGTTCTCCATCTTAGTTTCTACATTCTAGACCTATTTCAGTCTCATTTCTGGTCTCATATCATCATTTCCGCCAAACACTCCTTTTCCCACATATCGAGTTATCCTATATAGATATGATAAATCTATACTATTCCCAAAAGAGTTGATGAATCATATGATATATGACAGAGAACACAAATGTGTATTAATGAATTATTAGTACAAGTATATTTTACTTGAAGTCCACATTATATATATATTTTCGAAGGCAAGTCCACATTATATTCATTGTACAGAAAAAGTAACAAATCTATATTGAAATTATCATATGAGGCACTAAATCGAGCGCAATGGAAGTGTTTCATCCATGTATCTAACCCCAACTAATTTGGGATTGAGGCTATGTTGTTTTAAATTATCATTTGATGTTTACTTAACTTGGGAAGTGACACTTAAGTTGATTGCATTCATTTATGATTCAAAATTGTTTTCTGAACACAATTCATTAATGCAAATCCTGACTCGATTTATTGGGCTTCCATCAATTTGTTCTTAGTTCATGATTCTGATATTTATGCTCCTAATTTCAGAGACTTATTCGTATGTTACTAATCCATTCTTAACATTTGTATTGACATTCAAGCTTGATCAGTTGTTTCATTAGGAAGTAAGTTCAGACCTCTTAGATGCGTAAAATTAATAATTTTCAGCTGCAATCGTTTGGCAAGTTCTGCTTGAATAAATTTGAGGTAATCAGTCCAGTAACATTAACAGAAAAACAATCGTAGCATTTATATGAACAATTTCTAATATCGAAGTCTGATTATATATTCAAACATGTTCCTTAAGCGTAGTAAAGACTATAACTTTGAGCTTTGATCTTGTATCCACATGTTTAGGAAATTCATGTGATATCTTATGTGTTTTCTTTGAATGTTTTCAATAATAATGCATGATTAACCTTTGAACCTTAGGCGTGAGCATGTTCCATGTATTTGATGATATTTATATAGAGTTAAGATATCAAATGTTTTGTGTTATGGTTTCCATTGTAGGAGGTATAAGATATGGAGATTATGCAGAGGTGAGTTGCTTAATCTCATAATGCTGATGTCACCTTGTGCAATCATATTTTTTAGGCTCTGATGGAATTTCTCAATCTTGTAAATCTATTTCGTTTCATGTCCTAGGTTCAATGCTAGTTATTTCCTGTCATTAACATGTAGTACGCCATATCTTGCAGGCACTGGGCAACGATGGGAAAGTTTGAGGAAATCAAGGAAATTTCAAAATTTGGTTCGCTGGTTCAATTCAATAGCAGAAGAGTATGATGAAGTGTTGCGTGATGTAATGGCAGCTTATGTTGGAAAAAGGGGTTTAGGAAAGCCAACAATTGGGAAGGTAAAAGACTTGAATGTTCAGCAGTCAACCAGAACAATAGTGGAAAGCAATGACAAGGGAAAGGGTGTCAACCGGCCCACTTTTGAAGTAGATCTTCCTGGTGCTAAAGTAGGAGAAGTTTGCTTGCGGTTTGCTCCAGAACCCAGTGGGTATCTTCACATTGGGCACTCAAAAGCTGCATTGCTGAATCAGTATTTTGCTCAACGATATAATGGTCGGCTCATTATTAGATTTGATGACACAAATCCTTCAAGGAAAGCAATGAATTTGTGGAGAATCTATTAAAAGATATTGAGACACTTGGTATCAAGTATGATGCTGTGACGCACACGTCTGATTATTTTCCCCAATTGATGGAAATGGCTGAAAGCTTAATTCTTAAAGGGAAAGCATATGTTGATGATACCCCGAGGGAGCAGATGCAAAAAGAAAGGATGGATGGTATCGAGTCAAAATGTAGGAGCAACAGCGTTGAGAAAAACATAGAGTTATGGAGAGAAATGATTGCAGGGTCTGAAAGGGGTCTGCAATGCTGTGTCAGGGGTAAGCTGGATATGCAAGATCCTAATAAGTCTCTTCGGGATCCAGTGTATTACCGCTGCAATCCAATTCCTCATCATCGTATTGGGTCAAAGTATAAAGTGTACCCAACATATGACTTTGCATGCCCATTTGTTGATGCTACCGAAGGCATTACACATGCCCTCCGATCAAGCGAGTACCATGACCGCAATGCACAATATTATAGGATTCTCGAAGATGTGGGGTTGCGGAAAGTCCAAATTTATGAATTTAGTAGATTAAATATGGTCTATACATTGCTCAGCAAACGCAAGCTTCTTTGGTTCGTTCAAAATGGTAAAGTTGAGGGATGGGACGATCCTCGTTTCCCAACCGTGCAAGGAATAGTGCGTAGGGGTCTCAAGATTGAGGCCCTGATCCAGTTCATTCTTGAACAGGTAAGGCTTTGTACCTATTCCCTAGTAACAGTCATACAGAGAAAGAAATGCTAATTTTGTCTCTCGAACAAGAAAAAGACTATAGAAGAGTTTGTTGAGACGTTCCAATTCGATCATTCAAACGGGGGCAGATGCCTAGCATATCATGGGTTCCACCTGAAAACTATACCTTCACTGATAAAACTTTCCCCTGTAGTTCAAT
Source organism: Stephania cephalantha (assembly GCA_039657325.1). NCBI lineage: Eukaryota > Viridiplantae > Streptophyta > Magnoliopsida > Ranunculales > Menispermaceae > Stephania > Stephania cephalantha. The sequence continues at coordinate 58,179,598 of CM077571.1, forward strand.
GTTATTTACCCTTGTTGTTTCAATTTATAAGTTTCATGACCATCTGAACGAATGTTGCATTTTCATGGTATGAACTATATAATCGAGTTGTTTGGAGATCTACCCATAGGATGTCACTTGTGATGTTGTTCTGTCATTAAACTTCTTGCGCCTCGGTTTCCATGCATATCATGGAGATTCTATACTATTGGTGCAGGAAGATTGCTTTTTTTTTTTATTTGTTTATTTCCTTTATATGCACCTGAGGGGTAATAATGGAGGTTTTTCTTTTTCTTTGTTCCAGGGTGCATCCAAAAATCTCAATCTTATGGAGTGGGACAAGTTATGGACGATTAATAAGAAGATAATTGATCCAGTGTGTCCCAGGCATACTGCTGTCCTTGAAGAGAAGCGTGTGCTGTTGACGCTACTTGATGGCCCTGAGAAGCCATTTGTCCAAATCATTCCAAGGCATAAGAAGTTTGAAGGGGCTGGTACAAAAGCTACAACGTTTACAAAGAGAATATGGTTGGACAATGCAGATGCGTCTTCTATCTCAGTGGATGAGGAGGTCACTTTAATGGATTGGGGAAATGCAATTATAAAAGAAATTGGGAAGGACAATGATGGAGAAATCACACACTTGACAGGAGTTCTGCACCTTGATGGCTCCGTAAAAACCACAAAATTGAAGCTTACATGGTTACCTGAAATAGATGAGTTGGTTAATCTATCATTGTTGGAGTTCAACTACCTAATCACAAAGAAGAAGGTATACATTTGCACCCCGACTTTTTTTTTTTTTTTTTGTTTAGTGAGTATTTCTGAACTTCAATTGATTAAAATTGATATCGCCAAATTGTCTGTCTCTTGGATACTACTGCAGCTTGAAGAAGATGAGGATTTCCTTGACGTGCTTAATCCATGTACTAAAATTGAGACTTCGGCACTTGGGGATTCTAATATGCGAAACCTGAAGCGTGGGGAAATTCTACAGGTGGAGAGGAAGGGCTATTTCATATGTGATGTTCCTTTTGTCAGACCCTCAAAGCCAATAGTTCTACTAGCAATTCCTGATGGCAGGCAGCAAACAACACACAGGTGAAAGATGAGGTGCATCATTAGACATGAATTTCTGACCCTTTGATTCTTCTTGTGGTGTTCTATAGATCTTAATTTAACTTAAAATGAACTAGAACAAAGTTTTGTCTTAAGCATTGAAAACTCAGGTCAAGTGATAAACTGTTATTTGCATGTAATGCATTAGACTGTTGTTTATCCTTGATGTTGATTTAAGAGCAGCTTATCGAGATGTAATTGCCCTTGATTACTGCACTAGAGAGTCGCGGTTTTCTTGTTTAGCCTATTGTTCATCCTGGCTTGCAACATTTTCATGTCCCGACTTGTCTCGGAATATCCAATTTTGTTTTAGGCTTCTTGGATCATCTCAACTCATGATATTATGTATTCGGTTTGTGGATGTTTTTGTGAGATCTATTGTCTTCAACAGGTCTATCGATGCCTTTCCATGCACTGCACTCCATGCTTTTTTCTTCCTTGTGACTGCATCTATGTTTGGCGCCCTACTTAAATGTTACAGAACTTTAGTTAGGGGTTGTACTTTTTTTTATCATAAACAAGTTTTTTATTATATATGATGAAAATGTAGTACAAAATGTTGTGAGAGAATTAGGGGTTGTACTTTGTTACATAGTTATTATTTCTTCTCAGTGTTCGAACTTTGTTCGAGTCAGGTGAACTAAATGTTTGAATAGTTAGCATGATTTTTTGGTGATGATGCCAATGCATAATGTAGTTTGTCGTAAGGTTATGGTGGAGCCCTTTAGAAAAGCATTGGTGTAGTCCAGGAAAATGTAGTACAAAATTAGGTTTGGAAGTGATTGGTGGATGAGTTAGGCGGATGGTGTTGGAGAAGAATTGAAATACGTGTGCTTTCAAGATTAGATGTTTACTTGCAGCAACACAGAGAATGATAACTGATTACTTAAAAAGTTAAAACAAGTCAGTTTTGATTTCTCGATCCTTTGCGACGCTTCCAAGGCTAGGCGTTTTTCAAACAATAAGGTGCCTTTACTTTTTTATTCACCAAATAATGGGGCTCACTTTAAATTTTCAAAACAAATGTATAACTCATTTTCAAAAGAAGCTTATTGATGATGAGGTGACATGCATCGTTGGTGAGGTGGAAGATACTTGTATGAATAACTCATTTTGAAAATGAGCTATCTATACAAAATACTAAACTCTATGAATGACCCCTTTTGAAAATGAGCTATTTGTTCAACTCAAATATCGCACATCGAGGCGGAGAACCCACGCAAATGACACGTGCATATCAAGATGGACAACCCGCGTCACTCGCGTATTTCGAGGTAGACAACTCATGTAAACGACACGCACACATATCGACGTGGACAATCAATGCAAACGTCACGCATGTATATTGAGGTGGAGAGTTCATGCAAATGTCAGGCACGTCAGTCGAGGTGGGCGATCCATGCAACTTGTTGCAATCCATGCAAACCTCACGCACATATTTCGAGGTGAACAACTCATATAACCTCGCCTAATCCATGCAAATGTCACACACGTATTTCGAGGTGGACACCCCATGTAACTTCGTAAAATCCAAGTAAATCATGCAAACGACTCGCACGTGTCTCGAGGTGGTAAAATCAATGCAAACGTCACACACGTATCTCGTGGTTGACAACACATGAAAATGCCACGCACGTATGTCGAGGTGGGCGAGCCATGCATTTTCATGCAACCATTCAAACGTCACACACATATCTCGAGGTGTGGACAACTCATGCAGCCTCGTGCAATCCATGCAAACCATGCGAATGTGAAGCACATATTTCGAGGTAGACAACCCATGCAACCTGTTGCAGTCCACGCAAACCATCCAAACGTCATGCACGTAACTCGAGGTGGATAACTAATGCAAACGACAGACACATATCTCGATGTGGACAATCCATGCAAACGTCATGCACGTATCTCGAGGGGACAACTCATGCATATCCACTACAGACCATGCACCCCATGCAAACGTCACGCACGTATCGCGAGGCGAACAACCCATGCAACCCATAGTAACCATGCAACTCATCATTTAAACTTTTGTCTTTCCCACGTGGACATCCCACGTGTATGTCCACGTGTACCGGAAACAAGAGTAGCGACTTTTGAAAATGCGCTATTCTTGTTTGTCTTTTTCACGTGGACGTCCCACGTGGACACCCAATACTATTACGGCTCCAACCAATCCACGTGGATTGATATATCCAAATAACACGAATAACGCATTTTCAAAATGCGCTATTCGTGTTATTTGTCCAACGTAGATCGGACACATGAATAACGCCTTTTGAAAAACGTAGGCCGAAAATTTTTTCTCCCCTGATAGCGCATTTTCAAAAAGCGATATACCTTATATCAAGAATAAAAAAAAAGCACGCTTGTTTTGCTCATTTAAAATGATTTATGCTGTACTTGTGTAATTTTTTCTCCAAGGTTATGCATGAAAAATTAATTATACACATTGTGACCACACACTGCTTAATATATAACAATTAGGACTCCATTTGGCTGCCTACGTGGCTACCGAAAGATTTGGTCCTTCTGGTGGCGTGTCGGTGCCCGGATGGTGGCGGCACATGCAGTGCGCTTCGTTTGCGAGGCGGATAACAGTCCATTGGGTGATATGTTTGGGTGGTATCTTTCTCTATGTAATTCTTCTTCTATAGGAGTTACTTTGTGTTTTCGTTTTAGATTTTATTTTCTCAAGTGCATGATTTTGCCAAATTTAGCTAGTTGTTCCCTTTATTAGGATTGGTTGCCCTTTCAATAGAGTAGTTGTCCCCTTAAGTAGGGTAGTTATTCAGAGCTTTACATGTAACATAGTATCTATTCCATTTCGCATGTAACGTAGTATCTATTCCATTTCGCTTTAGACAATTCTTTGTACGCCCCCTCCACAAAGCTTTAAACATGATTGATGATCTCATTCCTCGTATTAGGTAAGGATTTTCAAGCAACTACGTAGAAATATATAGTTCTTTATCCACTAGTTTCCTAGTGTTTTGTAATCGTTGAAGTTTATTTATAATTAACTTATGATATCGTCTCTAACCTGAAAAGTCAGTCATTAGCTCAAATCATCATGGCCCTGGTTTATTGTTTTATTGGTTATTTTATACTATGATCTCATATCACTTAATTAACTTCCAAATTTCAAATTATGCTTGACATACAAATCAGACTTACAATGACATAAAATGGATATATTATAAATACTAAACAGAAAAAAGTGTTGTAAAAAAAAAAAAAAAAAAAAAACACAGAAATAAGAGTCAAATAATCTGTAATTTAAGTTCCAACTTTTACAAGGAGACAGGAAAAACTTAAAAAAATAGAAGGGAGAATAAATGAAGTTGCACGCCACGCACATCTATGTTGAACTTAACAATTTATAATGTTTACCAATTTAATATAAATAAAACGAAAATACAATAATCAATAACAAAATTGAAACAACACGTAAATTTAAAATTATTTAACCGGAGGCTTGCATAGAAGCAATGTTCTAAGACATAAATTTCTCTGAATTCGGTGATTGCATACAACCGAATGCCCTTCCGAAACAAAGTTCACCAATTCCGAAACTGCTCTCTATTTCGAAAATCAAGTGAGTTTTTCAATGTTTGAGTTTTACTTAAATAGAACTTGAAGCACTGGTTCAAATCAAGGTGATTGCCAATTCCAAGCAGGCTTTATCTTTAAAAGATATACTCTATTACCCGATGTCACTTGGGCTCTATCTATTAGATTTCCCTAAAACAAAGATAAATGGAGGGTATATACATATAAAGAGTTGATACTCTTTGTAAGTGAGCAATGCGGGACTAAAGAGCTTTCGATTAAAACTCTCTCAAGTTCCAACAATCTCTTCAAGTTTTAAAAAGAAAAATGATCAAGACTATAAGAAATCTAAAATAAAACCACGTCTTGATCTCTTTGAAATTTGACTTTTAAGAAAACCGACTTCATTTTTTTTTCTTCTTCTTCTTTGTTTTGTCTGCATAAATTAAAGCTTAAATTAAGTGATTGTCAATTTAATTTCTTCAGCTACATCTCCTTTCTAAATAAACTTCTGACTTCTATTATAAAAATAGTTTCTTCTATGCATTTTATGATACCAATTCTAAATTTGGATTCATACTAGTGTTGCTTTTTTTTTTTTTTTTCATACTATGATGTTCATGATTATTCATGACTATTCCACGTGAAGCACATCATATACTATGAAAATATGACTTCAAAAGTTAGAAGATTCAAACTTGTGACTTCGAGGAGGTTAGGTGAATAAACATGCAGGTCTTCGTAGCTGTACCAAAGCAATTGACCAAAAAAAAAAACATGGCACCAAGGCATGCAATAGCATTACTTCAAATTAATAGAGTTATTTTCCATTTTTCATCATATTAGATCTCTTATCTCACAATTCAACAATAGTGATATCAAATAGACAGATTATAACAGGTTTAAAAAATCTTCCCAAAGTAGTTCTTAGTCTTGCAAACAAACCAAAAGAAATGAAGAGAGCATCATAATTCCTCCAACTTTCAGCTTCATTTTATTTTATTTTATTTTATTTTTGATAGGAAACAACTTTCAGCTTCATGATCTGCTCATATATTTAAAAGGGGGATTTGTACATCTCTTGTTGTTCAATCAAGGACTACAATTACAATCTATTCAAATCAAAACTTTCTAAGAACAATTAAAAACAAATAAATAAAAACAAACTTGCACTCTTCATAATTCACATAATATACATTCCAAATTGTGGAATCTTAGTAAGTGATCTGTTTACACTACTATTCCCCCCCTAGCTAGCTAGCAAGCCCTTTCGGCTTCTCTCCTTCAAGAGATCAATCCAACCAAATTGAATTAGTTATGAAGTGGGTTCGGCCCTCCCGGAACTAGTCGCTTCGAAACTCCATAAAGCGGGTCGATGTCATCTTCCTCATTGTTGTTTCGAGAAGATGCAATACTTGTTAATGTAGAAGAAACATCTGTTTGCTCTGCAGTTTCTTGCCTAAGACTTCTAGAGCTGTGACTGCAACCTAACAATTGAGTTGCGACCAATAAAAGGATGAGAATTGTCGCGGATGAAAGCCAGTGATGATCTCGACGTCTCATGATTGGGAAGATGATTAGTGATTCAGAAAGGAGAAGAAGATTGAGATTTCTTTTTTTAATTGAATTGAGTTTTTGTGACAGGGGTAGCTAGCTATAGCTAGGCAGGGGAGAAAGAGAAGTATATTAATATATGGGGCTCAAGCAACTGTTGTGACGAAGACGTACTTCAAAAAACAGACCATATTAATTGCGTAACTTAATTAATTAAGTGCCGAATGTTGAAAATGTCTTTGTTCAACAATTTGTAGTGTTAAAGGGCGAAGGCGAAATTGTGTGAGTTAAGCGCAAGGTCTCGAATCCACGACGTTGGGCCACTGGTTTTGCAATCTCATGGCCCATGGAACTAGTCAGACGAGTGTTTGAATACTCATGGTTAATAAAAAAAAGGGAGCGACTATTAGCCCCTCACTACCTTATATCACCCCCATTTAATTTAAAACATTTTTAAACTAAAATGTCTTAAGGCAAAATTACATAAATAACTCCACTTTAAAACATGAACTTATTTCGTTTCTTTTTCTCCTTTTACTTTCCACTCTCTACACCCCTCAATTTTACTTTTCACTCTCTACACCCCTCCCTAAATGAAACCTTAAACTCATCAACAATTCATATCTCACTAACTACATTCACTTTCTCTTCTACTTAATTTTCCCTTTTCATATTCCACCCAAATTAAACTATAGACTCATCTCATTTTCTCTTATACTTTCTAATCTCTACACCCCTTATCATCTCTTTGTCCATATATATATTCAACAATTCAACAACAGTGCAACATCTTAATTATAGTATTTGGTTGAGATTTAATTCTTATTCTTGAATGGTTAGAATCTTTTATTTGTGTTGAATATTAGCTTTTAAGGATTAAAGAATCAATCTTGAGATGCGTATACAGCAAATTGAGTTAAGAGAGAAAAAGATGATGTGCAGAAAACTTTTTTTGGAGAGGGAGGGGCAAATATAAACTAGGGGTACAATGAAGAGTTTACTAATAATTAAGCGGGGTGCTCAGAGCATGAACTAACTTATTGGGGGCTACAAATAACATTAAATTAAATGGGGGGCTGATATAACATAAAGGGGTGCTAATAGTAACTCCCTAAAAAAATGATTTATATATATCATCTCAGTTCTTTTACAATAATATTCATGTGACCTCGACCTGCATGTTTTACATCGGGATTTGTGTATGCCCGCATCTCGAGGCACATATGGATGACTCTTGTGAGCCAATGTGTCTTGTAGTGTAACATTATTGTTGTCATTCTAACACTTCCCAAAAAATATAGTATTGGACTTTTTGACAAAAAAAGTATTGGACTAAACTACCCTTTTCTTTTCTCCATCTATTTGCTAAGAAAGTTGTATTTTTTTAAAGGAAAATGATTAAGTAACACACTTTAATTGGGCACACACTTTGTTTTTTAGTTATTTATGGTATTTCGTCACATATGGAGCCCACGCCTTGGGAGACAAGAAAGAGTCATAAATGGCTAAAAAATAAATTACGCGCCCAAAATGTGTTATTTTATCATTATCTTTTTTTAAAAAAAATACAAAGTCATGAGAGCTAGCTATCCTCTATGAGATACCGATGTTTTAATTGAAAGGTATTTTTGTCCTAATTATAGGCTTTTATGAGTCAGAATGAATAATATCAATCTCAATGAAGTTTAGAAGATAAACCTTAGAAGTTACAATAGATCCATAGAAGCTTAATGACCCTAGTGAATAGGCGCATATAAATTACTGTACAAATCATAATGAATTTGATTTTCTTTTGGATATATAAGAAAGAGATTGACTTGCCTCTATTGAGACTCTAACCTAATCTTTTACACAAGTGACTTTGTGTCAATTTAGCAAGGTATACACTTCATTGGTTAATGAACACGAGTTATATTTGAAAAATACTAGAATGGCAGCAGCAATGTCACGTTACAAGATACATTGACTCACAAGAGCTTTTCATGCGACCTTGACCCACGTATTATGCATCGTGATCTGTGTATGTTAGCATCCTGAGGCACATGTAGATGACCCTTGTGAGCCAGTATGTCTTATAGTGTGACATGTTATTGTCATTCTAGTACTTCTCTTATTATTTTTACCAAGATATGATGAACTCGCACTAAATATCAACTAAAACTCAAGCATTTATTATGTCATCCACAACTCGAATCTTGTGCTCTTTCATCAAGTAAAGTGGCTTGTATCTTAGACCAAAAAAAAAGTGGCTTGTATTAAGGGCTAATTAGTAATTAATAGGGGTTTAATGTAACATTTGTAGAGGCCCTAGAGGACATTTGATAAAGATTGTGAGAGTTGACTTTGATAAAGAGTGCGGCTATGTGCACCCCGCACAATGATCAGGGCGCCTAACAAAAATTTTGTAAAAAATGGATTTGGAAGGAAATGTCAAAAACACCCTCCCAAACCCAACCAATTCACTCACGTTCCAAACTCTTCCTTCCCGCGCACCCCACCTTCGAAAGTTCAACTATATAATATACGTTTTTCGCATGAAATTCTGATTTATTTGATCTATTTCTTAAGTTACAAGTATGTTTACAAAATATACTACATATTTTTTTATATATTTGTCAATGTTGTAAAATTAACTAGAACATAAGCTAGGAAAGTAAACAAAGAACAAAAAATAGAACAAGAGAAGAGATGGAGAGAAATATGATAACTTTATTTCAACATGGTGTATACATTACATGGAGAGAACCCCTTTATATAGCCCTTTTGGTCATAATGAGATGAAGACCAAAGGGCACAAGTTACTCTTACATATAATACAATATTAACTAACAATTAAATAAGTGTTACATAAGGTTGGGATATGATCCATTTCCCCATTACATTTACAACACTCCCCTTGGATGACACTCGCTAAGAGAATATGTCTCGTTAAAACTTTTACTAAGAAAAATCATGTGGGAAAAAATCCAGCGAAGGAAAAAGAGTACATCATTCTCATCAATGTTGATATAGAGTATAATATTGATAGAATTGCCTCATTTAAAATCTTGCTAGAAAAACCCGGGGGGATAAAACCATAGCTATGGGAAAAATAATACAATACACTAATCAATTCTGATAATGGAGTATTAATATTGTTAGGATCGTCTCGTTAAAAACCTCGCATGGAAAACCCGGTGGGATAAAATCATAGCTAAGGGGAAAAGAGTGCAATGCACTAGTCAATAACTCTTCTTGATTCTCCCCCTCATGTTCACATGGGCGAGACATCATATGTTACATTGCAACAAATCTTTGCAAGTAATTTAAAAATACAATATCTGGTCTTTTACACCTTAAGCATTTTGTTGATTCTTGTATATTTTGTCGCATATGAACATCATTTCATATATGAACCTTTAATGTCGAACATATGATTTTGCCACTTTTTTATATTAGCACTTGATGCGTTTCAAGCAATTTCACGACATTCCTTTTGAATTGACTTTATACATCTCCCCCTAATAGTGAAAAAAAATGCTTCATCAAAGTGATAGTCAGCAAAAATTGCAGGAAATATAATCCCTATCAGTTATGTGCCAAAGACATCTTATAATATGATTGATGGAGAGTTAAATCAATATAAGTCTCATATTGATTTGCCTTGAGATAATCAATATAATTGTTGTACCAGATACTGTATAAACGCTAGCCCTCGTTAAGTTCAAATTCGAGAAATACTCTCTTTTATATTATAATGTACATGTATGTAGCACAATAAGCAAGACATAAATTCATCGTCTTTATTTAGCTCATGATTTGAACACATCTCAATGGGTCAATTTTAATGAGCTATAAAATTCATAATTTGGCCTTTGATTGGCATGGTAATATCGTCAAAATATTTGGGCATATATGACAATATATAATCAGTATGGCCTAATGACCTTGCATATATGACACCGCTTGTCACAATTTTGAGCATGCTCATTGTCAATAACTTTACCCATTTATATTTCATGTGGTGCACCACTTTTATTCCACTTTTGGTGGAATTACTAATACGACATTTACCATATATTTTCTAATTTTCACGTCCATAATTTAATCATTGCGACCATGGTCATTTTATAACGCAACGCATGCTTCGTGAAGCTAGACCAATTAGACGGGAGTGATATTACATGTATAATATCTCATTATTTTACTCAGCTACCATGATACAAGAAACCAATTCATAATATTCATATTAAATTGATATACGCGCTCGATATTTTGTTGCAATAATATATTGAGACGTACCACGTGGATTTTTTTCTATCAATGCTTCAGTCACTTTTCCGCTTAGCCTCAACCAAGAGTTAATTAAACTTATGAAATTATAATTCATATTCGACTGATATAAGTATTATAGCTTGAGACTTAACCGCTCATTTAAAGATTTTTGGAGCATCACCAATTATGTTTTATATTCATAGCTCCATGAGGTGAAAATATATTATAAAGTGAAATATTCACTTTTCAAATCTCTATAGAGATATTGGCGAATAAATATTAACGATATGCGCACAGCCTTGCGTAGATGCTTTATTCATAATTTTAGCATCTAGTTTACCTTAACAAGTAATTTTTTGTCAATAATATTATGACAACAAATTCGATCAAGTATAATATGTTTGAAAATGATGTGTGGTAAAACTCGTAAAGATAGAATAAGAAATATAGAAATTCAAAGACAAGTATGAGTAGCACCAATTGATACAAAGATTATGGAAGGGTGGTTGCGGTGGTTTGGTCACCTGCAAAGACGGCATACAAATGCCTCAACTAGAAAACTTGACTCAATAGAAACTGTAGAAATTCGATCAAGTATAATATGTTTGAAAAACAAATACGGCGTAAATAGTTTTCTCATTTTTTATATAAAATACATAATATACGATAAAACACATGTTCACGACTTGATTATTTTAGATACAAAATATACTACTTGTTAGAGTTGGTGGGACAACCTCCAGGTTGGGTGGCGAGACGAAAGTCTACTTAACAACCATGCATCCTCGAACGGGATAACCCGTCTCCCTTTCATTGTTTAGCTTTACCGGGGACAAGACTTACCCACTATCAACTCAAACTTGTAGTATTATTTGGATTAAAATAATCAAGAATAGAACATGCATAATTAATTGTTATAATAATTTTATGAGAAAAACTAATATAGAAATTCATAGGATCATAAGAAATGCATTTCAATTAATGGCAAAGCAGGATGTGCAAAATAGAATGCGTAAAAATTCCTAACCACGTACAGTTCTCTATATGTCAATAGACTCAATACAAGATTTGCAACTATTCAAATTCATAGTTTCATTCTCGCAAGCAAGAAAATTATAGGCATTTAAAAAAAAATTATATATAAGAGAACTAATCTAACTTTTAATCTAGTTGAAAAATATTTTGTGCTTTTCAAACGCTATAAGTAGATTATACTACATATTAATCGAGATAATAAGCCAATTTAAGTAGTCCATATATAAAGTCCAAAAGTTATACTTATAGTGTTGGACCAATTAGACTTTTAAGAACCCAAACGACCTTAGTACATATTACCATCCAATAGTCCGATTAAGAATTCACATTGCTAATGATTTCCTAATGGTTTTCCAAATAAATTTGTTAGAAAAAGAAAAATCCTTTTTAATGTATGTAAACACCAAACTATTGATACTAAAAAGTATATATGTAAACCCCTCATTACAACTAGATATGTAATAATCATCTATGATAATTAGGCCTACAAGATGTAATTTGGTGCATTGATATCTGCTTCGATTTCAAGACCAATAAAAATTTACTATATGCTTGTTTAGGTGAATAGGAGTTGTTAAATCTCTTGGTTCATAAGTTGTTGGTCCAAATAACATTTTTTTTATTTAAGTCGTGGAAAAATGAATATACATGGAACCCAAAACAATATCTCAATTATATAAAAAAAAAAACATGAAATCAAATTGGTAAAAAATATTATACATTCCAAGCTTTACTTCATAGAAAGTTTCTTGATCTTCAAGATCTCCTTTACGTAGAGCGAATTCGTGCTGATAACGTGTTGTAAAATTAACTAGAACATAAGCTATGAAAGTAAACAAAGAACAAGAAAATAGAACAAGAGAAGAGATTGAGAGAAATAGGATAACTTTATTTCAACATGGTGTATACATTACATGGAGAGAACCCTTTTATATATATAGCTATTTTGATCATAATGAGATGAAGACCAAAGGGCACAAGTTACTCTTACATATAATACAATATTAACTGATACATAAGGTTGGGATAAGGGTCATCCATTTTCCCTTTACATTTACAACACGTAATAATCTCTTTCTTCAAAGGCTAACCTCACTTAATATTCGAGTCATATACCTATGTTTGGGCCTAAAAGGTCTTTTTTTAAATACGACTTAGGTTTTTAGTTTGGACAAAATATCTTTATCCAAATTTGATTTTTAATAATTTTATATAAACCCTATTTAATTTGCGTATGACAAAATTGCGCCAATGCAAAAAATTCCGCAACTATATTAAATCATATTTTTTAGACTAAATATGCCCTGACTAATCTGCACTTGAGTAAAGTAAGACTATTAGGTAGCTACAATTTCTCTAAAAAATTTTAAAAGCAACTTCATATCCAAAGCTTGAACTCAAGACAAGTGATAAAACAAGTGATAAAAAGTAAACACAACTCGAGCCATTACGAAAGACCTCCCACGAAGGTCATTAAGCTATGTCGGTGTGTATTCGACTAATTTACTGTCTACACGCGTACATAATTAGTAGTTTATTAGAAAATTTAGCGCGCTATTTTTGCTAAAAACCACAAGTAATCGAGCGTCGTCCTGCGCAGAGCCAGAACCCCCTCCCTCTCTCTCTCAAGTATCGACCCTGCTTTGTGCTCTTCTTCTTCTTCGTTGCTGTGATTTGAAGCGATGGCGCTGAAGTTTCTGAACAAGAAGGGATGGCACACGGGGAGCCTCCGAAACATAGAGAACGTCTGGAAGGCGGAGCAGAAGCACGAAGCGGAGCAGAGGAAGTTAGAGGAGCTTCGCAAGCAGATCCACGAGGAGAGGGAGCGCTCCGAGTTTCGTCTTCTCCAAGAACAAGCCGGTCTCGTCCCGTACGCACCCCTTCTCTCTCTCTCTCTCTCTCTCTCTCTCTCTCTCTCTCTCTCTCTCTCTCTCTCTCTCTCTCTCTCTTCCAATTTCTAGGGTTTCATTGTGCGTGTAGTCTGCTGCATCATCAACACATCAATTCATCCGCCATCCTTTCTCGATTTCTAGGGTTTCATCGCTATATTATATAAAGACTCTAAATTTATCTTTCAATCTGCATAATTTGATTACTAATCAACAGCAATGCATCAAATTTACGTTTTTGTTATTGCAGAAAGCAGGAGCGCTTGGATTTTTTGTACGAGTCGGGATTGGGGGTAGGCAAGGGTAGCTCTGATGGATTCACGCAATTTGAGTCTGCTCAGAAAACTGAGGCTGAGGCGCCTCAGCCAAGCTCTTCATCCTCCAAGGTATGCGTCTGGTGTTGGATTTCTAAGTCTTCTTTTCAATGCTTATGTACATTTTTCGCCGATCCGCCTTATAGAGGACACTAAAAATTAACCTCTTTGAATGTTATATATTGCATTGATCCCTATAAAGAAGAAAAAAAGAGTAGAATTTATAGGATGCATGGACTTTAGGAGTTAATCTTTTGCAGAACAATTATAATTTCAAATTTGGGCGCATCTTCGTCAATGTCTTCATGACCCTAATTCTGAAGATTTTTTTTTTTTCAGTAAACGTCTTGGAGATTCGTTCTCATTGTATCGAATATCGTAACTGCAGTCTTCTCTACCTTCATCAATGCCTACTTAATCCTATTCCAAGGATGTACCACCTTTTGCTGTATCACTGCGTTAGTAGAGAGTTTTGAATCAGATATGATTTTTTTGAAGGGTTTGTATAGTTGCACGATGGTTGACATTTGCAATGAAGATCATCTTTTTTTTGCTAAAGACTCGGCAAAATTAGGAATCGTATAATTTATTAAAAAAAAGAAATGAAAAATGGTTAAACTTTTAGATCCTTTAGGTATAGTTATACCAGGACAAATGTTGAAACTCTGGTGTGGTCCCTTGATCAGTAAATAAACACTGAGCAGGGCGGACTTACTGATGACTCAAGAACTTGATAAGTTGATATTTTTACATCATAATTAGCAGATAAGAATGGATGATATGTGTTCTTCTTTCACATGCTTCTCCTACATGTAATTCACTTTCTTTAATTGTTTGCGAAGTGATGGAAGCCTGATTTAATCGCACCTGGGAATTGCTTAGATCTGTTCATTTGCCTAACAAGGGCAATTTCCTAACCAAAGTTGTCAAATCAGAATCGAATCGTAAAATCGGTATGGGTGAATTGTGAATCGAATCGTAAATCGCAAGATTTTTTTTCGATTCTTTAAAATGCTTCTAAACACTTTTAATTTGTGTACTCATTGATTTTCTTTCAATTTTAAATGATATATAATAGTTTTAATAAAAAGTTGAAGAAGAAAAGTTGTATTTTGTGTAAGAAAAGGTGTTTTTTACTAACGCGTGGAACACTTCCTATTTTATATACAAATATGTGTCTCACAAGGTGTGTATTTAATGGATTTGATCTTTCTCGTTTTGATTTTGTTCTTAGATCTTCTCCAAAATCTTTATTTCTTTCCTTACCCTGATTTCTCTAACTCATCTCCCATTTCGCTAATTTCTCCCCTTTTTAAGAGTTAAAAAAACCAAAAAACAAAACTTAGGGTTGCTGGACAGTCCAGCGACCCCTTTATCGAGTTAAAGAGGTTAACTCGTAAATCGTACGTTAACTCGTACGAGTTAAATTGAATCGTACGATTCGATTCATGAATCGTGCGATTCTTGTAGGTTTGTGATTTAATAGCAATCTCGACTCGTTTTTCCCTTGTACCGAGAGTTAACTCGTAAATCGTACGAGTTTGACAACAGAGGTCCTAACTAGTACTTTGATCCTTCTTTTTATTCA
The DNA here is from genome assembly GCA_039657325.1 of Stephania cephalantha. Taxonomy (NCBI): domain Eukaryota; kingdom Viridiplantae; phylum Streptophyta; class Magnoliopsida; order Ranunculales; family Menispermaceae; genus Stephania; species Stephania cephalantha. The sequence continues at coordinate 58,194,879 of CM077571.1, forward strand.
ACATTTCATTATTTTTGCCCCCAATTAATTTGGGATTGAGACTATGTTGTTGTTGTTGTTGTTGTTGTTGTATTTCATTATTTTTGCGTATAAACTATTCTATGGCTTGCAGTCCTAATCACTGAATGCTTGTTCATGAAAATGGATATTAATTGGGAGAGGTGTTTGATTTTTGGTACTGAACATTTGGCTTGGTTTGTTTTGCCAGCCATCATCTACTCCTGGAGCCTTGTTTGAGGAGAAGCCTCAGTCAGCCAATGATGCTTGGAGGAAATTGCACTCAGACCCTTTGCTTTTGATACGACAGCGAGAGCAGGAGGCTTTGGCTCGGGTTAAGAATAACCCTATCCAAATGGCTATGATTCGCAAATCGGTAAGAGCGATGTTGCCTTATGCTGAACTTGTTATATTTATTGGTTTAGATACTTATAGTTATTTTTATTAGCTGATATATACTTCTTGATGAGATAATTCATATTATTAGGTGTGGTTGACACTGAATCTCTATTATGTGGTTTTACTACTTTTTTTTTTTTTTTTGAGAAGGTACGGGTTATGTGGTTTTGCTTTAATTATGAAAAAAAGGAGCAGAAATGATTGCATTTCTTAGAGGATGAATCTGAAATCCCAATTGAGTTTGCGATAGAGGTGTGATAGAGATCTTATATGGGAATCTTACGACAATAATAACCACCACAATAAAGTCTAAATCTCAAATTAGTTGGAATCAGTTACATGTATATAATGTATGTTTGCTTTAATGCAGTTTAGGACATGATTTGTTATATCCTCAACTTTATTAGAAACTATCTTGGGACCTACTATTTTCTAAAGTAAAGCTTACAAGTCCTAAAAACCAATGAACTATTGCGTCACATTGAAATTGAGCTTTCTTTGTGATCATCTATTGCAAGAGTAGTGCAATTTAATTAGTTAAATGAAGTGGCTTGGTGTGCCCTTATACTTATTGACCTTCTTGCTGATATTGTTGTTTGATGCTGTAGGTGGAAGCAAAGCGGCAGAACGAGGGACTCAAGAAGGAGCTCAAGAAACATCGACATAAGACCAAGAAGCATGATGATCATAACCTACCCAAAAGGCATTCTGATTCAGAAGATTCCAGCATGGAGAAAGAAAGACGGAAAGGGGGACGTAACAGTGACTCAAAGTATGACAAGCAGTCATCCAGAGATAGGTCCGACTCAGAAAATGATGCGAGTGAGAGAGAGGAAAAAAGGAGGAAGCGTGAAAAGTTGAAGCAAGATAAACATTCATCAAGCAGGTCATACTCAGAATTTGATGCAAATGAAAGAGAGGAAAAGAGGGAAAGAAGCAGCCGTAGATCAATGGGGGAGAAACATTCAACTGAAACCCGTTCCTCAACAGATATATCTGCTCCAGGACACTGGCGCGGACCTCAGCATAGGCAACGCAAGTCTGCTCCAAAGCTCTCAGAAGAAGAAAGAGCTGCTAGGTTGCGGGAAATGCAATTAGATGCTGAGCTGCATGAGGAACAGAGGTGGAAGCGACTGAAGAAGGCTGCAGACAGTGATGCCCAGGAGGCAAGCCAAGCGCAGAAGCTAGGTGGTAGGAATTTCTTGGATGATGCTCGTAAGAGTGTTTATGGAGCTGAAAAAGGAGGGAGCTCAACAATTGAGGAGAGTGTTCGTCGTCGGATGCACTATTCGCAGAGGAGGTCGGATGCCAGCGATAGTAATGCTTTTAGGCGGTGACTACATCTGCATATTAACTGTAAGCTATTCTTCTTTACCTTGAAAAAGTGCTTCTGTTCAAGGTAGTTGTTCCTTAGCTCTTCTTGTATACTATTGCTATGTCATAACATCTGTTGTAGAAAACATTTGCGTGCTACTTTGTAGCATTTTTTAAATGTTTGCTATGTTGATTGAAGAGGAAACTGCTGGGTATCAATTATCTGTGTACAATATTTTCATTCTCGAGTTCTTAACATTTTGTTTTCCTCTTAATGCATTCTCCATTTGTTCCATCGATGATTTTGGAGATTATCTTTCATCTGTCATTTTAGGAATAATGACCAACAACAAAAAAATAGCCTCAATCACAAATTAGTTGGGGTCAGAGACATGGTTCGAACTTTTCCATTGTGCTCAATTTAGTGCTTTAAGAATGACGACCACTTGCTATAATTATAAAAACCACTTGAAGAAAATTCTGACGAGACTTGGGGATGCTTCAAGAGATTAATTCTGAAGTTCTAACTTCTAAGAACAAGATTTGTTGTCAAAGCACCTCTGATGAGATGGATAAGGCTTCTCTTGTTAAAAGGCAGGGTTAGGGGAGGTCCCAAGTTCGACTAACGTTGCAGTCACTTAAAAAAAAAAAAAAAAAAAGAAAAAAAAAACGAGAGATCTGTTTATGCTTTCTCTTAGTAAGGTGTGTTTCTCTATACTTGAAGTTAAGCTAATAGTGGATCAATGGCTTGAGATGTTATCTGTACATTTATTTGCTAAGCTAAGAGTTTGATCCATGTAGCCGACCCCATTTAATTTGAGACTTAAGCTATGTTGTTGTTATTGTTGTTGTATTGATCCCTCTTTGTTTTCTTTCTTTTTCAAGAGGTAAGAAAAATATCCAATTCCTTGGTTTCCGAAACTAATCTCGATTCACTCAAATCTTCCATCAGCAATAGGAGAGTATGCAGACAATAACTTGGTAGACTTTGACAGTAGAGTAATGAATAGGAATTAGGGATTTTGTGGGTTTGATGAACAAAATGAAAATGTAGCCCTGAAGTTTCCTGACATGAAGAGAGAGAACAGCTTCCCAGCTCAGCCTTCTGAGCTTTCTCGCAAGATCTGTATCACTACTCATTCTTCTATTTCGTCCATTTTGTGACATGTCTCCAAAGAAAAGTCCCTTCCATTTCATGACACAAGAAACTTTCTTATCAGCCACTCCAGCTGGCTAAAATAGTTCAAAACATAGTATGAAGCAAATGTGCTTCTGTGTACTAATCTGCTTAGATTTTAAAAGTGAAATCAACATTTAGTTAGTTGTATAGAGTTTCTTCTTTGATTTGAGTATTGTATTAGTTTATATCAACAGCCTGGGCCCTGGATATATGGCTGTTGACAAACAATGATATCAGCTTGGAGTCTTTGGCAATTGAATATGGCATCTGCTCCCAACAAGTGGGCCAAGATTCTACTTGTATCAATCCTTTTATAATAGAAATAAGTATTTGTGATCCCAAATGATCTACTAGACTACTACCAACCTTTCATTAGGAAAAATCCTTTCCAGTACTTGAAGGGTCAAACTTCGAATATTTCCATTAGAACAGATTCTTCTGTTTGCATTGTTTTATTTTATATGATTAAAAGAACCAATGTACAGTAGTTGATTAAAAGTTCTTCATCATTCCAGAAGGAAAAAAATTATTTGTTATGTGTGGAAGACAGCACAAACTTTTCCACTAAACTTGCTTTTGTTTGATCAATACTTGGTTTTTGTGAAGATCTGGGGGACTGTGCAAACTTTGAGGTTTGTGGCAAACTACAAGTAACTCTCTGACTCTTAAGGTTTTGAATAAAATCATCTTTAGATGCAGTGCATATATGCTATGAAATGATCAAGTAATGGAACTGGGAAATGAACTGAACATAGAGGTCCCAGTTTTTGGAGATAAGATTGCTTATGTATGGACTGGTTCAAGCTTGTAGCTAGGTTTGTCTACATACATATCAGTTCAGAAATAGTGACTCATATGTGATCTCTTTTGATTTCATTATATCTAAGAACTAAATCAAGAAAATTAAACATGAGATAGGGACATATATATGTATGCCTCTACTTCCATAACTGGTAGTCAGTAAGAAATGTGGTTTGGTATCAGCCACTCTCTACTTCAAAATTTCTTCTAGAGTTAAAATGAGTAGAGTTACCATGAACACCACCAAGAAAGTGTATGCATTATTATATGCCTTGATTCTTGATATTCTATATATGTGAAATTAAAAATGGGAGTTGTTTAAATGATGGGACTCCTTTAATATGATATTACAGATTGTGATAGTTTGAGATTCTCTCCTCTTTCCCCTTCTTGGTTGATTAACAGTGACTTTGAAAAGATTTGAGGGATTAAGAAGGAGAAAGAGATTAGAAGAAAGCGCAACGTTGATATATAGAAGATTCTGCAAGAAAAGGGTGGACTTTTGATCATGTCAAATCATGAATTTGGAGTGAAGATGTAATAATAAAGATGAAATATAAAAAAACAGCAGCTTTTTCTTTTTAGCCTCACAAGATGAATATGATAGCTAGTCTTTCAATTGTTTATACATTTTTTCTTCCCTTGTTTTGTTTCTTCTTGTTTGGTGCTTCTTTGTTCTCTCAATGAGTCTCTCTTTTTCTTTTTTCTGGTACCCTGCTGAAAAAGAGCTATGGCGAAGGAGATTCCTTTGCAGTTTTCAGGAATTTCAAGTTTCACACGTTATTAAAGATCTCTCTCACATCTTTCACCAGCTCATATTTCAAACAAATTAAGCTATGCCCCCAGTAACGCAACTTTTTCTTCTCTGATTAATTAAAGATTAATCACTCACATATGTATGGATAATAAATATGTATCTGCTTGGCATGTATGTGTGTGTCTTTTGTATATAATGAATGCTTTTCTTGATCAGGTGTTTATCTGTTGCCCTTTTGTGATTTATCCTTTTGAGTTAACTGATCATTCCTCATGAATTATATTAATGATGATGATGAGTTGTAGTAGCTTATGCAGGCAGGCAAGGGATCTTTAAAATCTGATTGATCTTATACTGATTTCCACAACTGGGTCTGCAAATAATATTCCATGGTGCTTTGTAAGTAGAGGTTGGTTGGATCTCTCTTTGGTTCTGCAATATTCTATTTGTTTGCTAATGAGTTGTACACAGATACTTTTATCTATTTTTATTGCATTGATGTGAGGGAACGAGAAGGCTAGGTCACAAATCACAACAACATTGACGGATATATATTGGCTTGGCTTTGGCTTTGGCTTTGGCTTCCATGAATAATGATGTGGTTGCTGTTGGTGTTGCAATGCTGATGATGCTAGCTAGCTCTATTGTATGTTCCTTTATTAATATATAGTGGGTGAAAAGTGGGCAGGGCATATATGTTATGTACACGTGAGAGAGAGAGAGAGAGAGAAGTGAAGATCGATGGAGAGACTTTATTATGTATGATTAGGAAGAGAAAAAGGGTTTGTAGGGAGGGAGGGATTGCTTGTTGTGATGAACTTTTGTGGACTGACACCAAGAGAAGCCCTTACAAGGAAGTTATCTGAAACCCATCAATGAATATCCTCCACAAAGAGACAAACAAGGATGGGTTGTGGTGCTTAGAAAGGCAAATGCATCCTTGTGTAGTCTCTATTCAACATTTATTAAGGCTTCGCGTGTAAACTGGGTTTGTGCCGGTGTGGGTGTATGTGTGAGACTCTGAGTGGAGTGGGGTGGGGGTGGTGGGGTTTTGTAGGAACCCAAGTGTTGTCTGGGGCTTTAGGGATCCCGAAATTCTCTCCCCGTGGGGTCCTTTGATAGCCCCTTTTTGCTTGATTGATTGTATCACTTTGTTTTCTTGTGTGGCCCGGGTACCCTCCTTTGCTACTCATGCATACCTCAGTACTGCTACTATTACTACTACTACTTCTTTTATATATATATATATATTGTGACTTGTGATTCTGATGATTTTCTATCTAGCTATATATATCTAGCTATATATATCTATACAATGCAATTGGTTCTCTCCTTGTCTCTCAAATGCCCACGCCCACACATCTACATACACCTACATAAAGACATATACACCTATGTTCAGATATATATTTAATTAATCAATGTGCTTGTATGCATTAGTGTTTGTTTGTTAATTAATTCATCTCATTCTTAATTCGTACATACGTACGTACACCCTTGTGAATATATTCTCATCTTCAAAGCCAAAATTTTCTCCACACGTGTTCCCCCAACTCTTCATGTAGGGCCGGCAATTTGAGTCATGAAATGATTAACACGACACGTAATAAACATGTCGCGAGTTTGGCTTAAGTGGATCTTGATCATAAACATGTTAACATGTTTATACACGGTTAATAAACGAGTCATTAACATGTCAACTTGCTTAACTCGTTTATGACTCGCTTAACACGATTAAAGAATAATGTATAAATAATAAATATGGTATAATAAATAGATTGGTACAAAATTCACCCATTTGAATGCATGTTAATAACATTATTTATTTATTTTATTTTATATTTGAGAGGAAATATTCATTTTACTTTTAATATATTATTTATGTTTTAGATTTTATTAATAATTATTTATTTAAAAAAATAAAACTTTTCACCAAAGTAAAATTTAGATATTTTTTTTAGATGATTCTTATAATTTTGTTTATGTTATTATTACGAGTCATTTTGCTTTATTATTAAGAGTAATAAAGACTTGAATAAAAAAGTAAAGTAAAACTAACGACTATATACAACCACATTATATTTTATTGGCTATTTAATATGTTTGTTCGAATTTAATCATTTAGATATATTTTAAAAAGTAGTAACTGAATTATAAGAGTTTAAATAAAATTAATTTTTTAAATACAATATTTAATAAATTGATGACACGAATACTCGACATGTTTAACACGACCCACTTAGACACAAAAACTATTAACACGATTAATAAACATGTCGAGTAATGGGTTTGCATTATATGGGTCATGACCTGTTTATGACGCGACACGTTTACGACTCAACGACACGAATTGTCACCCCTAATTGCAAGTATCTAATTGTGAACAGTACTAATCGCGTATATACTTCTTATAGTACTCATATATAATTGTTAATTTATATCCCCTTTTTGCTCCTTTTTCACCTCTAGGTGATCAGACAATTGTAGTTAAATATATACAAATAAATGACTAGGGAGAATTTTATAAGAAAACACACACACATACACCGTGCATGAATCACAAAAAGATGAAGGGAGTACTGATATATGAGAGTGACCAGTGATGCAGGGGTAAAGAAGTGATCGAGAGGGCTTGAGATATAGTTTAGAATACATAATTAACTATACATGCTTTTATATATATATATATATATATGAAGGGAGCACCGATACATTCTCAAAATGCGTCATTCGTGTATTTTTAACATTGCACACTAATGACGCATTTTCAAAACGCATTTTACCTTAGTTATGGAATAAAAAAAATTCACTTATTTATTCATTTAAATTAATTTTTACTGTACATCTGTAATTTTTTCCCCTATTATGAGTCATGACTGCTGCTACTATTACTATCAGTACCACCACTTCGTCTATCTATCTGTATCTAATAAAACACATAACCACACACAAAGAGAGAGTGAGAGTGAAAGAGAGAGTGAGAGAGAGAGAGAGACCTGTTTTTAGCTGCAGAAGGTGTCCTTTCAAGTAAACTGCATTCTCAGATGTTCTATTAAAGCAAAGGAATGCAAGGCCTCCCAAGCTCTCCCCCCCATGCATCTTGTCTCTGGATTTTCATTTTCTATTCTTTCCCCTTTTCCAACTCTCATCAATCTCCCCCCAAAAGCCACTCTCAATATTACTACTACCACCACTTCATCATCACAATCATCAACAACTACATTAACTACCTCATCCACTATCACTACTACTACTACTACTGCTGCTGCTACTACTTAATTAGCTAGTGAGATATGCTCAGCTCATTCACTGCAGGCACCACTTCTCATGAAGATCAAGAGGACCCCTCAGACCCCCACCACCAATACCACCACCACCACCACCACCACCACCACCACCGCCCTTATACGCCTACCTTCATCTCAGCCGCCGCCCACCACCGCCAATTACTGATCAACTGCGCCGAGCTCGTCTCCCAAACTGACTTCTCCGCAGCGCAACGCCTCCTCTCTGTCCTCTCCTCCACCTCCTCCTCTTGCGGCGACTCCACCGACCGACTCGTCCACCAATTCACCCTAGCCCTCTCTATTAGGCTCGACCGCCGCCGCCGCCACCACCACCACCACCACCACCACTACACTAACCCTACTGATCCTACTTACATGAACTTCATGTCATCCCCCACAACCACTTCTACTACTAGTACTACTAGTACTACTACAAATTTAAATAGGGTTTCATCAATATTATCTAATTCTACTGATCATCGTCATGATCACCATCACCCATCATCATCATCATCATCCATGATCATACCTTATTCCATCAATGCCCTTCATCATCATCATCGTCATCATCATCATCATGGCATAATATTGAACTCTGAAATCGAGGCACTCCAATTTCAGTCCTCATTCATATCTCTCAACCAAGTGACCCCATTCATCAGATTCAGCCACCTGACAGCCAACCAAGCCATCTTAGAAGCAGTAGAAGGCCACCAATTCATTCACATACTCGACTTCGACACCATGCAGGGCGTCCAATGGCCTCCTCTCATGCAAGCCCTAGCTAGCCGCACCGACCCATCCAACCCTCCCTCGATCCGAATCACCGGGACCGGGCAAGACCCCGAAACCCTACGCCGCACCGGAGACCGCCTCGAGAGCTTCGCGCAGTCCCTCGGCCTCAGGTTCCAATTCCACCCTCTCCTCCTCGTCGACGATGTTTCATCAGTACTGTCACTTCAAGTGCCTCTCCTACCGAACGAGACACTCGCTGTGAACTGTGTGCTTTACTTGCACAGGCTTTTGAGTGAAGACTCTCGCGATGTAAGGTTGTTTCTTAGGACTGTCAAGGCCATGAACCCTAAAATAGTGACAGTTGCGGAGAGGGAAGCGAATCATAACCACCCGAGTTTCTTGAGGAGGTTTGTGGAGGCGGTGGATCATTACGCGGCGCTGTTCGAGTCGCTGGAGGCGACGCTGCCGCCGAGTAGTAGGGAGCGGTTAGCGGTGGAGCAAGTGTGGTTTGGGAGGGAGATTGTGGACATTGTGTGTGGGGAGGGGGAGGAGAGGAGGGAGAGGCATGAGAGGTTTGAGAGCTGGGTGGAGAAGATGTCCACTTCGGGGTTTTCGAATGTGGGGTTGAGCCCGTTCGCGCTGTCGCAGGCCAAGTTGCTGCTTAGGCTTCATTATCCCTCTGAAGGGTATCAGCTCAAGAATGTTAATGATTCTTTCTTTCTTGGGTGGCAAAATCAACCCCTCTTTTCAGTCTCTTCTTGGCGTTAGTATAATTCATCATGATTGATCAACAACAACAACAAGAAGAAGAAGAAAGAGCTTAATTGCTAGCTAGCTAGATCTATATATGCATATATATATATATGGATGTTACAAATGAGTTAGGTGGAGCTAGCTAGGAGATATCGAGCAACAACAACAACAACAACAACAAGTGGCTCTTGTGAAGAGATCGAAAACCCTAGAAACGTCGATCGAGGTACTAGTACTAGCTAGCTAATGATCTACAAAAGGGGATCGGAGTATATATGCAAATTCATGATGATGATGATCAATTTTTATGCTAGCTATATATTGACAGAATCTTTGCCCGAAACCCTAATCATCTTCATGATGAGAGAGCGAGATCATATCACTAATTAATCAGCCTCGCATGCGTGCATGACAACTTAACTCATCATGTACGTTAATTGCATGCCAAAGTTTAGGGAAGAAATGGTGGCTCGATCGGTGGCTAGCTATTAATTTCATCATGCACCTTCATGAATTCATCACATATGCATGGTCTAGCTTTCTCTCTCTCTCTCTCTCTCTCTCTCTCTCTCAAGGTTTTTCCTTCTTGAGGGGGAGCTTAAACCAAGTGCTATAGATGGTAGTACTACTACTACCACTACTAGCACTGATCATTATTTTGCTTAATGTTTGGTCTGGTTTTTTTTACTTAATTAATTTCCAATCTGATCTATATATAAAATATATGTATACGCCCTTGTTACAAGTCCAAAGGGGAATCAAATTCAGCCTTTCTGAAAAGGAAGCAGTAGTGCTTTTGCGATATTTAACTCCTACATATTCTACGAATCAATTAAACATTTATGCTCTTCTTGGGGAATATATAGATGAGATTCTATGTCTTTTTGGTCGCTTTACTCTATTTCCTTGTGTTTTTATTCTTTTATTTGTATGTATAATGGGTGCTCAACTAACATTCTCCTTTCCCTATCATTCATGTCATATTTTTTGTTTAACTAATTAATAGATATGCATTTCTTATCATCATACTTTAACATTATATGATATGCGCTATCAAAACTATCCTCTTCTTATCGTGTTAGAACAACTTGCATCTTTTTTAAGAAAAAAAAAAAAAAAAGAACAAACATTAATTATGTCCTTACCTAACATCTTTTCTCTTGGGTTTAATTTGTTTTTTTCGTGAGAGGGGGTATCTTTCCTTCGATTATGCGCGTGATGTAACCATAGGCAGTTCTGCCTCCTTTTAATCCAATTTTTTAAATTATTTTTTGCATCATTGATATATATTAATTTTAACAACATTCTCAGCTAATGTACATCATTATATATTAAAAAAAAAAAGAGAGCATATGATATATATAAGAAGTGCAGCTTCAAGTAGCCTCATCAAAGCTACTAATAATATATAGTATTCAATGTGAATATATATATGTTATATATGTGATTAAATTAGGTAGAAGATGAGATGGATGAGATGCGAGAGTAGTATAACTATATAGTAGTAGTGATAGTGTTAACTACTACTAGTAGTGTTCTTGTTTTCTGTAGCAAACAGTAGCCGCATATACCTAATGTTGTTGTGTTTGAGAGTGCATGCACCCATGTTTTGCCCCAATTTATGCCTTTTGTCTCCGCAGCAAAACCATTGAAGTTCACAAACAGGGTTTTTTTTGGCCGCCTTGCCTGCACTAGAAATCATTCCATTTCGAACCTCTCCTGCGTGCGTGGGATCTCGATCTCTTCTATCTATCTCCACTACCTTTCCTACCTACCTAGCCTTCCATGCACTAAGATCCCCTTTCTTTCCTCTTCATTATATTATTATAATTATTAAATCTATCTCCATGGATGTGGTAGTATTAATTAGGGTTCTAAAGTCTAGTGACCAAAAAAAAAATAGGGTTATAAAGTCGCACAATCACATTAACTTTATTTGCCTAGCTATTTTATAGATATATATAGCTACAGATCCCAGTGGATCAGTCTTTTCAAATTAAGGTGTTTATAACGCCATTAGCAAGGAAACCTTGTAAGCTGCTTTGTAGCTACAATAGAGTAACACGTACTTAGGGTCTACATATATTATATATAATCATATGTAAGCTCGTTAATTGCTGATCAAGTTCGGTTTGTGATGATCGATCTATAGAATCTTTAAGAGGGTTTGATATCAATTAAAGTACGTGATTTATTCCTTAAATATGTAATCATTGACTGATGAGACCAAAACCAATACCCGGCCGGCCTATTGGATCATATTACGAATCAGTCTGCGAGAGTGCATTGATGAATGATGATGGCATAGTGGCATGTACGTAAATATACTAGCTAGCATATATTTTGCTCAATTATTGAATCGTACTTGGACATGGTATATATATATTGGAATGCTGATTGCATTTCCCATATATATATATATATATATATATATATAATATATAATTTGAAGATTTAGAAATCTTTTATTCAACATTAATGTGAATGTGCCTTCTTCATATATATCAGCTCTTGTTTGGTAAAGATGCAGTGCGGATTGATATCATTATGTCATTATATCAGCTCTTGTTTTTGTTTTGTGTAATTTATATTTTTGTAACACTTGTTTTGTGTGTGTATAATATATATATATTTATATATATAAAGGAGTATCGCCTCCATTCATCAAAAAAATTTATTTTAGTGGAAGGATCAGTTTTATATATTTGTCAGTATTTGGTATTACATGCATGACGATCAGTTGAGTTGAGTTGAGGTTTAAGATGCTTAATCATGGAGTACTCTCCTTTTTCAATATTTTTCTTCTTTCTAGCTCTCATTTTCTTTGTAAATTAGTATCAGTTTTGGTTCTATATGTATATAGGGAAATTCTACAATATAGTTCAAATATATACTCATACCATGGGAATCCCTCAAAATGTGTTGTGCATCAAATGTTTTATGCAATAAACTTGTATATCAGAAAATGAAGATCATTAATACGAGGAGCATCTGCATATAACACAATGCATCAAGTTGAGAATGGATATTACAGTGCGTAAAAAGTCTAGACTATATATAATGATGTTTTCTTTCTTTTCCTTTTTTTGGTGTACAATATAGTGTTTTCTTTAACAATGCCACAGCTAGCTTATATATATATAGAAATTAACTAATTAATCTGCAGGCTAGAAAATCAACATAAATCCTGGCATTGCTAGAAGCAAGCGATTTCATCAAACGGAATAAGCATAGAAGAAACCCCCCAAAGAAAATTTGCATAGAATAGAAATTAAACATAAAAATTAATTAAATGCACCATGATCATTCTAAATTACGAACATCAATAAAAAACTTATTGACAAAAAAAGGGCTGTGAAAACTTAATTACGTACTATACCCATTAACACAGTTATATATATGCAACTTGGAGAATTGACTAATCCATTAAGGACTTCGTGTTTAAAAGTTAAATTAAGTACTAATAAAACTAACATATATACAATGTTAAAAGAAACAATCGATTGAGGCACAAACCGATAGGTTTTTGGACATATGCAAGAAACAGAAGCCTAGATGACAAAATGTTGGATATTTCATTTTGATTTAGAGTTGGAATAGAAAAGGGAAGATGCTACAATGACACCCTAAAGTCATACTTTGGTCACGTGGTGTGTGGGCTCCATATGAAAATGATTGTGCGGAAATAATTTTCAGTGCATAGCACGTAGGGTGTGTATCCCGAGGCATGCACTGACGGTTCTCAAGGACGCAGGCTGCACACCACATCAAAGGGTGTGACTTTGGAGTGTCATTTTAGTATTTTCCAAAGAAAAGTACGTACTATGGAAAACTGTTTGAAAAGTGTGTGCCCTGACCGTTGGATCATGCAGATAAGAATATATAAGATCGATTCATGGTTTTAATGGTTGGGGTGCTATGACAGGATTTTGTTGGTTAGCTACTTTGTTGCTTGCATGTTTTTGGTTTATGATTAAGACATTGAAAGTGAGACCCTCTTTTTCTATCAATAGCCAAAATATCTTCATTTTTTTTAAAGAAAAAATTAATGAATAAAAATAGTAAAAGGGATGTTAATTAGGCCTGCTCACGACACTCCTCAAGTGAGCTTGTGGATCTCTACTAGCATCGAGATTGTCACAAACTTAATCACCTTTGTCACAAACTTAACCACCTTTAATTCAACTCACAGAGGTATAAGATCTTACTCCAAAAATCTTGGGAGATCCACACTTATAATATACTTATGAAGTCACAATCATCCGACATGAAACTAACTTTTCCAAACATCAACAAGAGAAAAAAAAAGGTAAATAATTTTTTTATAGGAAAGAAAAGATAATAATTAACTAATGAGTCCGGACTCATGAGTTCAAATAGATTTATTGAACCCATCCGATCAAAAATACAAGTCTTTCAAGCAAAAACTTTTTGGTCAAAATTATAAGTCATTTTCGAATTCGAGAGCGTATTTATTGTTTTTTTAACCAATTATACTCTTATACAATTTGAATATTTATGATTATTCAATTCTTCAATTCATTTAATGTCAAAGAGCGTATATGTAAATTATACTCGTAATTAAGGCTGTCTTAATTATTGCGTTCTTACCTTAAACAACTTATATTTATGACCGGAGGGAGTAGTAAGTAGTTGACCCATTCTCATGCATATATATTTCACGAGGCATATATCTCAAGGCACATCAATGAATATTAAAAAATGTTTCAATAGGGAACCTCCTAGGTCGGGGGGGAGAAGCATCAATTAATGAAAGGAAAATATGCTGCGCATGCACACATATTCCAAAGGGACAATGTATATACAAATACAAGTCGATGAAAATGTTGACACCGGTGAGAAATTAAAGAAGTGGTAACTAGAGCAAATGTGTCAGCGCGAGAGCGACAATATTAATTGTGAACATATCCATCCACGTACGTACGTACATACATACATATATACTCGTCACTTTTTTGGGTGAAAAGATAGAGAAAGAGATCCCACGTTTGCGTCTGACATTTTGCGTTGAGGGATCTGTTTGGTGATCTTATAAATGACTTTCACAGAATATGTAGGTCCGACCACACTCTTTTTGCAAAAAGTGAGGTGGATTTAATTTGTATTTTATAAAATGGTGAGGTTTACTTTTAAATTTTAAAAGTAAGGTATAACTCTTTTTGAAAATGAGATATTGATGAGGTGACATGCATGGTGGTGAGGTGGTGGTGAGGTGGAAGGCATTTGTATGGATAGCTCATTTTTCAAAATGAGCTATCTATACAAAATTATACACTATATGAATGACTCCTTTTGAAAATGAGCTATTTATACAAAAAATTTCGCCCAATGAACGACACGTGCATATGGAGATGGACGACCCGCGTCACTCGCTTATCTCGAGGTAGACAACCAATGTAAACAACACGCACGTATATCGACGTGAACAATCCATGCAAACGTCACTCATGTATGCTGAGGTGGAAATTTCATGCAAATGGCAGACACGTCTGTCGAGGTGGGCGACCCATGCAACCTCGTGCAACTCATGCAAACGTCACGCACGTGTCTCGAGGTGGTAAATGCAATGCAAACGTCACACACGTATCTCCTGGTTGACAACACATGGAAACGCCACGCACGTATGTCGAGGAGGGCGAGCCACGCATCTTCGTGCAAACCATTCAAACATCACACACATATCTCGAGGTGTGGACAACTCATGCAACCTCGTGCAATCCATGCAAACCATGCGAATGTGAAGCACGTATTTCGAGGTAGACAACCCATGCAACCTGGTGCAGTCCATGCAAACCATCCAAACGTCATGCACGTAACTCGAGGTGGATACGTAACTAATGCAAATGTCAGACACGTATCTCGAGGTGGACAATCCATGCAAACGTCATGCACGTATCTCGATGGGACAACCCATGCATATCCACTACAAACCATATGGACCACATGCAAACGTCATGCACGTATCTCGATGTGGACAATCCATGCAAACGTCATACACGTATCTCGATGCGCTATCTGTGTATCCCGAGTCCGCGTGGCAAGAACACAAGTGGACATAAGCCATGATCACGTGGGATGTCCACGTAAGCCACAAAAATTTGCCCCAACTAAAAGCGCATTTTCAAAAGCTGATATACCCTATTTTTTAAATAACAAAAAAAAACCACACTTTTTTTCTTCATTTAAATTAAAATATGTTGTACTTTTGTCATTTTTTCCACTATATAACCAAAACCTACTATACGTAATAGATTGATTGATTTTTCTCTTGCTCATCACTTGCTTGTTTAGCTAGATAGATTGGACTGCATGTGCGACCTGCCTCCAGCTTTAATTAATTAATTCATTCCCCCTTATTAATGGGGGCCGGTATGACAGTTGGGTGTACATTACCAGTATGTCCTCTCAACCATTAATATACACTCACTCAAGAACAAGAGATGAACTATAACTTAGCAATCGACATTAATTACTTCAGGAGTAGTATTGCACCTTTGTCTCTTAGGCATGTGTATGGTGTCACCTCTATATATATATATATATATATATATATATATATATATATATATATATATATATATAGGTACTACTACTATAGAAATCAAATATATACCCATTTCATAGGTACACTATTTACAACCATTGGATTCTAATCCAATACATTAATCGAGGTGTCATAAATGCACAACACATTTTGAAAAGGTTCCATGACATGAGTATATATTTGAGTTCCATTATAGAATATCCTTTTATATATATATATATATATATATATATATATATATATATATATATATATATATATATATACTAGTTTCGGGACGTGTTACGCACGATTGACCATTCGCTTCGCTTCGCTCATGGAATTAATTTCTAAGAATTTATTAATAAAATTCAAAATTGTAATTAAAATTTAAAAATTAGAAATACAAGTACATTTTTTAGTTTATCAATATTCTCTAATGTGATTGAGATAATATGTGAATGAAAAAATAAGCTAGTCATGCTAGAAAATTACTTCCTCAAAAAAAAAAAAAAGGAAACAAGAAAAAAAAAACACAAGTGGTTTGACCCATCAATTTGTGAACACTTGCTTGTGGAGATTCCGTATAATTGTACATAAAGTTCAATCTTTACCTCAAACTCTATAGATAAAAAGGATAACTTTGAAATTATGAATATAAATAATTGAATTAGTTGGGATTAAAGCTTTAGACACCTTTTTTTCACATGATTAATCAGAATTTTTTTCATTCAAATTTCAATTTCGAACTCATAGACAAAACCAGTCCCACAGTCACTAAAATAAAAATTGAAATATTATCTCACCTTCAACTGTTCTTCAACAACACCACCAACACTCACGCTCTCCTTGAATTTGATCTCCAACCGAGATATATATATATATATATATAGGGAAGAACAATGAGGGTTTGGGTGAGAATGATGAAGACGATGACCAGTGGTATGCACCCCCTTAAAACGTATCAAATGGTAGCATGCAATTCAAGCTTTCAACAGATACAATATTCATATAAACCGATTTGCCCCAGAAACAAGTGCACATTCCAATTTAGAAGTCTCCATCAATTTATCAACATCTCCGTCCCGTGTATTGAATTGATGAGAATAAGTTCATCCGGAACGCGAGAGTGATCGATTGAAGACTGAGAGAAAGAGAAAACCGTGTATTGGATTGATGATAAGGAGTTCGGGATTGATTTGGAGATAAGAAAAAAAAAGAAAAAAAAAAAAAACGTGTGGTGGATTGATAAGGAGTTATAGTTTGATTTGGAGACAAAAGAAAATTATTATAAGGAGTTAGAGTGTAAAAAAAAAAAAAAAATATGGGCAAATAGGTAAATTTGATTACCACTCAAAAATTTGTGATTCGTGCTTTTATATATATATGATAGATACACATCCATAATTTGTCTGTTAAGGATTGGAGTTGGAACCAATATTGCACTTGCACTTGATCAGAAGTCTAGCTAGCCACTTAGAACCAACTAAGCATGTAGCTCATGATTTGGTATACGTGTAGTCAGTTGATGTTCGAAAGGAGGGCAAATTGTGGTTTCTTTCATATAAAAATAATTGCATTATTGCGCATTAAGTGCACGTAATTAAGGGTAAACCTCATGGAGAAATGTAAGCAATACCCTCATTGATCATATAACATAATATAGACTCGCAACATTTATATATTGCACTCAGAAGAGAATATAACGTTAGAAAATGTTTATAGCTAGCTAGTTGGATGGACTGAACTATAGGAATAGCACACAGCACAGTAGGGGCAGAAGAAAGACCAGTGCCTATCTTAGCTATTGAGTGCATAAATTTACTCCTTGCATAGCAAGTTATCTATATAGAACAAAAAATGAGATGGTACTTGCTCAAAACCCATCACATATAACATTATAGCTAGACTGATGAAAGTGCACTAGGACTACTTGTTTACATATGGGGGTTGTATTTATATTTGTTAGGGTGCGTTGGGGGTGGGGTTCAGGAAAGACGTGAAAGGGTTTGGTGGGCAGGGCGAGGCCGTGCAAGAGAAGTAAAAGAAAAAGCAGACAAAGTATTTATAATGGAGCACATGGTCGCCCGTACCACCTTTGCCATCCCCTGCCCACTGCACACAAGAAAGTGACAGAGGCCCTAATCACCACTGCATTGCACTGCTTCAACAAATAGTGAACAACGTTGATCAATCATGTATGTTACTGTTGTAGGTTGCTTATGGCATCTATGATAAAACAAAGCCATTTCTTCATCACCTGCAGACATGCAGTCGACTTAATTAGTTAGTATCAATCAAGTAAAACCAATCGATACTTCTTCAAAGGCCACAGCTCAAGAGCTCCTGCTCAATCATTAAGGGGAGACATAAGAAATATATTATGGATTTCAATTGAGACCAGTATATGATATAGAATACAAATTGAGAGAAAGAAAGGGCATACTAGTACCACTTAATGAAAAGGATGCAGATAAGATTGAATTCTATTTTACAAGGCAGAATCCAATATAAGTATTTTGGCATTGGGCGACGCATGCAGTTTCACAATAGTGAAGCTAGCAAGTATGTGTGCCTGTAATATACAAATGAATCTCCCTTAATTTCTTCTAAAATTGTAGCTCGCATGTGATGGTAATTATTTGTAGCACGAAAGAATCCCTCTTCTCAATAAGCTTGGCAAGGATTCCAAATGTGAAATTTATTAGTTTTACTACTTCGAAAGAAAAAGAAAGACCTGCATGGCATCTCCAAGAATTTAGGAGGCTGCAGCGACATGTCCTTGAAATTCCACACCCAAATTGAAAAGCTGCAGGGAATTGAACTTGCACAATTTAGAAAATAACTGCATTGAATAAGGCGGCATCTAAATAGAAGTACAACTTTATCATCTACAGACTTACTCTCTCGGTGTGTGTCCACAGCAGATAAGAATATTAGAGTGGAAATTCCCTTTGAAGAACATCAAGATTCCTCGAATCACAAGCTTCCAGCATGTCGTTTCGAGAAGCACAGCTACAAGAAGACATTTATAGATTGTTTGACTTTCTCCATTTAGTTTCAAAATTAACATGGTAGTTAATTGAAATATTGCGTACCTAAGAGATATTCTTAAATATTGCCACGCATTGTCTGCCTTGGGATTCATAGCAAGTGCTCGCACATAATAGCGAATGGAATCCTCATAGAGACCCTGATTCATATTTCAAGTTCAAATTTTAATTCATAAGAGAAAAAACAATAGGGCTTGCATTTCTGAAAGATTCGAAGATTCTAGGTGCAGGAATGAGTTTTTTTTTTTTTTTTTTTTCAAATGCAGTAATGGAGTATAACAGTTCAAAAACAGCCATCAATTTATTTTTTTTAGGTTTTTACGATGCATAAAGTTTCAGAACAAATTGTCAGATATATAAGGTAGCATTTGGTTCAGCATTAACAAAATAAATACGCATTTGCTATGAACAAAGGGTCCTAAAACTGCTTCCAATCCAACCCAAAAAAACTGACTCAAGGGGGGAAGTCGGAAAACATCTTGGTTCTCCCAAGTATTTCAAATTCTAATACTAATACAAGATTTCAGCAAAACAATGAAAATGTTTTCAAATTTTATACCAAATGCAACCCAGTTTCATGGGTGGTAGCATTTAGATAATAGCTAAAGGGGAAAAAACCTGCATCTGTACATTTACTTATTTATCTAGCCAAATTTTTTTTTTTTTGAGGCCATTTAGCCAAATTAAATAGAAGTAACTCAAGTAAAGCAAAGGAACAGACCTGGTTTGCAAAGCTAATGCCCATATTCGCCCATGCTCGAACATAATTGGGCTTCAGGTCTAGTGCCTGGAGATCCACAAAGAAATAAGAGTCACAAAATCGCAACTGCATATGAATATAATAACCCATGGTTCATTTAAATGTAACAATTGACGAAGATTAGCAAATGCAAATCCAACAAGGATATGCATATCAGTTCATCTAATTTATGAAACACACTGAACGTACAATATATATTGGCAGAGGAATATTCAGTTCCAGACAACTATGGAAAGACATTCACTTCCCCCTAATGACCAGAGATTTTGATGAATTAAAACGGTACAAGGAGAGCAAGGGTAGTGGAGGTGCCTCCCTCTAACTGGAAGAGAGGCATAGAATGAGATTAGATTGTCTAGTTCTTTTGATGCTTTACGAAAAAGGGAACGGATGGAAGCCCCACACCCTCACATATGCAATTGTTCCTCATTATCCACACACTATTAGACTCCAACAAGAAGAATGGTTTATTGCCTGATGCTAGTGCCTTCTTTTTTTTTTTTTAATCAAAGGTGACAGGATGGAAGCCCCACACCCTCACATATGCAATTACATAAAATGAACGTAGCAGAAATGAGGATGCTTAGGTGGATGTGTGGTAAAACTCGTAAAGATAGAATAAGAAATATAGAAATTCAAAAACAAGTAGGAGTAGCACCAATTGATACAAAGATTAGGGAAGGGCGGTTGCGGTGGTTTGGTCACCTGCAAAGACGACCTACAAATGCCCCAACTAGAAAACTTGACTCAATAGAAACTGTAGAAATTCGACGAGGTAGGGGCAGACCAAAGTTAACATGGGATGCATTAATTAGGAGGGATTTGAATGGTTTGGAAAGCTCACCATCAGTTGCACTTAATCGAGCACAATGGAAAAGTTTGATCCATGTAGCCGACCCCAGTTAATTTGGGACTGAGGCTATGTTGTTGTTGTTGTTGTTGAATCAAAGGTGACAGGAGAAGGAGTATCTCTATTTTTTCAGCTATTAGACTCCAAATTAATTGGGATCGACTTCCATGGATCAAACTCTTTCATTGTGCTCGATTAAGTGCAATTGATGGTGAATTTTACTCACAACAGCAACAACAAAAACTACCCTAGGAACGTTCATGAAAGGAAATAGCATTTTTGTGCCTTCTAAATATTATATGCTTTGGGGCTGTCAGAACATCAGAAATATCACCTGTTGATAAGCCAATAATGCATCGGCACTCTGAACACTGTTAGCTTGCGTTGCACCCAGTTTGTTCCAAAGAGAATAATCACGAGGTTTCAGTTTCAAAGCACTCTGAAAAGATTTTATTGCACTGTCAAACTCTCTCGATAAATTGTAAAGTACACCAAGAACTATGTGGACATCAGCATCATCTGGAGATAACCGAGCAGCTTCGTTGAACAACCCAGCAACCTGAAGAATGGAAGAGTTGAGATTTCAAGAGTATTTTGTTTCAAAACAGCATTTTTAAAGACAAGTTTAGACATATTCAGATACTATGCTCTACAGGAACTATTCATAAGAAAAAAAAAAAAAAAAAAAAAAAAAAAAAAAGGCAAATTTGAAAAAAAGGCCAATAACAGATCTATTCATGGCAAGTGCTTTCCAATGCACTTTCTTGACATGCCTAAATCATGTTGCTGGAGGACCACACATCAAGATCTGTATACTAATGTATCAACAGATCCCAGCATATGTTGTAGTTAAAGTATGTTTAGAAAAGGTGTTAGAATTACATTTCCATTCATTCATATAGCTTCAGAAACAAGCTAGAAGAAAGGTGTCAATGACAGGATCTTACATCGGCAAAAAACAAAGAAGCAGATTGCTCTGGCGGGGCAAGCGTTCCATACTTTGGATGATGTTGAAGCCATCCGTACAAATACTTCAATGCTTCAGCTTGTTCCAACTCTGATTTTGTCAAGAGAAAGGAAAAAATTAATGCAAATGCCAAGAATCTCCCATTAGATTTAAAGACGGTGAGGTGTAAACCTCCATCCAGTAAGCTCCTGAAGAAGCTTTAAAAGAAAATTACTAATTTACTAATCATATGCAACGCATTCAGAGACCACTGCCAAAAATGCGAAGTATGTAATGTCCCACTAACCGTTAGTATGACTCACTCCAAGAGCGAGAAGCACCTCCAAGTTTGTGGGATCAACCTCATGAGCACGCATCATTGACGCAATTGCCTGCAAAATGGTATGCTCTTTCAAAATGAATAAGGGTTCAGGAGAACCAATTCCAAAATCTTAAACAAACTATAACAATTTTGGTGCAGGGTGCGGAAGGGTGATTGGGGCCTGTGGGAAGAGGGGTGGGGGTATGAACAGGTTTCAGGTAAAGCATATATCCATGATTTTTTTTCCTAAAGCAAAAGAATGTCAACAAGAAGTTGCTGTCAAGTGGAGAACCTCCAAATCATGAATTCACAATAAATACTTTACAAAAGACTCAGTTAATGAATGGTCTGTAGGAAAAAAAAAAAAAGTCGTTGCTTTACAAAAGCCGAAGTCACCAAATCAACAGGTAGCCTCCAAACTCATAGAAACCGCTAATGGACTTTGAACAGGGACTAAAAATTAATTACTGGACTATTGTGTTCACGGGTGTATATTAAATTCCTCTTCCTTCGAGCAACAATCCATTCAATCAGTTTCGCCACCTTACATTTTGATACACCCATTCTTTTTCCAAGTACTAATTTTTCAATCTTACTGGCTATCATTCTCAACCTTTTGTCACATTATTATAAACAATATGCAAAAAGTCAAACCTAAAGCGGGGAGAGAAGGAGAAGGAGAAGAATGCGAGTGAACAGAAACGAAGAAACAAAACTTAAGACAAGGCAGCTAAATTGACCAACATGGCAATACTCATTGCATTAAGCATTTTCTACTTCATAAGGTACCAAGTGCTTTGTTCAATCAGTTCTATATCAAAACGGACAAAGACAAACTGCGTCATTACAAGCAACTGTCATAGTCACAAGTTAACTAAATAAGATGGCAGCAACCATACCAGGGACAAACCTACAAGACAACAATTGGGACTGATGACTAAAACATTCACAAATAGATCCAGCCACTAATATAATAAAAGGTGAAAGAACTTTTTGAAACAACAAAGAATTGAAGTCAAATATAATAGAACCTGTTGATCATCATCATTTTCTGCGTGTGTTATTCCCAGTAACCTCCAACCTTCAGCATTTTCAGGATTCTTTATAACTTCAGCCTCTAAAGCAAGTACTGCTTCACTTAAGAGCCCCTTCCGAAACAACTCCTGTCCTTCTTTCAAGGGGTCCGGACGTCCAACATAGGGGTTCATATCAGAAAATACATAGACACCCCTTGAAGAATTTGACCGCTGTTTGACAGCTTGTTGCTCATTCAGGTACCTATTCAGTAATGTGAGAATAACAGGTTATGTGATGATATTTTTCTTTCAAGCAAGGATCGAAATTTCAGTTTCGCCTTATAATTCGCCCTATTGATAATCGGAATTAATTCGGAGAAGTTTAATTCGACGTGGAGAATTTCGGTAAAAATTCGCTAACTTATAGAAGTTTACGAAATTTTTATTAAATGGTCAATAAACTAAAACTCATTTTATGAGATGTCAAAACAAGCACAATTATGCATTTATACCTAAAAAAATTACAATTTAATGGTTTCAAGTCAATTTTATTGACACTAGTCATGCATGCTATGTATAATATATCACTTTTTAGTGATAATAATTACACTTAATTTGATTCTCTAACCATTTATTAATTGCACATTCTCATAAGTAAAATTATTATTATGAAACATGCTTTTTTTTTATATGGGCAGTATTTAAAGCAAAAAAAATATCAACTTTTTGACATTATACATCGATTGAAAAAACCACAAAACGTGGTAGAGATGTGTGTGCAAAAGTAAATCTCGATGCATACATTGAATCATAATGCAAAGTCAAGGAATCACATGATTAGGGTAGAGATGTTTGTACAAAAGTGAGTCACTCTCAAATTTTCAATAACCCCTAAATGTCACCATCAATTACAACCCTCAACCCTTTCGTCTCATACACACTTATTTGATTTTTTTTTTTACCGAATGTTTGCAATTTCTCCTTGTTTTTAGCAATCCATATCAATTTATATCAATGTTGTCGATTTTGAACATAAACTTCGGAGAAGTTTTGTAATTTTTAAAGTACCCATGAACTTCGTTTCGATCCCTTCAACTTCGATAAACTTCGCCTAAACTTCGGCTAATTTTATCGAATTTTTATTCCTTGCTTTCAAGAAAAAAGTGTATTAAGTCTCAATAGGAACTTTGCAAATCCTATGATTCTATCAAATTTTCACAGGAAGAAACACAACCTCTACTTCAAACAAAATGCGAAGAAAAAGACTGGGCCAAGAAAATATTTATATGTAAAGTTCAAATTGGTAAAAAAAAATAAAACCTAAATGAAACAAGTAATCAAGAAAGCTTGATGATTTAAAATGCGAAAAAAAAAAAAAATCTATATGCACAACCACAGAGGCTTGAGCTTACTCGTTATACCCATCAAGCCACTCCGAACTTTCCCCCGAAACGCCTTCACCAACCTGATGCCCAAATTCTTCGGCCCAGTCATTGACATTCAACTTGGAGAATTCCTGGACCCATTGATCATCAACTGATCCATGTAGCTCCCTTTCAGCACTGAACTCTTTCGCCCATCCATTGGTTCCATGAGAAAGCTAAAAGACGACAACAGTAAGCAAACCAAACCATGTCACAAAAAAACATATGCAAACAGTTAAAGACTAACAAAATCGATTGAACTAAAAATTTCCATCTCCAAGTAAAGGAAATCCACATCCAAAAGCAATGTGTTAAAAGCCAATTGTAACTTTCTCAACGACCACCTCAGTTGGACAACTAACAAACCAAATATTTTTTTGGTTGAACAACTAACAAATTATAATAAGAAAGTACCAAAGTAAACTAAAGTATGGACTACCTCGTTCTGTGCAAACTCATTGACCCAAGAAGTGGGAGCACCTTTATGTTGTTGCTGGTACTCCTCCGCCCAACCAACAGAAGAGGATACCCCAGCTGGTTTGATTTGATTATCGTCAACAATAAGCTCTCCACGACTCATTTTGGAAACAAATTGGAGGAACTTCGAGTTCTGGAGAAGTTAATCGGGAAATGCATCAGCCCTTTTGTGGGGATATTATATACATTGTTCAACACAAGTTCTACATTGGTGATGCAGGCAAACAAGAAACCGATTAGACATGATAAAGTTTACAGTGACCCAATAGAACAGAACATTAAGGGCACTTACTGAGGCACTCAGCTCAACCAATTAAGCACCGTAAATGTACATGCATTTAACAAATTTTAATTTCCATTCATCATCAATAACAACAACATAGGCTCGATCCCAAATTAATTGAGTTAGGCTACATGGATCAAACTCTTTCATTGCGCTAGATTTAGTGCATGATGATGTACTTTCCAGCTTAATTAAGTCCTTCCTAATCAATGTGTCCCAAGTTAGCTTCGGTCTACCCCTACCTCGTCAACTTTTTCAGTTTCTATTGAGTCAAGTTTTCTAATACGAGCATTTGTAGGCCGTCTTTAGAGGTGTCCAAACCAACGCAACCACCCTCCCCTAAACTTTGTATCAATTGGTGCTACTCCTACTTTTCTTCTTTTCTTAGCCTATTATCAATTATCTTCTCCCAAAGTTTCATAGTATGACTCAAAGTTGAATTCCTCGAAAATATGAACAACTTTGAATATCTCATTTGCTTTTGAAGATTGGTATGAAAGGCTTACCAAAAACAAAAGAATGGTACAAGGGTGCTTCTTCTTCAATTCATTGACATTCGTTTTGGTTTTAAAATTTTGTCAAAAAATTTTGTTAACCAAGTCAATCCAATTTCTCCTAAGCATTTACAAACCTCTACGAATATTTCATCTGGGTCACATGTTTTTCCTATTTTCATCATTTTCAATGCCTCTTTAACTTCCAAGATCCTAACTTTGCGTCTGTAGTTTACATTTATTTCTTGGTGTGGGTTTTCATCTAGGAATCAACTAGGTCATCGTTAAATAAACTATCGAAGTAGCTTCTTCATCTCTCCTTAATGTTGTCTTCGCACATTAAAATATTTTGATTTTCGTCCTTAATACATCTTACAAGACTTAGATCTTGTTTCTTTTTATCTCTTAATTTGGCTAGCTTATAAATATATTTTTCGCCATCTCTATTAGCTAATTTTATATATAAATCATTCATGAAGTTTATGTTAGGTTTACTAACTACTTTTTTAGCTTTCTTTCTAGCTTCTCTATATATTGATTATACGCATCTTCATCTTGATACTTAGATAATTTCCTATATATCTCTCTTTTAGTTTTAATTGCTTTTTGGATATCTTCATTCCACCACCATGTTTCCTTCTTTGGAGGTCCTAAGCTTTTAAATTCACCTAACATGTTCAATGCTACTTTCCTTATGCAACTACTCAGTTCTAACCACATTATATTGGCATCTATGTCAAGGTTCCAACCGTTTTCCTTTACTAGCTTTTCTCTAAATTCTAATTGTTTATTATTCTTTAGGTTCTACCACTTTATTCTATGGTATTTGTCTCTTTTATTCCTATTAAGTCTTGTTTTAGCTTAATATCGAGTACAACTTACGTTTTCTCTACATATTTTTCTATCTTTTTTTTTGTTAAAAGAAAATCTATTTGAGTCTTGTTACGTCCACTACTAAAAGTAATCAAGTGCGACTCCCTTTTCCTAAAACTAATATTAGCTAAGACAAGATCATATGGTGAAGCTCCGACATTGATTCTCCTTCTTCATTTCAATTACCGTAACCATACCCTCCATGAACTCCCTCGAAACCATCATTACTTACTCCTACATGCTCATTTATATCCCCTCCAATAAAGTTCACATTTTCATCTAACAGTATACCTTGCAGAAATCCATATCATCCCAAAATTTATGTTTGATGCTCTCATTTAATCCTACTTGTGGTGCATATGTACAAATTATGTTAATCTTTTTGTCTCCAATAATTAATTTAGCTAAGTTCAATCTATCTCTCATTCTCTTAACCTCTACAATCGTATCCTTATAACTATTATCCATAAGAGTCCCTACTCTATTGCATTTTCTATCAATGCCAATGAAACACAACTTAAACCCTATGTTTCCTATTTCCCTACTCATTTCTCCTACCCATTTTGTTTCTTAAAAGCAAGCAATATTGACTCTCCTTCAAATCATAGTATCCATCAACAATTCCATTGATTTTCTCGTTAGCGTTCTGATAAGATCCCACATAGAGTACTCACATAGAGTTAGTGAGAAGGAAACACTATAAATAGGGGTGAGTTAGTTAGATGAGATATCTTGGAATTTCAATGTAAGTGGGCACTCTTGGAGTGATTGGGTTGAGATGAGTCTTAAAACTCTCTCAACCCAATCACTCCAAGAGTGCCCACTTACATTGAAATTCCAAGATATCTCATCTAACTAACTCACCCCTATTTATAGTGTTTCCTTCTCACTAACTCTATGTGAGTACTCTATGTGGGATCTTATCACGTTCCTATGTTCCATGCCCTAACGAGTTTTTTCTTCGTTTTTGTTTGTTTTCCTTTTCTATTTCTATTTCGTTTGAAAGATCTAGTCTCATTATCTATGATTTTGTTTTTAACTTGCTTCTTTACCCACACCTGCCTATGAGTGGGAACCCTTACTCATTTTCTTCACATCCGGGCGGCAATGTGAACAGACTAGCTTATTTACCTATACGTATCCTATGTATGGGAATCCTTGCTCATTTTTCTTCACAGCCAGGCGGCAATGTGAATCGCGCCCTTGCTCATTTTTCACTACACTCGTGCTTCGATGCAGCACGTCGCTAGGTGGGAACGCTCTAATATTTGTAAATTTTTGGTCCATTTCGTAAAGAGTAACAAAAGTTTTACCTTGACTATCAACCTATATCAAACCTCCCCATTTTTTAGGCATGAAAAATGGGCTTAAGACCTCCCTCCCCCGTTTTTTGAGTATGGAAAATGGGCTGGGTTGGGAGCCCTCCTCTATTATCCAAACTTGGGACTGGCTTTGTAGCAAATAATGTTCTATGTAGACCGAATTCCTAACTTAAAATTCATAACCTCCAAAGAAGAGATGCATAAGAACTCTGTGCAAATGAAGTAGATGCACTAAAGGCTATACAACTAATGAGAACACTGAGAACACATGTACTTCGGACATAGTAAAAAGGAGAAGGTGAATTCATGTAGGACTGCTAAGGATAGCAGGTGAAACCTTTGTGACTACAAAATTTAAAAAATAAAATAAAATAATGGAATCATTTACAAACCTGAAATTTAGGATTGTTGTTCTGAGATAATGTGTGAGCAAGCATACGTGTCTGCTCCATTGCAGCCATATTTGCACTGTTGATTTGATTCATAGAAGTCATCTGTGATTGCTCCTGGATAATATTGAAATAAACACTAAGTCAATTCATCATAATTTCCTAATTGCTTGTAGCACAAGAGAAACTTCAACGTGATCAATTCATTAGTCTCATTACATATCGAAGTCATCATGCTAGAGAAAATACATAGTAAACATGAATACTTGTTCAGGAAGAAACCATGCTACCAAAGGAATGTTAACAAATACTATCATAAATAAAAAAGTAAGACATCCATGTTCTATAGGTAACAAGTTTGCCATCTAAGACAGAAATAACAAATAAATTTCATCCATTCAACAAGAAAAATATAGTTTAAATGTCACACCAGTAACCTTGTATAAATCCATAATTCCATATTAAGCTTTGAAGGATATTAAAGAAGGACAAATAAAGTTAAATAAACAAATAATGTATAAAAAGGTACTCAGTGACATACACTTATAAATAGTACTCGGACAAGTAATGCAAATAAATCAGAGGAATCATAGATTCACTATGCTTTCTGACCTGTTGAAACTCAGATGCCCAGCCTTTAGCACCATGTTGTTGTTCAAACATGTTTACCCACGCTTCGGGATCATTATGCAATGATTTCTGTTGGCTAAACTCATTAATCCATCCATTTGCTGGATTATGAACTACGGGTTGTATGGCACCCTGAGACTCATTCCAATATTCTTCCAACTCCGGGTACCTTCCAGGTATTGGCCCCTTAGCCCGAAAATCACTATCTATGTCTAAAGAGTGTAATAGAGTATTAACCTGAGGAAAAAAAAAAAAGCCATAAATGAGACAATAGTTTCCCTTTTGCATTTGAAATTTCATGCAACTTCATAATTAAGTCCAATGACTAAACCTCTCAGAAAACCATCTTTACCCCAAATTAGCTGTACACTTCAAAGCTTAGCTTGACATATTAACTATGTTTCGGAAGTTATATATATATAATCATACATAGAAATAAATACAAAACTATAGAGAAGAAAAGATGCGGAAGAAGAAAAAATTATCTTAGCATATGATGCAACAGAAAAACTATAAGCCTAGTCCCCTTCACTATGCATAGAAACCAGCAGCAATATGTGGTATGAATACATACGTATAAGAAGTAAGAACAGTACCACTGATGCTCAAGAAATAGAGAGTGTATTTTGTCAAGAGGGATAGCCCCAACCAAATCAATCTATTGCTCATGAAGAAAGTTAGGACAAAAGGACATTGATCCAACCATCCCATCTACAGTTTTTTTTATAAGTAAAGATTGCAAGAGAACATTTTTTTCTTCCTTAAAGAATTAAAATTGAACAAAACATATAAACAAACCTGTGCATTAATAAACTCTTCACTCTTGTCTGCAAAAAAATGTCTAGCCATAATGCTGCTACGATCACGTATACATAGTTTGTCACGTTCAGACAGTCCAAGCGCTGGAAGCATTGCAGGGCCAAAAGGAACCCCAGTACTGCTGCTCCTCATAAATGAGTGCAGAAAATTTGACAGAACCATTCCTGGTGGACCTGCAAACATGTAAAACAGATTTAAGGGCGGGAATTAGCTTGCGACAAGTCAATCACTAGTACACTAAAGAACTGCATACATAAATTTTTAGGACATCCAAATCGAAGGCCAAGGCAATAATGGCTCAGCAAGAGAAAAAAACCAAATGAGCTTTTCACAATGAAAATGTTATCTAAAACTTCAGTCTTCAGCAATAATCACTCCTGAGAAGTGCTTTCTATATCAACTGTTTCTCTTCTCTAACGAAAGTGTGCCTTACTTCTGACTCTCTGAGATGTGAATATGCAATCTAAACCTTTAACTTGGGCTGTTTTTCAACAATGACCACTCTTGCTCAATGCATACCATATCAACAGTTGGTCCTCGTCATGAAAGTACCACGCTTCCTAGAAATTAGTACTAACCATTGAGACAAGCTCATTTTGTGCTATAAACCAAAACCAACAAACACAAGGGTAACAATCTAAAATCTATAACATTAACATGGAGTAAAGACTCAGGCACTGAAAAAATCATTGGAGTAGAGAACTTAAAACTGAAGAAAGTGCTCAAATGCCTTTGAAAACCTCCACGAACGTACACCTTCCTTTCTCAATTGAACTATATGAAGAAATCATGGTATGGATGTAGGCCACAACAAAGTCGTCTTTCCCAACTAAACACAAAAACCAGTATTATGTGAGCAAATATTTCCTTTTCAACTATCAAAGATGCGTTTTGTGATAAAATGTCATATCCAAACATTTCAATAGATGATCGATCAAAGAGAAGTATATGAAGGATTTTAAATAAGGATTGAATAAAACAACAAGTGCACGAAAATAGAATCAAGGTAATTTGACAAATGCAAGGTTGACAAACCTATGTGCCCCCATCAACAACAAACAAACAAAGCAAAAGCTTTCATATAATCAAGCAACATTTTTCGCATAAATGCATATATTTTGCGCATAGAAGTGTAGGACCCCAAATTCAAAGCTTGATCAAATAGAGGCAACTAGCTCACCATCCAATATAGGTTGAGGCAGAGACTGGAACCCATTTTCATAAACCTTATCAAATTCAGTATATGGAAGAGGACCTCCTCTAAGCGCTGGACCATGCGGAGGAACTTGAGGCCGTTGAATTTCATTCCAAGCATCAGCAAAACCACCGTGATCAGCACCGCGGAAGCCGCGAAGGAATTCCGAGGCCTAATAAAGAAAGAAAACATTCATAGCGTAAATACAACAATCAGAAGCACAAAATTGAAAACCACAAACGGAAATCAAATTCAAACCTGCGCATCTGGATGGCGCAATTCCTGTTCTTCGTTCTCGAACCCGGGCAGCGTCGACAACTGATTGTCTCCGCCGGAGTACAGAGAAGTGGATGGACCTGTGACCGCCGTTCCAGGCAGCTCATTCAGTCTCTCCTGTAATCAACCACACCAACCAAAAAAAAAAAAGCAAGCTTGAATTCGTAACTTTAAAGCCCTTCGATTTAGGCGACATCGTTGAATGTGAATTTCAATGATGATTAATTAGGTTTTGAATCAATTGATGTTCGGACTTCGAAGAAATTGAGCTTATACAAGGAAATTCGAAGAGAATGAATTGAAAGAGAGAGGGAGAGAGAGACCTGGGTCTTGGAAGAGGAGCCAAGGAGTGAGTTGGCGAGAGCACCGAGAGGGTTGGATGAAGAAGACGAGCCAGGGACGGCACAGGCCGCGCCGCCGGTCACGAGCTCTCGCATCGCCATGTTGTCGGTCTCGGTGGCTCTGAGATTGGGTTTGGTATCTGGAGATGATTGATGGAGTGAAGAAGGCTCGCTCGGCTTCTTCTTTTCTTTGGTTCTCTGCTCTTGGTGGGTGTTGCTTTCCTCGCGCGATTAATCTGCTTCTCTTATACTCTATTTTCTCTGATCTGCTGTTTTTTCTCGGGTGTGGGGGTCTTTTGGATTTGATGGGGAATCGACGACTTATATGAGTTCGTCGTGTTTTCCATGACGTGGAACGAACATTGCGCAATGCACGTGCGATTTGGGGTGAAGGCGCGTTGTTTTGCGTGCCAGCCGATATGAGGGGCACTCAGGATGGACAATCGGTGAAGGTCCATCCATTCACGCATTGAGATATGTGTGTGCACACATCGATGAACGATAGATGGACGCCATCATCGTGGGTCATCCTAGTATTTTTTTTTTACACATATGGTAATTGTTTCTTCCGATACTATACGTCGATAGACTTTTAATACTTATCATGATCTCTATTGAAGTTTTTTAATGAATAATGATAATGGTGCTAAGCAACAAACGTATGAGGTCATTAACTAAGTTTGTAGCATAGTGAAAAAGACATGCTCTCATCTAACTATGTGAGGTCAGGTGAATAATGAAAATAAACCTCCTCATAACGATTGAGACAAAAAATAAATGTTTTTTGTAAGTTTAGTGAAACATTAAACTTACCTCGATATTTTAAAAAGTTCACTTATTCTTAAACTAAAACCCATAGGTTACTTAAAAAAAAAAACACTCATAGTCGACAACAATTACTCTCTTTATTAATTAACATAATAAAGTTAATATAATTATACACTTTCTTTTACACTACTTGAACCGAACCTTTTGCACGTACAAACTTTTAGGTTCGAAAACTTTGCCTAAAAATGGATATAAATAAATTCGATAGTGATAATAAGAGAAGATGAAACACAAACTAATACAACAAGAGAGAGGTTGGAGGTTAGATGCATATCAATATAATTAACATTTAAAGAACTATAAAAATATTGTACTGACTTAGGAATTAGGATACTTAATTAATTTTGTGTCATTGAGCTTATAATAATAATAATAATAATAATAATAATAAGTAAACCTAAGCCAACAACCTTAAAATTTTGATTTAATGCAGTAAAGCTTATTCTCGCCACAAGTAAAACTTCAAGCAGATTAAGTTAAAAACTCTTTTGCCTATACAGCAGAAGTACTTACCAATGGCACTAATTCGTTTTTTTTTATTATTATTTATTTGGAGGAAATGGCACCAGTTTGTTAATTTTTATAGATCACACTGAAATATTTGTGTCATTTCGTGCGCGGAGTCTCTTGGAGGTTATGCAATAGTTCACGACACGAAGTCACACAACGTCACAACCACATCGTAATCGTCCGATTGGCGCGCGAGCGGAAGCGGTTCGGTGACACGCGCGGTCTATATCACGTGCGAGTCACGCGCGTGTCTCCCCAACGCTTTTGAAGCTCCTTCGCTCAATCGCTCCCCTAACCACGGCGCTTCAGAGAGCGAGAGAGCGAGAGAGAGGGTTGCCGCCCTGCACTGCAACTGCAACTGCAACTGCAATTGCAACTGCAACGCGCGCATCTCAGCGACCAACAACAATGGCTTCTGGTTCGACATCCACGTCGAGCAGTGGACTGACCTTCAAGCTCCACCCACTCGTGATCGTCAACATATCCGACCACTACACGAGAGTGAAGTCCCAGTCTCAGCCCCCATCGCAGCAGTGCCACAACGCGCACGCGACCAGCAACGGAGCGCCTCCATCGCCTGGCCAGTCGGTTCCGCCTCCGAGAGTGTTCGGTTGCGTGATTGGGATTCAGAGGGGCCGCACCGTCGAGATCTTCAACAGTTTCGAGCTTCTCTATGACCCGTTAACCGAGTCGCTCGACCGATCCTTCGTAGAGAAGAAGCAAGAGCTTTGTAAGTTAGCTGTGATTTCTAAACTGGTTAAAGATTGCTTTTTGGATTTGTATATGCGTGTTTCAATCAGGGCGGTTTTTGCGAAAAAAACCCTAGTTTTTTTATGTTATTTGTGTTATGAACCCTAGGCAAGAGAAGCTTCTATAGTTGATTTGTGTTTTTGTTTTTGAAATCTCTGGCAAATTTTAGTCTAAATTGTTTCATGTACTCTTCCTTTGTCTCTATTTGATGTGTAGATAAGAAAGTTTTCCCAAACTTCTACATCCTTGGATGGTATTCAACGGGAAGCGATGCGCAAGAATCAGATATGCAAATCCATAAAGCTGTAAGTTTTAGGGATATTTTTGATTTGTCGCGGTCGCGGGGAGTACTTTTACTAATGTTCTGCATTTTCCCATCTATTGTAGAATCTAACTTCCGTGTATCTTTATGGTATTCATGATGTTGCCTTAAGAATTATGTAGTATAAACTGGAAACAGTAAAAGAAATGAGTTGCAAGCAATTCTACAGTACTTTAGTTCAAAAGTCCTTTAAGAAGTATACGATTTATGTTACGAAGAATCTGTTGATACTTGATTATCCTAATTCCTTGCTAGAATTGAAATTTGTCCTTTGAATAATTTTGGTACATAATGCGTGACTAACATTTGTTCCTGTACTTGATTTTTGGCTAAGGTAAGAAGTGTATTTTATAAATATAGAACTTGGAGAAAAGTTTAGAAGTATACATATGTATTTTTCATATTCTCTATTTATCGCTTCCATTTAGTGGCCACGAGATCAAGAAGGTCAAAAGTTTGATAATTCGTAGCTTAAATTTGTAATATTCCAGAGCCAATTGCTTGAGGAAATTCGTAAAACTTGGTTTTTCTCGTGACCCCATTTGTTGTATGATTGGAGAATTGAATGCAGGTAAGACACTTCTTGGGTTGAGGGACTAACCTAAAGCCACTCCTTGGGTTTAGCTTTGTTTATGGGAGTGGAAAGAAGGAGCAGAAATTTTTTCTTCTTAAAATAATGAAAGGAAAAAAAACAAAGAAAGAAGAACTCGAAGGGCTGTTTCAAGTGACTAGCGTTAGCGAAGTCCTGTTAGTTGCAGTTTTCTTCTTTCTAGAACTTTACTTACTCTTTATTTCATTATTCATAATTAATAGAAGTAAAATAAGTTAAGTGGTTTGCTTGTTTTTTCTGTTAACGTTGGATGAAAGCTAAGTGTTTAATTTGTTACGTTTGTATATTATGGATTATGTATGTAGCTATAGACTGGTGTTTATTTGTACATACTTCATTTTTTTTTTTGGTTGCATACATACTTCATTATTTATTTACTATTGCTACGGGTATTTCACTGTACTTATTTTTTATTTAGCTTCTTAACAAGTATGTTCTCGTGTAACAGTTGATGAGCATCAACGAAAGTCCAGTTTACGTTCTTCTAAATCCTACAATCAATCATGCTCAGAAAGATCTTCCAGTGACCATTTACGAAAGCGGTAAAATAGCCTTATTTTCTAGTGGATGAATCTAAGTATCTTTATTGTTTATTTGCTAAGCAGTTAAGCACCAGCTAGCTAGTTGTTTATGCTATGCTCAGAAGGATCTTAACAGGTGCACCTTAGCTAGCTAGCGTAAGTCACCTTTATATTTGTTCTTTTTACCTTGTCATTCGTTCAACGGGGCGTGATTTTTCGGTAAACTGTATCAATTGTGGTTGTAGCCATAGAGATTATACTAGTATAACCGAAGGAAGATATGAAATCATACCCTCTCTTATTCAAAAGGAAAAAAAAAATCTAAAGTGTGTTACTAAAGTTTGTTTGTTTGTTTGTTTTTTCCATAAGCATAAAATATGTTAGCCAGGTTGTAATAATAAATTCTTTGGTTCACTTTCTCCCTTACTTCCCTACTTTTTTCATTCCCTCCTTTTCCATTCATTGAAGGGTGCATCTGATTTGTCCCTTCCTTGAGCTTCTAAAATTGCAAAAAGTTAGATGCTTTGAGGTATGTTGTGAAGACGAAACTCATGAGACATGTCAACCTGATCAAAGATGTAGTTGTCGATTAAATAATTTGTGATAATTTGACATGAAAAATGCAAAACGCAGAAATAGAATATTGAAATTTGGAACCAACCAAGTGGTGGCTCAATGGGTTGGCACGTGGTCTTTTAGGGATGAGGTTGAGTGTACGAATCTTCCTGCTCTCGAGTTTGAGTGGTATTATAAGCTGGTTTCTTATCAAAAAAAGTATTGAAATTTGGAAGACACAATCTATGAACCGTGAAATGAGGGGATGAGGTTATTACAAATGAATTCCTAGATCCAAATCATCCAACATGGAGTGAACAACATGCAACAAAGGATAAACCTAAGGTTTACCTAAGTGGTCTATGATCCAGAGATAGGTCATTGTAGTAAGAAATAAGAATATGACGGAGGTATTTGAAGCAATTTGAAAAACTTTTCTCGTCTCATGGCATCTATCCTTTAAAAACCTTATGATCTTGGCGAGTACAATTTGACATCAGTTCCACCAGTGCACAGATCCTCACCACCCTTAAAACCCAAACGGCCAAACTTGTGGAGTTCTCCGTGCTTTAGAAAGCTCTTGGTTGTTGCTAATTTTGAGTTTTGGTGGCGTCGTCTTATGTAATACATTTTAGTTCCTTTAGACCCTTAACTCATTTTAGGATGCACGTGAACATTCATTTTCTCTACCCTAAAATGACCATGATGTTAAGATGAGAGGATGAGCTGCTTGCTTCAGCATTTACCTGATTCTGTTGAAATATGACTAGTTTTCAATCTCCGAATGGTGGAAATTTGATGAGATTTTGGCACTTTTAAACGAAGATCATGCATCATTCCAAAGAAGGTGCAGTTGAGGATTATAGTCCTATTGAGTTGTTGGTTTATGCATAAATAGATTTACTTCATTGTAAAATATTCTATCTTGCCGTGAAATATGAACCTGAATACCTTTTTGTCATTCAGCATTACACATGTATTGCAAAATCAGGTTGCTCATACGTGAAGTTGAGAACCATACAGTGATTTTAAAAGCATGTTTTTTAGCTGCTGTTGCCAGTGCCACTTGTCTTTTTTTATTTGCTTCCAGTGTTTTGGGGATATGTTTTTGAATAACGGATACTGCTTTTGATTTCTTATGCTGATGTATCTTTCCAACAGAACTGCATGTCATAGATGGCATTCCACAGCTAATCTTTGTTCGTTCGAGCTATACTATCGAGGTTGGTCCAGTTTGTTTCTTTCCTGTACTAACATTTATCAGGATCAAATAATTGGATCTTCTCGTTCATTTGAGATCTCAACTAATTTGAGATTGAGGCTTTGTTGTTTTTGTTTTTTATCCTCAATTTGAATGAAGACTGTAGAAGCAGAACGTATATCTGTTGATCATGTGGCACATCTTAAACCATCCGATGGTGGCTCAGCTGCAACACAGTGTGAGGCTTTCATTTGCATGTCTTTGGTTTCATTTGTTATCACAATCACGGAGATGGGCAAACTGAAATTTTGGGTTTTGACTGCAGTGGCAGCACATCTTACAGGCATACATAGTGCCATTAAGATGCTGAACAGCAGAATTCGGGTGCTTCATTATTATCTTGTTGCAATGCAAAGAGGTGCGCCTACTCCTTAAGTAATTGACAGGCACGAAGGAATTGAAGAGCCCCTAAATCATAACTTTTTTCGGTTTTAAATTTTCTGCATGCAGGTGATGTACCATGTGAAAACTCATTACTCAGGCAAGTCTCTAGTCTTCTCAGAAGATTGCCTGCTGTTGAATCAGGGAAATTCCAAGATGACTTCTTGATGGTTAGTTCTTGTTATTCCTGTTGTACACTGTTCATCTTCTGTGTCCTGCCAGACGCATGCTTTGTCTGGTACAAGTGATAGTGGTGGGCATGGACCCATGGTACTTAGATTGGTCACGTCAGTGCAAGTGCATACTAAGATGTTGAATTTTCACAGGAATACAATGACACTTTGCTGATAACTTACCTTGCCATGGTTACCAACTGTTCGAGGTAGATTGGAATTTATTTATGCTTGCGTTATTTGATGTGGTGCTTCTATTACAATTTGGAAGATATTAGGTATGCAATCACTTATGGCCATTACCACATACAGACTAACCATGATACGTCTTTTTTTTTTCGCAGCACCATGAATGAGCTGGTTGACAAATTCAACCATGCATATGATAGGCACAGCCGGAGGGGAGGGAGAACTGCTTTCAGCTAAATGTACATGTACGAATCTGGGTTTGTGCGTGGTTTTATCTGATGGGGGTGCAGGTTTCCGAGCCAGATGTTTTGTGAATTTTCTCATCACCATGGGTTGATCTTGAATGCGGTACCGTTCTACTTTCGGGTTTGATTTTTCCCTTTCTTTTCCTTTTTCTTTCGTTTCCTCTCCTCCTAACACATGCCTGGATCGCTGGTAGACCTTTTGCGGTTGATATACCACAGTTGGTTATGATAGAAAATTATTGAATGATCCACAGTTGGTTAAGATAGGAAATTATGTTGTTTTTCCGTGAATGATCATTTGCAATGTTTACTTTTAAAAAAAAAAAAGGTGAATGAAAATCCATCAAATTAAGTATGGCACGTTTTTGCGGGTTTCCTCCTCTACTGCGATCACAGCATGCTATTCATTCGTCATACTAACATTTGCAGTATTCAGTAGAAAAATTCCAACAGCTCTCTAGTTTGAGGCACTGGAGCGGTGCGGTATACTACAGCAACAACAACAACAACAACAACAACAACATAGCTTCAAATCCCAAATTAACTGGGTCGGCTTAAATTTTTCCATGGTCTTCGATTAAGTGCAATTGATGGTGAGCTTTCCAAACCATTCAAATCCCTCTAATTAATGTATCACACGTTAACTTTGGTCCATTTCGTCGAATGCGGGCATGTCAGATTTAAGAGTCAACAAAGAACGCCATTAATTGTTTCTCCAGTGGGGTCTTTAAGTCAACCAAGAACGCCATTAATTGTTTCTCCAGTGGGGTCAATGTATGTCGTTTTTGGTAGAATATAAGAGGGTTGGTGGATAAATACTGTTGGTCACAACCTTGGTTCTTCTCCCATCTCTGCCATTGCTACCCATCATGAGATCCATCTTGTTGCCCTTGCTCTTCCCTCTTCTTTGTTTTTTGACCCTCCTCATCTCTTCTTCTTCTTCTTCTTCCTCTTCAAGTGGTAAAGCTGGCGCTGGTGATGTGAAGGCCTTGATTGCTTTCAAAACTTCCTGTGTGACCAGCGATCCCAATGGTTTCTTCACCAGCTGGACTGCAGATAATCTCAGTCCATGTTCTTGGAGAGGAGTGATATGTTCTTTGCAATCGCGGGTCACCTTGCTCGATCTCTCAGACGCCCAGATCTCTGGTCGTCTCCATCTAGACCTCCTCCTAGGTTCTCTGCCACTGCTCCAGCATCTACATTTACGCGGCAACTACTTCTCTGGTAACCTCACCCATGCCCTCCCTTGTAACTTGGTGACCCTTGATTTGTCTTCCAATAACTTCTCCGACCCAATTTCCCTCTCCTGCCATCGCCTCACATATCTCAATCTCTCGCACAATGGGCTGCAGCACAACATTCCTTCTGTTCTTGGGAGCTTGAAGAATTTGGAGGTGCTATCTTTGGCGGATAATCGGTTTTCTGGTGAGATTCCCCCAGAGCTAGGCCGAACATGTGGGAGCATTCGAGTGCTAGATCTTTCTGGGAATGCTCTGCATGGAGGACTGCCTTCAACATTTGTGTCCTGTTCTTCTCTTCAAACTCTCAATCTCGAAAGCAACGAGCTTTCCGGCGATTTCCTGGATACAGTAGTAGGCACTCTCCCGGCTCTCACAGAACTCTTAGTTTCTTTCAACAACTTAGAAGGCCGTATCCCTCCATCTTTAGCCAATTGTTCTCAACTTCAAGTTCTAGATCTCAGCTTCAACCGTTTGATTGGAAGTGTACCCACTTGGTTTTGCTCAGCTTCGAATTCCTCTCTTGCAAAAATTCTCTTAGCAGGAAACCTTATTTCAGGAACAGTGCCTCCAGAGCTTGGAAACTGCAACAACTTGAAGAGGCTTGATCTTAGCTTCAACAAGTTGAGAGGTTCAATTCCTTGGCAAGCATGGGCATTGCCTAATCTTTCGGATTTGGTTATGTGGGGGAATAGTATTACTGGTGAACTCCCGGAGACGATATGCTTGAGTGGAGGGAATTTGGAGACACTGATTCTGAACAACAACTTGATCACAGGAACCATTCCTGTTTCGCTCGCGAGCTGCACTAACCTCATTTGGGTGTCTCTCTCGAGCAATAGGCTCACTGGAGGTATCCCTTCTGGGATTGGGAAGTTGAAGGACTTGGCGATTCTCCAACTCGGCAACAATTCACTTACCGGGGAGATTCCGAAAGAGTTGGGTAAGTGTGAAAGTCTTATATGGCTTGATCTCAATAGCAATAATTTGTCGGGGTCTATTCCGCCGGAGCTATCTAGCCAATCTGGATTGATTACTCCTGGACCTGTATCGGGGAAGCAGTATGCATTTGTGAGGAATGAAGGGGGCACGGCGTGTAGAGGAGCTGGGGGGCTTGTAGAATTCGAGGGCATTCGTTCGGATCGGTTGGCTGCTTTTCCTATGATTCACTCCTGTTCTTCCATTCGAATCTACACTGGTTTAACTGTTTACTCGTATACTAACAATGGGACCATGATATACCTTGATCTCTCCTACAACTCCTTGTCGGGCGCAATTCCTGATACTTTTGGCTCCATGTCTTATCTGCAAGTCTTGAATTTGGGACATAACATGCTCACGGGAAGCATACCGGATGCCTTGGGAGGTCTAAAGCAGGTTGGAGTTCTTGATCTCTCGCATAATGATCTCCAAGGTTTCCTTCCGAGTTCACTAGGAACGCTTTCCTTTCTCAGTGATCTTGATGTGTCCAACAACAACCTCACCGGACCAATCCCTTCCACTGGTCAGCTAGCAACATTTCCATCTTCAAGTTACGAAAACAATTCTGGTCTTTGTGGAGTTCCATCGCCTTCTTGCGGCACCGGCTCCACGAGTCTGAATAACCCAGATTTCGATTCTCCGGTAAAGAAGCATTCTATTGATGCTGGTCTGGTGTTTAGTGTGGTAGCCGGAGTTATAACTGGCTGGGCCTTCACATTGTATTTTCAAACACTTAAACACTACTGTAAGAAGAAGTGATTGTAGTGACACAAAGAAGCTAGTCTTTATTTATTATTGGAAACATACATAGATAGTAAGAAAGTCCTAGTACAGAAGTTGTTGAAAGATGGTAATCTCAGACGGGCAATTCAGTGTTGGAAACAAGGACTCCATCAGAATCGGCATACAACCAATCCCCATCAGAAATAACAACACCCCCAATATGAACATTGACATGCATCTCTCCATTGCCCTTCTTGTTGGACTTGAGAGGGTGAGAAGCCAGAGCTCTGACACCAATATCACACCCATTGATCTCATCAACATCTCTAATGCACCCATTGACCACAATCCCAACCCAGCCCATGTTCTGGGCCAGCAGCGCCAAATTCCCCCCAA
Source organism: Stephania cephalantha (assembly GCA_039657325.1). Taxonomy (NCBI): domain Eukaryota; kingdom Viridiplantae; phylum Streptophyta; class Magnoliopsida; order Ranunculales; family Menispermaceae; genus Stephania; species Stephania cephalantha. Next base: position 58,235,799 of record CM077571.1, read on the forward strand.
GAAGAGCGCATCTCATGCTTCCCCCACCATCTATCACCAACACCCTCCCCTCCCCTTTTGTCTCCAACTGCTGCCTCACCAGCACATTGTCCTCGAACAGCTTCAGCGTCACCACACGCCCCGCGAACGCCCTTCGCTGACCGTACATCTGGAAGATTGGATGGAGAACTCGCAGGTCGCCTCTCGTTATAAGCGACGGGTTGGTGTCGCAAGCCTCCGCGGTCGCCAAGTAGGCCATCTCTTAATTGGTGTTGTGGTACGTGGTGGGATTGGGTTTTTGTAGCGGTTGCGTATAGACTATGGATGGATATGTGGTTATAGCGGTTCGTCAGCTATCACCAGAGACTGACAGATTACGTTACCCATACTGCCATGCATGAAAGTGTGCGGTGATCACTGATGATCAGTATATATAGTCCCAACAAAGACAGCCTTCCATGGTCAGTTACTCTACTCTCCACTAATTAATTCATCACCTTTATCTCCTATACTACTTGTGTGGATGGTTCTGAGAAAATGAAGACTGACGAGTGTGTTTCTTGGAATGTTTGAAGAAGAAAGAAGGGAAGGTGCAGAGATGCAACTGAGTTTCCTTCTCGGAAGCCCCTAGTAGAGAACCATTGTGGATGTGGTGGGTGGACTTGGTCAAAAAGGTTGTGCTTTTCGTACGTTATAGATTGGTTGGGCCATTGGTGTTGGGTCTATAGTAGAGGCTGCCCCAAATAAATGAGTTGGATGGGCTGGATGCCCGTCGTACAAGCCCATGGACATTAATTGTCTCTCGAGAAAGCCCCTGGACTCCATTTTTATCCACGAGTGTATTATTCATGTTTTTTTTTTTTTTTTTTTTTTTTCCCTTCCCTGCTCCGGCTACCTATTATCATGAGTGCCGAATTTGGGGTTATATGACTCATTTAAATACGCACGTATGACGTTCTCTTCTTGTTCTTTATTCTTTCATGATTAATTATAAATAAAAAAAAAAACGAGGACTCAATAAACAAATATATAAGTCTGGTCACTGGTGTGATACAAAATCAAAAATTCAGTATGGAATTAATTATATTTCACTGCTGGAGTGGATAGGAGTCGTGACTTATACGTAGAATAAAAAGAGCCATCGATTGACTAAGCTAACACAATGACGTATAATGTACACCAGTTTACTAAGCTAACGCAATCTTTAAGTAGATTTAGCATTGGTTGATAAATTAAATACTTATTTGACTGGACCAACGTGTGGAACATATTCACAGCAAGATTCTTACTTCCCACGTTTTCATTTTACAAATAATATAAAGAAATGTTTTTTAATAATTCATTTGTAGTTGGATGAAAATACTATATTTCTCATCAATCCTATTTGGTCATTGAGTATCTCTAAACTTTACAACCCTATCAATGACATTTTTTTTTTAGAATCCAATAATATCGTTCAATTAAATCATCTAAAGTTACGGGAGCTGAGTATAACCCTAGACGTGTAGACCTGACATAAAAGTAGCAATCCGTGTAACCAAAAAAAAAAAAAGCAGCAACCCGATTATCATATATCCCCACACTTGCTCTATGTTGACATCCTCAAATACTTGCATTTTTAAGTACTGCTTCATTAAAAAGAGGTTGGATCAATTGATCATTTTTTTAATTTGCAAATTAACTTTTATTAATTATATCCAAAAAGATTGTAGTTTAGACGTCCATTAAGAAAGGGATCAGCTCTCTAATCTTTAATTTCCTTGAAACTTTTTCTTGGGCTATATATATAGCTACCTGATTTTTATTAGGGATAGATATTATTCTACATATATACCTACTCTTTCAATATTTGGCATACCCTCGATTTATTAATTTTTGTATATATTCTTCCCAGTGGGACCCGATTTGGGGTGGTTGAGTGACTTGAATGCCTCTCCTTCTTACGTAGACCGGTATAACAACCTCAACCCAACTTGTTGTCAATGTCATAGATCCAATTTGAGAGGTTATATAGAAGGTAAATTATTTAAATAAAGAATAATAGAAACGGAATAGTCTATCTCCTCATTGTTTATGTGAAACAATCAGGAAGCATAAAGGATAACATCAAACTTGAGATATGAATTTATGTGCTATAGGTGCAATTGTCAATATCTATTTATGTAATTAGTTAATTATTCAATTGAGCCTCCTATAAATCATAGAGAATAGATATTTGGAGATTGAAAATTAAAATACTAAAACGACAACTCTACGTTATACCGTAAAACACATTGACTCTCAAAAGTCATTTATGTTGCCTCAGCCTCATGTGTATATACAATGAGATCTGCGTATGTCCACATCTTAAAATGTACATTAATAATTAACGTAACGTGTCTTGCTATGTCACATGTCGATGATAATTCTAGCACTTCTCCTCAAGATTTCAGTACAGAAGGGGGTAGCAAATTGGATACTATTACGTAGGGACGCGACTGAAATACTAACTGAGTTGGGCCGAGGAAGTACAGAATTAATCGAGAGTTTGTCTTTTTTGTCATTACTTTTCACGGGCACTCTCATTATACAATTATTGTTGGTGTCAGAACAGATCTATATGTGATGCATGCACTCTCACTACTGTGACCAAACATACATGTATACATAAAATAGGGGTATGCACGCGCATGGTCAATTCGTTAGGAGTCATGAATGAACGTACGTAAGTGGAGGCGTCCTCATAAATATAATCTCTCTCGATCTCTCTCCGCAACAGAGCACCCATGACTGATATATAATGTTTGATTCAAATTAATAATGTATGGTTCTCATAAGATCTGATCACCATCTCAATTATCAATTAAGTAGTATTTGAATATCTTTCGAAGTTGAGATTATGAAAACGTCAAAGATTAATTAACAATAATGTCTCGGACACGCGCAGGCGCGGAGTCTATATACGTGATGGATAATGTATGGGATGATTGGGCTTAGTCATTGGAGTCAAATAGACATTAATTAAAGTTGAATTAGGAAGGTGGATCCCATTATGTCGACAGATCTAGCTAGCCAGCTAGCTTAATCTTCTTGTATCAGGAAAAAAGGGCTCATTAGCAGTCACAAGCATTTGGAGCAAAGCCAAGCCGAAATAACAATTCACATTCCCATGTTCTTTTTGTCTTCTTAATTTATTATTTTTGTGAAAGATATTCTCATATTTTGAAACATGCATGCATGTTGATTGGTCTAATATTAATCCAAACAAGAGCAATTCATCTCCCAATATATATTAGTACGAGTAGTTTTCAAAATAATACATAGATGAGATATTGACTCCTCTTTTTAAAGAGAATTTGTTATAGGGGAGGCACTAGGGATCATGCAAATGGGTAGGAGAATACCCATGAGTGATGGGGATTTACCGTAATGTAGTGTACGGGTATGAGGATTTTAAATGGAGATGGGTGTGGTAATGGATACAAAAAATCTCATACCCAAACGGCTATGGGTACGGAGAGAGGTAATAAAATACCCCCACGAGGATCTCCACGGGTAATCCCTACGTGTAATCCCCACAAAGATATCTATATACCCATGGGAATCCTCATATATCAATTTATACACTATATAATATTTATTATTTATATATATACCATATAATATTTATATAGAAATATTACATAATTTTACATAATTTTCACTCCGATCGAGACACTTATACATTATAAATATAATAAAAAACCTCTTAATGAAATTTATAATTTTAATTTATTTGGTTAATTAATAACTATATATGTTTTGTTTTTGTTTTTGTTTTTTTTTTTTTTTTTTTGAGTAGGAAAAAGGCCCGAAGGCCCATGCTTAGCCTAATGCTAAGCTAATACAATCATTCTCTAATAAATAATATATGTTTCCTGGTGGATCACAAAAAATTCTTGTATCCTCTACCCGCTTATTTCCCCTTGGTGTCCACATTGGTCGAACTTGCCAACATCGCCCCATTATCTCCTTGATTACCGAAACTATGTGGTCCTGTGAATTATCCACGCCCTCCTTCGCTATATGTTTTGTTTTGAATTCCCTAAAAAAAAAATGTTTTGTTTTGAATTGTTTGCAACTATATTTATAATTTAAAATTTTATGATCAAAATTACTAAAAAAAATTGATGACTTGGTGGTTTGAAGAGATAATGACTTTAATGAATATTTTGAATTTGAATTTTTCATTTTGCATATGCCAATGATTTTGTAAAAACTTAATTATAATTGTTAGCACTTAGTAGTTAGAATTTTTATTGCATGATGTGTGGATTTTTTTATTTTTATTGGAATTTCAACAATTGTGTTGTTATGTATGTATATTTGCACCTTATTTGTTACAATTCTTTTTTTGAGAATCCCCACAGAGACCTCCAATGGGAAATAGAATGGGAAAAAAAAATTCTCCACGGGGATTCTCTATCTAGGGATGCAGGTGGGGCGGGTTTGGGGTGGGGAATGCAATTCCCATCGGGGATTCCCCGCTTGAAATTTCCCACTGGAGAATTTTTTACTCCCATTCTCCACTCGGCGGGGATCCCCGCCCCATAGGGATTCCCCACCCATCACTTTTTTACATAATATCTAAAAAAAAAATCAAATACATTATATATCCGAAATTAAAATCATTAAAACATTTTTCTTGGTAATTGTAGGGCGATTTTCAAACTTTATGTGAAACATTCACCATACAAAAAAGGGAAATATAAGATTTAATGATTTTGATGCAATTCCTACACGAAAAATATTCAGGATCCCCGTGAGGGAATCCCCATGGTGGGGAGGGATAATACCGCCCCGCCCCGCCCCGATGGTGGGGATGAAATTGCCCCCGTCTCCACCCCCGTGGGGCCTACTTGGCGGGGAATTTCCGCCCCATCGGGGCGGACCCCCGTGGAGAATGGGGATTCCCTGCCCACGTGCATCTTTATCCCTATATATCCCCTCCCTATCCCCTCAAAAATCCTCATAGAGATCCTCAATGGGAAATGAAATGGGTAAAACATTTTACTCATAGGGATTCCCTATACTCACATGATTTGATGGGTATGAGAATGAGTATGAGAATTCATCTCCAAATGGATATGGGTGATAAATTTTTTAATGGGTATGAGTATGAGAATGAGATCCTCATCCCTTACCCTACTCATTTGCATCCCTAGCTGGCACTATATAACCTTTGCTCAACAACATCAAATGTATATATGCCCGCCATTTACCTCGCCGAGTTAAAATGTTTTTTTTTTTTAATTGACCACATTTACCTAACACTTGTCTAACTAGTCCCATGGGCCCTGAAATTGCGGAAATAGATCACCAATAGCCTAAAGTTTGGTTGTCGTGCGGGGAATTAATCAAACTCGAGACCGTATGCCTAATCTACACATGCAGTCTTGCCTTTACCCTTACCAATTACCACTAAACCAACCTGTTTGGGTTTCTGCATATGTTTTTTCTTTCTTAAATGAGTAAGAAAGTTATGACGCCCTAATACATGGGGAATCATTAGACATAAAGTGTGCGAAGAGTGGAGGAGGTAGATAGGGATAGATGATAGCATTGTGATTCGAAGCGGAAAAGGACGGCCCGAAATTGCTCAGTTTGTTTGCGATGATTCCGCTGTGTTTTATAGTGAAATCAAGTTGAAAATTTGGGAGAAATTAAAGAATATGATGTCAAGATTAATTGGATATATAAGGGTCCAAAGACTCCAAAACAAAAAAGAAAGAGGGATGAGGAATTTAAAAAATATTGACACCACCCACCAAATTAATTAATTAGTCCCCCCCCTCTCTCTCGCTTTAGGATTTTGAATTTTAGATTTCAAAACTTCATCTAACCACTACAATAGTAGATTAATAGGTGTTTATATATATATATATATAGATATAAAATTATAGACCCATGTATGAATTATAGTATACTCATAATAAAGTTTAGATATATGGGTTCATCTAAACTTTATGAATTTACTATAACCATGATATCTATAAATCTATTATGGGTATTACATATTGCCTTTAGCTCTTGTGATTAAGCTCGTAACAGAGAAGAAAAAACCTCTTAAAGGGTAGAAGTATTGGCTCCTCGTGAGCTTGCAATAATAATAATAATAAAAATCATTAATTAATTAGATTAGATTAGATTAAGGAAAATATTAGAATAACAATAATAATGTCACATTACAAAATACATTGACTCACAAAAGAGCCTTTCATGTGACCTTGACTCGCGTGTTAAGTATCGAGATCTGTGTATATTTGCATCTCGAGATACATATATAAAAATGACTCTTGTGAGCCAATATGTCTTGTGGTGTGACATGCACGAAGTCAATCATTATTCTAGCACTTCTATTAGATTAATTACTCATCAGTGGACCTCACCCTTCAAAACGGCCCTTTTAATTTGTCGCCCTTTTCTTTCTTTTTCCTTTTTTGTGTTAAGTCTTCATCGATCACTACTCATAAAAAACTTGAAATTATAAATACACCCTGGTCTTTGCAGTTTTATTTGCTTGGTTTAGTTAGCTACATGGCTAATATGTGTGGGTTTGCATGTCTCAATCAATCCTCTTTTTTCTCATCATCTCCTCTTTTTGTTTTCAAACCAGAAATTCAAAAGTCTTCATCATTGCTTGACCTTAAAGATTAATTGATATAAATATCCATACAAAAAATATTAAAACCCACAATTTTGTTCAAGAAAACTGATTTAGTTCAAAGAAGCCTTTTTCCGTAACAATCAAGCGTTCCATCTACGGCACAAGTCAAAATTTGGTATGAAGAACATATTATTATATATATATATAGCTAAAACTGTGGAACTTCACTATGTATATATATTGGGGAATGCTAGTGTGCCTCGGACCAAACGCACCTGTTGGATGCGCCTCATGCATACATCTCGAGGCACATAGACAGCACTCGTCAATCGCGTGCCTGACCGGAGTGCACAAAGTGCATTCACTCTAACATTTTTCATATATACAAATTAAGTTAATCCTTAATTTATGTTCACCGAATTAAATTAGTTGAAAAAATTTGAGAAGAAATATAATTAGAAAAATAGTAGGATGACCTGGTGACACACCCGGGATGCATAGACACCGGTGATAGTGTCTATCCATTGTGCATCGATGTGTATGCACACATATCCCGATGCGTGAATGGATGAACTACGTGCACACATATCTCCATGCGTGAATGGATGGACACCTCACTTGGTGTCTCGTTCGGGTCACTCTAGCATTTCTCATATAATTAATATAGGAAGGAAATTAAGTAAAGGAACTCCAAGTAAATTAAATGAGAGTGATGGATGAAGGTAGGCAAACAAATTAAAGCTGGAGAACAGCGCGTGCATTATACTCAACTCACGGAATTAGAAGACTGTCTCTTTCAACCCAAAGAAATTCACACGTACGTTCAACATTATATTTAGTCATAGATCATCAACTACTACGTACCATTACTACTACTATTAATTAGTGCTACAAGCAGTAATAGTATTACTAGTAGCTAGTAGATAAAAGAAAATTAATCAAAGGAGAGGAGGGTCCCAGATTTGAACAACGTACACGTTTGATTATTTAATTAATCACTTAGTCGTCTAAGATGGATCCAGCTGAATTTCTTCTTGAAATTAAGGATTGCTGGGTAGCTAGCTAGGTAGAGACTATAGAGAGAGAGAGAGAGAGAGAGTGAGAGTCCGATAGACACATTACTTGGATTGATCGATCCCTCATTAACTATGTATCTCTACTGATGACTGATCTTACCACGTTATTACACGTGATGATCGATGTGAAAATTTAGAAATCCTAAAAACCCTGAAAAGAATTGGTGCTATATACTAGTACTTATCTTTTAACGAATCTCCAAGTGATTCTGCATCCACACGCGCGCGCACGCCTCTATATGCGTAAGCGTGAGCGAGCATAGATATTTGGATATGCATATTGTATGTGAATGGAATCGATGAGTGAAGGGTTGGCATTGGATGGCGTTGGGATGGGTGTGAGTAACATTGTTTAATAGTAAATAGGAGTACTAGTTTGGGACGTTTGATGCACAATTAGTGTTAATGTGTCGTGTGAGATACGGTGATATTATAATCAAAGAGTGTAGTGTATGTAAAGTGAATAACAACGTATATTTATTGTTAAACATAATAGTAAAAGACGGGAGGGGGGGGAGGAGGGAGGCAAGGCCCAACAAAAAGGCAGAAGGTGGGAGCATCAAATCCCGAGTTTGACTATACTCGAATTTTAAGAAGAAGAGAGAGAGCATTGTGTTCCACATTTGTCCCCCTCTTTGTACAATATTTCCAATTTCTCTCTTCTTCTTCTTCTTCTTCTTCTTTTTTTGCGCCACTTGTCTCTTGTTTCTCATTACGCAACTTCGAATTATTTGCAAGACTTGAGAGATATTGGTTGATTGATGACCATAGCAGAGAAATGTAGTTGTTCTGTTTTAGCACCATGAGATTCTTCTTGTTCTGCTTGCTATTAACCCAGCTCATCTCATCATCTTCTGAAGCTGGTGATGATGAGGTCAAGGCCTTGATTGATTTCAAGGCTTCATCTGTCACCGGTGACCCCAAAGGACTATTGTCCGACTGGACTCTCGACTCTCCAAACCCCTGTTCTTGGCGTGGAGTGTTCTGTTCATCACATTCATCACAACGAGTCACTGGTCTCGACCTCTCAGACTATCAGCTCTCCGGTCGTCTCCATCTCGACCCGCTCATTACTTCTCTGCCTCTGCTTGAGCGTCTGAGTTTGCGCGGCAACTACTTCTCTGGTAACATCTCCCATGTCTTCCCCTGCAACTTCCTTGCCCTTGATTTGTCTTCAAATAACTTCTCAGACCCAGTTTTCTTGTCGTGTCATCGCCTCCAATATCTCAATCTCTCGCGCAATTTTGTGCAATCTGTGAGTTTCCCTTTTGGGTCTTCTCTTCTCCAACTCGACATCTCTCGTAATCGTGTCTCTGATTATGGGTTTCTCAACTACTCCCTCTCTCACTGTCAAAGTCTCAATCTTTTGAACTTCTCTGACAATAAGATCTTCGGTAAATTCCCCTCTTTGTCTCTCTCTTCTTGTACTAATTTATCGACTCTCGACCTCTCCAACAATCTCTTGTTTGGTGTTCTTCCCCCCAATTTGTTGACCAACTCGATATCCCATTTGGACCTCTCACGCAACAATTTTTCAGGGGATTTCTCTGCCTTGCAGTTCGGGCGATGCCCAAATCTCACCCTGCTTGATTTGTCACACAATGGGCTTTCGGGCATTGGATTCCCACCTTCCTTGATCAACTGCCAGTCGCTAGAAATGCTCGACGTCTCTCACAATGCGCTGCAGCACAAGATTCCATCTTTTCTCGGGAGTTTGAAGAATTTAAAGGTGCTGTCTTTGGCGAAGAATCAGTTTTCTGGTGAGATACCTGCAGAGCTGGGCAGAACATGTGGGAGCATAAGAGTGCTTGATCTATCTGGGAATACCCTACAAGGAGGATTGCCTTGGACGTTCGTCTCCTGTTCTTCTCTCCAGACACTCAATCTTGGGAGCAATCAGCTCTCTGGGGATTTCTTGATTACAGTGGTAAGCACTCTTCGGGGGCTTGTAAATCTCTACGTTCCTTTCAATAACATAACTGGTGTTGTCCCCAAATCATTGACAAACTGTTCTCAACTTCAAGTTCTCGACTTGAGTTCTAATGGCTTCAATGGAAGTGTTCCCACTTGGTTTTGCTCCGATTCCTCGACTCTGGCGAAGATTTTATTGGCAGATAACCTTCTGTCTGGAGCAGTGCCTCCTGAGCTAGGGAACTGTAAGAACTTGAAGAGTATCGATCTTAGCTTTAACAAGTTGAGAGGTTCAATTCCTTGGCAAGTATGGGCATTGCCTAATCTTTCGGATTTGGTTATGTGGGGGAATAGTATTACTGGTGAACTCCCGGAGACGATATGCTTGAGTGGAGGGAATTTGGAGACACTGATTCTGAACAACAACTTGATCACAGGAACCATTCCTGTTTCGCTCGCGAGCTGCACTAACCTCATTTGGGTGTCTCTCTCCAGCAATAGGCTCACTGGAGGTATCCCTTCAGGGATTGGGAAGTTGAAGGACTTGGCGATTCTCCAACTCGGCAACAATTCACTTACCGGGGAGATTCCGAAAGAGTTGGGGAAGTGCGAAAGTCTTATATGGCTTGATCTCAATAGCAATAATTTGTCGGGGTCTATTCCGCCGGAGCTATCTAGCCAATCTGGATTGATTACTCCTGGACCTGTATCGGGGAAGCAGTATGCATTTGTGAGGAATGAAGGGGGCACGGCGTGTAGAGGAGCTGGGGGGCTTGTAGAATTCGAGGGCATTCGTTCGGATCGGTTGGCTGCTTTTCCTATGATTCACTCCTGTTCTTCCATTCGAATCTACACTGGTTTAACTGTTTACTCGTATACTAACAATGGGACCATGATATACCTTGATCTCTCCTACAACTCCTTGTCGGGCGCAATTCCTGATACTTTTGGCTCCATGTCTTATCTGCAAGTCTTGAATTTGGGACATAACATGCTCGCGGGAAGCATACCGGATGCCTTGGGAGGTCTAAAGCAGGTTGGAGTTCTTGATCTCTCGCATAATGATCTCCAAGGTTTCCTTCCGAGTTCACTAGGAACGCTTTCCTTTCTCAGTGATCTTGATGTGTCCAACAACAACCTTACTGGAACGATTCCTTCCACTGGTCAGCTCACAACATTTCCATCTTCAAGATACGAAAACAATTCTGGTCTTTGTGGAGTTCCATTGCCTTCTTGCGGCGCTGGCTCTGGGACTCGTCGGGCTAATTCTAATTCACAGGGGAAGAGGCAGTCAATGGCTGCAGGTGTTATTGTTGGAATTGCCACTGCTCTCTTCTTCATCATTGGACTCACTCTAGCTTTGTACAAGACGAACAAGTCCCAGATTAAGGAGGATCAGAGAGACAAGTACATCGAATCCCTCCCGACATCTGGTAGCAGCAGTTGGAAACTCTCTGGGGTTCTTGAGCCGCTGAGCATCAACATTGCCACATTTGAGAAGCCACTGAGGAAACTCACCTTTGCTCATTTACTTGAAGCCACAAACGGTTTTAGTGCCGACAGCTTGATTGGGTCTGGCGGGTTTGGTGAGGTCTACAAAGCCCGGCTGAAGGATGGCACCGTCGTGGCAATCAAGAAACTGATACAAGTCACAGGCCAAGGAGAAAGAGAATTTACTGCAGAAATGGAAACGATCGGTAAGATCAAGCATCGAAACCTTGTTCCTTTGTTGGGATATTGCAAGATTGGAGAAGAGAGACTTCTTGTGTACGAGTACATGGAATGGGGAAGCTTAGAGACGGTTCTTCACGAGAGGGGCAAAGGAGGGGCCTCAAATCTTGACTGGGCAGCTAGGAGGAAGATTGCGATTGGATCAGCTAGAGGACTTGCATTTCTTCACCATAGTTGCATACCTCACATAATTCACAGGGACATGAAGTCCAGCAATGTTCTTCTAGATGAGAATTTGGAGGCTCGGGTGTCGGATTTTGGGATGGCAAGGCTGATGAATGCTCTTGATACTCATCTCAGTGTTAGCACCCTTGCAGGAACTCCAGGATATGTTCCACCTGAATACTACCAGAGTTTCAGGTGCACAACCAAAGGAGATGTCTATAGCTACGGAGTTGTACTGTTGGAGCTTCTCTCAGGGAAGAGACCAATCGATCCTTCACAATTCGGCGATGAGAACAACCTTGTTGGGTGGGCAAAGCAATTGCAAAGAGAGAATAGAACTCATGAGATACTCGATTCTGAGCTGGTGAGACAAGAACCAGATGACCATTCCGAACTCTATCAGTATCTTAGGATTGCTTTTGAATGCTTGGATGACAGGCCACTACGTCGGCCAACCATGATTCAGGTGATGGCTAAGTTCAAGGAGCTTCAGATGGACTCTGAAAGTGACATCCTTGACGGGTTCTCTCTAAAGGAAGTAGTTATCGAAGAATCAAGAGAAAAAGAGGCGCCTTAATGTACATGGGACATGTTTCTTGTTCAAGAAAGGTTTTGTTCCTTAGCAGAGAGTTGGAACCCTTGAAACCATTTAGGAATGTTATTGTTCCCACGTTTTGCTTACTGTAAATAGCATAGAAAAAACTGGTCACAAAGGAGGGGGAACCATGTATGAAATATAGTCTCCAAGGCAGAAATGAAGAAACGGGCCTCTCATGGATTCAGGTTCAAATTCTTGGTGTCCTTTATTTTCTGCATTGATCTGTTATCATAATACCCTTCTGTTCTGTCTAGTATTCTATTGACAGTTTTGCTAACATTGTCCCTTCTAATTTGTTGTTAAAATACATACTATGTAATTTTGGAGGAAATTATAAAATGCCATTTTACTTTTTATGTGGATTGTATGAGTATTTGAAGGCCCATGTCACTATGAAATATGGTTTGGTAGAAAGTCGATCTGCTTAATTCCCTTACTCACTATATATCTACTTGAAGTGCATATTCTCCCCTCTCTCGGTCCAAACCTTGACTAAGAAAGATATCCCATATATTTGTAGCAAATAGCAATGCTTCAAACTCTCTTATTAACATTTATTTTGATTGGCTTGCAATATATTAATACTTTGTAGCATATAATTAAGTTTTGTAGCATTTGATGTGCATGTGCTTAATTTTGAAATGAATGTAACTTGCTTGTGGTCTCTGGTTTTGAGGCGATGCTTCTTAAACTGATTTTGTACATTTAGCTTGCTTGAGCATCTATATAAGTTCAAACAACTTGATTGTGGGCCATTTGATGAGAATGAAAGTCTCCTTGACTCAAGAATGTTTTTGTGCAATTTCTTTATTTTTGAGCTAGACCCTTTATTCTGGTGCCTATCTTTATTGGATGCAACTAAAAAAGAGTAAATTAAGCAACTAATTAATAAAATGTTTGCTCTTTTTGTTAGCTTGGATGGTGCTTTTCTTTGTGGTGCAGTGCGCAATTATTGATTGTTAATTCTCTTTTGGCATTAGTGGATTTTAACTATTTCAATTAATAGATAGTCGTGTAAAATATGTCTAGCTAGTTTAAGATGCAAACTATTCTGCTTTATAGGCTGGGATTTTTTGTGCATGTTAACCATTTGATTAAATTGTAAGAAGTGAAGAACATAGAGAAATATCCTAATGAAATCATCTATATATCATGAAATAGCTAGGGAGAAAGAATTAAAGTCATATTTATTCCCACACCATACCAGCAGGAATAAAGCAAAGGCCTCAACTTTGCAGCACAGAAGCTTAGACAATGTATTGTGTATGGCCACGTATTACCTTTATTGCTTTTGAATCTCATAGCCTATGTTGGTCCAAGGAACTATTCTGGAACTTTGCCCTTTTGACAAAGAGTGAAAAGGAAAATGAATGCCCTTTTTTTTTTTCTTCTTCCTTACTTTCTTTCTTTCTAGCTTTTTTTTTTTTTTTTTTTTTTTTTGTCATATAGGAATGAATGATTAAGGTGATGATGCTTAAAGCATTTGAAAATTCTCTTGGTTGCTATTTGGTGCTTTTCTTTTTTTTTCTTTCTTTAGGTACTGTTTTTAGCTTGTGTGTGAACTAGGATTAATGGACCTGAATTTTCCAAAGTCTTTATTAGCACAAATGAACCTTGCTTATTTTCAGGTATTCATGGAAGATGAAAATTTCATTTACTTGAAAGATGAAAAGGAAAAGATAAAAGTGTCAAATTTACTGTTGTAACTTGTCTATGTTTGGAAAAGTAATCAAATCAGTGCTTAAAAGAAATTAAAAGAAATTTGGTACTTAATGAGTGGATGTTTTTACTTTTGCTTCCATCTTTGTTCTTTTTTCTTAAAAGTAAGTTAGGCTGTCTTAAAGTAGTGTATTTGAAAATTAAGCAGAATTGAATGATTTCACCAACTATCCAAATCATTCTAATTCAACATATCAACTCATACTAAAATCCGGTCTTTGTAAACAATGATTTCAACATTTTGGACTATTTTGATTGATTAAACATGAATGAGTGGAGGACGGAGTGATTGGCTTGGCAACACGTGGAAATGGATAATGTTTGCCCGTGTGATTGAAACTTAAACAACCCCCCTTCCCCCCCCCCCTTTCGATCTTGGACCCAATATCTAGAATTGGATCTTCAACTCCATCTGTAAGATCATCTTGTTTGGGGTTTTAGTTTGTTTATGATTCATGTGGTTCATGACATTGTGCATGTTAATTTTTTTTGTTGATTTGTTGTATCTCGGTGGCGTTTTTTTTTTTTTTTTTTTTTTTTTTTTTTTGTATGTCTCTCAGTAGTGTAAAATTTTTGGTTATTTTTTTGAATCGGTATGCGTTAGTATATGTTGTGTGCATGTTAACCATTGATGATCTTGAGAAGTTGTTAAATTTTCTTGTTTGGGGATTTAGTTTGTTTATGCTTCATGTGGTTCATGACATTGTGCATGTTAATTTTTTTGTTGATTTTTTGTATCTCGGTGGCTGATTTTTTTTTTTTTTTTTTGTTTATGAATTGTATGTCTCTGTAGTGTAATTTTTTTGGTTATTTTTTTTGAATCGGTATGCGTTAGTATATGGTGTGTATATGTTAACCATTGATGATCTTGAGAAGTTGTTAAAATTTTTTTTTTCAAGAATATACTTTTGAGAAGGCATAAATTTGCAAGTCTGCCATTTAAATTTTTTTTGATATAATGTCGAAACTCATGGAACTCCTGTACATATAATGCTATAATGTACTTTTTTGACAAACAATAGTCTGCCCCGTAAACTCTCTTAGGTTAAATATGTGCATCTTCCTCGACTTGGAGTTTGGAATTCTCTTATGATCTATAGTATTTTGTAAGATTTAATATAGTCTTGCTGTGAGTTTGGATTTCGGAACGTATTGGACCACATTTGTAATTAACAATTGGCCATTTTATTCACAAGCGTTCACATTAATTTATCTCACTGTCCCTGTGAAATCTCAATCACATGAGTAAATATTATCATAAGTAATCTAGATAGGAATAAATATTTTGAGCATACACCACCTACGTACAATAAATGCTTCCACATTTGTTGCATATTAATGACTTTACGACCCGTATAATTATATTAAGCTGCCTAAGCAATAATTTTTTTTAAGAAAAGTGATTTCATTTATAATTAAGGTCAAATTTATTTGAATTATTTATATAATGAATAATTTTATAAGAGTGATTGGATGATTGCGAGATTTGTAGCGCATTGTCATAACTTTAAGTAGAAGGTCTTTATAAACACTTTTATTGAGTAACAATTTTATTCTACATATATAGATTCAAGCATGGTTGATGGAAGAGTAACGTTGTTGTGTTATATGAATGGAGACATGGTTGAAGGACCATTAGGGATTTCGTACACGAAACCTCCCATTCGACATCTCAGATCGAAGATGGGTTTAGGGTACGATGAACTTGTGCGTTATATCTGTAATTCATTGCAGATAGACAATGAATTACAGAGATTAAACATGACATATCGATATCCAAAGACATTGGAAGTGGAACGGCCAACTACGTCCCGTTGCGAATAGATGATGAGTCGAGTCTCAAAGATGCTTGGGAGATTGTGGCAGAATTATCACCACCACATTGCATGGAGCTTTATATCAATTTAGTTCCGAGGCAACCGTACAATAGTCCCAATTGCAATATGGTGTTAGATTCTGGAGCTGGACCTAGCACTCAACCAATCTATGAACAAAGTCATTGTGCATCGCCTCTGATGACCGCAAATCCCGAAATGGCCGAGGATCTGCGTTCATGTGATGATTTGAATACTACTGAAGATGATGACTATTGCGGTACTGACGGGGATTCCAGTGCAGAGAGTAGCGATGATGATGCGACGATGATGAGGATGATGTTCATCATGTTGATGATGACATGATTCGATATACATTAAGTCGAGTCATAGCCGATGATGGCTCATTATCTTGTCCTCCAATTGCGAACGAAATTGGGAACGATGATTTTTTCGATGAGGAGGCCGCGGGAATTGATGGTGCGCACGTGGATGTAGGTGAATTTGTCGTACCTTCACTTGTGTATTCGGGAAATTGAGTAGTGAGGCAATGGAACCCCTAAATGAGAATGCTATGATCCCTTCTCGGTGCTTTATGGAATGAGGACTCGAAATTTGAGAAAGGAATGCGGTTTATGTGTAAAGTAGATATCCAAGATGCCGTGAAATTATATAGCATCAAAGGACACAAAGGCGGTATGTGGTGACTCATTCTCACCTAATGTATGGATTGTTAGGTGTAAGAAATATTTAGATGGATGTACTTGGAGGTTGCGTTGTTCGAGAAGAAAATCGCATGGCATGTTTGAGATTAGTAAATATGCGGGAGCTAATACATATATAGAAGCTAATACATATATAGTTATTTTGTCACTACTAGAATGCTTTAACGGGGTTCTTAAAGGCGCGCGGTTTTACCCCATCACGCTTTAGTGCAATTGACATTCTATCGTGTCTTGGAGTACTTTAACAAAAGGCGAGATGAAATAGGTGCAGCCCTAGGAAGGGGTGAAGTGTACACAAGTTACGCATTAAAGAAGTTGTCACATTGGGGAAAGTCTACTTACAAGGTCACAATGTGACATTAGTGAATCGCGAGAATGGTACATTTGAAGTCGTCACGCACCACGTGGCTATCATTTGAGAAAAGGGTCTAACAAACAAGTAGTCAAATTGAGGCTCGTAAATGCACTTGTATGAAATGACAAGTGTTTTGGCATTCCCTGTTCACATGTTCAAGCGATCTGCGCCGATGTTGCCATAGATCACTTGTCAAGACATTGAATCATACTACGCTTTGTCCGGCGTAATACGATCAATGTTATTATAATTTCCAACCCATTCCTCACGAAGATTATTGGCCAAGCGCTAGATTTCCACACTCGTTGTTGGCCGATCCATCTCGAAAGCGAGTCAAAAATGTCGTCCTCAAGCTAGACGTTTGCGCACATTGAGAGATGGATTGGAGAAGCAATCAAACAGCCCACGTCATATGCAGCGAGAGAAGGAATGGAGAGAAACCCCAACAACGCTCGCGTTGTACTTTGTGTAAACGGTGATGGACACAATAGGCGCACTTGCTCTCGTCGTCAAGAACAACAACCGCCGAGTGCTTCATATGGAGGCTCATTCAAGTACTATGACATTTAGTTATGCTATGCATGGTATATGTGTTGCAAGGACGAACGTAGTCATTGTTTATTCTGTTTCATCTCAAACTAGTTAGGTGGTTGTCGGCGAATTTAATGCGATTTTTAATCTATGCTAGTTACATTGCATGGCATGTTTGAGATGGAAATTGCATTTTTTATTTTTTACTTTCTTTAGCAGCTGGTTTTCTTCTCTTTATTTTTTAAAACAAATGACCCTTGCATGTATATGTGGTTTGGACCATCATAGCACTCAAGCTTATATTACTCTTTAATTATAATCAATACATATATATGAACAATGTCCATGAAATAGAAAAGTTTATATACTTGAAACTTTTCTCTATGTTTATTTGATAATCTTATATGGCCACTCTAGCATACATATGTAAATCCATGTTATTGCAATTGTTAATTTATTAATCTTATATGGCCACTCTATTTGTTTGGCCATGCGATTTTCTCATTGGTTTATGGAATTAATGACGAATTTGCTCATGATTTGGGGTTCAAGCGCGACATGGATCCTGGCCCTATAAATGATTCAAGGTGTTGACTTTGCGGGCTCTACATAGATCCACTCGCGTTTGGAATGGACCGGTAGTATTTCTTTTCGTCTGTTTGTCTAATTTTATAGATATGTAGCTACATTTTAACTAACGTAACTTAAATCTCGTTTTCCATAGGACCCTGGTATATTGACTATCAGGCGCAATTCAGCTGCACTTCATCGGATGGTCCCACTAGATGAACGCATAGTTGGGCATCTTCAGGAAGCTGGATTTTATGGGACGGCGCGATTAGGCTTCATATCAATTGACTGGCATCTCATAACTGCCATTGTTGAGAGGTGGAGGCCAGAAACTCACACGTTTCATTTCCCCGTCGGCGAGATGACTATAACCCTCCAAGATGTGCAAATCATTATGGGGTTGCCTGTCGATGGATTACCAATCACTGGTCGCGTCGAGCAAGATTACGAGGCCTTATGCTTGACACAACTGGGATTCCCATTCCCCGAAAATAATCGGACTGGAGGGCGGATTCAAATTCGCCAACTTTCAAGGTGGTTTCCAAACCTCTCAAACAATGCTAATGATGTGGAAGTGCAACGCTATACGAGAGCATACATCCTACAACTTCTAGGAGGAACGTTGTTTGCAGACAAGTCGAACAACCTCGTTCACATCACATATTTGCAATTTTTGGAGGATTTAGAGGCGGCAGGACAGTATAGTTGGGGTAGCGCAACTCTGGCTCACCTATACAGACAATTATGTCTTGCAGCCGACATTGATGGAGCAGAGATTGCAGGGCCTGGCCATCTTATTGCAATTATGGGCATGGGATAGGTTGCGTTTCTTGCACCAATAATGGGAAACGTTCTTCGAGACGACATCTTACAAGACGAAGAATTATTTCCACCTCCATTTGGTCATAGGTAATTAGTATTTTCTCACCTAATACTTTCAATTTCTTTTTTATATCTACATGTGCCGACATCCATGTATTGTGTGATTTTTTTTCATTTGTGCGGGTGGAGACATGCTTTGGAGACCACGGGAACTTCAATGCACGTCCTAACAAAGTATAGAGAAATGATTGACATGCAAGCACCCGATGATGTAAGTGATATACATAATTACTTCTCCACGTTGTGCTTATGTCGACATCATGGAAAATACGCATTTTATTCATTTCAAGTTTTTTTTTTAAACTACGGGTAATATGGGAACCGTATCCCGATACGGTGATAACGACCACTACAACGTCTTGCGGCGAAGTGGTCGTGCTATTTGGCGAACGAGGCGCCTTTGATTTTCTTCTCGTGTAGTTGAAATGTACAATCCCGATAGAGTCATGCGACAATTTGGTTTCGGACAAACGATACCACTTTTACAGAGCACAAGCATCCAACTTCATAAGATTGACTTGAGAGGAAGACGGATAAGGATTGGAGCGCGCGAACATAGTGCCTATGTCTCGCATGTGGAACGAACGTGCCTCTAATATTGCAACCGATGAAATCTTAGAGCGCCATGGACTTTTACGACCCGTATATGCTATGGTATCGTCGCATTACACGACGATTCATGTCTCTCGTGGAGCTATTGCTTGAGGCCTTGGTAAGTACAATTTGATTTTTTTCACAGTCATGAATCCTTGCCAAATAGTTGTTTTCCTCGTACTTTGGCATAAAGCTTCTTCAATATTTCATATGTAGGCACATGGCATTACTTCAATTCATCGGTTGACACTTTGGGTGATGATGTATCTATTGCCGTATTAGAGATGTAGTTGCATCGACTTTGATCGCAATAGACACGCAGATTATCTGGATGCATAATATGCCCAGTTCATTTCAAGCTTCTCATCATTCTTCCCATGCTATACACCTTCGAGGCATGACACTCCATTGTATACTCCATCGGTGCCTTTCAACGAGTTTGGGACTCCACATACTCCTTCGCTTCCTCCCACCATGACATTCGAGGCTATGGAAGCCTTTCCATTTGACACGCGCACCTACATCTTCGCGCCATTTTCATGCAAGTCCAATCATGATGAATTTATCCGAGAGTACAAGTACTCATGATGGCGAATGCGTGACAACGATGATATTCAAAGAGAAGATGTTCAAAATCCGGTGATGTGGGTCATTCGGATATTCCACTAGCTTTACAATATAGTAATGTCCGAGTCGTCAAGAGAACACGGTGTGGGACTGGAAGTCATTATTTGGGGTCAGACTAGGACTTTTTCTAAACTGTTATAAGACATTTTCTCCTTATTCATTTTTGTTTTGTAGTTGATCAGCTACTAATTTCATCATTTATATCAATTCATCTTTCAAGTTCTCTATTTTTTATGGGTTTACCTTATTTCTTCTTGTATTAAAACTTTGTGTTTGTTATTATTGGAAACAACAAATGTTTGCCACCCCTAATAAATAGCTTTATTAATGTACTGATTTCATTTCTACTAATACACGTGCTTTTGTGGAACTCTTTTTGATCACAATAGGCTAAATTAAGTTCCCCTGGAATGGAGAAAAGTAGATGAAGAATGATAGTGGGGAGGGGCTTTAGAAGTAAAAATTTACTTGTGATTTGGCATGACCCTCTTGGGACTACCGATGTTACATCATTATCATAAAGAGGCCAAATAAAATATGGGCTTTGCATGTGTTTAGATCTAATTTAGAATAATTTATATTAAACTGGATAATATAATACAGGTTACTACAACGCACTAAGCACAAATGGAAACTGTTAGGGAACTGTTGGTTGAATGTCTATTGCTTGCAACAGCTCATGTGACAAGTGGTAGATGAGATACATATTTTTTCCAAGTTTTTCCAAGTGCTAGATGAGAGGAGCAACTAGTTGTCATTTGGTTCAAACAGAAGTCGTGATCGTAAACGAATTAGCGCGCTAAAATTGGATTGGGAGTATGATTCTGAAGGCTCATCTTATCCTCACCGTGGCATCACTCAAATGTACTAGTCTCTTCCCTCACCAATCTTCATCACAACCACCGCCACTTGCACCATATTTTCCTTGTAATGTTGGTCTCAGAACTCAAAACATAGAGACACCCAGGCGAATTAGAAGAGGAGGAGGTAGAACAAGTGGTGGTGGAGTGATTTCGGCAGAACTTGGGCCTTCTTTAGACCTCACAGAGGACAACATCAAACTAGTCTTAGAGGATGCTCGAACACAGGTTAATGAATTGCATTTTCTGTAATTTGCTTTGGAATCATACATACATACAAACATACATACATATATATATATATATTGTTGTGAGTTAGTTTGTTTTCATTGTTTTGATGGGTATTAATTATGTGCAGTTTGCCCATATCTTTGATACTTCTGCTGGCATGACTGGTACGTACTTATCAAATTTCCCAATGTAATTTGTATCTTAGTAGTACCCCTCTCAATGTTAACAATGAATGAATTAAGGACGAGTTGAGCTAGCTGAAGTTGATGGGCCCTTTGTGAAGATCAGTCTCAGCGGCCGTTTCTGGCACAAACGCTCCACTGTTGTAGCCAGGATTGCTAATTATCTCAAGCAGAGAATCCCTGTAAGATAAGTCGTCTAATTCGCCTTTTGTTTTAACTCGAGTTGTTCTAGCTCTTAATTAATTAATAAATTCTGAGTTTTGTGTTGTTTGGTCAGGAAATTTTGGAAGTAGACATCGAAGATGAGAAGCAATTGGATGATAGCCCTGCTAACTTTTGACCACCTCCAATTTTCTTATTTACAATAGTATTACTACTGTGTGGGAAATAAATGCCCATTTATAACCTCTCTTATGAGTTGTAACTGTGCTTAATGAAGAGAATACTCGATTTGTACGTTATTTAGTTTGTTAATGCACCGTTAGCGACATAGTTAAATTATCAGTGCGTGTGTGAACAGGCAGAATGCCAAAAGAAGTGTATGTGAGTGAGGTGTTGTAAGGTCTTGTTACTTGCTCATTATTCATTTCCTTGTAATGCATGTGTTGAGTGGAGTAGTTAAATTAATTAGTGGCAAACAATGCAAGTGATGTTAAATGAGAAGGAGAAATTTTGGAATGAAAATCTTTAAAATCTTTGACTTGGACTAGACGCTGCACAGTGCACACCGCCTGCGCCCCAGTCACGCCATAGAGGTGACATGACATCAACACCCACCCACCAATTAAAGAAATTAAATATTATATTTAGCAGATAAAAAAATTAATATATCGTATATTTCGTAAGTTCTGTTTGTAGTTATACTTTCTTTATGTATTTTACACATGTGTATATATATATAGGGTATCATGTACACAAGTTCAATATACAATAAACATATTCTATTTAGAAGTTATCATGGTATCAGAGCCTTAATCGTGGGTCGTTTCTCTTTATTTTTCTGTCTCGTCTGCTGCGCCGCCTCGGGTGTCGCGCCTGTACTACAATCTGCTAACCACTTTGCACCGTCTTCCGCTTCTTGCGCGCGCTTACAGTACGCCTATAAACCGATCAGACGTACGTTGTGACGGGCCCAGTTAATTTCCCACAAACTGAGCCCCGTCAGGCCTAAGCCCACGTGGACCCTCGAGCCAGTCTCGCAAGGTCAACGCAGACCTAGTCAGCCTTCCAATCCATCATTATAAGTAAATTCAAAATCTTAAGTTGAATTATTAGTATTTTCAAGTTTTACAATTTAGCGGAAGCAATTAATACATTAAATAACTCAACAATAATGTAAAAGAGTTGGACAACTTAATTGTGGAACCCTGTAAACATTTACATTTATGTATATCTTGTGTCAAGTGTTATAACTAAGCAAAAATGATATACCAGTCGTTGTATCTCTCAACTCAAATAAGTATCACAAGTGTTATAACAACATATATAAGTAATACAAAAAGTTAAAAAAACTACAAAAGTGTGCGGAGGAGGGCCACTACGATATCCTCAGAGTAGATCGCCAAGTGTCGGCGTCTTGCCCTTGCTCGGCTGCGGATCTGCACTCAGTCAAACACAAGAATGCCGAGTCCAGTAAGTAAAAGCCAGTAGACTCTAAACAGTAATTCAAAATAAATGAAGCAGTCTAAAAGTCATGCAGATAGAAAGAAAGTTGTATGGAATGCATGATAATAAGACCGTAAAAATGAAAGTACGACGAGAAATGAGTGTCAAAGGAAACAATAGAGATGTGCCCAAGTAGTCCAAGATCACTGAGTGCGGGTGCCACAGGGTCGGGGTCATAGAGTCGCGACAACGCCAAGCAGATTCGGGTCCTAGGACGCGGCGTCGCCTGCTGTACCTAGACCGTCGCGAATGAGGGATATCAATGATGCCCCGGATAAAACACATCTCATTCCGACCAAATACTCAAGTGACTCGAGGTCATGGCCCCGGTTGCAAGCCGGTAACCACTCCAATCAGAGACACTCGTATGACTCACTTAGCCCTCGCACACTCATAAGTGGGTGAGAATTCCAAGGAAGGGACAGTACAATATCAATAAAATATAAGCTCAAATGAACTATTGTGCATTTCCTAACTGGTTTTACTTACCTCAGATTCACATAGGCCGCCACGTCAAAGTAATCGTTCGAATCCAAGTTGAGTCCTTGCTCATCTACATTCATCATATGTACAACGAAGTCGTTTAAGTGGCCATATCGGAATCATCAATGACTACAAGATTTATCAATTAGACTTGTAGTTGAAATCAATGTGGTTTAGAACCTCACCATGGCTTTCAATGGATGTCTCAACTCCAAAATCCATTTGAAGGACGCAAACTTAGCCATGATCTACGCCTTTCGTTTTCTTCGCGAGCAATCCATCGCGTCGTCGAGCTTTGTCGAAGTCAAGCCTCATTGTTACTTTTTGAGATTACGCATATCCAAACATGTTACTTTTTGAGAAAATACCATGTTCTCTACCATATCCAAGTTCGACAGTTCCTCATCATGTACTCAACCATTTTTCACTAACTCGTCTATCGAGCTTTTCCCATCTCCTGTTGCAGGTACTCCAGATGAGCTCAATGATCGGATCCCATTCCGGCACCCGTTGCCGAAAAATCTGCCCCCTCTAATACTCTTGTTCCTGCTCCTGTTCCCCTAGTCGTTCTGAACGGGTAACTGAACCCCTCTTATCTTAAAGATTATCATTGTTTCTCTGCTATTTGTTCTTTACATGAGCCTTCCTCCTATCGAGAGGCTAGTTCTGACCCCCTTTGGCAGCAAACAATGTCAGAAGAACTGTGTGCATTAGAGAAAACTCATACTTGGGACTTAGCGGATCTACCTTCTGGCAAGACTCCGATTGGATGCAAATGAGTTTACAAGATAAGAACTCGCTCTAATGGCTCTATTGAGCGGTACAAGGCTCGTCTGGTCGCTAAAGGCTACACACATGAATACGACATTGATTATGAAGAGACGTTTGCTCCTGTAACCCGCCTGACCTCTGTTCGCAGTTTGCTTGCTGTAGCAGCTGTCCGTCATTAGCCTTTGCTCCAAATGGATGTTAAAAATGCTTTTCTAAATGGTGATCTTGCTGATGAAATATATGTGCCCACCACCTGGATACTCTCATTCTCCAAAACAAGTTTGTCTCCTCCGTCGTGCATTATATGGCCTTAAACAAGCTCTCCGTGCCTGGTTTGCCAAGTTCAGTTCCACTATTACACAGTTTGGCTTTCACTCGAGTCCTCACGATTCTGCCTTGTTTACTCGAAGAACTGACAATGGCATGATTTTCTTCTGCTTTATTTTGATGATATGATCATCACCGGGGATGACTCCACTGGGATTTCTGACTTACAACAATATCTCAAAAGTCACTTTGAGATGAAAGACTTGGGTAACTTGAGCTACTTTCTTGGTCTTGAAGTTACCTCTACACCTGATGGATATTATCTTTCACAAGCGAAATATACCTCTGATTTAATCTCTCGCTCTGTAATTACTGATACCGTTGTTGCATCCACTTCATTAGACATGAATGTCAAACTGACTCCATCAGATGGTACATCTCTTTCAGATCCTACCCTATATCTCCAGCTTGTGTGTGACGGCCCCAGTTTCACAATCCTAAACTGGGCCCCGCCCGGCCTAGACTTACGTGGACCCCCGAGCCCGTCTCGCTGAGTCACACAAGCCTAGTCAGCCTTCCTTTACCATTTACCATTTATCAAGCAATTAAAGTTGAGTTAATCAATTAGTGAGTTATCATAGTTATAGCGGAAGCAATTAAACCTCAAACTAAATGAAAAACTTCAAAGACACAAGTTAAGACAACCTAGAGTGTGAAAACCTCGAATATGTATATCATCGTCAATGAACATTCAGATGAGAGTAAACACAAGATATACACGCCCAAAATCTTTAAAAAACTCAACTCCTAGTGTTTCAAAACAAGTATATCTAATAATACAAAAGAATCACCTATGTCAGACAAGTGGTAAGAACTGCTCTGGTATCCTCAAATGATATCTCCTATATGTGGAGCCTTCCCCTTGCTGGACTGTGGATCTGCACTCCGTCAAACACAAGAATGACGAGCCCAGGTAAGTAACGCCAAACCGAAAATATATACAACATTTCGAAATAAATAAATCAGTCTAATTCATGCAGATAGAAAAAAAAGGAACATGGAATACACGAAATAAACATTAAATGTGTCTAAAGTTGAGAAATAAAACAATAGGCCTAAGATGTGCATCGAGACACGTATTTACTCATCATGAGACAAGGAGTCAACATGTTGAGTCACTCAATCCTGACTTAAGGGACAAGTGGGACAAGGTGGTCCATGAGATACACCTCGAGATACGAGTGCACACAATAATCAAAGGCTAAGGTTTAAACATATCTAAACATGGTCAAATAAATCATATAAGTCAACAACAAGGTGGTTTCTTATCTTCAAATCGTTGGATAGGCAATGAGGAGAGAAAGAAGAGAGATTGTTAGTGTGCACTTGGTGAAAGAGATGAGAGATCCATTGGAGTTTTGGTGGAGAAGAAAGTGTTCTTCTAGCTAGGTAACTCCTCCACTTCATTAACAAAGTTTAACTTGGTGATTTTCATGAATTTGATGTTGTTGTTGTTGATTTTGGGTGATTAAATGTTGGGTTTAGGGTTTGATTTTACATCTCATTTGTGCATTTGGCAAGGCAATTAGAGGGTCTTGAAGTTGAAGAAGAAAAAAAACTGAAAAATTAAATAAATGTTGGGTTTAGGGTTTGATTTTACATCTCATTTGTGCATTAAAACCAACATAAATTCACATGTAACTCAAATTAATTCAACTTACCTCATAAGCCGCTACCTCGGTCCCACGTCGACACGCGACTCGAGGTACGTCTCCACTTGCCTCGCCACCGATAAACCCGCGTATACCTTACCCGCACATTTTCGAAATTAATTTGTTTCAATTGTTCAATCTTTTGGTATAATAAATAATACAAGCATCAAACAAAAATAGCATAACTCGGTGTCGACTCCCAAGATTTGGACATGTGTATCACGACTAGTGGGTCCCACGTACGACCCTGAAATGACACATGACATGAGTTAAATTTTAGGGTCGTTACATTGTGGGTAGTTTGGTTTATCTCAATGTTAGTCGTCTAGACATTGCTTACGCTATTCATGTTGTCAGTCAGTTCATGTCAGCTCCTTGTACTGCTCACTTCACTGTTGTTCTCCGCATCCTTCGATATGTGAAAGACACCTTGTTTCATGGTCTCCACTTCTCTGTCAACTATTTTATTGGTATTATCTGGTTACTCGGATGCAGATTGGGTTGATGATCCTACCGACCGGCGTTCTACTACTGGTTATTGTTTCTTCTTGGGCAACTCATTAATATCCTGGCGAAGCAAGAAACAAACAGTCACATCTCGCTCTAGCACAGAATCTGAGTAGCGGGCTTTTGCTGATGCTACCTCTGAACTACTTTGGATTCGTTGGTTACTTGAAGATATGAGGGTTACACATGCTTCTGCTACCATTATGCATTGAGACAATCAAAGTGCAATCCAAATTGCGCACAATGATGTTTTTCATGAGAGAACAAAACATATTGAGAATGATTGTCACTTCGTCCGTCAACACCTGGTTCGGGGTACTCTTCAGCTTTCTTATGTTTCATTCTCCAATCAGACGACTGATATCTTCACTAAAGCTCATTTTTCGGGTCGCTTTCATGCTTTGGTTGACAAACTCAAGTTGATTTCTACGAACTCATCTTGAGTTTGAGGGAGGGTGTTAAGGAAACTAATTAAATATTGTATCTAGCAATTAAAGAAACTAAATATTGTATTTAGCAGATAAGGAAATTTGTATCTCGTGTATTTCGTAGGTTCCTTTTGTAGTTATACTTTCCTTTTATATTCTAGACATGTGTATATATATAGGGTACCATGTACACAAATTCAATATACAATAAACATATTCTATATAGAAGTTATCAAACAATATAACTAAGCCGAAAAATGTTCCATTACAAGATATCCATACAAATGTTGGCATCTCCACCGTGCAGTATATAAAACTAAACCAAAACAACCGTGTTACTTTACGAATACAGTACGTGGCATCCAAACAGTGACATAAAGTAATACCCCATTTTGTCTTGTCTGTGCTTCATAATCATGAAAGATTAACGGGAGGGACTCCTTCAACACATAGAACTATGTTAACCAAAATTTGGATGTATGATAGAAGGAAGCGTGTGCGTGTGCGGTGCGTTGCGTTACGTTGGTGGGGGACGACAAGACAAGAAAAAGCGCGTAACACACAGGCTGTCAAGTTGGGATCGATGATATTGATTGGAACCAAACCAACACACAAGCGTTGGTTTTATGTTCTGCTATGATCTCCACGTGTCGTTATCCCAACAGGTCTTACCAAAGTCCCATCGTACAATAACCGGGCCCACCACCTCATCATCTGTAGGAGTGATACGTGGGAGTCGCTGATCAAAGGAGGCAGAGTTGGTGATTGATCCACCGAGACAAGGGAGGGATTAAACTAACTAATCCATGCAACGGAAATGGAGTAAAAAACAAAAAAAAAAAAAAGTAGGGAAAAGCCGAACGAACGAAGGAATACACCTTTGAGTGCCCCATTCTAATTCGTTCTAATTCGTTCAGGTTTGCTCTCCTTTACCTCTTATATTCTCTCTCTGCATTGTATTGGAATCTCTTACTCTTGTTTGTTTAACCAAATCATTCTTCATTTCTGGGTAATGATGATGAGAGATCACATAGTGCCCCTCTTGTTCTGGGCTTTCTCTAATTCATTTCAATCAAAGGCCCGTTTCGGCATTTGTTGCTTTTTGGGGGGTTTTGATTGTTAATTCCGTGATTTCATCTGATTTACCGGCATTGGGATAGTAAAGGTTGCATTTTTATGAGATTTAGGGGGTCTTGGGTGCCTTTTTGATTTTTGATTGAGTGGGTTCCTCTTTTTCTCTCTCTCTCTCTCTCTCTCTCTCACTTTAATCATTCAACACCGACAGGAAAAGCAAGGTAAAACAGAATTTTATCTCTTAGTACTTCACCTTCCCTGGATGATCAATTAAGGGTTTTCTGCTCCTGATCTTAGGCTAGCTGATTGATTGGGTGGGTGCCCTTTTCGTTACTGATTATTGTTTTTTTTGTTTCATGGGCTTGGATCAAATGCCCCCTTTTTTTCTTCATTATTTCTTTCAGTACTTCAATTTGTTTTGATATGTTGATTTGCGCAAAAGAGGACTTGATTGGTTTCTGAGTGATATATAGCCTAGGAAAGATTATAACTTCCATGGGTGGGATTGATGACTATGTTGCTGTTGTGGGAGATTGGGCGCCTCCTACTCCCAGTTCTAGGACTTTTTCCTCACCCCTCTTAGTTTTAGTTGATGATTTCAATCCAAAATCATTTACAGGGATTTTAGGAGAAGAAGGTCGAGCGGACCCTTTCATGGGGCCTGCTGAAAAGCTGGATCAAGTGTCTACTAATCTTGAAGAGAGAAGGGAAAATAGTGTTTCTGATGACCATCTATCGGATTTAAGCATGTTTTACGGCCAGAAATCGAGCTGTCTTGCCGAGAGAGTGGCTGCAAGAGCTGGATTCAATGCTCCAAGGCTTAATACCATAAGGATTGAACCTGGTAACTTATCCTCCTCTGAAGGGCGCTCGCCGTACTTGATGCTTTCACCGGGTCTCAGTCCCACAGTATTGTTGGATTCGCCAGTTTTCCTTTCAAATTCAATGGTGAGTTTCAGTACTATATTGTTGTGTTATTCATTGATTCCGCCAAGTACTTCTAAAGTTGCTTAGGTTAACAGATCAACAGATGATGCCATTTGAGAAATTAGTCCACTATGGTTGAGGTTGAGGATAATATCATGCTTTTTATGTTGCTCTTCTCTATTATTTTCATATGTATTTTGTCTCATAGTTTCTCTAAAACTAGCATCCATCGCACTTCTCGTTTCTTTCAAAA
Source organism: Stephania cephalantha (assembly GCA_039657325.1). Classification (NCBI taxonomy): domain Eukaryota; kingdom Viridiplantae; phylum Streptophyta; class Magnoliopsida; order Ranunculales; family Menispermaceae; genus Stephania; species Stephania cephalantha. The sequence continues at coordinate 58,265,061 of CM077571.1, forward strand.
AAAGTTATTATTATCTCTTCTTGTTTCACAGGCTCAGCCATCTCCAACAACAGGAAAGTTTATCCCTGCTCGTGCTAATAACCGGAGTTCCATGGCATTGACAGAAGCATCAGATGTAGATAAAGATCCTATGTTACAAAACTCTGATACCTTACCATTTGCATTCAAGCCGCATGTGGAATCAAGTCCCTCTTATGGAGAAGGTGCAATTAGTGATGTAAGCTTCACACATCTTCGTGTTCGTGTTCTCTCGTATGATTTCTTATTCTCTTTGTTAATTAATTGACTCTGGCATTTCTGCATACAGAACATTCAAGCTACCAAACCTAAGCAATCTCCTTCGAGTGTTGATATGTCCCTCCAGTCCGAGCAATCTCTTCAGTTCCAAAACTCACAAGTTACTGAAGCTCATGAACGGAACAAAAAAAGTCCCCTCAGTTTGGGAAATTTTCCTATCTCAACAACGGAGAGAGATAATGATTCTTTGTTGGGACAAATGGTATTTGGCAATGTCAATATGAAAGAGGAAAATTCCACTTCCCTTGATGATCAACAAGACGAGGAAGGAGACGGAAGGAGTTGTGGAGAAATGAATTCTATGCTCAGCAATGGTGCCCCAGCTGAAGATGGGTATAACTGGAGGAAGTATGGGCAAAAGCAAGTAAAAGGTAGTGAGTGCCCACGGAGTTATTATAAGTGCACACATCCAAATTGTCAGGTGAAGAAGAAGGTAGAGAGATCCCAAGAGGGTGATGTTATGGAGATAATCTACAAGGGAGGTCACAATCATCCTATACCTCCCCCTAATCGCAGGTTGGCCAACGGGCAGGCTTTCGCTGATCCTGATGCCATGTGGGAAAACTCGCAGAGAGGATCTGCCCATGGAGTTAATGGTTGGATGCATGATGATAATCTGGATGAGACCTCTCCTACATCTGAGGTCCCTCCATCTTGTGATCCATCTGCTTCTGTGCCTCCTCAGAAGGGTGCTAGTGCCAATGGTGTTGATGTGTTGTCAACCCTGTCTAATGACGATGAAGAAGAGGAGGATGTGGGCGCAAATGGAAGTGCATCATTAGCATATGATGGTGAAGAAGATGAGTCGGAGTCAAAGAGAAGGTCAGCACTTACGGTTCTCATTTTGGAAATTCTGTGTTTTTACAATCTTCCATTGCTTAAATTTTTATAATTACTGCGCGCAGAAAGATAGACACAATAGATATGGCTGGGGCCTCGAGAGCAATTCGTGAACCAAGAGTGGTTGTCCAAACCACTAGTGAGGTAGACATCCTCGACGACGGATACCGCTGGCGTAAATATGGACAGAAGGTTGTCAAAGGAAATCCAAACCCAAGGTTAGCAGTTTCCCTGACAAACAAACTTTGCTTATTCCAATTGTATTGAAATTGATCCAAAAGTGAGATTTGAGTACTACAAACGCGCACATTTTCTTGTTTCTGTCGCGCAGGAGCTACTACAAATGTACAAACCCTGGTTGTACTGTCAGGAAGCACGTCGAGAGAGCATCTCATGACCTTAAATCAGTGATCACAACGTACGAGGGAAAGCACAACCACGATGTTCCAGCTGCAAGGAATAGCAGCCAAGCCAGCTCTGGTCCTGCTGCAGCAATGCCGTCTTCTGCTTCTCATTCTCGCGTCCAAAGGCCTGAACCAATTCCAGTCCAGGACGGCGGAGGAAGGTTTGACGGGTCGGCATTGCTTGGAAAACTCAATCTTCATGCAAGGCAACAACAGCTGGGACACTCGCCTGGATTCACTTTCTGTATGAATCAGGCAGGATTATCTGGTCTAACAATGGCCAGCCTAGGTACCAATCCCAGTTACCACCCCAATAAACTGCCTTCAATGCCCGTTAATCTGTTTTTAGGAGAGCAACACCAGGGCAATGAAGTGGGATTTATGGCACTGAAAGGGGAACCGAAGAGCGAAACTGGTCTAAACTTTCATCAAATGGACCCTCGGTTTATGGGCAGATGATGAAGAGGACGCCTCTCCAACCTTATTTGTGAGGTTGATGAGAGCTTTTGCATTTGTACATAATACTGAAATTTTCATGAATGAAATCTTGCGCTACATATAAGTGACACACCGTTATTTGGGATTTTAGCTCTGCTGATTATATGCATTTGATCATAGGCTTTAAGTAGAAACAAACCATAGATATATGTATATTTAAGTAGAATTCTCATTCCTGTTTATGATGGGAATTTGGAAGCAGAAGCATAGAAGGTGTAAACTTGTTTATTTCTGTTTCATGACTTTTTAAGGACAGACAAAGAAATTGTTGAATCAATTGGCAATCAAGACTAGACTGTGGTCGTAACCACACGTGGTTTGCAGAACCTCAAATTCTTGCAAATACTCCAGCACGATGGGGTCAGGTTCATCAGCTGAGCTTCCCAAACCTAGTCTGCCGTTGTTGCCACAACCCCAAACCCAGACTTGGCCTTGTGACGTGAGAGCGATAGAATGCACTCGGCCGCCTGAGACAGACAACGGCGTCTCTCCCTCTAGACCTTTAACCTGCATTGGTAGATCATTATGTAAACAAACTTTTCCTGGCAGAGATCCCCAACTGAATATGCCAATGTTTTCTCCCGTTGCTTTTGCTTCTTGTGTTGCGAGAGTTTGACACACTGCAAAAGAATGTCCAAGTCCTGCGGATATAGACAAAGGCAAGGCGCTCATCTCGACTTGAAGCATGTCGACTAAATATGGCGGCGGCGGCGGCGGCGTTACTTGTCGTCGACCCAGCTGACCATTTTGATTGCTTCCACCACTAATTAACCTGCCTCCACCTGAAATCACAAATGATATGAGTGAGATCGAGAAAGTGTGAGGTAACACAGTACAACCAATGACTTTTTTTAACTTCATTTAAATAAAATGCTGTTACTCACTGAAAAGAACTAGAGAGTGATCATGGCCGCATGCGATATCGGAAACTTGAAAACCATGGGATTCTTGTACAAGGGTAGGTTCCCAGACGGTGGGCATGAAATTCTCCTTCTCCATCTGCTCTAGCACTGCCCTCTCTGCAACATCTAGTGATGATGAACTTGAAGGGTCTCTGGTGCTATAATAAGATGCAGTACCACCATTAATCCTTCCTAACCTACCATCAGCAGAGTAACCCCAGCCAAATAACTTCCCATCCTTTGTACATGCCAAAGCGTGACCCCATCCAAATGATACCTGTTTCATCATCCACGATCAACATTCAACACCAATTCATATTGTGACTTGAACAATTAATTAATTAATTAATGGTGCTTGCTACACACCTTAACAATGTGTTCCCCTGCCAGTGAGTCCACCCTGCTAGGCAAAGGAGATTCAATGACTCCTCTTCCAAGGCCGAGTTGGCCGCGCTTGGATTTGCCCCACACCCACAAGGAACCATCGTCTCCAATCGCGGCAGAGACAACACCAGACGCCGACACGCCGCTAACTCTCACTTGATCCAGCCCTTGTACCTTCCCAGGCTCGTTCCAGGAATCACTTCTGCAAGTGAAGTGAAGTGAAGTGAAGTTAGTAATTCAGACATTTCGTCAAACATATATTATATATAACAAGTCGTGTTGTGGTTGTGGTTGTGGTACCTTACCTTACCTTCCAGAGTTAGAAGATGGTGATCTGCCCAGTTGGAATTCACGATTCCTTCCCCACGCCCACACATGGCCTTCCGCGGTGACGGCGAGAGAGTGGTAATGGCCAGCGGCGATGGTGGTGATAATGGGCGGGACAGCTGGGACGAGAGTGGGCTCGTAAGCGTCGGTTCCCAATCCAAAAGAAGAGGAGGGGAGTCCTAGTGCGCCATGGCTCCCATCTCCGAAGCTCATCACTGCTCCGCCACCACCACCGCCTCCGCCTCTTAAACAATTCTGTGAGTAGGCTTTGGTGGTGATGCTGTGGCAATAATGCCATAATTGCCATTGTCTTCCTCCTCCGCTTGCTTTCCCGCGTCGCACTATGACACCAAGCATTATTGTACGTTGTTTTCACTTGACTCAACTACAACAATCTCACAAATAAACAAGACAGACCAAAGTCTCTCTCTTTTTTCTCTCAAAACTTTAGATTCTTCTTCTTGATTTACTTTCTCGTGATTTGCATTTGATCTAATTAGATTTGATTTACAGTGTTGTGTTGGAACTGAATTGATCTTATCTTTAGTTTTATTTTATAATCTTTAATTTTATTTATAGTTAGTTTTCTTTACTAATTGAGAATTTTGTTGGCAAGTTTTATTATAGTGTATTCAATTGAGATTTTAATAAACTTTTGGCTACTTTTAATAACTAAAAAAGTTTAGATGTATTCATTTAAAACTTTTATAGAGTTTATAAAAGTAAGGTGTATTCAATGTGGACTTTTATAGACTTTTAAAAAGTCTACAAAAATTTTGGGGTATTCAATTTAAACTTTTAGAGAGTTCATAAAAGTAAGGTGTATTTAATTTTTTGGTGACTTTTGTAGATTGATTACAAATCTTGACTTTTGTAGACTTTTTGTATAAAAATACACATAAAGAAGTCTTCAACTTCTCCTCACCTCAACCCAGAAACTTTTAGGGGGGTGTATTCAATTGAGATTTTAATAGACTTTTAGTTACTTTTATTGACTAAAAAAGTTTAAGGGTATTCAATTAAAACTTTTAGAGAGTCTCTAAAAGTAAGGTGTATTCAATGTAAACTTTTATAGACTTTTAAAAAGTCTCTAAAAGTTTTGGGGTATTCAATTTAAACTTTTAGAGAGTTCATAAAAGTAAGGTGTATTTAATTTTTTGGTGACTTTTGGTGATTGGTTACAAATCTTGACTTTTGTAGACTTTTTGTATAAAAATACACATAAAAAAGTCTTCAACTTCTCCTCACCTCAACCCAGAAACTTTTAGAGACTTCTAATTTTTGTTTGTTACATTTTTCAATAAGGACTTCATTGTTCACAAGATGTCTTTTCTTATCAATTGTTTTTTATCAACTTCTACAATCACTCCACAACTCTTGGATTTCATTGCTCACTCATTATACTCTAATATCTATGTTGATGAAAATTGATTGATGTCATTATTAACAAAATCTCATTCTTGCATGCATCACTATATATTTTTGATATTTTTTTTTTTGATAAAGAAGTTTCGTTTATTTAGTGTATTATTATAATCTCAAAAAGTGTAGTATTATTATTTTTGAAGAAAATAATTGTATAATTTTTTTAAAATGCAAGAAGTGCATTTTTTAGAATTTAAACTATCATTATTAAGGAAAAAATATACTTTTTTGCTTAAGTCAAATAAAAAAATAAAGTGCAAAATTTTTACACTAATATTTCTAATGATCTTTTCTCAAAAAAGAAAAAATATTTCCAATGATCTTACTTGATTCTTTTCTACCACTAAAGGATGATTTATTTACCTATTTATTATGTTGATATTTATTTACTTATTTGTTATGCTACTACCTTTAGAGTAATTCATTAATATGTTTATATGTTTGTTTTTACTAAAATACAAAAATACTTTTTAAAAATTTAGTAATAGTTCTTAAGAAAAAAATATAATAATTATTTTTTATAATAAAGTGCAAAATATTTGTTTCATTTTAAAAATCACAATATTCTATTAGTATCATCAAAATCATGTTTAAGAAGTTCACAAAAGTCACTAAAAATCTTAAATGTTGATAAAAGTCATCATAATGGAATCTACATAAAAGTTTATCAAAGTCTTTAAAAGTCTACCGAAATATTAAAACTTCATAAAAGTCATTCACTTATAAAAGTAACCAAAAGTTTATTAAAATCTCAATTGAATACACCCCTGTTAGATTTTCTTCTCCTTATTGGAGAGTTTTGTTATTTGTTTTGTAGTTCTAGTAATTTTGTGCATTGTCATGCGTTTCAAAGTTGTAGAGAGCAATCCTTAATTGTCAAATTGTTTCAATTTTATGTTTACAGCCAAATTAATGACAGTTTGTTTAAACAAATAAAATTAATGAATTAATATATTTAATTTCTAGTAATTCTATATTTGATCATGTATTGAGTCATAGATGATTAATGAAATTTTTATTCTTTAAAAGAAAAAAAAAACAAAAAAAAAAAGACCAAAGTGTCATGAAACAAAAGAGGACAACGTTGCTTAAAAAATTAAAAAAAGAAAAACAAGGATCTCCACTGGATTCCCTTGGCCAACAATTAAAGAAGACGCCATTTCTGACTAATAAGAGAAACTGCTGCTGCCGCTGCTGAAAAGTCCCAAAAAACATATATGTTAACAACTGACACATGCTTAGATTTACATCGAGGTTTTACTTTTTACATTTTCTTTCTTTTCAATTCATTGAATGAAATGTACAGTATTTTCAACTATGATATGAAGGAATCCGATAGCAGAAAACCAATCTCATCTATCGATCTAATGCTTTTTTTTTTTTTTTTTTTTTTTTTTTTTTTTTTTTTGGGGAGGGGAGTAAAACTGATCAGCCGTATATAGTTGTATATAACTTCACATCCATGGTTATCGACCATCTGCAGAAATGTCCTCAGAATCTTTCCTCTTACTTCGACGATCCATCTCCTCTCTGCACACGTAGAAAGATTAACTAATTCAGACAACGTACGCCACTGAGTTCAATGGCACAAAAGTTATACCAATCAAATTACTGATTGCAAAATTAAGCATACAGATCAAATTTTTTAAAGGCAAATCACTTCCTTCCGCAGTCATTCCTCCTCGTTCAACCTTCTACTCGTGACCATGTCCTGTACCCTTACCAGGCATTCTTCACCTAGCACTACTTTTTCATCCAAATTACATTGAACAATTGAGTTTTAGACATGAACTACGCGAATGAAGAACCCAAAAGACCAGACTCTATCTAGGTCACCCATCTTGTTGGTAATTGGCAATAAGCTTGAATGTCTAAGGCCACTATCAACCTAACATATATGCAACTTCTAATCCATCATAATAACAAACTGATCAAAACTAGGTTTTACTTAACATAACCTAATAAAAATATCTAGTGAAATCCAATCCTACAAGTGCGTTGCATAAGAGGAATATGACATAAGAAAGGGAAAGGTACAATAGCAAGTGTAGAATTAATATCAACCTGAGACAACGCCAGATCAAATCGTAATAAAGAAGAGCAATAACTCTTCGTTTTTGTTCCATTTTTGAATTCCCACCACGTCTAACAACAGGTAACTGCCTGATTCCTTTGGCTTCCATCAGCTCCTTCGCAGTTGCCAAATCAGTATCCGGATAACAAGTTAACAGTCCGCGCCCACGCCCACGATACTTTATTCCTCTGGTACAGATGGATGAAACAAGACATGAGTTCACCTGCAAAGAAAACAACCGAGTCCATGGATCTTTTATAAAGATGAAGATGGCACTTTATAAGATAAAGTCATCGTCTTGGCCTTTTTGCAATACCAAGTAATAATCAAGTGATAACTCACTAAATCGAAAATTAACATCATCTTTCAGTTTGTAAGCACATCATAAAATAAAACAACAAGAATTTAAATCATCTATCATTTTGCAACCAAATCAATAAATGACAAAAAAAAAAAAAAAAAAAAAAAGGGTCCACACGGAATAAGCATTATTTTAACAAAGATCTAAAATATCAAATGAGTGAAAACAAGCTCAAACAACCTTAGGAGAACATCATAAAATATACCCAAATGAAACAAATACACGTAATACTATGTTAAAAATGCACTTAGTAACAGGGACCATTATTTGAATGAGGGAATAATGGAATATCTACAACATATAAATATAAAATACAGATCACAATCATCACTAGTTCACACTTCACATACATGCCAACTCCAATTAATCCTTTTTTGGCAATTACAGCTACCGAGCTACGGATTCAAACCATTCTATATAGTCGGCCAAAAAATATTTAAAAGAGATCTCCAAATGTTAATTTACCCAAAATGTCTATTGGTTCAGCCTCATGGTTCAATAAGTTAGCAATAAGATGCAAGTTTGAGGTAATGAACTTGAGCCTCGGCTTACCCCATAAAAAAAAATAAAATGGTGTATTCACGGACTAAAAGCATGATATCTACAGACACAAATAGTTAGCAATAACAATATTACTTGAAAATTCCATTTTTTATGCAATCAGCATCAGTTATAGGGACAATCAAGAATAAAAGCAAGATCATAAATCCTATTCGAAAATACAAAATTAGGATGGTTGCTGGAAATCTTACGTCAGTGTTGCCCTCAGAAGCAGAAGTGGACATGTTTCGGGTGCACCGTTCAATGTCTCCAACAGTAATGATTCCCTCAAGAAGACCTTCAGCATCAACGACAAGAGCGCAACTCTGATGCATATCATTCATGAGTTTAATTGTACCATCCAAGGTTACTGTAGGTAAAACCTTTAAATAGTTCTTGGACATAGCTTTCGACACCTAAAATTTACAAAAAAAATAAATAAATAAAAAGAATTTGCATCAGGATTCGAACATAGAGTAGCTTGATAAAAGAAAACAGGTGATTCTACAGTAAATGAAATTTTAATTCTTATATTAACCAAAAATAAGTACAAAAGCCAAACGCAAACAAGGTAGACCTTCAAATCCTCCAATATTGAATCTTCAGTAATTGCTTCATGTTCAGTCTCTACAACAGAAAGTTCCAAAGAGTTTCCATCATCAGGCTCTCTCCAACTTTTGTCCTCAACAGGTGAAAGAGAAGAATAGCCTCTAGATAAAGACCTTTGATCAGATTCATCACTATCCTTAGGTTGATTCGTAACAGAAGGAACCCATATTGCCAATCCAACAGCTCCCTAAAAGCCAATTCCACAAAAAAAAAAAAAAAAGTTGAATTTTACAATCACAATCATTCTCTACTAAGATTGGTAATGCTCAAGCAATTAAGTATTACAACAAAATTTATAAACAAAAAGCAAGCTAGCGAGACCTACACCTAGCAATCAACATATGTTTAAATTCTATAACTACCACGATATACAAGCATTAGAAGTGTACAAGATAATAAGCGCTGTAAGATAGAAATTGCAAATAAGCTGCATCCAAGCAGTAGCCCCTTTTCTCTTTACTTATTTACTTTCTAACTAGGAAGAAATTACTGATGAGTAAATCAATAATAATATGTACTCCCCTCTAAATTTACTGAAGCTAATGTATGAAATCTGAAACTTCTTTCACTCTCTAGTTTCAGCAATAAAAATTGAGAATTAATATGAAGCAAAAATTAAATCTTTATAAGAGTCATTACAACCTGGAAGCATAAACCATTATTTTATTTGAAAATGAAAACTAATATCTTTGAGCAAAACGTGTAAGGAAAAAATTTGTTTTGTATGAGTAAATCTAGCCATCTTCTTCTTTGATATTGACGCTTAATACTTTCTTTCAAATTAACAAAGAAAAAAGGGATATCCCACCATGAGTGGAAGCAAGATTCGGTAGTCTTTGGTGAGCTCAAAAAGCAGTAGAACAGATGTAAGGGGCACCGAACAATTTGAAGCTAATGTAGCAGCCATCCCAACCTACATTAGCAAGTTGAAAGTTAGTTATTGATAGAAATCCATCTGTTTCAATAAGTAAAAAATGCAAATAACAGTTATTTGGCTATTTTTACTTGAACAGTCCATAGGGTGGAGTCTTACGAGAGCATAGGCTTGTGGATGGGCAACAGCTGCATTTCCAGGAATGGCTTTATTGATAAGTTCAGCAGCTGAACCCCCAAAAACAGCGCCAATAGCAGCACCTATCATCAAGCTTGGTGCATAAAGGCCACCTACAAGTCCAGACCCTTTGCATAGAGCCGTGGCAACTACTTTTGCCACGGCAAGCTGTGTAAGTAGCCAGATTCCTGGAGCGGACGCACTTTTCCCTGTGTGAAGGATTTCCTCAACGTTTGTAAAACCCCAGTAGAGTATACCAGGATACCTAAGAGCTATTAGTCCAGCTCCTAACCCACCCAACGCAGGGCATACAACAGGAGAGAGGCCAAATCTTTCTTTCAAATATTCAAAGAACTTAGAGAACCAAGTGACCAAGCGTGTAAAAGCTACACTCACTACTCCACATAGCATACCTAAAATGAGGTAAAGAGGTAGTTCTGCAAGGGGAAATACAATGATTAGCTAAAGAAAAGATAAATGCCCATCCATCAAAACTACTTCATAAAATAAACAAAAACAATGAAAAAGTTCCACAATTTTAGCTAGTCGCAGAAAAAAAATACCGGCAGCAGATTTTATTTCATATGTGGGCACAGTAAAAGCTGGCTTCTCCCCGAGTAAAACATTTGATACTGTGGATGATATAACTGAAGCCAATATTATCATCGCTGTTGTAAAAGGAGGAGAATTCTCAGCTCGGAGTGGCCTCAGTACGGTTTCAATAGCAAAGAAACAACCAGCAACTGCAGCATTAAACCCTGACAACCCAGAAGAGAATATGATGGATAAGAATAACGGAAACACGTACATATGAGTTTGATCCATTTCGTAGAGAGTGACAAAAGTTATGAATAATAAAACTTATATTTGTGTATGAATATGCGTATGTCATTAAATCGTTTCGAAGCAAATGCAATTGGATATATTTAACCAAAATAAAGCGAGTCTGAAAGGCATAATGAACAAAAAATTAGTTGGGGTAAGCTACTAGGATCAAACTCTTCCATTGCGCTCGATTTAGTGCATAATGAACACATATGTAGATAATAATACATAGAAATGTGAGCTCTTATTTATTAATTTTATTTATTTTTTGTCAAATAAGCCGGAGCTCTTACTAGAACACAAGGAATGAGATTGTTCATACAAAAGAAAGAATATAACATAAAATTCAGTGCACATTCAAATGAAACCACTAGGACCACTACCATGCGTGACAATCCAGACTTAATAATGAATCGGAAATATGAAAAGTGAATGTATCTATCTCATTCTCTTTTATTATCGCTAGTCATAAGATTAACACATATTTCCAAAACCATCACTAAATGCATGAAGCATTTAAAATATATATATATATAGATTTAGCACCTCAAGAGAGAGAGCTCAGTGTGAGCACCAATATACAGTAGCTCCTCATATATAAAGCAAGTGCAAGAATTTGATACCTGAAGCGATACCAGCAGCTGCACCAGCTGCAACAAGAGCTATCCTTCTTTCTTTGTTGTTCTCCATCATCTCAGAACATCCATTTGCACATGATTTTCCAATATCAACACTAGGACCTTCAGGACCCAAAGAGCATCCAGTACCTAAAGTCACAGCAGCTTGGATGGCCTTTATTGTTGGGAAGACAGCAGCAACCAAATCAAAGCCTTGCCTTGGGGATGATCTAGATTGCCTTATTTGATCAAGTATCTCAAGCAATCCATGCATCATGCCAACAACGACTCCGCCTGTGACGGGAATCAATAGTATTCGATGCCATGTATCAGCCAATCTCTGCAAACGAAGCCAAGCAGCTCCTTCATCCGGAGTACCCGCCCATGCCCATTCATGAATTACATGAACCTATACATAGAATACGAAAGAATGAGCAATTAAGATCGATTAAAATTGTTGAAATCAAACAAGGCTTCACTTGCCTAATGGTTATAAGTAAAAAGAAATAATGGAGGTTCATGAGCAGCAGCGGCGTATTACAGCATCATTCATCATCAATTCTACTTACTCAGTTGGTTTCTGAACCTTATTTTCCTCCCATTTCAATCGATAGCATCCTTGTTGTGATCCTAAAGCTTATTAACGTGTGAACTTACATTAATCAGTAAAATGTTCTGATTTCAACTCAAGAAAGGCTTCACAGAATGTGAAATGTGGCAGTAATTGGGATATTAAGAGCAAGTGATGAGAAAACAAAGAATAAATTGGATACCCCATAGTTGAAGGCAGCGACGCAGAGACCAGTGGCGAGGCCTAGAAAGCAGCCGACGAGGAGGAGGGCCCACTCCGGCGGTGCGCCGTCGGCGAGAGCATCGCAAGAAGAGGGATCTTGGAGGGAATTAAGGTTGAGGGTCCGCCTTCGGCCGGAGAGTCGTCGATCCAATTTGTTGAACAAACCATTGATTCCTTTCCTCTTCCGCCTCTGCGACTCCAAATCGGGCTCTGATGCGGAAGAATTCGACCGAAGAAGAGTCGCGTGATCGTTGTCCGAATCTTCCCCTCCGCCTCCCGACGACATTATTATGTATATTCGAATCAAACCCTGGTAACTACAATCTCATGTCTGATGGTAATGGTTCAGATTGAGATCCAAGTCCAACACATCTCTCCTCTCCTCTCCTCCTATTTCTATTTGCAGCGTCCCGCCTGGTTCATCATCCCCAGTTGGTTCGAGCCTGCCCGGCCGGCCCTTGACTCCTCAACCGCACCGGCTCAACCCGCACAAGTCGTCGCAACGCAGGATCGAACAGACTTTCTGGACCTTCTGCCCTTGGGTCGGTGGTCCCCGACTACGGTATTTAACTGCGTATATGGAAAATGGGAAATATCTTTGGACTTCCAAATCGGCCGTTGGATCTTAATCTGGGATATGCTCGTCTTGATCGGATGTTTGAGTAGCATCTCTAGGACCGTGCGGTGAAGGGACCCGCCCACTACTTACTCTCAACTGGGAACATGTCGCGTGCTCGTTGCTGGACAAATTGGCGGTGTATGATGAAACACCGAGACCCGCGTTGTGACTTCTCTAACATCATTTAAGTTTTTCATTTTTCATTTTTTCTAATTTTTTTATTCATAAGGGAGAAAAAATAAAGGTGGAATATTATTTAAACAGAAAAAAATGAGTCTAAAAGGTAAGGTAGGTACCTTTTTTTTTGTAGACCTAATTTTTGGTCATTTTCACGTTCATGACATTTTTTATTATTGTAAGAGCTCCGCGACAAATTTATTCATATCGCTTTTTTATTTTTATCTTTTAGTTATATCATTTTCTATTCTTAGCATGAAAGAATTGTTGGCTTCGTCTGCACATGTATTGATGAGTCTACAAATCCCACTATTATCGATATTGACCATTTTACTTTTTTCTTAACCAAATCAACAGCTCCATCTTAAACCGACTTTCCTTCTAATTAGCTTAGACGACTCATTGTATATATAATCTGTTATCGCTATTATCTCTAGGAAAGATTTTAATTATGAATACTCGCGATTACGACAAGCATGTCTTGTCATAAATCGAAATAAATTGAATTGAAATAAATATTATATCGAGCACAAAAAATAAAATAAACAATATCGAGGAGCATGTACCACATACATATATATGTTTGATTAATAGGACTTCGCCTCAAATTTGGACTTTAAGAACTTCAAAAGTTTATTAAGCCTGATGTTGAGCGCATTTTTTAAGTGGAAAAAAGTCTTGGAGTAATTCGTTTCATTTTATTAGAAATTGCATTTTAATATATATATGTATATGTTTAGGTTTGTTTGATTGGATACTTGGAGTTAGATTAGAATTATATTTCTTAGATCTATACAAAATGTATAGCTAGGAAATTGTAAGCACTATTGTAATTGATCTGTAATCTATGCTAGCTTTTGTGTTGTGTACTTGTACGAATGCATGCCTTGGACAAAAAAATGAAATAAAATCTCATGTTCTTAAATCGCATCAAATTGATCTATCTATCTTATATATGAACAAATATGTTATTAGCTTTAATTAAGGCGTATAGAAATTGCACATTATTTACTCATTTTCAAATGGAATGCACTTGATATAGTCATCAAGTTCTTAGAGACGCAACTTAAGAAACACAAGAAGCGACATTCTTGGTCTACTAAGCTACTATACATTATTGGGAAGTTTAGGGGTGTTAGGAGTGTTTAGTAATTCACGAAATGTGATCAAATTCGTAATGATATCAAAATTTGAATCTCTTGAATTAGAACAAATCGCAAATCTAGTAATTCACGTCGTAAATGCGATCGAACTACGAATTATTAAAATGAATCGGTTTTCACTCTAATCTACTTATATAATAGATGTATATAGTATTGGGTGATACCTTTTTACTAGAGAGAGAGAGAGAGAAGGGTGATGAAAACATGATAAACATCATATTAAAGATCCCTTGAGCTGGAGAAGTGGACTTGTAAATTAATAGAAGGAACTGAAGAAATGACAAACACGTTTCACTTTTTAATATTATATATATATATATATATATATATATATATATATATATATATATATATATATATATATATATATAGTGAGGTAAGATTTATTTGATGTGTTGTTTGTTATTTATGGGTTAATCGCACCTACATGATATGCATTAATAATAAAATATGTGGACTGCATAACTAGGTAGATGACTGGAAGTTGGAGTAATTAATTACATGAATTAAAAAATTCCATTTCATTGGCAAAGTATGTATATTGAAAGGTAGAAGGCATGCAAAGGGGATAAAATGGTAAAAAGAGATAGGAGGAGAGGAGAGGAGTGGAGTTGTGTAAGTTGATATTATCCATCCAGATTCCAGAGCGAGTGAAGTGAGGTAGGTGGCAGAAGGGCGGGGGGCCGAACCGAAAATAGATGAGTGCGAGTGTGAGTGTGATGGTGCGTGCGTGCGTGCGTGCGTGCGGTGTGGTGTGGTGGGCTGGGCTGGGTTCAAAAATGAAATGATAAAGAAAGAAAAAGAAATGGTGGGGTTGGGGTTGGGGTTGGGGGTGGCGTGGGATGTAATTTGGTTGAAAAGTCATGGGTATAAAGGAGGGAGAGAATACGCATATCACATGGATAGGCCTAGTATGGATGGGCACTTAATAATAATAATAATAATTAAACAAAAGTAAGGAAAAAAACAAAAACACACGAAATAGGGAAACCAAAGGCAGAGTCCTCAGTCCTGAGTCTTGAGAGAGTAGCAGTAGGTATGAGAAAGGATACTATTTCTTTCTCTCTCTCTCTCGCTCTCTCTCCTCTTGAAACCCCCAAAACAAAACAACAAACCAATTAACCCTTCTCTATCTCCCTCCCTGTACCTGTAGTGTGAGCGAGTCTTTTACCAAGCACTAACAACACTAGGCTTGTTTACTCTCGCTGCTGCTGATGCTGCTGCTGCTGCTGTGTGTGTGTAGACTGTAGAGGGGAGGAACGAGGAGCAGATGTATTTGGTCATGTATGTATGTATGTATGTATGTATGTATGGGTAGTTGGTATACACATATATGTTATGTGATGTGATGTGATGTGATGTGGCGGGCATGGATGATGTGTGGGGGCGAGAGAGATAGAGAGAGGGAGTGGCGTGTTTGTGTGTGTGTGTGCGTGTGTGTGTTTGTTAATGCTATTGTTACCTCAACAGTAGTAGTAATAGTATGTAGTTCTACAATACAAATAATAGACAGGTAGATGGATGGATGGATGGATGGATGGATGTGTGTTCTCTCTCTCTCTCTCTCTCTAGCTCATTTTTATTTTGGGTGGAGAACCTGATGCTGATGCTGATACCCCTCTCCCTTTTGTTGGTGTGGTTTGATGTGTGAGTGGGTGGTGCCGATTACTTCTTCTCTCTCCATTTATTTTTCCCCACAAATTAGTTGGGTGAACAATTACTCAGGATTCATATATTCATTCCTCATATCATCTTGATAAGCTAGGTTGTGCTTTTTTTTTCTCTTCATCATGCCATCATGTTTATATATGGGTCTCTCTTAATTAATCTTGTCGTCTGGAGTAGTACTGAAGAAGATTGTTTTCTCTCCGGGGATCACTACTGCTTGTAATTACCTAGCTAGCTAGATTTGGTTGTCGTCTGGATCGATCCTCTTGTGCATGCCTGCATCTTAATTGATTGCCAAATCTGGGTTAGTTGCTTCTGATTTAGGGTGTGACCCACGTTTGGTGTGTGATTTCATGCTCATCGATCCTTGCTATTTTATGATCACTAACCTACTCATCTTCTTCTTCATTCTACTTAATTTGATTCTAGCAGTCAGTCAGTGTCTCTACTTAATTTCTCTCCTCCTAGCTAGCTATAGCTACGTACCTTCCTACCTATTATTATCAGATGCAGATTTGGGCAATCGATCAGGCTGGATGAGTTGGGATATTAATTAGCCCTTAATTTGAAGATTAAATAATGTCCTCTCAAACTACAGTACTCTCTCTCTCGCTTTGGATGATCTATAACTAATTCATCCATCCCTCTTTCCACTAATTTGTTATATATATGTATGTATGATTTTAGTGGCGCGCGTCGATGGTGCAAGGTGGGTTTTTGATTTTTTCCAAAAGTGGAAGGCACAATTACTAGTTCCATCCACATAAAATGACCTACGTACCCGCCTGCCTCCGGCGCCTCTACCTATATATATATGTATATAACACGGAATTTTTGGGAAGAGTAGTGCTGGGGATATCGAATTTCTACTACGTACTGCTCTTAAATTAAATTAGCTAGTGGACTATAGTAGTGGATGTTATGGTGGTTGATTTGGGTGTGTGCTCTGAAGAAGAAGAAGAAGAAGAAGAGGAGCACATAAAATAACGTTCTAGAAGCATTTAGAAGGTCTGTTTTAAAAAGTGTGGGTGCGGTATTCATTTACCTTATCTGTCATTTTGCAGGTTGTTCAATTTCTCTCCCTCCCCACCGATCGATGATGAGTACGTAGCTACCCAGACACGCCTCTCTTATTAATTAATTCTCTCTCCGGGTCCGGGTCCGGGCAGGGGGGCTTTTCGATCGATCGATCGATCGATTTTCACCTTTTCTGGCCGGTCAGTGGTCGCGCGCGGCGGTGTTTTGGTGGAGATCTGTTTAATTATATGCCGGAGAAGAGAGAGCAGGTGGAAGAAGAAGGTGTTGACGACGACGGCGGCAGCACAACTAGAGATAAGGTTTTGTGCGACTGCAACAGCCGATGTTCTCCACTCATGGAAACCCACCAGATCCCCCATCTTCCTTCAACAATCGCGCTCTCTTACCAGTCGACCACCAAGATAATATTGAAGAAGATGATGATGGTGAAAGCGGAAGGCCTTCTTCTTCTTCTTCTTCTTCTCCTTCTTATTCTCACAAACTTGCCCTCTTAAACAGTAGTAGTCCCTGCAGTACTAGTGGCCGCCGACTTGCTCATGATGATGACGATGATGATGATGATGATCATCATCATAAACAGCTTCCCACCTTCTCCATAAGGTATATATTCTATACTTATCATCTCTCTAATTGCTTTCTTTTTAACTGTTCCGATCGATCTGCCCCTTTTTTTTTTCTTCCTTTCACTCGTACGTTCCTTACTTGGGACTATATTATCAGATCTTCATCGTCCGTTGGGTGTATATCTTGCTGGCCTCCTGCTCGATCCTATCTATATATGTATCAACAGTACGAACTGGGGGTTGTTGCTCTCAATCCAACCTTGTTTTGCCCACAATCAATGATGGGTGTTGCCCGTCTACCCATCTCACTTTCCCTTCTTCCTTGTGGGGATTTTTATTTTTTTATTTTTTTGGGCATGATTTCATGTTTATGTTTTAAGTTTGATGCCTTCGTTTTCCAGATTCAAGCAGGTCCTCTCTTCTTCTTAATTTCCTTTTTGGTTGGTAATCCCTCTTAGAATTAATAGTGTTTTTAATCTCACGACTGTCCAATATTTTGTCGATTCATGTCTCCTTCGATCGATCGAAGCTCATAAAGTTTGAAGATTGATTTACTAGGTTTGCTGTGCCAAGTGCCAAGTTTGGTTTTTTATTATTATTATTATTAAATTTGCACATATAGCTCATGTATATGTTTGATCTTGTGAGATTTGGTACCCATTCATCTGAGTTTACTGTAAAATTAATTAATGATCATATATTGCAGAGATTATGTTTTCACTGCCCGTCAAAACAATATTGGGACGAATTGGCCTTTTCCCCAACACTACTTGAAACTTTGCTTGCGACATGGAGTCAAGGAGCTACTACCTCCCTTTCACCCTCCTCCTCATTCATTGACAAATAGGGTCGTCTGTGGATCTCATCGCCCTGCTGTCTTTGATGATGTTGCTGCTTTGCATCATGGAGGACTAGATAAAGGTGAACTCATCAGAAGAGACAATCCTACCGAACGTCAGTCTTGTGAGAGATTATCATCAGATCAACCTCAATTGTTACCGCCTTCCGACCACCACCGGCAGCCGGATGATCACAAGTTAAGAGAAGAAGAGGTTTCAATTCCATCCACAGTGATTAGTCATGATGAGGACTGTTGTGATGAACGAGACCAGTTAGATGTCTCTTATAAGATAAGCTCTTGCCCACCCCAAGAAGCTCCTAATAAACTACTGCTACATGATGTCTTAGACCCAGCAGACCCCCCTCTCGCACCCCAGAAGAACCAAAAACCGGTGGAAACAACAGGAAAGAAGCTCAGATTGGTTCTAAAATTGGGTTCCCAATCTGATCCCAGCCGGGTTGACAACATCACGTCCAGCGTCACTACCATATCCGACCCCATGGCCTCCAAAGTTTGCCCTGTTTGTAAGACGTTTTCATCAACTTCCAACACTACCTTGAATGCTCATATCGACCAGTGCCTCTCTGTGGAGTCAACTTCCAAGTGGGCCATCGATGCTGGTAAGCTAACCAAACATAGAGTAAAGCCGAGGAAGGTGATGAGGTCCATGACAGATATCTATTTGACGGCCCCATGCTGCACTCTTGAAGATCTTGATCGCCGGAATGGTTCTAATTGGGCAACAGATATGGCCTTGCTGAATGCTGCAGAAACTAATGTTCCTACTCAAGGCAAAAGGAAAAGGACTTCATTTCGTACTGGACTCCCGGATGTGGAGGATGAAGGTGCAGTTTATTTTGATTCAAATGGTACAAAAGTTCGAATTCTATCTGGATTCTGTAATCCATCAATTCCAACTACTGGGGAGGTCACCAGGCCAAAGAAGCATGTAAAGGATGGCATACAATCAGTGGACAAGAAGATACACCTCGGACCTAAGCATTCAGCCAATCTGAAAGCCAAAATTCAAAAGAAAATACCATGCTGTTCCTTGCAGGATGGAACTGCGGTAAATCTTTCACATATATGTTCCTTTCATTTGCATTTTCTAACTTTGTTGATTAATCTTTTTGTTGCAATCAGTGGTTTGGTTTTTGCGTATTAAAGTGATTCATGCCAAGTTTTGGGCCATCTTCACTTTCAAACCTTTTATTACATGCAAATTCCCAACATCCGTTACGAACTGCATCCCTCGCCCATGACTATGAATTACTGGGTCTTCACAGTTTTGGCTCCATTTTGTCTGTCAGGATTTTATTGTCTAAGATGCTGGTGTCAATTAGTTTTCAAGTGAGCTTAGAATTGCATATGTTGCCATATACAGTCTCTTCTATTCTATTATTTATTATGCATGCTTTCTTTTGATTGCGATATTTAATTAAAGTTCTCTTTTAAGACTAATTTGATTTACCTTTGTATGAGATGTTTAGTGTAATGGTTTTGTGATTGTTTTGCAAACAGATTCTTGCTTCAGCAGAAGCTAAACATGCGATGGACACGAAACAGGAGAAGAAAGAGTCTCTATCTCACCTTTTGAAAACTCGAGCTCAAACTTCTCACGTTGATGCTGGGACTTTAAGGCAGTGGGTTTGCTCAAAACGGACTGGTATTTTGAAGAAATCTAATGGAAAGTATAACCCTCGAGGTTTGGAATATCCATTACCTGTGACAAGGGTTCCATTGGTTAACAGCAACCGATTAGCTTTGAGTAATTCTTTAGTGGAGGGAGGCCATTTGCCAAAATCTCATAATTTACCTGAGGATGCCATCTCTTCTCCAAATGAAGAGTATGTCGAGAGTGTATCATATGAACGCCAAATTAATGGCAGTTGCGGGCAGTCTTCCAAGTCAAGCGAGAATAATCGTCTCAACCAATTGAACAATGGTGGTACCTTGTCTTCTTATAGTGGATATGCAATGGAACCATCTAGCTCTTTGGCAAAAACTTCTTCATATCATCGAGGCAAAAGAAAAGAGGCTCATGCTGATCAAATAAAAAGATCCGATAGTTTACCGAAGATGACATATAGACCATCTAAAATCTCTCAGCTGTTCTCTGTAGGATACAAGGAATCCACAACTTTGGAGGATGATTTGTCAGCCCAACAATCATATCCTAGGTCTAAATCTAACAAGAGTAGGAAGCGTTCTACCTTGAAGAAGTCACGGATGCATCGATCTATTGCTGAAATGACTGAGCTGGTGAAGTCACCGCTTCTTGAGTTGGATGGACGATGCAGTCAGATGCACGATTATATTGGTAATCCTTCTGGGTGCTCTAATCTGGCACAAAGAATGGGCAAATTTGACTGTTCAAGTGATTCTGGAAATCTTGAAACAGAAATTTTCGTTGATGAACTTCCATTTGGCGGAAGAAGATTAGACAATTTCAAGGAGGGGGGAGAAGACTCGGGTATTTCTGAAAGGGAGGAGCCTTCGACTTTGAATTCTTCGTATTCTGGTTCAGAAATATGTGGTCTTGATCTAGCATCTACTGATGATTCTCGAGCCCAACTTTCCAGCCTTCAACTCCAATTTAGTGATGGTGTCACGTACAAATCAGATGGGCTGGAAACTGATGCCATTTTACTCCAAAAGGATAGTGCTAGTAAGAAAACGTTTTCCAAGGAAGCTGTTGGAGGAACCATTCGTCGATGTAGCAGAAACTTGAATTCAGAACTCAGGAAGCCATTAATTCCTTCTAGTGTTCTCCCCAACTCCTTGCAACCAATCATTGAGCATGAGAGACCGGTATTTGGAAATGAACCTTTAACGCGAATGAACGAAAGCCCGTCTAGCAATCAAGTTGCATATGCCACTAATGTTTCTAAGTTTTTTAGTAACGGTGTAGTGGAGTTAGAAACTGATTATAGAGTTGATGAAAGAAATGAGTGTGAAGTTGCTCATACACAAGTTCAAGTATCATCAGGTTCATTGCCAGCGGAGTCTTTGAACTTGGTTTCTTCTGTTGATCATCTGGACCGCATGTCATTGGCGTCAAGCAAGATTCCTCCTTTTCATGATCAACATGTGGTTGATAGAGATGGATCAGGTTCTCCTGTTTCTGCCAGCTCAACCATTTCTCACACCCGGATTGCGAGAGCCGGTTCAAATTACTTGGCACCTGACTCATCTGCAAAACCTCCTGAAAGTCAAGACCAGTTTGTGTCAGGCTTCTCTTCTAGCAGTTCAGAACCATTAGCTGAAAAGGCTTCCATCTTTTCTTCTGCTGATTTGATTGAGAGAATGATTTTTGATACTGATCATCATGGAGGGACAAGATTGTCTACAGGTGAGGGAGCTGTGAAACGGTCAGATGCTCAATTTTGTTGTGCACAGAAGGATAACAATTCTTTGGATGCCGCCTCAGCCTATCAGGTTCAACAAATCCCTGGGCAATTTACCATGGCCATGATGCAGCCCGCGAAGGAGATGCACGCCACTTTTTCTCCAAACAACAGGCCTGAACTGGATGATAAGATGAATGCACCTTGCACCAAAACACCTGATTGTCCT
This sequence comes from Stephania cephalantha, assembly GCA_039657325.1. NCBI lineage: Eukaryota > Viridiplantae > Streptophyta > Magnoliopsida > Ranunculales > Menispermaceae > Stephania > Stephania cephalantha. The sequence goes on from CM077571.1 coordinate 58,286,653, forward strand.
GTTACAATGAAAGGCCCTATCAGTCCTATCCGGAAGCCTCCAATTAATGGTGGCTTAGTTTCGTCGGGCCTAGCCTCTCAGGTTCATAATATCCAGTCCACTTCGAATCCAGTCCTGCGGCTGATGGGAAAGAACTTAATGGTTCTAAGCAATGGTGAGGACACGTCTGGGCAAATTACACAGCCATCCTCATGTGTTCTAAATGACTATATGGATGTAAGATATTCCGACCTTCTTGAATTCTCTAGTGGCAGCACCCCAAGTCGAGACAATTCTTCAATATGCCGCTCAGTTCCAGAAGGTCTTTCCATTTACAGGCAGGAATTATGCGATCCACCTTTGCACTGTTTTAATACTTCAAAAGGGCATAACATTATAGCTCAAGAGAGGATGCGGCATGGTATTAATTCTGAAACCGGCGAAAGATCTGCACACCCTCAAGCAAGCAACTATCCCAATTTGAATATGGAAGGTTTTTCTATGCCTTCCTTGATGTGGCATGGTTTTACCGGTGGATTTAATTTTCAGGCTCAAGAAAGGATGCCCATTTGCAGAGCAGGTTCTTCATTTGCATATGACGGTAAGAGAGTTGTTTCAGCTTCACCCGTCCAAAGTCTTAATTCTGTTTCTGCAGCTCAAGCTTCTGGAGGTCTGATGCGGGAGGTGATAGTCATTGATGACACACCGGATAATGAAGCTGATTCTAGAAAAACTTATGCTGAGCCCTCTCAGATGGCGAGGGAGATCACACAATCTTCCTTCACGGGAAATCCTGCAATGGTTTCAAATCAAAGGCACATGATGAGTGCATTTCCTTGTCATATGGTGTCACATTCATTTTCATCAAGGGTGCTACCAGGATGCTCCAGGTCTGATTTCTCAATCCCATGCGCCGGGAGAGGAAATGCAAGTCCTTTGGAGTGGGGAGATAATTCTGTACTATCAGCTGTGAAGCTACAAAGTCCTTTTACGGCTCAAACACCTCTCACCAGCCATCTATGCCCGACAGTGTACTACTCTCCAAGCATGTCATGACCAACCAGCGGCTTCAGTTGTTCGATGCATACTAAATCAGGTAATAACAAATAAGAAGACATGTCATTAAATGTGCTTGCCACAGAACCTAACTGCTCACCTAAAATAGCGTGGCAGTGGTGATTAATTAAGTATCGGGGTTCCAGTCAACAGACGGTCATGAAGAAGCAAAGCCGATTGTGAAGCTGCAAGGCTTGGAAAGATAAGTTATTTTCTGCGGGTTAATTATTCTATTTGCATACTGAAAGTTGAGGAGATTTGAACAGTTTTTGAGGCTGCTATCTCCAATTGTAGTTTTACTACCTTAGACTATATATGTATATTGCATGCTGAATAACTGATAAATTTTTAGATCCTTTCATAAATGTCAATGGGTTTAAAACTTTCATGAACAGAAATATGGACTAGCTTATTATGTTGTAGCTAGAAAACATGTTTGGCTTCATAAAATTATGAATGAGCTAGCTAGCGGGAGATGTTTCTTTTGATGCAATTTGAGTCATCGAATTAATTAAGGTACGTACAGATATATTCCTCAAAAAAAAAAAAAAAGGGTACGTACTGATATACACAGTTAAAAGTGAAAATTGTACAATGTTGTGATTAATGACCGAGAATTAAGCATGTAGTTTCCATTTTGACCAGATATTGTTGGCTTCCTGTTTGTTTTCACACTTTAGGAGACATAATCGATAATTTGATCGAAAGTAACAAGCTTTAATTATTTTGAATGTAAAGATAATTAAAGATGTTTCTCCATAGTTCGACTCTACTGTTTGTAATAAAAAATCATGAACATTATGTATAGTTAGTAGAGAGATGCTCAACAACAAAATATAGATTATTTGGAGGTTTAAGTGTTATCTGGCTTGATAGGCATGCACAAGAAAGTATGAGCACAGAGGCTGATGAAGAACAAGAGCTGATGAAATGGAAGGAAAGTTAGGGATATCCAAGGCCTCATTTGGTTCGTTTATGCCAACTTACAATGCAAGTGGAGATAACTTCATGGAGTTAACTCACATTGTAAGTTCATATTTCATGTTTGGTTAAACTTTAAACTTGAAGGGAAGTTGCAAATTTTTAAAAACAGAAAAATGTGGTAATTGACATAAATGTCATTCAAACATATTTTTTAAATAAAAAAAAAATGATTTGTGAGGGACTTGAAAAAAAAGATGATTTGTGAGGGATATTTTTATCCATTGAATGACCCCCTTATAAGTTGGGAGATACGTCATGTAAGGGCCAAGTCTAAAGAGCCATTATTTGATAACGTATTATTGTAGTTTTGCTTACACGAGAAGGGGGAAGCATTAGAAAGATAAGATTGGAAATCTGTACGTGGTAATTATATGAGTAGCAGTTTGACCGTGCACGGTACTAGCTACCTAATTAGTTTCCCTTAATTAGTTACTATGATTTGTGGTTAATATATTATATAGTATGTTGAAGTGATGAGATGGATCAGTTGAGTTCAGTGGGAGTGATGGTGTTCGTGGGGTAGAGCTACATGGATGTATACATGTTGATAGAAGGGCATGGTTGTATGCATTTGTGGGGTGGGATGAATTGCTTTTCTTTTTTGAGTTAAAGCAGGGAGGGAGCAGAGCGAAATAATTACACAAGTACAGCGAAACAATTAAAATGAGTAAAACAAGTGTGGTTTTTTTTTTTATTCCTAATTTAATGTATATCGGCTTTTGAGAAGGCGCTATTATGGGAGACAATTTTGCGGGTCACGTGGACACATGAATAACATCTTTTCATATCAATCCACATTGGCACGTCACACAAAAAGGCGATATTCGTGTTATTGCGATATATCAATCCACGTGGATTGATTGTAACGGATTTACATGAATAGCGCATTCTCCGAATGCGTGCGTGACCTTTGCATGGTTTGCATGATGTTTGCATAGGGTGTTTGGTCTGTAGTGGATATGCATGGGTTGTTCCCTCGAGATACGTGCATGACGTTTGCATGGATTGTCAACATCGAGATAGTATTTGTCGTTTGCATTAGTTGTCCACCTCGAGTTACGTGCATGACATTTGGATGGTTTACATGGACTGCACCAGGTTGCATGAGTTGTCTACCTCGAAATACGTGCTTTCACATTCGCATGGTTTGCACGAGGTTGCATGAGTTGTTCACACCTCGAGAAATGTGTGTGACGTTTGAATGGTTTGCACGAAGATGCATTACTCGCCTACCTCGACATACGTGAATGACGTTTCCATGTGTTGTCAACCACGAGATACGTGTGTGACGTTTGCATTGGCTTTACCACCTCGAGACACGTGCGAGTCGTTTGCCTGATTTACTTGGATTTTACAAGGTTACGTGGGGTGTCCACCTCGAAATATGTGCATGACCTTTACATGATTTGTATGGATTAGGCGAGGTTATATGAGTTGTCCACCTCGAGATACGTGTGTGACGTTTGCATAGATTGCAACAGGTTGCATGAGTTGCACCCCTTGAGATAGGTGCGTGACGTTTGCATGAATTGCACGAGGTTGCATGGGTCGCCCACCTCAACATAAGTGCGTGACGTTTGCATGAATTCTCCACCTCAATATACATGCATGACGTTTGCATGGGTTGTCCACGTCGATATGCGTGCGCGTCGTTTACATGGGTTGTCTACCTCGAGATACGCGAGTGACGCGGGTTGTCCATCTTGATACGAATGAGTCGTTGCATGAGTTCTCCACCTCGATGTGCGATATTTGAGTTGAAGAAATAACTTCTTTTCAAAAGGAGTCATTCATAGAGTTTAATATTTTGTATAGATAACTCATTTTCAAAAGGAGCTATTCATACAATTTTCTTTCACCTCATCAACTATGCACGCCACCTCATCATTAATAACTCTTTTTGAAAAGAAGTCGTACATTACTTTTGTAATTTTTAAGTAAGCCTGACTATTTGATTGAATAAAAAATTAATGCCACATCATTTCATGAAAAACACCGAGCAGAGCAGCAGATAGAATAGAGCCGTTGTGATAAGCCATCCGTACCTGAAAACTACGCAAGTACTGCTGCTCATCACTCATGCCTTATCATATATACATACGCATACCTACTTTTTCTTTGTTTTTTTGCTTTCTTTTTCCGACACAAAAAGCAAACTTCATACATCAAACATGGGCATATATATACACAGCACTGCCACTTAAAAACTGATTAGAGAGAGCCCGCACTGCAGGCCAGCTATATATCCAAGATTCCAAGCAGCGATGGTGATCATGAGATTGCTGCTTCTTCTAATTCATGCAATAGTTTTAGCTTCACTTTATTAAGTAATTAGGGAGGGAGGGAGGGATGTTGAAAAGGCTCATCGATCAAGCGTGGTAGACCAGGTACGTTGAAATTAAAGAAAGCAAGAGAGAGAAAATGAAGGAAAGGGGGGGGGGAGCTAGCGCTAGAGTACGTATGGGACCTCATTAACTAAAGCAGCAGCAGTCGCAGCGGCAGTGTCCGCAGTGGCGAGCCTAGCTAGGGACTCCTTAAAGGAACCATCTTTGTATTGTGTATTATATATGCAATGTTTGCCAAATCTGTATATGTAATACTATATTATATTGGCATACTTAATTGGGACTTCATCATCAATAGCTAGCCATTTTAATTAATACCATGGATTACTAATTTACTCCACTCTTCTTCATTTGATTATATGTATAGACATATGACTAATTAGGTGCATGCGCATGCTTATGCAATAGATGTCCATCTTGACGAGTAATCAGTCAGGGTTGCTGGCCACATGTACATGTATATGTATATATCAACATAGCTAGCTGTGCCTGTGCCTTGGTTCGAGGCAACTCTCCGTGGAAATGACATCACATTTGATATTTGTTTCCTTATATTCAAATTTCAAATTGAGAACTAAAGTGATGTCACTCTTGGTTGAAAGTCTTCACACATACAAATTAAGAGAGAGGGGACAGGTCGAGAATATTAAGCTAAGTTGGGATGGACATGAAAGGTGAGCAGTCTTGCAACGAAATCATTGTTTTGTCCCCAATATTGTTTTCTTTTAATTTCGAAACGTTAGATATATAATTCCTTCCACTGTGCCATACTGCCACGCTGCCTTAAAGGATTATGCTATTTAAATTGTTCTTTTAATTATGTCATTTGTGCTCCCAATTATAAAATTTATTAGTGCATGCAGTGGCTACTGAGATATGTGCTTAATGGCCCATAGGCTAATTGTGTGATTAAAATCTTGCCATCAAACCTTAAATATGTTGGTTTTTTCGGTTTGGGGTGCTCGAGTAGCTCTTACCTCTCAAGAATTAATTAATTATAGTCAGCCTAAAAAGCTCGGACACATACGATTATTCAAACAAAGGAAAATATATCATCATTATTTGTAATGCCGTATCTAATTTACAATCTAAACCACAATTCTAACTAGCTAATTTCGTAATAAAACCAATTAATTAAACGTGGCATGAATTAGATCCGGATGAACAGTATTCCAATTAATGATTTAAACTTTAGAATTTCAGTACTTGACCGCACAGTTACATATTGTGCGTTTCAAAGAAACACTCCTCAACACCATCAGGCTTTTCAATTATGAAATTTTGTCTAGTCAATCTTTATGGACTTCAAATCAACATTTGAGCTTAATGGGCAATTCATCACATCGTACCATGGAAAAAATACTTCTATTACTAACTCTTACTTTTCTGGTAATTGGCTACCTTCTTAACCTCAATTATACTATTCTTATTCCTTTACGTAATTACGTTTGCCTTGTTGGCTTTGGGTATGCTTTCCTTTATCATAGTTAAAATTTTCCAAATCCTTAATAATATGGCCATCCAATGACTTAAATTTCCTCGGCTCAAATTAATCACCCAGTGGAAAGCTAGCTTGGTGATCAAGTACAGTTTAACTTTCATTATATATATATGTATCCTCCACTACTACTTTAGGTGGCGGCCGGTCATGGTCATGCCCTCAAATTTTTAAGAATCCCAAGAAGGAGAAAGAGAATACAAAAGAAAAGAAACGAAAAAAAGAAGATGCCAATTGAGTACAAATCACAAGCTTTCCATGGTTGGTTGGTTGGTTGGTACCCACTACTTAGTTTAATATATATATATAAGCAATGCCATGTTACAAAGTCTTCACAAAATGTTACAAATGAGAGAAAGGGTGACTGAGAGAGAGAGAGAGAGAGAGAGAGAGAGACATCAATAAGAAGCATGCAGCACCACACCACAACGCTCAACGCAGGCCATGCGAGCGTACGTATGCATGGCTAGTGGAACTTAAGGCTGGTCAAGACATTGTTGTTGACCGGGTCAGACAAGTGGTCCAACAGGTTCTGGTAGGGCCCAACTCCCGTGACGAGGGCCTGGATGAAGTAGCCCAAGATGGCCAACATGGCCAGCCTCCCGTTCTTCACCTCCTTCAGCTTCAAATCGTTGAGGGACTTGGCGTCCTTACCAAAGCCCAATGGGTTGAAGATAGGGCCTCCAGGGTAGGCTGGGTTGTCGGTCCCGCCCAAATACTTCTCCAGGCCCAAGAAGTATTGCTTGCTCATGGAGCCTGGGTTGTACCAATCCTGGAACCGTCTGTGCTCAGCAAAGCCCATGAGCGCCATCTCCAATACGAAGAGGGTGTAGTTGTCGGCCCAGTAGGTGTAGGTCCCAGCTGGAGGGATGACGCCGGTTTTGAACCACGGGAGGGCTGTTTCGGGTGGGATTAGGCCTGCCTGTCCTAGAATCTCTGGGGCTATGGCTCCTACGGCCCCCAACATGGCGAACCGCCCGTTGATTATCTCTCCGTAGGCTAGCCATCTGGGCTCGAAGAACATCCCGCTGCCTTCAGGGTCCGACAGCCCGAGTGGGTCGAATCCATAATCGCCAGGGAGGCTAATATACATACACGCACACATACATACCAATTAATTCTAATCAATCAATTAGTGCATCACAATATTGAGTGTGCAAGAGAATGAGAAATACCTGCCATCTAGGTAACCAAGGCTCTGTTTCGATGCAAACCATAACTGTCTGTCTGCTCCTTGCTGAAATTAATTAATTAACCACATGCATGCATGAGCATGCTCGATCATCATGCGCTCATGATTAAACTAGACGATCGACTAATAAATTAAAAACACACACACACACACACACACACATTGAAATATTGTAGCACTAACCTTGACAGGGGGGGTAGATGCTGCTTTAACCACAAAGGATGCCTTTCTTGCAGATCCAATGGGGGATGATCGAGCGGCTCTTCCACCTAAGATCTTTCTTGCAGATTCAACTGAAGATGTTAGTGAAGAAGAAACAAGGGCCTGTGTCGCCATTTCTTCTTCTTCTTCTCCTTCTCCTTCTTTCTTGCTTACTTTCTTTCCGAGTGATCAGAGGGTGAATTAGAAGAAAGTTGTATAGAAAACTGATGATTATGGTGGCGATGGAGGGGCTTGGTACGTGATATTGGGATTAGATATGATCCCATCCGCCAACAAATGCCCAACACGTGGACTCGTAGCTTGGATAAGAGATCCTCAAGTGCTGGGGAGGATGCCACGTGTGCTGGTTTTAAGCCACTACAACACCCCTGCCTCTGACACGCTTAAAAATCTTGGCTCATATTGCTTCAGTTAGATTCTCTACTCCTTCAAGCCGCATAAAATCTCCCAATATTATCACACTAATTTGTCCACACACCACTCTCCTACCAATTATAACCGCAATTCTCTTTCTATTTACACAACAGCGTACTCAATGGCAAAATGTAACCCAACATTAATTAATAGTACTAAATGGCCTTTGGGACACTGTAATTTTAGGACTTAATGCAATCTCCAATGTTACAGTGGTAAGAAAATTAAAAAAGCAATATGCAAAAAAAAAAAACTAAGCCACAAGGTTTGTAGACCGTGCATATATATATATATATATCACTATTTGTAATTACTAAATCACAACAACAACAACAACAACAACAACAACAACAACAAATTAAGTTCACACTAATTAACATGAACCAAACTCTTCCGCTTTACTAAGTTCAATGTAATCAATGAGATGCTTTTAAAATCCTCTATATACATTGTTTGTAAATCAACTGCTCAAATTGATATATAGCGCAAGATTGAACAATAAAAATAGATAAATTGCTCAACTGAGAAAACTCCAGAGTCAATGATCAATCGATGTTTCTTAAGGGGAAAAAAAGTACAAATAAAAAAGATTGATTAGTTGTTAGAACGTTAAAATATTCCTCTTTTGGACGAAGATCCAAGTTATAATTTTTTTTTAAGGGTTCCAAATCATAATTAGCGATTGTGCATGGACCACTTTGTTCCAGGTATTTTTCTAAAGATTATAAAGTAGCTTTTAAACTTGCAAGATGAAGGTGCTGGCCGTGCATTGCGACTGTTAGAGATGCCAAAATGGCCAAGACACATCAAGCACGTAGACACAAGTTTTGGGTCGTCAAATATACCTCGTATCATGCATATATGTACGTGCGAGTTCATTTCATCCTAGAATTTCCATTTCTATTGAAGCGCCCTAGCTGTATAAGTATATCGATAACTAGTTTGGAAAGCACTTGTGAGTTGAGTTGTGGAGAGATAGAGAGAGAGCATGTGAGGCGTGCATCTCCAAATATCCCAAATGAGCCTTGCCTCCTTGGTATGGGTGTTGCCGACTGTCCATTGGACCGTCAATCCCTCTCATTTCAAATTGATTAATGATGTATTATGCCACTCACAAAATAACCAGCAAGGCAAGATAATCCAATGGTTTGCACCAACACACCGCCTCAATCAATTAATGTTAACTTTTAATCCCATACGAGATCAAAAACAGAAAAAGGAACTCATGGCGGCTAGATATATAGTACTTATATAGGGGAGGCAGTAATGTATATAGTACTGGAGTACTAAATTGAAGAATAAGATAGTGATCAAACCATGGAACTAAAATATGGACAACCATTAAAAGATAGGAAAAAGTGTAGGAAAGAAACCATTCGCAGTTGGAAAGCTTAGTCAGCATTAATCGCCACACATGGCACCATAATGCCTCCATCAAGTGGTCGAGTGGAAGCCCTTTAACCCATTTTAACATTGGAAAGTGATGCCAGCAAAGTGACTTGTACTACTAGCTAGCTACTAGTAATTCAACAGATACAATTTATTAGTAGTAGTAAGTTCAGTTCAAAGTGGTGGTGGTGGTGGTGGTGAATTTAAGAGGACTTCCAAATTCAAGTACTGCAAAACCACACGTCTCACTCACAAACTCTACTTCAGTACTCTTGAAGTCTTATTATAATCTGTTGAACACATCTAATACACAATGGACACAGTCAGAACCCAAAAAAATGCAGCAAAGACTTTTGACTATATGCTTACTCGCACAAAGCAACAAGCTCTGATCCTCTGAGCATTGGTTACCCTCCCAATGCTCTTACCAACACTCACTTCCCCCCTGCAGAGAGAAAGAAATATATAAAAAAACTCGACACAACACATAAAACAAAAAGACCATCCCAGCTCCCACAAAGCAAACCCCATTAAACTATGCCACTACTCCCCTTTTCGAGTGCCGCCTCATTATTTTACTTTCAAATCCTCCTTACAGATCGACCTCATGCATTAGATTCCCTCTCTGCAGTTTTACAGCTTGGTCTATGGGGGCGACCGCCCCCTCTTCTTCTTCTTCTTCTTCTTCTTCTTCACTTCCAACATTTTGAATCCTAAAAGATTCAGACTTGCTCATCTCCATTTATGGATCATTAGTTTTTTCTCATCCTTGCTGCAATGAAAGGCTTTGATTCTTAAAAGAGTTTTTAGAGTAGCGTTCTGGTGTTGGATTGAAGATTTGAGACAACCCATGATCAGATGAATCAGAGGTATTCATTTTTCTCTTTTCTTTTTCTTTTTTTTTGACTTCTTCTCTTTCATTCGCATTTATAGCTTTAATTAATTGTTTTCTCAAAGGAATGCTCTTAGAAGGAGTAGAACAGGAATAACATATGAATTGCAATCTTTCCTTCTTTCTTTCTTTCTTTCTTTCTCATCAGATAACCTATTGTTTCAAGAAATATTGAATACAACAGTATAAGAAGCAAGGTGGAGGCAGAGAGATGAATAAAGTAGTATTTGATTAGAAAAGGTTTTAAAACTTTGAGGACTGCTGCATTCCAAGCATTCTCTTCTTCATGGATGCAGTATCAGCACTAGAGCCCTCTAATGGTCATTGTTGCAAGCCCCTGACCATTAAGACTGCAAGTTCAGATACTGATCAATGCAAGAAAACCACCATCATCCCTGTTTCTCCTTCAATTGAATCATCCCCCCTACATTCTCCCTCACTCATCTCCCCTCCGTCATCAGCATTCGTTTCAGCTCTACAGTCACCTTATATCTCTCCAAGGGCCTTGAATCCACCTCCACCAGAGAAACAGCCCGAAGCTCCTCCTCCACCTCCGGCGACCCACCCGTCCCCACCAGTCTCCTATTGTGGCTCTCACTCCGATGACATCCCTAGCACTTCTTACACTCCACCACCAGAAAGATTTGATTTTTCGGATGAACAAACTGATCCCAAGATCAAATACACTACATGCTTTCCAGCCCCAGAACCAGCTCCCCCTCGAATCTCATTCTCTTTCCAAGTCCCTAGAATATCTTTCGCGAAAGGATCACTTTCTCCTTCCTCCAATGCAAAGCTTAGGAGCTGTGATGTTTACATTGGCTACCATGGGCAGAGTTCCAATTTGGCTCGCTTCTGCAAGTGGTTGAAATCGGAATTGGAGCTCCAGGGAATAGCTTGCTTTGTTGCTGATAGAGCCAAGTACTCGGATAACCAAAGTCATGAAATTGCTGATCGAATCATTTGCTCGGCCACATTTGGTGTTGTAGTTGTTACTAGTGCAAGCTTCCTCAATCATCTCAGCATTGAGGAGATTGTATTCTTTACTCAAAAGAAGAACCTAATTCCAGTGCTGTTTGACATAGACCCTGGTGAGATTTCAGGCCTTGCCTCTCGCAATTCAGATGATAGGGAATGGAAAGATGCAATTGAGAGCTTGATCAAGTTCCACGAATTCAAGCTGGAAGCTAATGACAGTAACTGGAGAAGCTGTGTGGCTAGAGCTACCGCAATCTTGAGAGGTAAGCTAGGAAGAAAAAGTATTTCTAAGATAGAGCCCCAAATTCATTTGGAGGAGTTGCCATTCCCCAGAAACAAATTCTTTGTTGGGAGGGAAAAGGAGCTGATGGAGATGGACACAGCCTTTTTTGGATGTGGGGATAGCCTTGACCGTGATTATTCAAAGCCAGCAATAAAAGGAGGAGGAGATGGATCTTCTGAAGGCTTCGCAGATGAAGAAAGTGATACAATCAGTACCAAGGGAGGAAGATTTATTAGTTTAGAGATGAGAAAGTGCAAAGAGCCTACTCTAGAGGCTTGGATTGAACCTGTGTTTGGAAAAAGCCCCTCGAAACGGCCAAAACATAAGAAATCAATTAGCGGGAACAACAGGAGTTTAAACAACGTGGTGTGCGTAATGGGGGCTTCTGGTATTGGAAAGACAGAGTTGGCGTTGGAGTTTGCTTACAGATATTTGCAGAGATACAAAATGGTTTTGTGGGTAGGAGGAGAAGCGCGGTATTTCAGGCAAAATATTCTGAACCTTTCAATGAAGTTGGGGTTAGATGTGAGTGCAGAGCCAGAGAAGGAAAGAGGAAGGATCAAAAGTTTTGAGGAACAAGAAATTGAAGCATTCCTAAGAGTGAAAAGAGAACTATTCCGCGACATGCCATACTTACTAATCATCGACAACCTCGAGACTGAAAAGGAATGGTGGGACAACAAGGATCTGCATGACTTGATTCCAAGGAACACTGGAGCAACCCATGTTATTGTCACCACCCGTCTTCCGAAAGTGATGAATTTTGATCTGCTACAGCTCTCACCATTGCCCTTTTCTGATGCAATGACTTTAACTAAAGGGAAGAGAAAGGACTACCCAACAGAGGAGCTGGAATTCCTAAGGAAATTTGACGAGAGATTGGGCAGGTCAAGCTTTGGATTGTGGATTGTTGGATCACTGCTATCAGAGCTTGCCATCTCCCCATCAGCTCTTTTTGATGCCGTGAACCAAGTTCCTTTTGATGATGATGATGATGATGATGATTCTTCTTTGCACTCATCGAGCACAATGGATGAACAACTCTACAAGAACAATCCTTTCTTAATGAAGATATTGAATTTTTGCTTGATTGTGTTGGATCAAGCCAGCAGGAGAAGGAATCTCCTAACTTCAAGAATGCTTCTTGCTGGAGCTTGGTTTGCTCCTGCACCAATTTCAGTCAATCTGTTAGCTACAGCAGCTAAAAAGCTACCCGCTGCGAGAAACCAGTTGAAGCAGTGGACAAGGTGCATAAGAATGGCCCTCTGTTGCAGCTCCAGCTGCTGTGCCTCTCAAGGTCGGAAAAGCGAAGTGGAATCGGCTCTACTTCTAGTGAAATTGGGTCTGGCGAAACGAACTAGTGGAAGATCCGGATGTTTGATTCAGTTCCATCCAATCACACAGGTTTTTGCCAAAAGAAAAGGGGGCTTAGCAGCCGCTAAGGCTGCAGTTTACAGTGTGAGAAAGATTGGAAATCCAATACTGAATTCCGATCACCTATGGTCTGCTGCTTTTATTGTGTTTGGATTCAAATCAGATCCTCCAATTTTTCAAATGAAGGCAATTGAGATGGTCCTATTCATACAGAAGATAGCTCTCCCTCTCGCTCGCTGGGCCTTCACGACATTCTCACGATGCAACTCCTCATTGGAGCTTCTGAAGGTATGCACCAACGTGCTGGAAGAGGTTGAGAAGTCGTTCCTCTCTCAGATTCAGGACTTGTGTCATGGTTCACTTTGCTGGAAGAGGAGATTACAATCTCACCAAAGAGTGGATGAGTATGTATGGCAAGACGTGACGCTTCTAAAGGCGACGCTACTGGAGACCAGAGCTAAGCTGCTTCTAAGAGGCGGTAACTTCGACAGTGGCGAAGAGCTATGCAGGACTTGTATTAGCATCAGGACAGTAATGCTTGGACACAACCATGCACAAACATTGGCAGCTCAGGAAACATTGGCCAAGTTGGTGAGGTCGAGGAGTAAAATGTGAGAGTTGTTTGAAAAATAGAGATATGATTAATTAATGAGTTTTGATTAGCACTTGTACACTGTAACCATATTGTGATGAGAGACAAAGAAAGTGTTGATGATTCATGGAGCTCTTTGAAATACTGGGATGATCATATCCTGGTCGTTGTATTAGAAACCCAGAAGTTTTTGGAGTTATTTCTGAGAATGCTAAGTAATTAAAAGACACTTGTCTCTCAGAGAGCTTTGTATTTATTTATCCAAATTAAGAACGTGAAAAAGCATGCAGTAACTGAATCTCGCATGCAAGAGGCAGGGCCAGGTGGTGGGTGGTCCATTCTGCTCTACTCACTGGTTGAGCAGTTTTAGATTCTCTTGTTCTTGTCGTTTCTTTTATAACAGAGTTAATAGTAGTTGTTGAATATAGATTTACGTATGAACATTAATTCTTCCACATCCAATTATGCATTTGGTTGAAGAAAGATGTATGTTTTTACTCTAAAATTGACTAACAATAGCAACAAGAAGTAAATAATGGAAAAGAATGGGTTATTTTGAAATGAAAATCTGAGACGGTAAGTATTCCATGTGGGTTTTCCTTATTACAATTGAAGAAGAAGAAGAAGAAGAAACAAGATGGTCAGTTTTAGTTTTGGTGACATACCTCCTTCAAAGCCCCTTGAATTACATCATGTCAGAAGAAGAAGTCACATTTTGAAGCAGGCACAGTCACAGGCACGATCAACGCAAGAAAGTCAAAAGTCTTTTGAAGATAACAACAGGCATGCATGCTCTTCCGAATCAATGAATGAATGCACGGACGGCAGAAGCGAAAGAACCCAAACCCAATTAAGAAAACAACAAACCAATCAATCAATCAATCAATCAATCAATGGCACAGTTGAAATCGCCATCAGCCAGCGAGAATCATGAGGAAATTAATAAGACACCTTCTAGTTCTACCGATGAACCATGTGCTTACTGTGTAAAGCGCCCTTGCTAGCTAGGTCAACAAACTAAATTGATTCCTTTTTTTCCCCTAATTCACACACACACACACACACACACACAACAACAACGCTTTCACACCGTCCGTCCTATCAATCCACTGGAAGCCGCTTCGGCCTCATCCATGAACAATCCTTCCGGATTCCTGAAAACACCATGAAAGGCCAACACCACCAACCCTAACCCCAATCCAACAACCACACTCTCAACAACTCTGGCGAACCAAAAGGTCACTAGAGTCACGCAGATCAAAGCCGCCAAAACGAAGCGATCCCTGATGGAGTGTCCCCACAAGTAGAGAGGGTCTTCGCGGAAGAAGTAGAAGATCAACCAGAGAGCGAAGACGGCAGAGATGAGGATCAGATACAGAGGGGTTCCGATGAGGGAGAGGAGAGCGCAGGCGCACAGAAAGATCCCGTAGTTCAATCTGAAGTAGGCCAAGTTCTTGCGGAGGCGCTGGGCGGCGGCGGAGAGGGATTCCGGCCGGTCGAAGACGCCGCTGGCGAGGACCTCAGTCCAGGGCCGGCGGAGGGAGAGGAAGGATGAGATGTTGTAGATGGATCGGGATATGACGTCACTGCCGGAGATTGGGATGGTGGTGTAGGTGGCGGTGGTGGTTGGCGGAGGAGGAGCAGTGCCGTTTTTCATGTTGTTGAGCATGGGCCTGGGCGACTCATGAGTTGGGTTTGCGACATTTGTCCCTGTTTTTGTTTTCGTGAATCGCGCGTAAATCTTATTATTCTCTCGCCACCGAACCGCGGGGGCGCCCAATTGTGGCGACAAAATTGGAAACGTATAGGGGTCCGTTCGATATCCATCTTCATGTGCGATCCACTAATCTTTATGCTTGTTATACTTACTGGACTAGCTAGTAGTAGTAGTAGGTGTCGGTAGGATACTTCACCAAGACTACAGGAAGACAAGACAAGAAGCGAATTGCTTTCTGCAAAGTCTCCAAATGGGACACACACTAACTGAGTGAGCCTTGGGCTGTTAATAAAACAAGTTAAAGAGGCTTCAATCTTCATGGTCCTTTTCCGGGCTAATGTAGTAGGAGTTAGCTTGATTATACTATTGGATGGATATATTTTTTATTTAAAGAATATTCACGATTGATTTAAAGAATCAATAATGATTACTTCTTTCTATCCTTAAGTAATTCATTTTCATGTTTTTCATAACAGTAAGATAGGAAAAGATTTTGAGAAATAGTTTCTTTATTTATAATATTTTTTTGTAAGTTTATTTTCTTATTTATGTCTATATAGTGCGACACTGATAGACATCTTCCCCCAAATTCATGAAAAGAAAGAAGATGCTTTCATTTCTACCAAAAAAAAAAAAAAAAAAATGCTTTCATCAATATTTAAAATTTTCAATTATGGGTTTAGGATGTAAATGGAATACATAATCTCATGTGGACTAGACAAAAGTTTTGTAAGTTTGGAATAAAAATTCTAACATGCCTGTCATCTTGGGCGCTCATGATTTATTCAAGTTAATGTTGGAATTTTCAGCTCAAAATAATTTATTAATTGTGCTGGTTCATTAAAAAAAATTATAGGAAAGAAATCACAACTTGCCTCCATTGACACTTTATATATGATATATTATGATTAATTAGCTAGCAAAGATTAAGAAAAGATTTTATATGAAGTTTTGTTAATTTTTATAAACTCAGTCTCATATCCCCAACCTTACACAAATGACCTCTGAGGAAACTAGTGAGGTACCCAGTTGATTGGTGTTAGTTAAGTAGAGAGTTAAGTCTATAATTATTAATTATAATTGAAATGTGCGTTGTAGTGTGGCGCAGTGTATAGGTACTTTAGCATAGGATTGTGATTTGTTAAGGGTAACGCCTGTAATACTAAGACACTCAATCGGCGCCGCACAGCTGATTAATTAACATAATAATAAAACTTGCTTTTCTACGCAGTTGGTGAAGGAGAGTAGTTTTTGTACATATATGCATTTTCCGTATTGAATCTTTGGTTAACAAAGCCAATAAACAATCTCCCTCGCCCCCCAATATATAGAGTTTTTTGAGGCGTGAAAAGTGAGTTAAAATTAATTAAGTATGTGAGAAAGCGTTGAATATTGCTTGACTATGGACTATGGACTATGGACTATGGACTATGGACCATGGAGAGGTTGTTTGTTATATATGATTCATGTAGCAGCCAGCCAGCCAGCCAGCCAGCCAGCCCGCCTTCTCAAAGAAAACACGCATAAATAATAGATTGGGTCGTCCTTCCGGGCCTCCACAAACTACCATATACTACTACTAATTAATTAGTAATTGGTAATTGGAGGGGCGTCCGGTTATAGTGGCATAAACCTGATCCCACTTCCCACCTACTTAATTTGCTGCTTATTCTGCCTCCCCGGCCCCCAGTCAAACCACCGCAGGCAAACGCTATCTAGCTAGGAACAGAAAAAAAGAAAGAAAAAAGGATCAATCGATCGATCGATAGATAGATAGGAGGGAATTAGTCACCAGCAGCTGGCAGTGGCACTACTTTGTACTCATCAATCGCAAATAACAGCAACAGGTACGTATGAATTTGTTTTCAGATGTTCTCTTCTTATTGTTAATTATTAGTCTTCTTTTTTATTCCAGTGTTTTGAAATTCATTCAATCAGATTGCTGAAGAACCCCTATACATATCCCATCCGATCCCCAACTCATCCATCTTTCTTCTTCTTCTTCTTCTTCTTCTTGTATGAATAACTGAACAGTTAATTGATCGATCATTACTTCCAACAACAAATTAATAAATAGGGCGCTGAATGAACATCGGTGTTAACATGCATGGCCTGCCCCCTTTCTTACTTGTCTTTGAGTTAAGTTTTACATGTATATACGGCGATCGATTTTCCCTCCTTAATTTTCCTTACTATATTAAATAAAAGAGAGTATCTACTAGCTAGCTACCTAGCTATCTAGCTATCTAGGCATTTCTTGAATTAATCAAATGCATGTTCCTGCCAATTGAGTTTTATGATCTCATCTCTTCTTGGTGTTTTCTTGGATTAATTGCATGTTATTTTGCGGCCGGCAGGCGTCCCATGGGCTGCATTACTTCAAAAGTTCTGACCAGATCAGGTAGTTTCCAAGAAGAATTAAGGCACAGCCTTAGGAGACGGGACAGCAAAAAAGGCTTTCCTATCGCAACCAATATAAGTGGCGGCCATCATCAACACTTTCCACCACTTGTTTACTCCTCCAATTCATCATCACTTCCTACCATTCTCCAATCTGCAAATTACTCTGATGATGATGATGATGATAATCAGCAACATTACGCCTCCGCCACTAATGTCGAACCAATTGATCATTACCTTGGTACCAAAAAAGTTGCCGCTACTTGGGCGGAATTATTGGCTGGCCTAGAAAAAGTTCCACACACACTAGAAAGTGCCAACATTAATGCGGATGCACCTAAGCGATCTAAAAGCTTTGATTGGTCATTTGGAGAGCCCGAGTTATCGATCCAAGGAAGCAGCATTGTAGATGATAAGGCGGACAACCGGGGAGTTGAAAGGTGTCGAAGCTTCCACACGGTCGAAGAGTATGAAAAGCTGCTTGTAAAAGCCAATTCATCATCATGCATTGAGGCTTCTTTTAATATTGTTGATGATCAGGAGGTGAAGAACAAAAGTGAATTTTCAGTAATTCCAGACCCTCCTGAACTTGTTGTCACAATTTATTCTCATAATCATACCTATGATTCAGTAGAAGTAGTTGAGCCAGATGAGCCAACAACAAACTTTGAGGATACGATTAGTAAGAGATCAGCTGATCATGTATTATTAGTAAAGGAAAAAGCAGCAGGATCGAGAAGGAAGGCGATGGCAAAGGAGCTGGCATCGCTTAAAATCCCATCCACCATGGAATTGCCAAGCATAGCAAGCCTTAAGGAGTGGGTAGTGCAAGTAGAAGAACAAGTAGCAGTGAATGCATCTCCTCCTCAAGTTAGTGCCGACGCGCCTAAATTCGGCAGTTTTGATCTATCATCAAACACTAGTAGCAGCAGCAGCAGTAGTAATTACAAATGCAATGGAGAGGGTGAGGATGAGGGTGATGGTGATGGTGATGGTGATGGTGGCTCCGCTGCAGACTCCAATTACTCTAATATTTTTGATCCGGAAATGCTATCAGCAATTGAAGAGGCAATGCAGCAGCTAGATACAGAGGAAGAAAACGTTGTCAAATTGATTGAAGATGCGGATATTAATTATTAGTAGTACCAAGCTTGATGTGGCATTGATCATTATATAGTGGAGCTTGATAGTGAGATTTGTCAAATTAACTTTGGTGAAATTGGGTTTGAGAGGGGGCTCTTGTCATTGCTTGTGTTATATATATATTTCCTTTTGATTCATCTTTAGCTAGCTTGTTTTCATCAGTCACCAATTTGTGGATGGTAATATCAAAGCATATCAGGACTCTCTCTCTCTCTCTCTCTATATATATATATATATATAAATATTGGCTGTTCATTGCATTTTATTTTGATATTTCCTTGCAATTCTGATACATATAATAAAACAACTCGAGAGAGTCCAATGAGAATCAAGAAGATCCTCTTTATTATTAATTAATTATGAAAGGAATGAATCGATCATAGCTTAAAAGTAGTTCTCACCATTTAATTTGTTTTTCTTAATATACTGGTGTGACTAGTGAGTACAGTACGTGGTAATACTGAATGCCAATAATTAACATACTATTTAACTTTATACTTTATTATTATTATTATGTAGTACAGTTCAAACATGGTTGTGAAATAAGCAGAGAACATATACAAGTAGTATTTGGATTGAAAAGTTAAAATGAAGAGACTATAGTAATACAGCATGCCTTAAAAAAGTAGTAGAGATGTAAAAAGTTAGAAGACAATACACGGAAGAGTTTGTGTACATTGGAGAGGATTGCAAGTTACATGACAATACATAGAAAAGTGGAGGTACTATTAAGTGAGAAATACAAGTTACATGACTACACAATATGTTGGTGTACATGCATGGTCATCCATATTCCACAACACTCCCCTTGGATGACACTTGCTTAGAGATTGTGTCTCGTTAAAACCTGTACTAGAAAAACCCTGTGGGAAAAAATCTAGTATATGAAAAAGAGTACAATGTTCTAGTCAATCTTGATTTGTAGTATAATATTAGTGATTGCCTCATTAAAAACCTTGCTAGGAAAACCCAATGGGACAAAATCAAAGCTAAGGAAAAGAGTGCAACACATTGATTCACTTTGAGAGAATATATATGTCTCGTTAAAACCTTTACTAGAAAAACCTGTGGGGAAAAATCTAGTATAGGAAAAAGAGTACATTATTTGCTTTCATAATTTTTTTCTTTTTATATGGAGTATAATAATGTTAGGATCGCCTCATTAAAAACCTTGCTAAGAAAACCCAGGTAGGATAAAACCATAGCTAAGGGAAAAAGAGTGCAATGCACTAATCAATAACTCCTTTTGATTCTCCCCTCGTGTTCACATGGGTGAGACATCTTGTGCATTTTGTTGCACATGGACATCGTTTTCTATATGAACCATTTAATGCTTTGAAGCATATGATTGTCACTCTTTTGTGTATAGTACTTGCATTAAGTAATTGATTCATAACTTGTTGCTACTTGAATGATCCTTTGAACTTTGAGTTTATATTAATTTATACATGGATCATAATACAACAAATTTAATGCAATTTGATGTGTTTCAAGCAATTTCACGCCATTCCTTTTGAATTGGCTTATATTTCCCCCAATGGTGGGAAAATTGCTTCATCAAAGTGTCAATTAGCAAAACTTGCTATAAATAATTTCCCTATTAGGGATCCAAGGCATCTTATAATATAATTAATAGAGAGTTAAATCAATATACGCCTCCTATTGATTTGTCTTGAGATAATCTCCTGATAATCTCCAAATTGATAAAAAAATCCAGATTCGATAAAGGATGTCCGTGCGAATTTACGATATTTTCGCATTATTGATGATTATGGATAATCAAATAGATCTTTCCACATTATGAATGTCATTTGATTTATGACGACATTCGTTTTAATGTCCCTTATATATTCCAGAAGTTAAAGCCGGGAATATTATACTCAGATTAAATCATATTCATATAGATAATTTTTCTATTATTCTGAGTAGACTTCTTCTGAACAAGACATTAACAATAAAATTGTTGTACCCGATATTGCCTGAACATTAGCCTCCGCTAAGTTCGAATTTGAGAAATATTCACTTTTATATTATAATGTACATGCATGTAGCACGATACACAAGACATAAACTCATCACTCATATTTAGGTCACGATTTAAACACATCTCAATGTGCTTGTTTTATCGAGCCATTTTCAATGATAAAATTCATAATATTTTGCCTTTGATTTTGAAGGCATGGTAAATGTCACAAAAATATTCGGGTATATATATGACAATATTTAGGCAAAATAGCCTTTCATATATGACAAAAAAATGTCACAATTATGAGCGCTCATTGTCAATAATTATTTGCCCTTTGTAGTGGTACACCACTTTTGTTCCAATTTTTGGTGGAATTGTCAATACGACATTTACCTGATATTTTCACCTTTTCCACGTCCATAAATTTATTATTGCGATCATGATCATTATATGCAACATATGCTTCTTAATTTGAAGCTGAACTAATTGGACGGGAGCGATATTATATTTATAACATCTCATTATTTTACTCAAATACCACGAGACAAGAAATCAATCCTTAATATTTATTGGATTGATGTGCGCACTCGATATTTGTTGCAAGAATAAATCGAGGCGGGCCACGTGACCTTATTTTTATTGTCTCATCATCATATTTCCACGTAGCCTCAACATAGTGGTAATTAAAATTGTGGAATTATAATTAATATTTGATTAAATTTTGTAGCTTGAGACTCAACCGCTCATTTTGGAGCTTTTGGAGTATTACCTTTTTTGGTATTTATATATTTATAACTCCATAGGGTGAAAAGATATATGAAATATTCACTTTTCAAATCTCTAAAGAGATATTGGCAAATGATTGTGTACAACATACAGCCTTGCATAGATGCAAGCTTTATTCATAATTTGTAATATCTAATTATCATGACAAGAATTATAATAAGGTAACAAATTCAACTATAGTTGATTAATATTTTGAAAGTAAATATAATATAAAATAATTTTCTCTTTTCTTTTATGTAAAAAAAACATAACATATGATTAAGTATATGTTCACAACTTGATTCATTAATAATCAAATGTACTATTCGTATGAGTTGGTGGGACAACCTCCAGGTTTGGGTGGCGAGACAAAGTCTCGCTTAATATCATGCCTCCTCGAACGGGATAACCCGTCTCCCTTTCAATGTTTAGCTTTACCTGGGACAAGGCTTACCCACTATCAACTCAAACTTATAGCATTATTTGTATTATAAAATCAAGAATAGAACAATAACTAATCGTTTGTAGTTTTAAGAGAAAACTATATGTCACACATTGACTTTTGATTTCGATGTAGAAGATCGTACAAGACGCAACTACTGAGAGCATACTTTCGCAATCGGTGACGTTATAATGCATAGTATATGAATAAAGTGTGCATATAGAAGTGATGCATGTAATAAAAGGAAGCAACCATGATAATATATAAATAAATTGAACTTATTTAATGTGAGGGCCTAGGCCACACGGTGCACCTAGGTCCTCAAGGCGGATGTATATGCACCCTCCCGGAGCGAGACATATACATCTTCTGTGTCCCCCCCATATATGCCACCACTGTGCACATATATGGGCACAGTCTTTCGCCCCCCACGATTCGAACTTGGCCCTGGGGGCTTAAGTTCCAAATTGGGTATTATAGTGATTTGCGAAGGAGAAAAGCGGTGGTGGATTGGTACCTGGTAGGGAGAGTGGGTTGATGGAGCATGACACGTGTGTGGGTCCCAGACCCCATAGCCAGCCAGCCAGGGTAAATGGTAGCGTAGGTAGAACAAGCAACAAAGGGGGGTCTTGCAACTTTTTTCTAATTTTATTTTATTTTGGTTTACTAAGGGGGAATAAATTTCGGCTTTAAAGTTGGAAATCCAGGCCAAGTGTAGGGTTCCCCAGATCCACCAAATTCATTCGCTCGCTGCTCCGCCTCATCTCCCTCGGCGCTTCCGCCACCGTTGTTCACCAAGGTACCTACCTCTTCTCTTTCCAACTCTTTTTTTTTCCTTTTTTCCTTTTTTGATTGATCGAATCGA
This sequence comes from Stephania cephalantha, assembly GCA_039657325.1. Classification (NCBI taxonomy): domain Eukaryota; kingdom Viridiplantae; phylum Streptophyta; class Magnoliopsida; order Ranunculales; family Menispermaceae; genus Stephania; species Stephania cephalantha. The sequence continues at coordinate 58,309,149 of CM077571.1, forward strand.
TCGATCGATCGATCGATCGGATTGATGCTATCTGCTCTCAATCTCCGCTGTATATTGTGATGGGAAAATTGTTGTAGGACATTTGGGGGACGCTATTCCCGCTCTGTTCAATTGAAACCAAAGATCCTTTTTATTGTTTCATTGGGTAAAACAACGACAACAACAACAACAACAACATTTCACCGACTGCCTTATTAATTAATGGATTCTACTTCTGCAGTCGATGAGTTGAATGATTCCATCTCTAATCCAAAACAAATAACTGATCAGATAGGTACTAGTAGTAGTACTACTACTACTACTAATGGGGTTTGTGATCCTAAAATTGACAAATCACCTCCATCTGAGGAGCCAATTCCCATTGTGCAAGGAAATGGGAAAGGTATTGATTTAGAGGACGACCGACCGGAAGGAACCTCCCCAAATTCCCCTCAATTACCTTCGCCACCCACCACCAAAGGCTACGGATTGAAGAAATGGAGGAGAATTAGGAGGGATGTTTCCAAGGACGGATCCAATGCTCTCGATTCCAATAAGAACTTGAAGAGAGGCTTGCCCAATCCTAAACTATCGCCCAAAACTCCACATCTTTTATCTCATGACATCAACATTGCCAATGACGCAGCTTCCGTTGCCTCTACCGATTCCTACATTACCACTCCAACCATGATGCCCACTGCTTTTGCTTTATCACATCCGAGGTTGATGCAGGGTCCTGCTTTTGCATTTGGCGCCACTGATTCTGACAACAGTGAGGATCAGAGTAGCAAGTCTTCTACTGCCGCCAGCGCTCCCAGATTTAGGTTCCCCAATGCGATCAACACCCGGGACAAAAGCAAGGGGAACAAGTACCCCAGTGGGGAGACTTCTGGACCTAATCTTACAGCTCAATTGGGAAAAGGCAGTGGGCCTGAGACCACCAAGAAATTTAGAGGAGATAAAAAGGGTAGGATCGAAAAAGATAATTCCTATTCCAGCGTGGAATCTGACTTGAGAAGCTCCAACATCCTTTTCCCGGAGAATGGTAGTTTTTCTGGCATTATCAGTGGGAGGCAGATGGAAAGGTCTTCCAATTACGATGGAGAAAGTAGCATTGAGGCTCTGGCAAGCAACCAACACTCTAGCGAGGAAGTTCGGATGGATTCCTGCAAAGGCAATGGGGGAGAAGCTGACGATGATTCACAAATTGATGACGGCGCTGAGTTATCATGGGAAGAGAAGGAAGAAGAAAGTATCAATCTTCAATCATCAACGAGTCACGACCCGCTTGATGAAGCAATCATCTCACTCCAAGCTGTTCAAGATGCTCTTCAAGAAGGTGACCTTTACCATCCTTGTACTGCTTTTGCTTCTCTCTCCCTTTTTTTGTTTTGTTTTACTACTGTGTATTATTAAATTCTGAATGCGCTCTTTTTAGATGTTTCTCCTTCCTGTGCGTTATCCTATATTCCTTAAATCTATAGAGCATCTAAATGAACCACCAGCTTGGTTTCACTCTAAGCCTACTATCTCTATATACGTAAGCAGCCTGTTCAAAGGGCTCTTCATATTTAAAGATCTGTTCCATAAATATAACTTCAATTTGACTGGATTACGAGAGCATCCAAGCTTTTTTGGCTAGGTTAGTATCAACAAAGGGCCAAATATATTTTGAGCAAATTTTAGCAACAAGAAAATAGTGAATATGCTCTTGTCTTGCTACGCACAGTTGTTGGGAATTCTCCCCATGGACCAGCAATTAATTTGTAGTAACTGATGAAGTACGAAGTGAAAGGCTAGAGCATTAGGCAGCAAAGCAGTATGGCTGAGCTCATTCTTCACAGCTTTCCAACTCATTTCTCTTTCACAATCCCTTATATAGATTGAAGGCGCAAACAAAGGCTGTGCCTATGATGTCTCCTTCTCTGTAAAATCTTAATTTTTTCTTAATTTTTTCATGTTGTATAATCCTGCTGCAATTATTTTATTTTTATTATTGCGCTTGATAAGGCCATATATTTAGTTTTACCCTTTTTTGTTAAAATTAAAACATAATGATTTATTGCCAAGTTAGAAGTATAATTTTTTATGTATACATACATCAGCACTGGATTTCTCTCTCTTTTTTTTTTTTTTTTCAGGAAATCAATTAACTATGGTGATAATATTGATTCCTAGTCAATGTTTGAGCTATTTGTTTGGAAAATTCTTATTTGGTTTTATTAGTTATTTAGATTAGATATTGTCTCTGATTTCCTGGTTAAATATATAGAATTCCTTGAGACCTTCTTACTGCAAATGTGACTGTGTTAGCCTTATAGCTCATTTAAGTTCTTTGATGCACATGATTCTTAACTGTTTTTCTTCCCCTTTTTGAATATTTCTATAGCTATGTAGGAGGACTTTCTATTTGAGGATCATAAAAATTGCATATCGGTATCAATGGAATGCGAACACTATTAAAAAACCATGGAACCTGATATTGCACGCGTGACTGGTCCTGCCGCAATTAATATTATTCTTATTATTATTATTCTTATTGTTCTTATTATTCTTATTCTTATTCTTATTCTTATTCTTATTATTATTATTATTATTATTATTATTATTATTATTATTATTATTATTATTATTATTATTATTATTATTATTATTATTATTATTATTATTATTATTATTTTATTATCAATCATTGATGGTAACATTGAGAATGATGTCACACATTTCATTCTTATTCTTGTTCTTATTGTTCTTATTGATTCTTATTCTTATTGTTCTTAGTTCTTAGTTCTTTTGGTTCTTGTTCTTGTTCTTAACATGGGATGCATTAATTAGGAGGGATTCTCGGTTGCACTTAATCGTGGAAAAGTTTGATCCATGTAGCCGACCCCGATTAATTTGGGACTGAGGCTATGTTGTTGTTGTTGTTGTATTATTCTTATTGTTATTCTTGTTCTTATTGTTCTTATTATTCTTATTCTTATTGTTCTTGTTCTTGTTCTTGTTCTTGTTGTGCACGATAAGGTTATGCATTCAGTTTTACTCTTTTTTTGTTAAACTAAGGGGATAATGATCCATTGCTAAGTCAGTACTGGATTTCTCATTATATTTTTTGTCAGGAAACCAATTATCTATGGTGTTAATGGATTCCTAGTTATTTTTTTAGCTAGTTATTTGTAAAACTTTTATTCGGTTTTATTAGATTAGTATTGGTACTTGTTTTTTACATTTTGGAGGGAAAGTTAACGGGGTAGGACTTGAGAGGTCATTGATGCTTAAAATTCACATGCGTGACTTTCTTAATTTGTATTAAAGAACTCCATCTCTTTTTTGCTCATAAATTTCTAGTATGAATGCGCAAATTTAGATTTATAAGGAAATGGAAGAAGGTAGAACCTTTTATATAATCACGACAAAGAAGATTTCGCTGCTATTTTCGGAGCAAGCGTAGCTAAATAATTCTACTGTAACCAATCTTTAAATTCCTTGTTAAATGTGAAAACTTATTTCTATTTTGAAAGCCCATCGATTGTCTCTGATATTTTAGTTAAATATACAGTTACTTGAAACCTTCTTACTGCAAATGTGAGTGTTTCTATGTTTGCCATATAGCTCATTTTAGTACTTCGATGCACATGATTTTTTTTATTTTTTTATTTTTTTAATATTTCTAGCCATGTAGGATGACTCTCGATGTTGAGGATCATAAAAATAACATATTAGTATTAATGGAATGCGGCCACTATTCAAAAACCATGGAACCTGATATTGAACGTGCGACTTGTCATCTGTTTTCTTTAACTCTAGGATAAAAGAACAGTATTTCTTATATTGGTGAAAGAAGTTTGTGTCCCAGTTATTAAGGATCACTATGGACTTCCCCATCCAAAGCTTGCAATTTATGCTGCATGTTTCTTCCACTTCCTTCTTGAATCTGTGTATGCAGGCATAATTTGTTGGTTTGGCCTATTTTTGTTGCACGGACTCACGTCATAATGGTAAACATGCCCATCTGATGAAATGGTTCCATATTTTCCGTAAATGCGTTCATATGCAAATCTATCTTTTGTTTACGTGTAGAGAATTTCATTGTGATTTCCAACTCAAACTGCTAGTCTGCTGCATGAACTTATGCGGTGTTTGAACTTTCTAGATCTTGGTTTTTCAGAAGTTTATTTGAGAGATTTAAGCAGCATTTCACAGGTCTATGTATGCGCAGTCAAGATGCTCTTCTGATGGAACTTGATTCTTTTGCAGAAATTGACAAATTCCGTGCACTAGGAAGGGAACCTAGTTTGCTTCCCAATGATGTAACACGTGATTTAGAGACTCATGGTCTCGGCTCATCCAGCCAGTTGCACTCTGATGAGGTACAGAAAATCGAAGCATTGCACGGAGAAGAAGGGGTACTAGAAACGAATCACAAGATTTGTCTGCTGGAAGAGAAACTTGAAGATGCACTGTACAAGCTGGAGGTCAAGGAATCCATGGTTGCTGAACTTGAAGACATCGTAAGAAAAAATGAGTTACCCCAGGGAGGATCAGGGAGCCAAACTGTACAAGAGAGATTGAGGGAGATGGAAGTTGAGGTTGAAAGTTTGTATAGGCAGAAGATAGAAGCTGAGCTCGAGTATGTGGCAATCACAAAAGCAACCGAGGAGTTGAAAGTTGCTGTGAAGGACCAACTTGACAAACTCTTGGAGGGGGAAAGGTCTGTGACTAGGGAGCAACAGGAGAGTCTGCATAAGGTCTTAGATGCGGAAACCAGTGAGGCTCTGGGGGGGAGAAAAGAGGGAGAAGCCGAATCTTGTAACCGGGAATTAGTTCGTGGAGAGGAAGTTTTGGGAAGTGAAGGTAGAATATGTAAGTATGCTGTGTGTTTTTTTGTGCAGTTGATTCTGCTGCTGTTAGCCTTTTTGTTGTTGCAGTTGCCCAATTCGACTGGAACTGTGCCCACCTGAGTGTTGAAAAGTTTTTTTTTTTTTTTTTTTTTTTTTTTTTAAATTAAATGCTATATTCTTAATTCATATTCTGTGTTTCCTATTTAGTGAGGTTGATAAATGGAAGCGGTTGATGTTGTATTATATTTTCTGTCAACATTGCATGTTATTGAGGAATAACATTGCACAAGATTAACAGTAGGGATCTTGCTTAAGTGACTTGTAGCTGCTTTCACTTGGGTTTCAACTCTTATAGATGTAGGTGTTGAAGTTAAGAGGCGGTGAATGGCTAGGTATACTCATTGTCTTTTTCCCTTTCAAGGTGGGTGTAATGTTTTTGTGAAGAAAAAGATAGTGGGTAGCATGTCCCTCCTAGGAGGAAGGAAGAGGAGGCCCACTCATCAACCGACGATTCTCAGCTGAAATAATCGTGGTAGTTATAACTGACAACTGCCTGATCCTTTGAGAGTGTTTCAGTCTCATGACCACTTTTTTTTTTTTTTTTTTTTTTTTTTCTTTTCTTTTCTTTTCTTTCTCATGCGTTATGAAAAGCCTATTCAATCCCACTCCATACACATCGCCTCCTTAATTTCAAACTCCATAGCTGTCGATGTAATACTAATATATATTAGCTAGTACAGTGATGGAACTTGGAAGAGCGGCCAATTTTTATCTACCATTTGATAAGATGCATGAGTAGACTAGTTGTGCACGAGAAGGGCTTTGTATCTGAGCTGCCACTGCCAAGTAGTAGTACTGTACCTCACTTTTCTTTAATAGATCGAGTGATGGAAGACATGCACATACTATTTAAGCAATTGAATGAAGGAGGAGGAGGGGGAGGAGGAGGAGGAGCGGTGCACCTCATGCATGATCTGGTCCCACGACTGTGACAGGAAAGCTCCCAGCTTATAATATGTGTACGCTCCATTCTTGGTAGCTATAGCTACAGGTGACGCTCATCGCCACGCTCGCTCACTCCCAACAGGACATATATATATAATAATAATAATAATAATAATAATAATGCTTATTTGCTTGTTATTTATTCATTTACTTACGATTGCCCTCGCAGTCAATCACACTCATTAAACAACTTACATTTATCTTAACATACAATTATATATAGTCCTAGTGTGTCTCAAATTCATGACATGACTTTTTTTCTTTTTCTTTTTTCAATGTACGGCCTTAATTAATTGTTTGTTTCCAACGCTTGAATTTTATTGAAATTAAACTTCGTTCATCAAAAACAAAATTGAAACTATACTTCGTAGTAATGTTGGGTTGGGAGAACAAAAAAAAAAAAAAAAAAAAAAAAAGGGGGGGGGTTGCCGGTGGAGATATGATTTGGTGGGAGAAGTAATTGAAATAAAACTCACGAGGGCTTCATGACCTTGCTAATCCAATATTCACCAATCACTCATCCAAGTGCAGGACAACGGGGTTGTATAGTCACCATGCACGCGTCTACGTACACACGTGTTGCTTCAAATCACTTATTTTTGGAAGAATATTAAAAACTTTATTTATTTCTTTTTCATGACTTAGCATTCCTATAATAATTAATAATAATAATAATATAGGATATAATGGAATCCCTTTACGATTTGAGTAGATATACACTCCATTATTATCTATTTCTATAAAAATGATCCTCAATTTGGAATAATATCATAATTGGATTTAACAATATAATTACTTTCCTTCTTACTTACATATATATATATAACCCTCAAATTAATAAAGGGTCACGAGACTGTTCAGTTACCCTCACATATATTGTATACTTTTAAGATTACAGTAGCCGATGAGTGTATATATAAAATACTGAGAGGTTTTAATTAAATTTGAAGGTATAAATTAATTAATTGAACTTAAATGCCCTATTTAATAAATTGGATTCTACTATTGATCTTGTTAATAACTAGTCAAGTAAGAACTGAAAAGTTGTACATCGGACCTGGTCCACCATAACTCTTTCCTCATTCACTCTAGCTCTCGTCCGTCGTCTTCCTCTCACTTTCAGCTCCCCGTTTTTCTCTACTCCCTATTTCTTTGCATTTCTTTCATCTCTCTCATCAACAAATTATATAATGCCACTGCTACTAATCTATATACATATAAACTCATAGGAGTACGTACGTAGTATCCTTTTGTTAAAACAAATTAATTAAATTAAAGCTGCCCGGCCAAGAGAAGAGGAATATATATTTAACCATCAACCATGTACAAACGATCAATTCTGTGGATCACGTTCTATTGGTTTCCAAACTGCCTGGAACAAACATGCATGTTTTCTGGATGATTTTGGCTCAAGTAGAAAACAAACAATACACAATATTAAACTGATGAAATTTTAAAAAAAAAAAAAAAATGTTTTCCGGATATATATATATGGATCCTTTATTTTTATTTTTAAAAAAAGTAGAAAGAAATAAAGAAATTATGTACACAGAAACTTTGTTTACATTATACCAGCTACTGCTGCTGCTAGAAGAAGGCATATATTGGAGGTGAGGAATCAACAAAAATTGATGATGAGAACCCCCTAATCACAAATTACAGCTAAAGCTAATATAATTAATAGTACTGAAACCAAACAACTGATGGATGATCGATGAGCATTAGCAGTGATTCATCTATCTGCTAACAAATTAACTAATGATTAAAAAAACCAATAGAACGAAAGCTAGCTAGCTAGCTAATATATATATATATAGTATTAATTGGATGGAGGTCATGAGCTGAAAGAAGAAGAAGAAGAAGATGATGGGTAGTCCACTAATTCATCTTGATTAATGGCAGCAAACTCTTTATGATGATCTTCCTCCATTGGGGGCAGCTCGTTCAGATCAAACTTGATGGCGGCGGGCCGCTTAATAACGATCTGCTCATCATCAGCAGCAGCAGCAGTAGGAATCATCTTGACAACAGTTGGTGGTGGTGGTGGTGGTGGTGTTGGGTCAACAGGTGGACCAGTCCAATGGCACCTCTTGTGGCCTCCGAGAGCCTGACCAGTTGGGAAAGCCTTGTAGCAAATCTGACATATATGCGAGCTTTCTCCGCCGCCCATGATGATCTTGCTGGCAGCTGGCAGCTGCTGCTTGGACACGTCATGATATAATGGTGGTGGTGCTGCTGCTAGTAATGCAAGCTCTGATTGATGATCTCGATCTGCCACGGTGGTGGTGGTGGTGGTTTTGATTTTGTTGTGACTGGACTTGTGGCCTCCCAAAGCTTGATGGGTAGGGAAGGACTTGTTGCAAGTGGTGCACTTGTATCTTTCTGGGAATGCGTGCGGGAGAGACTCCTCGTGATTCACAACAACATCTCCTCCTCCAGGAGTAGTAGTAGGAGTAGGAGTAGGAGTAGGAGTAGGAGCAACAGTAACAGTAGTAGCAGCTGTAAGTGGTTTTCGTTGAGCTGCAGGCATGATTAGGGTGGTGGTCGTGCAGGGATGCAAGTCTCTGAGCAGCTTCTTCTTCTTTCTGACCACTGCTGCTGCTGCTGTGCCCGCCTTTTCTTGGTCATCATCTTCTTCTTTCATCACTCGTTGTTGTTCCACTACTACTAGTGCCTGTGCTTGTGGTAGTGGTAGTGGCAGTGGTAGTGGGGGTTTTCTTGGGCTTTACGTTTCTTGTTTGTTGGTAAATGATGATGAGGAGAATAATCGAAATCGGCATCGCCCAATAAATAATATTCCTCCTCACTTAATAAATCCAGATTGGGGGTTGGGGTTGGGGTTGGGGTGGGGGTGGTGTTGTTGGCGAGACTGAGAAGAAGACCGCACACAGCTATCTCAGATAAGGGCTTGCCGGGATGGACAGAGCCGATGCTCTTACGGCCTCTCTTGGCGGTGACCGACCAAGACGGGAGACGCCGAGGCGGCGGGGGTCGTCGTGACAAAGGGGAGTAGCTGGGGCGGTGGGGACCACCGAATCGGAAGAGGAGGCGGCGGCGGAGGCGGCGGTGGCGGCGTTCATCTTCTTGATCATCATCTTATTATTATTATTATTATTTCTAACCTTCTTGATCGTCATCAACTTGGAGTTGGAGGAGGAAGGAGGTTGAATCCCTCTCCACTCTCTCTCGGGATGACACCTCATGTGACCGAACAGTGCCTTCTGCGAGGGGAACTCCTTTCCGCACTCCGAACACCTATTAATAATAATAATCTTATTCATCGACTGATCATGATCATCATAGCCGCTGCTGGGTTTCTTTTCTGAGGAACAAGAAGAATAAGGGGAGGTGGATGAATAAGAGTGGCGCCGCCGTGGCCGATCCTCCACCTCCACCTCCACCTCCTCCTCCACCTGATTATGATGATCATGATGATGAAGATAGTGGACTCTCATGTGACCTCCCAGTGCTCTCCTGGAGCTGAATCCCTTGTTGCACAGCTTGCAGACCCTGCTCTCCTCCTCCTCATTTTCATCAATATCGCTCCACCATTGATCATCATCATCATCATCATGAGTGCTCTTGGGCGGACTCCGAATCTTGAGCTTGATCCGAAGCGGGGTCCTCCCCTGTGCACCTCACCCTCCTCCTCCTCCTCATTGCTCGCTATCTCTCCTTCTTCTAATTCCTCCTCCATCGGCGCCGCCGAAGACCGCTTATTATTATTCTCTTCATCCAAATACATTGCTTGCTTTCTTTCTTTCTTGAGAAACAAACAAAAAAAAAAACCTTACTAGTAATTAAGGAGTAGTGAATATGGGCCGGAATGGGGATGGAGCTGATCGATGAATATATATATAAGTGATCGATCGATTTGGAGGAGCTGAAAAAACGATTCAACAACTATATTTATATATAGTAGTAGTAGTAGTAGTAGTAATGTATAGCTGCGCCTGCGCTGGGGGATCGATATTAGCTGTGTGTTGTGGAAATATAAAGAAACAAGAAAAATAGAAAGTTTAATAGGAAGTAGTAGTGTCAGTGTTGGAGTGGGTTTTGAAATCCTCTTCCAAATCAATTAATCAAATAACGCTCATACTCTCGTGGTTATCGCGATGCGTTCGTCACTCTGATTGTCTAAATCAATCCCAACCCCACTTAACTCCATCTCTAAATAACCGAACCCAAACAAATCTCCTCTCTCTCTCTCTCTCTCTCTCTCTCTCTCTCTACTCCACCCGGTTCACAGTATAAATCACATTTTTTTTTCAAAAATAAAATAAAATTTAATTATATTAGATTTCCAAATCTAAACCAACGATATCTCTCCCTAAATAAAAGCCCCTACCAAAAATCTTCTTAAATAGGAAACTAATCCATACTAATTAATTCGCTCATATATTTTTTCCATAATATTAATTAGTAATTTTGGCAATTTTGTTATGCAATGGTGAAAGTGCGTGGTTAATTCGGGTTTTTATTAAAAAAAAAACATAGCATAAGTGTCATATTATTACTATATTTCATATTTATTTTAATTATAAGCTCACGAGAAGCACTTTTCATCATTTTCAAATACATCTTTGTCCTTATTACAAACTCAAGAAAAGTTCATTCGAGCTTACTAAACAAACTTAATCGGTAATAGTAGACCCAATAAAAAAAAATATTACTTTTTTAAGTAGGAATATAAGTAATAATAATATATTAAATGTATAAATACATTAGTAATAATAAATAATGTATTTATATACCTACTAATAAATGATGATGCATTAGTATGAGAAATGTTGGAATGACACTAGCTTCTAAATCACAATGCAATGCCCCTTACCGTGCCGTATTACACATTAGGAATGCATAATCTAGAATCTTAAGGTGCATCTATAGGAGGGTTAATTTCTCTGAAGGTTACTCAACTTTATAAATTATAACATTTTGGTCATAAAAATCATAAATCTTTTAAAAAACCTTTCAACTATTGGTCACCCAAGCTCTTTTCTGATCATTTTCTAGAAAAATTGCTAACGTGACAATTAATGATGTGGCGTCACGTTGGCAATTAAAGGTCAAAAATACCCATCACTCTAAATCAGACAACTAATTTTTTATCTCACAATTCCCACAATATCAAAACATTATTCACCCCAAAGAAAATTAAAGAACACGAAAAAAGACGACATTTTAGCTTTGGTGTTGAACTATCTCTACATCATCCTAAACCATTGTTTTTCTTTTCTACAAATGTGATCTATCTTTTTAGTTTTTTTGTGCAACAACATAAACTTTTTAAAAGAGTATGAAAATTTATAATCAACAAATATAGATAAAAACCCTTTTCACTTGGAATAACAAATCTTATAAATTAGTTTGCAGCAACACATCACCTACAACGTTTCAAAAAAAAGAAAAAAAAAAGAATTGCAATCCAATGCAAACAAAAATCAATTATAAACAATAGATTTATTAATTTCAAAACATCAAATGTAAAATATTCGCACTATATAAATGAAACTGTTTTTTAGGAGGTTTAATTTCTAGAGATTTGAAAATATATAAATTTTAAGATTTTTTAGGTGTAAATTTCGAGATTTATTTTTTAGGGTTAAGGATTTCCCGATTTTTTTTTAACAAAATTAAATAGTTGTTGACTAATTTGGAGTGAGGGGTATTTTTGACCCTTAATTACCAACGTGGCGTCGTGTCTTCGCCGCGTTGGCAAATTCGCCAGAAAAAAGGACTAAAAAAAAGCTTGGGTGACCACTGTTGCAAGATTTTAAAAAGATTTGTGATTTTTGTGTTACAAAAGTAACTTTTGTGACCAAAATGTTGTAATTTATAAAGTTAGGTGACCGTTAGAGAAATTAACCCGCATCAACGATTAGGGGCCTTTGTGCATTTTGTTGTGCATTGACATCCTTACGAGCATATTGTAGAACAAATATACTAATATTATAAGTAATATGTTATGTAAAGTCCAAACCAATTATAATTGGTCAACTAGATTATCATCTTGTAGCCAACCGCTAGCTAACAACCTAGTGACCACATACTTTAGGCACTTGGTGGGCCCAAGTTGATGTCCCTCAATTTGATACACTCGAGGAGTGTAGTGTGAGCACACATCTCGAAGTGTATCGCACGGCTGAACACCCACGACTTAGGCCCACTAGGTGCGGTGTCTCTAAAGTGGATTACTCTAACATTTTCCTTTTACCTTTCAATTAAATTAACAGCTATGGTTGCTAAAATATAGCTTATATTTAAATCTTTTGATATTTTAATTTCCGATTTACTTATCATAATTCTTTTTTGAAGCAACTTCTCATGACTTGTATACAATTTATGGAAATCCTTCTTCTTCTTTTTCTGAAGATATTTATGGAAATACTTCAACCGTTACAAAATGACATTAAATTTAGGGAATTAACCACCCAGGTTTGTTAAATAATGCTAGTATCGTCGTTGAAAAACTTAATTAGTCGAGCATGTTTCTTTTGTTACGCGATTGACCGAATCGGCCTTTGGAAATCAAAAGCCATCGAGTCAGAGGAATTTGATATTTTTATGTGTTTCGTTTCCAAGGGCCAAGACTTGACTATTAATTAATCCGACCTTCTCCGACTTTCCAACCGGCTACAAATTACTAATTAAAGCAACAAAACTTTCACTTGCAAATACAAATACTTGTACACAAGAAAAACCAAATTTCTACGGAAGATTTTTGAACTTTTCCTGTTCGCACTTAATTTATAATTAAGTAGGATCAAATTAAGATAATTAAATTGTATAGTTTTGTAACTTTTGTTGCACTATATATTAAATTGAATACAAATTGTTTTCATGTATATATATATTGAAGATGCTGCTGCTCTTGCAATTTGGTTGAATGGGGACAATTAAGCTTAGCTTATACAGAAATAGCATACTGATCATTATGCTATCAAAAAAAATAGTACACATGCAGTCATGAAGCTAATTGAGCTTATAATTACTCTATCAATGGATTTATGGTACTGGAACCGTGCACTATATAATTCATGCATGTTGTCATGCATGCATGTCTCAGTTTGGCTCGCTCCAAACGCCAATATTGGTGTAGTTGGATCGGTCAAATTGACTTTACTAGGAAAAAAAATCTCTCTCGATGGATCGTCAAGCACGTACACATGATGCATAAATATAATTAATGCGCATGTATATATATGTAATTAAATGGTTGCATGAATAATTAACGGTACGTATATATAGAGATCGAAGAGATGCGGGATCGACTGCTAATTACTAATTCATTTAACCAGGCCATTGTTTAATTAATTTGTCCTCATCCCCTGCTAGCTAATGGTTAATGCATGCATGCATGCATGCCCAATTGCCCATTGCCTAGCTAGCTAGTACTACCAAATGTGTGGGAGTTGTAATCTAAATTAGATTTGTGTTTGAGTTTGATTATGACTTCGAGTTAGAGTATGAGTCTATTTAGAGTCTCCTAGTTAGATTAGGAGTATGCTTATGTGAGTCTATAAATTAAAGTTAACCCCCCACATTGTAATTAACGAGTTTATTAGAGTGATTAATAAAGTGTGTCATTGCGGTGTCTCTAAACCTAACATGGTATCAGAGCAAAAGTGAGATCTTGAGATCTGTGAGAGTGAGACCGAGATTTTAGATCTACGGTGTTAGACTTTGTTCAAGATCGAACAAAGAATTTGGGCTTCACATCTATTGAGAGATCGAAGCATGCCCGTTTCTTGTTTTGGAGAAGAAACGAAGATTTAGTTGCTGCATTAACTGCGTGGTTGAGTTGCATGATTGATTCCGTTGAAGAAGAAAGAAAGTTATTTTGTTATTTAACTCCAAGTGCACTACATCATAGCTATTGCATCTTTTGTGAAAAGACAAAAGTTGTGGGGCCCACTGAGAAATTGAAATTTGAACAATTTGTTCAAAGTGTGTGCGGCATAGAGTTAAAATCAAAATTGAGATTTTTGATTTTCGGTAAATTATGGCTACAGTTGGGAACGACCAAGTTCAACCTATTCTTCCAATATTCGACGGGAAGAAGTTTGATAGATGGAGCACTCAGATAAGAGTCTTGTTCAGTTTTTAAGACTTGCTCGCAGTAGTTGAAGATGGATTCGAAGACCCAGGGGGGCCGCTACCTCGACACAAAAGGAGCTTTGCAAGAAAGATCAGAAGACACTTTATTTTATTTTGCAAACGCTTGATGATGTGGCATTTGAGAAAGTGCAACTGGCGAAGACATCAAAGGAAGCTTTGGACACTTTAGAGACGTCCTACAAGGGTGTACAGAAAGCCGAGAAAGTTCGGTTGCAAACTTTGAGGCGACAATTCGAGTTGATCAAGATGAATGACTTCGAAGATATAAAGAAGTACACCAATCGTGTTCAGACAATCGTCAATTAGTTAAAGATGAATGACAAAGATGTCGCTGATCTCGATGTGAACAAGAAGATTTTGCGCACCTTGACCACGAAGTTCGACCACATAGTAGTTGCTATTATGGAGTTCGGGACAGATTATGAGACCAAGTCAGTTGAAGAAATAATTGGTTCATTACGAGCACATGAGCAACGAATCAATGAAAAAAGTGAAAAAGTCAAGCCTACTGAGCGGACATTGAAGACTGCAGTTGTCCCGAAGCTAAACAAGAATTATGGGTTCAAAGGTTGTGATAAAGTCAACAACGATGGCAGAGGTCAGAATAATAATCAGCAGTGGTGGGATATAAATAAAGGTCGTGGACGAGACGAAGGTCGCGATCAACAGAGAAATCGGATTTAGTGTTACAATTGTCGCAAATTTGGGCATATAGCTAGACAATGCAGGATAAAGCAATCATCAGAGTCAGAGTCGGAGTCTGAGGAGCAGACATATCAAGATGAGGAGTGTCATCAAACACTAATGATGGTTTCATCAGCCCAGGAGAATGCTCAGAGTAACATGTGGTATCTCGACAGTGCATGCTCTAACCACATGTGTGTCAATAGATAATTTTTTGATGAGTTGGATAAGTCAATGTTGACAGAGGTCAAGTTTGCTGATGATAGGAAACTTCCAGTTAAGGGAAAATGAAGAATTCTAATCCAGTTGGAGAATGATGATCATCAGTATATTTCAGATGTGTTATATGTACCGACATTGACATGCAATTTGCTAAATTTGGGGCAGTTGCTCGAGAAAGGGTATACAATGGATTTCAAAGATAGTCATCTCACTGTGTTTGACTCTAAATGTATGATTATTTGTAACGGCCCGTTTTAATTGATCTCGATTAATTGATAAATTACGGGTTAATATCATAAGCTCAGACCCACGTGGACGTCGTGGAAAAGTCTATGTCACGTCTAATCGGGAAATATGTTATTTTTGTGTGCCAAGTACTTAATTATTTTACTATTATTTAATAGTTCGCGCTGCGTTAATTGAGAGTTACGTTGGTCGCGTTGTGCGCGTGTAGTGACGAGAGTGTACGATGTCGTGGAGTGCGCGTAACGTGGGTGTACGGGGTAGTATGGGATTGAGTTGTCACATCAATCACCCCATCATGTCACATCACCATCCTTCATCATTTTTATTTTGTCTTTTTCTCCCAATATAAAATAATAAAAAGGGGGAAAAGAGGAGAGAGAGAATCGGATGGAGGAGAGAAAAGAAGGGAGAGAGAGAGAGAGAGAGAGAGAGAGAGAGAGTGAGAGAGAGAGAGAGAGAGAGAGAGAGAGAGAGGGAGAGGCCGCCTGCCGGGGAAGGAGCAGCGGCGCGCGGCGAGAAGCGGTGGCAGGCAAGACGGGCAAAGATGGCGCGGACGAACTGCAGTCGCGCGACGGCGGGATCGGAAGCACGGCAACGGCCAATGAGCGCAGCGGCGATGACAGAGCAACGGACGACCAGCGAGCGGCGGAGGGCGACGACCAGCGACGCGAGCAACGGCGCCAGCGAGGGCAAGAAGAGGCCGGCCGCGCGGATAGCGGCTCATGCGGCGACGCGAACGGCCGACGTGGAGAGGCGGCGGCGGCACGACACGAGCCGACAGCGCGCGCGCGCTGCAGAAGTGGCGCGGCGGTCGCTCCAATGGCGAACGGCGCGCGCGCGAAGACCAATGCCGCGGACGACGAGGAGAAAAGAAGATAGGGAAGGAAGAAGAGAGAGAGCGCCGGCGGCGCCAAGCGCGCTCAGCAATGAGCGAGTAGGAAGCGAACAGCGCGGCCGACACGGCAACAACGGCAGCAAGCCGCAGCGTCAGCGCGAGCGGCAGAATGGTGCGGCACAGCCGCCATGCGGCGCGATCGCGGACGCGCGATTTCTGCGGTGCGTCGGCTCGCAGCGGCATCGCCTTGCGGTGGCGCGTTGTCGGACGGATCGAACATTGACGAGGATGCGATTCGACGAAGTTCGACGACGAGATGAAGGTGATGTTTATTTCAACTAGTTTAGTTGTGATTGAAATGACTTAAGTAAATTAATTATTATGAATGGACACCAGGGACTTAGGCTACCGTAGTCGGGTGTCGGCGCGTATCTCGGGGCGTGTGCGGGATATTTCGGAGAGGCAATTGCGATTGCTTGAGGTAAGTAAACCCACGAGAAAGTCAGTTTAGAATTTACTTATTTTCCTTGTAAATTATTTATTTCACATTACTTTTCGCCGCTTCGGCATTTTTTTTACTCTATTCCCGCGTGTGTCAGTATGGTCGAAGGACGGTATGACCCCTTTCCGCTCTCTCGCGATGACGATTATATTGTTGCTACGGTGTTGGTCATACCTTAGACTACGTGTGAGATTTTTCTCAGCGAGTCGATGATCTCGAGAGCGAGTTGACGTGAGGCCCACCTCCGTCACAGATTTCCTCTTTTTTGAGGCGTTGGGCGGAAGTCTACCTTCCGACCAACAGAGTTCCTCATTTCGACCGTGAAGAGGGGGTGTGGAGTTCCTCACCTCCAGGGCCTTCTCGGTTTAATATTTATGTCCCAGGGCTCGACAGTTGTACACCACACTCGCGTTCCGTATTCTTGATTATTTCACGACTTATATTCATGCTTTACATTTCTGTTCATTTACTTTATATGCATGAATTGTAGCCGTTTTCTTGGATTTCTTGTGAATACTAACTGAATTTCTCTGGGATTTACTCACCTGGAACTTGTCATTGTTTTTGGTGGCAAGTTGCAGTTCCTACGGCGAGCCGGGGGAAGGCGGTGATTGGCGACTACCTCTAGTTTGGAGCGCCTCCACTAGCTTACTCGTAGGTGTTTGTATTTACGTATATATATTTTCTTGGGATCTTTTTGAGAGACTTTTACCTGATACATGTATATCGACACTTATTATACATCTTGTCGCCTTAAATGATATACATGGTATCATTTTGCTGGGTTTCCAACCCATAGGTTGTTAATTACTTGCATAACTTGTTTAAATTATATATATGCAAGTTATTAAGACTTCCGCTATTAAAAATAACATGAAGAGAATCAAAATAATTAAATTAAGTTATAAAACTTTATAACTTGGTATATTTTGCTAAAATAATCATTTGAGCATCAAAATTTACTAAGTTGGAGTATTAGGTGGTAAGTTCGCGGCCGTCATAGACAAAGCGTGCAGCGATGTGGCATGGCTTGGTGACGTGTCCGCAACATGGCGGTGCCGGTTTGCCTTGGAATTTGGGGCCGTCACATTATTCTTAAGTCTCCTTTGAAAAATAGGTTGTTTCAGATTGATATTAAAATTGGATCTTATACATGTTTTAAATCAATTGTTTTTTATGAGTGGTGGTTATGACATTTGAGATATGAACATCTGAACTTCAAGAGTTTGAAGTTGTTGACTCATAAGAATTTAGTGAAAGGATTGCCTGTGATTCAACATCCAGAGCAATTTTGTGAGGGGTGTATTTTGGGGGAGCAACATAAACGAACGTTTGCTTCCAACACTCCAAGGCGTGTCAAATCTCTACTACAGTTGGTTCACTCAGATGTTTATGGTCTTCTGCAGAGTGCTTCACTAGGAGGAATCAAATATTTTATGACTTTTATTGATGACTGCAGCAGGATGATTTGGGTGTATACTTTAAAGAATAAGTCTGATGTCTTAAGTTGCTTTCAGAAGTTCAAGGGAACTGTGGAGAAACAGAGTGGACGCTACATCAAGACTTTGAGGACAGATGGTGGTGTTGAGTATACGTTCTCGGCATTTTCAGAGTTTTGTGATCATCATAGGATTAAGCATGCGATCATGCCACCACATACACCGCAGTAAAATGGTGCTGCAGAGAGAAAAAATAAGACGATTATAGACATGGCTCATAGTATGTTGAAGGCCAAAGGTCTACCTGATTCTTTTTGGACTGAAGCAATTGCATGTTCAGTTTATTTATTGAATAGGTCTCCCACTAAAGGTGTGTCCCATATAACTTCAGAAGAGGTTTGGAGTGGTTACAAGCCAAGTGTCAAACACTTGAAGGTGTTTGGATGCACTGCATATGTACATGTTCTTGATGCTAACAGGAAGAAGTTAGATGACAAAGGCGTGAAGGTCATATTTATTGGCTGTGTTCCAGGGAGGATTGGAACGTACAAATTGTACAATCCAGTTATCAATGTAGTCATTGTTAGCATAGATGTCAAGTTTGATAAGAAGAGTGCGTGGATTTGGGACATAAAAGGAAAGAGTATTGCTCAACCATCAACGATTAGATGTGAGGACGAAGCTTCCACTTCAGTTGGTATTGGCGTTAAACCCCAGCGTACCAATTGCAGACCACAAAGAAGTGTGAGACAACCAACTCGACTTCAGGATTGTAAGATCACGCATGATAATGTCGTTGATGACGAAGGCAATCGAGTGCATTGTGCACTGTTCAACATTGAGGAAGTTGTGCGAGATAGATGGCGGGTGAACGATAAAAGATGTCGTCGATGGAGGTCGAGATCTACATTTCGAGAGAAGATCAAGTGGAAGATCATAACAATCTGAATTATGGGGGAGACGATGTTTTGTTTTTTAATTTAGATAGGTAATTTAGATTATGGGGGGATGTGGGAGTTGTAATCTAAATTAGATTTGTGTTTGAGTTTGATTATGACTTCGAGTTAGAATATGAGTCTATTTAGGGTCTCATAGTTGGATTAGGAGTATGCTTATGTGAGTCTATGAATTAGAGTTAACCCCCCACATTGTAATTAACTAGTTTATTAGAGTGATTAATAAAGTGTGTCATTGCGGGTGTCTCTAAACCTAATAGTCAAATCATCTTATCTCATGCATCATCATCATAATCCGTTCGAGTTTCTAACTCTGCATAATCATCATCAGTGCCCGGCCGGCCACACAAACCCCACCCAATTAAGACTTTAATTCAACCCAACCCACACATGCATTGACCTGCCTCTAGCTAGCTTTATGTTACGAGTTGAGAAAGTTAATTATGTATATGATCATCATCAGTACGTAGTATATATAATTAGGTAGCTAGCTAGCTAGCTAGGGATTTAATTAATTTAGTTCCTTTATAATCCCTTAATTACTTAATTTGATCGATTATGCAAAAGAGTAGTAATTAAGTCGATCAAGTAAAGGCAACAAACACCCATCCATGCATATATATGAATCCAGAGATCGATCTGGGTACGTAGTATGCATGCACTTTAATTAATCAATTATATATGATTAATGATTTGAAGAGAAATAGAAGCGCAGAGCAAATGAATTAATTAAATAGAAGAAGAGAAAGTATATAAAAAGTAAATAAATAAGTAAATAAATAATTAAGCTAAGTAGAGTAGTCGTTTGATGATTAATTAATTTGATAAAAACGCACAACACATGTACATGGATGGTAGGTGATGCATGATTGATGATCGAGGAGGGATGGAGGTAGGTATACAGGTAGTAGGTAGTAGTTAATTAGGTAGGTGGGTAATTTAATTAGGAAAGAAGTTGGGATCGTAGCCGTTGCTGGAAGTGGCGAGGACGTAGTAAGCGACAATGTGGCCGATGGAGCCCCACGCCAAGACATCCACGATGTTGAAGCCGACGGGGTCGTTGGACTTGAGGAGGCTCACGTACTCCTTGGCACGGCTGTCGCCGGCGTCGAAGTGACTCAGCCCGTTCTGCTCTGGGACCTGCTTCGCCACGTTCTCACGCTGGAAATTGAAGAACACGAATCTCCCGAGGAAAAGGGACAGTCCAGTGCTCAGGCTGATCACAAGAGCGCTGTTCAGCTCCGATCTGATCATCCCATTACCTCCTGCTCTCTTTGGCGCCGCTGCCTCCTTCAAGCTCTTGCTGCTGCTGCTGCTGCTTGCCGCCAATGCTCCAAAGGCTGCCTTGTTGAGGGGTGCGAGGCCGTGGTATGAACGTTGCTGCAGTAGTAATTGGGAGTGGTTCACCAGCTGGGTGGCCGCAGGGGGGGTGTACAACAAGGCTGAGGCCATTAATTGCTTGCTAGCTAGCTACAAGCAGCTACTGCTCGATCTGAGCTGATATCTGCTCCTACTAATTAAGTTTGTGCAAATAATAAGGATCAATTAATTGGAGAAGATGTATGTGGTAGTACATGCATTGCATGTGCTTCCCATCTACATACACAATACCTTTTTTAAGAGATATGGGAAATGAGGAGGAGAAGGAATGGAAAAAGATTGCGGCAGTTGAGTTGGAAGGATTTCATTGGCTCTCTTCTGGATAAGGGAGATTAATTATAAAGCAGCAAGAGTATACCCCCCCTCACCCTCAGATTCTCTCTATAATTGGTGGCCCACCCTTTACACACCTTCTAATCCTCTTTCTGATACCACTCCATGCATAGAGGATCCGTGGCGCAATGGTAGCGCGTCTGACTCCAGATCAGAAGGTTGCGTGTTCGATTCACGTCGGGTTCAAGTCCCCCCTCCTCCCCCTCCTTATTTTTCCCCTTTTTTATGTTATCATCATTCCCTTTGGTAATCTTGGATCTGCGTATTAAGATATACAATGTGCATGGATTTCAGATTAATTCTATTAATTTAAGATAAACATAATTCTACCACATAAACACACAACAAGTGTTCTGTTTGATCAATAGGCCCTTGGTTTCATTTTTTTAGCCCAACCCACCCATCCATCCATCAGGAGGAGGAGAATCATTAGGAAATGAACATAGAACCACAACCTTAAAAGATACAACACAAGGGTCCAAGCCCCCTTTAATTACCCACTACAAATATTTCTCTCCCGCTCTTCCATTACTTGTACACTCCGATGCCTCTCTGTACATACAATTTCTTTAGTCCTCCTCCTATCACATTCACATTGATGATGACAAAGTACAATCAACAGAATAAAAGAACCAAGTACAGTAGTCTACTTCGAGTCTTTTCATCGGCCAAATCCTTTCCTCATCACTAACTTCATATCCCAGTTTCAAATGATTTTCTTCTTTTTTTCACCTGGGCATCATCGTGTAGCACGTCTGAAAGCAAATGAGCATTGCAGACGAAATTGACACACATTGTATATTTACATCAAATTAAGGAATCAAGGTAGGAACGATTCCGACAACGACCATACTGGAGGAGGCTACCGTATGTTCTGTCCCATACCCCAATGAAAAGCGACTCCGTATCTGGGCTGAAGGACACCCCCGATATCTCACCAAAGAAATCAATTTCTTGCTCCTTCTCAAACCCATTTTTCGCATCATAAACATGTACAAAATCAGCTGGTTCTGCCATTGCCATAAACCGCCCATCACTTGTAAAGCGAATCGATCTCACGGCTCCAAGGTTGCCCTTAAGAACAGCTAATGACTTGGAGAGATTCCGAGTATCCCAAACACGACAAGTCTTATCCTGGTTTCCAGTAGCAAAAATACGACCCTCTGGGTGCCATGCTGATGCAAACGAGTAATCCAAATGCCCACAAAGAGGTGTGATCGTCTGCAAAAACCAAGTTAATTAGATTTCATCATCCTCTAAAAAGGATTTAGTTTACAATACTCATTTCACTTGCGCAGAGCATCATATGATCCCGACGAAATCAAATGTAAATGAAACTTAAAGGTGACCACCTTTCCAGAGTTAGAATCCACCAGCACACCCTCAGGGTTATCTCCAACTACCACGAGAATCTTGCCATCAGGACTTAAAGAAGTGTGCTGCATATATTTCAAAATAAATGAATAAATAATTTTAATGTGCAGGATGTTGTACATATCAACCTTTGGTATCATATAACAAATTAATGATTAAGAAGATAAGACAACCCTTTCTATCACCAAATGTCCCAATTAAATCCTGAATCCTGATTTAATACCAAAGCCTACCAGCCATCAAGATTGCCAGATTAACTGCCAATTGCAGGTGTAAGTTAATAGCAAACAAACAATTAATAAATGAATCTTTTACTGTAGCCTGCCATCACATCTAATCTAGAGAAACCTATATATGAATATTGCTTAACCTAGTGCTTCAGCGTTATATGATCTATGCAATTTAATTTTAAATTACAAACAAGATATCCATATACCATTAGCTTGTTCTAGTTAAAATGATTAACCTATAAGGCAATTGTTGTTCCTTCTTACATCCTCCTTGTCATGAGCTCATCTTGATGTTGACAGCAAGAAGATTGAAAAGAAAACGAAAATGAAAACTATGTACATTAGTAAACAAATGAATTCACAAGAAACTGAACCCCGAACTTCTCACAAACCTAAGCTGTCATGATACCAGCCAGCACTCACTACTCAGTAGGAGTTCATCAATAAATATCAAGCCATTCAAATACTTCCAACACAGAATTGCTGTCAATTTCATTTAGCCAACATTGGGTTAGTGGCAGTATTAAAGCATTTATATAACATTGATGTAATCAATGGTTCACATTCCAGCTTAACCCAAACTAAACAGTTGAGGATTTAGAGAAAAAAAAAAAAAAGGGGGAGAGCGTTCAAATCATAACCCTTTATTGAAATTATTAGAACCGTTCACATCTCCAAACAATTTCGAGCTTCCTATTTATTTTAACATGAAGAATGTAAGTAAAGATAAAATGCAATACTTACATTTACTGGCCAAGGAAACCGGAAATGCTTCAAGAGTTGAAATTTCTCCAAGTCAAAGTCTCTGACTCCACAATCATTGTTCGAAGCAACAAAACTCAGAGCACCACTGTAAATATACGAAGCCGGTTCAGCCTTTATGTTCTAAGAGAAAAGGAAACAAATGCCAGCAAAGGACAAGACCATGCACCTGGCACTATTGTAAATCTCCACAGCATTTGTGATAGCGTTGTCATCATACGTTGTTCTAGAACAAAAGCTAACTCCGGACCTATTTAAATACTGCACTTGGACATTGGATGCAAAATAAAAAATAAAAAAATAAAAAGTCGTTTATTCAATGTCATACAAAGCCATTCCAGTTTACTAGAAGAAATGGAAAAGATACCTTGCAGATAAGTTCCCCTTGAAACCCCCCAGCTACGAGTAACTTATCCTTCACAGCCAAGGTACTGACTTGGGTCTGTGTAAAACCTTCTAAAAGACTTCCAGGGTGTTTCTATCAGTCCAGAAAAAACAATTTTAGATCAGCTTATAGAAAGATTTACGCCAAATTGGTTAAAATATCATAACCTTAAACAACTTTTATTATTATATCCTAACCTTTTGAGAGTTGTTATTATATCATAACCTTTCTAAATTGTTTGACTTGTATACTAGATTCCTTTTGAACTCCAAATTTGATGATGTGGCACCTAAACACCGAATTTAAATAATAAAATTATTTTAGTAATTATGGGTGATGAGGTCGCTTTTTAAATTCATTATTTAGGTGTCACCTCATCAACTTTTGAGTTAAGAAGTGGCCTAAGATACAAATCAAACAATCTAGAAAGGTTATGATATCATAACAACTCTCAAAAGGTTAGGATACAATGATAAAAGTTGTGAAAGGTGAGGATATTTTAACCAATTAAGCCAACGATTTAACTATAAAACAAGTCATATAAATTACCCAAAGGTACCTCTAAGGAAATAAATTTATGACAAAAACAAGTACCTCATTTGGTGCCACATGTCCTGAAACATTGAGTACTTCAGACTTCTTACATGTCATTGAAGACCAGTGGATAACAGAAAAGTGTGACATGAGATACACATCATGCTTCGATGTAGCCCATACCAAGTTTCTCAACTGCGAAAACAAGAAACCAATATTAGCAATTCAGCATTAACCAGAACTTAAGCAGCTAGAAGCAAAATGGCAAATGATAAGATGTTAAGAACTTAGCATTCAGATTTCAAATTTGAAACAAAATGCATGCATCAAAATAAAATTGCCTAGACGATGGCCTGAGCAATGCAATAACAATATCGGCCACCAAATCAAGGTGACATCCTCTACCAATATCGTCTCATTCTAGAATCTTAAGAAGGCTTCAAATATCCTCACTTTCTCATTTTTCCTTACACAGTGAACATAGGAAAGAAAAAAAAAAAATCTTCCAATCTAAATCCACATTGCTTTATCATCTTCAATTTACTTCTTTTTTTTTTTTTTGAAGAAATATGGGATGAAAACATCTTTGACTACTGAATTTCTTCATTTTTGCCACTTCTTGAATGTCTCCCATTCTTCTACAACAATTGCTGCGCTCAAATGAAGTTAGCCTTTTCATCTTATTTGAAGTTATGATATTCTTCTTCGGTTGCTAATTATTCTTTTCTTCCTTTAACTCTTGCCGTCGCAAAGCACTACTTATTTCAAGTTTGCAACTACCTAATCCAATCAAAACTCCACTGAGGTCAACTAAATAGATTCAGGTGAGTTGTGAACAGATTGTGGAAGGAGTTGGCCTTGGATTGGATTGAATTAGTCCAAAAAAGGTTCCGATACCAAAAAATAAAAGTACACCTCAAAACGTCATTGTCAAAGTGACGAGTGACTAGAGAAGCCAAGCTCTCTCCTAGAGGATAATATCTCTCACACCACCATATGTCTTTATATATCCCAATAATTGATTGAAAAACAATGACACAATTAGCATCCTCATCCAACAACAACAACAACAACAACAACATAGCCTCAGTCCCAAATTAATTGAGGTCGGCTACATGGATCAAACTTTTCTATCGTGCTCGATTAAGTGCAATTGGTGGTGAGCTTTCCAAACCATTCAAATCCCTCATAATTAATGCATCCCATGTTAACTTTGGTCTACCCCTACCTCGTCCACACATCCAATTTCTACGCTTCTATTGAGTCAAGTTTTCTAGAGAGAACGAAACAAGAGACGAGAGAGAGACACACACAATGAGAAAGCCAACGGCATTTGTAGGTAAGTGTACCACCCCAACAAGTATTTGCGGGTGACCAAACCACCTAAAAGCAAACCTTTTTTCCTCCCCATGCCAGCTTCCCTAATCTTTGTATCAATTGATGCTACTCCTACTTGTCTTTGAATTTATATATTTCATATTCTATCTTTATGAGTTTTACCACACATCCACCTAAGCATCCTCATTTCATGAAAAACATTATGGATGGAGGCGTTATGTAATTGTTGTTGCTTTACCGCCAAGTACACTCACCCACGCGACGATTCACTTCCATTTCGAGCATAGCAAAGAGGTCAAATCGGGGAGGCAGCAGAGTGGGAGAACCGTATCGGACCAACGGCGGAATCGCGAATAAAGGACCTATAAAATTATCGCAACAACCGGTGCGCCGTGAACGGATGGCGTAGGGGTAAAAAATGACCATACTTGCTGAAACGGTCAACTACGACCAGAATCGAAGTGAACCCTTTCGATAGTGGTAAACCCTCGATGAAATCCATTGATATATCTTCGAATACCCCAGCTGGAATGGGCAAGGGTCGCAAAGAACCCCCCGGAGATAAAGTCTCGTATTTATTACGCCGGCAAATGTCACAAGAGGTGACAAATTCCTTGACATCATTCTTCATCCCGAGCCAAAAGAATTCATGACCATGCGCTTATATGTTTTGAGAAAACCACCATGGCCGCCGATGGGGGAGGAGTGAAACTCGGTCAACGAGCGCGCCTTATGGGAGGAGGAGGCGGAGATTACAAGTGCGGCCCTTAAAGAGGAGAAGGCCCCGTTGGATGGACCACCCTGGTTTGGTGAGAGAGCCCACTTGAAGACCCAAGAAAATAGGAGATAAGGTAGAATCGCCCTGGATTCCTTTTAACTTAATAGGAACATTTTGATCACAAATCACCGCCCCGTTGCACTTCCCGGTCCGCCACCCGACCTCGGACCTTACTGGGTAGTCCTGAACGCCCCCAAAGCATGCGCCGATACCGAGGGTGGTCGGGTCCACAGTTGGGACTCACCCGACTCTGTATAATCATCCCCCGACTCCCGGTTTCATCATCATCGGCGACCGACATCATTGGCCCACGCGAACCACTTCTCATCACACCGTGCTTGACTTGGGGGGAGACGGCTGGTCGTTACACACCTGTGTGGCCGAGGGCTCGTAGAGCTGTCGGCCCGGGCTCGCTTACTCCCAAAGCCCACCATGTTGGAAACCCTTTGGTGTGGGTCTGTGTGGGCGGCTAATGATGGAGACCCGATGTTGGGCCCTGGGCATTTCTTCCATCCAACCTGAATTCTATGTGTGACATCATTCTCAATATTACCATCATTTTGTATGATTCATCCTAGGTATTTAAAGTGGTTCACCCTAGGAACTTCTACTTCCCCTATTTACCACTCCATCATCTCGATGTCTAGTGTTTCTAAACTCACAGTGCATGTATTCGATTTTCGTCCTACTCAACTTAAAGCCTTTATGGCCTGTTCGCTTCACATTTTAGGGAGTCCTAAGGTCATGGGATTAATTTGTGATGGGACTAACACATGGGTTTAGATGGTTTAGTCCCATTTGTGTATCTTGTTCGGTTGGGAGTTTTAAGGCTGGGAATAAATGTGGTTGTAATGGTACATTTACCAAAATACCCTTTCATAAGTTACATCTCTCTTTCTCCACCTCCGAAAGCCTCTCACTCACTCTATCAGCTCTCTCAAAGTCCTCGGCTTCACATGCCTCCTCCAACTCCTCCTCTAACTCCCTATACTTCACCGCGGATAAATTCACATTCTCCGCAGCCTTCCTCCTCTTCCTCGCCACCTCCTTCCTCAACTTAGACACCTCCGAAACCGCCCCTCGAATTCGCCCAATCTTCTCCATAACCCCACCCCTAATCCCCTCCAATTTCTTCTCACTTGACACACTCTCAGCAACCAACCCATCTCTTCTTTCGTCGTTTTCGACACAACCCATCTCTTGAACTTCGATTTCATTAGTAGGTATTTCACTACTCCTCTCACGAACCTCACTTTCAATTGTGGGCACCTTAGATTCAATTCCTTCTGAAGAACCCGCCCTTCTTCCTCCTCGAGATCTGTCGGGACCCAGATGGGATCTCGGGCGGCGGCGAAGGCGTCGATGCGGCAAATGCGGCGGCGTGGCGGGGGGCGATTGCGGAGATGGGGAGGTGAGAGTGAGATCAGAGAAGAGGTTTTCGTCTAGAGGAGTAGAGGTTTGATGTTGGAGATGGGTCGATTGGGTCGGGAATTTGAGAGGAATTGAAGAGGACCATACCTTCAAAGAGAGAGGCCATGGAGAAGGAAGAGTGTAAATATGTGAGGGGTAAATTGGTAATCTCCAATAACCAACCACTTGGGATAAGTTAGTCCCACCAAAATTGGTGGTTTTGTTTAGTCCCCTCTCCTGCCCATTAGCTAATCCCGTGGCCTAGTTAATCCTCCAAGCGAACACCGAATTAACCAGTCCAGTGTGGCTAATCCGACCTAAGACGGTGAAGCGAACGGGCTATTAGATTCTAATGTATTCCTCCAAAGTTCTAATTTCCTATTCATTCCATCTTTTATTTCATCCACTAAGACGATATCATCTATAAATAGCATACACCATGGTATATCCTCTTGAATATGCCTAGTGAGTTCATCCATAACTAAAGTAAATAGATATGGGCTTAAAGCCGATCCTTGATATAGCCCTATCGTAATGGGAAATTCTTTTGTAGCTCCTCCAAATGTTTTTATACTCGTTACTAATCCATCATGCATATCTTTAATAGTGTCTATGTATCTAGCATGCACTCCTTTTCTTTCTAGAACCCACCAAAGAACATCTCTAGGGACCCTATCATATGCTTTTTCTAAATCTACGAATACCATATGAAGATCTTTTTTCTTTTCTCTATATTTTTCTAACAATCGTCTTACAAGGAAAATCGCCTCCATGGTTGACCTTCCGGGCATGAAGCCAAATTGGTTATCTGATATTGTTGTTTCTCTCCTTAGCCTATTGTCAATTATCTGATAGAATACTGATATAGGTCGATTGATTTAAAATTCAAGAACGATTACAAGAACACAAAAGTAACCCCAGAGAAGAATCTTAAAACTCTCTCAACCCAATCACTCCAAGAGTGCCCAATTACATTCAAATTCCCAGATGGCTAAACCAACTAACTCACCCCTATTTATAATGTGTCCCTCTAACCAACTCTATGTGGCTCTCTATATGGGATCTTATCATTACTCCCCCCTTGAACATCCACCTTGTCCTCAAGGTGGAAAGAAAAAGAAACATACAAAGAAATGGAGAGCATTAGGAGCATGGACCCCAAGAATGCAAGTAAGCAAGGTCACAAGGAAAGCAATTCTTGGATGAATACCCCCTCAATGTTATTTTATCGAACACTTGTTGCTCACTGTGAAGGACGACAAGACCACGGAGAAACAAATAGCCAAAGGGTGGGCATTGAGGAGGGGAGACCATGCTAGGATCCATATCAATCGTATGGCATGAAGTTGAGCGAAACATGGCAGACGATGTGCCATCAATGAGAGCAGTAACGACACTGAACCACCAGCCCACAAGAGGGTGCCCCCTAGCCGTCGATTGGTCGAGAACATTTCAGCAAACACGTCAAATGCGATATAAAGAAAGTCACATCCCGAATAATAGCCTTTGTGAACACCAACAAAGTGAGGGAAACCCCTCAAACCAACCCGATAGAATTCCATGGATGCGTTGAGTTGGTATACATGACCCTTAATGTTCCCAAAGGGAACCAACAATATCATAGCTCTCCTAAAACGAGTGACATCCATGAATGGAACGACATTAGGCTCCCATGCGTCCATAAGCAGCAACCGCCATTGATGAACGTCCAAGTTACATGTTCAACAAAAACAACCACCCCTACATGGTCGACATCTCCATTGATACTCTGCCATTGTTGAGCAATTCTTTCAAGAAGCATACAACCTAATTGGACCAACAACTTTAAGTGAGATGGAGAGTACACCAATCGAGAGTAAACCAATGGCCAAAGTAGAAACACATATAGTCTTGAGTTGTGTACAAGAACACAAGATCTGTGACAGAGACATTGATGTGGTGGCAATTTTCTCTCCATTTGATCTCCATGAAAACTTTGTTGTTCAAAAGTAACTTTCTTCTCCAAAGGTATTGCAATAGAGAGAGCTCGAGGTGTGCTATAGGAGAACGAAACCGATGGAAAGTCATTCCGGTTGACAACATCCGTCGAAGCTTTGTTCAACAACATAGAAGGTCGGGGAGGTGGCCAAGGAGGCGGATCTAGGGAAGCAAAGTGATAACTCGGACACACGACAAGTGAACCAATCTCAAAAAACAACACACACTCGCAGAACAAGAGGACCCTATCCTTCATTGTCCTCTTAACCACGCCAAATAGAGAACATTTCAGCCAAGACGGCTGGAAATCATGAATGGTTTGCAAATCGCAAGCGCAAACAAACATTTTCTTCAAAAATGGATCAACGAAGGAGAGAACTAAGTGCATACCAGAATTAACTAGTAGTGGATTGGTTGAAGTTGCATAGGAGGGCACTGGATCTGGAAGAAGATTCGAGGTAGTAAACTGATCTGGTGGCGATGGCGGCGGTGGCGGTGGTGGAGATGGGAATGGATTTGTCCCTGAGGCACTCAGATTATCCTCCAACATCATCAGACTTGCTAAATCTGGGTGCTTCATTCCACAGGTCTCTTTGATCGGTTGAACACCCGATCCCTTCATCGAGTTAACGAGAGGTTGAAGGAGAAGCTCTTCGATCTGTAGCACCAACCGAATCTCTGACTCCACCTTAGATCTGAGGTCGATGGGCTGTTTCTTGAACTCGGACACCATCAGATCTGGCAGATTTGAAACTATTGTGCTGATAAATGCTCCGGTCTGCTGTTCTCTTGAGTTTGTTGAAGCGATCTCCAGATGGTGACAGAAGAGTTCATGGCACCTTCCAGCCAAGCCTCTCATTGCATTCTTCACTACGGATCTGAGCTCATCAATCGATGCCTCAATGGATGAAATCCTTTTCACTTCCTCTTCAATTCGATTCATCCGAGCTTCCATCCTATCCAATTGAATTTCCATCTTTGAAGTATGCTCTGATACCACTGATAGAATACTGATATAGGTCGATTGATTTAAAATTCAAAAACGATTACAAGAACACAAAAGTAACCCCCAGAGAAGAGTCTTAAAACTCTCTCAACCCAATCACTCCAAGAGTGCCCAATTACATTCAAATTCCCAGATGGCTAAACCAACTAACTCACCCCTATTTATAATGTGTCCCTCTAACCAACTCTATGTGGCTCTCTATATGGGATCTTATCATTATCCTCTCCCAAAGTTTCATAGTGTGACCCATAAGTTTAATTCCTCGGTAGTTTGAGCAACTGTGAATGTCTCCTTTGTTTTTGAAGATTAGCACAAGCGTGCTTCTTCTCCAATCCATTGGCATCCACTTTGATTTTAGAATTTTATTGAAAAGTTTTGTTAACCAAGTCAATCCAATTTCTCCTAAGCATTTCCAAACCTCTATGGGTATTTCGTCTGGGCCACATGCTTTCCCTATTTTCATTCTTTTCAATGCCTCTTTAACTTCCTGAATACTAATATTGCGTGTATAGTTTACATTTCTTTCTTGTTGTGGGTTTTCATCTATTATAGTATCAACTTGGCCATCATTAAATAAACTATCGAAGTAACTTCTCCATCTCTCCTTAATATCATCATCGCGCGTTAAAACATTTTAATTTTCGTCCTTAATACATCTTACATGACTTAGGTCTTGTTTCTTTTTATCTCTTAATTTGGCTAGCCTATATATATATATATTATATATATATTTCGCCATCTCTATTACCTAACTTTGTATATAGATCTTCCATGAAATTTGTTTTAGCTTGACTAACCACTTTTTTAGCTTGTTTTCTAGCTTCTCTATATTGATTGTAAACACCTTCATCTTGACAACAACAACAACATAGCCTCAGTCCCAAATTACTTGGGGTCGGCTACATGGATCAAACTTTTCCATTGTGCTCGATTAAGTGCAATTGATGGTGAGCTTTCCAAACCATTCAAATCCCTCCTAATTAATGCATCCCATGTTAACTTTGGTCTACCCCTACCTCGTCGAATTTCTACAGTTTCTATTGAGTCAAGTTTTCTAGTGGGGGCATTTGTAGGCCGACTTTGCAGGTGACCAAACCACCGCAACCGCCCTTCCCTAATCTTTGTATCAATTGGTGCTACTCCTACTTGTCTTTGAATTTCTATATTTCTTATTCTATCTTTACGAGTTTTACCACACATCCACCTAAGCATTCTCATTTCTGCTACTTTCATTTTATGTAATTGTTGTTGCTTTAGCGCCCAACATTCACTTCCATAGAGCATAGCTGGCCTAATTGCAATCCTATAAAACTTTCCTTTTAACTTAATAGGAACATTTCGATCACAAATCGCCCCTGTTGCACTTCGCCATTTCTTTCATCCAGCTTGAATTCTATGTGTGACATCATTCTCAATATTACCATCATTTTGTATGATTCATCCTAGGTATCTAAAGTGGTTTACCTTAGGAACTTCTACTTCCCCTAATTTTACCACTCCGTCATCTCGATGTCTAGTGTTTCTAAACTCACAGTGCATGTATTCGATTTACGTCCTACTCAACTTAAAGCTTTTAGGTTCTAATGTATTCCTCCAGAGTTCTAATTTCCTATTCACTCCATCTTTAGTTTCATCCACTAAGACAATATCATCTGCAAATAGCATACACCATGATATATCCTCTTAAATATGTCTAGTTAATTCATCCATAACTAAAGTAAATAGATATGGGCTTGAAGCAGATCCTTGATGTAGTCCTATCGTAATGGGAAATTCTTTTGTAGCTCCTCAAATGTCTTTATACTCGTTACTACTCCATCATACATATCCTTAATAGTGTCTATGTATCTAACATGCACTCTTTTTCTTTCTAGAACCCACCAAAGAACATCTCTAGGGACCCACCAAAGAACATCTTTATCTTGACACCTAGGTATTTTCCTATACATCTCTCTTTTAGTCTTAATTGCTCGTTGGACATCCTCGTTCCACCACCATGAATTAGCATCCTCATCCATAGCAGGGATATCGTCCGCTAAATGTGAATGGAGGCACTATCTGCTTAAAGCAATTGTTTTTCTCCACTTCGAACATTTTCTTCCTATAGTGAATGTTGGGCGTTAAAAAACAAAGTACATAAAAATGAGTGTAGCGAATATGAGAATGCATAGGTGGATGTGTTGTAAAATTCGTAAAGATAGGATACGTAATATAAAGATTAAAAAAAAAGTAGGAGTAGGATGCAAAAACCAAGGAAGGGGGTTGAAATGGTTTGGACACATCCAAATATGCCTTGCAAATGCCTTGAATAAAAAACTCGACATGGTAAAAATTGATTGACGTTGTAGGGGTAGACCTAAGCTTACTTGGATACATTGATTAGATAGGGTTTAAAGGACTTTTAAAGCAAGTTATCAAGGGCATTGAATCAAACGGAGAGGAAGAGTTTGACTTAGCATGCTTTGTTGTAATAGTATAGTCCACTGTAGCATACTCTAAACTTAGGTAATTACGAAACAGTAAAACACACATCAAAGTTCTTTGGAGTATTCAACATCTGTTATTAAAGACACTAGATTCAAATCTTACGATAAGAAACACAAACCTTCTTGATCTTGATAAAGTACAATAAGGAGCACAAAAATGAATTATAGGCATTCACAACGACAACTATAAGCATTAAACTTCAGCTAGATTAGAAAAAAAAAGGGATACACAAAAATTTACGATAGTAAGAGATGTATTTATGCAGTGAAAGACTTGTAAGTAGAAATATTTTTTTTTCAAAAGAAACCGACTTAATTACAAACTTGCTTCATCCATCTCACAAGAGATGCTTTGGCAGCAGAAATAATAACCTAAACAAAAGATCAAGTACAATATTCATGAAAGAGACACAAGAAATGCACTATTTTACACAAGCAATCAGGCATAAAACCTTAGAAATAAGTTTTTGTGTTAAGTATTATAATTCAAATTTTTAATACAGAAATTGAATCTCAGAATACAACTCGAGCACAAAAATTCATGAAAGCTTTGAAGTTGGGCTGCACCTGAAAATGAAGGATGGTGGATTTAACAGATCTTGTGTTGCGGCAAAACTCATAATACTTGCCTCCTTTCTTGGTAGGTTTGCATTCCTAGTAACAATGAAAAAAGGAAATTGTTTGCATTTAAATCCTTACTAAAACAAACAAGCGAAAGGAGTAACTTTTCAAATTTGTCAAAATAGGATGACAAACATTTACCTTTTCCGATCCCTCTCCAGATTGCGGGATATTTTCATAATTCTTGTATTGTTCCAACCTAGTTTGTCGATATTTTTCACGAGTAATGCTTAGTCTATCCCAAGGAATTCCTTGAATATCTTTACCTCTCCTAGCTTGCGCAGATGAAGTATCTGTTATCTTAGTGTTCTTTACATATTAAAAAAACACAAGAAAGAAAAAAATATATATACATAAACATCTTAGAGAAACATTTGAAGGAACACCATATTAAATTATGGGCAGCATCAAAAACAATTTCGCATTAAAAAACCAAAACGGAAAAAAGAAATATGTCCTACGTAGAGAGTCAGAGAACACAAACCAGGTGATCGTATTCATCATCATCCGACTCTGACTCGCCTATTCCTCTACCATGAAACTCTTCCTCCATTTCATCATCTATATCTGCCATTTCATTATCATCTGCCATGTAGTCAACATCATCTTCCATGTATTGAGCCATCTGTTACACCAGGTACGGGGATCTATAAGGGCAATAGAACAACAAAAAAGGTCATCACAACAACAGCAAAGACATAACAAAACACGATTTACACATTCTCCAAGACAAATAGATGATTGGGCCACATGAAAAATGTTGCAGGTGGTGATATCATTGAAAATGGAGAATATTGACGATTTTGACGATATGAAAGGTAAATGCAAGCCAAACTAATACCTTGATAGCCTTGAAACAATTTATGGTGGTCTAGATTAGCAGTGATTATCACGTAGGATATAAAAATCTTCTTATTGTGATATCACATTTTAAATTGCAAGAATGCAAATTAATTTTATGTTTAGATGCACTCTTTAGAACATAATAAGTGAAATAGGGAAAAAAAAATGAAAAAAAAATTGGTTTTGTTTTGAATTAAGTAATTAATACTACTTGCACACCTGCGTCTTTTATAGATAGGCATCTTTCTTAGTAAGTGTCTTCTATTGCTAAGCGTAGCGGTAACAAATAAATTTTACAAATAGACACATTGAATATTCCATTAGGAGCAGTCACTTGTGACGCGCTCATTACTAACACGGTGCCATTTCAATCAATCTCAGGTTCACATATTATGAAAAAAAATGATTTGCAACTAAGTTGATACAGTTGAAGAAGCATATTGGAGATAGAATGAAGAAGTTCTTCGGCCACCAAAATGTATTCAAAGATTGAATCGGGAAGGAGGGCAAAAACAGCATTGGATTAAACACAAAATTAGTGGGCAAGATTGAAAATTTAAGCATGAAATAGGATGATGCAGTGTGATTGTGGAGGTGAATTGGAATGAAAAGAACCCCCATAAGACAAAATGTGTTGACGGGGCCAAATAATCGGGAAAGGAAGGCGAGATCCGGTACATAATAAGGGGATGAGTGGAGGGAGGCAAAGCAATGACGAAGAAACCCAGGTGCGATCGAATCTGTGTGAATGTAGGTTTGAGCAGGCAACCTTGCAGGGACAGTAGAAAGATAATAATCGAACCCCCCATCTTAAGCTTAAAAAAAAAAAAAAAAAAAAGATGAAACAATTGGGTTTCGTATGGAACGTGAAAACCCTAGAACGAGTGTACAAATGAATCGTGATGATAATACGATCGATGAGTGAAATCAATCGATAAAGAAATAAAGGGAGATCGAAAGTGTGTACGTACCGATGCCCTGGAGAAAGAGAATTCAAATCGATGGATGATGAGATTGAGATTGAGATTGAGATTGAGCCTGTCTATCAATTACTCCCAAGAAGGAAGAATTGGTACTAACAAAGAGAGAGAGAAGGCGGTGTCTAACCATAAATTAATTAAATTTATAGAAGAAAGCGATGTATTCGGAACGGACCCATGGACCATGGTTACGTGCCTAATCCCCTCTAACCAACTACTACTATTTTACTCCCCAACACAAATTTTATTTACTTTTATCACCGTCACTCCATCACAAACTAAAAATTTGACATATTCCATGTTCACACCCACTTGCAATGCAATAACTTGCATGCATGGAGACCGTCTGATGTGCTCGAGACCTGTGTATGCGATCTCTCCATGCACCTCACCTGTCTATCTAGTGAAAAAATAGATGATTGTCTACTCTTTGATTTTAGTTTTTGAACGGTCGCTGATCTTGTCTTCTAATCATCCATGTATTGGCTTGGTGCTCATTTATAATGTTTAGATATAGGGTGATTAGTTTAATCTATATAGTGATAATCAGATTTAATATTAATTTGTCATAATCTTTATAGTTTAATCTTTATGATTAGTTAATGGTTCGTAATAGTATTGAATTTATTAATCCATTAATTAATTAATAATGAATGGTTAATCAACAAAATTGAACTGTTGATGATCGGTCCACATGGGGGTACGTGTAAGGTGCAGGATGGTGCAACGTGTGAAATGTAGCAAGGCCAAGGAAGGAGTAGTTGTGACTTGTAAGAAAGGTGGAAGTCTGATAGTCGTCGTCACAGTTACTGCAGGGCTTGGGCTTGGGCTTGGGCTTGGGCTTGGGCTGTAAAAGGAAGGAATTAATTAAGTAAGATGGCCTGCACGACGACGTTGGTGAAGAAATCATGGTATCTGATAATCAGC
This sequence comes from Stephania cephalantha, assembly GCA_039657325.1. Classification (NCBI taxonomy): domain Eukaryota; kingdom Viridiplantae; phylum Streptophyta; class Magnoliopsida; order Ranunculales; family Menispermaceae; genus Stephania; species Stephania cephalantha. The sequence continues at coordinate 58,345,343 of CM077571.1, forward strand.
TCTGGCTCTACTTCCTCCGCAACACTAGTCTTAGTCTTCAGGACCCTAATTGCCTTCGGGAATTTGCCGTCTTCGCTGAAAACCATCTCAGATCCGGCTATCCTCTCAGGTCAGGTCAGGTCAGGTCAGGTCACTACTACTACTACTACTACTAAAAACAACAACAACAACAACATAGTCTCATACCCAAATTAACAAATTAACTGGGGTCGAACTACTACTACTAGTAGCTATATACGAGTAGTATTTTCTTATATATTCTGGATGGATGGATGGGCACTGCTGCAGGTATGTTTATGGGCAACTTAGTGAGTTATCTATCATGCGTGTCTACGCCCAACGTGTTCAATTCTACTTACACAACTCTGCTACATGTATATCTTTTTATTAGAGTTCTTTGTGCATTGCAATATTAATTTCTTCCCTTAACTATATACTATATATATGATCACTTGAGGAGGCTCTGGTTACAGCAAATTTGGTTGGAGCAAATATGCTTCTCCATCTGGCCGTTCAGCTACATTTTTGGTAATTCTTTTCTTTCTTCATTCAGTCTTGCTGCTGCTCTGCTTCATGTCTAGGCAAGTCGATTCAACTTCCATCTTTCATGATGATTTCAATACAAGGAAAGGATATTTTGCGGTTGAATTAATTTGATCTTTTTCTCAACAAACAGGAGTTTGGTAATTTTGAGTCTCCCACATACTCCAAACTCCTGAATTTTTTTGCAACAATTTATACCAGGTCTGTACCCTTTCTAATTTATTCTTCTTTTTCTCTCTTGTTATTTTTTTTTTTTTTTGCATTGTTTTGAATTGGTTTTGCTTTCCTTATCGATGGAGCGAAAGTTTTCTTTGAGTTTAAGAGAACCCGCTAGCTGAGAAGATTAAGCTCCATATTAGAAAAGGCCTGCAACACAACTAGATTGTTATATCATCTTGACTATCAATATAAAATGTGGTTCGAAGGTCCCATAATATGGACAAATAACTTGGCGCAATATAACTTTTCTCATTTATCATTAAAAAAAAAAAATGTAATTGGGGCATAATCAAATTCTGTAGTTATTAAGCTTCTACGAGTCTCATTTGTTTTGAAGCAAACTTATCTGCATGCCTTCATGGAATATCTTATTGGCCAAACAAATATCTTGGTATTACATTTTATTTTATTTTTTAAAATAATGAATGGCTCTTTGCAGGATGCAGGTTAAACAATCAAGATACCCAATTGTTATTTCCCTTCCCATCTGCCACTATGATGGTTAGTTATTCTTTCACTAATTTAACCTGCCATGCAAATGCTTATACTACTCATAACTTCTTATTCTATTCTTGCATTATGCCCATTGAATGAGTTTCCAAGTTGATGTTGCCTTTCTCCATTTTAATTTACTGGTGTCTTGCAAGAATGGACTTGATACCATTCTCCTTATTGTGGTTATCCCATCATTTACTTTCAGTAGCATGTTGCATATAGCTATATATGAACTCATATGGAAGTAGTTCTTTTCATTATTTAGTCACAAAAGAAAGAACATTCCTATTCACAAATATATATATATATATATATATATATATATATATATATATATATATGGAAATATTGCATAAAGAAGACTCTTTGTTGAATTTTTTATGCAAGGTTGTGGCTAGATTGACTAAAACTGAATGGTCAAATGTCATACTTAGTCAAATATGTTTTGACACTCATTTTGGGGACTTGAGTGCAGGTGTGCAGACCTGCATGCATGCTCTTATGTTATTGAAAAATAGATTGGTCCCTCTTTTTTTGTGAGATTTGCTTAATTAGTACTTCTGGACTGAATTCTAATAGAATCTTCTTCTTTTTCTCCTTTTCTTTTGATCAATTAGAATGGAAATGGTCATTCTTGCTCTTTTCTTCAGAATGTGCTGTCAAATATCACTAAACAGTTTTTCATTAAATTCTTTCTTTGGATCTTATGTTCCTTTTAGATACTGAATCTGCTAAAGCAGCAAGAAGGCAACTGAAAGAAACTATCTATTCAGTCCTATTTGACATGAATGTTCCCGCTGTTTGTGCCATCGATCAAGTAGGTTTGTTGAACTTCTATATCTAGCACAATATGTTAAAGAGTTTTCTTCCATGATAACTTTTAATCCGCAATTTTGTAGTAATCCTATCTTTTACAGGTGACTTTAACTTTATTTGCTGCAAGGAGGACTTCTGGTATTGTCGTGAATATTGGTTTCCATGCCACCTCCGTTGTCCCAGGTGAGTTGTTTCATCTTATCTTTTGCTTTGAGTACCTCTGCTTAAATCGTTGACTTAAGATATGTTTGAGAAATGGCATCTCACTTGTTCTTTGTGTTATTGTGGTGGTAGTTTTCTTTCGAAAGTGTCATAACTTATGGATGGTTAACCTCTGAGATCAGATTGTGCCAAATATACGTAGAAATATCATGAAGAAAAAGACAAGTTCTACCTCCATGATCTGGGTCCCATTTAGAAACTCCTTCCTTAGGCAATCACAAGGCCCCTCCTCATCTCCATTGATATTATCTCACTCGGTCACTAGGTTGAACTCTTCTGGTATTGGAAACCTTGACAGTCGCAAGCTATTGCTTTTCTTTTCTTTTTTTTTTTTATCAAGATGGGGGTGAGCCTCAAGGTCTCTGAAGCTAGGAGATTACTGCCATTTGTGTCGCCAAACTCTGGTATTTTTAGTTGTGACAATTTTCTTTTTGATATCTCATTATTTTTCTGACATTTTTCTTTTGAGAGCAGCTTTAAGTTGCATTTTTCTTTTGAGAGAAGCTTTAAGTTCTTTTCTGAAAAGTTCTTTTACAATTTCTTGGTCATTTGCTTGATTTGTTGTGCAACAGTCTTTCAGGGTAAAGTGATGGGGAGGTTGGTGTAGAGGTTGTAGGACAGGGAGCCCTCAAACTGACAGGTTTCCTTAAGGAGCTTATGCTACAGAGGAACATTAATTTTGAGTCACTATACACAGTCCGAACACTTAAGGAGGTGTGTGTGTGTATATATATATATTATTATTTTTTTTTCTTGGAGAAAGGAGACGGTACTTCAGGACTTTCTATTAATTTGTGAAAATAATTACAACCTAGAGGGAATGTGTACCCTCAGAACCGAACTAACACTTAGTTCACTTTACAAGTATACTGTATACCCTACATTATGCCTTTGGATAGTTGCGTGGGCATTCCCCCACAACCTCGAATAAAGAGGTATATATATTGCTTCGTGCATGATTTCATTTCTAGACAAACCTGAATGGCTGCCTCAAGTTTTTTACTTCATCCATCTAATATCTATGTAATCAGTAGTTCTAATTATTTGCTATTTTGTATGTTTGATGTTTCTGTTCGAATTCAAAAGATAGGCGATGATTAAAAATACATAAACAACAACAACATCAACAACAACAAAGCCTCAATGCCAAATTAGTTGGGGTTGGCATAAATCAAATTCTTCCATTTGCTCGATTTAGTGCAATTGATGGATTTAAAATACATACAGCACAAAAGAAAATTATCGATATGCGTGAGTATTTTTCTCTCCAAAAGATCCTTTCTTTTGTATGGAAACTATTCCACGGTATCTTTATACCAAACTTCCCATTAAAAAACTTTCATATATCATTCCAGTCAATCCTGAAAAAGCTCAGCATGTTTTTTTTTTTTTTTTTGCCTATCTAGTCTTTTATGTTATTAATTGTTGAGGTAAACTTAATTATGCATTATGAGATAATATGGTGCCTTAAAATGGCTTGCAGAATCTATGCTATGCTGCTGCTGACTACGAAGCAGAAATGTCCAAAGACACCCAGTCTTCATTTGAAGTTCCGGGAGAGGGATGGTTTACTCTCTCGAAAGAACGATTTCAGACTGGAGAGATCCTGTTCAAGCCACGTATGGGAGGGATGTATGTTTCTGCTCTTATATTCTGGTTCTTTTAAGCAAAAGATGTTTGTTTCTTGGTATTTTTTGTTTCAGTGATTGCTCCGATGATTATATTTTATCCAAGAGGGAAATGAGAATTTTATTAGAAGTAAGATAAAGCACTAATTTATAAGGAAGCCAAATGTGAACATACCCTACTTTGTAAACCTAGGCCAAGAGTATAAAGTTGCTGGATAGAACTCGCGCAACTTTGATCACCCCACACATTGCTGCCAGAAACTTACAAGCCTATATAACCACATCATAACAAACAAACAAACACAACAACAATATAGCCTTAGTCCCAAATTAATTGGGGTTGACTACATAGATCAAACTCTTCAATTGTGCTCGATTAAGTGCAAATGCCTTTTATGTAACCTCATCATCTTTTGACAAAAAAAAAAAAAAAAAAAAAAAAAAAAAACACATCATCTGATGTAAAATTACTGCTTAAAGTTAAAACATCCTTGCAAGTTGCATATATGTTATAAGAAGTGAAAATCCTTAGTTGGATCCATGCAGCCGATACCTAGTAATTCGGAGTTGAGACTTGGTGGTTGTTTTTCTTGAACGACTTGTCAATTGGAACTTTTTAATTAGTTCGTCCAACTACCACATCGATTTGTATTTGCTTATGCAATTTCTCAAAGCAATGTTATTTCGTAATTATCACGTCTCAGGATCTTGCTAAAATGTTTAATCTAATATGGCTGTGTAGGCAGTTGCACTTTGTATGGATCATTGTGAAGCCTCATAAGTGTCATGTGATGAGTCGTGGTTTAAGAATGTCGTGTTGGCAGGTGGAAATGCCTGTTTACCGGGTCTTCCAGGTATGACTTTGGACAGCCTTTGTAATTTTTGTGCTAAATCATCTAAATTGCATACTTTTGACTGCATGTGCAGAGAAAAAGCTAGTACACTACTATCAATTTCATTTGTTTCGTTTTTGAAAGCCAATTTTATTTGTTTTAGAGAGGTTAGAGAAGGAGTTGCTTGCACTTCTTCCCCCATCCATGTCGAAAGGTTTGAGAGTAATTCCTCCTCCATATGGTGCAGAATCTGTCTGGTTTGGTGGAAAGATTCTGAGCAATGTAAGATGATGCTTTATCTTAACTAGTACTAGTGAATTGTAGGAACTGCATGTGGTTTTACTGTCAAAATTAAAACCTTGTGTCATTGTTAGGAATCAGACTAGGCATGTTTCAATGTTGAGCAATTGCGTGAATCCACCAAACTTATTTTGCTGATTTGACACTAGTGGCTACCTGAGAGGTTTGTGAGCATGCCAGGCTCATGGCACTTTAATATGTATGGTTAAGAAGTTTAGAAACCCTAGGATCAAGTTACGAGGACAGCACCTAAATAAAGAATGTTCCAAGCTACGATCATGCTAGTCTATACCATCTTTTTTAAGGTGTCCATCCTCTGTCGCGACTTCACATCTCTGGAACCTGCACTGGCTAAGGATGGTGAACCAAAAGACCATTTTGGCTACTTTCTTCTATACGATTTTTGCACACGAGGTTCTTGTGCAATTTTGGCAGATACTATTAATTTATTTTTTGCTTTTGCTGGATATTAGATACAATCATACAAATGATTCCAAGTTGGGCCTTGTTTGTGAGTTAGTATTATCTGTCAAAAGTTAAAAAGCTACTCGTGGCATGAACTAGTTATACTCGCTTTTAATGTGCTGTTTCTATAATTATGTTAGTTGCTGTATGACAAGTTATGATATAGGTTCTTGTTCAACTTACTAGGTTATTTATCCAATGTCCACTCTTAAATTTAGGCACCTACATTGCACAAATATTCACTGTAAATGAAAACCTCTTGCTTTTTATCCATACGCTTATTTGATATGTCTCTGCCTCTATACAGACGAGCACCTTCTTGGAGTCATGGTGCATGACAAAGAATCAGTTCAAGCGTAGAACACGACGCAACGTTATCAATGCATTGTGAGAATATGAATACTTTAGCGTATAATTTGATGAATGTAAATTGAAACTTGAGAGATGAAGATTGCAATCAGCAAGATCCATTCACTTGAGATTGAAGCTTGTGTTTTTTGTTGCCCTTATTCAATGCTCAGCATGATAATCTAGCTCTTGGTTTATAGTCAAACATGTAGATAGTATATAGTGGCCTAAATGGGCGACCTGTGTACTCGTACTGAGACATTAGAACTTTGCTGTAAAATATATTTATAGTTGAAATTGATGAAGAATTAATGATATCGATTTTGAATTAAATAAACAGATAGGTTGTGAAGAGACGGTTATGCATTATATACATTTTCATTTTATCAGTAACATCACTCCATGAACATTTTAGATTCGCATGGATTTGATTTCCGTCTGTGGCAACTATATATATCCTTCTTAGAGATGGAGTATTTGATGGCCTCAACATAAAAATTAGGAAGATGATAATCTAACATTCTATGAGACATACATTTGTTACACAATGATGTAGATTTGATTGAGATGTGTGGACTCTACAAATTTTAAGGGGATTTACACCACTGCGGAGCAAATGTATGTAACAAAAGAATATTAAAAAATCATTTTCCTAAAAATTACCCTGATAGGATACACAGTTGCTCGTGTGGTGTGTGGTGTGGTATGGCCAAAACCGCACCTTGCCTAGCTAGCTATTTAAAGCTGAGATCTCTTCCTTTTCTCTATTCCAAAATAAGTCATCTTTTTTCACTACAAACCCCACCCTTGTGTGATCTTCTCTCCATCTCATCAAACATTTTTATTGATCTCTCTTAGTCTTTTAAGCCACAATTAAACCCATGAACCATGCCATTGACTTCCACATAACTCGAACTGCAATTGGTCTCCATTTCCTTCTCCATCAATTTCCTCAGCTTCACTCTTTCCCTAATTGTCATGTCAATGCAATATGAGAAGTGCTAGAATGACAACGTTGAAGTCACATTGAAAGTCAAATTTGGTATTTGAGTCGTCCGTGGACACCTCAAGATGTGGACACACACACAGATCTCGATACTCACAACAATGTTGTCTAAGCTTAGTTTCACTCAATCTATATCTATCTATATACAATGTCTACACATACACATAAATAGAAATTTAGACAATTATGAATTCAATGTAAGTGAATCCGAACATAAACATAGCTACACACAGAGGTTCTTTTACAGATGGAGCTGACGAACATGAAATAAATCTGGTAATTTGAATACAGAATGTAGGTAGAAAAGATGGGCGTGGAAAGGGGTAAAATAAGGGCTTTGATAGTAGAGCACAAGAGTCTAAATTAATAATGTTGGAGAAACTCAGGAGACAATTTGAAATAGTACTAGTAATGAGAAGGCAAGTGGAAGGATGAAGAAAGACAATGTTTTGCGGAGAGTGAAGGCATGATTAGTGTCGTTGGCAGGTTGGCCGGGAGGCAGAGCAGGGCATTCAAGTCCTTGCTTCCCCTCACGACATTCGCTTGCAAAGAGACCGGGTGGATACTTGCCATACAAATTAATGTAGCTGAACATGGTGGAGGCACAGTCATTAGATACATCGTTTAACTGGTCAGCATAGGGGCAGGCGAATTCCTTTAACGCTCCACAGCAAAGGTTAGGAGGGTACTTGGGGCCTTTGCACTGACTTGTCATGATGGTGTAGTTTAGATACTCAAAATTCACAGGACAAGCTGATATATAATTTATAAATAGAGAGCATCATCATCAGAAGAAGAAGAAGAAGAAGAAGAAAAGAAAAAGGAAAACCCATGCATGATGATACCTAAAAGAAATCATTTTTTTTTAAATTTTGGACATGATTAAAGGTAAGTATTGATAGGCATCTTTGATTCATAGGTAGGTAGGGAAATTAAGTTGGGTTGTACCTTTTTTGGTCTGAAGGAGGGCGCGTCCCACTGGCAGAGCCACAGGTCCGTGTGCCTCAAATACATCACCTGCAACACGTACGTGTATATCAAAATGGAGACAATTAGAGGAATTATTGAATTGCCCCGATCCATTGTTCAAGAAACAAACCCTACCTGAAATTGAAGAGGAAGAAGCTGAGCTGCCGGCATAGCCCATCAGGAATAGCAAGACAAGAGGCACAAAGCCCCGCCGCATCCACGCCATTGATAATGGATTCATTCGTCTCCGTCGGATCCTAGATCGATCCTATCAAAAACAAACAAACAAATAAAAACACACAGAAACAAAAGGAGAGTGAGACGACCGAGTGACTCCACCTGTCTTTTTTAGCTGCCAACCCAACACGCTTTCCTGTCCAACCTGGATCTTCATGTTTTACCCAACAAACTATTTTAATTACACCTTCCTCCTTTTTAATTCTCCATTACTATTATTTATTATGGGACTCTCAATCTCTTGTCTTATGTTAATTAATCATTTACAACTCAATTTATTCCATCACTAAATTAATGTCTTTTAATTCAATCTTTGCAGTGATAATTAATGTAGCATTATATTTTAAATCTATAGAGCAACAACAACAACATCTCAATCTCAAATTATATAGTTGGAGTCAGCTATACGAATTATAAAATACAACAACAACAACAACAACAACAACAAAGACTCAGTCCCAAATATACGAATTATAAAATAGAACAACAAAAAAGGTCATCACAACAACAACAAAGGCATAATGAAACACGATTTACACATTCTCCAAGACAAATAGATGATTGGGCTACATGAAAAATGTTGCAGGTGGCGATATCATTGAAAATGGAGAATATTGACGATTTTGACGATATGAAAGGTAAATGCAAGCCAAACTAATACCTTGATAGCCTTGAAACAATTTATGGTGGTCTAGATTAGCAGTGATTATCACGTAGGATATAAAAATCTTCTTATTGTGATATCACATTTTAAATTGCAAGAATGCAAATTAATTTTATGTTTAGATGCACTCTTTAGAACATAATAAGTGAAATAGGGAAAAAAAAATGAAAAAAAAATGGTTTTGTTTTGAATTAAGTAATTAATACTACTTGCACACCTGCGTCTTTTATAGATAGGCATCTTTCTTAGTAAGTGTCTTCTATTGCTAAGCGTAGCGGTAACAAATAAATTTTACAAATAGACACATTGAACATTCCATTAGGAGCAGTCACTTGTGACGCGCTCATTACTAACACGGTGCCATTTCAATCAATCTCACGTTCACATATTATGAAAAAAAATGATTTGCAACTAAGTTGATACAGTTGAAGAAGCATATTGGAGATAGAATGAAGAAGTTCTTCGGCCACCAAAATGTAATCAAAGATTGAATCGGGAAGGAGGGGAACAAAAGGGGGCAAAAACAGCATTGGATTAAACACAAAATTAGTGGGCAAGATTGAAAATTTAAGCATGAAATAGGATGATGCAGTGTGATTGTGGAGGTGAATTGGAATGAAAAGAACCCCCATAAGACAAAATGTGTTGACGGGGCCAAATAATCGGGAAAGGAAGGCGAGATCCGGTACATAATAAGGGTAAGGCAGGGGAGGGATGAGTGGAGGAAGGCAAAGCAATGACGAAGAAACCCAGGTGCGATCGAATCTGTGTGAATGTAGGTTTGAGCAGGCAACCTTGCAGGGACAGTAGAAAGATAATAATCGAACCCCCCTATCTTAAGCTTAAAAAAAAAAAAAAACAAAAGATGAAACAATTGGGTTTCGTATGGAACGTGAAAACCCTAGAACGAGTGTACAAATGAAACATGATGATAATACGATCGATGCGTGAAATCAATCGATAAAGAAATAAAGGGAGATCGAAAGTGTGTACGTACCGATGCCCTGGAGAAAGAGAATTCAAATCGATGGATGATGAGATTGAGATTGAGATTGAGCCTGAGCCTGTCTATCAATTACTCCCAAGAAGGAAGAATTGGTACTAACAAAGAGAGAGAGAGAGAGAGAGCGGTGTCCAATCAAAAATTAATTAAATTTATAGAAGAAAGCGCTGTATTCGGAACGGACCCATGGTTACGTGCCTAGATCGATCCTGTCTTTCTTAGCTGCCCACCCAACGCGCTTTCCTGTCCAACCTGGATCTTCATGTTTTACCCAACAAACTATTTTAATTACATCCCTCCTTTTTAATTCTCCATTACTATTATTTATTTATTATAGGAGTCTCACTCTCTTGTCTTGTGTTAGTTAATTAATTATTTACAACTCAATTTATTCCATCACTAAATTAATGTCTTAAGAATGTAGCATTATATCTTAAATCTATACTACAACAACAACAACAACAACAACAACAACAACAAAAATCAATCTCAATCTCAAATTATAAAGTTGGAGTCAGATATATATATAGATCAAACTCTTCTGTTGCACTCCATTTAGTGACGACATGTTTTTCAAATCTTTTAAATCTCTCTTAATGAATACGCTTTCTATTAAGTAAAGTTTTCCAACTTGAACATTTGTAGGGTATCTAAATTTTGGTAACTAATAAGGGTGCAATTTGCATTGCATCGCGAAGGTCAACAAATGTGATTGATATAAAATTAATATGTTTTGTTCCAGGGGTAGGAGGCGACCGATGATAATGCCTTGATGGCCACGCATATACAAAATGTTGAATTGGTATATATACATGTATGCATGTTATCACCTAAGTATGTAAGAAAATACCAGTGTGAGGAGGAGATATCAGATATGGATGGAAAGACTGGTAAGCTGAAGATAAACAAGCAAGCCAGAAAGAAGAATAAGCTTGTGGATCATCATCATGATCCCTTCCACAAACTAATATCAAACCCATACCACTATGGAACTTATTTCCACAATACCTGCATCACCAAACTGTGGAAGACTACTCCCAGGCTCTGCTCTCCCACCCTGCTCCGTCCCTGGCTCGTCCTTCTTCATCATCCACACCCCGACCACATACTGCGCGCTGAATGGTCTCGATATTGGTGGTCAATCCATCACAACACATGGAGGTCACCTTGCTCCTGTTGTCCCAGAGGCACTACTCGCCAGGTAATCCTTAATTAATTCTCGTACCAATGATCCATCGATCCTTATTCCAATATTTCATTAATTGATTAGTCCATATAAAGTACTCCTATGTATTAACAATAACAATCATTCATGATCTGATCAATCATCATCATCATCATCATCATCATCATATATACATATGATTTCTAATCAATAAACTCGATATGCAATTAATCAATTAATTAATATATATATATATAGGGGCCGGAGCTTACATGGACCAAAGAAGAAAGCAAGCTCCTGGATTCCAATTCTCCCCACCAGAATGATCCACTTCAATTCACAAATGCAATCATGTTGAGGGATAAGGTCTATGCGCTGAGCCTTCATGGTACTCTCGCAACACTGGATTTGGCTTCTCAACCCCGACTCCGGGTGTTGAATGTGAGGACACCGCTTCCCTCCACCATCACCAGAGGCTTCCGAGAGTGTTTGCTGGAATATTGTGGACAATTGATGCTAGTTTTTCTCATCTTCACCAACTCCACCAACATTGTGGGCAACGTAGAGGTTTATCGGCTCCAAGATGACAATTCATGGATCAGGATGGCTTCCCTTGGGGACATTGCGCTGTTTGCTACCCATACCCATTGTGGGGGCGTCTCACCATCTAAATTGGCGGGTTGCACAAGGAACTCCGTATATTTTAAGCAGGTGAAGGAGGGGGGTTGGTGGGTGTTCAACATGGAAGACGGACATATCTCTCCCATCTGCCCCAAAGGGCTCAACACCCTAGCTAATAATTAAGGCTCACCATCTCATCTGACCACTCCACTCCTATTTGTGAATTGTGAATTGTGAATTGTGATTGGAACACCCCGTCTCACACTTATAAATAAACGTACTTTCGACAACTAAGTAATAAGAGCCAAATTCAGATCCAACACCCAAGTAGCAACACAGGAAAATGGCAATGCCACCTGAGTCAGTGCTGCTAAAGACTGCGTATAAATAATAATATTCATTGCATTGTTTTCTCAACATTTTTCAGTGAATCAAAGTTGAGAAATTAGTGTCACGTGTAACTGTCAGTCCGCTCGTTAACAAGTGTAGTAATGTAACTCTATGAGATGGGCGTTAAGCGGAAAAACCAAATATCATGAAACAAGGATTAAGACAGCCCTTGAGCCTCCATTCAAATGGGAAGGAAAAGAGGGCCCGAGAGGCAGCCTCAACCTCGCAGGGGCTTCACTGAATGGTACAACTCGTCAAAACGTACAAAGAGCTGCTCCTGAAAAGTATACCAACTCACCCAAACTTCTCATCTTTCACCAACTTTCTAGCAGAAGAGTCTCCTTCTCTACAACAAAATAAGATTCGGCATGGGGGGTCACAAACTGCTTAATTCTCTTTCAAAATATAATAATGCAATGCAATCCTCCAAAAGAATCTTCACGACTCCACTTGATAAATGCATGCATTCATATGATTATTCATGCTCTTTTGAAATCAAATGAGAAAAGAGAGCAAAGTTCTAGAAATCTTTGCTTAAATAATGACTTTATAGCCCCCACTCATGCAACTATCAAGAATGCAATAGGCCATGACTGAAGACAAATGTTCTTGTGGAAGTGCAAAGACCAGTGTACTGAGAATTCAATTTCCCTTAATTGAGTCTTAGAAATAAAATTGGGCAATCATATGAGAACTCACTCGAAATTTAGTTTCCTTCATACTCTCCAACGAGTTGGCAAGTTCGAGTTGCTTCATCACAGCGGCATGCAATACCTGAGGAGCATAAACAATGCATGTGGATACACTAATGAAATGGTAATGAAGAAATGTGTAGAGATTGAAAACCAGGCTAACAAATGTGCTTACCCTCTTTGTCCTCTCAAGGTCAAACTCAACAGACTTGATACGTTCCAAAGACTCCTGTAGCATTTTGTCCTTCTCCAATGGTATCACTGCCGCCTTTCCATTAAGCTCCTTGAATAATGCCTCAAGCCTCTGAAGACGCTGCAAGCATGGAAGGATCCGGTCTTCCTCCTTGACAGCTTCTGCAGGAGGAGGACGAGGATGGGTCTCTGGGTTCAACTCCAATGAATTAGATAAAGGGACATTGTTCCGCCTCCACCCAATCCCACGACAAATGACTTTAAACAAGGTAAATAGCTTGACCAAAAAAGCTATTAGCACCCCTGCCACGTATAGAAGATCTTTCCTCTCTTCAACTACATCTTCAATTACTGATGCTGAAGTATTTCTGACCAGACTACCTGTAATTTTCAACAAAATAACCAATCTTTTGAGGAAATGATTACCAGAAAATGCAAGTGGCATAGAAACAGCAAAACCCAAACATAAGAGGACCTCATAAGAAATAGAAAGAGGATCCAATGAAAAAAAAAAATAGCCAAATAGCGGTAGAAAGAAATGAAAAGTAAAGTGCACAGGAGCAGCAGCAACTTAGGCCATACAAACAACAACAGCAACACCAACAACAACATAGCCTCAGTCCCAACTTAAAACTGTACATCTCACACTAAGCCAGCCCAAAATAATATAGAAACACACAAAAATAAAAGGTCTTTAACACCAGACGAAGTATCCACCTACACCAACTCCAAAATAATATACTAGTGAGTGCACCTTTTGGGTTGCATTGGTCATCCCTACAGGACTCTTGATGGGCAGTTGCAAGCAAATGCTTCTCAGACGGCCAAACACCATGGCTACAATCGATAGCTTTATCAACCATGGAAAAATGGTCATCACAACTGTAGTAAACAGTTGGATCCAATCCCTTCACCTGAGGAAACTGCAAATGCAACGAAAAGGAATAATATTAATATAAGAAGTGCAATCAATACCGCAATTCGAAATTCAATATCTATGCAAAAATATTCCATACTTAAAGAATGCTCAGTTAAAATGTACGTTGGTCCCATCAACCAAGCACATGTCCCCCAAACATCAACTGTAAATGATCTAAGTATGGTCCCTGAACTCTTACTTCGTCTAATTTGCCCCCTGCTCTCCTATTCTAAGAATCATAACCAGCACATTTTAGCTTCCATCCCTGATTTCCAATCATATTCCTCGTACTGCTTTTAAGGTACAATTACTCACCATTCAATTTTTGAAGCCCAAATTAACATTTATAATTTGAAGGTACTTTACAAAATGTATCCACAACCTCACAAAAATAGTATAACTCACATCTTCATGAACAGGGGCCAACCGGGCAAATCCAGAGCTCCTTGATCCAATGGGAGAGCAAGGATCATCAATATCTGAACCAGACTCGGCAGCTGATGTATCACTACTTCTTCCCTAATCGAAATAACAGTATAAACAAACACAAAGTAAAGAGTGAAAACAGAGTTCACCATCATGTATATCTTTCCTCAACAAAAGCAGCAGATTAAAGCTAGAAGATCTTGCCTTTGATGGTCGAATTTTGATATAGGAATGAACTTTCTGTTCGTCATCTGAAACTCTTCTGATTTGCCTCACAAAAGTTGCTTCGGCATTGTGCACAATCTACAAAAGTAAAACAAGCTTCAACATGATGCTTTACGACACTGATCATGTTGTGAATTGCGTTGAAGGCTAGCCAATATTATAGATTGATTTAAGAAGAACCACTAAAAGGTAAGAATCTAAAGATCCAACCTTCATAATCACGGGATTGTTCCAGGGTCCTTTATTAGACCTAAGACATCCTCCGTGACATGTACATGAACCACCAAGGAAATCAGGCAGTTGACTGACAAAAAGGAAAGAAAATCAAAATTAAGTTTGAAAGAGAAAGAATTAAGCACTCATCATAAATGTCTAGTATATAAAATGACCTTGAATCAATAGTTTCAAGAAGTTTATAAAGTAATTTAGGTTCCAGCACCTGCAAGAGAAATAAAAAAAATTTAAATGAAGCGACAAAGATGCCTAACGTAGGAGATATTTAAGAAATTTAACAAAAATTATTGTGTTTACTTGTATCTTTGATATAGTTTTGGGATCAAGAAACTTCTTTGCAGTCCCAAAAAGCATCTTAAAGCCAGAACCAGCATTTACTATAAACATGCGATGCAAAGTCTGCGCACAAATCCAATATTGTTAATTGAACCTCAAAGATGAATTTTAGCAAACCCAAGATTCAATCGTAGAAATTACACCAATAAATACCTCTGGATAGTAGCTACTATCTATCTTTGCCATGCCTGCCACAAGATCAGCAGCAGTCTTGCTGAAGTTCTTCAAACCCTGCATTTCAATATCAACACTAGAATTTTATTTGATATGATGAAATCCGATTCACATGCGAGCGACAACATAACCAGGGAAAATAAAACTCTCCTCGTCAATTGACAAAGCTGAATAAACAAGAAGAAAGAGGCAACAAGACAACCAACCGCATGAACAATAGGAAGAGGGCTACAGCTAGCATATGTCTCTTGAATATACAGGATATGCAAAAATCTTTGCTAGTTTAATTTGCAATTACTGACAGGGGCGTTAAAATAGCATACCAATCCCTGCACATCCAGTATTGTTGTGGTTGAACCGATGTGCTTTTTTGCTGCAATTGAACAAGCTGGAAACTTCTCTCGTAGAGCCTTCTCAAACTCTTGCACGTGATGCTTCAAGTACCGCTCAACTGTGGTGATCTGCACGAGCTTACTCGGATGCGCTTTGCCAAGCCTCTCAATATAGACTGGTCTTCCCTCTTTGTCAACACCATGGTAGCCTTGAGGATAGTATTGCAAAACCTCCTCTAGCTCCTCAAACTCGAAATCCTTGAAAATGAATGGACAGTTTTGTTTTGTTTTTTTTTTTTTTCTTACAAACATAATGAATATACAGGTCATACGCGAGAATTGAACAAGACTGGGAAGAAAAAAGGATCCAGTACAAAATCATCAGATTGGTGGATAACAGATGAAGAAGATTATTGTGAATTGCTAACCTCCAATATGGTATCTGTTCCGTACTCTTTTCTCCACTGGAGCATATCTTCCCACATTTGGATTGTTTTATCAACGTTGAATTCTCTGGCTTTCAAGAATCTGTGGCAAGGGAGAAAATTGTAATGAATGAAATAATGAAGCAAGCAAGAAATGAATGAGTTGAAGAGAGAATAAAAGGTCACCTCAAGAGCGTGTGATAGTCATCATGCCTAGGGGGCAAGGAGTTTCGGGCGAGAAGGTTGAGGCGCAATTGGTGCACTGCACTCTCCTCCTTAGCATCGCGAATGTCCTCAATAGAAACGGAAGGAACCCTGTAATCGACTTTCCTTTTCCCTCGCTTCTTGAGAGAATGGGTGAACTTGTTAGAAGCATTTATAGCCTTCTTCTTAAGGGTTCCAATCTTAGTGCGAGGCCTTTCATCTTCAGAGTTTTCAACATCAGAGCGCCTTTCTTTAATTTCATCAAGACTTGTCATTACTTCAAGGCCTTGAACATGAAAGAAATGGTAATTGAGTTGAAGAGCCCGTCCGTATGTGATAGATAGGGGAGTATTCTGGGTGTTACCTGACATATTGTGGTTCCAAGAGCTTAGGAAAGGGGGCCTTGAGCTTTACAGAAGTAAGTAGCTAGATTCGGTAGAGCTCCATCAAATCAAAATCAAAATCAAAGTGAATGCGCGCGGATCTAAACCCAGAAAGAATAAATACTAGTAAGGAAATGATCAAGCAAGTTAAAAAAAAAAAGAGGAGGAGGAGGAGGAGGAGCAATTCATGATTTGTTTACACACAAAGAGAGCAGAAGAGGAAAAACACTAATAAATAAATAAATAAATAAAGGTAGCAGATCTGAAAGATGCAATGAGAGGGAGATCGGTGGGGGGGCATTCATTATAGAGAAGAGAGCAGAGCAGAAGAATGAAGAAGCAGGATTCAGGAAGGGAAAAACGAAAACACATTCATTAAAGGAAATCCATCGGAATGCGTAAGATTGAAGGAACGTTTCACTTTCTCCCGGCCTTCTCCGTAACGTATGCAACAATAGATAGATAGATAGATCGCAAATTAAAAGAGATATGAAACAGAAAAAAGTAAAGGCGAATCGATCGAGAAAACGTACGTACAGTACCTCTTTAGAACCCTAATCTGAGATTGTGAGACCGGAAATCGACATGCATTTGAGCATAGATGAGGTAGGAAAGCAAAGATCAATATGAATGGCGTTAATTTGGTGCGGTTTGTTAAGTGGTGTCGGCAGGCGGCAGATACCCTTGAAGAAGAAGAAGAAGAAGAAGAAGAAGAGCTGAGACTACGCTAATCGCTGTGAGAGAGAGAGAGAGAGAGAGAGAGAAGCTCTTTGGATGGTTGGTGTGTGTGTGTGGGGGATCTGTTCTGTGTGAGAGTAAAATCAGAAGGTTCGAGCGTTCCTTTCCTTTCTTACGTTTTGCTTTACTTTTTGCCACTTCTCCGGCTCCCTCCGACGTATTATACTATACGTGCGCTCTCTCTCTCTCTCTCCTCTTCTTTTTTATTCTTTAGTACCACTCCATCTTAATTAAGGGAAACAAGAGATCGGAGAGAGTAATAGACAATATACTACGTACTAGTAGTATAAATTAAGCGCGCAAGTGTTTCATTGTAGTAGAGTCGGCGAGTTACCACTTACCAGTTACCATCCAAGTGAGTCCCACACACATGCAATTGCGAGCAGTGTAACGTAGCGGCGTTAACGTCACAAGCACAAGCTCGCATTGAATGCAACATGGAATGCAATTGAATGCAAAGAGATGGATTTTTTCCTTAGTTAATAAGTAGGGGTGGGCAAAACGCGACATCAAACCGCAATCAAATTGGGGGTTCTCGTTTTGCAAATCATCATCAAATCACAAACCCTTAAAATCGCAACCAAATTGACTGCAATTTACGCGATTTGGTTGATTTGATTTTGTGGTTTTCCTGCGACACATTTAAAAAATAAAAAATATCATACATTACATAAATGCCCATTAACAAAACATGCAATAAAACGTGTGTGTATATATATATATATATATATGTGTCTATACATGACCACCAAAAACACAATGCAACACATTAACTCAATTAAAATTATAAGTCTTACTTTATTTTCAAATTTAAAACAACATTAAAAAGCTGCAACTCAATTCCAAGTTTGGGGGTGGTTGTGCGGTTTGGTGAACCGCGATTTTTCATAAATGAAAACCACTACCAAACCGTAAAATCGTGATTTCCAAATTTTTTAAACTACCCACCAAATCGCGATTTAAAAAAATCACAAGCAGATCATGCAATTTAGACGATTTGGACGGTTTTATAGAAACCACTTCCCCCATTTATAACAAGTAAGACGTGGAGGGAATTCATGTGGATTCCATCCTCGATAAACTCAAATACCACACGCCACCACCAGTACTATACTCTAGCACTCTAGCAAGTGCATGAGTAGATACTGAGTAGATACTAGCAGTAATAGGGTAGGGTAGGGTAGGGTAAGGTGTAATTAGTAAGTAATAATAGGTTACTGCCCGCAAGTAATTACTAAGTTGGTGTGATGAATAGAGTGGTTAAGCATTAAAGAGGGAGGAAACAGTGGCACGTGGGAAGACTGTAACAATGAGCAGTGCAGTACCTGTGCACTGCTCCTCTGAAGAGTAGCTACTGGTAACGTTGGGAGCAATGCCATATGCAATTGGAGAGGAAAAAAGAAGGCAGCGCAGCGTGCGTGGTCACATCGCCATCAGAGAGAGTGGTAAGGCGACAACCGGAGACATTCCGACGGCGAACAAACCGACAAAACAACAGATACTTACCTCCCCGCCCCCTCTTCACAGATCCTACATTACATTAGCATTGATTGCATTAATCTGACACTCTTCCCGTGATTCTCTTTTTCTCTCTTTTTCTCTCTCTCTTCTCTCACATAGAGTACATCATATTCAAATCAAATCAGATTCCCCTCCTCCTCCCGGGAAAAAACAACATAAAAGCAAAGGCATCTCGCATCGATTCACGCACTTTCTCCACCTCCCTTCACTACTTACCACACTCTCTCGGTCAACCCATGAATCTATTTACTATACAGACCCTGCACTCCACTGCAGACTGCACTGCGCATCAAAAAATCATTCACTCCATCATCAATGCCCCCCTTCTCAATACCCCCGTTTTTAACCGTACGATACTACTAACTGGAATCCTTTTCTTTACCTTTCCTTTATTCAAAGAAATAAGAAAGTTCAATTTTTTTTTTTTTTTTTTTTTTTTTTTTTTTTTTTTTAAGGGCGAAAAGCTCACCATCAATCGCACTTAATCGAAGACGCGATGAAAAATTTGATCCTCGTAGTCGACCTCGGAGTTAATTTGTGATCGGTAATGTATGTTGTTGTTTGTTGTTGTTGTTTTTTTTTTTAGGGGCAACTGGCAAAGGGTGGATTTCAATTTTGAAGAACACGACAACCAATTTGAAAAAGTTTAAACTTGGCAATCTTTTTCTTTGGGACAAGTAAAGCACTGCCTTTTGATTCTTTTTACATGAAAATATGGTAAAAGGGGGTAGCATGGCTGTGGATCATATGCATGCATGCTGCAGCCTCATTACTCCTTTACTAAACTACTAACATCTTTCACACCTTTACCAAACCAAACCAATATATTACTAGTATGAGCTAGTATCCATCCCTACCACTCTGTAACGAAAATGATATAACTCCCTCTTCAGGGTTGTCGCCCTGTTTCCACAGGATATATATATTCTCCTTCTCCATATAATAAAATAAAATCACAGAAAAGCAAGTAATAAGAATCAATGGTGAATGTGTGTGTGATAACGGATGTCTCGTGAACTTCTTTCTGACTTGGTCCCCCCCACCCCCAATCCTCCACTTGGATCATCAAACACACTAGGAGTACTAGGGTGGAGTGGAGGAATGTATATGTGCACCATAGATACCTTACAATATTCCCACCCTTCTAATTAACTTCTAACTCTCACAACAATCACCTTTAAAATAAAAATTACCAATGCAACTATTCTACGCTACATTCTCCTCCTCCCTCCTCCCTCATGCATTTCTTTTCTTTTCTTTCTTTCTTTCTTTCTCGTCAATGAGCAACTTAATTCAATTTTCCTCTCCCCTACGACACCTAACTTTACTCCACATATGGTGGCATTTGTATTATTCATCAACAATTTTTTTCCTTCCCCGGCCTTTAATTAAGGATTGACCGAGACCGACCTTCATTGCACGCACATGACCATATGTGAAGTTTCCCCCCCCAGAGTGCTCCTCCCACTTCTACAATTCTTTATCTTCACCCCCACCCGGGCCCTTCCCCTTCTTGTGGTGCCTGTCAAAACAAGGCCCACGAGATCCCTTGCAAAGGTAAAAACAAAACACCACACCGTGCCACTGCCACTGCTACTGCTGAGAGAGATCCCAATCATCAATACAAATATACCAAAGGTCCAATACCATACATACTACATGTGCATGCGTGGGATTACAATCATGGGGGCATTCCACCACTTAACCTATCATTTGTTCAATTAGGAAAATAACACTCCATTAATTTACTTCCCTACATTCAACACAACGCCGAGCCCAACTCTCCATTGATGTTTGCCACGCGCTCTATAATTTTATATCAATTTCAATTGAGGCGTCTCTAACAACAATCAAAATTATGGTATTTGAAGGACTGGTGGGGCGGGGCAGTAATGCTATTTGAACAACTTATTCACACACTGTAATAGTTGGCAGTTGGCACCTCCAACGGCCCATAAAGAAGAATGCGACTTCCTTGTACTACTCAAAAGGGGTTTGGGCCATGGGGAATGGACCCGTCCCCATCAAAACCATCTTCCCCTTTCTCTAGTCCCTTTCACACTCCTCTCTGTCTCTAACAATTCGAATTCCTTAGTCCTCAGTCCTCAGTCCTCATCCCCCACAGTTGCAGGAGCAGGACCGACTTATCATAATCAATATCAGAACGAACCTGCATCACTGCACGTGCCACCTGCACAACACTCCAAAACTCACTTGTCTCCCTCTTCTTCCATCCCAATCTAAATTTCTACTACTTTCAAGCCTTCGGCCACTAATAATAAATATTTTTCCCAAGCTATGTAGTTAGGACTAGGAGTGACCAAATCCTACCATTGCTCTCTGCACTCGAATCTACAACTGGATTCTAATTTCTAAATAGGCCAAACACCTTATACTGATGTTTCACCAATCAGCCCTCCAAATCATTAACAAAAAGTGATTAACCAAACACACACGCGCGCGCGCAAAAGGGATTTCGTCGTGCCTAACACAAATGAACTTTTAAACGGGATATAGTCAATCAAAACAGGATAACAATATAGAAAATCACACAAAACAAAATCAAAACCTACAATTTGTTTATCCAATACTTGTCACAGTAAAAATCAAAGTATTAATGACACCCCAACCTTTACGACATGCCTAACAAAAATGTTTCCCGCTTGATATACCTCAAAAACTTGCTTTCTCAATAGATAATGTTTATTTGGTTTCAAGCTATATTTTTATAAAAAAGAATACACATAGCACTAAGCAGGAGAGAACCAACAGTGCTATCAAGGTTTAAATGCATAGCACCACTGATCCAGTCAACTAACGGCCAAAAAAAAAAAAAGGTGAAAATTTCCACCAAAAAAGGTATCACCTCAATTAAGCAGCTTGAGCCAGACCTTCAGGAGCATTGGAAGCTTCAACCCTACACAGATAAACATGGTTTTCAGTATTTGCTAGATAGGCCAAGAAACAATTTTCACCACTTCTTAAACAAACAAGACGATCTCGAAAAACAAACAAACAAGACACTTCAAGTACATAAGGATATTATGCAGCGAGAAATTTTAGGATGAATGGGTATTAGTAATTTAGTATTAGGAAACTCTATAAACCCAAGCGATGTCATACAAAATGTTTCAATGTCACAGGAATATATCATCTGCTCATATTGATTAAAATGAAACACTAGCTATAATAGGTAACATGTAAATCACTCACAGGGTGAAGAGTAAGTAAAAATGTTGTAAGATGGCATACAAGGTCTCGGCATGCATATTGTCACTGTCATCCAGATTTTCACTTGGAGGATCGCAAGGCTACAGAACTTGGGAAAAAAAATTGGATTCAAATGATACTCTAATTTGTAACAACCATATCTGTCAATCTTTTCGCAAGAAGAATATTTAGGTTCCAAAGAAAGACAAAAGTCGTTGGTGGTCCAGCTTTGCGTTTACAGTTGTAGGCATGATTCAATAATAATAAGCTATAGGCAAGAATCACCAAACAACTTCACCCAGAAGAGAAAAAGTTAAATACAAAGTTACAAACACACAAACAGCAAAACAAACAAAAACATGGAGGAGAATGGACAAGTCATCTGTTTTCATTACAACTGATCATGATGAAAACATGATCAGCACATTTGCTTACCTTTGAATACCTTCTCCAACTTCCAATCTCAAGAAATTGCTGACCTTTACTGGTGAGCCCACTTCCCTTGACAAATTATCAATCAATGACTGCAGAATGGATCAGAAACCACGAATGAGAGATACTTTCAATAGTGACGAGTGAGAGAAATAGAACAAATGTGAACTTATATGACAACTACGCTTCACCACATTAACTGAAGGAAAATGACTAGATAACATTCTTTTGCTTCATTCATTTGCTACACGGTTATTGGGATCCTTTCAATCATGCACCGAGATATGTGTGCACACATTCTGATGTGTGAACAAAGGACCCCTAACATCTGTGCAGCAAATGTATACATCCAAACCATGTCACCTAGCATTATTTCTGATCACCTTCTCAATCAATGGTAAAGAGCGGAATAGCCATAGCTGATCCTGACTTAAAACAGTTGATCCAACTGTTGCAAATTAATTACTGTACAATTTCTCAGTGGCTCCTTCAAATCACCCTCAGTGTTTAGAAAATCATTTCACAAATAGAAAGAGCTAGGACAATAAATACAAGTAAGCATACCAGCTTCCTTGAAGCTTCAAGAATAGAAATCTTTCATAAAATGGTTCTCATTACTGATCGCGGTGAACAATACATCAGGACTATCAATCAGACATTACTAAAAATTTGTGACAAGGTCACACTGCACACTAGACTTGCTTGAATAGTTAAACTAGAAATTGTCATGAGTAATAAAATTGTAATTTATTCAACAATGATAAAGCTACTCAACAGAAGATTGAAATCTGCAGAGAGCTAAGTAAATAAGCAAAATCTTGTAAACAAAAAAAAAAAAAAAGCAAAATTTTATGAATCTGAATCTTGTAGTTGGGACAAGGGTTAACGCTGCAATATGTTCATGCTTATGTGAAAGTGTTTGAGATTGTATGAGGATCATGCAATGATTGCAAGGCGCAAAGGCGGTCCCGAGGCGGTGCTTAGATGGCGCCTAGGCGAACAAAATAATATTTATTTAGAGGTCCCTGGATAAGTATTTATTTATTTAGTTATAAGACCTTAAGTAACACCAATTGTCTATCAATCAATGTTATTCCTATTCAATATACACTTCAAGAATACTAATAAGTCTTTAGGTCCTTATGTAACATTAATTGGGTTAAGATTTTGTTGTTGGGTGAGTATTTTTATTATCAAACTTAATGTTAAATAACCCATCCAAATTTCTAAAAATGTTGTAGAAGGATGCCGACCGCCTAAGGCACTGCCTAGACGGTTTTGCTCCAAAACGCCTTGGCGGCGCCTTGCAATCACTGGGATCATGATTATCTGATGATAGTTATAAACCAGTTCAATTGCTAGAGATAAACAACCTAGTTAACGAATAAGAATCAAAAGTTATTATAGCAACTAAAAATTGTTTGAAGAAAAATATATGAGATCAATCACCAGAGTGAACAGCCACTTACCTTGACATTGACTGAATCGTTCACAATAAACTTTTGCTCCATAAAAACCACTTCTTCCAAGTACTTCTTCAAACGCCCTTCCACCATTTTTTCTACGGCCAATTGAGACTTCCCTGTGGATTCTGCCTGAAAAAGATTAAAACAAAAAATGAAGAGAATGATTGGAAACAGCTAGCTGCTTTGATTAAGTGTTGAGAACTCAAGAGTCGTGCTGTACATACCCAATGCAACATACTTATAAATATATATTTCCCAAACACCATAAGCTACAAAATGTCTCAATTTTTGTGAAGAAAAATTATAAACTGCCTGCAGTAAACACAAGACAGGATACCTGAGATTTCAATATGTCACGTTCATTCTCTAGAGCTTCAGAAGGAACGAGATCCTTTGATAAGAATAGAGGCTTTGAGGCCACAACATGCATTGCCAATTGGGAACCAACTTGCTGAAGAGCATCCACTAATACACTATGAACCTCTGGTTCGAGAGTTACAATTCCTGCAAACCGGCCCAAACCTGCAAAAAGCTCAATAGTATCATTGAAAAGGTACAGCAACAAACACAATGAGAATTTGTATGTGGCACTTATACATCATATTTATCCAAGAAATTAAATTCACAAATCAACCCAAGTGGAAAGCTTATTAATTGCTTAGCAGTACCTGGCTGAGGGCATGAGTGGAGGTAGGAAGAGATAACTCCATGTGGAGATTTTAAGACTCTAAAGCCCCGTCGAAGTTTTACATTTTCCCCCACCATTGCAGCCACTTCTGTAATTGCACTTTGCACAGTTGTTTCTCCACTTAGTTTTTCATGACTTAGATTTATCTTCAATTCCTATATATCAACAAGACAACAACAACGTTTATATCTATTTGATCCACTTTAGTTCCTATAAAACAACAACAACATCAACATAGCCTCAATCCCATTTTAATTGAGGTCGGCCACTGGTGCACCAAGTCCTTCCCTACCCACCAAGCTTTGGATGACCAAACCACCCCAACCGCCCTTCCCTAATCTTTGTGTCAATTGGTGCTACTTCTACTTGTCTTTGAATTTTTTTATTTCTTATTCTATCTTTACGAGTACACACATCCACCTAAGCATCCTCATTTTTGCAACGTAAAGTAAATGGGGAGGGCAATATTAAAGAAAGTTAAGCATATAACAAACTATCATAACTGCCATCCAAATTTGTCTAACCCTACAAAGGACTGTAACAACAACAACAACAACAACAACAACAACAACAACATAGCTTCAGTCCCAAATTATTGGGGTCGGCTACATGGATAAAACTTTTCTATTGTGCTCGATTAAGTGCAATTGATGGTGAGCTTTCCAAATCATTCGAATCTCTCCTAATTAATGCATCCCATATTAACTTTGGTCTACCCCTACCTCGTCGAATTTCAACAATTTCTATTGAGTCAAGTTTTATAGTGGGGGCATTTGTAGGCCGTCTTTGCAGGTGACCAAACCACCGCAACCGCCTTTCCCTAATCTTTGTATCAATTGGTGCTACTCCTACTTGTCTTTAAATTTCTATATTTCTTATTCTATCTTTACGAGTTTTACCACACATCCACCTAAGCATCCTCATTTCTGCTACATTCATTTTATATAATTGTTGTTGCTTTACCGCCCAACATTCACTTCCATAGAGCATAGCTAGCCTAATTGCGGTCCTATAAAATTTTCCTTTTAGCTTAGTTGGAACATTTCGATCACAAATCACCCATGTTGCACTCCGTCATTTCTTCCATCCAGCTGACATCATTATCAATATTACCATCATTTTGTATGATTGATCCTAGGTATCTAAAGTGGTTCACCTTAGGAACTTCTACTTCCCCTAAATTTACCACTCCATCATCTCGATGTCTAGTGTTTCTAAACTCACAGTGCATGTATTCGGTTTTCATCCTACTCAACTTAAAGCCTTTAGATTCTAATGTATTCCTCCAGAGTTCTAATTTTCTATTCACTCCATCTTTTGTTTCACCCACTAAGACAATATCATCTGCAAATAGCATACACCATGGTATATAAAAACCATAGACAATTCTAGGATTTTACAGAACATCAGTAAGCTAGCCAAAGTGATCCCCATAATCTCATACCGTGAAATAGAAAAGCCTTTAACATTTGGCATTTAATAATAGGAAATGAATCACCTCCAGGTATTCTGGACCAAAAGGAAATACAGTAGTAGCCTTCTCACCAGAACTTCCAATTGATAAAACCTTATTTGCCAAAGATAAGGCCTGCAAGAATTGTGACAAAAAAGGTGCTGTAAGATCGAGGGTTATAAACCAAAGCAATATTTGCATGTTATACCTAACCAAGTAAGTCATGAGAAACACTTTTAGGATCGCACTAATACATAAATCACATAGACACAATCAAATTCCTAAACATAAACTTGTTTGACAACACAGATAAATATAACAATTAGGCAAACCTTTTCAGCAATTGCACCAACAATTTGAAGGCATACACTCTAGAGATCATATCTTACAAAGGTAAGCTCTCATCCTGAGGTTCAGTGAACTACAGAAGAGCCCGCAAAAATGATATTGCGTATTTGTTTAATAAAATTAACTAATTTTAGGAATCTATTCCTTATATGTTTATCTACAACATGTCGAGGATGGAAACTGGGGTTTTAGGAGTAACATACTTGGACATTCAAGTAATTTTATATTTTTTAGATAGCGGTTTTAGAGATTAATTAAGGGATGCATACATAATATATGCTAAAAAGAGATGTAAAATGTGGAACTCAATGTTCCAATAGAGAACTTTTGTTTCGAAAGTATGCATTGAAGCAGACAATACCATCACAATAAACGTGGAACTTTTTTTTTCCATTTCTCCAATTCAAAACTCTCAATCAAAGACAATGGAAGAGTTTGATTTATGTAGCCGATCCTAATTAATTTGGGACTGAGGCTATTCAAAACTCTATCATAAGCATGTTACTGGAAGGCATGGATAACCGTTCTTTTCTTTACAACATCATTAAAGTCATGCATTGGTTTACGATCTTACTCATTTAGAGATTCAACTTTACACTATGGCCCTCCTTATCCCCACTTTTAATAAAACAATTTCTCTTACATGTCTATATCCAAAAACAGCATCCCTTGATTAATTTTAAATCTACTAAGTAGAAATTATTTTCTATCACTACAAATAAGGTGGAAAAAAAATCAGAGAAGAGATATTTAGAAATTTAAAGAAGATAACTGATAGGCACAGATGCACAAGAAACTAAAAAGATACTAACCAAATACTGAAATACTTCATTCCTTGCTACAAAATCTGTCTCACAGTTAAGCTCAATAACAGCTGCTTCCTTGTCATTCTTAACTAATGCGAGTAAACCCTCAGCAGCAGTTCTCGATGACTTTTTTGAAGCTAACACCACACCTCTTTTCCTCAGGTCTTTCTGTGCAGCCTCTGCATTGAGTAGCAGCCAATACTGTACACAATTAATGAATTACGAAAAAAAAATGCTGACTAAGCAAGCGAAAAAAGAAGAATTTTGCATACTAACCGATGTCCCAATTGCAATTAACCAAAGCAGACTTGACTTCTTTTATCGGTGCACTGGTTCTTTCCCTTAAATGCTTGATAATACTTGTCTTATCTAATCCAGAAACATCAACTGTAAATGATCTAAGGAACATTTTCCTTAGAGAGCCAATATGAGAATAGCCATAACTTGATGCATCTAAGCTAGTTATTTCCCTGAGTTCATTGAAGCATGGTCCTCTGTATGCCCAAGAAGAGTAATTTCGGCGTGAAACTCCAAACCGGTTGAGAAGAAGTTTAGTAGAGCACTTTGATCCTTGCGAGAAAGCCATAAGAGAAGCAGCAACACGCCTTATCTTGTAAAAAAATCAAGTGCCTAAACATATTAGGACAAATTTGGTTATGACATTGACAACAACAGTCATGCTATTATGCTTGCCCTCTCAAACAATGCAAAAACTAAATTAATGAAGCCTCACTGACTTGACTCTATTCTAGTTTTTTTTTCTCTTTATTGCCTAGCATCGTTGCATCTAAATCACGCACATTTGGTAATCCTGAGAAACCACAGATTCTTGCGTTCATTTCTTTTCTTTTCTTTTTTTCTCTCTTCTAGTCTAGTCTTAGAAACGATTGAAAAGAATGAAGAATCCCAAATTAAATATAAAAGCTGAAAGTTGCCTAGACTTCCTTATCGAGGAAGGGTGATGTAATTCATTGAAGGGGTGCTTTGAAAGATTAGCTATTCATTTTGAGGTAATGGTGAGTGTAACACCAAAATGGTGTGTTTCTAGCAGAGAAACAGAATAAAGAATATATTTTGGTTAGGAGCATTTCCTCAAATACATAGATCGCATGGATTAATAAAGGCACAAAAGCAAAGAAAGGGAAAAGTAAGGGCATAAAGTCTAAAAACTAGTTGTAATGGTACGGCAGCGAAACAAGAGAAAGAAAAAGCCATCATCAGTGAAAAATGTTTAGGATGAGCGAGCGAGCGAGAAGAAGAGGGAAAGTAGCAGTAATGAATTGAGAAATAAATATTAAGCAGCAGCAGCAGCAGCAGCAGCAGCTTTACCTTGATCCAGCCCTAGGCAACTCTCAACTGGAAGCTCTGCGTTGCCTCCTCGCTCTCACTCGCACCTCGATCTCTCAAAGGCTAGTCTCTCGGCTGAGAAACAACAAGAAATAAATATCAACAAATACTTAGGGGTGGGCAAATCATCCTTTTTGGTAGAAAAGAATCAAGTCTCTAAAAGTTTCGGGTTGAGGTGAGGAGAAGTTGAAGACTTCTTTTATGTGTATTTTTATACAAAAAGTCTACAAAAGTCAAGATTTGTAACCAATCTACAAAAGTCACCAAAAAATTAAATACACTTTACTTTTATGAACTCTAAAAGTTTAAATTGAATACCCCAAAACTTTTAGAGACTTTTTAAAAGTCTATAAAAGTTCACATTGAATACACCTTACTTTTAGAGACTCTCTAAAAGTTTTAATTGAATACCCCTAAACTTTTTTAGTCAATAAAAGCAACTAAAAGTCTATTAAAATCTCAATTGAATACACCCCTTAGAGACTTGTAGATTTTTGTAGACTTTTAAAAACTTTGGTAGACTTTGATAGACTTTATTTTGATGACTTTTATTAACTTTGATGGACTTTTTTAAGGACTTTGATAGACTTTGATAAACTTTTATGACAATTGAAACATTAATTAATTGATGTGCTTAAAAGGCTTGGCATGGACGTCCATGTCCATTCAATGAATGTATACAAGTTATTGGTTC
Source organism: Stephania cephalantha (assembly GCA_039657325.1). Taxonomy (NCBI): domain Eukaryota; kingdom Viridiplantae; phylum Streptophyta; class Magnoliopsida; order Ranunculales; family Menispermaceae; genus Stephania; species Stephania cephalantha. Next base: position 58,374,512 of record CM077571.1, read on the forward strand.
AATGGTTCATTTAAGTTGTGTTGCATTGCATGAAAGTCTCAATCAGTCAAAAATACCTTTTGAGGTTCAGATAGCTCTCTGGCTCCACAAAACTTCCCATTAACCAACACTCCAGCCACTTGACACCTCACCTTATATTTAACAGAAGAATGCTTAGGTCTATCCTTTGATTTGATTCTCCATTTCGCCAATGGCATAATCGTCTCTAGCCTATTTGGTGATTTTCCAAACCACCACTGCATCCTTTCCCTCTAATTTTCCACTGCCACCTTAACGTCCTTTCACCAAAACCGCAAAAAAGATTCAAACCGATTGGTTTCCAAAGTTCGCTTCCACTGCGGTTTTCATTCACTTTATTTTCAGAAAAAAAAAAAAAAATGCAAGCAGAAAAAGAAACAGCAAGCAAAAAAAAAAAAAAAACAGCAAGCAGAAAAAAAAAAAAACAGCAAGCAAAAAAAAAAAAAACCAGCAAGCCTAAACACTAACAGCAAGCCAGTGGCAGCGCACCACATTCACAACAAGCCATTTTTTCCTCTCTTTGTTAATCAAAACCCAATTAACACTTCAAATCAATTCCAAGCTTTGATGAGTTAACAAACATTGTCAATAATCCTCATTTAATCAATAACCATTAACCAATCATTCATCAAAATAGTACAAAATGTAAACACATTTCGAATGAATGAATAGTTCATTCATAGCCTACCCAATTTTAAGAGCCCTAGGTAGCTGCTCCCCGGTGGTTGTACCCAATTTTCCCGCGAGTGAGTAAGAGGAAGTAGGTGTAAAAATGGCGGCTGCTTTTATCTAATCTATCTAGTCTATCTAATTACAAGGAAAGATATTGGATGATGCTGATGATGATGAAAGCAGATGTCTCTCTCTCCTTCTCCAAATCACCGCCTCCCTTCCGCCCTGATTTCTGCTTCACAACTCACTCCCTTGCGATGCACATGCACAAGAAGAAAACGAACAACACAACCACCACTATTACTGTCCAAATCAAAAACAACCAACAACAACAACAACAAGAATCCCTCGCTGCTCGACGCCTCATTTTGCTTCGCCACGCCCACAGTTCATCCCAACAACAACAACATCATCCTTCTCTCAAAGGTCACTTCTTTTCACCTGTGCTTTGCTAGCTGCTATGCATAATTCAATTTCACTAGCTACCTACTTAATTTCCTACATATGTCAATGATGATTGATTCTTCTTACAAAACTGACATGTAACGACTTTCAATTTGATTATCGATCACCTACTTTTGCTGATTATAAACCCTAGCTATAAGTTATTTACAATGGAAGGACGACTTATTAGATATCATGCATGTTGCTCATTATTTTAATTTCAAGCTTACAACAACAACAACATAGCAATTAATTAATTGAGGTTTGCTACATAGATCAAACTCTTCCATTGTGCTCGATTTAGTGCAATTCATGTTGAGCTTTCCAAACCATTCAAATCCCTCCTAATTAATTTCAAGCTTCCTACTTATAATATTTTGCTCCTTTGTTTTTCTTAAATATAAATACATAGACCACGATCGACCTCTAACTAAAGCTGGACGCACCGATGCTGCTAAAGTCTCCAAAATACTTCAGCAGATGGGTTGGATACCTCAACTCATTCTCTCTAGGTTAATTACTTTCTTTTTCTTTTTTCTTTTTCTTTTATCTCTTCCACCAGTTAATGCATGTCTACTGAATGAACCACATTTTCCAGTGTTGTTAATTTACTTCTTACCTACTCATTTTACCAATGCAGCGATTCAGCTCGAACAAGGGAAACACTCAAAATAATGCAAGACCATGTCCATGCACTTTTGGATGCCATTGTCTATTTTATCCCTAGCTTTTATTCAATTGCGGCCATGGATGGGCAGACAGCTGACCACCTTCAACGGGTCATTTGCGAGCATGCAAGGGATCCTGACATCCATACTGTAATGTGAGTTGCTTTTGCTTTTGATTCAAAACATGCATACCATCTCGTTCGTCTCTACTCACTTACTTCTTTCATATACATTCTCCAAAATCTTTTCCATTGAAACTCATGTTAACTAGCATGCAATGATCAACCCACGCAACAACATCGACTAATACTCTTCAATGCGCTTCCATAATCACTAATATGTTGGTGCCTCAAAGACATAGCTAGCACTTCCACGTTAGATGTAGGGTTTCTAGCTTGTGATACAACGGTCTCATTTGCTATTACTGATGCTCTCTTTAGTCCTCTCGGTAGACTACATCGAAATGCCTAGTGGATCATGAGACTACACATGTATCCAATCAAAAAAATGAGACTACACTTGCAAGGGCTGCATCTTCTCCACTAATTTATGCCATATAGAACTACATAGAATGGGCGAAAAATATTTAGAAAATTTTATAATCTCTTCATGTTTTACCTTAATTAGTTGTGACATAGACACTTGAATGAAAGTTTAATTGCCCTTATAGTCCAATACTCAATTTGATTACACAGGTGTATGGGACATAACAGGGGCTGGGAAGAAGCTGCCTCCATGTTTTCAGGGTCCTCTGTAGAATTGAAGACATGTAATGCTGCTTTGTTGGAAGCCAGTGGGAAGTCCTGGGAAGAGGTTAGTCATCTTTTGCTTATGTGTGATTATTTATGATTGAATTCTTTTGCACCCATGCCCCCGCTTACCAGCTTGCGGTAGCTCTTAAATCTAAGCGGTGAGAATGAAACACCTAATATGAAGGAGTAGAACTCCTTGCACGGGAGGCAAAAACCATATCGTAAGACTAAGGAGTAGAAAGATTGACAAAAGAGTATTTCCTCTCCAACATTGTAAATTTGCCTGCCAACTTGACCTCGTTTTTTAGTAACCGGGGCTTTGATGGGATCAAGTTCCCTTGAGGCTACTGAACTACGAAGGTTTAAATGAAAGCTGATGACCAACTCATTTTGTTTGCAGACGTTTGCTATGGTAGGCTTTGGAGGATGGAAGCTTCAAGGCATAGTGAAGCCCGACGCAGCTATCTTGCAAGATTTTGTTTAAATATTTAGTTGTAAATAGTCATATTTTCCTCATTTTTTTTTTTGTAAAAAAAAAGAAAAATCTTTGTTTCTTTTATTAAAAAAAAGAAAAAAGAAAAAAAGAAAATGGTCTCTAGTAGTAGTTTTGGTCATTGTTGGAGTGATCCATTAATTTTTTGATGCATGTGTTGCATTGATATCGATCAATTCTCAAATTAAAAGTGAAGAAGAGGCAGGAAGTATTGAAAAGAGAAACCTCACCACTATAAACCTGTAAAGTACATGCAGGGGCTGGTGGAGAGGGTGAAATTAAAATAGGAATGTGTTGTATAATTAACACTAAAGTATTTCACAAAAGCAGCAGCAGCTGAGATTGGACAGAGTAGTTATGGTGACAAAATTGGAACTTTGACAGCAGAGTCGTTGAGGCTAGAAGGCATCACATGTTGGTATGTTAGCGCTCACAAAGTCGCAATGTATGTATATATGAATGTTTGAGATGTTGTACTAATTAACTTGTATGTTAGCGAAGAAAAGAAATGTACAGATAATAGTAGTGCAGTTGGTTAGTGGACCAGGCAGGGGCACGTGCCAAGGGCCCGTGTGGTTGAGACGGTGGTTGTGGACTGTGGTTGCGGAGATGGAGCTAGATGAATTCAATTTTGGGAGGTCGACAGAGAGAGAGAGAGTGAGTGCGGTAAGAAATGAATGGCTCCTTTTTATGGCCTGTTTTGTTTTGTTTTGTTTTGTAGCTAGCTACTCTACGACTACTACTTATTACTACTTCCCTTTCATCCTTGTGTTCTCTTGGAGTTGGGAGTCCAACGAACTCGACTAATCCACCGCAGCTTTCTTTCCTTTTTCATCTCTCTCAACTTCCTCGGCGGTGTACCTAGCTAGGGTTTCGTTAAAATTCTTTCATCACGGACAGACGGAGCTGCTTTCTGGCCAGCTCATCCAGATCTGCATTTCCTAGTTAGTTGAGTTTCAGCTCGCTCATCCTAGCTCGGAGAAGAGCTTCTGGCGGAGTCGATTGAGGTCCAGATCTGGAGAAGGAGACGGTATTAATTGTATGACTGAAAAGTGGTCGAGAGTTTTACTGCTACTGCTCGGGGTTGACTTTGAAAATGATTGAGCAGTTCGTCAATTTCGTCATTCGCCCTCCCAGGTTACTATTACGTACAATTCTCCATTCACCATGCTTTAAACTTGCAAATACTAATGGCTTTCTTTCTTTCATATATGGCAGGGCTGACTACAATCCTCATCAATATTTATGGGAACCAGATTTCACTCTTGCAGGCCGCAAATACCAAAGACAAGACTTGGAGGCAAGTACGGAGATCGATCAATTCTCAACCTCCTTTCTTTCTACCCATTTTCATGCAATTTCTACATTCATCCTTTCAATGAATACTAAATATTCTTCTTTTCACTCAGCTTACAAATGCAAGAGGCCACACCTTGCAATGCACTCATTATACCCCCTCTCCTATTCCTCATGACACCCCTCTTCCTTGTGTTATTTATTGCCATGGCAACAGGTTTGCACTGCTTTCTTAACTTCTTCTTCACGCTTGTCAGTTTTTACCTGCCACGCAAAGAAACACATTATTTGCTTGCCGTTTAGTATGTTTTGTATGCGGTGACTTATGGATGACGTTGAGGCTTTCACTCTCACCGTCTGCAACTTTCAAGGGGGTAAAATAAGTCGGTTGCTTATCAAAACCAAAAAAAATAACACACGTTTAGTATGTTTCCTCTCGCTTGTCTAATTTTTCATTTTAATTTATCAATGCAGTGGATGTCGAGCAGATGCAAATGAGGCTGCTGCAATGCTTCTTCCTTCAAATATTACCGTCTTTACTCTTGATTTTTCAGGTTCAGGGTTATCCGACGGTGAATATGTGAGCCTTGGTTGGCACGAGGTTTCTTCTCTTCTTTATATTTTCCCATTCTTGCATTTGTTTTTTCTTTTATTCCTTCCTTTTTCTCATTTAGAAGTTTTCAATTTTATGAGTGCTTGACGTGATTTGTGTCTCAGAAAGATGACCTTAAAATTGTGGTGTCCTATTTGAGAAGCAATAAACAAGTATCTTGCATTGGTCTTTGGGGAAGATCCATGGGTGCAGTAACAAGGTAAAATATCCTCTATAGTATTATCTCAAATATTTTGGAATTCCCAAATTGCTTTGATTGTTAAATGCTTTTGGTATTGTAGGAATACCTAACAAGAAAATTGTTTTTGACTGGCTTAATGATAATGTAGCACTGAAATTGTAGGATTCACATTGCTTTCAACTGCTAGGAGAGATTAAGTTCTTGAATTTATATGAATGGTGGGATGAGAATGTTTCCTTCTCCATGCTTATTTTCCACCAATCTTTTCCTCGGAGGAATGAAATCAATGGTTATAATAACCTTTACAGCTATGTTTCATTTAGTAAGTTGTTTCCCAAATTTATGTTCTAAACCGAGATGTTTGTGTAAGACCACATCAAAGCTCATTTTGTTACTTTTAAAAGAATCTTGGTAAAGCTTTTGTCTTCATTGTATTTTTACATAACAGAATCTTCATCTTTCGTTAGATTGATTTCTCAGTCAACCTTTTCATCATTTGTCTTGATCTTGCGTAAAAGTAATATTTACAAAAAAGAAACCAACACAGTTGGTAAAAGCTGTGAATTGTATTCCTAAAATGTGAGAAAATAAGCAAAGGCCCTTAATTTCGTCGGGAATGCATCGTAGGGATTATGCGTTTGTGTGTTTTTTCATAATTTAACTAAAGAAGTTTGATTACAAAGTTTGAAAACCCCAAATGACAACTTTCAAGTTTTTTTCTGGTTCTAAATTGTCCCAATCTAATTTGTGGTGAAGCCTTCTTTATGGAGCAGAAGACCCTTCAATAGCCGGAATGGTGTTGGATAGTGCCTTCTCTAATTTGTTTGACTTGATGATGGAGCTGGTGGATGTTTACAAAATACGACTTCCTAAGTTCACAGTAAATATCAACTTATCTTTTCTTTCTTTTGGTGGTTAAATATCTATTCCAGCACAAAGCTCTATTTGAGGGTTTTTATTGTTATAAAATTCTGAACTTCTTTTTCTTATTATTGATAAGTATGAAATTCATGCGGAAAGTTTGTTTTTTTACGATTAGATGGTTCGTGTTGCTGGGAAAAGGTTTTGAAAGTTGATTGGTCTTGTGCTACCCCTGGGACATAATTGATTTGATGAGAGATGGTTTGTTTTTGACAGTTGATTGGTCTTGTGCTACCCCTGGGACATAATTGATTTGATGAGAGATGGTTTGTTTTGAGTAACACTCCTGTGGTCTTATGCTGCCAACTCTGCCCTTTGGTCTTTGGGAAGAAATCATATTGTGTTCAACGATGTGTTTGAGGATATAGAGTTAGTTTTGAATAGCATTTGGGTCCATGAAATCACCGAGAGTCCGAGACCCTTCTTTGACTCATCCCTTGGCTTACATGTGTATCTTTTTTATCCTTACACAATGGATAACTCAAAGAGGGAGCAGTCCCCTTTGCAGGAAGGAGTTGTGAACCCAGCTAGAAAGTATTGTCATGTGGACGAGGTAGATTTCTTTGGGTGATTCTAAGCTTCAAATTGGTTAGGTTCAGATTGCCCTCATGCTGATTGGTTAAGACTATTGGCAAACATTCGATGACTTTACAGTCAGTTTCAGGATATGCAGGTTCGTTGAATGTCTTCGGTTTGTCTCCATTGGAAAATCTCTGGTCCTCCACCTTTGCTGTCGTTATTGCTTCTACTCCTGAATGTTAATATGTTGTTTCTTCTTAAAAATTTGCTCAAGTCTCTCTGTTCTTGAGGCTGGTATCAAGCCATCAGCCACCCCGGGCTTTTATGCTATTGCTTGCTGTTATAATGAAAGAATGGTTGGAAATTTAGTATATGTTATCTCAACTAAAGGGATTGAGAATGATGTCACACATAGAATTCAAGCTAGATGGAAGAAATGGAGGAGTGCAACAGTTGTGATCTGTGATACAAATATGCCTCTACCAAGTTAAAAGGAAAATTTTATAGGACCGCAATTAGGTCAGCTATGCTCTATGGAAGTGAATGTTGGACGGTAAAGCAACAACAACAACATAAAATGAACGTAGCAGAAATGAGGATGCTTAGGTGGATGTGTGATAAAAATTTTAAAGGTAGAATAAGAAATAGTGAAATACAAAAATTCAAAGACAAGTAGAAGTAACACCAATTAACACAAAGATTAGGAAAGGGTGGTTGTGGTGGTTTGGTCACCTGCAAAGATGGTCTACAAATGCCCTCACAAGAAAACTCGACTCAATAGAAACTGAAGAGATTTTATGAGGTAGGAGTAGACCGAAGTTAACTTGGGATGCATTAATTAGGAGGGTTTTGAATTGTTTTGAAAGCTCACCATCAATTGCACTAAATTGAGTACAAAGGAAGAGTTTGATCTATGTAGCCGACCTCAATTAATTTAGGACTAAGGCTATGTTGTTGTTGTTGCATCTCAACTAAAGGGAATTAAATTCAAGGTCATCACCGCTAAATTATTTTTCTGTGGAATATGGATATTCCTTTTTGATATGCTATTTATCTTTGAGAACTTCACATTAATTATCATGAATGTCGGTTTTATAATTTTAAATCAGGAGACTTGGCTGATTTTTGGGAGTGTGCTCTGGTTATTTACCTTCTCACATACAATTCGGCTTTCTTACAAACAAATGATAACAAGACTTTCAACTTCTCAGGTTAAAATGGCTGTACAATATATGCGCCGTGTCATCCAGAAGAAGGCAAAATTTGATATTATGAACCTCAATTGCATACAGGTAAATTTATGTATCATGTTAGATTGTTTTTTTGCCCAGATGAAATACCCATAGAGGTTTGGAAATGCTTAGGAGAAATTGGATTGACTTGGTTAACAAAACTTTTCAATAAAATTTTAAAATCAAAACGGATGCCAATGGATTGGAGAAGAAGCACGCTTGTGCCAATCTTCAAAAACAAAGGAGACATTCAAAATTGCTCAAACTACCGGGGAATTAAACTTATGAGTCACGCTATGAAACTTTGGGAGAGGATAATTGACAATAGGCTAAGGAGATAAACAACAATATCGAGAACCAATTTGGTTTCATGCCTGGGAGGTCAACTATGGAGGCGATTTTCCTTGTGAAACGATTGTTAGAAAAATATAGAGAAAAAAAAAGATCTTCATATGGTATTCGTAGATTTAGAAAAAGCATATGATAGGGTCCCTAGAGATGTTCTTTGGTGGGTTCTAAAAAGAAAAGGAGTGCATGCTAGATGCATAGACACTATTAAGGATATATATGATGAATTAGTAACGAGTATAAAGACATTTGGAGGAGCTACAAAAGAATTTCCCATTACGATAGGACTATATCAAGGATCGACTTTAAGCCCATATCTATTTACTTTAGTTATGGATGAACTCACTAGGCATATTCAAGAGGATATACATGGTGTATGCTATTTATAGATGATATCGTCTTAGTGGATGAAATAAAAGATGGAGTGAATAGGAAATTAGAACTCTGGAGGAATACATTAGAATCTAAAGGCTTTAAGTTGAGTATGATGAAAATCGAATACACGCACTGTGAGTTTAGAAACACTAGACATCGAGATGATGGAGTGGTAAATTTAGGGGAAGTAGAAGTTCCTAAGGTGAACCACTTTAGATACCTAGGATCAATCATACAAAATGATGGTAATATTGAGAATGATGTCACACATAGAATTCAAGCTGGATGGAAGAAATGACGGAGTGCAACATAGGTGATTTGTGATCGAAATGTTCCTATTAAGTTAAAAGGAAAGTTTTATAGGATTGCAATTATGCCAGCTATGCTCTATGGAAGTGAATGTTGGGCGCTAAAGCAACAACAATTACATAAAATGAACGTAGCAGAAATGAGAATGCTTAGGTGGATGTGTGGTAAAACTCGTAAAAATAGAATAAGAAATATAGAAATTCAAAGACAAGTAGGAGTAGCACCAATTGATACAAAGATTAGGGAAGGGCGGTTGCAGTGGTTTGGTCACCTGCAAAGACGACCTACAAATGCCCTCACTAGAAAACTTGACTCAATAGAAACTGTAGAAATTCGACGAGGTAGGGGTAGACCAAAGTTAACATGGGATGCATTAATTAGGAGGGATTTGAATGGTTTGGAAAGCTCACCATCAATTGCACTTAATCGAGCACAATGGAAAAGTTTGATCCATGTAGCCGACCCCAAGTAATTTGGGACTGAGGCTATGTTGTTGTTGTTTGTTGTTGTTGTTGTTAGATTGTTTTTTCTTTCTTTATTCCCCTTGACCTCATTAGTTGAGAACATGTAACTAGTTTTTCTGAACAGCATGTGTTCTTTTGCTTTGAATGAGTTCACCCTAGCTGGAGCCGTTAGAGTTTTACTTGTTAAGTATGTCCATACTTAAGTGTGAGACTCACTTCTGGGTGAATACCTAACGGCATTAATTTATCTATATCTGAAATGTTCGTTTACTTTACTTTGTTGAAGTACTAAGCACACTTTGAAATCTGATGTTTCCGCAGGCTGCACCCAAAACCTTCATTCCAGCTTTATTTGGGCATGCTTCGGAGGACATCTTTATCCAACCCCACCACTCTGACCTCATCTTTAAGTCCTATGCGGTAATTGACTTGTAATTCAAGGGAAAGATTTTTTTTGAATATGCTCTGATCTTTTTTTCCCACCATCTCCCATGGCTTTGCCTTTAGTCAAATTTGCACATCATAAGGTTTGTGCCTCTTGCACGCTTTTGTTTTAAGACAAATTTAGAATGCAACTGGATCTCCTACTTGATGCAATTTTGCCGTAAATCTTGTTATAAGATAAGTCATAGATGGGAATTCATTTTTTTCCTGAACTTTGTGCAGGGCGACAAAAACATCATTAAATTTGATGGTGATCACAACTCACCACGACCACAATTTTATTATGATTCGGTCTCCATTTTCTTCTATAATGTCCTTCATCCTCCTCCAGTATCATGTTCTCTCTCAAGTAAGCTTGAGAAGTATTATGATTTGGGAGGCTTGAAAATTGGTTCTGGCATGGATGAGGTGATTTTTCATCGAACTAATTGTTGAATTCTCCAAGTTTCTTTTATCAAAAAACAAATAAAAATCTCTAAGTTTTTCACTTGTTTGGATTTTTCTAGATGTGTAGTAACTTGAATATTATATGGGTGCTATCACAAATTTTTAAGTTTTCTGTGTGATAATCTTGTCATTGTGTATCAGAGGATAGCTTGGGACAATCTTTGTTGGCAGTATGCATTCGTGTCACCAAGCATTATCATCAATCAAAAGTTCCATTCATGATAAATCCTGACGCTTAGTTTTCGTCCATGGCGTTAAAATGACACTTTCATGTGAAATTGTCCCATGCACATGCAAATTTTAGATGGAAGTTGTCGAGCATATTGCAGAGTTGGTAGTTTTTCATCTTCCACTACCACCAAGCCTATCAAAGCTATTTTAAGTTCTATTTATTTATTTTTTTGTGGAGGGGGAACCACATTTATTGTAGTTCAGGAAGGAAAATTCCCGAAGTTACAGAAAATCTGGACTCGACATTTATGGTAATATATGAACTTATTAGTAATATTGTTATGAGAGTTCTTGAGAACAAAACTTGTAACTTTAGATTTTGCTAATTGCTAAGAACGCTTGAAGATTTTTTTAAAAATATGTATGGCGAGCATTTCTTTAGTTTTGAGCATTATTAACTTAATGCGATTTACAAAGAGTTTCTGAGTTTGGAATTTTGCAACTCTTCAAGTTGTGCCTTTGCTTCTACAGGTTTGAGAAGAAATAAACGGTGGTATCACTTTGGATGTTACTTCTGAGAGCATAGTGTGATTTCTAATATTTTAAGACCACATACATATGGATACTATTCCGCTGAGTCTTTTGCATCCTTCATTTTTATTAGTTATAAAAAGAATTGGTTACTATTTTTCAGTTCCTATGACCATTGTCATTACTTCTAAGTTCTAATTGTGAACTATGTAAAGCTTTGGGTGGCTTCTATCCTATACGTCCTTTCTTGCTACACTGAAATATCTCGATCCCTGTAACATTTAGGTCTGAGCTTATAGTCTGCAGTGTCATAATGTATTTGTAATTGTAAATTTGAAGAGGATGGCATATATAATAAACTATTTTTTCTTTATTGGAAGCATATATATAGTAAGCTATGAGTCTATGACTAATAGAGTTATTTATTACTGTAGAGCTTATTGTATGAGATTGTCAGTGGTCTTCGTGCTGTTGATACTGGAGCCACAAGCTCGTCATCAGCTCCTCCAAGTGTTTCTACTGCAAAATCTGTCAGCGAATTTCTTTCTGAGATCGCACCTCTAGCTACTGCCCTTGTACGTTCAGAGCTCCTTCTACAATGTTTCTTTCCTGCAGGGTTTTAGGATGGTGTTGCTTGTGTGTAGGAAGTGTTACAGGTTATATCGCTATTTGCAGGATTCCATGATTGATCAAGATGGTTCTTCTAATTTAATGGATGGGAAAGATGGAGAGTGTTCATCTCATTTGCAGGTAATCTTGCAATTGGTGATATTCAATAATTCAGTTGATGTTCCCTGTTTTATTGATTTGTCCTTGCCTGCAATGATGCATCTGAATTGAAATGTCTAACTGAGATGATATACAATGTACGTTTCATGTTTAGTTTGATTATCTTTAAGAAGCATATGTATGATATACATGCTTCACCTGCTGTAGAGTGCCTTGCCTACCTGTTTAGAACATTCTACATTCTACCTTATCTGTGAAGAAGCTGATGTCTTAAACTATTAGAGGAGCCAATGACCTAAACTTTATTCTTCTCGACGCTCAGAAATCCATTTTCTAATACCTTTTTTTTTTTTTTTTTTTTTTGTCATGCAACTTTAAAGCAATACTCGGTTCAGGATGGTTTTCTGTCAGTTTTACAATTTGTGATTTTGCAGGTTAATACAAGTGAACAAAATGAAGAATGTTGCTCATACTCGAGCTCAAATCGTGAGAGTTGGGGACGTTGCTCTTCTATTGGAGGTAGTGATGAAGAATCTTCTTCTGCAGATTGTAGAGGGGGGACAAATTCCAAACATCAGGTCTCATCCTTTTTTTTTTTTTTTTTTTTTTTTTTTTTTTCCCTATAGGCTATAGCAATAGCATTGTTGTCCCAATGGTGTAATGAATGAATCTTTGAATTAATATGCAAGGGTGTTCTCGCGTCTTACATTAAAAATGAAAATGATGGCAGATGAGTTTAAAAGTGCTTGCAACCCCACTTAGAAGGATGCAGAAGAAATCGACATCAGAAGTAGGGCGAAAGGAGAGTAAGAAATCTGGAAATGATGATTCGAGGAAGAGCAGCAGGCGAGAGAAGTTTGAGAAATTGGAGGCCTTAAGCCAGAGGCTGCGGCTGTGCATTTTGAAGGGAGTGAAGCATAGAAGGCATCAATCTTCATGATTGGTTGTAAAATGTAATTGGTTTTGTATGTTTGTTTGTTTGTTTTATCATTTAATTATGTAGGAGGGGTAGACAAAGGCGAGTTGTGTAATGGAAGTATGTTTGGTATGGGATGTGGCATAAATTGTTGGAAATGTAAAGCCGTTGTTGATCATCGATCATTCATTAGTTTAGCACAATTGAACTTGTGTGTGAAATTTGGCGTGGTGGGTAAGAGAAAGGTAGGTTGGAGGAAGAGGGAGTTGGTAATGTCATCATGTATGCCTTGTGCTCATCATCCTATCAATTTAATTTAATTGGTGGGAGGGATGCGTTGGAAGGTGAATGAATATTAATATATTATAGGCAGGGCAAAGGCAATGGTAAGTTAGTAAGTTAGTAAGTGGTGGAGGACGGGTGGTTTTGAAGTCAAGTACAACTACAAGTAGAGAGAGAGAGAGAGAGACGTGTTGGGAGCAACGCAGAATTAGGCCTGCATCCGCTGCTCCAGCCTCCACCTCAACCTCAACATCAACAGAGTTTAAAGACCAACGCTGGCCGTTGGATTTAGATCTAATCAAGTTTCATCTTCTTGTTTCTCACCCTCACCCTCACCCTCTTCAGTCTTCAGGCTTCAGCCAGCCCTGCAGCAGGTAAGCCACCAATATTATCTTCTTCATCGTCATCCTCTGATCCTCACCTTTCGTCTTTAATTAATTAAGATGGTTTACTTGGTTTTTTCTGTTGATCTCAGCAATCAGTTGGATCTGTTCGTTTTCTAGTCTAGAATAATATAGTTGATTTTTTTGTTTTTTCTTTAGAAACAAAAGTAATCTGCTCATCTGCTAAGAAATGGATACAAGTTTGCTTTCTTTTCTTTTTTCTTTTTCTTTTTCTTTTTTCTTTTAAGATGATTCTCATGCATGCAACCAAATTACCAATTTATCAATAATTCTGATTTGATATTTTTGACGGGTTTCGCATGAGGTTAGATGTGTTCATTTGGAATCTACGCGCGTGGTTGCTGTTCGCTTCATTATGATTTGTTTGTTTGTTTGTTTGTAGAAGGATCGATCGATCGATCAATCAATCTTGAGTTGAGTGAGGTTGGTTGGAGGTTGGAGGTTGGAGGTTGGAGGTTGGAGGTTAGAGGTTGGAAATGGGAAGCTCGCTGTCGACCACCTCTAGTAGTAGTAGCGTTCCAGAAACAAAGCTTGAAGCTAAAATGGTTGAAGCCATGCGGCGCAGGGCATCTCAAGGAACTCCCATCAAGTCCTTCAACACCATCATCTTGAAATTCCCTAAAATTGATGAGAGTTTCAGAAACTGCAACACCATATTCCACCAATTTGGTATTAATTAAACCTCTTTTCTTTTCTTCTCTTTTTATTAGTATTATTATTATTACTCCCTCCGGTCATTTATATTAGTCATTTAAGGTAAGGAAACTCGTAAAAATAGAATAAGAAATATAGAAATTCAAAGACAAGTAGGAGTAGCACCAATTGATACAAAGATTAGGGAAGGGCGGTGCGATGGTTTGGTCACCTGCAAAGACGGCCTACAAATGCCCCAACTTAAAAACTTGACTCAATAGAAACTGTAGAAATTCGACGAGGTAGGGGCATACCAAAGTTAACATGGGATGCATTAATTAGGAGGGATTTGAATAGTTTGCAAAGCTCACCATCGATTGCACTTAATCGAGCACAATGGAAAAGTTTGATCCATGTAGCCGACCCCAGTTAATTTGGGACTGAGGCTATGTTGTTGTTGTTGTTGTATTTAAGGTAAGAAAACAAGAATTAAGACAGCTTTAATTACGAGTATAATTTACGTATATGCCCTTTGGCCTTAAATGAATTGAAGAATTGAAGAATCATAAATGTTTAAATTGTATAGGGGTAAAATATGTAAAAATGCAACAAATTCGCTCTTGAATTCCGAAAACGACAACGCAATTTCGAATAACAAATTTTTGCTAGAAAGACTTAAATAAATGACTGGAAGGGAGTATTATTTATGAGATATGAGAACTCTGAAACTCATGAGTCATGAACATTCCATTTATTTCCCTTTATTATTCTATACATACATAGATGAGGATTCAAACGGGGCGATTGACCACCAGGAGCTCAAAAACTGCTTTCGCAAATTAGAGATCAACTTCTCTGATGAAGAGATCACTGATCTCTTCAAGGCATGTGACATGAACGAAGATTTGGGTATCAAGTTCAATGAGTTCATTGTACTTCTCTGCCTCGTTTATCTTTTCAAGGAGGACCCCACTTCCATTCAAGCCGTATCCTTTTCTTTTCATCACATTCATTATCGCATTGCCCCTCATTCTTATACTTTAGCTAGGGATCGATGCTTAATTAGGCAACATTGATCTGTCTGATTTTTGTTCTTGCCTCTTATATAAATATCATGTGAGCTGCATGTTATTTCTGAAAATGCATGGAACTTCTTTGTCTGTGTCTGTCTGTCTGTCTGTCTGTCTATTTCACTTGCTTTCAAGCCTTGATTTCCATAACCAAAGTGTTAGAGATCACGGTTGGGATTACCAAATCTAGAGGCAACATTCGAGACGTTGGTCAATGCATTTGTTTTCTTGGACAAAAATAAGGATGGTTATGTCAGCAAGAACGAGATGGTTGAGGCAATCAATGAAACAACTGCTGGGGAACGCTCCTCCGGACGAATAGCCATGAGAAGATTTGGTGACTTCTTCTTCGTCCTTACTTTTTCATTTTATAGAATGGAGTTTCATCCTGATAATTAAGCGAGCGTACGTGGTTTTACTGTCTTTGTTTCAGGAGAAATGGATTGGGATAAAAATGGAGCAGTTTCGTTCAAGGAGTTTCTTTTTGCATTTACTCGCTGGATTGGGATTGATGAGCACGATGATGAGGAAGAAAAAGATGGGGATGTGGAGGTTTAATTGACTTCACTTCTTTTGAGAAACCATGGGACTTCTTGTAATAAAAGAGAAAGGATTCTTCATCGATCTTCATTATGCTCAACAATATTACTGCTGACTGCTGAGCAAATTAGCTATAGCGTGTTTTCTCAATTAATTATGTACAAAAGGCGATTTACCAGTTGTGGGGTGGATTCAAGTCTTCCCTCTTAACTTAAATCAACCTTCCCTTGCAATCTTACATACTATAATGTCTGCTCTGGTCTGCTCGTGTGGATCTGCTGTTGTTGGCTGTATTTCAGTGAAGACATTCTTTTGGTACGTACATTTGATTTGCTACATAATAGCGTAGATTTTCTTGGAATTTGTATGACATACATCCCAAACAAATCTACATATGACACACATCCCAAATAAATCTACACCACCATTGTATAGTGTAGCAAATGCATGTCTCTTAGAATGTTAGATTGAGTAATACCACATCATAATTCATGCGCATGTAAATATGTTCCAATCATTAAAAAATAAACAGTTGCTGCTTTTCTCTCTCTTGTGAATGCAAAATTGTTGAATCATCAAATCAGAAGCAAGACCAAGGTAAATGAGTGGTAAAACAAACGAGATTGGTTTGGTTTATCGTGCCCTCAAAAATAAAAAATAACGAGCTCAATGCATGATATACAGTGCACAGCTAGCGCAACCGTGGCAAATATGCCGACGTACTAGGCAGCCACAGCACCTACCAAGAGCCCAGAATTTTTCCCGAACCATGTGAGCCGCTCATTCTTACTTTCGGTAATACTTGCAACTTACAGTACTGCACAGTAGTACATGAAAATAATTTCAACGTTTGACGTTCAGCTAAATTCAAGAGACCAACATTACAATTAGTGCTTTAGGGTGCAATCATATTACGATACAGTGAGAGATGGAGGGGGGAGAGCCATCATAGCTTCCCCGAAATCCAATACAAGCATCCCATTAGATACCCATACACCAATGGCGAGTCAGTGGCAATGATACAGGATTTACTACTACTACAACCACGATCACTCTAAAACTTCCCAACTAATCTTGCCCATGATTGGACACGACCACGATCAACGGAATCCTGCACCAGAACTTGACTCCAATATCTGATGTGAGAGCAACATTTCTGGTTTTGCGTGTGTGTTGCCTGTGGACACCCGCTGATTCTCCACCACCCTGCCTTGTTTGGAGCTGCCGTCTACTGGAGAACCAGCGCGGCAACTTGAGTCCGGAGTCAGAGGCTCGTGGTGGGATGAGAATGAATCTTCAAAGGAAAGGCTCTTTCCTGGAGCACGTTCTTTGGCGGCTTTCTCTTGAAGGGGTGATTCTGAAGTTGGTGCAGGTGTTGACGGATCTGTTTTGTCTTTGGATTCAGTGCAGTCTTCACCTGAGTTTGGAGCAAGGATCTCCGAGTCTGGAGTTTGAGAGAGAACACCACTAAGCCGCTGCTGCTCTTCAATTATCTTTTTAAGATACTTTCCTTGGGCTTCTATACGCAACTGCAACTGCCTCTGAACCTGAAAAATGGCTTGTACAATATCATAATTTCAACTACATGTCTTAACACTCCACTTCAAGCAAAACTCTCTCTTTTTCAAAAGCCTTCAAGAAAAACTATTTTCTCATGTTTTTCCAAACAAGACTTTATACAGACGAGGACAGACAGATGACAGCAACAGCACCACGTATTATAGCAGCACTTAAACGAACCTACACAGTATTGCCCCGTCCCCTTATCAATCTATCATAGAATATCCCAATTCAATGTAGCACTAAATGTTCAGTTACCGTATCTTACCAAATATGTCATTACAAGATTGCATTGATGACTAAGATGAGGAAAGACGGGAACCAGACCAGACAGTCCACTAACTTCAAGCAGATGACAAAAAAAAAGAAGGTTAATGCAAGTCTTTTTTTCACCTACGTTATTAACAAATCTTTATTTCCACAAGCTAAGTTCATGTGGAAAGCATTAGTTCCACAAAAAATTAAAGTTCTTGACTGCGTCCATCTTGAGAAAGCTTTTTACTCTTGAAAGAATGCAAACAAAGAGAAACATTTTCAAGCTTTTTGCCTCACCGTTGTAGCTTGAGTTGTGAAGGAGCAGAAAATATCAAGTAAGATTTTTTTGAGGGGTAGTAATTTCGCGGAGTAATACCCGGCGAAGCACTTACTACCCAACATAAGTTAGTAGTACTTGATATTAAGCTAACACGACGACATAATATAAATAAAAGAGTTAGCGACCCTAGAATAAAGTGGTGGAACCTAAAACATAGTAAACAAGTAGAGTTTAGAGAAAAACTACTAAAGGAAAATATTTGGAATATTGACTTAGATGCTAATACAATGTGGCTAGAAGTGAGTAGTTGCATAAGGAGAGTGGGATCAAACGTATTAGGTATATCTAAAGGCTTGGGACCACCAAAGAAGGAAACATGGTGGTGGAATGAGGATGTCCAACGAGCAATTAAGACTAAAAGAGAGATGTATAGGAAAATACCTAAGTGTCAAGATGAAGATGTGTACAATCAATATAGAGAAGCTAGAAAACAAGCTAAAAAAGTAGTTAGTCAAGCTAAAACAAATTTCATGGAAGATCTATATACAAGGTTAGGTAATAGAGATGGCGAAAAATATATATATAGGCTAGCCAAACTAAGAGATAAACGAAACAAGACCTAAGTCATGTAAGATGTATTAAGGACGAAAATCAAAATGTTTTAACGCGCGAGGAGGATATTAAGGAGAGATGGAGAAGTTACTTCGATAGTTTATTTAATGATGGTCAAGTTGATACCATAATAGATGAAAACCCACACCAAGAAAGAAATGTCAACTATACACGCAATATTAGAATTGTAGAAGTTAAAGAGGCATTGAAAAGAATGAAAATAGGGAAAGCATGTGGCCCAAATGAAATACCCATAGAGGTTTGGAAATGCTTAGGAGAAATTGGATTGACTTGGTTAACAAAACTTTTCAATAAAATTTTAAAATCAAAACGGATGCCAATGGATTGGAGAAGAAGCACGCTTGTGCCAATCTTCAAAAACAAAGGAGACATTCAAAGTTGCTCAAACTATCGGGGAATTAAACTTATGAGTCACACTATGAAACTTTGGGAGAGGATAATTGACAATAGGCTAAGGAGAGAAACAACAATATCAGAGAACCAATTTGGTTTCATGCCTGGGAGGTCAACTATGGAGGCGATTTTCCTTGTAAGACGATTGTTAGAAAAATATAGAGAAAAGAAAAAAGATCTTCATATGGTATTCGTAGATTTAGAAAAAGCATATGATATGGTCCCTAGGGATGTTCTTTGGTGGGTTCTAGAAAGAAAAAGAGTGCATGCTAGATACATAGACACTATTAAGGATATGTATGATGAAGTAGTAACGAGTATAAAGACATTTGGAGGAGCTACAAAAGAATTTCCCATTACGATAGGACTACATCAAGGATCGGCTCTAAGCCCATATCTATTTACTTTAGTTATAGATGAACTAACTAGACATATTCAAGAGGATATACCATGGTGTATGCTATTTGCAGATGATATTGTCTTAGTAGATGAAACTAAAGATGGAGTGAATAGGAAATTAGAACTCTGGAGGAATACATTAGAATCTAAGGGCTTTAAGTTGAGTAGGACGAAAACCGAATACATGCACTGTGAGTTTAGAAACACTAGACATAGAGATGACGGAGTGGTAAAATTAGGGGAAATAGAAGTTCCTAAGGTAAACCACTTTAGGTATCTAGGATCAATCATACAAAATGATGGTAACATTGAGAATGATGTCACACATAGAATTCAAGCCGGATGGAAGAAATGGCGAGTGCAACAGGGGTGATTTGTGATCGAAATGTTCCTACTAAGTTAAAAGGAAAATTTTATAGGACCGCAATTAGGCCAGCTATGCTCTATGAAAGTGAATGTTGGGCGGTAAAGCAACAACAATTACATAAAATGAACGTAGCAGAAATGAGGATGCTTAGGTGGATGTGTGGTAAAACTCGTAAAGATAGAATAAGAAATATAGAAATTCAAAAACAAGTAGGAGTAGCACCAATTGATACAAAGATTAGGGAAGGGCGGTTGCGGTGGTTTGGTCACCCGCAAAGACGACCTACAAATGCCCCAACTAGAAAACTTGACTCAATAGAAACTGTAGAAATTCGACGAGGTAGGGGCGGACCAAAGTTAACATGGGATGCATTAATTAGGAGGGATTTGAATGGTTTGGAAAGCTCACCATCAGTTGCACTTAATCGAGCACAATGGAAAAGTTTGATCCATGTAGCCGACCCCATTTAATTTGGGACTGAGGCTATGTTGTTGTTGTTGTTGTTGTAGTAATTTCGCGGATCAGATACGGAAGTTATGGACTTATCTATTTCTTAACCCTCCAAATCCAGCGAAGCTCAGAGATCATTCATTCATTTCATCAAAAGGAGAGATCAAGATCTTTACAAGATAGTGTTCTTTGGTACAATATGGTCAATTTGGTTTGAGATGAGGTCATTAGAAGATAAACCTTGGCATGGTGGTGGACGCTTCCAAATGCTCGACTTCTTTTCTAACAGCAAACGGGGCCATAATTATCCATTTTCTTCGGTTAAAATTTGGGAACTCCGGCTTCGAAAAACAAAAAAACAAAAGAGAACTCCTGCAGGGGTTGGTTTGATTTGGGTTTTGCCTAAAACATGAACCAAACCAAATAGTTCGAGTCTAATTTTTTTTAGAACAAACTAAACTAATTGATTCTTCAAAATCAAACCAACCCAACTCTATGAATTTGGGTTGGGTTGATTCCAATCCTCAGGTTGATTTTATAAATTTAAACATAAAAATTGTGAATTTTATAAACCATACTCATAAAAACTTAGAACACAATTATTTTCTTTTTTCTTTCAAAGTAATGAAATAAACCTCTAAACACTTACTCATTGCATCATACACTCACAACTTTTAGTTTGCCTAAAATAATAAATCAAACAAAAATATGATCGCTATCTTGAACCAATAAAAATGTAACATTATTATCAAATTAATATTAAAGCACAATGATCAAATCACAAATGAGGTTCCTTACATTTGAAAACTTAAATGCAAATTTCGAAAATTCTTATTTAAATAAGTAACATTGTTTGTTTGAAATAAAAATAGCATTTAATGTAAGATAAATTTAAATATAGTTGACAAATACTTAGTATGATCAAGGTTGGTTCGGGTTTGATCGGGTCTACAATTATACAACCCAAACACTGAACCAACCCATCGCTTCTCAAATTTGAAGAGCCCAACCCAAATCAATAGCCTTTTTAACCCAACCCAAATCAATTGAGTTGGTTTGGATCAATCGGTTTTTTGTACACCCTTACCTGCAAGCGGACAATTGCTACTTTCTTCTCATATTGTTTGGGATCGATTAAAAGGACCCTATTTTTTAGTAAACGGACCCAAGTTTTTTTTTAAAAAAATAAATAAAAATTCATGCATGTATGAAATGACCCAACTGCCCCTCCATATAAAAGTGTTTTTGCTTACTCATACCTCTCTCACCTCACTCACCCATACCCCGCTCACCCCTCTCTCGACATACCTCGCTCACCCCTCTCTCGAATCGCACTCTCACTTCCGGTCCAAATTCGACGAAATCCAAACGAAACCACATTGATTTGACGCTGTGGGTGTATTCCCCACCTATTTTCATGTCGATTTTTGGATTTTCTTGGATTTTTTTTGCGTTTTTTGAGTCGGTAGTGGTGTTTGTGGTTTTGTTGTTGGGTTTAGGGCTTTTGATTTAGAGCTTGAATTTCGTATTTTTTGCTCAAATATTGATGGAATCGAGAATATCTAGCGATTCCAAGCAAAACCCACTAATTTTTTGGTCGGTTTCATGTATTTTTTTGGAGTTTTGAAATTTTTTTGTTCGTTCTTGTCGCTCGTGGGTTTCAGACACAATGCCGAGACCGCATTGGAAGTCTCAGTCACACAAGTTTGAGACATCTTAAGAGGTTTTGATCGGCTCCCACTGAGACCAACACCAAGACCGAAACCTCTTCAAAGGTCTTGGTCGGAGTTGACCGAGACCTCTAAAGATGTCTCGGTGTAAGCTGACCGAAACCTCTTTAGAGGTCTCGACCATGTGTGATCGAAACTCGCGGGCGACACTTTCTCACTTCTAGGACATGGGGTAAGCAAGGGTATTTCTGGAATTTACGAAAATAAAGGTGGGGTACATTTAGCAAAATCGGGGTATGCTTGAGTAATGGGGTACGTTTAGCAAAAACTGGGTTCCGTTCTATTGTTTTCCATTTCTGTGATGATCTCTATTTTGATGTACATATTAATGATATATTGACTCTTCTGCAACACGATCGTCTCATTCCCTCGATTAGTTGGAGTTGACTACATGGATCCAATATTTCAATTAAGCTTTTTTTTCTTCCTTTTGACAAGAAGCATTCAACTAAATTTAATGCAGTTGATGATGCGACATTGTGAATTGATAATTAGGAGGGATTTGAATGGTTTGGAAAGCTCGCCATCAATTGCACTAAATCGAGCACAATGGAAGAGTTTGAATCATGAAGCCGACCCCAATTAATTTGGGACTGAGATTATCTTCTTGTTGTTGTTGTTGTTGTTGACGACGTGAATTGATGATCTTTTAAATCTTTTATAACTAATGCAACATGAGCTACCTTAGGTCTACCCTTATATCATTGTATTCTTTCAATTTCCAGTACATCACATTTACTCTGTAGTCTCATTTTTAAATACAAGTATTTCAAGATACATAGACATGTTGACAATCAAATATTCATGACTGACTCCAACATGAGTCAACCTGGGACCTCCCCCAATCTTGCCTTTTAGCAAGTGATGTCCCGCCCATCTCACCAGAGATGCTTTGGCAAATATTCGTGTAGATTTTTTTTTTAATCAAGAAATATTCGTGTAGGTTTAAACAAAGGAAAGGCGCAAAAAAAACATAAGCAAGAAAGAAAGAACAAAAGAAATTCTCTTTGGATGATATGAAGAATCTTCGATCATATTTTATTTGTCAGTTTTACTAAGGTCTGGTCTTGCAAATAGTCTCATTGCTTGGCTTAAGGCAAGAAGTGGGGCTATTATAAAAAATCATAAATATTTAAGAATGTTGGTATAAAGAAAGTTTACCTACGGCTACCAACAACCATTTAATCCTCTGGTCATGCAAATAGTCCCATTGCTTGGCTTAAAGCAAGAAGTGGGGCTATTTAAAAAAAAATCATAAATATTTAAGAATGTTGGTATAAAGAAAGTTTACCTATGGCTAACAAAGACCATTTGGTCCGAGTGCTAACGGACTCAGTTTCCCTAAAGCAAAGTCTCGATTTCGAGTTTGGTGGATGAAAAAACTAAGGCGGGAAGGTCGCTCCTCATATTAGGCCCGATAATTCCCGAGCGTGGATTAATCGGTATGGTTGGCGCCGAACACCAAGTTGGAAACCAAAAAATAGAAATTTACCAATGATGCTCTTTCTTAAACTTTACTCACATAATCACATTTAGGCCTAGCATGGTTGGAGGGGAAGTTGGAGGAAGTGAGTTATCTTCCAGGGAACTTGGCACTTTTCCTGTTTGGTTGGTTTTTGGCGCCAACTTCCATAGAAGTCCCCCCCCCCCCCCCCATATGGTGGAAGATAACACAGCCTTGTTTCATTTTGTCAAACTTCCAAGGTAGATACTCCCTTGGGAGAAAACTTCGAAGTTGATTTTTTTGTTTGGTTCAACTTCAAGCTTCCTTAGGAAGTGACTATTTATCCAAATATAAAATATGCAATTGACACAAATACTCGTTTAAAGTATAGAGAGAGACATGAGATCGGGCTCTTCAACCCGTTAAGGCCTTGTTTGGTTGGAAGTAGTGATTGCAAGGCGACGCCTAGGTGTTTTGAAGCAAAATCACCTAGGCGGGTCGCCTAGGCAAGCGGTGTCCTTCTACATAATTTTAAAAAATTTGAAAGGGCAAATTACAATTGAGTTTGGTGTTATGATACCTACCAAAGAACAAAATCTTAATACAGTCAATGTTACTGAAGGGGCCTAAAGGCTTATTAATATCCTTGAAGTATATATTGAATGCGGATTATAGTGACTAATAAAAGATTATTGTTAATTAAGGACCTAAATAAGTAACAATTCGAGGGCCTCTAAATAAATTTTTTTTTTTTTTTTTTTGGTCACCGTCTGTGAACCGCCTTGCTTAGACCAAGAAAATCACCTCGAGATCGCCTTGGCGCCTGGCAATCCTTGGGAGGATGTGACTTCACTTTCAGGGAAGATATCACTTAACGGGTATTTATGTCAATTGCAATGTTTTATTGTTCTAAAAATGTGCAACTTCCCAGGAAGTTCAAAGTCAAACTAAACAAAAAAAAAAATAACTAACTTCCAGGGAAGTTTTCTCAAAGACTAGGCGCAACTCACATAGGCTTACCTTGATACCGCAACATTATTTCTTAGGCCAAATTGATTAAAATATCCTAACCTTTTACAATTTTTGTTATTATATCCTAACATTTTACAACTTTTGTTATATTATCCTAACTTTTTGAATTTGTAATTATATCCTGACCTTTCTAAATTGTTAGATTTGTATCCTAAATCACTTTTGAACTCCAAATTTAATGAGGTGACACCTAAATAATGAGTTTAAATAATAATTTTAATAACTATTTTAGCAATTATAAGTGATGAGGTGGTTTTGTAAAGTTACTATTTAGATGTCACCTCATCAAATTTTGAGTTAAAAAGTGGCTTAGGATAGAAATTTAACAATTTAAAAATGTTAGAATATAATAACAAATTCAACGGGGGGAATCCCCGTTACCCGTGGGAAGAGGCAAAATCATGCCCCGCGTGGCGTGGCAAAGCGAGGACGGGGATTCTACTCGCCCTGCATGGATTCCCCACCCCGCGCACCATGGGGGTCCTCGTCTTTGCGAGGATCCCCCTCCCACCCTACTCAAAAAAAAAATCCTTCATTTTTTATGTTTTTACTAAAAAATTATGTATTTTTTTAACAAAAACAATATGTAATGCATAAAATGGAACTCAAGACCTCCAACCATAAAACTCATTTTTAGCATTAAACCAATCCTACTACATATATTGTATCATAAAGATATATAAAATTATATTTATCATACTAATTCAAGCAATCTTATAAATTTAATTATGTATGATAATTTGTAACTTAGTCAACGTAACAATATCAAAAACAAAATTAAATTAATCCTTCAATTTGAGAAAAATAGTTTCCCAAAAACAAATTGATAAAGTAGTTAAGTGGCAAAACGACCAAGTAGTTGAGCGAAAACAACATTTTTATAAAATTGATGGGGCGCGGGGATTCCTCGCGAGGCGGGCGTGGGGCGGCAAAGTTCTCCCTGCGAGGAATTCGCAAGAATAAATCTCCGCCCCGCGCGGATGGTAACTTTAATTCTCGCCCTGCCCTGCCCCACTTGCATGTTGCAACCCTAACCTCGCCCTTCATCCATAGACCCCCCGATCCCACCCTGCTTTATGTGTGCCCTTGGCCCCCGTCTCGCCTCAATCTTTAAGTTCAAATGAAGTATTAGTGTTTAATAAGGTCTCAATTAGTCTTTTTCTCAAACATATTGAATTTCCTCTACGAAGTCACTCACTCCCTTTATTTTCTCTATCATGAAAACAATGCTATATTTGTTTTTCTTTGAAATCACATAACAAAGCAACATAGTTTCAAAGTTTTATACATTTTTTTTTAAAAAAAAAAATTCAATGATTGTTCAAAAAATCCCCACTGGAAAACTCGACTCAATAAAACCCGAAGAAATTCAGCGAGGTGGGGATAGACCGAAGCTCACTTAGGACACGTTGATTATGAGGGATTTAAATGGTTTGGAAAGCATACCATCGATTGCACTAAATCAAGCGCAACAGAAACCGAAGAAATTCGATGAGGTGGGAGTAGACCGAAGCTAACTTGAGACACGTTGATTATGAGCGATGTAAACGATTTGGAAAGCACACCATCAATTGCATAAAATCGAGCGTAATGGAAGAGTTTGATCCATGAAGCCATCCCGAACTAATTTGGGATTGAGGCTACATTTTTTTTTTTTGCTCAAAAAATCAATGTGTATAGATGACTTGCTAGGCTTATATCAACTAAGCCAACAACAGGATTGTGATGATGCCAGCAAATCTCCTCGATCATCCCAATGGAGTGGGTGTGACTAGGGATGGGAAAAAAAGGTATGAACGAGAATGGGTCCAAACACCACCTCATATTAATGAATGTAAAAGGTGTAGGTACCAAGATCCAGAGTAGGGATGCAAGCGGGGCGGGGAATCCCTGCGACGGGGATTCCCCGCAACAGGGATGGGGATAAAATCTCATACCCACACGGGTATGGGTACGGGAATGGGAAAAAATATATATTCGCTGGGATCCCCGCAAGGAAGCCCCATTGGTAATCCCCGTGGGGATTACCCATGGAGATCTCTGCAAGTATCCCAATTGGGGATCCCCGCGAGATCTCCGTATATATCAAATGCATCTATATAAATCTATATATATTGTATATATCGATTTTATATAATATTACAAGGCTTTCACCAAAAACACTAGTGATAAACAAACTCTAATGTGATTTATAATTTTAACTTGTTTGGTTAATTATATGTTTTGTGTTGAATTGTTTGCAACTATATTTATATGTTATACTTTATTTGGTTTGAATTTTCAACAATTGTGATTATATGTATGTGTACCATACTTTTTATAAATCTTTTGAAAAAAATTAAGTAGGAAAAAATATTTCCCTGCGGCGATTTTTCGCAAGAATCCCCGCGAGAATCCCAGCGGGGTCTCCAATGGAGAATGAAATGGGAAAAGATTTTTCTCCATGGGGATTTCCCATCCCTGCCAGGATTAGACGAGGATGGGGATGGGGATGGGGATGGGGATGAAAGTTCATCCCCATGGGAATGGGAATGGGAATGGGAATGGGAATGGGAATGGGGGATGAATTCTTAAGCAGGGATGAGGATGGAGATAGGGTCCCCATCCCCTACCCTCCCTATTTGCATCACTAATCCAAACCCGAACCTGGACCTAGACTCGTTTTCAAAACTGACAACTTTTTGTCCAATTCCATATGTTTAGTAAACAATCGATACCAATTTTTTGTCCGAACTCATTTTTGCATATTTTTAAATTAATTTTTTTACAGTAGAGAAATTAGTGATGCTTAGGCACAAATTTTATTTTGCTCTCAAACAAATTATGCAAATTGATGCAACATAATATACAACAACATAGCTTCAGTCCCAAATTAATTGGGTCGACTACATGAATCAAACTGAAGAGTTTGATCCATTTCATGAAGAATGACAAGAGTTTTACCCTGGTTGTCAACCTCTCGCAATCCTCCTCTATTGTCCACAAATAAAAAATGGGTTTGGGGCCTCTCTCCCCCATGTTTAGGGTATGAAAATGAGGTTTGAGAACTCTACCCCTATTTTTATCTAGGGGTGTCGGTGAGCTACATTACACTGGAATACATTATCGAGACCAAATAGCGGCCACTATAGGGGTTAGGTTTTGGTATTCTTGTGTAAGTTAGTTTTCAGTCCTTGTTTTCTAAACTTTTTCTAAGTGATTGCCAGTACAGTAGCTAATTTAACTGCTGATATGCATGTCGTTTTATCTATTGATTACATCATTCCCATTATGCCCTGTGGTAGATATTATTGCTCATTTAGTTATTACAAATGATAATGGATGGTCTAATTGGAATTCCATTTACTGAGCCTGTTGAATGCTCACTACCCTTTTCGATAATCTAAGGTACCTCGGCCAGCGCTCAAGACAAGGGCAAGGGCAAGACTTAGGAGTGTAGATGTCATTTCATTGTATGTTGTGAGACTTTAGTTGTATACCTTATGATACGGTATTGTATATATTATCACAGGGATGGGACATATATCTCCTTTTGTTTTATCATGGCTTGTAAAACGATATTTTAAAACCCTGATATTTAAGTTTTTCGTTGTTGTTACTCTAGTTCATATCGGTTTTCGTCGAGATATACGATTGCATTTATCAGGGACCGAAGGTAGGCTTTTGGCATGAATTGAGTCCGATTAGTGTACCGAAACTTAATTCATGTTTTAGGCTAAACGATTCCTTAATCAGGACAAGGGTCGTTACACTTAACGGTACAATACTCCAACATCCCAAGAATTCCTTCCACGAGAAGGAGGTTTGTGCCTTATGAGTTATGGCAAATGAACCGACCACGTGGCACTTAGGTTTGCCACGTCATTTAAATTTAATCGTACCAACGGTGGAAGGACCAAATGTGCACTATTTTGAAAGTTCGGAAACCAAATGTGCACTATTAAAAATTCAGGTACCAAAAGCATAAAAAACTCAAAGTTCAAAGACTAAAAGATATGTTTTGCCTAAAAAATAATTGCTTCAGGGATTACTTTCTCGCACGCGACACTTACACACCATTGCTTCTGAAAGTCGCACACACCTCACCTCATCGTCACCACCTCTCTCATGCCTTCTTGCCTCTCCCTCTTTCTCGCACACACTTTGCCTTGGTGATTGAATAAATGATAGTGGTGGAGGTTATTAGAAGTAATTAAAGATTTTATGCTTTAATGATACAATTGTTTCTCTAATTGTTGGATGGGGGTTTTCATGTGGGATTTTTTTCATCTAGATTTATTTGGTTTCTGTGATTCTTGTATGGATTGTTTGGAATTGAGAATTTCAAATTTTATGTGAATTGAATAAGCTACAGTTTGTAAACAACGAAGTGGGAAGAAATCTTCAAATTTTGTATGTGATTCTTGCGTTAGTATTTTTTTCTGGTTGTTGTAGTTTGAATTTATCAACAATCTAAAAAAATTAATTTTGATAGGATTTAAAAACAGGTTCGAACAAAAAAACAAGTCTAAGATATTATACAAAAGTACGAGATCAGACAATTAACAAAAATTAACAAAAACAATTAGATCCTCCGCGCTAACTTACCGTTGCATTGAGTTAGAATAGAGAACGTCTATTGTGCTAATGAAATTTTAGGTGAGTTTTGTTAATGTTAAGGTTTTCTTTATTGAGAGAGAGAGAGAGAGAGATATTGAAGCGGAAGAAGAAGAAAAGCAATTGTAGTTTCGTAATCAATGAAAAAGGAGAGCCGAGTCATTGGAAGGAAGGAATATGCGGAAATCTAAAATAGCAAAAATTGTAGAAGAAATATGAATCACCTTATACATGGAATTTAGTGTCGGTTAAGATTTGTAATTCAGCTAGTCAACAACTTCCCAACCAAACATGGGAAAATCAACAAGTTCCAATTCCCACCCTTTAATTCTAGCGTACCAAACACCCCCTAAGGGCATAGGTTGTTTGAGGGAGTAAGAAGTTTGTCCAAGTTGTACCAAGGGTGGCAGAGCATTTTGATTCTTTGAATTTGCAATGCCAACTGGATGAGAGTTGGCATTCTAGCAACAGATTATGGCTTGTTGGGCTTACTTCTCATGAGTCTAGAGCATGACATTCTGCGGCGTAAGAAGACTCACCCAAAGTACTCTAGCAAGCTCACCCCCAATCAAAGGATCAAAAATTCGACAAAATTCGCCAAACTTTAGGCGAGATTTTTTTATATGTAAGGGACTGAAATGAAACTCACAAGTAACTTAAAAGTTGAAAAGTTTTGCCGTAGTTTTCAACAAAAAATCGCCAACTTTAAAATAAATCAATTTGAGTTGCTAAAAACAAGCATAAAATGCATAAAAATGATCTAGAAAATCAAAAAAGTTTTTTTTCTTTGAAAAGGAACGAGACTTTATTTTATTATAGCCAAAAAAGAATGAATATGTGGCGAGAAACAATGTGTTTCCCTATAACAAAGTCGAAAAAAAACCCCGACCAGTGTAGTGGGGGAAAAATGCATCGTCCCTAATAATACCTCATATCCCCTATAATCGTGGCAAATCAATGATGCAAACTCGCTCCGATATGGTGCCATAGTCTCACCGAATCAACTAGGTTGAACCCGCGATCGAACGGCCAGAATTTACAAAAGTGGAAAAAGAAAATTACATGAGTGAGCTTTCCCTAGTTACAAACTACCCAACCCCCATCCCATTCACGTTAGAAAACCTAAAACTGCACGACATATCCATACCCCATCCCCAGTCTCCTCATCTTTCACGCTTCTATCTAGACTCAGAAACATGGAGCAAATAGTTCAATCTTGGACTCTTGTACATCTACCAGCAAGAAGGAAAACATATCTTTCTTGGTGGTCGCTTTCTTCTTCTGCAATCCTCCCTCTCTTTTTGCTCTTCTCTCGATCTATACCCGTGAGTTTTTGGTCTTCTCTCACAGCCTAGCTCTCTTGTAGTCTATCTTATCTAAGTCGTCTTTCTCCTATATATATAGGGCAATTCTACTATGGTGATTTTTTTAAAACACCATCCATGGTGATTTTTCTTTTTGACCATTGGATCTAAATCCAATGGTCATTTTCATAGCTACATTAATGACTCTTAAATGTGTGTGCAAGTACCAAGAAGTTATATTATCTATTGGATCTAAATCCAATAGTTAAACATTAAAATCACCATGGACGATGATTTTTCCCAATCACCATGGTAGAATCACCTATAAATGTTACTATCTACCATATGATGCACTATCTATATGTAGGTTTATATAGGAATGATTTTGTTGAAACTTAATTAAAAGTGTTAGAACTTTCATTGATATGATAGTATTTTATTTTGGTTAACCTTTCATCAATTGTGATGTATGTATCTTTGACACCATACTTTTTATTTTTATTTTCTTAAAGAAAATTGACACCTTACTTTTTAACTTGATTTAGACTTTAAAATAGGTTTTTTTATAGAAGTGTAGATCTGTCGTGGACGTGTATGCTTCATATAGAATTTGATTATTAGTATTTAAAAGTTGATTGATTTATTGCGTGACATGGGGATTATGTCATGCGGGGAATCAAAGAAAAAAATTTCCTTAAGGGGATTCCCCACGGAGAAAATGATGCAAATTCCTCATGGGGAATTAAATGGGGCAAAATATTTTCCCACAGGGATTGTCCATCCCTGCGGGGATTAGACGGGGATGGGGATGAGGATGAAAATTCATCCCTGTATGAGGATGGAGCTCCGCCCTCGCCTGATTGACATCCCTAATCATGATCCATATGACTAACAATCTTACTTAAGTGACTATGTTGTCAATGAAATGGCTATAAAACCATATTAGTATATCATAAGGAAAACAAATCAAGGACCTGAGAAAATGCCAATTAAATTGTGGTTCTTTAATACTAGAAATGCATTATTGTGCTTCTTAAAGCA
The DNA here is from genome assembly GCA_039657325.1 of Stephania cephalantha. Taxonomy (NCBI): domain Eukaryota; kingdom Viridiplantae; phylum Streptophyta; class Magnoliopsida; order Ranunculales; family Menispermaceae; genus Stephania; species Stephania cephalantha. Next base: position 58,405,468 of record CM077571.1, read on the forward strand.
TCTCATAGAATGAAATTTGGGGAATTTACCATTTAAATAAAAAAAAAAATCCCTATAGGGCATATATTTCTCCGAGTTAGCAATTTTTTACAAAAATTCTCCATTCCAAATTAAACTTATCCAAATTAATTATGATTTTCAAGAGGGTGACTATAATGTGAAATTGAGGTTCTGATCCTTGCCCCAACTTTAGCTAAAAAGCACCAACCATCTGTTTAGGACTAGTATTTACGATTTTTCTATTTTGTTAAGATCACATGGCTACTTCATTTCTTTTACATTCTTTTATTTTTTAATAAAGCTTGCTCGAGCAATCATTACGTTAAAGTTTATTGTCCAACTTTTAGTCGCCCAACAATATTAATTTTCTTCACTTTGTTCCTACTATTTCACACATTATTTTCAAATGTTCATTAACAAAAAAAAAATATATATATACTAAACATTAATCACAAAATTCAAACAACATTGCAGGTTGCATGATTGTAGGAAAGAAACTTGCCTCTAGTTGTTCGTGAAGCCGCTTTTGAACCTCCATTTGCAGCTTGAGTGCTTCTGTTATTTGGATTCCACTGAAAGGACGAGTATATTTCAAAACAACTTGACCCCAAGAGTCAAAGTATTATAACAAATCCTATGATCAGTGCCAATTACATGCTAATTGATCATTCCATTTTGATATCTCACTGTTGCACAGTGTTTGCAAGATTAATAAACCAAGAGCGTGAAGTAAATTATTCATGGGTCCTGGAATACATTAGGAAATTAAATTGTATAACCTCATTCAAAGAATTTTCTCATAGAAAATTCCACCTCAAGAACACTGATGGTGTGTCATAGGCACATGCCACGTTCCAACTTATTCCCCAAGTGTGATAATTTCCAGTACTACTCAAAGGACTCCAGGTATAGCCTCATCTCGCTTGAATATAAAATTAAGGAACTTTCAGTTAACAAAAACAATGAGAGGGTGTTGTACTTACGCTGAACCTTCTAAGCTTGACAATTCAGCCGACTTTTTATTGTCAATCTCTTTTCCTGCTTTAAAAATATAAGGGGGGCAAGGTTAGAAAGACTTTCAAAAGAGAACATAAAACCCATACTATTCCTTTTCAAAAAAAAAAAAAAGTTATTTTGTGATTATTACCCAATATGACAACATTAATAATGGCATAGCAGTTTTTATTGTACTCTAGACAAATATCTGAGCAAAAATTCTACATTGCAAGTTAGCATACGAACCATCAGATGCAGAATCAGGCAAGAACTTAGCAAGCCGATATTTCTGGTTGAAAGCAACAGAGTTACCATATTAAAAAACATGAAAGATGGGAAAGAGAGCCAAATGACAAATCAATATGACAACACGATCATAATAAAGAGAATGCTGCAATGGATGCTTACCTGTAAGTGGCTTTTGATATGGTATATAGTTAATCCCGGTACACCCATAACTCTAAGAACACCTTTAGGAGTTGCCCCTGCAATAAAGAATTAGCACGTGCGTAAACAGAATGGTAACAAGATTTTAAGGAGGAAAAGAAGGGTAGTTCTGTGGACCGTCTGATTAAAAGTTTCGGAAAGCTGGTCCACTTCCTCTTGCGATTTACAACCATTTATCAAGCCAACACTTTTACTTGATAATGGATGTGAATTTTATAGGACGCATATTTGTACCAAGCAAAGGACGACATATTGTTTATGACATAAAATACTATTTCATATATTAAACCTAGTTTTGTACCATTTTTTTCTAAAACATAAAAGATTGAAGTAACTTACTCTCTGGTCCACCAAGTTGTGCAACAGCATCAACAAAGCGTTCATGGAGTTCATGAGTCCAACGCAACCTTTGCCTTGACGCCAAACTAGAGTTATTGAGATTATTCCCTCCACCGGTAGCGCCCATTGTGCTGGCACTATTTTCTATTTGCTGACTTTTGGCAAATGAGCTGCTGCGGACTAAGCTTGATCCAGGGGCAGTCTTTGAATGAAACATTTGGCATTCATCTATAGACAAGAAATAGAGCTCCAACAAGGAACTGGACGCAGATTCTATAATGAAAACCCTAGAGCAATATAATTTCAAGAGTAAGGGCGTGAATTTGCAAAACCCTAAATCATTATAAGATATGAGAAAGGCAATTATTTTAAAAAAGAAAAATATTAGGTCAGATTAAATGAGCCCTAGAGCAATATAATTTCAAGAGTAACACTAAAACAACCGAAATGAAAAGATCGCGAAGAATAATATAACAATAATGAAGAAACGAACCAAACTCAGACCTAGAATCGTGGAACTCGAGTAGACGACTTCGCACCTGCTGCTGCTGCAACAATTGGATTGTAGTTTTCAGAGGGTTTTTTGTTTTGTGTCTTGACGAAGGGGAGGTCGTGGTCGTAGTCGTGGTCTGTCCTGGGGCACCTGATATTCAAGAAAGAAAATCAATCACGCGGAAGCCTAAGATATTGTCAGGCGCATCGTGTTATAATACCAGAACCATCCGCTCATAGGGTGTCATTTATATTGATGAGCGCTGCTATGGGCACCCCACCCAACTATTAGTAAAGGCACCCAAATTTTATGGTTATTCTCTCATCTAAATTGTACCTTGATGGAAATGACAAAATTGCCCCTTCATATAAATCATCCACACTCCCACAACCAATTTTGGGGCATGCCTTTTTTCTCTCTAATCTCTAACCGAAACCTAAGTAGCTTGTTGGCGGGCGTGTATCGATTTTTGTGCTTTCACATCATTCGGTGGCGAGGTAACACTCGATTACAACCGTATTAAGTTTCGAATCAACTATTTTGGTGTTGCAAATAGTGTCATTGATAATTTGATTTTTCATTGTAAGGATTGGTAGATTCGGTCATTCCGAAGTTATTTTCAACGTGAAATGGATAAATATATCACAATGGCACAAAAGGAGGTACAAGAAGAGGTATTTGTTATTGTTTATTATATTTTTCTTTCATTTTTTACAAGTGGTTGCATGGCCACGATTGTTTCGGCCACCCAGGACCGATACTTGGATAAAAGTTTCGGTCATATGGTACTGAGACTCTTCAAGCAGTGTCGGTTGTGATGGACTGACACTGCTTCTTAAGTCTCGGACCTGTACTATCGAGAATATGTAATTTTTTTTTTGGCGAATATGTTGTGTCTTAGTGATGAGTCCTTATGGTTCAATGTTTATGCTGCAGGTAATGTCGGTTTCCACGTTATTTCCAGACTACAAGGATGCTTTCACTATTTGTAGGCCATTCCCATCTAGAGAAACGACTATTTTATGGCTTTAAATGATTGGTCGTGCAAACAAGTTTATGTTAGTTACGTAGCACTCTGATGTCGGAGGGATTAAGCATAAATGGAGGGTGCATGTGAGAGGTCCGATACATTTAAAGGAATGTCACAAAGACTAGGGAAAGCTAACCGGAAAACTTACTTAGAAACCAAGAACTGAAGAGGAGGAGGAAAATACAAGGACTCAAACTAGTACGAAGAAATGCGGGTGCCCTTTTCCTTATTAACATGAAGGAAAATGTAGATTCTTTGTGGTACGTCAATGTTGTATGTGGGAGGCACAATCACGACCCCGCCAACAACTTGGACGACCACTCATTTGCAGAAGATTGGATACAGGTGAGCAGGTGGTTGTGGTGCAGATGACTAAGGGGATGTGAAGCCATGAGATATCCTCAACATGTTGAAGCAAAATGATGTAAATAATGCTTCGACTATGCGGACAATATACAATGCACGACAAAAAATATCGAATTAAGGATGCGAGTGGGTGGACTCAAATGAACAACTATTGCACATATTGGAGAAGAATAAATGAATGTTGTGGCATAGGAAGCATCTCAAGCCGAATGTCGTGACTGACTTATTTTGGTTACATCATGATTCAATCAAGTTGTTATGGTGTTTCCCGTCGGTTCTTCTAATGGATTGAACATACAAAACTAATAGGTATCAGATATCGTTATTGGAGATAGTTGGAATCACTTCGGCGCATTTGACGTTCTCAGCTGTTTTTGATTTCATATCATCGAAAACTAATGCCAATTATATTTCGACACTTGAGAACTTGAGATCTATATTGGACGGGTGGCCTAAACCTGACGTGATTGTTACAGATCAAGAGTTAGGCCTGATTAGTGTTATCGAATACGTATTTCCAACATCGTCTCGCCTTCTTTGCTCTTGGCACATCAACAAAGTAGTCTTGGCCAAGACTAAGAAGATGTTTGGGGATAATGAAGGCATATCATTAGCATGATTAATGATAGGAACGTCCATTGGGCTAGGGTAAGTTCCTACATTCTTTTTTATATATGTTTATCAATTTTGAATTATACGATAATGACTTATTTGTTGTACTTTGTATTTGACAAGTGAAGTTAAATGATAATGCACCACTTCCATCATTATATCAATAGTGGGAAAGGTATGCTGAGGAGTGCACTAAAGGTTAACGTGATAGATTCATAATTCGAGAAATTGTGTTGGTTGTAACTTCTCAACAAGGCACGCCTTTCGTAGTAGACTTAGCTTCGCCTTATGGACATTGAATGTAAAAATAGTGTTTTAGTTTAGTTTACATTATATATGTAAGTCGTTACTTAGTATATTGCAACACTATTGTCCTTCAAATATGTGTTATTTGTTGATCATTTAGGAGCGTTTGTGAACGGGTATTGTTTGTTTTTATTTGGTTGACGTTTTCCTCTTCAAATTGTATGAGAACAAAGTCTCGGTTCTTCAGATTCGAGATCGTATGCATAATTTTGCCATGCAACACCAAGACTCTTTGCAGGGTATCGGTAACTACATACCGAGAGTTATCCAAAAATGTGAGATTAGGTTCATCACGGTAGGCCATCCCCGAAAATAAAGCTATGTTATTGGAATGACATGACCGAGATCTTTGGTTTTGTTTTGTAGACAACTTACAGAGACAAAAACTAAAACTATATTTTACAGTTTATTTCGATTGAACATCACCAAGACTTTGTTTATAATTCCAGATTGTCATGACCGGGATGTTTTGCGAAGTTTCGTTTACAACCAATTGAGACAAAACCAAATTCCCTTTTTAATAGACAACTCGGTGGAACGTTATTGAGACTTAACATAAAATTTCAGAGTTCCATGACCGAGACCTTTTGTTATGTTTCTGTCACGGCCCAAATCTCTAACCCCCATTTTAATTCCTTAATCAGGATCACCGACCCTTAACATGGGACCTACACTGTGATATGTGCACCGACCGAGGCACGTGGCCGAGGTATATTGTATTTTTGTATTGATGTATGCCTAGTGTTATGTATTGTGTAGACTTACTAAGTCGGTTTGTACAGTTGTAGGCGTCGAGACGAAAGCGGGGACACGCCTCGAGTAGCGTGCGAGCCGGGGAACCGGGTAGTTAGCATTTTGGTAAGTCTTATTTAATACTAATATGAAATAAGGAATTACTTATAAGCCTATGGTTGTGTTTGTCAATGTAAATCAACTTAAAGGCTTATAGTTGAGTAAATTAAATGGAAAACATAAGATTGGTATAGAGATACACATTGGCACATCTAGGAACTAGGTGAGTAATGAAATGGTGTCACTTGAGGTTGAGATAGTGGGAGTTAGTGGGATATATGGCAAGAGGCGGACCATTAGATGTTCATCGGGATACATAAATCCATGGAGATCAATGGCTAAGAAGGAACATCACCTTAATATATAATATTAGTGATCAAACAACATGCAAACCAAATCACTCATTCATTTTGCTGGAGAAGAAGAAAGAATTGCTGGAGAGGAGTGAATCATCAAGGTGTTGAAGGAATCCATGGGAGTTGGCGAGAAATTTTCAAGCTAGGGTGCTACATCAACTAGGTACACATCTTTTTAGTTGAAATTAGAACAAGTTCTGGTTTTAGGCTGATTTTAGATGGTAGATGATTGAGTATTTGCAATTGATTTATATATTTAGATTCCTCATTTCAAGCTGATAATCCAGCTATATTGAAGTGCTTAATTTGGTTTTGAAATCATAAAGATATGAATTTTTGAAGTTGCAACACCAAAACTAGAATTCTGCATGTTATATTAGGAATCAACCTGGGTAATTTGGTCATAATCTGCCCGTTTTAGATCCAAATTGATCCAAACCAGTGGCATTTGAAAGCTTATTTAAAGGGGAATAACTTTGCTTAACTGAAGGTATTCTGATTCAAATGTTTTTATATCAGAACATGCTCTACAAATATGTACTGGAATTAAAAAGGAAAGTATTGAAACTAAACTTGTTAAGGGCATAAATCCCTAACTACTTGTCTAAATAAGTTGATCTTTTAGTATGTTGTATTTGGGTATATTTTATGCCTTGTGACCAAAAATTACATTTTTAGGAACTATAAATTAGGAGAAATAGATTTTCTAAATACGCTGGTCGGATTAAATTCCAATTAGACCTATGTTTAGTAAAATCATGACATCTCCTTTCATTTAAAATCAGAATTTTGAAAACTAAACTTTTCTGAAGCTAAGAGAGAGACCAACAATAATTGTACTAATGGAGGATTTCGATATTTGGACCATTTCATGCCTAAAAGTGCATTAAAATAGGACTGAAATTGAAACTTAATTTAATCTTTAGGGGCTGATTTAGGAAGATTGATTTAAAGTCTATTGAACCAATTTGAATACACAATAAACACACTAAATTGAGCTTAAACCCACTATATTTGAACTAATGAGACACCAAACTCAGGAACTTAGGAAAAGGGTACGGGAGAGCGAATACAAGAGTTGGAGTATCTGGAGGCCAGTAAAGCTAAGACTTTACTTTGTTGTGGTGAGTATACCCAATTGCAACTTTACTTGGCATTTCATTCCTATTAATTGTTGTCCTTGCATATTCCTTTTGACTATTTTGCCTTCGTATTCTTATATCATGTGTTCTTTGTGTCTATGCTCACTTGATGAGTCTAGTTTGCATGATATCCATTCATTTGATTTGATTCATTTATTTTATCCCATGCTATGTCTATTCTTGTTGTTTTAAATGTGAATTGAATGATAAATAGCATGATATTAGGCTAGTGAATATCTTATAAATGTTTAAGAGAACTTGTATTCCTTATTTGTTTAGGTGTGTAGATGTGCATATGCCTTGACAATCCATACTTGGTATTTCTTGAAATTTTAAAAGTAGTTTTACGCATTTAGGTCCCGTACTCGATCAAGGTGTGCGCGACTCACGGGGTTAGATTCCCTGGGGATGTCAACACATGTTACTTGACACTGTATGACACTCGGGGTTAGAGTCACTGAGGTGGTCTACACACCGGGGTTAGAGTCCCTGGTAACACTTGGGTTAGAGTCCCTTTTGCTATATGATTATTGAGTCGGAGTGACATGTTTCACTTAAACCGGACCTAAATCACCACTACTTAGCCTAGTGTCAGTATCACTTGTTTAACTCTGGTATTTACTGGCATATGATTTATTTTCCAGTTTTCCCATTTATATGCTTTTAAATACCATTTGAATATTTGAAAATGCAAATTAAACTTATCATCGGGGATTACTGTTTTTAATTATTGTACTCACCGTCCTTTTTATGACGGTGGGTGCAAAGTCGTCTACCAGTAGGCCGGGCAAGAAGAAGATCGGCGATTATCCCTGAGCCCGCGGCGCGTCACTGCATCGATTGTAGGTCTTCTTTTGGTATTTTGATTGTATATGTTATATGTCTTTCAGATACTATTTGGGATTGTATATTGGGTTGATCGTTAGTTCCCCAACTTGACTTAGACTATTTTACTGTTTCAATGCATTTTGAGGACTTTATATATGTGATGTCATTTCCTGGTTTTCCGCACTTATGATTTTATAAATGGCTTCGCATAAGTTACTAATTGCTTCCGCATAATCAATAAGACTTCCGTTAATTAATTAAGATCACAGCTATGGTCACCCCACCAATTAATGAAGGCACCCATTTATTTGTCATTATCCCCTCTAAATTACACTTTGATGTAAATGACTCTATTGCCCCTTCATATAAACTCTCTCCAATCTCATAACCCATTTTCAAACAAATTTTGGGGCACCCCCACTACATTGGTCTCTCATCTCTAACATAAAGTCACGTATTTGTTTGCCGGGCGTGTATTGATTCTTGCGTTTTCACATCATCCGATAGCGAGGTAACATTGTTTTACAACCATATGAAGATTCGAATGAACTATTTTTTTTTGTTCAAAACAGTGAAATAGATGATTTGGTTTGTCAATGTAGGGTTTGGTAAATTCGACCATTCCGAACTTGTTTCCAACTTAAAATGGATGAATGTACTGCAATGGTGCAAGAGGAGGTACAAGAAGAGGTATTTGTTAAAAATTATTGTGTTTTTTTTTTTGGTTTTTCATGTTCTCAGTCGAAGTTGCACGGGCTCGATTGTTTCGGCCTCGCAGTACTGAGACTTATAGATAAGTCTCGGTCAAAAGCCACCGAGACTTATCCGTAAGTCACGGTCATGTTGTGACCGAAACAAATTGTATAGTCTCGGTATAAAACGACCGAGACTATTCCATAACTCTCGGTTCCCAGTGAACGAAAATTGGTTTCGAGTCGCGGACCTGTACTACCGAAAATTTGGTTTTTTGGGTTTTTTGTTGAATTTGATGTGCATTTTGGTTGAGTCATAATGTTACAATGTATGTATTACAGGTAATGCCGGTTTCAACTTTATTTCCAGACTACAAGGATGCGTTCACTCCTTGTAGGCCATTCTCATCTAGAGAATCGGCTATTTCATGGCTTCAAATGATTGGTCGTGAGAAAAAGTTTGTGTTAGTAACGTAGCAATCTAATGCCGGAGGGATTAAGCACAGGGGAAGGGTCAAACTTGCGTGTGAGAGGTCCGATACATATAGGGGAATGTCACAAAGAGTAGGGAAAGCTAAAGCGGCAAAACTTGCTTTGACACCAAGAACTGAAGAAGAAGGAAACGGGGAGGGCTCAAACTGGTACAAAGAAATGTGGATGCCATTTCCTTATTAACATAAAGGAAAATGTTGATTCTTTGTGGTATGTCACTGTCATCTGTGGGAGCACAATTACGACCCCGCCAAAAACTTGGACGACCACTCATTTGCAAGAAGATTGGATAAGGGTGAGCAGGTGGTTGTGGTGCAAATGACTAAGGGTAATGCGAAGGCAAGAGATATCCTCAACACGTTGAAGCAAAGAAATGTTAAAAACGTATCGACAATGCAGACAATATATAATGCACGACAAAAATTCCGAAATGAGGATGCGGGTGGGAGGACTCAAATGCAACAACTATTGCACATATTGGAGAATAATAGGTGGATGTCGTGGCATAGGAAACATCCCGATACAAATATCGTCACTGATTTATTTTGGTCACATCCTGATTCAATTAAGTTGTTGCGGTGTTTCCCGTCGGTTCTTTTGATGGATTGCACTTACAAAACAAATAGGTATCGAATGCCGTTATTGGAGATTGTTGGCATCACTTCAATGCATTTGACGTTCTCAGTTGGGTTTTCTTTCATATCATCGGAGACTCGTTTAAATTATGTTTGGGCACTTGAGAACTTGAGATCCATATTGGACGGGTAGCCTAAACCTGACGTGTTTGTTACGGATCGGGAGTTAGGCCTTATTAGTGCCATCGAAGAAGTATTTCCATCATCGTCTCACCTTCTTTGCTCTTGGCACATCAACAAAGTAGTATTGGCCAAGACTAAGAAGATGTTTGGGGATAACGAAGGTTTCGCGCGTTTCATGGATATGTGGACGAGTGTGTTGTATGCTAAGTTGGAGGCCTTATTAGAACTTAGGATGAATGACTTGCGTTGTGAGTTCAGTCATGTGAAAGGTCTTACTGATTACTTGGATAACACATGGGTGAAGATCTACAAGGAGAAATTTGTACCAGCATGGACAGATCGAATTATGTACTTTGGGGAAACAATGACACAGAAGGTTGAGTCTGCGCATTCCACTTTGAAGCTACATCTTGGCAACAGTCAGGCAAGTTTTGAGACTTTGTGGAGTGTGGTTGATGGTCTTCTTAGGATCCAACATAACAACATCAAGACATCATTTGAGCTCAGTTTAAATGTGGTGCAACATGAATATTTTGATGGGTTTTATCGCCGATTATGTGGTTATGTCTCTTAAAGGGCGCTTAATTTAATTAAAGATGAATTGGAACGTGGAGAGGATGTTGGACATGACTCTACTCGTTGTGGTTGTGAGATACGTACCACGCATGGTCTTCCTTGTGCACACGAGCTAAACTTTCATAAATTTGTTGGTTCACCAATCCCTCTCGAGGACATTCATATGTACTGGCGAAAGTTAAGTATGATACCAGAGAATCATGTGGATCGGTCTGGGTACAATGTGAACGATGAAATTGAAAGAGTGTTGCAAAAGTTTCATGCTTGCACTGACGAGGACGATCGCATCAGGATTATTCAGCAGCTTAGGGATATTAGTCGTCCTTCATCTATACCGGGAGTTGTCCCACTTACAAAAATAAAGACAAAGGGAAGGACACCGGGGTCTTCAATTGGAAGTTTGTTGAATAGAGGAAAGAAGATAGGATCAAAGAGGAAACACGATGAAGACGATACTTCGACGACAAGATTGCCTAGCGGGTTTGAGTATGTACTATCGACAGAAGAGGCTTCTAGTTCGAGAAAGAAGAAAAATAAAGTGGGGCCTAAAATATGTCGTACGTGTCGGCAGACCCAAAGTGTATTTAAGATTGGTTATTCTCATTGCATAGAACCATATTGGTTGCCATATGTTGAGAGCACTATTGATGTGATAGGCGATGGTAATTGTGGATATCGGTGTGTTGCCTCGGGCTTGGACTTCCCGATGTCGATGGTTGGAAGATAGTACGTAGAATGATGTTCAATGAGATAATCGGGTATGAAAACCTTTGGCGGGAAGTGCTTGGAACGAGTTATGAAAAGGTCAAGATTGTTGTGCATTGTCCGGATAATCATGTTGGTGCATCTTTTGACGAATGGTTGACACTTCCATACATGGGTCTGTTAATATCAACGACCTTCAATGTCATTCTAGTAAAACTCTCGCATAGTAGTTGCTCGACATTTCTTCCTCTACGTAATGTCCCACCGTCATCGTTACATAGTCGAATTATTATTGTCATGATTAATGATAGGAATATCCATTGGGTTAGGGTAAGTTTGTACAATTTTTGTGAATTGTGTTTTTTCATCTTCTGATCATATGATAATGGATTATTGTTCTATTTTGTATTTGACAGGTGAAGTTGATTGTGAATGCACCGCTGCCATCATTATATCCATCGTGGGAAAGGTATGCTGAGGAGTGCGCTAAAGGTTGGCGTGATGGATTCGTAATTCGAGAAATCGTGCCAGTTGTAACTTCTCAAGAAGGCACGCTTTCCGTAGTAGATTTAGCTTTGCCTTAGTTATCAATAGTCGTGTTTAACATTTTAAGTTTTGATGTGTATACTTCAATGTGCTTAGAATCTTTGTATTCAATAAATATGTATCAAAGTTAATTGTTTTAAAAGTTTTTAAGTGTATGCTTCTCGGTTAGCTAATATTGATATGTTATGGTTTGTAATTGTGAAAAAATTAACTCTCGACCAAGCCGGTCAGTGACTCGCGCATATGTTTCGGCATTCAATAACCGAAAATTAGCCAACCTTCTCGGTATGATACTCCCGAGAGAAGTGTTTCGCTATGTAATCTGTTGGTTTACAGATACGACTCGTTGACCCGTGCACGACCCAACTGGAGAATTCTCGGTTCCTCCAAGGCAAAACTAAACATTTAGTTTCGTTAATGCATAACCGAGACACTATCGAGTTTATTAGCGTAGTTACGGAGGTACATACCCGAGAGATTTTGGAACGTTTCGGTTGTATGGCACCGATAATCATTCCGGTCTCGTCCCTGAAGAATCGAGACTCTTTTCTAGATCACAAAATGAACATGTTTGTAAACCAAAATTATTAAAAACAAATCTCAATACTAACAATAACACCAAAACATAGACAACAGTCAAATATTTAATGTAAAACAGTACAAGTTCCATAACCCGCCATTCAACATTCAAACAAGTCCAACATTCGAACAGCATTATACAAGTTCCTTAATCTAACAAAAACTAAAACAGTAAAAGTTCCATAATCCAACATTCAACAAGTCCCTCATTGCTTTGGCTTCTTCAAATTCTTTCTCCTGTATTCCTTGCCATGCATTCTCTTTGGGGGGCGAGCATCGATTGTTGGCGGTGGAGCATTAGCCGGAGTGGAATGTGTAGAAGTGCTATCGTTCTGGGACTGCCTAGGGCCTACTTGGGTAAGGGCTGATGTGTCGGTGGCGGCGGCGGTGCCGGTTGCGGTGGTGGTAATGGTAGTGGTGGTGGTAGGACCGAAACTCCTCCCGGAAAGGAAATTGACGACGTCACTCGCCATTTTCCTCGCAGACTCTAACGTGCACAACTCCGGCGGGGAGTCCATCCATCGTAATGCCGCGTCCAACACACGCCTATTACGCTGATGAAAACAAAAAGAAATATGTTAATGTAAAAAATAACGGGTTTTCAAGAAATGTCAAACACTTCTACATAATACTTATAACACATTCAATACCTCCAATAGCTCATTGTCAGCGATGGTTGTGACAACCATGTCTTCATCTTCATAGCTCGGGTTGGCGATCACTGGGTGAGACACTTTAAGGAACCAAAGTAGATAGTCCGGTGTAGCCAAAATCTCGAACTGTGCCTTGTCACCGCGAACTTCGGGGGCCAACAAATTGTTACGCCAACGTTCCCAATTGTCTTGTTGGAACCCATACTTGACAGAGTATTTGAGTGCAGATGGGCCTCGATGTGCTTCCAATAGGCGGTACGGAGGATCTGGTATAGATTGCACGTGGCCAAACTGTCTCAGAATCCTCTCCGGATGGTAGGGCTCCACCATATCCATGTACTTCAATCCACTATAGAAGGCCATCGCGTGCACAACTCCATTATCCCTGTAATTAACATAAGGGTCCCAAATGACCTAATCAAACATAGACAACCATAATTAGTAACCATAAACTAAATTTAACATTTACCAACAAGATTGGCTAAGTAACCCACCTCGCTTGGCCGCAACCTGTCCAACGTTCTCTTAATGGACCCAACCTTGTCAATACTCATCACGGTCTCTTGCTTTTGAATCCATCTACAGACACGAGGTTGCACGTAGTCCATGTATTTTGCATTGGGTGTGGCGAACCCGAGTTTGAAATGGTCGTACACCCATCCCTGCAAATACATACAACGTTAGTTAGTGGGAAAATGCAAAACGTAATTCTAATTATTCAGAAAATAATATAAGTTGATTTAAAAATATACCTCAAGTAATGTGAGGTAGCCAACAATCTAAGATACTTGTACTCTGGTGGCAAACCCCAAGTGTCGGTACGAGTAGGCTAATGCAGCTGCACCCCATGCATATTTTCCCACGTCATCCAAGTCTTCTAGAAACTTCAACAACGCAATAGATACCCGAGATCCACTTTTATCCACAAAAAAGGTGCAAGAAAGTAAGTACAACAAGTACGCCCGGGCTGTGCATTATACAGGGGGATAAGTTATGTTCTTCGAACCAGCCTCGGGGCACCATCGACTCTTCAACCAACATTTTCGCACTGCGGGCCCTTGCTGATGTTCACTTCATCCTCAGCATCTTCAATGCTAACCCCAAGTAGTTCGGACACCAGCTTAATCGCATCCGAGTGAGATTCCTCGGTGTACCTCGCAAAGTTCTCAACTGCAACCACTTTGCCCGTCACAGGAATCTTCGGGAGAATGCTCACATCCTCCAAGGAGATCGACATTTCACCGAATGGTAAGTGAAATATGTTCGTCTCCGGCTGCCACCGCTTCATAAAGGCAGATATAACCTCTTTGTTAGCCTTGCGGTATGAGCAGTCTATCAGTGTATTCAACCCAGACCGTTGGATGATCTTCTGAAGGCCCTCGGTGTCAGGGTGGCATGACTGTAAGTCCCATTCTTGGATCTGAGCACCGTGATTGATACACTTGAGTATCGGACGATCCTACAACAACAAAAAACATTTCATCATCTATATGAAAACCATAAGTTTTAAAGTACTCCATTCAATGAAACTTTATATACCTCATTGCTCCAAATCGCTAATGCGACATGATCTTTAAAGCTTTTCAGCAATGATCCATCTGAAGGACCATCGGGGAAATGAGCACACATTTCCAAATGCCCTTGTGACTCTCCTTCATTATGGCCACCTCCAGCACTAGTACTCCCACCCACATTACGATCAGTACTAGTGGTGTCTGCCGGTGCTGATGAGTCACTACTACTAGACTCTGATGCATGAGCCTCATATTCGCCTCGGGCAACTACAAGATCTTTTTGTCGACGCATGTCGATGTTGGAACCCTCATCGTGCAATTGAACATTTTTTGCACGATTTCCAGCAATCTTTCCATTTCCCTTCACATCTACTTTCTCTTTCTCTTTCCGATAAGATGCAGTCAGGGGTATCCGACCGCCTCACCCACGGTTACCCCTCGACACCTCAACACCAACCTCCTCCCTAGTCACCGGGGTTTTCGAACGAGCCAAACCTGATAGGACTACAACATGTAAGCGCCTGGAGCAGAAACATAAGTAAAATTCAAAAAATAAGAACAAAATCTTCCATTTCAATAGTCTCGGTCAAGCAGGTTCGAGAAAACAATTAGAATTTCAGTGACGTGTGCCCTAGATAACACGATTAATCTCGGTAATAGCAACCGAGAAAATATTTTCATTCTCGGTTGTACATCACTGAAAGAAAATCAACTATACACTCTGAATTACTCTCGTGATGTGGTGACCGAGAGCAATTGCAGCGTTACGCTACCTAAAACAATAACACATAAGAATAATCTCGGTTATGGATAACCGAGGCAACAATGTGTCTCTGTTACTATGTAATCAAGAGTTTAAGCACAACTAACCTTAAACTTAAATCTCGGCTAACAATGGTCGGGATTGTTAGCATCTTCTCTAACCTATGTGGCCGAGAAAAACGAGTTCGCAAATTTGCCAAGCATAATCTCGGTTATGGTTAACCGAGACAACAATGTGTCTCTCGTTACTATGTAACCGATACTTTAAGTGCAACTAACCTTAAACTTAAAGCTCGGCCATGGTTAGCCGAGATCGTTAGCATATTCTCTGCCCTGTGTGGCCGAGAAAAATGGTTCGCAAATTTGGGTAACCTAGCAGACGAACCACACAAAACAAACAAAAATCGAACTATAATCTATCAAAATCGAGTTCAAACATACCTATAAGCTGCCGAGAAAACGTCTCCTGTGAGATTGGAACCCTAAGACCGAGCCCTATAACACACCCAATGCAAACAACTCGAGCTCTCTGAATATGGAAGAAAACCCCAACGACAAACAGAGGAGATGCTCAAATTGACAGAGGAGATGCTCAAACCCTTCTTGAATTTGGTGGTGGGGTGCACTTGGGGGCAATTTTGAGATTTCATTCAAAATTTTTGGGTGCCTTTGGTAAACAACTTGGTGCCTTCAACAGTGGTGTGCCTTCATTAATTGGTGGGGTGCCCATAGCGGCGCTATTAATTAATTTAATAAAAAATTTTAATTAACTCTAAATTTTATAAACTGGTAGGACTAGTGTATTACTTATCCTGAACACGAGAAAAGAGACGTCTAGGTTGTAAAGGCTGACTAATACGTAGTTAAGTCATGCGTGGATATGATTATGGCTTAATTACGGGATTAGGCCGGGCGGTGCCTCAGATTAGGAGAGGGGCCGTCACAGTTGGTATTAGAGCATAGGTATTAGAACCTTGGGGATAAATAAGAAAAACATGAACTCGTATAAAACACAAACATTAGAAGTGGAAACTAGATGATCCTTGCTTAGGAATTATTTTGTTGGGAATTGAGTGAAGGCGAGATGAGGATTTCTTATATGTACGTGTTAGTTTCTATATGTATATATATGCGTTATGCCACGTAGTAGCTGATTCGCGTTCGCTATCCAATTAAAGACATCTATGAGGATTCGCGCGAGGCTAGAGACATCGGAGCTAGCAACGGTCAGCCTACCACCGTATCAGTTGACAATTTTTAGAGGATGTCTGACCGGACGACCGCTCAGGAGCGACAGATCGCCAATTTCACGCTTACATGTCGGCGCAGATGACTGCACTGGTTTCGACCGCCCCCGTTACCACAGCTACTACTACAACACCCCCGACCACGAGACTCAGCACTACGGGAGTTCGGCTTACATCTAATGGAGAGATGAATACTCTAGGTAGTGTTATACGCAGTAGCGGAGAGTCAGGGACCCCAGACTAGAGGAGATACCGATTGTCCAAGACTTCCCAGATGTTTTCCCAGAGGATTTACTTGAATTAGCGCCACCGCGAGAGCTAAACTTCATCATCGACCTAGTACTGGGTACCAGGCTGATCGCGATACCGCCGTACCATATGGCTCCGAGGGAGTTAGAGAAGTTAAGGACTCGACTTAAGGATTTGGGGGAGAAGGGGTTCATCACACCTTCGATGTCACCGTGGGGAGTGCCAGTTCTGTTTGTGAAGAAGAAAGATGGCAGTCTGAGACTATGCGTCGACTACGAGCGATTGAACAGTGACGATCGAAACAAGTACCCACTTCCGCGAATAGACGATTTATTTGATCAGCTGAGAGGAACACAATTTTTCTCCAAGATAGACCTGAGATCGGGGTATCATCAGCTTAGGATCAGGGATGAGGATATGTCCAAGACAACATTCAGCACCAGAAACGGACACTACCAGTTCACAGTCATGCCATTCGGGCTGACCAACGCCCCCACCGTATTCATGGATTTGATGCATCGGTACTTAGACCATATCTCGATCGCTTCGTGATAGTCTTCATCGACGACATCTTGATATACTCAAGGACAAGTGAGGATCACAAGCAACACCTAAGAGAGACGTTGCAGACATTAAGGGAACACCATCTTTTCGCTAAGATCAGCAAGTGTGAATTCTGGCTTGTAGAGGTCAAGTTTTTGGGGCACGTTGTTGGAGCAGCAGGGATTGCAGTAGATCAGGCCAAGATTCAGACGATCACGGATTGGCCGGCACCGACATCAGTACCGGGGACCAGGAGCTTTCTGGGGTTAGCAGGATACTACCGTAGATTCGTGAAGGATTTCTCAAAGATCGCTTCACCGACGACGAGGGCGACGCAGAAGGATATTGCTTATGAGTGGACTGAGAAGTGCGAGGCTGCATTTACTCAATTGAATAGGTCATTAACTACCGCGCCAGTGTTAGTACTGCCAGAGGCTGGACACGATTTCTAGTGTATATAGATGCTTCTCATACGGGTTTAGGTTGTGTGTTGATGCAGGGCAGCGGTGTTGTGGCATACGCATCGAGACAGTTAAAGATACATTAGAAGAACTACCCCACGCACGATCTAGAGTTGGCAGCGGTTATATTTGCGCTGAAGACTTGGATACACCTTATGTATGGAGAGAGATTCACATTCTTCACTGATCACAAGAGTCTGAAATATCTCTTCACCTAGAAAGAGCTGAACATGAGACAGCGCAGATGGTTGGAGTTCTTGAAGGACTACGACTTTTCCTTAGAGTATCACCCAGGAAAAGCGAATGTAGTCGCATATGCGTTGAGCATGAGACCGACTAGAGATGCTGAGGTGGTCAGATGTCACATGATGCATGAGTACAGATTACTCGAGGCAGCGACGACAGCATGTCGGATAGAGGTTCCTACCGATACTCAGGTGATGATTTGCGCACAGATGAGACTACAGACCGTGTCTACACAGCGAGTGTCGGAGGGTCAGAGGACCGACCGATTGTACTTGAGATTCAGCGAGTTAGCGCAGAGTGTAGAGTGTACAGATTGGGCAGAGATGACAGATATGTGTCTGAGATACCGGGGCAGGTTGTGGATACCGAGGTGCGGAGTGAGAGATGAGATCCTTAAGAGTCGCACCGTTTCGATTTACCGTACATCCAGCGGGACTAAGATGTACCACGACATGAGGAGACATTTCGGTGGCACAGGATGAAGGCAAACGTGTCTAGATTCATCGAGAATTGTGGTATCTGTCGTCAGAAGTGAAGTCCGAGCATCGCACTGGGGATTACTACAGCCGCTTCCCATTCCTCGATTGAAGTGAGAAGACATCTCTATGGATTTTTTCAGAGGACAGCCGAGGACCGCGAGGAGACATGACTAATCTGGGTGATAGTTGACAGACTGACGAAGTCTCGCGATTTCTGCCAGGTGGCATCACATTACACGTTCGATCGGCTGAGCGTACTGTTCGAGAGAGAGATTATCAGGCTGCACGAGGTACCATTGACGATCACGTCAGACCAAGATGCTACATATACGTCCAGGATGTGGCGGAGTATGCAAGAAACGATGCGGTGCGCGCCTACGATTCGAGCGGCTTTCCACCCTCAGACCAACGGGCAGACTGAGAGATTGATTCAGGTCTTCGAGAACATGTTGCGGGCATGCGTGTTGGAGTTTGGCGGATCTTGGGCGGAATACCTACTTTTGTGTGAGTTCGCTTACAACAACAGTTATCAGGCTAGCATTGAGATGGCGCCATTTGAGGTTTTGTATGGCAGACCGTGTCGCTCGCCATCGTGTTGGGCTGAGCCAAAGGACCGAGAGATAGTGGGGTCTGAAATTGTTGTTGACCACACGGGAAAGGTCAAACTGATCCGTCACAGACTCAGAGGAACACATGAGAGACATAAGAGATATGCAGATAAGTATCGCGGTGATCTCGCGTATTCCGAGGGAGCCTTTGTCTATTTAAAGGTTTCCCATCGGAAGGGTCTTCAAAGATTTGGGGTGAAAGGCAAGCTTGCACCAAGGTACATCGGGCCTTTCATGATTAAGAAACGGGTTGAAAGTGGCATACGAGCTTGAATTGCCTCCACAGATGTCAGTGGTCCATCCAGTGTTCCATATTTTGATGCTTCGACTAGCCTAGTCGAAGGCAGGCGTGCGACCGACAATTGACTTGAGTCAGATCGACCTGAGCGAGGACATCTCTTACGAGGAGCAGACCATTCAGATCCTAGATCGGAAGGTACATCAGTTTAGGAGCAGGTCCATCCCGAAGGTACTCATCAAGTGGCAGTTTCACGATGACACATAACTCACTTGGGAGCGGGAGGACTACATGCGAGATAGATTCCAGTACCTGTTCGAGTCAGGTAGAACCGTAACTCAAAATTAATTTCGAGGACGAAATTTTCATTTTGTTGGGAATATATGTCACGGCCCAAATCTCTAACCCCCTTATTCCTTAATCAGGATCACCAACCCTTGACGTGGGACCTACACTGTGATACGTGCACCGGCCGAGGCATGTGGCCGAGGTATATTATATTTTTGTATTGATGTACGCCTAGTGTTATGTATTGTGTAGACTTACTAAGTCGGTTTGTACAGTTGTAAGCGTCGAGACGAGAGCGGGGACACGCCTTGAGTAGCGTGCGAACCGGGGAACTGGGTAGTTAGCATTTTGGTAAGTCTTATTTAATACTAATATGAAATAAGGAATTACTTATAAGCCTATGGTTGTGTTTGTTAATGTAAATCAAATTAAAGACCTATAGTTGAGTAAATTAAATGGAAAACATAAGATTGGTCTAGAGATACACATTGGCACATCTAGGAACTATGTGAGTAATGAAATTGTGTCACTTGAGGTTGAGATAGTGGGAGTTAGTGGGATATATGGCAAGAGGTGGACCATTAGATGTTCCTCGGGATACATAAATCCATGGAGATCAATGGCTAAGAAGGAACATCACCTTAATATATAATATTAGTGATCAAACAACATGCAAACCAAATCACTCATTCATTTTTGCTGGAGAAGAAGAAGGAATTGATGGAGAGGAGTGAATCATCAAGGTGTTGAAGGAATCCATGGGAGTTGGTGAGAAATTCTCAAGCTAGGGTGCTACATCAACTAGGTACACATCTTTTTAGTTGAAATTAGAACAAGTTCTGGTTTTAGGCTAATTTTAGATGGTAGATGATTGAGTATTTGCAATTGATTTATATATTTAGATTCCTCATTTCAAGCTGATAATCCAGCTATATTGAAGTTCTTAATTCGGTTTTGAAATCATAAAGATATGAATTTTTGAAGTTGCAACACCAAAACTAGAATTCTGCATGTTGTATTAGGAATCAACCTGGGTAATTTGGTCATAATCTGCCCATTTTAGATCCAAATTGATCCAAACTAGTGGAATTTGAAAGCTTATTTAAAGGGGAATAACTTTGCTTAACTGAAGGTATTCTGATTAAAATGTTTTTATATCCAAACATGCTCTACAAATAGGTACTGGAATTAAAAAAGAAAGTTTTGAAACTAAACTTGTTAAGGGCATAACTCCCTAACTACTTGTCCAAATAAACCGATCTTTTAGTATGTTGTATTTGGGTATAGTTTCTGCCTTGTGACCAAAAATCACATTTTTATGAACTATAGATTAGGATAAGTAGACTTTCTAAATCCGCTGGTCGGATTAAATTCCAATTAGACCTATGTTTAGTAAAATCATGACATCTCCTTTCATTTTAAATCATAATTTTGAAAACCAAACCTTTCCTGAAAGCTAAGATAGAGACCAACAATAATTGTACTGATGGAGGATTTCGATATTTAGACCATTTCATGCCTAAAAGTGCATTAAGATGTATGACTGAAATTGAAACTTAATTTAGTCTTTAGGGGCTGATTTAGGAAGATTGATTTAAAGTCTATTGAACCAATTTGAATACACAATAAACACACTAAATTGAGCTTAAAACCACTATATTTGAACTAATGAGACACCAAACTCAGGAACTTAGGAAAAGGGTACGGGAGAGCGAATACAAGAGTTTGAGTATCGGGAGGCCAGTAAAGCTAAGACTTTACTTTGTTGTGGTGAGTATACCCAATTGCAACTTTACTTGGCATTTCATTTCTATTAATTGTTGTCCTTGCATATTCCTTTTGACTATTTTGCCTTTGTATTCTTATATCATGTGTTCTTTGTGTCTATGCTCACTTGATGAGTCTAGTTTGCATGATATCCATTCATTTAATTTGATTCATTGATTCTATCCCATGCTATGTCTATTCTTGTTGTTTTAAATGTGAATTGAATGATAAATATCAAGCTATTAGGCTAGTGAATATCTTATAAATGTTTAAGATGACTTGTATTCCTTATTTGTTTAGGTGTGTAGATGTGCATATGCCTTGACAATCCATACTTGATATTTCTTGAAATCTTAAAAGTAGTTTTCGCATTTAGGTCCCGTACTCGATCGAGGTGTGCGCGACTCACGGGGTTAGATTCCCTGGGGATGTCGGCACATGTTACTTGACACTGTATGACACTCGGGGTTAGAGTCCCTGAGGTGGTCTACACACCGGGGTTAGAGTCCCTGGTAACACTTGGGTTAGAGTCCCTTTTGCTATATGATTATTGAGTCGGGAGTGACATGTTTCACTGCCGACCGGACCTAAATCACCACTACTTAGCCTAGTGTCAGTATTACTTGTTTAACTCTGGTATTTACTGGCATATGGTTTATTTTCCAGTTTTCCCATTTATATGCTTTTAAATACCATTTGAATATTTGGAAATGCAAATTAAACTTGTCATCGGGGATTACTGTTTTATTATTGTACTCACCGTCCTTTTTATGACGGTGGGTGCAAAGCCGTCTACCAGCAGGCCGGGCAAGGAGAAGATCGGCGATTATCCCTGAGCCCGCGGCGCGTCACTGCATCGATTGTAGGTCTTCTTTTGGTATTTTGATTGTATATGTTATATGTCTTTCAGATACTATTTAGGATTGTATATTGGGTTGGTCGTTAGTTCCCCGACTTGACTTAGACTATTTTACTGTTTTAATGCATTTTGAGGACTTTATATATGTGATGTCATTTCCTGGTTTTCCGCACTTATGATTTTATAAATGGCTTCCGCATAAGTTACTAATTGCTTCCGCATAATCAATAAGACTTACGTTAATTAATTAATATCACGGCTATGGGCACCCCACCAATTAATGAAGGCACCCATTTTTTTGTCATTATCCCCTCTAAATTACACTTTGATGTAAATGACTCTATTGCCCCTTCATATAAACTCTCTCCAATCTCATAACCCATTTTCAAACAAATTTTGGGGCACCCCCACTACATTGGTCTCTCATCTCTAACCTAAAGTCACGTATTTGTTTGCCGGGGCGTGTATCGATTCTTGCGTTTTCACATCATCCGATAGCGAGGTAACACTGTTTTACAACCATATGAAGATTCGAATGAACTGTTTTTTTTGTTCAAAACAGTGAAATTGATGATTTGGTTTGTCAATGTAGGGTTTGGTAAATTCGACCATTCCGAACTTATTTCCAACTTAAAATGGACGAATGTACTGCAATGGTGCAAGAGGAGGTATAAGAAGAGGTATTTGTTAAAATTTATTGTGTTTTTTTTTCTGGTTTTTTCATATTCTCAGTCGAAGTTGCACGGGCTCGATTGTTTCGGCCTCGCAGTACCGAGACTTATAGATAAGTCTCAGTCAAAAGCCACCGAGACTTATCTGTAAGTCACGGTCATGCTTTATTTCCAGTGATGCGTTCACTCCTTGTAGAAACAAATTGTATAGTCAAATTGTCGGAGGGATTAAGCGCAGGGGAAGGGTCAAACTTGCGTGTGAGAGGTCCGATACATATAGGGGAATGTCACAAAGAATAGGGAAAGCTAAAGCGGCAAAACTTGCTTTGACACCAAGAACTGAAGAAGAAGAGGAAACGGGGAGGGCTCAAACTGGTACAAAGAAATGTGGATGCCCTTTCCTTATTAACATAAAGGAAAATGTTGATTCTTTGTGGTATGTCATTGTCATCTGTGGGAGCACAATTACGACCCCGCCAAAAACTTGGACGACCACTCATTGCAGGAAGATTGGATAAGGGTGAGCAGGTGGTTCTGGTGCAGATGACTAAGGGTAATGTGAAGGCAAGAGATATCCTCAACACGTTAAAGCAAAGAGATGTTAAAAACGTATCGACAATGCAGACAATATATAATGCACGACAAAAATTCCGAAATGAGGATGCGAGTGGGAGGACTCAAATGCAACAACTATTGCACATATTGGAGAATAATAGGTGGATGTCGTGGCATAGGAAACATCCCGATACAAATATCGTCACTGATTTATTTTGGTCACATCCTGATTCAATTAAATTGTTGCTGTGTTTCCCGTCGGTTCTTTTGATGGATTGCACTTACAAAACAAATAGGTATCGAATGCCGTTATTGGAGATTGTCGGCATCACTTCAACGCATTTGACGTTCTCAGTTGGGTTTTCTTTCATATCATCGGAGACTCGTTTAAATTATGTTTGGGCACTTGAGAACTTGAGATCCATATTGGATGGGTAGCCTAAACCTGACGTGTTTGTTACGGATCGGGAGTTAGGCCTTATTAGTGCCATCGAAAAAGTATTTCCATCACCGTCTCACCTTCTTTGCTCTTGGCACATCAACAAAGTAGTATTGGCCAAGACTAAGAAGATGTTTGGGGATAACGAAGGTTTCGCTCGTTTCATGTATATGTGGACGAGTGTGTTGTATGCTAAGTCGGAGGCCTTATTAGAACTTAGGATGAATGACTTGCGTTGTGAGTTCGGTCATGTGAAGGGTCTTACTGATTACTTGGATAACACATGGGTGAAGATCTATAAGGAGAAATTTGTACCAGCATGGACAGATCGAATTATGTACTTTGGGGAAACGAGGACACAGAGGGTTGAGTATGCGCATTCCACTTCCGCACTTAGGATTTTATAAATGGCTTCCGCATAAGTTACTAATTGCTTCCGCATAATCAATAAGACTTTCGTTAATTAATTAATTTAATAAAAAGTTTTAATTAACTCTACATTTTATAAACTGGTAGGACTAGTGTATTACTTATCCTGAGCACGAGAAAAGAGGCGTCTAAGTTGTAAAGACTGACTAATACGTAGTTAAGTCCTGCGTGGATATTATTAGGGCTTAATTACGGGATTAGACCGGGCGGCGCCCTAGATTAGGAGAGGGGCCGCCACAATTTCGTGGACATCCAACCGAGACAACACGAAACTATCCATTAAATATGAATCTCGGTATGATGTAAGCGAGAGTAAATAAACAATTTCGGTCACTGATAACCGAGAACATAATAATGTCGAAACTATACGAGCGAAACTATCCATCTGGATGGTTTAAAATGATGTTCAATACATATCTCGGTACCACATATCTGTGATTGTGTGATAGGTTACAAACCTGAGGGACCGAGATTTTGTGACATTACTCGGACCTGAAGGACCGAAAGTGTGTTTTGATTACCAATTTCACATCATTTTAACCCCAAATTAACAACAACTCAGGAATATAAGTTCTTGAATGACAACAATACAACAGAATAACATTCACAACAACAATGCTTTTAAAAAATCAAAGGTAAAACATGTAAAACATGTGAGATTAGTCAAACAACAACAACATATCAACACAAGTGCAAATTGTACCAAACTTTCAAAGTATAACAATACAACAATGACAATAATACAACATAAAACTTGATGTTCTCACATTCACTCATTGCTTTGGCTTCTTCAAATTCTTCCGAGTATATTCATTGCCAAGCATTCTATTTGAGGGGCGAGCACCGACCGGTGGCGGTGGAGCATCAGCCGGGGTGGACATTGATTTTATGGAAGTGTTGTCGTGCTGGGAGTGCTTAGGGGCTAACGTGGCAGGGGCAGTTGTGTCGGTGGCGGTGGTGGTGACGGTGGTGGTGGTGGTGGTACTGTTGGTGGGGGTGGTGGCACCAAGACTCCTCCCTGACAAGAAATTGATCACATCACTCGTCATTTTCTTCGTGGACTCCAAAGTACACATATTTGTTGGCGAGTCCATCCACCGTAATGCGGCGTTCAACGCACGCCTATTCTGCTGTAGAAGACCAATGAAATGAGCAAATGAAAACAATCAGAACATTATTCATGTTGTGTACATCAACAGACAACCTAAAAAGTCAATTTACCTCCAATAGCTTATTATCAGTGATAGTACTAACGACAAGGTCTTCATATTCAAGGCTCGGGTTCTCAATCACTGGGTGTGACACCTCCAGGAACCAAGGAAGATAGTTCGGTGTAGCCAAGAACTTAAACTGCGTCTTCTCGCCGTAAACTTCGGGGCCAACAAATGGTTACGCCAACGCTTCTAATTGTATTGTTGGTACCCATACTTGACCGAGTATTTAAGTGCAGATGGGCCTCAGATTGCTTTCAATGGGTGGTACGGAGGGTCAGGAATAAAT
This sequence comes from Stephania cephalantha, assembly GCA_039657325.1. Taxonomy (NCBI): domain Eukaryota; kingdom Viridiplantae; phylum Streptophyta; class Magnoliopsida; order Ranunculales; family Menispermaceae; genus Stephania; species Stephania cephalantha. The sequence continues at coordinate 58,431,031 of CM077571.1, forward strand.
TGTACGTAGCCAAGTTGTCTCAGAATCCTCTCCGGATGGTAGGGCTCCACCACGTCCATGTACTTCAATGTCTCACTGTAGAACGTCATCGGGTGCACAACTCCATTGTCCTAACATCAACATAAATGACCTAATCAAACATGAAAATCATTCATCAGTTACATGAAAATCTCGTTCTTGGATCTGAGCACCATGATTGATACACTTGAGTAACGGGCGATGTAACGGCCCGAAAATTCGACTCGTGCCACGTGTCATTTTAGGGTCGTATGTGGGACCCACTTGCCGAAATGCGTATGTTCGAATCTCGAGTGGATATGTTAATTGTTGAGAAACGTATACGCGGAGAATTCGGGGAGCTGAAACACGAACGGGGACGCGTCTCGAGTCGCGTGCCAACGTGGGACCGAGATAGTCGCGTTATGTGATTTTAATTTGTACATTGGATACGTCTCGTGATGCGTGTAGCGCGAGTATCGAAATTTTGGAAATGAGGCGGGTGGGTGCCTCGAGATGCGCGCTGCTCGGATTTTTAAGGAAAGCATAAAAATAAATATGTTTTTGGATGTGTCTCGAAATACGTAAATTTGCGAAACTTGAGACAATTTTGGTCAAGTATAGAGGCAGTGGACAAATAGGTGAAATTATAGAGTTTGTCTCGAGTTTCGTGTTGCACGAATCTCGAGGACACTTTTGATTTGCAATCAAAAAGAAAATGTATATACTTATGGCGTCAGTGGCGCGTGGGACCCAGTGGGTCAAGGATCGGACGGGACCGCTGGGCCGGCGCCTCCCCACGTGGCGACCTCGGGATTTGGGGCCGTTACAGGCGATCCTACAACAACAAAAAATATTTCATCAGTTACATGAAAACCACAAGTTTATAAGTATCGTGTTGAATGAAACATTAAGTACATCATTGCTCCAAATCGATAAGGAGACATGATCTTTAAAACTATTCAGCAAATATCCATCTGATGGACCACCAGGGAAAGGAGCACACTGTTGCTCTTGCTCTTGTGCCTCCCCCTCATTACAGCTACCTCCACCACTACTACTCCTACCCACATTGCGATGCCCACTAGTGATGTCTGGTCGTTCTGAGGACTGACTACTACTAGACTCCGATGCATGAGCCTCACTTTCACCTCGGGCAATTACAAGATCATTTTGCCGACGTGCGACAACATTAGAACCCTCATCGTGCACCTCAGCATTCCTTGTACGTTTTCCAGTAGCATTTCCCTTTCCCTTCACACCTACATTCTATTTCTCTTTTCGATAAAACACAATTGGGGGTCTCCGGCCACCTCGCCCGCGGTTACCCCTCGACGACTCAACACCAACCTTATCCCTGAACCAACCTAATTCTACATTCTAATGTAATCTCAAAATGTAGTGACCGAGACATATGCTAATATCACGGTACCGAACACACGACAACCTAAGCACAATATTGATTTCGAATAACTGAAATGATCAATCAGAAACTCAGTATAACATTCAGTATAACACTCGGTTGGTGCCCACCGAGACAACCATGTAAGTCTCGGTAGTATGTAACCGAGACTCTGTGCAACGACACTTAATCTTATATCTCGGTTATGGTTAGTCGAGACTTTACATAAAATTTCGACTGTGTGGCCGAGAACCACGGGTGTGCAAATAACAAACCCTTGAAGACAAACTACACAAAACAAAACAAACTGAACCAAATGCTTGCAAATTGGATTTTCAACGTACCTTTAATCTATTGAATTCACGCCTGATGCGAGATCCAAACCCTAAAACCGAGCCTTAAAATGAAGACGAACTTCACCAACTCGGAAAATATCCAAACTCGAAGCGCACCACAACAATTTGCGCCTACGTCAAAGGAGAAACGAAGAGAAATATAGGCTATGAGGGTTCCTTGCAATGGATCGAGATTTATAGGGTTCGAAAAATTTTTCTCCCTCAACATTCTTCGTTTTATCGAAATGGTGGGGGGTGCTTGTGCTCTGAATGAGGGGCAATTTCGGGATTTCAGTGCAATTTTTTGGGTGCCCTTGGTAAACCACTTAATGCCCTCAACAATAGCATGCCTTCATTAATAGGTGGGGTGCCCATAGCGGCGCTCTTATTTTTTATTTTTTGAATTAAGCATCATTTTATTTGAGACTCCAAAGACCCCATTTATTCCTACGTGCTCACTTTCTACCTCATAACTCAACTCTCCATTCGAGCGTCTCATTCTTGAGCAATGGTCATGCTAATCTTATTAGTATGATTACAATTTTATCATGTCTCCTAAGAGATCCCATACCCCAATTTGCTTCTACATCTACACAAACTTTTTTTAAAACAAAAACCCGAAATACCTCGCCTCCTAATAACATGCACCTCTATCTTCTAAAAAAAAAAAAACATGCACCTCTATCATTTCCATCAAACTCGCAACACACAAAAACCTCAATTTTTCACTGCTATCGACCTCTAGCTAGCAGTCGTAAAATCCCTTGGAAAGACCCGTCAACACCGTTTTTACCACCGTTCGAATATCGACAAAGGTGTTGGGGTATGCATCAAAACAAGTGGGTACTTAAAGAGGTTCCATAACCTCAGCACGCATGCACGTCTACCAAATGCACATAGTAGAGGAATATCAAGTTACATCAGCATGGAAACATAGTTATGAAAATCGTGACATGGGCACACAAGCTTGTGCGCGGCCAGAGAACAAAGGGGGAAGGTATGTGTATCAGGTGTTACATTGCCGGCGTGAAGCATCGGAACCGTGCTGAAAACCACACGCCAATAAGCTAAGATCATATATTGAGTTGTATAGGAAAGCAGGTGGCGATAAACGATATGGTAAACGAAAAACAAAGAGTCATCAAAACAAAGAGCGCAGCATAAGCAATAGTACAACAGCTGGGTGGGAGATGGTGGTGAGGCACACCACTGAGGAAGAGAAGGCGTGCTGCTTCGATGCATGCACTTGTTGTCGAGGTACAACAAAAAGCGTGCATCGAGCACCTCATCGCCTGTGCAAACATAAATATCAGTGATTCCCATCTACACTTTTTGAAGCATAAGAATACCATAGCACTACGTTACCAAAGACGCAGACGTAGACGCTGACACCGGGAAAGCTACCTGACTCCCTACAAAACCAAGCCTCACCTTTCTATTGTCCCTAACCACTGAACTCATCAACCCTCAGGTTACATACAACATTCATTCAGAGTCAATCATACGGTATTTCCGACGCGAGTCAAACATGCTCACCAAACATTCCAAAACCTTGTCTAGCATATACCCCTTCACTACTCTCTCATAATACCATCAAACCCTCCTTTTGAAATCCACATAAACACACTCATGCAAACTAGTTAGAGCCGACAGGCATAGTTGCCAGTGCCCCGCCCCGCCACCACATGGGGCACCAACCGCAGCAACATCTAGATGTTGCATCCCATCACCAATCAGCTGCCATTGACCACGATCTTGGTACAAGCTTCAAGAGATACTCTTTGGTTGGAGTTAGTTTCAGTCATCCCCTTGTCTTCGCCCTCTTCATCCCTAGACTGTTGTTGAATGGTGATACAGAACCTGTCATGTGTGAAGCTTCATCACGTAAAGTGCCATTGAGCATTGCTAGCTCCCGGAGCTGCTGCTTCTTGACGTAATCATGAGATTCATCCTATAACAGCCAATCAGTAATAACTGTCAGAACCAGCATAATATGAAATTAATCCATCACTAACCAGGGAAACTTACCACAGGCTTAACCAAATCTTCGAGGATCTCCCTCGCTTGAAACATGCGAGCGTCAATTATTTCAACCGGTAGTTCTGCCTCCACAACTATATGAAGAGGCTCATTCAAATGCTCATATCCCGGTTTCCCCCGCATCATCTCTTCCTGCAAAAGGAGACCACCACATCAATAGAACAATATAAAATGACCTTCTCATATTAATCACCTTCACTCTTTCTCATAAACAGGGCACGACCCGATGCTAGAATAGTGTCACTGTCGATTGATATATATTTGAAGCCTCGTCTGGCAAGAGAGCTTATTTCATCCACTTCCAACATTCGATGCATAGATAGCCCATGGGGATGAAAAGAGATGAAATGCAACCGTACACTTTGAAGAACCTCTCAGACTTCTAGGAAATTCGATGAACATATAACTTGTCATCGTCGAGGTGGATAAATCATTACAATGGACTCAAACTGTATGCATACTCCCTCCATCCAAAAACATAAGTTGTTTGAGCAGAAGTTCCATTTCAAAACTTACAAGTCATTTTGTGAATTCAATAGAGTATTTATACCTATTAAACTTATTTTACCCTTCATTTAACCAAGCATTTACACTTGGTGTGATGAAAGCACTTTTTTTTTGTGTCAAGGGATACAAATGTAATTTAAACTCATAGTTAAAGATATTCTTAATACAAGTAATTTTGGTCAAGCAACTTATATTTTTTGAATGGAGGGAATACCGGAGAATGAAAAAAGACTCAATATGGGAACAATTGAATTCACACATATAGCATCATCTAAAGGACGAGACAACTCAATATACATAAAACTAAAAGAACCAGGACTTGCTATGCTATGCTTTATGGAAGTGAATATTGTGCAATAAAGAAACAACAATTGCATAAAATGAATGTAGCGGAAATAAGATACTTAGATGGATGTGTGCTAAAACTCGTAAAGATAGAATAATAAATACATAAATTCGAAAAAAGTAAAGAGTATCACCAATTGCCGCAAACATTAGGAAATGGCAGTTGCAATGGTTTGGATACCTCCGAAGACGGTCTACAAATGCCTCTGCCAGAAAACTCGATTCAATAGGAACTGAAGAAATTCGAGGATATAGAGGTAGATCGAAGATAACTCGGGAGTTGGGACGCATTGATTAGGAAAGATTTAAAGGATTTGGAAAGCACCTCATCAATTGCACAAAATGTAACACAATGGAAGAGTTTGATCCATGAAGCCGACCCCAACTAATTTGTAAAAGAGCAAGGACATCACAGGAACAGTTTGAATAGTACATGGGAAACAGCAAGAAAAGCCATTCTCTAACTCTGAACAGAGTTATGTACTTAGACATAAAATACCCGGGATTGATTATTACAAGACCTACAACAAAGACAAACCAACACAAGGCTTACCCGAGCAGGATCTTTTATGCTCCCATGACCTCTTATCAGGACCCGGCATTCAGTAGTTGCCTCCACCCGCTTGAGAGAGTTCCCTCTCGGGCCTAGAAGGCGTCCCACAAAGTTGTACTACACCGACAACATCATCAAATCATTGTTCAAAATATGTTGCATGCATTATAAACCAAAGAAAAATGCTCAATTCAAATGTCCAAATGAATGAATGAAAAAAAAAAAAAAAAAAAAGGATTTTGAAAGAGGTTTGATACATACAGTAGGGTACTTATCTGTAGGTATGTCCACCCTCATTGTTTTCTTAACAATAAGGCCAGATGAACTGCCCTGCGATCCAAGCCAACTTTGACCTGAAGAAGATTGTAACAGCCCCAATCTCTGCAGAACATTAACCTCATTTGTCATTAAATGATCAATACAGAATGAAGAGAAGGTCCCTCTGTTGGTCGCTTAGTGGAAAAACAGGAAGGAACAAAAGCTATTCATAATAGAAGAACTTTAAACACTTCGCAAGGAAACTAGTGCGGATTTTATTGAAGAAAACAATTACACAGAAATGAGGTTTCTGATTTTCATGACAAAGCAACAGCTACACTTCAGCCCCAGTAAGGACTCATCCACGGAAATTCTGCGCACTACAACAGATGTTTCAAGGGACAAAGTGCAATGAATATATTCCGTTCCACGAACAATAGATAATTGCATACTAAAAGTATTCGATGATGATCTAGAAAGATGGAAGATAAACCATATTACACAGTTCTCTTCACATGGAACTCCAGAGTCCAGACACCAGAATTGATGTCTACAAATGGAAAGCGGTTCTCTATAAAAGCTTGTTTTCTATCCCAAAAAAACAAGCAAAGAACTGTTGTCACGGCACCAGTTGAGGTTAAATTAGTCAGAGCTCAACATGTTGAGTTAATCAAGAGGAAAGATTCACGATGGATAGAAGACTACAATAATCCACAAAACTCAACGTTGAGACCTACCAAATACCCTATTCTCAAACTTAAATGGTTACATATCTGCTAAACTACATCGCCGTGCCATTCCTAAATCAACGTCAAAAACAGACTAACCATAAAGTAAAAATTTAAAGCAAATAAAGTTAGCACTAAATGTAAGAAATTAAGTCAGCAATGCCTCTGAAGAGAAGTAAAATTAGACGGAAAAGGAGTTATGTTAATGGTTAGTATCCGTACTTCTGATTGAAATGCTGACGCCCATCCATTCATATCAGCTACTCCTCCATTTGAATATAATCCTCCAGATGTTAGGGGACTAGCATGTTCAAGCCCACTTTGGTCTAAAAGTGATGCATTCCCCAACAGTGTGGTTACACGCAATATTTCTGCTCCAAAATGTCAATTTCAAGAATAATGTACACCAATTAGCATTAGTTACGAAATTAGTCACCAGTTACCACAAAATGGATGGATATAAAGGGTTAATTAAACTGGTTAATCTCAAAATCAGTACTTTTCCATGTAATAAAGTCAAAACTATGAGTGAAACGTAACTTATAAGAAAGAAAGTGAGAATATGTACTTTACTTACGTAAGATGTTACTCAGCAAATATATCTTTAATGAAGATAAATATTGCATGGGGATAGCATGAAAATAGAAAAATACACTAAAAGATATAAATCATGCTGCCATCCCCAATATTTGGGTGAAGAAGTACGATGAAAAGGGTTAATTACAAAATTAGCATTCTCGCACGTGATAAAGTTGAACTATGAGGAGAATGCAACCTATACGAGTAGAAATAAGGTGCACCTTACTTAAATTTGATGCCAGCCACCAGATTTTGAGATCTAGTTACATAATGCAAGGAGAGAACAAGAAATAGATAACTCCGCCAAAACGAAATGAATCATGAAACATCTCATTATTTGATACAAAATGTTTGATGACATCATTACAAGGGACTAGACTATTTCAGCAATAGTGCAGTCAGAACCTTCTACTGCAACAATTATACAAAAGTAGATAATTATTTTTTTAATCAAAGTAAATAATTATTAATAAAATACAAAGATTAAAAACTTAAAGACTGGCGTCTAATATTCGCTTAGCTAAACCAAATTATATCAAAAAAGTCCTTCAATGCACAAACTTTGTAACAAGAGAAGAATAAGTGCACTCATGAAATCAAAACAAATCAACGAGACTAACAAATCTAAACGTTGAGTGGATCCAAATCAGTTTTTTCAGGAGCAGTACACGAGAAACGGACAGAAATGATTAGAGAATCAGGAAAGGCAGAAAGAAAACAGATCGAGAGCATAAGCTTGAGACTCTCATGGTCTGGGCTATAGGTGCCCCCAAACATGACTAGGTTCAGATGAAGATTCATCTGATCAGAGAAGAGAGAAATCTTTCGACAACATTTTACCAAGGAACTAATCCTCATATTGTTGGAGATGTATGGATCGAAAGATAGTCCCACATCGGATAAGTATGACTTCATAATGAAGTATATAAGTATGGATCTCCCCTCAATTAGTACTGAGGCCTTTTGAAGTAAAACCCCACACTTGTGAGTTGAAGGTGGTTAAGTTGGGGACAATATCGGTACTAGAGGAGATCCACAAGCCCGAGCGGGCGTGCGGAGGTGGAACTAGCAAGTGTTGTGTGATTAATAGAGTTGTTATTGCGGAGTCTCAAAATCTATCACATATAAAAATTTAAATTTTAAACCAAACAATATTCAGATCCATTACTTATTTAGAATTAAAAAAAAAAATCTACCTTAACACAGAAATCAAAGACGTGTATAACAAAGATATGGTGCATCCATACACGTGACATATAAAATACTCGAAAATAAGTAAAGAAAAAAAGTTAATGACAGCAGTATTCTTTCATTACTAAGTTTTATGAGCTCTGCTTATATGGTTTCTCACTTTATTTATCATCAATGTGTCTGTGATTGCTGCACGTTGCCAATATCTTATTCAAACGAATAAATGAAGCTAACAACAGAACAAACCACCTAAACACAAACCAATAGACAAACAATATAAGCATGGCAAAACAAGCCCATACGCCCACTCGAACTACGAAATTATGGACCAAATCCACAACTAGAACACTTTAAATACTACGTCTAACAGGATCCACATAGAAGGTTGAATTAAGGATCAATTACCAAACCATCTCTGACTACTTGGATATTCTTAAAAAATTCTTCCATATCTCCCCATTCAAATGGCCCACGAAAAAGAATTGACTATATGTGTCTAAATTTCCAACAAGAAACCATAAACCCCACACAGAACATATTATAAAGGTGGAAAGCAATTATTTTTAACTATAAAAAATTAGATCTACATGGAGAATTTGGGAGCCACAAAGAAGCTATGAAAAAATAAGTTATCAATAAACTCGAAACCATTAAAAGTAAGATATATTCAATGTGAACTTTTTTAGACTTTTAAAAGTCTATAAAATTTTTGGAGTATTCAATTTAAACTTTTAGAGAGTTTATAAAAATAAGGTGTATTTAATTTTTTTGGTAACTTTTGTGGTTTGGTTACAAATCTCGACTTTTATAGACTTTTTGTATAAAAATACACATAAAGAAATCATCGACTTCTCCTCACCTCAACTCAGAAACATTTAGAGACTTCTAATTTTTGTTAGTTCCCTTATTCAATAATGACTTCATTGTTCACAAGGTATTTTTTATCAATTGTTTTTATCAACATCTCCAACTACTCCTCAACTCATGGATTTCATTGCTCAGTTATTATACTTTAATGTCTATGTTGTTGAAAATGAAAATGATGCCATTTCAACTTCAACCACAGCAGGATCGGTGATAACAATATCATCACCGAGTACTGCGTATTTATCCAAAAGCTCACCAGGCCGAGCCTTCTCTGCAGCCCACCACACAACCATGTGAATAACCATCATTTTCATTCTTGGCAAAGAGGGAGCCAAAATATGAAATACTAAAACCAAACTACTAGTTCACAAGCTCTCTGAAGATATAAGACTAATTGTTCATTCATCACATCCTCCACAGGGACGCAGAATTTCTAAATAACAATTAGGCATAAAGAGTAAGACCATGTAACCATCAGCATTGTGCATGGCTGACACAGTCACCATCAAATGGATAAACATTATTAGAGTAGAAAATACAGAACTCCCAAAAGACAGTATATGCATTAAATACCTAAAACACAGTTTGCACATATCTACCAACAAAAAAAACACACAGTATGCACATTAAATACTCAAGATAACATGATAGAATACATAATCTCAATTGTCAAAGTCAATAGGTGAATAGAAGCATCCACTAAAACTTTAACCATCTATATGTACCATACTACCATTTACTGCATTAATCAAACATTTAAGCGTGAAGTTTAAAAGCTTCACCAAACAATAATGCACCTTTTCTCCTCATAAATCTAATGACAACACAACTTCATGATTATAGCAGATTCATGCGTAGCTCAGACACATATTTTCCTTTAGACTTTTTTCCCTATAAGAGCCTTTAGACAATGTTAAAGGTTGCTCCGTCATGACTTGGAGGTTTTCAGGTATTCAATTGAAAAGCATTATATCATGTTTCAGACATGTGCTTCTATGTGCACCCTCTTACAACCACCATTTGGAAGGCAAATCATGTACACATTGATATGCGTTTTTTAGCGCAATCCATGTACTTGATATGCGCTTTTTTAATTAGTGTGTACTTCCACATTGACCTTCTCTGTCAAATAGTTAGCTTGCATTGATATCATCTGGTCTCTAGTGAAGAAAATTGGATACATTCCAGTAAATTGCAAGTTTTCATACTCCATTTACTCTTTGGCAAACCCAATTTTGAAGAAGTATGTCAATAACTTACCCAATCACGTGTTTCTTACATACAAGCATATCATACAGCATATCATAGGGGAAGTTTATGGCCCAGGGTTACAAACAAGATACTGGTGAATGCATAAGAAACGTGAAAGGCTAATATGATCAATTAATGCATAAGCCTGTAAAGAAAACACGCTGCAACAACATTGCACTAAATCAAGCACAATGGAAGAGTTTGATCCATGTAGCCGACCCCAATTAATTTGGGACTGAGGCTATGTTGATGTGGTTGTTGTTGTTGTTGTTGTTTGACCTTCTCTAACACTCAAGATCACCTTTAAAAAAATCAAAGAAAGCTACAGATTTAGAGATTCTACAGTTAGTGGCAAAAGTTCTTCTAATTCAAGGAAGTTAAAACTTCGATCGTAGGTTTGAATAGTTTTCTTGTGACGACCCCAAAAAAATAAAAATAAAATAAAATCAAAAACACCCATCTCAGGGGTAATTTAGGTATTTTCGTAAACCATAAACTAAATTGGTCCCACTATATAAATTTATTGTAAACCCTAGCCTCCGTTGGTTCGCACACAAAAAGTTAGAGAGAAAAGGGGAGGGGACTTGTTTGGGAGAAGTGCGATGCTTTGAAGCCAAGGAGACCTCCATTGAAGGTAAACACATTCTTTTATTGTCTAAGAGAATCACAAGCTTGTGATTGTTTCAATAATAGTGAAAAACACATTATGTTCTCCTTTTGATTTTAAATTTGTGAAACTTTAGTGGAGAATCCCCAAAAGGCGGCACTATCGGCAACGCCGGGGAAGGGCGGCAGCCTCGCCACCGCCGCCGTTGGTCTCGAGCGGCGAACCCACCGCCGCCGGAGTAGTGGCGGCGGTGGCCCGCTGCCACCAATTGGGAGGAGGGGCCTCCACTAGGAGGCCCCCAATGTGAGCCGTGCTCACTGCCGAATTGCAGTGAGCCGAGGGGGAGGTCAGGGGTCATTTTGACCCCTGGCCACCCCCCCAATCTCAACAGGGGCCAAAAAATGGCCCCTGTATATATATATATAATAATAATAATAAATAATAAACTATAACATCCTATATATATGATATAAGATTATATACATACATATAATAGAAATAGTTATAATAAAATAAATAGAAACAAAATTGTGGACTTCGGGGCGCACAACTACACCCCGACGAGGGTTTTCGAGAACACGAAACCCGCAAGACCCGCACTAGTGGACCCAAAGTAATTTGATAATAAATTGGAAATTGAGTAATTTTGAAATGAGAGTTTGCGAATTAATGCGAATGAGTCTTAAATTGTATAGATTCACGAAACGGTTCATATAGAACCCCGTACGCGCAAGGATCGAGAGAGGATATCGCGGCGAGTCAAGGTAAGTGGGGAGCTTCGCTCAAGTATCAAATATGGCATGTTATTAGATAATTAAGATTCATAATTTGAACTCGAGACTTGGGAATGGGTTGCATTATGCTATTGACTTGATTTACTTATCTATGGTTGTATATGTGTTGCACCAAAAAAATTGGGATTACTTCTCCTGAGCAAGGAGATAGAATTACCTATTCCTGGGTAAGGAGTTGGAATTACCTCTCCTGGCTAAGGAGATGGGGCTAAATTATCAAGGACTTGAGCGGTGGTAAACTTCTCATGAAAACTCTAAGTGATCTTGGTGCACATATCGGCGACGGCTTGGATGAACTTACTGTCGATTTGATGGGACCATTGAGGTGACACAACGCCCATTGTGTTCACTAGTGATCTTCATCACATCGAGAGTAAAGGAATCGATCACCTGAATCAAGTCAATAACTAGTATGCATTGAATGGACCAATGACTTATAAATATTATTATTCTTTATGGTATATCTCTTGTGGGCCCCTATGCATGAATGCTTTAATTTCATTTATGATTTTCAAACCTTTTGCTAGTATGGTTTACATGCATCTTGGAACTTGTCTTAAATGAATAAAATTGATGGTTTATATTTAATTATAGATATGAATTTTATTTTCCATGCTTTCTACTAAATGCTTGATGATTTGATTTCAACTTCACGTTAGATCTAGCATCTTTATTAAGTAGTACTTGCGTGTTTGATGTTTGAGCGGGTTTTCCCCATTTACTGAGCTCCGTTGGTTCTTTTAGCTCACCCCACTTATTCTCCAGGTTCGTCTTCATCAATACCAGCGCGAGATAAAGGGAAGGCGATAGCGTAGAGTTTTGCTTTTGATGTGAACTTTGCATGCTATTTATATTATCGATATTCAAAACATCTAAACATGGGTTGTATTAAATACTTAATGGGGTAGATTCTAAACCTCAAGACTTGTTGACTTAGTACCATGGTAGTATACGTTTGCAGTTACTTAGGGATACTTGAACACCTTTGTTTAGAATTATATGCTTAACATATGGAACCTTTTTAGTTTTTAATTCCACAGTCATTGTTTCATATGTACAGTTGTGTAGTTGCGCAGGTTGGATTAGGCGTGCCAAGTCGTTATTTGGGCCTAGTTCAGGTATCGGGCCTGGGTAACGGTTTGGACCGGGCGACCCGACCCTAGGTTGGGGGGAGGGTCGTTTCATTTCTTACATTACTTCCATATACTCATTGCTTCTTGCTTTTATTGCTTTTAAGAAGGGTCGAAATGAGTGGCCCGATGTACCATTGTTTCTTATTGATGTACTGGCTACTGGCTAATGATTTGAAATAAAAGTAGCTATGTGGTTTTCAAAAAAAAAAAAAAAGAAGAAGAAGGTTTGATGGTGGTTGATCTGACAATTCAATCCATTTTCCCTCTCTATTTCTGTCTGTGCATTCATAAATCTGTAATTATCGTGAATGGTACAAGTAGCGAATAGATTATTATGCTACTAATCATGTTTTCATGATTAACTTAGGGGAAACAATAGAACAAAAGTGAGTTTCTGTAGCTATCTCAATTATTCACTTTTGGTTTAGCTATTTACATAGATCTTAATCTATTTTTAATTTGATATGGAACGCTATCATACCCAGTCAATTAATAATAAGTATCGATTCGGATGCTACGTTTGAATTGATTAAATTGGGAAAACCAAAGTGTATAGTAAGATTCATATTTTGTTCGATCAATGACCAAAAACACAATTGAAATAGATGAAAATTCGGTATCTTTTTCTCCCTACTTGATTGTTAGTTACTTTTATTTCATTGTTAATTTTAGTTTAAATAATTAATTTCCCAAAAACCCCTCATTTTATTTACTTGCCTTGAACTAAGATCCTAATTTTTAAGTTTTCATGGGATTTGACTTGGTCTCGTGACTACTACAATTTAATTGTAGTTAGATAGAAGAATCAGTATCTAATTTTTGGGGTCTAGACAGACCCACCATCCAAGATTAATTGAACAGAGAGCCCCAAGGATAACTTAAAATGCATGAATAAAAAATGGAAGTAAAAAATGTAAACCATGCAAATGTGAATCCACATATAAGTGAAAACAGCAAACATAAGTTCAACACCAAACACTTGAGCGGCTTCTCAAAGCATCTAGCAACATGACCGAGCAATTAGCATTGTTACAGCATCAAAATAACAGTAGGAAAGGGGACCAAAAAGTAAGTTTTGGAAATATGTTTATAACCAATTCAAGAGAATGATGGAGAAGAAACCAAGAAGGAAGCCACATTGAAACTTACCCTGGTTCAACAAACGATAACTATGAGGAAGAACTGGCATAAAAGGACCAAGCTTTTGACGCTCGGCAAAGAGCTCAGAAAGATACCTGCCAAATAACTAATGGTTATTCGAAGATATAGAGTTTATAACTAAGCAACTGCTGTGGAGCCATTAAGCCCTTGCAATCAAAGAAGGAAGTTAAATGTGCACTAAGAAGATAAAACCATTTATCTATCAGCACAACAAAATGCAGAAATATGTAAATGATTCTTCTTGAACTGCAATAACATTCATTAGAGTTACAAAAAGAATAATTCGAGTATACATAACAGAGATGCGCCTGCACCAAAAACATCTTCTTTTTTGGGAAAAACAAAGAAAATCAAACTAAAACCATAACCATCGGCAAATCAGTATTCAAGTGTTGCAGACAAAGAACAGAAACCTACAATTCAAGGATAAAATCTGGAGCGAATATGAGATAAAATCAAGGAATGGAGAAAAACGAGGGTTGGAAAGATCTGGAAGCAGGAAGACATCAGATCAAGATCAGTGGACAAACAGTTGATCTAAAGTGAATTTCCAGATCTCACATCCTGATCATCAAGAAGAAGAAGAAGTCACTAAGTAGAGGAAAGCTTACTTCTCTTGTTCGACAAGAGCGGTGGTTGCAGAACGCATGCCGGAGATGTGAGGAGAGTGGGGCGCAGTGGAGGGAGATGGCGAATAAGCCATGTACCTGCCGGAAGACATTTTTCCTAATCGGATCGGATCGGATCGGATCGGATCGATTGATGGGGGTCGGTGGAAGCTCACCCTCTTTATATATATATTTGGTATAGAGAGCAGCGATGATGAAGAGATGGAGGGAGGGTTTGTGTAGCTAATGTCTGAACGACAGGTGATCTGCCTCACAATGCTTCCCTTTACTTATTACTCCCTTTCAAAGACTTGTCTACTCTTTTTATTAATTTCTCGTGTCATTTTTTCTCAATTTAAAAAATATTCTGAGATTCACCAGGTAGGTGATGTGTCAACATTAAGTAAGTAATTAGTCCATAGCTAAAGAAATTAGCAAAAAAAAAAAAAGTCATTAATTACTCGTGTTTACTCGTTTCACTTAGCGAATCTAGGGCGCTCGGCGTCTCTTGATTCTATCTAAATATAAATTTAACACTAAAACTAATCAATAGACATGAGCTTTGCAGATTAAACGTAATCAATTGTGTTTAAGATAAATGCGTTAAATACTTGTATCTGTTACTCAACTCACTGAGTTCGAGTCGGACTTCTGCATCAACTGTTGTAACGTGTTTGTTAGCTTCAATTACTTTTTTTTTCAAATTGTTAGCTTCAATTGATGCACGGTATAAGAAAACAATGTGATCATACAATCTTAATATGTTATCATCATTCAAGCAACAACACATTTTACTATTTTAATTGGAGGCACACAACATGCTTTATGAGATATTATATTCTACCGTATACATATATATGGGAACTATATATATGGGTACAATATTTATATAATATAAGGAGATTTTTTTTACTCGAGTGGAAGTCGAATTCATAACCTCTCCAAAACTTAACTTTTGGCAATTAATGTCTCTACCGTCTCACCATAGATGTTGTGACGGCCCCAGCTCCACAATCCAAACTGGGCCCGGCCCGGCCTAGACTTACGTGGACCCCGAGTCAATTCTCGCGATGTCAACGCAAGCCTAGTAAGCCTTCCTAACCATATTTCATTATTTATAGTGAGTTATTCAAATTTGTAAGTTATCAAAGTTTATGCGAAAGCGATTTCAACTTAAACAAATATAAACAACTCTACACAAAATCAGTTAGGACAACCTAGAGTGTGAAAACCCCGTATATACTCCATGTAAATATCTCACAAAACCCATAAACCCCATGTGATAAAAATCAATATACGTAAGTAATACAAAACCTACAAAAATGCGAGGGGAAAGGCCGCTCCAAAGTCCTCAAAGTAGATCTCCCAGTGCTAGCCCCTTTTCCTTACTCGATTGCGGATCTGTACTCAGTTAAACACAAGAATGACGAGTCTAGGTAAGTAATGGCCCAAAATCGCTAACCATGTTTATGTCTTTAAACAGACTTAATGACCTGTACTGACCCACACTGTGATATGTCCGTTTACCGAGACAAGGGCCGAGGTACATTTTATATTTGTTGTGATGTATGCCTAGTGTATTGTATTTGTGTAGACTATTAAATTAATTTTCTACGGGTGTGTAGGTATTGAGACGAGCGGGGACATACCTCGAGTCGCGTGTCGACGTGGGACCGAGGTAGCGGCATATTGAGGTAAGTTTCATTTATGTGAATAAAATGTGAATTTATTGGGTCATAAGTGGCTTTAATGTGGCCACATGTAGCTAAGTCCTAAAGTTTGTAAAATAAAACAATAGGCATTGGATGTGCATCGAGACACGCGTTAACCCATCATGAGGCAAGGTGTCACTTTGGTGAGTCACTCACAAGTGACTTGGGGGACAAGTGGAACACGCGCTCCATGTGATGAGTCTCGAGACACGTGTGCACACCATGATCAAAGGCTAGCATTTAAACCAAAATTATATATATATAAGTCACACTAAATGGGTTTCTTATCCCCAACATCAACCGGGAGAGGAGAAGAGAGAAAAGAAGAGAATCGCTGCTGGTGAAGGAGAAGAGGAGAAGGGGAGAACCAAAAAGATCAAGGTGAGTGTGGTGTTGTTCAATTGATGTTGTGTTGTAGGTTGGTTTGGCGAAGGGGTTGGATCGCCAACCCAGCTCGTGAAAGAAAAAAAAAAACAGAAAAAATTTTTACTCCCCCAACGAACCAGGGAGTCCCTGGTTCGTTGGGGAAGAAGGGGGCACACGCACGTGCTGTGCGTGTGCGCCCCTTCCCTCAGCGGCCGAGGGGCTGAGCCGGAGCTCGGCCTATGGGGCGAGCCAGGCCAAGCGCCCTAGCCAAGGTAAAAAAAAAAGAAAAAGAAAAGAGAAAAAAAGAAGAAAAAAGGAGAAAAATGGAAAATTCTGAAAAATTATATTTCGACAAAATAAATAGAAAGTAATGAATTTCTATGAAAAATAAAATATTTGGAATTTCGGACGAGCCTTTTACGGTGGTTTTACCTCGAAAAACGTGAAATGGGCGGATCAGCCTAAAAATTTAGAAATTGGTCTCGAATTTGATTTAGCATAAATTGATACATTATTGAATGGTAGGGAACTAAGGGAGTACTCAGGCATTTGGGCACATATTTCGAATTGTCGAGGGATCGGATAGACTAGGACAAGCGTGTGAATTGTAAGTAAAGCTGTGAGAATTCTATATTTCATTTCATTCTCTTATTGGTTTATGGTCTATTTGTAGATATTGCTACTTGTAATCTCACATCATGTTGTTCTTGTGTTTATTCATGATTGAATATTGTGACATGATGCCTTGTAACGTGTTTGATTGATTCCAATTTCTACTATTGATGTTATTCTAGATAAATAATGGATCAAAAGCATGCTAATGGGATAACGTGGATTTAATTGGACTTGTATTCAATTTCCTTTGGGCTTTGTAGCCTAACTTGTCTTTGAAATTAAAGTAGGGATTATTTAGTGTCAATTGCACGAGAGATGCACGGTTCACGGGGATATGGGTCTACCGGGGTTCCGGCACTCACCACTACACTTGTGCGGCACACGAGTTATGGGACTCGGGGTGGTCGACAAGCATGAGATTGATGTTGTAAAACGTAGAGCTCAGCTCCGCTATTTGTGTGAGATATGTTGAGCGCAGCTCCATATAGTAGTGTGAAAGGTTAGGTGATAGTTCTCATCGCCGACCGGACGTAGATCATCTCGACTTAGCCTGTGTCTGTCTCTACATATTTAACTGTGGTATTTACTTGCATTACTTGTTTCAGCAGTTTATTTCGCTACTTTATGATTTTAAATACCATTAGTTTATTTTGGAAATGTGGCATAAAATTCTCCAGTTAGTACTTAAATATCACTATACTCACCGTCTAGTTTGTGACGGTGGGTGTAGGTCCGTCGAGCAGCAGCAAACCATGGAATGAGAAGATCGACGACTTCCTCTGAGCAGTTCGGCGACTCTCTTCACTCATTTTGTATGTCTCGACTTTTGTTGTATTATTATTGTTTATGTCATTTTGGGTTGTACATTGAGTTGAGTGAAAATGATAATATAGATCAATACATGGATTCAGAGAAATATAGGGACGAAAGACTGACTAATACGTAATTAAGTCTTATGTGATTTTGATTAAGGCTTGATTATGGGATTAGGTCGGGCGGTGCCCTGTTTAGTAGTTGGGGTCGTCACAGATGCTTTGACAATATAAGGAGAGATTATAGATTCCCTTAATTAAGAGATTATTTGTAATTATTATGGTTCTACTTTAATTGGATTTCATATGTTTATTAAGAGAGCATTCATTTGATTGACACATTGTTATAATAATAATTAAAAAATCTATTTTACTAAATAAAACAGTAAAGTCTTGTTCCCACTCATAATTTTTTTTTATTTGATGATTTTGGGTTTTACATTCTAATTGTTTGTGTTTCTAATTTTATTTAGTTAACGGTTGAGATTGTGGTTTTAGTTGGAATTTGCGTAAGCAAGTTCATTTGTTGGGAAATGCTAAAATGATAACACTTAGTCACAACACATTGCGTACAATTGATGTATTGAGAAGAGAGGTTTTTTTTCTTTCTTTCTTTTGATGATAATTCAACGTACGTAATTTTAAAATGCTTTAATTTGTTTATCAAAGACCACTTCAAATTCATAGAGAAAAAAATAGTGTGAAAATGTAGTAATTTTTTTTTTATAATAATTGATTTCATTACTATTGAGTCCCAAGATTAAATCAAAGTTGGAATTAAAAAAATGAAGGGAATGGGAATTAAAATTAAGAATAATAATCTCCTAACATCGGCGAGCTTATTGTCGTGTGTTTGGTAATAAAGTTAAAGCAATGGTGATAAAAAAATCTTTCACTTCATTTTCATGTTTGATATATACACATGATCATGTTCCTACTGCAAATCGTTGTAAATATGTTGCAAGAAGAAGAAGAAGAAGTTAATAACAAAATCTCAATCTCAAATTTCTTACCTTGCAAAAAAAGACTTGAATATCAGATTTAATAATCTGTAAGACGTCGACTAATGGAGGAGGCATGCAAAAAAAAAGAAATTAAAAAAAATAATAATTTGATTGAATTTGGAGCAGTGGCACATATACGAGTAACTAATTGTATGAAGAAATCGATCATGAAATAACCAATGCGATTACAACTAAGTACAAAGGTGGTTGTAACAGTGAAACATTAATCAATGCAAGTACTTAAAAATAAAGTATGCAGAAAAGTAAATCAAACCAGGACACCATATGTGTTATCGCAGTTCGGTCTAAGACCTACATCTTCGGGGTCACGCCCAGATGTAAACTCCATTAATGTATGAAGACAAACATACTACATGTCTCATTCGTGTGACTCCCTCACTGAGCTCCTTCTAGCACCTTCTCATACTTAGCTCTGTGGACGTTACGTACACAAGACTCCTCTCGTGTGTAGGCTCCCCATCACTGGAACACCCAAGTCCCTTTGGGGTTTTACAACTCGATAACGAAGTGATCGTAAATAGGTTCATAATACAAATTAAACTGAATAATTGATATGCATGACTCAATCACTTTGACAAATAAATAGACTAATATAGATTACACAATCCTAACTATTAACTGTAAAATTTGCCTAATCTCCATCTCTAAATAACCATGCCCTTGCATGATAAAAACGTGGTGATTATTCTTCTGAATCACAATCTCCAACCTCTTCATAATCTTCAATTAGTCTTCTGTTGGTTGATGGTAAGATCAAATCTTTAACTGTTTGATTTAGAAATCTTGTTGCAACCGATTTGAGCCATCGGTTGCAACCGCATATCTTCATCTAATCTCCAACTATTTCTAACCCGATTTTGAGCACATGGGTCATGTGTTGGATGACTCATTTTTACTGATAACGCTGATCGTAACAACTATGATGACAAATCAAAACTGTCGATATAATCGCGATACTAAGAACCTCCCCCTTTGTCATTATATTGTTACATCAGTAAATGAATTTGGAGCATAAATAATAATCATGAATCAGCTAACATTTTGCTCCATCATAAAGAGTCACATAAGTCTTCAACATGTTCAATACTCTTTAAAAAATATACGAAAGTAAGAATATAAAGATACTGTTGATACAAACACGTAACAACAACTTCCATGATGGTTACAATCGCTTACGTCAATAGGTTGCACCGCACTATCAACATCTCCAAATAGTCTTCAATAAAACCCCAGATGTCAAAAATAATACCAGCATAAAGTATCTTCAGACAATATACTTAAGAAAGTAAAAATAAACAATATCTTCAACAAAAATGAAATGAACCCCTCCAAACTCCCAAAAAAAACTTCAAATAACTCTTCTCCTTTGTGATAATATAAAGACAAGATAATCAAGGAGAACCATACCAGTCGCTACCCTAAGGTGGTGTAGGAGCAATAAGCTTCAAGAACTCAAATAGCCTTTGAAACAAGTTATCATGTAAGGCTCAAATTGCCGCTATCAGTTCCTTCTCTTGCTCATTCCTTGGGTCCAGACAATCACTTCCATCCAGCTCTAAGCCAGAATGAGCTCGGGAAATTGGTGATGACTGAGTAGGCACAGAGGAAGTAGTTGTCTCAAATGCAGTCTGAGTCTTCTTCTACTTCTTCTTCTGGATTCTAGATAGACCAGCTCTTGAACCACCTGTTGTATCTGGAATATTGTAACAGGTATGATGGTGAAGTAGCTAATTGATTTAAAATTGGCAAGTCATTGAAGTGTGTAGACTCTTCTCTCTTGATTTTATTGGAAATTCCTCTGACTTTAACAAAACACCATGAATCCTGATTATCCTCTGGTACTTCTTGATAGCTGAAAAGATCAGTTAGTAGACATGGAAAGAACAAATATTCATAAGTGGACCCAGGTTTGGTCCTCTGCAATATTGACCGAAAGATTATTTTTGTGCCCCTTGTCCTATAACATACAGAAGAATTCTCATCTCCCTATCAAAGGTGTTCCCATTTCTTGTAGGCAGTAGATTACTGGTGATATAATTATATAGGCTGAAGTACAAGGTAGTTAGGTCATTTGTTTCCTTCTTCTGTACCCACTCAATCACCTTACCATGAGTGATGGTGGTGATTAAGGTAGACATGGTGTTTGACTTCCTAAATTGTTCAGGAAATCTATGGCCTTCATTGTTGTAAGGACATTCCAAGAACTCATTCATTGCTCTAGGTGAGAACTCAATGAATCTCCCTCGAACATATACTCATTGAAAATGAGATGAGGTAATATCAAAGGCATATAACTTCATATTTGCATAAAAATCCTTGATCAGACTCACATTATATCTGGTTGGAAAGGAAAAAAAATTAAAGAGAAAGCGAGACTTTAGAAAAGCTACCAAGTTCTCCGCTTCATAATCCTTTTTGTGAAGGAATGTCTCAACATGACATTTCTTGCCTTTGAGTCCTTCGTATTTTACTTCTGCTTATTCATTTAGCATTCTTCGAGACAAGCCTTGTGGTTGCCCAACTTCACTTTAAGTTGTTCTGTCTCATTATCAGAATCTGGTCATTCAGAATTAGAACCAGTGGAAAAACCTTCTCCAGTTTCTACTATAGTTGCAATTGGACTTGTGGGCTCATTAGTTGGAATTGGAGCAGTAACCTTGACCTTTTTGACTTTCTTCTTTGAGGTCTTTTTCTTCAGTTTTCTTTTTAATAATGATAATATAATATTCTTATCATCACCATCATCATCTTCTTCAGGAACAGTGAGCTCATCGCGGATCACCCCTAAATCATTAAGGGTTTCCTGATCTTGAGGATTTTGCTGATCAAGAATCTCAAAGGTTTCATGCTCTGTTGGTTCTGTTTCAATAGGAAGACTTACACTTTATCGAACAGTCGTAGTTGGAGCAGAAGTGTCCATGGATATATTAGGAGCCTCTTGCTCTGTAGTATCCATGGGCTCATAAGGAATGGATTGATCAGGAGTAGGTTCTTCATGAATGACTTCTTCAACAAAGGGCTTGTCAGAAACAACATCGAACCACCTTCAATTTGCTCGGTGGTAGTGCTTGGAATGTTCTATTCTCCAAACACTTGTTGAGTATTAGGTTGGTTGTCTGTAGCAACCGTTGGTGAAGCCTCCGATTGTATCGGTTCTTCACCATGTTTTTTCCTAATTTCTTCTTCTGATTGGACTTATCAGACACATGGGTAACATGCACGCTCTATGTTTGAACTGTTTATGTTTGAAGTTCGTAGTTCATAGGGTTGTCTAATTTTGTTGATGACGATGAAGGTGGATTGCTTACACGAGGAGGCTTCTTCTTCAATAGTGGTGGAATACCTTATGATGATAATGGAGATTTCTCCTAAATTGGAGACAATGGTGGAACAATGCTGAGTGGTGTAGGATTCAATACCTCCATCGACTTTTGACTGGTTTTTTCATTTTTGGTTGAAATGGTGCCTTAGATGTAGTTCCCTTTGCAGAGCTTCGAATTCGAACCATGGTGCTCGTCTCATTGTAACTACCCAAGGAAAGACTTAGAGAGGATGATCAAGTGAGAGTGTCAAGGTAGGCCGAATAAAAATCAATACACTCGTTGTGGTATGATCAAAGGATGAAGATGATGAAGATTAACCAGAAATAATAACGGCTTCAATTCGATTACCTCCTTTAAACTCTCACCAACCCCTAATTAATAAAGTTATTGATAATTACAAATAAAATCAAAACAAACTCAATAAATTAACAACGGTAATATTACCGTTAGTGTTCAACAATAAAACACTCAAAAACACTACACACTCACACACCGTTATGTTACTCCTATTTTAATTTATTTTTATTATAAAAATGTTTATTTGAACGAAAATTTTGGGGAGTGTGACGATGTTCGATTATACAAGGCTTAAACATATCCCAATATACCCTCTAAAAAATTTAAACCTATAAGCATAAAGGGCTTTGGTGAATCAGTCAATTGTTTTTCATTGTGAACATATTCAATAGAGATTACCTACCTTTCCATCAGATCACAGATGAAGTCATACATCGACTTGATGTGTTTAGTACTTGAATGCTTAACATGATTTTTTTTATGTGTCAATTGCATTTCGATTGTCACAGAACACAACTAGCTATTAAAACTGAATGTTATAGTCACTTAACATTTGTTTCATCCAGAGCAATGGTGTGCAACAACTTTCAACTGCAATGTACTCTGCTTCAGTTGTTGAGAGTGAGATTGAGTTCTATTTCTTGCTGAACCAAGACACTATGTTAGTTCCAGCAAAAAAAAACAACCTCTAGAGGTACTCTTTCGATCATCTAGCACTACCTGCCCAGTCAGCATCACTGTAACCAGCTAGAGAAATGTTATAATTAGATGAATACCATAATAATAAGTTGGATGAGCCTGCCACATATCGAACAATTCGCTTGATTGCTATCATATGTGATTTGTAATGGTCTGAATTGAATTCGCCGTTACTAATGATGTGATTGCAGACGTGGCTGACAACTCAGACGCTCGTGGGACCGCAGCTAGGCTAGTGCGCGTCTGGAGCTAGGTAAATAGTTATTTTGTGTGCTGAATTGTTTAATTTACGATGTTTACGTTGAAATAGACTAAACGACATCGTAATGTGTGTGATTATATTACATTTGACATGCGAGACTGTGTGTTAAGTATTCGCCTCGATATGCGTGTCGACGCGGGTACCGGGTAGTCTAAAAGACTAAATACTAGGCCGCGGGAAATAAAACATGAAATAAGTAAAATGGGTTAAATAATAATTTTTTAATGTATATTTGGTGGTTAAGGACATGGTACTACGCGTATGTCGCGGTTCGGGACGCGAAACCGGGCGTCGGAACACCCGAAATGCCACTTTTTTTGTTAAGAACAAGTGTGAGTGTGCCATTGATGTCATTTTTCGGAGTCATTAGAGGTTGGAAATGGAGCAAATGGAGTTCATTTGATTGCCTTGAGATGCACGAGTGAGGAGAGATGCCAATGGGACTATAAAAGTCAATTGACTTTCAAAACCCACCACATTTTCTCTCTCCTTATCACAAATCTGAAAATTGAAGAAGAAGAAACAAGGGTTTTGAAGTTCCAACTTGGTGATTTGAGGAGCTTGGAGTGGTGGAATCATCAAAGCAATGAGAGATTCACAAACACCTCAACTTTCTTTATCTTTTGATCTCAATTTTTGAGGTGTTGGTGTGAATCCAATAGGGATTGTTAAATGGTTGTTGAGTAGTTGTTTTGATAAGTTTTAAGTGCTATGAGGTTTAGTGGTTTGTGTCGTGGTTGTTGTTGTTGTTGGTGGTGGAGGGGTTTAAAACCCACAATTTTCAGCAAAACTGCTATCCAAAACGCGATTGGCGCGCTAATGACGTCATCTAACGTGCTATATGACAATTAGCGCGCTAGGGAAAAAGATAACGCACTAATGTTCTTCATGACAAAGAACGTATAACTGCCCGGAATCTAGCGCGCTAATTCCCAGATCTAGCGCGCTAGATATTGCAGTTTTGACATTATTTTTACTAAGTGACATAAAACACATCCAATGGACTAAAAAAATAATTATAAATGGAAATAGGTCATTTCGTGCGGTAATTTGGACATCTCGGATTAGGCGGAGCCGGACCGGGGTTATTTACCGGGACACGGAGTGCGGTTTGAGGTGTGTAGTATCCCAACTGAAATTTCTTGAGCAGTATTTTATTTTTGTCTTTGAATTCATATTTTGTCTTTCATTACTCTATTCTTGGTGTGATTTAATGGACGGACGTTGAGGCTCTCCCTCCGTGCCATTTATGTGTGTATGTCCACTAGGCCATAGCACGTGTGTGTGACGACCCCAACTTCTAAACAGGGCACCGCCCGACCTAATCCCGTACTCAAACCTTAATCATAACCACTTAAGACTTAAGTACGTATTAGTCAGCCATTCGTCCCTATATTCTTCTAAATCCATGTATTGATATATTATGCAATTGAAAGTTAATTCCGATGCCATTATCCTGTGAAACGGAAGCATTCATTCTCCAAAATTCCTAAGTGTGGAAAACCAAAAAAATACAGCGTCACATGCACGTATATACATGAAACTATTCACTCAACCCAATGTACAACCCAAAATGACATAAACAATAATAATACAACAAAAGTCGAGACATACAAAATGAGTGAGGAGAGTCGCCGAACTGTTTAGGAAGTCGCCGATCTTCTCCTTCCCCGGTTTGTTGCTGCTCGACGGACCTACACCCACCGTCACAAACTAGACGGTGAGTATAGTGATATTTAAGTACTAACTGGAGAATTCCACATTTCCAAAATAAACGAATGGTATTTAAAAGCATAAAGTAGCGAAATAAATTGCTGAAACAAGAAATGCAAGTAAATACTATAGTTAAAGATGTAGAGACAGACACATGCTAAGTCGATATGATCTACGTCCGGTCGGCGGTGAGACCTATCACCTACCATTTCCCACTACTATATGGAGCTGCGCTCAACATATTTCACACAACTAGCGGAGCTACGCTCTACGCTTACACAACATTAATCTCATGCTTGCCGACCACCCTGAGTCCCATAACTCGTGTGCCGCGCAAGTGTAGTGGTGAGTGCCGTAACCCCGGTAGACCCATGTCCCCGTGAACCGCGCATCTTTCTTGCAATGGACACTAGATAATCCCTACTTTACTTTCAAAGACAAATAATTCCAAAATTATATGATTCCAAAACAAGTTAGGTTACAAAGCCCAAAGGAAATCGAATACAAGTCCAATTAAATCCAAATTATTCCATTAGCATGTTTTTCATCAATCTTTTCAAGAATGACATCAAGTGTAGGAATCAGAGTCAATGAAACAATTCACAAGACATCATGCCACAATATTCACCCATGGATATATACAATAACAACATGATGTGCGAGTTCAAGTAGTAATGTCTACCAAGAGACCAATAAATAAAAAAAGATGAATGAAATGAAATATAAAATTCTCACTGTTATACTTACAATTCACACGCTTGTCCTAGTCTATTCGATCCCTCGACAATTCGAAATGCGTGCCCAAACTCCTGAGTTCTCCCCTTAGTTCCCTAACATTTAATAATGTATCACTTTAGGCCAAATCAAAGTCGAGACAAATTTCTAATTTTTTTTATTTTAGGCCAATCCGCCCATTTTGCGCTTTTCGAGGTAAAACCACCGTAAAATGCTCGTCCAAAATTCCAAATATTTTATTTTTCCTAGAAATTCATTACTTTCTATTTTTTATCAAAATATAATTTTTCAAAAATTCTCCCAAATTTTCTGGATTTTTTTCCTTTTTTTTTTTTTTTTTTTTTTTTTTTTTTTTTTTTTTTTTTTTTTTTTTTTTTTTTTGGGTCGGGTCGACCACAGCCAGACGTTGGGCCTGGCTCGCCCCATAGGCCGAGCCTGGCCTGGCCCTGGCCCGGCCCGCTTGAGCGCCCAATGACTCCCTGGTTCGTTGATGAGTGAATTTTTTTTTTTTTTTTTTTGTTTCACAAGCTTGGGTTGGCGATCCAACCCCAGCTCGTTTAGGGAGGGGAGACGACTCTTTCGAGTCATCTCCTTCCTCGAAAGCACGGGAGCTCCCGAGTTTCCGAGCTCCCGAACCCCGTTGCCAAGCCAACCCTCAACGCCACAAAAATTGAAACACCACACTCACCTTGGTCTTTTCTGGTTCTCTATTTCTCTTTCTCCTCCACCTCCACCAGCGATTCTTCTTTCTCTTTTCTCTCCCGGTTTCGGTTTGTTTTGGTGAGGATAAGGAGATGGCACTGTTGACTTACTATTTATATAGCGGTCATTTTAAACCATAGCCTTAGATCTTGGTGTGCACACGTATCCCGAGTCTCATCACATGGAGCACATTGTCCCACTTGTCCCCCAAGTCACTTGTGAGTGACTCAACAAAGTGACACCTTGCCTCATGATGAGTTAACGCGTGTCTCGATGCACATCAAATGCCTAATGTTTTATTTTCCTAACTATATGTCATTTAATCCTTTAGCTACATATGGCTACATTAAAACCACTCATTACCCAATAAATTCACATTTTATTCACATAAATTAACCTTACCCCAATATGCCGCTACCTCGGTCCCACGTCGACACATATACAATACATTAGGCATACATCACAACAAATATAAAATGTACCTCAGCCCTTGCCTCGGTAATCGAACATATCACGGTGTGGGTCCCACAGTACGGGTCGTTGAGCCTGTTTAAAGACATAAACATGGTTAGAGATTTTGGGCCATGACAGTGTGCCAGGGATCTCGGTGGATAGGTCGACCCGAGAGTAGCGTCAGGGCACTTGTGGTTGCGTCGTAGGTTCTACGTCGACCACCTAGCGGATTCAGATACTGGTCTTGCTTGAGTGCTACTCGTCGGCAATAGTCTGTGGGGAGTCCGAAGTATGGCGCTAGTCTGACCCTAGGCTCTAGGAACACACTTTGAGCTTTCACTATTACTTATGCATGCGATGAGCACAATTGCCTGTATTTATTTCCACATGTTTATTTAATAGTTTTGTTTAAATTCTAGTATTTACTTTTCGTATTGCTCACTTAAATTCCTTGGGAATACTCAGTCTAGACTCCTCATCTGCTTTTTGTGATGGCTTGAGTCCAGATCCTGGTACAAGTTGTGGCAAGGGCAAGTTACCTGAATACTTGTGATTCAGAGATATTAAGCCAGGCTTGTACTGTAACGACCTTAAAATATAACTCGCGTCGCGTGTCATTTCAGGGTTATACGTGGGACCCACTTGTCGTGATACGTATGTCCAAATCTCGGGAGTCGACACCGAGGTATGCTATTTTTGTTTGATGCTTGTATTATATAGTATACAAAAGATTGAACAATTTAAACTAATTAATTTCGAAAATGTGCGGGTAAGGTACACGAGGGGGATATCGGTGTCGAGATGAGCGGAGACGTACCTCGAGTTGCGTGTCGATGTAAGACCGAGGTAATGGCTTATGGGGTAAGTTTTATGTGAGCTAAGTGTGGTTTTATACTAGCTTTAATGTGGCTATGTTGATGTGCAATTAATTGGGCCTAAAGTATTGAAATTATTCAATTGTCACATGATGTGCATCGCGATACGCATCAACCAATCAATAGGTCAATGGAGTCAACTTGTGGTGTCATTTGTGCATGACTTAGGTAAATGATTGAATGAAGGTGGATCTCTAGACAAGCCTCGAGATACGTGTGCACACAAGATCAATGGCTATGGTTTAAACCTATCCAATACATATAAGTCAACATTTTGATCTTCATTTCTTATCGAAATCGTTGGCAAGGAAGGAGAGGAAGAGAGGAGCTGCTGGAGTGATCTTAGTGAAGTGGAAGTGAGCAATTCATTAATGGTGTGTTGAAGAATATGATCAAGTTATCAAGCTAGTTAACTTCTCCACTTCATTTACATAGCCAACTTCAAGAATTCATGTATTTGTTGTTGTTGGTGCTGTTTTTATGTTTGGGTTGATGTTAGGGACCTCTAGTAGTGTATATAAGGGGTCCCAAGCCAATAACAAAGCCTATGTTTAGCAAAAACCCAGAATTCGAAATGCAGAATTCTGGGTTCTGCTGCACATAGCACGCTAGGTGGATAATCCAGCGCGCTAATATTTATTAGCGCGCTAGATATCAGAGGTAGCGCGTTAATGTTCAACTTAGCGTGCTAGAGGTCTAAGGTAGCGCGCTAAAATTAAAAAATTAGCACGTTAATATCACAATTAGCGCGCTAATTACCCTGACAGTACACAAAATCTAAAATTTTCAAAAGTTCTTCAAACACTCCAAACTGATGTAAAACCCCAAGTAAAGGTTCCAACACACTCAAAAACCTATAATATGATATCAAGAACCTAAGGAAGAGCTACGAGGATTCAAAAACGCGTTGCGGAGTGTCGGGAGAATTGGATAGACTTGGAATAAGCTTGTGGATTTGAGGTAAGTAAACCAGCTAGGAAATGCACAATATTTCATTGTAAGCTATTGAATATTGTTGTTCATTGATTGTTATCTATCCTTGGAATTCCATTCTAATTGCGTTGTCCGAGGGCAAGTGAGTCAACGGTGAACCTTGGAAGGAGTGGTTGACTGAGGTAACATACCAGAGTCATGACCTCGAGGTTCTTAGCGTGGTTGTTCTAGGAAGTCTCACTATCTCGTGGGTTTATGGCTTATGAGTGTACTAAGTCCTAGAACCCGAATCTTGATGTTTTGCCAAGACTCAACGACCTATTGGTCTGGACTACTTGCGCCTCTCTGTTTGCATTCCTGGACACCCATGTATCGATTATTTTTAATTTATTTACAGTCTTTTATTTATTCATGCGTCCTTATACCTTTCATTCTATCTGCATGAATACATACTGATTTATTTATTTCAAAATGCTGTTTAGTATCCTACTGGCATTACTTACCCGGACTCGTTATTCTTGTGTTTAACTGAGTGTAGATCCGCAATCGAGTAAGGGAAATGGGCCAGTGCTAGGAGATCTACTATGAAGACTTGGAATGGCCTTCCCTCTCACATATTTGTATGTTTTTGTATTATTTATGTATATTGTTTTAGTCACATGTGATATATGGGTTTTGTGATATATTTTAGGACTTGTATTATATGCAGGGTTTCTACACTCTAGGTTGTCCTAACAGATTTGTGTAGAGTTGTTTAAATTTGTTTAAATTGAATTCACTTATGTATAAACTTCGATAACTTACAAATTTGAATAACTCACTCAAAATGTAAAATCTCGCTGCCTTGTAATGATAAATGGTTAGGAAGGTTGATTAGACTTGCGTTGAAGTCGTGGGGATTGACTCGGGGTCCACGTAAGTCTAGGCCGGGCGGGGCCTAGTTTAGGTTGTGAAACTGGGGCCGTCACAGTTGGTATCAGAGCCCCAGTTTCGATCAGAGCCCAAATATTTCTGCCTAACTCAAGAATAACCACAACCAACATAAGACACAAATCAGTAATAGAGTTAGGATAAGGTTGGAACTTAGAGTGGAACCCTGTGATCCATACTTAAGTCTTAGTTGGGAAGTAAGGAGAGTTGGGGAAATTAAAGTTTGACTATATGAGCTATTTGATATGTTGTATATTATTACGATCAATAGCTTTATCACGATCAAGAAATCACATTCTTTGCAGATTGCGATGACCGATCATCCCGAGATCAGCGATACTTGTCCGAGTGATGTTCATGAGAGGCTAGACGAGATATCCCAGTTGGTCATTTCACATGGCCAGCAACTTTAGGAGATTCTCCGACTATTGAGGGCACAGGCTACAACATCGCATTCGACATTTACAGCTGCAGCACCAGCCACTTAAGGAGGGAGCGCGCCAAAAGTATAGGCCGTTGTTACGACTCTTACAGCGCCGACCAGACTTGTGAGTGGTGAGGGAGTACAGGTTCAGGTTGAGAGAGTACCATCTACTCCTGATACACCGGCGGATGATACTCCGAGCACGCCCATTGATGGGAGCACTCGAGCGACAGATGAGGCGAGGCAGTCTCGCGAGTTTTAGAGACATCACCCGGAGAAGTTCCATGGTGGTGCGGATCTCGGAGCAACCGAGAAACTTATGAGGAGTCACGAGAAGATCCACGATGTCTTGGCTACACCGGATCATATGAGGCCGATCATCTCATTAACTTCATTGTTTGGAGAGGCTGATGTTTGGTGGCGTAGCATGGTGTCGTATCTTGTGCGAGTTCCCATATGTTTTTCCTGCAGAGTTGCAAGGATTACCATCACCTAGGAAGATTGACTTAATCAGTGATTTGGTTTCGGGGACCAAACCTATATCTATTCCGTCGTACAGGATGGCTTCGAAGGAATTAGAGGAACTGAGAAGACAGCTTGATGAATTGTTGGAGTTAGGGTTCATCCACCTGAGCATATCACCTCGGGGCGCGCCATTCTTGTTTGTTAAGAAGAAATATGGTAGCCTGAGATTATCGATTAATTACAAATAGTTCAATAGGGTGACAGTGAATTGAAGAACAAATATCCACTTCCTCGCATTGACGATTTGTTCGACCAGGTGACGGGAGCACAGTGGTTCTCACAGATTGATTTGAGATCTGGGTACCATCAGTTGAGGATTAGAGCAGAGGACATGAAGAAGACAACTTTTTGCACTCGATACGTGCATTATCAGTTTACAGTCATGCCTTTTGGGCTGACTAATGCCCCAGCGATGTTCATGGATCTCATGCATCGAGTGTTGAGAGAGTACTTAGATAGGTTCATCATTGTGTTCATCGACAACATCCTTATCTACTCCAGGACTCGTGAGGATAACGAGGAGCACCTCAAGATGATTTTGCAAACTTTGAGGATGCACATACTATATGCAAAATTCAGTAAGTGTAAATTTTGGCTTACAAAGATCGGATTTCTTGGGTATATTGTTAGACCCAACAGAGTGTCAGTTAACCCAGCTAAGGTCAGAGCTATGATAGATTGGCCTACACCGCGGTCAGTGACAGATGTCTGCAGTTTCTTGGGGTTGGCAGGCTATTACATGCGTTTTGTTCAAAACTTCTCAAAGATTGTAGCACCAATGACGCAATTGACGAAGAATCATACGAGTTTTCAGTGGAACGACAACTGTAAACAAGCCTTCAGGACTTTGAAAGAAAGATTGACTACTGCACCAGTTTTGGCATTACCTGAGTCAGGGAAGGGTTTTGAGGTGAACACCGATGCTTCTAAGGTCGGTTTAGGCTATGTTTTGATGCAGGACGGTAGAGTGATTGCCTACGCATCTCAGCAGCTGAAGGTTCACGAGAAGAACTACCCTACAAATGACTTGGAGTTAGCGGCAGTGGTATTTGCATTAAAGATTTGACGTCATTATCTCTACGGAGAGAAATTTATGTTGTTTACTGATCACAAGAGTTTGAAGTACTTCTTCACTTAGAAAGAGCTGAACATGCAATAGAGGCATTGGCTTGTATTCCTCAAAGATTATGATTTTTCATTGGAGTGCCACCCGAGGAAAAACAATGTTGTTGCAGACGCGTTGAGCCGTAGAGGGGCAGACTCAGAGGTTGTTACTTGCCACATGACACACGAGTATGGATTACTCGAGGCGGACGAGTTGATGAATTCTGTTGATATTCCGACCAACCAGATTGTTGATTTGTAGCCAGATGAGGACCCAGACAGTGTCGATTCAGAGTGTACTTGAGGGTCAACAAGTAGATGAGCAGTACCAGAGGTTCTTGGAATTTGCTCAGAGTTCGGATCATCCGGATTGGAGTCAATCGACAGACTGGTGCTTGAGATTTAGGGGTCGACTATGGATTCCATCAGTGGCTGAGTTGCGTGATGAGATACTTGATGAGGCTCACTACTCACGTTTTACGGTTCATCCGGGTCAGACCAAGATTTATGCTGATGTGCGTCGTCTTTTATGGTGGTCGGGGATGAAGACCGATGTTTCTGATTACATTCGAGTGTGTGAGGTATGCCAGCGAGTTAACGCTGAGCATCAGAGGCCCGGTGGGTTATTATAGCCACTTCCCATTCCTCGGTGGAAGTGGGAGCACATCGCCATGGATTTTGTCAGTGGTTTACGTCAATCTCAACGCGGGCATTACAGTATCTGGGTGATTGTGGACAGGTTGACAAAGTCTGCGCACTTTTTACCGATCTCTACCACACATCGGGTGGATAAGTTGGCGAGTTTGTACGAGCGGGAGATTGTTCGACTACATGACATTCCGTTGTCGATTGTGTCTGAAAGAGGGCCACATTTTACATTTCAGATTTTGGCGGAGCATGCAGGTACAGTTCGACGCACGCGACTGGACCTCAGTACAACCTATCATCCACAGACTGACGGACAATCGGAGAGACTGATTCGGATTCTCGAGGATATGTCGAGGATGTGTGTGTTAGAGTATGGAGGATCATGGGAAGAGTATCTTCATTTGTGTGTGTTTGCCTACAATAATAGTTATCAGGCCAGTATTTGTATGACACTATGTTTGAGGCATTCTATGGTAGATCGTGCAAATCTCCATCTTGTCGGGCGGAGCCTGAGGATGTGGCAATTATTGGGCCTGAGATTGTAGTGGATCATACAGAGAAGATACGACAGATCAGATAAAGGCTGAAAAGTGCGCAGGAGAGGCATAAAAAGTATTACGACATGTAGCACGACGAGTTAGAGTATGATGTTAGAAACTATGTCTATTTGAAAGTTTCGCCGATTAAGGCACAAGAGATTTGGGATTAAATGAAAGCTTGCGTCGAGGTTCATTTGTCCATTCAGGGTGAAGAAACGAATATGCAAGGTTGCGTACGAGTTAGAGTTGCCACCTCAGTTGTCTGGAATTCATCCTATATTTCATGTTACTATGCTTCGACTGGATAGGTCGAAAGAGGCCAGACGATTGACAGTGGATTTGAGCCAGATAGGCTTGAGGGAGGACATTACTTATGAAGAGCAGCCTATTCAGATTCTGCATCGTAAAGTGAAGATTCTGAGGAACAAAGAGATCCCATCAGTCCTTGTCAATTGGCAGCATCACGGTGATGAGGAGCTGACATGGGAGCTCGAGTCATATATGCACGAGTACTTTCCCTATCTCTTCCGAGTTTCGGTAAGTTTTTCTCTTGTGAATTGCTTCAATTTCGAAGACGAAATTCAAATTAGTTTGGAAGACTGTAACGACGTCTAAATCTAACTCGTGCCACGCGTCATTTCAGGGTTGCACGTGGGACCCACTTGTCGTGATATGTACGTCCAAATCTCGGGAGTCGACGCCGAGATATGCTATTTTTTGTTTGATGCTTGTATTATATAGTATACAAAAGATTGAACAATTTAAACTAAATAATTTTGGAAATGTGCGGGTAAGGTATACGCGGGGCATATCGGTGTTGAGATGAGCGGAAGTGTACTTCGAGTTGCGTGTCGACGTAGGACCGAGGTAGTTGCTTATGGGGTAAGTTTTATGTGAGCTAAGTGTGGTTTTATACTAGCTTTAATGTGGCTATGTTAATGTGCAATTAATTGGGCCTAAAGTATTGAAATTATTCAATTGTCACATGATGTGCATCGCGATACGCATCAACCAATCAATAGGTCAATGGAGTCAACTTGTGGTGTCATTTGTGCATGACTTAGGTAAATGATTGAATGAAGATGGACCTGTAGACAAGCCTCGAGATACGTGTGCACACAAGATCAATGGCTATGGTTTAAACATATCCAATACATATAAGTCAACATTTTGATCTTCATTTCTTATCGAAATCATTGACAAGGAAGGAGAGGAAGAGAGGAGCTTCTGGAGTGATCTTAGTGAAGTGGAAGTGAGCAATTCATTAATGGTGTGTTGAAGAAGATGATCAAGTTATCAAGCTAGGTAACTTCTCCACTTCATTTACATAGCCAACTTCAAGAATTCATGTATTTATTGTTGTTGGTGCTGTTTTTATGTTTGGGTTGATGTTGGGGACCTCTAGTAATATATATGAGGGGTCCCAAGCCAATAACAAGGCCTATGTGTAGCAAAAACCCATAATCTGAAATGCAGAATTTTGGGTTATGCTGCACATAACGAGCTAGGTGGATAATCTAGCGCGCTAACATTTATTAGCACGCTAGATATCGAGGTAGCGCGCTAATTTCAAGAACTAGAGGGCTAATCTTTATTAGCGCACTAGAGGTCTTAGGTAGCGTGCTAAAATTGGAAAATTAGCACGCCAATATCAAAATTAGTGCGTTAATTACCCTGACAGTACAAAAAATCTGCAATTTTCTAAAGTTCTTCAAACACTTTAAACTGGTGTAACACCTCAAGTAAAAGTTCCAACACACTCAAAAACCTATAATATGATATCAGGAACCTAAGGAAGAGCTACGAGGATTCAAAAACGCATTTAGGAGTGTCGGGAGAATTGGATAGACTAGGAATTAGCTTGTCGAATTGAGGTAAGTAAACATGCTAGGAAATGCACATTATTTCATTGTAAGCTATTGAATATTGTTGTTCATTGCTTGTTATATGTCCTTGGAATTCCATTCTAATTGAGTTGTTCGAGGGCAAGTGAGTCAACGGTGATCCTTGGAGGAGTGGCTGACTGAGGTAACATACCAGAGTCATGACCTTAGGATGCACTGCACTGGATACTGATTTTGACGGGGTGTGAGTTCTTAACGTGGATGTTCTAGGAAGTCTCACTATCTCGTGGGTTTAGGGCTTATGAGTGTACCGAGTCCTAGAACCCGAGTCTTGATGTTTTGCAAAACTCAACGACCTATTGGTCAGGACTACTTGCGCCTCTCTGTTTGCATTCCTGGATACTCATGTATCGATTGTTTTTAATTTATTTACAGTCTTTTATTTATTCATGCATCCTTATACCTTTCTTTCTATATGCATGAATACAGACTGATTTATTTATTTTGAATTGATGTTTAGTATCCTACTGGTGTTACTTACCTGGACTCGTTATTCTTGTGTTTAACTAAGTGCAGATCCGTAATCGAGTAAGGGAAAGAGGCCAGTGCTAGGAGATCTACTGTGAGGACTTGGAGTGGCCTCCCCTCTCACATTTTTGTAGGTTTTTGTATAATTTATGTATATTGTTTTTGTCACATGGGATATATGGGTTTTGTGATATATTTTAGGACTTGGATTATATGCGGGGTTTCCACACTCTAAGTTGTCCTAACTGATTTGTGTAAATCTGTTTAGATTTGTTTAAGTTGAATTCGCTTTCGTATAAACTTTGATAACTTACAAATTTGAATAACTCACTCAATATGTAAAATTTTGCTGCCTTGTAATGATAAATGGTTAGGAATGCTGACTAGGCTTGCATTGACGTCGCGAGGATTGACTCGGGGTCTACGTAAGTCTAGGCCGGGCGGGGCCCAATACGTTTGTATTATATATACTTTATTTTTATTTTGGGGATTTGGGATTGTGAGACACTTCGAGACTCTATACTTTTGACATTTTGATACATTGAGGTGCATTTTTGGTCTATGATGATATATTGGTTTTCCACACTATGTATCAGAGATAAATGCATGACTATAATGTTTAATATTTTGATTGTCATGATAAAAGACTTCCGCTGTGGTTTATTATGGTTTAAAACAATCTTAACAGATGACTTAAGTTCAGTAACAATTTAGACAATAAATTGTTGTTTATATGATTAAATGGTGGATGAGATAGCATGTGGGACACAGCTGGCGCTGGTAGGCCAGGTTGTGGGCCCGCATTGGCCCCCGTGGCGGTCCATTTGGAAAATGAGCCGTTACATTTTGGTACTAGAGCAAGGTAAGTGAACCTCGTAGAATTGAAAGTTAAATATGATACGATTACATTTATGGTATAATTTAAGGATAAACTTAATGAATAAACTTTAGATGTGTAAACCCAAATGAATTGCCTAGAGTTCTAGTTGGGAAGTGAGGTGAGATGGGTAGAAATCAAGGATATACGTGTTATATTTTTGGTTGTATAATACATAGGATACACCTATATACACTGAGGCTTACTAGAAGCACGTTCTTCGATGCAGATACCGATGGACGGACAACCATCAAATACCACTCACCTAAGGTTGGAGATACTAGTGATCCGACGAGGTTGACTTTGACGCTGGAGTCATTGGTGCGGACTATGGATGATAGATTCGCGTTATTGATCGACATGATGAGAGCTCGAGATGCTTGGGAGACTTCGACAACTCCTACTACCGTTTTGGCTGCATAGATGACGATTACTCAGGCAGTTTTAGTTCCTACTAAAGCTGAGACTCAGGTGCAGCCTACAATATTTGAGACATTAGTCGAGAGGGCTGCACCAATAGCAGTACCAGTGGACAGTGCAGTGGTTCCTACACTTGCGACCACTGAGCAGTCAGCAGTGGCGTCTACTTCTGGGAGCCTGATGATAGTTGAGGCTAAGAAGATGAAGGATTTCATTAAGTTCTCGCCAGGATATTTTTATGGAGCCGGGGACCCAGAGACAGTCGAGAGGTGGCTATTATATCATGAGCGGCTACATGAGTTACTTTGGGTTATGGAAATCGATCGGCCGAGATTATCGAGTTTTTACTTGAGAGCTGATGTTGCGATTTGATGGACTACCTACATCGTGACTCATCCTGCTGTGACTACTTGGGCAGAGTTTCGAGCATTGTTTATGGACGAGTATATAGCTATGAAGGTCAGGGTCCGATTGAAGGATGAGTTTTTGTCATTGGTTCAGGGAGATATGTCTGTCACAATATACATGGAGAGGTACCGATATCTATTGTCGTACTCCATGGGCATAACAGGTGCATACCAACTACATATATATTATTTTGTCTGAGGTTTGGATGAGAGGATTGCGAGCATGGTTGTATCCAGTGGAGATCGTACACTGGCAGAGATTTATGACAGGTCCTTCGCACACGAGACATACCTGGTTTAGAGGGTCAGTTGATTAGCGATTCGAAAGCGCGCCGCAGGTCGACAAAGTCGGTCGACTTTCGAGTTCTCGATCGATCGAGATCGAAGAGACAGAGGAGAGACCAGGACCGGTGGAGACAGGGCCAGAGATTTTGTCGAGGTGATTGGCAGTCTGACCAGGGTCACGAAGGCGATAAAGATCGTCGTGATGACCGGGATAGACGTGATGATCGCTAGGCGGCATATTCTACGGTTTCTGCGCCAGTTGATCAACCTAGACAACAAAATAGGCAGGATAGAGGTACCAGACCAGCACCACTACCACCACAGATGGAGCAGGCCAGAGATAGGGCCCAGACCGCTACTTTTGGGGTCGTGCAGCCGGACAAGGAGGCGACCAGACAGCTGATTGAGGGTACGTTATTTGTTTGTGGTATTTCCATGCATATTATGATGGATTCTGGTAGCACGCTGTCTTTTATTTCTGGACGCATGGTAGGAGAGTCAGGGTTACCTATACAGACCTTAGATACACATTTTGTTCTCGGTACGTCAGCTAGGGATAAGATTTACCCTAATCGAATATGCCAAAATTGAATTGTGGAGATTGAAGGACATCAACTACAGGCTGATTTGAGAGTGTTAGAGTATTTGGAGTTCGATGCGATGTTCGGTATGGATTGGTTATCATCCTATCACACAC
The DNA here is from genome assembly GCA_039657325.1 of Stephania cephalantha. Lineage (NCBI taxonomy): Eukaryota > Viridiplantae > Streptophyta > Magnoliopsida > Ranunculales > Menispermaceae > Stephania > Stephania cephalantha. The sequence goes on from CM077571.1 coordinate 58,469,137, forward strand.
GATCGACTGTTTCAGCAAGACTGTGACGTTTGACATCGAGGGGATTCCAAAGTTTACATTTGTCGGAGTTGCGACTACATTACCTATCACTCGAGGCAGACTAGCTACATCGCAGGAGATGGAGGCGTATGCGACTGTGGTTGAGCCAGAGCTTAAGACGGTGATTAAGGTTGAGGATGTCCCTATTGTCTACGAGTTTCTAGACGTGTTTCCTGATGATTTTCCAGGATTGCCACCACCGAGATCTGTTAAGTTTATTATTGAGCTGATTTTGGGGACTCAGCTAATTTACAGCAGGCCATATATGATGTCAGCATTGGAGTACGAGGAGTTGAGGACCCAGTTAGAGGATTTATTGCAGAAGGGTTTCATTCACCCTAGCATGTCACCTTGGGGAGCTCCAGTTCTTTTTGTGAAGAAGAATGACGGCTCGTTGCGGATGTGTGTGGACCACCGAAAGTTGAATCAGGTGACAATTCGAAATCATTACCCACTTCCGAGGATTGATGACTTATTTGATCAATTGGCTGGGGCCAAGTTCTTCTCGAAGATCGATTTATGATCAGGATATCATCAGTTGAGGATTCAAGATGAGGATGTGGAGAATACCGCTTTTAGTACGCTGGACGGGCTATTCGAGTTTATAGTCATGTCGTTTGGGCTGACTAACGCACCGACGATCTTCATGGATTTGATGCACAGGGTGATGAGGTCATTTCGTGATCGATACGTCATTGTGTTTATTGATGACATTCTGATTTATAGTAAGACTCATGTGGCGCACGAGAGGCATCTTAGAGATGTTTTGGCGACGCTGAGAGAGCACACACTTTATGCCAAGTTCAGCAAGTGTGCATTCTGGCTGAGTGAGGTGAAATTCTTGGGGCATGTCATCAGTGATCAGGGCATATCAATCGATGGTGACAAGATTCGAGCGAGTATTGACTAGAGGACACCCGAGTCTGTATCTGACATCCGGAGTTTCCTGGGTTTGGCAGGATATTACAGGTGCTTCGTGCATGGTTTTTCGATGATTGCAGTGCCGTTGATGAGGCTGACCAAGAAGGATGTTAGATTTGAATGGTCACAAGAGTGTGAGAATGCTTTTTGGGAGCTGAAGAGGAAGTTGACTTCGGGGCCAGTTTTGGCATTACCTGCTACAGGCAAAGGTTTTTTAGTTTATAATAATGCATCAGGCATTGGGTTGGGTGGCGTGTTGATGCAGGATGGACACCCAGATGGCCTATTTATCTCGACAGTTGAGACCTCATGAGGTAAACTATCCAGTGCACGAATTGGAGCTTGCAGCGGTCGTGTTTGCACTGAAGGCCTGAAGGCACTACTTGTATGGTGAGAAGTTTGTGTTATTCATAGACCACCAGAGTTTGAGGTACTTGTTCACTCAGAGGGAGTTGAACATGCGACAGCAGTGATGGCTCGAGTTATTGAAGAACTATGACTTTGCAATTGAGTATCATCCGGGTAAGGCGAATGTTGTAGCTAATGCGCTGAGTAGGAGCAGCATTGAGAGCCAGATAATACCGCGACATATAACACGCGAGCACGGGTTGCTTGAGGCAGCATCGATGTTGTGTGTGACAGAGGCTATTGCTGAGCTACAAATTTGCTGTCAGATGCGAGTTCCCACGGTGTCTCTTGAGCGGGTTGCTGAGTTGCAGAGAGCTGACGGCCGATATTTGCGGATCAGTGGCATGGCTCAGGATCCGGGGTGCACTAAGTGGTCTGAAGGTTCAGACGGGTGCTTGAGACACATAGGTCGTTTATGGATACCAGGGGTATCGGAGCTCAGGGACAACATTCTAGAGGACGCAGACCGATCGCGATATACAGTTCATCCTGGTCGGACCAAGATGTATCACGATATGCAGAGATTGTTTTGGTGGCCAGGAATGAAGGCTGACATGAGTAGATACGTCCGGAGTTGTCATATATGCCGACAGGTGAAGGCTAAGCATAGAAGACCAACTGGGTTGCTACAGCCGCTGCCAATTCCTCAGTGGAAGTGGAAACACGTGATCATGGACTTCGTTATTGGCCTACCCCTGACTACGAGAAGACACAACGCTGTTTGGGTAATTATTGACAGGTTGACAAAGTCGGCGCATTTCATACCGATTGCCATAAGATATTCAGTTACACAGCTGAGTACTATCTTCGAGAGAGTGATTGTTAGATTGCATGATATAGCAGTCTCCATTGTTTCTGACAGAGATCCGAGATTTACTTCGAGGTTATGGGAGAGTATGCAGAAGCAGTTCGGCACTCGCTTACAGTTCAACACTGCGTACCATACTCAGACTGACGAGCTGTCAAAAGGTTTGATTCAGATTCTCGAAGATATGCTAAGGGAGTGTATCTTATATTTTGGTGGATCGTGGGAGGATTAATTACCTTTGTGTGAGTTTGCCTGCAACAACAGCTATCAGACGAGTATCGGGATGCCACCATTTGAGGCACTTTATGGTAGGCCCTGCAGGTCACCAGCATGTTGGGCGGCATCGGAGGATACAACAGCTATATGACCTGAGGTTGTTATTGACCATACTGAGAAAGTAAGACAGATCAAGTAGAGGCTTCACATGGGGCAGGATAGGCAGAAGAAATATGCGGACAAGTATCTTGACGGTCTGAGCTACGAGGTTGGGGACTTTGTGTATTTGAAGGTTTCGTCCTGGAAGGGTCATCAGAGGTTTGACATTAAGGGGAAACTGGCATCAAGGTTTATTGGACCGTTCAGAGTTGAGGAACGCGTCGGCAGAGTGGCATACCGTCTGGAGTTGCCATCGCAGTTGGCAGGGGCACATCCAATGTTTCGTATTTCCATGTTGAGGCTGGCTAGGTTGGGACCGAGACCTATGGTTGATATACGTCAGATTGAAGTACGACCTGAGGTGTCATACGAGGAATAGCTTGTGGAAATCATGGATAGGAGGACTCAGATTTTGAGGAATAAGGAGATCTCGAAGGTTTTGGTCAGATGGCAACATCACGGGACTGAGGGACTCACTTGGGAGCTTGAGTCTACTATGCGACGACGGTATCCCCACTTATTTGCCGGTAAGTATTTAAGTTTAATTTAAATTTCGGGACGAAATTTCACCTAGTTGGGAAGAACTGTAACGATCTGAATTGAATTTGCCGTTATTAATGATGTGATTGCAGACGTGGCTGACAGCTCAGACGCTCGTGGGACCCGTAGCTAGGCTAATACGCGCCTGGAGCTAGGTAAATAGTTATTTTGTGTGCTGAATTGTTTAATTTATGATGTTTATGTTGAAATAGACTAAACGACATCGTAATGTGTGTGATTATATTACATTTGACGTGCGAGACGTGTGTTAAGTATTCGCCTCGATATGCGTGTCGACGCGGGTACCGGGTAGTCTAAAAGACTAAATACTAGGCCGCGGGAAATAAAACACACATGAAATAAGTAAAATGGGTTAAATAATAATTTCTTAATGTATATTTGGTGGTTAAGGACATGGTACTACGCGTATGTCGCGGTTCGGGATGCGAAACCGGGCGTCGGAACACCCGAAATGCCACTTTTTTTGTTAAGAACAAGTGTGAGTGTGCCATTGATGTCATTTTTCGGAGTCATTAGAGGTTGGAAATGGAGCAAATGGAGTTCATTTGATTGCCTTGAGATGCACAAGTGAGGAGAGATGCCAATGGGACTATAAAAGCCAATTAACTTTCAAAACCCACCACCTTTTCTCTCTCCTTATCACAAATCCGAAAATTAAAGAAGAAGAAACAAGGGTTTTGAAGTTCCAACTTGGTGATTTGAGGAGCTTAGAGTGGTGGAATCATCAAAGTAAGGTGAGATTCACAAACACCTCAACTTTCTTTATCTTTTGATCTTAATTTTTGAGGTGTTAATTTGAATCCAATAGAGATTGTTAAGTGGTTGTTGAGTAGTTGTTTTGGTGAGTTTGAAGTGCTATGAGGTTCAGTGGTTTGTGTCGTGGTTGTTGTTGTTATGGAGGGGTTTAAAACCCAGAATTTTCAGCAAAACTGCGGTCCAAAACGTGATTAGCGCGCTAATGCTCTTCCTTACGAAGAACGTGTAGCTGCTTGGGAATCTAGCGCGCTAATTCCGGATCCAGCACGCTAAATATTGCAGTTTTTACATTATTTTTGCTAAGTGACATAAAACACATCCAATGGACTAAAAAATCAATTATAAATGAAACTAGGTCATTTCGGGCGGTAATTTGGACATCTGGGATTAAGCGGAGCCGGACCAGGGGTTACTGGGACACGGAGTGCGATTTGAGGTGTGTAGTATCCCAACTGAAATTTCTTGAGCAATATTTTATTTTTGCTTTTGAATTTATATTTTGTCTTTCATTACTCAATTCTTGGTGTGATTTAATGGACGGACGTTGAGGCTCTCCCTTAGTGCCATTTTTGTGTGTATGTCCACTAGGCCATAGCACGTGTGCCAGGGATTTCGGTGGATTGGTCGACTCGAGAGTCGCGTCGGGGCACGTGTGGGTGCGTCGTAGGTTCCACGCTGACCACTTAGCGGATCCAGATATTGGCCTTGCTTGAGTGCTACTCGCCGGCAGTAGTCTGTGGGGAGTCCGAAATATGGCACTAGTCTGACCCTAGGCTCTAGGAACACACTTTGAGCTTTCACTATTACATGCGATGAGCACAATTGCCTGTATTTATTTCCACATGTTTATTTAATAGTTTTGTTTAAATTCCAGTATTTACTTTCCGTATTGCTCACTTAATTTCCTTGGGAATACTCACTCTGGACTCGTCATCTGCCTTTTTGTGATGGCTTAAGTGCAGATCCTAGTATAAGTCGTGACAAGGACAAGTTACCTGAATACTCGTGATTCAAGAGATATTGAGTCAGGCTTGTACTGTAATGACTTTAAAATCTAACTCGTGCCACGTGCCATTTCAGGGTTGTACGTGGGACCCACTTGTCGTGATACGTATGTCCAAATCTCAGGAGTCGACACCGATGTATGCTATTTTTGTTTGATGCTTGTATTATATAGTATACAAAAGATTGAACAATTTAAACTAATTAATTTCAAAAATGTGCGGGTAAGGTACACGAGGGGCATATCGGTGTCGAGATGAGCGGAGACGTACCTCCAGTTGCGTGTCGATGTAAGACCAAGGTAGTGGCTTATGGGGTAAGTTTTATGTGAGTTAAGTGTGGTTTTATACTAGCTTTAATGTGGCTATGTTAATGTGCAATTAATTGGGCCTAAAGTATTGAAATTATTCAATTGTCACATGATGTGCATCGCGATACGCATCAACCAATCAATAGGTCAATAGAGTCAACTTGTGCTGTCATTTGTGCATGACTTAGGTAAATGATTGAATTAAGGTGGACCTGTAGACAAGCCTCGAGATACGTGTGCACACAAGATCAATGGCTATGGTTTAAACCTATCCAATACATATAAGTCAACATTTTGATCTTCATTTCTTATCGAAATCGTTGGCAAGGAAGGCTGCTGGAGTGATCTTAGTAAAGTGGAAGTGAGCAATTCATTAATGGTGTGTTGAAGAAGATGATCAAGTTATCAAGCTAGTTAACTTCTCCACTTCATTTACATAGCCAACTTCAAGAATTCATGTATTTGTTGTTGTTGGTGCTGTTTTTATATTTGGGTTGACGTTCGGGACCTCTAGTAGTGTATATAAAGGGTCCCAAGCCAATAACAAGGCCTATGTGTAACGACCCGAAAATTTGACTTGTGCCACGTGTCAAGTCAAGGTCGTATGTAGGACCCACTCGTCGAAATACGTATATTCGAATTCAATTTAAGATGATATGCTAACTATGCGAGGAATTCGGTGAGCCGAAACACGAACGGGGACGCGCCTCGAGTCGCGTGCCAACGTTGGACCGAAATGATACGTCTCGTGTTGCGTGTAGCGCGAGTATCGAGAGTTTGAAATGAGGCGGGTTGGTGATTCGGGATGCGCGCTACTTGGTTGTTGAGTTTGCCTCGAGATTTGTGTTGCACGAATCTCGAGGATACTTTTGATTTGGAATTAAAAGAGAAAGATAAATATATATATATATATATATATAAAGAAGGGGATAAGGTCAAAGAAAAGGAAAAAAAAAGAAAAGAAAAAGAGAGATCAAGAATCGGGAGGTGAGGATGGAAAGAGAGAGAAGATGAGAGAAGGAGATCGGAGGAGGGATGCCGGCTGGAGCTCCGGCGTGGACGGCGGCGAGGCGGCGGCGGACGGCCAGCCGCATGAGCTACGCGGGAAGCTGCAGGCGCGGTGGCGGATGGCGAACCAGCGGGTGGCGGCGGCGATCGCGGGAAGCCGGCGGCGGTGCAGCAACGGGTCGGCGCGGCTCCGGGAGCTGGACGCGGACGCCGGCAGGCTCGTCAGTAGCTGGACAAAAGCGGCGACACCGGCGGGTTCAGCGGCGGCGGCTGCGCAGGTGAAGCGAGCATGCAGCGAGGCGCGGCGGATCGGCGGCGACGAACGAGCGGCGCAGCGGCGGTCGGCAGGCGGAAGCCACCAGCACGCGAACGACTCCGGCCGACGGCGCCGCGCGGCTGACCGGCGAGCGGCGGCGGCGCAGCGGCGAAGCGCGCGAGCGGCGGCGACGCGGTGAACGCGCGATGCGCGTCGAACGGCCGGATGGATGCGCGGTTTCGACGAAATCGCGACGACGCGATGGAGGTGATGTTTATTTCACCAAATTTTGTGTGATTTGCATGATTTGAATAAATTAACCTAAAATGTCTAAATTGGACACCAGGGGACTTAGGAGTCGGGTGTCGGGTGCGCAAATCGAGACGCGAGCGAGACGTTTTGAGGTTCGCAATTTCTCGAGGTAAGTAAACCAGGTTAGGGACTTATACGGATTTCATTTCTCTCCATTGGTTGTTGTTGTTTCTTGTTTTGTGATAGCTTTATTGTTGTTCATTTGCTTTGTGATGATAGCTATCGTTGAAATTGTTATCGATTGAGTGAGTCCATTGGCAAGTGAGTCATGGTTACTTGTTTATCTGCGATATGAGAGGTTAGGGCTGGAAGGCGGGGGCCTCGTCCTAAATCGTCCAATCCGATGTCTTTCATGGTCGTCCGTCGATATTATCCGGTCCATGGATGGTTCATAGTTGTCACGGCTAGGGCTGGGAGGCAGGGTCTCGTCCTAGATCCGGGTCTATGGATGGCTCATAGTCGCAAGGGTTAGGGTTGGAAGGCATGGGGCTCGTCCTAACCCGAGTCTGCTGGGATTTTTCTGCGACTCAACGACCTTTTGGTCGGGACTCCTTGTTATTTGGCCTCACTCATTGATGGATTGTTTACAGTCTTGTATATTCATGCGTTCTTTATTCCTTTCGTTCTATTTGCATGAATTTGACTGCTTTGGATATTGTGAAATGTTGTGTATATGTCCTACTTGATTTACTTACCTGGGCTCGTCATTCTTATGTTTGACTGAGTGCAGAGCCGCGGACGAGTAGCAGAGGGAAGGCTTCATAGCTAGGTGATTTTTTGTATATTTTGTATTTACTCTCCTCTGATGATATTTACTGGGTTCCACAATTAGGTTGCCTAACTCCCTGATCTTTTTGTTAAGTTATTTAATGTATTATTTGCTTCCGCTAAATTTTTAAATCTTGAAAAATACTAATAACTCAATTTTATGGGAAATTACTTGTAATAATGGATTGGAAGATGACTAGGCTGCGTTGACCTTGCGAGACTGGCTCGGGGGTCCACGTGGGCTTAGGCCGGGCGGGGCCCAATTTTATGGGAAATTGGGACCGTCACAGTTGGTATCAAAGCCTAGTTTTGGGCATCTCACGGCTTAAAACATTGTGATACCAACGTCACAGTTGGTATCAGAGCCGACGTTTTTAAAGAACTCGACTCTTGAAATTAAGACACAAAACTTGCGGAAGTTAGGAATGGTTGAACTTAGAGTGGAACCCTGTGATCTCGACTTAAGTCTTCGTTGGGAAGTGAGGAGAGTTGAGGATATATGAACTATTTGATGTGTTGTATTATACAACTATCGATATATATACGATATTCACTCTTGTGTATCGCGTGAGACACGATGAGTAACTTAAAGTGGATAGAAATTAAATGGAATCAGTTAGTGATTGATGTTTCATTGGCTTACTTGATTTCATGTTTAGTCAATCAACAATTTTTCCAGTTGTTTGGAACATTTTGGAAAAAGTGGAAAATGGTAGAATGACAACCTATTTCACTTAAACGAGGCTGCGATGATGATCTTGTCTTTGCTTGATAATCCTTTACTAGGCCTTTGAGATGGTGCAGACTGCAGACAACAAAGAAGGAAAAGGTTTAAGGGTTATATTTCCATCTGATATGAGGTCGTATTGCATTGTCTTCATGCACGGATCGAATGTAACAATGTGGGTGATTGTGGCGTATTTGGGAATAGTGGGTACTCGTGTCTTGGAAATGCGGGAGTTGTTAAACTCAATTCAGCCTCGCGGATAGTGGCTTAAGAATTGAGTTAGTTCAATTGATAAATTGAGATAAATAGCAGGGTTGGTTTGGTGAAGCCAATGGAAAATGAAGCAATTCATTTTGAGTAAAATGTTTTTTAAATGGGTAATATGGAGACTTGCAATGGAAGTATTTAAAAAGTTTTTTTTTTAAAAAAAAAGAGAAGAAAAGGGAAGAAAAAATGACGAATAGCAGACTCTAAGGGAGCAGAGTGTTGAGATGACTTGAGAGCTAACGATTACATCATATACGGACTCCTTAGCTTTGACGAAAGTTTTGGAGTAGTAGTGTTGGATCAAAAGCCCAAGTAACTCCACTTTAGTGACGCTAAGTATTTATAGTCTCAGGGTTGGTGAAGTCGACCACCACCTTTAGGGACTTATAAATGAGTTAAGCGTTACGAGCCGAGGTAGAGTCCGCGGATCATTCTAACATTTAGTGAGCACCTAAGTATAATCCATACGAGATTGTATATCTCAAGAATCCTCACATGCTTGTTCATATGAGTTAGTAGGCGTATTTAAGAGAATTCTCGTGCGAGTAGTGCATGTGGAAAAGAACGAGCACCTTTGAATAGAATGAAAAAGTAAGGAGACTTTGTAAAGTTGCTAAGACTAGCAATTCACCTATAAAAAAAGGGGTGCGTTTAAAGTTGCTACGAAAAGAGTAGCACTTGATTCTATATGGTATATTTGTGGTGTGGTAATATACTATATACGATAGAGGAAATATACGCCGATTCGAGGCTTTGGAAAACGCGACGACGTTTCGAAAAAAATGATCGTGAGGCTGCAGGTTCGCGGTTTGCGAGTGTTGATGATCGCACGACCTCTAGATGCGAAATTTGCGAGATTCGAGACAGGCGGTGCCTCGAGATTCGTGTCGTACTAATCTCGAGGACACATTTACTTTGAAAGTCAAAAAGTGAACGTGTTCGAGTGAACGAGTTGAACTCGTAATTACATGAGGAGATGCTGAGCGCGCCAACTGATACGGGAATTAGCGTGACGACTCAGGCGAGGCAGTCTCACAAGTTTTAGCGGTATCACTCGGAAAAGTTTCACGGTGGTACGAATCTCGGAGCAGCAAAGATTCATGACGTTTTGGCCACACCAGATCATATGAGGGCGAGCATCGTATCAGTTTCGTTGTTCGGCGAGGCCGATGTCTAGTCGTGCACTACGGTGGCATCGATGTGGACGCTCTGGGGTACAGACGATGTTATGGTGAGCGAGAGCGTGGGAGTACACGCATCGGAGTACCAGTCGCATTCTAGGCATCGTCACAGTCAGTGCGAGGGTCTGAGATGATGGACATGTTCCAGTTGGAACGGGATTTCAACGTACCTGTATCGGCGTGTGGACATCCAGGAACATATTCGTGCTATTGCCACGTCAGGTCCGATTACTATCCATCGTAACCTGATAGAGGATACGAGTTGGGTTGAAACTCACTCGATGAGTGAGACTGATTTACATATCTCGCGGGCATACAACGGATATACGTAGGTTAATGACAGTGGATCATGAAATAAAAATGTTCATTTGTATTCCAATATATGTTGCGAGGATGTTGCCCTGGCATATATTGATGGGAAGAGACAGATGATGTGTTCTTTGCTTGGAGGTCTCGGAGGAGCCCAGCTCGTCACGGAGGAGCCCAGCTTGTCGCGGAGGAGCCCAGCCCTACAGAGTAAGATGGGGTATGGCCTTGGGCGAGTATGGCCTTGGGCGGGTATGACCTTGAGTCTTCGTTCATAAAACACCATTGTCCTGTGAGATTTGCTTCAATTTCGAGGACGAAATTCTAATTCGTTGGGAAGACTGTAACGGCCCGAAAACTTGACTTGTGCCACGTGTCAAGTCAAGGTCGTATGTGGGACCCACTCGTCGAAATACGTATATTCGAATCCAATTTAAGATGATATGCTAACTATGCGAGGAATTCGGTGAGCCGAAACACGAACGGGGACGCGCCTCGAGTCGCGTGCCAACGTTGGACCGAAATGATACGTCTCGTGTTGCGTGTAGCGCGAGTATCGAGAGTTTGAAATGAGGCGGGTTGGTGCCTCGGATGCGCGCTACTTGGTTGTTGAGTTTGCCTCGAGATTTGTGTTGCACGAATCTCGAGGATACTTTTGATTTGGAATTAAAAGAGAAAGATAAATAAATATATATATATATATATATATATATATATATATATATATATATATATATATATATAAAGGAGGGGATAAGATCAAAGAAAAGGAAAAAAAAAAGAAAAAGAAAAAGAGAGATCAGAAAGCTCGGGAGGTGAGGATGGAAAGAGAGGGAATATGAGAGGAGGAGATCGGCGGGTCGAGCGGCTCCGGCGAGGGCGAGCCGGAGGCGGCGCGGAGGCGGCCGGCAGCACCGGCCGGCAGTGCTGGCGGTGGTGGCGAGAGCAGCAGCAGGCGCGCAAGGCAGCGTCGATCTCGCAAGCCGGCAGCGGAGTGCATCGGGAAGCTGGCGGCGAACGGGAGCTGGACGCGGACGCCGGCAGGCTCGCCAGTAGCTGGACAAAGGCGGCGACACCGGCGGGTTCAGATCTGGCGGCGGCGGCGGCTGGCCAGCAGTGCAAGCGAGCAAGCAGCGACGCGGCCGGTGAGCAGTGCGGACGGACGAGCGACGCAGGCGGCGCTCGGCAGCGGCTGGACAGCCAGCAGACGCGCGAACGACTCCGGCAAGGGACGGCGCCGGCGAGCGGCTGCGCCGGCGAGGCAGCGGCAGCGGCAGCGGCGGCGCGCAGCGTGAAGCGAACGCGCGACGCAGCGACGCGCGCGCGCGTTGTCGACCGGTCGGATGCGCGGTTTCGACGAAATCGCGACGACGCGATGGAGGTGATGTTTATTTCACCAAACCGAGTCGTGATTTGCATGATTTGACGTACAATAAACCTAAAATGTCTAAATTGGACCCCAGGGACTTAGGAGTCGGGTGTCGGGTGCGCAAATCGAGACGCGAGCGAGACATTTTGAGATTCGCAATTTCTCGAGGTAAGTAAACCAGCTAGGGACTTATACAATATTTCATTTCTCTCCATTGGTTGTTGTTGTTTTGTTTTGTGATAGCTTTATTGTTGTTCACTGCTTTGTGATGATAGCTATCGTTGAAATTGTTATCGATTGAGTGAGTCCATTGGCAAGTGAGTCATGGTTATGTTCTTGTTTATCTGCGATATGAGAGGTTAGGGCTGGAAGGCAGGGCCTCGTCCTAAATCCGATGTCTTTCATGGTCGTCCGTCGATATTATCCGGTCCATGGATGGTTCATAGTTGTCACGTCGCAGGGCTGGAGGCGGGGGTCTCGTCCTAGATCCGGGTCTATGGATGGCTCATAGTCGCAAGGGTTAGGGTTGGAAGGCATGGGGCTCGTCCTAACCCGAGTCTGTTGGGATTTTTCTCGACTCAACGACCTTTTGGTCGGGACTCCTTGTTATTTGGCCTCACTCATTGATGGATTGTTTACAGTCTTGTATATTCATGCGTTCTTTATTCCTTTCGTTCTATTTGCATGAATTTGACTGCTTTGGATATTGTGAAATGTTGTGTATATGTCCTACTTGATTTACTTACCTGGGCTCGTCATTCTTATGTTTGACTGAGTGCAGAGCCGCGGACGAGTAGCAGAGGGAAGGCTTCATAGCTAGGTGATTTTTTGTATATCTTGTATTTACTCTCCTCTGATGATATTTACTGGGTTCCACAATTAGGTTGCCTAACTCCCTGATCTTTTTGTTAAGTTATTTAATGTATTAGTTGCTTCCGCTAAATTTTTAAATCTTGAAAAATACTAATAACTCAATTTTATGGGAAATTACTTGTAATAATGGATTGGAGGCTGACTAGCATGCGTTGACCTTGCGAGACTGGCTCGGGGGTCCACGTGGGCTTAGGCCGGGCGGGGCCCAATTTTATGGAAAATTGGGACCATCACAGTATGTGTAGCAAAAACACAGAATTCGAAATGTAGAATTTTGGGTTCTGCTGCAAATAGCGTGCTAGGTGGATAATCTAGCGCGTTAATATTTATAAGCACGCTAGATATCAGAGGTAGCACACTAATGTTCAACTTCGCGTGCTAGAGGTCTAAGGTAGCACACTAATATCAGAATTAGCGCGCTAATTACCCTGACTGTACAAGAATAATGCAATTTTCAAAAGTTATTCAAACATTTCAAACTGGTGTAAAACCCCAAGTAAAGGTTCCAACACACTCAAAAACCTATAATATGATATCAAGAACCTAAGGAAGAGCTACGAGGATTAAAAAACGCGTTTCGGAGTGTCGGGAGAATTGGATAGACTAGGAATAAGCTTGTGGATTTGAGGTAAGTAAACCAGCTAGGAAATGCACATTATTTCATTGTAAGCTATTGAATATTGTTGTTCATTGCTTGTTATCTATCCTTGGAATTCCATTCTAATTGAGTTGTCCGAGGGCAAGTGAGTCAACGGTGATCCTTGGAAGGTATGGCTGACTAAGGTAACATTCCAGAATCATGACCTCGGGATGCACTACACTGGATACTAATTTTGACGGGGTGTGAGTTCTTATCGTGGCTGTTTTTAGGAAGTCTCACTATCTCGTGGGTTTATGGCTTATGAGTGTACCAAGTCCTATAACCCCAGTCTTGATGTTTTGCCAAGACTCAACGACCTATTGGTCGGGACTACTTGCGCCTCTCTGTTTGCATTCCTGGATACTCGTGTATCGATTATTTTAATTTATTTACAATCTTTTATTTATTCATGCGTCCTTATACCTTTCTTTTTATCTGCATGAATACAGATTGATTTTATTTATTTTGAAATGATGTTTAGTATCCTACTGGCGTTACTTACCGGACTCGTTATTCTTGTATTTAACTGAGTGCAGATCCGCAATCGAGTAAGGAAAGGGGCCTGTGCTAGGAAATTTACTGTGAAGACTTGGAGTAGCATTCCCTCTCACATTTTTGTATGTTTTTATATTATTTATGTATATTGTTTTTGTCACATGGGATATATGGGTTTTGTGATATATTTTAGGACTTGTATTATATGCGGGGTCTCTACACTCCAGGTTGTCCTAACTGATTTGTGTAGAGTTGTTTAGATTTGTTTAAGTTGAATTTGCTTCCGCATAAACTTTGATAACTTACAAATTTGAATAACTCACTCAAAATGTAAAATTTCGCTGCCTTGTAATGATAAATGGTTAGGAAGGTTGACTAGACCGGGCGTGACCCAGTTTAGGTTATGAAACCGGGGCCATCACAGTTGGTATCAGAACCCCAATTTTGATCAGAGCCCAAATTTTTTTGCTTAACTCAAGAATAACCACAACCAACATAAGACACAAATCAGTAATAAAGTTAGGATAAGGTTGGAACTTAGAGTGGAACCCTGTGATCCATACTTAAGTCTTAGTTGGGAAGTGAGGAGAGTTGGGGAAATTAAAATTTGACTATATGAGATATTTGATGTATTGTATATTATTACGATCGATAGCTATATCATGATCGAGAAATCGCGTTCTTTGCATATTGCGATGACCGATCAGCCGAGATCAGCGATACCGGTCTGAGTGATGTTCATGAGAGGTTGGACGAGATGTCCCAGTTGGTCATTTCACAGGGCCAACAACTTCAAGAGATTCTCCAACTATTGAGGGCATAGGCTACAGCATCGCCTTCGACATCTACAACTGCGGCACTAGCCACTTATGGCGGGAGTGCGCCGACAGTACAGGCCGCTGTTACGACTCCTATAGCGCCAACCAAACTAGGGAGAACTCGAGCGACAGCTGAGATGAGGTAGTCTCGCGAGTTTTAGAGACATCACCCGAAGAAGTTCCACGGTGGTACGGATCTCGGAGCAGCCAAGAAACTTATGAGGAGTCACGAGAAGATCTATGATGTCTTGGCTACACCGGATCATATGAGGTCGAGCATCTCATCAACTTCATTGTTTGGAGAAGCTGATGTTTGGTGGCGTAGCATGGTGTCGTATCTTGTGCGAGTTCCCAAATGTTTCCTGCAGAGCTACAAGGATTACTACCGCCTAGGGAGATTGACTTCATCATTGATTTGGTTTTGGGGACCAAACTTATATCTATTTCGCCATACAGGATGACTCCGAATGAGTTAGAGGAACTGAGAAGACAACTTGATGAATTGTTGGAGTTAGGGTTCATCCACCCGAGCATGTCACCTTGGGGCGCGCCAGTCTTGTTTGTTGAGAAGAAAGATAGCAGCCTAAGATTATGCATCGATTACGAACAACTTAACAAGGTGACAGTGAAGAACAAGTATCCACTTCCTCGCATTGACGATTTGTTCGACCAGCTGATGGGAGCACAGTGGTTCTCGAAGATTGATTTGAGATCTGGGTACCATCAGCTGAGGATTAGAGCAGGGGACAGGGAGAAGACTGCTTTTCGCACTCGATACGAGCATTATCAATTTAAAGTCATGCCTTTTGGGCTGACTAATGCCACAACGCAATGTTCATTGATCTCATGCATCGAGTGTTGAGAGAGTACTTAGATAGGTTCATCATTATGTTCATTGACGACATCCTTATCTACTCCAGGACTCGTGAGGATCACCTCAAGATGATTTTGCAGACTTAGAGGATGCACAGACTGTATGCAGAATTCAGTAAGTGTGAATTTTGGCTTATAGAGATCAAATTTCTTGGGAACATTGTTGGAGCCAGCGGAGTGTCAGTGGACCCCGCTAAGGTCAAAGCTTTAATATATTGGTCTACATCGCGGTCAGTGACAGATGTCCGCAGTTTTTTGGGGTTGGCAGGCTTATTATAGGCTTTTTGTTTAAAACTTCTCAAAGATTGCAGCACCAATGATGCAATTGACAAAGAAGCATATGAGTTTTCAGTGGAACGACAGCTGTGAACAAGCCTTCAGGACTTTGAAGGAAAGATTGACTACTGCACCAGTTTTGGCACTACCTGAGTTAGGGAAGTGTTTTGAGGTGAACACCGATGCTTCTAAGGTCGGTTTAGGCTGTGTTTTGATGCAGGATGGTAGAGTGATTGCCTACGCGTCTCGACAGCTGAAGGTTCACGAGAAGAACTACCCTACATATGACTTGGAGTTAGCGGCAGTGGTATTTGCATTAAAGATTTGGTTTCATTATCTCTACGGAGAGAAATTTGTGTTGTTTACTGATTACAAGAGTTTGAAGTATCTCTTCACTCAGAAAGAGCTAAACATTCGACAGAGGCGTTGCCTTGAATTCCTCAAGGATTATGATTTTTCATTGGATTGCCACCCGGGGAAGGCCAATGTTGTTGCAGACGCGTTGAGCCGCAGAGGGGCAAACTCAAAGGTTGTTACTTGCCACATGACACGCGAGTATGGATTACTCAAGGCGGTCGAGTTGATGAATTTTGTTGATATTCCGACCAGTACCAGAGTGTTGATTTGTTGCCAAATAAAGACTCAGACAGTGTCGATTCAGAGTGTTCTTGAGGGTCAGCAAGCAGATGAGCAGTACTAGAGGTTCTTGGAATTTGCTTAGAGTCTGCATCATTTAGATTGGAGTCAGTAGACAGAGGTAGGTGGATAATCTAGCGCGCTAATATTTATTCGCGCGTTAGATATCAGAGGTAGCGCACTAATGTCAATAACTAGCGCACTAGAGGTCTAAGGTAGCGCGCTAAAATTAGAAAATTAGCACGCTAATATTAGAATTAGCGCGCTAATTACACTGACAGTACAAAAAATTTGCAATTTTTAAAAGTTCTTCAAACACTCTAAACTGGTGTAAAACCCCAAGTAAAGGTTCCAACACACTCAAAACCTATAATATGATATCAAGAACTTAAGGAAGAGCTACGAGGATTTAAAAATGCATTTTGGAGTGTTGGGAGAATTGGATAGACTAAGAATAAGCTTGTGGATTTGAGGTAAGTAAACCAATTAGGAAATGCACAATATTTCATTATAAGCTATTGAATATTGTTGTTCATTGCTTGTTATCTATCCTTGGAATTCCATGGATTCTATTTCAATTCATGGAGTGCTTTCTTCAATTGATAGACATGGTCTTTGAAGGAGGGGTTTTCAAACCCTTTGGGTTGTTCAACACACACTTCTTCATTGATCGTCCCCTTTAGAAATGCACTTTTCAAGTCCATTTCATATAACTTGAAACCAAGACAACATGCAACATCAAGAAGTAGATGAATGCATTCTAATCTAGCAACATGTGCAAATGTTTCATCAAAATCTATTCTTTGTACTTGATTATAGCATTGAGCTACTAAACGAGCCTTGTTTCTAACTACTTCTCCTTGTGCATTAGATTTGTTCTTGAAAATCTACATTGTGCCAATTACATTGGCATTTGTGGTTTTGGCACCAAGGTCCAAACGTCAACTCTTTGAAATTGGTTAAGCTCCTCCTACATTGCTATGGCCCAATACTCATCATGCAATGCATCAAACACATTTTTAGGCTCGATATTAGAGACATAGCAAACATGTCAAGCTAATTTCTTGTAGTTTATTCTTGTTGTATCTCTGGTCATTATTCCTTCTTCTTTCTCCCCAATAATGTTGTCTGATGATTGGCCTTTCTGAATTCTACTTCAGGGTTCTCGAGTGATAGTTGACAGACTCTGACTCATTCCTTTGTGAAGTTTGTGTAGCATCTATGCCAGCGAAGTTTCTACTACGATTGCAACTGGTGCACTGGTGGTTGCAACTGGCATCGATTTATCATCACTATTGTCAGCTTATGATACTTTTTGTTCTGATGGAGTGTCATCAAAAGAAACATTGATTGATTCCATTACTCTATGGGCTCGTTAGTTTAGAACTTTGTATGCCTTGTTGTTTGTGGAGTATCCGAAGAAGACAGCTGTCAAATCCCGAAAGTCTTAAATCGGTAATTACGGTTAATCCGGGATAAAGGAAGCATAATTATGGTTTTGGCCGCGAGTCGGGGATTAAACATCGGTGAATTTGAGATTTATAATTAATTTTATTAATCTGTGATGTTTGCCTAGTGTAGCGTATTATATATTATTTTATTTTATAAAATTTAGGTGATTGAGTAAATTTGGGATTCTCGGGGTTTTGTCTCGAAATACGTGTTGAGACCGGTGTCGAGATAGTCATAATATTGACATAAATAGTTTCGAATTTCACGATGAATAATTGAATTTAAATTAAAAATTTGAAATTTGGACCTTAAATGGACTTAACGAGCTGACATGAGGATTTGCCTCGATTTACGTGTAAGTTGGGATTAGAGGTAGTGTGAAATGAGACGAAGTTGTGTGAGATCCTGTTTTGAGTTTGGTGTCGGTTGACAATAGCTGAGGTTTAGATTTGGTCCAAACTGGTGCAAGTTTTGATAAGTATGGCAAGAGGATTGACCCATGAGGGTTCTGTATGTCATGGACAAAGTTAAGATTTTAGAGGTTTTTGTCGAGAGTTTTGTTCAATTTGGTGAAAAGTCGGATAGAAAACGAGCCCCAAAAGTCAAAACACGTCAAAATAGGGATATCTGGAATTAATGAATAAAAAGAAATTAAGCTGCTAACAAGCGGTTTATATATAAATACACAACAACAACAACAACATAGCCTCAGTCCCAAATTAATTGGGGTCGGGTACATGGATCAAACTTTTTCATTGTGTTCGATTAAGTGCAATTAATGGTGAGCTTTCCAAACCATTCAAATCCCTCCTAATTAATGCATCTCATGTTAACTTTGGTTTACCCCTACCTCGTCCAATTTCTACAGTTTTTATTAAGTTTTCTAGTGGGGCATTTGTTGGTCGTCTTTGCAAGTGACCAAACCACCGCAACCGCCCTTCCCTAATCTTTGTATCAATTGGTGCTACTCCTACTTGTCTTTGAATTTCTATATTTCTTATTATATCTTTACGCGTTTTACCACACATCTACTTAAGCATCCTCATTTATGCTACGTTCATTTTATGTAATTGTTGTTGTTTTACTGCCCAACATTCACTTCCATAGAGCATAGCTAGCCTAATTACAGTCCTATAAAATTTTCCTTTTAACTTAGTAGAAACATTTCGATCACAAATGACCCTTGTTGCAATCCGCCATTTCTTCCATCGATCCAGCTTGAATTCTATGTATGACATCATTCTCAATATTACCATCATTTTGTATGATTGATCCTAGATATCTAAAGTGGTTCACCTTAGGAACTTCTACTTCCCTTAATTTTACAACTCCTTCATCTCGATATCTAGTGTTTCTAAACTCACAGTGCACGTATTCAGTTTTTGTCCTACTCAACTTAAAGCCTTTAAATTCTAATGTATTCCTCCAGAGTTCTAGTTTCATATTCACTTCATCTTTTATTTCATCCACTAAGACAATATCATCTGCAAATAGCATACACCATGGTATATCCTCTTGAATATGCCTAGTTAGTTCATCCATAACTAAAGTAAATAGATATGGATTTAAATACGATCCTTGATGTAGTCCTATCGTAATGGAGAATTCTTTTGTAGCTCCTCCAAATGTCTTTATACTCGTTACCACTCCATCATACATATCCTTAATAGTGTTTATGCATCTAGCATGCACTCATTTTCTTTCTAGAACCCACCAAAGAACATCTCTAGGGACCCTATAATATGTTTTTTCTAAATCTACGAATACCATATGAAGATTTTTTTTCTTTTATTATATTTTCTAACAATCGTCTTACAAGGAAAATTGCCTCTATAGTTGACCTCCCAGGCATGAAATCAAATTGGTTCTCTGATATTTTTATTTCTCTCCTTAGCCTATTGTCTATTATCCTCTCCCAAAGTTTCATAGTGTGACTCATAAGTTTAATTCCCCGGTAGTTTGAGCAACTTTGAATGTCTCATTTGTTTTTGAAGATTGGCACAAGCGTGCTTCTTCTCCAATCCATTGGCATCCATTTTGAATTTAGATTTTATTGAAAAGTT
Source organism: Stephania cephalantha (assembly GCA_039657325.1). NCBI lineage: Eukaryota > Viridiplantae > Streptophyta > Magnoliopsida > Ranunculales > Menispermaceae > Stephania > Stephania cephalantha. Next base: position 58,488,637 of record CM077571.1, read on the forward strand.
TTGTTAACCAAGTTAATCCAATTTCTCCTAAGTATTTCCAAACCTCTATGGGTATTTCATCTGAGCCACATGCTTTCCATATTTTTATTCTTTTCAATGCCTCTTTAACTTCTATAATTCTAATATTGCGTGTATAGTTTACATTTCTTTCTTGGTGTGGGTTTTCATCTATTATAGTATCAACTTGGCCATCATAGTAACTTCTCTATCTCTCCTTAATATTATCCTCGCGCGTTAAAACATTTTGATTTTCGTCCTTAATACATCTTATATGACTTAGGTCTTGTTTCTTTTTATCTCTTAATTTGGCTAGCCTATATATATTTTTCGCCATCTCTATTACCTAACCTTGTATATAGATCTTCCATGAAATTTATTTTAGCTTGACTAACTACTTTTTTAGCTTGTTTTCTAGCTTCTCTATATTGATTGTACGCATCTTCATCTTGACACTAAGGTATTTTCCTATACCTCTCACTTTTAGTGTTAATTTGGACATCCTCGTTCCACCACCATGTTTCCTTCTTTGGTAGTCCCAAGCCTTTAGATATACCTAATACGTTTGACCTCACTCTCCTTATGCAACTACTCATTTCTAGCCACATTGTATTAGCATCTAAGTCAAGATTCCAAACATTTTCCTTTAGTAGTTTTTCTCTAAACTCTACTTGTTTACTATTTTTTAGGTTCCACCACTTTATTCTAGGGTCGCTAACTCTTTTATTCATTTTATGCTTAATATCATATACTATTAACTTATGTTGGGTAGTAAGTGCTTCACCAGGTATTACTTTGCAGTCTCTACATATTTTTCTATCTATTTTTCTTGTTAAAAAAATCTATTTGACTCTTGTTATGACCACTACTAAAAGTAATTATATGCGACTCCCCCTTCCTAAAACTAGTATTTACTAAGACATGATCGTATGTTGAAGAAAATTCTAAGATTGATTCTTCTTCTTCATTTCTATTACATTAACCAAAACCTCCACGAACTCTCTCAAACCCATCGTTACTTCCCGACATGCCCATTTAAATCTCCTCCAATAAAACATTTTCATCTAATGGTATGCTTTGCATAAATCCATCCATATCGTCCCAAAACTTGCGTTTGATGCTCTCGCTTAATCCTACTTGTGGTGCATAGGCGCTAAGTATGTTATTTTTTTGTCTCCAATAATTAATTTAACTAGAATCAATCTATCCCCCATTCTCTTAACCTCTACGACCTTATCCTTATAATCATTATCCACCACAATCCCTACTCCATTGCATTTTCTATCTATACCGGCGTACCACAATTTAAACCCGTGCTTCCTATTTCTCTACTTTTTTCTCCTACCCATTTTGTCTCTTGGATGCAAGCCAGTTTATCTATAAATAAAGAAGAAAAATAAAAAATAAAGAAACAAAATCAAAAATAAAAAATCAATCGATCATTTTATATACATCAGCAGAACGTTCAGTTCGAACGTTTCCTAAACCCTTTAGCCTATTTCTTCACTCAGGGAGCTCTCGACATCCGATTTTCGGTCGGTTTCTTTCCGCAAAACCATAGAGCATCGCGAGACGGTCAGTTCGAACTAAGTTTCTGCAGTAGAAACAAGGTATTCGTCCTGCGATTTAGTAAATTCTTAATGTCAAACATTTTTCCTCAATCCAATTTGAATTTTCGCGATTTTTTGATTTCTTTCACGGGTTTTTGATATAACTGGTTGAAATTGTTGTTAATTAGTATATTGGATTGATTTGTGTCAATTTGGGATAAATTACACTAACTTGGGTTAGGGTTTTGATGAGGTGAACTAATGCAATTATGTTGATAACTATTTTGGAGATGTTTTAATAGTTGATATTGATTATTGGTTTTAATCCAATTTGACTCCACAGACAACGAAAATATTTTGGTATTTGTATTGGGTGGTTTTGTGGCGTTTATTGTCAAGTTTTGAGGATTTAGTTGCGAAAATATTAATTTGGAGAAGTTTTTTTTTTTAGTTCAAAATATATAAAATTGCCAAGTCGACATGCCATATGGGAAAATTCATAACTTCTTCGTCGGTAATCCGATTTGGGTGTTCTCAGAGTATATGGAAAGTAGGATATGAGTACTACAAGTTCCTTTAAGGTCATCATGACAAATATTGATGTTTTTAAGGTTAATAAGTCACCCCAAGTTGGCTAGTTGAAAGCTAGTTAAAATAGTTATATAAATTAATATTTTTGGAAACTGTTCTCAAGCGTACTTTGGTGGAGGTTTTCATTGGGCTTCGTGATATCATTTCACTTGAAGCTTGACCCATAGTATAATTGGGTATGCAGGGAAGCTATTGGAACTATTTTTTAGGTGATCCGACGCTCTAGGAACCTCGAAAATTATGCTTGAAATTGGTTGTTTGTAAGGTTAAGTAAATCCCTTGGTAACATTTACATTTTATGATTATATTTCGTATAAATTGCATTGATCCTTGAATTACATTTTTATTATACATGCATACACGGTTTGGGAGGGTAAGGCGTTACAAGTCTCCTTATAGTGTCTATATCGGGTTTATTGAACATTATATTATGTTTGAGGGGCCGAAGTCACTGATACTGTGCATCACGTGGCTATCATGAGATCACATTGAATCAGATCATACTCTCATAGTGTAGAGGAATGAGACTTGTTTGGTTATTCTCCTAACGCATGAGTCCTTATAAGTATTTACTTACCATTTTCGGATACCGGTCGTCTGATTGGGGTCGGATAACAAAAACGGGATGGATTCATGGTTGTATTTAAATTCCTTGGATTATTATGCATTTGATTACTACAGGTGTACTGGATAATGTGACATTTACTTATCTAAGATTATCGAATTTTTATAATTGGATAATGACAGGTTTTAGCGGCAACAAAGGAAAGGAAAAGCTTTCAGATTATTGGTGACTGGTTCAGTTTCTTTCTCACTATGTTTGTATTACTTTTGAATATAAAATATTGTATAAATGGGTTTTTGTTCGTGTAAGGTTAGAATATTTTTTGAAAGTGTTGAAATGGTTTTGAGAAGGATTAGAATTGTTTTAATGGTTTTAGGATGGATTGGAATGCCGAGAAGTTAAGGTATTAATGATTTAATAATGTTGAAAGTCCGAGATAGGTTAGAATGAATAAATAATCATTATTAATTCAATATATTGTTATGGGGTGGATTGTGAGTCCTTCGGCATTTTCACCAAGCTGAGCAGGTTTATTAAAGATTAATGAAGGCCGAGATTTTTGGTGTAGGCTTAGAAATATAGGAGATGCTGGCGAAATCTTTTTACGAATATTTAAGGATTATATAATTAATCTTTACTAATCTTGAGGTACAAGATTAGTTTTAGAATCCATCTCTGGTTGATAAAGAATTGCATTTAATAAATATTCTTATAGATATTTATGTAATTCTTGATATTGAGGGTCAGACTGCTAGATTATCAGAGGTTTATGGTAATCTAGGCCGGTCAGATGCCTTAATTAAGTGGGGTCTGACAATAGCTTCATCGCTTCTTGAGTCAAACTTTCTCAGCACCTCCTTGTCGTTTAGTACAAAACATTTGCTTCCAAAGATGTGAAAGTAAGCTTTTTACATTTACAAAGCTCACAAGGTGTCTTGTGAGTGAAGGGATAAAAATAGGTTCTGTTGATAGTGCAACATGTCGTGTTCACAGCCTTTGCCCAGAGTTATGTAGGAAGATCTTTAGACTTGAGCATGACTCTAGCAATTTCTTGAACATGTTTGTTCTTCATTTTGACCACCCCATTTTGTCGAGGTGTAATTGGAGCAGAGAATTCATGATGTATTCTTGAAGTCCTACATAATTCTTGAATTTTAGAGTTTTCAAATTCTTTCTCGTGATCGTTCCTAATCCTTACAATATGTTCTCCAAAAGTTGTCTTTTCATTCAAGAACTTCAAATACAAGTCATTAAAACTTTCAAAAGCATCTGATTTTTCTTTTAAGAAGAGAAACTAAGTGAAACAAGAAAAATCATGTACGCATACCAGAATATTTTTTTTTCCTGATAAACATGTCACCTGAGTAGGCCCAACCAAGTCGATATGTAGAAGCTCGAGGACTGCTGAAGTGTTGCATCTATCGACTGGTTTGTGTCTTTCTCTTCTCTGCTTTCCAAGTTGACAGGGTTTATAGATTTTGATGGTGGAAAGACTGAATTTTGGTAGTCCACGTACTACTTCTAAGTTTGACAGCTTCTCAGGTGCCTATAGTGGACTTGTCTCATTCGTTGATGCCATACTTATGTTGTGTCTGTTTCGAAATTGTAACATGACCTATTAAGCTGTTGCAACAGGCAGCAATTATCAGATGGTCTTTCTCCTGTCATGATACATTCTTTTTTTACATCATATACATCATAAATATTTTTTGTGAAATTTACATAGAATTTTTAATCACATAGATGACTAATACTAAGTAAATTTCCCTTTAGATCTTCAACATTGAGAACTCCTTCCAGAACAGGTAAACCAAGAACCTCCAGAGTTCCTTTTCCAATGACTTGGCTTCGCACACCATCTCCAAATGCGACATATCATCCTGCAGAAGATTAGTAGTTGACGAGAAGACCCTAATCACCGGTCATATGCTTTGAGCAACCATTGTCAAAGTACTAGTCATTGGAAAAGATGGACTTTAGTGATATATGAGCAGCATGACATACATCATTTTTAGGAACACGACACTTCTCTAACTTTTCGGGCACTCAAGCTTTCCAGGGGATCCAACACCTATCACAAACCATTTGTGATCAATATAGGTCTTATATTCTTTATTTAGAACCCCTAAGTTAGTCCCCAAGACTTCCGGAAACTCTAATCAAAACTCAGCACAACTGCTATTTTTTAGGGTGGGAGCGCGCTCCCTCACTTGGTGGGGTGTGTTCCACCAACTGGGTTCGTCCCAATTAGGGGTGGCAAAAAAATGGGTACTGACAGTTACGGGTCCGGACACCACCTTAATAAAGACTAAAAATAGTGTCCGGACCCGTACCCGTTTTTGAAACTGACACTTTTTTTGTCCAGACCCGTATGTTTTTAAAACATACAAAACCCATTTTTTTGTCTGAACCCGTTTTTTAATAAAGTAAAATAATTTTTTTCACCTAATTATTAACAAAAATACATGATTTTTATGTCGTAATGTATTCCATCACTACAAAAACGAAATGTTATAAATTCAAAACTCAAGTCTTACAAGTTTCCATATAAAAACAACATCATCATTAGTAAAATTACAATTCAAACATCATGAAAGTTTCAAAATACTCCTATAAATAAATAAATATTATTTAAATTAATCGATAGACGGGTACCCGTTTGTTAAAAAATTTGTCTGGACCCGGACCCGTTTTTTAAAACGGACAAAAAAACATATCCGGACCCGTATTAATTTTGAAAAAATTATGTCCAGACCCGTTTAAAGCGGGTAACAAGTTATTACATTAGGTGCTCTTGATTGACATTATCAAAAATCGCATTCAATCCTTTGGCATTGGCTAACAAAAGTTTTTCTTCATCTTCAGTCCAGTCATCTGGATTCCTTGGTTCTCCATCTACTTCTGGTGGCTTGTATCATTTCTCAATGGCCCTCCATGCTTTGGCGTTGATGGACAGGATGTACCCTTCCTTGCGAGCTTTCCAATATATAGTTTTTATTGGTCAGTAATGATGGTCTCGTATTTGAGACACCTTTAGGCTGGTCTGATTGATTTCCTTGAAACATTGTGGTTAGTACATATCTCACTTATCTCTGTAAATAAAGACTTCGCAGTACTCATTTGATACCAAATGAAATAACCAAATGCGATTACAACCGAATATAAAGGTGGATGTAACAGGGAAACAATACTCAATGCAAGTACTTAAAAATAAAGTATGCAAAAAAGTACATTAAACTAGGACATTAGATGTGTTATCATAGTTCGGTCCAAAAGCTACATTTTCGAGGTCATGCCCAGACGTAAACTCCACTAATGTATGAAGACAACGAACTACATGACTCTTTCGTGTGACTTCCTCACTAAGCTCCTCCAAGCACCTTCTCATACTTAGCTCTGTGGACCTTACTTACACAAGACTCTTCTCGTGTGTGAGGTTCCCCCTCACTGGAACACCCGAGTTCCCTTGGGGGTTTACAACTCGATAACAAAGTGAACATAACAGATTCACAATACAAAGTAAACTAAATAACTAGTGTGCAGGACTTAATCACTTTGACAAATAAATATACCAATGTAGATTACATAATCCTAACTATTAACCGTATGATTTGCCTAATCTCCATCTCTAAATAACCACGCCCTTGCATGACAAAAATGTGGTGATTATTGTTCTGAATCGCAATCTCCAACCTCTTCATAATCTTTAATTAGTCTTTAGTCCGGTGATTCATCTGATTCTCAACTGTTTTTTATCTGATTTTGAGCACATGGATCATGTGTTGGATGACTCATTTACTGATAATGCTGATCATAACAACTATAATGACAAATCGAAAATATCGATATGATCACGACACTAATAGATCACAAATGTTTAATAGGTGCACCAATAAGTTGAAGGATGGGAAATCTATCAGAGCATATATCCATGCAAATGCTTAGCCCATCTTCTAGCCATGCATATATAAGGATCGTGGTAATCCCATTCCCAACTGCTCTCACTACCACAACAGTTGGTCCTTCCACCTCCATCGATCATTTTTATGATCATGATCTAGTCCTATAGAGGTCCTCGTGACCGCTACTTCCATAGTTGTTCTGCTTATTCTGCTCATCATTAAACAATAATCTTGTTCAATTAATATAGTTGTAGCTCACACGAATCTTCCCATTTTCGTTCTGCGTTCGCAACTGTGACGACCCCAATTTCCCACAAATTGGGCCCCGCCCGGCCTAAGCCCGCGTGGAACCCCGAGCTAGTCTCGCAAGGTCAACGCATGCCTAGTCAGCCTTTTAATCCACCATTATAAGTAAATTCATAATTTGAAGTTGAGTTATTAGTATTTTTCAAGTTTTACAATTTAGCGGAAGCAATTAATACAATAACTAAACGATAATTGTAACAAAAAGTTGGACAACCTAATTGTGGAACCCTGCATATGTATATCATCATCAATGAACATTCAGATGAGAGTAAATACAAGATATACATGCCCAAAATCCCAGTGTTTTTAAAATAAGTATATCTAATAATACAAAAGATTCACCTAGCTATGAAGCCTTCCCCTTGCTGGAGCATGGATCTGCACTCAGTCAAACACAAGAATGACGAGCCCAGGTAAGTAACGTCGTAGGACATATATACAACATTTCGAAATAACTAAAGCAGTCGAGTTCATGCAAATAGAAAGAAAGGAACAGGGAACGCATGAATATAAAGACTGTAAACAAATCAATCGATAAGTGAGGGTCCGGAATACAAAAACCAAATAACAAGGAGTCCCGACCAAAAGGTCGTTGAGTCGCGGCAAAAGCCCAGCAAACTCGGGTTCAGGACGAGACACTGCCACCAGCCCTAACCCTAACCCTTGCGACTATGAGATATCCACAGACCCGGATAAGTCCAGATAAGAGCTCATATCACGATAAACAGTAACCATGACTCACTTGCCAATGGACCACTCAACCAACAGCAATTTCAAAGATAGCTATCAAAGCAATAAACAACAATATTCAATTTAGTAAAATGAAATGACTGCACAATTTCCTAGCTGGTTTACTTACCTTCTCCGCGAGCAATCCATCGCGTCGTCGAGCTTCGTCGACGTCACAACCCAATGTCCACTATTATTGTGTCTCGTCGGGGATCAATCGGTCCGGCAACGCGCCACCGCGCGCTGCCACTGCTTCTGTCGCGCCACTACCCCTGTCGCGCCACATTCGCCGCCCCGCGCCATCGGTGAGCTCCTTCGCGTCGCACTGATTCGCCGTTGCAGCCGCGCGCCGCGCTGCTGGTTGCGCCACCGTGCCGGAGCCCCGCCAAACCCTCGCCAGTTGAGCCACTCATCGTCACCGCTGTCACTCGTCCGCGAGCTCCCCAACGTGTCAGTCTCCTCGCTGGCTCGTCGCTGCACCGACCGCGCCTTCGCGTCGCCCGCGAACCGTCGTCCGCGCCCTCGTCGCTAAGAGTCGTTGCCCGTGAGCCGAAGCTCCACCGCGCTACTCCCCTCTCTCTCTCTCTCCGCCGTCTCTCTCTCTATCTTTTTCCCTCTATCTCTCCTCCTCTCTCTCCTCTCCCCTCCCTTTCTTTTTTTTCTCTCTCTTTCCTCTCTCCTCTCTCTTATTATCCGATCTTTTTTTTTTTTTTTTTTCTTTGATTTTACGTCCGAATTAAACCCTAAAAAATACCCCATTTTCGCCAAAAATTGACGAAAATACCATTGCACTCCGAAACACGGGTACACCGCGTCTAAACCTTAACTTCACCCTATTTCGCGTCGATTTCGATCCGGATCACGACGATTGGGTCCCATATACGACCCCGAAATGACACGTGGTACGAGTTAGATTTTTAGGGTCGTTACTGTCTTACCAACTAAATAGAATTTCATCCTCGAAATTAAAGCAATTCACGAAGGAAGATTGTGTTTTGTGAAGGCCCAAGGCCATACCCGCCCAAGGCCATACCCCCATCTTACTCTGTAGGGCTGGGCTCCTCCGTGACGAGCTGGGCTCCTCCGAGACCTGCAGGCTATGTAATGCCCTTACACACTTTACACCATCTGTCTCCTCCTCTCCAATATATGCCAGGGCAACATCCTCGAAACATATATGGGAAAAAACTCAAAGGAAAATACCATTTCCATGATCCACCGTCACACACACACATCCTCCGTAAGTCCGTGAAAATTTGAACCAGTCTCTCGGACTGTTCGTCAGTCTCTCTAGTATAGTGGATTTCAAACCCAACTCATCGACAACAACATGAACCTGCTCTCGGCTCTGCTGTGGCTGCCCTCTCCCAATCGTGGACATGTACTAGCGAAGTGACCTGGCTTTCCACACTCCCAACAAGAACGCTGAGATCCCGATCCACATGGAACACTATGTCCCCGTCCATACCTCTGCATCTGACCACAACCTCTGCCACTTCCCTCAGTCCTCTGATACTGCTATCGCTGAGAACCTAACGGTGTCGGCAGCTGTGGAGTGCTAATATAACTCTGTACTGGAGCAGATGGTATTACCGCAGTACGAGCAGTAGAGGTGGAGATGCAACAAACCCCACACTTTGAGCAATCTCTCGACCTCCACTGTCTAGGTCTCTTCCTCCTCCCGTCACCTCCGAGTCTGACATCTGACTGTGCTGGTGGTGGAGCTGCGACTACTATACCAGTGCGCGTGCTCAGAAAGATCTCACTGGCCAAACTCCTCTCATATGCCTCTTGTAAAGTCCCTGGAGCTGTGGTCACCACCATATACCCGATCTCACCCAACAGGCCATTCATGAAGTAGTAGGCCTGATCAGCATCCGTATCAGCTATGCCTCCGACATAATCCATCAACCGCAAATATCGGCCCATATACTGCATCATTGTCTCGTCAGCCGCCCGTCGGATGTTCTGAAACTCGGTCCTCTTCATGTTCCTGACCACGTGAGGGAAATACTTTTGATTGAACATCTCCTTGAATTTAATTCAGTCTTTGGGTTTCCCCTTCCTAGCCACCATGCTACGCCACCACACATCAGCCTCTCCGAACAATGAAACTGATGAGATGCTCGGCCTCATATGCTCTGGTGTGGCCAAGACGTCATGAATCTTCTCGTGACTCCTCATAAACTTCTCTGCTGCTCCGAGATCCTTACCACCGTGAAACTTTTCCGGGTGATATCTCTGAAACTCGCGAGACTGCATCGCCTCAGCCATCGCTCGAGTGCTCCCATCAGTGGGCGTGCTCGGTGTAGCATCCGCCGGTGTATCAGGAGTAAATGGGACTCTCTCAGCCTGAACGTGTACTCCCTCAGGTCTGGTCGGCGATGTAGAAGGCGATGTTGTAGCCTGTGCTCTCAAAAGTCGGAGAATCTCCTGAAGTTGCTGGCCATGTGAAGTGATCAGTTGGGTCATCGCATCTAACCTCTCCTGAACGTCACCCAGACCGGTATCGCTGGTCTCAGGCTGATCGGCCATCTCAATTTGCAAAGAATGCGATTTCTCGATCAAGATAAAGTTATCGATAGTAATAATATACAATACATCAAATAGCTCATATAGTCCAAATTTTAATTTCCCCAACTCTCCTCACTTCCCAACTAAGACTCTAAGTCAGGATCATAGGGTTCCACTCTAAGTTCCAACCGTGTCCTAACTCTATTTTTAAAACCTTATCTTTGATACCAACTGTGACGTTGGTATCACAATGTCTTAAGCCATGAGATTCTAAAAACTAGGCTCTGATACCAATTGTGTTTGTATCATATTGCCTTAAACCATCTAGGTCTCTAAACCTAGGCTGTGATACCAACTGTGACGGCTCTGATACCAACCGTGATGGCTCATATTGCCATAAACCATCTAAGTCACTAAACCTAGGCTCTGATACCAACTGTGACGACCCCAATTCCCCACAAATTGGGCCCCGCCCGGCTTAAGCCCATGTGGACCCCCGAGCCGGTCTCGCAAGGTCAATGCAGGCCTAGTCAACCTTTCAATCCACCATTATAAGTAAATTCATAATTTTAAGTTGAGTTATTAGTATTTTTCAAGTTTTACAATTTAGCGGAAGCAATTAATACAATAACTCAACAATAATTGTAACAAAAAGTTGGACAACCTAATTGTGGAACCCTGCATATGTATATCATCATCAATGAACATTCAGATGAGAGTAAATACAAGATATACATGCCCAAAACCCCAATGTTTTTAAAACAAGTATATCAAATAATACAAAAGATTCACCTAGCTATGAAGCCTTCCCCTTGCTGGAGCGTGGATCTACACTCAGTCAAACACAAGAATGACGAGCCCAGGTAAGTAACGCCAGTAGGACATATATACAACATTTCGAAATAACTAAAGCAGTCGAGTTCATGCAAATAGAAAGAAAGGAATATGGAACGCATGAATATAAAAGATTGTAAACAAATCAATCGATAAGTGAGGGTCCGGAATACAAAAACCAAATAACAAGGAGTCCCGACCAAAAGGTCGTTGAGTCGCGGCAAAAACCCAACAAACTCGGGTTCAGGATGAGACACTGCCTACCAGCCCTAACCCTTGCGACTATAAGATATCCACAGACCCGGATAAGTCCAGATAAGAGCTCATATAACAGATAAAGTGATAAACAGTAACCATGACTCACTTGCCAATGGACCACTCAACCAACAACAATTTCAAAGATAGTTATCAAAGCAATGAACAACAATATTTAATAGAGTAAAATGAAGTGACTGTACAATTTCCTAGCTGGTTTACTTACCTTCTCGGCGAGCAATCCATCGCGTCGTCGAGTTTCGTCGACGTCACAACCCAATGTCCACTGTTGTTGTGTCTCGTCGGGGATCAATCGGTCCGGCACTAGTGAGCTCCTTCGTGTCGCGCTGGTTTGTCGTTGCAGCCGCGCGCCACGCTGCTAGTTGCGCCACTGTGCCGGAGCCCCGCCAAACCCTCGCCAGTGGAGCCACTCATCGTCGCCGCTGTCATTCATCTGCGAGCTCCCTAACGCGTCGGTCTCCTCGCAGGCTCGCCGCTGCACTGGCCGTTCGCGTCGCCCGCGAATCGTCGTCCGTGCCCCCGTCGCTACGAACCGTTGCCGTGAGTCGGAGCTCCGCCGCGCTGCTCCCCTCTCTCTCTCTCTCTCCGCCGTCTCTCTCTCTCTCTCTTTCCCTCTCTTTCTCTTTTTTTCTCTCTATTTCCTCTATCCTCTCTTTTATTATCTGATCCTTTTTTTCTTTTTTTTTTTCCTTGATTTTATGTCTGAATTAAACCCCAAAAAATACCCCATTTTCGCCAAAAATTGACGAAAATACCATTGCACTCCGAAACACGTGTACATCACGTCTAAACCTTAACTCAACCCTATTTCGCGTAGATTTCGATTCGGATCACAACGAGTGGGTCCCATATACGACCCTGAAATGACACGTGGTACGAGCTAGATTTTTAGGGTCGTTACTGCAATGTACATGATCTTAGTGTAACTTACACACTACGTACATGCATGCATGATATGTTTGTTGTAATCGTTGTTTAAGTACACACCTTCATCATGAAAAAGAGCCAATATAAAAAGGGGTTCCTTCTCTTATAATGAATATACGAAGTTGAATTAATGAAATCTCTACAATCTCAACTCTAGCTCTTTTATCTCTAGTCTATTGATCTTCTCTACTTGTTTAAATAACTCTTGCTTTCATATAGTCCTTGCTTTAGTTATAGCTAAGTTACAACTTAATTTACAACATGAACTATTATTGTAAGTTTGAATGCCACCAAACTCAGATAATGGGCATTTTCATCTTGGCCGCAAGTTAGCAAGGGTTTGCGTAGGCAGGCCCATGAACCATCGATACAGAGCATTCAAAGTTTTGAATTCAAATCAAGCAAGCACGCAATAAAGACATCACAATTCATATGTTTGTCGATGAGAAGCATAATATAGTGGAATGGATTAGCCTTTCAACAACACCCACCGCCATCTCGTGCATGTGTAATGTTTTAGATCAAAATATAGTCCCACTTCAGCTAGCTTAATGTGATTTTATAAAGAAGTGCATAAGTGTGGTTTACGTAAATAGTATTAAGACATTTTGAACTAAAACCTCACAACACAAGAGGTAACTAATGTGGGGACAATAACGACACTTATGACGTGAACTTGCGGTATATGTGCAGCCCAACATATCCAAGATCCTACTACGCCAGAGTTAGCTAAAGTGGGGACAAAGAAAAAGGTAGCTAAAGGAGAAAAATTAACAATTTGCTACTTTGTTATATTATAGAAAAATTAAATAAATAACTATATGTAACAACTCAACTATGCGTATATTTAATTTGGGGTAAATTGCAATTGGTCCTTGAGGTTTACTATAATATGTACTTTAGTCCCAATGGTTTCAAAAATATGCACTTTGGTACTGTAGTTTTGTGGCGGCCCCAATTCTCGAGACAACCATGGGCATCGCCATGTCACATCACACGTCACCAAGTCCTGCCACGTCATGACCTGCTTATTTATGACGTCATGCGATCTAATTGGTTGTTTACACATTTTCAATTAACACTAACGTAGCCAATTGTTCTTCATATAATTACTAATGAATTTGTTTAGCTAGTTAATTAACCTATCATGTTTCATTATCATTTTACAGCGGAAGACTTCAAATATATGAGTATTTTATGCATAATATCCAAATTCCTAAGTAGTGGTAAACCTAAAAATAAAGTACCATGTATATAAGACAACAAGATACATAAAAGTAGGCATATACATATACAGTGTCTCTCATAGTCCCCTGATACCCATAACATAGAAAAACATATCAAAATATAAACAACTACGAGTATGTCCAAGACCGTCAGCAAAAAGAGATAGTCGCCCAATATTCCCTTTTGCCGCTACTCGTAGAAGGATCTGCACTCGGTCACCCAACATATACAATGAAAGACTTTAGTGAGTAAAATCCCAAAAGAAGTCAATATAATATTCAGTAAGAAATCAAATAAATCTATGAGACATGCGAGTATGCTATTTGGCAACAAGAAGACATAGTCCCATGAATGTATGACAATTAGAGATGGGCAAACCGCGATTTGGTAATGAAAATCATCAAACCGCTACCAAATCAAGGGTCGCGGTTTGGCCGTTTTGTAAACCACCTCCTAACCGCGAACCTTAAAAACCGCAACCAAACTGACCGCGATTTGCACGGTTTGGTCAGTTCGATTTTGTGGTTTACTTGTGACACATTTTCAACAAAAAAGTCTCATATTCCATACAAGTCCATCAACAAAATATATATCCACACATAACCATCCACCAAAAACACAATAAAATAAATGAACTCAATCAAAATTATGAGTATAAGTTCTTTTCAAAAGTTAAAACAACATGAAAAGGCTTTAACTTTATTCCAATTCACACCAAGTTTGGGGGTGGTTTTTAGGTTTGGTGAACCGCGATTTTCTGTAATTGAAATTTACCACCAAACCACAGAATCACGGTTTTTAAGTTTTCTAAATCGCCCCCAAACCACAAGTTTAAAAAATCAGACCAGACCATGTGGTTTTATGATGATCCATCCTCAAAATAGGGCCCCGCCCAGCCAAATCCCGTCATTAAGCCCTAATCTCACCACATATGACTTAACAAGGAATTAGTCAGCCTTTTCAAAATACTATAACATTCCAAGTAATTTTTTTTTCAAATAAACATTTATCTATCTTATGTAAATACATAAATCAGAGTTAACTAAAATCTTACTTAAAAGTTTATTCAACAGAAGTCTTAACAAATTAGCAGAAGGTTATAACATGATGCCTAACAATTGTGGAAAAACCAAGAAATAAAGATCGCATTCATATATACATAACAAACGACAATAATATATCATCACGTGTCTGGTCAAGGATACTAATCACTCAACCCATAATATATAACCCTAAAAATATATGATATATATATAAAAGTAATACATCAAAAACCAAAACCTACAAAATCTGGTGTAGCAACACTCCACTAGCTTAGAGGTAGTTGACGATATTCTCTTTACCCGACCTGCTACTCGATGGAGCTGCACCCACTGTCATAAAAAGGACGGTGAGTACAGGAAAGTAGAAAGTAACACTGAGAGACATTTGTTCACATTCCAAAATATGCAACAAGTATCTAAAAACATAATAGTAACAACTATGCTGAAAGGAAATCATGCAAAGAGATACTTTAGTTAAATAAAATGAAATTGTCACTCGGCTAAGTAGTAATGATCTAGGGCCGGTCGGCCGTGATCTTCATCACATCTGCCTTTTCCACTAGATGGGGATGGAGCTGAGCTCTACACCAATGTGAAGGTCTGAGCAGTGTTCTTTGCCTTTATAATGTTTCGCTAGCGCCAGTCACCTGCGATTTATACTTGCCAACATCCCTAGGTCTCATACCCCTTGTGCTGCACAAGTTATGCTTGTCAACAATCCCAAGACTCATTTCTTGTGTGATGCGCAAGATAGTGGAGAGATCTCGATCACCCTGGAAGTCTAGTGACCCCCGTATGTCCGCCGAACTTCTATCATAAAATGATTCTAGACACAAGAACAACTTTCATATTTCAAGGAATATCATGGTTTGAGAATCCAACAAAACAATTGCGTATCTAACGCACATTGGAATTAGATTCACAACACTATGTAACACATACCTAATAGCATGCTATTTCACGACCACGTATATTAATAATCAAATTGACATAGCACATGATTTGGAGTCAATGAAATCATTTAATTAACAATCTATACCATGAAAGCAACCTCATGAAATGAGAAAGGACAATAAGTCATGGCATATGGAATATATTGGCAAATTAGTCCAAATGACTGGAAATGAACATATAAACAGGAATGAAATGTAAATAAATATCTCAATCAGTTTACTTACAATCCAAGAAATTTCTTAAGCTATTTTGACCTCCCGACACCTCAAAACTCGTATCCAAGCCCCCCGAGACACTTCTCTAGGTTCCTAATATCATATAACATGTTTTTGAGTGTGTTTGGACCTTTACTTAGGTATTAGACTTGTTTATGCTATTTGAGGAATTCTTGAAAATTGCAGATTTTTATGTTGTCATAACACCTAGCGCTAATGTAACGGCCCAAAACCGCTAATCGTGTTTAATTCCTTAAACATGATCAACGACCCGTACTGTGGGACCTACACCGTGATACGTCCATTTACCGAGGCAAGAGTCGAGGTATATTTTATATTTGTTGTGATGTATGCCTAGTGTATTGTATATGTGTAGACTATTAAGTCCATTTATACGGGTATATAGGTATCGAGATGAGCGGGGACGTACCTCGAGTCGAGTTGGTGATCTCACATCATATTGTTCTTGTGTCTATTCATGAGTGAATATTGTGACATGATGCGTTGTGACATGTTTCATTGATTCCAATTCCTACTCTTGATGTCATTTTTGATAGATAATTGATGAAAAACAAGCTATTGGGATAAGTTGGAATGGATTAGATTTGTATTCTATTTCCTTGAGCTTTGTAGCTTAACTAGTTTTGGAATCCTAGAGACTTGGAACTATTGGTCTTTGAAAACTAAAGTAGGGATTATCTAGTGTCCATTGCACGAGAGATGCGCGGTTAACGGGGACATGGGTCAACCGGGGTTTCGGCACTCACCGCTACACTTGCACGGCACACGAGACATAAGACTCGGGGTGATCGGCAAAAATGAGATAGATGATTTGTATGCATAGAGCGCAGCATCGCTTTTGGTGTGGAATATGTTGAGCACAACTCCATATAGTAGTGGGAAATGTTAGGTGATAGTTCTCACCGCCCACCGGACGTAGATCATCTCGACTTAGCCTGTGTCAGTTTATACATCTTTAAATGTGGTATTTACTTGCATTACTTGATTCAACAATTATTTCGCTACTTTATGCTTTTAAATACCATTCTTATATTTTGGAAATGTGGCATAGAATTCTCCAGTTATTACTTGAATAATATTATACTCACCATCTAGTTTGTGACGGTGGGTGTAGGTTCGTCGAGCAGCAGCAGACCGGGAAGGAGAAGATCGGCGACTTCCTTTGAGCACTTTGACGACTCTCTTATCTCATTTTGTATGACTCGACTTTTGTTGTATTATTACTGCTTATGTTTTTACTGTACATTTTGGGTTGTACATTGGGTTGAGTGTATAGTTTCATATATACATGCATGTGATGTTGTGTATTCCTAGTTTTCCACAATTAGAATTTTGAATAATAAAAGCTTCTGCATAATCTTTAAAATATGTAATAACATTAAAATGATAAAAAGTTTTAATTAACTCTGAAATCTAATAATATCTAAACATGCATAGTGAAGCTTATAGTGACAAAAGGCTGACTAATACGTAATTAAGTCTTATGTAGTTAGGATTAAGGCTTGATTACGGGATTAGGCCGGGCGGTGCCCTGATTAGAAGTGGGGGTCGTCACACATCAACTTAGGATCAAGGATGAGGATGGGTCCATAACAGCTTTTAGCACGAGATATGGACATTTTCAGTTCACGGTCATGCCATTTGGGCTAAACAATGCTCAAGCAGTGTTTATGGATCTAATGCATCGGGTTTTTAGACCATTTATTGACTGGTTCGTGATAGTCTTCATCGATGATATATTGATATACTCGAAGACGATGGAGGATAACGAGCAACACCTCAGAGAGACGTTGCACACTTTGAGGGAGCATAGACTTTACGCTAAGTTCAACAAATGTGAATTTTGGTTCTCAAAGGTCAAGTCTCTGGGGTATGTTGTCGAAACAGCAGGGATAGCAGTGGATTCAGCCAAGATTCAGGAAATTATGGATTGGTGAGCACCGACTTCCGTGACTAAGATCATGAGTTTTATGGGTTTGGCGAGGTATTATCGCTGATTTGTGAAGGATTTCTCGAAAATTATTTCCCCACTTACGAGATTGACCCAGAAAGATGTTAGATTTGAGTGGACTGAGGAATGTGATGAGAGAGAGAAAGAGAAGGAGATAGAGAGAGGGACAGGACGTTGGGAGGAGAAAGAGAGAGGGAGAGAGAGAGAGAGAGAGAAGAAAGAGAGAGATCGGCAAGAGAGAGTCGTGAGAAATCGGCAAGAGAGAGAGAGAGAGTGGCGACGGGAGGTCGGGGACGGCTCGCGGCGGAGCTCACTGGCGCGCGGGGACTCCAAGAATGCGACGACACTCGCAAAGACCTCTATTGATCAAGGTGAGTGGTTAATATTGTTGTTGAATTTTGAGGAGTATAGGATCCTTAATAGTGATGGGGTTGTGTTGTTGTTGTTGTTAGGTTGTTGAAATTGTTGTTGTTATTGTGTTAAAAAAAAAACAAGGGAAAAAAGAGAACGCCTCTGTGACAATTTGGAGGGGAAATAAGAAGATGAAGAAGAAGCCCGAGATGGGCTCAGCTACACAGCCCACGTGGGGCGGCCGCCCTTGAGCCAGCAAAGGCGGGCGGCGGCCTCAGCCTAGCGGGCGAGCCGCCCGACCCAGTGGCCTGGTTGGGCCGAACCGAGCCCGGTTCTGGCCCAACCCACCCTAAATTAATTTTAATTAATTAAGAATTTTAAAAAATATAAATAAAATACATTTTTAAATCAAATAAATATCAGAAAGATAGGAAAAGTAGCTAGAAAATTATCGAAAAATCCAGAAAAAATCAAGAAAAATATAATAAAATGGGAAAATATAAAAAATGTAGTTTTGAGGACATTTGGGGCGTCGGCACCCCGATATAACTCGAAAGGTGTGCCGAAATCGAACTTTTTGGAATAAAAATTACAAATTTTGATCTCACATTATAAATTCATTTAATGTGACTCTAAAATGATGAAAATTGTATAATTGGACACCAGGGACTTAGGATACCATAGTCGGGTGTCGGGTACGCATCTCGAGGCGTGTGCGGGACGTTGTGAGGGTGATTTGCAATTTGTTTGAGGTAAGTAAACCCACGAGAAAATTAGTTAAAATTCTTTTATGACACTTACTTTATTTCGCATTTCAATTATTCCATTGTGCTTTCTATTGATGTTCATTTACTGTTCATCCACTCCCACGTGTGTATGTGTGTTTGTCGACGGGGTCAGGCATGGCACGGACTCACACCCCGGGGCAAGCTACCCCGAGCTGTTCGAGAAATTGGCCATGTTAGGGCTACGCGGTGACTATTCTCCGCGAGACCCGTAGGTTGAGAGATGTTTGACGAAGGCCTAAGTCTTCGTCATGGGTTCCTCTCGAGAGATGTTTGGATGGGGTTTCTCCCGTTCAATGGTTCTTCTCATTCGACCGTGAGATGTTTGGCGAGGCGATCGTCAATGGTTCCTCTCGGTTTAGCTAAGACGATTCCCGGATGTCGACCAGGGTTCTCTGTCACGCTACACTCGTGTCCAAATTCGACTTCTCAACGACTTATTTTCATGCGATTACTTTATTCTTGTTCCTTATTTAAATTGCATGAATTGTAGTCGTTTTATTGGATTTCGTGAATATTAGCTAACGTTCTCTGGGATTTACTCACCTGGGATTTGTCATTGTTTTTGGTGACAAATCGCAGATCCTACGACGAGCCGGGGCAAGGGGGTCTTAGGCGACTACCTCTGAGTTAGGAAAGCCCCATCAGCTTTTTGCGTAGGTGTTTGTATGCATAATTCACTGCTTTTATGAAATTTTTGGGAGGACTTGTATACATGATACATGTATATGCTCACATTTTGTACTTTTGTCGCTCTTGATATACATGGTATCTAATGTCGGGTTTTCACACTATAGGGTTATTTATACAAATGCAAACCTTTCATTCCTACGGTGTTTGCATGCTTCAAAGACTTCCGCTTGATGTTTTAATTTATAATAATTTAATAAATCATTAACTACTTAACTTAGTCAATTAAATGTAAATATTCATAAAATATCCATAAATACTAAGTTAAGGCAAATAAGATACGTGCAAAAGTTTAGGTCGCGGACAGCTAAAAGTAAGTATGCGGTGACGTTGCATGCTTGGTGACGTGTCTGGCGACGTGGTGGTACCCGGTTTGCCTCGGAGTATGGGGTCGTCACAGTTGGTATCAGAGCCTAGGTTCAGGCGAACCTAGGGGAAAATTTAATACAACCGAATAAAACTTAACAACAAACATTAGATGTGGAAACCCGAAGATCCTGACTTAGAACTTTTAGTTGGGAAGCGAACATGGGACGGGTAGTACCAAGGCTTATACGTTATATATTTTGATTTGTAATAGTATATATGCGTATACGATGCTGATACGGACCTTCGCTATCGCATATACGACATGGACGGACAGCCGACTCCACCTTCGGAGGATGGTGGACAGACGAGTGGTACTACGCCTATCACGACCGATCAGAGTGTACTTGATCGGATCGCGGCATACGATCAACAGTTCGAGCAGATGATGGCCTTGCTCCGTGCTCAGATAGCGGCTATTGCGACACTTACCGCCGCCATCACACCGAGTGTCACTGAGACGGCAGCCACGCCGATTGTTCAGGGTACGCCAGTCACCGCACTTATGGCAGAGACTACCACACGACTACGGTTTTAGAGACTTGTACTGAGGCTATCACACCGGCATCTACACACGCAGTGACACTGACACAGACCCCACAGAAGATCACATTCGAGACTTCCCTGTCAGCTGAGGCTAAGCTGACAAAGGAGTTTGTGAGATTTTAGCCTGGATATTTCATTGGAGGCGGAAACCCAGAGGCAGCTGCGAGATGGCTTCTTGCACACGAGAAATTACATAATCTTCTGAGGATTCACGATAGTATTCGCGCCAGGATATCTGGATATATGCTCCGAGGAGAGGCTAGAGTTTGGTAGACCGCCCATACCGAGACTCATGGAGAGCCGACTACTTGGGTCGATTTCAGACATGTCTTTTATGACCAGTACATACCGAGGGAGATACATTTACGTCTGAGACACGAGTTCTTGTGTCTTAGGCAGGGTAATCGCACAGTGATCTAGTACATGGAGTGGTTTCGCTACCTATTGCAGTTCGCTGGGGACTTGACTTCTACAAATCGCGATCAGGTTCACTACTTTAGAGTTGGGCTTAGATATGAGATTGCGAGCGCAGTAGTATCAGGCAGAGCTCGTACACTGCAGGAGATCTACGAGTGGGCTTTAACCCATTAGACATAACTTATTTTTCGCGCCGCGATGCCTATGCCACAGTTGGCATCGGGATCGTCCCAGCAGGCACACAGCCGATAGCTAGCAGACCGTACCGATGTCACGGAAGGATCAGGATGAGTTGAAGACTCAACTGGAAGACTTAGAGAATAAGGGGTTTATACACCCGAGCACATCACCATGGGGAGCACCGGTTTTGTTCGTTAAGAAGAAGGATAGTAGCTTGAGGATGTGCATTAACTATAGGAAGTTGAATCAGGCGATAGTACGAAATCGTTACCCTTTGCCAAGGATCGACGATTTGTTTGACCAGTTGGCCGGAGCCCATGTCTTTTCTAAGATCGACTTAAGATCGGGTTATCATCAGTTCAGGATTCGAGATGAAGACATACCTAAGACTGCATTCAGCACCAGATATAGGTTATTTGAGTTTACAGTGATGTAGTTCGGACTAACGAATGCACCGACCATGTTCATGGACTTGATGCACAGAGTATTGAAGTCGTACTTGGATAAATTCGTCATACTCTTCATTGATGACATATCGATCTACAGCAAGACTCGCGAAGATCACGGGCAACATTTCAGGCAGATATTGATGACGCTGAGAGAGCACAAATTGTATGCTAAGTTCAGTAAGTGCGAGTTTTGGCTGTCAGAAGTTAAATTCTTGGGACACGTGATCAGTGACAAAGGTATATCAGTGGACTCGAGTAAAATTCATGCGGTCATAGATTGACTGACACCTGAGACAGTGACAGTTATCAGGAGCTTCCTCGGGTTGGCAGGATACTTTCGGCGATTTGTGAAGGACTTCTCGAAGATCGCCGCGCCGATGACTAAATTGACAAAGAAAGATGTACCCTTCATTTGGTCAAAGGAGTGCGAGGATGCATTTACACAGTTAAAGATGAGACTGACTACTGCACCATTACTAGTTTTGCCAGTGTCAGGTAAGGGATTGACAGTTCATACTGATGCTTGCGGCACAGGGCTAGGTTGTGTACTGATGCAGGGAGACAGCGTAATCGCCTACCTATCCCGACAGTTGAGGACTCATGAGAGGAATTATTCAATGCACGATTTGGAGCTTGCGGCAGTCATATTTGCACTGAAGGTATGGAGACATTACCTCTACGGTGAGAGGTTCACATTATTTACAGATCATAAGAGTTTGAAATATTTATTCACTTCGAAAGATCTGAACATGAGACAGAACGTTGGCTAGAGTTGCTGAAGGACTACGACTTCTCCATCGAATATCAGCCTGGGAAGGCAAATGTCGTAGCATATGCATTGAGCAGGAGAGGACCAGATTATGAGACAGTTTGCTGCCATATGATGCACGAGTATGGTTTACTTGAGGCGCAGCAACACCGAGTTTGACCAGAGGTTCCTGCTACAACGGACACACAGATTCGTGGGCAGATTGGTGTACCGTCTATTTCTATTCCGCGAGTGTTGGAGTGTCAGAGGACTGACGAGATGTACCCGAGATTCACTGAGATGGCACGCAGTCCCGATCACCCAGATTGGAGCGAGTCTTGTGGATCAGTGTTTGAGGCACCGAGGGAGGTTATGGATTCCAGCAGTGGCAGAGATACGCGATGGGATACTCCAGGAGGCTCACAGGTCCCGATATACAGTGCATCATGGCAGGACCAAAATGTATCACGATATGCGACGATTATTTTGGTGGCCAGGGATGAAGGCGGACGTCGGCGCCTATGTTAGGGGTTGTGAGGTGTGCCAGCAGGTTAAGGCTGAGCACAGGAGGCCCGGAGGGCCAGCCGATGCCCATCCCTCAGTGGAAATGGAAACACATAACGATGGATTTCGTTTGTGAATTACCGCAGACTTTACGGAAACACGATGCGATATGGGTGATCGTGGACAGGTTGACGAAGTCAGCTCATTTCCTACCAGTCTCTATGAAGTATAATTTCACACAGTTGAGCATATTATTCGAAAGAGAGATTGTGCGATGTGCGACTGCACGGAGTACCAATTTCGATTGTTTCAGACCGAAACAATCGTCTTACATCAGCATTGTGGCAAGCTATGCAGGAGCAGTTTGATACTAAATTACAATGTAGCACTGCATTCCATCTTCAGACAGATGGACAGCCAGAGAGATTAATACAAATACTCGAGGATATGCTCAGTGCATGTGCGTTGCAGTTTGGTGGGTCTTGGGAGGAGTACTTGCCACTCTGTGAATTTGCTTACAACAACAACTATCAGGCCAGTATTGGGATGCCACCATTTGAAGCCATGTACAGTAGACCGTGTAGATCACCGGCTTGTTGGGCAAAGCCCGAGGATACAGCAGCTGTGGGGCCTGAGATTGTTGTGGACCATACAGAGAAGGTGAGACTGATTCGTCAACGGTTGTAGGCTGCTCAGAACGACAAAAAAGTATGTGAACAAATAACGCGATGGGCTGAGTTATGAAGTTGATGATTGGGTATACTTGAAGGTTTGTCCTTTGAAGAGCCTCATTTGGGAGAGAGAGTATACCGTGCGAGGGCGATACCCCCACTTGTTCTAAGGTAAAGATCGAATTAAATCTGAATTTCGGGACGAAATTCCTTTTAGTTGGGAAGATTGTAACGACCCTTTCTAATCGATCCCGATTAACTGGCAAATTACAAATTAAGAACAAAAGCTCAGACCCACGTGGACGTCGTGGAAAAGTCTATGACATGCTTAATGAGTGAAATATGTTATTTTTGTGTGGCGAATGTTTATTTATTTTACTATTATTTAATAGTTCGCGCAGCGTTGATTGAGAATTACGCTTGGTCACGTTGTGCGCACGAGAGGGTGCGACGTCGGTGTGCGCGTAATGCGGGTACGGGGTAGTATGGGATTGAGTTGTCACAACACGCATCCCATCACATCACACATCACATCAAACCCATCACTCATCATTACTCCCACTCCTCTCAAAATAAATAAAAATAAAATAAATAAAATTTATTTCTCTTTTAAACCGGGTAGAGAGAGAAAGAGAAGGAGAGAGAGAGAGAGGGAGAGAGGACGTTGGGAGGAGAAAGAGAGAGGAGAGAGAGATAAGAAAGAGAGAGATCGGCAAGAGAGAGAGTGGCGACGGGAGGTCGGGGACGGCTCGCGGCGGAGCTCACCAGCGGCGCCGGCGGACTCCAGCATCGGCGACACTCACAAAGACCTCCATTGATCAAGGTGAGTGGTTAATATTGATGTTGAATTTTGAGGAGTATAGGATCCTTAATAGTGATGGGGTTGTGTTGTTATTGTTAGGTTGTTGAAATTGTTGTTGTTATTGTGTTAAAAAAAACAAGGGAAAAATGAGAACGCCTATGTGACGATTTGGAGGGGGAAATAAGAAGAAGCCCAGATGGGCCTGGTTGCCCAAGTGCTAGGGGTCGGGGGCCGGCCAAGGCCAGGCGCAAGCGGCCGGCAGGCAGGCAGGCAGCGGCGAGCCCAGAGCCGAGCGGCCGAGCAGCCTGACTCGGGTGGCCCTGGTTGGGCCGAACTGGGCCCGGTTCGGGCCCAACCCACCCTAAATTAATTTTAATTAATTAAAAATTTTAAAAAATATAAATAAAATACATTTTTAAATCAAATAAATATCAGAAAGATAGGAAAAATAGCTAGAAAATTATCGAAAAATCCAGAAAAAATCAAGAAAAATATAATAAAATGGGAAAATATAAAAAATGTAGTTTTGAGGACATTTGGGGCGTCGGCACCCCGGTATAACTCGAAAGGTGTGCTGAAATCGAACTTTTTGGAATAAAAATTACAAATTTTGATCTCACATTATAAATTCATTTAATGTGACTCTAAAATGATGAAAATTGTATAATTGGACACCAGGGACTTAGGATACCATAGTCGGGTGTCGAGTACGCATCTCGAGGCGTGTGCGGGACGTTGTGAGGGCAATTTGCAATTTGTTTGAGGTAAGTAAACCCACGAGAAAATTAGTTAAAATTCTTTTATGACACTTACTTTATTTCACATTTCAATTATTCCATTGTGCTTTCTATTGATGTTCATTTACTGTTCATCCACTCTCACGTGTGTATGTGTGTTTGTCGACGGGGTCAGGCATGGCACGGACTCACACCCCGGGGCAAGCTACCCCGCGCTGTTCGAGAAATTGGCCATGTTAGGGCTACGCGGTGACTATTCTCCGCGAGACCCGTAGGTTGAGAGATGTTTGACGAAGGCCTAAGTCTTCGTCATGGGTTCCTCTCGAGAGATGTTTGGATGGGGTTTCTCCCGTTCAATGGTTCCTCTCATTCGACCGTTAGATGTTTGGCGAGGCGATCGTCAATGGTTCCTCTCGGTTTAGCTAAGACGATTCTCGGATGTCGACCAGGGTTCTCTGTCACGCTACACTCGTGTCCAAATTCGACTTCTCAACGACTTATTTTCATGCGATTACTTTATTCTTGTTCCTTATTTAAATTGCATGAATTGCGGTCGTTTTATTGGATTTCGTGAATATTAGCTAACGTTCTCTGGGATTTACTCACCTGGGATTTGTTATTGTTTTTGGTGACAAATCGCAGATCCTACGACGAGCCGGGGCAAGGGGGTCTTAGGCGACTACCTCTGAGTTAGGAAAGCCCCATCAGCTTTTTGTGTAGGTGTTTGTATGCATAATTCACTGCT
The DNA here is from genome assembly GCA_039657325.1 of Stephania cephalantha. Taxonomy (NCBI): domain Eukaryota; kingdom Viridiplantae; phylum Streptophyta; class Magnoliopsida; order Ranunculales; family Menispermaceae; genus Stephania; species Stephania cephalantha. The sequence continues at coordinate 58,514,230 of CM077571.1, forward strand.
TTTATGCAATTTTTGGGAGGACTTGTATACCTGATACATGTATATGCTCACATTTTATACTTTTGTCGCTCTTGATATACATGGTATCTAATATCGGGTTTTCACACTATAGGGTTATTTATACAAATGCAAACCTTTCATTCCTACGGTGTTTGCATGCTTCAAAGACTTCCGCTTGATGTTTTAATTTATAATAATTTAATAAATCATTAACTACTTAACTTAGTCAATTAAATGTAAATATTCATAAAATATCCATAAATACTAAGTTAAGGCAAATAAGATACGTGCAAAAGCTTAGGTCGCTGACAGCTAAAAAAGTAAGTATGCAGTGACGTTACATGCTTGGTGACGTGTCTGGCGACGTGGCGGTACCCAGTTTGCCTCGGAGTGTAGGGTCGTCACACTATATGCGAGATAGGTTTCCGTACCTATTCGAGTCAGGTATAAATCCGTTCAAATTTTAATTTAGAGGACGAAATTTTCATTAGTTGGGAAGAATTGTAACGGCCCAAAATCTCTAATTGTGTTTAATTCCTTAAACATGATCAACGACCCGTACCGTGGGACCCACATCGTGATATGTCCATTAACCGAGGCAATGGACGAGGTATATTTTATATTTGTTGTGATGTGTGCCTAATGTATTGTATATGTGTAGACTATTAAGTCAATTTATATGGGTATATAGGTATCGAGACGAGCGGAGACGTACATCGAGTTGCGTGTCGACGTAGGACCGAGGCGGCGGCTTATGGGGTAAGTCTAATGTGAATTAATGTTGGTTTTGTAAGTAGCTTTAATGTGGTCACATTTGAATAAACATTAAGTGTCTAAAGTTGTGAAATAAAACAATAATCACATGATGTGCATCGAGACACGTATTGCCAAATCAAGAGATCAAGTGAGTCAACTATTGGAGTCATTTAATCATGACTTGAGGGATAAGCTTGTCAAGTTGGTCCATTAGTTGAGCCTCGAGGTACGTGTGCACACATGATCAAGGGCTAAGGTTTAAACATATCTATATAGTCAAATGAAGTATATAAGTCAACAATTTATCATTTCTTATCCTCATCATAATCGTTGGCAAGGAAGATGAGAGAAAGAAGAGAGATTTTTGGAGTAACTTGGTGGAGGAGAAGAGATTCATTGAAGCTTGGTGAAGAAGAAGAAGTTCTTCAAGCTTGGTAACTTCTCCACTCCATTAACATAGCCAACTTTGTGAATTCACGAATTTGATGTTGTTAGTTGCTATTTTACGTTGGGTTTGATGTTAGGGACCTTTTGTAATGTGTATGAAGGTCCCTAAGGCATTAACAAGGCCTATGTGTAGCAAAAACCCATAATTCAAAATGTAGAATTCTGGGTTTTGCTGCACATAGTGCTAGGTAGATAATCTAGCGCGCTAATAGTGCTAGATATTTGAAGTAATCTAGCGCTAATGTAGTGCTAATAATTTGCGCGCTAAGTAATCAGCGCGCTCTAATGTTAAAATTAGCGCGCTAATGTCGATAACTAGCGCGCTAATCTTGATTAGCGCGCTAAAGTTAGGAGTTAGCATGCTAATATCAGAATTAGCTCGCTAATTGCCCAGACAGAATAAAAATCAGCAATTTTCAAAAATGGTTTAAACACTATAAATGGGTTTAAAACTCTAAGTAGCGGTCCAAACTCACTATAAAACCAATCAAACGACTCCAGGGAACTAAGGGGAGATCTCGGGAGTTCGGGAACGCATTTCGGAGTGTCGAGAGATCGGATAGGCTAGGACAAGTGTTGTGAATTGTAAGTAAAGCTGTGAAAATTCTATATTTCATTTTATTGACTCTTATTATTTTATAGTCTATTTGTAGACATTGCTACTCGTAATCTCACATCATGTTGTTTTGTGCAGTGTTAACGAGTGCGCGGTTGAATTCGTGGCGGAAAAATACTCAAAATGGAGTATTTACTTGCGGTGATCGGATGCTTGGGACAATTTGCCTCGAAATACGCGTTGCGCGGTGGGTCGAATAGCGGACGGGGTGTTCCACCAATCGAGCTATTCATATTTGAATATTGTTAACATGATGCCTACCTTGGCTATCGAGATTAGGAAGAGCAAGGAACCGCGTTCTGTATAGCTACACTAAGATATTTTGATTTGCATATTTTACATAAATCGACGACCAAATCCAATCTTTTACCGAACCGAACTTGTATGTCTTGACCTAGGTATTTTTATTAATTATTTTATTTTCAATTTTATCTCCTTGCTTTAATTATTTTGTTTATATTTAGACTAGTTAATTTATTAAATTATTCACTCTTTCGAAACCCCCGATTTCCCTTTTTGTTCTTTTTGACCAAAGAAAGATTACCAGTCCCTGTGGGATCGACCCTTTGCCACTATTCTGCAAATAGTTGGTTTAGGTTATTTTAAATATTATTGACCAGCGTTCTATTCATATTTCGGAGGAGCCCCGAAAGAGAACAAGGAAGACCAACCTCACGGTGTTGGTGAAACCACCCACCTCCCATGCATATTTGTTAGACCTTGCAAGGGGTGGACGTAAAGAAGCGTTCGCGGATTTTCTACACTAACTTGACACCTTTGTGTTGGATGACCATGACTCGGCAGATTCTTTTGTGTTAGAGGTCTGAATGAGCTCCCATTCGAAGGAGGGCGTGCATGATGCATTGCCCAAATATGTTGATGCGCCATTTGTTGTTGATATCTCGAAAGGAGAGGGCATCACGTGATAAATCAAAGCAAGTCTAGCCAAAGACTTAAAAGAAAGGCGCTCGTTGGGAGGCAGCCCAGCTTTGTTTTTATTTTTATTGCATTTATTTCAATTTTAATTTAGTTTTAGTTTTTTATGTTTAATAAAGCCCTAACTTGGTCTCTTGAATTTTTGCAGGTATAATGAATGTTTGATGAGCGTTGATGGCACTTAGACCACCCACGAGTTTTGATAGGTTTGACTATAGATTACATTGTTTTCGAGTAATTTGAGCATGAATATTGTTAACATTGGGGAATTTGCTTAATTATAGTAAAAGTGAGAAGGGCTAACGGGAGTTTTCAAAATATAGAGTCCCACAAGTTTCCACGGGAAATGGAGCGAGGGAAACTTGTGGTGGGAAAAAGTGAGAAAATCGGTCCATATGAAATGGAGCGAGGGAGACCAGTATCATTTGAAAAAAAATTGGAGAAGAAAAAAAAAATAGAGAGTATACATATAAAGTGGATAAAGGCGGAAGTGTATGGAAACTCTTCAAATAAAAAGATTTAGCTCGAGTGCTTATAGCTAGATTAAGTAAAATTGTAAACTTGCATGCTTGAATTTGTAGACCAAGAAAACCGTCGGTAGTTGATGGCGTTTGTCTTGACCATATCTTTGTCTTGAAAGTGTGATCTTAATTGTGTTTGGGTTGTGGTTCTTGACATATCTTAACTCAGAAATTTCTTAAGTGGCTTATTAACTTGGCAACTATATGTAAACTAAAGGAACTCCATGAATTACGAATCGGGTATAGGATTAGCCGAGTCTGTACATATCTATATTATGAGTCTAGTTTATTTGTGTGTTTGTCATTTACACCTTTGCTCGGGACGTGCAAAGTCCTAAGTTTGGGGGTATTTGTTGAGTCGTTAATTATGTAATATTATATATAGTTTATTTATATATTTTTATTGTCAAGTCTCCATGCCTTGCGAATGTTTCGTTGATTCTAATTTCTACTCTTGATGTTATTCTTGATAGATAGTTGATGAAAAGCATACTATTGGGATAAGATGGAATGTATTAGACTTGTATTCTATTTCCTTGGGCTTTGTAGCCTAACTAGTTTTGGAATCTTAGAAAATTGGAACTATTGATCTTTGAAAACTAAAGTAGGGATTATCTAGTGTCCATTACATAAGAGATGCGCGGTTCACGGGGACATGGGTCTACCAAGGTTCCGGCACTCATCACTACACTTGTGCGACACACGAGGTATGGGACTCTGGTGGTCGACAAGAATGAGATAGATGATTTGTAAGCGTAGAGCGCAGCTCCGCTATTTGTATGGAATATGTTGAGCGCAGCTCCATATAGTAGTGGAAAAGGTTAGGTGATAGTTTTCATCACCGACCGGACGTAAATCATCTCGACTTAGCCTATGTCAATCTATACATTTTTAACTGTGGTATTTACTTGCATTACTTGATTCAGCAACTCTTTCGCTACTTTATGCTTTTAAATACCTTTCTTATATTTTGAAAATGTGGCATAAAATTCTCTAGTTATTACTTAAATATTACTATACTCACCATCTAGTTTGTGACGGTGGGTCTAGGTCCGTCGAGCAACAGCAGACCGGGGAAGGAGAAGATCGACGACTTTCTTTGAGCTTTTCGACGATTCTCTTATCTCATTTTTGTATGACTCAACTTTTGTTGTATTATTATTGTTTATATTTTTACTGTACATTTTGGGTTGTATAGTGGGTTGAGTGCATAATTTCTCATTTTTTGACACTCACATATCATACTATGTTGTTACCTTTATGATATATACATGCATGTGATGCTTTGTTTCCTGGTTTTTCACACTTAGGATTTTTAATAATAAGAGCTTCCGCATAATCTTTAAAATACATGATGCGTAGCATATTTTAGTACCTTTATAAGTAACATTTTGTTGATAATTTAGGCTATTAATAATTGATTTCCTACTAATCCTATATATTTTATTGGTTTTTAGGTGAGGAAAGCAAAGCGTGACTATTCATAGGTTATTTTGAAGATCCAATAAGATTTTCCTCAAAAAGTGCGCTTATGCGGATCACGAGGCGGAAGAAAATGAAACTGGAGGCGAGTGATGAAACGATGATATTTCACATGTTTTCATGTTTTTTGAAGATTTTTGGAAGTTTCAGGATGAGAATACAAGGTTCAGGCAAAGAACAACATCAAAGTGGCTAAGTTTCAACAAAGTCTATTTTGACCAAGCTTCAATGTTTTAGCCATAACGTCCTCATTTGAAGTCCAAATGACTTTCTGTTTCTTTCGTTGGAAAGTAGACTCAAAGTTGAACGTTTTCATATCTCACGAGCAAAGGCAAATTCGGCCTCTAAGTGGTCTAAAATTGCATTGCAAAGTGAACTATATGTGCAGGATTTTGTTCTTGGCGCCTCAGCGCCACCACAACGCCCAAAACAGGAGAATGTGTAGTGGGCACTAAGGCTGGCGTCGTATTGCCAGGACAGCGCCCACTACGGAGAAGTGCATTAAAAGTGATTTTTAATGGTTTTTGGGTGATTTTGGGACCAAATTGACTTGGTGGTATAAATAGAACTTAAAATTAGGTTTTAAATAATATATTTTGCTTTGGAGAACCAAGAAGAACATGTGAATATTGAAGAAGAGTGATAAAAAATCTTGGATTCTATATTCATTGTAGGTTTGATTTCATGTTTTCTTGCTTTCTAATCGTGAATTTATGTTGAATTGAACTCACTTATGGGGTAATCTCTTCTGTTCTAGGGATCTTTGGATCATAAATTGGATTCTTTTGATTTCGATGTGATTATATTTGTTCTTTTAATTCAATGTTTTGATTTGTGTGTTCATGCGTGATATGCTATACTTACCTTGATAAAGTAGGTGTAGATTCAAGGGTTATAGAGTCACCATGACCATTAGGACTTTTGAACCCGGATTAGGGGAAACACAACCTTAGAACATATGACGCATCGACCGATGGTCATTGACTAGGGAGGCAATTAAATTTGGTTTTTAATGCGGTATCTCACTTACGCTATTTACGCCGACCGGCGGAGTCCGAGTGAGATGTTAGAATCTCCATCACCGAGACCTCGGGATGGAGTGAATTGTAAGAAATTCGCCTATCATTGCATGAATTGGTAGATTTTATAATTAAATTGGATTGGAAGGATACAATTTGGGTGAATTAGATTTCCTAGGATATTTTCTCCATAGTTTAATACCTATTTTAATTACTTGCAATTAGTTAGTTTAAATTAATTAATAGTTTGTTTTTACAAAACTCAACATTTAAGTGTCTAACTCTATTTCTTAATTAGACTAAATATTAGCACATAACCGTCCATGTGGATACGATATATTCGACACCAACACGAGTTGGTGCCACTATTACTTTGACAATTGTCGTACACTTGCGGTCATTGTCAAGTTTTTGGCGTCGTTGTCGGGGACGGTTGCTAATTTTAGTTTGATTAGGATAGTTTGTTTAGGATTTTATTTTCAGTAATTTTAATTTATTTTTTTTAATTTGAATAACCATGTTGCACTTGATCTACTTTCTTTTGTTTTTGGTGTTTCATGGATGAAAAAAGAGAGAAAAAATGCAGAACTATTAGGTGGGGTAAGCAACTAGTGAGATCCTTGCTAGACTTTCTACATTGGCTTATCAAAGAGGATTGACTCAAAATGATACAACATACCATGCTCAATCAGTTACAAATGGTGTGGTATGGACATAATATCATCAACCATATTATGACCCGTATCAATTTCAAGAATTTGTTGGAAGTCAATGGCATTGCAACAACATGCAAGGAGAGAAGTCATGGTATAATCATCAAGGTTTTCACAATCCTTACATTGAACATGTTTATCAATCACAATGGAGTTCTCATGACAATTGGCAACCACGACAAGATCAAGAGTTCGATATACTATCGTCTCTCAAATCGCTCGAGAAATTGTTAAAAGAAATGGTTGAGCGGGATGAGCGTAACCTCAAAAAGTATGAAGAAAGATTAGAAATGTCTAAACAATCATTTCATGCAAGGAAAGAGGAAGATGATCAAGTCATTTTTAATTTGGAAGAGAATTTAGAGCAAATTGCAATATTCACAAATTCAAGACATGAAGTTGAAGTCAAGTCCAATGAGAAAGAAGTTGAAGAGTTGGTGCCAAATAAAGAAACATGTCATGAAATATTAAAATAGGTGGAGAAGCCTACTCTAGATGATTGCAACACTATTGGTGCTTCACTTGAGCAAGAAATTCACTTGAGCATGCTAGAGTTGTGACTCATACCGAGGACATTGAGTTGCATGATAGTGGTGTTGATCCCGAAAGGTTTGAAACAATAACGAAAGAAAAATATAGTGAAAACTTGGGATCACACAGTTTGAAGTTTGTGCAAGGGAAGATCAATCTTTTTAACCATTCTTTCATTATACCATTGTTGTCATATTCGCAAAACTTGCAAGAGCAATGGAATGGCGAACAAGTTGGGATCTTTGTAGAGATACTTGAAATGATTACAATGAAGATCCAATTTGTTGATGCATTGCAAGGAGTGTCGAATGTTGTGAGGCTGATGAAAGATGGAGTGACATGCAAGAAAATGATTAGAGGATTTGAGGAACTCTGCGAAGATACAACATTGAAGTAACCATGGTGCACCACGGTGTTCACTTGATAGTCGTGGTGCACACGTCAGGCAGAGGACGAAAAACTTAACGCTATTGGGAGGCAACCCAGAGTTCTTTTATTTATATTTTAATTCTTATTTAGTCGCATTATCTTAAAAAAAGAAAAGAAAATGATTTGGTTATATCATGTGGTTAATACTTGTTTTAATGCTATTTCAGGTCTAATATCAATTGACATGTGATTTTCATCGAATTGGTAGACCGCTGGAGACCACAAAGACCAAAAAAATGTGAATAAGATCCAAGTTTAGGGGAGTACCAAGGGAAGGACGGAACGATGAAGAGAAACTTAAAAGGCATCAACACTAGTCGGGGAGTATTTGCTTTCAAAACTTTTTATTTTATTTTACTTCTCCAATGTTATGATTGTTGTGAATGATTATGTTTTGATGCATGTTCTTGTCCTCCTTTTTGCTCATGATTTGGTTCATTGAGGACAATGAACATCTTAAGTATGATAGCCCCTCTCCTAATCTAGGGCACTGCCCGGCCTAATCTCGTAATTAAGCCCTAATCATATCCACGCAGACTTAACTACGTATTAGTCAGCCTTTACAACCTAGACGCCTCTTTTATCGTGTTCATGATAAGTAATACACTAGTCCTACAGTTTATAAAATTCAAAGTTAATTAAAACTTTTTATTAAATTAATTAATTAGCGGAAATCTTATTGATTATGCGGAAGCAATGAGTAACTTATGCGGAAGCCGTTTATAAAATCCTAAGTGTGGAAAACCAGGAAATGACATCACATATATAAAGTCCTCAAAATGCATTGAAACAGTAAAATAGTCTAAGTCAAGTCGGGGAACTAATGCTCAACCCAATATACAACCCCAAATAGTATCAGAAAGACGTATATAACATATACAATCAAAATATCAAAAGAATACCTATAATCGATGCAGTGGCGCGCCGCGGGCTCAAGGATAATCGCCGATCTTCTCCTTGCCCGGCCTGCTGGTAGACGGCTCTGCACCCACCGTCATAAAAAGGACGGTGAGTACAAGAATAAAACAGTAATCCCCGATGACAAGTTTAATTTGCATTTCCAAATATTCAAATGGTATTTAAAAACATATAAATGGAAAAATTAGAAAATAAACCATATGCGAGTAAATACCAGAGTTAAACAAGTGATACCGACACTACGCTAAGTAGTGGTGATTTAGGTCCGATCGACAGTGAAACATGTCACTCCGACTCAATAATCATATAGCACAAGGGACTCTAACCCAAGTGTTACCAGGGACTCTAACCCCGGTATGTAGACCACCTCATGGACTCTAACCCTGAGTGTCATACAGTGTCAAGTAACATGTGCTGACATCCCCAGCGACTCTAACCCCGTGAGTCGCGCACACCTCGATCGAGTACGGGACCTAAATGCAAAAACTTTCAAGAAATACCAAGTATGGATTGTCAAGGCATAGGCACATCTACACACCTAAACAAATAAGGAATACAAGTCCTCTTAAACATTTATAAGATATTCACTTGCCTAATAGCATGTTATTTATCATTCAATTCACATTTGAAACAACAAGAATAGACATAGCATGGGATAGAATCAATGAATCAAATCAAATGAATGGATATCATGCAAACTAGACTCATCAAGTGAACATAGACACAAAGAACACATGATATAAGAATACAAAGGAAAAATAGTCAAAATGACTATGCAAGGACAACAATTAATAGAAATGAAATGCCAAGTAAAGTTGCCATTGGGTATACTCACAACAACAAAGTAAAGTCCTAGCTTTACTGGCCTCCCGATGCTCCAAATCTTGTATTCGCTCTCTCGTACCCTTTTCCTAGGTTCCTGAGTTTGGTGTCTCATTAGTTCAAGTATAGTGGGTTTAAGCTCAATTTAGTGGTGTTTATTGTGTATTCAAATTGGTTCAATAGACTTTAAAATGGTCAAAATATCGAGATATAATTTTTCCCAATTTTTCCCAATTTTTCAGGAATTTTTCCAAAATCTTCCCTCATTTTTCTTCTCATTTCATTTTTTTTTAATTCTGTTTGGGTCGGGTCGACCCAAACGGGTCGAACCCGACCCGACCCGACCCTGGACCAGAACAGGTCCAGGCTCGGCCCATGGACCGAGCCTGACCCGTTCTGGGCCCGTGCGCGCGTGTGCACCTTCTTCCTCCCGATCGACTGGTTCGATCGGGTGCAACATATTTTTTTTTCTCCTTGATGGGTTGGGGTTGCTCTCCACCCCAACCCCGGTGGAACCGATGGCAGGGGAGACACCCCTGCCATCTCCACCTTGGTCGGCCATGGGGTTCGGCGTCCATGGCCGAACCCCACTCTCGACCACCCCACCGCCAACCACCGAACCTACAACAACAACGAGGACTCACCGCGATTGTGATCTCTTCTCTCCTTCCTGGCGCGTCCCTTCTCCTCCTCCTCCTCTCCTTTTCTTCTTCTTCCTCTCTCTCGGCTCTCCTTGTTCGGTCTGTTGTGTCTATGTGTGTGTGTGTGTGTGTGTGTGTGTGTGTGTGTGTGTGTGTGTGTGTGTGTGTGTGTGTGTGTGTGTGTGTGGTGTAGGTGTAAGTGGGGTGGTGGACACGTGGTGTGGGAATTGGACAGGTGTTGTTTGGGTTGGGACAAGTGTGATGGTGTTAGGTGTCTTGACACTTAATTGTGACACAGCTAAGACACTCGCCCGTGTTTTCGGGCGTTTCGACGCCCGGTTTCGCATCCGAACCGTGATATACGCGTACCGCCGCGTCGTTAGCCACCCAATACCTATTCCATTTTTACTCGACTATAGGCATTTAATTTGATTTACATTAACAAACACAACCATAGGCTTATAAGTAATTCCTTATTTCATATTAGTATTAAATAAGACTTACCAAAATGCTAACTACCCGGTTCCCCGGCTCGCACGCTACTCGAGGCGTGTCCCCGCTCTCGTCTCGACGCCTACAACTGTACAAATCGACTTAGTAAGTCTACAAAATACATAACACTAGGCACACATCAATACAAAAATATGATATACCTGGGCCACGTGCCTCGGTCGGTGCACGTATCACAGTGTAGGTCCCACGTCAAGGCTCGGTGATCCTGATTAAGGAATTAAAACGGGGTTAGAGATTTGGGCCGTGACATTAAGTTTGGGGGTGCATAACACCTATTTTTATTTTGGGGAGGTTGGATGGTGGAAGCGTCGAGTAATTTGCAAGCATTTGCATGTTTATTAGAGAACTCTTTTGATTCTTTTCCTATGTGGCTGACAGTGTATGATACATTTTTTTATCAAACCAATGAGACAATATACCTGAATAAGAGTAAAGGGCACATACCTAAATGTTTAGCTTGGCTAGATCGAGGTTTCTCCGGAGATGTCCGGTGTAAGGAAATACTTATGCCAATGCAAAAAGGGGATAAACTTAAAGTATGCGGGCTTTAATGAGGATTCGGGGATTCTAGAACTTATTCTAGAGCCACTTGAGGCGATAAATTCCGAACTAAAAGGACTGAGGAGAGGAGTTAGGCCATGTTTGAATGCTTTACACAATATCCTATACTTCCTTCCTATACATTACATCGCTAGTTACCCGTTGAGCCTTGATTACTATGAATTTTTGGCACCCTTCAGTGTCCCAAGCTAAAAAAGCCTTAGCCTACCTAAAAGTTAGATTGATGAGCAACCCTTATCTATGATGAAAAGAGCTTGTAAATTTTGAGTGAAAAAACATCAACTCAAAAAAAGTGGAATGTAAAGAAAAAGAATGAATAAATCCACCAAATAAAGTCCGAAGAAAAAGAAAAAATATGGACTGGTGTGATGAAAAAGAAGAGTTATGAGTGAACTCATAAGTGAATGTTAGTGATTCATTTTTCGAGAGTTTATTCTTGTTGAGAGCTCTATGTATGTAAGGAAAAGGTTTGTGTATTCTATCTAACTTTGTTTGAGCTTAAAAAATCCACTTTTTGATACACCGATGTCACGGCCCAAATCTCTAACCCCCATTTTAATTCCTTAATCAGGATCACCGACCCTTAATGTGGGACCTACACCGTGATACGTGCACCGACCGAGGCACGTGGTCGAGGTATATTATATTTTTGTATTGATGTATGCCTAGCATTATGTATTGTGTAGACTTACTAAGTCGATTTGTACAGTTGTAGGCGTCGAGACGAGAGCGGGGACACGCCTCAAGTAGCATGCGAGTCGGGGAACCGGGTAGTTAGCATTCTGGTAAGTTTTACTTAATACTAATATGAAATAAGGAATTACTTATAAGCCTATGGTGTGTTTGTTAATGTAAATCAAATTAAAGGCATATAGTTGAGTAAATTAAATGGAAAGCATAAGATTGGTCTAGGAACTAGGTGAGTAATGAAATGGTGTCACTTGAGGTTGAGTTAGTGGGAGTTAGTGGAATATATGGCAAGAGGTGGACCATTAGATATTCCTCGGGATACATAAATCCATGGAGATCAAGGGCTAGGAAGGAACATCACCTTAATATATAATAGTAGTGATCAAACAACATGCAAACCAAATCACTCATTCATTTTTGCTGGAGAAGAAGAAGGAATTACTGGAGATGAGTGAATCATCAAGGTGTTGAAGGAATCCATGGGAGTTGGTAAGAAATTCTCAAGCTAGGGTGCTACATCAACTAGGTACAGATCTTTTTAGTTGAAATTAGAACAAGTTCTGGTTTTAGGCTAGTTTCAGATGGTAGATAATTGAGTATTTGCAATTGATTTATATATTTAGATTCCTCATTTCAAGCTGATAATCCAGCTATATTGAAGTTCTTAATTTGGTTTTGAAATCATAAAGATATGAATTTTTGAGGTTGCAACACCAAAACTAGAATTATGCATGTTGTATTAGGAATCAACCTAGGTAATTTGGTCATAATCTGCTCATTTGAGATCCAAATTGATCCAAACCAGTGGAATTTTAAATCTTATTTAAAGAGGAATAACTTTTCTTAACAGAAGGTATTCTGATTCAAATGTTTTTATATCCAAACATGCTCTACAATTAGGTGCTGCAACTAAAAAGGAAAGTTTTGAAACTAAACTTGTTAAAGGCATAACTCCCTAACTACTTATCCAAATGAGCTGATATTTTAGTATGTTGTATTTGGATATATTTTATGCCTTGTTACCGAAAATCAATATTTTAGGAACTATAGATTGGGAGAAATAGATTTTCTAAGTCCACTGGTTGGATTAAATCCCAATTAGACCTATGTTTGGTAAAATCATGACATCTTTTTCATTTTAAATCAGAATTTTGAAAACTAAACCTTTCCGGAAAGCTAAGAGAGAGAGACCAACAATAATTGTACTGATGGAGGATTTCGATATTTGGACCATTGCATACCTAAAAGTGCATTAAAATGTAGGACTGAAATTGAAACTTAATTTAGTCTTTAAGGGTTGATTTAGGAAAATTGATTTAAAGTCTATTGAACCAATTTGAATACACGATAAACACCACTAAATTGATCTTAAACCCACTATATTTGAACCGATGAGACACCAAACTCAGGAACCTAGGAAAATGGTATGGGAGAGCGAATACAAGATTTGGAGTATCGGGAGGCCAGTAAAGCTAGGACTTTACTTTGTTGTGGTGAGTATACCCAATGACAACTTTACTTGGCATTTCATTTCTATTAATTTTTGTCCTTGCATAGTCCTTTTGACTATTTTGCCTTTGTATTCTTATATCATGTCTTCTTTGTGTCTATGCTCACTTGATGAGTCTAGTTTGCATGATATCCATTCATTTGATTTGATTCATTGATTATATCCCATGTAATGTCTATTCCTGTTGTTTTAAATGTGAATTGAATGATAAATAGCATGCTATTAGGCTAGTGAATATCTTTTAAATGTTTAAGAGGACTTGTATTCCTTATTTGGTTAGGTGTGTAGATGTGTCTATGCCTTGACAATCCATACTTGGTATTTCTTGAAATTTAAAAAGTAGTTTTTGCATTTAGGTCACATACTTGATCGAGGTGTGCGCGACTCACGGGGTTAGAGTCCCTGGGGATGTCGGCACATGTTACTTGACACTGTATGACACTCGGGGTTAGAGTCCCTAGTAACATTTGGGTTAGAGTCCCTTTGTGCTATATGATTATTGAGTCGGAGTGACATGTTTCAATGTCGACTGGACCTAAATCACCACTACTTAGCCTAGTGTCAGTATCACTTGTTTAACTCTGGTATTTACTCGCATACGGTTTATTTTCCAGGTTTTCCCATTTATATGCTTTTAAATACCATTTGAATATTTGGAAATGCAAATTAAACTTGTCATCGGGGATTACTTTTTTATTCTTGTACTCACCGTCCTTTTTATGATGGTGGGTGCAGAGCCGTCTACCAGCAGGCCAGGAAAAGAGAGGATCGACGATTATCCCTGAACCCGGGGCGCGTCACTGCATCGATTGTAGGTCTTCTTCTGGTATTTTGATTGTATATGTTATATATGTCTTTCGGATACTATTTGGGGTTGTATATTGGGTTGAGCGTTAGTCTCCCTGACTTGACTTAGACTATTTTACTGTTTCACTACATTTTGAGGACTTTATATATGTGATGTCATTTCTTGATTTTCCACACTTAGGATTTTATAAATGGCTTCCGCATAAGTTACTAATTGCTTTCTGCATAATCAATAAGACTTCTGCTAATTAATTAATTTAATAAAAAGTTTTAATCAACTCTAAATTTTATAAACTGGTAGGACTAGTGTATAACTTATCATGAACATGAGAAAAGAGGCGTCTAGGTTGTAAAGGCTGACTAATACGTAGTTAAGTCCTACGTGGATATGATTAGGGCTTAATTATGGGATTAGGCCGGGCGGTGCTCTAGATTAGGAGAGGGGTCGTCACAACCGAGCTGTAGCCTCATTACAACCTATCAAAGACCTGAGGATTCTTGTCCTTTTAAGTTTGATGATAGTGGAGAGTGGAGCGAAAAATAAGCTTATAGAATCTCATGGAAGTTGATGCTTTAAATGAAGAATTATTGAGGTTTCAAATCCTTTTGGTGAACTCTCTTGAGTAGTGGCGGCTATAGTTTCGGAACAGCACTTGGGTTGTTAAAAGTGAGATCTTGTGAAGGTTAGGTTGAAAGGCTGGGTTCGTAGGCAATTGAAAATCTTTGGGTTGAGTCAATGTTTGGTTTGGACTTAAGATTGGAAGACGCCACAAAGGTAAAGAGATAAGGATAGATGCATATTAGAATACATTTTGCTTGTATGTACCCGATGTGTTTGAACTTTGGATCGGAGTTGGTAAATAAGTTAAGTAGCTTAGTGTAGTTAATTTAAATAAATTGCATCAATTTTGTTCATGCTTCTTTGCTCGGGACTAGCAAAGTCTCAAGTTTGGAGATATTTGATGCGTAGCATATTTTAGGACCTTTATAAGTAACATTTTGTTGATAATTTAGGCTATTAATAATTGATTTCCTACTAATCCGATATATTTTGTTGGTTTTTAGGTGAGGAAAGCAAAGTGTGACTATTCATAGGTTATTTTGAAGATCCAATAAGATTTTCCTCAAAAAGCGCGCATATGCGGATCATGAGGCGGAAGAAAATAAGATTGGAGGCGAGTGACGAAACGATGATATTTCACATGTTTTCATGTGTTTTGAAGATGTTTGGAAGTTTCGGGATGAGAATACAAGGTTCGGGCAATGAACGACATCAAAGTGGCTAAGTTTCAACAACATCTATTTTAACCAAGCTTCAGTATTTTAGCCATAACTCCCTCATTTGAAGTCCAAATGACTTGTCGTTTCTTCCGTTGAAAAGTAGACTCAAAGCTGAACGTTTTGATATTTCACGTGCAAAGGCAAATTCGCCCTCTAAATGGTCTAAAAAAGCATTTCAAAGTGAACTATATGTGCAAGATTTTGTTCTTGGCGCCGCAGCGCCAACCCAGCACCCAAAACACCGAAAATGTGTAGTGGGCGCTAAGGCTGGCTCCGTAGCGCCAAGACAGTGCCCACTACGAAAAAGTGCATAAAAAGTGATTTTTAAGGGTTTTTGGGTAATTTTAGGACCAAATTGACTTGATGGTATAAATAGAACTTAAAATTAGGTTTTAAATAACATCTTTTGCTTTGGAGAACCAAGAAGAACGTGTGAAGATTGAAGAAGAGTGATAAAAAATCTTGGATTCTATATTCATTGTAGGTTTGATTTCATGTTTTATTGCTTTCTAATCATGAATTGTGTTGCACTTATGGGGTAATCTCTTTTGTTCTAGGGATCTTTGGATCATAAATTGGATTCTTTTGATTTCAATGTGATTATATTTGTTCTTTTAATTCAATGTTTTGATTTGTGTGTTCATGTGTGATATGCTATACTTACCTTGATCAAGTAGGTGTAGATTCAAGGGTTATAGAGTCACCATGACCATTGGGACTTTTGAACCCAGATTAGGGGAAACACAACCTTAGAACATATGACGTATTGACCGATGGTCATTGACTAGGGAGGCAATTGAATTTGGTTTTTAATGCGGAATCTTACTTACGCTATTTACGCCGATCGGCGGAGTCCGAGTGAGATGTTAGAATCTCCATCACCGAGACCTCGGGATGGAGTGAATTGTAAGAAATTTGCCTATCATTGCATGAATTGGGAGATTTTGTAATTAAATTGGATTCGAATGATACAATTTGGGTGAATTAGATTTCCTAGGATATTTTCTCCATAGTTTAAGACATATTTTAATTACTTGCAATTAGTTAGTTTAAATTAATTAATAGTTTGTTTTAACAAAACTCAACATTTAAGTGCCTAACTCTATTTCTTAATTAGACTAAATATTAGCATATAACCGTCCTTGTTGGTGAAAAGGTTTTTATTGGAGGAGATTTAAATGGGCATGTCGGGGCAAGTAACGATGGGTTTGAGAGAGTTCATGGAGGTTTTGGTTATGGTAATAGAAATGAATAAGGAGAATCAATCTTAGAATTTGCTTCAGCATACGATCTTGTCTTAGCAAATACTAGTTTTAGGAAGATGGAGTCGCATATAATTACTTTTAGTAGTGGTCATAACAAGAGTCAAATAGACTTTCTTTTAAAAAGAAAAATAGATAGAAAAATATGTAGATACTGTAAAGTCATACCTGATGAAGCACTTACTACCCAACATAAGTTAGTAGTATTTGATATTAAGCTAACACGACGACATAATATGAATAAAAGAGTTAGCGACCCTAGAATAAAGTGATGGAAGCTAAAACATAGTAAACAAGTAGAGTTTAGAGAAAAACTACTAAAGGAAAATGTTTGGAATCTTGACTTAGATGCTAATACAATATGGCTAGAAATGAGTAGTTGCATAAGGAGAGTGAGATCAAACGTATTAGTTATATCTAAAGGCTTGGGACCACCAAACAAGGAAACATGGTGGTGGAACGAGGATGTCCAACGACCAATTAAGACTAAAAGAGAGATGTATAGGAAAATACCTAAGTGTCAAGATGAAGATGTGTACAATCAATATAGAGAAGCTAGAAAACAAGCTAAAAAGTAGTTAGTCAAGCTAAAACAAATTTCATGGAAGATCTATATACAATGTTAGATAATAGAGATGGTGAAAAATATATATATAGGTTAGCCAAATTAAGAGATAAAAAGAAACAAGACCTAAATCATGTAAGATGTATTAAGGACGAAAATAAAAAATGTTTTTGTTGGGTTTTGGGGTTCATACGCAGCGGAGATTACAAAACAGTTTTGACAAAAACCCCAACAGGATCCGAATCTAATTCCATTAAAAACGTTTAAACCATGAAAAACTTAATCATACCTCAATCGCAATATATCTTTCGGAAGGTTGATCGATCTCTAAGGCGCGCAACGACGAACGCCTCTATCAATGATCCACACACGAACGGCGTAGTAGAGATTTGAAGTGCTAGCTTCGAGAGAATACCAAACATTTTTGTTTCTCTCCAAAACGATCCAGAGCATACTAAAAACCCTAAGTCGTTTCTAAAACGAAAATAGAGTTTCGGCCTTTTTTCTTTCGTACCTGTGTTCTAACTTAAAGCGTCTATTTATACAACCCTTGTATATAGACGGTTAAGTAAATTACACATATACCCTTACTTAAAGAAGTATAAGTGTAATACACCACAAGGACGTTTCTGTCATGAATTTTATCATATAAAATTCATTTTTCTGAACCATCTTAAAATCTCGCAAAATCATTCTTAGTGTGCGACCCAATAGGCTCATACAACGTTGGCAGTGTACCAAAACACATTTTGGTATACAAGTCATAAGCAGTCTCTAGCAAGACATTATGACTACCCAAGTTGTACGAATATCAAATCGATACAACCTAATCAATAGTGTATATAACATCCTTTTGTCACACGATATCCTTTTGATCAAACATAAGGCATGGAATTGTCATCCAACATGTTCAATCGTACTAGTCTCGATCTCTAGGTAGACTGAAAACATCCAAGTGACATTGATCAATATCAATTCACTTAGACTAGGCCTTTTAACAGTCCTAACACATCGAGGATCCACTAGATATCTCTCTTTATATGAGAGGGACAAATTCTATCTCGATTACACAACTTCATCACATTGCTCACACAAGTAACCAATCACAACCTTTATAATCGTCCTTAAAGACAACGTTTGATTGTGTCAAATTATTGTATTCCTAATGTTGAAGTCTCTGCAATCTCAAGTCGAGGACTGAAAAATATACCTATCATGAGAAACAACAATGACTTAATCCATGTGATGTTCTCATAGCGGGTCTGGTCCAAGATTTGTTCCCTAACAAGTACTCGTGATCTTGATTCGTATCCCTATACATATAATCATCATATGATCATCAATCAAGACTCACACTAGTCTTAATTCATTATAGTTCCCAAGATAATGATCGACTATGGACATTTATGATATTTATCTAAATACCCATGGATCTTATTATAATGTAAACATGCAAATTAATTATAATAAACAACAAATGAAATCCTCTATTTTATTAACTAAAAATATTCATAAAGACAGTTAATGGATTGACCTAGGGCACATGCCCCATCATCTCCCACTTGCACTAGGGCCAATCATACATGCATCTAATGCCTAATGATCTAACATGACCATCATGTTTTGCTTGTGGAAGAGCTTTTGTCAATGGATCCACAACGTTGTCTTCAGTAGGTACTCTGCAAATCTTTACGTCTCCCCTCTCAATAATTTCTCTGATGAGATGAAAACGCATGAGTATATGTTTGGATCTGTGGTGTGATTTAGGTTCCTTGGCCTGTGCTATTGCCCCGTTATTGTCACAATACAAACAAACAGAGTTAGCAATACTTGGAACCACACCTAGTTCAGAAATGAACTTTTTGATCCAAACTGCCTCCTTTGCTGCATCGGACGCTGCAATATACTCAGCTTTTGTTGTAGAATCTGCCACTGCCTCTCTGCTTCGAACTTTTCCACTTTACGCACCCCCATTCAAAGTAAACACATATCCAGACTGCGATCTAAAATTATCTATATCAGTTTGAAAACTTGCATCTGTGTAACCATTTACAACTAGATCATTTTCAAAACCTCCATAGACCAAGAACACTTCCTTAGTCCTTCTTAAGTACTTAAGGATGTTCTTTACTGCTATCCAGTGATTCTCACCAGGATCTGACTGATATCTGCTTGTAGTGCTCAAAGCATATGATACATCAGGTCGAGTGCATAGCATGGCATACATGATAGATCCAATAATCGATGCATATGGAATCTTATTCATACGGTCTCGCTCATCATTTGTCCTAGGACATTGATTTTTGCTGAGACTTATGCCATGAGACATTGGCAACAATCCTCTTTTAGAGTCTTGCAAACTGAACCTATTCAGCACCTTGTCTATGTAAGCACTCGACTTAGGCCAGATTAGCCTCTTAGATATATCCCTATAGATCTTTATCCCTAGGATATAGGTCGCATCTCCTAAGTCTTTCATTGAGAAACATTTCCCTAACCAAGACTTGACATTCTCGCAATTTTGGGATGTCATTTCTAATTAGTAATATATCATCGACATACGATACACGAGAAAAACAACTACACTCCCACTGACCTTCTTGTATACATAAGGCTCATCTTCGTTCTTAATGAAACCAAAATCCTTGATTGCTTCATCAAAACGAAGATTCCAACTCCGAGAAGCTTGCTTTAATCCATAAATGGATCTTTGAAGCTTGCATACCTTCCTAGAATTCTCAGGATGTACAAAACCTTCAGGTTGTGTCATATACACGTCCTCAAGCAGCTTTCCATTAAGAAATGTTGTTTTTACATCCATTTGTCATATTTCATAGTCATAATATGCAGCAATGGCAATTAAAATTCTTATGGATTTAAGCATGGCTATCGGGCAAAAAGTTTCATCATAATCAACACCTTGAGTCCGCTTTGAAACCTTTTGCTACAAGTCTTGCTTTAAAAGTATGCACATTGCCATCCATGTCGGTTTTCTTCTTGAAAACCCATTTACATCCAATGGTCTTACCACATTCGGTAAATCAACCAAGTTCCAAACTTGGTTATCATACATGGATTGCATCTCGGAATTCATGGCACTTAGCCATTTATCCGAGTCTGGTCCGACATAGCCTCCGATAAGTGGTGGGCTCATTTTGATCCATAAGCAACACATCACGACTATCGGTAATGAGAAATCCGAATCTCTCTCGGCTCATGTCTTACCTTACCAGATTTACGTGGGCCTTGTGTCACTTGCGGAGGTTCAACGGTTCGAAACGTTGTTGAACTTCCAAGATGCGGTTCAGTGTTTATCTGTGATTCTTGAACTTCTTCAAGATTTATTTCTCTCCCACTAGTGTCTTTTGAAATAAACTGTTTTTCCATAAAGGCACCATACCGAGCAACAAACACTTTATTCTCAGAGAGATTATAAAAGTAATATCCTTTTGTTTCCTTAGGATACCCCACAAATAAACACTTATCAGATTTAGGTGCTAGTTTTTCTGAGACTTGTCGCTTTACGTAAGCCTCACAACCCCAAATCTTAAGAAAATACAAACTAGGTCTCTTCCCGTACCATATCTCATATGGTGTTTTATCAACCGCTTTAGAAGGAACTCGATTTAGAGTGAAATCTGCAGTTTGTAATGCATAACCCCAAAAGGATAATGGAAGATCTGCATGACTCATCATAGATCGAACCATATCTAATAAGGTTCGATTTCTCCTTTCAGAAACTCTATTCCATTGTGGAGTTGCTGGTGGAGTCAATTGGGAGACAATCCCACAATTTCTAAGATGATCATCAAATTCTTGGCTTAAATACTCACCACCTCGATCTGATCGAAGTGTTTTGATAATTTTACCAAGTTGATTCTGCACTTCATTTTGAAACGTTCAAAACATCTCAAATGATTCAAATTTTATGTTTCATACGATATACATAACCATATCTCATTGAAATCATCGAGAAATGTAATGAAGTACTTGATAACCTCCTCTAGCCATTGTGTTTATAGGACCGCATACATCGGTATGTATTAGACCCAATAAATCACTTGCCCTTTCACCGTGTCCAAGAAAGGGACTTTTAGTCATCTTGCCCGATAAACAAGATACGCACGTTTCATATGTTTCTAAATCAAATGAATCTAGAAGTCCATCTTTATGGAGCTTCGTTATGCGTTTCTCATTTATGTGCCCGAGACGACAATGCCAAAGATAGGTTTGATTCAAATCATTTGACTTGAATCTCTTTGTATTTATGTTAAAGACTCGGAGTATCGGTGGACTTTTTCATGCTTAGAATATAAATACCATCATACAAATCAGCATTTGCATAAAATATGCCTTTACGAGAAATGGAACATCTATTATTTGCAATAATAAAATCAAAACCATCCATATCCAAACATGAAACAGAAATGATGTTTCTGCTCTTTTTCTTTTGGGTGTTTTGAAGCAGGAACAGGCTGGGGCTTGACTTGTTCCATAGGCTTTGCGACAGTGCATTAACGACCTTTTAGCAACTCTAGCCTTGCCTTTGCCTTTCTTCTTCATTCCCTTTCCCTTTTGGACCATCAACATATTACTAGAGGTTTCTTGATATTTTGTTCAATGAGTTTTGAGCATCAAATGCAACTCGAAATTGATTTCTCCATATTATTCATATTGTAGTTGATCACAAATTGTGAGTAACTTTCTGTAATGAATTCAGGATCAAATCTGTAGCCAACTCTTGGTTTATGGGAAATTCGAGTCTATCAAGCTGGTCAACATAGCCCTTCATCTTCAGAACATGAGGACTAACTGACGCACCCTCAGTCATCTTGCAAGAATGTAGGTTTTTGACTGTCTCGAACCTTTCTTGCCTAGCTTGCTGTTGGAACATTTCCTTCAGCGTTATAGCCATGTCGTAGGCTTCCATTAGTTCCATGTCCTTCTGAAGTTCAGGAACCATAGTTGCCAGCATAATACATGCAACATCAGTAGAATCGTTGATATGCTTATTATGCGCATCCTTCACAGCTTTCGTAGCATTGGCTGGTGGGTCCTCAGGGATTGGAGCATCCAGGACATACAACTTGAGTTCATGCTTGAGAACGATTCTCAAGTTTCTGAACCAGTCAAGAAAGTTAGTCCCAGATAGCTTATCCTTCTCAATGATGGATCGCAGTGACAGGGGATTATTGTTACTTAAAGAGGCCATTGATCTACAATAAAGATTATGCAAAGTTTATTTTAGCATAGATGAATAGACTCCCACTAAATTAACAACCCTCCTAAAACACACTGTTTATTTAGGGGACTAAAATCCATATTTCACCTAATTCTATGACAGCTATGGCATGAAACACAGAACTAGATTATTTAGGTAGGTAACAATTACCAATTACATCTTATGTAATTTTTAGATCCATTTATGAGATATGGGACATCTTATGTCTTAGCATGTTTTTATCTCATCATTTGCCTAAAGCTCAAAACTATTTTGATGGCTTTATTAAGTCGGACCATTTTAAACATTTAGGTAACTCTTACCCAACTTGTCTCATCAAGATAACACAATACACCCAAATATGGGTCAAACCGTATTAGTGTGATCGAGGCCTTGACAAGTGTTTAAAATGGATGGCGTGAGACTTAAAATTTAATAGAGGGATTTTATTCAGTCTTAGTGATTTTTATGTAAACGATGAAATATCATATATTTTATTGATTTCTTAAATCACTAAACAATTTGGAGAATTTTTTTATACTGTTCACTAATAAAAGAATTTATGTGCGCTAGGATTAGTTAGATTTATGTCCCAGTGGCCGCCGATTCAATGATTAGGGGTATCTGAAATGCGCCCCCGTTTTTTTTTTTAGAAGACGAATCTCAATTCCGAAAATTGAAATTCGCTATAGAAAATCATATTTTTCGCTAATTTTACTATACTAAATTTACCCTTTAATTTATCCAAAATTAAGTCAATTAAAACATTTTTAATTAACCCGGGTTCACATCTAACTAATCATCTTATCCTAATCCAATTAGGACTTTAGATATTTGAATCCTAGCATATCACCAATAACAAACTTCTCCATATTTATCTCCTATCCAATAGGGATAACGAAACCGATTTTGCTTATATCTCATAATCTAATTTGTTATCTATCTTTATCAAATAGAAACTTCATAACAAAATAGATATAACAAGATAAATAAATAATTTTGAAAATTAATTATTTATTTTGGATTTAAGATATTTGAATCCTAGTATATCACTAATAACAAGATTCTTGATATTTATCTCCTATTCTAATTTGTTATCTAACTTTATCAAATAGAAACTTCATAACAAAATAGATATAACAAGATAAATAAATAATTTCGAAAATTAATTATTTGCAATTTCGGTCTTCATCCAAATAATCACAAACATGTAATTGAATCATGAACTAATATCCCAATCGAACCTAATGGTGTCATGGATCATAGAACACGAAACTCAATTCATTAAAATTATTCAAATTAACCTAACATGGTTACTAGCATGTACGAAACTAATTTCAATTAAATCACGAATATATGTATCATATACACAAAACATGATAATAAATCTCACGAAAAACTTATGTATATCACATATACATCAACTATTAACATGCTTTCAATCATATATCATGTATATATCGAAGAAAAACATGCAATGAGTTTAATGGAATCAAACTCGAAGGCTCGATACCACTTGTTGGGTTTTGGGGTTCATACGCAGTGGAGATTACAAAACAGCTTTTGACAAAAACCCCAACAGATCCGAATCTAATTCCATTAAAAACGTTTAAACCATGAAAAACTTAATCATACCTCAATCGCAATATACCTTTCAGAAGGTTGATCGATCTCTAAGGCGCTGCCAACGACGAATGCCATCTATCAGCAGATCCACACACGAACGGCGCCGAGATTTGAAGTGCTAGCTTCGAGAGAATACCAAACCTTTTTGTTTCTCTCCAAAACGATCCAGAGCATACCAAAAACCCTAAGTCGTTTCTAAAACGAAAATAGAGTTTCGGCCCTTTTTCTTTCATACATGTGTTCTAACTTAAAGCGTCTATTTATACAACCCTTGTATATAGACGGTTAAGTAAATTACACATATACCCTTACTTAAAGAAGTATAAGTGTAATACACCACAAGGACGTTTTTAAGTCATGAATTTTATCATATAAAATTCATTTTTCTCGAACCATCTTAAAATCTCGCAAAATCATTCTTAGTGTGCGACCCAATAGGCTCATACAACGTTGGCAGTGTACCGAAACACATTTTGGTATACAAGTCATAAGCAGTCTCTAGCAAGACATTATGACTACCCAAGTTGTACGAATATCAAATCGATACAACCTAATCAATAGTGTATATAACATCCTTTTGTCACACGATATCCTTTTGATCAAACATAAGGCATGGAATTGTCATCCAACATGTTCAATCGTACTAGTCTCGAACTCTAGGTAGACTGAAAACATCCAAGTGACATTGATCAATATCAATTCACTTAGACTAGGCCTTTTAACAGTCTAACACATCGAGGGATCCACTAGATATCTCTCTTTATATGAGATGGACAAATTCTATCTCGATTACACAACTTCATCACATTGCTCACACAGTAACCAATCACAACCTTTATAATTGTCCGGTTAAAGACAACGTTTGATTGTGTCAAATTATTGTGTTCTTAATGTTGAAGTCTCTGGCAATCTCAAGTCAGAGGACTGAAAAATATACCTATCATGAGAAACAACTATGACTTAATTCATGTGATGTTCTCATAGCGGGTCGGTCCAGTACTTTGTTCCCTAACAAGTACTCGTGATCTTGATTCGTATCCCTATACGTATAATCATCATATGATCATCAATCAAGACTCACACTAGTCTTAATTCATTATAGTTCCCAGTATAATGATCGACTAGGGACATTTAGGATATTTATGTAAATACCCATGGATCTTATTATAATGTAAACATGCAAATTAATTATAATAAACAGCAAATGAAATCCTCTATTTTATTAACTAAAAGTATTCATAAAGACAGTTAATGGATTGACCTAGGGCACATGCCCCATCAGTTTTAACGCGCGAGGATGATATTAAGGAGAGATTGAGAAGTTACTTCGATAGTTTATTTAATGATGGCAAAGTTGGTATTATAATAGATGAAAACCCACACCAAGAAAGAAATGTAAACTATACACGCAATATTAGAATTGTAGAAGTTAAAGAGGCATTGAAAATAATGAAACTAGGGAAAGCATGTGGCCCAGATGAAATACCCATAGAGGTTTGGAAATGCTTAGGAGAAATTGGATTGACTTGGTTAACAAAACTTTTCAATAAAATTTTAAAATCAAAACGGATGTCAATGGATTAGAGAAAAAGCACGCTTGTGCCAATCTTCAAAAACAAAGGAGACATTCAAAGTTGCTCAAACTACCGGGGAATTAAACGTATGAGTCACACTATGAAACTTTGGGAGAGGATAATTGACAATAGGCTAATGAGAGAAACAACAATATCAGAGAACCAATTTGGTTTCATGCTTGGGAGGTCAACTATGGAGGCGATTTTTTTGTAAGACGATTGTTAGAAAATATAGAGAAAAGAAAAAAGATCTTCATATGGTATTCGTAGATTTAGAAAAAGCATATGATAGGGTCCCTATAGATGTTCTTTGGTGGGTTCTAGAAAGAAAAAGAATGCATGCTAGATACATAGACACTATTAAGGATATGTATGATGGAGTAATAACGAGTATAAAGACATTTGGAGGAGCTACAAAAGAATTGCTCATTACGATAGGACTACATCAAGGATCCGCTTTAAGCCCATATTTATTTACTTTAGTTATGGATGAACTAACTAGACATATTCAAGAGGATATACCTGTGACGGCCCCAAACTCCGAGGCAAACCGGGTACCGCCACTTCGCCAGACACGTCACCAAGCATGCCACGTCACCGCACACTTATTTTTAACTGCCCGCGACCTAAACCTTTGTTCGTATCTTATTCGCCTTAACTTAGTATTTATGGATGTTTTTATGAATATTTACATTAAATTAACTAAGTTAAGTTGTTCGCGATTTATTAAATTAATATAAGTTGAATATCAAAGCGGAAGTCTCTGAAGCACGTAAATATCTTAAAAATGAAAAGTTTGCATTTTATAAACAACCCTATAGTGTGGAAACCCGGCATGAGATACCATGTATATCAAATAGTGACAAAAGTACAAAAGATGAGCATATACATGTATCAGGTATACAGGTCCTCCCAAAAATTCCATAAAAGCAGTAAATAAATGCATATAAACACCTACGCAAAAAGATGATGGGGCTCTCCTAACTCAGAGGTAGTCGCCTAAGACCCCCTTGCCCCGGCTCGTCATAGGATCCGCGATTTGTCACAAAAAATATTTACAAATCCCAGTGAGTAAATCCCAGAGAACGTTAGCTAATATTCACGAAATCCAATAAAACGGCTGCAATTCATGCAATTTAAATAAGGAACAAGAATAAAGTAATCGCATGAAAATAAGTCGTTGAGAAATCGAATTTGGACACGAGTGTAGCGTGACAGAGAACCCTGGTCGACATCCGGGAATCGTCTTAGCTAAACCGAGAGGAACCCAAGACGATCACCTCGCCAAACACCTCACGGTCGAATGAGAGGAACCCATGAACGGGAGAACCACATCCAAACATCTCTCGAGAGGAACCCATGACGAAGACTTAATCTCTCAACCTACGGGTCTCGCGGAAAATAATCATCGCATAGCCCTAACATGGCCAATTACTCTAACAGCGCGGGGTAGCTAGCCCTGGGGTGTGAGTCCGTGCCATGCCCGACCCCGTCGACAAACACACATACACACGTGTGAGTGGATGAACAGTAAATGAACAACAATAAATAGCAAAATGGAATAATTGAAATGTGAAATAAAGTAAGTACCATAAATGAATTTTAACTAATTTTCTCGTGGGTTTACTTAACTCAAACAAATCGCGAATCGCCCTCTAAACATCCCGCACACACCTCGAGATACGTACCCAACATCCGACTATGGTATCGTAAGTCCCTGGTGTCCAATTATACAATTTTCATCATTTTAGAGTCACCTTAAATGAATTTATAATGTGAGACCAAAATTTGTAGTTTTTATTCCAAAAGGTTTGATTTTTGGCACACTTTTCAAATTATACCGGGGTGCCAAATGCCCAAAAAAGCTTCGAACTCATTTTCCTAGCTTTCTTCTAAATTTTTATATTTTTTTGGAATTTTCCATAATTTTTTATCTATTTTAGCTATTTTTATCTATTTTCTGTTATTTATTTTATTAAAAATCGGTTTTATTAATTTAGATAATTTATTATTATTATTTATATATATATATATAAGTTGGACTCAGGTCAACCCGACCCGGTTCAACCGGACTCGAGTTGACTCGGGTCAGGGTCGGCTCAACCCGACCCATTTTAGGCTTGGGCCGGGTTGACCCGGCCCATAGGCCATGGGCCATGGGGGTAGCCCGTTTGGCTACCCCCTTCAATTTTCGTCTCTTCTCCAGAAACGGAATTGTCTCTGGAGAAGAGACCATGATTTTTATTTTTATTTTACATCTAAAAAAAACAATAACAATATCAACAACTAACAACAATAGCAACCATCCAACACCACACCATTAGAGCTCCTATACTCCTCAAAATTCAACAACAACATTAACCACTCACTTTGGTCAATGGAGGTCGCCGCGGAGGCGCCAAGAGGGAGAGACTCGCGAGAGAGGCGATGAAACCGTGGAGTGTGAGGAGAGCTTGGTGAGGGAGAAGATGAGAGTGGTGTGAGGAATGAAGAGAAGATGAAAATTGTTTGGTGGGGGGAGAGAAGGAAAAATTGTGGGTTTGTTTGGAGAGGAGATAGAAAGGTAGGTGAAGAAAAGTTAGGGGTGGTACGAGGTAATGTGATAGGTAGGTGTGATGTGACATGTGATGTGACCTATTAAACCCTTGACTATCCCATACACCCGCGTTACGCGCACCGTGCAACGTCACACCCGCGTTATACGCACCCCGCGACGTCGCACCCTGTCATCACTACCCGCGCACAATGCGACTAATAAAATATCAACTAATGCGACGTGAATTAATTAATAATACAACAATTTAACACGCATCACACAAAAATAATTGTTTATACATTGGTTGGCGTGCCCTAGACTTGTCAGCAGTGTCCACGTGCCGAGCTACGTGTCATAATCTGTAATTAATAATTAATTAAGATTGAATAATGTGGGCTGTTACAATACCATGGTGTATGCTATTTGCAGATGATATTGTCTTAGTGGATGAAACAAAAGATGGAGTGAATAGGAAATTAGAACTCTGGATGAATACATTAGAATCTAAAGGCTTTAAGTTGAGTAGGACGAAAACCGAATACATGCACTGTGAGTTTAGAAACACTAGACATCGAGATGGCGGAGTGGTAAAATTAGGGGAAGTAGAAGTTCCTAAGGTAAACCACTTTAGATACTTATGATCAATCATACAAAATGATGGTAACATTGAGAATGATGTCACACATAGAATTCAAGTTGGATGGAAGAAACGGCGGAGTGCAACAGGGGTGATTTGTGATCGAAATGTTCCTTCTAAGTTAAAAGGAAAATTTTATAGGACCGCAATTAGGCCAGCTATGCTCTATGGAAGTGAATGTTGGGTGGTAAAGCAACAACAATTACATAAAATGAACGTAGCAGAATTGAGGATGCTTAGGTGGATGTGTGGTAAAACTCGTAAAGATAGAATACGAAATATAGAAATTCAAAGACAAGTAGGAGTAGCACCAATTGATACAAAGATTAGGGAAGGGTGGTTGCGGTGGTTTGGTCACCTGCAAAGCCGGCCTACAAATTCCCCAACTAGAAAACTTGACTCAATAGAAATCGTAGAAATTCGACGAGGTAGGGGTAGACCAAAGTTAACATGGGATGCATTAATTAGGAGAGATTTGAATGGTTTGAAAAGCTCACCATCAATTGCACTTAATCGAGCACAATGGAAAAGTTTGATCCATGTAGCCGACCCCACTTAATTCGGGACTGAGGCTATGTTGTTGTTGTTGTTGTTGTTGTTGTTGTTGTTGTTGTTGTTGTTGTTGTAACCGTCCTTGTGGATACGATATACCCGACACCAACATTAGTTGGTGCCACTATTACTTTGACGATTCTCGTACACTTACGGTCGTTGTCAATACATAATAATATTAAAATGATAAAAAGTTTTAATTAACTCTGAAATCTAATAATATATTGACAAGTTTATTGAAGAATTTAGGGACGAAAGGCTGACTAATATGTAATTAAGTCTTATTTTGTTAGGATTAAGGCTTGATTACGGGATTAGGTCGTGGAGGTGCCCTGTTTAGAAGAATGGGTCGTCACAGTGTTGGTCTAGCAATCGCATTAATGGCGCAGGTGGGTAATCGACCCTAGTTTTATAAAGAAAAAATGGGGCTCGCAGTGTGCTAATCCAAGACATTTTCTTTACATCCGTGTATGTATTGATTTATATGATTTTCATATTCTTGTTAGTTATCATTGGTGCATGTTGTTATTGCATGATATCCTTGATTATTATATGGAATGTTGATGCTTAGTGTGAATCCCTACTTACTGAGCAAGTTGGAGCGTTCACCTCAATTAACATTACTGGTAGATCCGACGAGCACTACAACTACGGGATGAAAAAGTTATAGGAGTCTGAAACTTCTCTTCGATGTAATGATTTCCTCTGGTCTTATATATTTGTATTGAATTACAGATTTGCAATGTCACATAGGATGGGTGATTTATATAACCGAGGTTTATTCCGATTTTGTTTTAATATTGTATATCATATTTTGATTATCGAAAAGGTTTTAAATTTTCGTTGCATATATTAATTTTTTTATTTTGATAGTCGATATACAGTAGTCTTATCAGGTGAAGACGTAAGGTTGTTGGCTCTAGTTAAGTCTGGTAAGGGTAATCTGGGATTAATTAGGGTTTAAGGCCGGGTATTGCCCTAATCAGGTTAGGGGATGCTACAATTGTATTATGACATGTGATTGTCATAGGTCGTAGCATGACATGGAATTGTCTTGGTGTGTAAGGATAGGTCGTAGCATGGCATGAGATTGTCATGGTGAGTAAGAGTAAGTCGTGGCGCATGAGATTGTCATGGTGAGTAAGGGAGGATATGACATGGCATGGGATTGTCATGGAATGTGATGGTTGGTTATGACTATTATGTTGGGATACATGATAGGAGAGGTTTACAGTTACTGGTGTTAGGTAACTGGGTTAGGGAAACTTGAACACGAAAATCGAACTGAGAATAGGTTGTAGGGATGTTGGAAGAAAGTGATTGATTTTGACCACCTCGGCAACACACGCCTATGTCTTAAACACTACAATTTTTGTGATGGAGTAGTGGAGGTGTTCAAGGGACTGTAGAAATGGACTACAAGGTGTGAGGAGTGGTCACACGTGGATATGATAGTTACATCAAAGTTTACTTGAGATTCAAATTTCGAGGACGAAATTCTCTTAGTTGGGAAGAATTGTAACGACCCAAATTAATTAAACTAGGATTAGCGTTAATCTCGGAGATTAACGGTCGTGATTTGGGTGTTACGTGGACAACTCGATTGACTCAGACACGAGAATCGTGTAAATATGTTATTTATGGATGGTGGTTGTGTATATGTGGTGTTTAAAAAATTATTATTATTATATTGCATCGAATGTATGTATGTTGCTATCGGGCGAGTTTGTGTGACGGGTGTTCGCCTGGAAAAGTGTGTCAACGCGGGTGTCGAATAGGCGAACTACGGGTACATTAGAAAACTCGACTAATTCACGTTAAAATGACTAATTAATCAATTAAAATGGGTAATGTGATCATAGGCCAAGTAAATTCAAATTAAAATAATAGGTTATGACGTGCCTCTAAATGCGTGTCGAGACGCAGGGCACCTGGTACCGGGTAGTCGAAGGTTAGTAAGACCACAAGTTGGTTGATTTTGATAAATAAAGCACTAACAATATGTATTAAAATAGGCCTAAGTTAGTGCAATTAAATTAAAATAAATCAAGGCCTATAGTTTAGTTCATTAATTGGAAACTATAGGATTTTTCTAGAGATATGTATTGATACATCTAGGAGTCAAGCGAGTAGCAAATTGGTGTCACATGGACTGAGTGAGTGGGAGTGAGTGGGCTAGGTGGCTAGAGGTTGATCATTAGACAAACCTCGGGATATGTAAACACATTGAGATCAAGGGCTAGAAATAAATCTCACCTTAATATATAACATCAGTTGATCAATACATGCAACCAAAACCAATTCATTTGTAAATATGAAATCAGAGAAGAATAAGTGATTCAAATCTGGATTTCAAGGATTTGGAGGTGAAACTTGGAGTTCAAGCTTAAGGTAATCTTTTTCTCCATCATCATCACTTTCAATTGAGCTAAAAATTGGGCATTTTAGTGTAATTCGGGCTTGAAGAGTTGGTCTCTGGTTTTTGGGTGTTATTTTGATTAAATTCATGTGGAGAGTGTGATAGATAGGTTTAATTAGTCAAAATTGAAGGGAAAAATAGAATTCTCGACTGGAGAATTCTGTCCCAGAGGCTAGGTAGCGCGCTACCTGGAACGGTTAGCGCGCTAATCGTTCTAGGTTTCCCAACTGTTCTTCAGGATGAAGAACGGTAGCATCATTCCCATAGCGCAACCATTACATAGCGCGCTACACGATTCACATAGCGCACTAACGACAGACAGAAAACTGAATTTAAGGGTTGATTCGGGATTTTTGACTTAATACATATCTCAAACACCTATAAATATACTAAACATGTAAAATTGGACTTCAGGGACTTATGGGACCTTAGCTCAGGTATCGGAGAGCGAGTCGAGCCGGATACGGGAGTCCGGGGAAGTCGAAGCGCAGATTGAGGTGCGTAAACCCATTGGAATGCCTCACAGAATACATGATTTGGTTTATCGACTTCGCTTTTCGTGTGTGACCGTTGGTGGGCATACATGGGGTTTTCACTCATATTTCAGTGTGCGTATGTATTGGTTGTGGCTAAATCGCATGCACGGGTTATTTGTGATAGTGCTCGTGTCGATGGCAGTATAATATATCTACGACTGTCGGGAGGGATATTCGCATGTCTCGTAGTTTATCAGTTTTATTTCATGAATATTGTGTGGACTTCTCTTGGGATTTTACTCACTGGACTCGTCACTGTATTTGTTGG
Organism: Stephania cephalantha; assembly: GCA_039657325.1. Taxonomy (NCBI): domain Eukaryota; kingdom Viridiplantae; phylum Streptophyta; class Magnoliopsida; order Ranunculales; family Menispermaceae; genus Stephania; species Stephania cephalantha. The sequence continues at coordinate 58,546,619 of CM077571.1, forward strand.
GTGACTGAGTGCAGATCCTTCGACGAGCAAGGGCAAGGGCAAGGAGGTACTGGGCGACTACCTCTGAGATTGTAGAGCTAGATCGTGTGTGATATCAATATATATTTATTTTACTTTTGTTGGGTTTTGGGGACCACAGAACACTGATTACATGTATACGAACTTTTGTTATACTTAACTCGCCTTGATATATACATGATATCTTTTGTCGAGTTTTCCACTACTTAGGATTGTTGAATATTGTATAACATACTTAAATTCAGACTTTCGCTATAAAATTTCATTATAACTTGATAAATTGATTAACTAACTAATGAAATTATTAATAATTATATGGAAATTAATTAGCTAAATTAGGATTAAATGGAAAAGTGTAAGTAGCCAGGTAGGTTGCGGAACGTCTAAGATAAGCGGGCCATGACGTGGTAAGACTTGGTGACGTGAGATGCAACGTGGTGGGTAGCAACGTGGCTTGGAATTTGGGGCCACCACAGTTAATCCTCGAGATTAACGCTAATCTTAGTTTAATTAATTTAGGTCGATACACCGATGGTTGATATGACTAGGATCGAGGTTCGACCAGATGTGACATACGAGGAACACCCAATTGAAATAATGGATCTTAAAGTGCAGACTCTCAGGAGGAAGCAAATACCATTAGTACTTGTTTGGTGGTAGTATCATAAGAATGAGTACTGACTTGGGAGCGAGAGTCTACCATGTGAGAGCGATACCCCCATTTGTTTCAAGGTAAACTTTTACTTAAGTCTGAATTTCGGGACGAAATTCTTTTTAGTTGGAAAGATTGTAACGGCCCGCATTATTTAATCTTAATTAAATTATTAATTACAGATTATGACTCGTAGCTCGGACCCACCTGGACACCTCCGACAAGTTTAGGGCACACCAACCAAGGTATAAATAATTATTTTTGTGTGATGCGTGTTAAATTGTTGTATTATTAATTAATTCGCGTCACACTAGTTAATATTTTTATTGGTCGCGTTGTGCGAGTGTAGTGACGAGAGTGTACGACGTCGCAGGGTGCATGTAAGTCAGGGGCTTATAGGTCATATCACCCATCACATTACATCACATCAACTATACCCACCCTTCACTTTTCTCTCTCCTACTTTTTTCTCTCATCTCCAAACAAAACCCACATCTTCTTCCTCTCGCTTTCCAACAAGCTTCCTCTCCATCACACTCCCTGTAACGGCCTAAAGTTTTTAACTGTGTTATTGTCTTTACACAGGCTCAACGACCAATATTGTGGGACCCACACAGTGATATGTCCGTTTACCGAGGCAAGGGTCAAGGTACATTTTATATTTGTGTGTTGTATGCCTAGTGTACTGTATATGTGTAGACTACTAAGTCATTTACGGATATGCAGATACCGAGACGAGCGAGGACACGCCTCGAGTCGCGTGTTGACGGGGGACTGAGCTAGCAGCATATCGGGGTAAGATTCAATTAATTACATTAAATGGGCAATTATTTGGTAATGTGTGGTTGAAATGTTGCCACATAGAATTTAATGAACAAATGGGCCTATAGTTTGGAAAAAAAATTATGAGGCATTGGATGTGCATCGAGACACGCGTTCACCCATCATGAGGCAAGTGTGTTAAGGTTTTGAGTCACTCACAAGTGACTTGGGGGACAAGTGTGGTGTTGAAGACCACAAGATGTGCCTCGAGATACATATGTGGGTTGAGATGTGTGGCTCATAAACACACCAACCCCAAATCATATAAATGAGTCAAAATAACCCCAAAGTCCAAACTTATCATTATCTCTCAAACCCAAACCCATAATAAAAAAAAAAAAAAAAAAAAAAAAAAAAAGAAGAAAAATGGAGAAAAATTGGAAAAAAAATCCAAAAAATAAGGAAAAATTCTGAAAAATTATATTTCGACAACATAAATAGAAAATAATGAATTTCTATGCAAAATAAAATAGTTGGGATTTCGGACGAGCATTTTGCGGGGTTTTTTACCTCGAAAAGCGCGAAATGGGTCGATTGGCCGAAAATAAATAATTTTTTTTTTTAGAAATTTGTCTCGACTTCGATTTGACCTAAATTGAGACATTATTGAATGTTAGGGAACTAAGGGGAGAACTCAGGCGTTTGGGCACGAATTTCAAATTTGTCGAGGGATCGGATAGACTAGGACAAGCGTGTGAATTGTAAGTACAACTGTGAGAATTTTATATTTTATTTCATTCATCTTTTTTGATTTATTGGTCTATTGGTAGACATTACTACTTGAACTCGCACATCATGTTGTTCTTGTATCTATTCATGGATGAATATTGTGACATGATGCCTTGTGAATTGTTTCGTTGCCTCTGATTCCTACACTTGATGTCATTCTTGAACAAAATTGATAAAAAAACATGCTAATGGACTAATGTGGATTTAAGTAGACTTGTATTCGATTTCCTTTAGGCTTTGTAACCTAACTTATCTTGGTATCCTAGAATTTTGAAATTATTTGTCTTTGAAATTAAAGTAGGGATTATCTAGTGTACATGGCACGAGAGATGCGCGGTTCACGGGGACATGGGTCTACCGGGGTTCCGGCACTCACCACTACACTTGCGCGACACACGAGGTATGGGACTCGGGGTGGTCGGCAAGCATGAGATTGGTGTTGTAAAGCGTAGAGCGCAGCTCCTCTATTTATGTGAGATATGTTGAGCGCAGCTCCATATAGTAGTGGGAAATGTTAGTTGATAGTTCTCACCGCCGACCGGACGTAGATCATCTCGACTTAGCATGTGTTTGTTTCTACATCTTAAACTATGATATTTACTTGCATTTCTTGTTTCAGCAATTTATTTCGCTACTTTATGATTTTAAATATCATTCGTTTATTTTGGAAATGTGGCATAAAATTCTCCAGTTAGTACTTAAATATCACTATACTCACCATCTAGTTTGTGACGGTGGGTGTAGGTCCGTCGAGCAGCAACAAACCAGGGAATGAGAAGATCGGCGACTTCCTCTGAACAGCTCGGCGACTCTCCTCACTCATTTTTGTATGTCTCGACTTTTGTTGTATTATTATTGTTGTCAATTTTGGGATGTACATTGGGTTGAGTGAATATTGTCCTATATATACATGCATGTGATGCTGTATTTTTCTTGGTTTTCCGCACTTATGAATTTTGACTCATAATAGTTGTGACAGCCCCTCTCTTAATCTAGGGCACCGCCCGGCCTAATCCCGTAATTAAGCACTAATCATATCCACGCAGGACTTAACTACGTATTAGTCAGCCTTTACAACCTAGACACCTCTTTTCTCGTGTTCATGATAAATAATACACCGGTCCTACCAATTTATAAAATTTAAAGTTGATTAAATTAATTAATTAGCGGAAGTCTTATTGATTATGCGGAAGCAATTAGTAACTTATGCGGAAGCCATTTATAAAATCCTAAGTGTGGAAAACCAGGAAATGACATCACATATATAAAGTCCTCAAAATGCATTGAAACAGTAAAATAGTCTAAGTCAAGTCGGGGAACTAACGCTCAACCCAATATAGAACCCCAAATAGTATCTGAAAGACGTATATAACATATACAATCAAATATCAAAAGAAGACCTACAATCGATGCAGTGACGCGTCGTGGGCTCAGGGATAATCGCCGATCTTCTCTTTGCCCGGCCTACTGGTAGACGGCTCTGCACCCACCGTCATAAAAAGGACGGTGAGTACAAGAATAAAACAGTAATCCCCGATGACAAGTTTAATTTGCATTTCCAAATATTCAAATGGTATTTAAAAGCATATAAATGGGAAAATCGAAAAATAAACCATATGCGAGTAAATACCAGAGTTAAACAAGTGATACTGACACTAGGCTAAGTAGTGGTGATTTAGGTCCGGTTGGCAGTGAAACATGTCACTCCGACTCAATAATCATATAACACAAGGGACTCTAACCCAAGTGTTACCAGGGACTCTAACCCCGGTGTGTAGACCACCTCAAGGACTCTAACCCCGAGTGTCATACAGTGTCAAGTAACATGTGTCGACATCCCCAGGGACTCTAACCCCGTGAGTCGCGCACACCTCGATCGAGTACGGGACCTAAATGCAAAAACTACTTTTAAAATTTCAAGAAATACCAAGTATGGATTGTCAAGGCATAGGCACATCTACACACCTAAACAAATAAGGAATACAAGTCTTCTTAAACATTTATAAGATATTCACTAGCCTAATAGCATGCTATTTATCATACAATTCACATTTGAAACAACAAGAATAGACATAGCATGTGATAGAATCAATGAATCAAATCATATGAATGGATATCATGCAAACTAGACTCATCAAGTGAGCATAGACACAAAGAACACATGATATAAGAATACAAAGGAAAAATAGTCAAAAGGGCTATGCAAGGACAACAATTAATAGAAATGAAATGTCAAGTAAAGTTGACATTTGGTATACTCACCACAACAAAGTAAAGTCCTAGCTTTACTGGCCTCCCGATAATCCAAATCTTGTATTCGCTCTCTCGTACCCTTTTCCTAGGTTTCTGAGTTTGGTGTCTCATTAGTTCAAGTATAGCGGGTTTAAGCTCAATTTCAATCCTACACTTTAAAGCAGTTTTTAGGCATGAAATGGTCAAAATATCGAAATATAATTTTTTCCAATTTTTTTCGAAATTTTTCCAATTTTTTCCCTCATTTTTCTTCTCATTTTCTGTTTGGGTCAGGTCGGACCCGACCCCCTGGACCTGTTCTGGGCCATGGGCCGAGCCTGGCCCGTTCTGGGCCCGGCCCAATAAGGGGGTGCACACGCGCCTCCCGATCGACTGGTTCGATCGGGAGCAACATATTTTTTATTTTATTTTTTTTCCTTGATGGGTTGGGGTTGCTCTCCACCCCAACCTCGGTGGAACCGATGGCAGGGGAGACACCCCTGCCATCTCCACCTTGGTCGGCCATGGGGTTCGGCGTCCATGGCCGAACCCCACTCTCGGCCACCCCACCGCCAACCACCGAACCTACAACAACAACGAGGACTCACCGCGATTGTGATCTCTTCTCTCCTTCCTGGCGCGTCCCTTCTCCTCCTCCTCCTCTCATTTTCTTCTTTTTCCTCTCTCTCGGCTCTCCTTGTTCGGTCTGTTGTGTGTGTGTGTGTGTGTGTGGTGTAGGTGTAGGTGTAGGTGTAGGTGTAAGTGGGGTGGTGGACACGTGGTGTGGGAATTGGACAGTGTTGTTTGGGTTGGGACAATTGTGATGGTGTTAGGTGTCTTGACACTTAATTGTGACACAGCTAAGACATTCGCCCGTGTTTTCGGGCGTTTCGACGCCCGGTTTCGCGTCCGAACCGTGATATACGCGTACCGCCGCGTCGTTAGCCACCCAATACATATTCCATTTTTACTCAATTATAGGCATTTAATTTGATTTACATTAACAAACACAACCATAGGCTTATAAGTAATTCCTTATTTCATATTAGTATTAAATAAGACTTACCAAAATGCTAACTACCCGGTTCCCCGGCTCGCACGCTACTCGAGGTGTGTCCCCGCTCTCGTCTCGACGCCTACAACTGTACAAACCGACTTAGTAAGTCTACACAATACATAACACTAGGCACACATCAATACAAAAATACGATATACCTCGGCCACGTGCCTCGGTCGGTGCACGTATCACAGTGTAGGTCCTACGTCAAGGGTCGGTGATCCTGATTAAGGAATTAAAACGGGGTTAGAGATTTGGGCCGTGACAATAGCTTCCACATGATCTTTAAACTACATGAACATGATAATATAGATCAAGACATGAATTCAGAGAAATATAGGGACGAAAGGCTGACTAATACGTAATTAAATCTTATGTGATTTGGATTAAGGCTTGATTACGGGATTAGGCCGGGCGGTGCTCTGTTTCGTAGCTGGGGCCGTCACCCTCCCAACATTTTTCTCCCTCACCAAGTGCTCCATCACCAAGCTCTCCTCACACCTCCACGGTCTCGTCGCCTCTCTCGCGAAGTCTTTCCTCTTGGTGGCTCCCATCGGTGATCTCCCTAGACCAAGGTGAATGGTGATTATTGCTGTTACATTTTTGGAGAGATTTGGAACTTTAATAGTGAGGTAGAAATGGTAGAGTTTAATTGTTAATGTAGTTATTGTTGTTGATATTATTTGATTCAAAAAGGAAATAGGAAAAAAAATCAAAACGACGTAATGAAGGAATTAAGGGAGGGGGGAGGGTAGCCATGGGCCGGGTCGACTCGTCCAAGCTCGAATGGGTCGGGCCAACCCTGACCTGGATAGACCGAGTCGGGCCGACCCGGGTCCGCTTGGACCGGGTTGGGCCGACCCGAGTCCAGGCGGTTACGTCCAACCGGGCCCAACCGAAACGAGTCCGGTTCGGGCCCAAACCATTAATTAAGTTAATTTATTAAAAACTAAACAAAAATAATTTCTAAATAAAATAAATCATAGAAAATAGATATAAATTCCAAAAAAATTCAGAAAAATATGAAAAATTAGAAAAAGCTAAAAAAATAAGTTCCGAGACTTTTTTCGGCGTTTGGCACCCCGGTATAACTCGAAAATGGACTTTTCCATTGTGCTCGATTGAGTCCAATTCACATAATATCTAAAAAAATAGATCAAATACATTATAGATCCGAAACTAAAATTATTAAAAGCTTTTTCTTTGCAATTGTAAGTCAGTTTTCAAATTTATGTGAAGCATTTACCATAGAAAAGGGAAATATAAGATTTAATTATTTTGATGCAATTTCCACATAGAATATTCATGATCCTTGTGAGGAATCCTCACATCTCAATGGTAGGTATGTGTAATATTGTCCCCGAGCCACCTCTAATGGTGGGGATGAAATTCTCTCCGTCGCCAGCCCCGTGAGGGCTAGTTGGCGGGGAATCCCCGCTCCATTGGGGTGGATCCTCACGGGAAATGGGGATTCCTCGCCGGGATTCCCCTCCCTACCCGCATCCCAACCATAAAGTGTTCAAATATGAAGCGTATGTACGATGAAACGCATGGAATACTTCCCTGGCAAGAAAAGTTTTCTAACTAGCCGTTGTATTCGATTATTCATTCACGCTCCCCCACTCTTACCTTGCCAATCGCCAACACATACACACTTGGTACTCACTCTTCTTCTTCTTCTTCGCAAAACCCTGATTTTGCAGCTCCTCTATTGTTTTTTGGTTCTGCGATTTCTCTCTCTCTCTCTCTCTCTCTCTCTCTCTCTCTTCTCTCTCTCTCTCTCTCTCTTCAGAAACAAAATGTTTACCGAAGGATTGGACGAAAGCGCCATTAAATGGGTCAAACAGGTATCATCAAAAGCTTAAATCTATTCAACTATTTCAAGATTTTTGTTGTTTGAGAGCCAGGTTGATCTATTTATGCGTTTTTAATTTTTTTTCTTTCATTAAACCTAGCTAGAATCAATCTTAATTTGGTTTAATTATATGATTCTTGCAATCTTGACACTCGATCGGGGATTGCATGTTGATGCGAAGCGAAAAGATCGATGTTTCTTTTGATTGATTGATTGATGGTCTGGTGCAGGGATCAGATGCAGAGCAGCAAGTGCGATCACCCTTAGCAGAAAGACTAAGTCTTGGCCCTCTCCCCCAATCCCCTTCTCTCTTCATTAATAACACCACCACCAAGAATCACTTGCCCCCCCTCAAATTCTATTCCGGCCTACTTGCTCCTCCTCCTCATCACACCCCTTTCCCTCTCAATTTCGATGACGAGGAGGATGATAACGAGAGCGTGGCCTCTGCCAATTTCTCTGATGCGCTGGAGGAGGAGGAGGAGGAGGAACCTTCTGCTTCTACTGATGATACCGATCAACCAAGCCCTCGTTTCCGTGATGATGAACAACTTTTTGACTACCATTACAAAAGCGGTTCTTCTTTGAACAGAGGTTCTTCCAAAGAGGGACTTCGAATTCAACTCCCGGGGAGCTTAGGAATATATGCAGATGCTAATTCAGCTCCAGCCGCCCAACAACATACTCCAGAAAAGGCCACGCCCTTGGGGACTCCTAGCGCACCCCCTATTTTGGAGATTACAAAACAACAAGCATTTCAAGTAGATGATGGACAACCAAGAATTGCTACCACAAAAAAGCACCCTAATAAGCGGATAAATGGACCAATTGAGACGAAGGCCTTCTCTTGCGCCGCTCCCCCTCAACAACTCTTTGCAGATTGTCAATCGCAGCAATGTCTAACAAACAATGATCATGATGTTAGGTATTTTCAATTTCACACTACACACCATTTCTCTTCTTTGCTGCTTACATTATTTTGTTTTTCTCCATTTACCATTGCTTGATTTCCTTGCAGAACCATTCCAGGAGAAGCGGAATCAGATACCCATCTCTTGCAAAGCGGATTGGTGGATCAAAAACCTTACTTCAATATCAGGTACTACACTCTTAGCTGCTTTCCCTCGCAATTTTTCGAGTGAAATTGGCCCCGAGATGATTGAATATATCTCAAGTTGATGTAAGATTTTTCTTTTCTAAAAGAGGTGGTTTTAACATTGTGCTTTTGGTTCTTGATTATGCTACCATTGATCAATTCCTATGACAAGCACACGTGTTGTTTAGATGTAACTATAACTTTTATTTCACAGGGCGTAAAATTCTATTAATTTTAATCTTCTCAAAAAAAATATTCATTTTAAGTCTGAAAATTCCCTTTATTTATTTCTCGTCATTGCAGTGGTCAAATTGCTTGGCAAACTCTGATTGCTTATGACGCATGCATTCGTTTATGTTTGCATGCATGGTCTCGAGGCTGCGCAGAAGCACCAGAGTTTTTACGTGACGAGTGTTTGATTCTTCGAAGTGCCTTTGGGTACAGTAGTCCATTTAGTCTTATCCTTTGAATCTTTAGGCTTTCTTTCTACTCCAAGTTTGCCTAATAGTAAAACTAAATGCCCATCTTACTTCACCTACAGTTTGCACAAATTTTTGTTACAACCACGCGATGCATATGTCAAGGAAGGTAGATCGATTGAGATCACCGAAGAAACATGCACTCGAACAATAAAGAAGGTAGTTGGGAAGATCAGAGTCGAAGGTAGCTATCATTTTCCCAGATGTCTCTGTGCCTCTATCTACAATTGGTTTCTTTGATTTTTGGTGGTATTTTCTTTTGCTAGATGTTGTTTCTCATTGAATTAATTTATTTTTACAAGTTAACTTTGATGTACGGTAGCATGATAAATAAGTAAATAACTACAATTTATTTCTTTGTTGTTGGATAAATGATAGTGAAAAAGGTGCGAATCATACCAAGGAGAAAACTTAAGGTCACTTATTCACAACGAGGTGCATTGTACATGCAATCGGGAGTTGAGTACCTTCGACAAGTCTCAGCCCTGGTGAAAACTGGCATCAGTTCACTGAAGCATGCCCCATTCTCAACTTCAGAAGGTTGTAACTATTGCAAATTCACATCTATAGTCTGAACCATATGCACACATCATTGTGTAACAATCGTATAAGTATCATTACAGAGATTTATAGTTCAATTTTCAAGAAATTAGAATCCCTTTTTTTACCTTCGTTTATGTTGATTACTATAAGCATGCATTTTAAGGTGGTCGTCCTGTGATAAGTTATCATTGTAAATGATGTATGAAATCATAAAAAATGAGAGCTGGATCAATGTATTATTGTGAACCAAACTCCTTGAAATATGAAAACTCGTCACACTTCGTGCACATGTAGGAAAATCAGGGGTTGATTACCACTCAATTGGGTCTGCTCAGCATAGTCACGACATTGTGACCCATTAAATGATCAGTTTGACCTTCATGTTTCTATATATTGAAATAATTGTATAGTTACAATTGACATGGCTAACTTAGTAAGGGTGGTGTACCGTTGATATCACCAGATATGTTGACATGCTTATTTCAACTTAAGAGCTCTAGTGAAGTGGCAGATGCAGAATCGAGTTCCACCATTTACTTGCAACCGGGAACTGGCGATTATCATGTCTTGTAAGCATGTATTTCCTTATGAGTTCGCCACTTAACCCATTCCATTTCCTTCATTGTCCGCCTACGTGAGTTTTTGAGTTTAATTGAGTTTGGAAACTGCCCCATATATGTAACTTTCGTGTAAATTTGATTCCACTTTCACCGAGAGCCCAGGGGACTCCCTTGTGATGGAGGTTCAAGATGCAAATAGAATCACCCAAGGTCGAGCCACGGTTCAACTTTCATCATTGACAGATAATCCCGTGCGTCTCTATTATTGCTTCATTTTAGCTATTGTCTTCTTATTTTGTCTATTACTCATGTCTCCATATGATTCTCCAAAATTAAACAGAATGACAAAATTCGTTGGTGGCCAATTTACCATGATGATCATGAATGCGTGGGGAAAGTCCAGCTCTTCGTAGGCAGTACTGTGAGTTCTGATGAAAATAATCCTGTAAAGGTGTTTCCTTATTCTTTTCTCTTTAACATTTTGACCTCAAGCAATGCACTATATTGGGAGTCTCGATTGGATTGGTTTGGTTGTGCTTTTATGATACCTAATCGAATTTATTTGTGGGATTACCTATCCGATCATCATTCATATTTGCCTACTACAGAGCGGACCTGTTGTGGAAACTCTTGCATATGATTTGGTGTTAGAATCTGCAATGCGTTCTCATAATTTCCACCATCGGAATTTGCGCATACATGGACCATGGAAGTGGTTATTAGCAGAGTTTTCTGACTACTACGGCGTTTCAGATACATATACTAAACTGAGGTATCTCTTGTAGTAAATTATAAAATCTATCTTCTGAATTTCATGCATGTTTTTCTCATCATCTCAAGTGAAAGATAAGTTGTATAATGATTACAATTATGGTAACACATATATGAAGATAGAATTCTTGAAAACCACTACATTTACTCTACACTTCTTCTCTGTTTGTTTTCTTTAGGTATCTTTCATACGTGATGAATGTGGCCACACCAACAAAGGATTGCTTAGAGCTTGTATATGAGTTACTTGTGCCTGTAATCAAGGCTAAGAGTGAAAGAAGTTTGAGTAGACAGGAGGTAAACCTAACATTTAATTCTTGTTTCCAATTTATATTTGTAGTCTTTAGCCACTTAAGCAATGGGTGTTTTTTACAGGATTTGTTCTTTAGTAGGAAAGAGAAAAGAAAAAAGAAAAACCTTTTTGAAAGTCATTCAACTAAAAAATGCATTTATTATGGACTCTATGAATTGTGGTAGCTCGAATTGTTAAAATAATTGAGACCAGGACCTTACCATTGTAGGTTGTGGTTTAGAAATTTACATATGTATTATATATGAGTTACTTTGATGAGGTAAGGGTAGATCGAAGTTAACTTAGGACGCATTAATTAGGAGGGATTTAAATGGTTTGGAAAGCTCACCATCAATTGCACTAAATCGAGCACAATGGAAGAGCTTGATCCATGTTGCCGACCCCAGCTAATTTGGGATTAAGGCTATGTTGTTGTATTATATGTGAGTTACTGGTGACCTTACCATTGTAGGTCATGGTTCAGAAATTTAAATATGTATTATATATGAGTTACTTTGATGAGGTAAGGGTAGACCGAAGTTTACTTAGGATGCATTAATTAGGAGGGATTTAAATGGTTTGGAAAGCTCACCATCATTTGCATTAAATCAAGCACAATGGAAGAGCTTGATCCATGTAGCCGACCCCAACTAATTTGGGATTGAGGCTATGTTGTTGCATTATATATGAGTTACTGGTAATTGAGGAATTGATGCAAAATATACCTTATGATAAGCAGGTAGAAAAGTGCCTACACTAAGAAATTAGGACTACCAAGTTATATAAGAACTAATTTTAATTTTTCTAAACTGACGCACATTGGAGAAATTTTAAAAAAAAAAAAGATAAAAAAAAATGATATGATTCGTCCACGCCGAGGAACTTACTCCAAAGAGTCCTGACAAATGATGATTGAGGCGAGATTCGGCATTTTCGAACCATGAAATCCAGCCCCGTTTTCTTAACCATATGAAAAAGTCTTGATCTTTAGATATATCTTGTCATTATTAGTTTTTCTCCCTAATCTTTCCAAAAATTATTCAAACTTGTGTTAAGTTCAAATTTAAATTTAAATCTTGGTTAACTAGTTCAAATTTGCTCAAGTGGATTCAAGTGGTAGTAGTTGAGTTGAATAAACCTTAATTTAAACATCTTTGGGTCTTAAGTTTCACATATTTGCGCATTATGAATATTAGTCTTGGATGGACTAGTTAAGTTATGCAAGGAAAGAAAGTAGACTGGATTGATATAAGTTAGTTGAATTTTTCCTAAATTTTAAACCATTTTGGGCTGTTTTCAAGTTTCTGAGGATTCTTGTTGTTGGGTGGTCTATGGTAGACTTTAGATAAATTGTGATTCATTATTTAGGAAGGTTCTGAAGGATTATGAAATCACTCCATCAAGTGCATTAAACGAGCTAAGTGGAAAAATTTGATCCCTATAGCTGAGCCCAACAAATTTGGGATTAAGGCTTTGTTGTTGTAATACATTTATTCGAAGGACCGTTCTTTTTCTTTTTCTTTATGATTATCATGTTGCATGATGTGGAAAGCATATATTTAATTTAATTTTATTTTTTGGTTTTTTCTTGTCGCAGAAAAGCCTATTGTTAGATTGTGAAACTCAAGTTGAAAAGTTGTTGGCAAGGGTTTTTGAGAACTACAAATCTCTAGATGAGGGCTCTCCATCAGGCTTAACGGATTTGTTTGGTCCAATGCAAGAGTTTGCTGCGCCAGCATTAGCCCCCTCTGTACAAGTGTTCATACTACTTCATGATATACTTACTCAAGAAGCACAAACATTATTGAGAAACTACTTACAGGCAAGTCATATATTATCCACAAGAGAAAACTATTTGTGTATTTTTGTCGGAGCGATCTCTATAGAAGATTGACATCGTAAAAAATAACAAATTGAGATATCGGTACTCAATCCGACAACGAGAAACTGAATAAAATAAGTACTTCTACAACACCTTTCCATAGCTGAGATGGACCAATTTCAGAAGTGGAAATATTATAGTGTGAGATCATTCTTGAGAAGTTAAAGTTACGCTAGACTCCTAGACATATCACATATACGATAACCTTGCATCAGAATTATGGTTTATTGACTACTAAATTATGCATGTGTTCCTATCTTTGGAAGTTTCTCATAGGACCGGCCAACCACCCCGAGCCCGCCCCTCGGGCCCCACTATTTTTTTAAAAAATATGTAAATACATATGAAGTTTTATTTTTTTCATAATAAAAAAATTACTACTTATTAAGTGATAAAATGTTTGTAGCAAATGATTTATGTATTTTTAAATTAGATTTTAATTTCGTACTTGTACAAGTCGCTTTTTCGACTTATTCTCTTTTAGTGACATAGCTTCTCCTTTGCATTTTGTATTACGCTTTACTTTTTTTTTTTGGTCTAAGCCACCTGGTATCTAAAGCCTAGGATTAACTTTTACTTAATTTGAAATATTTTGAAAATGTTTTGAGAAGTGATCATACTATTGTACATCAATTGAGAAATCTTTTTGTGTGATTTGCGTCGTTTAGTATTTATCTAAATCACTTTCCATTCTTACACACTAGACATTGTTCGTCTGGTAGATCTTATTCGAGCCTCAAGCTCTCACATTATAATTTCTCATTGTCTCTCTACTCTCTTATCGATGTACATTTCATTGAAATCATTTGTACAAGAACTGCAGAAAATTGTTTAAAATATATTTGATTCTAGCAAAATGTTAAGTTTCTAGAACACCGCTTTTCTTAATTTTTATAATATAGAGTACAATTTTTCTATAAAGCATATCAGCGTTTTGTAAACATATATAGCTTAAAAGTTGTATCAGTTTGCAAGTCATATTTCTTCCTCCTTTTGGTCTCTTCTGTTAGTGTGGTGAATATTAATTAGAAGTTTAGAACTCTGATTTTTTCAAGTTTAAATACAGACTGCAGCAACAAAAAGGTGTAGGAGGCACATGGTAGAGACTGATGAGTTCATGTCAATGAACACTGAGAACTTGCTTTTGGATCACATGGCCATTTCCACTGCATACCTCAAGATGAAGAACCTGTGCACCAACATAAGCAATGAAATTCAGGCAGACATAAAGATTCACAACCAGCATATACTTCCAAGGTAAGTGCAAGATGATCTCCTTGAATAGTTATGCACATTCTGAGGCCAATTGACATTAATCAGAAAGGGTGGCGAGGACATACGGAGCTCATGTTGTTATTGAGTATTTATTGTGTCTGTATAATTCATGCTTATTCCACTGTTATCATTTTCTTCCTGAATTTTTTTATTAGAACTTGCTAGTTCCGTCAAACCTACTTTTTGACATGCGATTAGCGTGCGCAACACGAGTTGGCTTTGAACATAATCTTTCTAAACCATTCCAAGTTTCAATCTATTTTTTTTTTTTTTTTTTTTTTTTTTTTTTTTTTTTTTTTCATTAGATGCTAAATACACTATTGTTGATGTGAGTGAGGTGGTGACTAATAAAATCTTACTCTAATATCTATGTGGCTTTGCAGCTCCATAGACTTGTCAAATATATCAGCTGCCATCTATAGCACCGAGTTGTGTAAAAGGCTCAGAGCTTTCCTTGCATCCTGGCCTCCATCTAGTCCCCTGCCCCATGTAACAGAACTTTTGATGGTCACTGCTGACTTCGAGAGGGATCTTGAGTTTTGGAATATCAGGTTGGCGAAGGAGCTTGACTTCCACAAGAAATTTTAATTGCTGTTTCATGGTTATTGAAGAGATGAATTTTCTTAATTAGTACTATGCCTGTCAGTTACATTCTATGCATAGGTGTAATTGATCTTAGATTTGATGTTATTGTATTGTTGTTATGCTTATTCAGGCCAGTGCATGGTGGTGTCGATTCGAGGAATATCTTCCACAATTACATAATGGTCTGGATACAAGATAAGCAACTGTGTTTGCTGGACCTTTGCAAGGCAGAAAAGGTCCCATGGAATGGTGCAACAACAAATCATTCCACTTCCCCTTTTGCTGATGATATGTATGAGAAAATTAAAGACACCCTCAGTGAATACGAAGTAGTGATCAATCGATGGCCCCAGTACTCCCTGGTTTTAGAAAATGTGAGTGTTTCTGCCATTAGTTTTTCCCACTTGAAATCGCTGAAATTTGATACCTATTGTTCTTTTGCTAAGATGGTTTTGGTCTTGCATCCTGTCTTGAACATTCTGACATTTGCTGATGCTTGAGGAAATTATGCTTTTTGAAGGCTGTTTCCAACATAGAACGAGCAATTCTGAAAGCTTTGGAGAGGCAGTATAATGATATCTTGACTCCATTGAAGGATAGCATCCCAAAGAAGCTTGGTATGCATGTTCAGAAATTTACTAGACGACAGTCCGTTGCATTGTATTCTGCTCCTAATGAGGTAAGTATTTTTGATGGAAACTGGCTTAAAGCAAATTTTCCTGTAAAAATTGCTATTTGTGACTATCTTTAAAATCTATTAATCTGAAAAATAGATCTATTGTGTCTTAATATGTGGCAGCTGGGAACATTCATGAATACCCTCAAAAGAATTCTTGATGTACTACATTGCCGGGTTGAGGATATTTTAAAACCTTGGGCATCCTATCTGCCTGTTGTCGAAGACAAAAAGTCTGCCCTTGGGGAGCAAATGAATGGTGTTACAGTTCTTTTGCGAACAAAATATAAAAACTACATGCAGGCAATTGTTGAGAAGTTTGTTAGCAATGTGAGTATTCACATCTCATCCTTTTTATTGCTTTGTCACTAAATGTTTTTTTCTTTTTTCTTCTGTTTAACTGTAGGTCTATTGGCTCGCTTTCATTTTCAAACCTGTTGTTGGTTTCTTACTTTTGATAGTGGCTTTATGGTCAAAGTTGCCATTGCATAAAAAAAATTATAAGCATTTTCTAGAATTTGTTTTATCTTCTCTTTTTGCCAAGTATTTTTTTTATTTTTTTGTTTGTTTTTGTTTTTGTTTTACATGGGCTTGCAGTCAATAAGTTATGTTTGACAGAAGAGATAGTCAGCTATTTGAATCTTCCCAATTCCAAAACAAATTTATGAACAGTGACAAGTAAAAACTACTTTTTTTAGCATGTGTGGCTTTAAAAAAAAAAACTTGAAAAAAAAAAAAAACTACATATCATGTCAGGCTTTTTGGTTGGAGAAGATATATAAGTTGTACTAAACAAGGTCATAGATGGTGTTAGAGCATCTCCAATGGTAAATGTGGATTGTAGGTGTAGATTGATGCCATGTCTGCAACGTGGAGAGGATATCCATGCCAAGTGGCTTGAATAGACATTGAAGGTCAAAAGTACTCTCCAATGGTCAATGTGGATTGTAATTTCTATTTTAGAATGTTATTGTTTTTTTCTCTATATTTTAAAGAGAATTGCTAAGTGGCTATGGATTGCAACGTTTAGAAGTAGACATTGAGAATATACATTGTATATTTTTTCATGCCACGTCGGCTGCACATTATCAATCCATAGTTGTATTGGATTTTTTTATTTTTTTTATTTTTATTTTTATTTTTGTTCCAATGTCCATTGTCTCCTATATGGCACACATTCTCCCCCAATCCACATTTGCATTGGAGTTGCTCTTAGCAATCCAAATTCTCCCCCAATCCCACATTTGCATTGGAGATGCTCTTGGCAATCCAACTTTGCTTAATTTATCGATAGAATTTATGGTATTGCTTTCTCTTTATTTATATGGTGAATCGACATCATCTTATCCCTTCATCCTTGCTTTTCGGATTTGCTAGTTATGTCAAATTTTTATGTCCCTTAGATCTTTTTTTTGGCTGTCCCTTAGAGCTATATATTGTTTTCTTTGTTTCCTTTCTCTTTTACTCTCTTTATATACTAGATCAATTTTCTGTTGCCATGAGGGAGGTTTTTTTTTGTTTTTTTGTTTGTTTGTTTGTTTTTTTTTTTTTGTCAAGGCCATGACCATGAGGGAGGTTCAATGAAGAAGTGTTGGATGTTAATTGAGTCATGTGGCATTTACCATTTGTAGATGCAAAGCAATCGAAGTACACGCCTTAAAAGAATCTTGGAAGAGACAAAGGAGGCAGATGGGGAAGTCGAAGTAAGGGAGAGGATGCATGTCTTGAGTTCCCAGATCATGGATTGCGTGTCAAATTTGCATGAGGTCTTCTCAAGCCGTATATTTGTAGCAATTTGTCGTGGATTTTGGGATAGAATGGGTCAGGTATGTTTAATAAGTTCTTCAAACTATCCTTTAGTATCTGTGTTTCATCCTCTTGCCGCTCTTTCGCTTCTGATATGTATATTTGAGCAGATAGTGTTGAAGTTCCTGGAGAGCCGAAAAGAAAATCGAGTATGGTATAATGGATCGTATTATGCACTTGGGGTGAGTGGTGTTGTCTTTCTTGATTTACCGCCATGCGCAAGAGATGGCATGAATGAATATCAAAACCAATACTTAAATTGTATTGCTTTCAAATTAACGCCATGGTGTGCTTGCATTGAATAAGATAGTAATGGTAGCCTATGATGCACTTGGGTTTGTAGGTTCTGGATGATACTTTCGCTTCTCAGATGCAGAGATTGCAGGGAAATGCTCTACAAGAGAAAGACATAGAACCCCCGCGGTCGATAGTTGAGGCTCGATCTATCCTCTGCCGAGACAACATAAATACGATGGAGCAGTCAACATACTTGTATTTCTGATTATAGAATGGTCTTTTACTTGGGGTAATAAGATGAGACCGCTCTCTATATGTACACTCAAAGCAGTGGCGCTGGAACGTAGAGCGGGTTATTGAACATACACCACTTTATAATTGGTAGAAAGATTTTTTCCTGGAGCTAATTACAAAGGCAGGTTGCAAGCATTTGATTAGCGTTGGATCCATGGCTCAAGTTTTTCTAAGTTACTCTCGCCCGCACGTCATAGGAAAAGTTATCTTCCTGTATTCATCTGTAAAATGTTGGTTTTCATTTTTTACGTTCATCATTCATATGTACAATTTAATTTAATTGTTTTCTTTTTACAGTAAATTTTGTATGTATGCAGTGGGTCCAAGGTGCTGAAGTATGTTACGGAAGCTTTTTCCTTCATATTATTCATTCATTCTAAAATGGTGCAACACTTTATCAAAATATGAGCAAGTCAATCGAGATTACACCTAGTGGAATGTTATCGTGTTTGTGTTTTTCTTTATTTTCTTTTTTTAATTTTAGCTCACGAGTCACTCACGATGGATGAAAAAAAGAAGTGCCGCGCGCGGCGGGGTCTAAACCCGCGGTTGGCTTGGGAAGAAAGAAAAGAAAAAGAGGAAAGGAAATAAATAGAGAAATAGATAGGGAGGGAGGGGGAAGAGGAGAGCAGAGAAAAAAAAAAAAAAAAACATGCATCTGTACAATGCTTGGCTTCCTCCCCCAGTGGCTCTGGAGACTAAGAGGGAAAAGGAATCATTCGGTTTGGTGGTGAGGTCTGTGAGGGATTCGTGGCGATCCGACGATCTCGAATCTGTTTATGCCTCTCTCAAATGGATCTCAGTAATCGACCTGTAAGTCTGTCACGCCTCCTCCATCACTTATCTTCTTCCTACGGCCTACGTGCTCTTGCTTAATTTTAAGATATTATTATTATTATTGTACGTCCTCTTCTACATCACATTAGCATAATATATCTGGATCACAGGGGGAACGAAGTCGACCTAATTCTTGCTTTTCTTCTTTTAAGGGACTGGATCCTGTAACTATTGCTCTATCACTCCCTTCAAATCACTCACTGCATCTCATAAATAATTATTCATTCTTCACTCTTACCATTGATTTTCAGCGACCTCATTTCGCTGTTAACCGCAAAATAACTTGTTTTACAATCAAATACTCACATACTTATAAACAACAACAACAACAACAACAACAACAACAACAATCCTAAATTACCTAGGGTCGGCTACATGGATCAAACTCTCGCATTGCGCTTGATCAATATTTTAAACTGGAAACATTAACAACATTGCCTTCAGTCCTAAGTTCGTTAGAGTCGGCTACATGGATGAAACTTTCCTATTGTACTTGATTTAGTGCAATATCTTAAATTGATAATATTTTTTTTAAAAAAATAATAATCTGCACTTTTTGTTGTCTGACGATTGAGGAGAGCTTCAAAAAGCGAGCCTCACTTATCTCTTTTAGAACATTATTAGGATGTGACTCTAGGCAGCACAATTAGTTTCATACATGGGGATTTTCTCCTTTCAGTTTCATCAAGGCCAAAAGTGATATTTCTTTGGAAGATGTGGAGGAACTTGTGGAGCTTGGTTTAAGATTCTTCCATGCGTCGCAAAACAAACTTTACGCGCAGGTACTACACACCCTTATTCAAGTTATTATCATCAGCGGATTTGCTTACATAGCACAATGATGTGGTATTTTTTTTGTTTTTTCTTTTCTCTTCTTTCTTTATTGTTTCTTTATCAAGCATTTCTTCTTGGTATAGCGTCATTCCCTGACAAATGTTTGTGATGATTAGGTTAGATGGGGGAATATCTTGGTAAGGTTACTTAACAAGCACCGGAAGAGATTGTCCTTGGAAGTTCAATGGCGGCCTTTCTATGATAATTTGTTGAAGACGCATTTTTCTAGGTGAGTTCTTGGTACGTCATCCCATATATTGCTTCAGCATATTGAAGGTTTCGGCATGAATTCCTTCATGATGTTGGTAACTCTGGTCCATCTGCACGTGTAAAACATACACATACAACAACAACAACAACAACAGCAACATAGCCTCAGTCCCAAATTAATTGGGGTCGGCTACATGGATCAAACTTTTCCATTGTGTTCGATTAAGTGCAATTAATGGTGAGCTTTCCAAACCATTCAAATCCCTCCTAATTAATGCATCCTATGTTAACTTTGCTCTACCCCTACCTCGTCGAATTTCTACAGTTTCTATTGAGTCAAGTTTTCTAGTGGGGGCATTTGTAGGCCGTCTTTGCAAGTGACCAAACCACCGCAACCGCCCTTCTCTAATCTTTGTATTAATTGGTGCTACTCATACTTGTCTTTGAATTTCTATATTTTTTATTATATCTTTACGAGTTTAACCACACATCCACCTATGCATCCTCATTTCTGCTACGTTCATTTTATGTAATTGTTGTTGCTTTACCGCCCAACATTCACTACCATAGAGCATAGCTGGCCTAATTGCGGTCCTATAAAATTTTCCTTTTAACTTAGTAGAAACATTTCGATCACAAATCACCCCTGTTGCACTCCGCCATTTCTTCCATCCAGCTTGAATTCTATGTGTGACATCATTCTCAATATTACCATCATTTTGTATGATTGATCATAGGTATCTAAAGTGGTTCATCTTAGGAACTTCTACTTCCCTAATTTACCACGATGTCTAGTGTTTCTAAACTCACAATGCATGTATTCAGTTTTCGTCCTACTCAACTTAAAGCCTTTAGATTCTAATGTATTCCTCCCTATTCACTCTATCTTTTGTTTCATCAACTAAGACAATATCATCTGCAAATAGCATACACCATGGTATATCCTCTTGAATATGCCTAGTTAGTTCATCCATAACTAAAGTAAATAGATATGGACTTAAAGCCGATCCTTGATGTAGTTCTATCGTAATGGGGAATTCTTTTGTAGCCCCTCCAAATGTCTTTATACTCGTTACTACTCCATCATACATATCCTTTATAGTGTCTATATATCTAGCATGCACTCCTTTTCTTTCTAGAACCCACCAAAAAGCATCTCTAGGGACCCTATCTATGTGTAAAACATACACATGTGGATAAAAAAACGCATACATATATATTATTTGTATTTGCTTATTTGGGAAGGGGTTTTATTTACACAAAAAAAAAAACTCTATGTGAAGGCGATTCAAAGCATTATAACAGTCATATAATGCAACATGAAATGCATAAGTTTGTTGACCATTGGAGTTAGAAATGCAATCACTATTGCATGGATTTTGTTCCTCCATCGTAGAAACACCTTTTTTTGCCTGGCGGCCATGCATGATTCCACTTACCTGTGCTGTTAGGCAATATTAATTTACATAGTGATGATAATACTTGTAAGCTCAGTTGGTATTGCTAATTTCTGGCATTATAATGCCTTTCCTTTTGATTGATGAACCATGTGTATTTCACAGAAACACTGGTCCAGAGGGGTGGAGATTAAGACAACGACATTTTGAGACTGTGACTTCCCTTATTCGATCGTGCAGAAAGTTTTTTCCTTCAGGATCTGCATCTGAAGTGTGGTCAGAGTTCAGGTACATTGATTTGTTCTTGAAAGCTATTATTATGGGTATGATGAATTTTTAGATTCATCACAGTCAGTTGCCTGTGATGAAAAAAGGGAAACTGATTGTAAAATAGATGAAAAAAACTACCTTAGAGGCTGTTGGAACTTCATATATTTACATGATTGGAATCAATTAAAAAAATTGTCTCTTCAATGTTACCCTTGATGTTCTGCAACCTTTCTTCCTTGCATAAATAAAGGTAGATCGAATAAGTTACTTCTCAGATGAGGTGTTGGAGAGAGCTTAGTTGGGGACCATGGTTGACACATTGAGATTCGTGTGTGAGGAGAGATTGGATGATATTTTGGCATCTAGAGTTTCACGCATTTGGCTTTTAAGGTGTAATGTAATTGATGCGTGATTATGGAGATGGGAGGTTAATCCCCAGCAAGCTACATTATCATATTTTGTTTGAGATCTTTACATCGTAGCTTAACAAATGAAAGACGATTTAAAGGGAAAAACAAATGAATGAATGTCATAATCCTTAATTGGATTATGCTGTTGGTTTATGGTTACTTGAGATGAAACTAGGCCTTTTTGGGAAAAATTGCCCAGGCCACCTCCTAGGCGGCGGACATGAAAATGACTTTTTAGAAATTTAAGGTTTGAAAGTAATTTTGGAGGCTGATGCCTATGGTGATTTGATGAAAGTCATGAAACTATTCTGTAGTTAGATGATGATCGAATGAATTTTTATGGTTGGGTTGTGATGATATTAACAATCAAACGATTTCTTTACGGTGATTGGATTTGATGATTATTATAATTAATTAATCCAATATGGGATTTGGACGTCTCTTTTGAAACATGAAATCAATGTATAAGGAGAATTTCTAGTCATTTTTGAACATATGATTGCTATTTTTGAATAGTAAATTAGCAGGCATGATTGTATGTGTGACCATAACTAGTAGGCACACCACCCTTGTCTACTTACTGGGCCCGGTGCAGGATGCACCAATGTTTATATTTTTTTGATCCTTGTTCATAGGGAGTGACAAAGCCTTAGGCTCTTTATCATTCTACCACAATCTCCTCATTTATCCAGACTTGCTCGGCTTAGTAAAGCATATGAGAAGCTCCTACTTTTTACGTAGGTGTGGTTAATATAACTAGTTCATAGTATAAAATCAGTTTGAGCATGTAAATATTATTTTTGGGAGTAAATATTAGTACATAATAGAACCAGTACACAATTGGTTAATCTTACAGGGGACTTAATATAAATATTGATTACTCGGGCACTTGTAAGTAAATATTATTCCCATCGCCTTAGAATCCGCCTTGCATAGTTCATTAAATCGCTTAAGAATTACTTTGGCACATAGCTCTCCTTGTTTATAACGTTGTAAAAAAGCAAAGAAAATATATGCACATTCTTCTTCATTGCACTATGTTAGAATCTAAAGACTTTAAGTAGAATAGGACTACGACCAAATGCACATTTTGAATTTTCCAATAGTTGATATTAAGATAATGGAATAGTAAAACTAGGGGAAGTATGTTATGAACCTTTGTGTAGGATCTAGTCACGGGTTTATATACAATTGAATTTGTGCTTTTATTTTGTCTATTCACTGTAATTTGATTGAACATGGCTTTACAGGCCCTTGTTGGGGAACCCATGGCATAACTCATGCTTCGAAGGTTCTGGGTTTTTGCGGTTGTTTCTTCCCACTAACTCAGTCAATGAAGACTTCTTTTCTCAGTAAGGATGTCGTGCATAATCTTGTATGAACTGTTACTTTTATGTGTTTGAACATGTTCCATTTTGTCTTGACAAATATTCTTCTTCTTTTCATCGGCAGTAACTGGATTAATCAATGCATAGATATTTGGAATACAGTACCAAATTGCCAGTTTTGGGACAGCCAGTGGGCTGCGATTATTGCACGTTGTATAAAGAGCTATCCTCTTTTTGACTGGGAGCATTTCTTACCATTGCTTTATACTCGGTTCTTGAACATGTTTGAGGTGAGTGAAGAAGTGTGTAGATTTGGAAAGAGCAACTGAAATACAACTGGATCTGCATTCAGATAACAACAGTTTTGCTTTCTTTTCTTCTTCTTTTTTTTTTTTGGTTAAGTTAGAACTGTTCTTGCAGTGTATTTGAGACGGCTAACCTTTCCCAAGGAATGCTTTTTCATTAATTATAATTAGATGCGATGCTTTTTATGGGATGATACAGGTACCTGTGGCAAGTGGCAATGGTTCATACCCTTTCTTCGTGGATGTTCCAAGAAACACAAGATTCTTATTTTCCAACAAAGCTGTTGTACCATCGAAGGCTGTTGCCAAATCAATTGTAAGGAAATGTTTGTCTTGTCTGTGTCATTGACGTTCTCCCTCTGTTCTTTAGTTTGAAACATGTAGAAGCTTTAGTTTCTTTTTCAATTTTTTTGTAACATCACGAATTTTTTATTCATCAATTGATAGGTATATCTGCTAAAGCCTGGAAGTTTCGCACAGGAGTACCTTGAGAAATTGGTCGACCTTTTAGAGCAGTTTGTTTTCAGACATTTTGAAGAAATTTTCTTGCTTTTTAGTGAAGTTGATTGCCTTTCCAGTTGACAACTGGTGTTTTTGATTCTAACAGGTACTACCACCCCTCTAATGGGGGTCGCTGGACTTATGCATTAGAGCGTTTCTTGAGGTACTTGGTAATAACATTCCAAAAGCGGCTTCAGCAGGAGCAGTTGTAAGAATCTTATCATTATGATCTTTGACGAGTCTTCATGTATGTATTATATTTATATACACAAATGCACCTGATATTGGTGTGCATGCCATATGATCTAGGAGTGCTCTCTATGTGTATTTCCTGACTGATGCTATTTTAAACAGGAATGCAAATGGCAATGGATCAGAGAAGATCTTTCTAAGAAAATCAGAAATAGTTTCTTTTGTGAAGGTAGTGCTGAAATTAATAGATCGCGGTCAATACAGCAAAAATGATTCTCTTGCAGAGACTGTTGCATCTGCAACTTCCATTTTGTCATATGTTGAGCCATTGATAGTGCTCCCATTTATAGCATCTCGGTTCCACGTGGCATTGGAGACAGTCAGTAATCCTATCTTCCGATCTATTTGTTTATTTTTCTGCATAGTTAGGTCATACTTATACATGGAACATGGTGAAAGTAATGATTGATGTCATCTATTGGTCCTTTGCATTTATTTTTCTGGGTTTTCTTGGAAAGCATCTACAGTTGACAGTTGTAGAGCAATAGGAGAGTAGTTCTACTCTTTGACCAAGTTCTTTTCCCCCCTATTTACGATCTTATATGTCCAGATGACAGCCACTCACCAATTGACTACTGCTGTCACATCGGTGGCATTTGCTGGCCGGGCTCTCTTTCTTGCATCATTTTCATCTTCTTTTAGAACAGCTGATGGTGGAAGTAATGACGTATTTGTTGATCTCCTGATGATTTCATTGTCCAATGCATTACTTGGATTGGATGCCAATGATCCACCGAAGACATTGGCAACCATGCAGCTGATTGGTTCCATATTTTCAAATGTATGCACCGAACTATGCTTGCAGTACCATGTTAAAATCTGTGAAAGGGATATCATGTAGAACATGGTTTTTATCTTGCTTTTTCTTTCTTGTTACTGCAGATTGCGTCGCTTAATGATAACAACAATGTGTCGTCATTTATGCCATCAATCAGCTTTTCTGAATGGCTTGACGAGTTCTTGTGTCGCTTATTCACTTTGCTTCAAAATTTGGAAGCAAGCAGTATTATGTAAGCTATGCCATACAGTCACATTTTAGTTATCTTCTTTCTATTGCTCTCTTTGAGGCTCGTCAACTGTTTTGCTTATGGACTTTGTATTTTCTTCTAGAAATGAAGGGACTCCTTCGTCATCAACCTCAGGAACTTTCCTTGTTGAAGATGGTCCTTATTTTTTTTGCATGCTGGAAATATTGCTGGGGAAACTATCCAAACCTTTGTTTAATCAGGTATTTTAATTTCTATACTTGTTTGTAAGATTTAGATTCCATGGAGATACTCTCATGCTATCAATTCCTGTCATGTTATTTGCAGGCTTTGAAAAAAATTTCCAAGTTCGTCCAGACAAATGTACTTCCTGGAGCTATCGCAGAGGTTGGACTTCTTTGCTGTGCATGTGTCCATTCTTGTCCTGAAGAAGCAGCTGTTCGTCTTATTCAACCAATATTGTTCTCTATTCTATCCTCATTACAAGGATCACCAGTTACCGGTTTTGGAGGAATAGGAATTACCGATGATTTGCTTTCAAACAAGGTTTGTACTTCACAATATGTATACCCTACCTTAGGCCTCACATAGAAGTTTTTAACTTTCAGGTTTTATGGCAGGCAAAACTGGCGCTTTCTCCTGCTCTTGAAATAGCGGTTGATTATCAGTTGAAAATCCTGTCACTCGCAATCAGCTATGCAGGTCCTGTGTTGCTTTGTTGTAAGGATCTACTGAAAGAAGCAATCACAGCTGCCTTTAATGCTCCATCTTGGAAGGTTTTGTATCTGCTCTTGATTCTGTAGCTTTCTTCATTTGTTTCATTTCTATTTTAATGATTTTTTTGGATGAGAAATTTAGTTTGTTATCCAACTAATTTGGGATTGAGGCTTTGTTGTTGAATAAGGTTTTTTTACGTGTAAAAAGTTTTACAAATACAAAAGCATAATGGAGCTTTAGGATAAATCTAACCAAAACAATGTGAAAAGACACTCGCACTGGCTTTATACTAGACTTTGCGCATTCCTTCACCAGCTCGCCATCAAGATATTATTTTGGCAGCTACAATCCTTCAACTGATTTGCAGTCGTCCAAATCCTGATATCTTGAGCACATGACTGCTTATCTAGACTTCTGCTAATTTTCTCTTTCCAACAATGCCAAAGCATCATCAAAACCAAAGCCATTATATTCCAAGCATGTTTATAAGGTAGAGAAGTGCAACTCAAACTATGCGTTGGGAAAAAAATGTTGTTTTAGCTTTTAAGTGCGATTGACGGATTCTTTCCATCTGAAATTGAGTAAGCATTTTTCTCCAGGCGTATTGTAAAAAGATGCAATGAATCAAAGGGTGACCATTGCCACATTCTTACTTCTAGAAAAGAAAAAAATGACATATTTGTCCAAAGGTCCAATTTGTTGTATCTCAGGACAAAGTTTAAAAACTAAGCCTGCATAAGCTGTGGATGAATATCCTCTGGCCTGTCTGTTGGACAATTTATGGACAATTTGAAAAATATTAAGGGAGATTGCATGATGGTTATGATGAGAGTCTTGACGAAATGGTAAAGAGATTGAGAATGGGGCAATTTTAATCCAAACAACAACAACAACAACATAACCTCAATCCCAAATTAGTTGGGATCGGCTGCATAGATCAAAATCTTCCATTGCGCTCGATTTAGTACAATTGATGGTGTGCTTTTCAAATCCTTTAAATCCCTCATAATCAAGACGTCCCAAGTTAGCTTCGGACTACTACATCATTGAATTTCTTCAACTTCTATTGAGTTGAGTTTTCTAACGAGGGCATTTGTAGATCGTTTTTGGAGGTGTCCTAACCACTGCGGCCACCCTCGCCAAATCTTTCATGCGAGCTACTCAAACATGTGTTTGAATTTATGTATTTCTTATTCTAATTTTACGAGTTTTACCACACATCCACCTAAGCATAGTCACTTCCGCTACATTCATTTTATATAGTCGTTTTTTTACTACCCAACATTTACTTCGATAAAGCATAGCATGCCTAATTGCAGTTGTATAAATTTTTCCTTGGGTAATTTTGATCCAAAAAAAGTGGATAATGAGAAGGCGCCACTCCTTAAACCCTTCCAGAAGGGTATGCCGTTCCTATTCCTAACCTTAAAGTGGTTGAATGGATTTATGACTTGAAGAGGATAAAATCACGATTCCTTCTGTTGTTCATGACTTCATGGTCCCATCTCGTTTCTGTTGGAAATTTCAAGGTCACAGTTCTGTTGTCTTCTTCTTGCACCTCTTCACTATCAAAGAAATGCTTTGAAACCTAAAGCCCCCCAATAATGTTGACTTTTTGAAATCCATTCTTCCAGAACTCCTGAACAATGTTTTTCTGGCGTGTCAGCATGCCATTAACCCTCTTCAGCATTCTAGACGAAGATAATGAAATAGGTTTGGGGTAGCACTTAGAATATATTGGATGATGAAGAAAAGTCCTCTAGAAAATAAGTTGTTCAATCATTGAGCCTCATAAGATTGGTTACAAGCAGGAGACCCATAAATTTCATATACCTAGAAACTGTGATCATCTAACAACCTCTGCAGAGGACTGAAGGCTGCCATCCTCCACAGCATTCTCCACCATCTAACTTTTGTTACGATTACTAGTATTTCCCTATTACAACTGTGTACGAAACATTACTCACTTCTGTGTAAACCAAATATGTGTAGTTTTGAGTTGGTCTCCACACACTTTCATTCCTTTAATGAGTGAACGTGGCGGTCCCCATGCATCAACCTCCCTAGATGAACCACAAATGTGAAAAGGAATTAAGGAAAGCAGAAAGGGGATGTCCTTGATGCAGCTTCCTCAAACCACATTTTTTTTTTTTTTTTTTGGGCTTTTAGTCATATGCCAATGGATTGGAGAAGAAGCACGCTTGTGCCAATCTTCAAAAACAAATGAGACATTCAAAGTTGCTCAAACTACCGGGGAATTAAACTTATGAGTCACACTATGAAACTTTGGGAGAGGATAATTGACAATAGGCTAAGGAGAGAAACAACAATATCAGAGAACCAATTTGGTTTCATGCCTGGGAGGTCAACTATGGAGGCGATTATCCTTGTAAGACGATTGTTAGAAAAATATAGAGAAAATAAAAAAGATCTTCATATGGTATTCGTAGATTTAGAAAAAGCATATGATAGGGTCCCTATAGATGTTCTTTGGTGGGTTCTAGAAAGAAAAAGAGTGCATGCTAGATACATAGACACTATTAAGGATATGTATGATGGAGTAGTAACGAGTATAAAGACATTTGGAGGAGCTACAAAAGAATTTCCCATTACGATAGGACTATATCAAGGATCGGCTTGAAGCCCATATCTATTTACTTTAGTTATAGATGAACTAACTAGACATATTCAAGAGGATATACCATGGTGTATGCTATTTGCAGATGATATTGTCTTAGTGGATGAAACTAAAGATGAAGTGAATAGGAAATTAGAATTCGGAGGAATACATTAGAATCTAAAGGCTTTAAGTTGAGTAGGACGAAAACTGAATACATGCACTGTGAGTTTAGAAACACTAGACATCGAGATGACGGAGTGGTAAAATTAGGGGAAGTAGAAGTTCTTAAGGTAAACCACTTTAGATACCTATGATCAATCATACAAAATGATGGTAACATTGAGAATGGTGTCACACATAGAATTCAAGCTGGATGGAAGAAATGGCGGAGTGCAACATGGGTGATTTGTGATCGAAATGTTCCTACTAAGTTAAAAGGAAAATTTTATAGAACCGCAATTAGGCCAGCTATGCTCTATTGAAGTGAATGTTGGGCGGTAAAGCAACAACAATTACATAAAATGAACGTAGCAGAAATGATGATGCTTAGGTGGATGTGTGGTAAAACTCGTAAAGATAGAATAAGAAATATAGAAATTCAAAGACAAGTAGGAGTAGCACCAATTGATACAAAGATTAGGGAAGGGCGGTTGCGATGGTTTGGTCACCTGCAAAGACGGCCTACAAATGCCCCAACTAGAAAACTTGACTCAATAGAAACTGTAGAAATTCGACGAGGTAGGGGCAGACCAAAGTTAACATGGGATGCATTAATTAGGAGAGATTTGAATAGTTTGCAAAGCTCACCATCAATTGCACTTAATCGAGCACAATGGAAAAGTTTGATCCATGTAGCCGACCCCAGTTAATTTGGGACTGAGGCTATGTTGTTGTTGTTGGGCTTTTAGTCATATCAATCTTCAAAACCATGGCCTATTTGTTCTCCCTCCTAGTCGACTTTGTATTTGGAAAACAAATTTTTTAATCAAATGGCCATCAATTCGTCATGAATTTCATTATTTTCATATGCTGAACTTGAAGATATCATCTTATCTTGTGGCAGGTTAATGGAGGTGGCGATCACGTTCTTAGGTCCCTCTTTGGGAGCTTGGTCTTGTATTATCCAATTGATCAGTATAAGTACGTCAATGTGTCAGATGCATACTTCTTTTAGCTTTTCTATTGCCATTCTGAAAAATTCCTTTTACAGGTGTCATTCTGATGGCACCCTGTTAGAGGAATGGATCAGCACTAAGTCCTATCAGAGTGAGCAGATGACAAGCCCCTTGTGGCACTTACCCAGTGAAGATGAAGTATCTTTTGCAAATGAGCTCTTAAACTTGCATTTTTGTTCAGCTTTAGACGATCTTCTCCTAATATGTCAAAGTAAAATTCACTCCGAGCCAGGTATGCTTATCTTTTTCAGTGAGATGGTTACTACCAGAGTACAGTAGATGAAATTTGCTCCCACAATCATGTAACTGCATTTTCTTTCATGTATTTGAATGTAAGCTAATTCCCTAATTAATTTGGGACCGAGGCTATGTTGATGTTGTTATATTATTATTGTAGAGTATCGACTAGTACATTTCTTTTGGTTGGAATATCTTTTCAGGTATTGAGAAGGAGCACTTGAAAGTGACTCTGTTGCGCATCGACTCTACCTTGCAGGGTGTTCAGTCTTGTTTGCCTGATTTCCATGCTTCCTTTGGGAATGGGGCGTTCAATGATCTAGGCTCTAGTTCTTTCTTGATTGCTGGGGCAATTGGTTCAACTGTTGGTAGCTCTGAACTGAGGGAAAAAGCTGTTGAGATAATACATGTGGCTTGCAAGTAATGTTTAGAAATCCAGTTTTCCTTTTTATATGACCGCTTACCTTAATTTTACTAATTTGGTTCTGCTGAACATCAAATTCTAACAACTGAACAGATATCTGCTGGAGGAAAGATCAGATGATAGCATCCTTTTGATTCTCGTTATTCGTATAATGGATGCTTTAGGAAATTATGGTATTTAAGAACCTCAAATGAAGTTTTTGGAGTCTTATAGGTTGCTATTGAGACTGTTTTGTATTTTCCTTTTTCATGTGATCCCTTCTTTATCTTGTTCTTCAGGAAGCTTGGAATATGAAGAGTGGTCAAATCACCGGCAAGCTTGGAAATTGGAATCTGCTGCCATAATAGAGCCTCCTATAAACTTTATTGCTGCATCTCATTGTCAAGGGAAGAAAAGGTGCTCCCATTTTTTCTTGTTCACTTCAAGCGCTCTAGATTTCTTTTACCTACTCTTGTGCATGTACTATTTTTACAGGCCCAGGTGGGCGCTTATCGACAAGGTGTATATGCATAATACATGGAGGTCATCTCAATCTTCATATCATCTTTTCCGTACAAGCACGGGCCTCTCTCCATCTGATCATGTCTGCCTCCTAATGGATGATCTTCTCCAGCTCTCGTTATACAACTATGAAACTGTTCGCATGTGAGTTTATCTATTTTTATAACCGAAATGATAAACACTTCTCCTGTATGTATAACAGTACAAGTACTAAAATGCATTCTATTTTTGTTTTTCTTTGTAAATTAGTTGATATTTTTAGTAACAATTTCATTATTTTCTTGTACAAATTGCATTTCCTATCACAAGAAAATATATTTTTATTTTGGGATGTTTTGTATCTGTATTCAAAGTACAAGGGACGCTAACATGTCCAGAAAAAAATGCTTGAGGCTGGAAAAAACCAAGGAGCCTTTTTCTTTTCTGAACTAATCATTGAGTTCTTATCTAAAAGCACAGGATGCCCATTTTATAACTGGTGAGGATCTGACAATATGTGAACTATTGAACTATAAGATAAAGTTTGAATAGCATCTCTCTTTACCAACAACAGCTTTGATCTATCCATTTAGGTGTTTCTACTTCAATGGTATGACTTGTGATAGTCAATTTGTGATCTCAGTCGTTTTTCTTGCTCAAATTCCTCCTGGATTAGATGTATTAAAATGAAAGAGGAGGTTGCAGTGCGTGCCAAACCTAGTTTTATTTACTTCATTACTTATTGGCTTCCTGCAAGATGGTGATGTATTCAGTTCTTTCTTTCTTTTTATAGATTAAATGGTAAGAATAATTGTACAAGGAAACACCTGTAACTACTTCTTACATAAAATCTGCCAAAGAAGTCTCAATTTCAAATTCGTTTGGGTCAACTATATGAATCAAACTCTTCCACTCTGCTCGGTTGAATGCCATTGATGACATATTTCAAAATCTCTTAGATCTTTTCTAATCAGTGCATTCCAAGTTATCTTATGCCTACCCTTACTCTGTTGAATTTATTCAGTTTCTAAATGTTGAGTTTTCTAACCGGGGCATTGGCAGGCCGTCTTTGGATGTGTCCAAACTATCGTAACCACCCTTCCCTTAATTTTGCTCCATTTCTGTTGCTCTTACTTTTCTTTAAATCTCCTTAACATGTCCACCTTAGCATCCATATTTTTGCTACACTCATTTTTTGTACGTGTTGTTTCTTTACTGCTCGACATTCACTTCCATAATTCCATTAATCATAGCTGGTCCTAATGCAGTCTTATAAAATTTTTCTCTTAGGTTAGTAGGGATATTTTGATTACATATCACACTTATTGAACTCCATTTTTTCCATTGAACTTGTATTCTATGTATAATGTCATTTCCAATATGACCCATCTTTTTTTATGATTGATCCTAGACATCTAAAATGGTTCACCTTAAGAACTCTTACTTCCCTCAATTTTACTACTCCATATCTTCATGTCTAATATTTTACTACTCCATATCTACACACTCCTCTTGTTTCTTCCTCTAAAACAATATCATCTGCTAATAACATGCATCATGGCATATCCTCTTGTATATCTCTAGTAAGTTCATCCATAATCAAAGCAAGAGATATGGGCTTAAGGATGATCCTTGATGTGGTCTTACCGTAATGGGAAACTCTTTTGTAGTTCCTCCCAATGTTTTTATACTTGTTACCATTCCTTTGTGCATATCTTTAACAATGTCTATGGACCGAGCATGCACTCCTTTTCTTTCTAAAACCCACCATGGAACATCTTTAAAGACTTTCATATGTTTTTTCCAAGTGTGCCAATATCAGATTGTCTTTTTCTTGTCTCTATATTTTTCCATCAATCTTCTAACAAGGAAAATTGCCTCAATAATGGACCTTCTTAGCATGAAGCCACATCGGTTGTCCAATATTGTGGTTTGCCTTCTCAACCTTTTGTCAATTATCTTCTCCCAAAGTTTCATGGTATAACTCACAAATTTAATTCCTCAATAATTTTAATAACTCTGGATGTTTCCTTTGTTTTTTAAAATTGGTTCAAGAGTGCTTCTACTCCAACCCCTTCTCACGTTGGAGCTTTAGGATATCTTATTTTAGTTTCTTTCATTTTTCTTGCAGAGTTGCTGGAAAATCTCTCTTGAAGATTCTTAAGCGTTGGCCATCTATGATTTCAAAATGTGTTCTCGCCCTCACTGACAAGCTGCAGAACTCAAACTCTCCTGAGCATGAAGTCCTTGGATCTTGTGCCCTCCTTTCTACGCAGACGGTTATTAAGCATCTGACAATGGTAGTTATCAAGCACCAGAGGACTGCTTCAGATTATATTTGAAGGAAATATCATGCTAACATATCTTTGTTCCCTGCTCTTTCGGTAGGATCGCAAGTCCTTCTCTTCATTTCTCCTGGGTGTACTTGCAAGGTAAACTAACATTCACTTGTTTAATATATCTGCAGAAAGTTATACATAACGTAAGTCTGTTTAGCTTGGAAAAAAACTTGTTTGGTTTAGCAGTCTAGCGTTTACTGACTTAGATCTTTTCTTTTTTTCTGTTTGAAGTTACCACCATGAATCAATGAAATCTCAGAAAGCTATCAATGAGGTAATTCATCTTTTGCATATACAACAAGGGCATATGCATAGGGTTTATATATATGGTCGATGCACTTGTGATTAATTGCTAAACAATAATCATAAATGCTTAACAACATTAAATGCCAACACAAAAACATATGGTTACCGTCCCCTGGGTATATTTTTTCGGGCTCCATATATATATATGTGTGTGTGTGTGTGTGTGTGTTTTATTATTATTATTATTATTATTATTATTATTATTATTATGAATTGTAGAAACTAATGTTATTTGATGATAGCTGTTTGTCAAATTCAATATTCACTTCGCGGGAGTATCGAGGAGTATTTTGAAGAAGTCACAGAACCATTCAGATGGATCAGAATTTACAGATTTGGTTTTGGAGATTGGTTCTATGAGTGTTGATACTACTGGATTGCACTGGCGGTAATGTTTAAACATGATTCTCTGATAATTTTATGTCTTATTGTATGCCTCTTGTTAGCTATCGTCATATCTCAGTTTTTCTTCCATTGGACACTTCTCTATGGAATGTTATTATTTTATCAAGTGGATAGGTTTTTTTATGTCAGGAAGTATTAAGAGATGAGATAATGTTTTGCCCCCTTGTTTCCTCCAGCTATAATCTGATGGCTAATAGAATACTGCTACTGCTAACTATGGCTTCCATGAGTGCCCCAGATTCATCTTCAAATATTCTGAGTACAACTGCTGGTAACTACGATTGCTCATAAATGTGTGTGGCCAAGAAACAAATGGCCTTTAGAATAGACTTGATTTTTTTTTTTTTTTTTTTTTTGTCATTTAATCTTTAGCATTTCATTTCTGATTTCACTCCTTTTGTGCTGCTCACATTTATTAATGTAATTATGGTACTTTAAGGACACTTCTTGAAGAATCTTAGAAGCCAACTTCCTCAGACAAGGATGCTTTCAATCTCTGCTCTAAATACACTGTTGAAAGAATCGCCACATAAAATTTTAGACAGGGAGCTGCATCCTATTTCTGAAGACTTCAAGGGCAATGACAAATCTTCTCTCGAAGGGGCTTTGAGCCAGATATTTTGTGAAGAGGGATTCTTTAGTGACACGATGAATAGCCTTTCTCATGTACATATAATCACTGATGTCGATAGCACGTCGTCTCGAGGAACCCATGGCGCTGCTTCCTTTCAGAGCCTGGCAGATAAGTCAATCACTCATTTCTACTTCGACTTTTCAGCTTCATGGCCACGCACCCCAAGTTGGATATCAGTATTGGGAAATGATACTTTTTACCCGCACTTTGCTCGTATTTTTAAGCGTTTGGTTCAGGAATGCGGCATGCCTATTCTATTGGCCCTTCAGAGCTCATTGGAACAATTCTCAAATGCTAAAGAGAGGTCAAAGCAATGTGTTGCTGCAGAAGCGTTTGCTGGAGTGTTGCACTCTGATGTTATTGGTCTTGTAGAGGCATGGGATAGCTGGATAAAGGTTCAGCTGCAGAAGGTCATTCTAGCACCATCAGTGGATTCCATACCTGAGTGGGCAGCTTCCATACGTTATGCTGTAACAGGGAAGGGAAAATATGGAACAAGGGCCCCTATTTTAAGGCAAAGGATATTGGATTGCCTTGTGGCACCATTGCCTCAAGTAGTGGCGACCAATGTTGTTGCTAAGCGATATGCTTTCCTTTCTGCTGCACTCATAGAAGTCTCCCCTAATAGGATGCAAAGTCAGGAAGTTGAATTGCATCAAAAACTTCTGGAAGAGTTGATGACCAGCATGATTCATTCATCAGCCCAAGTAAGAGTACCTCATACTTCAGTTACAATGCTCTGTATATTTTTATTTGCTTTATATACTTTGTTATTTTATTCAATCTTCTATTTGGAGTGCGAAAGACTATGATTTTAAGGAGATTTTGTTGACGTAAGATGAACCTAGTTGCCAAAGGTTGCTCTTTCAGCTTAGGTGGTTGATGCTCACGGGCAGTTTGATTTTTGAGCTGTAATTTGGTCTTTCTATGAAAAGTGTATCTCTTGCGTGCATGAATGGTTGAGAAGTGGTTTTGTAGGAGTTCCAAGTATAGTTAGTAGATTTAACTCAAATAAAGTGGCCTGAAGAGACGTATGAGAGGTGGTAAATAGTAATGATTTCTTCAGGCGCATGTCATGTTGAACTTGAACTTTGAGCTTTTTTTTTTTTTTTTTTTTTTTTTTTTTTTTTTTTGATAAGATTGCTCTTTGAGCTTATGACAACAAGAGGATGGGTGCTAGTTTTTTGTTTTTTGTTTTGTTTTTCGTTTTTTTTAAAGAAAAAAATTAAAACATGTACCCATGCACAAGTAAACCTCGTCAAATTTACAAAGGATTTTAATATTGGTGTAACCTGACTATCATTTGGAGAAGGATTGTTGTCTTGATAGTTTCCAAGATTCAAAAAATTAAAGGATAATATGTTGAAACTCAATACATTAAAGGCTATATGTTGAACAATAAAGGATTTACAAATCACGCCATCAAGTGCACTAAATCGAGCATAATGGAGGAGTTTGGTCCATGTAGCCAAGTAATTTAGGATTGAAGTTATTGTACATCGTTTATTTATAGGCCTCTTATTATGTGATAAAAATTAGCAGAATCTTGTAGAGGTATCTCTTATGCAAGTAACATGTCTGCCACACACACATATGCATAGCAATGACGTAATGTGATGAGAATGTTCCCTCCTTCGTAGAGTTTCACCTGCTCTAAGCGCAGTAATCTCATTCAATGGCTCCCACTCTCTAGCATAAATTGATTTTGCATATGAAATTAGAGTCCTCTTCGATCTATTGCTCTTCTAAACAAGGTTTTCCTGCTGCTGTTGTTGCAACATACATACCTTTTCTGCTGATGTTGGCATGGATATGATAGCTGTGTTTTATTTTACGTGATTGTTTCTCTTCTTGTTTCTCCATTACAAGCATTACTTGGTGCAGGTAAGGGAGGCTATTGGTGTTGCCCTATCTGTTTTATGCTCAAATATTAGACTTCATGAATCTTTCATCCTTAGTATCTGTGATAAAGGGGAAACTAAAGCGGATGACTGCACTGGATGGCAAAATTGGGGCCAAGATCTAACACAACGAGCTTCTGAACTGGCTGTGAACATACAAAACACTTTGCAATCAGACCATTCTGAATTTCAGGGGAATAAAACTTACACTAACGGACACTCAAATAATGAGTCACAAGATGTTAAGTGGATGGAAACAGTATGTGTCTCCTAAATTTTTTGAGTGAGTTCCTACATTTTCTTCTTTAGTTTCTTGATCCACGTATCTTTTTGTGAGTGCAGATGTTCCATTTTATCATCTCATCTCTAAAGTCTGGAAGATCTTCAGCTCTGCTAGACGTTATGGTGGGTCTTTTGTATCCGGCTATCTCCTTGCAGGTAAATAATATTTGATTCTCTGTTGGGACTTGGGAGTGCCTAGTGCATACGAGAGGTTGTAACCAAGGTTCTTGAATTTTCCAATTCTCTTTAATTTTCTTTTACCCTAACACGACAATGAACTCAAATTAACGGCTTAGTTTCGCAAAATCTTCGTTCTAATGTCACAAAATCTTCACTTTAAGTTATGTAATTGAAAGGGATCGACATGTTAAACCCTAGAGTGCTTGAATAAAAACACTAAGCTATGATTTGTTAGAACTTAAAACCAAGCTCATGGCACTTGGTCATCTTTCAGAGACACCCAAAAAGCTACTCACAAGAGTTTTATTGGACTTCCTTGGTTCTAGGTGCACAATAGTGCTTGCCCCCACCACACATTACGCCTCTCTTCCTCTTGTGTGTTCAATAACTCCCTCAACTACTCACAACATATATAAACCTCGTGAACTTACCTTACCACAATTCACTGGCATCATTAGTAATGTGTTGTCGTCGGTCACTATTTACCGGCTTTGTTGCTTGCTCTCAACCCCAATTTCTTTTGAAAAGGAAACGCTAGGGCACGAATCACATGAGATTCTTCTCTTCTTTTTTTTAAACAAAAAAAAATTACTACACATAAACACCCATTACTTATAAGAGTCACCTCTCTACCTAAACATCCACGCATCCACCTAAGCATTTCTTATTCAATTTTCGTATTTTTTGTGTTGATTGCTGCTACTCCTACTTTTCCTTCAATCCTCGTATTTCTTATTCACTCTCTCTTAGTTTTACCACGCATCCACCTAAGTAACCTCATTTCCGCTACACTCATTTTATGTAATTCACGCCCAACTTTCACTTCCGTAAAGCACATTTGACCTAATTGCAATTGTACAAAATTTTCATTTTTGCATATCAACGATATTTTGATCCCATGTGACATGTTTCACTCCACTACTTTCATCCATCTTGAATTTATGTGTAACGTCATCTTTAAGATGACCATCTTTTTGTATGATTGATCCTAGTTATCTAAAATGCTTCACCTTGGAAAATTTGGTTGAGTGGATAGTTTGGCATATATGAAAATGATAGATTCTAGAGCCAAAGTATATGGAATCTTACTTGTGCAGCATCGCTCATCATTCGTGGGGCATTGAATTTTGATAGTACTTTGTATTTATATAATTATGGAATGAAAATTCTCCAAAGTTCAAAAAAATTGGCCGAATTAATTAGATTTTTGGACCATCGAATTAAGAATTAGATGTAAACAAAATTTTACAAAGCTATAGTGAAGTTAAAGAGTAACGATAATGTTGGAAATAAGGAAATAATCCCACATGGACTAGTTGAAAAGAAATACAAAAATTATAAGTTTGGGAGTGAGAACTAAAACTTGCTTGGCATTTTGGAGAACTCTCCCACTTCCAAACTAAAGCTCACTCATTAAACTAGCCACTCCTACACTCTCTTATGGCTTGGACTTGGGCCTATTACAAAAAATAACATGGTATTGGTATCAGAGCCCAAAGTGGCCTAACAACCCATTAAAGATCCAAAGTTCGAGAAAAAAATTGAAAGGGCTAGCAAAAACAATAATGATGAAGCTAGACACATGTCGGAAGACCTGAGGCCTCTAAGGTTCGAAAAGAACACAAGCCCAGGCTTACCAAATGTTGGTAGACCTGAGGCTTCTAAGGTTCAAAAAGAACACAAGTCCAGGCTTATTACCAAATTGAAAAAACAAGTCACAACTCACAACTGGTTAGACCACTTGGACTAGAGGGGGAATGCTGAAAATAAGGGAATAATCCCACGTGGACTAGTTGAAAAGAAAGGCAAAGGT
Source organism: Stephania cephalantha (assembly GCA_039657325.1). NCBI lineage: Eukaryota > Viridiplantae > Streptophyta > Magnoliopsida > Ranunculales > Menispermaceae > Stephania > Stephania cephalantha. The sequence continues at coordinate 58,585,323 of CM077571.1, forward strand.
TATAAGTTTGGGAGTGAGAACTCCAACTTGCCTTGGCATTTTGGAGAACTCTCTACCTCCAAACTAAAGCCCACACATTAAACTAGGCACTCCTACACTCTCTAATGTCTTGGACTTGGGCCTATTACAAAAAATAACAGATAAGATATATAAATTATAAGCTTAGTTGTCGGAAAAGTGAAATAATACTCTTAAAGAATAAGACAAGTTTAGAAGATAAAAGTCTAAAACTCAATCTCAATTATAAGAAATGGATTCTAAAAAATTATGTTGAAGGAAAAAATAATGCATCCCATGTTAACTTTGGTGTGCCTTTCCAAATCATTTAATCCCTCCTACCCCCAAGTTAGTTCGAATTTCTACAATTTCTATTGAGTCAAGTTTTCTAGTTGGGATGCATTTGTAGGCCGTCTTTTGCATCTCTATCAAGTCAAATTGACCAAACCACCGCAACCCAAATTAATTGGGGTCCTACTTCCTTTTCCAATCTTTGTATCAATTGGTGCTACTCTTACTTGTTTTTGAATTTCTATATTTCTTATTCTATCTTTACGAGTTTTACCACACATCCACCTAAGCATCCTCATTTCTATATTTCTTATTCTACATTCATTTTATGTAATTGTTGTTGCTTTACCGCCCAACATTCACTTCCATAGAGCATAGCTGGCCTAATTGCGGTCCTATAAAATTTTCCTTTTAACTTAGTAGGAACATTTTGATCACAAATCACCCCTGTTGCACTCCGCCATTTCTTCCATCCAGCTTGAATTCTATGTGTGACATCATTCTCAATGTTACCATCATTTTGTATGATTGATCCTAGGTACCTAAAGTGGTTTACCTTAGGAACTTCTACTTCCCCTAATTTTACCACTCCGTCATCTCGATGTCTAGTGTTTCTAAACTCACAAATAAGCACGTATTCGGTTTTCGTCCTACTCAACTTAGAGCCTTTAGATTCTAATGTATTCCTCCAGAGTTCTAATTTCCTATTCACTCCATCTTTAGTTTCATCCTCTAAGACAATATCATCTGCAAATAGCATACACCATGGTATATCCTCTTGAATATGTCTAGTTAGTTCATCTATAACTAAAGTAAATAGATATGGGCTTAAAGCCGATCCTTGATGTAGTCCTATCGTAATGGGGAATTCTTTTGTAGCTCCTCCAAATGTCTTTATATTCGTTACTACTCCATCATACATATCCTTAATAGTGTCTATGTATCTAGCATGCACTCTTTTTCTTTCTAGAACCCACCAAAGAACATCTCTAGAGACCCTATCATATGCTTTTTCTAAATCTACAAATACCATATGAAGATCTTTTTTCTTTTCTCTATATTTTTCTAACAATCGTCTTACAAGGAAAATCGCCTCCATAGTTGACCTCCTGGCATGAAACCAAATTGGTTCTCTCGATATTGTTGTTTCTCTCCTTAGCCTATTGTTAATTATCCTCTCCCAAAGTTTCATAGTGTGACTCATAAGTTTAATTCCCCGATAGTTTGAGCAACTTTGAATGCCTCCTTTGTTTTTGAAGATTGGCACAAGCGTGCTTCTTCTCCAATCCATTGGCATCCGTTTTGATTTTAAAATTTTATTGAAAAGTTTTGTTAACCAAGTCAATCCAATTTCTCCTAAGCATTTCCAAACCTCTATGGGTATTTCATCTGGGCCACATGCTTTCTCTATTTTCATTCTTTTCAATGTCTCTTTAACTTCTACAATTCTAATATTGCGTGTATAGTTGACATTTCTTTCTTGGTGTGAGTTTTCATATATTATAGTATCAACTTGACCATCATTAAATAAACTATCGAAGTAACTTCTCCATCTCTCCTTAATATCCTCCTCGCGCGTTAAAACATTTTGATTTTCGTCCTTAATACATCTTACATGACTTAGGTCTTGTTTCTTTTTATATCTTAATTTGGCTAGCCTATATATATATTTTTCGCCATCTCTATTACCTAACCTTGTATATAGATCTTCCATGAAATTTGTTTTAGCTTGACTAACTACTTTTTTAGCTTGTTTTCTAGCTTCTCTATATTGATTGTACACATCTTCATCTTGACACTTAGGTATTTTCCTATACACCTCTCTTTTAGTCTTAATTGCTCGTTGGACATCCTCATTCCACCACCATGTTTCCTTCTTTGGTGGTCCCAAGCCTTTAGATATACCTAATACGTTTGATCCCACTCTCCTTATGCAACTACTCATTTCTAGCCACATTGTATTAGCATCTAAGTCAAGATTCCAAATATTTTCCTTTAGTAGTTTTTCTCTAAACTCTACTTGTTTACTATGTTTAAGGTTCCACCACTTTATTCTAGGGTCGCTAACTCTTTTATTTATATTATGTCGTCGTGTTAGCTTAATATCAAGTACTACTAACTTATGTTGGGTAGTAAGTGCTTCACCAGGCATTACTTTGCAGTCTCTACATATTTTTCTATCTATTTTTCTTGTTAAAAGAAAATCTATTTGACTCTTGTTATGACCACTACTAAAAGTAATTATATGCGACTCCTCTTCCTAAAACTAGTATTTGCTAAGACAAGATCGTATGCTTTGAAACAAATTCTAAGATTGATTTTACCGTAACCAAAACCTCCATGAACTCTCTCAAACCTATCGTTACTTGCCCCGACATGCCCATTTAAATCTCCTCCAATAAAAACTTTTTCATCTAATGGTATACTTTGCATAAATCCATCCATATCGTCCCAAAACTTGCGTTTGATGCTCTCGCTTAATCCTACTTGTGGTGCATAGGCGCTAAGTATGTTAATTTTTTCGTCTCCAATAATTAATTTAACTAGAATCAATCTATCCCCCATTCTTTTAACCTCTACGACCTTATCCTTATAATCATTATCCACCACAATTCCTACTCCATTGCATTTTCTATCTATACTTGGTGTACCACAGTTTAAACCCTGTGCTTCCTATTTCTCTACTCTTTTCTCCTACCCATTTTGTCTCTTGGAGGCAAGCAATATTGACTCTCTTTCTAATCATGGTATCTACTAGTTCTATTGACTTCCCCGTAAGTGTTCCTATGTTCCATGTTCCTAAACGAATTTTTTCTCCCCTTTGTATTTGTTTTCCTTTTCTATTTCTATTTTGTCTAAAAGATCTAGTGTCCGTATCTATGATTTTGTTTTTGTTTTCGTGTTTGTTTTTGTTTTTGTCTAAAAGATCTAGTCTGACATACACCAATAAACCTTTTAAATCTATTTTGTAGATCCTAATCACTATGATAGAGACCTAAGTCTTCCTTTGAGAAAAGATTTCCCAACTAAAACTTAGACATTTTGCAAGGTGAAGATGTCATTTCCTATTGGTAATATATTTTTGACATATTTGATATTAGAAATGGAACTGCACTTTAACTAATTTTCCTATAAGGACAAGGTTTATCGTCGTTGTTGATAAATTGAAATTATTTGACAACTTCATCAAGTGAAGATTTTAACTTTGAGAAACTTACTTCAACTCGCAAGATCCTGATAGAACCCCAAACTTTAATGGACCGAACTAACAAAGAAAAGATAAAGAACAGGAGAAATGTGAGAGAAGAAGTAGATATATTGCTGAACTGAACCACAGAACAAGCAATCCCACAACATTCAAGAGGTTGGACTCTCCAAGAACTCAAATGAGTTTTTAAGCCAAGACAAATGTATTGAATGTCGTACAATATTTCTCTACCCCTATTTATATAGTATTCCCCACTAACTAGCTCTACAAGACTCTATGTGGGACCTTATCATTACTCCCCCCTTTAAAATCCACCTTGTCCTCAAGGTGGTAGCTAAAGAAGTGATCACTGAAGAAGATGGATATGACCGAACGTGAACCCTCGTGGTGGAAGGTATGTGAATGAGTGCGATGAAACGACCATGCCAGGATCCATATGAACCTTGCAGCTAAATAACAACCTACACCATTCATCAACCTGATGCTCAACCAATCCATACTGATAGTTACATCAGTCCAAAAGTGAAGAAGCGCGACCAAACTGAATGCAGCTGTCTTAACTATGCAAGCCAAACCCCACTCCCCTTGGACCATATCATCATCAAGAATGAATAGCAGACTAACCCACTCCAATGTCAAAGAGGAATCCACAAGTTTGCCCAGAACAAAGTATGACCCATGTAATGAAAGTCAAATAGAGCGTGATGAAGATCCCCAAAGACTAGTAATAGGAAAAATGAGGGGAAAAGACTTCACGAGAATGACTAATCGCACTACTCAAGTTAGCGAGACATTTCTTCAAACACATTGAAGGCAACATGAAAAACTCCTCCGATGTAGACCACAACAAGATTGTCATAAAAAATGAAGTGGTGATTGGATGTAAGTGATCAATAAATGTCCAAAAATGATGAGGAAGAACTATTGTAGGATCAAAGATAACATACTCAATCACTTTCTCCATAGTGTACATGGTAAACACAATGAGCATTGTTGTGAATACCAAATGCTCTGCAGGATTTACCGAAGGCGTCTTCATGATCGCCTCTACGCCTTGAGTGATCAGATATTCCAAGGAGACACCCAAAATTGTGCTAGGAAATACCATAAAGCACAGTAAATGAAGAGGAAGCAAGTTGCAGAGGATGGAGTACCCACAAAGTATCAAAGACATCTCCCCAAGCAAAAGTCAAAAATGAGAAAAAGCCCATCACTAAAGTGCATGGTTGCACAATAAGGAAACAAAGAAGAAGTGCGAGCTACCACAAATGGAAGACAGAACAACGACCATTTGATTCTCCTTGAATGTTGAGTTAGTCGATCGATCTAGCAACTTCAAATGAAAATTGTAAAATGGAGTGTGCATCCCACTAGAAAAATCAAAGGCCACAACATGATATTGTGGTGTAAATATCGTCTTACAGTCAATGATCCCACCACCCATACTCTTATGTGTTGTCAACGATCCCACCATGAAAGCACCTTGAGAATGCCATTCTCTAAACAAAATCATCTCCAAACGAGCCCTTGTTTCAAAAAACTTGCGCGTACCGAGAGAACAAAAATGCGAGATCGCTAGTGAAAGAAAAGGCAGCAAATAAAGAGGGCAAGGCGGTGGCCATGGCGGTGGATCGATTTCAAAGAACCAGTCATCCATACTTACAAATCTTGGATATGTAGACGCGTCATCGAGAATGGAAACCGTGAGGATCTTGCTGAGATTTGGTGACTCGTAGCTAGATCTAGACAAAAATTTGGTTGACGAGTGCAATTCGATCTCAATCCGCAGCACCAACCTTTGGATCTCTGAATTTGCCTTGGATTTGAGGTTGGGTGACTATTTTTTCACCAAATCTGAAGCATCTACAGTTGGAAACACCTCAATCGCCATTAGATCTGAATCTCCAACTACCCGAATCAACTCAAACGTCATCGGATCTGGCGGATCTGGTGCTTTCGTCCCGCAAGACTCTTCGATTTGATGCTCCCTTGTGCCGCTTGATTCGATCCCGCGATGACGAAGAAGTTCGTCAAGCTTCTGATGCAACCCTCTAAACATAAACCTCATCTCATATCTAAGCTCCCCAATCGACACTTCAATGGTTGAAATCTTCTTCAACTCCTCTTTAATTTGATCTAATCGAGCTTCCATTCGATCTAATCGAGCTTCCATGTTTGAAAGTGTGCTCTGATACCAATGATAGAACCCCAAACTTTAATGGACCGAACTAACAAAGAAAAGATAAAGAACAGGAGAAATGTGAGAGAAGAAGTAGATATATTGCTGAACTGAACCACAGAACAAGCAATCCCACAACATTCAAGAGGTTGGACTCTCCAAGAACTCAAATGAGTTTTTAAGCCAAGACAAATGTATTGAATGCCTTACAATATTTCTCTACCCCCATTTATATAGTATTCCCCACTAACTAGCTCTACAAGACTCTATGTGGGACCTTATCAGATCCTTAAAGCTTTCATACCTCACTAATTAGTTTTTTTTACTGAGAAACATTGTTTTGGTATTCACTTATCATATCTCATAATCATAGTACGTGGCAATTGCAATGAGAATCTTGATGGATTTGAGAATGGTGAAAGGTTTCTTCATAGTGTGCGCTATGAGCTTCTTTGAAACCTTTTGCAGTGCAAGCCATGTCGGTTTACTTCTGGAAAACCTACGCAATGGTCATTGAACTTTAGGTAAGTTAGTCAAGGTTTATACCTTATTGTCATACATGGATTGCATTCTAGGTTTCAGTGCATTTAACCATTTCTCATAGCCTAGTATCGACACAACCTCTTGATAGTGGGTGAGCTCTTTGTTATCTATGAGCACATCACAACTTTGTATTATGTGAAATCAATGTCTTGCGGACTTGTGTCTTGTCTAATTAGACTTACTTAGACCTTGTGTTACTCGTGCAAACATAGAGATTTCGAACTTCCAATGGTCGTTCTATGATGTGTTGTGGTCTCAAAATTCTTTGTACCTTACTCATATTGGTTTTTGTAAAAAATGTATATAAACTTCCTTTCCAAAAAGGCCCCATTTCAAGCTATAAACACTTGTTGCCGTGAGGAATATAGAAATAGTATCCCTTGGTTTCCTTAGGATATCCCATAAAAGGCACTTGTCAAACTTAGGTGTTACTTTATTTGGGACTTGATACCTTCCATCAAAACTTGATTCGCTATGTTATAATGTTTGCTATATGTTCATAAGTATACATATATCACGTACACTATTCATATTGTTAGAATAGTAATCATACTGGCCTTCAGGTCTTGTCCCCACCAAAAACAAAAATAGCAATCATACTTCTACAATAATTACTTAAAATACTTATCATGAATTAATTTCACGTTCAAAATATATGTTCAAGTCAGATTCATAATCTTTGCTATTCTTTGACCATCGTTATTTGTCATTGTTAGAACCCAAGTAAAAGAACTTCAATATTACCTAACTACAGAATAGTTACTGATAGAAAAAGGACAGAATACACACGCGCGAGCACACGCACTATTTGTTTCGCTTGGTTTAGGTTTCTCACAAGATGCTTTAACTTATTTTTATTGTTGTTTTCTTTCTTTTTTTGGTTCTTTGTTGTCTCTATGTTCTTTATTATTCAGTATGTTAAATCTCTCTTGAACCAGAATGTGTATGGATTTGTTTGCCATCTCAAGGATCATTTGACCAGCGCAAGAACTGTGTTAGGGACAAGTTGCATCTGGAAAGCTTTTTATACTTGTGAAATCTGTACTTGGTTTTATGTCTGTAGCTAAAATGTTTCCATTATGTTTGAAGGAAACATCAAACAAAGATCTATCGACGTTAGCAAAGGCATCCTTTGAGTTACTAAAGTGGAGGATATTCCCAGTGCCACATCTTCAACAGGCTGTATCTGTGCTTCTTTCTTCTTCTAATGATTGCAACTGGCGAACCAGATATGCAACTTTGACATATCTACGAACATTTCTCTATAGGTCAGGAAATTCAAAATTTAATACTTATTAAATTGATATCTCTGATGTTAAATGCAAATAAAAGTTACTTGGAGAATGCGCATCAATGGAGAATCATGAGAGAAGAAAAGGAATCAAAGGGAAGAACTTAATAATATGTGATTTTCATTCAATGGCCGTGTTATGAAAATAATAACCCTAATATAATATTTATATATTGTTAATAAAGATTTATAGCACTTCCAATAAATAACACTTTACAATATAATATTTATATATTGTTAATATAATATAATATTTATTACGATAGCTAACTGAATCAAATATGATAAAAACAATGTCTGTTTCACAGAAAGTTGTTGTGGCCACAGACATCAGATTTGTATATATTGTCTGTGATCACAGATACAAAACTGCATGTCTTTTGGTGTAAATACAAAGGCAACAAATAAAGATAAATTGCAGTAAATAGAGAAAACACAAGAATTGTTTACACAGTTCGGACCTTCTGTCCTACGTCTGCGGGGCCACGCCCAGGCGTAAGCTTCACTAAAACGGATTATAGAATTACACAAGGTTTATCACCAGTGATCCCTCACCAAACCTTGACACTCTCCTCACTATATTCCGTTACAATGACCTTACACACTCAAACCCCAAGTCGCAAGTCCCCTTAGCTAGTTGTGTGTGAAAACAAAAGAAGAGAGTTAGATGCTTACTCTATCTCACTGTTACTATGAAAATCAATCTCACAAAAGTTGTGTTTTTTCATATTAGTGATTTCCTACTTATATAGAAAACCAAAGATTGTATAAACATGGAAGTTCTCTAATTGATCTTCAAGGTAGCTGTGATATATCTTTCTTTCTTTAATTTGCAGCTGTGATTTATCTTTCTTTCCATCTTTTCTTCAATCAAGATCTTCATTTATGGAAAGATCTCCCAATCACATATCCTTTGACATCCCACACTTTTCATTCTCGCTCTTCTTGTTTGAATCATGAATGGCATGATGAATGTTCCTCATTAGTTGTCCAAGGTGTTGGACATGGAATGTTTTGATGATAGGTCCAGCTAACATTATGTCGATCTTGCTAGAACTTCAGCTAATTTGTGACCACAGACTGATTGTCCTGTGGGCACAACCTATGAAAGAAAGCTTAGGAACAATTAGATGTACACATTTTACTTTATTTCCTTTGCTTACCAAACCCGAGTTGTAACAAATATTGACAATCACAGAATTTTACCTTAACAAAATAGACTCCTGGACTTGGGGCTTCGTGTTCCAACTAACTACTAATAAATGAATGTCCTAGTCAATCTAGGATACCTGAAAACACAACTTAAAATTCTATCTATCCGGACTCCAAATATTGGCGAATGCATTATATTTCAATTATTCCTGGCTTAAAATGATCAAATTGTGGGGTCTGAACTGCTCCAGATACCAAACCTCTGGTGTTGAAGAGTACATCTAAACATTGAACTGGAGTTCTGCTATGACCAAACAATTAGCGGAGCTGCTGAACAGAATCTTGAAGCAACAATGAAACAAATAGCCAAAGGGTGGGCATTGAGGAGGGGGTCCATGCTAGGATCCATATCAATCTTATGGCATGAAGTTGAGCGAAACATGGCGAGACGATGTGTCATCAATGAGAGCGATAACGACACCGAACCACCACCCACGAGAGGGTGCCCCCTAGCCGTCGATTGGTCGAGAACATTTCAGCAAACACGTCAAATGCGATATAAAGAAAGTCACATCCCGAATAATAGCCTTCGTGAACACCAACAAAGTGAGGGAAATCCCAAAACCAACCCAATAGAAATCCATGGATGCATTGAGTTGGTATACATGACCCTTAATGTTCCCAAAGGGAACCAACAATATCATAGCTCTCCTAAAACGAGTGACATCCATGAATGGAACGACATTGGGCCCCCCATGCGTCCATAAGCGAGAACCGCCATTGATGAACGTTCCAAGTTACATGTTCAACAAAAACAACCACCCCTACATGGTCGACATCTCCATTGATACTCTGCCATTGTTGAGCAATTCTTTCAAGAAGCATACAACCTAACTGGACCAACAACTTTAAGTGAGATGGAGAGTACACCAATCGAGAGTAAACCAATGGCCAAAGGAGAAACACATATAGTCTTGAGTTGTGTACAAGAACACAAGATCTGTGACAGAGACATTGATGTGGTGGCGCTTTCTCTCCATTTGATCTCCATGAAAACTTTGTTGTTCAAAAGTAACTTTCTTCTCCAAAGGTATTGCAATAGAGAGAGCTCGAGGTGTGCTATAGGAGAACGAAACCGATGGAAAGTCATTCCGGTTGACAACATCCGTTGAAGCTTTGTTCAACAACATAGAAGGTCGGGGAGGTGGCCAAGGAGGCGGATCTAGGGAAGCGAAGTGATAACACGGACACACGACAAGTGAACCAATCTCAAAAAACAACACACACTCGCAGAACAAGAGGACCCTATCCCTCATCGTCCTCTCAACCACGCCAAATAGAGAACATTTCAGCCTAGACGGCTGGAAAGCATGAATGGTTTGCAAATCGCAAGCGCCATCAAACATTTTCTTCAAAAATGGATCAACGAATGAGAGAACAAAGTGCATACCAGAATTAACTAGTAGTGGATTGGTTGAAGTTGCATAGGAGGGCACTGGATCTGGAAGAAGGTTCGAGGTAGTAAACAGATCTGGTGGCGATGGCGGTGGCGGCGGTGGCGGTGGCGGTGGAGATGGGAATGGATCTGTCCCTGAGGCACTCGGATTATCCTCCAACATCATCGGACTTGCTAAATCTGGGTGCTTCATTCCACAGGTCTCTTTGATCGGTTGAACACCCGATCCCTTCATCGAGTTAACGAGAGGTTGAAGGAGAGGCTCTTCGAAGTGTAGCACCAACCGGATCTCTGACTCCACCTTAGATCTGAGGTCGATGGGCTGTTTCTTGCACTCGGACACCAACGGATCTGCCAGTGTTGAAACTATTGTGGCTTTGATAAATGCCCCTGGTCTGCTTTGAAGTGCAAAGTTCAAGAACTTGGTCAAAATGGAGTGCTGTTTCAAAAGAACTTGGAAATGTGCAGTGACGGTTTAGGGCACGAATTCTGAGTGTCGTAGGTGTGTATTTAAGTAGAAGAAGAATGCTAAACCATGTAGATGAGAGAGGAGAAAATTCAGCACATAAATTTAGAGAAGAGAAAAAGAAAAACAGAATGAGAAGAAACTGGTGCATAAATTTGAGAAGAGACAGAGAGGAACTAGTGAAAAGATTTAATAGGAAAAACAACGACAACAACAAAGCTTCAATTCCAAATTAGTTGTGGTCAGCTACATGGATCAAACTCTTCCATTGCGCTCGATTTGGAACACTTAATGGCATGCTTTACAAATCCTTTCTGATCAACGTGTCCCAAGTTAACTTAGGTCTACCCCTTCATAGTCGAATCTCTTCAATTTCTATTGAGTCGAGTTTTCTAACTGGGGCATTTGTAGGCCGTCTTTGGAGGTGTTCAAACCACCACAACCACCCTTCCATGATTTTTGTGTCAATTGGTGCTACTCCTACTTTTCTTTGAATGCCCGTATTTGATAGAAGAGAAAGAAAATCTTTGCATAAATCTTAAAGGGGAGAGTGAATCTTAGAAGCAATGGGAGGTTGAAAGGGGACAAAAATACTGACTAGAAGAAAAATGGATCGAACAGAATCTTTGATAACATTTAATGGAAAAAAGCTGAAATCTGCATACTTTTTGTAATGGCCTTGTTGTGAAAAAACTTATATAATTTTGATATATTGTGAATGCTTTATTCATAACAACCATTAAATGTGCGAAATGGCTCCTAATGTGTTCAAGACTTTATTCTCTAAATAACTACTTATATATTTATATTTTAAATTTTTAATATAAATCTACAAACCTTAAACAATGTACAATTAAAATCCCAGTCAATAAAGGATCCTACTTATTATCAAATTTATCCTACTATCACACATCCAGGATCCGTCATCTTTGCTTGTTACTAAATGGACCCTTGTGGATGTTTTTTCTCTATAGATTTGTATTTTTCTTCAAGGTGGATTAGATTCCCCACGTCCACCTTGCCTTCTTTCTTCGAGTCTTTAGTCTTTTGACATTTTACATCCTTGTCAGCTTTTTTTCTAATAGATGAAATGTATGATTTTAATTATTCAACTACATTCAAATTCTTATGACATCCAAATGAGCGGCACATACCATAGAAAATTACTCTCTGTCTCTCCCTCCCTCCTTTCTTCCTTGTCTCAGGCACACTTTCATTCTCTCAAGAATGGAGAAGCAACAAATATGGGAAACCATGGAGAAGTTACTTAAGGACAACCAAGTGGAGGTAAGCGGTCTAACTGTTGAACATCGTAATCAGAGTTCTTTGAATTGATAAATTCATTCTTTATTGACAAATACACATTTTAATGATATATTAGATGAGTTCTTTCAATGAAAAATCAACTCATCCTAGCATCTGATTCCGATAGTCCCTCAATTTGCGCTACTATCTTTCTCATTGTACTCTAAGGAAATGAAATTTATTAAGCCTTACCGCCTGAAGCTAGCACAGGGATTTCATACAATAAGGACTTTGTGTGTTACAAGTTCATATGTTCATTCTAGTTTTCATGTGTATGGGATAATTAGATATCATAGTACATCAAACTTTTTTTTTCCATGTCCTTGCCATCTTGTAAAAGATCTTTTCTTTTTGGTTTTTGTGCTTAATAAGATACAGTATCAAGGCACATTACATATTCCAAGCAAGTCAAATCTGTCGGTTTATGCCAGATCTGATTTTGGTCTGCCTTGAATGTGAAAACATTGACACTGGTCCAATGTCCTTTTTCATGTGCTTCATTATATGAAAAATTCTCTTCACTTCTCCAAACTTTCTCAAATTGATTAGATTTTTTAGTCATTAAGAGTTAGATGTCAACAAAACTCTGGAAAGCAGGGGGAAATGACTTGATTTACATATTTCAAATCAATATCCATAAAATCAAGGGAAAAAGTGGGGTAAACTATCAATAAAAAAGCAGACTTTTTCTCAAAAATAGCATAAGATTTTTAATTTTGTCAATTATAAATCAACAACTGACACTGCTTCAATTTAGCATCTTTCACTGCTTCAATTTAGCATCTTTAACTTTAATAAAGTTCATCCAAACATGTTCTAATTTGCCACGTCACCATGGTTGACTAAACGAGCCAGTTCAGTCAAATCGAACCACCCTTCATCTTCCTGAATCCCTTTCCACATCCCCAGATGTAGTTGAATAAAAAGACCCCTAAATAAACGAAACACACAAACTCCATTCTTCTCATACGGATCTCAACAGCCTAAAGCCTTTGATGGAGAGATATCCGAACAGAGAGATAAGAAATAAAATGAAGAACAGAGCTGTTCAAGAGTCGGGCCATCAAAAAATGACTTTCCTTCTGATTTTAGGACAGTCTTCTTCATGTGTTTGATCCTCAAGCACTTCTGTCAACGATACTGTAAAATCATGAACGATGATGAGAAAAGATCATGAGTGTCCATTTCTGAAGGTTAGATTGAAAGTTCTTTAAAACCACAACATGTCAACATCCAATAAAAAAACAGAGTTATATCAAAAGCAAACATGAAAGAGCAATTCACAGTTACTTAAAACAAAACAATCAATCAGGCTACATGTCATTTAAGTTAGGGGTTGAAACTTTATCAATTCTTAATTAGAATGAGAAGCATGATTGATCTGCTTTGGCACATATGAGCTTTGAAACCATAAACTAGCAGAGTCAAAAATAGAGACAGATGGGTGTAACCTATGCATTCAAGAGGGAAATTGAAATTAGATGACCACAAGTCCATTCCCAAATTCTTTTGGTCCTGAAAGCCAAGTCCTTAAAGGTCAATTCCTTGTGCAACTGAGACATGGCTGAGAAGTTATGTGACCAATGTCTTCTTCATTTCGATAGAGATGGGAAATGAGGAACAACCAATGATCAGTATGATAGAGATGCTTAGCTGGTTAAAAGTGCAAGGAATAAAACTTGTAGCTCAATATTTTCATAAACAAAATATTAGGCCATGGGATCAAATTCCATCTATTACCTATCCCAAAAATATTTAAATTGACGTGAGAAATATGGATTCATTTTCTTGGATATGTGATGTTAGCCGCAAGTGTACGGCTCAATGCAGGTAATAGTGGAACCAAACTAGTGTTGGTCTTGAGGGGCGAATTTCACCAAAGAAGAACCCTTCCTATCCAATTTAACTTGAGCGACCTCCAATTTTAGTGTGGATAGGCGAATTTCCTAAAGTAAACACAAAATCGATTACCCCATATTGAGGTTCAATTCAACATAAAATATGAAGAAAACTAAAGTAAACATGAAATCAAACCTCAAATCCAAAGAGAATCCACAAGTTTTCTCTACAAAAACCCTACCCTCTCCAAGTCTTCTCCAAAGCAAAAGTTTGTTTTCACCTCATATTACGCTCCTATTTATACCCCAAGGGGTATTTTGGCCTAAAAAGTTAGCATAAAAACCTAAAAAACTTTCAAAATACGAGCTTTAGGTGGCCTGCGCCTAGGCGTCGGGCCAGTGTCGAGTCACTAGCAGTAGCACCCAGTGCGGGCGCCAAGGCGCCAGGTAAGCGCCCATACTTTGGGCTCCTGTAACTTCTTTGCTCCCGGCGTCGGCACTGGGCACTTAGGGTTTAGGGTCGGAACTTGAGCCATTCTTTAGGTATTATTTTTGGGCCTTGGCACTGGGCGCCTGCCAGTGCCTGGAACAGTCTAGCAATCTCCGCCTCCTTGCTCGCCTCCTTGCTCGCCTCTTCTTTGGCTTCTTCTTGGTCCACCAAACCCTTTTATCTCCTTCTTAACTTGCCATGCACACAAAATACCCCAAATTAGTATAAATTCATTATTTATTTACCCGAATTGCTTAAGGAACTACTAGTTAAAAAGTAAATAAACTATGCTACGCATCAATCTGACCATTGTTTAATTTATCATTATGTTTTGCTAGTCTATGACACGAGCTACCGTAGAAATTCTACAAATCAATTGTTATATATATGTCTGACATGTAGCTATCTAGGATCAATTGTACCAAATTATGGTAATATTGAGAATGAAATTACACATAGAATTTAAGCTGGATGGATGAAGTGGAGGAGTGCAACAAGTGTAATATGTGATCCATATTGGGATACGAAACTGAAAGGAAAATTCTATAGAATTGCAATTAGGTTAGCTATGCTTTATGGAAGTGAATGTTGGGCGATAAAAACAACAAATACATAGAATCAATGTAGCGTAAATGATGCTTAGGTGGATGTGTGGTAAAACTCGCAAGGATAGAATAAGAAATACAAAAATTCAAAGAAAAGTAGGAGTAGCATCAATTGATGCAAAGATTAGGGAAGGTCGGTTGCAGTGGTTTGGACACCTTCAAGGATGGCCTACAAATAACCTCATTAGAGAACTCGATTAAATAGAAATCGATGAAATTCGACAATGTAGTGATAGACCAAAGCTAACTTGGAACACATTAATTAGGAAGGATTAAAGGATTTGGAAAGCACACCATCAACTGCACTAGCGCAATGGAAGAGTTTGATTCATGTAGTCAACCCCAAGTAATTCGGGATTGAGGCTTTGTTGTTGTTGTTGTTCTATGACTAACAGTTAGACTATGAACAACATTGGTTGGAAATGAAAGCTTGTCATTCTTTTCTTTCCTTTTAGTTAAGTTACTCTTTTTAGGCTTCACTAGTTTGCTTCTCTTAGTTTGAAGTATGATGCTATTTTTTTATTTTTTATTTATTTTTAACTTGGTCCAATTTTTTTAATGCTTCAAGTACTTCATTATCTGTTGATTCAGGTGAGGGAGCACGCTGCTGCAGTTCTTGCGGCCTTAATGAAGGGTGGGGATGAAGATTTAGTGAGGGACTTCCGAGATAGAGCAATCAAAGAAGCAACTTCCATTCAAAAGAGGCGAAGGAAGAGGTTTGTTTGCGCTCATTCATCAGGCATATCTAGTTTTTCCATTTTAATTTTTTTTCAATTTGTCTTCCTTGATCTACAATCATACATCAATGTTTGTGTATATCTATAGTTTTTGTCCAACGACCTCTTTTCGTAATAGCATTTAGGAGCTGGAGATCCAATTTTTGTCTTTCTTGCTATTTTTTTTAAGAATAGCAAATACTAGGAGGGTAATTGAACCAACCCTTGATATTACGGCTGAATGTGTTACCTACACAATAATACATTAATACTTGTGTGTATTTTATAGTTTGTCCTATGTCTTTTCCTAATTGCATTTAAAAGCTGAGATCCTTTTTTTTTCTCATAATTTTTTGATTGCCCTTGATTTTTTACTTATTCATGTTTGAAATTCGAATAGAGTTTCCATATATGTTTGAATGGTTGGACAATCATGCTAGGATAAAGGCACATTAATGAAGCATATGCGGGGAAGCAGTTAGCACAATATGGTACTGTGGTTAGCAGCTAGGGTTGCACAATGAATTGTCATTGCTGTTGTTTTAGGCTGTGTCGGGTGTTTGTGCTTTCTTTGTTTCTCATTATGTGCGTTCTTCGATGTGTCTTTCTTTTTGTTCTTATAGCTTTAGTAAATGTAAAACCTTTCTACTTGTATGAAAGCAGCTTCCTGTTAAAAAAATATATAAAAAAAGAGCTAACTGGAAACTTGCGACTGCAGAAACTCAAGCTCTAGCGACTCTGTAGCTTCAGTACATGGTGCAGTCCTCGCGTTGGCAGCATCTGTGTTATCAGTGCCTTACGACATGCCCAGGTATACCTGAAAGTGATGATTTCACGGATGCGGAAAATAAATTTGGTGTTTAGTGAATTATTTTCTTTATATAAGCAACGGGCATTGAACATAACAGAGTAGTAGGAACCCTTGGGCACTACGGTGGGAAGCCTACCCAAGTCCCATGCATCATTTTTGTTAACATATATTATCAAATAATGTTGTTTGACATTTTCTCGCAGTTGGTTGCCGGATCAAGTAACCTTACTAGCTCGTTTCATTAGCGAACCGTCACCAGTGAGGTCCACAGTCATGAAGGCTGTAGCGGAGTTTAGGCGAACTCACGCAGACACTTGGAGTGTTCAAAAGGACTCTTTCAGTGAAGAGCAACTTGAAGTAAGTAATCTTAAGCAATCATAATCCGCACTTGCCTTTCCACCAGATTCCTCTCGAGAGAGCGCGTGCACGTACACACACACACACTCTCTCTCTCTCTCTCTTATATATACCTCTTTTGATTTGCGTAGTCCATATTCAACATGTCTCTTGTTTCAGGTTTTGGCAGACACGTCATCATCAGCTTCATATTTCGCTTGAGGTGCACCAAAATCAGTGGGATAGAAATACTGGGTTAGTAAAGGCAAAACATTGAGGAAGAAGTTTTATTTTATGTCAGAATTGTATTAAATCATTTAAGTACGTATGCTGTGTAAGTTATTGATATTTTGTGTAGCTAGTATTTGCATTTTGGTTTTTAAACAACCGGATTCATCAGATCTTCTGGTAAATCCCACAATATGCAGTCTGCATTTATTGCATCAGTTCCTTTCTGGATGGCTTTCCCATCTCCTGTTTCTTCTCCATCATTGTCGTCCTCACCTTTGCAAGGGAGACCTCCCTGTAATTGGTGTTGGTCATCAACGCCAACGCATGTGCTGCCTGTGCACATGCTACGATTCCAAGGAGAGCCGTCCCCATCATTGCCACAAGATGATGGAGATAGGTGGTACCGGAGCGCTGCAGGGACTATAAATGGGTGTGTATTGTTGTAAGCAGCAGCGTACGTCTCAGAAGCCTCTCCATTGGACACCATTAATGTGCAAGGCTTGTTAGATGGGAGTGAATTAGGTTCTTGCATGGCCATGGCCCTCGACACACTGAGTTTTATCTTCTGTATAGTGTCTTCCTCCTCATTGTTTGACTTGTTGTAGATGCCGGTGGTTGTTGTGATCAGAGGGAGACAATCGGTTACATCATGTGCTGGTGTGCCACTGCTAGAATGTTCAAATTGGAAGTTTATACGCTTCTTGGTGAGTAGATGAAGCATCTCATCTTTGAAGCAGCCCAGAGCGGCCTCTGTAAGGTGGGCTACCTGTGGTGGAGCCAGGGTGGAGGCTATTTCGGCCATCAAGTGGGAGATGGGCTTGTGCGTCACTGGGTCAATCCCCATGCCTGATAGTTTCTTCTTCAGCTTAGTGTTCCAGTGGTTCTTGACGTCGTTGTCAGTGCGGCCGGGCAACTGAGCAGCAATCAGCGACCACCTGGATGATGATGATTTGAGGTAAATACGTACGTAGTTGGTTGCTTTCACAAATTGATTGATCATTCTGGTGAGTTTAATTAATTTAATGCATGCATGTATGTAGCGTACTACGTATTAGGAAATTCATTAGTTGGACTTGGTCCATTTTGTCTCACCGGTTGCCTACAACTGAGTGAAGCTTAACAATGGTCTGCTCTTCGGATTCTGAGAACTCGCCATGCTTGAGGTCTGGGCGGAGATAGTTTGTCCAGCGGAGGCGACAGCTCTTGCCACATCTTTGGAGGCCTGATGAATTTAATTTAGAAGAGTAAAATTAAGTTGATTATATATTTATGTATATATTGTTAGAATTTAATTATAGCTAGGTACTTATAGGGGCCCGGCCTGGATTGATGAGTGATCATGATGCTCACCAGCATTCTTGGGGATGAGGCGCCAGTTGCGGGTGCCATGCTGGGCGATGTAGGAGGAGAGCTTGTTGTCTTCCTCGGGGGTCCACTGCCCCTTCTTGACGTTGTCCTTCTCGCAGCATGGGATGCGGCCCATGCTCAAATTAATTCAACTGGGGCTTGACTATATATATCTATATTATGATGATGATTCGGTGGAGAATGAAAACGATAGTAGTTTCTAAGTTAAGCGAAAAAAGAAAAGGAAAAAATAAAATAAAACGAAGTGAGTAGAAGAAGAAATGGTTTTGGTGGTGTAAATAAACGAGGGAGGGAGGGAGGGGTTGGCTTGGGTTCACGTGGATGTATTGCATGTGTGGGATGAGAGGAGACCATTGAAGGTGCATGATTTAATTAAAGAATTCAACGCCGCTGAGCGCGTGAGGGACGGGCCGGTAGCTCACCATCAAGACGCCTGGTCAACTCTCGCTTTCTCTCTCCTGTTGACTCCTCGCTCGCTCGCTCGCTCGCTGAAATTAAGATTTCCTACAAACAATCAATCAACCCAATCGCACGGCACGGTTAATAGTTTGGTGCACGCCACGGTTGCCTCTCAAACCAAACACATAAACGATGCAGACTCGACGTCAAGCTATAGAATTAGAAGGCATTATACTGCCAAAACACACAAACCACTCCTAAAGAAATTATTCTCGGCTCCATGTCAATTCATTATTCATTTTTTTTTTATGGTAAACAAGGATATATTAATAATGTAGAATTTAGAGGACCAGGAGTCATCTAATACATCATTTTTGAGTGCATGATCATGAAATTACATCAACTAAATCAGAATTATCTCATTCGTGCTCACATTTATGACCAAACTAAATAATAAGTTATAGCTAAAGAAACAAAATAGATTGTTGTGTACTAGCGCTCTATTGCTTAGCAATCCATTGCCAATATTGATACCAATCTGTAGCTGAATAACCTGACCTGTACTTGCTGCCTGAGATCCATGTTACTGCCATCATCTTTGTTGAATCTCATAAATCTTGAGGGCCGCTAAGGGCACCCCACCGTTTAATGAGGGCACCCAGATAATGTGGGCACAAACCGATTTACATGGGGCACCCAAAAATTAGACCAGAAATACCGAAAATACCCCTCGTGGAAATCTCGTTGCACCCCACCACCCCCAGCACCACCTTCACCGATCTTGAATCGAAGAACCCATTTGGTTTGAACCGAGCAGTGAGAGGAATCTCCGAAATCGTGTCTCCCGTGTCTCGCCTTGTGTTTCTCCTTCGGTTTACGGCTTTTTTGCGCTTCGTAGGGTAGGGTCGTGGTGTGAGCCGATTTCGTCTCCAAGTTAGGGTTCGGTTGAAGTTCGTCGAACACACATTATTTGCGCGAAATCGCTCGGTTGAAGGTACGTTTTTAGTGTAATTAAGTTACATTTGGTAGAGTAGTTGTGATTTGCAGTGGTGGTTTGTTCAATAGTTAATAAAATGGGAATTCGCGGTTCTCGGCCACACAGGCCAAAGAATGTGCTAACTGTCTCGGCCAAGCATGGCCGAGAGAGAAGCTACATTTTTGGGAAGTCGAAGTCTCGGCCACAAAGGCCGGAAAAGCTCACATTGGCTCGGTTACGCATGGCCGAGAGTACTCTTGTTGTCTTGGCCGAGATGTGACGAGAGCTAGAATTAGTGCTAGGTAATGTGGTGGCGGTGGTGTACAACCGAGAATTTGCTCATACTCTCGGTTGTACACTGGCGAGAGTGTTAGAGTAGGCTCGGGCGTGATTGGCCGAGAGCAAGGCGAATTGAAATGGGCAAGCAATCTCGGTGGTGCATAACCGAGAATTCTTCATTGGACTCGGTTGTACCTGTAGATATATTGGAGGAATTGTCGGTCATGGGTGGACCGAAAATATGGGTTGTTTGACGGACTGCTTGACCGAGACATCGAAATGGATGAATTTGAACATTTTTGTTTGTAAATTTTTTGGGTTCTGTTCCATGCGCTTATATGTTGTAATTTTTCGGTATGGCTCGTGCGAAGGTACCGGTGACTAGGGAGGAGGCTGGTATTGAGGTGCCGAGGCCTAACCGGGGGCGAGGTGGCCGAGACCCCCGACAACATCGTACTGGAAAGAGAAAGAGAAGGAGAATGAGGATGTTAAGGGAAAGGCCAAGGTAGATGGTCATCGTGGAAGGTTACATTTGCACGATGAGGGTTCGAACATCGATGCTTTGGGTGACATGAGGATCTTGTTGTTGCCCGAGGGGGAGGAGGGGCATGCATCGAGTCTAGTAGCGCTGACTCTTCGAGGCGGGGAACACGATAGAAACAGATCGTAATGTGGGCGGGAGCGATAGTGGTGGAGCCGGCCATGATGAAGGAGAGCGAAGTGCTGTTGAAGCGCGTGCTCCATTCCCCGGTGGTCCCATAGACGGGCGCCGTTGAAGAGCTTCAAGGATCATGTGGCTTTATCGATTTGGAGCAATGAGGTAATTTCAATTTCATTGAGCGGATTAACTTAATACTCATGGTCTTCACATAATGACGAGACGTTTTTACATTTGCAGAGCGGCCGTTCTTAAGTGTATCAATCACGAGCTCAAATACGGGAATGGGATTTACACTCGTGCCACCCGACACGGCGGGACTTCGAGGATTATTCAGCGTTCGGGTTGAATACGCTCATAGATCGCTTCATACCGCAAGGCCAACAAGGAGGTGATCTCTGCATTTGTGGAGCGGTGGCGGCGGAGACGAACACATTTCACCTACCTTTTGGTGAAATGTCTATCTCATTAGAGGATGTCGCCTTCCTCCCGAAGATTCCCGTGTGACGGGCAAAGTTGTTGCAAGTGGAGAACTTTGCGAGGTACACGGAGGAATCTCGCTTGGACGTAACTTGGGGTTAGCATCGAGGAGGCCGAGGAAGAGGTGAATATCGCCAAGGGGCTCACAAAGCGCAAACATTGGTTGAAGAGTCGATGAAGCCCCAAAGCTGGTTCGAGACCCAGAAATTATCCTCCTGTGGAATGCACCGCCCGAGCGTACATGCTGTACTTGTTGTCCTGCACTCTTTTTGCCGATAAGAGTGGGTCTCGGTGTCGATCGCGCCGCTGAAGCTTCTTGAGGACTTGGACGACGTAGGAAACTACGCATGGGGTGCGCGGCTGCGTTGGCTGGCCTACTTGTATCGACACTTGGGGTCCGCCACGAGAGTGCAAGTGTCTCAGATTGCTGGCTACCTCACATTGCTTGAGGTTTGTTATAAAATAGACGTAATTTTCATTTTGTATTTCAATTACTTGCAATTGTGGACTAACTAACATTGTATGTATTTGCAGGGATGGTGTACGACCATATCAAACTTGGTCTGGCCACACCCAATGCGAAGTTCCTGGACTACGTGCAACCTCGTTTCTGCAGATGGATTCAAAAGCACGAGACGGTGGCGAATGTTGACTAGCTCGGGGCCATTAGGAGAACCTTGGATAGGTTGCGCCCATATCCTCTGATGATTGATGTTTTAGGAATTTAGTTTTGCTAACAATGGTTGTTGCATTTTGACTAGGTCACTTGGGACCCATATGTGAATTTGAGGAAAAATGGAGTTGTGCACGCGATGGCCTTTTTACAGTGGGACGATCAAGTACATGGATGTGGTGGAGCCCTACCACCCGAGAGGATTCTCGAGACAGTTTGGGCATGTGCAATCTATACCGGATCCTCCGTACCGTCCAAAGGGAAGCACACCGAGGCCCATCTCGCGAACAAGTACTCCGTCAAGTATTGGTTCCAGAAAGACTATTGGGAGCGGTGGAGGAACCATTTGTTGGCTCCCGAAGTTCGGGCGACAAGGCGAAATTTGAGTTTTTGGCTACACCCGGACTACTCGCCTTGGTTCCTCAAAGTGTCTCATCCCGTTATCACCAATCCGACCTCGAGGACCATTACATGGTCGCCACAACCATCGCAGACAACGAGCTACTTGAGGTATTGAAATGGTTAAATATATTATGCATTTATTATTAATTTAGATATGTTTTACATTGACACTAACCCGATTTTTTTCATCAGCGTAATAGGCGAGCGTTGGACGCGGCGTTGCGATGGATGGACCTCCCGCCGGAGGTGTGTACGATTGAGTCGGCGAGGACAATCATGTGTGACATCGTCAACTTTCTTTTGGGGAGGAGTATAGGTCCCACCCCCACGAGTACGACTCCGGCAACCGCAACCGGCACAAGCGCAACATCCGGCCCTACCGAAGCAGGCCCGAGGCAGTCCCAACATGGTAGCACTTCCACACGCTCCACCTCGGCCACAGCGCAGCCCGCCACGCTCGATGCTCGCCCTCCGAAGAGAATGCATGGGAAGGAGTATCAAATGAAGAATTTGAAGAAACCCAAGCAATGACCGTTTTGCGGAGGAATAGACATTTGTATCACATTCTTTGAGTTTTATGAGGTTTGCGGAGATGTTTTTATGACAGTTTGTAATGTTTGATGACTACTTGTTGTGTTGCGCTTATATGGTGCGTATTGACTACATGATTTACGACATTTTTAAATGTTTGATGAGTACTTGTTGCTGTTGACGACATTTTTCCGACGAGTTTATAATGTTACATTGCCTATCGTTCCATTTTGGTATTTTTTGGTTCTAGGATACTTGTTTTTTCGATTATGAGGGTGTCTCGGTCAGTAGGGGGCCGACAATCATGTTCAATTTTCTGTGCGATCAACCGAGACAAATACAGATTCCCTGGTCTTACCCGTGAGAATGTCGTGATTCCGATATTTAAATATGTGTCGATTCTTCGATGGCGAGAAGCCATGGGTAAGGTCGCGCATGGGTCGACGAAAAACGGGAATTTCGGTATTGCGCGATCGAAACCTAACGTTAGTTCTCGGTGGTGTATGGCCGACACCGTTGTCCGTATGTATCGGTCATTCGGGTATCGACACGTCTGCTTCCAAGAACAATTTCCCACTAACTCGACAACTAACTTTCCAACTAACTTCGCACAAATGAAAATCCAGCACGACAGTAGCCACGGAAACAAAAGTAATTATATATCAATGTACTAGGAAAAATTCACTATACAAGAATCAAACTGTACAACAATACCCCAAAGGTGATACGAAATTACACTCATTGTATATCCGTACAACTTGACAACTAACTTTCAAAATTGGTAAATTTACAGGCATCAAGAATTCTAGGTACAAGTTTAGCACTACGGTGTACCTAAATCTACAACGGATACGGTGACATCATCAATAGTTGCAATGGGCGCGATGTCTCGAAAGACGAATCCATCACGCCAAACTTTCGCGCGATCATGCAACATATCGGTCTCCACGACGAAGGATATAAGGATGGCAATGGTGCATTCACACGCAACTTCACATGTCAAAGTGAACAAGTATAACATAAACATATTGTCACAACCCCGCTCCGGGAAAAATAACAATTCAACAAAATTCATAGCACTTACCCTAACCCAATGTATATTCCTCATTTTACCATGGCAATGACAAGTCTGTTGTGCAACGACGACGGTGGAGCACTACGTAGAGGTAGAAATGTGGTAGCACTCCCAAGCGAGAGGTTGACGAGAATGACATTGAATGCAGTGGATACCAACAATCTCATGTCTGGAAGTGTCAACCATTCTTTGAAAGATGCACCAACTTGATTCTCTTGGCAATGCACCGCAATCTTGATACTCTCGTAACTCGAGCCTAGCAATTCCCGCCAAATGTTTTCATGCCCGATAATCTCATCATACATCCTTCTACGGACAATCCTCCACCCGTCTACATCGGCAAGTCGAAGCCCAGACGCAACACACCGATATCCACAATTTCCATCGGCAACCACATCGATGATGCCCTCAACATGTGGCAACCAATCCGGTTCTACGCAATGACCGTAAGCCATGTTAGTTGCACTTTGCGTGCGTCGATCGCCACGACGCATTTTAGGAACAACTTTACTTTTCTTCGCCTAGAATCCGAAGGCCTCCCGAGTCGATAGCACGTACTCAAATCCGCTCACCATCCTCGAACCGTCTCGTTGAAGAATCGTCACCATCGTGTTTTCTCTTCAAGACCCCGGTGTCCTTCCCTTTGTCTTAATTTTCGCCGCGGAACACAACTCCCGTAGTATACGAAGGTCGACTAATCTCCCCGAGCCTCCAGCTTGAATAATCCCGAGTCGATCGTCCTCATCGGTGCAAGCATGAAACTTTTCCAACACCCGTTCAATCTCATCGTGCACGTTGTACCCAGACGGGTCCACCGGATTCTCCTCATCGGGTATCATACTCAACTTTCGCCAAAACATGAATGTCCTCGAGAGGATGAGCGACCGAGCAAATATATGATGGTTTAGCTCATGTGCATAAGGAAGGCCATGTGTGGTGCGTATCTCGCAACCACAACGAGTGGAGTCGTGACCAACATCCTCTCCACGTGTCAATTCATCTCTAATTAGCCTAAGCGCCCGTTGAAAGACATAACCACGCAATCGTCGATACAACTCATCAATGTACTCATGTTGGACCACATTAAAACTTAGCTCAAACGATGCCTTGATATTGTTGTGTTGGATTCTAAGGAGGCCATCAACCACATTCCACAGAGTCTCAAAATTGGCTTGACTGTTCCCAAGGTGTAGCTTCAGAATAGAATGCGCAGACTCCACCCTCTGCGTTGTCGTTTCCCCAAAGTGCATAATTAAATTTGTCCAAGCGGAGACAAATTTCTCCTTGTAGTTCTTTAACCATGTGTTGTCCAAGTACTCCGTAAGACCCTTGACATTCCCAAACTCACAACGCAGGTCATTCATTCTAACTTCGAATAAGGCATCCGAGTTGGCATACATCACGCTCGTCCACCTATCCATAAAACGTGCAAAACCATCGTTCTCCCCAAACATCTTCTTAGTCTTGGCCAATACTACTTTGTTGATGTGCCAAGAGCAAAGGAGGTGAGACGAGGCCGGAAAAACTTCTTCTATGGCACTAATAAGGGCTAAGTCCCTATCTCCAGTAACGAACACGTCAAAGCTTAGGCCACCGATCCAATATGGATCTCAAGTTCTCAAGTGTCCAAACATAATTCTCATGACTCTCTGATGATAAGAATGCGAACCCAACGGAGAACGTCAAGTGCGTACAAGTGATGCCAACAATCTCCAACAAAGGCATTCGGTACTTATTTGTCTTGTACGTGCAATCCATCAAAATAACCGATGGGAAACACCTTAGCAACTTTATTGAGTCGGGATGTTACCAAAATAACTCGGTGACAACATTCGTAACGAGATGCTTCTTATGCCATGACATCCACTTATTCTTCTCCAATATGTGCAACAGTTGTTGCATTTGAGTCCTCTCACCCGCATCCTCATTTCGGACTTTTTGTCTTGCATTATATGTTGTCCTCATTGTCGATACGTTTCTAACATCTCTTTGCTTCAACGTATTTAGGATGTCTCTTGGCTTCACATTCTCCTTTGTCATTTGCACCACAACTTCATGCTCCCCTTATCCAATCTCCCGCAAATGAATGGTCGTCCAAGTTTTTTGCGGGCTCGTGATTGTGCCTCCCACATATAACAGCTTACATACCACAAGGAGTCGCATTTTCCTTTACATTGATAAGGAAATGGCATCCACATTTCTTTGTACCAGTTTGAGTCCTCGCCTTTTCCTCTTCTTCATCATTTCTTGCTTTCAAATAAATTTTGGCCGTTTTCCCCTTCCTTACCCTCTGAGACATTCCCCTATATGTTCAAGATCTCTCACACGCAAGTTTCACCCTCCCCCTACGCTTAATGCCCCCGGCATCAGAGTGCTTTGTCACTAGCACAAACATGTTCTCGCGGCTTATTATTTGAAGCCATGAAACAGTAGCTTCTCTAGATGGGAAGGGCCTACAAGGTGTAAACGTGTCCTTGTAGTCCGGAAATAGGGTACAAACCTAAGCATTACCTACAATACAAACAAGTGTAACATTATAATCAACCAAAATGTACAAAGACAAACACAAAAAGACCCAAAATAATAGGTTCTCGGTTGTACAGTCCGAAACTTTCTTCGAGTATCGCTCACGTACGACCGAGAGTTACAGAGTACTCTCGGTTGTACCATTCCGTGACCTACGTACACCTCTCGGTCCTCTATGACCGAGACATCACCATACATCTCGGTCCCCGCGAGGCCGATACAATCGCGCACCCGTACGAAACTTGGATAACCGCAAAAAAAACACAATAAATTTGCAAAATTACCTCAAGTACGACCTCCTCTTGCACCGGTTACGGTACAATCCTCCATTATATAATGGAAACAAGTTCGGATTTGAAGAAATTACCAAACACTACGTTGACAAACAAATCATCATTTTCACAGTTTTACACAACTAAACAGTTCCAAAAAACCATCATATGGTTGTCAAACATTGTTACCTCGCTGTCGGATGATGTCAATCCGCAAGAATCGATCAACGCTCGCCAAACGCAATGTGGCTTTGTGGTTCAACCTTGTGGTGGAGTGCCTTTTTTTCTTTGTCAAAATGATTTGTGGGGTTTGAATCACTATATATACAAGGGCAAAATAGTCTTTTCCAGTTTTGCTGGAATTTTTACAAATACTTTGGGTGCCCTCATTAAACGGTGGGGTGCCCTTAGCGGCCCTCTAAATCTTCTACTAAACTTTCTGTCTTCAAAAAGCCTTTTGATTCTCTCAAGCTAAACACCCCATAGAAATTGCCAATGATACTACCCCAATGATGTATTTCCGCTTGGTTTTTCCTGTCATTTTTTTCAAAATTGACTCAACCTATTCAAAGAGCGCCCACTTTTACATAACCCTATGTATAAACCTCATCTTATTTTAGCGCTATTAAGTCCTGAACAGATCCGATCAAGGCAAACGTTGTTACAAGAAAGCAAATAACACTCAAAAAGTCTCCCATCAAAAACAAATTGGTTAAAATATCCTAACTTTTTACAATTTTTGTTATTATATCCTAATCATTTGAGTTTTGTTATTACATCCTAACCTTATGTATTTGCTTGCTGTGCCAGTTTCCAACTCCGCAGCATTGTCTATAGGAAAGGAAACCATGCGAATAGGTAACTTCGTAATTACTCGGCTATTTTGATCCGGATCTAACTTCTACTAGCTTACTTATGGAATGCTAGCATCGAGAGCAATGGCCAATATTTCTCCGAATTTGGAGGTTAAGCCTTCACAACCCACTATTACATATCCAATCATTACAAAGTATCACTACAAGTACCGGAAAATAGAGCTTCTTCAATTACCATGAAACCAAAAGAAACAAACAATAATTGATTCAACTTTCTGACCATCCTAAGATTAGATGCTCATGTTTCATATTCTCAAGCTAATAGAATTGCGTGATGCATTGAAGGTACCGCGCAAAACTTGTATGTTTCCTAGTATCATGACTTTTTATTGGTGAACATCAGCAGTTACCATGGATGGGCCTTCAAAATTATTGGAAGGGAAGCCCCCAATAAATGGTAATCAAGATCTCCAAATGAGCAATTGGTAAACTTGAATAAAATTAATTTTATGCTTGCCTTGAGAAGAACTTCTTAGCCTGTCACAAGATGAAGGAAAACTTGGTCAATTACTATTTAAAGATAAGGTAGCAAAACCTTCAGAAAGATTTAGTTCAGTTACCTGCTCCAGGGTTAAAAACATGATCACGTTCCATGATCCTAGCCGCCCAAAATTTGGGACGAAACCCTTGTAGAAAGCTAAAGGTCCCTGAAACAGAAGCACAAGACACAGTAAACAGGCAATTGTGACTTACAATAGACCACAGAGCCTCCAAGGTGAAGTTCATCTGCAGATTTTTGTCATCACCATCTTGTCATCCAGTTAACAGAGATTCCAACCATATTACATTCCTCTTCTAAGAAGTGCAGGAGAAAGATGCAACTTATGTTACCATACCAAAAGTTAAAGCAGGAAATACTTTACATAATTTTTTCAGTAAAAACTGTGAGTTCATTGACAGTTGTAGGAAAAAACATTGGACAAACAGAATTCGCAATGAGTGTTCTTCTGAGGCGCATAAATTAAAAATCGCATTCCACTAAAAGCTTTCAGGTAACTGTACAAGGGTACGTACAAGTATTGCAAATAACAAAACTACATGTTAAATTGTAACCTCGTAAAGATAGCCAAATACACTTGACAAGTCATCTGCGAGGGCTAAAAGCAAGTTAGGAAATTAGATTTCACCCAAGACTTCAATCACTTCCGATGTCGAGATAGTTTGAGGAAGACTTGTTTTTTAAATTAGCAATGAGAGTTTGTAAATGGGTAAAAAGTCTTATGTACGCAAAATTCTCATGCATCACAAAATTCAAGAATAATGCAAAGACTCATTTTTGAAAAAGAAAATAATACTATAGAGCTTTTTCTTAATATGAAACATGCTTTTTATAGTACAAAGGTTTTACAAATACCTAGCAAGTAATACATACATATGAGCAGCCAAGGATAAAAAGAAGAGTTAATAAGAACAAGTGTACAAGTATCCCATGGGAGCCTGCCGTCTTGCCAAACAAGATCCCTTATCATGAAGCTAGACATGACAACCGCCAAGTCGCCAACCAATAACCCCAAAATAACAATTAAGGTCTTACTATCGTGTCCCGACAATTTCCTCTACATTCATCAATTATCATCTGCTCATTGCGCTCATGGATGATAGCCAAAGTGTTGACTCTCCTTCGCATTACCCCGGTCTACATTGCAATTCTATTTTTACCCTTGAAAATCCGCCAAATTCTTTCTCTATCTATATATTCCATAAAAGTGCTAGAAATTTTGTGTTCCACACTTGCATTTCATAAATTAGTGAATCGTTCCTCTCGTTGCTTCTTTCTAGTTCACCCAACAAAACATCCTTCCCCATCCAAACCCTCAATTTCATTTTGGCCCCAATGTTATATTTCTCCATTAGATATTTTCCAAATTGCAACCTCATTGTACTCCAATTCACCATAATAAGTTTGATAAAAAAAAATTCACCATAATAATATTTTCCTCATTATGTCATCCCTTCCCATGTAAGTTTCTCGTACACATGATCAGTATATTACTAACACGAAATACATAGGACTAGCTCTTCATATAGAAAGATGAGAGAGAGAGAGAGAGAGAGAGAGAGCCTTCTCCCTATTGAAAGCATTGTTCCTTTCCAACCTTGTAGTTACTGAGAAAGCTTAGATAATACCGGTTGCCATAACTATTTCTTTCTTAGGTCTCCTTCCCACGATAATCTAATAAGATCCCACATAAAGTCTTGTAGAGTTAGTTAGTGAGGAATACTATAAATAGGGGAGAGAAATATTGTAAAGTCATTCAGTACATTTGTCTTGGTTTAGAAACTCATTTGAGTTCTTGGAGAGTCCAACCTCTTGAATGTTGTGGGATTGCTTGATCTGTGGTTCAGTTCAGCAATAAATCTTCTTATTCGCTCTCGATTCTCTTGTTCCTATCATTTATTTGTTAGTTCAGTCCGAATAAGTGTCGAGGTTCTATCATTGGTATCGAAGCATCAACATAGGGCCGAAGATTGGTTCTCGAATTGACGTCTTGGAGGAGCAAATGAAGCAGATCCCAATCGAGCTTCAGAAGATTTCGGCGTTGGAGAGTGTCATTGGTGAGCTGCGGTCGGAGGTTCAAGGCTTGATTCATAACATCAAGTCCAAGTGTCTTCATCCCAACAGCATGCGTCTAGATCTAGCCAGATTGACGAAGCCAGTGGCCAAACACATCAGATCAACGCCAATCCGTCAAATCTCTCGATGTCGGAGTTGTTTACGATTGTTAGTGATCCATATCTGGTGAGTAAACAGTTGCAGGACCGTAGATCTGAAGTGAAATCAAAGTTTCGAGGGCTAGCGGTGAAGATCGACGAGCATCTTCTTCAACCTCGCACTAACTCGTCGAAGGTCACGAGTATTCATCACTTCAGGGAGTCCAATGGAGTTAAACTTCCCGATCTGTCAGATCTAGCCCATCTTCCACCACGATCTCCAAATTTGATCTTCTTTCCAGAAATCAGCGTCTCTTTGTTGCCTAAAGCTCCTCGCCTACCTTAATATTCTTCAAACGCACCAATTTGGTGTTGGTTCAATTGTTGTATGTCTCTGCAGTTGAACAAGTTTGGTTCACACTCATTGTTTTGGAGCAATTGCTACGCGGCTGTGGCGCCACTGCCTTGGCCGCTCCCATCTTCCCAACAATCGACGATCAACGTCATCAATCACATATCTGATCTTGGTTACCTCTTGTCTTCAGTCGCGTTATTCTCACTTGTGAGTTTGGGGAAGATGTCAATCCAATGTTGCATTCGAAGAGATCAAGCGATGAGTGTCAACCCACCACAAGTCTGCTGGTGTCCCAATTCTATTTCTCTGTCAATGGATCATCCTCCATCAACGCATTTTATATCAAAGTGCAAGTGTGTGGACCACTTGCTTCCCATATGGCTCAAGGATCTTCAAGTGACTCTTGCTTTGTCTTTAGCCTTGCTCACGTTTGCTCTTCTTCTTCTCGGCTTCATGGTTCGAATGGCTGCCTCCTCGCCATTATTCTACTCAATGTCATCTTCAATCTCTTAGGATTCTTTTGAAAAGATGGACCAGAATATTCCATATGAGGTTGGCCTTGTGTTGCATGCTTCGATTTCACATTTAGGTTTCTTTCCGCTCAGTAGTGTTGGGATCGCTCAACTATGTGCTTTTTTTGGTGTGTGCCAACTATGGTTCTGTTACAATGAGAAAGAGACATCATATTATGGTAGTTGGTGTTGTAGCAGATTGCATTAATTACTTCACGTAGGTTGATTAAGATTTTTCACTTGTTCGTTGTGGCACCTTGACTTATTGGTGGTTGTTGGGCACCTTAGTTGTTATTTGGTTCGAGCTATTGCTAATGGTTAATGTCGATTGCGTCTCTGTAACGAGGTTCATATGGATCTCGGCATGGTCGTTTCCTCGCACTCATTCACGTACCTCCAACTAAGAAGGCTTCGCATTCGGGTATATCCATCTTCTTCGGTGATCACTTCTTTAGCTACCACCTAGAGGACAAGGTGGATTTTAAAGGGGGGAGTAATGATAAGATCTCACAAAGAGTCTTGTAGAGTTAGTTAGTGAGGAATACTATAAATAGGGGTAGAGAAATATTGTTAGGTCATTCAGTACATTTGTCTTGGTTTAAAAACTCATTTGAATTCTTCGAGAGTCCAGCCTTTTGAATGTTGTGGGATTGCTTGATATGTGGTTCAGTTCAGCAATAAATCTTCTTATTCGCTCTCAATTCTCTTGTTCCTATCATTTCTTTGTTAGTTTACTTCGATTAAGTATAAGGGTTCTATCATAATCCCAAGCATTTCCATTTCATTGGAAAAGGATCTCGTTAAGCACCCAACCAAGGAGGAAAGAGATGTCGTCAAGAAATTGCAAGTGGGAAACCTCAAAATGATTGTTAGATACATTACCATTTCCTACCAATTTGACTAGGTTAGCTTATGTTCCCTTCTCCATCTTGATATTTAAGGCATCAAGTTCTATGAGAGTAAATGAGAATGGGGAGAGAGGATACCTCCATTTCAACCCGTCAATCATAATTAAACAAGAAAACAAAGATATACTAAAACAACATCCAATCCAATTTCTCCACTTAACGCCCATTCCTTTTCTCCATAACATAGTCAAAGGTAATGCCACCACATGTGATTATGTGCTTTGATAGGCCAATCTTGAGGACCTAAGCCTTCTCCTTCGTCTTTTTCCTGCACTTCTCGATAGCTTCATTAGGAATGAGAACCCCATGAAGGATTTGTCGATCATTAACAAAAGCAAACCGCATGAAGCGTTCCCTATCCCCGCACGGAATACATAGGGATGGGGATATGGATGGGGACCTCATTCCTCGCCTTGCCCTATTTACATCCCTAGCTTTAGAGAATATTTACTTAGAGACATACATTAGAAAAAGTAGAGTCTAATTGAGTTTCGATACAAATACAAATGGGAAATCCAATAGTGCTAACTTGGCCATTCTTCACAAGCTAGTACTCATTTTTATAGGTTCTAATATTGAGTGTCAAAATTGTCACCATAAGGATCATATTGCTCCAAGTTGTCCTCACCGCACTCTTGCCATGGAAGAAGAGCATTTAAATACTTGATGGGTGGCTAATATTTATACTAAAAAAGTATTTAAACACTTGATGGGTGGGTCGGGCGGGCTTGGGCAGGCCGTGCAGGTACCTGAGCCTGTGAACAAGTCTACGCCCAACCCTAAGGTCAGGACTAGTTCTATGAATGTTGTGTCTACTTCAAGTGTTTCTAGGATGAAAATATAGCATGAACCACATCCCCAACCTTATAGAGTTGATTGGGTTAATAATATTAAATTGGTTGTAAATGAAAGGTGTTTGGTTACACTTAATTGGATTATAATAGTGATCGCATTTGGTGTCATGTCTTGCCTATGGATGTCGATCAAGTATCGTCAGGTCATCCATGGCTATATGATCTTGATGTCACCTACCATGATGGAGAAAACACCCATGTTTTCAAACATAAGGACAAAACTACAAGGTTACTTCCTAGTAAGTCATTAAATTGCAAGCTCAAGCCAATGTCTCAGCATATTGCATCTTTCTTCTCAGGTCTCCATCAATAATCCATTTGATATATTGACCTATGGTGAGTCATTTTTGTGCAATTCCATTGCCCAACATACCCATGATCTCCATGCTAATATCCTACAAAAGCTTGCAATTTCTAATGAAAATTATAAACGGGTGTTTTATGCGCATTGTAGGCATATACAATTTAATGAAAGAGATTACGTGATGGTTCGCAATCATCCTAGACATTATCATCCACATTCATTCAAGAAATTACATGCATATGCCTTTGGCCCATTTCAAATCCTTCAAAAACTTGAACAAAAATGCTCATGCACTTGACTTCCTACCAATACAACAACAACAACAACAACATAGCATAAGTCCCAAATTAATTGGGATCAGCTACATAGATCAAACTCTTCCATTGTGCTCGATTTAGTGCAATAGATAGTGAGCATTCCAAACCATTCAAATCTTTCTTAATTAATGCATCCCAAGTTAACTTCGGTCTACCCTTGCCTCGTCGAGTTTCTTCAGTTTCTACTGAGTCAAGTTTTCTAGTGGGCATTTGTAGGTGATCTTAACTCCACCTATGTTGTACACTATGTGCGCTACATAGCCGGTCCCAAGTCCGGATAAAGGAGGACTCTAATGCCCATTTTTCGTACCGAAAAATGGATAAGGGAGGTCCCAAACCCATTTTTCATACCCGAAAAGTGGGGGGGAGGCCCCGAACTCATTTTCCATTCTTAGAAAATGGATGAGGGTTGCGATAGGTTGACAGCCAGCGTAAAAACTGTCACTTTTCATGAAATGGATCAATAAACGTTGGGGCGTTCCCACTTAGCGACGCGCTGCATCGGAGCCGGGTGTAGTGAGAAATGAGCAAGGGTGTGTTTCACATTTCCGCCTGAGTGTGAAAAAAAAAAAAAGCAAGGGTTCCCACACATAGGACGTGTGCGGGTAAAGAAGCTAGTCCCTTCACATTGTCGCCTAGATGCGAAGAAAAATGAGCAAGGGTTCCCACACAAAGGACGGGTGTGGGTAAAGAAGCTAGTTCAAAACAAACACGAAAACAAAAACAAAATCATAGATACGGATACTAGATCTTTTAGACAAAATAGAAATAGAAAAGGAAAACAAACACAAAGGGGAGAAAAAATTCGTTTAGGAACATGGAACATAGGAACACTTACAGGGAAGTCAATAGAACTAATAGATACTATGATTAGAAGGAGAGTCAATATTGCTTGCCTCCAAGAGACAAAATGGGCAGGAGAAAAGAGTAGAGAAATAGGAAGCACGAGGTTTAAATTGTGGTACACCGGTATAGATAGAAAATGCAATGGAGTAGGAATTGTGGTGGATAATGATTATAAGGATAAGGTCGTAGAGGTTAAGAGAATGGGGGATAGATTGATTCTAGTTAAATTAATTATTGGAGACGAAAAAATTAACATACTTAGCGCCTATGCACCACAAGTAGGATTAAGCGTGAGCATCAAACGCAAGTTTTGGGACGATATGGATGGATTTATGCAAAGCATACCATTAGATGAAAAGGTTTTTATTGGATGAGATTTAAATGGACATGTCGGGGCAAGTAACGATGGGTTTGAGAGAGTTCATTGAGGTTTTGTTTACGGTAATAGAAATAAAGAAGGTGAATCAATTTTAGAATTTGCTTCAACATACGATCTTGTCTTAGCAAATACTAGTTTTAAGGGAGTCGCATATAATTACTTTTAGTAGTGGTCATAACAAGAGTCAAATAGATTTTCTTTTAACAAGAAAAATAGATAGAAAAATATGTAGAGACTGCAAAGTAATATCTGGTGAAGCACTTACTACCCAACATAAGTTAGTAGTACTTGATATTAAGCTAAAATGACGACATAATATAAATAAAAGAGTTAGCAACCCTAGAATAAAGTGGTGGAACCTAAAAAATAGTAAGTAGAATTTAGAGAAAAACTGCTAAAGGAAAATGTTTGGAATCTTGACTTAGATGCTAATACAATGTGGCTAGAAATGAGTAGTTGCATAAGGAGAGTGAGATCAAACGTATTAGGTATATCTAAAGGCTTGGGACCATCAAAGAAGGAACATGGTGGTGGAACGAGGATGTCCAACGAGCAATTAAGACTAAAAGGGAGATGTATAGGAAAATACTTAAGTGTCAAGATGAAGATGCATACAATCAATATAGAGAAGCTAGAAAACAAGCTAAAAAAGTAGT
Organism: Stephania cephalantha; assembly: GCA_039657325.1. Classification (NCBI taxonomy): domain Eukaryota; kingdom Viridiplantae; phylum Streptophyta; class Magnoliopsida; order Ranunculales; family Menispermaceae; genus Stephania; species Stephania cephalantha. The sequence goes on from CM077571.1 coordinate 58,620,535, forward strand.
TAGTCAAGCTAAAACAAAATTCATGGAAGATCTATATACAAGGTTAGGTAATAGAGATGGCGAAAAAAAAATATATATATATAGGCTAGCCAAATTAAGAGATAAAAAGAAACACGAACTAAGTCATGTAAGAAGTATTAAGGACGAAAATCAAAATATTTTAACGCGCGAGGATGATATTAATGAGAGATTGAGAAGTTACTTCGATAGTTTATTTAACGATGGCCAAGTTGATACTATAATAGATGAAAACTCACACCAAGAAAGAAATTTAAACTATACACGCAATATTAGAATTATAGAAGTTAAAGAGGCATTGAAAAGAATGAAAATAGGGAAAGCATGTTGCCCAGATGAAATACCCATAGAGGTTTGGAAATGCTTAGGAGAAATTGGATTGACTTGGTTAACAAAACTTTTCAATAAAATTCTAAAATCAAAATGGATGCCAATGGATTGGAGAAGAAGCACGCTTGTGCCAATCTTCAAAAACAAAGGAGACATGCAAAGTTGCTCAAACTACCGGGGAATTAAACTTATGAGTTACACTATAAAACTTTGGAAAATGATAATTGACAATAGGCTAAGGAGAGAAACAACAATATCGAGAACCAATTTGGCTTCATGCCTGGGAGGTCAACTATGGAGGCGATTTTCCTTGTAAGACGATTGTTAGAAAAATATAGAAAAAATAAAAAAGATCTTCATATGGTATTCGTATATTTAGAAAAAGCATATGATAGGGTCCCTAGAGATGTTCTTTGGTGGGTTCTAGAAAGAAAAATAGTGCATGTTAGATACATAGACACTATTAAGGATATGTATGATGGAGTAGTAACGAGTATAAAGACATTTGGAGGAGCTACAAAAGAATTCCCCTTTACGATAGGACTACATCAAGGATCGACTTTAAGTTCATATCTATTTACTTTAGTTATGGATGAACTAACTAGGCATATTCAAGATGATATACCATGGTGTATGCTATTTGCAGATGATATTGCCTTTGCGGATGAAACAAAAATTGAGTGAATAGGAACTTAGAACTCTGGAGGAATACATTAGAATCTAAAGGCTTTAAGTTGAGTAGGACAAAAACTGAATACATGCATTGTGAGTTTAGAAACATTAGACATCGAGATGATGGAGTGGTAAAATTAGGGGAAGTAGAAGTTCCTAAGGTGAACCACTTTAGATATCTAGGATCAATCATACAAAATGATGGTAATATTAAGAATGATGTCACACAGAATCCAAGCTGGATGGAAGAAATGACGGAGTGCAACAGGGGTGATTTGTGATCGAAATGTTCATACTAATTAAAAGGAAAATTTTATAGGACCGCAATTAGGCCAGCTATGCTCTATGGTAGTGAATGTTTGGCGGTAAAGCAACAACAATTACATAAAATGAACGTAGCAAAAATGAAGATGCTTAGGTGGATATGCGGTAAAACTCGTAAAGATAGAATAAGAAATATATAAATTCAAAGACAAGTAAGAGTAGCACCAATTGATACAAAGATTAGGGAAGGGCGATTGCGGTGGTTTGGTCACTTGCAAAGACGGCCTACAAATGCCCCCACTAGAAAATTTGACTCAATAAAAACTGTAGAAATTCGATGAGGAAGTGGTAGATCAAAGTTAACATGGGATACATTAATTAGGAGGGATTTGAATGGTTTGGAAAGCTCACCATCAATTGCACTTAATCGAACACAATGGAAAAGTTTGATCCATGTAGCCGACCCCAATTAATTTGGGATTGAGGCTATGTTGTTGTATTTGTAGGTGATCTTTGCAGATGTTCAAACCACCGCAATCGCCCTTCCCTAATCTTTGTGTGAATTGGAGCTACTTCTAATTTTCTTTGAATTTATGTATTTCTAATTCTATCTTAACGAGTTTTACCACACGTACACCTAAGCATCCTCGTTTAAGCTATGTTCATTTTATTGACTTGCCAACCAATATGCATATTAATCCAGTTTGCAATGTCAAGAGCTTGTATCCTCATTGAGGTACTCTTGAGCCTTGTTTGTTAATATTTGTTCCTAAAAGGTTGTTTTATACAGCTTCAGTGTCAAGTCTTTCGATTACTAGTGCTTCTTAGCATATTGTTGATGTGTCAAATGATGAGATCATTTCTTCTTTTAATGATTGGTATCATCAATGTTTGGTGGCTTGGAGGAATAGTCCACCTTTTGTTGTTTCTTGAGTTTAGGCATCAAGATTGAGATAATCGTTTCGAGAGTTACCTTGTTGCTAACTTGTCACAATTGAGTTCTTCCAATTCAGGACGAATTGATGAATGGCGCGTGAAGTCTTTTCCAAAACACTTTAAGCGTAAGATTAGTTTGATTTAGATTAACAATTTTCTTTTTAGATTCCTTACATGATTAGGATTTTATATTCTAATTTGGAGTTTTTATGTAACTAGAATTAGTATTTATTTACTATACTATCTTCATCGTTCTATTTAACTGTTATCAAAAGAGTATTAGGACTTCAAAAACCTAATTCTAATAGGAGTTTATGTTTTTAGTTATATGTCTATATGTTTAGGGTTATAGGGCATGTAACATTCACTTTTGAGAAATGATTTTCTATATTTTGAGCCTCATTTTTCATGTTTGATTTATTTATTCCTCCATTACTAGGAAATTGTTTTTTGTACACTAATCTCAAGATTATTTAGTCAAGTTGCCAAACAGTATGTTCACCGTTTCTTAGTTTTCTTTATGGTTGTGATGAGGTTATATAATGTTTTTCATGTTTCATCTTTGTTGTAATTGCGTTGTATGGAGGACGCTTGGTTTTCCTTTCTTCATTCATAAATAAAAGATATTAAGTCCAATAAAAAGAAGAAACGACATGCAAAGATCGAAAAAAAAAAAAAAAGAAGTCAAGGGGGTATGAATTGTATGATGACCCCATACATCTACGATTTTAAAACACGGAACACAAGAATATTTAATTACAAGTAAAAAGAATGCTAAGAGGATCCGAACGTACATCATTTTTCAATGTCTTGATGAAACAATCAAGAGTGCTTTTGTAAGTTGTATCTCCCATCATTCTAGATTTTACCTGCAACAATTAAATGAAGTTCAGATTCCATAAGAATCTTCATATAATTAATTGACCAGAAATTGAAGATTTTAATATAAGCTACTTACAATTAGAAGCAAATAAAGGACTGATTTCTTACAACAAGCTCCAAAGTATACAAAATTACACCAAATGACTGTGATGATAAGATCTATACAGCAATAAATAAAAAGGAAGTGCATAAGATTTGTCAGCACATTCACGGATTGGTTTTACCATTGGCAATTTATTAGCTCTAGCATGTTCTTTGTTTGTTTTTTGTCTAGATCTTACTTCTTTCTTGTGTTATAATCACATTAAAAGTTGTCATGGGTTTGTTTTGTAATTGTAGAGGGTGTATTCTGAAAAAATGATAGGTAGTACCATTTTTTGACTGGTGAGGACTGCTGGTCCTCCATCTTTTTGTACCTATTTACACTTCTACCATATATATACAAGTATTGTTTATTTAAAAATATATATATATATATATATATATATATATATATATATATATATATTTGTCAGCACATTTATTAGTATTGATGATTATGTTTTCAGTGACCAACTCAGCTTTGAGATTTTGAACATAGCTCGATCAATGATGAGATGGAGTAGAGCAGTCAAATCTCAATCACAATAAAGTTCCTACTTAGGGTAAAGAAAGATTTGGAGGCACTATTGGTTGGTTATTCAAACATATTAACTCAAATCAGTAAAATACAAATTTAATTTTGCATCTAGTTTCAGAATTTCGGGCATGTAAGACACAATCACTGATGAGTATGTGATAGTGTAAGTGTGAACAGAGAGCTGGTTAGGCAATGTATTTTGTTACACGTAAGTGCAATCTGTCGTGCGTTTGGTGTGTCTCAAGGTTGTTAGGAATAGAGGGTCAGGATTGATTCATTGTGATGTAAATCTAAGGGTTCTAATGTAAAGTAACTCTCTATAAATATCTGAGAGATCACACTGTGTAGGTTGTTGATTTGAGTAATGAAGATGAAGTTCTTCGAGTTTCTTGATTTGTGTTTCTGATCTTATATGGTATCAGAGCTCAAACTCACGCAAGCCATACCAATCTTACTCAGGTAATGGCTCCTTTTGGTAATTCTTTCGATCAAATTTGTTCTGTGAAACTTGATTGATCAAATTATATCATATGGAGATCTGCAATAATACCTTTGATTAGAGCTTGTAAATTCGATGGTTACTTGTTTGGTACAAAACCATGTTCTCCACAGTTTCTTGACGAATTTGGAGAAGTGAATCCAGATTATGATGAGTGGTACTCTAAGGATCATATTCTGTTGGGATGGTTGTATGGATCACTAGTTAACACAAGTGCAGGACAAGTTACATAGTTCGTGTCCTCAGCAAATGAACTGTGGTTGGCAATAGAGGAGCTGTGTGGAGCAAATAACAAGGCTCAAGTTCAGATTCACAGAACAATGTTGCAAACATACAGGAAGGGATCTCAGTCAATGGAGTTTCTCAAAAAGATGAAGGAGATCTCAGATAGTCTTGCTATTGTTGGATCACCAGTTCCTTCAAAGGACTTGATTTCTTGTACAATGGCAAGTTAGATTCTGAATATCTGCCTATTGTTTCAGTTCTTCAATATCAACAAGGTTTGAAGTGGACGGATCTGCAATCTGCACTTCTCAGCTTTGACACAAAGCTAACTCAGCTACAAAATCTGTCTAGATTGAATTCTTTGTCATTACAAAGTTCAAGTCCATCTGCAAATGCAGCAGAAGTCAGAAATGGTCACAGTAACCCTAAGAATCAGAACAATTTTAGTCTGTACAATGGAGGAGGTCGTGGATCTACCAATTTCAGAGGAAGTGGAGGTCGAAATAGAGGAAGAGGAAATTACAAAAACATAGGAAGTCGACTTGTTAGATATGTTCAAAGATTGGACATTCATCTGCTCATTGCTACTACAGAGCTGATTTTTCATACATGGGTTCAGTTCCCTCTAATCGAGGTACACATCAAGGAGATTATTCTCACAACTTTCAGGATCAAGGAGGACTCAGACGTGGATTCCATAATTCTCAGAGAGGTGGTTTTAATGGAGGATATACATCAGGATTCCAGAATACTCTGAACTCTCAGGCATTTTTTACTCAAGCAAGTAATCCCTTCTATAGTCAAGGTGAAAGTTCAGGAGATACTACATGGTATGCAGATAGTGGAGCTACTGCACATGTAACGCCAGATCCATCTCAACTTTCTGGTTTCTCTCCTTACACAGGTATTGATTCTCTACTTGTTGGTAATGGTGAATCTTTGAACATCACTCATGCAGCAGAAGCTAAAGTTAATTCTGCACTCAAATTTCATAATACATTATGTGTACCTCAATTGAAGAAAAACCTTATTAGTATATCTCAATTAACCAAAGATAATGATGTGGTTATTGAGTTTACTGATCATGAATGTTTGGTGAAGGATTCTAATACCAAGCAAATATTACTTGTTGGAACTCTAAGAGATGGATTATATCAGTTTTGTGGACAACCTCAGCATTCTTACAGACATACAAGTTCAGAAGCATTCATGGCCATACACAAGTCTTCATCATCCTTGTGGCGTAAAAGACTTGGTCATCCATCTCATCAGACTTTACAGCATATACTTAAATCATATGTGAAGATACCATGTTCAAATTCTGAGTTCTGTTCTCATTGTCCTTTAGGCAAGCATCATGCACTACCATTTCAAGTCTGGAATAAGTGCAGTAAGATGTATTAGATTTGATTCATATAGATGTATGGGGTCCATCTCCATTAACCTCACCTGAAGGGTACAAATATTAAGTACATTTCTCGGATGATTTTACAAGATTTACATGGTTATACTCATTGAAATCGAAATCTGATGTTGCTAATACATTTCTTATGTTCAAAGTTTTGGTTGAAAATCAATTTTCTACTTCAATAAAAAGGTCCAATCTGATTGGGGAGGTGAATATCAATCTCTCAAACCAATAATGGATAAATACGGAATTGGTTTTCAACATCCTTGCCCTTATACACATGAACAAAATGGTAAGTTGAGAGGAAACATCGTCATGTCATTGAAACCAGTTTAACACTGCTAGCACATTCAAAACTTCCTTACAAATACTGGTGGGATGCATGTTGCACTGCTGTGTTCTTGATCAATAGACTACCTACAAAAGTCCTTCATGGAATGTCTCCCTCTCAGAAGTTGTTTAGTAGACCTCCTGATTACAAATTTCTGAGAGTTTTTTGGATGTGCTTGTTTCCCTCATACAAGGCCTTATAATAGACATAAGTTTCAGTTCAGATCAGAAAAGTGTATTTTCCTTGGTTACAGTTCAGAACACAGAGGATATAAGTGTTTGACTGTAACTGGTAGAATTTACATTTCTAAGACATGTTCTGTTTAATGAGGAAGAGTTACCATATATGAGTTTATTTGAAACTTCTTCCACTGCATCTGTATCTCCAGTACCTGGTAATAATTTTTAATTACCAATTCTCTCGTCACAGCCTCCTACTAGACTACAACAACAGTTAAGTCCTTATATGTCAGATGCTACTAGACATGTTGTCAGTGCAGTCCCTGATCTGTCCACTCATCCACCTACTCTTCAGCTTCCTACAGATGATGTTCCTGCAGTCCATGATCTGTCAACTCAAGTACCTACACCTCCAGCAGTTCCTACTGCTTCTACTCTTCCTACTAATGCTCATCCTATGACTACTCAATCTAAGTCAGGGATTACTAAACCTAAGGTGTTTAATACCAATATACCATGTTATCAGCAAACAAGTTCCCTCCTCAGTAAAGGTTGCATTGAGTTCTCCTCATTGGAAAGCTGCTATGGATGCAGAATAGAACGCCTTGATGAAAAATGATACATGGACATTAGTTCCTCCTTCACAGCAGAATCTGGTTGGAACTAAGTGGATTTTCACCATTAATAAGAACTCTGATGGTTCTGTTAATCGTTACAAGGCCAGACTAGTTACGAAAGGGTTTAATCAGTTACCTGGCATTGATTTTTCTAAGACATATAGTCTTATGGTGAAGGCATCAACTATCTGTATTATTCTTTCTATTGCAGTGAATTTTGGATGGTCAATGAGGCAAATTGATATTAACAATGCCTTCTTTAATGGTAGTCTCTTACTGATGAGGTTTATACTACACAGCCAGCAGGGTTTGTGGATTCACATAATCCTGATCATGTTTGCAAACTTAACAAGGCCTTATATGCTTTGCGACAGGCTCCAAGGGCATGATTTGACAAGCTCAAAGTGACCTTACTGAATTGGGGATTTATCAATTCCAAGTGTGATAATTCTCTGTTTATCTATAACAATCAAGGGTCTATGATGTATATTCTGGTTTATATGGATGATATTGTTATCACTGGAAATAACACATCTCATACACCAGTTTATCAGCTCTTTGGATCAAGTCTTTGCTTTGAAGACATAGGTGAACTTAACCTGTTTCTTGGTTTTAAAGTTCACACAGATAAGGAGGGGCTGTATACTTGTATTTAACTCAAACCAGCTACATCAATGCTTTATCACAGAAGGCAGGAATGTTGAATGCTAAACCAGCTGACACTCCTGCAGTGATGGGAAAGCAGTTATGTACAGACACTTCTTCTCCAGTTCATGATACTTTCCTCTATCGAAGTTTATTGGGGGGTCTTCAATATGTGGTGAACACGAGACCACATATTGTTTTCATTGTGAATAGATTAAATAAATATCAACAATCTCCTTCTACTCTCCATTGGCAAGCACTCAAGAGGGTGCTTCGATACTTGAAGGGAAGCTGTCATCTTGGAATTTCATTCAGACCTGGAACTAAATTGGTTTTTACTGGCTATTCAGATGCTGACTGGGCCTCTTCACCAGATGACAGGAAATCAATTGTTGCATATGCTGTCTATTTTGGTTCTAACTTGGTGTCTTGGCAATTCAAAAAGCAGAATGTTGTGGCCAGGTCAAGCACATAGTCTGAATATAGGGCTCTTGCTCAAGTTGCAGCTGAATTATCTTGGATTAGTCTTACTCTCTGAACTGCAGTTTCCAGTTTTGTCTAGACCAGTTATTTGGTGTGACAACATGAGTGCTACTGCTTAAGCTTATAATCCAGTCTTTCACTCTCGTACAAAGCATATTGAACTTGATGTTCATTATATTCGAGATCAAGTTCTCAATGGTTCTTTGGCAGTTTATCATGTAACTTCTCATTATCAAATTGTTGATGGCTTCACTAAGGCTCTGTCTTTGTCCAGGTTTTCTTACTTAAGGGACAAACCTGGTGTCATTGCACTTCCCCTGCGTTTGAGGGGGGGATGTAAGACAAAATCACTGATGAATATGTGATAGTGTAAGTGTGAACAGAGAGTTGGTTAGGCAATGTATTTTGTTACACGTTAGTAAAGTAATATATGTCATGCGTTTGGTGTGTCTCAAAGTTGTTAGGAATAAAGGGTCGGGATTGATTCATTGTGATGTAAATCTAAGGGTTCTAATGTAAAGTAACTCCCTATAAATATTTGAGAGATCACACTGTGTAGGTTGTTGATTTGAGTAATGAAGATGACGTTCTTGGAGTTTCTTGATTTGTGTTTCTGACTTTATAGGGCATAACTGCTACTTCACCCTTTTTTACCAAGAAATTTAAAAAAATAGACTTGCCTAATTAACAACATAACCAAGTTGCGCTGATACGTACGAATTTTCATAAAACACAACCCCACTATCATATCACAACAGGCTCAAATGAAGAATGAGTGTCATGTAAAATCCATAGTCAACGTTTGTTACCTACCCTCGGCACTTTGAGTCGAAGTACCCATGTTGACACAGGCTAACATGGATAGCAACTAGGGGTGGGCAGTGGTTTCCATAAAACCGCCCAAACCGCGTGGTCTTGTGTGGTTTTTTAAAATCGTGGTTTGATTTAGAAAACTTGAAAACAGCGGTTCAGCAAACCGCAAAACCACCCCCAAACTTGGAATTGAGATGAAGCTTTTTAATGTTGTTTTAAATTTGAAAATGAAGACTCATAATTTTGATCGAGTTAATGTGTTTCATTGTGTTTTTGGTGGTCATGTATGGACAACTCTATGTTTTATTGCATGTTTTGTTAATAGACATGTATGGAATGTGTGGCATTTTTATTTATTTATTTTAAATGTGTCACAGAAAAAAAATCGACCAAACCGCGTAAATCACGGTCAGTTTGATTGCGGTTTTGAAGGTTCGCGGTTTTGTGGTGGTTTGCAAAATGTCCAAACCGTGGACCCCCGGTTTGGTCACGATTTGATGGTTTTCACCACCAAACCGCGGTTTGCCCACTCCTAATAGCAACACGAAATATGTATTGACCCAACACGTGTAAAATCGGACACATGGATGGTATCTATTTATATATTTTATATAGGGAAATGCTATAGTAACCCACTTTTGACACCCACATTTTACACATAGTTGTTGTGGATGCACTTCGAAACATGTGCACGCACATCTCAATGTGAAACAGTGTTTTCAAAGCGGCGCCTAGGCGATTAGGGTGGCCTTCAGCCTTTGGGGGTTTCCCCTGCCTAGCCCATAATAAGGCAGGTAGTTGGCATGAAAAAAAATTATTAAAAAATATTTTTTATTGAAAGTAAATGGGTCCCATAAACAAAATACTCTACCAATTTTGCCCTCATCTTCCTCACACCAACTGCCGCTCCGCCACCGATGTCCGCCAATACCCCCGCGCCGCCACTCTCACCACCTCCGCCCTTCCCCACCGTCGTCGACCTCCCTTCTCCCATAAAAACACACCTAAAACCATCAGAATCTCAAGCCCAAACACTTCATCCCCATCAGGATCCTCTACAAATGTAGCTCATATCTCTCCCTCCACAAGCCCAAATTCATCCCCTCAATGATCCACTAATACCCATCAATTTTGAACTCTTCACAATCCCATCACACTACCCCATGTCCTCAAATTGTGAATAATTCTATGTTGGACTAACTGAACAAGCTCTAACTCTCTCTGTACAAGAATTGACTCTCAAAACTTCAATTGAGTTCGTACTTGCAAACAAGCTTCGAAAACTGTTAATGTTGTCTACCCGCCATAGTTATTGTTGAACAAGCTTGTTCATTTAGGTCCTGGACAAAAGACTTGATTGTGGAGAGGCCCTTGAAGTTTAAGAAGTTGAGGTTGAGGAGAGAAGTGAATGTGAAGAGGAAGCATAAGGAGTATTTGATGAAATTCCAAGAGATGGGTGAGGAGGTAGGGGTGTATTGGGACAAGGGAGATCGGCGGCGGAAGACGGTGATGGCGTGAAGTGGATTTGAGGAAGATGAGGGCAAAATTGGTTGAGTATTTTGTTTGTGGGACCCATTTACTTTCCACATCAACCTTATAGCAATTGTATGTATCTCAGGAATGTAGTATCATTTTCCTATTTTTTATTTCAAAATGTGTGGAAAAGTGTGGTGTTGAAAATACGGCGGTGAGAATGTGTAGTGAAGAAAAAATATTTTTCGCCCGCCTAGGCCCCGCCTAAACTAGGCCGAGCCAAATCGCCTAACACCAGCTCGCCGCATTGAAAGCATTGATGCAAAATTCAAAGGACCGCAGCTACTAGGTGTCAAAAGTGAGTCAACCAATCATTTTTCTTTTAAATTTTATGCTTGTCATGTTTTTCTTTATTATATTTTACATTTTATTTATATACATAAATAGTGTGTTAGATGAGCTTGGCATGTCCTTAACAGTTGTCAAACCTTATCAACACATTCAATGTATTTAAGTTTTAATTAGTATTATAAACGTTGCAATTTTTTTATAAGAAACCAACTATCGCCCGTTCAACATATACACAGAGAGCTCTAGCCCTCGACCTCTTGGATTAGTGATTAGTGACCACATACCAAACCATTTGCAACCACTTGGTCAGTATACACATTGCAATTTAAAGTAAATTTAAAATTTGTTGTTAAATTTTAATTAGTATTATATATGTTGCAATTTTTTTTATAAGAAACCAACTATCGCCCCTTCAACATCTACACAGAGACTCTAGCCCTCGACCTCTTGCATTAGTGATTAGTGACCACCAACTATCGAGTTGCATTTTTTTTATAAGAAACCAACTATCGCCCCTTCGACACATACACAAAGAGACTCTAGCCCTCAACCTCTTGCATTAGTGATTAGTGACCACATACCAAACCATTTGCAACCATTTGGGTATATACATTGCAATTTAAAGTACAATACCACTACCCCTACCACTATGCCTACTACTACTTCTCCTGTTGATGCTCCTGCTTACTACGACTACTACCACTACATACTGCTACTGCTACCCGCTAACACTAACTCCTCCTCTTCCTCCTCCTACCTCCTAATACCTGCTACCATGGTTTGAAAATTCTCTTAAGTTCTCCGAACTTCTTCGAATTAATTAGATTTTTTGAAGCACCGAATTAAGAATTAGGTGCAAACAAAGTTTTACAAAACTTCCATCGAAGTTAGAAAAAATGATTACATTTCAAGTTTTAATGCTAACTTGTAAGAAAAGAGAAATGCAGTTAGGATCAGCTTTTGTTAGAATATAATTTAAGGAATGACAACATATTATGAGATAACAAAACCACAATTTTACTTTAATATATTGTCTAGTGAAGAAAAAATAATGTAAAAAATTGATCGATCCGGTCAAAATTTAAGATCAAGTATATAATGAGAAAAAATGTGAAATATTATAGAAAACAAACTTTTAATGTATTTTGATGAAACTTGGAGGTTCTTTAGCACTTTAATGAAATTATTTAGACTTTTCTATAATGTCGAAGTTTTACCAAAATTCCCCACATCGAATTACACTTCCTCAAACTAATTCCGAATTTTAAGTGAGCGAAGTGATAGGCGAAGTCAAAGTTTCAAACATTGCCTGCTACTACTAAGAGAAGGCGGTTGTAATAGGTTAGCGCATCAACAACATTAAATTAAGTAGGATGGAAACATGGGTCCATGTAATTGATCCTAACCAATTTCATATTAAGATTTTGAACAGAAAACATATCTTGTAAGGAAGATTACCACATCATTAAAACGATTAAAGAAAAAAGGACAAACCAAGAAAATCGAGTATAAAATTAGTCAAGAAAGCTTACCACATCAACTGGAGAACCGATGCAGACCGCAAAAAAACCTGCTCCCAAACCAGCTAAAAGATGAGTGAAAACGTTGTCTGAAAATCCTGGAATTTTCAAGATTGACTGCATTGAGATAAACAAATTACAATTAGCATGAGGAAAAAAAAAGTAGGTCACACTGGAAAGAACAATGTCTTAATGAAAATCTATAAGCTCGCCTGCTTCACTTGATCATAACTAGCTAATTCAGCAGCGTTTATAATAGCATTTCGTGCTATGTTAGGCCCAACTCCAGTCCATAAAGCCCCAACTCCTTCCTAAATTTGGATTATTTAGTTATATGTAAGAGATCAATAGAAAAAAAAAAAAAAAATAAAAACCATCGTTTCACATGAGTATGACCTGTCTGACTATTGTTGAGTATGCATTCATAGCTCCGGAATAACGCCTTGGTGCTCCGGAAGGCAATTTTCCTTCAGCTTGGAGTCGGACTTTTACAAGATCAGTTGGATTAGCCACAATAATCCCTAAAGCACCTGTCAAAGTTATAAATAGAATTTAGCATATAAGGAAACAAAGAGAATGGTAATAGAAGTTCATTATGATATTTGACCCAAAAAAATCATTTTGATGCATTTCAAGATTAGGCCCATGTGAGAGGGAAAACCTTCAAGATTGACGAAATTACAGTGAACAAACAAAAAACTACAAAATTGAAAACATTACAATGAAAAAACATCCAATTAATGAAAAGGAAAATGCATCCAAGCGTTGTTTGATCATCAATGGACAAGAAAAACCCACGAAGCATTCAAACCCTCACCTGTTGTCAATGCAGCAAGTATTTTCTTGGATAGAGGAGCATCTCCAACAAAATCTTTGCCAACATAAAGGCTTTTGACCTGAACATGTAATTTATGAAAGAAACATGTGTCAACTAAATAGAAAAGGATATTCGTTTCTTCTACAAGAAAGTAAACTAGAAGGAAAACCCACAACCAATTCGTAAACCACTCCATCTCATCACACTCGCAAAAATACAAAAAAAGAAGCATGGCACATACAAGGAACTAAGAACTTACAGGATCATATAAACCAATTCGTAAACCACCAAAAATGCATTGGCGATGCAACCCAGGTACAATGCCTTTCCAAAGTGCGGAGAATCCTTCTTCCCTAGCAATTGTACTAACAGTACCCAACATCCCTCTATATTTAGGTAAAACCACTCCATCTCCCAAAGCTTTCTTTTGTAGTTGAAGCCTAACTTTAGCAGTGTCCAAAGGAATAGTACAAAGCTACATAAAAAAATTTCCCAAAATAAAAAGACAAGGTCTCGTCAGAGCAAAATGCAAAATTGCAATTGAACAAATTTTCTATCAAAAATCAATAAAATAATTGGAACAAAGTCGTGAGCTTTGTTAAATATGAAAGATTGATGATGCACCAATATATTCTCAATCAGAGAAAAAAAACATTTAAATAATTCAATATTTTAATGGAAGAGATTCAAAATATTACTAACCACATAACCAAAATTATAGTAATAAGACTAAATCGTTGAGGACAACCCTTTGGACGAATTCTTATGAGATGGCTAAAAAACAAATAACCAAAACAAAAATGCAATATAAGAGACTTAGCTTGTGGAAGGCCTTTGTAGTAAAAAGAATTCTTTTTGAGGATGACCTCTTGAGAAATTAATTGTTGTTGTCGATAGTGACTTAGCTTACGAAAGGCCTTTGTTTGCTCTAAAGTGTCCATTCTAGATTGAATCCTTAGATGTAGCTCAAAAACAAAAATAAAGAGATACAAGTGATTGTCTTGGGCATTTGAAGTTTAAAATGATGGTCTTAACTAGACTCCACCATTAACGACATTTTAAGGGAGCCAAAGCTAAGCCAATATTTTGTAGATCCATTTGTATATTGTCCTTGAGCGGTTTTTTCTTATTCGATCGAAAATTTAAGCCTATGATGAAAATTTAGTCTTAATTAGATCCGTTTATTACAATCTTTTCCATTAGGTTGGATTTCTCTTTTTGGATTATACTTTTAGAGTAAAGAGATTGTATTCGTTAAAAATATGAAACATCGAAAAGCTTTATTGAATCAAATATCACCAAGTCAAATGTGTGATTTGAACCAATTCCAAAAATGCAATTTCACAGAGCCCTTCTTCTACTTCGACAATTGCACGGTGGAGTAGTTTAATATTGGACAACTATTAGTACCAAAACTTAACCTACTTGTTAGACCGTACTAAAAATTCGACCCGTGGCTCTAGACTGTTGGGCTGAAAAATAGCATGCATTTCTAGTTTATATCTTTCTAAATTGGCTTTAGACTAATTTCTCATTTGGCGGTTCGAAGTCTATCGTTGTCTTCCCTTGTTAGAAGTTTTATTTTTCGTTTTGGTCTTAATATGTCTGTGTATTGTTGTATTCTAGACTTTTGTCAAGAGAACAGTCATTGACTGTCATATTGTTCCATTATTACAGTCGCAGTTTGTCAAGGTAATTGATTCTATGTCTCATCATGTTCTATTTAATGTATTAAGCCTGTTAGATATAGTAATGTACACGATAATACAAGGGTCAGTTTGTACTGAATATGGTTAGTATTATACTTAACCATAGTCAGCTTTACTCTAGTTAATCTAACCCAACTGTAACAGCTTAGGTTAGGCAGTTGGGAGTTCAGCTTGTATGTATATATATCATCTGTAAACGTGTTGAATAAGCTAATGAGAATCATTTCATTTGTGATGAGACAGAGCTCTTAAGCTCTTGTACTCTCCTATGTTGTTCTGATCTTCCTCATTAGGTTGATCTTCACATGGTATCAGAGCAAGCCATGGCTTCCAACAGTGCATCTTCTGTTGATTCAGTGAGGAGTTCA
The DNA here is from genome assembly GCA_039657325.1 of Stephania cephalantha. Lineage (NCBI taxonomy): Eukaryota > Viridiplantae > Streptophyta > Magnoliopsida > Ranunculales > Menispermaceae > Stephania > Stephania cephalantha. The sequence continues at coordinate 58,635,694 of CM077571.1, forward strand.
AGATCTACGTTGCCAGATGTTACGGCAATTGCTAGGGCACTGAACTTCAATCTTCCAATGAAGCTTGATGACACAAATTACATTCACTGGAAGGTTCAAATTCGTGCAGCCATTAAAGGTCTTGGTCTTAACTTCTTGATCACCGAATCTTCATCTTCTTCTTCTTCAGTATCAGACAAATTACATCAACAGACGTTTATGTTCAAGAAGATGAGGTACAAAGCCAACTTGATTCAATTTTGATGGTTTGGTTGTTTTCAAACATAGATAAATCTGTAATTGGTCATGTCACTGAATGTGAATTTGCTTATGAGATCTGGAGTGTGTTGGAAAGATCATTTGCTCAGTCTTCCATGGCTAGGGCACTTCAATTGAAGAATCAATTGAATACATAGAAGAAAGGATCTAGTTCTTTTTCTGATTTTGTTGTTAAAATCAAGAACGTAGGAGCTTAATTGAAATCAATTGGACAAAGTGTGACTGAATTTGATTTGATTCAGTCAGTTCTTAATGGTGCAGGACAAGAATTTGATTCTGTGGTTGTTGTGATATCGTCACAATAGAAGACCATTTCTCTTCAAGATGCTCAATACTTGTTAATGCTTCATGAACAAAGAATTGCACAGTTTAGTTCTGTATCTTCCATTGATTTGTCCTCTTCATCTGCAAATTTTGCTTCTAATATTGTTGACAATAAAACACAGTTTCATAAGTCAAATGGAGGTCATAACAATGGTGGTCATAGAGGAGGTAATATCAAAGGTGGTTATGGTGGTTATAGAGGTGGTAGAAATGGTGGCAGAGGCGGTAATAAGATGTTCTATCAGATATGTTCCAAGACTAGTCATATGGCATTTCAATGGTTCTCATCAACCATCTGCACCTAATTCTCCTTTTCCATCTCAACAAGCTCATTATTATCAGTTTCAAGGCTTGGTTGCTTCTCCAGATTTAGTGGCGAATCCAAGCTGGTACATGGATTTTGGGGCATCTTCTCACATGGCCTCAGATCCTTCAACTTTGTGTCACAGAACTGATTACACAGGTACTCAAAAGAGTTATTGTTGGTAATGGTGATAAGTTGTCCATTTCTTCTATTGGTATCAGTTCTCTACCTACTACTTCTTCTCCTAATTTGGTTTTGAAACAAGTTCTTCTTGTTCCTAGTCTTGCTAAAAATATGGTTAGCATTTCTAAATTGTCTAAACACGATAATGTGATAACTGAGTTTACCTCTGACTCATTCTTTGTTAAGGACAAGGCTACGAAGAGAGTTTTGCTTCAAGGCAACCTTAGAGATGGATTATATTGTCTTCCAAGGTCACTTCAGCCATCTTCTGATGATACGTCACTGACTGGTTCATCTCTGAACTCTGATGCTCACTATTCTTAGTTGTTCCCTTGTAATAAACCTGTCATTTCCAGTTTGACAACTACCATTGATACTTGTAAAAAATGGCATGCTAGACTTGGACACCACTCTCCTATGGTGATTCAAAAGGTCTTACATTCACGTAATTCTCATGTTTCTAAAGTGGATTTGCCATTTTGTGACTCTTGTAAAGTTGGGAAATTACATAAACTCCTTTTTACATCTTGTGCTATAACTGCTACTCGTCCTTTGGAGTTGGTTTACTCTGATCTTTGTGGTCCAGCACCAATGCTTTATACCATTGGATCTCGTTATCATATTGTGTTTGTTGATGCATTCAGCAAGTTTACATGGTTCTATCCTTTGAAGTTTAAGTCAGATGCCTTTGCAGCCTTTGTCCATTTTCATAAGTCTGATGAACTTCAACTAGGCACAAAACTTGTTTGTTTTCAGTCTGATATGGGACTTGAATTCAAACCTATTGAGTCTTATTGTCATAGTTTTGGCATTACTCATCGTTATTCTTGTCCCTATACACATCAACAAAATGGGGTTCCTGAGAGAGCACAGATCCATTGTTGAAATGGGATTAACCTTACTTGCTCATGCTCATATTCTCTTACTTACTAGGAAGAAGCTTTTGTTACTTCAGTGTTCATCATCAACAGCTTGCCCTCTTTTGTTCTACAATTTCGATCTCCCTACCTTGTGTGTTTCAAGAAGTCTCCTGATTATCAATACTTTCGATTGTTTGGTTGCAGCTGTTTCCCTAGTCTCACTGCTTACTCTGCTCATAAGTTCAGTTTTCGATCAGCTAAATGTGTGTTCATTGGCTATAGTCCACGACATCATGGGTATCGTTGTCTTCATCCCTCAGGCAAAGTCTATATCTCTAGGGATGTTGTGTTCAATGAAATTGAATTTCCTTTTCAGTTGTTGTTTCATGGTTCTTCTCTCGCACCACTTGTTTCAGATGTGAGATTGCACTTCCCTTCAATTCCTGTTTGCTCACCACAAAAGGTTCTATCATCATCATCAGCAGCAGCATCATCTTTTAATGAGTCTCCTGGTTCAACTCTCTCCCCATCACTTCCAACCTCAGGACCTTCTGTTCCTTCAGTTTCCTGATCATCAGTTTCTGCTAGTATTACTTGAGCCTTCTTTGGACTCTGGTACTTCTCCAGTTGTTGCTCCATTATCTTCACATGTACCTGCACCTAATGTCAATCTTCATCCTATGCTTACTAGAAGCAAGCACGGGATCTTCAAACCTAAAGCTTTGGTTACCGCTTCACCTCATGCTTTAGTTGCTCAACTGAAACCTAAGTCTGTCAAAATGGCTCATCAGGATCGAAAATGGTCCAATGCTATGGTTGATGAACTTGCAGCTTTGGACAAGAATGGCACTTGGACTCTTGTTCCCTCATTTCCCTCCATGAATCCAGTTAGTTGTAAGTGGGTTTTCAAAGTGAAAACATCTCCTACTGGCACTATACAACACTACAAAGCTCGTTTGGTTGCAAAGGGCTTCCATCAGACCCCTGGTTTGGACTACTTTGACACATTCTCTCCAGTTGTTAAGCCATCTACCATTCGCATCCTGTTTATTCTTGTTGTTTCATTCAACTGGCCTATACATCAAGTGGATGTGAATAATGCTTTTCTGAATGGTGATCTTGCTGAGGAAGTTTACATGGTTCAACCAGAGGGTTTTGTCAACAAGTCTTTTCCCCATCAAGTTTGCAAACTTAACAAGGCCCTTTATGGACTTAAGCAAGCTCCTCGAGCTTGGTTCTCCAAACTTAAGTCTGCTTTACTGGGTTGGGGTTTGGTTAACTCTACATCTGATGTTTCTCTCTTCTATAAACGATCAAATGGTTCTCTGTTAATGTTGTTGGTCTATGTTGATGACATTCTTGTCACTGGTTCTGATTCTCATCAAGTTCAGGAGTTGATTTCTTGGTTAGACTCCTGTTTTTCTCTTAAAAATCTTGGCCAAGTTGACTACTTTCTGGGTTTTGAGGTGTTTCGAAGTTCCTCTGGGATTTTTCTTACTCAGCACAAGTATCTTCTTGATTTACTCCATAAAACTGGGTTACACACCCTTCACTGTTGGACAGAAGTTGTCCTTACTTGATGGAAAACCTTTCTCTAATCCTACTTTGTATAGAAGTACTATTGGAGCTCTTCGGTACCTTACATACTCTAGGCCAAACATCATTTTTATCGTCAACAAACTCAGCCAGTTTCTTCAACAGCCTACTAAAGTGCACTGGCTTGCCTGCAAAAAGGTTCTTCGTTATCTTAAAGGGACATTGGACTGTGGTTTGAGTTTCAAACCTTCCTCTTCTCTCACCATTGAAGCTTTTACTGATGCTGATTGGGTGGTGACCTTGATGATAGTAGATCAACCAGTGGTACATGTTTGTTTTTAGGTGGTAATCTTGTTTCGTGGTCCTCCAAAAAGCAAACTGTTGTTACTCGTTCTTCCACTGAGGCTGAATAACGAGCTTTGGCTCATGGTGTGTCTGATATAATGTGGACTTCTTCCTTGCTGTCTAAACTGGGTTTTCCAAGTGTGTCTCGGCCAATCTTGTGGTGCGACAGCACTGGTTCTAAGGCGTTAGCTTCTAATCCAGTTTTTCATGCTCGTACTAAGCATGTTAAGATTGATGCTCATTTTGTTAGAGAAAAGTTGGTTGCAGGGGTTTTTGACCTTCGTTATGTTCCTTCTCTCCATCAATCTGCTGATTTGTGCACTAAGATTCTTCCAGGCCCTCGTTTCTCTTTTCTATGTACCAAAGTAAATCTTGTTTCTTCACCTAGATTTACTTTGAGGGGCAATGTTAGATATAGTAATGTACACAGTAATACAGGGTTAGTTTGTGCTGACTATGGTTAGTATTATACTTAACCATAGTCAGCCTTACTTTAGTTAATCTAACCCAACTGTAACGGCTTAGGTTAGGCAGTTGGGAGTTCAGCCGTATGTATATACAAACAACAACAACAACATAGCCTCAGTCCCAAATTAACTGGGGTCGGCTACATGGATCAAACTTTTCCATTGTGCTCAATAAAGTGCAATTGATGGTGAGCTTTGCAAACCATTCAAATCCCTCCTAATTAATGCATCCCATGTTAACTTTGGTCTGCCCCTACCTCGTCGAATTTCTACAGTTTCTATTGAGTCGAATTTTCTAGTTGGGGCATTTGTAGGCCGTCTATTCAGCCGTATGTATATATATATATATATATATATATATATATATATCTTCTGTAAACATGTTGAAGAAGCTAATGAGAATCATTTCATTTGTGATGAGACAGAGCTCTTAAGCTCTTGTACTCTCCTATGTTGTTCTGATCTTCCTCATTAGGTTGATCTTCGCAAAGCCATCATAATTAATGGAATTTCTATTTTACTTCAAAAAAAAATCTCAATTGGCGAGTTGATACTAGTGCAAAAAGGCAAGTTGCTAAAATTTAACAAGTTTCCACTTTCCATGTATTACAACTCAGAATCACATTGAAAACCTAGAGTCTACTGAGGAAGATGAGAAGAGAAAGATTTCTCTCACTTTCTGTTCGAATGAACAGTGGAGTCTTATGGTATTTATATCAATGTCTCATGCAATGTGAACCGTTAGATCTAGGTATTACAATACACCCTTGATCAACCTCGTATGTATACCAATACATCACATACACTCGATACACCTCGACTAATACATTACACTTGATTACAATTACATAGGACTTAATGATTCCGCCTAATACCATGTGATGTTGCTTCTATTCACACTCCACGAGGGAAACAAAAATCAACGTTGCTCCGGGGCTTTCTTCTATAAACAAATCGATCGGCAACGCAAACAAAAATCAACAGTCACGTCAAGACAAATGAAATAGCAGAAGAAAAGGCATGATCAGTAATCAAATGTGAGACAAAGATTCACAAGTTGAATAATCAATCAAATCGTCAAGAAAGAGAGTTGAGAGGGGAAAAGGCACTCACCTCGGCTACGGAAGCTGCGAAGGCACTGCTGGCTAGAATTCCAGCGAATGAAATCTCGGTCTTCGGTTTGAGATCGGCCACCATCGGAACTGGGCTTTCAACAGAAACGCAGACAAATAGAGATAGATGAGAGACCGTCTAGGGTTTTCCAATCGCAGCGGCGGATGAACTGTATAAAAAGTAAAGTAGACGGAAATAAAAATGCCTTCGAAGGAATGGAATATCGGGAAAAGAAAAGCCGTGCAATTGGCTGGCTACTTTGGCCAACGTCGATACTTCATTTATTCCACGGTTTCCACCCGTCTCCCCTCCTACAAGGTGCATGCATGACGGACAGTCGTGTCAGCAGCCTTTCCCAAGCTCAGAGCAAGGTTAATCTAATTTTAAAATTAGTACAATATCGCATCATCTTTTCATTACAGTAAATCCTCTACTACACTTCCCTATCACAATGGCTAACTAACAGTGGTTCAACTTTAAGGAAGTTGTATATTTTTAAGCAATAAAATATATGACTTGACATAAATATCCTTCAAACAAAAGATATAGATATGGGTAATAAAAGACAATTAATGAAGGTTAATTGTGTCTACAAACTCTCGGGAGATAACTCATCTAGGGAATGAAGAGATATTTTCATCATTGGGTGTGCGTTGAGAATTAACTTAGAGGGAAGTTGGACAATCAAACAAGATTAGTTTCAACCCCCCTCTAAGTTATCTCTCGGGAGTTAACTCCACTTCCGACCAAACAAGGCCAATGGTTAAATCCTTCTCTACACACTTCATATGACCCGCAATCACATCACAAAAAAAAAAAAAAAAAAGAAGTTTATAAAAGAAAATTGAAATTTAAGCAAATAAAAATTTTGACTTTTAGCGGGCCTATGCATATTAATGTGTGTGGGGCCGCTAGATAGCTCGTTCAATGGTAGCAATTGATGCCATTGAACGAACAAACCATTGCACGCTCACAATGGGGCGTGCAATGGTATTACAAGTGCTTTTATTAATTGATTGACTTTTTTGTCAAAGCTTCAATGAAATTTATTGATAAGGTGAACATTTACATTGATAATGCAATATGAAAGTTCGGTCTCCATGAGAATAATGGAGACGAGAAGCCTTATTGTGACCCGCCATCGGAGGCGCAATTGATAGGGAGAAAAGCCAGTTAAAATAGAATAAAGCCCAACAAAAAGGAATACGAACCTAAAAGGGACAACAAAAAGAACTAAACACAAAAGAACCATGTAGCATCCTTTATCCCGATTAGGGCGATACACGGCATGAAACCTTAACTAAGCCTTGGAACACTAGTCATACTTAACTGGAGCCAACGGTCACTCCTTCCATGCATATTAAACACAACCTGTATATCGATATCAAAATATAAATCAAAGTATCCGCAGCGAAAAATTAAAACTTTTTCGATAATAATGACGTTATACATAAATCCGGAGTTTATTAAAATCCAAAACTCATTTACAAAACCTCCCCACCCATTTATATTATAACTATGTAATTCAAACAATATATATATACACAAAGAATGTTCATTACATCGTAGAGAAAATAGTAAAACTCATAAATCTTCTCATTCCCTTAGTTGAAGAGCCTGCTTGTCAACCTGAAATGTTAAGGGGAGTGATCTCTCCAACTTACTCAGTAAGTGATGCTCGTGAACATATCAATTATCACATAATATCAACAAGTTAATGAATAGCAATATAAATCCAAACCATATATATTCAGGCAATGAAATTGATATAAATAATAAATGATTGAATGCAATTCTGATATGTAACATGCGACCGTACTCGTTATTTGTAATTTGAATTTAATTACGGAGTCGTACTATCCTGACACTCAATAATACAAACAGAATCCACGTGTTGGCCTACAAAGGATTCTGTTGATTTGTTCCAACTTGACTGAGCTACCAACTCCAACTGGACAATAACGACTAAGGTAAAACTTCGGCTAACTGAAGATAAAATGGCGAGATCAATTTTCAGGCAAGTATTTCCATTCATTAGGACAAAAGGCGAAATTCATTTCTCGGCATACATTTTCAATCCTTAGTCTCGGTCTGCTTTATCGACCATTTTCGGGATTCACCACATATAAAACAGTCAAATCACAATATGTTACCTCAATCTCAATCCATAATACTATATGAACTAAATATACTAATTTACGATGCATAATTGATAAGAGTACGAGTCTTACTTACCTCGATTAGGTTTCGTTACAATTTCTTAACTTTTCAAGTCTCTCGACATTCTCGCGTGTTTGAGAACCTATCACAAACCATATTAGGTTAATACAGGTCTAATACTCTATATTTAGAACCCTTAAACCAACCCCTAAACCCTCAAAAAAACACCATGTAAAAATGTGACGGCCCCAAAATCCAAGGCAAATCTGGGTACCGCCACGTCGCCAGACACGTCACCAAGCATGCCACGTCACCGCACACTTACTTTTAACTGTCCGCGACCTAAACCTTTGCACGTATCTTATTCGCCTTAACTTAGTATTTATTGATATTTTTATGAATATTTACATTAAGTTGACTAAGTAAGTTGTTCATGATTGATTAAATTATTATAAATTAAACATCAAGCGGAAGTCTTCGAAGCATGCAAACACGGTAGAAATAAAAAGTTTGCATAGTTTAAATAACCCTATAGTGTGGAAACCCGGCATTAGATACCATGTATATCAAGAGCGACAAAAGTACAAAATGTGAGCATATACATGTATCAGGTATACAAGTTCTCCCAAAAATTTCATAAAAGCAGTAAATAGATACATACAAACACCTACGCAAAAAGCTGATGGGGCTCTCCTAACTCAGAGGTAGTCGCCTAAGACCCCCTTGCCCCGGCTCGTCGTAGGATCTGCGATTTGTCACCAAAAACAATGACAAATCCCAGGTGAGTAAATCCCAAAGAACTTTAGCTAATATTCACGAATTCCAATGAAACGACTACAGTTCATGCAATTTAAATAAAGGACAAGAATAAAGAGATTCGCGTGAAACTAAGTCGTTGAGAAGTCAAATTTGGATACGAGTGTAGCGTGACAGAGAACCCTGGTCGACATCCGAGAATCTTCGTAGCTAAACCGAGAGGAACCATTGACGACAACCTCGCCAAACATCTCACGGTCGAATGAGAGGAACCATTGAACGGTAGACCCCGTCCAAAACATCTCTCGAGAGGAACCATTGACGTAGACTTATGACTTCGTCAAAACATTTCTCAACCTACGGGTTTCGCGAGAATAGTCACCGCGTAGCCCTATCATGGCCAATTACTCGAACAGCGCGGGGTAGCTAGCCCCGGGGTGTGAGTCCGTGTCATGCCGACCCCGTCGACAAACACACATACACACGTGGGAGTGGATGAACAATAATTGAACAGCAATAAATAGCGCAATGGAATAATTGAGATGCGAAATAAAGTAAATGTCATAAAAGAATTTTAACTAATTTTCTCGTGGGATTACTTACCTCAAACGAATCGCAAAACGCCTTCGAAATGTCCCGCACTCGCCTCGAGATACGTACCCGACACCCGACTATGGTCTCCTAAATTCCTGGTGCCAATTAAAACATTTTTAATATTTTTCATGATTTTTCTGGGTTTTTCCCATAATTTTTCACCTATTTTTCTTATTTTTATGTAATTTATTTAATTTAAAACTGTTTTAAATTAAAAATTAATATTATATTATTTGAATATAGGGGTGGCCCTGGACCGGGTTTGACCCGGTCCAACCGGGTCGGCCCGACCGGTTCGGGCCCACCAAGGGTCGGGTCCGGTTGGGCCCGGACCAGCCCAACCGGTCCAGGGGATGCACGCACGCCCACCACATCTCCTTATTCCTCCAGAGACGTTAAGACTAACGTCTCTGGTTCTCTTTTTTTTTTTTACAACAACAACAACAATTCCAACAACAACAACAACAACATAACCCCATCACCTATACTCCTCGAAATTCAACGACAACAACATTAACCACTCACTTGATTAATGGGGGTCCGTTGCTCGCTCCGCTCGCCATTGCCCCGCTCGAGCTCGCCGCCGCGCCCCGACGAGCTCGCCGCCGCCGTCCGTCTCACTCCTCGTCGGAGCTTCCCTTCACGGTCGTCACTCTCCCTCTCTCCTCTCTCTCTCTACCAGCGCCCTCTCTCTCTTCTTTCTCTCCCTTCCTTTCTCCCGATTTTAAAGGAAAAACTTTTTTTTTATTTGTTATTTGGTGAGAAAGGACAAAAAGGAAATGATGAGGGATGGTTGATGTGATATTTGATGTGATGTGTGATGTGATGGGATGTGTGATGTGACAACTAAATCCCATACTACCCCGTACGCCCGCGTTACGCGCACACCGCGACGTCGCACACTCTCGTCACTACACGCGCACAACGCGACCAATAAAATATTAAACGATGCGACGCTAATTATTTAATATTAGTAACTTAAGTAAACACTCACACACAAGAATAACAAGTTTTTACCTCGTTAGGCGTGCCCCGAGCTTTTCTGCGACGTCCACGTGGGTCTGAGCTTAAGGTCTTAATCTGTAATTTGTAAGTTAATTGGGATTAATTAGAGCGGGTCGTTACAATCTTCCCAACTAAGAGGAATTTCGTCCCGAAATTCAAATTTAATGAAATCTTTACCTTGGAACAAATGGGGTATCGCTCTCGCAAGGTAGACTCTCTCTCCCAAGTGAGGCCCTCGTTCTTATGATACTGCCATCGAACGAGTACAAGTGGTATTTCTTTCCTCCTAAGGGTCTGTACCTTGCGATCCACTATCTCAATGGGGTGTTCCTCGTACGTCACATCTGGTCGAACCTCGATTTTTGTCATATCAATCATTGGTCTCGGTCCCGATCTAGCCAACCGTAACATCGAAATATGAAAAACATTATGAACCCCTGCCAATCGACTTGGCAATTTCAACTGATAAGCGACTTTCCCAACTCGTTTCTCAATCTGAAACGGCCCAATAAATCTTGGTGCTAATTTCCCCTTGATCCCAAATCTCTGATGACCTTTCAACGGAGAAACTTTCAAGTAGACCCAATCGTCTACCTCGTAGCTCAACCAATCGCGGTACCTATCCGCATACTTCTTATGTCTGTGTTGGGCAGCCAATAACCGTTGACGAATCAGTCCCACCTTCTCTGTATGGTCCACAACAATCTCAAGCCCCACAACTGCTGTATCCTCTGGCTCTGCCCAACAAGCCGGTGATCTACACGGTCTACCGTACAGGGCTTCAAATGGTGGCATCTCAATACTGGCCTGATAGCTGTTGTTGTAAGCAATTTCACAGAGCGGCAAGTACTCCTCCCAAGACCCACCAAACTGCAACACACATGCCCTGAGCATATCCTCCAGTATTTGTATTAATCTCTCTGACTGCCCGTCCGTCTGAGGATGGAATGCAGTGTTAAACTGTAATTTAGTACCAAACTGTTCCTGCATAGCTTGCCACAATGATGATGTAAGACGACTGTCTCGGTCTGAAACAATCGAAATTGGTACTCCGTGCAGTCGTACAATCTCTTTTTCGAATAATATGCTCAACTGTGTGAAATTATATTTCATAGAAATTGGTAGGAAATGAGCTGATTTCGTCAACCTGTCCACAATCACCCATATCGCATCGTGTTTCCTCGAAGTCTGCGGTAATCCGCAAACGAAATCCATCGTAATGTGTTCCCATTTCCACTGAGGGATGGGCAGTGGCTGCAATAACCCTCCAGGCCTCATGTGCTCAGCCTTAACCTGTTGGCACACCTCACAACCCCTAACGTAGGCGCCAACGTCCGCCTTCATCCCTGGCCACCAAAATAATCGTCGCATATCGTGATACATTTTGGTCCTGCCAGGATGCACTGTATACCGGGACATGTGAGCCTCATGGAGTATCCCATCGCGTATCTCTGCCACTGCTGGAATCCATAACCTCCATCGGTGCCTCAAACACTGATCCACAGACTCGCTCCAATCCGGGTGATCGGGATTACGTGCCATCTCACTGAATCTCGAGTACATCTCGTCAGTCCTCCGACACTCCAACACTCGCGGAATAGAAATAGACGGTACACACCAATCGTCCCACGAATTTGTACGTCGTCCGCATTAGCGAGAACCTCTGTCAAACTCAGTGTTGTCGCCGCCTCAATTAAACCATACTCGTGCATCATATGGCAGACGACTGTCTCAGAATCTGGTCCTCTCCTGCTCAATGCAACTGCTACGACATTTGCCTTCCCAGGCTGATATTCGATGGAGAAGTCGTAGTCCTTCAGCAATTCTAACCAACGTCGATGTCTTATGTTCAGATCTTTCTGAGTGAATAAGTATGTCAAACTCTTATGATCTGTATATAATGTGAATATCTCACCGTAAAGGTAATGTCTCCATACCTTCAGTGCAAATACGACTGCTGCAAGCTCCAAGTCATGCACTGGATAATTCCTCTCATGGGTCCTCAACTGTCGGGATAGATAGGCGATTACGCTGTCTCCCTGCATCAGCACACAACCTATCCTTGTGCCGCAAGCATCAGTATGAACTGTTAATCCCTTACCCGCTCTGGCAACACTAGTACTGATGCAGTAGTCAGTGTCATCTTCAACTGTGTAAATGCGTCCTCGCACTCCTTTGACCAATTGAAAGGTACATCATTCTTTGTCAATTTAGTCATCGACGCGGCAATCTTCGAGAAGTCCTTCACAAATCGCCGATAGTATCCTGCCAACCCAAGGAAGCTCCTGATATCTGTCACTGTCTTAGGTGTCGGCCAATCTACGACAGCATGGATTTTACTCGGATCCACTGATATACCTCTGTCACTGATCACGTGTCCCAAGAATTTGACTTCTAACAGCCAAAACTCGCACTTACTGAACTTAACATACATCTTGTGCTCTATCAGCGTCATCAATATCTGCCTGAGATGTTGCCCGTGAATTTTCGCGAGTCTTGCTGTAGATCAATATGTCGTCAATGAAGACTATGACGAATTTATCCAAGTACAGCTTCAATACTCTGTGCATCAAGTCCATGAACATGGCCGGTGCGTTCGTTAGTCCGAACGGCATCACTGTGAACTCAAATAACCCATATCGGGTGCTGAATGCAGTCTTAGGTATGTCTTCATCTCGAATCCTAAGCTGATGATAACCCGATCTCAAATCGATCTTAGAGAAGACACGGGCTCCGACCAACTGGTCAAACAAATCGTCGATCCTTGGCAAAGGGTAACGATTTCGTCCTGTCACTTGGTTCAACTTCCTATAGTCAATGCACATCCTCAAGCTACTATCCTTCTTCTTAACGAACATGACCGGTGCTCCCCATGGTGATGTGCTCGGGTATATAAACTCCTTCTTCTCTAAGTCTTCCAGTTGAGTCTTCAACTCATCCTGCTCCTTCCGTGTCATCCGGTACGGTCTGCTTGCTATCGACTGTGTGTCTGGCACTAACTCAATAACGGAATCAATCTCTCTGTTTGGGGGCAATCCTGATAGATCCTCCGAAAAGACAACGGGAAACTCACTGACAACTGGGACATCCTCAAGTTTAACCTCTGGTGTCTCGGTTGACTCTGTGTTCGATGATCCTCTTCCCTTTCCTGTCAGACCTGGTGCCTTGCTGGGACGACCCCGATGCCAACTGTGGCATGGGCATTGCGATAGGAAAGATAAGATATGTCTCATGGGCTAAAGCCCTCTCGTAGATCTCCTGCAGTGTACGAGCTCCGCCTGATACTACTGCGCTCACAATCTCATCTCTAAGCCCAACTCCAAAGTAGTGAACCTGATCGCGATCTGTAGAAGCTAAATCCCCAGCGAACTGTAATAGATAGCGAAACCTCTCCATGTACTGGACCACGGTACGATTACCCTGCCTAAGACACAAAAATTCCTGTCGCAGATGTAACTGTATCTCCCTTGGTATATACTGGTCATAAAAGGCCTGTTTGAACCCGGCCCAAGTGGTCGGCTCTCCATGAGTCTCTAGTATGAGCAGTCCACCAAACTCCGACCTCTCCTCGGAGCATATATCCAGATATCCTGGCGCGAATTCTGTTGTGAGTCCTCAAAAGATTGTGTAATTTCTCATGTGCAAGAAGCCATCTCGCAGCTGCCTCTTAGTCTCCGCCTCCAGTGAAATATCACGGCTGAAATCTCACAAACTCCTTTGTCAGCTTAGCCTCAGTGACAGGGAAGTCTTGAATGTGATCTCCTGTAGGGTATGTGTCAGTGTCACTACGTATGTAGATGCCGGTGATAAGTGTCGCAATAGCCGCTGTCTGAGCAAGAAGCAAGGCCATCATCTGCTCGAACTGTCGATTGTGTGCCGCAATCCGATCAAGTACACTCTGATCAATCGCGATAGGCGTAGTACCACTCGTCTGTCCACCATCCTCCGAAGGTGGAGTCGGTTGTCCGTCCATGTCGTATCATACTATAGCGAAGGTCCGTATCAGCCTCGTATACGCATATATACTATTACAAAGCAAAAATATATAACGTATAAGTCTTGGCACTACCCGTCCCATGTTCTCTTCCCAACTAAAGTTCTAAGTTAGGATCTTCGGGTTTCCACATCTAATGTTTGTTGTTAAGTTTTATTCGATTGTATTACATTTTCCCCTAGGTTCGCTTGAACCTAGGCTCTGATACCAACTGTGACGGCCCCAAAATCCAAGGCAAACTGGGTACGCCACGTCGCCAGACACGTCACCAAGCATGCCACGTCACCACATACTTACTTTTAACTGTCCGCGACCTAAACCTTTGCACGTATCTTATTCGCCTTAACTTAGTATTTATTGATATTTTTATGAATATTTACATTAAGTTGACTAAGTAAGTTGTTCATAATTGATTAAATTATTATAAATTAAACATCAAGCGGAAGTCTTCGTAGCATGCAAACACGGTAGAAATAAAAAGTTTGCATAGTTTAAATAACCCTATAGTGTGGAAACCCGAGCATTAGATACCATGTATATCAAGAGCGACAAAAGTACAAAATGTGAGCATATACATGTATCAGGTATACAAGTTCTCCCAAAAATTTCATAAAAGCAGTAAATAGATACATACAAACACCTACGCAAAAAGCTGATGAGGCTCTCCTAACTCAGAGGTAGTCGCCTAAGACCCCCTTGCCCCGGCTCGTCGTAGGATCTGCGATTTGTCACCAAAAACAATGACAAATCCCAGGTAAGTAATCCCATGAGAAAATTAGTTAAAGTTCTTTTATGGCATTTACTTTATTTCGCATCTCAATTATTCTATTAAGCTATTTATTTATTGCTTTGTTCAATTATTGTTCATCCACTCCCACGTGTGTATGTGTGTTTGTCGACGGGGTCGGCATGGCACGACTCACTCACCCCCGGGGCTAGCTACCCCGCGCCTGTTCGAGTAATTGGCCATGATAGGGCTACGCGGTGACTATTCTCGCGAAACCCGTAGGTTGAGATATGTTTTGACGAAGTCATAAGTCTACGTCAATGGTTCCTCTCGAGAGATGTTTTGGACGGGGTCTACCGTTCAATGGTTCCTCTCATTCGACCGTGAGATGTTTGGCGAGGTTGTCGTCAATGGTTCCTCTCGGTTTAGCTACGAAGATTCCCGGATGTCGACCATGGTTCTCTGTCACGCTACACTCGTGTCCAAATTTGACTTCTCAACGACTTAGTTTCATGCGAATTTCTTTATTCTTGTCCTTTATTTAAATTGCATGAACTGTAGCCGTTTCATTGGAATTCGTGAATATTAGCTAAAATTCTCTGGGATTTACTCACCTGGGATTTGTCATTGTTTTTTGTGACAAATCACAGATCCTGCGACGAGCCGCGGCAAAGGAGTCTTAGGCGACTACGTCTAAGTAGGGAGAGGCCGCCACTTTTGCGTAGGTAGTTGTATGTATCTATTAACTACTTTATGATATTTTGGGAGGACTTGTATACCCGATACATGTATATGCTCACTTTTTGTACTTTTGTTGCTCTTGATATACATGGTATCAAATGCCGGGTTTCCACACTATAGGGTTAATCATCCATGCAAACTTTTTATTTATACCGTGTTTGCATGCTTCAAAGACTTCCGTTTAAATGTTAATTTATAATAATTCGATAAATCGTGAACAACTTAACTTAGTCAATTTAATGTGAATGTCCATAAAATTTTTCATAAATACTAAGTTAAGGCGAATAAAGTACGTATAAAGGTGTAGGTCGCAGCCAGTCAAAATTAAGTGTGTGGTGACGTGGCATGCTTGGTGACGTGTCTGGCGACGTGGCGGTACCCGATTTGCCTCGGTTTTTGGGGCCGTCACAAAAAATCAGCACTACTGTTGTTTTTTGAGTTAGGAGCGCGTTGTAACGACCAAAAAAATTAAAAACCCTAAGTACACATTAACTTGAAGATTTTGACATTTGGTCTAGTCCTACGTGGAACACTCGGTCAAACATCGAACATCGAGATCGAATTATAGTAGTGCAACACATTAAATTAGTTATATGGTTGGGATACAATATAATATGAATTAAATTAATGTGTTCTACAATTTATAAAGCTATAACTTTTATTGAATTTAAATTTATGATATAACTTATGATAAAGTGATTAATTGATATAATTTGGGGGTTAAAGTACTAAGGTGTAATGATTTAAATAGGGGAGATATAATGTAACTAGGTGTTGGTTATGTTTGGTGTAAACCAATATAATGATGACAAATCGGTTACTAAATTCAAAAAGAAAGTCAATAAAAATAAAAATACAATACTTAACCACTCATTTAGTGACACCTAATCCCACCTACCCTATCCCATCACCCTCATCTCACCTTTCACTATCTCTCTATTACTCACTTTCTCTCCCCTCCTAAACAAAACAAAAAAAAAATCTCATTCTTTCTTTTTCTCTCCACCCGAGAAGAACTCCTCCACCACCTCCCCCTCTCAATCGGTCTCACCCTCACCATCCTCTCAACTCACTCGGCTTCCCCACACGTGGCGTCCCTTTCCACTCATACGGCCTTACCATCACTTACGGTCTTTCACCTCTCACTCACCTCACCTCACGCAGCTTCCCTCCACCATTCTTGGCTCCCGGTGACCACTCTCACTCGACGACAACCACCTTGACCGTGGTAAACACTGCTGTTATGCAAGTTTAATTGGAGAATATGTTGTATGTGCTTAGTGTTTGTGGGGTGGGCTTAATGTATGTGTGTATGTTGTGCATGGGTGTATGCCTCGAGATGTGTGCATGGTGTGTATATCTCGAGATTTGTGTCATGATTTATAGATGAAGATGGAATCGCCTCGAGATCTGCATTAAGATGTGATGGTGTTGACGAATGTCTCGGGATTTGTCTGAAGATTATACTTTATTTATAGTATAATCAATAAAATAAAATAAAATAATAATCAATTGATTAGGAAGAAAAAGAATAAAGGCCAAATTTGAGAGAATTGGTCGAGCCGAAATTCAACCACCACGGTTAGACCCGAGACGCGACAAATGTGATCGCAACCCAAAAAATCTCATATTTGTGGAAAGTTAGGTAAATAGAGAGAAAATAGAACCAAATAAATTAGTATTTAAATCAATTATCGAACAGAAATTACGGACCTAAACTACCAACGAGACACTCGTTGAATCAGTATTGGGGTCTAAACGTGGATATTAAAGTTGAGATTTGTCTGGAAGTGCATGTAATGATTGAAAAGTGTTTCAAGGTGTTTCGCATCAAGATTGACCTCGTAATGCATGCGTAATTTGGATAAGTACAAATAAGACTAATAATTGAGTCGAATAAAGATTGTGAAATAATTTAGGGAATTTGGATGCACCAAAAGCAGATCAATAGTTCGAACTTTGAAGATGTCAAGCGATCTACGCGACGTGACGATTTACGTGGTTATTGTCAGTAAACCAGTATACGCATTATCAGTAGTTCTATTCTTATTCTTGAATTAATTTCTTTATTTATTTATATGGAATTTCACTCCTAGTTAGAGTGTTTGCGAGCTAAGTGAATCATTAAGGTAATCTTCTAGGTGTGGCGACCGACTCGCAATCAGAACCATACCTCGGGTTACTGAATTTGGGTTATGGACGAGAGGTGAAATATTCGGGGTGTCGTTGATACCCCTACATTTACGACAATTTTGAATTTGACGACGCTACCACGATTCTAGGAAGTCAAGCTTGTGGCTGCATGCCTGCAACTCGATGGATTTGAGACCACTTGGATTCTCTTTGTTGTTTCCACGACATTCTCCTTTCACTGCTTTTATTTCCAGTCTATTTATCATGCACTTATTTTATTTCCTATTCTTTTATATTCCCACATGATTTATTGACTATTTATATAATTCTTGAAGTATTATTAAAACTCCTTCACTATAATTGTCTTCTTTTGCCGTGACAATTGCATGCCTCTCGTCTAGCAAGGGCAAATAGCCAGTGATTGGTGACTACCTCTGAGGACTCTCGGAGCGATTTTGTCCTGTTGAAAGTCTCACCTATGAAAGGCTTATATAGATTTGGGTTGCGAGGTAAGCTAGCTCCAAGGTATATCGGGTCGTTTAGGGTATAGGAAATGACTGGTCATGTTTCTTACAGGTTAGAGTTACCTCATCAGCTTGCTGAAGTTCATAATGTCTTTCATGTGCTATGCTTCATAAAACGAAGACCCGTTCACTCCAAAAATTGATTGGAATGAATTTGATCTTCGGGAAGACTAATCTTACGACAAGCAGCCGATTCAGATACTTGATTGTAAGATTCAGAGGCTGAGAACCAGAGAGATTCCTTTGGTTAAAGTGAAATGAAAATTTCATGGAGATGAGAAACTAACCTGGGAGCGGGAATCCTATATGAAGGAGCAGTTTCCATTTCTCTTCGAGACTACAGGTAACTTTAAGTTTACTTTAATTTCGAGAACACAATTGCTTTAAATTGAGGATACTATAACAACTTGTTACCTTAAGCAGGTGATTAGTATTAATCCAAATATTAATTAACCCGAATTAGGCACAAGGTTAAGATCGGTGTACCTCGATTAGCATGCGTGTTTGCGTGACGTATTCTGTTTGTTTGAATTGTTAAACAGAATTATATATAGGTTGTAGTATAATAAAAGGTTATATGCAAGCCTATAATTGAGGAAATATGCAATAAACAACGAATTACCGGTATACCAAGTATGACAAGGGGGTCGTGGCATGAATGTGCATGCTTAAAGATACTTGTAGGCACATCTGGTGAGTTTATTAGTGAAGGAATACACGAAATATATATATATATATATATATATATATTTATATGTTTTTAGATGTATAAATATATATTGGAAAATAAAAGAATAATTAAAATATATGGATCATTTAATCGTCTCGAGTGGACCAGAAGTGCTTGTTGTGTCAAGATTGGTGTCACTATAAGGAGTGTCATTTTAACGCATCAACCACTTGATCAGTCTCGAGATAACGCGATGCATATCTTGAGAAAAATCCATATATAAATAAACTAAACTCATGTTTATCCTCTCATTCGATTGATCAAATGAGTTAACGATGATTTAGGTTAATTATGTTGTTTGATGGTTAATTATGGTTTGTTACCACACTGGAGGTCCTCACTGATGGATTTTGGGAGTTCATATAACTGTTTTGATGATTTGGGATGATTTGTAGGAGAACAGTGGTTGCTGCCCGGTACTTCTGTTTTGACAGTACATGGCGGAGCGCGTTCCACCTAGCAGAGGACCGCGCTCCCTTCATCAATTGGGACGAACACAGTTGATAGAGCGCACCATTGAGGGAGCGCACTCCCACCCCATAAAACAACAATACTGTTGTATTTTGCTGAGGATTTCTAGGGGGCTTAGGTACTGTATTAGAGGTTCTAAATAGAGTATATTGGACCTATATTGATAACAAATGGTTTATGATAGGTGTTGGATTCTCGAGAAAGCGTTATTGGCCTGGAAAGTTAAGAAATTGGACGGAAAACCTAAATCGAGGTAAGTACAGATTCGTTTATTTATCAATGTTGTCTGACTATTTTAGTATAAATAGTTCATATAGTTGTTGGACTGAAATGGGGGACTATGTAGACGGTGATGGTTTTTAATAAATGGAAAACGGTGTGTAATGTGACCAGTTTATAACTCATGATTTTGAGAATAGGTTTATAGAAAATGGGTTCCCTTCCCGGCCTGTATATAGCTCCTACTCAATTCGATAGGTTACGTGGATTAAATACACACTAGAGAGTTTGGGATAGAACCATTGGGTATTAATAGATGGGTTAGACAACATATCGGCCAATATGTTGGTCTAGCAATCGCATTAATGGCACTGGTGGGTAATCGACCCTAGTTTTATAAAATAAAATGAGAATTGCAGTATAATAGTCCACGATAACTTGCTTTGCATCCGTTTATATATTGAATTATATGTTTTTCATAATCTTATTAGTTATCATTGGTGCATATTGTTATTGCATAATGCTATTGATTACTATATGGAATGTTGATGTTTAATGTGGATCCTTACTTACTGAGCAAGTTGAAGCGCTCACCCAAATTCAATATTTTACGTTTGCAACCCGGCTTCAATTAAAGGAAAGGAGAAGATTTAGGAGTCTTGTATCTTCTCTACGATGTAATGAGCCTTCTTGTATTTATATACACTGTTTGAAATATTTTGTTGTATATAAATAGGGTTGGGAAATTTTAATGAAGGTTTTGAGTTTTGATAAACTATGTATTTCCTTATATTGTTATATATCGAAAAAGTTTTGATTTTAACAATGCGTATTACTTTGATTTGTTTATTCGATATAAATATACAAGTTGAGTTTATCAGGTACCGATGGAGAGGCTGTTGGCTCTAGTTAAGTCTAGCTGGGTTACTGGGGCTTAATTAGGGTTTCAGGCCGAGTATCGCCCTAATCGGGATAGGGGATGCTATAGCTTGGTATCAAAGCCTAAGGTTTATCGCTTTTTATATAAAGTGGTAACATTGATACAATATGGTATTATGGATAAGGCTCTGACCCTAATTCATTTTTGATTGGTTTTCAAAGTGAATAATATCATAATCTGTTGTAATGAAACCTAAGTTTATTGACTTTGAGAGTTTTCTCAAGTTACGAATCACCTTAGGGCTTGATAAACAATTTTTATAGTGTTTTTGGGGAAAAATGAAAATGAAAACATTATTATACGTTATTTGCTGCACATATTGTTATTTATTCTATAGATATGATTTCCTTGAATTCTCTGAATGTTACCTGATGATCTTATCTCTCATTTGACCATAAAATCTAATGGCGGATTAAGGAGAGGGTTCTCAGAGACCTAGATCTCAAGGTAACAGGGAGACCGAGGATCAATGGGAATCTAGAATGTAGCAGCAAATGAAAGAGTTAATGGAGTCTCAGGCAAAACTAATAGCGATGATGATGGATCAGATAGGACCACCAGTACAGCGACCTGAGGCACAACCTGTGACTAGTCCCGAGGTTAGCAGAGCTTTGGGAGGAGCTGAGATAGTAGCAACTCTAGTCCAGCCAGTAGTACCACATATTCAAGTGCTAGAGACAGCTACCAAGGTGCATGCATTTCTCAAGACCCACAAAAAGTTCATGAAATACGC
Source organism: Stephania cephalantha (assembly GCA_039657325.1). Taxonomy (NCBI): domain Eukaryota; kingdom Viridiplantae; phylum Streptophyta; class Magnoliopsida; order Ranunculales; family Menispermaceae; genus Stephania; species Stephania cephalantha. The sequence continues at coordinate 58,656,811 of CM077571.1, forward strand.
ATTATGAGATTCGATGGCACAATGGAGGAAGGGGTAGCTGAGATCTGGATACTGGAGATTGACCAACGATTTGTTGTTGTTGACGTTGAGGACTGGTTTAAGGTTAATTTGGTCACATTTTTGCTGATTGATTCCGCAAAGAAGCGGTGGAATTCCCTAGAGAGATAAGAGAAGACTATCACCATTTGGCCACAATTCAGGACGTATTCTACAGATAATATTTCCTGAAGTCAGTCGGGAATAGGAAGAAGACTGAATTCATTCAATTGAATAGGGAGTGATGTCTGTTAGGGAATATAAGAGGAGGTTCACTGAGTTAAGTGAATTTGCTCCTTAGATGGTAGAGCAGGATGAGAACAAGATTGATCTATTTCTTGGTGGGCTGAACTATGAGACCAGGGTTGTGGTTTCCTCACATCCTTGCACTAGCTACGCCTTTATATTTGAGAGTGCGATGGAGGTGGAAGCAGCTATTCTAGTGAGACCTTTCGGAACTGCAGCTGTACCACCACCAGTACGACAGTTCCTTGGGAGTCAGAGAACCCAAGAATTTGCTTACTTTAGGCTAAGAAATAAGCAAAGGAGTGTAGCCAGCACGACTACACAGATAGGGTCTGTAGGGATGACTTTTGTGAGTGCACCGGTCACATCAATTTCTCAGGCTTTAGTAGCCTAACCACATTTGCCGCCATCACAACCATAAGGTAGGGGCAAAGGTAGAGCACAGTCTTAACAAAAATCGAGTGGATCGGCGCAAGTATCTCAGGCTAGTAGTTTTTCTCAGAAGGCATCGATGATATGCTACAGGTGTGGGCAGATGGGGCATATTGCAAGGGAGTGTTCCATGCCGCCGGCCACGTCGGTAGGCAGTCCCAAACCACCTGCACAATGACAGGCTCATGCAGTGGCTGAGGCAGACCCAGAGGCCAACCGGAGGCATGTGGAAGGTATATTGAACGTTTATAGTAGATATATGCATGTTTTAATCGATGCTTTGGTTCTACAATTTCCTTTATTGCTGGTGCAATGGTTGATGAGTTGAAATTGAAACCTGTTAGAGCCGATACACTTTTGATTTTAAGCACAACAGTGAGTGAGAAGGTTTATTTTAACCAGATCTGCTAGAGATGTGTAGTCAAAATTGGGGATAATTAACTTCCCATTAATCTGATGGTAATGGAGTTCCTGGAATTCGATGCATTACTAGGGATGGGTTGGTTATCAGCGTACCATGCCAGTATTGACTATTTCTATAAGACGATGATCTTTCACATTCCTAACCTTTCTGAAATTATAGCCTATAAAGGCTATAATGCTTCAGGATTTGCAACTCATAGAAGGGAAGCTACTCCTCGAGAATTAGAAGTCATGGTGGGAGTTATTACATTTGGAGAGCCTCGATAGGAACTTTAATGAGATACCCCTGATTTGTGAATTCTCGAAAGTTTTTACATCTAACTTACCTAGACTTCCACCGCCACACGTCATTAACTTCATCATTGATCTTATTCATAGTACCAAACTTATATCTATTCTTTCGTACCGTATGACACCGAAGGAATTGCGTGAGTTGCAGACTCAACTTGTGGAGTTGCAACAGAAGGGGTTTATCTATCCTAGTATGTCATCGTGGGGAGCACGGGTTCTTTTTGTGAAGAAGAAGGACGGAACCCTACGAATGTGGATTAATTATAGACAACTAAATTGGGTGACTATCAGGAACAAATGTCCATTGCCCATGATTGATGACTTGTTTGATCAGTTGAAGGGTGCCAAACATTTCTCGAAGATTGATTTGAGGTTTGGTTATCATCAACTGAGGATCAGGGATGAGGAATCTCAAAGACGGCTTTTAGTACTCGCTATGAGAACTTCGAGTTTACAGTGATGCCATTTGGGCTCACTAATTGTCACGACCCAAACCTCTAACCCCCGTTTTAATTACTTAATCAGGATCACTAGACTTACTAAGTTGGTTTGTACAATTGTAGGCGTCGAGACGAGAGCGGGGACGCGCCTCGAATAGTGTGCGAGCCGGGGAACCGGGTAGTTAGCATTTTGGTAAGTCTTATTTAATACTAATATGAAATAAGGAATTACTTATAAGCCTATGGTTGTGTTTGTTAATGTAAATCAAATTAAAGGCCTATAGTTGAGTAAATTAAATGGAAAGCATATGATTGGTCTAGAGATACACATTGACACATCTAAGAACTAGGTGAGTAATGAAATGGTGTCACTTGAGGTTCAGTTAGTGGGATTTAGTGGGATATATGGCAAGAGGTGGACCATTAGATATTCATCGGGATACATAAATCCATGGAGATCAAGGGCTAGGAAGGAACATCACCTTAATATATAACATTAGTGATCAAACAACATGCAAACCAAATCACTCATTCATTTTTGCTGGAGAAGAATGAATTGCTGGAGAGGAGTGAATCATCAAGGTGTTGAAAGAATCCATGGGAGTTTGTGAGAAATGATCAAGCTAGGGTGCTACATCAACTAGGTACACATCTTTTTAGTTGAAATTAGAACAAGTTCTGGTTTTAAGCTAATTTCAGATGGTAGATGATTGAGTATTTGCAATTGGTTTATATATTTGGACTCCTTATTTCAAGTTGATAATCCAACTATATTTAAGTTCTTAATTTGGTTTTGAAATCATAAAGATATGAATTTTTGAAGTTGCAACACCAAAACTAGAATTCTGCATGTTGTATTAGGAATCAACCTGGGTAATTTGGTCATAATCTGCTCATTTTAGATCCAAATTGATCCAAACCAGTGGAATTTGAAAGCTTATTTAAAGAGGAATAACTTTGCTTAACTGAAGGTATTTTGATTCAAATGTTTTTATGTCCAAACATGCTCTACAAGTAGGTGCTGGAATTAAAAAAGAAAGTTTTGAAACTAAATTTGTTAAGGGCATAACTCCCTAACTACTTATCCAAATGAGCTGATCTTTTAGTATGTTGCATTTGGGTATATTTGCTACCTTGTGACCTATGTTTAGTAAAATCATGACATCTCTTTCATTTTAAATCAGAATTTTGCAAACTAAACCTTTCCAGAAAGCTAAGAGAGAGACTAAAAATAATTTTAATAATGGAGGATTTCGATATTTAGACCATTTCATGCCTAAAAGTGTGTTAAAATGTAGGACTGAAATTGAAACTTAATTTAGTCTTTAGGGGTTGATTTAGAAAGATTGATTTAAAATCTATTGTACCAATTTGAATACACAATAAACACCACTAAATTAAGCTTAAACCCATTATATTTGAACTAATGAGACACTAAACTCAGGAACCTAGGAAAAGGGTACGGGAGAGCGAATACAAAATTTGGAGTATCGAAAGGCTAGTAAAGCTAGAACTTTACTTTGTTGTTGTGAGTATACCCAATGACAACTTTACTTGGCATTTCATTTCTATTAATTGTTGTCCTTGCATATTCCTTTTGACTATTTTGCCTTTGTATTCTTATATCATGCGTTCTTTGTGTCTATGCTCACTTGATGAGTCTAGTTTGCATGATATCCATTCATTTGATTTGATTCATTGATTCTATCCCATGCTATGTCTATTCTTGTTGTTTTAAATGTGAATTGAATGATAAATAGCATGCTATTAGGCTAGTGATTATCTTATAAATGTTTAAGAGGACTTGTATTCTTTATTTGTTTAGGTGTGTAGATGTGCCTATGCCTTGACAATCCATACTTGGTATTTCTTGAAATTTAAAAAGTAGTTTTCGCATTTAGGTCCCGTACTCGATCGAGGTGTGCGCGACTCACGAGGTTAGAGTCCCCGGGGATGTCGGCACAGGTTACCTGACACTGTATGACACTCAGGTTAAAGTCCCTGAGGTGGTCTACACACCGGGGTTAGAGTCCCTGGTAACACTTGGGTTAGAGTCCCTCGTGTTATATGATTATTGAGTCGGAGTGACATGTTTCACTGCCGACCGAACCTAAATCACCACTACTTAGCCTAGTGTCGGTATCACTTGTTTAACTCTGGTATTTACTCGCATATGATTTATTTTCCAGTTTTCCCATTTATATGCTTTTAAATACCATTTGAATATTTGGAAATACAAATTAAACTTGTCATCGGGGCTTCCTTTTTATGACGGTGGGTGCATAGCCGTCTACCAATGCAGGCCGGGCAGGGAGAAGATCGACGATTATCCCTGAGCCCGCATCGCGTCACTGCATCGATTATAGGTCTTCTTTTGGTATTTTGATTGTATATGTTATGTATGTCTTTCAGATACTATTTGGGTTGTATATTGGGTTGAGCGTTAGTTTCCCCGACTTGACTTAGACTATATTACTGTTTCATTGCATTTTGAGAACTTTATATATGTGATGTCATTTCCTGGTTTTCCACACTTAAGATTTTATAAATGGCTTCCGCATAAGTTACTAATTGTTTCTGCAAAATCAATAAGACTTCCGCTAATTAACTAATTTAATAAAAAGTTTTATTTAACTCTAAATTTTATAAACCTTGGGAAGGCCTAGGGCACTCCCACACATGGAGAGCCCCTAGTGTATTACTTATCCATATACAACACGAGAAAAGAGGTGTCTAAGTTGTAAAGGTTATAACACGACTAATACGTAGTTAAGTCCTACGTGGATATGATTTGGGCTTAATTACGGGATTAGGCGGACTAGTGTATTACTTATCCCGAACGGAAAAGAGGTGTCTAAGCCCTAAATTAGGAGAGGGGTCGTCACTCTAATGTTCCTGCTATGTTCATGGATCTAATGCATAGAGTGTTTAAACCCTATCTTGACCAGTTTATTATCATGTTTATCGATGATATTTTGATCTATTCGAAGACCGAGGAAGAGCATTCGCACCACCTCAGAGTTACATTGCAAACTCTGAAGGACAACCGACTGTATGCCAAGTTTAGTAAGTGCGAATTCTAGTCTTCAGAGGTCAAATTTCATGGACACGTAGTTAATGTTGAGGGTATATTTGCTGATCAAGCAAATGTAGAGGCAATCAGGGATTGGCCTAATCCTACCACAGTGTCAGAGGTTTGGAGTTTTCTAGGGTTAGCGGGTTATTACAGACGGTTCATTGATGGATTGTTTCGTATTGCTTTGCCAACGACTCACGTAACACAAAAATAACGTTGACTTTGTGTGGTCAGATGAGTGCAAGGCTACCTTCAAGGGTTTGAAGGACAAATTGACTACGACACTTATTCTTACATTACCTTAATTGAGGAAGGAATTAGTGATTTATATTGATGCTTCTCATTCAGGCTTGGGTTGTGTGCTGGTGCAGGAAGGCAAGGTTGTAGCTTATGCTTCAAGGCAACTCAAGGTTTATGAAAGGAATTATCCATTTCATGATCTTGAGCTAGCTGCAGTTTTTTTTTCCTTGAAGATTTTGAAGCATTACTTGTATGGTGAGAAGTTTATAGTATTTTCAAATTATAAGAGTCTGTAATACTTGTTTACTCAGAGTGAACTGAACATGAGACAACATAGGTGGCTTGAGTTTCTCAAAGATTATGATTTCACTCTGGAGTACCATCTAGGCAAAGCAAATGTGGTTGTTAATGCCTTGAGTAGGAGAAAAACATGCAGAGAGAATGTAGTTACTGCCAGAGCTTCTCAGTTTAGACTTCTTGAGGAAGCTTCAATGATGATGATTCGTGAAAGTCCAGCTGGCACATCATCAACTGAGAGAGCTAATTCCAAAGCTATTAATACGTTCTTCTGTGCTCAGATTCGAGCTAAATCGAAGATGATTCAGCGGGTGGTTGATAGTCAGAAAGTTTATCATTATTATATAGCACGTCAGAGGTCAGTGGCTAGTATAGATCATCCTGATTAGTCGGTTTCTGACGATGGTGCATTATAGTTCAGGGATAAATTGTAAATTCCAGCTTAGGTGCAGCTGAGGCAGGAATTGCTACGGGAATCTCATCGATCTCCTTACTCTATTCATCCAGGTAACACTAAAATGTATTGTGACATGAGGCGTGTTTATTGGTGACCTGGTGTAACGACCCATTTTATTAATGTCGTTAATTATCTCGAATTTACAGACGTGGACGCCAGCTCAGATCAACGTGGACGCCGCAGTAGGCTAGGACACGCGGGGACCTAGGTACGATAGTTTATTGTGTGTTGGATGCTTATTTACGGTGCAATTTATTGAAATACATCGCATGTGTGTATGTTGCATAACAATACGTGCGAGATTGTGTGAATTGTATTCGCCTCGATATACATGTCGACGCGGGTACCGGGTAGTTGACGGGACCAAATATTAGGTCGGGGAAACTAAAATACACAAATTAAATAAAAATTGGGCAAGTAACTAATATGAAATGGGTATTAGGTGGCTAGTGACGCGGCAGTACACGTATGTCGCCATTCGGACGCGAAACCGGGCGTCGAAACACCCGAAAATGGCATTTTTGTGCTTAAAACACAAGTGAGTGTCCCAAAAGTGTCACAATTCGAAGTCGAGGATGTGTTAGGTTGGAATAAATGGAGGGTTGTGGATGCATAGAGATGCACATGTTAGTGGAGATGGTAAGTGACAATAAGTCAACAAAGCTTATCTCTCCACCACATTTTCTCTCACTCACACAACCGAACCGCAGAGAAGAAACCGAGAAGAGAGAAGAAGAAACGGAGAGGAGGAGGAGATGGAGAAGCCGGGAAAGAGAGAAGAGAGGGTGGACACTTCAGGATCAAGGTGAGTCGTTGATTTTGTTGTGTATTCGTTGTTGTCTTGGTGGCCGAGAGGTTCTGCCATGTAGGCCGAGAGGGTTGATGGTGGAGATGGCAGGGGCGTCTCCCCTGCCATCGATTCCACTTGGGGTTGGGGTGGAGAGCCAACCCCAACCCAACAGAGAAAAAAAAATAATTTTTTGTCGATCGAACTAGGGCCTTCCTTGGTTCGATCGGGTGGAGGGGATGCACACCCGTGCGCGCGTGTGCACCCACCCACTTGGGTCGGGCCCAGAACTGGCCAGGCTCGGCCCATGGGGCGAGACTGGACCAATTCTGGTCCAGGGTCGGGTCCGACCCGTTTGGGTCGACCCGACCCAAACCAATATAAAAAAAGAAAAGAAAGGAAAAATATGGAAAATATTCCGAAAAAATTGGGAAAATTTCGAAAAAATTATATTTCCATAAAATAAATAGAAATTGATGAATTTCTATGAAAAATAAAATATTTGGAAATTCCGGACGAGACTTTTGCGGGGGTTTTGCTTCGAAAGCGCGAAATGAGCAATTTGGCCTAAAATTTCAGAAATTGGTCGTAAATTGTCATGCTAAATCGGAATTATTGATAAATGGACATAGGTGGACACAGGTGATCAATTTTCGACCATGGACTCAGTGGACTTGGACTCGGGGATTGATTACGGGGTATTGGAGTGCGTTGTGAGGTTTGTAAAATCCAATTGAAAAACTCTAAGTATTTATTTCTCTTTGTATTTCCATTCAGTTCTAGTATTCATTGTGGACTTTATTACATTTATATCTTGTCATTATTTGGATGGTTGGTTGAGTTACTCCCACCGAATTTTCCGTTGTGTGTCTATGCATTCTAGACCAAAGTATGTGTATCAGGAGTTCTCGGTGGATAACGACCCGAGCTAATGAACTGCTGCATGTGTCGGTGCGTCGTAGGTGTACGCCGGCCACCGAGAGGGACCAGGTGATAACTAGTTGGGTGCGCCCACTAGTGGGATCCTGGAAGGGAATCCCGAAGTATGGTTTAGTCTGACTAGAACAGGCACATACATTTGCACTTTATTGTTATCTATGCATGCGATGCTCTAATTACAATTGTTTGTTTACATTCCGCATGTTTATTTAATAGTATTTATTTACTTCCACTATTTATTTGAATGCTCAGAGGTGTTCCTTGGGATTTTACTTACTGGACTCATCATCCATTTTATTTTGTGATGATTGAGTGCATATCCGAGTACAAGTAAGGGCAAGGGGATCTTAGGCGACTACCTCTGATTGCCTGCTGTCGAAGACTACTCGTACGTGTGTTTGTTTTTGATATTTTGATTTCTTTTGGGAACTGGGGAGTATCATGACGTTGTACATGTAGATACCTTATTTGGTATAGTCATCTATCTCTATACCGAGTACTTTTCGGGTTTTTTCCATAATATGATTTGTTTATTTGATTATTAATATTTCTTGAATTAATGGTATAAAGTACAACTTCCGCTGAAAATGTCACTTATACGCTGTACACACAAGTGAATACGAATTTCGAGACAAAACAAAAGACGGGCAGGTGCCGTACACGTGTAGAAGGGGCTGTTGGCAAGGAGTACACGAAGACACGTCACCCCGGGGCGGCGAGGGCCGCCGCACCTGGGATGAAGACTGACATTGCTGAATTTGAAAAGAGATGTGAGATATGTCAGCAAGTGAAGGCTGTGCATATGAAACTTGGAGGGTTATTGCATTCGCTGCCTATTCCTGAGTGGAAATGGAACATATATCGATGGATTTTATCTTCGTTCTACCTCTAAGTCAGCGTAAGCATGATACAGTTTGGATTGTAGTTGATAGGTTGACAAAGCCTGCGCATTTCTTGCCAGTTTCCATGCGAGATCCTCTTGACCGTTTATGCGAGGTGTACATACGGGAAATGTTAAGATTTCATGGGGTTCCAGTGTCAATTACTTCGAATAGAGATCCGAGATTTGCGTCCAGGTTGTAGAGTGAATTGCGGTGACAGCTGGGAACTGTTCTTAACCTCAATACGACATACCATCCTTAAACTGACGGACATACTGAGCGGTTAACATTGGTGCTAGAGGATATGCATCGAGCTTGTGTCTTGGGTTTTAGTGGTAATTGGGAGAAATATATTCCTCTGTGTGAGTTCTCTTATAATAATAGCTATTACGCTAGCATCAGAATGACTCCTTTTGAATCGCTACGTTATCGACCTTGTCGTTCACTAGTGTGTTGGGCAGAGGTTGGAGATACAATTTTGTTGGGGCTAAAGTTGATTCAGGACTACACAGAGAGGATACAGTAGATTCACCAGCGTTTGACTACTGCACGGCTCAGACAGAAGAGATACGCCGTTAAACATCATAGTTTTTTGGAGTTTTCAAATGACGATTTTGTCATGTTGAAAGTCTCACCTATGAAAGGCTTATATAGATTTGGATTGCGAGGTAAGCTAGCTCCAAGGTATATCGGGTCGTTCAGGGTACAGGAAAGGATTGGTCCTGTTGCTTACAGGTTAGAGTTACCTCACCATCTTGCTGGAATTCATAATATCTTCCATGTGTCTATGCTTCGTTAAACGAAGACTCACTTCACTCCAAGAATTGATTGGAATGACTTTGATCTTCGGGAAGACTTATCTTACGACGAGCAGTCGATTCAGATACTTGATCGTAAGATTCAAAGGCTGAGAACCAAAGAGATTCCTTTGGTTAAAGTGAAATGGCAATTTCACGGAGACGAGGAACTAACTTGGGAGTGGGAATACTATATGAAGGAACAATTTTCATTTCTTTTCGAGACTACAGGTAACTTTAAGTTTACTTTAATTTCGAGAACAAAATTGCTTTAAATTGGGGAGACTGTAACGACCTGTTACCATAAACCGACGATTAGTATTAATTCAAATCTTAATTAACTCGAATTGGGAATATGGTTAAGATCGGCGTACCTCGATTAACGTGTGTGTGTGTGTGTTTGCATGATGTATTATGTTTGTTTAAATTTTTAAACGAAATTATATATAGGTTGTAGTATAATAAAAGGTTATATGCAAGTCTATAATTGAGGAAATACGCAATAAACAATGAATAACTGGTACACCAAGTGTGACGAGGGGTCGTGGCATGAATGTGCATGCTCAAGGACAATTGTAGGTACGTCCGGTGAGTTTATTGGCGAAGGAATACACGAAATATACTCAATGAGAAGTACTTTCATGAGATAGTGAGACATCAGAGGAACTTAGAGTTCATTACACTTGAGCAAGGCGATATAACTGTGGCAGATTATGAGTCGAAGTTCCACGAGCTGTCAGAATATGTACCGAAGATGGTGGCAACAGGAAGAGCTAGAATAAATCGATTTTTGGGAGGTCTCAGGCCAGAGACTCGAGGTATATTATTAGCGCTCGTACACCAGACATATGAGGCGGCAATAGCTAGTGCACGTCATTATGAAGCCGCTATGATTAAAAACGGTATGATTAAGGTTGCTCCTGTAATGTCCCACACACATAATCAGGGTCATACTAGAGGGATTGGTGGATTCTTTAAGAGGCCATAGGACAAGAGGCGCAGGACGGGTAACTATCAGGGTAACCCATCATCCCGATGTTCATTTCAACACCAGGTAGAGGCGGGTACTTGTGGTAATGACTTCTGCAGCGCCAACAACATCAATAGGGGGTTTTGTGATATCCTCCAAGGCATCGCAATGGTCAGGCGGCCAAGGGAAGACTCAGTCGGGTCAGAGGTAAAAGAGTACAGGACAATTTCCTATGCCGGGGGAACGTGGTATAAGGCACACATCATTTGCTTTAAGTGTGGGAAACAAGGTCACTACCAGAATCAGTGTTCGAGTGATCCATCAGCGTCTATTGACAGTGTAGCTCAGTCGGTCAGGGGACAGATGAAGGCTGCGACTGAGCCAGATCCAGACTCCACTGTTAGCTTGTTACAAGTACTATTAATATTTGTGGTAGAGATATGTTTACTTAATAGATTCAGGCTCCAGCGTTTCATTCATATCGGGCAGCAAGGTAGATGAGTTAGGGTTGAAACCTGTCAGGGATAGTACATTACTTGTCTTGAGCACCGCAGTGAGTGAAAAGATATACTCAAACCTCATCTGTTGAGACTGTGTAGTCAAGACTGATGGGCATGACCTACCCACCGACTTTAGAGTTTAGAGTTTCTTGATTATGATGTTTTGTTGGGAATGGACTGGCTTTCCGCATATCACGCCCACATTGATTGCTTCCACAAGACAGTCATTTTTGAAGTGCGAAATCTACCTCCATTCTTATTCAGAGGCAGAACACCTGCTCGACACACCACTCGAGGAAAAGTGGCGACTATTCAGAAGATTGAACGAATGATGGGAGTCACAACTTTGGGAAATAAAGGCCACGAATATGAGATTCGAAGATACCTATTGTGCGAGAATTCCCAGAAGTCTTTCCCTCTGATCTACTGGGTATTCCTCCACATAGAGAGATTGAGTTTATCATCGATCTTGTGCCTGGAACGAAGCCGATATCCATACCACCATATCGCATAGCACCTAAGGAGTTAGAGGAGTTGAAGATACAATTAGAAGAATTGTCAAAACAAGGTTTCATAACTCCGAGTATGTCACCATGGGCGCTCCAGTCTTATTTGTAAAGAATAAAAATGGAAGTATGAGAATGTGCGTGGACTACCATCAGCTGAACCGAGCAACTGTTAGAAACAAGTACCCATTGCCGAGAATCGACGACCAATTCAACCAGCTGAGAGGAGCCAAATTTTTCTCAAAGATTGATCTGAGGTCAGGGTATCATCAGTTAAGGATCAGGGAGGAAGATGTTTCGAAGACAGCGTTCAGTACAAGATATGGTCATTTTGAGTTATAGTTATGCCATTTGGACTGACTAACGCGCCTGCGATGTTCATGGATCTCATGCATCGCGTGTTCCAACCTTATCTGGATCAGTTTGTCATCGTTTTCATTGATGACATAATGATTTACTCGAAGTCCCGGGAAGAGCATGAGACACATCTCAGATTTACCTTACAGACATTGAAGGATCACATATTGTACGCTAAGTTCAGTAAGTGTGAGTTCTGGGCAACAGAGGTGAAGTTCTTGGGGGCACACTATCAGTGCAGAAGGATTGACAGTTGATTGTGATAAAGTTAAGGTAGTGATTGATTGGCCGACACCGAGTTCAAAGGCAGAGATCGACGCACATTCAGGTAATCTCAACAGCAACATGAAGACATGTAGTGTGCTACAGATGTATGGAGACTGGGCATATGCTAAGAAAATGTCCACAACCTCACGGCTATCAACAGTCTGCCATGCAGCCACAGGCTGGATGTGGAGTGCACGTGGGGACAGAGCCGGACCTAGAGATGGCACACGACCTTGGTGAAAGTATGTATTTAATGATTATGTTAATTATGAACTATTTGACTTACGTAATAGTAGCAGTACTATTGATTGGGAATTGAAATTGATCACTGGACCGACGAGAATGACTCGAACTAGTCCATATCACATGAGTTAATAAAAGAATGAAAGTAGTGAAGTTGATAAGCACACTTAAAAACTTTCATATGAAAAATTATGCCTAATAAGATTTCTCTTGTACTATGACCATAGTGCCGTATATTGTGATATTGTGCATGTGGTAACTGAGCATAGACTCACCCACAATAATTATTAAACTCAAGATATACGGACAGGGGACCAACCTGCGATAAATGGAGAAATACGGATTTTGGGGCTAGTATCATTTGAAATCTTGACTAGGGTAATTGTTGAAAAAGCGAAGTAAGAATAGATTTTTAAAAAGATGAAAAACTAAGAGTCGACTAGTAAGTGACTCTATATTTTAAATGAGATTGAGTTGTGAGATTAAGCTTACGATTAAGTTTAATTTGGAGGACGAAATCTCTATTAGGTGGGAAGACTGTAATGTCCCTAAAATTACTAATAGTAAATTAGTTCCCTAATCAGGGTTATTGACCCGAGACGTGGCCCGAGAGTGGGTACACGTTCCGAATACTCGATGTGAGGACCGAGAAATGTGTTAGATTTGATGTGATGGATGCCTAGTGTAATATATTTGTGTAGACCTATTAAGTCACTCCTACTTGTACATAGTTTTCGAGACGTGACCGAGGACGCGCCTCGAGATGCGTGCTGGCATGGGACCAGGGTAGAGAGTGAATGTGGTAAGTTTATTTAAGCTTAAAAGTAGCTTACATAGTAATATTAATATGGCTAATATTAATTTACATTAAGTGTACCTAAGTTAAGCAACTTAAAACAATAACCACTTGATATTTCTCGAGACGCGCGTTGACACATCTAAAGACCAATTGAGTCATTGTTGGTGTCATTTGGCATGAGTTAATGGGACACATGTTAGGTTGTAAACCATGAGAGATGTCTCGGGATACGTGTGTACAACAAGATCAATGGCTATTAATTGATCTTATCTAATTCATATAAAAGGCTAAGATCAACACATGGAAACCATTCATTTCGATTACTTAGATGAGAAGCTAAGTTTGCTGGAGAGAAGGAGTTGTTGGAGGAGAAAGAAGACCAGGAAAATCTTGAGTCGGTGAAGGTGGTGTGAATCAAGTTAGTGTACATCAAGTTAGGTAACTTCTTTAGACCATAAATTTAGCTCAAATCAATGAATTCATGAATTGGATGTTGTGGGTTGTTGTTTTATTTTGTGGTTGATGTCAATGAACTTTAGAAGTGTGTATGGAGGTTCCTTAGGCATTAACATGACCTATGTGTAGAGAAAACACAGAATTCTATTTGCAGAATTCTTGGTTTTCCCGCAAATAGCGCGCTAACTTTGATTAGCGCACTAGGTAATTTTGGTAGCTCGCTAATAAGGTCATTAGCGCGCTAACCAATGTCATTAGCGCATTATGTGCTTGGGCAGCACAAAAACTTGAATTTTCTAAAATTAACTTAAACACTTTAAACATATCCAATACCCTAAGTAAAGGTCTAAACACACTCAAAAACCTATAATATGATATCAGGAACCTACGAAAGAGTTTTAGAGGTTCGGATACGAGTTTTGAGGTGTCAGGAGTCAGGAGTAGTTAGGAAATTAACGTGTTTGTAAGTAAACTGATTGAGATATTTATTTACATTTTGTTCCTGTTTATTTGTTCTTTTTCAGTCATTTGGACTAATTTGCCTTTGTACTCCATATGCCATGACTTATTGTTCTTTCTCATTTCATGAGGTTGCTTTAATGGCATAGATTGTTGATTAAATGATTTCATTGACTCCAAATCATGTGCTATGTCATTTTGATTGTTAATACATGTGGTTAGTGAAATAACATGCTATTAGGTAGGTGTTACATAGTGTTGTGAATATATATCCTTTGTGCATTAGTATGCAATTGTTTTGTTGGATTCCAATACCGTGTTGTTATTTGAATATGAAAGTAGTTTTTGTATCTAGGAGCATTGTATGATATAAATCCGTCGGACATACGGGGTCACTAGACTTTCTAGGGTGATCGAGATTTCTCCACTATCTTGGGCAACACACGGGGTATAGGACTCGGGGTTGTTTGTAAAGACCCATGACCTTGAGCTGGTGATTAGTACTAATCTAAATCCTAATTAATCCGAGTTAGGCTCGTGATTAAGTTCGGCGTACCTCGATTAGCGTATGCATACGTTTGTATGACGTTTTGTGTTTGTTTGGATTGTGAAATCAACTTATATATAGGTTGTCGTATAATAAGGAAACTATACACAAGCTTATAAAACACAAAATACCCAATAAACTATGGTTTATCGGGACACCAAGTGTGACGAGGGAGTCATGGCAAGAGTGTGCATGCTCAAGGACACTTGTAGGCACGTCCGGTAAGTTTATTGGTGAATAATACGCGATATATATTACTATGTTTTTAAATATATAAATATATATTGGAAAATAAAAGAATATTATAATTATATGGATTATTGGATCGTCTTGAACGAAGCGTAAGTAGTTGATGTGTCAAATTTTGTGTCACTTTAACGCATCAACCACGTGATCGGTCTCGAGATAGCGTGATGCGTATCTCGAGAAAAGTTCATATATAAAACAAAAAAATCATTTTTATCAATTCATTTCGACAATTCGAGAGGGTTCGGGAGGTCGGTTTCGATTCGGATCAAAGGGAGATTGTTCCGGATGCTGAATTCAATCAAGTTGAGGAGCTTAAACGGATTAGAAGCTAGTGATCATCACTTTGATAAGTTTGGTTTTCAAGTTTGTTGAAGTTCAATTCGGTGGTGATGATCAAAACTTGTTGAATTGAGGTTGTTGTTAATTATAAATGGTTTATAAACTCATTAAAGGTCCTCTCGGATTAAATTGGGAGTGTAATTGTTGAGTTTGGAGGTGTTTTGGATCGATTTGGATAAGTAGAGGTATGTTGTTGTTGCAGGTCCGGTGCGCATAGCGCGCTAGGCACTGGACATAGAGCGCTACGCGTACTGGGGAAGATGAGTGACTTATGGATAGCGCGCTATCCATGTCATGTAGCGCGCTATCAGACCCCTAAAACCAGAAACTGTGCAGTGTTTTATGAATAGTTTTCAACGGACTTAAGGACCGGTCTAGGGGATCTAAATGTAGTATAATGAACCTATATTGATCTCAAATGATTGGTGATAGGTTGAGGAACACCGAGGAAGAGTGAGATGACCGAAAAGTTAGGAAATTTAGACAGATATTTAAACCCGAGGTAAGTACGGATTCGCTTACTTATCAATATTGCATGGCTATTTAGTATATATAGTTCATATAGTTATTAGAATGAAATGGGGGATTATGTACACTGTGATGGATTTCAATAAATGGAAAACGATGTGTAATGTGACCATGTTATAACTCCTGGTTTTGAGAATAGGTTTATAGGAGATAGGTTCCCTTCCCGGCCTATTTATAACTCCTGCTCAATTCAATAGGATATATGGATTACATACACATTAGAGGGTTTGAGATAGAACCACTGGGCATTAGTGGATGGGCTAGAGAGCATATCGGCTAATATGTTGGTCTAACAATCGCATTAATGGCGTCAGTGGGTAATCGACCATATTTTTATAAAATAAACGGGGATCACAGTGTAATAGTCTAAATTACTTGATTTGCATCTGATTATGTATTGAATCTATATGATTTCCATATTCTTGTTCGATATCATTGATGCATGTTGTTATTGCATGATATCCTTGAATATTATATGGAATGTTGATGATTAGTGTGAATCCCTACTTACTGAGCAAGTTGGAACGCTCACCCCAATTAACATTACAAGTAGATTTGACAAGTGCTACAACTACGGGATGGAGAAGTTATAGGAGTTTTGAACTTCTCTTCAATGTAATGACTTCCTCTGGTCTTATATATTGGTGTTGAATTACAGTTTTGTAATATCACATGGGATGGGTGATTTATATAACTGAGGTTTATTCCGATTTGTTTTTAATACTGTATATCTTATTTTGGTTATCGAAAAAGATTTTAAATTTCCATTGCGTATACGATTTGTTTTATTTCGATAATCGATATACAGTAGTGCTTATCAAGTGAAGGTGGTAAGGCTGCTGACTATAGTTAAGTCAGGTAAGGGTAATCTGGGCTTAATTAGGGTTTCAAGTCGGGTATTGCCCTAATCAGGTTAGGGGATGCTATAGTTTGGTATCAGAGCCATATGTTTTAAAGCCTTGGTTAGCAATGATTTATTAGAATCAAGGAATAACTCGATACAGTGTGGTGCCAGAATTTATGGTTTATCACTTTTAGGGATAAAGTGGTAACGGTGATACAGTTGGGTATCACGGACAAAGCTCTAACCTTACATTCACTTTTGAATAGTGTTCAAAGTGAATGAAAGCCAACTTTAAAGTTTAAGGTACTCTGATCACCCTAATAACGAAACCTAAGTTTATTGACTCTAAGAGTGGTCTCGAGTTATGAATAAGCTTAGGGTTTGATAAATGGTTTTTATCATGATTTTTGGGGTAGCCAAAAGATAAAAGACTGAAATATGTTATTTGTTGTGTATATTATATCTACGTGGTAGATATGAAGGTATGTTTTTCCTGAACGATAATAAGATGGTTGAAGTCCATCTATTTCTCATGATATAAGAAGGTGTTGGAGGTAAGAGCTCCGGAGAGTCTTAACCTCGGGGATAGACAAAAAGAAAAGACATAAGAAAAGTTACAAAGATGAAATAAAACTCTTCTCCAAGTAACATCTTCAGTAGTATTTCTTCTTCCTGATATTATTAGACAAATAATAGTCAGTGGAGAAGTATCTATTGGATCAAGACCATGAGGTGTGTATTAGGAGAATGAAAATTATGAAATAATGAAATACTAAATGACTTTCGATGAAACTCAAAGATGGCGGGCCACTTTGAGGGGTGATTTAATACTAGGATTAAGACTAGTATGGAAGTAATGAAAGTTATTCAGTAAACAAATTAGTGGTAAATGATAAAAGCCTAATGAATATTAAGAAACCACTAATGCAGATATACTTCATAAGCTGTTATGAAGTTGATATTCTAGTCATGGTGTGAATCTATATTGGAATAACAAGTGGTTTATTAGATAATAAAAGACAGTTAAATCCAGAATATACCAGTGAGTTGGTAAGATATCATAGTCTGATCTATTAGACTGGTATAGTCTAAATTAGGGAGAATGAGTGGTTAGTAAATTTAAGGATTTGGGGAATCCAAGGATTAATGTGTAATACTCGAAATGAGTATTCATTACTCAGAATTGACAACTCCTTCTGAAAATAAGTGAAATCAACGGTTCTCAAGATGTAGTTGAGATTTGATTTTCACCGTGAAATGATCAGAGCTAAGGATATATATCTTTATAAGATGATTGCAAACGGGTGTTGGATCATTTGAAGTGGATGGTGGAAACCACTAGAACTTACTAGAACTCATGTTATTTTCATAAATTAAAGGTGTCGAGTGAAGAAAAACCATATTGTAATAAAGTTGTTATTGTGTTATCAATAATAACATGGAATCATTGAAGACTTAGAAAAGGCACGAGCAATTACTGTATAGAATTGTAAATTGCTAACAGTAAGTTGGTTTAGACCAGATCTTTGCAAATGCTAGTACTAAGTTTCAAAGGATAATAAATAGTAAGAGTGTTGAATATTAACAGTAAATCAGGGGATTCGACAGTGATTGAGACAATATGAGGTTGTCATATATTCAACACAATGGTAAAAAGAGAAGAGTAAACTTGAAATAATTGAATATTACAAACGATTGTCCGGAGATCTGTGATATCATTGTGTGATTTATTCAGTCAACTCAAGTATGTGATGGTTATAAGTTGAAATCAAATACAAGGACGCCTTGGAGGAAGATGAAAGTATAGTTTGATTACAATGTTTGCTTAATAAAACCTAAATTGTGGAAGAAGTTAGAGGTTCATCCTAAGACTTTTGATCTAGGTAAGAATGCATGGGTGACACAATAAAGCAAAATTGTAACTCATATTTCCAGCTGTATATAAATAGTTCCAGATTTGGGATAAGAACTATTACAGATTCATAATCTTGGGATAACTAATTTGGTAGCTGCAGCAAATATGGAAAGGCATCACTTGTAAATTAAGAAGAAAGGTTGTTGAGGATCTTTTAATCATTATTTGAGATTAATAAAAATCTTATAGGAATCATTAAAAGACAACCTGAGAATATTAAGTGACTCTTGTCGAAATTGCAGTGCGAAGATGTTTTTTCATGAATCTAATAGTTTTTGTTGTTCAAACGGTCAAGTGACCCTCGTTCCTAATGTTGTCCTTGAAGAAATGTTTACACGTAAGTTTTTGATGTACATCCGTACTTATATCGCCAATTTTGATTTTACATCTTTTGGTGTAAAGTGCGAGAGAGAGTGCCAAAAGTAATATGTGTGTATATACATTTAGAGTGCAGGGCCAAATTCATCATTTTATAAATAATTTACTTCTTGACAAGGAGCATCCTTCTTTTTTGCAATTGTGTTTTAATGATACTGATCATGAAGTGCAAAATCGAATGCATTGCTCTGATAGGATGAAATAGACAATTTTGGCAAGGTTAATTAGTATGCTTGCGAAAATCCATATGCAAGTTTTTTCTGCACTTTAGAATAAAATAAGAAAGATTTAGAAGTGTGACGACCCCTCTCCTAATCTAGGACACCGCCCGGACTAATCCCGTAATTAAGCCCTAATCATATCCACGTAGGACTCAACTACGTATTAGTCAGCCTTTACAACCTAAACACCTATATTCTCGTATTCAGGATAAGTAATACAGTAGTCCTACCAGTTTATAAAATTTAGAGTTAATTAAAACTTTTTATTAAATTAATTATTTAACTGAAGTCTTATTGATTATGCGGAGGTAATTAGTAACTTATGCGGAAGCCATTTATAAAACCCTAAGTGTGGAAAACCAGGAAATGACATCACATATATAAAGTCCTCAAAATGCAGTGAAACAATAAAATAGTCTAAGTCAAGTCGGGGAACTAACGCTCAACCCAATATACAACCCCAAATAGTATCTGAAAGACATATATAACATATACAATCAAAATACCAAAAGAAGACCTATAATCGATGCAGTGATGTGCCGCGGGCTCAGGGATAATTGTCGATCTTCTCCTTGCCCGACCTGCTAGTAGATGACTCTGCACCCACCGTCATAAAAAGGACGGTGAGTGACGGTGGGTAAAAAATAAAACAATAATCCCGGATGACAAGTTTAATTTGCATTTCCAAATATTCAAATGGTATTTAAAAGCATATATATGGAAAAACTGGAAAATAAACCATATGCGAGTAAATACCAGAGTTAAACAAGTGATATTGACACTATTTAGGTTCGGTCGTGTGACGGCCCCAGTTCCACAATCCTAAACAGGGCCTCGCCCGGCCTAGACTTACGTGGACCCCCGAGCCCTTCTCGCTGAGTCACGCAAGCCTAGTCAGCATTCCTTTATCATTTACCATTTATCAAGCAATTAAAGTTGAGTTAATCAATTAGTGAGTTATCATAGTTATAGCGGAAGCAATTAAACCTCAAAGTAACTTAAAAACCTCAAAGACACCAGTTAAGACAACGTAGAGTGTGGAAACCTCGAATATGTATATCATCATTAATGAACATTCAGATGAGAGTAAATACAAGATATACATGCCCAAAATATCTCAAAAACCCAACTCCCAGTGTCTTAAAACAAGTATATCTAATAATACAGAAGAATCACATATGTCATACAAGTGGTAGGAACTGCTCCGCTATCCTCAAATAATATCTCATAGTTGTGGTGCCTTCTCCTTACTGGACTGTGGATCTGCACTCCGTCAAACACAAGAATGACGAGCCCAGGTAAGTAACGCCAGGCATGACATATATACAGCATTTCGAAATAAACAAATCAGTCTAATTCATGCAGATAGAAAGAAAGGAACAAGAAACGCATGAATATAAAAGACTGTAAATTCAATCGATAAGTGAGGTCCGGAATACGAAAACCGAATAGCAAGGAGTCCCGACCAAGAGGTCATTGAGTCGCGGCAAAATCCCAGCAGACTCGGGTTCAGGACTAGACACAGCCTACCAGCCCTAACCCTTGCGACTATGAGATATCCACAGACCCGGATAAGTGCCCCCAACGTACACTCAATTGGGAGATATCAACGGCGTCCAGATAAGAGCTTATATCACAGGTAAATAATAACCATGACTCGCTTGCCAATGGACCACTCAACCAATAGAAATTTCAAAAGAAATGATGAACAAATCAATAACAACAAATTAAAGCTCAAGAAATAACTGTAAAATTTTTTAGCTGGTTTACTTACATGTATCCAAGCTATACGCACTCAAATCGGCTCCGACATGCTTCCAAATACGTACCCAATACTCGACACTAGTAAACTATGCCCCTGATAATCATATGGGCAAATTTATATTGTGTTAGTGCCTATTTAAGAAATTTTTAGATGTTTAATTCCTAAAATTGTCCAACTTAGGAAAATCATAGTGGTGGTACACTTTTCGACAACTTCAACCAATTATTTACAAATCCCTAAATTGGTCCAAATTGAATTCGAGACCAATTTTCTCAAATTTTAGGCCAATCCGCCCATTTCGCGCTTTTCGAGGTAAAACCCTGTAAAAGTCTCGTCCGAAATTTCAAATATTTTATTTTTCATAGAAATTCATCCATTTCTATTATTTTGTCGAAATATAATTTTTTTTGAAATTTTTTTTCGGATTTTTTCTCCATTTTCTTCTTTTTTTTCTCTTCCTCTTTTTTTTTTTTTTGGGTCGGTCGACCAAAACGGGTCGAACCCGACCCTGGCCAGGGCACTGGGCCTGGTTCGCCCCATGGGCAGAGCCTGGCCCAGGCCCCTGGCCCGGCCCAGGTGGGTGATGCACACGCACGCGCACCCCGTGCATGTGCATCTTCCCTAAATGAGTCGAACCAAAGACGAAGCCCCTGGTTTGATTTCATCATTTTTTTTTCCTGGGATACAATCTCATACGTAGAACAATAGGGAGCTCACTCCCTTGCACTATCTTCTTCTTCCCAATTTCATCAAAACTCCATTACAACCAAAACAAACCAACAACATCATCAACACTCAATTCATGCTTTCTTGAAATAACTAAGCTATGTTAATGGAGTTACCTTGCTTGATGAACTTCCAAACTTGATTACCAAGACTCCTCCAACCTCCCTGAATTGCTTGATCTCCACTTCTCTTCTCTCCAACAATGAGAATCAAAGAATGCTCAAACTTATATGTATTGGATAAGAATTGAACTATGGCCACACATCCATTTGTACACACGTATTTCGAGGCATATCTAAGGGACCACCTTCACTCAATTATTAACCCAAGTCATGCATAAATGACTCACAAGTTAACTCCATTGACCTCTTGATTTGTCAATGCGCTTCTCGAGACACATCATGTGACCATTTTAATTTCTCACTAACTATAGTCTCATTAATGTTTACATTTAATGTGACCACATTAGCCAATTATTAAACCAACATAAACTCAACATTAGTCCAAAATAATTCTGCTTACCCCATATGACGCTACTTCGGTTCCACGTCGACACGCGACTCGAGGTACACCTCCGCTCGTCACGACACCGTTATGCCCCGCGTGTACATTACCCGCACATTACCAAATTTCATTAATTTAACTTGTTCAAGCTTTGATATAATAATTAATACAAGCATCAAACAAAAATAACATACCTCGGTGTCGACTCCCGAGATTTGGACATGTGTATCACGACAAGTGGGTCCCACGTACAACCCTGAAATGTCATGTGGCACGAGTTAAATTTTTAGGGTCGTTACAGGTCGGCAGTGAAACATGTCACTCTGACTCAATAATCATATAGCACAAGGGACTCTAACCCAAGTGTTACCAGGGACTCTAACCTCGGTGTGTATACCACCTCAGGGACTCTAACCCCGAGTGTCATACAGTGTAAGGTAACATGTGCCGACATTCCCGGGGACTCTAACCCCCTGAGTCGCGCACACCTCGATCGAGTACGGGACCTAAATGCGAAAACTACTTTTAAAATTTCAAAAAATTTCAAGTATGGATTGTCAAGGCATAGGCACATCTACACACCTAAACAAATAAGGAATACAGGTCCTCTTAAACATTTATAAGATATTCACTAGCCTAATAGCATGTTATTTATCATTCAATTCACATTTAAAACAACAAGAATAGACATAGCATGGGATAGAATCAATAAATCAAATCAAATGAATGGATATCATGCAAACTAGACTCATCAAGTGAGCATAGACACAAAATAGTCAAAAGGACTATGCAAGGACAACAATTAATAGAAATGAAATGCCAAGTAAAGTTGTCATTGGGTATACTCACAACAACAAAGTAAAGTCCTAGCTTTACTGGCCTCCCGATACTCCAAATCTTGTATTCGCTCTCCCGTACCCTTTTCCTAGGTTCCTGAGTTTGGTGTCTCATTAGTTCAAATATAGTGGGTTTAAGCTCAATTTAGTGGTGTTTATTATGTATTCAAATTGGTTCAATAGACTTTAAATCAATCTTCCTAAATCAGCCCCTAAAGACTAAATTAAGTTTCAGTCCTACATTTTAACGTACTTTTAGGCATGAATTGTCCAAATATTGAAATCTTCCATCAGTACAATTATTGTTGGTCTCTCTCTTAGCTTTCCAGAAAGGTTTAGTTTGCAAAATTCTGATTTAAAATGAAAGAGATGTCATGATTTTACTAAACATAGGTCTAATTGGAATTTAATCCAACCAGCGGACTTAGAAAATCTATTTCTCCCAATTTATAGTTTCTAAAAATGTGGTTTTTGGTTATAAGGCAGAAAATATACCCAAATACAACATACTAAAAGATCAGCTCATTTGGATAAGTAGTTAGGGAGTTATGCTCTTAACAAGTTTAGTTTCACAATTTTCCTTTTTAATTCCAGCACCTACTTGTAGAGCATGTTTGGACATAAAAGCATTTGAATCAAAATACCTTCATTTAAGCAAAATTATTCCCCTTTAAATAATATTTCAAATGCCACTAGTTTGGATCTAAAATGAGCATATTATGACCAAATTACCCAGGTTGATTCCTAATACAACATGCATAATTTTAGTTTTGGTGTTACAATTTCAAAAATTCATATCTTTATGATTTCAAAACCAAATTAAGAACTTCAATATAGTTGGATTATCAGCTTGAAATGAGGAATCCAAATATATAAATCAATTGCAAATACTCAATCATCTACCATATGAAATTAGCCTAAAACCAGAACTTGTTCTAATTTCAACTAAAAAGATGTATACCTAGTTGATGTAGCACCCTAGCTTGAGAATTTCTCACCAACTCCCATGGATTCCTTCAACACCTTGATGATTCACTCCTCTCAGCAATTCCTTCTTCTTCTCCAGCAAAAATGATTGAGTGATTTGGTTTGCATGTTGTTTGATCACTAATGTTATATATTAAGGTGATATTCCTTCCTAGCCCTTGATCTCCATGGATTTATGTATCCCGATGAATATATAATGGTCCACCTCTTGCCATATATCCCACTAACTCCCACTAACTCAACCTCAAGTGACACCATTTCATTACTCACCTAGTTCCTAGATGTGTCAATGTGTATCTCTAGACCAATCATATGCTTTCCATTTAATTTACTCAACTATAGGCCTTTAATTTGATTTACATTAACAAACACAACCATAGGCTTATAAGTAATTCCTTATTTCATATTCTTATTAAATAAGACTTACCAAAATGCTAACTACCCGATTCCCCAGCTCGCACGCTACTCGAGGCGTGTCCCCGCTCTCGTCTCGACGCCTACAACTGTAGAAACCGACTTAGTAAGTCTACACAATACATAACACTAGGCATACATCAATACAAGAAATACGATATACCTCGGCCACGTGCCTCGGTCGGTGCACGTATCACGGTGTAGGTCCCACGTCAAGGGTCGGTGATCCTGATTAAGGAATTAAAACAGAGGTTAGAGATTTGGGCCGTGACAAGAAGATCATGTTGTTCAATTAGTTTCAAGTGTTAGTCTTGATCAAAGAGTATTTAATATGCCTACTACTTCTCAAGTTGTTGCTATTTGGATATATGATAATACATGTGCTCAGCCAACTAAGAGGGATATCCTTGTCTATAGTCACTCTGGAAGTAGCCATAGAATCAATTACTACTACGGTTGTTATGATCCTTTACAATACCCTTTATTATTCTCGTATGGAGACGTAGGTTGGCACGATGGAATTCAGAGAAAAATCACCACTGAGTCACATAGAAATTACAACACAGAGCCCATTCTTGATCCTCATTTAGTCAACTCTACTGAAGAGTTACTTGATAATGAAAATGATGGTAAATGTTTTCATTTCCTTCATTAAATAATTTACTTAGTTTATAACTATTTTTTTCATACTGAAGTTAAATATTTTTTTTTCTATTTTCACAGTATATTCTAAACGAAAGAGGAATTGTGTATCTTGTCGCGAGTATTATTGTTATAAACTTCAGATTAGGGACGTGAGGAATTTTATTCTATTACATTCTGGTAGACTTTTGCAGCAGTGCGTTGTTGATATGTATGTCAAGTTAGAGACATCTATGTTAGATTTTATTCGTCATAGATAAGATGAGATAGTTCAGAGTTGTACCAAGGGATTATGGATTCTATTGATATGGGTGAAAGCGTTGGTTCAAATATTGGACGTAGGATTATTCTTCCAACATCTTTTATTGGTGGGCCAAGAGACATGCGTAAGAGGTACATGGATGCTATGGCATTGGTTCAACGTTTTGGCAAACCTGACATCTTCCTTACTATCACTTGCAATCCTTATTGGTCAGAAATACAACAAGAGCTTCGATTTAATGATGACGCGCGAAATAGACCTGATCTTGTTGCTCGTGTTTTTAAATCAAAGTTGGAGTGCTTGAAAAATGAAATAATGAAAAAGCAAGTATTTGGACCAGTTGCAGTATATGTTTATGTCTTTGAATTTCAAAAACGAGGTATTCCCCATGCACATTTTCTTATTGTTTTACAACCAGCGGCGAAATTAATAGAACTTGTAACTTTTGATTTGTTCGTACATACGGAGCTTCCCGATGATTCAGTTCACCACCACTTATATACCGCTGTTGTGAAACATATAGATTTCATTCAATACAAATAGATTTGTGTGCGGACAAGCTTCAACGCAAAAATCAATGGACATCAACAACCGAGTTTCCATTTCCAAGTGTACCAAAACGGGCCACCAAATCATTTTCTGTTGGTAGTCGCTAAAAATCTAGGCTTAAGAAGAGTTATGTAGTTCCAATGGAGAGGCTTAAATAAGATAAAAGTTTGCATACAATTGTTCTTTTTATCCACTTTAATCTAGAGGTGTTATCATTCATATGTAGTTTTAGACATTTTTTAAAAAGTGGAGATGCTATTTTGAATCTATATTGTTTAAGGATCGCTTTAATTACAATATTGGACAAATATGAGATTTAAATACATATGTTGAGCTACATATTAATTATAATTTGGAATGGATGTCTGCCACCAAGTATTGTTTGAACTTTGAAATAGTTAGTCATTTCGTTGAAAAAAATAGTTAGTCAGTGATAGACTAAACCAATTAAAAAAAATTAATACTCTTGTACAAGCAAAAATCGCTTGAATATTTTCTTGTATAATTTCTTCCATGTATGTTGTTGAAGCTTAATTAAATTTATAACGCATTGTATTAAAAAATAATGTATTTTGGATGACATTATACTTGTTTTGATTACTTGTATTTTCCATTAATATTCTAACATCCAACCTTATTGCGAGTTTGTTCATGAACTAGCAAACTATCACCCACAGATTAAGAGAAATGCAATAGCAAACATGAAAAACACACTGTAAACTACAAAGAACCAATTTAGATTATTAATCATAAAAATTAAGAAACATAATTCTCATTGCATCGGATGTTGATTGTTAAATCACACATGTACACTTACTAAGTAAAAATCGGATTTGGACTTGCAATAAACATATGTTTCATATATGATGAAGCTAATTGATCATTAATCGAAGGATTGGAATGTATATGAAGAACGATTGGAGTGTATATTAATTTGTGTTATATTACCATTAACATCTCCTTAATTCTAGCTAACATTTTTTTCCTTTCATTTTTTATGATATATCCTTTTACTTAGTTATTAAAGATTATCGATAATGTCAACATCATGCTCTATGGAAGTGAATGTTGGGCGGTAAAGCAACAATAATTACATAAAATGAACGTATCAGAAATGAGGATGCTTAGGTGGATGTGTGGTAAAACTCGTAAAGATAGAATAAGAAATATATAAATTCAAAGACAAGTAGGAGTAGCACCAATTGATACAAAGATTAGGGAATGGCGATTGCGGTGGTTTGGTCACCTGCAAAGACGGCCTACAAATGCCCCAACTAGAAAACTCGACTCAATAGAAACTATAGAAACTCGACGAGGTAGGGGCATACCAAAGTTAACATGGGATGCATTAATTAGGAGGGATTCAAATGGTTTGAAAAGCTCACCATCAATTGCACTTAATCGAGCACAATAGAAAAGTTTGATCCATGTAGCCGACCCCAGTTAATTTGGGACTGAAGCTATGTTGTTGTTGATAATGTCAACATCATTGACGCCAATAAGAGATATCTGCACAACATAACATACACTTAAGGTAAGAGTGAAAATAACAAAGAAGTGGTATTCAACGAATTTGAAAACCGTTGCGCTCATATCGATGGATGTCATTTTGCTTGATGAGAATGTGAGTTCTATTTCAGTTTCTTTTAAATGCAATTATTTCTTATAAACTATGTCTTGCATTAACAATCATATAACAAAATTTTTTTGTAGGACGACCATATACATGCAACCATACCCATCTATTTGGCTCCTGATTTTGAGTACCTCACAAAAGGCAAGGTCTACAACATTTCGAACTTCAAAGTGGAAAGAAAAATATTGCACAAGGTTGTAAGTCACGACTACGTGATACACTTAACAAGCGATGCCTTTGTACAAGAACACATGGGCAGCATAGAAATTCGAAACCACAAATTCGAAATAGTTCAATTTGAAGAATTGAAAAAACGTCAAGACAGTTTCATTCAATCATCGGGCAAGAAAAAAAATCAATAGCAAAAATACATGAATTCCACTTTTTTATATAACTTTCAATATTACTAATTATTTTGTTCTTTATAGATGTACTAGGACGTCTTGTTCGAATAGGCGAGCTTGTAGATCAAGAAGTTAAAGGAAAACAAAAATAGGTCAAAAAACTTGTTTTGCGTATTCAAATCAACAGGTATATATATTTTTTGTCGAAATTACTTTTTACAAAAAAATTATCCATTGTGTTTTGCAATTTAATCCTACGTTTCATCTACAGAAACAAACAAGTGAACGCAACATTTTGGGGCCAAAAATCAATTTTATAATTACCAAAAATCAATTGAAACAAGGTTGCTTAATTTCTACATATGTTGTAACATTAATGCTGAGTTTATTTTTACTTTTCGATCCATGCAAATATTAAAACTTTTATCAACAGGTGAACCAACACTTTCCTCAACAAATGCTACAAAGATTTACACAAGTCCAGATATTCAAGAAATCACATCATTCATGAAAGGGTATACAATTTCTTTTAACCATATGCATCGTTTCATATGTAATACGTAAATTACATTCCATGACATATTCTTTTTCTTGTTTTTTTCAATTGCAGAGAACCACTGAGTAAAAAAGTTCAATTGATTCGAGAAAATAATGAAAATTTTAATATCAAGGCAAAAACTATGACTGTAGAGGAAGTGAAACGCCAAAAACCAAAAGCTACAGTAAGACATTACCAATTATATTCTAAATAATAGTATATGACTTGTTCGCTAAATTAAACTAATTGTTAATTTTTCACACAGGAATTGTCTGTTGTTTGCAAAGTGAAAATCACATCAATAAATTCAAGTGGTTCTTGGCATTACAATACTTGCCATTCACATTACGTCAAGTTAGAAAAATCAGAATCACAATATTATTGCTGAAGGTGTAAAGGATTTGTTACAACACCATATCGAAGGTACGTTAAAATTATATTATAGGAATGTATGTCACTTATAAATTACGTATATCATTTTAACATGCATCTTTGACTCTTATTAGCCTTACATTAAAATTGTATATTATTAATTTTCATTTTCCTAAGATTCTTTTTTGTTGTACTCTATATACATATATCTTGTCAAAACTCTAATTGATGACCATTGCATTTGTTTTTAGGTTCAAAGTTCATGTGCGCGTCGAAGACAATTCGGGGTCCACAACTTTTGTTCTATTCGATAGCATAGTGAAAAATATTATTGGTAAAGACAATAGCGAAAGAATCTTGAATGAGGCATCTTCGGTACATCTTTTTTAATTTAGAATACAAAACTAATTGAATGCCTATGCAATATTCTATATAATCTATATTTTATTCATTTTTATGCTCCTTTTGTCCTAATTTATTTTTTGCTTATATTGTCAAACATACGGAAAGAATGTGATCCCAATAGAACTATCCTAAATTGTAGGAAGAAGTTTTACTTTTAAACTAAAACTTACTAATTACAATTTAGCCAATGAAAATGAAAATTTCACCTTTTCAACTATATGTGATGAAGAAAATGGAGATAATTTTCGTCATAATGAGGTATTTATTTTATTTTACAGTAACTTACGAGATTACATTTGGAATCTGATTTAATTTTACATGTTCTCTTATTCTTGAAAATGATAGGGGAAGTTGTCAAATGATATTTCAACACATAAATACAAAGTCGACAACAACCAAGAAGTCAACATGAAGAGAAAAAAATATTGATAATGATTTGAGAATCAATAAGCGTCCAAGAAAATATTGTTATGTTGAGTAAGTTATTTGACCTTACATATTATTAATTAGTTACTTATAATATTTATAAATAAACGAATATAATGTATTTCTTATGCAGTGATGACGAAGAGGAAGTATAGTCAACATCATGAATATTCTACAAAATACGAAAGATTTTTTATATTTAATTTTTAGCAGTAGGCTTTTCATATTTTCGTTATCATCTTTTCAATTTATTTAACATTGTATATTAAATTTAATATTTTATATTTATATTATATGGTTTGTTCAAACTCATAAATATTTTTTTTAATTTTAATTATATATTTAGTTGCTTATTAAATTTACATTGTTGTAACTATAATGCATGGCTCGTATCCTATTATAATCTATTTTTAAAGTTATGTATCAATCTATCTATCATTAATCAGACCGTAGGAAAAAGTTGAGTTGTGTGCAATTAGCAAGTTCGATGTTCTTTAGGTCATGATTAGGATTTTGTATGACAGGATTCTCATATTTTTATATTGAATCCAAGAATTCTAGCATTGGTTATTTATTTGAAAAATGACAATTTGTTGATGCCTTGTTCCATCTATAAGCACAAGATTGTCATCTCTGTTAAGCATGGAAATTCCACTTGAGTTTATTGTTATTGAATTTTGTTATTGGTACATCACTATTTATTGATGTCTTATCTTGTTCACTTTAAATGATTTTCATTAGTTCGTAGATTTGGTTTTCAAATGATTGTTACTTCTTAGTTATTACATTGAGATAATTTGATTAAGAGTGTACTATATGGTTCTCGTGGTTTTGAAAGTACTAGCAGCCCCATGAATTGGGAACAAATTATTCCAACAAGCAAAAGTTTTCCATAAAAACTGATGAATATTGTTGGCACCATACAAACAGTACATCCTTCAATCAGAGTAGGAACAAAATTTGAAGGAAAAAAATCAGAATTATGCTTTTTGGGCAAGATCCTTAACATTCTCAATGGCTAACATAATGTCACAATAATGAGAAAACACATGAACTTAAGTTGGCCAAGATGCGAATGTACCAACATGGAGTTCGAAGCAGTTCTCAAGGACTTCTAGCTTGAATCTCAGAAAAATCTCAATTATGCGATTGTGAACGAACAAATTCTTCTAGCTTGTCCCATACTTCTAGCGCAACGCCTCTGTCCTGGTGTCTTTTATTCTTGCTGATCTAAAAGTCTCAAACATATGATTTGATGTACTAAGAAGTAAACATGTGATCATTTGATTCATTTGTCACTTAGCATGCAAGTATATAATGTATAGCGCTAAAAAGAGACTGTTGCCCAAAATAGATAGATCTATCCACAAAAAATGTAACAAATTTATCTTTGGCACTTTGTATTAGGTGTGGTGTTTCTTACTTCTTTGAGGGGCTTTTACGGTACATGAACTTGCCTTCGACATGTTACAGTTCAACAATTGTTTTCAATATGCAATTCTCTTGTCATATATTGATTTTTTTTATAAGAGCTATCATATATATTGAATTGGAAAATATCTATATCAAAATTCTTATTAATAGATGAGTTATATGGATTTTAGGACCATTAATTTAGTTTGACATTTGATTGAGTAGTCTCGTACAATGTTAACTTTGAAATAATCACTTCTACTTTTGTTTAGATACCTTTTTCATTTTCTATAAACTTTCGGTACCTCCTAATTTCAGTGGACAACTCAAATTACTTTCAAACCCGATTTTTCCATAAACTCTACAACCTCTTACACTTACCTTTTCTATAATTTTTCTCAACTTTGAGAATTTAATTAATCATTTACCGCTGCCAAACTTTATTGCAATTTGTTAAATAGGATGATTGAAAAGCCCGTTGCTTATGGAAAGTTAGAAATGACAAATCTCTTGAAGCTAAGGGAAGAGTGCTTGAGGGAATTCCAATTTGTTGGTGCCTACAGAACCATAAAAGCAGAGGTATTTTGGTCATTTATTGATCTCCTCTTTCCATAGTTTATTGCAATGTTTTATTCTTACTCCTAACATATATCTTTCTACACATTTTTCTATGTAGGATGATAATATCAATTAAAAAGAGTTCGTAGCAATGATGGCAAAAGGTATAAAAAATCCTGATGTAAAGGAAAAATGAGAGCTTGAAGATGCACATGATAGATATACTTCATACGTACAAAAAAACAAACACTTCATCTAAACAAATTCTTTAGTGTGCATACCACAAGTGCTAATTTAGATTTTCTAATTTTCTCAAAAATAGCTGCAACTGATTACTCTCTATATCTCGTTCAAATCCATGTAAGATACTTTCAACTATGTCTAAAATTGTGCATGCCAATTTCAATTATATTCTAATTATATATGTTTGGATTTTATATTACATAGTTTGTTCAAACTCATATATATTATTTTAATTTAAATTTTATATTCAGTTACATATTAAATTTATATTATTTATTTTTTTAATTAAAATCTCGCAAGCCAAACAAGCTGGCGTAGTTGTGCGCGAGGGTAAGATTTACGAAGGTAATCCGATTAGAAAGCCAAGATTTCATTTAATTTCTTCACATTCGCCGTCTGTCTCTCTTTCTCTCTCCTCTCTTCACACCGCCAAATCTAGGTTTTCACAGTTATTCTTTTCGATCGTCCTATCTCGTCTTTATTTCTTTCAATGTTTTTGCTAGATCGACCCAGTTTAAGCACTTCTGTGCTTTATCGATTTCATGGTTCTTTGTGTCTTGTTTTTAGATCGGTTGTAGAATCTGGCGTCGATTTGTTCAGATTTCGTTCTTCTGTTCGAGGAGTTGTTTTCTTTTATTCTTCCACTCGTTCAGGGTTCGTGTTTTCGTTCGTTTTCGTTGAAAATGAGAGAGTGCATTTCGATCCATATTGTACGGGCCGGTATTTTTTTGTTTATTCATCATTCATGTGTTTGCTGAGTTTTTCTTTTTCTCTTCAGATGGTTGTTGGGCACTCAGCTTTGCCTAAAACGAGGTTTTTTTCTCCGTAACGAGTGAGCTGTCAAAGCGACAACTGCGAATCTTCTCAACAAAGTTTTGTTTTTGTTTTTTGATCAAAGGATTGACTGATCTTTGATGAAATCCTTCAAAATGACGCTTTGCCTGCTATATCTCCTTCTATCTGCTTCTTTGAATTTCAATCGCTTTTTCGCGGAGTCACAACCAGATCATGCAATTGTAAGGAAAAACAAGTTTCGAGAACGAGAGGCTAGCGACGATGCCCTTGGATATCCTAGCGTGTGAGTGAATTATGGGTTTCTATCTTTACATCGACTCATCTATATGATTCCTTAAATAGTGCTGTCTTTGTTTATTGCATTCTATAGTTTTTAAGTCACCATCAATTGCACTTAATCTAGCTCAATAAAAAAGTTTGATCTATGTAGCCGACCTCAATTAATTAATTTGGGACTGAGGTTATTGTTGTTGTTTGTATTCTATAGTTTTTAATCTCTACTTGACCGGCCTATTCGGTTATCGTCAATTAATTCGTCGTGAAATTTCCCTCATTTTTCTTTCCTCAGAGACGAAGACTCATTGTTGAACACACAATGCCCTCGTAATTTGGAATTGAGATGGCAAACTGAAGTCAGCTCTAGTATTTATGCAACTCCTTTGATTGCTGATATCAACAGGTAACAACGCACGTGCCTTAATTTCTTAAATTTCAGTCTTCTCGTGCTTTGTTTCTCATAAGCAATTCATGTATCAGTCAAAAGCATGGTTATAGATGCCAAAAGATTCCTTTGCATAAAGCAGTGGAGAAAATTAATCTCTCAACTAAGCAAAATAAACACACTCCCAAATTGTTGGCCCGCCTCAAGTACATGAATCAAATTTGAACTGATAGTGTGCAATAGCAGTCCACTCTCTTAGCCAATCTTATTCCTACAGTGTATATCCTACAAAGTGTATGCCTCTCACCATTCACAAGGAGGCCCTACAGCTGATTGATGGAATATCTTAATTAAAGAATAAATAAAGAACTTACAAGATATCTTGAACATTGCATAGGAAGATCTTGAACGTTTTGCCAAGACCTTATGGTGTTTTAGTACATATGTAATTGTTTGCCCAATTACCTATTTAAATTTTTTGAAAGGTTGGGAATGTTCTAAATATGTGAAAAAGTGTCCCAAGTTCTATCAACAGTCAAAAACCCAACTTTAGTTAAAAGGATATAATACCATTAATAATAACTTAGATAATGACTAAACCTATTAATTAAATGAAATCACATCCGACACTAATTACCGCTTTAACATTGTTGAACTTCTCCTCGAAAATCCTTTGGTTTCTTTCTTTTTTCATAAACCTTTCTTATGCATGGAGAGTGGTGTGAAGGGTCATTCATGTTAGATGGAATCTTTCATTCAACGTTTTCCTTCTTTTGTTTCAATTCATTTAGGAGGCATATAATGATGTTATACAAAATAAAATTAAATCTCATTAGAAATTATTGCCTTTGAGATTTCAGTGACGGAAAGCTTGATGTAGTAGTGCCATCTTTTGTTCACTATTTGGAAGTTCTAGAAGGTTCTGATGGAGATAAAATGCCAGGTACGTCAAATTCGTTTCACTATTTGCCCCTGTATTGTTTACTGCATAGTAGATTTGTTCGGAGACATAAAACAAGCATCTCAATGCGTAATCCCATGGATGCCCAAAAGTTTGTTGAGAATTTAGGTCAATTTTCCCATTTTTGTCGAGAGTAATGTTGGTTCTTTGGTGGCGTTAATACTGTTATCTTCTTTTTATCTTGATTACTTACCAGGGTGGCCTGCATTCCACCAATCAAATGTTCATTCCAGTCCTCTCCTATTTGATATTGACAAGGATGGTGTGAGAGAAATAGCTTTGGCTACATATAATGGTGAAGTTCTGTTCTTTAGGTAATGAACTGTTGACATTGAAATAGTTTTGGCCATGATTTTGTCTTGCAATCTCTAATATGGGGATAAAGTAATACAGCGATCTAGTGGCATTGAACTCTTAGAATTTTCTTTGGTCCTATCTTTTCATAATTTAGGACTTCAGGTTTCTTGATGACTGATAAGCTTGAAATTTCTCGAAGAAAAGTTCGTAAAGATTGGTATGTTGGATTACATTCAGACTTGGTTGATCGTAGTCATCCAGATGTTCATGATGAATCACTTATTAAGGAGGGTTCTACTACAGAATCAATGTCCAGTGAGTAATTCTATTTGCTGATTGTTTCCTTGGATGTCTATATATAATTTATTGTCAATGAAAAAAACTAAGTTTAGATACAAGATATTAAACGTGCAACTGAATTAAGGTGGGGAGGCTCTTGGGGCCTGAATTGCAGGCGCTAGGTAAGGAATGTGCTGTATACATTTTGTTATAGTATACATATACTCTATATTATTTTTAATGTATTTTATTTTTGAAGTGTTTTGTATTTATTTTTGATTGACTGGCACTATTCGCTAAAACATCTAATTTTGTCCTGATGATTTTCACAATTTTACTATTCTACAAAGTCATAGCATAACAAGTGGGCGTTTCATTTGTGGCTAAGGAGTCAAGGACAAACTCATTGCACTTTCCTACAAAATCATATTTCTTTCTCTTTTTAATTCCTTTTTTTGTTTGTTAGGGGACCACTAGACTGATTGCAAAAAAGCTTTGGAATGACATTTTATTTTTATTTTTATTTTTGTTACATTGAGACCCCTGTTACTTCAGTAAGTTCAGTTAATTGGTTTTCTTTTAAGATGCTTCTATGTTTATGTTTGAATGACATTTTATTTACTGACATTAGTGTATGATAAATTATATTGTTCATGTAGAAATGAATGAAAGTACAGGCAAATTGAACTCTTCAATTTTATCAGTCAACGAAAGCAATTATGTCTCAGTAAATGCTTCCAAGGTAGAGAATGTTGCTCAAGCGGAAGTTAATCCAACTAGTGTGGTCAATTCTTCTAGGGATGCGGGTTTGCTGGGAAATGTTGGAATGCAAAATGCGACAGTGTCTGGGAGGCAGCTTCTGGAAGATACTGATTCAAAACATATAGATGGTGGCAGCTCGGATTCTAATCCTGATGCTAAAGATGGCATTCATGTCGCAACTGTAGAAAATGATGAAGATCTGGAAGCTGACGCTGATTCTTCTTTTGAGTTATTCCGTGACAATGACGAGCTTGCTGATGAGTATAATTATGATTATGATGATTATATTGACGAGTCCATGTGGGGGGATGAGGAATGGAAAGAAGAGAACCACGAGAGAGTGGAAGACTATGTTTATATTGATTCACACATTCTCTGCACTCCTGTGAGTTTACATTGTCCACAGTATTTTATATGATTTACCTGATTGTGTTCCACCTTCTTATTATTTAGAAGGAGAAGAATTGCATTGTATATTTGGTAAACGACTAATGAATCCTGGGTTCTCTTAGGTCATTGCTGACATTGACAACGATGGGACCTTCGAGATGGTTGTTGCGGTTTCATACTTCTTTGACCATGAGTGAGTCTTCGTTTGGGAAGATTTAGTGGCTTCTCCTTCACAAATCTTTTCGTCTTTTCATTTTTATTTCAGTCAAAATGCATTGCACTAGTGGGGCGTCCTTGCTATCACTCTTCAGAGTTATTTATATCATTCTTAAATTGGACGATTCTCTATGATGCTAGCTACTGTCATTATCCTCATTGAAATCAACCATTTACATGTGCGCTACTCATAATGGATTGTTTGCTATGGTTCTCATTCTTTATGAAAGTGATTGACAAGTTGAAATGGTTTTGAAGAGCTTATGGAAAAAGTAATGCTATGTATTGTGAGATTAATCTCTTAGTTCCGCTGTTCCTAACTTAATTACTTGGTCTGTAAGCGAACAGGTACTACGACAACCCTGAGCACTTGTCGGAATTGGGAGGTATAGACATCACAAAGTATGTTGCAGGTGCTATAGTAGTTTTCAATCTTGATACAAAGCAAGTTAAGTGGTCAAAAGAACTAGACCTTAGTACAGATACTGGGAATTTCCGTGCATCTATATATTCATCACCTACAGTGGCTGATTTGGATGGGGATGGAAAGTTAGACATTCTTGTTGGAACGGCATTTGGCTTGTTCTATGTTCTGGATCATCTAGGTAATCTCTCGGCTTCTATAATTGTTCTTTATTATGTATTCTACTATTTCTTTGAGTGAATATTGGCATCATAATTCAGTCCAACTGTTCTCATTGCTGATCCTATTGCAGAGAGGTTTGCCTGTTAACATGTTGTGAAAGTTGCTTTTAAGCGGATTGTTATTTTTTTTTTTTTTTTTTTTTTTGCTTAGTTACTTGAGCAACTATATGTACGTATGTATGTATGTATGTATGTATGTATGTATCTTAATCTTAGCTTTTAGGTTGTGACATTTCTAATTAGCTTACATGTAGCTGGCTATATGGATCCGACGTTTCCACTTAACTTGGCTTTATGTAATTGATGGTGTGATTTGACAATCTTTTAAAGCTTTTAAGTATACCTCAGGATTCCTTCAATTTCTAGCGCCATCTACTTTTCTAACCAGGGCATTTGTTGGTTATTTTTGGATGTATCCTAACCACTACAACCCCATTTTCTTACTTCTTTCTTTGTTGATGTTGCTCCTACTTTTATTCTAATCTCCATACACTTTTTATTCTTTCCATAGAGACTTACCATACATTCACCTAATCGTCATCATCTCCACTACACCCATTTCATATGCGTATTTGCTGGTCAAATAATTAAATATCATGGTTTAAAGTAAATATCTAAATTATATTAAACTCTGGTTGCTTTTGAAGCAGTGAAAATTTGCCTTGTAAATGTTGGTATCCTTCTTTTATTGTTTTTTGCTTTTTCAATGCT
Source organism: Stephania cephalantha (assembly GCA_039657325.1). Classification (NCBI taxonomy): domain Eukaryota; kingdom Viridiplantae; phylum Streptophyta; class Magnoliopsida; order Ranunculales; family Menispermaceae; genus Stephania; species Stephania cephalantha. Next base: position 58,694,068 of record CM077571.1, read on the forward strand.
TGTGAACTTGACAGGCAATGTTCGAGAGAAATTTCCTCTTGAGATGGCTGAAATTCAGGGCTCTGTAGTTGCAGCAGATATAAATGATGATGGAAAGATTGAATTGGTAACTGCTGATACTCATGGAAATGTTGCAGCGTGGTCTACACAAGGGGACGAAATTTGGGAAGTGCATCTTAAGAGTCTTGTTCCACAGGCAAGTGCTTGAACAACATTAAGTTTACTTTTTGGGACTGAGGCTATGTTGTTGTTGTTGTTGTTGTTGTTGTTGTTGTTGTTGTCGTTGTTGTTGTTGTTTGTATGATTATCACAAAATTGCTTTGTTATTACATTTAAAGTTTTTTGACCATTTATTCTAGTTAAAAGTCTAAAATAGAACACAACCTTTAAAAGTTTCTACTAGATGATCTTTATTTCACTGGTCATTTTCTTCTTTTTGGCTTGTTTGAGCTCTTATTATGCTCTTCATTTTTATCATGAAGCTTAATAGTTCGACTTTGCCAAAGAGTTATATCATTACAACAATGATGGAGCCTCAACCTAAATTAGTTGGGGTCGACTACACGGATCAAATGCTTCAGTTGGGTCACTTACAATTCAAAATTAACTCAAGGAAGTTACATTTGATGTAGGGAAGTTTTTTAAACTTTATGTTTTTAAATCGATAATATATATTAATAACTTCATCAAATTACTAAAGTAGCTTATTTACGTGCTTTAAATTAAATATATTTCGTCATGCAATATGACTAGTTTTATCAGTTATAAAATGATGGATGTACATTTTGTGAGTTATGTTTAACTTTTATTTTTAACAAACATCTACAATTAGAGACAAAAATTTTCCTCGTCACGGTGACAACATTTTTTGCCAATTTGATTTTTTTTTTAACAACGTTGCCCATTGGATCTTATATTCTATGGTCGATGATGTTGTGCATTTAATGCTATATAGAAGTTATAACTTATAAATGTGTGACAACATCAAGTGCACAACACCATTGAGCAAGACTAAAAAATTTGATTTTTCCTTTAACTTCGGTCACTCAAAAGTTGAAAGTAATTCGGGAAGTTTGATCAATGGAGTAAAGTTGTGCCAAGACACTTAAAAGAAGCATGTTATTTGTAATATTTATTGTATTTTCCTCTTTTTATACCTAAATATAAAGTTTTTAAGGTTCAATTTTAATGATTTTGATTGTTTCGCACATCATTTCTGTTTTGTAATTATTATAATTATTTTTTTCAATAAGTTAGTATGCATTCCTTGCACTTGACATTAGTTTCTAGTTTGCATTATGTGATTGTAAAGCATTGTAAGTGTTGGGATGGTGAGTGTGGAGTGTCACATGTGTGAGGTATGTAGGTCAATCAGTCGGAGTACTGTAGCATCTTTTGTCTAGAGTGTATTTTGTGTAACCTCAAGGTCTGGTTGAGAGAAGAGTCTTCTCTGGTTCTGGAGTGAAGAGAGTCCTTGTGGCTCTCTCTCTCTCTCTCTGGGGTCATATAACCATTCTTTTTGAGATCAATAAAGTCTAATCTTGCAAGTGTACCATATTTCTCTAGTTATATGTTTAATGTTGATAACTACGCACTTGAGTCCTTGACATAGACATGTATATATTCTTCATGAGTTTTGGATCGTTTTTTTGGAAGAAATACTGTCTATGTGCTTTCTAATAACACTTTTTATAATCTCAATCATCATTTCCAGCTCTCTTGTCGCCGTCAGTGATGTACTATAACATAAAGTGAGATACGCTTGTCTTGTTTTCAAGATATGGGGAATTTGTAAATTTATTTGCAGGGAAAGCAATTATTATATTGATTGCTTGGTGGTCATGCTGAAGTTTTGCAAGTAGTGTTTCACTGTTACTTACTTTTTTCCCTAATTTCTGATGAATATTGATGTCTCTTTGAATTATCTTGGAATATGCTGGGCAGGGTCCGACAATTGGCGACATTGATGGTGATGGTCATACTGATGTTGTGGTCCCAACATCATCTGGAAATATATACGTCCTTAGTGGCAAGGATGGGTCTGTGGTCCATCCATATCCATTCCGAACGCATGGGAGGGTAATGAATCAAATCCTTCTGGTTGATCTGAGTAAGCACGGGGAAAAACAGAAAGGACTCTCTCTTGTCACGACATCCTTTGACGGTTATTTGTATGTCATTGATGGACCAACTTCATGTGCTGATGTTGTTGATATTGGCGAGACTTCGTAAGACGCTGTTTTGATTTCATTATGCAGTTTTTCTTTTTTGGGTAGTGATATTATTTTGTGCTAATACTTGGCACTTATTTTTAATCAGATACAGCATGGTCTTAGCAGACAACGTTGATGGAGGAGATGATCTGGACCTTATTGTTACAACTATGAATGGGAACGTCTTCTGTTTCTCCACTCCTGCACCACATAATCCCCTGAAGGTACCATGATATTAAGCTATGCTAAACCATATCAGAGGACTTGCGCTTTTTGTAATTGTGCTTAATTTTTTTCTTCAGGCATGGAGATCACTTAATCAAGGGAGGAATAATTTTGCAAGTCGCTACAATCGAGAAGGAATTCGCGTTTCACATTCGTCCCGAACTTTCCGCGATGAGGAAGGAAAGAACTTCTGGGTAGAGATTGAGATCATTGACAGATATAGATACCCATCTGGATTTCAAGCACCTTATAATGTCACTGTAAGCTCTATTTATTGAGAATCTAATTGTTATATAATTCTCTCATATGAGATAATTGAAGTTTTTACTCTTAAATTTCAGACAACATTATTGGTTCCTGGGAATTACCAAGGGGAAAGGCGTATCACACACAACAAAGTTTATGACCGACCTGGAAAATACCGAATAAAGCTTCCGACTGTGCCAGTACGGACCACAGGGACAGTATTGGTTGAGATGGTTGACAAGAATGGACTCTATTTCTCAGACGATTTCTCCCTCACCTTCCATATGCACTACTATAAGCTTCTGAAATGGCTTTTGGTTCTGCCAATGATTGGTATATTTGGAATCCTTGTCATCCTTCGACCACAAGAACCTGTGCCATTGCCATCCTTCTCGCGAAATACTGACATGTGATCAATATCCTCATCTGGCTTTGCTTGCCGGCTGAATGAATTTATTTCAGATTTTGCATTTGCCGATGACAGTTTTAAAAGTCAGACTTTAACTGTTTTGAGCATAATTTCATGTGGGTAAATTGTTAGAGGTGTACTGGATAGTTCATATCAAAATAATATATGGATAGTGTTTATTGTTGCTAAAACAATGTAACCAAACTGGGCAATTAGGACTCACCACCACCTGTTTTCTAACCTGCAAGCGTGGTCTACAGATGATGAAGTGTAATTTTTTTTTTCATTCAACACTTTGATAAGATTGATCTCTATGCTTTATGAGCACATCAATTTTTCATCAATTGTATTTTAATTTTCTTGTAAAATTGAGAAAATCTTAGTTATGATCTGTTTTTATTTTGATAACCATTTTTCAAGTGGCATAGCTTTGTTCAGATTGCCATCTCAAGTTAAAAAAAATAAAAATAAAAATTGGCATCTTATGAAACATAGAGAGTGAGATTCATTTGCATTAATTCTTTCGATTTCCATTCATGTATTTTGTAATCCTTACACCTTACTCATTACTTGCAATGTAATAAAGATTAAAATAAATTGACATTCTGCCTTCAAAACCTCCAATTTTACAAGCATAAATGAGAGATGCAACATCCGAGATGAGGCAATAAATAATCACAACCATGACCATCGTTCTAACTCACAAATTTAAAAGATCATTGATTAACAGGAACTAGTAAGAATTAGACAATAAAAAAAAGGCCACATTACATTGATCCATTATCAAAGTGCTTCAACTAAATTACCCAAGGAAAAATTTGACATTCTAAATCAACTACCAACATCGTTAACATATTTATACTATTGCAAAGACCACAACCCTATAGTGACTTTTCTTGATCAATGTTGCAGTAACGGCAGAGCAGCGGAATGCACGCAACTTTATCCAACACTCAAATCCCCTTCTAGAATGAACACCATAATATTCAAATCTCAGCCCACCCAAGCAACCATCAAAACAAGGGGAAAACCCCACTAACGTTTCCAAAGAACAAGAAGAACTCCATTTGGCTCATCTCGTGTTCTAATGAGACTTTTTTTTTGTTGAAGAAGATCAGTTTTGGGAAGATAATGTAGGAGTACCACTTACTTTATGTAGAGTAGAATTGGAGTATTTCAACCAATCGATGTGAGATAAACAAGCCAAAATGGCGTTTAAGCTTGCACTATTATCTCTCCTCCATCGCTGATTTTTGCATTGTGTGCGCAAAATGATTTAACCTCATATCGGTTGGAAATATAGGAAAAAATCGAAGTTGCAGCATGGTTTATGCGAGGGACTTAAGTTTTGATGATCAGGTCCCTAGCATGGTTTATACAAGGGACTTTTCGAGTGAGCTAATTTAAAAAAAAATAAGAATAAATTTTCTAGCTTTACTTTGGTTATGCATAAAAACTCTTCCTGTAATTTGAAATTTGAGACTGTCCTCTCAAATTGAAAGAAGTCATCAATCATCATTATGATAGTCCGCTACTGTCTATTTAGCAGTGATTGTGTCAAACACACAAGTGTGTGAATTACCATAAGATAGTTAGTTATGCTTTGAATAAGTGTTTTCACTGGCACATTTTTAAGATAGTTGAGCTGATTTAGTGTTGGTAGTTTGGGCTTTAGTGAATAAGTCAACAAATTCTTATATTTAAATCAACACAGTTAATGAATTAGGCAAAATTATTCAAAATCAAACTTTATTATTTGTATGGGAGGTTCTGATCCCTCGAAGCACCAGGATATGTGATTTGTTATTTATTTTAATTGCATTTGTGTTAAGTATTAATTTCTTCATATTTGAAAATTGCAACTATAAGAAATTTAAGTGACGCATAATGATGGATTTGAATGATCCGCAAAAAACTCATACTTTTACTATCGATTGAGTCAAAAAATCTTCACCCACCAAGCTAATTGATCTTTTCTTTTGGTGAGACTTGTATGGTGACGGACGCATGCCCCGGCCTAACACATCAAATCGATGTGTAGCTCGATCTATAGTATATATGCAAGAGAATACCACATTTGTCCAGCTAGCTCTTTTAATGCATGCATTTCTTCGTGATCCAGCTCTTCTAATGCGATCCAATTAATCTCCCTGTTCCAGTCACCCTCTCCTGGCTCCATACGGCTCTCTCAGTCCTTTTTCATCCACAGTCGAGCTCTCCTCTCTCAATCTTGTGTGTCTACTCTGTGCGCTCGTGAAGGCCATGCTAGCTGCCGGGGGTCCCTCTACTATGCTCTTATGTTGCCTCTCCTACCTTGCTCTCACCCTCGCGCTCGGATTGCTCAATTTGTTTGTGTAAAAAACCATGCTAGCTATCTGACTTCACTTTTTAAAGATTTTTTTTTTTTGATGTAAAAGGAGACTAAACTCGGTATTTAATTTCTTAGAGAAGTGTGTATAGGCGTATATATTAATGCTGACAATTTGGGTCATGAATCGATTAACACGACACGACACGGCATGTAATAAACATGTAGTGGGCTTGGCTTAAATGAGTCTGAATCATAAACATGTTAACACGTTTATACACGGTTAATAAACGAGTCATTTACATGTCAACCTGCTACTCATTTATGACTCGCTTAACACGGCTAAAGAATAATGTATAAATAATAAATATGGTATATAATAAATAGATTGGTACAAAATTCACCCATTCGAATGTATGTTAATAGTATGATTTATTTATTTTATTTATATACATCTTTTATCATATTTTATTTTATATTTGAGAGAAAATATTTATTTTACTTTTAATATATTATTTATGTTTTAGATTTTATTAGTAATTATTTATTAAAAAAAATAAAACTTTTCACCAAAGTAAAATTTAGATATTTTTTTAGATGATTCTTATAATTTTGTTTATGTTATTATAACGAGCCATTTTTGTTTTATTATTAAAAGTAATAAAGACTTGAATGAAAAAATAAAGTAAGATTAACGACTAAATACAACCACATTATATTTTATTGACTATTTTAATATGTTTGTTCAAATTTAATCATTTAGATATACTTTAAAAAGTAGTAATCAAATTATAAAAGTTTAAATAAAATAAAATTTTTAAATACAATATTTAATAAATGAGTGACACGAATGCACGACATGTTTAACATGACCAACTTAGACACGAAAATGATTAACGCGATTAATAAACACTTATGGCCTGTTTGGTTCACATTTTAGTGAATCCTAACACATGAGATTAATTAGTGATGGGACTAACACATGGATTTAGATAGTTTAGTCCCATTTGTGTATCTTGTTTGGTTGTGAGTATTAAGGTTGAGATTAAATGAGGTTGTACATGTACATTTACCAAAATACCCTTAGATAAATAACACCAAAAATCCCCCATTTCACACATTTCTCATCTCCTCCAATGAAGACCGCTGCTTGTCTCTCTCTCGATTGTCTCACACTCTCATCTCTCTCAATCATATCTCTCTCGTGTCTGTGGTCTCTTGTCTCTCTCGCTCTTTTGGACTGGAGAACGAAAAAGAGCAAAACCGAGACTGTTAGGGGTACATCGATCAAAGGTGAGCATCGAATTTCAATTTGATTTTGTATTAAAATGGTATGGGGATTGTGAAAATCAAAATAAGAGAGAGGGAGAGTTGATTAACAACACGAACAACAATCAAACAGTTTAAAAAAAAATAGCGAGGAGAGCTGCTGCCATGCGCCATTAATGGCGAGAGGAGGAAGGAGAAGAGAAAACAGAGAAAAGAGGGAGGTGAGCGTTAGGTAGAAGAAAAACAAAATGAAGGGAGGCGAGGTAGGGGCAAGGAAGAAGATGAAATATCAGGGAATTGTGATTTGGTGGTGTGTTAATGTGAGGGGTAAAGTGGTAATCTCCTCTTTCACTTACAATGGATTAGCTAATCCCACAAAAAATGGTGATATTGTTTAATCCACTACTATGCCTCTTAACTAATCCGTTGGCCTAGTTAATCCTCCAATCAAACATCGGATTAACTAGTCCAGTGTAGCTAATCCGGGCTAATCCCACGAACCAAACAGGCCATTAATGTAATGAATTTACATTATATGAGTAATGACTTATTTATTACACGACATGTTTACGACTCAATGAAACGAATTGCCACACTTAGTAAATGCTGAAAGGAATGAGTACCCTCTCTAAGTAAAAACAGCAGTATAATTAAATAGACTAAATTATGTACACCTGCCAAAGCCTATCTGCTGACTGTTGGACAAAAATTTCCAGTCCTTGGCGTGATCTACTAAGTGCACGCGTATTGTCTCCTCGATGCCTCCGCCAGTGAGTGGTCTTATCACATTCAAACGGTGTTCAAGCGCTATACTCCTCTGCTTCATCTCTACCCCTTTGTTAGCTAAGGAGGACTGCAGTGATCATGCCGATAATGATTTCCCGCCCCCATTGACAGATGACGTGGTCGTATTATTTTAATCCAACTCGAATGACTTTTTTTTTTTCAGGAAGAAAAAGGAAGAAAGATATGGAAGGATTCACTTTCATTGTCGCACACTCCACGTTACACTGCTTTCCAAGTAAGCAAGAGATGTGACGTAACTTATAGAAGTTTTGAAGCTATTTTTTCACCCTCCATAATTTTTAGTCTTTTATAGATACGTAACTCAAGCTTTTTCAGAGACGTCACGTACGGTTGATTGAGATTTAAACCCAAATCTACCCCTTCTCCTCTCTGCTCTTATGCCTTTCCCCTAGTCCATTGAAGCAAATGGGACGCAAAGAAAATCTATGCCATGGTCCTTGAAATAGATTTGAACATCACTGGCTTGCGCCTCTCTCTCTCTCTCTCTCTCTCGACATAAAAATCTTCCTAATACAAATATTGATCCAAACTATGGATTGCGACTTAATACATTAATTTAAATGGACCAATACATTAAACTAGTGTGGGCCAGTGCATGCCTAGTTCCGAGAGAAGTTCATTCCAGATTTCTCTTGCCAAGGATCATTTCAGGAATATATGATCAATGGTCTCCTTTTCTCTGAGGCATATCCGCACCGTAAAGTTAAAAGGTCGATCTTGGTCGTCTTCTTTGTAGGATATCTTTGGTATTGATCTCTCTGATAAAACGTTCATGTTAAGAATTTAACTTTTTAAGGACTGCAGGTTTTCCAGATTGGATTAAAGGCGGGGCTTGGTCCGCTTGGAGTACGGTGGAAAAATTCCGAACAGGTATCAAACTGTTTGGCATTTCGCATTTATTATTTCACAATACCCATGTGTTTCATCAGGACGCAAGGTGCTCATCAAATATGTCTTTAGACCTTGGAGGCTTTGTGGTCTTCAACGACTTGATCGATTTTTCAGGTACGCTATACTTCTCTTTAATATATATCTATTTTTCTATTACAAAAGCTTTTTTGGTAACCTTCAATAGTTATGGGTAGGGATACAACATCGTTTTAGTAGCCAAATAGACGCCATCTGGTTACTTTTGTGCAATTTTTATTTTTTTTGGTTACTGTCAGTTAGTATTGTTGAATGTTTGTGAAATTGGGGCCTATTGAGTTCCCTTACTGGTGTCTAATTTTTTTGTCCCGATTTGAGTTTGTTGTTTGTCATCAAGGTGGTAAATTGGTTGGTTGGTAGACCTTACAATTTTCTCTCAATCTTGCAATTTTCGATGTTGAGTTTGGTTTTTTGACGAGGTAGTTGTTTGGGGTGAAAAAGGCAAGAAAAACGAAACGAGTTATATCCAAAAAAAAACATTATCGGTGTCTATTAAAGGGTAAATCAAATTAGATTTTTTTTTTAACAAACCAAAGTATTGACCTCGTTTTAGAAATTTGTTTTGTTGGTTGTATGTTGGAATATGCATATTTTTCTGTGTTTTTATAAGGTTGTATTTTGCAGATTTTTTGATCTCATTATTTAAACGGAAAGTAGTATTTTGGTAAACAACCCAAAAAACTGCTGAAAATGTACAAAATTTTAAGTCCCTAAACCCAGATCTAACCGGCCTAATTACTGCCAACAGGTAAAGAGGTGTCCAAACAAGGCCCCGGAGCAATTCAATTGAGATCCGCCCGGCCCAACCGTCTTTGGTCCGGCTCAACCGGGTTTGGCCCGGTTTAACCGTAACCCAAATCCAGAAAACACTGAACCGGACCAGTTACGACCGGTCCAACCAAACCCGGTCCGACCCGGTCCGACCCGGTCCGACCACGTGAAACGCGGTCATACCGTGGTCAAATCGCGTAAAAAACGTGTCTGACACGCGCTCATACCGCGGTCAAATCGCGGGAAAACGGCGTCTGACACGCGGTCAAACCCCGGGAAACCGCTGAAATCGGCGTCTGACACGCGGTCAAATCGCAGGAAGTCGTATCTGACCCTCGGGAAAATCGCTGTCAATACGCGTGCAAACGCGTCTGACCAACTGTGAAACTGCGGGTAAACCATTGGTGAGACCCGCGGTAAAACGCGGTCCGACCTGCGGTAAAACGCGGTCCGACCTGCGGTAAAACGCGGTCCGACCTGCGGTAAAAGAGGGTTTAAACTCGGTTTAGCGTTTTAAGGGTTTAGGTTTTGGGGTTAGGGTTTACGTTTTAGGTTTAGGGTTTGGGGTTTGGGGTTTGGGGTTTAGGGTTTCGGGTTTTAGGGTTTTAGGGTTTTAGGGTTTAGGGTTTAGGGTTTAGGGTTTAGGGTTTTAGGGTTTAGGGTTTGTGGGTTTTAGGGTTTAGGGTTTAGGGTTTAGGGGTTTAGGGTTTAGGGTTTAGGGTTTAGGGTTTAGGGTTTAGGGTTTAGGGTTTAGGTTTAGGGTTTTTAGGGTTTAGGGTTTTAGGGTTTAGGGTTTAGTGGTTTAGGGTTTAGGTTTGTGGCCAGGGCTTAGGCTTGTGGCCTGGGCTTAGGGCTCAGGTGGCCTTTGGGTCAGGGCTTAGGGCTTTAGGGCTTAGGGCTCAGGGCTTTTAGGCCATGGGCTTAGGGCTTAGGCTGGCTTTAGGGCTTAGGGCCTTAGGGCTTGGGTTGGGTTTGGGCCTCAGGGCAGTGGTGGCAGGGTTTGTGGGCAGGGCTCAGGGCTCAGTGGGGCCAGTGGGCTCAGTGGCTCAGGGCTCAGGCTTAGGGGCCTAGGGCCCAGTGGCTCAGGCTCAGGGCCAGGGCTCAGGGCTCAGTGGCTCAGTGGCTCAGGGCTCAGGGCTCAGTGGCTCAGTGGCTCAGGGCTCAGGGCTCAGGGCTCAGGCTCAGGGCTCAGGGCTCAGGGCCTGGCTCAGGCTCAGGGCTCAGGCAGGGCCTGGGCAGTGGCTCAGTGGCTCAGTGGCTCAGTGGCTCAGGCTCAGGCCTCCTGTGGCTCAGGGCTCAGGGCTCAGGGCCAGTGGCTCAGGGCTCAGGGCTCAGGGCTCAGTGGCTCAGGGCTCAGGCTCAGTGGCTCAGGGCTCAGTGGCCTCAGGGCTCAGTGGCTCAGGGCTCAGGGCTCAGGGCCTGTGGCCAGGGCCTCAGGCCAGGGCCAGGGCTCAGGGCTCAGGGCTCAGGCTCAGGCTCAGGGCTCAGGGCTCAGTGGCTCAGGCTCAGTGGCTCAGGGCTCAGTGGCTCAGGGCTCAGGGCCTCAGGGCTCCAGGGCTCAGGGCTCAGTGGCTCAGGGCTCAGTGGCTCAGGGCCTCAGGGCTCAGGGCCTCAGGGCTCAGTGGCCTCAGTGGCTCAGTGGCTCAGGGCTCAGGGCTCAGTGGCTCAGGGCTCAGGGCTCAGGCCCAGGGCTCAGTGGCTCAGTGGCCAGGCTGGCTCAGGGCCTCAGGGCTCAGGGCTCAGGGCTCAGGCTCAGGGCCTCAGGGCTCAGTGGCTCAGGGCTCAGTGGCTCAGGCTCAGTGGCTCAGGGCTCAGGCTCAGGGCTGGCTCAGGGCTCAGTGGCTCAGGGCCAGTGGCTCAGGCCTCAGGGCTCAGGCCAGTGGGCTCAGGCTCAGGCCTCAGGGCCAGGGCCAGGGCTCAGGCCTCAGGGCCTCAGGGCTCAGGCCTGGGCTCAGGGCTCAGGGCTCAGGGCCTCAGGCTCAGGCTCAGGGCTCCAGTGGCTCAGGGCTCAGGCTCAGGGCTCAGGCCAGGCTCAGGGCTCAGGGCTCAGGGCTCTGTGGCTCAGTGGCTCAGTGGCCCAGGGCTCAGGCCTCAGGCTCAGGCTCAGGCTCAGGGCTCAGTGGCTCAGGGCTCAGGGCTCAGGCTCAGTGGCTCAGGGCTCAGGGCCTCAGGGCCCAGGGCCCAGGGCCTCAGGGCTCAGTGGCTCAGGGCTGGCTCAGTGGCCTCAGGGCCAGGGCTCAGTGGCTCAGTGGCTCAGGGCTCAGTGGCTCAGGGCTCAGGGCTGGCTCAGTGGCTCAGTGGCTCAGGGCTCAGGCTCAGTGGCTCAGGGCTCAGTGGCTCAGGGCCTCAGTGGCCTCAGGCTCAGGCTCAGGGCTCAGTGGCTCAGGGGCTCAGGGCTCAGTGGCCTCAGGGCTCAGGCTCAGGGCTCAGTGGCCAGGCAGGGCTCAGGGCTCAGGGCTCAGGCTCAGTGGCCTCAGGGCTCAGTGGCCAGTGGCCTCAGGGCCAGGGCCAGGCTCAGTGGCTCAGGGCTCAGGGCTCAGGGCTCAGTGGCCTCAGTGGCCTGGGCTCAGTGGCTCAGTGGCTCAGTGGCTCAGTGGCTCAGGGCTCAGTGGCTCAGTGCTCAGTGGCTCAGGCCTCAGGGCCTCAGGGCCTCAGTGGCTCAGGGCCTCAGGGCTCAGTGGCTCAGGGCTCAGGGCTCAGGCTCAGGGCTCAGTGGCTCAGGGCCTCAGGGCCCAGTGGCTCAGGGCTCAGTGGCTCAGTGGCTCAGTGGCTCAGTGGCCTCAGGCTCAGTGGCTCAGGCTCAGGGCTCAGGGCTCAGTGGCTCAGTGGCTCAGGGCCAGGGCTCAGTGGCTCAGTGGCCTGTGGCCAGGGCTCAGGGCTCAGGGCTCAGGGCTCAGGGCTCAGGGCTCAGGGCCAGGCTGGCTCAGTGGCTCAGTGGCCTCAGGGCTCAGTGGCCCAGGCTCAGCTCAGGGCTCAGGGCTGTGGCTCAGGGCTCAGGGCTCAGGGCTCAGGCCTGTGGCTCAGGGCTCAGTGGCTCAGTGGCTCAGGGCTCAGGGCTCAGGGCTCAGGGCTCAGGCCTCAGGGCTCAGGCCTCAGTGGCTCAGGGCTCAGGGCTCAGGGCTCAGGGCTCAGGCTCAGTGGCCTCAGTGGCCTGTGGCTCAGGCTCAGGGCCTCAGGGCTCAGTGGCTCAGGCTCAGTGGCCTGTGGGCTCAGTGGCTCAGGGCTCAGGCTCAGGGCCAGGGCTCAGTGGCTCAGGCTCAGGGCTCAGTGGCTCAGGGCTCAGGGCTCAGGGCTCAGGCCTGGCTCAGGGCTCAGGGCTCAGGGCTCAGGGCTCAGTGGCTCAGGGCTCAGTGGCCAGTGGCCAGTGGCCTCAGTGGCCAGGGCTCAGGGCTCAGGGCTCAGGCTCAGGCTCAGGGCTCAGGGCTCAGGGCTCAGTGGCTCAGGCTGGCTCAGGCTCCTAGGGCCTAGGGCTCAGGGCTCAGGGCTCAGGGCTCAGTGGCCCCAGTGGCTCAGTGGCTCAGTGGCTCAGTGGCTCAGGCCTCAGGGCCTCAGGCTCAGTGGCAGGCTGGCCTCAGGGCTCAGGGCCTCAGGGCTCAGGGCTCAGGGCTCAGGGCTCAGGCTCAGGGCTCAGGGCCTCAGGGCTCAGTGGCCAGGCTCAGGCCTCAGGGCTCAGGGCCAGGGGCTCAGGGGCCAGTGGCTCAGTGGCTCAGGGCTCAGGGCTCAGGGCTCAGGGCTCAGGGCTCAGGGCTCAGGGCTCAGTGGCTCAGGCTCAGGGCTCAGGGCTCAGTGGCTCAGGGCTCAGGGCCTGGGCTCAGGGCTCAGTGGCTCAGGGCTCAGTGGCTCAGGGCCAGGGCTCAGGGCTCAGTGGCCTGGCTCAGTGGCTCAGGGCCTCAGGGCTCAGGGCTCAGTGGCTCAGTGGCTCAGTGGCCTAGTGGCTCAGTGGCCTCAGGCTCAGTGGCTCAGTGGCCTCAGTGGCTCAGGGCCTCAGGGCTCAGGGCTCAGTGGCTCAGGGCTCAGGGCTGGCCTCAGTGGCTGGGCTCAGGGCTCAGGGCTGGCCTAGGGCCAGGGCTCAGGGCTCAGGGCTCAGTGGCTCAGGGCTCAGGGCTGGGCTCAGTGGCTCAGTGGCTCAGGGCTCAGGGCTCAGGGCTCAGTGGCCTGTGGCTCAGGGCTCAGGGCTCAGGGCCCAGGGCTCAGTGGCTCAGGGCTCAGGCTCAGGCTCAGGGCTCAGGGCTCAGGCCAGGGCCTCAGGGCTCAGGGCTCAGGCTCAGGCTCAGGGCTCAGGGCTCAGGGCTCAGTGGCTCAGGGCTCAGTGGCCTCAGGCTCAGGGCTCAGTGGCTCAGGGCTCAGGGCTCAGGGCTCAGGCTCAGGGCCTCAGGGCTCAGGGCTCAGGCTCAGGGCTCAGTGGCCTCAGGGCTCAGGCTCAGTGGCTCAGGGCCAGGCTCAGGCTCAGGGCTCAGGCTGGCTCAGGGCTCAGGCTCAGGGCTCAGTGGCTCAGGCTCAGTGGCTCAGGCTCAGGCCTGGGCTCAGGGCCAGTGGCTCAGTGGCTCAGTGGCTCAGTGGCTCAGGCTCAGTGGCCCAGGGCCCAGGGCCTCAGGGCCTGTGGCTCAGGGCTCAGGGCTCAGGGCTCAGTGGCCCAGGCTCAGGCCTGGGCTCAGGGCTCAGGGCTCAGGCTCAGGGCCCAGGCTCAGGCTCAGGGCTCAGGGCTCAGGGCTCAGGCTCAGGCTCAGGGCCTCAGGGCTCAGGCTGGCCTGGGCTCAGGCTGGCTCAGGGCTCAGTGGCCCAGGGCTCAGGCTCAGGGCTCAGGGCTCAGGGCTCAGGGCTCAGGGCTCAGTGGCTCAGGCTCAGGGCTCAGGGCTCAGGGCTCAGGCTCAGTGGCTCAGGGCTCAGTGGCTCAGGGGCTCAGGGCTCAGTGGCTCAGGGCTCAGGGCCTGGGCCTCAGGGCTCAGGGCTCAGGCTCAGTGGCTCAGGGCTCAGGCTCAGGGCTCAGGGCTCAGGGCTCAGGGCTCAGGGCTCAGGGCTCAGTGGCCTCAGTGGCTCAGGGCTCAGGGCCCAGGGCTCAGGGCTCAGGGCTCAGGGCCAGGCTCAGTGGCCCAGGGGCTCAGGGCTCAGGCCTCAGGCCCAGGCTCAGGCTCAGGCTCAGTGGCCAGGGCTCAGTGGCTCAGGGCTCAGTGGCTCAGTGGCTCAGGGCTCAGGGCTCAGGGCTCAGGGCTCAGGGCTCAGTGGCTCAGGGCTCAGGGCTCAGGGCCTCAGGGCTCAGGGCCTCAGGCTCAGGCTCAGGGCTCAGTGGCTCAGGCCCAGGCTCAGGGCCTCAGGCTCAGGCTCAGGGCTCAGGGCTCAGGGCTCAGGGCTCAGGGCTCAGTGGCTCAGGCTCAGTGGCTCAGTGGCTCAGGCCTCAGTGGCTCAGGCTCAGGGCTCAGGGCCTGGCTCAGGCTCAGGCTCAGTGGCTCAGGGCTCAGGGGCTCAGGGCTCAGGCCTCAGGCTCTGTGGCTCAGGCCAGGGCTCAGGCTCAGGCTCAGGCCAGGGCTCAGGGCTCAGTGGCTCAGGCTGGCTCAGGGCTCAGGGCTCAGGGCCTCAGGCTCAGTGGCTCAGTGGCTCAGGGCCAGTGGCTCAGGGCTCAGGGCTCAGGCCTCAGGCTCAGGGCTCAGTGGCTCAGTGGCTCAGTGGCTCAGGGCTCAGGGCTCAGTGGCTCAGGGCCCAGGCTCAGGGCTCAGTGGCTCAGGGCTCAGTGGCTCAGGGCTCAGGGCTCAGTGGCTCAGGCTCAGTGGCTCAGTGGCCTCAGGGCCTCAGGCTCAGGGCCAGGCTCAGGCTCAGGCTCAGGGCTCAGGGCCCAGGGCTCAGGGCTCAGGGCTCAGGGCTCAGGGCCAGGGCTCAGGGCTCAGGGCCCAGGCTCAGGGCTCAGGGCTCAGGCTCAGGGCCAGTGGCTCAGGGCTCAGTGGCTCAGGGCTCAGTGGCTCAGGGCTCAGGGCTCAGGGCTCAGGGCTCAGTGGCTCAGGCTCAGTGGCTCAGGGCTCAGGGCTCAGGGCTCAGTGGCTCAGGGGCTCAGGGCTCAGGGCTCAGGGCTCAGGGCTCAGGGCCTCAGGGCTCAGTGGCTCAGGCTCAGGGCTCAGGGCTCAGGGCTCAGGCTCAGGGCTCAGTGGCCCAGGGCCAGGCTCAGGCTCTCAGTGGCTCAGGGCTCAGGCTCAGTGGCTCAGGGCTCAGGGCTCAGGCTCAGGGCTCAGGCTCAGGCTCAGGGCCAGTGGCCTGTGGCCTCAGGGCCTCAGTGGCTCAGGGCTCAGGGCTCAGGGCTCAGGGCTCAGGCTCTCAGGGCTCAGGCTCAGGGCTCAGGGCTCAGGGCTCAGGGCTCAGGCTCAGGGCTCAGGCTCAGGGCTCAGTGGCTCAGGGCTCAGTGGCCTCAGGCTCAGGGCTCAGGGCTCAGGCTCAGGGCTCAGGGCTCAGGGCTCAGGGCTCAGGGCTCAGGGCTCAGGGCTCAGGGCTCAGGGCTCAGGCCAGGGCTCAGGGCTCAGGGCCTGGGCTCAGGGCTCAGTGGCTCAGTGGCTCAGGGCTCAGGGCTCAGGGCTCAGGCTCAGGGCTCAGGGCTCAGGGCTCAGGGCTCAGGCTCAGGGCTCAGGGCTCAGGGCTCAGGGCTCAGTGGCTCAGGCTCAGTGGCCTCAGGGCTCTCAGGGCTCAGTGGCTCAGGCTCAGTGGCTCAGTGGCTCAGGGCCTCAGGGCTCAGGGCTCAGTGGCTCAGGGCTCAGGGCTCAGGGCTCAGTGGCTCAGGGCTCAGTGGCCTCAGGGCTCAGGGCTCAGGGCTCAGGGCTCAGGCTCAGTGGCTCAGGGCTCAGTGGCTCAGGGCTCAGGGCTCAGGGCTCAGGGCTCAGGGCCAGGGCTCAGGGCTCAGGGCCCAGGCTCAGTGGCTCAGGGCTCAGTGGCTCAGGGCTCAGGGCTCAGGGCTCAGTGGCAGGCTCAGGCTCAGTGGCTCAGGGCTCAGTGGCTCAGGGCTCAGGCTCAGTGGCTCAGGGCTCAGGGCTCAGGGCTCAGTGGCTCAGTGGCTCAGTGGCTCAGGGCTCAGTGGCTCAGGGCTCAGGGCTCAGTGGCTCAGTGGCTCAGTGGCTCAGTGGCTCAGGGCTCAGTGGCTCAGGGCTCAGGCTGGCCTCAGTGGCTCAGGGCTCAGTGGCTCAGGGCTCAGGGCTCAGGCTCAGGGCTCAGTGGCCCAGGCTCAGGCTCAGTGGCTCAGGGCTCAGGGCTCAGGGCTCAGGGCTCAGGCTCAGTGGCTCAGGGCTCAGTGGCTCAGGGCTCAGTGGCTCAGTGGCTCAGGGCTCAGGGCTCAGGGCTCAGGGCTCAGTGGCCAGGGCCTGGGCCCAGGGCTCAGGGCTCAGGGCTCAGGGCCTCAGGGCCTCAGGGCTCAGGGCTCAGTGGCTCAGGGCTCAGCTCAGGCTCAGGCCTCAGGCTCTGGCAGGGCTCAGTGGCTCAGGGCCTCAGGGCTCAGGGCTCAGGGCTCAGTGGCTCAGTGGCCAGGCTCAGTGGCCTGGTGGCCTCAGGGCTCCAGGCCTCAGGGCTCAGGCTCAGGGCTCAGGGCCAGTGGCTCAGTGGCTCAGGGCTCAGTGGCCAGTGGCTCAGGGCTCAGTGGCTCAGTGGCTCAGGCTCAGTGGCTCAGTGGCCAGTGGCTCAGTGGCTCAGGGCCTCAGTGGCTCAGTGGCTCAGTGGCTCAGGGCTCAGGGCCTCAGGCTCAGGGCTCAGGGCTGTGGCCAGGGCTCAGGCCTCAGGGCTCAGGCTCAGGGCTCAGGGCTCAGGGCCTCAGGGCTCAGGCTCAGGCTCAGGCCTCAGGGCTCAGGGCTCAGGGCCTCAGGGCTCAGGGCCAGTGGCTCAGTGGCCTGGCTCAGGGCTCAGGGCTCAGTGGCTCAGGGCCTCAGGGCTCAGGCCAGTGGCCCAGGGCCTGTGGCTCAGGGCTCAGGGCCCAGGGCTCAGTGGCTCAGGGCTCAGGGCTCAGGCTCAGTGGCTCAGTGGCTCAGGGCTCAGTGGCTCAGTGGCTCAGTGGCTCAGTGGCTCAGGGCCAGTGGCTCAGTGGCTCAGGGCTCAGTGGCCTCAGGGCTCAGGCTCAGGGCCAGGGCTCAGGGCTCAGGGCTCAGGGGCCTCAGGGCTCAGGGCTCAGTGGCTCAGGGCCTCAGGGCTCAGTGGCCCAGGGCCCAGGCTCAGGGCTCAGGGCTCAGGGCTCAGTGGCCTCAGTGGCTCAGTGGCCTCAGTGGCTCAGGGCTCAGGGCTCAGGGCCAGTGGCCCAGGCTCAGTGGCCTAGGGCTCAGTGGCTCAGTGGCTCAGGCTCAGTGGCTCAGTGGCCTAGGGCCAGGGCTCAGGGCTCAGTGGGCTCAGTGGCCAGTGGCTCAGGGCTCAGTGGCTCAGTGGCTCAGTGGCTCAGTGGCTCAGGGCCAGGGCCTCAGGCCTCAGGGCCTGTGGCTCAGGGCCTCAGTGGCTCAGGGCTCAGGGCTCAGTGGCTCAGGGCTCAGGGCTCAGGGCCTCAGGGCCTCAGGCTCAGTGGCTCAGGGCCAGGGCCTCAGGGCCCAGGGCTCAGGCTCAGTGGCTCAGGCCTCAGGGCCAGGGCTCAGTGGCTCAGGGCCAGTGGCCCAGGGCCCAGTGGCCTGTGGCTCAGGGCTCAGGGCTCAGGCTCAGTGGCTCAGGGCTCAGGCTCAGGCTCAGGGCTCAGGGCCAGTGGCTCAGTGGCTCAGTGGCTCAGGCTCAGGCTCAGGGCTCAGGGCTCAGGCTCAGTGGCTCAGGGGCTCAGGCTCAGGGCCTCAGGCTCAGGGCTCAGGGCCCAGGGCTCAGGCCTGCCTCAGGGCTCAGTGGCTCAGGGCTCAGTGGCTCAGTGGCTCAGGGCTCAGTGGCTCAGGGCCAGTGGCTCAGGGCTCAGGCCTCAGGCTCAGGGCTCAGTGGCTCAGGGCTCAGGGCTCAGTGGCTCAGGGCTCAGGGCTCAGTGGCTCAGGGCCAGTGGCTCAGTGGCTCAGGGCCTCAGGGCTCAGGGCTCAGGCTCAGGCTCAGGGCTCAGTGGCTCAGGGCTCAGTGGCTCAGGGCTCAGTGGCTCAGGGCTCAGGCTCAGGGCTCAGGGCCTCAGGGCTCAGGGCCAGTGGCTCAGGGCCTCAGTGGCTCAGGCTCAGGCTCAGGGCTCAGGGCCAGGGCTCAGTGGCTCAGGGCTCAGTGGCTCAGGGCCAGTGGCTCAGGGCTCAGGCTCAGGGCTCAGGGCTCAGTGGCCTGTGGCTCAGGGCTCAGGCTCAGTGGCTCAGGGCTCAGTGGCTCAGGGCTCAGGGCTCAGGGCTCAGGGCTCAGGCTCAGGGCTCAGTGGCTCAGGGCTCAGGGCTCAGTGGCCTCAGGCCCAGGGCTCAGGGCTCAGGGCTCAGGGCTCAGGCTCAGGCTCAGGGCTCAGGGCTCAGGGCTCAGGGGCTCAGTGGCTCAGTGGCTCAGGGCTCAGGGCTCAGGGCTCAGGGCTCAGGGCCAGTGGCTCAGGCCTGGGCTCAGGCTCAGGGCTCAGGGCTCAGGGCCAGTGGCTCAGGGCTCAGGGCTCAGGGCTCAGGGCTCAGGGCCTCAGTGGCTCAGGGCTCAGGGCTCAGTGGCTCAGTGGCTCAGGCCTCAGGCTCAGGGCTCAGTGGCTCAGGGCTGTGGCTCAGTGGCTCAGGGCTCAGGGCTCAGGCTCAGGCTGGCTCAGGGCTCAGGGCCAGTGGCTCAGGGCTCAGTGGCTCAGTGGCTCAGGCTCAGGGCTCAGTGGCTCAGGGCTCAGGGCTCAGGGCTCAGGGCTCAGGGGCTCAGGGCTCAGGCTCAGGGCCTCAGTGGCCTAGGGCTCAGGGCTCAGGCCTCAGCCTGGGCTCAGGGCTCAGTGGCTCAGGCCTCAGGGCTCAGGCTCAGGCCCAGGGCTCAGGGCTCAGGGCTCAGTGGCTCAGTGGCTCAGTGGCCAGGGCTCAGGGCCTAGGCTCAGTGGCTCAGGGCTCAGTGGCTCAGTGGCTCAGTGGCTCAGGGCTCAGGGCCTGGCTCAGGGCTCAGGGCTCAGGGCTCAGGCTCAGGGCTCAGGGCTCAGGCTCAGGCTCAGGGCTCAGGCTCAGGGCTCAGGGCTCAGGGCTCAGGGCTCAGTGGCTCAGGGCCTGTGGCTCAGGCTCAGGGCTCAGGCCTAGGGCTCAGTGCTCAGGGCTCAGGGCTCAGGGCTCAGGGCTCAGTGGCTCAGTGGCTCAGTGGCTCAGGGCTCAGTGGCTCAGGCTCAGTGGCTCAGTGGCTCAGTGGCTCAGGGCTCAGTGGCTCAGGGCTCAGTGGCTCAGGGCCTCAGTGGCTCAGTGGCTCAGGCTCAGGGCTCAGGCCTCAGGGCTCAGGGCTCAGTGGCTCAGGGCTCAGGGCTCAGGCTCAGGGCTCAGGGCTCAGTGGCTCAGTGGCTCAGGGCTCAGGCTCAGGCTCAGGGCTCAGGGCCTGGCTCAGGCCTCAGGGCTCAGTGGCTCAGGGCCAGGGCTCAGTGGCCTCAGTGGCTCAGGCTCAGGCTCAGTGGCTCAGGCTCAGTGGCTCAGTGGCTCAGGGCTCAGGCTCAGTGGCCTCAGTGGCTCAGGGCCTGTGGCCTCAGTGGCTCAGGGCTCAGGGCCTCAGGGCTCAGGGCTCAGGCCCAGGGCTCAGTGGCCTGGCTCAGGGCTCAGTGGCTCAGGCTCAGTGGCTCAGGGCTCAGTGGCTCAGTGGCTCAGGCTCAGGGCTCAGGGGCTCAGTGGCTCAGGGCTCAGGGCTCAGGGCTCAGTGGCTCAGTGGCTCAGTGGCTCAGGCTCAGTGGCTCAGGCTCAGTGGCTCAGGGCTCAGGGCTCAGGGCTCAGGCTCAGGCTCAGTGGCCTGGGCTCAGGGCTCAGTGGCTCAGTGCTCAGGGCTGGGCCCAGGGCTCAGTGCCAGGGCTCAGTGGCCTCAGGCTCAGTGGCTCAGTGGCTCAGTGGCTCAGGGCCTGGGCCTCAGTGGCTCAGGGCTCAGTGGCTCAGGGGGCTCAGGGCTCAGGGCTCAGTGGCCAGTGGCTCAGGGCCTCAGGCTGGCTCAGTGGCTCAGGGCCTGGTGGCTCAGTGGCTCAGTGGCTCAGGCCTCAGTGGCTCAGGCTCAGGGCTCAGGGCTCAGGGCTGGGCTCAGTGGCTCAGTGGCTCAGGGCCTGGGCCTGGCCTCAGGGCTGGCCTGGCCTGGGCTCAGGCCTCGTGGCTCAGGGCTCAGGGCTCAGTGGCTCAGGGCCTCAGGCCAGGCTCAGGGCCTGGGCTCAGTGGCTCAGTGGCTCAGTGGCTCAGGGCTCAGTGGCTCAGTGGCTCAGTGGCTCAGGCTCAGGCTCAGGGCTCAGTGGCTCAGGCTCAGGCCTCAGGGCTCAGTGGCTCAGGGCTCAGGGCTCAGTGGCTCAGGGCCTGGCTCAGGGCTCAGTGGCTCAGGGCCAGGGCTCAGGGCTCAGGGCTCAGGGCCCAGGGCTCAGGGCTCAGTGGCTCAGGGCCAGGGCCCAGGGCTCAGGCTCAGGCCAGGGCCCAGTGGCTCAGTCAGGCTCAGGGCTCAGTGGCTCAGTGGCCTCCTCAGGGCTCAGGGCCAGTGGCTCAGGGCTCAGGGCTCAGGGCTCAGTGGCCTCAGCCTGGCTCAGGGCTCAGGCCTCAGGCTCAGTGGCCAGGGCCAGGGCCTCAGTGGCTCAGTGGCTCAGGGCTCAGTGGCTCAGGGCTCAGTGGCTCAGTGGCTCAGTGGCTCAGGGCTCAGGCTCAGGGCTCAGGGCTCAGGGCTCAGGCTCAGTGGCCAGGCTCAGTGGCTCAGTGGCTCAGGGCTCAGGGCTCAGGCTCAGGGCCTCAGGCCTCAGTGGCTCAGGGCTCAGTGGCTCAGGGCTCAGGGCTCAGTGGCTCAGGGCTCAGGCTCAGGGCCTCAGTGGCTCAGGGCCTGGCTCAGGCTCAGGGCTCAGTGGCTCAGTGGCTCAGGGCTCAGGGCTCAGGCTCAGTGGCTCAGGGCTCAGTGGCTCAGTGGCAGTGGCTCAGGGCTCAGTGGCCTCAGGCTCAGTGGCTCAGGGCTCAGGGCTCAGTGGCCTCTCAGTGGCTCAGTGGCTCAGGCTCAGGGCCTCAGTGGCTCAGGGCTCAGTGGCTCAGGGCTCAGCTCAGGCCTCAGTGGCTCAGTGGCTCAGGGCCAGTGGCTCAGGGCTCAGTGGCTCAGTGGCTCAGTGGCTCAGTGGCTCAGTGGCTCAGGGCTCAGGCTCAGTGGCTCAGTGGCTCAGGCTCTGGCTCCAGGCTCAGGGCCTGTGGCTCAGGGCTCAGTGGCTCAGTGGCTCAGTGGCTCAGGCCCAGGCCCAGTGGCCCAGGGGCTCAGTGGCTCAGTGGCTCAGTGGCTCAGGGCTCAGTGCTCAGTGGCTCAGTGGCTCAGTGGCTCAGGGCCTCAGTGGCTCAGTGGCTCAGTGGCTCAGGGCTCAGTGGCTCAGGGCTCAGGGCTCAGTGCTCAGGCTCAGGCTCAGGCTCAGGCTCAGGGCCTCAGGGCTCAGTGGCTCAGGCTCAGTGGCTCAGTGGCTCAGTGGCCCAGGGCTCAGGGCTCAGTGGCTCAGGGCTCAGGCTCAGTGGCTCAGGGCTCAGTGGCCTCAGTGGCTCAGTGGCCTCAGTGGCTCAGTGGCTCAGGGCTCAGTGGCCAGTGGCTCAGTGGCTCAGTGGCTCAGTGGCTCAGGGCTCAGTGGCTCAGTGGCCTCAGGGCTCAGTGGCTCAGGGCTCAGGCTCAGGCTCAGGGCTCAGTGGCTCAGTGGCTCAGGCCTAGTGGCTCAGGGCTCAGTGGCTCAGGGCCAGTGGCCAGTGGCTCAGGGCTCAGGGCTCAGGGCTCAGTGGCCTCAGTGGCTCAGGGCTCAGTGGCTCAGGGCTCAGTGGCCTCAGTGCTCAGTGGCTCAGTGGCTCAGGGCTCAGTGGCTCAGGGCTCAGGCTCAGGGCTCAGGCTCAGTGGCCTCAGGCTCAGTGGCCTCAGTGGCTCAGGGCTCAGGCTCAGTGGCTCAGGGCTCAGGCTCAGTGGCTCAGTGGCTCAGTGGCCAGTGGCTCAGGGCTCAGTGGCTCAGTGGCTCAGTGGCTCAGTGGCTCAGGCCTCAGTGGCTCAGGGCTCAGGGCTCAGGGCTCAGTGGCTCAGTGGCCCAGGGCTCAGGGCTCAGTGGCCTCAGTGGCTCAGTGGCTCAGGGCCAGTGGCTCAGGCTCAGGGCTCAGTGGCCAGGCTCAGGGCCAGTGGCTCAGTGGCTCAGGGCTCAGTGGCTCAGTAGCCTTGTGGCCCAGGGCTCAGTGGCTCAGTGGCTCAGGGCTCAGTGGCTCAGGCTGGCTCAGGGCTCAGGGCTCAGTGGCTCAGGCTCAGGGCTCAGGCCTCAGTGGCTCAGGGCTCAGTGGCCCAGGCTGGGCTCAGGGCTCAGTGGCTCAGGCTCAGTGGCTCAGGCTGGCTCAGGGCTCAGTGGCTCCAGTGGCTCAGGGCTCAGTGGCTCAGTGGCTCAGTGGCTCAGTGGCTCAGTGGCTCAGGGCTCAGGGCCTCAGTGGGCCAGTGGCTCAGGCCTCAGGCTCAGGCCTCAGGGCTCAGGGCTCAGGGCTCAGGCCTCAGGCTCAGGGCTCAGTGGCTCAGTGGCTCAGGGCTCAGTGGCTCAGTGGCTCAGGCTCAGGGCCTGTGGCCTCAGGGCTCAGGGCTCAGGGCTCAGGGCCAGGCTCAGGGCCTCAGTGGCTCAGTGGCTCAGGGCTCAGTGGCTCCAGTGGCTCAGTGGCTCAGGCTCAGGCCTGGGCTCAGTGGCTCAGGGCTCAGTGGCCTGTGGCTCAGGCTCAGTGGCTCAGTGGCTCAGGGCTCAGGGCCAGTGGCTCAGTGGCTCAGGGCTCAGTGGCTCAGTGGCTCAGGCTCAGTGGCTCAGGGCCCAGGCTCAGTGGCTCAGGGCTCAGTGGCTCAGTGGCTCAGGGCCCAGTGGCTCAGGGCTCAGTGGCTCAGGGCTCAGGCTCAGGGCTCAGTGGCTCAGTGGCTCAGTGCTCAGGGCTCAGTGGCTCAGGGCTCAGGGCTCAGGCTCAGTGGCTCAGGCTCAGGGCCAGTGGCCTGTGGCTCAGGGCTCAGTGGCCAGTGGCTCAGTGGCTCAGGGCTCAGGGCTCAGGGCTCAGGGCTCAGTGGCTCAGTGGCTCAGGGCTCAGTGGCTCAGGCTCAGTGGCTCAGTGGCTCAGTGGCTCAGTGGCTCAGGCTCAGGCTCAGTGGCTCAGTGGCTCAGGGCCTCAGTGGCTCAGTGGCCAGTGGCTCAGGGCTCAGTGGCCAGTGGCTCAGTGGCTCAGGGCTCAGGGCTCAGTGGCTCAGTGGCTCAGTGGCTCAGTGGCTCAGTGGCTCAGTGGCTCAGTGGCTCTGGCTCAGTGGCCTCAGGGCTCAGGGCTCAGTGGCTCAGTGGCTCAGTGGCTCAGGCCTGTGGCTCAGTGGCTCAGGGCTCAGTGGCTCAGGCCTCAGGGCCTCAGTGGCTCAGTGGCCTGTGGCTCAGTCAGGCTCAGGGCTCAGGCCTCAGGGCCTCAGGCCAGTGGCCTCAGGCTCAGTGGCTCAGGGCTCAGGGCTCAGGGCTCAGGCCAGTGGCTCAGTGGCTCAGGGCTCAGTGGCTCAGGGCTCAGGGCTCAGTGGCTCAGGCCAGTGGGCTCAGGGCCCAGGGCTCAGTGGCTCAGGGCTCAGGGCTCAGGGCCTGCAGGCCTCAGGGCTCAGTGGCTCAGTGGCCCAGGCTCAGGCTCAGTGGCAGTGGCCAGTGGCTCAGGGCTCAGGCTCAGGCTCAGTGGCTCAGTGGCTCAGGGCTCAGGGCTCAGGGCTCAGGGCTCAGGGCCTCAGGGCCTCAGGCTCAGGCTCAGTGGCTCAGTGGCCTCAGGGCTCAGTGGCTCAGGGCCCAGGGCTCAGGGCTCAGTGGCTCAGTGGCCTGGCTCAGGCTCAGGGCTCAGTGGCTCAGGGCTCAGGGCCAGGGCTCAGTGGCTCAGTGGCTCAGGCTGGCTCAGGGCCTAGGCTCAGGGCTCAGGCTCAGGGCTCAGGGCTCAGTGGCTCAGGGCTCAGTGGCCTAGGGCTCAGGGCTCAGGGCTCAGGCCCAGGCCCAGGCCCAGGGCTCAGGGCTCAGGGCCAGTGGCCAGGGCTCAGGGCTCAGGGCTCAGGCTCAGGCTCAGGCTCAGTGGCCTCAGGGCTCAGGGCTCAGTGGCTCAGTGGCTCAGGGCTCAGGGCTCAGTGGCTCAGTGGCTCAGGGCCTCAGGGCTCAGGGCTCAGGCTCAGTGGCTCAGTGGCTCAGTGGCTCAGGGCCTCAGTGGCTCAGTGGCTCAGGCCTGTGGCTCAGTGGCTCAGGCCAGTGGCTCAGTGGCTCAGGCTCAGTGGCTCAGTGGCTCAGGGCTCAGGGGCTCAGGCTCAGTGGCCCAGGCTGGGCTCAGTGGCCAGTGGCTCAGGGCTCAGGGCCTGGCTCAGTGGCTCAGTGGCTCAGGCTCAGTGGCCAGGGCTCAGGGCTCAGTGGCTCAGGCTCAGTGGCCAGTGGCTCAGGGCTCAGGGCTCAGTGGCTCAGGCTCAGGCTCAGTGGCCTCAGGGCTCAGTGGCTCAGGGCTCAGTGGCTCAGGGCCCAGTGGCTCAGGGCTCAGTGGCTCAGGCTCAGTGGCTCAGTGGCTCAGGCTCAGGCCTCAGTGGCTCAGGCTCAGGGCTCAGTGGCTCAGTGGCTCAGTGGCTGTGGCTCAGGCTCAGTGGCTCAGGGCTCAGTGGCTCAGGGCTCAGGGCTCAGTGGCTCAGGGCTCAGTGGCTCAGGCTCAGGGCTCAGGCCTCAGGCCTCAGTGGCTCAGTGGCTCAGTGGCTCAGTGGCTCAGGGCCTCAGTGGCTCAGTGGCTCAGTGGCTCAGGGCTCAGTGGCTCAGTGGCCTCAGGCCTCAGGCTCAGGGCCCAGGGCTCAGGCCAGTGGCTCAGGGCTCAGGGCTCAGTGGCCTCAGGCTCAGTGGCTCAGGGCCTGGGCTCAGGGCTCAGGGCTCAGTGGCTCAGGGCTCAGTGGCTCAGGGCTCAGGGCTCAGTGGCTCAGGGCTCAGTGGCCTCTCAGTGCTCAGGCTCAGGGCTCAGGCTCAGGGCTCAGGGCTCAGTGGCTCAGGCTCAGTGGCTCAGGGCTCAGGGCCTCAGGGCTCAGTGGCTCAGTGGCCTCAGGGCTCAGTGGCTCCAGTGGCTCAGGCCTGGGCTCAGGGCTCAGGGCTCAGTGGCTCAGTGGCCTAGGCCCAGGGCTCAGTGGCTCAGGGCTCAGTGGCTCAGTGGCTCAGTGGCTCAGTGGCCCAGGGCTCAGGGCTCAGTGGCTCAGTGGCTCAGTGGCTCAGGCTCAGGCTCAGGCTCAGGGCCAGGGCTCAGTGGCTCAGTGGCTCAGTGGCTCAGGGCCAGTGGCTCAGGCTCAGGCTCAGGGCCTGTGGCTCAGGGCTCAGTGGCCCAGTGGCTCAGTGGCCAGTGGCCCAGGGCCTCAGTGGCTCAGGGCTCAGGGCTCAGTGGCCTCAGGGCTCAGGCTCAGTGGCCAGTGGCTCAGTGGCTCAGGGCTCAGTGGCCTCAGTGGCCAGTGGCTCAGTGGCCCAGGCTCAGGGCTCAGGGCTCAGTGGCTCAGTGGCTCAGGGCCTGGTGGCCTCAGGGCCTCAGTGGCTCAGTGGCCTG
Organism: Stephania cephalantha; assembly: GCA_039657325.1. NCBI lineage: Eukaryota > Viridiplantae > Streptophyta > Magnoliopsida > Ranunculales > Menispermaceae > Stephania > Stephania cephalantha. The sequence goes on from CM077571.1 coordinate 58,719,808, forward strand.
TGGCTCAGGGCCTCAGTGGCTCAGGCTCAGGCCTCAGTGGCTCAGTGGCTCAGTGGCTCAGGTGGCTCAGTGGCCTCAGGGCTCAGGCCAGGGCTCAGGCTCAGGCCCAGTGGCTCAGTGGCTCAGGGCTCAGGCTCTAGGGCTCAGGGCTCAGTGGCTCAGGGCCTGTGGCTCAGGGCTCAGGCTCTGTGGCCTAGGCTCAGTGGCTCAGGGCTCAGTGGCCTCAGGCTCAGGCTCAGGGCCTGGCCTGTGGCTCAGGGCTCAGGGCTCAGGGCTCAGGGCTCAGGGCTCAGGCCTAGGGCTCAGTGGCTCAGTGGCCTGTGGCCTGTGGCTCAGGCCCAGTGGCTCAGTGGCTCAGGCTCAGTGGCCAGGGCTCAGTGGCTCAGTGGCTCAGGGCTCAGTGGCCTCAGGGCTCTGTGGCTCAGTGGCTCAGGCTCAGGGCTCAGTGGCCAGGCTCAGTGGCTCAGTGGCTCAGTGGCTCAGTGGCTCAGTGGCCTGTGGCAGGCTCAGTGGCTCAGGCCTCAGTGGCTCAGTGGCCTGGCTCAGTGGCTCAGGGCCAGTGGCTCAGTGGCTCAGGCTCAGTGGCTCAGGGCCCAGGGCTCAGTGGCTCAGGCCTGCAGGGCTCAGTGGCTCAGGCTCAGGGCTCAGGGCCTTAGGGCTCAGGCCTGGGCTCAGGGCCTTAGGGCTCAGGGCTCAGGGCTCAGTGGCTCAGGGCTCAGTGGCTCAGTGGCTCAGGGCTCAGTGGCTCAGGGCTCAGGGCTCAGGGCTCAGTGGCTCAGTGGCTCAGTGGCCCAGTGGCTCAGGGCTCAGTGGCTCAGTGGCTCAGGGGCTCAGTGGCTCAGGGCTCAGTGGCCTCAGGGCTCAGGCCTGGCTCAGGGCTCAGGGCCCAGTGGCTCAGGGCTCAGTGGCCCAGGGCTCTGTGGCTCAGTGGCTCCAGTGGCTCAGGCTCAGGGCTCAGGCCTCAGTGGCCCAGTGGCCTGGGCTCCAGTGGCTCAGTGGCCAGGGCCTCAGGCTCAGTGGCTCAGTGGCTCAGGCTCAGGGCCAGGGCTCAGTGGCTCAGTGGCCTGTGGCTCAGGGCCTGTGGCTCAGGCTGGGCTCAGGCTCAGTGGCCTCAGTGGCTCAGGCCTGGGCTCAGTGGCTCAGTGGCCCAGGCCTCAGTGGCTCAGTGGCTCAGTGGCCAGTGGCTCAGGGCTCAGTGGCTCAGGGCTCAGTGGCTCAGGGCTCAGGGCCTCAGGGCTCAGTGGCTCAGGCTCAGGCTCAGTGGCTCAGGGCTCAGTGGCTCAGGGCTCAGGCTCAGTGGCTCTCAGGGCTCAGGGCTCAGGCTCAGTGGCCTAGGGCCTCAGGCTCAGGGCCTGTGGCTCTCAGTGGCCTGTGGCTCAGGGCCAGGGCTCAGGGCCTGGGCTCAGTGGCTCAGTGGCTCAGTGGCCCAGGGCTCAGGGCTTCAGGCCCAGTGGCTCAGTGGCTCAGTGGCCTGTGGCCTCAGTGGCTCAGGCTCAGTGGCTCAGGGCCAGTGGCTCAGGGCCTCAGGCCTCAGGCCCAGGGCTCAGGGCTCAGGGCTCAGTGGCTCAGTGGCTCAGTGGCTCAGTGGCTCAGTGGCTCAGTGGCTCCAGTGGCTTCAGTGGCTCAGTGGCTCAGGGCTCAGTGGCTCAGTGGCTCAGTGGCTCAGTGGCTCAGGCTCAGGGCTCAGTGGCCAGTGGCTCAGTGGCCTCAGTGGCTCAGGCTCAGTGGCTCAGGGGCTCAGTGGCTCAGTGGCCTCAGGCCTCAGGGCTCAGTGGCTCAGTGCTGGCTCAGTGGCTCAGGGCTCAGTGGCTCAGCCTCAGGCTCAGTGGCCTCAGTGGCTCAGGCTGGCCAGTGGCTCAGTGGCTCAGTGGCTCAGGGCTCAGTGGCTCAGGCTCAGTGGCTCAGTGGCTCAGTGGCTCAGTGGCTCAGTGGCTCAGTGGCCTGTGGCTCAGGGCTCAGTGGCTCAGTGGCTCAGGCTCAGTGGCTCAGGGCTCAGGGCTCAGTGGCTCAGGCCAGTGGCTCAGTGGCCTCAGTGGCCTGTGGCTCAGTGGCTCAGTGGCTCAGTGGCCTCAGTGGCCAGTGGCTCAGTGGCCCAGGCTCAGTGGCCTCAGGCTCAGTGGCTCAGTGGCTCAGGCCTTCAGTGGCTCAGTGGCTCAGTGGCTCAGTGGCCCAGTGGCTCAGTGGCTCAGTGGCTCAGGCTCAGGCCTGGGCTCAGGGCTCAGGGCTCAGGGCTGTGGCTCAGTGGCTCAGTGGCTGGGCTCAGTGGCTCAGGGCTCAGTGGCTTCAGTGGCTCAGTGGCTGTGGCCCAGGGCTCAGTGGCTCAGGGCTCAGGGCTCAGGCTCAGTGGCCCAGGCTCAGTGGCTCAGGCCTCAGGCTCAGGCTCAGTGGCTCAGTGGCCTCAGGGCCTGTGGCCTCCAGTGGCTCAGTGCCTCAGTGCTCAGGCTCAGTGGCTCAGTGGCCTGTGTGGCTCAGTGGCTCCAGTGGCTCAGTGGCTCAGTGGCTCAGTGGCCTCAGTGGCTCAGTGGCTCAGGCTCAGGGCCTGGCACAGGCTGTACTCAGGGCTCAGTGGCTCAGGGCCTGGCTCTTAGTGGCTCAGTGGCTCAGTGGCCTCAGTGGCTCAGTGGCCCAGTGGCTCAGTGGCTCAGTGGCTCAGTGGCCTGTGGCTCAGTGGCTTTAGGGCCAGTGGCCTCAGGCCAGTGCCCAGGCCTTGTGGCCTCAGTGGCCTCAGGCCTCAGTGGCTCAGGCTCAGGCAGGGCCTGGGCCTGGCTCAGGGCCTAGTGGCCTCAGTGGCCCAGGGCCAGTGGCCCAGGCTCAGTGGCCTAGTGGCTTCAGGCCTCAGGCTCAGGGCTCCAGGGCTCAGGGCTCAGGCCTCAGTGGCTCAGGGCTCAGGCTCAGGGCTCAGCAGGCCTCAGCAGCCCAGGCTCAGGCTTTCCAGTGGCTCAGGGCCTGTAGGGCCTGGGCTCAGTGCTCAGGGCCTAGGCCCAGGGCCTGGGCCAGTGGCCTCAGGCTCCAGGCCTCAGGCCCAGGCCTCAGTGGCCCAGGCTCAGGGCTCAGTGGCCTGTGGCTCAGGGCTCAGGCCCAGTGGCTCAGGCCCAGGGCCTAGTGGCCTAGGGCTCTCAGGCTCAGGCTCAGGCCTCAGGGCTCAGTGGCCTAGGCAGGCCAGGGCTCAGTGGCTCAGTGGCTCAGGCCCAGG